>OX371263.1:18414868-21090446 GCA_947311025.1 Lypha dubia | reverse complement strand
AAATTTTAAAGGAAAATTCTCAAATACAATTGAGAAATCGGACTTATGTAGTCAACAAGTATGGATTCTTGGCTTTAATTTCCCATTGATCCAAATGGGTGACAAACAAATTTTATAGAAAAATTCTCAAATACAATTGAGAAATCGGACTTACGTAGTCAACAAGTATGGATTCTTGGCTTTAATTTCCCATTGATCCAAATGGGTGACAAACAAATTTTATAGAAAAATTCTCAAATACAATTGAGAAATCGGACTTACGTAGTCAACAAGTATGGATTCTTGGCTTTAATTTCCCATTGATCCAAATGGGTTACAAACAAATTTTATAGAAAAATTCTCAAATACAATTGAGAAATCGGACTTATGTAGTCAACAAGTATGGATTCTTGGCTTTAATTTCCCATTGATCCAAATGGGTGACAAACAAATTTTATAGAAAAATTATCAAATACAATTGAGAAATCGGACTTATGTAGTCAACAAGTATGGATTCTTGGCTTTAATTTCCCATTGATCCAAATGGGTGACAAGCAAATTTTATAGAAAAATTATCAAATACAATTGAGAAATCGGACTTATGTAGTCAACAAGTATGGATTCTTGGCTTTAATTTCCCATTGATCCAAATGGGTGACAAACAAATTTTATAGAAAAATTATCAAATACAATTGAGAAATCGGACTTATGTAGTCAACAAGTATGGATTCTTGGCTTTAATTTCCCATTGATCCAAATGGGTGACAAACAAATTTTATAGAAAAATTATCAAATACAATTGAGAAATCGGACTTATGTAGTCAACAAGTATGGATTCTTGGCTTTAATTTCCCATTGATCCAAATGGGTGACAAACAAATTTTATAGAAAAATTCTCAAATACAATTGAGAAATCGGACTTATGTAGTCAACAAGTATGGATTCTTGGCTTTAATTTCCCATTGATCCAAATGGGTGACAAACAAATTTTAAAGGAAAATTCTCAAATACAATTGAGAAATCGGACTTATGTAGTCAACAAGTATGGATTCTTGGCTTTAATTTCCCATTGATCCAAATGGGTGACAAACAAATTTTATAGAAAAATTATCAAATACAATTGAGAAATCGGACTTATGTAGTCAACAAGTATGGATTCTTGGCTTTAATTTCCCATTGATCCAAATGGGTGACAAACAAATTTTATAGAAAAATTATCAAATACAATTGAGAAATCGGACTTATGTAGTCAACAAGTATGGATTCTTGGCTTTAATTTCCCATTGATCCAAATGGGTGACAAACAAATTTTATAGAAAAATTATCAAATACAATTGAGAAATCGGACTTATGTAGTCAACAAGTATGGATTCTTGGCTTTAATTTCCCATTGATCCAAATGGGTGACAAACAAATTTTATAGAAAAATTCTCAAATACAATTGAGAAATCGGACTTACGTAGTCAACAAGTATGGATTCTTGGCTTTAATTTCCCATTGATCCAAATGGGTGACAAACAAATTTTATAGAAAAATTCTCAAATACAATTGAGAAATCGGACTTACGTAGTGAACAAGTATGGATTCTTGGCTTTAATTTCCCATTGATCCAAATGGGTGACAAACAAATTTTATAGAAAAATTCTCAAATACAATTGAGAAATCGGACTTACGTAGTCAACAAGTATGGATTCTTGGCTTTAATTTCCCATTGATCCAAATGGGTGACAAACAAATTTTATAGAAAAATTCTCAAATACAATTGAGAAATCGGACTTATGTAGTCAACAAGTATGGATTCTTGGCTTTAATTTCCCATTGATCCAAATGGGTGACAAACAAATTTTAAAGGAAAATTCTCAAATACAATTGAGAAATCGGACTTATGTAGTCAACAAGTATGGATTCTTGGCTTTAATTTCCCATTGATCCAAATGGGTGACAAACAAATTTTATAGAAAAATTATCAAATACAATTGAGAAATCGGACTTATGTAGTCAACAAGTATGGATTCTTGGCTTTAATTTCCCATTGATCCAAATGGGTGACAAACAAATTTTATAGAAAAATTATCAAATACAATTGAGAAATCGGACTTATGTAGTCAACAAGTATGGATTCTTGGCTTTAATTTCCCATTGATCCAAATGGGTGACAAACAAATTTTATAGAAAAATTATCAAATACAATTGAGAAATCGGACTTATGTAGTCATCAAGTATGGATTCTTGGCTTTAATTTCCCATTGATCCAAATGGGTGACAAACAAATTTTATAGAAAAATTATCAAATACAATTGAGAAATCGGACTTATGTAGTCAACAAGTATGGATTCTTGGCTTTAATTTCCCATTGATCCAAATGGGTGACAAACAAATTTTATAGAAAAATTATCAAATACAATTGAGAAATCGGACTTATGTAGTCAACAAGTATGGATTCTTGGCTTTAATTTCCCATTGATCCAAATGGGTGACAAACAAATTTTATAGAAAAATTATCAAATACAATTGAGAAATCGGACTTATGTAGTCAACAAGTATGGATTCTTGGCTTTAATTTCCCATTGATCCAAATGGGTGACAAACAAATTTTATAGAAAAATTATCAAATACAATTGAGAAATCGGACTTATGTAGTCAACAAGTATGGATTCTTGGCTTTAATTTCCCATTGATCCAAATGGGTGACAAACAAATTTTATAGAAAAATTATCAAATACAATTGAGAAATCGGACTTATGTAGTCAACAAGTATGGATTCTTGGCTTTAATTTCCCATTGATCCAAATGGGTGACAAACAAATTTTATAGAAAAATTATCAAATACAATTGAGAAATCGGACTTATGTAGTCAACAAGTATGGATTCTTGGCTTTAATTTCCCATTGATCCAAATGGGTGACAAACAAATTTTATAGAAAAATTATCAAATACAATTGAGAAATCGGACTTATGTAGTCAACAAGTATGGATTCTTGGCTTTAATTTCCCATTGATCCAAATGGGTGACAAACAAATTTTATAGAAAAATTATCAAATACAATTGAGAAATCGGACTTATGTAGTCAACAAGTATGGATTCTTGGCTTTAATTTCCCATTGATCCAAATGGGTGACAAACAAATTTTATAGAAAAATTATCAAATACAATTGAGAAATCGGACTTATGTAGTCAACAAGTATGGATTCTTGGCTTTAATTTCCCATTGATCCAAATGGGTGACAAACAAATTTTATAGAAAAATTCTCAAATACAATTGAGAAATCGGACTTATGTAGTCAACAAGTATGGATTCTTGGCTTTAATTTCCCATTGATCCAAATGGGTGACAAACAAATTTTATAGAAAAATTATCAAATACAATTGAGAAATCGGACTTATGTAGTCAACAAGTATGGATTCTTGGCTTTAATTTCCCATTGATCCAAATGGGTGACAAACAAATTTTATAGAAAAATTATCAAATACAATTGAGAAATCGGACTTATGTAGTCAACAAGTATGGATTCTTGGCTTTAATTTCCCATTGATCCAAATGGGTGACAAACAAATTTTATAGAAAAATTATCAAATACAATTGAGAAATCGGACTTATGTAGTCATCAAGTATGGATTCTTGGCTTTAATTTCCCATTGATCCAAATGGGTGACAAACAAATTTTATAGAAAAATTATCAAATACAATTGAGAAATCGGACTTATGTAGTCAACAAGTATGGATTCTTGGCTTTAATTTCCCATTGATCCAAATGGGTGACAAACAAATTTTATAGAAAAATTATCAAATACAATTGAGAAATCGGACTTATGTAGTCAACAAGTATGGATTCTTGGCTTTAATTTCCCATTGATCCAAATGGGTGACAAACAAATTTTATAGAAAAATTATCAAATACAATTGAGAAATCGGACTTATGTAGTCAACAAGTATGGATTCTTGGCTTTAATTTCCCATTGATCCAAATGGGTGACAAACAAATTTTATAGAAAAATTATCAAATACAATTGAGAAATCGGACTTATGTAGTCAACAAGTATGGATTCTTGGCTTTAATTTCCCATTGATCCAAATGGGTGACAAACAAATTTTATAGAAAAATTATCAAATACAATTGAGAAATCGGACTTATGTAGTCAACAAGTATGGATTCTTGGCTTTAATTTCCCATTGATCCAAATGGGTGACAAACAAATTTTATAGAAAAATTATCAAATACAATTGAGAAATCGGACTTATGTAGTCAACAAGTATGGATTCTTGGCTTTAATTTCCCATTGATCCAAATGGGTGACAAACAAATTTTATAGAAAAATTCTCAAATACAATTGAGAAATCGGACTTATGTAGTCAACAAGTATGGATTCTTGGCTTTAATTTCCCATTGATCCAAATGGGTGACAAACAAATTTTATAGAAAAATTATCAAATACAATTGAGAAATCGGACTTATGTAGTCAACAAGTATGGATTCTTGGCTTTAATTTCCCATTGATCCAAATGGGTGACAAACAAATTTTATAGAAAAATTATCAAATACAATTGAGAAATCGGACTTATGTAGTCAACAAGTATGGATTCTTGGCTTTAATTTCCCATTGATCCAAATGGGTGACAAACAAATTTTATAGAAAAATTATCAAATACAATTGAGAAATCGGACTTATGTAGTCAACAAGTATGGATTCTTGGCTTTAATTTCCCATTGATCCAAATGGGTGACAAACAAATTTTATAGAAAAATTATCAAATACAATTGAGAAATCGGACTTATGTAGTCAACAAGTATGGATTCTTGGCTTTAATTTCCCATTGATCCAAATGGGTGACAAACAAATTTTATAGAAAAATTATCAAATACAATTGAGAAATCGGACTTATGTAGTCAACAAGTATGGATTCTTGGCTTTAATTTCCCATTGATCCAAATGGGTGACAAACAAATTTTATAGAAAAATTATCAAATACAATTGAGAAATCGGACTTATGTAGTCAACAAGTATGGATTCTTGGCTTTAATTTCCCATTGATCCAAATGGGTGACAAACAAATTTTATAGAAAAATTCTCAAATACAATTGAGAAATCGGACTTATGTAGTCAACAAGTATGGATTCTTGGCTTTAATATCCCATTGATCCAAATGGGTGACAAACAAATTTAATAGAAAAATTCTCAAATACAATTGAGAAATCGGACTTATGTAGTCAACAAGTATGGATTCTTGGCTTTAATATCCCATTGATCCAAATGGGTGACAAACAAATTTTATAGAAAAATTCTCAAATACAATTGAGAAATCGGACTTATGTAGTCAACAAGTATGGATTCTTGGCTTTAATTTCCCATTGATCCAAATGGGTGACAAACAAATTTTATAGAAAAATTCTCAAATACAATTGAGAAATCGGACTTATGTAGTCAACAAGTATGGATTCTTGGCTTTAATTTCCCATTGATCCAAATGGGTGACAAACAAATTTTATAGAAAAATTCTCAAATACAATTGAGAAATCGGACTTATGTAGTCAACAAGTATGGATTCTTGGCTTTAATTTCCCATTGATCCAAATGGGTGACAAACAAATTTTATAGAAAAATTCTCAAATACAATTGAGAAATCGGACTTATGTAGTCAACAAGTATGGATTCTTGGCTTTAATTTCCCATTGATCCAAATGGGTGACAAACAAATTTTATAGAAAAATTCTCAAATACAATTGAGAAATCGGACTTATGTAGTCAACAAGTATGGATTCTTGGCTTTAATTTCCCATTGATCCAAATGGGTGACAAACAAATTTTATAGAAAAATTCTCAAATACAATTGAGAAATCGGACTTATGTAGTCAACAAGTATGGATTCTTGGCTTTAATTTCCCATTGATCCAAATGGGTGACAAACAAATTTTATAGAAAAATTCTCAAATACAATTGAGAAATCGGACTTATGTAGTCAACAAGTATGGATTCTTGGCTTTAATTTCCCATTGATCCAAATGGGTGACAAACAAATTTTATAGAAAAATTCTCAAATACAATTGAGAAATCGGACTTATGTAGTCAACAAGTATGGATTCTTGGCTTTAATTTCCCATTGATCCAAATGGGTGACAAACAAATTTTATAGAAAAATTCTCAAATACAATTGAGAAATCGGACTTATGTAGTCAACAAGTATGGATTCTTGGCTTTAATTTCCCATTGATCCAAATGGGTGACAAACAAATTTTATAGAAAAATTCTCAAATACAATTGAGAAATCGGACTTATGTAGTCAACAAGTATGGATTCTTGGCTTTAATTTCCCATTGATCCAAATGGGTGACAAACAAATTTTATAGAAAAATTCTCAAATACAATTGAGAAATCGGACTTATGTAGTCAACAAGTATGGATTCTTGGCTTTAATTTCCCATTGATCCAAATGGGTGACAAACAAATTTTATAGAAAAATTCTCAAATACAATTGAGAAATCGGACTTATGTAGTCAACAAGTATGGATTCTTGGCTTTAATTTCCCATTGATCCAAATGGGTGACAAACAAATTTTATAGAAAAATTCTCAAATACAATTGAGAAATCGGACTTATGTAGTCAACAAGTATGGATTCTTGGCTTTAATTTCCCATTGATCCAAATGGGTGACAAACAAATTTTATAGAAAAATTCTCAAATACAATTGAGAAATCGGACTTATGTAGTCAACAAGTATGGATTCTTGGCTTTAATTTCCCATTGATCCAAATGGGTGACAAACAAATTTTATAGAAAAATTCTCAAATACAATTGAGAAATCGGACTTATGTAGTAAACAAGTATGGATTCTTGGCTTTAATTTCCCATTGATCCAAATGGGTGACAAACAAATTTTATAGAAAAATTCTCAAATACAATTGAGAAATCGGACTTATGTAGTCAACAAGTATGGATTCTTGGCTTTAATTTCCCATTGATCCAAATGGGTGACAAACAAATTTTATAGAAAAATTCTCAAATACAATTGAGAAATCGGACTTATGTAGTCAACAAGTATGGATTCTTGGCTTTAATTTCCCATTGATCCAAATGGGTGACAAACAAATTTTATAGAAAAATTCTCAAATACAATTGAGAAATCGGACTTATGTAGTCAACAAGTATGGATTCTTGGCTTTAATTTCCCATTGATCCAAATGGGTGAAAAACAAATTTTATAGAAAAATTCTCAAATACAATTGAGAAATCGGACTTATGTAGTCAACAAGTATGGATTCTTGGCTTTAATTTCCCATTGATCCAAATGGGTGACAAACAAATTTTATAGAAAAATTCTCAAATACAATTGAGAAATCGGACTTATGTAGTCAACAAGTATGGATTCTTGGCTTTAATTTCCCATTGATCCAAATGGGTGACAAACAAATTTTATAGAAAAATTCTCAAATACAATTGAGAAATCGGACTTATGTAGTCAACAAGTATGGATTCTTGGCTTTAATTTCCCATTGATCCAAATGGGTGACAAACAAATTTTATAGAAAAATTCTCAAATACAATTGAGAAATCGGACTTATGTAGTCAACAAGTATGGATTCTTGGCTTTAATTTCCCATTGATCCAAATGGGTGACAAACAAATTTTATAGAAAAATTCTCAAATACAATTGAGAAATCGGACTTATGTAGTCAACAAGTATGGATTCTTGGCTTTAATTTCCCATTGATCCAAATGGGTGACAAACAAATTTTATAGAAAAATTATCAAATACAATTGAGAAATCGGACTTATGTAGTCAACAAGTATGGATTCTTGGCTTTAATTTCCCATTGATCCAAATGGGTGACAAACAAATTTTATAGAAAAATTATCAAATACAATTGAGAAATCGGACTTATGTAGTCAACAAGTATGGATTCTTGGCTTTAATTTCCCATTGATCCAAATGGGTGACAAACAAATTTTATAGAAAAATTATCAAATACAATTGAGAAATCGGACTTATGTAGTCAACAAGTATGGATTCTTGGCTTTAATTTCCCATTGATCCAAATGGGTGACAAACAAATTTTATAGAAAAATTATCAAATACAATTGAGAAATCGGACTTATGTAGTCAACAAGTATGGATTCTTGGCTTTAATTTCCCATTGATCCAAATGGGTGACAAACAAATTTTATAGAAAAATTCTCAAATACAATTGAGAAATCGGACTTATGTAGTCAACAAGTATGGATTCTTGGCTTTAATTTCCCATTGATCCAAATGGGTGACAAACAAATTTTATAGAAAAATTCTCAAATACAATTGAGAAATCGGACTTATGTAGTCAACAAGTATGGATTCTTGGCTTTAATTTCCCATTGATCCAAATGGGTGACAAACAAATTTTATAGAAAAATTCTCAAATACAATTGAGAAATCGGACTTATGTAGTCAACAAGTATGGATTCTTGGCTTTAATTTCCCATTGATCCAAATGGGTGACAAACAAATTTTATAGAAAAATTCTCAAATACAATTGAGAAATCGGACTTATGTAGTCAACAAGTATGGATTCTTGGCTTTAATTTCCCATTGATCCAAATGGGTGACAAACAAATTTTATAGAAAAATTCTCAAATACAATTGAGAAATCGGACTTATGTAGTCAACAAGTATGGATTCTTGGCTTTAATTTCCCATTGATCCAAATGGGTGACAAACAAATTTTATAGAAAAATTCTCAAATACAATTGAGAAATCGGACTTATGTAGTCAACAAGTATGGATTCTTGGCTTTAATTTCCCATTGATCCAAATGGGTGACAAACAAATTTTATAGAAAAATTCTCAAATACAATTGAGAAATCGGACTTATGTAGTCAACAAGTATGGATTCTTGGCTTTAATTTCCCATTGATCCAAATGGGTGACAAACAAATTTTATAGAAAAATTATCAAATACAATTGAGAAATCGGACTTATGTAGTCAACAAGTATGGATTCTTGGCTTTAATTTCCCATTGATCCAAATGGGTGACAAACAAATTTTATAGAAAAATTATCAAATACAATTGAGAAATCGGACTTATGTAGTCAACAAGTATGGATTCTTGGCTTTAATTTCCCATTGATCCAAATGGGTGACAAACAAATTTTATAGAAAAATTATCAAATACAATTGAGAAATCGGACTTATGTAGTCAACAAGTATGGATTCTTGGCTTTAATTTCCCATTGATCCAAATGGGTGACAAACAAATTTTATAGAAAAATTCTCAAATACAATTGAGAAATCGGACTTATGTAGTCAACAAGTATGGATTCTTGGCTTTAATTTCCCATTGATCCAAATGGGTGACAAACAAATTTTATAGAAAAATTCTCAAATACAATTGAGAAATCGGACTTATGTAGTCAACAAGTATGGATTCTTGGCTTTAATTTCCCATTGATCCAAATGGGTGACAAACAAATTTTATAGAAAAATTCTCAAATACAATTGAGAAATCGGACTTATGTAGTCAACAAGTATGGATTCTTGGCTTTAATTTCCCATTGATCCAAATGGGTGACAAACAAATTTTATAGAAAAATTCTCAAATACAATTGAGAAATCGGACTTATGTAGTCAACAAGTATGGATTCTTGGCTTTAATTTCCCATTGATCCAAATGGGTGACAAACAAATTTTATAGAAAAATTCTCAAATACAATTGAGAAATCGGACTTATGTAGTCAACAAGTATGGATTCTTGGCTTTAATTTCCCATTGATCCAAATGGGTGACAAACAAATTTTATAGAAAAATTCTCAAATACAATTGAGAAATCGGACTTATGTAGTCAACAAGTATGGATTCTTGGCTTTAATTTCCCATTGATCCAAATGGGTGACAAACAAATTTTATAGAAAAATTCTCAAATACAATTGAGAAATCGGACTTATGTAGTCAACAAGTATGGATTCTTGGCTTTAATTTCCCATTGATCCAAATGGGTGACAAACAAATTTTATAGAAAAATTCTCAAATACAATTGAGAAATCGGACTTATGTAGTCAACAAGTATGGATTCTTGGCTTTAATTTCCCATTGATCCAAATGGGTGACAAACAAATTTTATAGAAAAATTCTCAAATACAATTGAGAAATCGGACTTATGTAGTCAACAAGTATGGATTCTTGGCTTTAATTTCCAATTGATCCAAATGGGTGACAAACAAATTTTATAGAAAAATTCTCAAATACAATTGAGAAATCGGACTTATGTAGTCAACAAGTATGGATTCTTGGCTTTAATTTCCCATTGATCCAAATGGGTGACAAACAAATTTTATAGAAAAAATCTCAAATACAATTGAGAAATCGGACTTATGTAGTCAACAAGTATGGATTCTTGGCTTTAATTTCCTATTGATCCAAATGGGTGACAAACAAATTTTATAGAAAAATTCTCAAATACAATTGAGAAATCGGACTTATGTAGTCAACAAGTATGGATTCTTGGCTTTAATTTCCCATTGATCCAAATGGGTGACAAACAAATTTTATAGAAAAATTCTCAAATACAATTGAGAAATCGGACTTATGTAGTCAACAAGTATGGATTCTTGGCTTTAATTTCCCATTGATCCAAATGGGTGACAAACAAATTTTATAGAAAAATTCTCAAATACAATTGAGAAATCGGACTTATGTAGTCAACAAGTATGGATTCTTGGCTTTAATTTCCCATTGATCCAAATGGGTGACAAACAAATTTTATAGAAAAATTCTCAAATACAATTGAGAAATCGGACTTATGTAGTCAACAAGTATGGATTCTTGGCTTTAATTTCCCATTGATCCAAATGGGTGACAAACAAATTTTATAGAAAAATTCTCAAATACAATTGAGAAATCGGACTTATGTAGTCAACAAGTATGGATTCTTGGCTTTAATTTCCCATTGATCCAAATGGGTGACAAACAAATTTTATAGAAAAATACTGAAATACAATTGAGAAATCGGACTTACGTAGTCAACAAGTATGGATTCTTGGCTTTAATTTCCCATTGATCCAAATGGGTGACAAACATACAATTGAGAAATCGAACTTACGTAGTCAATAAGTATGGATTCTTTGCTTTAATTTTAATAAATTTAGCCAATAATACAAAAATAACAAAATTCAATAAATAAAAATAACTAAAAACAATAGCTTAAGGATTTTATATTATTGATATTTTTTTGAAGAATGCATTTTTTTATTATATCATGTTATTTGATAAAAACAATTTAAATTCTGCACAGTCCATTTGAAAGCCGACAGAAAATTTGAAACAATGAACATACATACATACAGTTTTCAGCGTTGTCAGGCAATTCCTGTATTGGGTGGTTATAAATTTATATTGTATTGAGTTTAAAATTTCGGTATTTTGAGAAAATAAAACTTTAATTTTGGAAACTAAAGAAGAAGAATATTAGCCATCAAAAAGAAAGGACAAAAAAGGACAATTCAATTAAAAAAAAGACAATTTATTTTGTTTAAATTTAAAAGGACGTTGTGTAAAAAAGAGGACTGTCCTTTTTAAAAAAGAACGGATGATCACCGTACTTATAGAAGATGTAATTAAGAAAGACATATCTATTTCGAAAAATCATCCCAATTTTTTAAATACATAAATTACTTTTGAATTAGTATTTAATACCTCCGTTCCTAATATTTTAATGAAATAGTATAATAAAATACTTATGTATTTACATACATACATACATAGATACATACATATAATAATTTTTCTAAAATATTAAACAATTTCTATACATACATACTTATGTATGTACATACATTTCTTGAGTTTTTAATAAAATAGGTAGACGACGAATTTCTCTTTTAATTTATGTAGTACAAATGTAATAGAAATAAATTCATAAACATAAATGCATGCATTCATATGTACGTATGTATGTATGTATGTAATAGGCTTTTGCAAAAGTACAAAAAACAAATACTTAAATGCATTCTCTTTTTTTCGTGTATTTGTTTTATTATACCCTCTCTTTACTATACCTTCTTCTGTTCTGTATTATAAGAAACAAACACAATAAATACTGTTTCTGTACGAAATAAATACAGCAAGTTTTAAAGCATGTAAGAACTAAGCATAATAAGAACCAAGCACATTAAGTAAAGACAAGCACTACTTAAACTATTTACTAAAATACTCGAGTATTTTTGTAAATTTTATTTGGTTTGTATGAAATTTCTCTTTTATTTAATTTGATGTTAAGATCAAATTATCAACATATCAATAGTTGTATATACTTAGATAGGTATGTACATATATATATTCCATAAAATTTACTGCTAAATTAAATGCTAAAAATAAAAACCAAGAAAATGCTTAAAATACCCACATGGTAAAATAAGAACCTTGCAAAATACTTACAGAATATTAGCAAAAAAAATGTTTACTTTACTCTACTTATAGTCATGGCTGCCAGATTTTTTTAGGTAATATCGTCATATTTTTGGACAAAAATCGTCATTATCGTCAATTTAGCTTATTGAAATCGTCATAAAAACGTCAAATAAAAAACCCGCTTTTTTTCCAACAAAACATATTTTATTAGAGGCAAAACATAACAAATAAATAAATAATCTGATTAATAAAACAGCATTTGTTGAATACATAGATCAGATACTTCAATTAGAATTCCCGATAAAATCACATGTAAATAGATTTCATGTTTTTCAATACTTTGAAAACATGAATGGAAAAAGTATTGTATGGAAAAAAATAAAAAAATCCAAATCCTTTAGTTATTTTTACTTCAATTTAATAAAATATGCATTTTAAATTTCATTTTTGGAAACACATTTTCTAAAAATGTATAAAAACTAATATATAATTTATATCTACAATAAAAATATAATTGATAAAGAAAATAGACTTGTATACATATACATACATACGTTCATGTATAATATATTTTACATTTGCAACAACTTTTTATATATATAGATTAAATAAAAGTTTACAGTTTTAAGCAAACTAGTTTTTAAAAAATTGCTCATTAAAATTTTCAGCAGTTCAGTTGCTTTTATAGTACAAATAAATGTTGCAAATTTGAATTATTTAAAATCGTCAAAATTGGGGTATAAATCGTCCCATCGTCACTATGTCATTTTTTGGACCCAAAATCGTCAAAATGACGATAAATCGTCAAATCTGGCAGCTATGCTTATAGTGAATAAGAATGAGTAAATACAAATACTTTGAGCGTATAAAGAGAATAAATGTTGTGTTTGTTTTTTATTTCGTTTTGTATTTACTTGCTTTGATCCCCTTTTGTACTTGGATTTACTCTGAGAATTTTTAAAAAACCAAATGTTTTTGAATTTAAATGTACTTAGTGCAAAAGCCTAGTATGTAAGCAATTGTAGGTATAGGCCACAAATAGCCTGTAGATTAAGCATCATATTAAATTCCAATCATACTGGAATATATGTACATAAATACATACATATGTATGTACATATGTAGTATGTGTGTAGCAATTACCTACATACATATATATATATGTACATATATGTAGGTACATATGCACTTACATATTAATATAAAAAATACATACTACATATGTATGTAGATACATACATATCTACATTGTAGATACAAACAAAAATTAAATACTTACCAACCTCTTCTTTAGTTTCTGTCTTTGCCATGACTGCGCCTACAATCTCGTGGATGGCTTCAAAAGCATTTCGAACAACAAAATCAAACACTGCGTAATCCAAATGCAGCAATCATTCATACATATACACATATACATACATATATATATGTATGTATTTACATGCACACAGTTTCAGAAACAACAGCCAAAACTCATTGTTTTACATATGTACATACATGCATTCATACATACTTAATTACACATGTACAAATTTAGGTATTTATTGATGTTTAATAGATTTTTGCAACACTTTATAATTTTACGCACATATATATGTACATAAGTATGTACAGATATAGGTACATTGTATATGTAGTATATACATACATACATATGTATGTACTTATTTTTAACACATTAAATTTTCTTAAATGAAAAACTGATTATTCACACGCACAACCCGAACCGAATCTATCAAACCCACGCCAAAAACTAAAGAATGCGATTAGCAGAAATGCCGATGAAAGTTAATAAAACAAAAGAGATAATTTTGTTGTTGTTTTTTAATATTGGTGCATTCTTTTTATGGCGTGAGAGGGGAAACAGTTATGAAAATAAGAACTTAAGAAAATACCTAAGCATGTATTATGTTGTTACTTGAATAGTTACTATCAGCGTTGCCATTTTGGTGCTTTTCGGTTATTTTTTGGTGCTTTTTTACTTAAGCAATACCCGAAATTTTGTTAAATACCCGTTTTTGAATAGCGGGTATTTATAGTGCTTTTAACAATTTCTCACAGTGCTTTTAAGTGCGTTTTAAATAATCAAAATTTTTTTCATTGAACCATTTTCCTAATTCTTTAAACACACCTAATACTTTTTTACCCAACTACGTATTATTTGCATGTATATTTTGATTAGTACTCGCATACTGTTAAGAGTTTGAATTCTAGAATTTCTCAAGCATTTTTTTTTAAATTTATGATTTAAATTTTATGATTTATTTGTTTAGCAATGATTTTACCTTTAATATACATATCCGTTGATTTGTTTGCTATGCAAATTTAAGGAAGATAGTGCCGTGTTTATTATAAAGCTGAACCGTAAATAAATGTACATAAGTTATTCATTGATTTTGTATGTGTTAAAGTTCATCATCTAACAATCGCTTTCCTTTCGATGGAAAAACATATACATATATAGAAAACCTTGGGAGAATGATCCAGCTTTTAAAAGGTGGCTTAGATCAGCAAAAGAAGCATATTGCATTTGTTGTAATTGTTGTAATTGTGAAATAAATTCACGATTAAGGGATTTACTAAGACAAAGTCGCTCAAAAAACACATGAAAAAGCAACAGATCCAAATGCAAGTTTTTCATTGCAGCCAAGGCTGTCTTTTGATCCACCAGACCCAAAACAAAATTAGGTTAGTGCTTTTGTACCCGAAATTTTTTTCATTTTCCATGGGGTCACAGTGCTTTTGATGTTTCAAGAGTTGGCATCACTGGTTACTATTTTATTGTTGTTATTTATTTATATCCTACTACTTGTTGGTAACTATGTATGGTACCTACATACATATATGTATGTGCATCTGATTTAGTTGTGACCATTCAGCTTTAAAGCGTACATATATACAAATGTATGTATGTATGAATGTCCGTACATACTTACATATGTAAATATTTATTTTGATTGAAGTGAGATATTTACAGCAAAGTGTCTACAAATTTAACTGCTATTAAATATGTACATACATACATAAGTATGTATGTACATTCATATATTTATCAGCATCAACATAATAAACACTTTAAGTTCCTAGTAAGAACTTCTTACTAGGAACTTCTTAATATTATAAATGTACTCTACCCCTCTCTCTCTCAACATAAAAAGAATGCACCAACATTAAAAAACAACAACAAAATTATCTCTTTTGTTTTATTAACTTTCATCGGCATTTCTGCTAATCGCATTCTTTAGTTTTTGGCGTGGGTTTGATAGATTCGGTTCGGGTTGTGCGTGTGAATAATCAGTTTTTGATTGAAGAAAATTTAATGTGTTAAAAAAATGTATCAGTAAATATGTAGTTAAAGTAATCAATGTAGATACATACTTACTTACATATGTACATATACTTATCTATATGTGTGTTAATTTATGTTGCACAAAGCTATTAAACATTTATAATTGCTTAAATTTGTACATACATATACCTATAAGTATGTAAAACAATGAGTTTTTGCTGTTGCCTTTGAAACTGTGTGTGCATATACTTATGTACCTACATATATAGTATATGTATGTATGTATGAATGCTGTATTTGGATTACGCAGTGTTTGTTTTTGTTGTTCAAATAGTTTTTATAAGGCATGCACGAGATTGTTGGCCCAAAGTCATGGCGAAGACAGAGAGTAAAGAAAAGGTTGGTAACTATTTATTTGGTTTTTGTTGTAGAAATTTTTTGTTACTAATTTTATTACTTCCTGGTGGGGGCGGGGAGCGATAACTTGCAATTTGATTGAAAAATAGTGGAAGTTATCAATTTGTATGTATGTATGTATGTAAGTACAGTACAACTTCGACAGTCCGGACACATATAGTTTTAGGCACGTTCGGATTATCGAGTTGTCCGGACTATAGTAGTGAAAATTATTAAAATAATCGGAACAAATCTAGTTTAGTGACGCAGCTCCAAATGAAAAAAAAAAATTACATAGGGCGATAGAAAATCGAAAAATAAGACGAAAATTTAATGTGGTAACTTTCTCGGAAACGCATAGTTTTCGAGTTATTGGCCTCTGAAGTTTGTATATATATGTGCGATTTCCCTTTGCATTTCTCAACGTATAAGGACAATTTTGGTATCATTTGAAAGCTTTTGACTAGATCTATATGAATTTGCAAATTTTCTATTTAAATTTTAAAATCTTTATGTGTCAAAGCAGTTTTTTACATTGTCTGCATCACCGGCCTTCGGCCGGGCTTAGTGATTTTCTCCACCATGGTATATCCCGACACGGTGGTATATAGAATAAATGTTCTTTATAGCCGGCCTTTGGCCGGGCCTAATGATTTTCTCCACCTGGTACACCAACACAATGATATAGAAAATATAATATTTATGACATCAGATTGTACGCTGGAGGAAGTGTTTGACAGATATTATCCACACTAATTTATTTTAATATTCTAGCCCACTTTGGTCCAAAAACAATAATTTTTTTTAAATATCACTAAAATTTTCTGTATTTTAACAAATTCATATAGATCTAGTCAAAAGATTTCAAATGATACCAAAATTGGCCTTATACGTTGAGAAATGCAAAGGGAAATCGCACATATATATACAAACTTCAGAGGCCAATAACTCGAAAACTATGCGTTTCCGAGAAAGTTACCACAGTAAATTTTCGTCTTATTTTTCGATTTTCTATCGCCCTATGTAATTTTTTTTTTATTTGGAGCTGCGTAACTAAACTAGATTTAAGCCAAATAATCTAAGTGAATTAAAAAAAAAATAATATTATAAAAATGGTTTATTACATTATTTTCGTTCAAATGTTACCGGGTCCATAATAGGTGTTCGAAATAAATTGTTTTATCTTCTTATTTTTTTTTTAATGCCCCAAATCGTTGATTTAGGAACATGTAATTTTTCGGCAACCTGCCTAATAGTTTTTCCCTCATCAAGACTTTGTAAAATATCACACTTTTCCGTTAAAGTTAGTGTTTTATGTTTGCGTATATTATTTAAAGACATGGCACTTGGTATGATATTAGACATACAACAACCAAATCAACAATTATTTAATGATCTAGGCACACGGTAGTGCGCCAGGCCAAGTTCAGACACACAGTGTGTATATTTGCACGAAACCATTCGAGCTGTTTTTACCCCCCTCATAACTATGCTCCTCTTGATCATAATAAAACATAAGGTCTCCCCACAGAGGTGACCTCAGAGGTTAAATTTCAGTTCTACCATAAAAGCTTCCCGAGATATTAAGGTGTGAAAAGTCCATATTTTAGTACATATTCACTGACTCATCAATACTATTGGGCACTTCCAGTAAAGCTAGAGAGCTGAAACTTGGTACAGAGGTAGGTCTTGGTGAGAAAAAAACCAGAAAAATCTGAAAACGGGTACTTTCCACCCGGGGGGACTAGGGTCCCCCTTCTTTATATCGGGCACTTCCAGTATAGCTAGAAAGCCAAAATTTGGTACACAGGCAGGTAGTGATGAGAAATTACCGAAAATGATTTTTTAACAGGCACTTTTCATCCGGGGGCAATCATGCCCCTTCTTTGTATGGGGCACTTCTAGTTGAGCTAGAAAGCTTAAATTTCCTACACAGGTAGGTCCTGATGAGAAATTAACAAAAATAATTTTTAAACGGGCACTTTTCACCTGGGGGACTAGGGTTCCTTTCTTTGTATGGGGACTTTCCAGTATAGCTAGAAAGTTGAAATTTGGTACACAGGTAGGTCCTGATAAGAAATTATCGAAAATGATTTTTAAACCGGCATTTTTCATCTGGTGCGACTATGGTGTCCCTTCTTTGTATAGGGCACTTCTAAATTAAATAAATAATAAATAAATAATTAAATAAAATAATTAAATATCTTTAATTTGGTAGAAGTCTTGTAAAAATTTACTGAATAATAGCTGCATGAAGGGCAGCACAAAAAAAGCAATTGCATACATATTTATAAAGTTTGACTTTTTGTTGCTACAACGAGGTTGCCCGACTAAAAGTCAATTTCATATAAAAATAAAATGACAGAAAATAAATTTATTTCATAGGTATTTTGTTAAAATTTTTTCTGTGTACAAAATTTAAATTGCAAAAAAAAAAAAATAAAAATTACACACCGTAGGCTTTCTAGCAGTTAAATGTGTTCTCATGCTAACTAACAACTTGTTGGCTACATGCAGGTATAAAAAATCATTTTTTTTTAACATTCAAAATCAAATGCAACCAACATGCTTAAAAAAATATGTGTTAATGTCCTCAATGTAAATTCTATAAATAGACAATTACTTATTGTAAAACAAAGTACATACATCTTTCTATTGTAATATCAAAGCAACACGTGTTTAAATTTCAATTTGATTTTCACTTTAAGGTGAATAACCTTTCCTCGATAATGTTTTTAGGACGTCGTCTATCCAAACAATCTATTGGATAGAAAAACTTACATACATACGAAATAACATTTCCCATTTTCAATGATGTGGAACAATAACAATTTTTTAAGATGTAGAAAATTAATAATCTTCCGTTTGTGTCACATATAAGAGACGAATTAAAGAGACATCCCTCCTAAGTTTAATGAACTCGGCGGGGTTGAAAGAAATCTTGTTCATGTTAACCTGATGTTTTAAAGGTATCAGGTTACGTTAAGTTTTGTGTTTTAAGATTAAAGTGAAAAAACACAAATGATATTTTAAACTCAAAATATTTGAACACTCGTCGTAGCTAATTATCTTGTATCCCGCCTTTTAAGTACAGTCTTAATTAAAAAGCTTAACTGCTGCTTATGAATAATTTTGTAGGTATCTATTATTTTCCTGATCTTAATTTACCGTTTTAGGAGCCAAATTGTTTAATAAATAAATTACCAAAACACCTTAAACCAAAAAAATTTTCCAAACAATAACGATTTCTAAGATTTCAAACAATAAGAAATGTATTTTAAAAAGTGCTGCGTAATAAATCAACACTTTCTTTGATCTCAAACACCACCAGTTAGTGAAGCAACACTTAAAACCATTCTGTTTTAATCTCACTTTCACTAACACTAACAAAGTAAGTACATAGTATCTACATATGTATGCACATGCACTTTGAGTATAGTTAGGAAAATGACGCCACAGAAACCATCTCATGATTTTATTCAAATCAATTTAATTTTCAAATCTTAATTTTTTTTTCATTAATGTTGCATGCTGCACTTGCGGTAAGTGTGAATGTTTATTAATGTTGTTGTTGTTGATACTTCTTTGTTGCTGATCAACATAAACTCCTTAGAAAGGGTTTGAAAAACATACCATTTCTTTATTTTCTTTTTATCACATTTTAATGGTGTAAAAAAATCATCAGGAACTTAAATTTAAAAAAGAAAAGTAACTTCATCGATATAGAATTTAATTAGAATATAATCGGGAACTAAAAATAAAAAGTATTTTTTTTTAATTTTTTAAGAAAACCACAAAAAAAAAACAGTAGAAAATATCTGAGATTAAAGTCAAATTGGTGTGATCGTTTTTAATAAGATTTTTATTAAAATTTTTTAAACTTAATTATTTTGTTTCTCCCAAATAGTACAGTGAAACTTTTCATAACGAGTGCACTTCTTATAACCGGACACTTCCCAATTTCCATAATTCAAACCGGAAAAATGTACCGCTCTGGTGAGTGTCCGTTTATAGGAGGTTTCACTGTTATTGTTAATAATTGCATTTTTATATCTTTTTGTGACAATTAAACAAATTAGAAGTATTTGGGTCCATGTAATGAAAATATCTGTTATCAAATACTACGACTTCACCGATTCCAATGAAATTTTGCACACATCTTGAACATCTGGCATATTTCAAGTAAATGGCAAGAAAGTGGCAAGTGCCACTCCCATGCAAGGGAAAAATATTCTACTTAAAATTATCTCAACTGGAATTGATTTCCATGAAACTATGCGGACACTGACTGTGACTTAACTGAAGATGAAATTTAATAACAAGAAAAGTGGGCAGTGTCACGGCCGTACAATTAGCAGCACTTACAGTGGTACTGAATATTTTAAGACAGATTGGTAGCGATGTTAGCCAGTCAGTTAGACAATACAATTTTTTCAATAGAGAAACTCTTTTAAATTAAAATAAAACGAAACACAAGAACATGAATTTTGGTCCTAAGAAAACCTGTATTCTTCCTAATTTAATTTCCATATTTATGTGAAGAAGAGAATCACAAAGTCCATTAACGTTGTATTGGACCAGAAAATTTGGTGATGTTCTTGGGTTATCAAACAAGCAATTTATCTGTAGAAAATTAATAGATTTGGGCGGAATCGAAAATGTTGCAGTTTAGAATCACAATGAATTATTATCAAATCAAACTGAATCATTTCTAAATCACAGTGAATCATTTACAATTCACATTAATTCATTTTCATTATCACAATAAATAATTTTTATATCGCAATGAATTAGTTTTAAATCACACCAAAAATGGTGATAAATAAGAAATTAAAACCATACAATGGGATTTTCAAATTTTAATTTATTCTGATTACGTTTTATAGAGGCTTATGAATTGATACTTAGTTATATAGAGGTTTTATAGCTCAGAATTTCTTCGTTATAGCTATAGTGAATTTTTGTATGAAAAACTTTGCAATAACGAGGTTTTCTAAAGGGGCTCTGAAAGTAATTCTTAATATAGGGGTTTGGCTATATCGAAGTTTCACTGTATATAAAAAAAATTGCAATCAATTTCAGAAAACAAATCTTGGTCGACTTTTGAAAAGGAACATTGTTCTGTTCTGCCGTATAAGTTGAAATCTGAAATGATGTTAAGTTTTCCCTTGTTTGTAGTTGCTAAACCACTGTACATCAGACACTGAACTTTTCGAGAACCTTTAAAGTAAAATACATGCATATGTATGTACATACATAGGTACATATGTATCATCCTAAAGTATATATAAATACTAGTGATGTTACGAATATCAATTTTTAGTATTCGCGAATACGAATACGAATATTTAAAACAGTATTCGCCGTATACGAATACGAATATTTCTTTTGAGGTTTATATTTCAAATTTAATTGGAAAAAATCCCTGCCTTTGCGTTAGTAACTATAAATGAAAAAAAAAAATTAGTGATTTAACATTATTATTGCATTAAGATGCCGAATTTGAAAACCTCTACAGAACATTTTTTAATTATTTTACTTACTTTCAGATTTCGTTTTTCTTACTCTGTTTCGGTTTTTAATTAATAATTCAGTGCTGTTTAGCGAACATATTTTTGCAGAAGGCGCATCCACCTGTGTCAGTGGAATTTCATATATAAAAAGTTTTAATTTGATTCCTGTAGCTTCCCACCCTTATACATTTACATATAAACAGAATCAAAACATCTCACCGAGTTTCTTTAAATATCATGCATTTAAGTTATACGAGTATATTCCAATTTATTGCCGATAGATGATGTACTTTGTTCAATTCACTGCTGCGAAAGCATTTTTAATTTTATTAATACATTTGAGACAACTTAAATTATAATTTATATATATTTTTGTTTGTTTTTTAAGAAGGTTATTACTTTGCGTGAAATACAATGGGTTTTTTTTTAATAAAAATTAATATATTTTTTACATTTTATGTATTTTTTTTAAACTTTTGTATGATTTTTTTTGGAAAATGTATGGGAAAATTATTCGAAAAATATTCGCTTGAATTTGGCGAATACGAATACGAATATCTTAAAACAGGCGAATAGTCGAATACGAATACGAGTATTCGTAACATCACTAATAAATACAGCAGCTTCAAATACTTTGTTGGCATTGTTTTAAACATTCCCTTTGGATTTAAATTTTTGCATTAAAAAATGTTTGGTTTATTTTATCCAAATTCCAATAAGAAACATCTTCGCTGCTAAACTTTCTGTTTGCAAGCAAAATAACAACAGCAACAACTTTTTAGAAACAAAAGATTTGGGTATCTTTCAGATAAAATTTTATTGTTTTTTTTTGGAACATTTTTAAATTCCAATGGTCTGTATCTGCATGAACTATTTTTAGATGTTACATTGACACCACGAAAAAAAAGGAAGACAAAATGCAACAACTAAATCTTTTGTTTTTTTTTCTAACATCGGATTGTTATTTTCTGTAGAAACGTTTTTCCTTATTGTTTGCACACGTCTGTCAGCCGTAATGTCTGCACTTTTTATTAATAAGTTAAATGCTAAATAAACTCATAAAATAGATAAACAGCAAATGTATTTAAATAAATAAAAAGAACACCAAGGAAATAAAAGGAATGTATCTGGGCCTTATAATACTGCTGCTGCTACTGCTTGCTGCTGGTGCTGCATTAATCAGTCAGTCAACTAATGTTGCTGTCGCAGTGGCTCTTGCCTCAGATAATTCATAGACATCCACAACAGATTTTCACTACATCTCCGTAGGAATGGATGTTGAGGTTACAACATTTTATCGAGTATTTTGTTTGCTCAATACCGTTTTTGATTTTAAAGATTGTGGTGCATCATTCAAAACGTACACGCACCGCAACAAATTTTCTACATATATCATTTGAATATTTACACAAACAGTATGAAAAATAACGGTATAATATTTAAACAAGTGATCGCGTTAAATAAACAAACATAACCAAAAAATAAAAAATTTAATTGTTTTTTAAACCACCATATTTACAGTGTGTCAAACAAAACAATAATACAATTTTATATTCAGAGATTCAGAAAAATTTATTATTTAAAATCACCTTTAAAAGGATGTTCCTAAACTAATTAATTGTAGATATAAAAATAAAATTGTGATTAAATAAATATTTATTAGTGTACAACAAAGTTCCTACCTTAAAGAGAGAGAGAGAGAGAGAGAGAGAGAGAGAGAAAGAGTGAAACCACAGCTTTAAAAATTAATTCCAAAGTTTAAATTAGCAAAAAAAAAAAGGAAAAAAAATATTTAGTAACGGAAAAGTGAGTACATATAGAAAAGTTTAAGTTTTCCAAGTAATTATAAATGTATTTCACTAAATAAGGACGTCTACAGACAGACAAACAATAATTTCAAACTTTAAAAAAAGTGGCGCGCATTGCAGGGATCGCCTTAATAAAAAGTTTCTAACAACAAAGTATTATTTTCAAATATATATCGTTTTTTTTGCCTACTTTTAGGAACAACAAGTAACTAGTTGTCGCATTAGCCAGGCATATTGAAACAACATTAAAATAGCACCCCTAATATATGCATGTCCTGTTTCTGTTTCATAATGTTTTTCAGAAAGCTTAGGAGTTAATCCAAATACGAATTACACAGTGTACTCTCATATGAATTCTTTGGTTAATCTGATTCACAAATTTTAGTAATAGTATCTAAAGGGTGTTTTTTATAGAGTGACACAAGTTGAAATCATAATAAAACAAGGAAATATATTTTTAATATCAATAAAATGGGGTTTATTGGAAACAAAATTTTATGAAATTAATGTTTAAACATGATTTCTGCCATGTGGCCGCCACGGCTGGCGCGTAGAAGACGCAATCTGGAACACCAATTTTCAACAACTTGTCGCAGCATTTGTGGCCGTATTTCACCCATAACTCTTCGAATGTTGATTTCCCGCTGTTCAATTGTTTGTGGTTTATCGACGTAGACAAGTGGCTTAACATAACCACAAAGCAAATAATCTAATGGGGTTGAATCACACGATATTGGTGGCCAATTAATTGGGCCTGTACGTGAAATTATTTGTTCATCTAAAGTTTCTTTCAGTAAATCAATTGTAGCGCCCGCTGCACGATGAGTTCGACGAATAGAACAATTATTTTGATTAAAAATTTCAACAATTTGTACGCGTTGCTCTGGTGTAAGTCGATTCATAAAGAAATTTCAAATCAAACTAAACGAAAAGCAACTATCAGCTGTTAAATGGGTGCTCAAATGAAGCAGTGATGCCAAATCAGAGTTGTGACACTCTAAAAAAACACTCTATATTTTATCACTGCTTTATTTGAGCACCCATTTAACAGCTGATATTTGCTTTTTGTTTAGTTTGCTTTAAAATTTCATTATGAATCGACTTACACCAGAGCAACGCGTGCAAATTGTTGAAATTTTTAATCAAAATAATCAATAGTGTAACAACAGTAAGTAACAAAGAATTTATTGAACTTCTAAGCCGACTATAAGAACTTCCAAGAAAAAAAAAATAATAATTTTCGTATTCTATTTTCTTAAATGAAGTTATTTAAGCAGTTGACATTTTTACTTGTCAGTTTGCACGTTGATAAGTGCAATCAATGAACAAAGAACGCTGGTGAGTGGTGAGTGTTGCAATTTCCAGAAGTAGTACAGTACAACCTCGATTTTCCCGACTAATTAAAAAAATATACGCGATAACAGAACCCAAAATTAACGCTAAATCTTTTCTAACCCTTCTTCAATGGCCTTAAAACCTGCATTGGCTTACTAAATTTGCAAATACAAATGACTGGCTTTTGATCGTAAAATCTCTGCTGATATTGGAACGTTTTTCCCTTTGTTTTACAAACTACTTGTAAAAATTTTTTCCATTCTTGGGTACTCAGCTTTCTTTAAGGTGCACCGGTTGCCAGTACCAGTTTCTGTTGTACTTACGAACTTTTTAATTGAATTTTCTTGCTTTATAATGTGGTAAACCAAAGACTTATGGAACTTTTATTTCACCCAAATTGGCTTTAAAATATGTTGAACTTTTCCGATATTTTGAGATGTATTTAAGCAGCAAATAACAGGAATAAAATGACAAAACGTAGGATCAAAATCATCCAAAAGACGGGGATTTCCCTTTTTTTTTATAGACATTGTAATAAAATTTTTAAAAAAATAGATAAAAGTCACATGTGTGTGAAGATAAATTTAAATTTAACTAGCAAAGATTTCAACCAAAAATTTTAGTCAAGCCAATTTTGCAGTTAACAGAGCACTGTTAAGCACTTAATAGGTGCTGTAAAAGTTAATGAAACTCATTTCGGATGAATATTAGTGGATATTATGGAAAAATGGGACTTTTGAAAAATGCAAATTTTAATTTTCATATGAAAAAAATTTCTGGAGGAGATTAGTGGTTTTTATGGAAAAATGGTGATGTATAGGAATATCACACTATACACAAATGGTAGTCCAGGGGGTCGACTATCATGCAAAAGAGGTGAGATATCTGTAATAATCTTGGGACTTTAAAAAAATGCAAATTTAAATTTTCATATGAAAAAAATTCTCTGCATGATAGTCGACCCCCTGGACTACCATTTGTGTATAGTGTGATATTCCTATACATCACCATTTTTCCATAAAAACCACTAATCTCCTCCAGAAATTTTTTTCATATGAAAATTTAAATTTGCATTTTTTGAATATTGGCCAGATCTTTATTACATGCACCCGATATAACAGCAAGAACCATCTTATACAGATATTTCTGATGATTGCTTAATTCCTTTAAATCAATTTCTGGAAGTGGAGATCCTTCATGTCCTTCAATTGGTTTAAATTTTATAACGGGCTGAGCGCATTCTTTTAAAGATTTACCAATTGAACCACGAAATGAATTAGGACCATATGTTGCGCCGTCTAGACTAGTGAAGAGATGTCTTAGCAGAAGTTCATTTGTGTGCAGCAAGCACATAAACCAATGCAGAGATTTGTTGTAATGGAGCTCTAACTTTCTTATCACACCATTTTCATAACCGGTATTGACATTTGTCCCATCACATCCTATAGCAATTAATTGTTGAGTGTCATATTTTTTCTGTAAACAGTAATCGGTAACGGCGTTCGAAATATTAATAGCATTTCCAGACGGAGGAGTAACATGTCCTAAGTATTCAGAATTTGGTTCCCGAAGAATGACAATATGCTCTTCAATAGTTGTTACCGGATGATATACTACATCTTTTATAATAGTTTTTCTGGCTGGATCTTTCCTTCCATCGAAATAAATAGATCTTAGCACCTCATTTTCCCCGGAATCACACTGGAATTTACTCCGACATTTCTGTCTCTCACGTCTAATTTTACTGCGATCGATAATAGACGCTGTATCGTTTTCATGAACAATGCCTAAATCTGGTAATAACGCAGAAGAAACAGCAGCAGCACCACGGTCAGAAAGACCCCATCTATCACATTCTAATGTTGGCAGAGTTTTACGCATTTGGCCTTACGTGGAAATACCAGATACATTTTTTCTGGCCGTTACTGATAGCATAAATATTTAATTTTTGGCTCAAGTTCAATCATATTTTGAACGAAACACAAATTGCATAAGCATTGATTTTTGCGTAATTTTAATATTTTTACAATTTTTAAGGTCGCCGTGGCACCTGAAGATATAATTCGATTTATTGAAAATTCTAAGGGCACAATCAGTATAAGGAGTAACAACTTTTGACCACCAAAGTCTTATCAAATTTTGAAAAAAATTCAAAACGCTACATTTTCGCTCCACCCTAGTATACAATCTCTTTTATCTACTGTTTCACAATAGCACATAGAGGCTTTACTTTGGTAGACCGAATTCCAGCCGGCCAATAGCAGTGGGCGACTATCAGACTTTAAACAAAATTCCTCTCCCAGCTTTTGGTAGCAACCCAGCCACGACGTGTACTCCCGATGATGACTTCAACAATAACCGGCCACGTAATCATGCCACCAACCATGATAGTGGGATGGATGCCAGCTACTCCATCCTCAAGGAGAAGAAGTATGCCAACAGCATATCCATCCCTCCCCCGGAGGCCTAATATGCATCTCACAATATCGCAATGTGAGTTCAATATATGAACCACACTCCTCACGCCTGTGTCTTAACGGCTCACGTGGTGCCAGTTTAGGTTACTGGTGAATCCTCGAAAGCAACCTGCTAGGGATAAACTTTCTATTCTTTGTTGAAAATATTTAATACAAATAATTGTCTCATCTTCAGTATTGAACAATAAAATACCCCCTCTGTAAAAGCAGATTTTTTTCAAAATAAAAAAAATCTGCGCCTAAATCACAATAGTTGAGTATTAAAGAAACCACGAAGAATCGTACAAAGTATATAAGTATGTACCATTTTAAAGTGACAAGACCCTCCCATGTAGGATTTAAAAAACACGAATCGGCTGCTAGTCCTTGGGAAGCACTAACGGTATTACTCCTATGACAGGCTTCCTTCAGCTCTAGAATGAAATGATACAAATAGTACCCACAAAAAGTTTACAGATAAAAAATTTCATTCTTCTTTATTCCAATTATATTTCAGCAACTCTACTCAAGTCTAAAAGAAGTGCGAACAGCAATTGAGCAATTGGCAGTTGCAGAGCACTAAAAATGTCAAACTACCTTTCAATGCAGCACCCTATTATTTCAAATGAAATTTTTATATGACGAAAACGATGAAAATTTTCAATAAAAATGCAATCATTTAAGTACTTCATTTTCATCTAAATTTTATTTTTAATTGACAAAAAAAAAAACAACATTTTTAACTACAACAAAAAAAAATGTTTAACGAAACTTTGCACAAAGCAAAAGAATTCCCTAAAGACAATTGTCGATCGATTTTGTGATATTTATTTTCGGTTAAAAGAAAAAATTGAACAAAAAACTGTCTGGCATTGAGACACATTTATTTAATTGCAGACGAATAATATCTGATCGGTTCGCAAACCTAAATCAGCAATTGTTAATGAATTGTATTTTTCTATTTAAAGAAAAATTAAAAATAAATTATCTTTTAAATATTTAGAGAACATTGAATTTGATGGGAATGTGTTTTTGTAAAGATTTTAAAACTTTTATTTTGGACTGTGTGAGCCGCCAAACTTTGTTTACCGGCTAAAGAGCAAATTGTTGTGATTTTATATTCATAAAACTTTGGGTAACAAGTACGCAAAAATCCGAGAAAAGAAGTATCCAATTTATTGCAGCAACACTCAGGAGGACAGGTTTAGCCTCCTCTAGAAGTTTTTATTGTAAACACTTCTTTTTGTATTTAAGGCTTTTTTTGATCCACTAACTCTGCAAGGGAATTCATTTTAATCGATCTTTAAATTAATCAAATAATACTAAATTCCAATAGAAATTTTAAAAGTACTCATCGTGTTATCGAGTTATCATCTGCTCGACTATGAAATGAATAGATGAATTGGAGCGTAGAATTCAAAAGACGTGCACCGCTAGTGTCAGATTCGGAACAAATCATAGAACGTACGTGATATTTTGTGCGAACTATTTAGGAATACAAATTTCAGATTTTTTCTCTAGATCTCTTTTATATTCGAATATAGAATATGTGATATTCGAATATATGTATATTAATCATATATCGAACATTTTATATTCCAATATATTATATTCCGCCAAATTGGCATTATCGACTATTTTTTTATTCAAACATATTATTCGAATATTTTTATCGAATGTTTTATGTGCGTGATATTATGTGCGAACTATTTAGGAATACAAATTTAAGATTTTTTCTCTAGAACTTTTTTATAAATTGTATTCGAATATTTTATATTCGAATATAAAATATGTGAAATTCGAATATTTTTTAATCATATAGCGATTATTTTATATTCCTATTTATTATATTCGAACAGCACGGCATTGTCGATTATTTTATATTCGATCACATTATTTTTAGCAAATATTTTATGTGCGTGAAATTATGTGAGAAATATTCAGAAATACAAGTATCAGATATTTGTTTTAGATCTTTTTTGAATTGTATTCGAATATTTTATATTCGAATATAGAATATGTGAAATTTGAATATTGTTTAATCATATAGCGATTATTTTATATTCCTATTTATTATATTCGGACAGCACGGCATTGTCGATTATTTTATATTCGATCACATTATTCGATTATTTTTATCAAATATTTTATGTGCGTGAAATTATGTGAGAAATATTCAGAAATACAAGTATCAGATATTTGTTTTAGATCTTTTTTTAATTGTATTCAAATATTTTATATTCGAATATAGAATATGTGAAATTTGAATATTGTTTAATCATATAGCGATTATTTTATATTCCTATTTATTATATTCGGACAGCACGGCATTGTCGATTATTTTATATTCGATCACATTATTCGATTATTTTTATCAAATATTTTATGTGCGTGAAATTATGTGAGAAATATTCAGAAATACAAGTATCAGATATTTGTTTTAGATCTTTTTTGAATTGTATTCAAATATTTTATATTCGAATAATGAATATATCACATTCGAATATGTTTTAATCGTATATTATATACATTTTTTATATTCCACTAAATTATATTCGAACAGCATGGCATGGTCAAATATTTTATATAAGAACATAATGTGTTGAGTATTTTTATCGAATATTTAATTTTCGAATATTTTACATTCGATTAGAGTTTTCAAATATTTTATATTGAAACATTTTTTATTTTTAATTAGAATATACATCTTTATTATATTTATATATTTTATATTCGATTAGTATTTAAAATTCGAATATTTTTTTATCGAATACTCTATTCCAATATATATTAAAATAATTTATATTCCATTAGCGTGGTCAAGTTTTGGAATAAGTGGAGTTATTTTTATTCGTATATCAAACATATCATATTCTAATATAGAATATTCGATTGACATATTTTATTCGAATACCGAATATTCGATTAGCATATTTTTATTCGAATACCGAATATTTCATATTGTTATATGTTATATTGAAATATCTGATTAAATTTTTTATACAATGTTAACGTAAATTAACAATGCGATTAACATCCTTTTAAATATAAAGTGAAAAAAAGTTAAGAGATTATAGAATAAAAGACCACAACAAGACGAAGAGAGATCATTTAATCGCATTCTGGTTGTATTAAAAGAAGTAAAGTTGTAATTTAAAATATAGAGGGCATTACAAATATAAATCTTTTCGTTTTTAAGTACAAACATATGTAATAGAAATAAAATTTTGCATACTTTTTAGAAAAAATCCTCAAGAAAGCAGCTGGAAAAAAAAACAATTCTTAAAATTTATTTTTCATCGAAGTTTTTTTTATTAATTGACATAAATTGTTTGAATAAATTTAAAATCAAAAATGAAAAGTTTTATATCAACGAACAATATTTGATTTTAGGTAGCCGATTAATCGATTATTCATAAGTCAGGGTGTTGTTGCAAACAGTGACTTGAGGCCATGCTTCGATCTCTCATCATCAGCATCATCATAAATTTATCTAATGAACATTAGTGTGTCATTGTATTCATAATTGTTTTTGTTGGACTGTTTAGGTGGTAAAGGCAGTAGCAGTGGTCACTAAAAACTGTACCAGCAGCGACTGATACTGTTTCTAGTTAATGTATATCACAGTGTCCATATTCTTCGATTAGAAGAATCGTCGGTGAAGTAATCAATAATAATAAAATGGCTGCTCATACAGCTTAAGAAAATTAATGTGTTTACTTCGCACTGGAGGCGCTGCAACACTGCTCTAAAAATCAACAAAACGCACAATAACAGAGTCGTAAAAGAATTAAGTCTTTTACATTTTCAACATCTATTTTCCTAAACTCTGGCACAGTGCATTCCATAAGTAGTGGTCCTCCTCTGAGTGCTGGTCCTAAAGGAGAAATTTTTTCAACCGTCAAATCACTTCTTAAATTGAATAAGAATAAATTGTCCTTATTACATTACGTTGTGTAAAACTTTCTAAAATTTTTTTACAAAACTAGTTGTTTTTGAGTTAACACATTGTGCCAGCAAATGAGCGATTATTTATATTCTTATTTCAATATAAAAAAAAAGGTACTATTTAAGTTGAATTATAAAAATCTTTAGTTTTCATGCTCGACTGAAAATGAAAATCTGTTTATACTATTTTCACTTTTTATTTCATCAATAGGCGAATGTACGAATGCACAAGTTCAAGATTCTCTAAATGCACACAAAAACACACACACACACACACACACACTGAAACAAACATTAATGCATTTTAATATAAATATCACACAAACTGACTCATTTTGGTATGCAATAGAACGCAACAACACAGTAATGTTGTTTTACTCGTATGTAAGTATGTATGGGTTAGTTAATATAAACAACGGTCCAAAAGAAAAAATGTAGTTCAATGCAGTTTGCTGGGGATCTTAAGGCAGCAGCAGAAGTAGCAGCCGCCGCCGCACAGTATTCAGTTAAAAGTGCAGCGCAATTCTGCCAGCAGCATCTCATCACATGTTTGCCCCCGTTTGTTAGTCACTGCATTTATTTTCGTACACAAATATTTGTGTTGGTAAAACTTTAGCTTATTTTCCATGCTTTTCTTTGCCGGTCCCCCTCAACAGCAGTACACACACACACACACACACACACACACACTGTGTTTTATATCAACTATGAGAACAAATCTTTGTTAGTAAAATGCAATACAACTTCGTTGCATATTCTCTGTTTTTTTTGTCTTTTCCTAGGATTTGCATGAACAAAGCCTTTGAACCGTTTCGCCGTAGAACAAATTCTATTTATAATCGAAATAGTTTTTCTATTTAATTTTCACTAAGAGTGTTGTTGTTGTTTTTGTTGTTGGTTTTGAGCAACATCAAAATTAAAAAAAGAAACTTGTGCCAATGCTGTTGTTGCTGGTATTTTTGGCGTTAGCAACACACATCATGATGTTGGGGCCCAACTTTAAATTAGATGTGTGTTTGATTAGTGTTAGACGCCATCCATCCTCTATTTAAAAAAAAAAACAACTAAGAACTTTTAGATATATTTTTTCAAACAAAAACAGTGAGGATTTCTTAAGCAAAATTAAAAAAATAAATAAATAAAAATTAAAAAAAGACATGCTAAATACGCAGACAACAAAGATGCAGTCAAATTTTTCGCAAAAAAACGTTTACAAAAAAATTTAACAAAGAAATTTAAGTGCACACATACATACAGATTGTGAATGAGTATACGTCAGCACCTGCCTTTACGGCTTATCTGACGGTGTACTTAAACACTTAGTGTAGATTAAGCGTTCACCATCGCCCCTGAGCCACCCCACTCAAGAAACCCGAAGGCATCCCCGAGGGGATGACAACAGGTAGCAACTTCTCAGACATGACCAAGGCCCGTCATGTCCAAACACCTTGCTAAAGTGAGCGAGCTACCTAAACTCTGGAATCCTGTTGGTTCACAACAGCACATAGAGGCTTCGCATCGGTAGACACGAAGTCCGCTAAGCGAGCATCAGTCTTTAACCGACACCTCTCCCAGCTTTTGGTAACAACCACAACCACTACGTGAACTCTCGAAAGAGACCTCAACCAACAACCGGCCCATGGGATCCTGTAACCGGTATAGTAGAGGAGGACTCTACTTCCCGGTTTAAACATTCCCCCATGTGGGCTGCCGGCCCCGTAGTGCCAGTTCAAACTACTGGTAAAGTTTCGAAAGGAAATCCCAAAAGGGATTAACTTTCTATTGGTTTTGGTCATGGGCTAGACCTTAGGTACCCTTACACCTTCTATGTAGACTTACGTGGCAAGCCACTACGTTCATTATAAAATATATGCACATTCCGTTGCTCTGTTAATTCAGAGATTGGTCCGAGCATATAAGTTTTATGGGTAACTGACAAAACGTTATGTCTACAAAAATCAGTTACCCTATACCCCGGGGAGTATTGCATCTTGTTGTTGAGAATCAACAAGATGAACTATCTACCCCCCGGGGGGACACATACATACAAACACACATAGATTAAAAGAAAATTAAGTAAATTTTTTGGGAAATATTACTTAATTTAAGTTCAAATTGGTTGTCGTCGTATGGCGCCAATGCCGCTTTTTACAAAAACTCAGTAAAATTTTCCCAGCCCCTACCCTTCTCCCTCTCAGATTATATTGATTATCGCATTTATCGTTTGCGAAGAAGATTTTGTTGCTTAGCAACCTCACATTGATGCTTGACATTGTTTGGTTGCAGATCAACCAGCTCATCAAGCAGCAGCCAGCGATTGTGGTAGCAACACCAGTCAGAGCGTGTACTTCCGAAGGAGACCTCACTTGGTGGCATATCCATTACCTTTTGGGTATACTCCATCTCCCAAGAGAATAGAGTACTGATCTCGAAGCACATCTTAAAGTGAGTAAGTGAGTGTAGGAGCAACATTTCTCTAATCTTCACTAGACATTCATCCGTGGTGCTTACCGGCTCACATGGTACCAATGCATGGTTACTGGTTGAGCCTCGTAAAAGCACCCCTAAATTAGGAAAGAATATCAAATATTTAACCAAGTTTTCAAATGAAAAAGAATACGAGAATTAATTTAATTAATTTTTTATTCTATTTTTACATGTTGAAACTAAACCAAAATTTTTTCAACATGTAAAATTAGAATAAAAATTAAATTAACTCTCGTATTCTATTTCATGTGAAAACTTGGTTAAATAGTTGATATTCTTTCTTGCCAATTAGTATCCACTTTACGAAAATTGTAAAAATGGACAAATGAACGCTGATGAGAGGTGTAGCGGCCTTGAAATCGGTATACTGATACGTTCTGCTAAACTGATTGGATATGCTAATGTTTTTTCAACATAAAAAACTCTTAGTAATTTGAATTTTCATTAATTCAATAAAATTGAACATAAGCCTAATAATATTAATTTTCATGAGAACCCCTAAGGATTAACTTTTTATTGACTTTGGTCTCGGGCAGAGAGATTAGTAGACTAATAGAGGTTGCCCTACTTCTTATATCTTATACGTGCGCCTGTTACCCTATTATTTCAGAGTTTTTTTTGTGTTTCCTATGGGCCAGCATTAAGGGGATGACCCCTACTTATGCAGTGCATTGTGCCGGAACTAAGAATTTGTTGTGCAAAGTAGGATAAAGGGAGAGTACTCGTAGTATTTGTGGACATTTGATTTGAATCTTAACATACTGAAGGTGAAATACCTCTGCGGGAGTTTATTCCACATGTGAAAAGTTCGGCTAGTGTATGAATTCTCTCTGTAATGTAAAGTACGGTTCTATGGCACATCAGTCACAAAGGGATGTGCTCATAATGCAGAGCGTGTTGTACGTGAATGACGGGGTTCGGGAACAAGTTCCGTAATTTCATTACAACACATTCCGTTGTTATAGCGATACATTACTTCGATGCTCCAGAGAGTTGGCTACCCGAATGCCAACGATAAGTTTCTTCGCCATCTCTTGTACGCGATCGAGTAACTTCAAAATAGACTTTGAAGCAACGGCCCATACATGGATGGTGTATTCCATTTTAGGTCGGATATAGGTGGTAAAAATATTAGCAATATCAGATGGAGTAAAGTATGTCTTACACTTAGCGCGACAATTGAATGCTTCTTTTGAGGCATGAAAAATATGATCATTCCATCGAAAATCACAATGAATTTTCATGCCAACAACATCAAGAGCTTCTGATTGCTCAATATTTATACCCTCCATAATTTCAAATGAAGCAGCATGTCCATTTGGTAATTGTATGAATTTAATGTCTGAAAAAGGCAAAAAACTCCCAGCCAAAAGCACATCATCAAGGGGTGTTGATAAACGTGCCCCCCGGGGGACGTAACTTGATACATAAGGACTAAAAATTCATGCGCTCTTAAGACCCAGCCTCAATAACACAACTTTAAATATATCACTTGTTGGTTAGGAATGATCGCCTTCTATTTTCTCCTAAAATTGTGTTAAAAATATCTCGAACAAATTTTGAGACAAAAATATGCAAAAATATGCAATAACAAACTAATGTAATTTTATTGAAAATTCTTTGATTTTAAGCTGCATTTGTGTGAAAATAATTAAATATTTAAATCAGTTGTTCATACTAGAAAATCGTGTTGTACAGTGTAATTTGCAGCGCTTAATAATATCCAATAAAATATGTAACTAAAATAGGTACTAATTTCGCAATAAATTTATATAAATTTTTTACTTTTCAATATTTAAAAGCATTTCTTTTAACTCTTTTGTTTATGCATTATAGCGAGAAAATCTTATGCGACTTCTTATTATTCACCAGCAATTTAAACTGTACCCTCTCCCAATAAATTCATTTGGTATATCATCGTGGAAAAAAAGAAAATTCTGATAAATATCCACACCTCTTATAATGAAAATGCAATTAATTCCCCTCTATGTCTGCCATAAACCAAATTTCATTATCGTGCAAACATATCTAACAGTTTCACACACGCAGACACATACTCATAGATTAATTCAAAGGGGGCAGGAAGTTGCCACCCCATTACAAACAAAAGAAACTTCCTTATAAATACAAACGTGCACATTAATATAAAAAAAAATGAAATCCACTATTGCTAAGAAAATTGCTCCCCATAAACTTCTTGAATTTCATTTGCAAGATAATTTTAGAATTTCTTCAAAAAGATTCGTGTGTGAGTGTTTTTAACCCCCTGCAACGTTAGAGACATGGCAAAAACAACAACAACAACCACAACAACAAACGTGTTACAACTAGTGTCATATGTTTACAAATGAAGATTGTTGCATCATGAGTCTTCCTTCTCCTCCTGTTGCTCACTGTTCACGTTCTTTAACAACAGATGTGTATGTGTGCATGCATGTACTCGTATGTCATATATTCTCTTCCTTTATCCCAGCAAACAATATGAGTATTAAAAGAGTCTTTTAGGACTGCTTTTTATGAGCAAAACCCTCAGAAAAAAGCTCATAAAATCCTCAGATATAAGCGTGTTTTCCTATAAAAGCGTCAAAAAATTTTGTACTGAATATGAGCGTTTTAGGACTCCTAAATTTAACGATTTGTATGAAAAATTGTGAGCCTTTTTGTTCACAAATCAATCATAACAGCCTCTTAAAAGGGTCATAGAAGAGGGATTTCGGAGCCAAATAAAAGTGATATAGCAGTGTTGAAATTAGGGGATTCATTTTATTTGTAAATTTGTGCTTTTTAGCTTTTAATGGAAAAATTTTTTATAATATATTTTGTGCATCGAAATAATTTATTTCTCCGAATTTGTACATTTCTTTAGTTTTAAATGCGAATCGAAAAAATATAAACTTGACATCGACATCGTTTCAAATGTTTTTTTTAGGTAGAATGTTAATGTTTTGCTCTCTTGGAAAAGTCTTCGCTGCGTGGTTATTTCAGATAAAAGCCACGTGTGAACTCGAATATTTTCCTCCTCCAATGCTAGAACTCGTTCTTTTAATTCTGAAAATAAATAATAAAATAGCCATTAATAAACTCTATTTGTGTGATGACATGAAATGAGAATTCAGCTTTACTTAACTCGGTTTTCATTTATTAATACTTTTACGTCCATTGCGATTTCATTGGTTTGTGCCAGAATTAGCTGAATTGGATCTGTAAAATGATTTTCCAGTTTAAAATCTTAATCAAGCTTTAAATAAAACCCTTTTTTTGCCTGTATTACTTCTTTGTAGAACTAAATTTTGCGGCAATACTGTTGTTGCATTTTGCAACATGGTATAAGATAACCCACTCATTAATTTATTATATATTTATTAAATTATTTCATTAATAATTTGGGCTGAACGCCTCTTTTCGCCAGTTGTTGGATACATTTTCTCTTCTTATTAAAAAATACAGAAATAAACTTATTTTTTGCACAATTTCTTAAAGATTTTATCAAAAGCACAACCGAACAGCGCAAAATGATCACAATAATGGCAGACAATTGCAAAATATTGAAATTATCAAGTAAAAAGAAAACAAACTACCGTTGCCCCTCAGAAAACCCTCATAAATAAGAGTTTTCTAGGAGTGTGCTCCTAAATTGCTCATAAAAATTAGTCTTTTCGGAGTCCTGAATTCTGCAGGCTCCGAAATCAATCATAAATACTCATAAATTAGGAGGGTAATCATAAAACACTCATAAAAATGAGTCTTTTCGGAGTCATATTTAGGAGCGCTCCGAAAATTGTTTGCTGGGATGTTACTCGTCAAGGAGCACACAACAACTACTGACTAATGCAAGATTTCCGAAGACACACACTCACACATACAGAGATACTAACTGTTTGTTGTTGTTGACTACAAATGTTATATTCTTTTGGTTGTTGTGTTGAAAGGGAAATTAAAAGTCGATGTTAAAATGAATGCTTGCTTGCTTGCTTGGCGCATGCTATTTGAAATGTAAATGAACTTTAATTTTGTTTAAACAGACAGTACGTACGTATGCGTACTGTATGCACAGTGTGGCCACAAGAATGATTTTTATTTATTTTTTTTTTTTTTATTTTGGAGATTCAAAAGTGGCCACAATACTCACCTGTCTTTGCCAGGGAATACAAGATTGCGCCGGAATCTTTCACTTTGTGCCACCCACTCGTTACGGGAGCTGTCATTAGTTTATCTGATAGTGCAGACCACGGTGTTATGCTGGACTTCAAACTATCTTGGTAACTGAACTTTCAAGCACGGAAAGCTAAAGCTGCTGATGCTCTTTTATATCTGTAAAGAGACAGTTGGCTTTTTGACATGATTGTAAAGCAAGTGTGAGGAAAACTTCCTTAACCTATTACCTTCGCCGCATTTCTAAGGAGTTCTCTAGTTGTTATGGCAACACCGCAGCCTCCCACGTTTCGGTCAAGAAATATTCAACGAAGCTTTGACAGCCTCTTAACATGACCACACAGTTTCCACAGCTGCCTGCATTTTGCTGCGTTTCTAGTAACTCTAAGATTTCGCCGGGGTCCGTGATTATCCATAAATTTCTACGTACACTTCATATGATACATACTTACTAACTTGTTCCTTCTTCCGTATACTGCCGAGCTCTTGATTAGTAGACACACTTATGATGGTCATGAGATGACATTAGGGCACACTTCCTATTGCTTGCCAGATCTATTGTCTCGCAGAAGCTTCAAGATGAATTCCCCGTATATATTCTCTGAGACAAATAATGTTGCCGAACGAGGCATTTATACTGATGAATGATTCAAAGTCAGGCATTGAGCGTGGAAGTGACTTCTTTGCTACGTAATTTTAATGTATGATACTGGATGGTGGGTGGTGTTGCCTGAAGTAGTTAGCACCTTAATTACAAAGCAAACTATGACTTAGGACCCGGGGTCCAAATCCTGGTCGGAGCAAGTCAATCAACATCATAAATTTCTTTAATGTGCATTAGTGAGGCTTTGTATTAATTGTTGTTGGATTGTTTAAGTGCTGAAGGCCGCATACCACTGGTCAGTAAAAACTGTTCCGGCAGCAATTTATACACTTCCCAGCTAATGTACACCACATCATCCTCCTTCGTTGGTTAGCAGAATTGTCGGCGAAGTACAATAATTAATAAAATGACTGATCACACAGCTGATTAAATTAAACGCAAAAACGCTGCATTACAGCTTAACAAAAAAAAAAAAAATTATTAACAAAAACGCGCAACAGCAGAGTTGTAAAAAATAATTAAGGCTTCTTCTTCCTTATTTCATCATCTAACCTCACTACTCCATCCCTATCTCGCTAGTTCTGCCACAATGCAAGCCATATATAGGGGACATTCCCTAAGTGCTGGTCCTAAAAAAATAAAAAAAAAAAATTTGCAAAAACGCTCAATAGCAGAGCTGTGAAAAATGTTTAAGCCTTCTTCTTTTTTCACCATCTAACCTCTCTACTGCATCTCCCTAGCTCTGGCACAGTGCCTGGCATATGTAGGGGACATCACCTAAATGCTGGTCCTCAAAAAAAAAAAAAAACTGACTAAATATTGAAATCAGTATCAGTTATTATGTGTAAAACGGTGTGGCAAATGACATCGCCGTGTGAAAGTACTGAGTTAAAGTGTCAAAATAGAAATAGTCAAAAATATGTTTAATAGCTTTTTAAGTCATTACTTTTCAACGAACACTTTAGCTGAGTTTAAGCTGACAAAAGTTTCCATATTCATCATCTAGACGAAGTGGAAATTTGCATTAACTGCAAATTTACTAGAGCTTCCTGGATAACATGTACGTGCCGCTAATAGCGGTCCCAACAACTCTCTCTCTCTCTTTCGGTCGACCATGAAAAAGATGAAATCTTTGTTATATCAACTTCTGCAGCAGATTGTAAATGTAGGAGGACGAAACTTTTAAAACCTTTATCTGCTGATGCTCAGCCCCATCTAGTAATCTAGTAATAGTTGGGTGAAGTTGGAAAACTCAAAACTTCCCGAACTAGCCGATTCTGGAGAATTGATCATTAAGGAAGTCTACTCTTTTATTCCTTCTCACCGTTTAGTTTAACACCGACCCAGTTTCTAGGCCAAAAACAAAACGGACTTATGTTGGCCGACAGGCTGTACATAAATCGTTTGTTAGGTCCGTACAAAAAAAAGAATGCAAGAACTTAGACTCACTTTGTTGCCACCTAAAAATATTCTTCCTGTGGCAACTCTTGTCTCTAAACCTACGTACGATTCCGTTTTGGTACGTGCTTTCCGTATTTCCGACTTGAAACAGTCTCTAGAATTTATTTTTACTGCATCTTGAATTATTTATTTACATATTTACTTTTTGTTTTGTTTTGATTTTCATCTTCAAAAGTGTCAATGAACTTTGGACATTAAAAAATTTCCCGTCGTTATTGCTGCCAGCGAGTACATGAAGCATCCACATCCATCCATCGTCTACTAGTTGCATGCGGGTAATTGTTTTTTTGTTTTTTCTTCCTTTTTTTTTGTGTAGCTGTTGTTGTCATTATTGTTATTTTTCTATTCCTTGTACACAAGTACAATTATTTGGCGGCATGTAAGTGAGTGTGTTTGTTACTCCACTGTCTTCTTAAGTAGAAATTTCACTTATTTATTATTTGTGCATTTTTACTTGCTCCAGAGATGCAATTAAACGAGGTGTCGCTCACAATGACATGTTATGTTTTGCCACAGTTAAATCTGTAATTTTTCACTTTGTTATTTCAAGTGAAGTTGTTGTTGTTTTTATTATCTAATTGTAACGAGTTCAACAACCAACAAAGATTTTCTGTTTTTCTGTTTTTCTGATCTTCATTTCTTTCTCTTCTCTATACAAAGAAAAAAAAGATTTCCTTTTCTGTCTAACAAAGAGGGATCAAATTAAATGTAAATCACAAGATCATTAAGAAGTTAAGTTTATCGTTGTCTATATAAAATAGAAAAACTATTTCATTAAAAATGTGTGCTGAGAAAGAAAATTTGTCTGCACCTAAAAATATTAATTAGAAAAATTAATGCGATTTTAAAGAAAAGTGTTTTAAGTCGATTATTAATAAAAAAAACTAACTTTAAACTTATCTTTTCATTTGCAGAATAGCCAGTAATGATGTATCAGCCACAGTCTCTTTATAATGATCTCAACACATCATTTATCGCAGAGGGTACAGAGATATCCTACGATCAATCGGAAGCAACTTTTCACATCTATAATGAACTGCAATATCCCTGGCAGCAACAGCAAAAGCAACAACAGCAGCAATTATCAAACACTCCAGCCATTAACATTCAAAACAACAACAACAACAATAATAATAATAATGCCAACCCTACTACCGGCATAATTTATGGTTTTCGTACCAGACATTTATCATGCATTGAGGAAAATGATTCGGATTCATTACATTCATCATCGTTGCCAAAACCGGCCATTGAAATGATCCAGGATGTTGATGAGAATTTCAAAAAACTTGTATGTGAAAATTTAAACACAAGTCTGACTTCTTGGCCTGATGCTAGCGAGAATATAGTCGATGATATCGTGATGATAGACGAATCAAGATTATATGATCTGGAATATTTGGATGAATTAAGTGCAAGTCAAGTTGTGGCCAAAGATGTCGAAGCAGATGAAGAAGACGACGAAGAAGAGCAATTTTGTGGTGGCGGTGGTGGTGGTGAAGTTATGTGGCAAAGTACTGTTTCAGAACCTGCTCATCGTTCTCGATTTAATGCTGGACGTTGCAATATTCCCGATATAATGACTACGTCATGTTATGGTGCTCTCAATACTTCGTTTGGTAGCGAAACATCTGGTCCCCCAGCTTACATGGAACACTCTACACCCGTTAAACAAACCGTACAAAATAAAATTGAGCCTATTTATGCTACACCCGATAAACGTCGTGAATGTAATCGCAGCTTTGATTCGTCTTGTCCCTCTCAATCTAGTTCGTTGTGTGGCGGCTCAATGAATTCTTCATTGGAATTGAAATGTATGAGTGCTTTCGGTTATGGAACCAATAGTTTTGGATTAATACGCAACTCCAACAACAACAACAATAATCCTCTAGAAATATCTATTATTTCAATGGATAATTCTAAATCTGAATGGCAGTCAAATGCTGATAGTGAAGCGGTTTTTGGTATAACTTCACCTGCCGAAGAAGTATCGGAAGAAGCGGCCATGCAGTGTATTGCGGCAGCAGAGAATGGTAAGTGACAAGCATGGCTTTAGTAACTGCTTCAAGTTTGCATGATTATTATATATTTTTGTTTTTTTTTTTGGAATATAAAACGAAGTTAAAATGTCTGAAAACAATTTTAAAAAATTAATGGCTTGATTCTGGACTTTAGTTGCAACTGAAAATTTGTTGTTGCCAGAAAAGCACTAAATTGCAACTAAAACTTGCAGCTTATAGTTGCCGTCCGTAATACAATTTTCTGTAACTGGAAACGCAACTGAGGTGCGGTTGTCATCCATAATCCACCCATAAATTAACTGCATTCGAACATTGAGCAGCCCAATTATGAATTCCGGAAATTTTCCCCCCTTTTTCTATTTTTCGTATTATTAAATACCATTTCCAGATTTTCCATAAATTTTCTTATTAAGAATATTTTGTTTTGGGAGAAAAGTGTAGGCTTAAGTGTTTAGCACGTTGACGACAAAGCAATTTAGCAGCCAGGTTCGACTACTGCTCAGGGCAAGTCAATCAACATCTTGAATTTCTCTAATGTATAAGGTTTTTCAATAAGAGTGATATGATTTCTTTAAGGAAAAAAAATTTATTGAATGTGAAGTACAATCGATACAATTAAGTTGTAAAAAAATCTTCATTCAAATGGCCTCCACGACTTCTTCTGCTGGAACGAATTCGATGAACCCAATTTTCTAGCACTTTTTCCACTAAATCAAGTCGTATGTCATGAATGGCACTTTCAATATTGACTTGTAATGCTTGAATATTGTCTGGTTTATTTCGAAAGACCAACAATGACTTCAAATAACCCCACAAGAAATAGTCTAATGATGTTAAATCACAACATCTTGGAGGCCATTAAATATCATAATTTCCTGAAATAATCGAATCTCCAAACTTTTCTCGCAATAATTCAATTGTTGCATTTACTCTATGGCAATTCACGACGATTATGGTGGTCCAATGGCTTCAGTTCTTAAGTGAGAACAATTTTATACGGATGCATACCCAAATCCTTTCTCAGAATCTGCCAGGTTGTGGTTTGAAACACTTCCAATTGTTGAGAACGTCTTGGAATCGATCAATTGCGGTCTTCAGCAACACTTGCCTGAACGGCAGCAATACTTCGAGCGGTTCTTTGCCTTATTGGCACTTCAACAGTATGTAAAGAAAATGTAAGCTCAAAATTTTCAACAATTCGACGAATAGCGAGCACACTTGGAGGATTATAACGACCATAAAATGGCAAAAGCGCACGAAAAGTTGCAATTGGAGAACGGGTATTTTGATAATAAAACTGAATAATTTGTAAACGTTGTTCTTGCGTATGTCTCTCCATGATGAAATTGTAAACACTACTGAATACCATGAAAAACAAATGACAGATCATGACTTATTACAAATGGGCGAAACGTCACTTCAAAAATCATATCATCCGTATTGGAAAACCTTTTACATTACTGTGGCATTGTATTAATTATTGTTGGATTGTTGAAGTGATAAAGGCACAGCACTGATCACTAAAAACTGTTCCGAAATCAAATGATACTGTTCCTAGCAGCCTACTTCGTCTTTTAGCAGAATCGCTGGGCGAAGTAAAACAATTGGTAAAATACAGATTATGAAAATAATCTGCACCAGAGGCGCTGTTAGGATTTTAGCTTTCTTACGTCTCTCGTTTTCGTTTAATATCTATTGAGATGTAGGGGATCGGTTGCAATCCCAGTTTTTTTCCAGGGTGTAAATTATCGAACGAAAAATTTTATTTGGTACCCATCGAATTCTCTCCACTTTTGAGGATGATGCAGTGCCTCATAACTGAATACCATAAATATGGGATAGTGATGATCTTAAAATTATGACCTTATATACGCTTAAATAATATTTCCGGCATTTGACGCTGTCTGCAAAAGAAGTAAACGAATCTTGAAAATGGGAATTTTACCTAAAGTTTTACCTTAATAAATTTTTTTTTTCACAAAATGTTTTTCCACCGCTATTTCATCATTTGCTGGAAAAATATATACATACATAAATAAATTTAGAAAATTAAGAAGCTCTTCTGGAGTTATCAATATCGAACGCTTTGTTCGAAATTTTTCGACAACGATCTCGCTAGAACGAGGTAAAGTTGTTGTTGGAAACATTTGGAGCAGAAAATACTATTTCTGTGACAGAGCTGTTACTGGAAAAAACTTTTGCTCATCGATTTTAGAACAAGCAAAGAAAGATACTTCAATATGCGTCTAACGTCCTTCTTGAATGGTCAACATTTTGGCAACCTTGCCAAAGTTCACAACATTGTCGTCTATAAGATTTCTCCTTTCGAACAGAGAGAGAGCCTTCGCCGGCGCTATTAAAAATGGTGTCCCCAACATGTTCTGCCGTTTCCGTTCGAATGTCTTCATTGTAACTCCACCATTCATTGCTGGCTATTTGGTTTACAGTTTGGCTGAGGCTGAACATCATCATTTGTCCCGTAAAAATCCAGCCGAGTTTGCAAATGATGAGTAAAAAATATGATGTTAAAAAATATAGTAAATTTAAAATAAAACAAAAAAGTTTTAATACTTAAAAGTGATCGCTTTAAATCAATCTTTTTGCAGTCAATAATGTTTAAGTTTTGATTCGATTTTGGATTTAATCGGTGCAGTAGTTTAAACTTTATTTATAAAAATAATATTTTTTCGAAAACTTTATTTTGGAAAATCCCTAAAAATCTGCCAAAGCGAATCGGTTAATTATCTCAAGGGCATCTTCCTGATGACAAATGATTGAGTTGTGCGAGCACTACCTAATCGGCCACCGTGGCCTATAGGTAGCAATGCTCACCTATTAGTACAGAGGTTGTCGGTTCTAATTCGGCCAAAGACCCAGGGTGTCTCCTGCATACAAGCTAATCGCTTTGCTGCGGGTTGTGTTTGTTAAAAAAAAAAAAAACAAAATTTCATAAACTCTTTCTTTTTTCGAAGTCGGTTAAAAAAACTGTAATAATTCTTCTACGAAATGTAGTCCACTAAAGAGAATAAACTGGAAATTTAGTGTTGAATTAACCATCGCACTCTATCTTTGCAGCATTTGGCATTCTCTTAAATCTATGACAAACAGTTAACTCTTCGATCTTTTATTTAAACATAATAACAACAACAGCACCTGCAAACTAATTGATTTTAGCTTTTGGTTTTAAAAGTCTTTATATACTTTATGTTGCTCGATTTTTCTGTGTTGTTTGTTTGTTATTTGCTCTTTTCTTGTCGTAAACTTATTCTGGCTATTGATTTTATTGTTGTACAAGTTCTTCGAAAAATTTAAACATCATTTGTGTGTGCGAAGCCATGTTTATTGTTTGTTTGTTTTTTTGTATCCACAAGACTTTAAAAAAAAATAAAAACGAGTTAAAAAAAGCCGCACATCCCTGCCGCATCAGACAGACAGACGGGTGGACTGACTACTTCTGTTTGTATGGATGTTTTGAGATCAGTCTATTTTTTTATTCCATGAGACCTGATGACTACAAAAAAAATTAAACTCTTTATGGAACATATTAATAAATTGAGAAAAAATTAAAACCGTTTGTTTCAAACTGGCAGTTTGAATAGATATAAACGGTAATGTCAACTTGGTGATTTTTTAGAGTTTCTTTTGGTCATTTCACTGGGACTTATTTACATCGTCAGAGAGTATAAGAGAGAGAATATACCTATGTTGGTACAGCAGAAATACTGACCACCAAAAACATATTATCTTATAAAACACAACTTTCCAGCAGCTGTTAAAAACAGCGCTTTAACAAAACTTCGATAGATTTAAGACAAACGTTTCTAGATTTTATATTCACCCACATTAAATCAGTTAGATCAACAGGGTTGTTTGTCCCAACTCTCAATGGCTGCATGTATCATAATTATAACAATAAAATAAGCCTTAGCCTCATTAGTCCAGTAGGTTGATCTATCGCTCATTCATTAATTGATACTCATCACCAGCTTTCAAACTATAACTTGGTGATTTTTGTTAGTTGAGCGATATACAGCGACTTCCATAGAAAATCACAGAATTTCTGAATATTGAATTTCCCATATTGATAATTTAATGGCTTTTATTTCTCATCCATTTGCTGATCACTGCTGTACAATAATAAAATAGGTACGCTACCTTCCAAGCAGTTTTTGAAAATGTATAATTTCCATAGTTTGCTTCTAGCCACTTACGATCCCTGCGTTCCGGACGTCTGCTCTAGAGCCATTACTGACAGAAGGTAGCTTATTAACTATTCGGCCGCGAATGCGATCACTTACGATCAGTGATCTTGTTCTTCTTTCATATCACCTTCCAGTTGTCAGCTCTAGAGTCATCGCTGATTGAATCGAATTTATTAACAAATCGTTCTCGAAAGCGATCACTTCGTTAATCGACAACTAGTTGACGGTTCCAGAGTCATTGCTGATTTAAAAATAGTTTAATAACAAGTCGACTGCGAAAATTATCGCCGGCTCCAGAGTCATTGGTGACTGAATCTAATTTATTAACAAATCGGCCTCGAATGCGATCACTTACGATCAGTGCTTGTGTTCTTCTTTCATCTCACCTTTCTTCTAGTGGCCAGTTCCATAGTCATCGCTGACTATTGACAAATCGTTCTCGAAAGCGATCACTTCGTTGATCGACAACTAGTTGACGGTTCCAGAGTCATTGCTGATTTCAAAATAATTTAATAATAAGTCGCCTGCGAAAATTATCGCCGGATCCAGAGTCATTGGTGACTGAATCTAATTTATTAACAAATCGGCCTCGAGTGCGATCACTTACGATCAGTGCTCTTGTTCTTCTTTCCTCTCACCTTTCTTCTAGTGGCCAGTTCCATAGTCATCGCTGACTATTGACAAATCGTTCTCGAAAGCGATCACTTCGTTGATCGACAACTAGTTGACGGTTCCAGAGTCATTGCTGATTTCAAAATAATTTAATAATAAGTCGCCTGCGAAAATTATCGCCGGCTCCAGAGTCATTGGTGACTGAATCTAATTTATTAACAAATCGGCCTCGAGTGCGATCACTTACGATCAGTGCTCTTGTTCTTCTTTCCTCTCACCTTTCTTCTAGTGGCCAGTTCCATAGTCATCGCTGACTATTGACAAATCGTTCTCGAAAGCGATCACTTCGTTGATCGACAACTAGTTGACGGTTCCAGAGTCATTGCTGATTTCAAAATAATTTAATAATAAGTCGCCTGCGAAAATTATCGCCGGCTCCAGAGTCATTGGTGACTGAATCTAATTTATTAACAAATCGGCCTCGAATGCGATCACTTACGATCAGTGATCTTGTTCTTCTTTCATATCACCTTCCAGTTGTCAGCTCTAGAGTCATCGCTGATTGAATCGAATTTATTAACAAATCGTTCTCGAAAGCGATCACTTCGTTGATCGACAACTAGTTGACGGTTCCAGAGTCATTGCTGATTTAAAAATAGTTTAATAACAAGTCGCCTGCGAAAATTATCGCCGGCTCCAGAGTCATTGGTGACTGAATCTAATTTATTAACAAATCGGCCTCGAGTGCGATCACTTACGATCAGTGCTCTTGTTCTTCTTTCCTCTCACCTTTCGTCTAGTGGCCAGTTCCATAGTCATCGCTGACTATTGACAAATCGTTCTCGAAAGCGATCACTTCGTTGATCGACAACTAGTTGACGGTTCCAGAGTCATTGCTGATTTCAAAATAATTTAATAATAAGTCGCCTGCGAAAATTATCGCCGGCTCCAGAGTCATTGGTGACTGAATCTAATTTATTAACAAATCGTCCTCGAGTGCGATCACTTACGATCAGTGCTCTTGTTCTTCTTTCCTCTCACCTTTCTTCTAGTGGCCAGTTCCATAGTCATCGCTGACTATTGACAAATCGTTCTCGGCGATCACTTCGTTGATCGACAACTAGTTGACGGTTCCAGAGTCATTGCTGATTTCAAAATAATTTAATAATAAGTCGCCTGCGAAAATTATCGCCGGCTCCAGAGTCATTGGTGACTGAATCTGATTTATTAACAAATCGGCCTCGAGTGCGATCACTTACGATCAGTGCTCTTGTTCTTCTTTCCTCTCACCTTTCTTCTAGTGGCCAGTTCCATAGTCATCGCTGACTATTGACAAATTGTCCTCGAAAACGATCACTTCGTTCGATGGTTCCTCTATGATCTCAACTTTTAATCATCGGCTCCAGAGTCATTGCTGACTAAATCTAATTTATAAATAAACCGCCATCGAAAACGATCACTTAAGTCTCAACTTCTAGTTTCCTTAAAAAATTCAAGGTTTCGGGCACGAGGCACAAGCTACAATGGAAAACCAAATACGTACTAACGATCTTTTTTTAAATTTACGGATGCAGCTATTTTAGATGTAGAACAGACAATAAATCTGTTTTCTTCACAATTTTTTTTATATATTTTTTTTTTAATTTTCATATTTTGTTGGTCATAAAAACTAAAACTCTGACAATGATTTGCCCTAAAAAAATATAAGCATTGTTTTCTGAACCGAAATTTCTCACCGATTACGAAAATAAAGAAGAGTGGTTTCCGTATTAAAATTAATAGAAATTCAAATAAAATTTCCTATATCGCGTTAAGTTGAAAATCAGCCTATTAATTCTATTAAAGATTTTCGTTTTTACATCACTGAAAACGAATTCATGATCTATTTATTAGATTTTTTTGTTGTTGTTGTTGTCTGTTTTAAATAAACTTGTATGTCTAAAACTTATCGTATTATTCTTGTTTAGTTGTGCATTTGCTTGCTTTTCGTTCTTGTTTTACTTTTGTATCGTTTTGTTTTAATGCCAACTTCCTATACTTCTGGTTGGGTTTTCTCAAGCCTCTGCCTCTTCTATTTTATGGTGGAATTAAAACAGTGAGGCTGCAGCAGTTAGTAACTGCAATTGCTTCCTTTTTCAATTATTTTTCTGGAACTTTTCTTGTGGTTGCTGTTTCATGTTCTGTTGTTGTTTGAGTTGTAGTTTGCAGTATTCTCAGTTGCTCATCTATTGAGCCAGAATGTAAAAGATTTTAAACTTGAAAATCTCGCGTTTTGAATTTTCTTTCAAAGTTTGTAAAATTTTAGTTCTCGTCTAAAAATAAAATAATTCTGACAAATGCACCACACAGCAAGTGTACACTTTCTAGATGCGTTCAGAAATTGTGAAGTTATGCGATAATAAATATTTAGAATAGGCAACTTCCCCTGCGAACCAAAAATAAATATATAGACAAACCCAACCCAACAAACACCTTCAGACACACAAAGAAATTTGAAAATCGGTTCATAAATGTGGGAGTTACTCGAAGATCTACACATCGAGGGGCAATTTGCCTCCCTCAATTTCCAAAATGGAAAATAGCACTAAACTACAAAAGAAAACTACAAGTGGAGATCACTGCAAGCAACACAGAACAATAATCTTAGAATCGCTACAGGATGTGTAAAAATGACCAACATTGACCACCTGCATGAGGAGACATTAATGCTACCCGTCAGGCTAATGGCATGTCAGCCGCCAACACACCCAAACCACCAACTGGTGTTGCAGGACCCTCTCCCGAGACGCATCCGTAAGGACTTCCGGCACTATAGTGAGGACATCAGAATCGCTATTCCACCAGATGTTACACAGGTGTCTATCGCAAGTGCCCCCAAGAAGTTCCATCAACAAGCGCTCATAGAAACAACAAACGGATACAGATGTAACAAGGTCCTTAACTCAAGACCACCCGCGATCGCTGACAGCGAGCGGCAGCTGCCCAGACAATCTCGGTCAGCTTAGAGCCGCCTGGAGCAGTATCCTTAACTGCTACCAAGAGCGCATAGTCTCCGGCACTATAGGCAGATGCACAGATTGTCTCCAGAGCCCGCAAAACAATGAGCGCTTGTTCAACTGCCCCAAAGGGTAACCTCCCTTCGCCCAATAGACCTATGGCTAGGACCAACTGAGGTGGCAGGGTTCCTCCAACTCCCAACCCCAAATCCACCAAATAACACAAATCAATATAATTAACATATTTTTTCCATTATTCCTACTCAAATATACTTTCAGGAAAGAACGCCCGTTACCAACAGCATCGGATCTGTTACAACAACAACAAAAGAAACTAGAAAATAGTCCATAATGTTTTTATACGGTAGATGACTTACATGGTATTATAAGTGGTGGTGAGGAGGAGGGGAAGAGGCAACTTTTACCAGATTAAAGAAAAAATATTTTACTAAACTGTAACTAAACCTTTTAAAAACACAAATAAAGAATTTTAAAAATCAGACCATAAATGGAGGTGTTGTTATGTGATAAAATAAATGACCTTATTATGAAAGTCGTTGTCTTAGTCGAAATATAACGACTCCAATTTAAAACAAATAGCGATGGTTGCCACATTTAACAGATTTCGTGAACGATCACGACACTCCTAATAAGGGTGATATTGTGGCGAAGGAAAAGAATTTTCCCCTGACTTTAAAAAAAAGTTTAAAGCTAAATTTTAGGCAAAACCGATCAACCAAATAAAAAATTAAAATGATGTTTCCACAATACAGACAAATGACTTGAGTAGAAATTTTGTATGGAAATCACTCAAAAAATTTAATGGTTTATATACAAGGTTTCTACTCAAAGCAATTGTATATATTATACAAACCACACATAAGCTATGAAATTTTAGTCGAACTGTTTAATCAAATAAATTTTGTTGTAGGAATTATTAAAATAATAAATTTTAATTTCTCAGTCTAAAGTTGGTTTTCTCTAATTTTAATTTTTATAAATTAAATTATTATATTTATTAGAAAGTAAAATCTCTGATGCTCGAAATAATTGAACAGACTTAGAAAACTTAGACTGCACGGACGGTTAAACTGACATCATGATGTTTCGAGACTAACCGCAGTCTCATCATCAGAGTTGTTTACCGCTAAGACCTCACTGACGTCAGTTCAACGCTCAGTGCAGTCTAATTTTTCTTTTTCTGTTCATTTATAACGAGCTTCATATTAAAATTTCTTTGATCAAATAATAAATATTAAAAATCGAACAAAAAATAAAGGAGTTAAGCAAAAAACAATATATTTGTGGACTGAGCGTGGGGGACAACTTTCACCACGATTTTGAAAAAAATTTTATGGGATCAAATTGCAATCAACCCCGATTAACTAAATATACATAAACCCCTATAGAAAGAGGAGTTATGCGCTAAAAAATATTTTGAGAAGAAGGTCAACTTGCCCCCCGATTTTCCAAAAAAAAAAAAAAAAAAAAAAAAAAAAAATTTGCGACCTATTCAACCTGTTCAAACAACACAAGGATTTCAAAATAGTTCCATATAATAGAGGAATTATTAATAATTCGTTTAATTTTTTAAGGGATAAACTGGCTTCCAAAAACTCTTATGGCATCCAACTGCAGGCAACCCCTATAAGAAAAAAAATAAATTAAAACATCGGTATATAAATTTTAGAGTTATGAGTGTGTCAACATAAAACAGAAAACCTCACGAACTCTTAAACTCCCTTTCTAATTTTGAAATCTGTTGAAAAAAGAAGATGGTCTACTAAACAGCGAAATCGATTCTAATCTTTATATCAAGAGTAAATATGCATAAAAGCTGGTCACACACGTTAAATGAGCAATTTTTTTTCCAAAATCGTGTAAATAAACTCTTAATGGTAAATTGATTTTATAACGCCTCTTATTCTGTAACTTCCAAGACGTTCTTAACAATTGGGACTGACTCAAACCACAACCTGGCGATATAGATCGATGATAACCAACTTTTTATGGCCAAAATTGGAAGAAGTTGATCTTGACAACATTTAGTTCCAACAAGACTGGGCTACGTGCCACACAGCAAATGCAACAATTGAATTATTGCGAAAAAAAGTTTGGAGATTCGATTATTTCAAGAAATTGTGGCATTGAAAGGCCTCCAAGAAGTTGTGATTTAACATCAATAGACTATTTCTTGTAGGGTTATTTGAAGTCATTGGTCTTTCGAAATAAAGCAGACTCTATTCAAGTTGATTTAGTGGAAAAAGTGCTCGAAAATTGGGTTCATTGAGTTCGTTCCTGCAGAAGAAGTCATGGAGGCCATTTGAATGACGTTTTATTTAGAACTTAATTGTATCGATTGTACTTCACATTAAATAAAAAACTTTGGAATTTTTTTTTTTTTTGTTTTTAATTAGGATCAGCACTCAGGGGATGACCCCTACGTATGCAGTGAGTGCACTGTGCTGGAACTCAGGGAGAGGGATAGGGTAGAGAAGATAGATGTTGAAAATTTAGAAGACTCGGCTGCTTTGCGCGTTATGTTAATTTTTACGGCAGTGTTGAGGTGCCTCCGGTGTTAAATAGACACATTAACTTTGTTAAGCTGTATTAGAAGGCATTTTATCAATTGTTTTACTTCGCCGATGTTTCTGCTAACCGACGAAGGAGGGCAATGTTGTGTAAATTAGCTTAGAACAGCATCAATCGCTGTCGGAACAGTGTTTTAAAGAAATCATATCACTCTTATTTTAAAACCTTTCATTTAATAAGACGTATGATAAGATGGCTAAGTAAATTATTTTTGAAATTGTCTTGAAGAATATATATTTACTGTTGCAAAATTCTTATCTTGGCGAATATTAAGATTTAGTAGAGATAAATATGCCCTGCTTAATTTATTTAAAAAAAAAATTTCTTTCAAAGTCCTGCCAAAAAAAGCTCCTTTTACTCCTAGCTCCTCCGTCTATTTTGTTTTTCTCTGTGCAAAGAAGGGTTTCTTTTATATAATGTCTTTCTCTTTTTTTTTCCTTCATCTTCTTGAAGTTTTATTTGTTTAAAGTTTACCTGAATACCAGCAGCGGCTTCTACGTGCTACGGCTACAGCACAGGAGTCTAGGTACGAGTACGAGTATGTGCAAATGCTTTCCCACACGTTTCTTTTTCTTCTTTGCCATTTATTAGACATGAATTGTATCATTGGGACTGTGTGCTAAACTTTACTTTATAAATAAATTATGTTTTTTTTTTTTTAAGTACCGAACTAGGATTGTGTGATCTTGTGTACGTGTAGTTCAATATAAGGTGCGCTGTAGTTTTTCTCGTACACTCTGCTTGTAGTGTGCCTTCAAGTGCTTTCGAAAGGTTTTTGTGATAAATAAAATAATGTTTAAGACAAACCTTTGGCTTATACGGATGTATGCATATAAGACACATACATACTTATATATAAACGTACCTATAAACTTATTAGGAAATACAAAAAAATATATATAAACAGAAGAGTTGGGAATAGTCTGCATGAGTTCAAGATAAATATGACTGGTTACTAAGATTTTTCAAGGATACACTGAAAGAAAGAATATGAGCTGATGTATTAAAAAGAAGTTTATGATAGAGATGAGAGTGTGAACAAATAAAAGAATACTGATCGCGAAATTCGACTAAATTGATCCTGTGAAATCAAAAAAACAACAAAAGAGCACAAGTGCCCAAACTAAAAATATTTTGTTAAATATCTGCTTCTTATCCTGCAGGATTAGATTACAAATTTCTATTGAAAATTTGGTAAAATGCATTTCGAAAAGATGGAATCAAAATAGTTCAATTTTAGTCGAGCCAATTTTGCAGTTAGTAGACCCCTGTTAAACACTTAAAGACGTATTTTAGGATAAAAAATTAATAGTTATTATGGAAAAATTTTAATGCAAAAGAATATCGCACTATATTAAATGTATTCTTTATAGAGGTATGAAACTTTAAGTTGGCAACACTTTTTTAATTGTCAACTGTCAAGCTATTTATGTTTAGTTTGATTTGACATTTCAATATGAATAGACTGACGCCTTAACAACGCTTCCAAATTTTGCAAATGGGCCCATAACAAGATTGCCGTTGGTCCTGATTTTCATAAGCGAATTTTGTTTAGCGATGAAACTCACTTTTGTTTGAATTGATATGTCAATACATAAATAAAACTGACGTATTTGGAGTGACATCCAGACTGTTTGGGGTCTTTTATGGGCTGGTGGAATCATTGGTCCCTGCTTCTTTAAGAACTATGTGAAATCGATAGTTTACGCCGATAAGCCCGAAACGATTGATCACTTCGAGGACAACATTCGTCTTGTTATTTCAAAATTGTATGCCTCTATCAAAAACACCCTTTACAAATCATGATGCAAGTAGCATCCTGCGATAATTTTTAAACTTTAAAAATATGTGGCTTAAAATATTCAAATAGTGGTTAATGTGGTGAATCTCCTTGGGCAGTAAGGAAACTAATTAGTCAATAAATTATAAATGAAGGGAATCACAATGGATCCACTTGTGTCTCCGAGTGGATGTGTATTTCACACTACCCTTCCTTACCTAAATGTGGGCAAGTTCCTTTGGAAATTTTGTTTTTAGAATATCCAAAGAATTAACGCCTTTTTTCTGAAAAATGGGAAAAAATCTATTTTTTTTTTTAATTTTAATGTAAAAATATTTTGTTTTAATATTAAAAAAAGTTTTTGCAATTCATTATCAAAGCGGTGAACCAAGGTATGCAAAATAGTTGCATATTAGTTTGTTTTTAGTCTAAATCAAAGTCGATCAGCCCATACCACAAATGTGGAAACTCATTCTCACGTATTCATCACACACATTCTCATACTCTTTCATTGAGTCGTCAATTGATCAAGCGACGAATACACATCGGCGGATGCTTATACATATTTTTGTTTAGCAATAAATTCAGCAAAATTTCTCTAAGTGTCCTTAAACCGACAAATACACATACATTCCAAATTCGTTTTACTTCATCTAAATGTTCAATCAGCAACAGGTCTTTACTACCATTTTTGGCATTTTGAAGATGAAATATTTTTCAATGTATGAGAGTGTATATGGAACTATGAATGTGTGTAAATGATTGTGCTTGTGTGTTTATGTGAGCATGTGTGTGCAAGCATATTAATGTGAATAGATGTGCTATTGCACAGTTTAGTTTGTAATCTAAAGGATACGTTTTTTTTTTACAGCCGCACTGTGGGCCACTATTTCATTAGAAGGCTGCTAAACTGTTAAACTTGAAAATTCTTGTGTTTTTAAAAATTTCTTTTTAATAATTTTAAAAAGAAATATTAAACAGAATTACTGGAAAATTGATTGAAAAATGAATTTTGAAACCAATCCATGGTGATAAATCCTAACGGTCTCACGTGGCTTACGATCAAATTACTAGATGGCTCGATCAGGTGTATTATGTAACATATTTATACTACGCAACTTTGTAGCATGAAACTCCCTTTTTCCAGTGCGAAAGACAGAGAATTAAAATATAAAAAAAAACTCTTAAATAAATTGAAAATTGCATGCAACAAAGTTGCATCATGTAAATACAATACAAGTCTATTGACTGGCTATACATTTCGCCTGGCTGTAACTTCTTCAAGATACTAATTTATTTCCAAGAAAGTTGTTGTGAAATAAGCCAACGGCTAATTAAAACTTTAAACTGCATTCAGCTTATTTTCATACGACTTTTCAAAGTTTAAAGTCGCCGATCATGCAGGGTTTTCACAAACTGTGCCATAGTGAGTGAGTCCGGTCAAAATGTGTGTCTTCTTGCTTTTGGCTTCTTCATATTCATGCGAATGTTGTCATTATTATCACTTTTGTATGTTGCATGCTGTCTCGTGACGTTTTTTTTTTTTTTTTTTGTTAACTGACTGTTCATGACTTTTCTCTCATTTTCTGTCTTTCAGTCTGTTGTTGGTTGGGCCTGCAGCAGCAGCAGCAGCACCGTTGTTTTATTTTTCACTTCTTTGTTGGTAGTTTGCACGTGATTTTAATATTTGTTGTTATTTTGCACAAACTTAGTGTTTTTTTCTTCTACCGGATCTGATGTCCGTAACTTCTTTTTAACATACCGGTCTGGTCCGGTCGGTCGGTCGGTCAGTCGGTATGTTATTGTAGTTCTCTGTCGTATCATCATTTGAATATTCTAATTGTTTTTCACGATTCTTATTTTCAGCAACCATTTTTTCTTCTTTTTCATTTTCATTTCAAGTGTGTGTTGTGCTGTCGCGGAAGTGGTTTTTTATTCCTCTATTTCACTTTTTTTTTTTTTTTTTTGTAAAAAAAAGTAAAATCTTTTATTTAATACAGATTTTTCAGTTCACTGTCTTTAATGAATTGATTTCATTGGTGTTTTGTTTATTTTTTTTTTTTCATTACGAACTTGGCAATGTTTTATGTAATTTATCCTGAAGTATGCATGAGAAATAAAGTTGTTTGGAATTAATAAGAAAGATTTGTAAGAATTGTTCGTATGGTTTTGTTTTTATTAATAAAGTTATTAATCGATATTCTGAATTATTTCGTATTTATTGTTAACAAAGACATCATCAATATGTTGTAAAAATAAAACGGTTTAAATTAAACAGAACGATAAAAGTGTTATTTTGTAGAAATACGGTTGGATCAGCCCCAAGACCTCATAGGAGCTTTACAAAATTCAGAGAAATACAAAAACTTATAACGTTCATGAAGTTAAATAAAAATAAACTGGAAACCCTAGACACAAACCACTAATTTTAACAGAGCTCAATTAGCAGGTTTACACGACTGTTACACATTTTATAAAGTTTTTGTACTAAAAATTTAATTATTAAATTTTAAAATAAAAGAAAACCAGAGGATATAAATAAATAACTTATTTTCATCCTAATTTTTCGGCACAATGAATACTGGATCCCACTAAAAATTAAAAATGTTTATGTATATTAATTGTATTTTTTTTTTTAATTAATGCGTTTATTATTAATATTAGGGATGTAACGATACGCCATTTCGCCAATCCGATACCGATACCCAAAAATAAATATCGCCGATACCGATTCCGATACCGATACGCATATTGAAATTCAGCTCAATTAAAAATTAACAAAACTCAAGTAGAGTAATTCTTCTATTATACAAAATAACAGTGTTTATTAATGAGCCATTCAAATCATCAAAATTGTCAATACATTTCAGTTTCTTAACTTCAAATTTTCAAACAAAAAAACGTCTGCAATATTTAGATTTTTACAAAATAAACGTTGGCATTCAGTTTAGATTGGCTCATGATTTAAAATTGATATTAATAAGATTTTTGTTTAAAAAACAAAGTGTTCTCAAATTTTGCGGAGATAGACGATTTCGCAAATCCGTTTGAAGCAGACTTGCAGTTGAAAATAGTCTCTCAGATGCGACAGAACTCATTTGAAAACTTAAATATTTCTGCGCAATTTTCTTTAAGTTTGGGTAGGATATGTCATTGCGTTTCGTAATATGTGCACAGCCCCCTAGGTATCTTTAGTTTAGTAACCTAATTTTATTGTTTGTATGTCTTTATTATTCAACACTGTGGCACCTTATGTATTTATAAATTTATTTCTGAAAGGGTTATATCTGTATATATCTTCATTTATTTGTATATATATTATAATATCAGAACCGATATTTTATTTACCAAGAATTCTTTCCCATATTAGAAAGGCAAACAAATTTTGCCAAGCTTACAGGTTGCCTAGAAATGAGATGGAATTGTACCAATCAAGAACTTGGTCCTTATTATGATCTCAGTACTTTTTACGGCCGAATTTTTTTGGATAGGAACTTGGCCTTATTTTCACATTTATGTTTTTGTGTGGATATGTACTACTGGTAACACTACAACAAATACCGCAACATTTATTTCTGTGTTAAGTCTCCATACGAAAATAAATAAGCAACACAAAAAATTTAAACAACATCAAATACAGTTTACATACTTTTACTTTCGTCAAATGGTGTGAAAAGATAACAATAAAAAGGAAAATAAAAATCAATTTTCCATAGATTGATAAGCAAGCACGCCCGTCCCCGCCTTTACCGTCCCGACCGCTAACACTTGTTGAGAGCTTAAGAAACCTTAGAAGTCAATTTTTCGTTTCTACACACACACTAACTCTTAAAGAGGCCCGCACGGTGTCGTGATATAAAAAATACGCATATAAAATTAATTATTTTCTTAATAATATTTGTTAATATTTTTTAGAGGCTAAAGTTTGTAAATTTAATATTCAGAGAAATATTAGAAAGACATTGTTAACATATTTCAAGCAACAAAGGAAAAAAAAATTTAATATCTAAACATCACTTTAGAATCTAAAGTTTAGATTTCAACTACAATTTTTTTTTTCACCATATATTAAACATTACAGTGTTGCCATTGAATTATTAATTATTTTCTTGTTTTTTTTTATCAGACATGTGTTTAGTAAGAATAAAGTTTACTGACCCTGGTTGAAACCTTTTTTTATGTCTAAGCGTTAAACAACTCTGATGATGAGACTGTGGTTAGTCTCGAAACATCATGATGTCAGTTCAAATCTCCGCGTAGTCTAATTTTTCTTTGTCTGTTCAATTATTACGAGCTTCTAGATTTTTTTTTTCTAATAAAAAGAATAATTTAATTTAAAAAAGAAATAAATTTGATAAAACGAACTTAAGCCAGACAAATTAAAATTTCCTTGATTATACATCACTCAAGGAAGGAAACAAGGAATTGATGGGTAATCCTTCGTGTAGTTTTGACTTTCTGGACCTTTAATGGGCTACCCCACCTTCCTACTGGTCTTACATAACACAATGGATCCATATGGGTCTCCCAGGTCTTCCTAACCTAATCAATCATAGCAAATAATTTTTTGCCAAATACTATTGACTCTCTACTTGGTAAACCTGGATCATGTTTTTATTCTGTCCTCTCGCACTTACATACACGCAACAGAAATTATTATTTATTGGCAGCCCTTGTATTATCTTACTGGTTCTAGAAAGGGGGATCACAACACATATTGTGACTTTCTTTGGTTTTATACCTCCTGAGATATTAGCTTGCTAATACTTCTACCTTTTTTGGGGCTCAAATTTAGAAGAAGATTAAAATTTCTTCCTATCTGTTTCCACTGCAATGGTTTGAAGAATGATACTAAGACTAACTTTTACCTCTAAGGAGCTAAAGGCTTCTTTAACCGAGTTTACCGAAGGATCTCGCTAATACTCTTTAACATTTTGGATGATTTCGTAAATAGTTATCTCTTTTGAAAGTAGAAGAGGAGTAGTCAGTGCTTAAAAGTTTATTTGAAATGATGTAGGAACTTGTCACTAAAACAGGACTTACAATAGCTTCGATCTTCATTGAGATTGCTTTTCCTCTGCTAGGACTTCTTATAGTATTTTGCATGAGATGAGAGGTTTAATATTTTTTATATTATTATTAAATATCTCGACTTAAAAACAAACTAACTTATGCTACTTTCAAAACAAACGGCTCATATATACAATATTATAAAGTGTGTTTTTTCTAGAGGTATACAACTTTGAAATTGAATAAAACAGCGATGAATTTTTTAAGTTGATATGAAATTAATTTTATTCGAAAGATCATCTTTTGACATTTATAATTTAAATATGACTTCTGGCATATGACCGCTCTGTCTGGCTCGGACGTAGTCTTATCTGGGGCTCCAATTTTCGATGACTTTCTCCAACGTTGGCAATAACGCGAAGAATGTTATCCACCAAGTGGTCAATCATTTTGGGCAAATCGGCGTAGACTAACAACTTCGCATATATTCACAGAAAAAAATCTAGTGACGTTAAATCGCACGATCTTGGAGAGTCTGAAACGTGAAACTATGCGGTTACCAAACGTTTCCTTCAACAAAACAACTATGGCAGGAACTGTGTGAAATTTTGAGCAATTTTGTTGAAACCATGCTTTATAGTTTGTGCACGATGGCGGATAGACTGATTCGGTCCTTCCTCTACGCTACCCTCCACTGCAGCAATGACTTCTTATCTACCATGACTCTGTAGTTGCGCATTTTCATTTAGAGTAAACGTGATGCGAAAACGTTCCATAGTTAATCGAATTAATTGCTAACGAACGATTATGTTGCCCGTAAAATGGACGTAATGCGCGCTACGTTTTTCAAAAACAGAATCATGATTTTAAAAATAAATTTGCGCAGGCAAATTTCAAATTTTACTGGGGATGGCCCCTCTAGAATGTCCTCCGCGCCGGTGAAAATATTTGAGATTAGTAATAAATGATTTCTCACTAATGGTGTTTTCTTTTCTACAAAAAAAAAAATATTAAACCTTTAAGTAGAACGTGTACTTACGTTACTTAAAAATGTTTTGCTCTCTAAAAGGGTGATGTATTTTATTCTAAAAAAAAGTCACCCTCATTAATGATAGAAGGCATTGCACGTTAAGCCCCGTATAAGTTGACAGTGTAAAACAGACGACAAAGCTGTTAAAATAGGGGCGTTCTACTTTTTCATAAATTGTGTTTTGTTCTAGTGAAATAACAAGTGGCTTTATTACAGGGTGCCATTTTGTGTGTAGAATAGAAAACATTATTAGGTTTTAGTGTGACAATTTGACTAAAATTATAAAAAATCTACTATCTGATCAGATTAAATTGTCATCTCTGGTCTATATCCTAAAACTTTCTTATTATTTTTTTCTATTATTTCCACTGTGCACTCTGCATAGGAACAAAATATCATGAACAAAAGATACACGTTGTGGATTGCATTTTCCCATGCTCTTTAAAGCATACAGGTTTCTTTGGTCTTTGTGTTTATGAGAAGAGTAATTCTCTTTATGCTCTTTTGGATTGAGTTGAAATCATAGCTGCCAGATTTGACGATTTATCGTCATTTTGACGATTTTGGGTCCTAAAAATGACATAGTGACGATGGGACGATTTATGCCCTAATTTTGACGATTTTAAATAATTCAAGTTTGCAACATATGTATATGTATTTGTACTATTAGAGCAACATTGAACTGCTGAAAATTGTTATGAGAAACTTTTTAAAAACTAGTTTGCTTAAAACTGAAAACTTTTATTTAACTGATTATAAAAACAAAAACAATTTTTTAAATTTTGAAGACATTTATTTAGGAATATTTGCCAGAGACGTATTGTAAGAATCACAATTAAATGCAAAAGAAAAATGTGATATTAGTAATAATTGTGTTAATTTTTATATAGAGCTTTGTGATCAGATATTATCATGATTTGATTTTGAAAATAAATATAAAATAATTTTCCTATTTTGTTGAAGAAACTGAAAACCAAGAGCTAAAAACAGAGTTCAGAAAATTGAAATTACTGTCCTGATAAAAACATATAACTATTGGATTTTTGGAAAAAACTATCAGAGATGCAAACGAGGTATTCTAGTCTTTTGTTTCCGATTTTGACTAAATTTATTACAAAAATCCTAGTTTTACCACATTATTCAGCATATATGGAAAGAATATTTAGTCAGGTAAACGCAAATAAGACTTAAATGAGAAATTGAAAAAGTAGTCTTTGGAGGCAATATTATATTCAAAAGATTATTTAAAGCTAAACAAATGTACCTGCAATGATCTGACAGCTGTAACTGAATTAATCAATATGTTTAACCGCAATATACTTATATTTGTAAAATATATTATACATATACGTATGTATACAGAAAAAGTGTTTCCAAAAATGAAATTTAAAATGAATGTTTTACTAAATTGAAAAAAATAACTAAAAGATTTGATATTTTTTGTTTTTTTCCATACAATGTATAAATATATTTCAAAGTATTGAAAAATATGCAATCTATTTAGTACATGCGATTTTATTGTGAATTCTAAGTGAAGTATTTGATCTCTGTATTTTAAATAATGATGTTTTTTAATAAGATTTGTTGATTTAAGAGTTTTGTTATGTTTTGCCTCTAATAAAAATATGTTTTATTGGTAAAAAAGCGATTTTTTTCATTTGACGTTTTTATGACGATTTCAATAAGCTATATTGACGATAATGACGATTTTTGCCCAAAAATATGACGATATTACCAAAAAAAATCTGGCAGCTATGGTTGAAATACCAAACAAATCGCACACAGAGCTAAACAAACACTTGTTAGATTTGCTTCTTTTTTTTTTTTGTATTGAAATTATTATTGAGTTTGTTTTGGAGTGTTGAACAAAAGTATCAGTAAACGTATCAGTACGATAAAGATAGTTTAAGCTCGAACGACATATTAACGGGTGGAAAGGTTTGTTTTAAGCGTAGCAAAAATATAAATTTATTTTTATCGATCATGCGGTTTAAAACACGACGCTTAAACATAAAAAAAACAGTATCCATTAGAGATACATGAAGTGAAATTTTCAAAGTAATTAAGAATACTAAAAAAATGTATAAAATTAATTGTTAAATTGAGGATACCGACATACATAAATTTTATTGTTGGAATTACTTTAGGGAAATCATAAAATTTTTCTTGTGCTAAAAGAAAATTGTGCATGAGTTGGTTAGAGTTTTAAAATTAACACGTTTTATATACTTTATTTCATAGACTTTTTCTTCTTGAGTGTTGGAAAAAAATCAAATATATTGAGAATGTGTAAAAATTTTTCGGTCATGTTAAAAACCAGCTACCTATAAAATTAAATATTGTTCATCAATGAATAAATTATTAAAACAAACAAATAAACAAACCTTTTAGTGAGAAGTTACACAAACTCAGGCAAAAAAAAAACCGAAAAAATTGATACCGAATTTTAAAAGATTTTAAAAAATAAAATTTGTAAACCGGAATAGTCATGATTTAAAGTATTATTAGTCAAAAATTAAACAACACAAATCGAATATATTCTTCTGTGGATTAACTGTTGATGTGGAAATTCTACATGTATTTGTTGTGAAATATTTTTGAAAATAAAAAAAAATATATAAACACCTTTTAACACCTTTTTAAAGCAAAATTAAAAAATAAATTAACAAAAGTTTTATAAAAGTCACTAAAAAAGTTTCTCCAAAATGCAAACTAAAATTACAGCAACAACAAAAAAATTATACTTGATAATAGCGAATATTGTTGTAAAAAAAATTTCTTAACAAAGACAAATTTACCAAAAAAAAAAAAACATTTAGGTATATCATGGGTTAATAGAAAGAACATAAGATGGATGTTAGTTGGTTTCTTATCTGATAGATCGATTTTAAATATCAAAAGATCTTCTAGATTATTCGAAAACACGTGAATAAGACAACCACGAACCATGTGAAAACATGTGAACAAAGAAATTCTTGAAAAATTTTAATACATTTTAAAAAATATCTCGTTCTAATGGACCAAAATATCGTTTACCGATTAAATTAATAAAATACTTTTTTTTGGGAAAATTAAAGCTTGTGTTTCCAAAAATTCTGGGAAAAGTTATTTAAACTATAAAAAATTCGTTAAAATTAATAAATTTTAATAATCAAAGAAATTTTAAATAGACATCCCTTTAGATTTCAACTACACGGCTGAATAGAACAAACGTTGTTTTCAGTAGAAGCCACTAAACCTCGTCAGTATTCATGTGTAAATGCGTTTTCAAATCGCCTAATGATCATATTTCGATTGCTTATCCTCTAACTGTTTGTTATCTTTAGAAGCAAAAAAAAAATGCGATTTTGAAAAAATACAATTTAGTTAGGGCCTTTATATATTAAGGTAATGATATATTACATACCTGGCTGAGCAATTGCTGAAAACCACAATTTTCTTAAACAAACAATAATCTTCAAAACACTAATTAATTTATACGTTTAAGAAAAAAATAAACCAACTAAAAAAAAATAACAATCATGGGAATTAAAACCAAGATTTACATAAAAAACTCTCGTATTATTATTACGATTAATATAATGCTTAATTATATTTAGTAATAAATTATATTTAGTAATAAATTTTAAACTTGTTTAATATGCCAGGCTACACTGCTTCGTTATATTCTGTTAGAGAGCTTTTAACAGCCATAAAATAATAGAATTTATCCGGCAAACTCACAGTAAAATGCATTAACAAATTTTTCTGAAAGCAAAAACAAACAAAAAATTATATCTAATCTAAAAACAATAAAAATTACAAAATTTTACTTCTTTTCAAGCTTTTAACCCAACGAGGAGATTTTAAAAGTTAGAAAATAAAGTGTTAAAAATCACACTTTTTTTCTTAAGTGCTGTGACGAAATTTTTTTATAATTGTTGTAATAAGACAAGTTGATTTTGTTTATTCGAGCAGAACGTCTAATTAGAACAACAAAATCACCAAAAATTGAGCTCATCACTCTCTTAATAAATGAATACGTACGTACTTAAGTGCTGGTTCCACAAAGCGAACGAATGATGGGGACACAGTTTGTACACTCAATTCATTCGTCCTTTTTGTGGAAATAGCACCTTTATTTTGGATCGAACTAAACTCTTGAAAACTTTAACAAAATTCATTCGTCCTTTTTGTGGAAATAGCACCTTTCTTTTGGATCGAACTAAACTCTTGAAAACTTTAACAAAACTTTTTCCTCTCTTTATTTAGAAACAGATCGTAATACAGTAATACCTCGATTTACGCCGTTTTGATTTGCGACCTCATGTTTTTTGTTCCTTTTAAATTTTATTTACGTCGCCATTCGTTTTAAGTTGCCGAAATATATACACAGAAAAAAATATTTAATTTTTTTTTTTTGCCAATTAACCCTTTAATTAAAAATATAAAAAAATTTGAATAAATATTTAATTTATTTAATTAAATTTTTAATTGTAATAAATAATTTTAGTTAATAAATGTATAAAAATTTAATTGATACTATTAATTTGTTTACTGGTGCAAATTAATTAAATTTTTAATTGATATCGCAAATTTTTTAATTGAAATCAATTGTTATTTTTTCTGCGTACACTGAATTCTGTGCTCGTTTTTTTTTTTAATAAACATAACAAAATTTTTTTAAAATCGATTTACGACGTTTCGACTAATTTTGTCATATTCCGGAACCAACCGCGACGTAAATAGAGTTATTTATGTTTCTTGTTCGTCGCTGTTAATGAAGGGCTCTACTACAAGTCTTTTGTATTTTTTCGGTCCGGTCACTTCTGCTGTCTTTTGCAAGACCATTTGCACCACACACACTAAATACCGCCAATCTTAAAATTGCACTTGGACTAAACAGTTGTAGTAAATAAATAACAAATAGATAAAGGTCATAGAAATAATTAGGCGAGAGATTTTGTTGACAGCATATTAACCTTATTCGCAGTAATGTGCAAATGGTCTTGGCATTATTTACAAGATAATAAAGTGCAGGTATTTAGTGTTTGATAAAAATACACTTGCGAAAGTTTAAATTCAAAATGTAGTTGCTTTTTTATATATTCAAATTGCAACTGTTTTGCTATTGAATTTTAGTAAAAAGTTACGATATTTTGCACTTACAAATTTGCAAGACTATTTGCATCAAATTATGATTACCACCAATATATTGTTAAACTTTATGTGTGTTTTCTTAGTGAAAATCAACAATTTACTATTCAATTTTGCAAATGCTATGATGCAAGAGCAGTTGCTTATACTTCACGTGTATTCAGTGTTTGGTGCAAATGGTATTGCAAAAGTCCAAATGGTATTGCAAAAGTGCAAATGGTATTGCAAAAGTGCAAATGGTATTGCAAAAGTGCAAATAAAATCCTGTAGCTTTTGGATAAAATTCAGCAAAAAAAAACTCACAGCACTGCTGTTCGATTCCGTAAAAAAGCTACAATATATTTGATTTTTACTATCTCATTTGCATTAAAAACACTGAAAACCTCTGATAGATGTACAAATGCTCCTTCATCATAGCATTTGCAAAATGCTGTAGTAAATTGTGCAATTTCACTAAGAAAACAAACATAAATTTAACACTATAATATAGTATCTTGCAAATAATGCAACCCCATTTGCACTGTACTGTGAATAGAGTAAATATTATCTAAACTAAATCACTTACCTTGTGAATAGAGCTAACAAATAATTGCATTAATAGTGTTTAAATATGTTTAGCAATTTTATAGATTATTTAAAACTAGTCTTGCAAAATCATTAAAATCATTCTTTTAAGCGATAAAATTCCGAAACGTGCTTTGCAAGGCTGTTTTTTGTGTGAATTTCATGAATTTCTTTCTCGCAAGAAATTTCTCAGCAAGAAAACTATTTGAATTCCACTAAATATAAACAAAGAATTGAGTAAAAATTTATCATTTAACTGCTGTATATGAACGTTTCAAAATTAAACAAAAAAATCTAGAAAAGAAATCATTGTGGTTGACTTTCAACTCTATTCTCGAACACGCATTAAATTATTGAACATGTTGTCTCTTCAGATTCTTATCTGTCAAACTCGAAATTAAAGTGTGTACGAATGTTAAAGTGTTGTACATAATAAATATTTAAAAAAGTATAAAAAAGAAAATTTATATACAATAAACAATAATAAAAAAAAAAAACAATAAATAAATAAAACATAACAAAAATTATGACAACTGATAAAGCCGGTGGTAAACAAAACAGTGACAGTGAAAAAAATCATTTTGAGAGAGAGAGTGAGACAGGGAATTACAAAAGCCAAACATGTAATTAGTTTCTATAAGTTTTTATAAGAAACATCAACACAATTTTCAACTAAACCAAATCATAAAAATTGAACACTCATTGTCACTGTAAATTATATTTTATTTAAATTTCCTTTAATTAATAGTGAATTTCGATTTGTATATTTTATTGATATTTTTTTGAATCTTTAAAAAAAATTAATGAAATGAAAAGAAAATTGTTTAATTTTCTGTTTAAAATCCAGAATGATAGAAATGACCGAGAGGACAACCAGCTGCGCATAAAATTAACACTTTCGGCACTCATAGAATACAAATGTGACGTCACGCAACTGTGTTCCAATTAATTAATTATTTTTAGTAAATATTTTAATTGCGAAAGAGCAGAAAATGTAAAAACACTGTAGCCTCGATGATTTACTTCGATTCTCTTTGATTCGTTTGAAACTTTTATCACTAAAGAATTTTTAAATTCACATGTAAAAAGTTGAAACTCCACTATTATTTTCGTTGGCAAGTTAATTTAAACAGAAATTATAAAGATTTTATTGATTCTGTCTGCGCTGTGGTCATGGCAATCATATATTCGGTATATTTTTACGATAACATTCATATGGGATATTTATGTGTTTGTATGCATTTAAACCGTCATAACTTATGAATGGCTTTAGAGATCGGCACAAATTTTATGGCATTCTAAAGACATTGACTTAAATTAGATCTTGTGAGAAAATGAAACGTTTCTGTTCGAGAAATTTTGAGAATTCTCAAAAGAAAGTTTTTTTTTTTTGGGCATTAAGTCATGAATTTGTCATCATTTCGAGTCATAACCGCAAAAATAGCTTAAGTGACAAAAAAAAGACAATTTAAGCTTAAGCTAAAACTCGTAATGGTTCCGTGCGAGACCGTAACAAATTTTCAGCCCATCTTCTACCATTTCCGAGAAAAGGACCAATGTCCTTTTTCAAATTTCAAATACGTTTTTTTTCACAATCGGCTCTATAATTTCTAAAAAACGAAATCTTGAAAATTTTGATTACTACGCATTCATTATGACTCTACTAGACACCCTCTTACAAATTCATTCTCTTCCACCTTAATAGAAATTTTTAGAAATTTTAATAAATCTTTTTACAATCATATGTGATAAATTGCTATCCAAAATAAGTGTTTTCATGTGCAACATTATAAAATAAATATTTAAAAACTTGTAAAATTCTTTTACTTTGATAAGCTTATAAAAAGTAGGCTTATAAAAAGTTCTAGGGAAATCTATTATCATAAGCTTACAACTACAACTCAGTTACATTTTGCATATGTAATGGATTGCAGGGAAAATATGTACATATACTCGTACATTTATATGCATTTAATGTACATACCTACCTGGCACATCAGAGTGCCATGCCCACTCTTTGTCGCAAAAAGCTGTAAATTTTTATTAATGTTTCACAACAAGTTTTATGGCTACGATTTATTGTAACTTGTTTCTTCTTAAATTTCACAATAAATACATGTTTTATTTCACAACTTTTTTTTTATAAAAAAAAAAAATAAAAAGAATAAAATATCTTGTAATTATTCTAAGAAAAGTGTAAAAATCAGTACCGGCATTAAAAAGTAAATAAATAAATTTTAAAAGAAAAAAAAAACCGGTAAAAATGTATCTAAAATTACCCAATACGGCATTAAGAAATTCAAGTTGAATAAAAGTGGCAGAAACATAAAAAGAAAATAATGATCAACGAAACAACGAAAGCAACAAAAAAGTAAATAAATTTAATTTCCTTTAAAGAGTAACAAGATTTTAATGACTTTAAAATTGCTTGTTAAGACGTGAAAGAAAAACTGAAGAGAAAAATTGTATCTACTAAATGGCCATGACAGACAAAGTTTGTTGATGACTGCCACAGTTAAAGATAAAAAAATGATACAACTATAAAATACAGCAGCCAGGCAACCAGCCAACCAACAACAAAGCAAACATGACAATTGTCAACAGCACAACAAATGTAATGACACTAACAACAACCATAACAGAGGCAATGATCTCTTAACTAGCCAACAACAAAAAATGTAACAAACAATTCCGTAAAATAAATTTATAATAAAACAACTCAAGTAAAAATGATTCAAATATTTTTGTAAAATAAAACAACAACAAAAAATCCTTTTAAAAAGCCGCCTTAACGAATAACTAAAATAAAAAAAAAAAAAAAAAAAAAGTGTTAAATTTAAAAATAAATAAACTTGAAAAAGTGAATAAATATTTAACACCGAGAAAACAAAAAACAACAATCCAGAATTCCTCATCACATGAAACAAAAGAATTACAAAACCATTAAAAAAAATCACACAAAATTATACAGAATTTAAAAACGGCTAAAAAGCAAAAAAAAAAAAAACAAAAGATAAAAAAAAATCAAGTTCAAAGTACGAAAAAAAATTCTGAATTTAAGTGAATTTTTTGCGCTCTCAACACACGGTAGAAATTATTCGCATTTGTTTTTTTTTTTTTTTGTAAATTTTCGATTTAGTACGAAATATCTTAACAATCATCGTTATTATTATCAACAGCAACAACAACAACGTCCCAAATTAAAAAAAAAAAAAAAAAAAATAACACAACCAACCGTCAAAATGTTGGCTGGTCCACTCTGCTCTGCTCATACATCTTTGTTCTTCTTCAGCATCTTGTCTGCGCTTGTTTATCCTTAAGATTCTTCATGGATCTTTTGCGTTTAAAACAAAATTTCCACAACAATAAAAATTCGTTTGGATTTCAATTTAACACCGTCTTCAGCAGCAGCCTAAGTTTCTACCACCACCAGCAGCAGCAACAACAACATCATCAAAAACAACAACAACAACAGCACGTCTATTATAAAATTATCATCATCTTTTTATATAAAATACAAAACAAAAAAAGAAACTTTCATCCGTCCAGGATCTTGTGAAATATTTGAACGTGCTTTATTATGTCCACAGCAAAGGATAAAATAAATTTTCAAAATACTTGGAGTTGTAATAAAACAACTGGTCGCCGTTCTGGAAGTGGGTATAGTTGCAGTTTTTTAGGTAAAATTTCTCATGGTATCATTAAAATTTATTATTAGAATTTAATGTTTATGGTGTTTTTGCCATCAATTACCCACTACTTGTGTCAGTAAATTGTTCATTTGGTAGGTAGAAAAAAGTAATGCACAATGGGGCAGTTTTAAAGTATTTTCGAAATGAAACAAACATATTTTTGAGCATCAACATTTGCAGCGATTCATACAAATTTTAAAACAAAATATTTAGAGATACAGTAAAAGAGACTTTGAGAGAGAGAGAGAGGGAGAGAGAGCGAGCGAAAGTGATAGAGGTGAGAGTGTGTTTTGAGAGTGTTGATTAGATTAGATAAGTGGAAAGATCTGGTCCAAGGACCGGCACTGCGACACCTATTGGATCTTTTGTGACATGGATCTCTAAATTAAACCAAGCGCTGAATGCCTCTCCTTATGAAAGTCAGCACAGAGCTTGGAGAAGTCCGCCCAAGATTCTCCGAACACACAAATTCAGAAAGAAGAATACGCCTTCTATGATTACACAAGACTATACATTCACAGAGAATGTGGGCCGTTGTCAAATCCTCTTCCATGCATAAACGGCACAAGGGTGAGCGAACTAGATTACTTTTCCAAAGATGGTAGTTCAGTCCATAATGACCGGAGAGGAAACCAGTTAAAACCAGCTAGTTAGCCGTATGTCGTTCCTGCTGAAATTCAGGATGCCACTGTATGAAAATGGCTGTAACAAAGATTTGGCCTGCCTTAGACCGGGAGAGGTCACCCAAATTTCCTTAGCGGTCGAAATGTCGTTCTCCCTGATTAGGGTAGTTACAGTCGACCAATTTATGCCACAAAAGGGCTCTGGGCCTATGAGAGGAGCGGCAGAGACCCTCTTGGCCAGTTCATCCGCTACCTCGTTACCCGGGTGACCACTATGGCCAGGTATCCAGTAAATGGAAACCTTGTTCCCTACCGATAGCTTCTGTAGTTAGTCAAAGCGCTCTAAAACAAGCTTAGATCGGAATTCCCATTAAACTAAGGACTTAAGGGTAGCCTGACTATCGGAGAAGATAGCTATATGCGCGCCTTTAATGCCTCTGCTCAAATTAAAATGAACACATTTGGTAATTGCTTGTATTTCCGCCTGAAATACCGTGGGCCATTTGCCCATGGGGACTGAGATTTTCACGTTGGGTCCACAGACTTCAGCGCCTACTCCATCTAAAGTTTTGGATCCATCCGTATACCAACATAAACTTCTGGAATCCACAAAGGGGCCATTACCCTCCCACGTAGCCCTAAGCAGAATTGTGATATTGAATCTTCTGTTGAATCTTAGTTCACAGATTATTCTGTCGCTAGGCATCCCTAACAGCTTTCTGCATGATAATGTATTCAGGATCGATGAATGCCTGTTGCCAGCACCGCGAGCAGAGTTACCGATACCCATCCGATAAGCGGCCATTGCCGCAGAGGATCTTATAAAGATTTATATAGGTGTTAACCCAATCAAGGCCTCAATGGCCGAAGTTGGGCATGATCTCATTGCACCAGTAGCAAGAAGACACGCCATTCTCTGAGCCTTGCAGAGTTTGTTTTTCGCCGTGGTCTGCAGAGTTTTCTGCCACCATACGATTGCGCCGTACGTAATGATTGGTCTGACAATCATCGTATAGATCCACATGATCATTTTTGGGCTCAAGCCCCAGGTGCACCCAGCACAACTTTTCACCGCCCAGATCGCCCTAGTGGCTTTCTGTGTAACGCTGTCAACATGACGGTTCCAAGTCAACTTGCTATCAAAGATAACCCCCAGGTATTTGACTTCGGTCGAAAAAGGGATAATGCGCCCATTCAGCAGTATTGTCCCTAGACCAAGTTTCCTCTTAAGAGAGAAAGGTACCAGAATAGTCTTGTCAGAGTTGATAGTGAGGCCGTGTCTCCCACACCATGTCATAACAGTGCTCAATGCATCATTCATGATGTCTGAGAGAACGTAGCCGAATTTTCCAGTAGCCATTCCTACCAGATCGTCAGCATAGCCAATGACTTCATGCCCTTGTTCACTAAGAATGAGGAGAAGTTCATCTATCACTACTGACCAAAGGAGTGGTGATAAAACACCACCTTGGGGACACCCTTTTACTGCATTAATAGTAACCGTATCGTTACCCATAGAAGCAGTTATGTCCCTGCTCTCAAGCATTTTTACCTAATCCATCTCACAGAAGTGACTTTAAGGCCCTTTTGCCTGAGAGAGCATTCTATCGAATCATAATTGGTGTTATCGAAAGCGCCATTAATGTCCAAGAAGGCGCACAACGCGATTTCACCTGACCTATGAGCCTTCTCAATCTTAGTAGCAAGATGATGCAAAGCCTGCTCAGTCGATTTTCCCTTAGCATAAGCATATTGGCTCACATGCAAGGGGACGGTTTTCAAAATCGTCAGTCTAATGTGCAGATCAATTAGTCTCTCCATCGTTTTCAAAAGAAAGGATGTTAAGCTAATTGGTCTGTATGATTTGGCCAGATTACTTGGCCTGTTGCCCACTTTAGGTATAAAAACCACGTTAACTTTCCTTCACAGTTGGGGGATGTGTCCGAGGACAAAACTGGCTCTAAATAGGGCGGCGAGGGCACAAAGCAGTGTATCAATGCACCGCTGAATAAGTGCTGGTTTGAGAGTGTTAAAGGAAATACAAAAAAAGGCCTAGAAAACAGAAAATGTGATTATTTTTCTACCCCTCTTTCTTCTGTACCCCGCTCGACAACCAAAAAAAAGTTCATGATATTTAGTCATGACTAAAAATCACCGTGTAAACCTATCCGATTTATACGATGAATAAAAATTCATGAATTTTTTCATTTTATCTTTGAAAGGATCTTCGTAAATATTCTTGCATTTACATGATGATTTTCTAAGCATGGATTATTTCTCTTGAAGTGTTGACTTTTCAGCGTATAATCGCTCAATCTTCTTTGAGAGTAAGAAAAGAATAAAACATAATAACAAAAACCAAAACAAAAGTAAAGGGAAATACCAAAAAATGCATGGAAAACAGAAAACATGATTATTTTTCTACCCCTCTTTCTTCTCTGCCCCGCTCGACCGCCAAAAAAATTGTCATGATATTTAGTCGTGACTAAATCGTCTATTTATGCTTTTAAAATTTAAATATAATTTTTTGTGTTTCTTTAACCGAAAGTAGATTTCTTCCTGCAAGTTTGAGCTGCAAGTACTCTTAAGACGCAGCGCTTTCCATAAAACTGATTAACTTTTCCTATACTCCATTTATATGATTTTGAGGAAAAGCTTGAAGCGATATAAAAGTGCGCTACTTCCAATTGTATCATCATTACTGTGCAGTTTCCATATAACAGGCGATCGATGTAAGCAGAAATTTTCTAAAAAAAAAGCCATCAGTTTTTTTTTTTGTGATTTAAGTATAAAATTTCTTTCCAAGTCGGCCGTGTGTGATGTGGAAACCGCGCATAAATTTCGGAGCTTTTTGGTTAAAACAAGAAAAATCAAAGCGAGTACGTTAATGGCAATTTCTCTTTCCCTCGGTATCTGTCGGGCTGCTTTCCCTCTCTTTCATGCAATAATTGAAACTAGAATCCATCGTATTCTAGATGCAAATAATTTTTTTTAATATTAATAAAGAAATTATAATAAAAAACTCATATAACCCTAAAAGAAATTGCTGATGGAAACTAACACACACAAAACTTATTTACAAACACTTTTGCAGCTATGACTATGTTTACATCAGTAATGATTAGTAGAATACTGTGGAGTGAGCAGAGTTCAGATATATGTTTTACTAGAGGTCACGAAATCCACAAGTATGAAAGAGAAACAAAATCACACGTACACGAATGTTTACATCAGTTTTTTCATATTGCCCTTAATAAAATGATAGAGAATGCTGATGGGTATACCCATCATCAGCAATGCCCATCAGATGATGCATCAAATGACCGTCATTGTTCTTGTAGGGTAACAACCACAACTACAATAAGCTTATTTAATGGTACATTTGCCTAAATTCGCCTTATATTGAACTTAAAACAAAACAGTTAAATGCAAAACCCAAATATATGCCTTACAATCATACAAATCTAATTACTGAGCTCACTTCTCTTTTGTTCTTTAAGATTCCTAGAATTCTTCTACATCCAAAACTAGAAAAAATATGCCTCATTGCTGTTATTTTCTTTGCAAAACCAATTGGAGACAAACACGAGCATGTTGATTTTGTTTGTTTTTTAACTTACATGCATGAGTAATATATTGTATTTTATAACGTTTATATCTCCCAAAATACTGAATCCACACTAATGCAAATTATCTTGTTCTCTTCGTTAAATAAGTATTTCTTATTTGTTATCATTTTTGTCAAAATCAGTTGAATAATGTGACCATAAGGACCATCACAAAATACGGTCTAGCCTATAAATTTTACAGATTTAATTAATTTGTGCTTAAGAACAAACTTAGCGATTTCTGACTTCTTTATGGTTAATTTTTGGAAATGATTAGCTTCCAAATATCATATCTCTCACTCTTACTCACTCTTTGCCTCCCAGATTTAAATACAATTTTCTTTTGCTATAAACTACCACTTCACTATTTCTTATTTTTTCTATCGATAATACATACCTTCGTCCCGTAATCTATTTAAAGATCGTGAAATTTTAAATATTTCTTGCGAAAAATAAAAAAGAAATTCTCGAATATTTTTTTTTAAATTCAATTTTAATCAAATTACAAAATGCGTCAGAACTTTTTTAGTTTTTATTCTTAAGAACTCTTCTACTACGCAAGTCATTAAGTGAAAAATGTGCCATAAAATAAATACGAGTTTCCTCTTAACCAAGTTAATAGTTCTGAGAAACACTTGTGTAAATGCTACTAAAATAGAAAAGCGAACAACAAAGTTGTTCAGTTGACCATCACCATACCGATTTCGAAATGGTATAAAAAACTAAAACTAAAACTAGAAAAAAAGCGAACTATAATAAAAATATTCTTCTCAACATAAAGTTTGGATTCTTCGCCTTTGCCAACATTATGATCATCATCGTTATCATCACCACTATCAGCAGACACGATGTCCGTCATACAGCTCTCCCTCTCTCTCTCATTCCCCCTTTCTCGCTCTATAACAACTAGTTATGGTCCGTCCTTTCTTCATTAAAAATATAAAAATTTTCATTTTATAACATATTTTATGGTTAACTTGTGTTTGGCAGCATGGATGGCTACTTTTGCCTCCGCTCTATAAATAAAACGATAATGAAGGGTTCTGCTTTGCATAATTATTTCCATTTCTGTTCCTTTTGTCTCTCACACACTCACTACTTGCTTATACTGCAAATCAGTGATGGAAAATGCAGTACTTTTGTACTATTTTCACAACAAAAATACCGCAGTACCCCCACGTCAAATTTAGTACTACTTTTTTGTTTTGCTTTGTTCCCTGTTTAGCAATTTGCGTTATTTTTATAATCATTGATAACATTGGCTTCAAAACAAGAACTAAGGAATGCACAAATTCGTTATTCATGTTGTTGTTAGTGTGTGTTTTTTGCAAAAGTTGTTAACGGCACTATACACTGTCATTGACATCAAGCGCGTGTACGTATGCTTGATATCAAGCATACCCAATATCTAAATTTTTTGATTTTTCATCAAGCGTCGTCGGTGCCACACATACAAACAAATTTTTAATGTTACAACCTTAAATGCTTGATGTGATTTTGGCGAATGTATAGTGCCCTTTAATTTTATTGGTCCAATTTACACGAGATTAATTTTTAGTTCGCACAACTTTTGTTCTTTCGAAAACACACGAGACTAAATAATCTGGCATAAAATTGTAAAAATATACTTATATATTAGTGTATTTTGCACACATTTGTTTTTTTTAATGTACATGTATTGATTTTGTTCTGCTAATACGGGGTTGAACCTGGTTGAAAAATTATGCAAACCAAGCTGCATTGTTTTCGGACAGTACCATTTCAATTTTTCATTTTTCCATCACTGCTGCAAATCATGTTAAGTACGAGTGGATGGCTGGATACTTTTATATCTGTGTATTTGAGTAATTTTCTTTTTTGAAATATTCTTTAATGCGCCTCATTAAAATTTTAAGTACTTCTAATTTTTTTTTTTTTTTTTTGTTGGTTTCATTGGACAAATATTCGCATATTTTATATCATATTTTCTTATCTCCAAACGATTTATTAAGAAACTTTATGCAGAAATTGTATTTCTAATTCCAAATTTTCTATAAAAAAAAGCCTACAGATATATTTGCTTAAAAAAAAGGAATTCTCCCGCTACCGTGAGCCAACCGTCAATAAAATATTGTCACTCCTTAAGTTTTCTTGTGATTTTTTTAACTATTAAAATACAATCTAGGCGCACGGTAGAAACAGCTCGAATGGTTTTCGTGCTCCCCCTGATCATAATATAATGAAACTTGAAACATAAGGTGTCCCCACAGATGTAACCTCACACGTTAAATTTGAAAGTTCTACCATAAAAGCTTCCCGAGATATTAAGGTGTGAAAAGTCCATATTTTAATACATATTCACTGACTGACTCATCAATATTATTGGGCACTTCCAGTATAGCTAGAGAGCTGAAATTGGTGAGAAAATAACCAGAAAAATCTGAAAACGGGCACTTTCCACCCGGGGGGATTAGGGTTCCCCTTTTTTGTATGCGGCACTTCCAGTATAGCTAGAAAACTGAAATTTGGTACACAGGTAGGTCCTGATAAGAAATTAACGAACATGATTTTTTAACGGGCACTTTTCATCTGGGGGAACAATCATGCCCCTCTTTTGTATGGGGCACTTCTAGTTGAGCTAGAAAGCTGAAATTTGGTACACAGGTAGGCCCAGATAAGCAATACATTTACATAAATATTTATACAAAAACAACTTAGAAAAAAGAAGTGAGATCCACACAAAAACATAAATGTAAAAATAAGGCCAAGTTCGTATCAAAAAAGTTTCGGCCGTAAAAAGTACTAAGATCAAAATAGGGACCAAGTTCTTGATAGGTACAATTCCATCTGATTTCTAGGCAACCTGCAAGCTTTGCAAAATTTTTCCAGGAATTCTTTCCCATATTATAAAGGCAAAAAAATTTTGCAGAGTTTTTTTTTCATGGTCTTTTGTATGGTTCGTTTCCCCACTTTTAAACTTGTGTTCGGTCATCAACTTCACCTTTTTTTTTGCATAAATTCAAGTCTGTGGCATAATTGAATGAATCGCTTATTGAATTTAAATGATATTTTATAGATCGATCGATGGCATAAGTGCCAGATTAAAATACGAAGTACTTTTTAAGTTGTGAAAATAAGACAAATTAGTACTTTAGGTAGTTTATTTTTATTTATTTTACTAATTTTTTTTATATGAACTACAGTGTACTTTATGGTTTCTGGGGCGTTAAATATGGAAAAACTGGTACTTTTATAACTTTTTGGTACTGGTACTCTTTGCTTTTGGTAATTTTTGGATTTGGTACTTTATGGTTTTGTTGCTTTTTGTACTTTTTGCTTTTGGCAGTTTTAGTTTTTTGGAATTTTTTCTTTTGGTACTTTTTGGTTTTGGTACTTTGTGATTTTTGTACTTTTTGCCTTTGCAGTACTTGTCAAGTGGTTAATGTCAGGGAAAATGGTACTTTCGGTAGTTTCTTATTTATTTTTAACTAACTAACTGTTTTTATCTTAACTATAGTGTACTTTAAGGGTGGTAAAATCAGAAAAAACTGGTACTTTTTGGTTTTGGTAATTTATGGTTTGGGTGCTATTAGTACTTTTGGTAGTTTGAGTTTTTTGGAAACTTTTCTTTTGGTACTCTTTGGTTTTTGTACTTTATGGTTTTGGTACTTTTTGACTTTTCAGTACTTGTCAAGTGGTACTTTCGGTAGTTTCTTATTTGTTTTACTAACTTTTTTTATCTTAAATATAGTGTACTTTAAGGGGGGGTCAAATAAGGTAAAACTGGTACTCTTTGCTTTTTATACTTAATGGTTTTGTTACTTTCTCTGGTTTTGTTATATTTTGCTTTTAGTACTATGTATTTGGTTATGGTACATTTTGGTTTTGGTAATTTTTGCTTTTGGTAAGTTTTGCTTTTGGTACTTAATGGCTTGCCTTTCTTATGACCAGCTTTTGACTTCAAATTTAAGTATGTAATTAGTTAATTTTTATTTAAATTTATGTTGTATTTTAATAAGGGCCTGTTTCCCACTGTCGACAAGTCGATGTCGTTCTCTTATTTATATTAAAAACAAAAACAAATTTAAATATTTTGTTTTTGTTTTCAATATAAATAAGAGAACGACATCGACTTGTCGACAGTGTGAAACAGGCCCTAAGATTCCATTTTTTCTGTGAGTAATTAAAGTTCTTATTTAATTACGATGAAAATATGGTAGCACTACGTAAAATAAAAAATTTCTCTCGAATTTCCCTAAAGAACAGCTGACTAGAACAAATAAAGAATAATCCAAAAAAAAATATATTTTTATTTTCGCTAAAAATAAGAATAATTAAGAACTGCTGAAATGTTTTAAAAGAATAAAAAAAAGGTTAATAGCGATAAAAAACATGGCAAAATTTTATGCAATTTGCCTGCAGCCACAAATATTTTATTGACTTTATCTTATACATATAAGAAGAACAAGCAGTCAAAAACATATGGAAATTCGTAAATCTTAATTATTATTTAAATACGCAAGGTTGTTCATTTAATTATTAATTAAGTACTTTTTAAATATGTAGTCAAAAACACAATTTGGTATTTAATTACAACTTAAAAATAATTATAACTTAAATATTAAGTCAAAAATTGGCCCTTAGGGTCAAATAAGAAAAATCTGGTACTTTTATTACTTTTTGTTTACGATACTTTTTGCTTTTAGTATTTTCTGCTTTTGTTAACTTTTGCTTTCAGTACTATTTGGTTATGGTACTTTTTGGTTTTGGTACTTTTCGCTTTTGGTGCTTTATGGTTCTGATACTTATTGCTTGTGATACTTTTTAGTTTTCGGTACTTTTTGCTTTTGGTACTTTTTAGTTTTTTTTAGTTTCTAAATCATTTCTGTCCATTATTGGTATTATAGCACATCGCCTTAGATAACCCAACCACGTTGGAATATTGAAATCGGCAATTTAAAGCCAAGAAAAAAAGATTTGAACACAGAGGCTGCTGAATAAGTGTTTCAATTCCATTTTGAGATTGATGAAAGTTTATTTCGAATTAAAATTATTAATCATAATTCGTATTTAAGGAAATCCTAAAATAATTAATTGTAGAACGAGACATTTTTCTCAAATGTACCATCTTATATATACACTTACATGTTAAAGATCGTTTATTAGTTCAGACGGCCTGTATAGCCCGAAACTGACAAACTTATATTAATTTGCGGTGGCATCCAAAACATAAAAATATTTTTTTTATTCTTCTGCATTGGCTGGTTAAATTGAAGTAACAAAGATGTTGCATGTTCTCTTTTTTTTTGCGGAAACATTATGAATCATTTCATAGTGATGCCATAAACTTAACTTTTTCTTCATAAATTTAAGTTGTTGTCTTACGACTGACTATAAAAAGCTTTCATTTTGTATTTATATTTTGCATATACGAGTGTATACTCTAAAACATTGTTGTAAATTACAATTATAAATCTTTAATTTTTTTGTAGGCATTCTTTAAATTTCCCAGTTACTTACAATGTGTGTCAAATGCACCATCAGCCACTGTATAGTCAGTGCAAGAGTAGGTTAACACAAGTGTACATGATTGTAAATGATAGGAGTTGTAAGTTAGTTGGCTGGTGTATTAAATTAAAAATAAAAAATATATATTACAAAAAAGAAACCTGCACACACTTTTATTAAATTAAAACGGTGGCACAAGCAAAAGAAAAAAAAAATAAATACTTACAATCATCCAGGATTCGTTAAATAAAACGAGATAGTGATCGCAACAAAACAAAAAAGTATCGAATTTACACCTCTTTTGCATGTTGTCGTCATTCATATTTAACCAACATTTATTTAAATAATATCTCGTATTTATTATTATGGTGTTGTATTTATTATATTTGTTGCCTGGTTTCTTTTTTGTTTCATATCTAGTTACACTTTTGATTGTATGTATGTATGTATGTGTTCTTTTTTTCCTTTGTTGGCTTCTTGAGGTCAGTATTAAATTTACCTGGCAATTGTCATCATGTTAAACAGGTTTTTGCAAGCAATTTTACCAACTATCACAGTGATAACACAAGAGCTTTTAGCTAATCAATTTGTAAACAGTGTGATATTTGATTACGCCTGCAATTTTTTTATCCATATTAACCACTAAACTTCATCTTAAATGACATGCATTAACATTTACTACGACTGTTAAGTGCCTAACAGTGAGTGCTCTGTTAACAGCAAATTTGGCTCTACTAAAATTTTGGTTAGAATCTTTGCTAGCACTGCAATCTGTGGTATATGAAAAATCTATTTCCTAAAACCACATTCACAAGCTAAAATTATAATTTCATATAAAAATCATCTCAATAGTTTTTCAAATTAAATTTTTGTAAAAGAAACTTATCAGAACTACAGGGTTTGTCTAATCGCTTCCCATCCACATGTAAATAAGCAAGATTTTTGTTGATTTTATAATTTATTTATTTCATTGAAAACTATTTGAACCTGAACAAAAACTAAACAGGAAATTTAAATGCTTTAAACACCAAAACTAACTTTAATAAAAAAAAGAAAGAAAATTTATACTCGTATTTATTTATTTTTTTTTTTTTTTTTATTAATAGAGAACATGTTTAAGTGGCGCTTAGAAAGTAATTAAATAAAGTTTCATTGAGTTGTGGAACAAATTTAAATGAGCTTTTGTAGATGAAAAGCGAATATTAATAATGTTAAGTGTGATTTTTAGTGAACACTAAAATAATAGATTATTGACGCTAAAAAAATAGTTAAAAATTCTATTTATTTACATGTATATTAATTGTAATTAATATTAATATTTTCTTAAATATATTTCAGGCTAAACTTCGTAAATGTTAATAATCAGAAAAATATTACAGAGGCATTTTTAATAAATTTCAAGCAAAAAAGGAAAAAAAATAATATCAAAATATCCCTTTAGATTTCAACTATACGACCTAGAAGCCACTAATCAATTTAGTTGTGAGAAGTCTCGTATTCTATTTGCATTCGAAATGTTTATAAATGGGACAACTTGTAATCACGTTCAACAGAGCTGTCTAACAAGTATTGAAAGCATTTAAACATGAATATTGACGAGGTTTAGTGGCTTCTACCGAAAACAAAGTTTGTTCTGTTCAGCCGTGTAGTTCAAATCTAAAAGGATGTTTAGATATTAAATTTTTCCTTTGTTGCTTGAAATATGTTAACAATATATTTCTAATATTTCTCTGATTATAAAATTTATGCAAAAAAAAATGGGTACTTTGTGAATAATAAAATTAAACAAAAAAAAAAAAACGCACCAAAAAATAGACAGTAAAAGGTTTATGTGACGAAGAAGTGAAATAAGTGAGCGAGCACTCTATACGCGGTTCTGCCTATAGATCGTTTTATACAACAAATTGTTGCTTACACATTTAGACAGAGAACATATTTTTTCAAGCATACTTTTTTTGGTGTGAAAAAAGAATTTTTAAATACTGGTTGCGGAAATAGTTTTATTTTGCAGAGTTTTTTTTTTCATCGTCTTTTGTATGCCACGTCTCAACTTAAAGCGCCATCACATTTATTTTACCTTAAATAAAGCCTGCGGCATAATTGAATGAATCGCTTATTGAATTTAAATGCTATTTTATAGATCGATCAATGGCATAAGTCCCAGATTAAAATATGAAGTACTTTTAACGTTGTGAAAATAAGACAAATTAGTACTTTTGGTAGTTTATTTTTATTTATTTTACTAATTTTTTTTTTATATGAACTACTCGTACAGTGTACTTTCTGGTTTCTGGGGCGTCAAAGAAAAAAAAACTTGTACTTTTAGAATTTTTTGGTACTGGTACTTTTTGCTTTTGGTAGTTGTTTGGTCCTTTTGGTTTTGGTACTTTTTGTATATTAACCTGAAATAAATATCAACAAATATTTATTTATTTACTTTTCGAAAAATTAAAAAATATTATTTATATTCTATTTTATTTGACCTTTTCTTTATATTTATTAGAATGTTTGTTTAAGCAATAGGTCCTTTGATTTAATATATATATATATTGTTGTTTTATTTATATTTATTTTCGATATTTCGCTAACAATTTGTTAGCATCTTCAGGAAAATTTTTTTAAATTATTTGAAATTTGTGTATTGGGTGTCATAAAATTTTTTTCAATAATTTTTTATGGAAAAAGTCTAGGAAAATTTAACTACAGTATATAAAAAGGTTTTTGTATGAAATGTCACAAAAATTGTTTCCAAATTTTAACATAAAAAAATTATTGAAAATGAGTTAAGTATTGGATAGATATAAAATTTTTAACATAGAAAAAATTATTAAAAATGTTATGTTATAAAAATAGTGTTAAAAAATTAACATTGAATTTAATATATCAACACAATTAACATTAAAATGTATAGTATGTATTCAGGCTGTTTTTTAAATTAGAAAAAATTATTTAAAATGTTATGTTATAAAAATAGTATTTAAAAAAATTTTTTAAAATTGAATTCAATATATCAAAACAATTAACATTAAAATGTGTAGTATGTATCTAGGCTGTTTTTTAAATATAAATATCAAAAAATTATTTACAAATTTTTATAAGCTTTATAAAAGTTAAGAATAATAAAAATCCTACAGGAAATTAAGTTATTATTGGTGTAAAACCAAGAAGCAATAATGTGATTATTTTCCTGTGGGACCATAATATAATTAGATATGTAATTAAACAAAGTAACAAAAAATTCATAGTGAAACAAGAAACAATCATTTAACATTTAGATTTTTACTAACTAAATATCTATAATTCTGTGCTAAATTTTCTGTATCTACTTTGAAATTTATTCTTTGTGTTGCTGGTGTATTAATTATCTCTAACATTTCTAACATCAAACGCTGTTTATAATTATTTTCTGTATTCAGAATTGAAACATTTTCAAAGTTAGGAAAGTGAACTAATCTGGAACAATGAGATGACAACGCTGTCTTCTGTGAATTGATATGCCTATATTTCTGATCTGACTTATGACCTGCTATTCTCGTTTTTAATTTATTTTTGGTAGTACCTACATATACCATGTTACAATTCTCTCCATCATTTCCCTTGCAAGGTATTTTGTAAACTACATTCGATCTATCCCATTTATCAATTTTGTCCTTAGTTCTACTAAATAATTTATTTAATGTGTTATAGGTTCTATGAGCTATTCTATATTTGTTCGTATCAAAAATCTTTGATTTTGTCAATCTCTCTGAAATCTCAGGAATATACGTTAAGGATTTGTATATTCTCTGTTCTGTATTACTATCTATATTATTAATTATTTTATATTTGTGTCTATATATTAATTTATTAATTAAAGAACTGGGGTAATCATTCTCTCTCAAAATACTTCTTATCTTCCTCTCATTCTTGTTGTGAAACTGTTTGTCACTTATAGTTAAAACTCTTTCTATGAAATTTCTAGCTGTATTAATAATAATATGTTTGCTATGTTTAGAATAGTAATTAATTAACCTCCCCGATGCTGTTGGTTTCTGGTACCAATCTATCAATAATCTATTATCTTTTCTAATAATACTAGTATCTAGATAATTGATCCTTGAGTTATATTCCTTTTCAACAGTAAATTTAATATTAGAATTAAATTCATTAAATGTCAAAAGAACCTTATCAATTTCACATTCAGGAATAATGCAAAACAGATCATCTACATACTTAGTCATCAATCTGGGAATCGCATTCAGTTTTTGAATAGATAAATCCAATAATTTCTCCATAACTATATCTGCAACAATTGGAGATGCTGGAGATCCCATTGGAAGACCATTTTGTTGCATAAATATATTTCCATTATATTGAAAATATCTATTATCTTCTATGCAAAATTTTAAAATACGTAAAAATAAATCCTTATCTATATTTGTATAATCCTTAATCGTATCCCATTTTTCTTCAATGGTATTTATCGCAACATCAACAGGTATACTGGGAAATAAAGACACAACATCAAAAGAAATCAATATTTCATCATTTGATATCTGTTGATCTTTTATCCTGTTTTTAAACTCTACAGAATTCTTGATATTATATCTAGAGTTCTTCGTAATATTCCGTAAAATATTTGTTATGTATTTACATAACTCATATGATGGAGAATTAATAAAAGAACATATAGGCCTTAATGGAAAACCTTCCTTATGGATCTTTGGTAATCCATATAAACGCGGTGCAATTGCAACGTTAGTTTTAAGCCTATTTTTCTCAGTAGAAGATACTATTTCCTTCCTATATAATTCTTCAACTATATTATTGTTAATTTTTTGTAACTTGCTAGTTGGGTCTCTATTTAATGAAGTATATTCTCTAGTATCTCCTATAATATCATTAATCCTAGAATTATAATCATGTCTATTAATTGCTACAGTAGTATTACCTTTATCTGAATTAACAATATATATATCCCTGTGTATTTTTAAAAATCTATCAGCTATATTTACCTTATCTATCATAAACCTATCTCTATTAGATAATCTATTTTTATTTAAATGATTATCAATAACTGCTGTCAATCTATTTCTAGCTATTTCTTGTTCTTCCTTTCTATTAAAAGTTCTAACTAACTCTTCTCCTTCAGAAATTATTTTTAAAATAGGAAATTCGTTTGCTTTTACTGGTAAAGCATGTTTTTTCCCGAGTGAAAGAATCCACTGAACATCGCTAGGTATATCACAATTGGTTTTATTAACAAACCATTTCTCATTATACCTAATATTTAACTCTTCTAATTGTAATATTTTAAGATTATCAAATTTCTTCTTATGTATAATATTTACCTTCTTCATATATGTAACCGTTAAATTCTCCTCAAAATATAAAAACTCAACCATTTCCTCCAGAGTGAAATGTTTCTTCAATTCACCAATAATTATTTCCCTTTCCCTTTGAAAATGTTAAATTAAAAATATTAATTATTTTCATTTAAAAATATAAAAGACAGAAATAAAACAAACATAATATTACAGGGCTCCATGAAAAATGGGCCTCAAACTTTTTATATTCAAAACAACAACAAAATAGGTTGGTCCATCAGTTTGGGGCCATTTTTAGTTTGGGGCCATTTTTCATTGGGAACATTTTTCATGGAGCCATATTACAGTTTTATTCGGGAAGATAATATTAAATTAAACTTGCAAAAATGCAAACCAAAAGTCGTAATCAATTTTTCTATAAGAGGCCATTCACATATTACATAACGCTGTTGTTAGAAACTTGATACACCCTCCCTTCGTAACGCTATTTACACAATTTTCAGTGTAAAATTTCCAGTCCATAACAAGTGTTTTAAAAATTAAATCAAATTTTAATTTGTGTGTTGGTCACGGCTTTTTGGCAAATGTTTGATAAGTATCAACGTAGCTTTATTTTCCCATATTTTTTTTTTAGTTATTTTCTGGAAATATTTCACCATTCAAAAATAATGAAAAAAAACCGACAGCAAAATTATTCTAATGAAAAATATGCCAATATGAAAAATACAAAATACAAAACAGTTAAATATATGGCCCACTGCATATATATTTTTGACATATTGCAGCATATTTTTAGCATATTGTAGCAAATATTTAGTATATTTTTTATATTTTCTCCATCAACTTTTGGCAACACTGCAGGCAATTTTAGCATTTTATTTTAAGATTTAAAAAAAAAAATATGCTGAAAAAATATTATAAATAATTTACACTACTAATCCCCGTTTAACTTAGCGTTTACACATGCAAGTGCAAGTGCGAAAAACTCAATACACTCACACTTTTTCACTAACACAAGCATAATTTTCGGACTTGCAGCTCTACTTGCAAGAGAATTTGCTTGTAAGTAAATTTTTGACACTTACCGCAAGTAAAATGACAAGTTAAGAAACAGTGTTACCGATGATGAGTTTTATATCAATTAACCAGTATTTAGTAAAATAAAATTAATGTTTATAGCTGATTTTCTGTGTATTTATAAAAAATAAAAAACAAAAAAGAACACATATATACAACAAAGCATCTTAATAGTATTTTCAAGCATTAATTTCATGCATTTTGAAAAAAAATTTGTTAAACCAAATATTCTTTTCAGTAATTTTATGATATCGACAACACGGCAATACTGGATTCACATATTTTTCATAGCATGCTTACGCCTCGAGAACATTTTGCAAATGAACTTACAACTGACTGTGTAAACGCTCGATCAACTTGCAAGACTTTTGGCTATAATTTCGACATTTTCGTTGATAATACGTATACACTACTTGCAAGTAATTACTTACATGTGTAAATGCAGGGTAATACAGAACAGATAGTGGTCATTCTAAATATGAAGAGAAAATGTGATACATTGCAAAACCTGTAAAAATTTAGGTTAAACTTCCATTAACTTTGCAAAAAGAAAAACTTGTCTACTTTTTATAACTTGCAACTCTATTAAAGACGAATATTTCCTTTTTAAAAAAGTTTGTAAAACATAAAAGTGTGCTGATATTTTTCCACGATCTATAAGAGTGTTAACAATTTTTTCACAATACCTTTTATAGAAAACAAATAATTACTTATATATCAATGACACAAACAAGTAACACTAAAAACTAAGTACATAAGTTATCTGCTCTAATGATTGTCTTAACAATTTCAAATTGATTTTGAGTTTAGTGTAGTCGTTAAATTGCATTAGGAAAATATTCAACAAAAAAAAAAAAAAAAAAAATACTTTAACGTTGCAGCTGCTTTTCACTCACAGTCTTTATAAAGTGGCAACAATTTAAAATTTTTAACGATATTTTAGAAGAAGAGAAATAAAATACGATATTACATCTTAATTATATTTTAATGGGCAGCTCATAAAAAAAAAAAAATCACAGCAGCTAAAATCCTTTTAAACATCCACACAAAATAATCAACAAAACACACACAACCTGTTTGACTTTCCTCTCAAAATATTAATTGATATTTTAAAAAAATTAAAAAAAACTCCAACCAAAAAAAAAAAAACATGATTAGATATTCAAAATTATGTGATTGCAGTTAGTGCGGCCAGTCTATTAGTCAGCATAGTTGCCAACCACCTGAACCAACTAAGCCAACTAAACAACCAACAAACCAACTTATCTCCACACACGGATCACAACTGTCAAATAATTCAAAATGTCCATCTAACAAATCGTTTAATTTATTAACTTTAACTATTTCAAGCCGTTTTACCAAAAAGAAAAAGGAGAAAAATTGCAGAGAATATATCATAAAAAAATAAAATGTTTAAATAAACTGCATTCAAGTGGAGTCACAACAACTTAATGGTGATCAAAGTATAATAAAAGCATTAAACAAAAAAAAAAAAATCATAATTTCCAAAAGAAAATAAAGATTTATTCGTGTTAATGTACAATTTAATTGATGTTAAATATTAGTGTGCTGACACACAGTGGACTAACTGAAATTAATAAAAATTGTTAAATAATTTACCAGAAATTTTCATTTATTTTATTGAGTTATAAAATTAATGAGGCTCTACAATAATTCAGTTGACATTTAAGCAGAAAATGCACTCCAAAATGGATCGTTTTATTAGATTGGAAATTAAAATATTTTTGGGGGCAAGACAAAAAATATCAAACCAGTTAAACAGCTGGCAAAAGTGGAGCAAAGCTTGTGTGTGTGCTGTAATTAGACACTTAAGGGAAGAAATAACAAGTCTACAGCGATGTTTTTCTTTTGGGACTTTAATTCGAATCAAATCATTCCAACAGTTTTATCTTTCTGATACAAAATATTCCTTTCAACTTCTATAAAATCTACTAAAACTCCCAAATTTAACTCGAACTGTATGGTTTTTCATATAAAAAGATTTAAAAAAAAAATAAAACGTTAATTTTTTGCATATCATTTGTGACAAAAGAAAAATAAACATGCATTAATTAGCAAAGACAAGAACTAAACTGTTGAAATTCTTCGAACAAAATTTAATTAAAAACTTATGACCCAACCAACCAACCACCATGGGCCAGGCAAATATTTTGGTTTAAAATTTTTTTTTTAATGTGTCCATTTGATTAATAATTTTACTTTACTGTTCCTTTGGGGCAAACAACTTTATAAAATGTCCAAATAATAAATTTCACAAAAAAAAAACGAAGTTTATAAGAATAATTTCGAGATATAAATCAAAATTTCTGACACTGGATCATTAACCCTACAAGACAGTACAAAGCTGACAGGCAGACACTCACTCCATTAGCAAAAAAAGAAAACATAAAAAAATGTAAAATAAAAATGCCCCCAAAATAATGAGCATAACAAAATGCCCAGCTTTTTTCCTTTAGAAAAAAAAAAGAGGTTTATTAAAAAATGCATTAGTTTAGCCAAGATGCATTTGTGCAACATGATCACCCCACCATTCATCCATATTGTTCGTGCATAACTTATCAAAGAATGCCTGAATGTTGTAGATAATTTATTTGTCTCTCCTTCCACAGGCTACATGCATACATATTTACGTACATACAAACACACATATGTGTATGTACATATATAAGAATATGCACATATTTGGATATTTTTTAAAAACAAATCGCAAAGTTGCACCTTTAAAGTGATGACATAAAATAATTTTTTTACAGTTTTTGCTGCTGTTTTTTTTATTTTTCTTTCTGTTACCTTCATTTTTGCTGTGAAATATTAAACTTTGAATTTAAAACAAATATTTTATATAAGCTATGTAAAAAAATATCTGAAATGGCATTTACAGAAAATACCCTACAACAATACCAAGTCACATTAGTTACACTACACACCTAAACATGTGCACAAAAACAGGACACCAAACGACTTGATATGTTTTGGGATTCAAACAGAATGGTTGGACATTTCTTTTAAATTAAATAAGATTTGTGATTTTTTGATTTATGAAATACGGCATCCGTTGTACGCTACATACGAGGTACTGAGCTGAGATGTGAAATTTTCAATGGTCTACGGCAGCACACCGGAAATATGCAATTGCATATTTTACTCTGTGCTAGAAATGTGCAAAAAAATAAAATAATTATACATTTCAGAGTCTTTAAAGAATTTTGGCATCAATTTATTAGTGCATATTTTTGCCTATTTTTGCATATATTACTCTTTACAGTCTAATTTTGCATATTGCCGACTACAGCATATATCTAAGGGGATTTTTTTTAGTTTTTGTAAATACTTAATATTCTTTCACAGAAAAAAACACAATATTAAAATTTTTATAAAAGTTTTCCAAATTTATAAAATTTTTTTATTAACTTCCCACATGTCTTTGTTTTACTCCGAGTCGCTCATGCACAACTTTAATAAGTTTTAATTTATTTTAAGGTTCTTAGAGGTCAATTTCTTAGTGCATATTTTTGCATATGTTACTCTTTACAGCATAATTTCGCATATTTTCTAATACAACGTATATGCGGGGCACATTTTTAGTTTTTGTGAAATATATGCCTGTTTTTCCTGCATATTTTATTATCTTAATACATATCAACTTTTATAAAAAGGAAACAATCTGCATACTCGTATATTGAAATTTTTCCGGAATTTTTTACAAAATTAAAAAATGTTTCTAAAGACAGTGCACGCGGCTGGGACATCATACAACATCATTCGCTACAGAGATACTGACCTAAAATGTTAAATTTGCAGTGGTCAACGGCAGGCTTACCGGAAATATACAATTGCATATTTTACTCTTTGCTGGAAATGTGGCCCAGAAATATGCAATTGCATATTTTGCTCTCTTCTAAAAATGTGCACCCAAATAGAATAATTATACGTTTCAAAGTCTTTAAAGAATTTTGGCATCAATTTATTAGAGCATATTTTGGCCTATTTTTGCATATATTACTCTTTTCAGTCTAATTTTGCATATTTCCCACTACTCCACATATTACGGAACACGTTTTTAGGTTTTGTAAAATATATGCTTGTTTTTTTCTGCATATTATGATATATTTTCAATATGTTAATATCAACTTTTACAAAAAGGAACCAATCTATATTGAAATTTTTTAGTAATTTTTTAAAAAATTTAAAATCTGTTCTAAGAACTGTCCTCGCGTCTTGGACATCATACAACATCATTCGCTACAGAGGTACTGACCTGAAATGTTATACTTTCAGTGGTCAACGGCAGGCTTACCGGAAATATACAATTGCATATTTTACTCTTTGCTGGAAATATGGCCCCGAATAAAATATTTTGACGATTCAGATCCTTTAAAGAATTTTGGCATCAATTTATTAGTGCATATTTTTGCCTATTTTTGCATATATTACTCTTTGCAGTTTAATTCTGCATATTTCCTACCACAGCGTATATAGAGGTCATTTTTTTAGTTTCTGTTATATGTATACATATTGAGACATATGTATTTTTAATATTTTAATATTAACTTTTACAAAAAGAATCCAATCTAAAAAAATCATAAAATTTAAAAATTTTTCTCAAACCTGTTTACGTGTCTTAGATTTACTACGAGCTCTTTTACCACTTTTATTATTTTATGTGCCAACTTTTCAATACATATTTCCATAGCATATTTTTAGTTTGTTTCTGCATATATGTATGCAGTAACAAATAAAAGGGAATGATAAAACAAAAGTTTTCTCAACAAAAATTTTTAATCATTTTAGTCGATTTTTTTTTTCTTACAATAACGAATATTTTCACGTAATTATAAAATTTATTTTAGCAATATTTTAGTACATAGATATTTTTGCATATTTTGCTTTTTCTCTGCATATTTGGCACAATTTCGTTTTAATTTTTGTGTTAAATTTTGAGTGAAAATTGCGTTTCTAGTTTTTCCGAATTGTATTTGTGTGACTTACCTGAAAAGAGTCGGACTTAGGTGATGCCAGCCGATTAAAAAAAAATGTCAATTAAAACTTCATGTGTAATTATTTGGCAAAATTCAATATGGAGCTGCTTTGTAGTTTTAGTATTATTAAATGAGCCATATTTTTATGTCGACCATTAGTTAACTACTTCCCTTTGCAGGTTTACTTAAAAAAAACTATTTGTTCAAAGCAAGTGTTCGCTTACAAGTATAAAATTTAAAATTTGTAACAAACAAAAAATGAAGTGTGAACAAATAAATAAAAATACAAACTTTATTTTTTGACTGAACAAACAACAGAACGTCAGGCAGGGATAAAAATAAACACATAATATGTATTCAGTTTAAATATTTTTATAAAATTCATTTTATTTGATATTAAAAAAAAACGAAAAAAAAAACACACACACACACACAAAAGCAATAAAGAGTTATGCACGTTTAAACGCAGTAAGATGCATTTGAAACAAAGCGGCGGCGGCAGTTTAAGCCAACAAACCAGCCAGTGTATTCAGTGTAGTGAATATCTTTATGTAGAGATGTTATGTTTTAGATAAAAAAAAAACACACTGTCTTTAAACATTAAACAAAGAATTAAAAGCAAAAATTTATGTTTAAAACAAAAATGTGTTGCATTTCTTTTGTTGTTTCTATTGTGGTAAAGCACAACGTGTTGTATAGCACAATGGGGTGGAATTAACAATATTTTAGAATTAAAATTAATCTTCCATATCGATCATGCTAAAGCAAGCCAAACAATATGCCATCGTTAGTACAGCATAAGAAGGTTTTGTTGGAGATTGTAAATGGTGTGGAGTGTTTGTATGAAGTTTTGGTCCCGGTTGTACAAAAGTTTAATTGATTTTTTTTTTTTTTGCAAGTTGTATACAAGGAGTATGTTGCAACAACTTTATTTCATTTAGTTTTAAGTTGCGCACGATTTTAAATTTGCAACTAAAACAAAAAGTTCGTCAGAAATGCGAGATTTTATTAAAATTTATAAGGTTCAAATACGCAGTCTTTAGTTAACTAATGATATTTGTATTAAAAATTCTTTAGTTAAACTATTGTTATTAGTTAATTAACGACTATAAAGTTGGGCCTAAATAAATTTAAAAATAAAAGCTTCATTGAGGCTGAACCCACACCAACGAAAGACATGACGTGTTTGTCTTTAAGGTCAAACCCACCAGATTGATGCTAACCCATACCAAAAAACAATTAACATAAAGTTTTTGTCTTAAAATGTAGCCCGTAATCAGACAGCAATTCGCCAAGGTTTTCAGTATTTTTTCGTTTATTTTCTTCTTGTGTAAAACTCTTTCAAACCCATTTAAATTTCATGGGTTTGATAATTGTTTTGTGGCTAAGAAGAGCGTTTGAACAAGTTTAACACAAGTCTAATTTTTTTTTTGAGCTGACGTAGTGGGTATTGTGGGTTACATAATAAAAATCACGCAATTATTTAGTAAATAATATTTACAGCTGGGTTCGATTCAGTCTGTTTTGTCAAACACTGTGTGTGGGTATGTTGTATCAAACCAAATACATTTACTGCAACCAATTTTTGCGCTTATTTTGTTCGATGTGGGTTGTCTCATAAGAACTAATGTTCTGTTGTCGTACTGGTCAAAAAAAATAATTTTGTCTTAAGTCGGTGTTGGTTCAGCCTAAATTATTAAATAAATTTAAAAAAAAAAATTTAATTATTTGTAACCTTGATGATTTAAAAAAGAAAATATAAATACTTTCCGGTGTTATCTTTCCTCAAAACAATTTTATTTTAAAATAAAGTTGTGCTCTGATGTTGTACACAGTGTTGTATAGTTTCAGCGCAAAACACAAAACTTGACAACGTGGTGTTCCATCGGTAGCAACAAAGAGTGTGTATTCGACAACGCAGAAAAAAATTATTTAACACAATTTTAATGAATGGTATTTATTAATTGTTTGCACAATTGCCTTGATTTAATGTACGAGGACATTGATTTAATGAAAATATTCATTGAAGTTCAATGTAAAACGGTTCATTGGAATCAGGCGCTATTATTTTTCTGGTATTTCTAAAATGTTTTTTACATCTTTTACAAAAATAAATGTATTTGCAAAAAAAATTGACATTTAATTATTACACTGAAGTTATTCGATTAATCGATTTATTATGCTTGAATAAATCTTTACTGGAAATTTTGCAACTCTATTTGATCGATCTACATTTTTCCATTAATCAAATCAACATTATTATTTGCATTTCATTGAAAATAAATAACTGAATCCTATTTATAATGCCCCATTGTGTACTCGTGTTTAAAATAATGATTTATGCATTGGCAAATTTTTATACCTGTGTATAAAAATAACGTTAAAATGTTTAAAATATTATCGCCAGAATACAATGAAGAAAAAAAAATTTATATATGAATTTCGCAAAATGTTTAAAAATATAAATGTGGCTTTTTTTCAAATATCTAGAAAACAAAGCAACAAACAATATTAGAAAGAATAATTTATTATGGTGGTTTTCTTAAAATTTTTTTTATTCACGTGACTGCTACTCGTCCATGTGTTGCTTATTTCACAACAACTAAAAACGATGGTAGAAAAAAAAACAACTCAAAATTATGATTTAAAATAAAACTACTGTTTAGGAAAATATACACCATTTGTAGCAGAAATTCTAACAGGAAAATAATTTAAATTCTTTTGTTATTTTTGTCTTCATAAAAGAGGGATATTTTCCAGACGAAACAAAATCTGGCTACGTACTAGACTTTTTTTTTTTTTATTTTTATTTTTGTTTTAATTAGGACCAGCACTCAGGGGATGACCCCTACGTATGCAGTACATTGTGCTGGAACTCAGAGAGAGGGATAGAGTAGAGAAGATAGATGTTGAAAATGTAGAAGACTTAACTCTTACACAACTCTGCTTTGCGCGTTTTGTTAATTTTTAAGCCAGTGTTGAGGCGCCTCCGGTGTTAAGTAGACACATTAACTTTGTTAAACTCTATTAGCAGGCATTTTATTAACTGTTTTACTTCGCCGATGTTTCTGCTAACCGACTTGGTGAAATTTCATTAAAATAATGGTGTTTTCTTTTCTACACACAAAATGGCACCTTTTTGAAAGGTACATGTATAAAATGTCTTACCAACCCTGTAATAATGCAGCTTTTTATTTCACTAGAACAACACACAACTTATGAAAAAGTGGAACAGCTGACAGCTTACCAGCTGACAGCTAAGTTTTACAGGGCACTATCAACACTGTCGATTTTTATGGGGCATAAAGTGCAATGTGTTCCACCATTAATGAAGGCGATTCTTTTAGAATCAAACACACTGCTGTTTTAGAGATCAAAACATTTTTAAGAAACGAACACCAAAGTGTACATTTTCTGCATGGAGATGTACCATTTTTTTGTAGAAAAGATAACACTATAAGAGAACTTTCATGTAAGTAATTATATTATTTATTGGAGGAGTTCTTAGATACGTAAGAAAAAAAATCAAAATTGTATGTCTGAAGCAGGGCAACCAGAAATATGATTTTAAAAGCCAGTTTTATGCACAATATTACAAAAAATATACTTTGAAAAGGACATAAAAATCATATCGTTTGTACCACGAATACAGTTTCGCATGATGTAAAAAGTAAAATATGCAAAAATATGGACTAAAACTAGTGTGACGAAATTTTTTAAAATTTATAAATATTTTATTTCGCTCTACACGGAACGTACGCGGTAAAACATGCTAATGCTTTTTTGCGGTTGCCCTGGTCATAAGCGAACACTTTGAACTGACTAGGAAGGAAATTCCGAAAAGTAGTTAAAAAATTACGAACAATTTTATAAAATGCAAAAACCCTTTAAGACTCACTAAAAATCTAAATAATGAAAAAAATCCGCGAATGTACAAGAAGTTCATTAAATATTGAAAATGTTCAATTCTAGACACAAACCATAAGTTTGAACCGACCTCTATTAACAGTTAATAGTTTTACATGGCTCTGTTAGACATATAAAAATAAATAGATTTTTGAACAATTATCATTATATTTTTTTTTAAATCCGCGAAAACTGCTCAATGGATTTAGATAAAATTAGAGGACTTTTTTTAATGATTAAAAACGGGACAAATTGGTTGTTTAGTTACTTTATAATTCGTGTATTATATTATTATTTTTTTTTCTAGCTGAAATTAGATAAAACTGGTACTTTAGTTACGTATTTTTTTTTTTGCATATGGTACTTTTTAGGTTTGCTACTTTTGGTACTTTTTCTCATGAGAAATTCCGTCTTAATGGATTTGTGTAACAAATGTTAAGAAGATAGCATGTGATCCAGATTAAAATTATAGTACTTCCTTAAGCTTAGATCCCAAAATCGACGAAAATCGGTACATTGTGCCGATAGTGTGATCTAAGCTTTAAGAGTTAAAAAAACGGGACAAATTAGTAGTTTTGGTACTTTTTATTTTTGTATTAAATTTGTATATTTTTTTTTATTAAATTAACATAATTTCTGGCTGAAATTAAACAGGTACTTTAGCTACTTATTTTTTTTTTTTGCATATGGTATTTTTTAGTTTTGCTACTTTTGGTACTTCTTCTCATGAGCAATTCTCTCTTAATGGATTTGTGTAACAAATGTTAAGCGGATAGCATGCGATCCAAATTAAAGTGAGAGTATTTTTTAAGGGGTAAAACAGGAACAAATTTGTAGTTTTAATACTTTCTATTTTTGTATTAAATTTTTATTTATTTTTTTTATTTTAAACTCTTGTATTTTAGTTAATTTTTTTATATTTGGTACTTTTTTAATTTTGGTACTTATTATCATGATAAATTTTCATAATGGATTTGTATGAAAAATGTTAGGTGGATAGTATTCAAATTAAAGTACTTTTTTAAGGGCTAAAAAATGGACAAATTGGTACTTTCGGTACTTTTGGATATTTTTATAATATTTTTTAACGTTGACTTACAGTGTTGTAAAATAAGAAAAACATGAAGGTGGATACCAGTTGGTAAAAAATATTAACTATTTAAAGAATTTTTCAATATAAATACAATTTAAGAATTTTTGTTTTAAATTTCTTCTATTCAATATTTTTTTACTAGTCTGCAATTCTCAAACTTCTGATTTGCCGTTACTAATATTCCATTAAATGCTCATTGTTCGTTATATTGAAAGTATTCGACATTCCAATTTAAAGTGTTATTGTTTCACTCTATAGTAGGGTTGTTCACGTAATTTTTATTTTATTTTTAATTTATTTTTAATTCACTTCAAAATTGAAGATAAGCTTGAATAGTAATAATTTTTTTTTTATACTTTTCTGTATATATCCGGATAAATTTCGATGTAAAAGTAATGCAAAAAAACGAGGAAATATATTCTTTACTATTTCTATTTTGGCATTTTAACAGATTACTTCAAAATGGCGATGTCAAGAATAATTTAAAGTATTTTTCTAAGCTTCACTTAGAATAGCCAAAGTTTTACTAACTACTTTTCTTTTTCTTTTCTTTTAATTTTAGGTAAGTGACACACTTGTTTTAATCGATACACAATTTTAAATATATCGTAAGTATACAAAATTGTATTTTAAAGAAGTGAATCAATCATACGAAGATATACATAATCTCAGGAGTATTGTGATATTTGAGGACACCCTATATTATTTCTACTAAATCGCTCTTAACAATATGTACGGGGTATATTTCTTACAGCAGGACCTCTGATGGCGTACATCAGGCATGAAAAATGTAAAATATGTCCAAAATTTTCGTAATTTTCAATAGCAGATATTTTCTCTTCGTATAGTGTACGTATGCACATTAGGGAATTCAATTTAATAAAACAATTTTAATTATTTAATTAATCGAAATTGAAGTTTTTTGATATTACTCAAACAATCGAATAAAACATTTATTTAATTCGACTTATTCGAAGAATTTTTCGTGTTGAACGGAAATTTTTTGGAATATGTTTCGTTTCGTTGTTTTTTTCTTTTTTTTCTTGGTAATTTTTGACTAAATCATTAAAAACAAACTATTAAGTTGTACTAAATTTTATTATTTAAAAGATTTTAATATAAAATAAATAATTATATACATACGTCGAGTTACATACGTTTTCTAAAAATATCGCATGCGACATTTATTTTTTCTATTTGTATTTTAACGGAAATTATACTAAATTTTACACATTTTCGATCTCAGTAAATGAAACTGGGTGAAACATGAAGATAGTCAATGAGGCTATTAAACAACGTTTAAAATTTTTTTATGCGTTTTTTTTTATGGCAAAACCCAGATTAATTGTCCATTTTAACTTTATGGATTCTTTATGAATAAAGGGATTAACATATTCGTACATTAAGTAGTATCCTAGTGTCACATAACAATGAAATATTAAATTTTACTGAAATTAATTGGAAAAAAAATTCAATATTGTTGACATTAGGTATTCGATTAATCGGCCTAAATTAATCGAATAAATTCTCAACCAAAATATACATTTTTCTGTTTGAGTGACAATACAGTTTTGTTAATTTTACGATTAATCGATTAAATATTATTCTAGTGAATACCCTAACATAGATACATATATTTACATGTATATAAACAATTCCTTCGTTTTTTACTTAATTAACACCAACAACTAAATGTCAAAATAAAATTAATTGCACAGCATGTTGCACGACATGTCTTTTTGTTGTAGGTTGTTCTTGTTGTCTTTGATTTTTTCTGTCAGAATGTTTACATGTACATACATTTTGAAAATCACAGTTGGTTTTCTTTCATATTCATCGATTTACTGCCTGCCAATCATGTTTGTTAACTAATAATTGCAAAAATTTACGTATGGTATCTACACTTAAAGAAAAAACAATTGAAATCAAAAAGTTTCTATCGTGAATAAAAAAAAAAACATGTTGCCATTAAGTATGATCATTAAGTTGAAAACTGTATAGTCCATAATGTTCAGCATAACACCAACTTAAATCCGAAATCGCTGTACACTCATCGTTAATCTAAAATTGGTGAACATTTTATCAAAAATGTTTCCAGGCGTAACATATATTTTTTTTTTTTAATTTAAAAAATTTCAAGTTAAAGTTGCACTACTTAATTTTAAAATGGCAGTGTTTTTTTTCGAATTAAAAAACATGCAATGTTGGTATCAAGTTGATACTTCCTGCTACAGTGGTATGATGCCGGGGGACAACTTGGTCCTCCGATTTTTCTCAAGATATGAAGACACTAAAACCTGTTCCGACAGCGATTGATACTATTCCTAGCTAATATAGGGTGTTTCTTATAGAGTGTCACAACTTTGAGTTGGCATTACTGCTTTATTTTAGCACCCATTTAACAGCTGATAATTGCTTTTTGTTTAGTTTGTTTTGAAATTTTATTATGAATCGACTTACACTAGAGCAACGCGTGCAAATTGTTGAAATTTTTTATAAAAATAATTGTTCTATTCATCAAAGTCATCGTGCAGCGGGCGCTACAATTGATTTAGTCAAATAACCTTTTGATGAAAAAATAATTTCACGTAATGTCCCAATTAATTGGCCACCAAGATCGTGTAATTTAACCCCATTAGATTATTTTCTTTGGGGTTGTGTTAAGTCACTTGTCAACGTCGATAAACCACAACATTTGAAGAGTTATCGGCGAAATACGGCCGCAAATGCCTACACAGCTTAAGAAATTTAATGCGTCTACTTAACACCAGCGACGCTGCAACACTTCTCAAAAATTTAACTGAAACACGCAATACCAGAGTTGTAAAGGAATTACGCATTTTTCTACGTCTTCACCATCTAGCATCCCTAGCCTATCCCTATCTCCCTATCTTTGGCACAATGTATATCATAATCACCTGAATGGTGGTCCTACAAAAAAAATTTTTAAAAAAAACGATAAAATAAATATGGAATTTTTAAAATTGGTAATAAATTAAAGAGTTATTTCATTACTCCTCGTCCAATTATAGACCAAACTGCAAGAAAACCTGTTTGAACAAAGCAAGAATTTTTAAAATCGGTTAATAAATAGACCTAACATCCTCAAGCAACACCTTTAAAAAAAAAAAAACTCCGGGAGTGCCGACAGAGGTGATAACGTTTTGTAATTACAACAATACACGTGCTATTGCCAAAAAAATTATGCGTAGATATAAACAATTATATAAATACATGCAACAAATTTAACCACTTATCAAGGCGTATGCAACAGGTGAGCTTACTAGCACAGCTGACTGAGCTCGCTTTATAGCAAATTTTCATACAAACTGATATAGTTTGAAGAGAGTACATAAAAAATGGTTACACTTTGCTACTCATACGTATTAAAACGCTTTTAATTTGTTTGTGTGTTTTGATATGAAGCGAGTGCTTTATACCAACAAAATACATGGTGTTTTTGGATTGTTGTACTTGTTGTCGAAATGCGCATACCTGCTAGTTTTGCCATGCCACTTATTGTAAACGCAAATGCAACTGCGCCCGAGAAGTTAACAACGTAAATTTGTTTCGCTCAAAATGAAGAGAGCGCCATCTTTGTGTACTCTTCTTAATCAGTTTCGCTCAAATTGAAGAGTGCGCCCTCTTTGGTGCACTAAAAATTTAGTGTTTTTCTCATATATGGCAACATCACCCACAAGAGAGGGCGCTCTCTTCATTTTGAGCGAAAAAAATTTAGGTTGTTAACTTCACTCCGACTAGGCATTCGCACAAACAGAGATGCTACAAGTGTCAAAAAGCTCGACGGTGTCGCGAGTTCTGAGATTTTAGCCCACCTAAAACCTCCGTACCGCGCCAATAGAAGTTTTCACTTCAAAAAAAAAAAGGTTAAACTCGACATCCTTCTTTTCACTTTAATGCTGTTGCAGTGTCATGATTAACCATTAGAGGTCAGGTCTCATTTTAAGGCTTATGAGAAATATTTGTTCAAAAATCTTATTATTTAATAACCGAATCAAACGTTGATCTTCATATTTCATGGAATAACACTTGCTGGTTTGGTGTTTTTGTTGCACCATTTTTATTTTATTGCTGGTCACTGTTGATTTCTTTTATCATGATCGTTTCTTTTCAATGATTTAACATTTTAAGTTGTTGAACAAATTATAAGCGTGAGTAATTTCATGTTTTCGATTTAAAGGTAACAGGGCCAATTTGTTTTTGTTTTTATTTTACAATTTTTTTTTATTGTTTTAAACTGTAGGTGGTGTTGTACGTTTTAATGGGGATTTATAAAATGTTTGTGTTAAAGAAAACCAAACAAATTGCGAACAATAAAATCGTATTCACGCAAAATACGACTATTTATTATTTTTTATTATATGACCGCTCAAAAGATTTATGTTATGATATAAAAATTACAATGAAATTTATTAACTTTCACTTGTGACTACGTTTATGTTGAAATATAAATTATTTTTGTTTCAGAAATAATTATAGGGATGTAAACTGCAGGCGAAACAAAGTATCAGATGCCATAAAAATATGGAATAGATATAAAACGAAAAAAAGAAGTCTTTTTATTGGAATCGTTTTAAAAGTTGTTAGCCTGCTTAAACACATAACCGGAATTCGCAGTGACATTTTTTTAGCCTCTTTACAACTTAAAAGGCAGCATTTAAAGTAAATGTTACTTTACAATAAAACTGTAGAGAAGCAGCAGAAGATGATACCATGAATCAGTTGAACTTAAAACAATCATTTGCACTGGTTTCGAGCAATTATCAGAAAATTTCGCTTTAGTATTTTGTCTTCCATGATAGTTTTTCAACTACAGTTTCGAATCTTTTATTTGATTAAAAAATTTAGCAAAATTTTTTTTTTCAAATTTTCTTACTCTTGAAAGATTCTAAATCGAGTAAATAAATTCTCTTTCAAATAAAAAAATATATAAATCAAACCAAAAAGAAAATCATTTGAGACAGGCTTCCCAATATAAGCCTTATGCTTAGAAAATTATTGTGAATAATATTGTAAAGTGCTTACTAGTGATGTTACGAATACTCGTATTCGTATTCGACTATTCGCCTGTTTTAAGATATTCGTATTCGTATTCGCCAAATTCAAGCGAATATTTTTCGAATAATTTTCCCATACATTTTCCAAAAAAAAAAATCATACAAAAGTTTAAAAAAAGTACATAAAATGTAAAAAAAGATATTAATTTTTATTAAAAACCCATTGTATTTCACGCAGAGTAAGAAAAACGAAATCTGAAAGTATGTAAGTAAAATAATTAAAAAATGTTCTGTAGAGGTTTTCAAATTCGGCATCTTAATGCAATAATAATGTTAAATCACTAATTTTTTTTTTTTCATTTATAGTTACTAACGCAAAGGCAGGGATTTTTTCCAATTAAATTTGAAATATAAACCTCAAAAGAAATATTCGTATTCGTATTCGGCGAATACTGTTTTAAATATTCGTATTCGTATTCGCGAATACTAAAAATTGATATTCGCAACATCACTAGCGCTTACTAACAATCGTTTAATAATGAAAAGTGAAACCCTACGATAATAATTTAAAGACTATATTTATAGAAGAAAATAACAGGAAATTAGTTTTCCAATTATGCTTATAGTAAGCTTACATTCGTAATATTATTGTAAGCTTGAGAATAATTATAAGCGAATAATAAAAATTTATAACAGATTTTTATATTGTAAAATACTTTTATTTACAAATTATACAATTTATTGTAATTTTACCACTTTTGTAGCCAAATCGGTGGAAAGGGGAGGATGGGCCGCCCTAAAGCTACCTTTCAGAATTTTAACCACTTTTCAATTTTATATTAAAAACTTATTTTGAATCACAAAATTATCTGAAACTCTAAATTTAAAATTAATATGGTTTAGTTGATCTTATATATTTTTTTTATAAATTCAAAATAACTTCACCGGTGAAATTTAGTACTTCATTTGTAAAATTGCTTAAAAGTAAATAAATATGACATTAAAAACAATTTGTGAAATACTTTACTTCATATCAGTGATGGAAAAATGAAAAATTGAAATGGTACTGTCCGAAAACAAAAAGAGTATGTACTTTTTTCAACATTGTGGTACTTTTTGTGAAACATATATTTTTATTCAAAAATAAAATTAGAAATCCATTTTATAATAAAAAAAATATTAAATGAAGAAAACTTGACAGCTTGGTTGGCATAATTTTTCAACCAGGTTCAACCCCGTATTAGCAGAACAAAATCAATACATGTACATTAAAAAAAACAAATGTGTGCAAAATACACTAACAGACACATATAAGTATATTTTTACAATTTTATGCCAGATTATTTAGTCTCGTGTGTTTTCGAAAGAACAAATGTTATGCGAACTATAAATTAATCTCGTGTAAATTGGACCAATAACATTAAAGTGCACTATACATTCGCCAAAATCACATCAAGCATTTTAAGTTGTAACAGTAAAAATTTGTTTGTATGTGTGGCACCGACGACGCTTGATGAAAAATCAAAAAAAAATTGGTATTGGGTATGCTTGATATCAAGCATACGTACACGCGCTTGATGTCAATGACAGTGTATAGTTCCGTTAACAACTTTTGCAAAAAACACACACTAACAACAACATGAATAACGAATTTGTGCATTCATTATGTTCTTGTTTTGAAGCCAATGTTATCAATGATTATAAAAATAACGCAGATTTCTAAACAGGGAACAAAGCAAAACAAAAAAGTAGTACTAAATTTGACGTGGGGGTACTGTGGTATTTTTGTTGTGAAAAAGTACTGAAAATAGTACAAAAGTACTGCATTTTCCATCACTGCTTCATATTGCAGTCCATCTGCAGTCAGGCTTTGCGCAACTTTCTTCTGTTTTTAAAACACTTCTTGAAAGCAATTAAATGTTCGGAAAAAACAATAAAATTTAAAACTTTAATAAATTAAATAAAAGTTTATCGTACGTCAAGAGAGCATGCAAAAAACAATAACGATTATAAGTAATGTGCAAGTATATGTATTAAATTGTTATCGAAATTAAGTGTATAACAAGTATTATTGTTAAAACTATTTTGAAGTAAAGCATTTCTAAAAAGTACCTAAAAAATGTTAGCTTTCATAGCTTCATAAGCTTTTAACAAGTATGCTTATAAATTGTTGTAGAAAATCTATTATGACAAGCTTATAATATAATTATGTTACATAAGGTTTATGAAATGATTTGTTTTGTGGGGTGAAAAAAGGCACTAAATCAAAATTAATTTACGTATTAACCTCTCTTATTCCGTTTTCTTTCAAGATATTAATCTTGTGATTAATATTCCAGACAATTGCTAATGATTTGATAGTTGTACCGCAATCATTAAATGATGACAAATCGTTCACAAATTACCTTTAACATTTATTAATCATGCTTAAAAAAAAATTTTAAACAGACAAATAAAGGCTGTTTAACGCCTCCCGTATAATCTATAAAATTATAAACACGAAATTAATAAAACTATTTTTAAATATTTAGCTTATAGTAGTTTCAGATCAATTTAAAATACAAAACTATTGTTTTTATTCGAAAACACTGTAAAATGATACTTAAATCATCTATATTATGATGCTAATCGGAATTGTTTACGTTTATTTTACTTGTGATAAAAGTTTAAGAATAAAAATTAAACAAATATTTAATTTTTGTTTCCTTAAATTTTCATGTTATTATGATTCACAACTTAAGTGGTAGTGTTAATTGTTTAACAATATATTGTACCAGTTTGTATTTTCTTTATTTTGAGAGACAATGAAAATAATGGAAACAAAGTACAGCGGCGACTTGTATTCATATTAAAGTATATTTTATATATTTAAAATGCTTCACATATTTAAATCTCTTACAGTAGGACGTAGTAGCTGTCACATGAATGTGAGATCTTTGTCATGGTACAATTCAAACAAGATATATGAATCGATCAATGAAAAATAACCACATACACAAAATAAGTAAAATTAGCCTTTAAAAAAAAGGTATTTTTCAAGAAAAAGTTCTCTTAAAAGAAAATTACCTTGCAAGAAAAATCTAATTTCAAGAAAAGTTGCTTTTAAAGAAAAAGTACTTTTAAAAGAAAAGTACCATTCAGGAAAAAGTATCTACCTGCCAAGAAAAAGTTCATTGAAAGATAAATTTTGCATTTGAAGGAAAAGGATTTTGCTAGAAAAATTATTCTTAAAGAAACACTACCATTCAGGAAAAAGTACCTGACAGAAAAAAGTACCTTGGAAGAAAAATTGCCTTTAAAGAAAAATATTTTTCAAGAAAATGTAATATTGTACCATTCAGGAAAAATTACATTGCAAGAAAAAGTACCTTGAAAGAAAAACTTCTTTCCAAAAAAAAATTGCCTTTAAAAGAAAATTATTTTACAAGAAAAATTATTCTTAAAGAAAAACTACCATTCAGGAAAAAGTACCTTGCAAGAAAAATTCTTTTCATGAAAAATTGCCTTTAGAGAAAAATATTTTTAAAGAAAATGTAATTTTTAAAGAAAAGTACCTTTAAGGAAAAAGTACCTATGAAGAAAAATTACCTTGCAAGAAATAATCCCTTTCAACACAATTTGCCTTTAAAGGGAAATTTCTTTTAAGAAAACGTACTCCCAAAGGAAAAGTTCCATTGAGGAAAAGGTACTTTGCATGAAAAAGTACCTTATAAGAAAAAATTCTTTTCAAGAAAAATTGCTTTTAAAGGAAACGTATGTTTCAAGAAAAAGTAGTCTTAAAGGAAAAGTACCATTCAGGAATAAGTAGTTTGCTAGAAAAAGTACCTTGAAAGAGAAAGTTCTTTTCAACAAAAATTGCCTTTAAAAGAAAATGTAATCTTAAAGAAAAAGTACCATTCAGGGAAAAGCACCTGGCAAGAAAAAGTACCTTGCGAGAAAAATTCTTTTCATGAAAAATTTCCTCTAAAGAAAAATATTTTTTAAGAAAATGTAATCTTAAAGGAAAAGTACCACTCAGGAAAAAGTACTAATCAAGAAAAAGTACGTGCAAGAAATATTCTTTTCAAGAAAAATTTACTTTAAAATAAAGGTATTTTTCAAGATAAGCACTTTTAAAGGAAAAGTACCATTTAGGAAAAAGTACCAATCAAGAAAAAGTAGAAACCTGCAATAAATAATTGCTTTCAATAAAATTTGCCTTTAAAGAACAAGTATTTTAAAAAGAAGTACTATTCAGTAAAAACTAACATTCAAGAAAAAGTACTTATGTATGTATGTATTTAAAAAAGAGGTACTCTCGTAGAAAAGACATATTATCCAAAAACTTATTTTTAATACAAGTACTCGTACATATAAAAAAAGATATGTGGGAAGATGAATTTAAATTTAATTAACAGAGATAGAAACCAAAAATTTTAGTTAAGCCAATTTTACAGCTAGCAGAGCAGTGTTAAACACTTAACAGTCCTAGTAAAAGTTTATAAAACAACATTTACGAGTAGCATACAAATTAGTGGTTATTATGAAAAAATGGCATTTTACAAAAGAATTTTTATGTACTGGGGTAGCGCTGCATATCACCACTTTTCCATAATGACCACCAATCTCCTCCAGAAATATTTTTTTATTTGTAAAAAACTATATTTTTCAAAGTTTCAAAATTATTTCAGTGGTCTCACAGACTTTAATACTAACCGGGCCACTATTTGTATATAGTCTGATAGCCATAGTATTTACTTATCTTCTTTACTTTCATCCTAAATGAGTTTCATTAGCTTTTACCAGGGCTGTTAACTGTCTAACAGTGCTCTGTTATCTGCAAAACTTGCTCGACTAAATTATTGTCTTGTATAATACATAGTGTCAAAAATTATTCAATTATTATATGTTAAACATTTCTAATGTGCATTTCATATGGGATTATGGCACACCATCAATACTGTTACTAGGGCCCTCACAGCTTAAGAAGTGACGCTCGTGGGTTCGTTAATTCGCTCCCTTTGTAATAAATCATCAGTAGACTTCAATCACATTTTTGAAAAGGCTTAAAATAATAGATTTATCGCTCAGTAGTGGTTGTAACACAAAATTCCTGTTGCCGATTTAAAACAATCAGAGCAGCCTATGAAATGCCTTTGCATGTGTACGCTATTTTGCCCCACACTGTATGCCTGTGCATTATCTTTAGTGCGTTTGCGCGTATTGCATTTAAATATCAATGAGACGTATAAAAACCTTGACTTTTATAATTAAAATATTAATGGGATTTTTTTTAAGCGTCACTTGTGGCATATTAATTAATCACCGTTGTTAAGTAAAATGTGGACAAGAGGATGAGCTTTGATGGGGCAGTAGAAAAGGCAAAAAAAAAAAGAATTAAAAAAAATATTAGAACTCTCTGTTTATTATTTTAATTTGTGCCAGATAGTAAAATAAAAACTATTTGTTCATGATTTTCGAAACAAAAATCTTTGTTAAAATCATTTCAACAACGCAACGTAACCTCAATTCAAACTTATTATTTATTTAAATTTTTATTTATTAACTGTTGTAGTCGTAGTTATTTTTTAGGCAAGATTTCATTATTTTAGTTTTTTTTTGGTGTTTGTTCGTATGATTTCATATTGATTGATGCGGGTTTTCAATTTTAGAAGCGTTAAATTACCGATTACATATTTTTAATATCTTCTAATGACAGTCGAAGTATCGATCACCTACAGACAGCAGACATTTTATCATCATTTTGGTGTTAGGCTCAAATTGCTGTTTGATTTTCATTGAGATGATATTACGTTTTTTTTTTATAGTGTGTGACAAATATGGTCGTAAAGCAATTTAAGAAAAATTTAACTCTTCAAAGATTTTGATTTTTATTTAATTCCTACGATTGATGCATGCCTCGCAAAAAATTGGTTTCAAGAAAGACCAACTGGCAAAATTTAACGTGATCTAAAACTGCGTAAAAAACGCCAACATTTGAAAACATAAATTGTAATAACAGATTTTGTAAGTCCTCTAAATGTTAAGTTTGTAACCTTCTAGGGTTAAATACTCCTCCGCTATGTAATATTTTCATGGCCACCTTGAATATTAATACTTAATTGTGGTGACAGCATTAAAAAACCAAACTAAGCATATTAAATACTCATAAAAAAATAGTGTCATGATTTTAAAAATTTACTATAAATTTTTAATGTGTTGTTGTCTAACATTGCAAGAAACACTCACTTGCCAGCTATTTCTTCAACCTCCACCGAACATATCATTTCCATATAAAAATTCCATATTGATGATGACTGCTGCTCTCATTTCTACATCGTTTTGAAAACCCAATCACAGAAATCAATCAATAAATTAGTTTTGATATTTTTAAAAATGGTTTTATTGCAAAACAATCTTAAAATATTTTAAATATGTAAAGCTTTTGGGTTCTATTAAAATTTTACGAAATAAAAATATAATTAAAATTTTAAAAGTCTTGAGAAGATGACCGAATAAATTAAAATAGAAACAAAAATAAATTTTTCCCCAAAAAATTATCTATAAGAGAGTGTATCAAGAGTACCACAAGTCGACGGTACGATTCTGCAGGATCACTTTAATAAAAAATATACTGATGCATAACATTGGTTTTTATCACATTAATGGATGTTCTAGTGAGTGTAGAAAAAAAATACATGTAGAGACGAAATATTCAGGAAATAAAAATGCAAATTAAGACTAATAAATAGATGCAATATAATCTCTAGTTTCGGTTTAAAATTGGTTTAAACCAGCAAAACCTCTAAATTATGGTGTTTTCTTTTCTACAAAATAATGGTACATCTACATGTAAAAAGTGTACTTTGGTGTTCGTTTCTTAAAAATGTTTTGATCGGTAAAAGGGTGGTGCGTTCTAATCTAAAAAAAATTACTCTCACTAGCTGTTGAATACAGGGGGTTCTACTTTTTCATAAATTGTTTTTTGTTCTAATGAAACAAGAAGTTGCATTATTGAAGGGTGGGCCAGACATTTTATGCATGTACCTTTTACCAGGGTGTGCAGAAAAGAAAGCACCATTAGTAAGCAAATAAAAAAAAGCTTATAAAATTTTACTTTTAGTTGTGTTTAAGCTGAATTTAAATATATGCTTAGTTTAACTTAACCAGCGCTAAAAAAATTAAATAACCAAGAAATTTTTAAACAAATTTAAACAATTTTACTACAGTTGAGTCAGAGCTTAATTTATATATATTAGCGCGGTTTTACTAAACGAATTTTCACATGATGTTATGTTTAAGTTACGTTAACATATTAGTTTAGTTTAACTAAACGAGTTTTTGAAAAATTTTAAAACCTAAAAAAAGTTCAAGCACATAAAAATAATTTTACTAATGTGGAGATTAAGCTACATTAATATATACATGGGTTCAGTTTAACTAAACCAGCGTTAACAAAATTTAAAAAACCAAGACATTTTTAAACAAATTTACACAATTTTACTACAGTTGAGTGAGAGCTAAATTTATATATATTAGCGCGGTTTCACTAAACCAATTTTCACATGCTATTTTCACATACATATTAGTTCAGCTTAACTAAACCAGACTTTCAAATATTTTAAAACCTTAAAAAATTTCAAGTTCATAAAATTAATTTCTCTATTGTGGATATTAAGCAACATAAATGCATACATATGTACATGGATTCAGTTTAACTAAACCAGCGTTAACAAAATTTAAAAAACCAAGAAATTTTTAAACAAATTTACACAATTTTCCTACAGTTGATCTTAAGCTGGTTTTATCTATTCGCGCAGTTTAACTAAACCAATTGTTACATACTGTTATGTTAATGTTACGTTTACATACACATTACTTCAGTTTAACTAAACCAGATTTTCAAAAATTGTAAAACCTTAAAAAAATTTCAAGCACATAAAAATAATTTCACAAAATTGGAATTTAAGATAAATTATTATACATTAAATTATTATACAGCTGAGTTTACGTAAACCATCAACTCATAAAAATAATTTTATAGCTATTGAATTTAAGCTTCATTTAATCAACTGAACTAAGGCAGCGCTTAAAAATTTTTTAAAACAAGCAATTTCCCGACATATGAAAATAGTTTTACTGATGTTAGCTTTAAGCTACATCACTATCTATATATGGGCACAGTTTTTCTAAACCAGCTTTAAAAAAAATTTCAACATGCTCAAACATAGGAGCCACATTTTTCAATTGAACTTAACCAGCGTTTAAGAATTTCTAAAACCAAAAAAGACAATTTTACGTTTGTGGAGTTACTAAACCAACGTTTACAAATTGATTAAACGCCTTACAATCAATAATACAGCTTTTTTTCATTTATATTTTTGTTTAAGAATTTTAAAAATTTACATCCATAATATTACAAAAAAGTTTTCGTAACTTTATTTGTCTTGCTTCCATTCAATGCACTATGGCGCGAAATTGCAAAGTCGTGCCTAAAAATAAAGAAGAAAGAAAGTGCTTTGGGTTGTTTCAAACAGTTCAAAAAGCCTGATAAAGGTCGGAAAACATGCATAGAGAAGCTGGGAACGCATATAGAGTTTATCCTGATAAATAGGGATTTGTCTAAAACTCTTGAGGATTGTAGGAACGAGGTTGGGATTTTCTGGACAGATTAGGGAAGTGTTGCAGACGATTAGACGACATTTAACGCTTTATCACAAGTATCGAGGTAAGGTAAACCTTGTCAGCCGGCTAAGGTTAACCTTATCATCCCGAGATATTTTAAGCGTCCGGGGAGGTTGGTGGTAAATATTGGTACGTATAACAGGATCAGGGTACTCTGAAACCTTTACAGGAAAACCTGGATAGTGAGAAAGTACCTGGGTTTTACCACAAACAAAAATACCTTAGCAAAGGACGGGGTACCTTGACTGTTTCTGAAGAAATATTAAATTCACGTCAGATTTTTAATTTTAGCATGACATCATGCCTCTTATCTCACCTTATCTTATCTCTTACCAAAATTGTTGGCAGAATGTATTAGTATTGATTTCAAGGTCGCTACACTTTAGACCTCTTAACTAATAACAATGAAAAAATCACTTAAACCGAAATATAACACAAAAATTAATTAACTCTGGATTTATAAAAAATTAAAAACTGTGTTGATTTGAATTTTATTGTTCACACAACCTCCTGATGACAGTTATTAAGAAGGTTGATACAACTTTGGAAAAAATCTCTCATTATCTACGCATTTTTCTTTTTTAATTAACAGTTTGACGCCAATTAACATTCAAAAACAAAAGTAGTTTATTTCTTCTTTAACCAAAATTTTAAACTAATTATAAAATGATGTGTTAATCCTCCAATAAAAATGTTAGACAAGAAAAGAATGAATGACTATAATTTTATGCGTGTTAATAAATTTAAAATGTTTTTTTTTTTCTTTCAAATTATTCAAAGCATTATTTATTATTATAAAAAAAATATGATTAACAAAATTACAAATAAAATCTTGATAAACGATTAAACAAAGAACTATTAAAAAAGCTTATAATTTAAAAATGATTTTCTAACTTTTAACAAATTTTATACGTAATTTAGTAAAATTTTTTGGTGCTTTATTAGTTGGCATTTAATTGTTTTTTGGCAACTTGATTGATTAAAAAATATTAACAAAACTTTAAAACACAAAATTTAATTTTGTGAAATATATATAATCGAATCAGAAAATATGAATATATAATATATTCGTAGTAACACGAAACCATCAATTAACATTAATTAAGATTTCCATATTCACATCTAATCAGAACAACATAGTCTTCGGAAGACGCCACACAGTTATCGTGAAACTTATTGTGAAATTCAAATACGAGAATTATATCACACTACTAAATTGTTTTCTATCTGCTTGTACGCACAACAAATGGCAGTGTTACCGTTGGGGTTATTTTTTACAATGTTCTTTTTTCCGAATATTTTCTTTTATTATATTTTCTTCTTTATTCTTAAGTCATAATTCGAACCTTTTCTGTGTTAATCGACAAAATTTTCTAAATATTTTTATACCCTACACCAAAAATGAATGATAGTAAGGGGTGCTATAGGTTTGTCATTCCGCGTTTAATTTTCACAATATTCATATGAGAAGCATATATATTTTGTGCCTCCTTAAGGAGGTTGAATGAGCCATGTCCGTGTGTCAGTCTGTCCTTCTGTCAGTCTTTCTGTATTTGAAATCGGTTTTCCGAAACTAACAGAAAAGTTAGAAACTTGGGTCTTGAAATGATATGTAAGGATTTCTCTTAACACGATTCGTATTGAAAACTAAGCCAAATTAATATATATATCGTCTCCCATATTTATTTAGATAAACAAATATAGGTGCTTCCGGAAATAAATCTATTAAGAAATGTCGGTGCCCCAGTATTGAATAGTGAATCTTTGGAACTAGAATTCAAAACAAGCAGCTACTGAGGCTTGTTAATGTGTTGTTGGCTATATTTTTTTAAATAAAAGCATATTGTTTTATGGTTTAAACACACACCCTTATTGTTCAGGCATGGAAGTGGCCAGGAATGGAAAATGGAAAATTTTTTTTGTTGCATATGCCATAAAAAATGGAAAAATATTTTACTTAGTATAATTGTAAGAGAGTATTAAAGCTAATTTATTTACACACCCACTCCAAACATCGGGGCCCCTTAATTGGCATTTCATTGTTTTCAAACGTCTGAAGGATATGGGTATCAAACGAAAGGGGTTCTCCAAAAAGACAGCTGATCGTAAACCGTAATCACTTAAAATAATTAAAAAATGGCTGCCACCCCAAGCAGCGGGGACCAAAATTTGCGGTATATATTTGTACGCTTCTTCATAATGTATATAAAACATTCATAGACACACTTATATCTTGGTGAAGCGTATAAAATATTCGGTATTGCCGAATATAGCAGTCTTTAATGTTCCAATTTTCTTTATTATTACATACTGGCTTTTGTTCCAACATTTTACCATGCCGATTGCTGTCTCTCAACTCCCGTATATGTCAAAATCATATTAAGTAATGATCTCATTTAAATCTAGGCGCACAGTAGTGCGCCAGGCTAAGTTCGGCCAGACAGAGCGTATATTTAGACGAAACCATTCGAGCTGTTTTTACCCCCTCATAACTTTGCTCCTCTTGATCATAATATAATTAGGTAGGTCTTGGTGAGAAATTAACCAGAAAAATCTGAAAACGGGAACTTTCCACCCGGGGGGACTAGGGTGCCCCTTCTTTGTATGGCGCACTTCCAGTAGAGCTAGAAAGATTAAATTTGGTATACAGGTAGGTCCTGATGAGAAATTAACGAAAATGATTTTTAAACGGGCACTTTTCATCTGGGGGGACTATCATGCCCCTTACTTGTATGGGGCACTTCCAGTATAGCTAGAAAGCTCAAAAATCTCACACACAGGTAGGCCCAGATAAGCAATACATATAAATATTTATACAAAAACAACTTAGAAAAAAGAAGTGAGATCTGCACAAAAACACAAAATGTGAAAATAAGGCCAAATATTTCGGCCGCAAAAAGTACTGAGATCAAAATAAGGACCAAGTTCTTGATAGGTATATTTCCATTTCATTTCTAGGCAACTTACAAATTTTTTTTTGCCTTTCTAATATGGGAAAAATATTGCCAAGCTTATAGGTTGCCTAGAAATGAGATGGCCGAAATATTTTGGATAGGAACTTGGCCTTATTTTCACATATGTGTTTTTGTGCGGATTATTATCATCGGAAATAGGCGACTTTCATTTCATTTCATGTTCTTCATAACCACCTTCTTATTAGGGGCTTTGCATATATTACGTAACGCTCCAGGGGGGAGGGAGGAAGATTTGTTACGGATTCGAAATTTTGCACTGAAAAATTAGTAAAAAGCGTTACGTAATATGTGCACAGCCCCTTACATGCATACTTTCTTTCAAAATAAATGACAAACGATTACAAACTGCTCTCTTGCGAGGTGTTGTACGAGTATACATATATAATCAGTAAATCAGTTTTATGACATAATTTACTTACAAAAAAAACGTAGTCTCAATATGCTTTGACTCAATTTAAAACTGTTTCATTTTTTTTCATTTGTCGTATTACAAAACTATGACAGCATAATAAATCACGTGAATTTTTATTAATACATATATTTTTTTATTTTTGGTAAATTGATAAAGTGCCCTGGTTAACGTTCTTTTTTGATTACGACATTTCGACAATTGTTTTGTTTGTTTTTTTTTTTTATACACTAATTTTTATTTTACTCATATATTTTTCATAATATTTTAATATTTGAACTTTTTAACAAACATAATTTGTTTAGTTGCTTTGTAAAATATTTACATAACTGGATAATTTTTATGGTATTTGTACTTAAATAAATACATATGAATTTAATACATTAAAGTTACAGATAAATTTTACGATCTGAATTACATAAATACATACATACATATACAAGCATATCTGTGTGTGTAAGCACACAAATATTCCATATCGATTGTCGCCTCATTTTTTAATAAAGTAAAGTATAGTAAATTATAGAGGTGGTCTCTTTTGTGGCGCCATAGAAAATAAAAATATCATTGTTTTTTTTGACTTAAATTATGACTAACACCATATAATAGTTACAATAAAGAAGTAACTGATCATAAAAAAGAAAAACTAATTTCCATTGAAATGTAAATATTGTCATAGAATAAATGAGAAATTATTATTTTTAGGCTTAAGTTCAGTTTTATTGAATTAATGAAAATTCAAATTACCATGAGAATAAAAATGAATTAAATTAATTCTCGTATTCTATTTCTGTTGAAAACTTGGTTAAATAGTTGATATTCTTTCTTCCCAATGAGTATCCACTTTACGAAAATTGTAAAGATGGACAAATGAACGGTGATGAGAGGTGTAGCGGCCTTGAAAGGCCTTATAGGAGGCCAAACAATTAGACCGATCTTCCTGAAATTTTCACAGCATGTTACTGTGACTCTGGAAGGAAAAATAGGCTATATGAAGTTTTAATTGGACCAAGGGGTCCAAGCATGATTGCACATGCTTTTTCAAAAATTAATAACTCATGGTAATTTGAATTTTCATTAATTTAATAAATTGAACTTAAGCCTAATAATAATAATTTCTCATTTATACATTTGGGGTATTCACACTGTAGTCATAAGTCATATAGCACACCAAAATATGACAAAATAAACATATAACAACACTCCATTTTAAGTCGGATTATTGCGCATAAGTTTGCATTTTGGCTTAAATGTAAGTGCTTTTTTAATTGTTAATAAAGAAAACAAAAAATTTCCTGTAAATTTTCGAAAATGTCCATTATCAATTAAAATTTAAATTTTTTTTTATCTATACGAACTTGCTGAAATAAAAATAATCAAAAGCAGCTGTTGCCGGTAACATGAGCTGAACTTTTTTTTTTGGACGGCGGCAAAAACGTTCACAAGCTGCCAGGCAGATCAGTTACACAAACACATATTATCGTTCAAAGCGAATTAATTATAAGGTAGATGCAGAGGCGAATTCGCGCGAATTTATACATTACCTACACTGTCAAATTTGTTACATATTGTCCCGCGCCATTTTAATGTAATTCTTTATGCATGGAGAATTTTGACAGCCTTATAATTAATTCGCCTTGGTCGTGCATATACCTGGTAATGAAGTTGCCTTGTTTTCATTCTTGTGTTATTTAAAAGTAGCGGCGGCTTGTAAATATTATCGCTTACCAGCACAGCTGACTGAGCTCGCTTTATAGCAAATTTTCATACAAACTAATATAGTTTAAAGAAAGTACATAAAAAATGGTTACAGTTTGGTACTCATACGTATTAAAATGCTTTTAATTTGTTTGTGTGTTTTGATATGAAGCGAGTGCTTTATACCAACAAAATACATGTTGTTTTTGGATTGTTGTACTTGTTGTCGAAATGCGCATACCTGCTAGTTTTGCCATGCCACTTATTGTAAACGCAAATACAACTGCGCCCGAGAAGTTAACAACCTAAATTCTTTTCGCTCATAATGAAGAGAGTGCCATCTTTGTGTACTCTTCTTAATCATTTCGCTCAAATTGATGAGTGTGTCCTCTTTGGTGCACTAAAAAAATGAGTGTTTTTCTCATATATGGCAACATCACCCACAAGAGAGGGCGCTCTCTTCATTTTGAGCGAAAAAAATTTATGTGTTATCTGTAGGTTGTTAACTTCACTAACATCTGTAGGTTGTTAACTATACTACAAGTGTCAAAAAGCGTGACGGTGTCGCGAGTTCTGAGATTTTAGCCCACCCAAAACCTCCGTACCGCGCCAATAGAACTTTTCACTTCAATAATATAAAATATTGTCATAGAATTTAAAAATATATTTTTAACACAAGTTTATGCGCATTTAGCTTGGTTGTTTTTTGACAGAAATGCAAAAAAAATATTTGCTAAAAAACTTTCAGTGTAGAACGAAGAATATGTTCACCTGAAAAAAAGACTGACAAGCAAATACATCTGTATTTTTAAATATTTATGCAAATTTGTGTTTTTTTTTTCTTGTGTTCACAAAAACTATTTGATTTGAAACAAGTCCTGAAAGAATTTCTAACTGACCAAAATACTTGTGTAGATGGCTTCGTCAAATATTTTCTACTCTTTAGAATTTTTAAATCTGACGCAATTTTATAACCTTTTAACACTTGGTTAATCCATTTAACAAATTACAATTTGTTTTTGTTGTACGACAGTTTTTTTCCTCGGAATATTTAAAAACTCAAATTGTAAATTTAACGAGGTGAGTAGAGTATTTAAATGTATGCATTCATGCATGAGTACATATATTATTATAGTCTAGCAAATAGTCAAAATGTTAAACATTTGATCGATGGTGCATTGGCTGACACTCCACCACCATTTGTGGCATGTGCAACTTATGTGTAGTATGTATATAAAACATAACTAACGAACTTAACTACTGTTACCTACTGGCCTACAGACGAAAAACAAGTAAAATAAATGCCAAAAGTATGTTTTTAATGCCCCGAACTGAAGCGAACAAACAGACACTCACTTAACACCCAACTTTTTGAGTAACAAAACTAGTATCGCATAATAATTTGACAACTGTTTGCAGAAATAAAAAAAACAACAACAACAGCGAAAAAGAAAAATATATGAATGAATAAAAATTATAAAATCAAGAGGGAAGAAAAACAAAAAAACACTCGAAAAATCTGGTGTGTGGGTTGTTTGGGAAAAAAATTTACAACCAACTTGTCAATTTCTGTGATATTTCGTGAAACGAAGTTGCCACACTAGTAAAAAAAAAAAAAAAAAAATATTGTATCTACAGAATCATATTTAAACAAGTAAAGCTAAATTCGGAAGTGCCGAATCTTATATACCCTTCACCAAGCTAATACGTACATGATATTTTTTTAATAAAAGGTTTTCCAATAAGAGTGATATGATTTCTCTCAAAAAAAAAAAACACAGTCTTATATTTTAAAGTTTAAAAGTCTTATATTCAAAAGTTTTTTTTATTTAATGTGAAGTACAATCGATACAATTGAGTTTCAAATAAAACGTCAATCAAATGGCCTCTACGATTCTTCTGCTGCATGAACGAATTTGATGAACCCAACTTTCGAGCACTTTTTCCGCTAAATCAGGTCGTATGTCATGAATGGCACGTTCAATATTGAATTGTAAAGCTTAAAGAGTGTCTGGTTTATTTCGAAAGACCAATGACTTCAAATAACCCCACAAAAAATAGTCTAATGGTGTTAAATCACAACCTCTTGGAGGCCATTCAATATCACAATTTCTTGAAATAATCAAATCTCCAAACTTTTCTGGCAATAATTTAATTGTTGCATTTGCTGTGTGGCAGTTCACGACGTTTACGGTGGTCCAATGGCTTCAGTTCTTGAATGAGAAGAATTTTACACGGATGCATACTCAAATCTTTTCTCAGAATCCGCCAATTTGTGTTTTGAGACAGTCCCAACTGTTGAGAACGTCTTGGAATCGACAAATTGCGGTCTTCAGCAACACTTGCCTGAACGGCAGCAATATTTGCATTACTTCGAGAGATTCTTTGTCTTATTGGCACTTGAACAGTATGTAAAGAAAATTTAAGCTCAAAATCTTCAACAATTCGGCGAATAGCGAGCACACTTGGACGATTATTATCACCATAAAATGGCAAACGCGCGTGAAAAGTTGCAATTGGAGAACGGGTATTTTGATAATAAAACTGAATAATTTGTAAACGTTGTTCTTGCGTATGTCTCTCCATGATCAAATTGTAAACGCTACTGAATACCATGAAAAACAAATGACAGATCATGACTTATTACAAATGGCCGAAATCTCACTTCAAAATCATATCATCCCTATTGGAAAACCTTATATTATTGGGTCGCATAAAAAATAATTACTTACAAAGTTCGGGCAGCCACTGCTTGAAGTGGCTGAAAAAAATAAGCTCTAATGCTCTTAAACAATTATTATATTTTACCTTTTTCCCATTTTTTAACACATATTGCAAATAAATTTTATATATTCCATTCGTCGCCCGGAACAATATATTTTTAAAAGCCTCAAGATCAGAACCGATATTTTATTTCAGCTGATTTTAAATACGAATTGTGTTAAGTTAAATTCTTAAAAATCAGTTCAAGACCCAAGTGACCAACTCTTCTGGTGGCTTCGGAAATCCGATTTCATGTAGAGACAGCCAGGCAGTCTTACAGACGGACAGACGAACATGACTTATTTTACTTCCCGATCTATAAGGATTATGGATCATATATATTTTATGGGTCTCATATGATAGTTGTGGAAATTACACAGGGACCGGCAGACCTATAAATACCCTTAACATTTTTTGTGAAAGGGATAAAAAAAAATAGTAGTTTAGAGATCGCCTAATGTTATTATTTATGCTTGAGTTCAATACTTAAATAATTGAAAATAATTTATATCGGCATTTTTAAAGTTTACTCCTGAATTTTATTTTAGGAGAACTAAAGTTCTTCCTTTGGCACATTGTGGTAGTGAATCTTCAGAGAAATTCTTATCTTTGAGGTATAAGACGTGTTCATGATTTTTATGTAGAAGATCCAGAATGGTAGGGGTATTTGAGGGTTCTTCCATCCATTAGTAATTTCCAAAATATTCATATGCAACCCTAAAAAATGTGCATTAACGCATTAGTGCACTGAGATGCCCAATGCCCCGTCAAACCGCAATGATGGCAGACGTCCTCACGCATCCGGCATTCTCCAATGCGGTGATCAAATCCAAGGCATCGGTTGCCTGCCATCACCGGATCTTGTGGTCGTACCGCAAAACGGAACCACTTATAATCCGCCCCACCAGCCACCAACACCTCCATCACAACATTCGTGACCTCCAGCAACACATTAACATGTACATTCGATCTGGCCTTCCATGTCCGTCTGTCTATATATCAGTTTGTCTGTCTGCAAGTGAAAGGTATTTTCCGAAGAGCCCAGACAAGTTAGAGACTTCGTTTCTTAAGGTCATGTGTCAGTATTTGGGTGAAGTCAATTGGTATTGAAAACTAGCAAAAACTAAAAGATCGGTCCTGATATTTTCTATTAATTCATACATACATGCATGTGAGTTTCCATAAAAATTAAAAAAAGAATTAAGCCTTCTTCTACTTTTCGCCAACTAACTTCTCTATCCTATCGCTTTCTCCCTAGTTCTAGTTCTGGCATGAATGAATGAATGGCATAAATAGGGCTCATCCCCTAAGTGATTGTCCTAAAAAAAAAAGGAAAGGAAGGAAAAATGCACCAGTATTGAACCTAGAATTTTTAATTAGTTGCTGTCATCCAGCATAATTCAGCCGTAACAGTATGAAGACTTAAACTTTTGCACCGTTCTGCAATAGGAGCGCATAGCTGATGAATTTTTGAATCATGTAAACGCATTACTTGTTGCATTAGTTGGCAACAGCGATCGCTTAATACCGTTTAATAGTAAACAGTCATATCTGTTTAATAACCATAATATGTTATTGCAAATAAACTGACTTCAAATGTTAAATAAAGTTGTCAATAATTTCAAACAACAATAAGATTTTTCTCCTCAGCATAAACTATGGTTGCCATGTATTGTATTCGCCTCCACTTTCTGCGACAATACGGCTGATGAAGTTCATTGTTAGGGGGGAAACTCTGGATTAAAAACCCAATCAAATGAAAAAAGGCAAACAAATCAAAGAATTATTTTGTTAGAGTAACTTGTTTGGTACAAAGAACAACCGTAAACAAAAATTTTATTGAAAAAGTCGTTGCCTTAATAGAAAAAGGACCTAACTCGTATTTTTTTTTAAAATCGCGTATTTATCATATTTAAGTAAGTAAACCTCCTTAATAGAAAAAGGACCTAACTCGTATTTTTTTAAATCGCGTATTTATCATATTTAAGTAAGTAAACCTTTAAATAATCAATATATGCCATAAAACGGGATTTAAAAAAAATGGGAGTTAGGGCCTTTTTCTATATTAACGTAACAATGTTCAGGTGTTAAAAACGCCCATTAAATAAAAAGAAACATTACATTACTTTTCAATTTAAATTGATTTTCTTTAGACAAAATTTTAAATGACGGGAAATGAAAAACAGCTTTTTTTTCGTACGCTCTCAATATCTCATTTTTATTTTGGAATTAAAATACAAAATAAAACCTGCAGCAAGTGGGTTTCTTTGAATTGATGAAGACGAAAAAAAAAAAAAAAAAGAAATCGAATATTTATTTTTTCTTACAAATTAATGACGTTAACAGAGATAAAAAAAATCTTATTGCCGCCATCCAAAAATTTTGTGTTAAACGGAAGTGTGTTGTTGTTGTTGTTTCATTGATTTGTGTGATTAATTTAACACTTTTATTTGTTTTTGTGCGGAGTTTTTTTTTTTAACAAAAAATCAAAATTTTAATTCTTCAAAGACCCAAAAAAACAACAAAAACAACCAAACTTTCGACCTACCTCACCACACACACACACACGCAATATCGCTTTACTTTTTTTTTATTGTTTTTGCTGTTTTATTTGTCACATATCTAGTGACAGTTTCCGGTCTGGCTTATTGTTGACACGCACACAAACGGTTTATGACTGATTTGTTTTTTTTTTTTTGGGTTTTTTTTATTGGGTTTTTTATTGGGTTTCTCTCGTCTGAAAGTACATTTCGTACATTCCATTTGACACATGGCTTTTTTATGATGTTCGACTTTTGATTTTTGAATCATTGTTGTGGTACAATTTTAACTTGTTCTGGTTATTGTTGTACATACATATTTGTTGTTTCTGTTAAGGCGGCATTTTATCTTGCGTCCAAATATGATAGTGGTGAACATCTGTACAACTTATGTGTGAGATAGTGATGGTCATCGATCACATGAGATGAGTTAAGTAGCATACAATCAGAATCAAACGTGTTCATACAAGATCAAAGTCAAGCTTTATTCCAGAAAGAAATAAATTTCATCAAAATTCAACAAATTTTTCAAGTTTTCACTGATATGAAAAGAGATTAACATCAAAAATATATTAAGTTAGTTTGTTTTTAATAAATTCTAACGAGAAGCATCTAAGAAGCATTTCATAATCTATTGAGTTAATAGGCTATGTCGTTTTTTGTGACGAACCCTTTGGCCATATTATTCAACCGATTTTAAGAAAACTTATACCAGCTTTAAAATATTTATTCACACAAGTGAACAAAATATGGAGGGTTTGTGTGCGTTCAGTATTTTTCGAGCTGGAAGCCTTTAAAGTTTTATACGAGTTACGTGAAATAAAAGATAATAAAAATAAATAAATAAATTTTTTCTATTGAAATGGAGAATTCTCCTCCTTCCAATCAGTTTCTCAACGGAATCTCATTGATTCTACTTGAATGCTTGCGCGTAGCAGGCAGCCACGTAAACCAACGTAAACCAAGAATAAATAAATACACTCTTTGTTCAAAATTAAACTTCAGTTAACTATAACTGAAAAGTTTAATATGATTGACAAATTTGAGGTTACGAAGTAAATTTATTAATAACAATGTAAAGTACAAATATGGGAATTAATAATGGAATATGATGTCGGGCATATGTCTACCTCTAGCTCGTCGGCACACGTCCGTTCTTTTAACAAAATTTTAAACCACTTATTGCAAACAAAGCTTTGCTCATCTTGTCATTGCAGCGCCGAATTTCTTCTTTCAGAGCGTCAGTTGTTTTTGGTTTGTGGACGTAAGCCCGGTCTTTCAAATGGCCACATAAAAAATAATCCAGCGGCGTTAAATCACAAGAACGAGGCGGCCAATTGACATCGCCAAATTTCTCATGCCAGTAAATTTCTTATAATTAAAATTTTTGGTTCAAGAATGTAGCGTTCCATGGTTTCCAAATTTCCAAACTTTTTATTAAATAAATATGAAAGGTGAAAAGCTCAGCTCTTGACATTTCATAATTTGACAACTAATTTATTTCCTAACCTCAAATTTGCCCAGCCTTTATAATACAAAATTATTGTTAAAAAGCTTGAACTTTTTTAATAATTTTTTTCGTGATCGTGAGGTTATATGATCTTAGAAAAGAGAACAAAAACAAAGTTATCCACTAGACCATCTCTATTCCAAAGTAGTTCTCTGGAAATCAAAAAAATCTGCAGGCAATAATGACAACTTGCTGTTCCACAAAATGTTTGAAGCTTCATTGGATCGTTTTTTTTAATAAAAAAAAGTTGGCTGCTTGTTTTGTTAAACTCATGAGGATGTGGGTCAATGCCAGTTACACTTGCAAAGAAATATTAAATTCTTTTGGACAAGTTGAAAATATTTTAAAGAAACCGTCAGTCAAGTTGCATTAAATTTCTAAAGTTTCTACGATTTATCTATTAAATATCTATAATTCAACAACATCTTATGCTCGATGAAATCACTTAAATGTGAAAATAATAAATGATAATTTATGAAAATGTTTGTTATTATTTGTTATGAACAAATTAAAGAAAAAACTTAACAAATCTACAACCAATCCATTTCATAGCGCACAATTTTAATTATTTCCGCCTTTTTTGTATTATTAATTTTCTATATAGTTTTTATTGGTCTCTGAACTTCTCACACGCCGTGTTAACAAATTTCATTCCCATGAAAGAGAAAAACAAACCTTTTTTTTTATACTTTAAAACTCTACCGTCATTTTTCCATACAATTTTATTTTAATTTTTTTTTTGTTTGTGTTTGTTTTTAATTATAAATTACCATTCAAACTAAAATAGCTGTCATCGAAGCGTTAAGTAAACTGGCGGCTAATTGAATTTTGCTATTAAAAAAAAGTTTAAAATTAAGTTTTGTTATGATTTTAGTGTTGGCAAAGCTCTTTGCAATTGAAAGTTAAAGTTAAACTGATTAAACAAAAATGACACTTAAACTAAATTAGATTTTATTTATGGTTGTTTTCTTTCTTTTTTCATTCTAAAGTAAACAATTTTTATTATTTTGCAATACTTTTCGCCATAATGAATTGTTAAAATATGTTTGCTAGTCACGTAAAATTTAGCCACTTTTGATCGTTTTAAAAATTGAATTTCTTTTCATACTATTTTATGTACAGTGTGAATCACTTAAATAATAAGGAAGTTTATCTTATAAGCTGGCAAAATTATTGTGAAATAATCTAATTTAATTTTATAAAAAAATTAAGCAATTAAAAAATTCGGTAAAGCAACGAGCGGTAAAGCGATCAAGGTGGAAAGTTCGATAATACGGATCTGGCTCAGGGATCTGGGACCTGAGACAGATACTTTGATGATGTGTTTTTATTCCTAATATCGCCATTCGATAGGGATGCTAAATCTTCAAACAATGGACTACCTAAAGAACCGGCCCTTTCTACAGAGAGAGAGAGAGAAAGAGAGAGTGAGAGAGCAGAGCAGAGGTGCTATACACTCTCAACCTCCGCCTCATTATGACAACTTCTGCAGAAATACGATTATACGGTAGATTTAATCTCCTAGCTTGCACACCTATAAAACACTGACATGTAATGATCGTAACAAGAGTGTTTATTTGCCCACGAGTTAACCCCTCAAGGATTGCTGATCCACTGCAATCATATTCGTTCCATATTAGCCTCGATATCGAGCAGCTAACCTCATAAGATCATCAGGTCGACGCGATATCGAAAATAGATTCTGTTGCAGCATCCCTTTTTAGCTCCTCAACGCGACTCCAAACATTACATCCGTTTCTTGAATATGCAAATGTGCGTCGGATTTGGCCAGTTTGTGCGCCACAACATTACCGGGCACATTAATGTGGCCTTGTATCCAGTGCCTCTTTTTTTGCAACGAATTTGAGAGTTTCTCGCATTGAAGAGTTTATTATCATTCTGTGAAAAACAGGATGAGCGAGAAGAAATATGTAAATTGTCGTATTTTTATTAGGTTTGCAGGGTGGCACATACTCGTATAAAAATCCTACTAATATTATACATACAATACGCATATAAGAAACTCGTTTATAAGAAAAACTCGGCTATAAGAAACACTTTTCCAGACACCATGTACATTTCCATATAACTACGTGTTAAATAATCCTTATATAAGAAACTCGCTTATAAGAAAAACTCTGCTATAAGAAACAAATTTTTATGAAAAATGATATTCCTTCCATAGAAAATTGTACGTGTATAAGAAAGTATTCTCACAAAGAGTTTTTTTTTTTTAATTTGGGGAAAAATATAAATTTTTTGATTATATTTTACAATTTACACCTGTGAACACTGGTCCAAATGTCAAATGAAGTCGTTGATTTTTGTGAAATCAGCCGGCTTCGTTGTTTTTTTTGTACAAAATAATGTGTATTAATTTTATTTCAAGTATATATCTGCATACTCCATAGGAAATTTTTTAAATTTTATTTCTGACGCATATAAGAAATTATCTTTCTTATATGCGTGTTCTCTTTATAAGAAAGCTCGCATATAAGAAACAAAATCTGTACATTTTCAGACTTTCTTATATGCGTATTGTACTGTATGAGTTATCCTACAAAAGCTTGGGTGACTAGTATAGTCTCATATTTTTTTTTTTTCGATGCAAAAAAAATTTCACAACAGATTTTTTTCCAGGTTTGGGTGTCTCACAATCTCTTTGAGAGACATTCAACATTTATGCGCTTAATAAAGACCGTGCCGCACTATCCTACACAGTCGCACGATTTGCAAAATATGACGTGTGTGTAAAAAATGTATGGTAGTGTGGACTTAAAATGCAACTGTGTGACAGATTTTTGTGGCATGTCGTGCGATTTGTAAAACTTTATGAAAATTTTCATAAAATGATAGTTTTCATGCGATCAGAGGAGTATTTATTGTCAACCAGATGTTTTGGCATCAGATTTGTATGATAGTGTGGCACCTACAACACCATTTTGAAACGATTTTTTAAAGTCGGTCAGATTTTTGCAAGATTTTCCTGTGAATGAATCGTACGATTGTGTAGGATAGTGAAGCACGGCCCTAAGAAGTTGTATAAACGCCTGATAGTATTGATCGCTGCTTTGCTCTCGCTTATCCGATGAGAATATCCGATCTCATCGGATAACCTTGTAGTACCTTGTTGCTCTTTTTATGGCTGATATTTCTGCCTGTATCACGCTGCATTAAACTGCACGATCAGCTTAAACATTATCCGATTTAGATTCATCTGTATAGATCTCTAGCACATCCCCTTGATGAAGGTAAGGCGGGCTCAAAAGACCTCTAGAGACTCATTTCCATTTAAATTATCTGCCCTCAGGCATTTTCCACCATATTAAAATCTGCAATAGTTGATGGCCAACTTAAAAATTCTACAGTTTTTCATTCCTGTACTGTTTTACATCTCTGGCTGTGTGAATTTTAGCAGTTTAGTGTTGGGCAGATGTACAGCATGGCTCCATATCTATTTTTTTAAATTGTAAAAACTCTTCAGTCATTTGTTTTCATTTCAAATAGTGCCTTATCAAGATATAGAAACCCATCAATTATCATCAAGTGTGTGAAGATAAATACGTCGAGTTAACATGGGGTTTTTTTTAATATCGCATGCGAGATTTGTGTATTGGACGCAAAACACAAGGGACATAACCTCCACAGAACCCATATCTCATAATTTTCAGCTAAATCCTGTTTTACAAGTTTTAAGTGATCTCAAAATGACAACCAATGAATTATTTGTTGAAAAGTGATATATGAAACAAAAATTCTCTTGTATGCTTTAGAAAGTATAGAGAAAGAAAAACTTTCGAAAAAAATTTTAAGAAAAATTTTACAATTTATTCTGTAGGGGAAGATAAATATGTTTTTTAAAAATATCTCATGCGAGATTTTTTTTCTGATTACTGTACGGAAATCATATTAAATTAAGTATTTGTAGTGCATTCAAATCCTTCGCCCTCAAGGAATCAAACCGATGGAAAATGATTGAAATATTAGATCGGTTTGATTCTCTGGGATCGCAGGCTTTGGACACAGCGGACATAACCCCCAGAGAAGCCATATCTCATAATTTTCAGCTAAATCATATTTTGCAAGTGCACTTCTCTAGTTCAAAATGACGACCAATGAATTATTTGCTAAAAAAAGGATATTTAACAAATACGAATTCGGATATAACGAAAATTCTCTTATATGCTTTACGAAGCTTTCAATGAGTAGAAGTTGTAAGGAAGAAAAAATCTTACAATTTATTATGTATCCCATGATAAATACATCGAGTTGAATATGTTTTCTAAAAATGTAGCATGCGATAAATTTTTGAATTTTCCAACGAATATGTCCACTGTAGCTACTTCCATTTTTATCTCTGTAATTCAAACCGGTTGGAAAATTAAGATAAGTAATCGATTTGGTTCGGTGAGGTCTAAGGCTTTGGGCACAGCGGACATAACCCCCAGAGAAGCCATATCTGACAATTTTAAGCTCAAGTTTTATAAAAAAAATAGTAGAAAATAAATCTCGCATGCAATATTTTTAAAAAATGTATTTAACTGAATATGTTGGCACACATAAATTTTTTTTATAAAAAATTTATTAGTTTGCACCTTTTTTAAGGCAACTACTTTCTTGCATTCATCATTCATTTTCGCTGAGAATTAATTGCTTCTTGGTTGAACCCAATTTTAACCTATAAAAGAAAATTATAAACCAGACTTTTTTACATGCATGGTTGGGTGAGAGAGGGTGCGGAGAACCCAGGAGAAATAAGCCACGGCACGAAATGAGTTCATCAAATGTGCAAAATCTCACGACTATTTTAATTTTTAGTTTTTCCTTCTTGCCACCAGCCACAACTTGCTAAATCTTCTCAAAGTCATAGAAAGAAATTAAAAAAAAAAAAAAATAATAATAATAAGAAGAAGGAAAAAATCACAATAATAATAAAGAAAATAATACGATCAGTCAGTTTCTTAAAAGAAATTTAAATTTACAAGTTCGTTAAGACACAACGTCAGTGTTTTCTTTTTTTTTCATTTTCTTTCCATTCAACAAAATATGAAAGAAATTATTTTGCCAGTAACAAAAACAACATAAAACATAAAACACAGTTTATATACATAAATGATGAATTTCATGGCCTAAACTTTGTTGGCTGGAAAACATATAAATTATAATAAAGAAGAAAAAAATGTGAACTTGTTGTTAACAGTTTTTTTTTTTTGCAAATATTTCTTCCATAAGCACTTAACAAGCCGGATAAATTTTTTATTTAAGTTTTGTGTTTCTATCTCGCTTTTTAAAACAAATCATATTTATAAGATTTTTTTTTTTGTAGTTTTTGCATACATGAAACATTGCTGTCTTCAACATTTTCTTAATTAATTTTTTGATAGTTGAGTTGCATTTTGGCAAAAAAAAAACAATTTTTTTTTCAAAAAAAAAACCAAAACTGAGTTATAAAAACATACAAATTGGAGTCAAATTACTTTCGCTGGAATCATTTACTGTGAGTTTGTTTGTTTTTTCTATAATTACAAGTTGTTTTCTTAGTTTTTATATGGTTTGTGCCAAATTAATTTGTACATTTTTCCAATAGAATGATTTCAAACAAATTTAACCATGGCTTAAATGATTTTGATTAAAAATTTGTTTTTCAACAAAAATTTATTAATTTATTTGAAATATCAAATTTCCTTTTTTTTTTTATATTCAGCTAATGAAAACCACTGCTGGCGGCCAATGTTGCACAGTAGGACGGATTGGAAAATATATCTCAAAATATTTTAAGATGATTCAAATCACATATAATAAAACAGAACATTTAGAAAATTAATTTATTTTTTTTAATTTATTTTATTTTTTTATTTTCTTTATTTCAATTATAAATACAATTCATCATAGACCTCAGCGCATTAAAGGCTTTATTGAGGCAAGCTGGCAACAAAGTTTAAGCATACATATATTACAATATTTACAAAAGAAATGGAAGCGGGCTTTGTAAGGCCAGGATTTACAGGACATACATCACTCTTGAAAAAGATTAGTTTTAGCAGACGGGAGACCATATCCCCTGGTTTTACGGACTCCAAGGTTGTTGAGACTAATTTTATTAGTACGCCTTCACTAGTCATTCCGGATAGGGATCTTTGAATCAAATCTGATAGACTGTACGAGGGCTGCGCGGTCTTTACAGATGGATTTAAAATGGAAATAGGCACGGGTCTATGGCGTCTATTATTTAGGAACGGACATTCGTAGGCCTTTTAGGCTACCAAACGAATGTAGTGTATTTCAGGCTGAGATACTAGCGATCCTCAGGGCCACGGAACTAGTGACAGAACACGTAACTGAAGGCGTGGAGGTAACATTCTACGTTGAGAGTCAGGCGGCGCTGAAAGCTTTGAAGGGGCATAGTGTCAAATCGAAGCTGGTCAGCAAGTGTAGGCTATCTCTCAACTTGCTTATGGACAAATTTAGCGTTAGGCTATGTTGGGTACCAGGACATTGCAATATTGAGGGAAACGAAATCGCTGATGAGCTGGCAAGAATAGGGTCAGCATTAGATGTGGCAGTTAGTAACAGGTCGGTTAAACCTCCAATCGGTCACTACTATAGGGAACTCAGTAATTGGGTAATTAGCAGAAATAACCTTTCCTGGAGGAATAGAGAAGATTGTAGAGTGTCGAGGTCCATATGGACGGAACTAGATTCAGGTAAATCTGATCTACTGCTGGATATGAATAGAGTCTTAGTAGGCGCCTTGACTGGCCATTGCTCGGTTAGAGCGAGGACCAGCATATGGGAAAATGGCACTCCGGATTTCTGTAGGATGTGTGGGGATGAAGAGGAGCCAGAAACTATAGAGCATATCATCTGTCATTGCCCAAGGCTGCAACGCCATAGGCAAAGATGGCTGAGCAGACGTTTCTATGAGGGCATTAGTGATATCGCGAAGTGCAAACTTGAGGATATCAGGGGCTTTATCATGGGAATTAAATGCCTGAATGATGGATGATAACGGCTCTTTGTTTCTCCCTGAACTGTAAGGAGACTAATCAGTCAATAAATTAAAAATGAGGGGAATCACAATGGATCCAATTGGGTCTCCGAGTGGATGTGTATTTCACACTACCCTTCCTAACCTAACCTAACCTAACCTACAAAAGAAATAAAAAAGAAGATTCAGAATATTAATTAAAATTATATTTACATTTGTTCAAATTAATTCTAAAAGATAAGTAGAAAGTAGTTTATGTGAGAAGTTCTTCAATGTTAGATAGAAGATAGAGTTTTAAGGAATTTTTAAAAACTGAGACTCTATTTAATACCTTTACTTGATGAGATAGATTGTTAAATTCCCGTGTACCCATATACTCGACACGCTGCTTGGTTAATTCCAGTCGACTTCTAGCAACAGCTAAATTACTACTATTGCGTGAGTTGAACAGTGATTGCTTCCGGTGAAATTGTATTGAGTGATTTCCAATATGGTGCACACATTTAAAAACACAACATCATTTGCATTTTATAAATACCATGGATTGGAAAAATTGTTTTAAACTCTACATTATACAATAGATGTGTTGAGTACGTAACAGGAATATTTGAGATAACAACTTTCAATGCTTTGTTCTGCAAACATATGAATAAATACATGCATAAACTCTCATGTAAGAAATGAGGATTACTAAGCACAAGAAGACAGTTTAGAAAACTCTATAAAAACAACATAACAAAATATTTAATATAAGAAAAATAAACAGATTCATATCGTATACAAAACTGTTTTCTTGTGCTTGGTAATTCACAGTTCTTGCATGAGAGTTTATTTATGAGTAAATGACATTGGAAACTTTTATGGCATTTATAACAGTAAAAATAAAAATAGTTTTAAAAAAATATATCATATGGGGCGGGGCTTTGGTTATTTCACAATAAAATTAGAACGGGATACATTAATTGGTCTTGTCCTGAAAATCCTTGAAAGGATATAAAATTGATAAAATCCAAAACCTGAATTTTATTTTCATTATCATTTAGTCCAAAAATTATGAAAAAATTCCCAGAAACTTACCGTGATGCCCATATTATTACGAAATTTGAAAAAAAAAATATAACAAATCAGTCTGTTTTATTCGTATGACCACCAAAAATATAGAGCTGTGTAACAGTGTGGTCAGATCAGGCGATTTATCCCCAAATCGGGGATTTTTTTTTCAAAATGAGGATGATAAATTTGGTTTGGGGATTGGGGAATTCATTGAGGATAATTTATTTGCTTTGGGGAATTTATGAGATTTTTTGGAGATTTTTATTTTGTTTATATAAATTTGGTTTATTTTTTGGACTATTATTTTAATATCAACACATTCTAATTGTTCTTTTTTGAGTACAAAAGTAAAGAGGACTTGTTTTTTTATACCTAAAAATTTTATTGAAACAAATGCTAAAACATTTGCCATCAACTCTCAACATTTTCAAAACATATAAGCATTTTTCTCCAAACATGTGTTGCAACCCATTAGGACAACCCAAATTTAGTTCAATCATAAAAATACTACAACCAGCGTCAAATGAAAATGTTCCAAGAGATATATTTGAGTCACAGTGGAAAAAAATGCTATTTATAAGGTGGAATGATTTATTTGATATACAAATAACAAACAACTTAAATATGTTTTGGACAGAAGTTTATTCATATCACGATGCCGCTGGATCACGGCCGTTTAAGCACCTGGCAGAGTTGGTATTAAATTTACTTTGCATATCAACGAGCAACGCTTTCGTTGAAGGAGTTTTTCGGCAGTGAACACGGTAAAAACAAAAATTAGAAACAAAATGCAGTACGAGTTGCTCGAATCTCTGTTGAGAAATAATATACATTTTAAAAATAATGGAATTTGTTGTGAAACTTTTGATCCATCTCGAGAAATGGTCAAATTGTTTAATTCTAAAAGCATGTACCAAAAAATTTCTTCAGACAGCGGTAAAGAAGGTTTGGACTCCGAACTTTTTGATTTTATCAGTCAACTTAACTAATTTGTTAGAACACATATACAAATATATACTTAGAAATGAAATACAGTGCAAATAAAGTTAATATTTAAGTGAATTGAAAAGTGAAATTGAATTATTATTATTTTTAGTGGGGATTTTTGGGGATAGTATAAATTGCGTTTTGGGGAATTTCGGGGATGAAAATTTTCAAATTGGGGATGCGACTCAAAAGAAATCTGGGAGCCTGCTGTGTAAAACACCTTCAAACGCTCATTTTTGACACAAACCAATGATCCAACCCATGCATGTATTTTAAATAGGTTTGACCACTGGTTTGTGTCAAAAACGAGCATTTAAAGGTGTTTAACACAACTCTACAAAGTTTCTGCTTTAGTTTGGGTTAGCGTTGGAACAAAATTTGTTGTTAACTGGTATCGAACTCATACATGTCTATGCGTATTACTTATAATATTATAAAAATGAAAGATTTTTTTTCTTGTTTGTTTGGCTCCAAAACTACAGAATTTATTTGAACCATTTTTTTTTACTAAAAGAAAGGTACGAGTACGTTATCAGGCAAGTTAGGAAAATTTTTGGAGCGATAGGAAAGGGGAAGCGGACGACCCTATAAAAAGAAAATATTGATACTCACACATAAACGCAACTCAAGCATGGCATACATATGTTAAAATTCGGTGTGTTTTACTTCAAGAACAAAATGCTTGCTGCTAAATTCTTGGCGGTAGGTCGAAGGGAACGGGTAATCCCCTTTGCAAAGTAATTATTAATATTCATATACGAGTATTTGCGCAACTAATGCATAGAAGATCTTAAAATTCGGCGAGTGTTACACCTAAAACAAAATACAAATTACAGTAAAATCTATGGTTGATAGGATGGGGGAAAGTGGTATCCCCCATATAAAGTAATTAGAAATATTCACATATTCGAGAAACTAAGACTGTGATGATAATCTTAAAATTTAATCTGGTTTACTCCTCAAAATAAAATGAATTTTCTGCGAAATCTTGAGGCGATACCTCCTATCGAGTAAACGGATAGAACCCCTATACAAATACATAAATTATTAATATTCAAATATTTGCGCATCTAAAATAATTAATGTCTTGAATTTGGCTGTGTTACACTCCGAGATCAAAATTAATTTTACAGCAAAATCTTTTGCGGCATTCAAAGGGACTTAAATTACCCGCAGGCTAAGCTGAGACAGGTCATCTAGTCTACTATAATGTAAGAATAAGAGCCAACAATATTAAAAAAAAGTAAGAATTCAACAATTTAATCAATCCGTTTTTAGATTTGCTCTATACGAGTATGAACAAACAGACATTCAAAGCATTTTTTAACTGCAAACATGTCTTTTGTAATTAAAATTGGTTTTCTTTCCATTTAAATTTATGTATGTTTCCTATGTGAAGTTTTAATTGGATCTGTATGTTTTCAATTCTACTTTTTAAATGTCCACTAAAGAGTATACGAGTGAATAAAATGTGCACTATGATGTGTCATTAAGTCATTGGATTGTTTTTTTTTTTTTCATATTTTTCTTTTGTGTGTCCATATAATGCTGACGTCAAAACTAAAAATAATTTTGTTGTTTTTGCATGATCATGTCTTGTCTGTATAGAAATGATAAATTTTTTCAATTAAAATGTTTTTTTTTTTTAATGACATTTTATTAGGCCATCAGGCGTGTTTAAAAAACTGAATTTTTAAAATGATAAATGGCTATAAGTATAAATCAAATACCAAAGAATATTATCATTTAATAAAAATATATAATAAAATAAGTTAGAACGCTAAAAATACTTCATAATGATTTCAATTATTTTTACTTCGATTTTGAACTTTTGCCATAAAATCGCATGTAGTCGCTATTTTATAAAATACGACCATCTCTCCCGTGTAAATTTATCTGTATGCTTAATAAGATACCAAATGAATGTTAATTAATTTGTCGCTCAGTATTTATTGTAGTTTTTAATTTTAGAAACTAAAAGTCAACTAAATGTTAAATTAAACAAGAAATAAAATAAGTCAAGATCAATGAAAACGTGATCAAAGACGCAAATATGCGGTTTTTCTTTTCTGTAATTGTGCAAAATTTTTTACTTATGGAATTGTTAATAAGGAATTTAAAATTTGCTTTCAATTGATTGAGGAAACATCAGTCGAACTTCTTTTCAGAATACATAAAGATGTTTATTGAAAGAACAGATTAAGTTGAAACTGAGATCAGCAACAGAGATTAACAATGAATGATAGTTTCGCTACTAATAATCATTCATAGAATTATTTTAAATATTTTAAAAAGTTTCTATTACTCAGACGAACAGCATGTTGTCTCGAGCATGTTGGTCGTCGTTCTTGACAAGAGGATCTGTGTAATAGAGTTGTGTAAAACACCTTCAAACGTTTGTTTTTGACACAAACCATTGATCAAACTCATGTATTTTAGAGTTGTGTAACACATCTTCAAACGCTCGTTTTTGACACAAACCAATGATCAAACCCATTTATAATACATGGGTTTGATCATTGGTTTGTAACAAAAACGAGCGCTTGAAGATGTTTTACACAGCTCCACCTGGAATAGAGTTTTGTAGTAGTGTTGTGTAAAACATCTTCAAACGCTCGTTTTTGACACAAACCAATGATCAAACCCATGTATTTTAAATGGGTTTGATCATTGGTTTATGTCAAAAACGCGCGTTTGAAGGTGTTTTACACAGCTCTAATGAGTAGAGTTGTATAGAACTCGTTCAATCGCTCATTTAAGCCACAACCCCATTTAATATACACAATTGGTTTGTGGCTAAAACGAGTGTTTGAGTGACTTCTACAAAACTCTATTCCAGGTGGGGCTGTGTAAAACACCTTCAAACGCTCGTTTTTGACACAAACCAATGATCAAACCCATGTATTTTTCAATGGTTTGTGTCAAAAACGAGCGCTTGAAGATGTTTTGCACAGCTCTAGTTGTTTTACACAGCTCTAATTCCAGGATCAATTACACTGTCAAACCTGTTGGCAAACAATTTGTTTAAATAAAAGTTTTAACATTCATTATAAGCGACTTATTTCAAATATAGTGTAAACAAGAATAATAAAAGGGAGAAAGAAAAATTTGTACTTCTAACCAAAATATTTTTACAAAAATTTATTACAAAAATTACCTACAAACTTTCATATAAATCAATTAGAGTTGTGTAGAAGTCTTTCAATCACTTCAAATCAATCACTTGTGCAATCACTTCAATGATCAAACCCATGTATTTTAAATGTGTTTGATCTGTGGTTTGTGGCTAAAACGAACGTTTGAACGAGATTTACATGATATATTTTTTTAAAAGTTCATTAAAAAGTCACAACATCCAAAACAGTAAATAAGATGGCATTTACATTATACAACTTTATCGTATGCAATTTATATCCCTCTTTCTTTCTCACCGAAAAAAGAGAGTTGCATGCAACAAAGTTGCGTTGTGTAAATACCGTCAAATAGTAAATTAAGTTTAGCAGACCCATTTATTGTCTTCATTTTCCATCAAGTTTAATATCCTAAGATAAAAGGGAGTTGTTACTATAATGGCTCGATTATGGATAGCAATCGAACTTCAGTTGCGTTGCCAGCTGGCAACTGAAAATTTGTGGTTACCAGAAAAGCACTAAATAGAAACTGAAACTGGCAGCTTTCAGTTGTCAGTTGCTATCTATAATACAATTTTCAGCAACTGGCAACTCAACTGTGGTTCGGTTGCCAACCATAATCGACCTAAAAGTTTGACTTGCTTATAATACTGATTTTGAAAAAAATCTTGCATGCGATATATTTCTATAAAAGTTTTTAAAGGTAAAACAAGAGAGTATATCATAAAAAATCTTTCTGCACTACTACTGCTTACAATACACATTAAAAAAAAATCTTGCATGCGATATTTTCCAATAAAAGGTTTTAAAGGCAAAACTAGATAGAATATCACAAAAAATCTTTCTGCACTACTATTGCTTACAATACCCATTTTGAAAAAAAATCTTGCATGCAATATTTTTCAATAAAAGGTTTTAAAAGCAAAAGAAGAAAGTATATCACAAAAAATCTTTCTGCAGTACTATTGCTTACGGCAAAAATTTAAAAAAAAAAAAAAACTTGCATGCGATATTTTTCAATAAAAGATTTTAAAGGCAAAACTAGATGTTCCGTTGTTGAAGACAGTATTTCAAAAAACGATAAAAAATGTATAAAAAAAACTTAAGATGCACTTAAATGTACTAGCACGCAATATTTTAAATTATAGAGGCCACACCCGGCTGAAAAGGAGGGATACTCTTTTTCTCAGCCGTACACGAGAGATGTAAAACAACATTAATTAACCGTTGAAATTAAAATTTTTGTTTAGCATTGGCTAAACTTACATTTAATATTTTTTAGATTTAAGATTTGAAAAACTTATTGATAATTTAATTTATAATTAAAGATTCAATAAATAATAAAATTATAAAAAAAAAAAATTAGAAACTAGAAACTATTTAACAAAAAATACTTCTGTGGTATCTACTATTATGCTTTTAAATATATTCCAAAATATTATCTGCATCTAGCAAAAAATACACAAAAAAAAACTTAAAATCCCTTTTATGGGATTTTTTAAATTTTTTGGGAATTGCGGGAATCTTAGAAAAAATAAATTGTTTCTCTTATTGCCCACCTAATTGCTAGTTGTTATCAGAAAATAATGCTTAACAAACATTTTGCAGCATCCTATTGTCTGTACGGACCTTTGACGTCATCCCCAGTATTAATTTGTTGAAAAAGAAATCTTTTTTTCTATGGCATGCAAATATACCTATTTCTTTGAAAGATAGTACTATCATTAAGTTAAAATATATACAATTGCAAATTGTTCTTTCGTTGAAAACTTAACAAACAATCACTCAATAAAACTAAAGCCAAATCTATTCGCAAAAATTTCAATTTAGTTTTTCGCATTCCAACAACTAGTTTTAAAATTAAGTAGCATAAACTGTTAATTAAACTATTAATTTAATTGATTAAAGTTTACTGGTTTTCTTTTTTTTTTTTTTGTATCGTTTTATTTTAAACTTGCTTTTTAAGTCAAGCTCTCAAATATCTTTCATAAAATAATTGCATTTGAATGTTGAAATACAAAAACAGCAACAACATGTTTTTTTTTTTTTTTTGCCATTTTAGTCACACATTCAAACAACTAAAATGTACATTTAATACAAAAAAAAAAAAAAAAAAAACTGAATTGCGTGTTGAATAATTGAATTTTTCCGCATTTGAAATTGTGAATTTTATGAATGAATTTTTTTTTATGTTTTCAAGCATTTCCGAACAATTTATTGCATTGTTGAGATTGCAAATATGTATGTTTGTATGTGTAGTAGACACAGTGATTGTCGTATAAAAACACAGTGCAACACAATTGATCAAACATTAAAATACGTGCGCGCCTACACAAAACAGATTTGCCGGCTGTGGAGGCGTTAATTTACTACAACGGCCACAGCAACACCATTTTCAACATACATAAATGGAAAGCAATTTTCACAAGTGGGAAACATATTCAAGCACATCAAAATGTATTTGTTGTTTGTTTTTTTTTTTTTTTTTTTTTTTTTTTTGTTGTTGATATCCCCAAACCTAATAAAATCTTTATTTAATACGAGTTTGATTAGATAAACTTGTTTCGTAAAAAGCTTTTCATATTCTCTAACCTTTTACTTCTATCTGCCAGGGGCGACAGCGACTGGTGATTGTGATAAATTTGTGGCCAGCATTTTAAATTTTCCATAATTTTTTCTATTTTCCATATTAAATTTGCTGAAACTTCGACGGACTGATGCAAAAACACGCATCAAATTGCAGTTTTAAGATTGAAAAAAAAAATTTATTTATTACAACAAAGTGCTGTGCTGGTTGGCAAATTTTCTTCTTTTTTTTTTGGTGTGTTTATTTGAATATTCAATTTCAGTTTTCGTTCAGTTGGGGTTAGAGTTTAGCAGAAAATTTATGAACTTAAATTGATTTGACCGCAAAAATATGGAAAGTTGGGCTGACTTCCAAAACGTTCGTATACAATGTTTGTATACAGTATTGCTACTGTATTTAAATCACATCCATATGCAAAGTTCGGAAACAAGGCAACAACTATAAAACCGATGCCTTGTTTGCTCTCTTACTGCGTTAAAAATACTTTGCGGCGGCGTTTTGAAATGGTATACATTGTATAACTATTGTACTGCGGCGTTATGAAATGTGATACTTTGTTCAAACACGAAGCAATTGACGTTTTGGAAGTCAGCCTTGTTGTGCCTGAAAAGAATTTGTTTTTCATGTTGTCGAAATCAATTTCGAAAAACACAACTAAGAGTTAAAAAACTTTCTACTGAAAACTGGAGTGAAAATTAATCATGAAGCAAAAAGATAAAGTGGCTTAAAATCGTGTAAAAGGGATAAATTTGGCTGTATCGAAAAATGGGTATTAATTGGCAGTTTTTGATAGGAACAGATTAACGTCAGTACCTTCATTGTGGCCTTACCTGATGCTGCTCTTAACATCATGTTAATTTATGTCCTCCCGTCGAGTCTCCCCGAAGGCTCACAAGTTCAACATCAAGGATCACATCAGGTGGCAACTTCCTATGCATGGACTACTCCTTGCATAAACACGTTGCTGAATTATTTGACACATCTAATCTCATGCTTCCGAAGAAGCTTCTATTGCTTAGCAACAGCACTAGAGGCCAGACATTGTTGGGTCTAAGTCAAAGCAGCCATTAGCACTGGTCGATCGTCAGCCATTTAATCAATACCCCTTCCAGTGATTTTAACAGCACCTACAGCCACAACCTATACTTTCTAAAGAGATCTCACCAATAACTGGTCACGGAATCACGGCACCGTTGAGTGTAGCACAATGCCTGTCATCGTAGCCATTCCCAAAGAGATGATATGTCCAAGAGCATAACTGTCTCAAAAGGATAGAGTAGTCATCTCGCATCATGTCGTAAGGGGAACGTCCAATATAAGAGCAACACTTCTCTAACCGTCAGTAGATATTCATTCCTTGGGCTTAACGTCTACCGTGATACCAGTACGAGTATATGGTTACTGGTCCACAGTCGAAAGAAAACCCCTGAGAAATTAACTTGCTATCGACTTTGATCGTGGGCAGAGACCCTAGTATCCTTTTCACCTTCTAGCCGATTAACATAGATTAACCTTACTTCCTTTTCTATCTTATATATACGCTCGTTCGTGAGTCTATTCTTTCGGAGATTAAGCAACAAGATTTATATTTATCTCGCCCAAAAATTCCAATAATTTTTGCGCCCACTTTGACTTTTAAACTAAAAAAATTAATTTTCATTAATAATTTTTTTTTATATCGACAGATTTCCCTTAAGTTCTATAATTTTTGTTAAATTTAACTTCACACACACACACACCCACATTATTTTTATTGTAAATATAAATTTTCTTAAATCGCAAAACCTAAAATAAAAAAATTTAGCACGCTACTTGAGCAAGTCTAATATGCTCTTGCTAATAAAAAAAAATAAAAATATTTTCACCAGGGAAAAAATTATTTAAATCCCATTTTTGAAAAAACAAAAAACCCACATTGGGGATTTTTTTTGAAAATTTCCTAGGAATTCCGGTATTATCAGCGCAAATATCATTTCTCTTTATTTTTCTCGCACAGATTGCCTACATAATTCTGCAGCTTAAAAAATATTTTTAGCCTAAAATATTTAACTGTAACTTTGTTTTATATTGATTAATCTATGTATAAAATTAATAGACAATTGCATTTTTTGTGGTGCCCTTCATGCACCTATTAAACAACCGATTTTTACAAGACTTCTACTAAATTAAAGTTATTTCTGCACAGAAGTGAAAGAGGTATTGTAGGATTTTGTGGGTTCAGTATTTTGCAAGCTATAACCGTTTAAAGTTCCTACTACTACATTAACACGTATTACTCATACATGTATGTTAAAGCCAAACAAAAACAAACAAACCAAGGCGTATCCAACAGGTGAGCTTACTAGCACAGCTGACTGAGCTCGCTTTATAGCAAATTCTCATACAAACTGATGTAGTTTGAAGAGAGTACATAAATAATGGTACTCATACGTAAGAAAATGCTCTAAATTTGTTTGTGGATTTTGATCTAAAGCGAGTACTTTACACTAACAAAATACATGCTGTTTTTTGGATTATTGTAGTTGTTGTCGAACAGGGCATACCTGTTAGTTTTACCATGCAAACAAACAAACAAACAACACATACATGTGTTTTACACATTTGACTGGAGAGAGAAAAATAAAAACAAGTCATACTAGGATGTGGGTAGGCTTGCCACCCGTACTTTATAATAAAGTATTGTACGTTTTTTGATTAATTGTACTCTATACTTCATAGAAACAATAAAGTACACCAAAATACTTTATTTCGCATGATTTGATTTATCTACCATTCAAAATAGATTCGGGTTATGTTAGTCATTTGTTGACGTTTTTTGACAGTGTCGATTCTTTCTTAACACCATGTCATGGCAATTTGGATATTTGGATAGGAAACAAGCAAAACAATTAACCTTTTGTCTGCACCGGAACTGACCAGGGAAATTCACATGAATTTTTTATTATTTATCGATAAAGCCTTAGAGTATTTAAAAATACAAACTGGTTATGTACAATTAGCAATAAAAATTTAAAGAGCAAAGTTGAATTTGATAATATTGTTAGCAAAAACGAAAATTTAAATCTGCAAAAACTTAATATAAATATGGATGATCTTTATGGAGAAATTGCGTCATTAAACAAATTTTATGATCAGATATACAGTTCTGAAGGTTTTGCGGAATTATCAACAGCAATTAAATGGCAGCTATTATTTTATAAAACTGATGATAATTTATCAAATTTGTATAAAGTAATTTCATTTTTAATTTCTATTCCTGCCACGTCAGCATTCACAGAGAAAGTTTTTTCTGTAATGAAGAGCAAATGGCGAGACGAAAGAAACAAAGCGTCTCTGAATCTGATAAAATATGAATTAATTATTAACTTTAATTTAAATATGATAATTATTTGATAAAACTTGCGAAAAGCAATAAAAAATACGTTTTTAAATATAACAATAAAGAAAAATAAATTGTACTTTATTTTTATACTGTGTACTTTTTTTTTCGTAACCTTTAACAACCAATGTACTTTAATTGTAAAAAAAAGGTGGGAACCCTAGATGTGGGAGAATTGTAGGAAAAAATATGAGAGAATTGAGTAAATTGATTTAGCTCAATGGAAGGTATTTTGTTTTTTCCATTTAACCCATCCTTTTTTTATTTTTAATTTTTGGTGAATTCATACAAATGTATCGTTACAAAAATGTAGCTCTGGTTGTTTTATGACTGTTTATAAGAGTTTTTTTTTTATGATATTTCTTTCTATGACTAGAACACGGTCGATTGGCCGACCGTTGGTACACACTTCTTTTATTAAAATGATCTTAAATTTCCTTTTGCGAGAAGTGTCCTTATGTTTTGAAAAGTCGCCTTTTATTTTCTCTTTTCTTAATTTTTTATTTTTTTTTCTTCAAAACTCCCCATTTTTGTGCCTCTTTTTTGAATATTTTCTTTCAACGGCTGCGCTGATCAGCTGAACTCGTGTGCTTACATTTGTAAGAGCCAGCATCTGCTCAAGTTTCAGCTGAGGTTTGAAAACATTTCAAAATTATAAAAATGAATCGGGCTTAAGCTCAAATAAAATTTCAAATAAATTAATGTGTAATATTTTTCGTTGTCTTTATAACCACATATTTTTAAGATGAAAGTAGTAAAAAAAATAAGTAGTTTATTGCTGTGCAAATGTAAGTACGGGCCTGTTCGTAAATGCAAAACTGCGCTGCATATTGTGCGCAGTACGTTCATATATGCAAATAGTGGCAACTCTGCAAAAGGTATGCGTTCAAAAATGCATCGCTGCAGTATATTATGCGAAAATAAACACAGAACACTAATCATAAAAATGGCTGATGCAACGGAAATTTTTTATTTTATATTGGCAGTGCAAATTAATCATATTATGCAGCGCAGTGATGCATTTACGAACAGGCCCTACCTTTGCAAGAAGTTCATCTCTCTGTACCTTTCTGGGTACTTCTCAAAGAAAAATCTGTAATTAGTGTGTAAATACTTTTATTTACTTAAAGACGATGATGACTTTTATTTCAAAGTGAAATTATTTCTATTAAATGTTGAAATAAATCATACAAAATTTAAGAGGATTTGACTGACATCCCCACTCAAAGATTTTATTACAATTTGCCTAACTGTCTCTCCACTTATTTATTCCTTCTTTTCAAATAAATAATTTACGAATTGTGTGTGTGGTTAGCACTTGAGATTATTTCAAAGTTAGTTTTTTTCGTTTTGGAAAGTTAAAATCTTTAAAATCAAGTGTGTGTGCACTTAAATTTCTTTGCAAACAATTGAAAAACTCAACAACAACAACAAAACAAACATAAAACACCAAAATACAAACATTAAAATAATGAAAACAAAAGTGAAGGTACATTTTTAAATATTGTTTAACAACAGAATTTCATAATATTTTTACTTTCAAATTAAAAACAAACCACACAAAATTCACTTTTTCCCATTGTGAATTATCAACAGCAATTAAATGGCAGCTATTATTTTATAAAACTGATGATAATTTATCAAATTTGTATAAAGTAATTTCATTTTTAATTTCTATTCCTGCCACGTCAGCATTCACAGAGAAAGTTTTTTCTGTAATGAAGAGCAAATGGCGAGACGAAAGAAACAAAGCGTCTCTGAATCTGATAAAATATGAATTAATTATTAACTTTAATTTAAATATGATAATTATTTGATAAAACTTGCGAAAAGCAATAAAAAATACGTTTTTAAATATAACAATAAAGAAAAATAAATTGTACTTTATTTTTATACTGTGTACTTTTTTTTTCGTAACCTTTAACAACCAATGTACTTTAATTGTAAAAAAAAGGTGGGAACCCTAGATGTGGGAGAATTGTAGGAAAAAATATGAGAGAATTGAGTAAATTGATTTAGCTCAATGGAAGGTATTTTGTTTTTTCCATTTAACCCATCCTTTTTTTATTTTTAATTTTTGGTGAATTCATACAAATGTATCGTTACAAAAATGTAGCTCTGGTTGTTTTATGACTGTTTATAAGAGTTTTTTTTTTATGATATTTCTTTCTATGACTAGAACACGGTCGATTGGCCGACCGTTGGTACACACTTCTTTTATTAAAATGATCTTAAATTTCCTTTTGCGAGAAGTGTCCTTATGTTTTGAAAAGTCGCCTTTTATTTTCTCTTTTCTTAATTTTTTATTTTTTTTTCTTCAAAACTCCCCATTTTTGTGCCTCTTTTTTGAATATTTTCTTTCAACGGCTGCGCTGATCAGCTGAACTCGTGTGCTTACATTTGTAAGAGCCAGCATCTGCTCAAGTTTCAGCTGAGGTTTGAAAACATTTCAAAATTATAAAAATGAATCGGGCTTAAGCTCAAATAAAATTTCAAATAAATTAATGTGTAATATTTTTCGTTGTCTTTATAACCACATATTTTTAAGATGAAAGTAGTAAAAAAAATAAGTAGTTTATTGCTGTGCAAATGTAAGTACGGGCCTGTTCGTAAATGCAAAACTGCGCTGCATATTGTGCGCAGTACGTTCATATATGCAAATAGTGGCAACTCTGCAAAAGGTATGCGTTCAAAAATGCATCGCTGCAGTATATTATGCGAAAATAAACACAGAACACTAATCATAAAAATGGCTGATGCAACGGAAATTTTTTATTTTATATTGGCAGTGCAAATTAATCATATTATGCAGCGCAGTGATGCATTTACGAACAGGCCCTACCTTTGCAAGAAGTTCATCTCTCTGTACCTTTCTGGGTACTTCTCAAAGAAAAATCTGTAATTAGTGTGTAAATACTTGTATATACTTAAAGACGATGATGTCTTTTATTTCAAAGTGAAATTATTTCTATTAAATGTTGAAATAAATCATACAAAATTTAAGAGGATTTGACTGACATCCCCACTCAAAGATTTTATTACAATTTGCCTAACTGTCTCTCCACTTATTTATTCCTTCTTTTCAAATAAATAATTTACGAATTGTGTGTGTGGTTAGCACTTGAGATTATTTCAAAGTTAGTTTTTTTCGTTTTGGAAAGTTAAAATCTTTAAAATCAAGTGTGTGTGCACTTAAATTTCTTTGCAAACAATTGAAAAACTCAACAACAACAACAAAACAAACAAAAAACACCAAAATAAAAACATTAAAATATTGAAAACAAAAGTGAAGGTACATTTTTAAATATTGTTTAACAACAGAATTTCATAATATTTTTACTTTCAAATTAAAAACAAACCACACAAAATTCACTTTTTCCCATTGTGAGCATTTTCACAAAAAAAAAAAAAAAAAAAAAAAAATGTTAATTGTCAATAACTTGTCAACTGCAGTGAGTCAAACAAAACGGACAGGACAGGACAGGGCAGGACAGAACAGACGGACGGGCAGACAGACAATCGTTTGCAACTGCTGTTTGTAAAAATTCAGTTAAAAGGCTTTTTTTCGCTTTAAAAAGCGATTCTGATATAAAATATGTTCAACACGTACTTGAAGTGAACAAAACACATGCATGCATGCCTGCCTGTTTTTTTTAAGAAAGAGCGCAATTTTTTTTTTTTGCGTATTTCTCTGTCTGAAAGCACCATGTGTTTGTAGCTTTTTTTTACATTCATGCGATGCAAATTTAAGGCCGCTCTAATATATTTTTAAAAATATCGATATTTTGTTACGTGTACACTCAGAAAAAATTATCGCTAAAAATATTTGAATTTTTGGCTCTAAAAACAACATGAATTTATTTTTCGCCCATGTTAACGTCCATGTTAAGAAAATATCTGACAATCCCATAGAGAATTCATAATCCCCTTCAATAAATAAAAAAAAAAAATTAAGGTTGAAGGCATTAACATTTATGCATGTACTGAGTGCATGTATGTACATGTACATGAGTGAGAGAGTCAAAAGGCGTACTCTTTTATTTCTTGTGGCCTCTGTAGTAGTTAGTCGATTTTTCGTTAGCGAAATACCTAACGATTTGGAGTCAATTTCTCCTGTTAAAACTGCAGGGAACTTACGTACATGAGTAATACGTGTGAATGTAGTAGGAGAAACTTTTAACGGTTATAGTTCCCAAACAATGAACCCACAATACCTTGTTCACTTCTGTGACAAAATGTCTTTAGTTTGGTAAAAGTATTGTAGAAATCGGTTCTATAATAGGTGCATGAAGGGCAGTACAAAAAAAGCAATTGTCTATTGATTATATAGATGTCGAAATCTTGCAGTGTAAAAAAGCATTTCTTAAATAAAGAACGTAATAATTTGATATTTCGACAAAATTTTTTAGTTTTGTTTGTACATGTATATTTTTGGTATTAATAATTTATTAATTTGTCATTTAATTTGTCATTCTAACGAATTTTTTCCTTTCATTGAACATACTTTTCAGTAAACATACCTTTGAACATGGATTGTATATCGTATTTTACTCAATTAGTAATATAATTTAGTACTTATTGCACAATTTATTTATTGAGGTCTGAGGTATGGTAAATTGAGCACAATTAAAATTAACATAACGCGCAAAGCATTGTTGTGAAAGTCTTCTAAATTTTCAACATCTATCTTCTCTACCCTATACCTCTCCCTGAGTTCCGGCACACTGCACTGCATACCATTTCCCTCTAAATTTTCCTCCAGCCGTCAAAACAAATGCAACAATATATAAAAGAAAACTAACCTCTAACTTCTCAATATACGTTCATTTTTGACAGTTCAAGGTTGAACAGCTGATGATGATGAATTCGCCTTGCTGTGCTATTACGATATTATCGCAATATTTTCACTATAATTTCTTTATGTGTACGAGGATTTTAAGTAGCCTAAACAAAGCGGCTGGTGAGTCGAATTAAAAAAATTCGTTTTTTATTAAAATGAAGACCCTTTTTTTGGTGTTTGTTGGTTTTGTTTACTCTACCACTGTTTAAGTTTTAACAATATGTCATTTTTATGTTTTTATAAGTTTTTTAATTGCTTTTTTTATACGAGTATTTTAGCATATTTTTCAGTAAACAGCATTGCATTTTGTTTATTGTCTATAAAACATGACAAAAACAAACATTTGCACTTGTTAAATAAATAATTTGTAGAAAGAAAATGTTTCAGGCAAAAAAAAAAACGTTTGCATTGAAAAGTATTTAAACATCCTGCCACCTTGTTGCTCCCTTCTCTTGTTTATGTTTTTCTGACTGGCATATGGCTCCATTAAATTCTTTTTTTTTTTTTTTGCTCATTTTGTCTGGGGCACTTTTTCCTAGTCTACCATGTCTCCCAAGTCTTTTGTTGTAACTTGAAATAGTTTGGTTTTTTGTCGTTGTTGTTCTTAGTTTTGCGCATTTGCAAACGTGGGTTATTTACTGACTGCAGCTTGGGTTTTTTGTATTGTGTTGCGTCAAAATACGCAGGCGTATCTTGACATTGTAAAGTTCAGTATATGTAAAGTATGTGTTTATTTATGTATGTAGTTTACCAATTAACACAAGGTAAAAATGGTTATAGCAAAGAAAGAGCGCTAAACTTTTATAAAGCAGTTGTCACAGGCCGTTGTACTTCGTTACCCTCGTATCAGGTGATGTAAAAAAGTAAAACATGTTTGTTTCCTATTCAGTTTATTATTTTTTGTAATTTAATTTTATTTATTATTAAAATTTAAATAAACACAAAGAAGGTCGCTGTAATAGTTCAGAAGATAAAAAAATTATATATTAGGTTCAGCACCTCAGTATACGAGTATATCTTGCTCTTTTGCAAGACCATTTCCACCAAATACTGAATACCGCCCATTGTATCATTCATGGCTGCTGTAGTGCTAATTACTGGCAAACATTTACGATTTTCAATTCTGATGATTTTTATACCCTACACCAAGCATGTTAAGTGAATTTGCCGGTTTGTCATTTAGTGTTTAATTTCCACAATATTCATAAGAGAACCATAAAGTATATATATATAAGATTCTTATCAATAGGGAAGTTAAATGAGTCATGTCCGTCTGTCTGTCTGTCCGTCTGCCGGTCTGTCTGTCAATACGTGAAATCGGTTTTTCGAAGCCGCCAGCTGAGCTGGAGACTTGAGTCTTGAACTGATGCTTTAGTTTGCAGACAAATAAGGTCGATTAATGCCACTAGCTTATAAAACGCACCAAACGGTAAATAAAGGGTATTTTCTATAGAGGTATACAGCTTTGAAGTGGAAAGATGAATTTTTTAAATTCTCATGAAATTTATTTCATTCGAAAGATCATCTTCTGGCGTGATAAAATTCAATGCATCCATTGAAACAAAATTGAGCTTCATCGTTAAATAAAATTCGCTTATGAAAATCGGATTCAACAGAACAATTATTTTCCAAATAGATTTGCACAATTTGAAAGCGTTGCTGTGGCGTTAGTCTATTCATGTTGAAATGCCAATCCAAACTTAACATAAATCACTTGACAGCTGACAAAATAACCGCAAGTTAAAAAAGTGTTGCCAACTTAAATTTGTATACCTCTATAAAATACCTTGTGACTTTTTAAATGAAATATAAAGATTGCTGTGAATAGATTTCAATATACATCTGGTAATTTCTCTTCTTATTAGGAAATCGATTAGGACAAAAATATATGAACGATTATGATCACTATAAAGATCACTAACTTGTCCATAAGTTGCACAAATTGATGAATGAATTTCAAAGTAAATTTATGTTGTTCGAGCATCATTGAATTCATGACGATAATTTGCCAGTAGATATCAGTCACTTTGTGTATTTTACTGATCGCTTATTTTAGTTCGTAATTAAAAAATGAACTAGGTAGTTCTTTTAGTTCAATCCTTCTATTTTTTTTTTTGTTGATTATTGTTCTTGTTTTTAAGATAAAATTGTTAAAAATGAAAGCAAAAAAGGAAAAAACATTATCGAAAATTGTTTCTATTGAATACACTGCTCTTTAAGAGTGAATTTTTAGGTGGCCGATCAAAGATTAACACAACTTTAATCTGGATTAACTGTTTTTAGGATGAAAATTAACTACATTTACTTGAAAGTTTAAGCGGCCAATGTTGGTGGGTTAAATTTAATACAATATGGTAACACAACAGCATGTATAAAAAGCCAGTTATAAAAATATTATAAACAAAACAATATAAGAACATAAATAACAGATTTTTTTTAATTTTATGCTGTTTTTTTTAATCTTTTCTATGAACTCAATTTTCTTTTCAGAAATAAACTTAATAAAATCGAAAATTTCTTTCTCGTTTGCATAAAATGCAGTGTTGCTTGGGAAAAAAACATTGCCATTTGATGTATAGTGTTGCCGTTTTTTAGTTTTAAGTATTGCCATTTTGCACGGTTTAAGCTATCACTGAAAAACAGCAAACACAATTAAACTCGATTAAATTTATATTCAGATTAGGATAAACGTAGTTTGAAACTACGTTTAAACTCTATCCTAAAAACTCACTCTCAGTCTTCACAGTTATTGATCAGGATGAGTGTATAAAGTGTGGGAATAAAACTAAAAACATACAAATAAATTTTAGTTCATTTCATTTATCTCATTCTCTTTCATAGTTCCCAAAATTGAAAAAAGCGTGAAAATTTGAGCCATCGTCGTCAGGTGAAATATATTGATTCGTTCAATTGAACTAATTTGTTCGTAAAATTTCCCAACTCTATTTGCCTGGGCATACTCATCTGAAATTTCAAAACGGAGAGCTTAGTTTGTTTGAGTTTGTTTTGATTTCAATTGTAAGTATTATCGTGCTTAAGAAAAACACCCTTTATTTATAAATCAGTGTAAATAACTCTTAAAGTTCCAAGATAAATCAGCCGTTTATTTTGAAATTGGCATAAGTCACTTTGTTTTTAAGTCGAGATATTTAAGGGTTTGTATATAAAAACGTTTAAAAATATGGAGAAATACTGAGAAAAATATCAATATCATGAGATAACAAATACAAGAAAATCTTCTCGAAAGTTAGCATCCATATTTTTAAACGTGTTCAAACGCAAATCCTTAAATATCTCGACTTGAAAACAAAGTGACTTATGCCATTTTCAAAATAAACGGCTCAAATAGAAAATAATTTCCCCTGTATGTATGCAAGTCTCTAATCTTCAAAATCAATTTTACGTTTTTTAATCAAATATTTTCGATATTTTTTTTATGTATTTGTTTAGAGTTGTACTAACTTACACACAAAAACACACCTACAAATGTGGTGAACATAACATCTTCATTTATACTATTCACACATACATACATACATTAATACGTTTGCAGTAAGTAGTTCAAGCCGATCTTTTGTTCAAGCTTCCGCTGCTGCATTTTAAGCACTTATTAAAAATGACTTTGTGTATTTGAAAAGCTTTTTGAAATGCAATTCATTTAAATAATCGTCAAGTTAAAGCCTAAACAAGTTATTGTTAAAAATAAAAACAGTCCCACTTCCTCGCATTTTTATTACATACATACATACTTTATTTTTAACACAATAAAAATGCAAAATAATAATGAATAATAGTCCCGCATTTAACATTTGAGAGCAGAAAAAAAAATAGAATAACAGCACAACAAATTCAATTGATGCAATAATATTCAGTGCCAGACTTTGTGTCGTAAGGTTTTTTTTTTTACATTTGTTCTTCTCTCTTCCATTCTACTGGATTTGAAATGGTTGTAAAAAATCGTGTTCTACAGCCCACACGCGAAAATTCATATCCAAAAGGTACATATATTTTTTTTTAAAAATCTTACACTCAAAAAATAATGTTAGTGGAAATTGTGGAAACGGCTATTCAAGAATTATGAAAACAAAATTTCTTTTTAAGCCTTCAAATAGAATCACATACTCCGCACAAGGGTTGGGTACTTTATAAGGGAATAGATTATAACCTTTACAAAGGTCGCCAGACGACATGGGATGTAAATAAACAAAAATGGAAATAAATCTATAAATTCTTATTGGGGCCGACAATCTAATTTTCACAAACCTCTAAGCCAAACTGGAGCTTAGTAAGAGAATATTTCTTCGCCATACCGCCGAAAAGAGTTTCGCAATACCTTCTTTATTTGCAAAACATTTTTCATAAATATATTTTTATCTAAGCCGAAGTTATAACCACTTACATACTCAAGCCGTCCAATAAATGCTTACGTTTTAAACGCATTTTACCACTTTTACATTTTTTTGAGATATGACTACGTTGCAATAAAGGAGCGATGTTATCAAAACAGTGGCTAAGGGAAAACCCAAACATATTTAGATTGAAACTACATGATTTTAACATCACTCCAAGGTTGTTGAGACTAATTTTATTAGAACGCCTTCACTAGTCATTCCGGATAGGGATCTTTAGGTCAGATCTAATAGACTGTACGAGGGCTGTGCGGTCTTTATAGATGGATCGAAAATAGAAATAGGCACGGGTTTATGGCGCCTATTTTTTAGGAACGGACATTCGTAGGCCTTTTAGGCTACCGAACGAATGTAGTGTATTTCAGGCTGAGATCCTAGCAATCCTCAGGGCCACGGACCTATTGACAGAACACGTAACTGAAGGTGTGGAGGTAACATTCTACGTTGAGAGTCAGGCGGCGCTAAAAGCTTTGAAGGGGCATAGTGTCAAATCGAAGCTGGTCAGCAAGTGTAGGCTATCTCTCAACTTGCTTATGGACAAATTTAGCGTTAGGCTATGTTGGGTACCAGGACATTGCAATATTGAGGGAAACGAAATCGCTGATGAGCTGGCAAGAATAGGGTCAGCATTAGATGAGGCAGTTTGTGACAGGTCGGTTAAACCTCCAATCGGTTACTACTATAGGGAACTCAGTAATTGGGTAATTAGCAGAACTAACCATTCCTGTAGGGTATCCATATGGACAGAACTAGACTCAGGTAAATCTGATCTACTGCTGGGTATGAATAGAAAGGTTTTGGGAGTCTTAGTAGGCGTCTTGACTGGCCATTGCTCGGTTAGAGCGACAACCAGCATATGGGAAAATGGCACTCCGGATTTCTGTACGATGTGTGGGGATGAAGAGGAGCCAGAAACTATAGAGCATATCATCTGTCATTACCCAAGGCTGCAACGCCTTTCCATGAGGGCATTAGTGATATCGCGAAGTGCAAACTTGAGGATATCAGTGGCTTTATCTTGGGAATTAAATGGCTGAATGATGGATGATAACGGCTCTTTGTTTCTCCGTAGACAGTAAGGAGACTAATCAGTCAATAAATTATAAATGAAGGGAATCACAATGTATACAATTGGTTCTCCGAGTGGATGTGTATATAGCACTACCCTTCCTAATCTAACCTTACCTAACATCATTTTAATCAAAGCTCTTGAAAAGCCTATTTTTAAACTAAACCAGAAGAATCCACTTATACTAAAACATTTTAAATCGAATTCAAAAATAAACAAAGTTTTGTATATTTGGATGTTTGTTCCAGTATAACGCGAAAAAACCCTTCAATTCATATGGATAAATTAAAATATAGGGTACTTTTTAAGGGGTAAAGAGGGAAAAAATTGGTAGTTTTGGTACTTTTTATTTTGGTTCCAGTATTTTATAAATTTTTTCCAAATTAAAATACTTTACGGGCGCTGAAATGAAAAAAACAGGTACTTTTTTCTTAAGTTACTTATTTATTTATGATACTTTTTTTACTAATGGTACTTATTTCCTTGAGAAATTTTCTTAACGCATTTGGATGAAATTTTGTAGACAGATAGCATGTGAGCCAGGTTAAAATATATCATATATTTTAAGCGGTAAAAAAAGGGACAAATTGGTACTTGTTGTTGTTTTTATATGGGTGTAAAATAAGGTAAAACTGGTACATTTGTAATTTTTTTCTTAAGGTACTTATTTACTTATGGTACTTTTTTTTTACTAATGGTAGTTATATCCTTAAGAAATTTTCTTAACGCATTTGGATTAAATTTTCTAGACAGATAGCATGTGACCCATATTAAAATATATGGAACTTTTTAAGGGGTAAAAGAGGGCAAAATTGGTACTTATTTATATTAATATTCAGTGTACTTTCTGGGTGTAAAAAAAGGAAACTCTGATACTTTTGTAATTGTTTTTTCTTAATGTACTTATTATAATTCTAGTGATTTTTGGCTTTTGGTACTTTTTACCTTGAGAAATTCTCTTAATAATTTTAGCTAAAATTTTGTAGACAGATAGTATGTGAGCCAGGTTAAAATATATGGAACTTTTTTAAGGGGGTTAAGAAGGGGCAACTTTTTATTTTTTTTTTATTATTAATTTTTTTTTTTACAATAATAAGCAGTGTACTTAAATTTAAAAATGAAGTGTTTAATAAGGAAAAACTGTTGTTTTTGGTACTTGTTTACTTATGGTACTTTTTAACTTTTTCTCTTAAGAAACTCCCGTAATGGATTTGGATGACATTTGATAGATGTGTAGCATGTGTGCCAGATTAATAATAAAGGTACTTTTCAACGGCTAAAAAAGGAACAAAATTAAACTCTTGGTACTTCTTTTTTCCATATTTTTTAAATTAAATTAAAATAAAAAAAAACTGGTATCTATAACACTTTTTTAATTATGGTAGTTTTTTTACTCTCGGTGCTGTTTTTCTCTTGGTACTTTTTTCCTTAAGAAATTTTCTTAATGGATTTGGCTAAAATTTAGTAGACAAATAGTATATGAGCAAGATTAAAATAAAGAGTTATTTTCAAGGGCAAAAACGGGAAAAATTGGTGGTTTTGGTACATTTTATTTATGTTTTTTCTCTATTTTTGTTTATAAATATAGTGTGTACTTTGTGGTAGATAAAATGAGAAAAAGTTGGTACTTTTGTTACCTCCTTATTTCTTCGATAAATTTGGTATACAAACAGTTTATGCATTCTCTTTTAGCATGTAGTGTGAACGAAGCCGCGGGTAAAAGCAGTTATTTTTTTTAAACTTATGTTAGATAAAATTTTCAGCTCAAGATAAAAGTTTGATGAACTCAACTTAAATTGATTCTAAGACAACTAATCTAATAATCAGTAAACGTATATTAGTTTTAGTAGTGCGCACCACTACTGTTTAGAACAACTTTATGGTTTGATTATTGCGATAAAAAATGTTTAAAATAAAAATAATTGAAAAAATTCAAATAAAAAAAAAAAAATTAACAATGAATGTAACTTAAAACCCAACAACAACCCACATAAAGTTGTTGCACTTACTTATGTTCGATAGACGACTGTTAGCTCGTGTAAGCAAATGTTGTCTGTAACTTTATAACTTTTAAATTATTTATAGACAAGAAGTTTTAAATTTAAAAACACAAACGAAAAAAAACCAAACAAACTTGTTAACTAAACAGGTTAAAAGCAAAATGGTAAATGAGTACAAGTACAAGCCAAGTCTTGGCAATTAAATGTCTTCAATTTAAAACTGCCCACACTTACAGACTAGAATAAAACAAAAAAAAATGAAATATAATTTAAAATGTTTTAGTAAAATAAACAAGATCTGCATAAGATCTACTGTCTAAAGTTTTTTTTTCCAATACTAAAGTGACAATAATTAACGACATACGAGTATGTGCTTCCAAATTACGACTGTTCACGTAAAAACTGTTAACAAATCAAAATAAAAAAATATGTTCGATCATAAATATCAGTGGCAGGATACAAACGGTATGAATGGGACACATGTTGGATATGTTCGCGATTTAAGCTGAAACCAGTTTCTAAATCTAAACAGAAATGGCAGATGTCGTATTTGCCTCCCACTGACTGCTGGGGTGCACTTTTTTCCCACAACATTTCTCAAGAATCTAATCTTGTAAGAGAACAATGCGAAGTACTTGGGTCCGAACTTAAGCAGATCCCGTAACAATAATAATAGTAGTTCTCAAAGAGATTTTTTAAAGTTAAAGCCCAGAGGTTTTGTAATTTTTAACATGTCTTTAAAGTCTACTGAGGATTTGTTTGAAGTTTGAATAAAGTGATTTTTAACCGATTTTAAAAGAGAAGAAGATTATTAATTCGTGTGATAGTCTTGTTTTTACGTCTGTACGATAACAATGCGGTATTGACACTGCGCAACATTGTTGTATTCAACATTTCTATTTCAACTATTTCATTTAAAATTTAAATTGCATATTGCAAATACGGTATAACTCTGTCATCTATGAAGCGATTTTAAAATTTTTCTTTCGTTTGGAAATATTTCTGCAAAATCAGGGCCAAATTTTTTCCTTTCCAAAATAGTGATTATCGAATAATTCCTCCATTTATGAACCGATGTTCAACTTTCTTTTTTTTTTTTTTTTGAAATGGGTTGCTTCTAATCCAGTCAAATAACGGGTCAAAATGGGGAGTGGCCTGCCCCCCTTTACCAAAATAGTTTTTATTATTTTTTTTTTTTTTTTAATTAGGACCAGCACTCAGGGGATGACCCCTACGTATGCAGTGCATTGTGCCGGAACTCAGAGAGATGGATAGAGTAAAGAAGATAGATGTTGAAAATGTAGAAGGCTTAACTCTTTTACAACTCTGCTTTTGCGCGTTATGTTAATTTTTATAGCAGTGTTGAGGCGCCTCCGGTGTTAGGTAGACGCATTAACTTTGTTAAGCTGTATTGGCAGGCAATTTTATTAATTTTTTTACTCCGCCAATGTATCTGCTAACCGACAAAGGAGGGCGATGTTGTGTACATTTGCTTGGAGCAGCATCAATAGCTGTCGGAACAGTTTTTAGTGACCAGTGCTTTGCATGTGAGATTAGAGACATTAATGATGTTGATTGACTTGTTCTGGCCAGGGTTTGAATCCAGTCCCCAAGTCATTGTTTGCTTAGTAGTCAACGCGCTAACAACTTCAGCCAATACCACCCTCTCTCTCTATGAACCGATTTTTAAAATTCTTTATTTGCTTGGTCAGTTTTGCTTGTAGTTTGGTCTCTTAGTTTTTTTTTTTCGTGGGACAAGTTCACTATTTATGGTCTGATGTTTAAAATTCTTTATTTTTTTTTTTTTGCCTTAAAAGGTTTGCTTGCTTGTTGGTTAAATATTTTTTTGAATCGGAAATAAGTTGCCTTAGTCGTCCCGAAACATTGATTATCAAATAATTTCTTCACATACGGACATATTTTCCAAATTCTGTTTTTTTTTGTATGCTTGATTTTTCTTGCACTTTGGTCCCATATGAGTTTTTTCGAAAATTGGAAGGGGAAAGATAACCACGCAAATTTTTGATTACCGGGTAAAAACGTTTCTTTTTTTTTTATTTAAGAAGTGCTGCTTGTAGTTTGGAACTTAATAATTTTATAGTAAATTTTTAAGGGTTGAATGTTGCCTTCTCGATATTGAGCGTTACTTTAAGAAAATGCTTAAACTTTATTAAAGTTTAAACTTTTGCAGGGACTATCCGCAAATTATTTGCTGTATATCAAATACAACTTTTAAAAGTAATTAAACGAACGCTGATGAGAGGAGAGTAGCGGCCTTGAAATCGTTATAGTGATGCGTTCTGGTAGTCTGATTGTATATCGATGGCTTGATATAGAAAGGACGTACCTCAACTTTTAGCTACTTCACAGGAGAAGGAAAAACTCAATTAAATCTGAAAAGATAATAAAAATTGTTTTCCCTGAAGAAGACTTCAATTCAATTCTGTATTATTTTTTTATTTTTTTCGTATGAAATGAGTTAGGGCTTTTCTTAATTACTCTAAATCTGTTATTCGTCAACATAGGAAACTGAATTTTTTAAGGGAGGTGTATTTGAGTTTTATCTACCAGAACATGTAAAAAAGCCGATTTTGAAAAAAAACGAGATACGACCTTTCTATATTAAGCCATCGATATACTAATGGTTCTCAAAATAAAATAATTTGAATTTTCATTAATTCAATAAAACTGAACTTAAGCCTAATAATAATAATATCTAAAATATTTTTAATTTACTTTTAGTATGTAAAGTTGTATTGAACGTTACTTTGGATTTTAATATATGGATTTTTTTTTTCTTTATCTTTTTAGATTTGCAATCTATACGACGTTTATTGGAACATGATACCAGCGGTTCAGTTTGTCCCAGTTGTCGCATTTCATTCGACAAAGGTAAACGACGAAAATTAATCGATACATGTGGTCATGAACGTTGTTACTCGTGCATGTTTCGCAACGATCAGTGTCCGATGTGCATGAATAGTTCGCTTAAAGGTGAGTCCATTTTTTTTTTTTTTGTTTCGAGGTCTGTTTTCAATTATTAAATTTATAATGAAATATTCTAAGTAATAAATTCTTTGAAAATCGGATCAGATCACTTTTATAGCAAAACACAAGTTTTTGTGAAATCTTAAATTAATACAACGTGAGCAACTAAAGCAACGAATTTCTTGAAATTAGCTGTACATCACTTCTATAACAAACAAAAATAAATATAAGGTTTTCCAATAGGGATGATATGATTTCGAAGTGACGTTTCGGCCATTTGTAATATCTCATGATCATAATCATTTGTTTTTCATGGTATTCAGTAGTGTTTACAATTTCATCAGGGAGAGGTATACACAAAAACAACGTTTACAAATTATTCAGTTTTATTATCAAAATAATCGTTCTCCAATTGCAACTTTTCGTGCGCTTTTGCCATTTTATGGTCGTAATAATCGTCCAAATGTGCCCGCTATTCGCCCGTTATTTGAAGTCATTGGTCTTTCGAAATAAACCAGACTCTCTTCAAGCTTAACAAGTCAATATTGAACGTGCCATTCATGACATACGACATGATGACGTCGTGGAGGACATTTGAATGACATTTTATTTAGAACTTAATTGTATCGATTGTACTTCACAAGTTTGTTTTTTTTTAATGAAATCATATCACTCTTATTGGAAAACCTTTTATTATTTACTGAGAACACTACTGACCGCAATTACACACTCGGTTGTTAAAATATTAAACAAGTTTCTTAAACATCGTAATATAAGATTCATTACAATGGAAATTTTATATTATTTTAACGTAAAAGCGTGTGAAACACACCTTATTTTAAGGTAAATTATAAAATTATAAAATCACTTTTTCACACTTAAGACGAAAGATAATATTTTAGACGGCTTTGTTGAAATAACCATAAGTCTATTTACAAGAAAACACAGTAGCCGCATTGCGATTTATTTAGCTACAAAACACATTTCAGGAACACAAATAAATATACAAATGTTGCAACAATGTATTTTTCGTCTATAGCATTTTCTATAGCGAAAGCAGTTTAGTTACGCCATTTGCTAATTCTCAGTTTTTATATCCTTCACAAAAAATTATAAGGGTGGGTTTTTCATTCCGTGTGTAGTTTCTATAATAATCATATGAAACCTTTAAGGTACCTTCTGGATCTTTATAAATTGAGAAAAAGTTGAATGAGCCATGTGCGTCCGTCAGTCGGTCTGTCTGTCTTTACATGAAACAAGTTTTCCAAAGCCACCCGAAGAGTTGGAGTCTTGAGTCTTGGACTCATGTGTAAGGAAATGTCTTCAGATCATTCGTATTGAAAATTAGAAAAATTAAAATATTCGATCAGAAAATAAATTTATTTCTATATGACGGTGCCGCAATATTGAATCTTAAAAATCATCAGGGATTACTTTTCAACACACTAGAGCAGGGCTACTGAGCCTACTTAATGTGTTGTGTATATTTTCTAAATAATAGTATCTTCTTTTTTTCGTTCAAAGTCCCTTTTTGTTTAGCGATGGAAGTGGCCAGGAATGGAAAATGGAACATTTTTTGTGGAATTTAAAATGAAAAAAAAAAAAATTGCAAAAAACGATCAAATTGCACAATTGCATTAAAGTTGTGGAAGTAAATGCGTACCACTTTGAATTACAAAAAACAGCTTGAAAATGTCAATATCTTAAAATTATTAAATATATTAAAAATTAAAATTCACTGCCGAGTATTGAACACGTGCCAAGTGTTTTATTCATTAGTCTCTTCTACATAATTCGCAAACACTTATTTTGCCGATATTCAAACTTCCCAACTTTTACGATAAACAGACTTATTCCACTTTCAAAATAAACATCTTAATAATCCAGCGTTATTAAAGGTCACTTTTAATTGAACTTAATTGCACGATTTAAAAAATGTTGTTTGCCACCGCAAGCCAAAACCACTAAAAATATTAGTTCTAATAATATTATTAGTTTACTACTAAATTAAATTAAAAAAAGAAATCATCTAAATAAAATGTAATTTGCATAAAATCATGAACAACAATAACAACAAACTGTTTGCTAACGAAATGTTTAAATTATTATAATATAATGTTAAGCTGCATATTAAGGCTCAGATGTAATTTTTATCTTTAATTAATATAAACAATCGCAATCTTTGTAGGCATTGCAAGCAAGTCGGTTGGTTGTACATGTTTTATTTGTTCATTTATTTACTGTGTTTTTAAGTAAAATGCCATGACAAATCGTTCAAGTGTTGGAAGGTTTTTTGCAAAGATCGCTAGTTTAGATTTGTTGTCATACGACGACTGTATTTTAATTGTGTAATCGAGTGTTTGAACTCTTTTTTTATGAATTAATATTTTGCATTTTACAAATTAATTTGCATTTGCACGTTATTTTAATACTGAAATACAGAATATAATTTACAAAACTGCTATTTTTTGTGTCAAATGTTAACACAAATGCCTTAAGCAAGAATTCGAACCAGAGATCTCCAATAATAAATTCGTAACTTCTAAACTAGCAAAACGATTTGCATAGAAGAAGTTATAAAGAAGTCGTAAACTTTAGGAAAATTCTATTTCAAGGTATTTGACAAACTCAAACAGCTTTCGAAAACTTTTGTAAATGACGTAAAGTCAAAGATAAAACGAGCCTTAGAGTTTTTTATTGATCTAGATAAAGCAGAGAAAATAGAGACATATTGCATGACTATTTTCGAAGAATCTCGTGATTCCTAAAGAAATTTCTAAAAATTTTAGGAGATACATCAAAGTGTTAGTATAAATAATTAAGCTTTGGCCTCGAAATACTGCCTTTAAAAGAGTTATAAACATGTTAAAGAAATTTTTAGAAAAATTTTTGTTTTTATTTCCAAGCAATTAACGAAAAATTTGACAATTTCTAATTAAGAATAATTACATTTGCTGCTTGTTTAGGAAACACTTGATTGCCTTCTTTTAACTGATGGTTCAATTATTTTATTTCAAATATTTATTGTCCAATTTCAATTAATGTTCCTAACTAAATTTTACATTTTCCATTCCTGGCCACTTCCATCCCTGAACAAAAAAGTTTTTTGTACATAAGAAAGAAAATGTTATTATTAAGTAAATATACACAACACAACACAGTAGCACAATGGGGGTAGTGTGTTGAATTATAATCTAAGATTCCAGATTTAATACTGAGGCACCATCATGTTTTTATAAATTTATTTTAAATCGCCCATAATTTTTTTTTTTTTGTATTCTGCTGATTTTTAATACGAATCGTCTTAAGACAAATACTTAAACATCATTTAAGGACCCATGCCTCTAACTTTTCTGGTGGCCTTGGAAAACCGATTTCAGCTTAATTCATATGGACAGACGGAAATGGTTGATTCAATTTCCTTTTCTACAAGGATCCAGTATGTAGAATTTATGAGTCTCATATGACTATTGTGAAAATTACATATGGTATGACAAGTCTATAAATACCCTTAACCTTTTTGGTGAAGAGTGTACTAATTTATTTGTTGTGGATAAGGCAATCTATATGATACATTTCATTCGTTGCTTAATACCAACTCTTCAGTAAATTTTTGGTTTTTTTTAACATAAATTCTTAAGAACTTACTCGAATAAAATTTTATAGTTTAAAAAAAAATTTTGTAAAAGTAAAAAATTTCAACAAAAAAAAAGGGAACAAAAAAAATAATTAAAAAATTTTTTCCAAAAATTGATTTACAAAAAAAATATACTTTTAAATTTAATTTTTTTTTTTATCAGATCAAAAATATCAGGTTGGCATCTGTTTGTATTTTTCATAAAGCCAATGTAAGAAGTAGGTTAGGTTATGTTAGGTTAGGTTAGGAAGGGTAGTGTGAAATACACATCCACTCGGAGACCCAATTGGATCCATTGTGATTTCCTTCATTTATAATTTATTCACTGATTAGTCTCCTTACAGTCCAGGGAGAAACAAAGAGCCGTTATCATCCATCATTCAGGCATTTAATTCCCATGATAAAGCCCCTGATATCCTCAAGTTTGCACTTCGCGATATCACTAATGCCCTCATGTAAAGGCGTTGCAGACTTGGGCAATGACAGATGATATGCTCTATAGTTTCTGGCTCCTCTTCATCCCCACACATTCTACAGAAATCCGGAATGCCATTTTCCCATATGCTGGTCCTCGCTCTAACCGAGCAATGGCCAGTCAAGGCGCTTACTAAGTAGTAAGTTTGTAGGCATTCTGGACCATACAAAAGTTTGGCTTCTACCATATCACAATTTTGAGTGTTGTACTTCCGCTGTCGCTACAAAATATAAGATCCAAACTGTGATCTTAAAGCAACAGCATGTCAAATGCTCTATGAAATTTCATTGCTATCGGACAGCTCTTTTCAAAATTGGTGAATTATTTCCTTTTTTTTTTTAAATCCTTCACTGTGCTGAGGCTAAAGATTATATCACTCGTATTCATAAAACGTTGAGAAAATTAAAGTGCACAATAAAAACGGGTTACCCACACAAAATTCGTTCATTAAGGCGACAATTAACTTTAATATGTGTTTATAATTATGGGGTTAACTATTTTCGGCGGCTTCCTGGCTTTGCACCTTCTAAATTTAACGTTTTAAAAAGTTATTGGTGGGATAAGTTGAGTTACATTTTCTTTTCGTTTAAAAAAAAGTATTTTTAAAATATTTATAAATAAATTTTTTTTGAAACAGGAATTTTATTTTTTCCCAGTGAAAAAAAAAAATAATAAAAGGCGATAACAACGTCGGTTGAATATTGAGTCACCGATTAGATTAGCCTTCTGTTTCAGCGGCAGCTGGCTTTCTTAAAAAAAGTCGGTTGCAGCTCTTTATTCCAGTGCACTGTGCAACATTTTCACTAAAAGTACCATACAATTTTTAGTGAGCTTGAATAAGCCCGGCGTCATGTGCTGGTGAGGTCATGTACTCCTTACGCCACTCTACAGGTACTTTCGTGTTCCCATCTGTGTGGCAAATAGTATAAAGATATCAAAATTTATAAAATAAAAATGGGCAGACGGACAGACGGGCATGCTTGATTCAATTTTCTTTTCTACAAGGATCCAGTATATAGAATTTATGAGTTTCATATGAATATTGTGAAAATTACACATGGTATGACAAGTCTATAAATACCCTTAACCTTTTTGGTGAAGAGTGTACTAATTTATTTGTTGTGGGTAAGGCAATATATATGACACATTTCATTAGTTGCTAAATACCAACTCTTCAGTGACTCTTTTTGATTTTTTTACTTCCTCACTTTTGTGCTTGTCTCTCCTATTTTGAAAAAAGGAATAATTTATTAAATTAAAATATTGTTGTTCATTTAACCTGAAATCTATCAGATGATTTGTCTCAGTGTAAATATATCTGCATATTCGTAGCTGTGTGAATACGTTAAAATCTTCTCGTTTTCAATTAGTATTTTATTTTTTCACAATTTACATTTATATTTTATATGATATTTGTTAGCAATTAACAAACAATTCTTGTTAAAGTGTATTTCTTCTCAGGCACACAAACATGAGCCTTTTTCTTTTATTTTTTTTTCCATTTTACAGCAATTTTATTGAAGATTTTTTTTTTGTTTTGTTATTTGATTTTTATTGTTATTTAATGCGGGTTTTTGTTTTTTTTTTTTTTGTTTATTTTGCATTACAGATGTCGATAGCAGCAATGCCCAAGGCTATGACACGGGCATTGGTGGCTCAACATCAACAATTGTAAGCCCTCTGGGCTCACCGCAGCCTCAGTTGAGATCACAAGTGCAACGTACAAATGCAGCCGCTTTGGCTAGATACATGCAGGTAAGTGAACATGATTTTTACAATATGAATATACACAATACAACAAACGAGTATATCCAATAGATTTTTATTAAAAGTATCAACAAAAAATGGTAGTAAAAACACGCAAACAATCTCAAACGAATGAGGTTTTATAAGAAAAAAAAATATATAAGAAATATTAGATCTAAGAGAACAACACATGTCTTGAATACATAATTATTTTTTAACATAAAAGTAAAGTACTAAAAACTAAAGCTTGTAAAAACTGAAAGCTTTTCTTGCAGTTATTGCGGTTGTCATTTATAATTGTCTTTCATTGCAGTCTTTAGAGATTACAATTGTTTAATTAATGCAAATTGATAAAATGTTTACTAGAAATAAAAATTCGAAAAATCCTTTAATGGAAATAAATGTGAAAACACAAGTAAATAATGTGAAAAAGCAGCATCACCATTTCGAGAAAAGATATGAAGATGATAAGAACTTTATTGAGAATAATTATTTCTCGTATTTTTAATACTTTGATCCTTTTAAAGTAAAATTATAAAAATATATAATTTTCACTGTACAAAGAATAAATAATTCCTAAAAAATGTTCAATTAATTCCGCAATTGAATCAATTAATTATGTGATCAAACACGACATTTTTTTTAACAGTTTTTACAAGTTTTAAGTAATTGAAATTTTTAATTTTAGTAACAATTTTTGCCAGAGGCTGATTAAAAACAACAAAATTACTTGAATCTGCAGTTTTTTCAATTGAATTTTTGTTTTAGTTTTTTTTAAGCTATTGCATAGCTTTTATCGCGGGCTTTGAGCGCGGCGACCGAATCTAGAGATTCCGTAACGAAAAAACCTAAGATTAGTTCCACAAATACAATACACTGACTCCATAAATAACACTAATGCCTTCACTAATCAGCCTAGTCAACAACCACACCAGCAAATGTGCTGCCAAGCCGAAAAAAAATGCTATGCAATAGCTTTACCGCGGCGGTCCCCGAGTGCCACACGTTTTTTTTTTCTGTATAGGCAGAAAAAATAATTTTCTAATATTTTTCAATGATTTTTATAGATAGGGAAGTAGAATGAGCCATGTCCGTCTATCCATCTTTTTCTGTCTGTTAGTCTGTCCGTCTGTCTTGAAATCGATTTTCCAAAGCCACCAGTAGAGTTGGAGAAATGGGCCCTGAACTGATGTGTGAGTAGTCGTCTTGCAACAACTCGTATTGAAAATCAGAAAAATCGGAACAAAAAGCAGTTTAGTTGCGCCATTTACCAATTCTCAGTTTTTATATCCTTCACCAAAAATGATAAGGGTGGGGTGGGCCATTCCGTGTGTAGTTTCTATAATAATCATATGAAACCCTTAAGGTACCTTCTGGATCTTTATAGATAGGAAAAAAGTTAAATGAGCCATGTTCATCCGTCAGTCTGTCTGTCTGTACATGATGAAATCAGTTTTCCGAAGCCACCAGAAGAGTTCGAGCCTTGGGTTTTGGACTCATGTGTAAGAAATTGTGTTCAGATGCTTCGTATTGGAAATTAAAAAAATAAAATATTCTATAAGAAAATAAATTTAATTTGTATATGACGGTGCCCCGTTTTGAATCTTAAAGCATCGGGGTTAGAATTCAATACACTGCAGCAGTACCATTGAGGCTTTTAAATGTGTTGTGAATACTTTCTAATTAATAGTTACTTCTTGTTTCGTTCGAATCCGCTCCTTGTTCAGGGATGGAGGTAGCCAGAAATGGTAAAGGAAAAATTTTGTTTGAAATATGAGATGAAAAATTAAAAAAAATTATCAAATAGTATGATTGTAATAGAGTATTAGAGCAAATTTTTTTTCGGCCACTTCAAACCTTGCAGATCATTGTTCTTACGGGTCCACAGAGTATATATAAAATATTCATGGACATACAGCTTGGTGAAGGGTATACTTATATACGATTGAGCACAACTGAATATAGAAATCTTACTTGTTTTTATTCACATTCGATAAATACCGAGAAATTCACAAATTCATGTGAAACACCTAAATGAGTAATGATCGTACTACGTTACCACCAAGATGCAGTATGTAACAAAGAAATAAGTTCAATATCACAATGATTTCTCTCCATAATATATATTCACCGTCTTATTCTGCTTTTAAAATATTGCACAAAAACAAAATCGTTGCAATACAAAAAAGTTCGATGACAAGAATACAAGGATTTGGAATCGCAAAAAAAAAATTAAAAAAAAATACAAATCGAATTGATCATTTGAAAACCAACTTGTTTACTTTTATCTGAGATTATTTGTGGCGTTCAAAGTGAAATTTCATGTCACATGTCAAATCATTTACACACAATGTCTGCAAAATTTTATTTCTTCTAGTGGAAAATTCTTGCAGCTTGCACATGTGTGTTTTTTATTTTCTGTGTTCTTTTGTTTTTGCAGACTGGAATTAAAAGAAATACTGATATTTGACCCAATTCTTTTCATGTTGTTTAAGCTTCAACGTAAGTTTTTTTTTTTTTTTTTTGCTTTTCTTAAAACAACAATCTAACAGACTTGTCTGCCAGTTTTTAAAGAGGATTGACAGTTTTCAGATACAAAAAAAAAAACGATTCACGTTAAGACCAAATAAATTGTGTAGACAACACAAATATATTTCATAAACAAACTTACAATATTTAAATTTTAGTTGATAATTTTTTCGTTGGTAAAATTTTTGGTAATTTTAAATTCTAAAATTCAGAAATAGATGTTCTTATTAGTCACACTACCGCGTTTTTTAAGTTTTAGGTGTAAGAACAAGAATGCCCCTTTAGCGATTTTTGCTATTTTGTCAGTGATTTGTAATTTAATATTATTTAACACTTTTTAGAGCTAGAAACGCAAAGTAACAATTTTAAATTTTTGGGATCGCTTTCAAGCAATAGCTTTTTGTTAAAAAAAAAAATACTTTTTCCATTTGATACTGCTGTGAAAATAAAAAAAAAATCAATTGTTGAAAAGTAATTTATTGTCTTTGCCTCCGTACAGTTTTTCTTTGAAATGACTCCGTACTATAGACGAGTTTTTTTCGAATGATCTTGAGGTAAAAAACTTTTTCCGACTCCCTGATAAAGTCACTGTATTTCTGCCACTTTATGATCTTTCCCTAAGATCACATTCAACTTCTTTTACTTTATCAGGGCCCCAATCGTTACATCCGTGAACGTAAAACTCCCCAGCAAAAAATTATTATGTTTCTGGAAGCAGTAAAAAAATGTCATGCTTTCGAGATGCGCAGTTTTGAAGCGCTTCCAAGGCTGCACAAAAAGAAGGCAGAGAGATCGGTCAACTTATTTTTAAGCATGTTGAAGTTGGTCGGGAATTTACATTTAGTTGACACGAATAATAAAGTAATCACCGAATGGTAGAAAAAATTTCATTTAGATGCTCTCCGCCTCTCTCTCTCTCTCTCTTATTTATTTATTTAATCTTGTGTATTTGCCTACAGATGAATTATGTATGTTAGTACACGAAGCAGTAACACGAAGGCATATTTCAGATAATTTAAACATGATTTCAGCGCATTTCGGATGTTTAGAAAAAAGCGCTCTTTTATGTAAAAAACAAGAGCTCCAAAGTGGGACATCGCGAACAAAAATCATGCATGTTCGAAGCGCTTTTCGTAGCAGTAAGAACAACAACAACAAGCATCTCTCCCTTACAAACCTGCTTCGGCCGAAGCAGTAGTTTTTGCTGGGTCGTCACGTTAATTCCCATCCAATTATACAGTTATTACGTGACGATTCCTACGTTCGTTCACGGATGTAACGATTTGGGCCCAGGTCAAGCTGACCTAAGACTTATCGGGTTCCAGCAGCACACCGCATTTTCCCAGGTACAGAACGGGCAGATGAGATGACTATTATATGAATGTTTCCAGTGTTAAATTTTTGGCCACGTCTTTTCTATCGAGCCTTATGATAAAAACGCTGACGGCAGATGGAAAATATTATAATTAACAAATAGAAACCGTAGGTAAATTTCGATGGTGTTCGCGACAGTATATTGGGCGATAGTCAGACATACTGGTAGGATAATTATGCTCTCTAATAAGTTCCACCGCAGTTGTCAGTTGTAGTGATGTAAAGATATGAGAATTTCCGGTTTATGTGAGAGAGCCCAGCACTGCATCTTTCAAAATAATCAACGATATTTCAGAGTTACCACAGATCGGGCTAAGTAACCTAAATAGATACGTCATTGAGACAGTTTGGATATAGTATCAACTACCAGATCAGTGAACGAGGATCCATCCGGTGAAACTGACGACTGAAGAGGTCTTTCAAAACGCCATCATCTAGATATTACTTGAATGCCAACCAACTAAAGATCTGATATTAATTTAGATCGGCTGATATTACACAAAAAAAAAATGTGTCTTATGACCCCGCCGAGGAGTACTTAACATTGCCGTGTTTTCTCCTAAAATGGCGCTTTCGGAACGTTCATATAATTGAAGTTGACGTTTGCAATCTAAGGAAAGCGCATGAATATCCTGGGACTGCTTTTTTAAATGTAGATGTATTGTTTAGAATTAGAAGAATTGGAAACTTTTAAATAAAACTTGAAGTCTATTGTGATTTGAACCGTAGTGCTTCGGTTTAGTCGATAGGCGCTCTAAGGCAGATGGCATGACATAGTAAAATCAAAGCAAGTTCTATATCGTTAGCTGAAACCTAAAACCACGTAACTAACATTTTTATTATTTTTCAGTACAAACAAAATAAATTGTATGTTACGTACTTTAGGTTTTCGCTTATAAAATGTCTAATTTTTATTATATGAGAGTAAAAATTGGTGGGGGATATGCATAATAATCAATAAAAAAAAACCGATTTCTCATTTTTTGTTAGTTACGTGGTTTTGGATTTTAGCCAACGAAATAGAATAGAATTTTAATAAAAATGTATGATTAAATCAAGCCTTTTATTCATCTGAATTATTTTATTTAAAATCCCACAGAAATTGCTGGATCGAACGATTGCCCTCTCCTCAGGTAATATTATATTATTATAATATTCGCCCGGAAGATGTTTTATTTTATGGGGGAACCATTCTCCCCACTCATCAAACCATTGTTCCAATTCTGATAGGCGGACGTAGCACGATCTGTCCTTCAACAACAAAAATAATTTTGTTCTGTTTGAAATACGAACGATGACGCTTCTCGTGAATGAGGCGGACGTAGCGCCATCGTTCTGTCAATATGATACGATGCTTCTCGTAATTGAGGCGGACATAGCGCCATCTGTCATTCAACAACAAACATAATTTTGCTCTGTTTGAAATACGAATGGGGTTAATAGTTTAGTAAATACAGGAGTTGCCCCCTCCCTCCCCTCCTAGTGCCCCTAGCGGTTTAAAATATACTTTAAAACCTAATCTCATACCTACCAAATATGCATACAAAATTTCATTGAAATCGGTCGAGCCGCTTAGGAGGAGTTCGATAACAAACATGGTGACACGAGATTTTTATATATTAGATTTCCACTTATTGGATGTTCAATCATAATATTTCTTCGCATGTAAATAAGTTTTTACCACTATTTTTCTGCGTAAAAGCAACTGAGAGAAAATGTGCAGGTAAAAGCAGAGCATACCAGCAAAAGAGAAAAATAACACAACATGCTTTTGATTCAGACGCAACAGCCGACTAAAAAAGAATTAGAGAAAGAGTTATAAGAAAGTCAAAGGAATATTTAGCAACCGCCCAAACTTTTCTTTTATTTATGTAATTTAAATTAATTTTTATTTCATTTTAAACGGTACTTTTTGCTTTATTATCGGTATATATATATATATATGGATCAAATGAATCCATCTCTATTTTGAAAGACCCAGAAATAAACTGAAAATTGACAACAACGGATATATGTGGTTTTTCCACAAGAGCTCGTTTTCACTCACTAAACCAAAAATAATTTAATTCAAGGCTTCAAAATAGATCTTTTTACACTAAAAAAAAAATAATTATTTCTTTATTTTATACGTTTTCTCTCTTAACTCTTAATTGTAATTCTTAATACACAACATGTATTGTGTCGAAAATACTAATACCAACAACTTTATTTAATTAATTTTTTTTTTTTTTATTAATAAAAATTAATTTTCATTTTATTGTTCAAAACTTACAACAAACAACGAAAAGTGTTAATAAATGTCTTAGACAAAAGCTGTCACAAAATCTCAAAACTAACTAACGAACAATAACAACAGCAACAGGCATATTATGCCTGCCTATCTATTTACAAATTCCATCTAATTAGCGTCAATTCAACAAGTTGCAATTGACTCCCAATGGGGCCGTATTTCTAAAAAAAGCACACAAAACAAATAAACAAAAACAAAAAAAACAAGAAAGACAAATATCAAAACGCGCGTACTAAATAGCAACGTGAAGTAGACAGTAAACATAAATGCTACACCACAGGTTTTCTATATTTTGCACAACAAAAAGTTTTTTTAGCCAAAAAAAATCAATTAAGAAAAATATGATTTAGTACCTGCTGTTACTTTACAATTGGTAACAACAAAAAAAATTCCACAAAAAAGTTTAAATAGTTTTCGAAAACATAAAATAAGACATGGACCAACGTTAATAACCAACTTCGAACATGTCTTTACAACAATCGCGCTATAACACCCAATTCACATGATGACTTTTGCGACGTCGTTTTTACTGAATTCCCTTTTGAAGTTGCTACCAAAATCTTTGTGTGTTCAGACGATGTCTTTTAGTTTCATGTCTTTTTTCCCAATTTTGTTTTGAAATAATGTAAGTAACAAAGATAAATAACAAAAGTAAGAAAAATAATGAAAAGTAACAAAGAGAAAGAGAAGAAAAGTCTTGAAAAACACAAATCAAGTCTTTTTGTTTACCCCTCTTTCTTCCCTACACCGCTCACCAACAAGCAAAAAGAGACGTCGAAAAAGCGACGTCGCAAAAATCATCATGTAAATCGGGTGTAATTCTTTAGTTACCAAAAATCTTTATAGAAAAACCATGAAAATTTTTAGTTAATTTACACTTTCAATAGAGATCTCATGAACAGACGAAGAAAAAAAAAATACATAAAAAAAGGAAAAAATAAAATAATACACAAACCGACTTTAAGACCAACTTCGAACATGTCTTTACAAAGATCGCGCTATAATTCTTTAGTTGCCAAAAAATAATCTTTATAGAAAAATCATGAACATTTTTAGGTAATTTACACTTCTTATAGAGGTCTCATGAACGGAACAAGAAAAAATGGATCATATATTATTGGATTCGATAATTGAAAATATATATGCTTTCTTACATACTTCATACATATGTATCTATTATTTATATTAATAAAAAAACTGCACATATAATGATCCAGCGGCGGAAAGAAGCACTAAGCAGACCTTCTATTACGTGACCTCTTACCCCATTCCATACTCATACATTTTTTACACACGATGTCCTAGTCAGCCAAGGCCTTCTAAGTTCCCTTCTTACACAGGCCTTAGTCAGTCACAAATTTATTTTTAAATTACCTTTAGAAATGCAAAAACGAAGTAAAACCCCATGAAAGTGCCAAAATATCAGCTCTACAAAATAGTGATTATTGTATTTTGTTGAATTTCATGGTTAACTATTTATTTATTTATTGGTGTATACATACCCATAATAAAATCTTCATTTTTAGAAGGGAGTAGGTAGGCCTTCCATAATGCCTTCGTGAGAAGGCAAGCGAGCATGAGTACAATATCTAAAAGAAGTTCTAGGAAGGCCTTACTGAAGGCCTTATAAATGAAGGCCTCCAAAATTTCGCCGCTGGGGATTCATGTTTACCCCTATGTATGGGTGAAATCTAGACCATATACCCTATTTTTATACCGTTCACCAAAAATGGTAAGGGTATTTATAGGTTTATCATTTTACGTGTGTAATATCCACAATATTTATATGAGGTCAATATAGTATATATATTCTGAATCCTTATAGAAAAGGAAGTTGAATGAGCCATGTCTGTCTCTCCGTCTATCCGTCTGTCTGTTGGTGAAATCGATTTTCCGAAGGCACTAGAAAAGCTAGAGACTTGGGTCATGGACTGAAATGTAAGGATTTTCCTTAAGATGCTTCGTATTGAAAATCAGCAAAAATAAAATATCGGTTCTGATATTAAATTATATATACATACAAATAAATGAAGATATAAATTTATAAATGAAAGGTTTTCCAATAAGAGTTATATGATTTCTTAAAAAAAAAATCACACTTATTGTTGGGGAAATTCAATAGTTTTTTATTTAGTACAATCAATACAATGAAGTTCTAAATAAAATGTCATTCAAATGGCCTCCAATACTTCTTCTGCTAAAACGAATTCGATGAACCCAATTTTCGAGCACTTTTTCCACTAAATCAAGTCGTATGTCATGAATGGCACATTCAATATTGACTTGTAATGCTTGAAGAGTGTCTGGTTTATTTCGAAAGACCAATGACTTCAAATAACCCCACAAGAAATAGTCTAATGGTGTTAAATCGCAACTTCTTGGTGGCCTTTCAATGCCACAATTTCTTGAAATAATCGAATCTCCAAACTTTTCTCGCAATAATTCAATTGTTGCATTTGCTGTGTGGCACGTAGCCCCGTTTTGTTGGAACCAAATGTTGTCAAGATCAACTTCTTCCAATTTCGGCGATATAAAGTTGGTCATCATCGATCTTTACCGCTCTCCATTGACAGTAACGGTGTTACCAGCTTCATTTCGAAAGAAGTACGGACCGATGATTCCACCAGACCAAAAACCACAGCAAACTATCAATTTAGGTGAATGTAATGGAGCGGTTCTTTGCCTTATTGGCACTTGAACAGTATGTAAAGAAAATGTGAGCTCAAAATTTTCAACAATTCGACGAATAGCGAGCACACTTGGACAATTATTACGACCATAAAATGGCAAAAGCGCCCGAAAAGTTGCAATTGGAGAACGATTATTTTGATAATAAAACTGAATAATTTTAAACGTTGTTCCTGCGTATATCTTTTCATGATGAAATTGTAAACAAATGACTGATCATGAGATATTAGAAATGGCCGAAACGTCACTTCAAAATCATATCAACCCTATTGGAAAACCTTATATTTTTCGATATGAAATAGTTAAATGTGTGGCATTTGAACAAAATACGAGATAAGTAAATGTTATTAAAAAAAAATTTTGCCCTTTCATTAAAAAATATTCTTGAAAGCAGCATTTTACAACTTTCATAATTTTTTTGCCGTTCAGAAATAATTTTTTCTTGAATCGAAGCACAATTTTAGTAACATTTAGGCTTGATATTTGTTGATGCAAAGATAATAAAATTTTAATATTATTAATTTTAAGATCGCCATATTTGTCATAATAGTTGAAGTTGTGTTTGATTGAAATGGCATATATTTAGTTGTGCTATATTTTTTATATTATATATACATACATTTCACATTTTTGTAGGGATAGTTATTTTTCATTGACAAGAAATTTTTGCTGCGTAATATATTGCAGAGAATTTATTTTCATTTTGTGTGCTATTTAAAATATTATTATGCAGATATTTCTGGCATCTTAGCTACTTAATATATTATTTAGTTTGTAAGTATATATATATTTTTTTTTTAAACTGTAAATATGTATATTTGTTGTCAGGTAAATATTTTAATTCAATTGATTAATATTTCGATATGTAGATGTAAAACTTTTTGTCATCCTCTAAAAATTTACGATTTATTTTCAAAACACGTTGCTTTTGCTCCACTGTCCATAATCTTTTCGAAAGTAGAACATGCAAAAGCCACACAATGCAACATAAATATGTCATCACAAACTTACCCATCTTTCAATATAAAAAAGGAAAAAAATGATAAATAAAAATAACCTTTTAAGCTTTCAACAAATTGTGGCACAGATTCTGAAAAGTTTATTGCAACAAACAATATTTATAATGGCAAAGTAAGTACCGCACATCAAAACAAACTGGCTGTTAAAAAGGGCCTGTCTGAAAAGAAGAAATACGTGCATAACAACTAAAATAAAACAAAACCTTTATCATGCTGACTAAAACGAGTTCAGAAAAAAATTATTAATTATCGGGTTGCCAAAACTCATAAATATTCGTGAGATGCGCAAAATTTAAAAAGTGGCCTTAATAATTAAACTCAAGACAAACTTGTATAAGCCAACATCAAAGTTTTGTAAGTTATAAATGGTTTTTTCTAAAATTCGTAAAATTCAAGGAGCAAAATCGTCCAATCATCAAAATTCTGTTATCAGGGATCCAAATCATTAAATAATGAATAAAGAGGAATAAGCTAACTCCTTCAACAATGACGTCGCTTAACAATACCACAACGATTTTAAACATTAAAATTTTTCTTTTTCTTAATTTAAAAAAATCGAACTTAATTTCGAAAACTCAAACTATATATCACAAAATTCCAGACCAGATTTCCAACTTAATTCCGAAAATTCAAACCTAATTTTGAATAGTTAAACTTATTTTCCAAAATTTTAACAAAATTTCGAAATATGGAATTTAATTTCGATAACTCGCAACTTCACTTCTCGTGCACCAGATCGAAATAAATTCATAAAGATTTAATATTTATTGTGAACAAAGTTTTGCAAATTTAAAATATTAAAAAAATCTTTTTCTTAATTTCGAAAATTCAAATTTAATATCGAAAATGAGTAATTTCGAAAATTCAAAGTTATTTAGCTAAAAATTTAAACAAAAATTTCAACAATTCAAACTAAATTACGAAATTCGTAAATTATCTATATTCGAAAATTCGAAAAAAAATTTAATATTTACAGGACACCTAATTTTTGGCTACTTTTTGTATTTTAAATAGACATTAGGTCCGTTTTAATAGTACAAAAAACATGTTTCTCTGTTTTTTTTAGTCTTTTATTAATCTCTTCATAATGATTTCAAATTGAAAAACAAACAGCAGGATGATCAGAAGATGTGAAACACCTTATGAACGACAATGAGGTGCAATTGAATAGAAACAGTAGCAAAAAAGTTTAAACTTAATTTCGAAAATTCGGACTTAATTTCGAATTTTCAAACTAGATTTATTAATTGCGAAATTTCGAACTTAAGTCTGAAAATTGAATTTTAGCTTTGAAATTTCAAATGAATTTTCAAAATTAATTTCGAAAATTTGGTACTTTATTCCTCTCGAAATAAAGAAGTAAGTTTTATTCTACAGGGATATCGATTAACAAACAGTACAGCAGATTTTCTTTATTCTTTTTTTTTCATTTAATAAACATTAGGGTTGCTTGAAAAATACAAGATTATTTTTAAGTAAAAAAAAATCTGAATGCAAACACTTGTTAACTTTATCGATTTATCATCAGGTGACTATTTTCAGGTTCTAGTGATTGGAAGGACCCTTTTTAGCTGGCCAACACTTTCCTTTCCAAATTAATTTTCAATATTATCGTTAAAGATTCTAATATCTTCTTAAATAGAGTGAAAAATGATATTCACAAAAAACAAAAACCATGTTCCTTTTGTATTTAAGATTTCCCTAAACTTTGTATGCACGAATAGCAGACACACACAGGAGGAGGAGCATACTTTCTAAAAACAAAAAAAAAATTACAAGTCATTGACTCCTTTTGAAAACAACTTTACGTGCATGAGAAAATTCTTAATAAAATTAAAGACATCATAACACACAATTAAAGATGTCTCGGTAGCACAGCAGGGATAAGCATACATAATTTCATTAAGGATAACGTTAATAAAATCGTACAGCATAAAGAATTACACTGGTCAACAATGTAACATATGAGATTTTTAAGATTGAAATCCATATTTTTTTTATATCGAATTTAAAAACTTTCTCCTGTTTAAGTTGTCTGATTTCGTAGGACTATGTCGATGTTCTCTAACATAACTTCCACTCGCCTTCACAAAGTTCTATGACGAGACTATTCTGACATTTGGGCTTAAGATTAACATCAGTGTCTACATTGCTGATGATTTCGGCTCAATACTAGCAAAACTTTTTGTTTGAAAATTCAATACTTTTCATTTGGGTACTCAATAATATTCGATAGTTTTAAAAGATTAGTTTTTAGGAAAAATTGTAGGTAATTTATCACACAATTGCAGATTGACCGTTAACTTTTCAGTAGATTTAGAAGCTAGTGGACACTTTGCTAGTCTATTAAGCAGGAGGTCACAGGTTTGTCTCCTGCCAAGATCCTGGTTGTTTTTGCTTAAAAGCCAAAACAACAGCTTCAGTAGTATGAGTATTGGCTAAAGAAATTCAACTCTGAAAGTCTTTAGTGACTACTTTTGAGTACCCGAAAAAATTAGTAAATACTTGGGCAGCACTAACTGTCCGCCATAAAGCAGTTTCTTTTGGTTAAAAAAAACAACTGAAAGTATTAAGTAACTTCTTTTGAGTACCCGAAAAAATTAGCAAATACCCGGTAGCCACTACTCAATACTTAGCCAACACTAAGTGTCTGCCTTGAGACCCTAACTGACTCTGCTTCCAATTGATATTCCGAACAAAAAATGAGGCGGCAGCAAGCAAAAAAAAAATATTTTTGTTGTTGCCCTGTGTAATTTATATATTATTAACTTAACTTTGAAAAAGTGTCTTCCTCCTTTTCAAAACGCGTATAGTCTGTTATTTATGTACTCGAATGTGTCTTTCTGTGTTAACTTAACCATGGCTTGAATAAAAGTTGACTTTAAGATAAATTAAAGGGCGTGAAACAGTTTCAAAAAAAAAAAAAAACACTAAATAAAAAATTCAATTTATCATAAAATTTGTGAAATTTTGATTAAGAGAAAAATTGTAAGCAATACAAATTTTAGGGAAAGAAATTTTTCAGCTGCATTTTTTTTTGGTTTTTTGGTTTTTTGCAAATAAATCTTTATCTCTTAAGGCCTAATTTCATAGTGGTTGGTTAACTAACTTCGATGTCTTAACCAAATTATTTTTATATGAACCGCATGCGATTAATTTGTTTCCATTAGTTAATTCAAGATCTAATTTTAACTACAACAACATGTTCTTGCTGTGGGATTTTGGTATTTAATTTTTTTTTTTTTTGGATCAAACAAAATCAATATGATTTTTTTTTCCTCTTAAAATTTTCTAGCACTCACTTGTCATCTTAGAAAGTGAAAGCCTGTCTGTCAATCCAGTGAAAAATTAACAACAACAAAAATAAAAGAAATTTGTATAAATTTTGATGTTGGGATTAAGTGTTTTTTTTTTTTTCTTAGTTTTACAATTCAATATTTTTAGTTGAATTTTTGCAAATTTCTTAGTATTTATCAATATGTATTGGCAAATCTAACAAGCAACCATTGTGGTCACATTCAATTTTGTGACTGTCAAATTATGATTTGAAAAAAAAAACCAACACAGAAATCTTCAAGTTTATGAAGATAATCACAAAAAAACAGTTAACAATTTTAAGCCATGGCCAATAGAAAAATCATATTTTGTTTTTGCTTTCTACTTAAGGCTGCTGGATGATTAAAGTCATCATACTGTATAATTTAATGGATATAAACTATATGACATTAGATTTAATAAGTAACTATTAAATTACTTGCACACTCATACAAACACAGTCACAAATTAAAATAATCATTGAAAAGAAAAATTAATAACATAAGCAGATTTTTGCATTTTATTTGCAGAGTATATTTAGTTTGACAACCTGTTAGTACAGCCTGCAATTTTGAAAAGGAGCGTAACGTGTATGCAAAGATTTTACAATAGTCTTTAAGATTTATTTTTTTTTCCTGCATCAGTTATAAGCGGTTTATTTTTCGTTTTTTAGGTCGATTTACAATAACACACCTCTTGTAAAATTAAAAATCTCTTAAAATTTCCCCCAAATTTATTAAAAAACAAAATTACATGGTACCCAACTGCACAAAAGAATTGTGAAAATCGGTCTATAATTAGAGGAGTTATTCAATAATAAATATTCGGTTGCTACTAAGATTTATGGGACCCAAGAAAAAATTTTTGAAAATCGGTTCATGAATGATAAGAGTTATGGAGGTTTAATCATTAAAAAAAAATATATGCTCCTTGGAAGCGATTAATATTTGATGATCAATATTTGTTTATATGGGTGTTACGCCCATTTTTCCCTCCTTTCGCTTTAGGATTTTGCTAGAAAATTTATTTTCGTCTAAGAGTAGCCCACATCGAATATCCTCACATTTACTATTGTAGTTTCTCACAGATGTGAATATTTAAAATTTCTTTGTAGGTTTCTCCGTCCTATCTTCAGATTTTGCTGTAAGTTGGATTTTGCTCTTGGAGTAACCCACAACAGATAAGTGAATATTGATTTTGTTTCTATGTATGCTACCAAACCCCTGATTTTGATCAGCTTGAAACAGCCAGATTTCAATACAAAAATTCGATCAATTTGTCGCATTGCAATGCATTGCCCCAATCAGGAAATCATTGGAGCAATTTGTCCCCTCGAAATACCGAATTTTTGATAACTCTATAGTTTTTTCTTTCTGTAGGATTAACACTCCGGGGATGCCCCCTTCTTATGTAATGCATTGTGCCAAAACTTAGGGAAGGGAATATGATATGATATGTAGAAGGCTTATGGCCTTCTCCTGGATTTGTAGACGTAAAAAAAAGTAACTTGCGTTCCACTATTAACCGATTTTACTCAAGTGTATGTTTTCTGGCGCAAAAGCTAAAGAAATATATGAAATCGATGATTTGGAAGATCGTCAATAAGTTGTTTTTTTTTTTTTTTGTTTAAAGTTTCAGCATTATGGACCATTTGACATAGTGGGTCAGGCCGTTAATTTCTCTGATGTTAAGTAGAAGTATTAAATTTCTTAAGCCAATGGTTCTGCTAAACGACAAAGGATGGCACTGTGGTGTACATAATCTTGGAACAATATTAATCGCTATCGGAGCAGGTTTTTAGTAGCCACTCACTCCTAAGCCTTCATCGCTTAAACACAGTCTAACATCCATTAAAAAAGGGTGTTTTTTTTATAGAGTGACACAAGTTGAAATCATAAGAAAACAAAAAAATATATTTTTAATGTCAATGAAATGGGCTTTATTGGAAAGAAAATTTTATGAAATTAATGTTTAAATATTTCTGTCATATAGCGGCAATCTGGAACACCAATTTTCAACAACTTTTCGCAGCATTTGCGGCTGTATTTCGCTGGTAACTCTTCAAATGTTTATTTCCAGGTTTTCAATTGTTTGTTACTTAAAATAACCCCAAAGAAAATAATCTAATGGGATTAAATCACACTATCTTGGTGGCCAATTAACTGGGATACTACGTGAAATTATTTGTTCATCAAAAGTTTATTTGAGTAAATCAATTGTTGAATAGAACAATTATTTTGATTAAAAATTTCTACATTTTGCACGCGCTGCTCTGGTGTAAGTCGATTCATAATGAAATTTCAAAGCAAACTAAACAAAAAGCAACTATCAGTTGTTAAACGGGTGCTCAAATAAAGCACTGATGCGCACTCAAAGTTGTGACACTCTATAAAAAACTCTTTACAATGCCACTCCAATGTACATTAAGTGTATTCATGATGTTGGATGCTTTGCCCTGACCAGAGATTGAACCCAGGTCTTAAGTCATAATTTGCTTAGTAGTGCTTCAGTAGAAGCACTGGTAGTCCTCGAAATAAAACACTGCCTTCGAAAACAGTTCTTCAAACACTGCAAGTATATTAACGGCCTTATTATGATTCGCAACCCAACTTTTTTGAAATGCATACAGTGAAGCGTATCTAGAATTCGTTTATAATCTCATATTTTACATTTTTTTCTAATTACAGTTTATATCACTATTTTATTATATATATTTTTTTTTTTTTTTTTTGCTATTTTCAAATGACAATCACAAATGAAAAACCATCAATTAAGAATCCTAAAAACAGACACAAAACTATTAAAATAATCCATAATTCTATAAGCAATTAAAGAGAAGAAATAAAAAACATAAAAACGCTGAAAGAAAAAACTAACAACGAACGAATTGTGAAGCAATTAAAGATAAAGTTTTTTTTTCCAAGCAATCAAACTGAAAAAAGGTAAAAAAAAAATCAAATGCACTGTGCAATGACGACGACTTGCAATTGTCAATTATGCATGCATTTGATTAACCATTTGATTTTGTATTTATTTCAATTGTTAATGTTTTTCTTTTTTTTTTTTTTTTTTTTCTTGACTAGTTTCCAACTACAAGGTGTGAGTTACAAAATATGTGCACAACTTACAACATGTTCGCTAACTCATTCATACGTGCAGAGCAGTAGTTGGAGTTTCTTTGACTAGAAAAAAAAAATAAAATACAAAAACAAAAACAATTTTGCATACAACTCGGTATTCGTACAAATTTGCTTTAAGCTGCATGTGAACTTTTAAAACCTTTTTTTCTTTTTGTTGTTATACGCTACACCAAAGCTAAAAGAAACCGTGCTTAGCAAGGCATTTGTTTCACTTTGTTTTTCACATTCCCTGTAAAGGGTATAAAAGATTCGTCATAGCCGATTATTTCAAATATTTCTTGTTGATGGAAATGTGTCTAAATATTTGCCACTGTTAAGTTAATTTTTTTTTTTTTAGATTCCAACAAAAAAAACCTCTAGCAAAACTTTTGTAAATATTTAATTCAAATCACTTTATTTTGGGTTTTGTTTTTTTTTTTTCTTTTTTTTTTTTTGGAATGCTGCATAAAATGCGACTTTTTTGGTGTTGTTGTTGCAAACAATTTAAATCATCGAGTGCTTAATTTTGTTGCAACTTATTATTTATTTTAAATGCATTAATTTTAGCAAAATAGTATTTTGTTGTTTTGTAATTTTATCTTGTCGCACACCCATAAAATATTTCTGAATTAAAGTCAAATCGTTTACTACTTGCTCTCATGCATTGCATGTTTTGCATTAAAATAACTTAAACTTTTTTGTTTGTTTATGCGCAAAAGTTTTAATTTTTTCCATACATTACATCATTAAGTTTTGCTGCCAGTTTCTTACGATATTCGTTTGTACGGATGATGGTGTATAGTGAGTGTTTGTGGCAAAATGATCTTGCAAAAGTGTAAATTTAAACTATCCACCATAAGTGTTTTCTTTTCTAAGCACAAAACGGCAAATTGGTGAAAGGTAAATTTATAAAATGTCTTGCTAACCCTGTAATAATACAACTTTTTATTTCACTACAATAAAACACAAATTATGAAAAAGTGGAACGCCCTGTTTTTAACAGCTTTGCCATCTGTTTCACAGGGCACAATCAACACCGTCGATTTAGGCAAGGCATAAAGTTCTATCCCTTCCACCATTAGTGTCACGGAGTTTTTTTTTTTTTTTTTTTTGAGAATAAAACACACCACCCTTTTAGAAGCGAACACCAAAATACACTTTCTACTTGAAGATGTACCATTTTTTTTGTAGAAAAGAAAACATTGTTAGTTTTATGATTAAATCAAAGCATCAAACACACAGATTTGCATTTAGATGTCATTTAAATAAAGTACGGTATTTTGTATTTGCAATATTGCAAAACCGTTTGCTCCAAACAATGAATACCCCCATTATTGTCTCCAATTAAATACTGATTTTGCATCTCTCTCACAACAGCTGTCTCTTGCGACACATACATACATACATACATAGATTCCGTGTATCCAAGGAAGCAGCATGGACAATTTCGGAATTAATACGCCACGAAATAAAACATAACAGCAATTTTATATCTCCGGACGAAAAATTTTTGGTACGAGCTTCCATTTTCGTGAATTTGTTTTTTTAAAAACAGCTGAAAGTTGGTGCTGCCATATTAAATAGCAAAGGGCTACCATACTTTCTGGTGTTTTATTATAGAAGTTGGTGAAAATGGAATTTTTTTAAACTGAATTTAAATAGAGATCTTTAATTAAATTAAACTGTGTTTAAATTTGTTTGGTGAAAGAGACTCTAACTGCCTGGTCCACGATGTCGATCGACAACTTAAGCGAGCGACAGCAAGTCACTCACTATCGATCGCTTAAGCGCCCCACTAAATATCGACTTGTCGGTCGTCTGGCTTTACGTGTTTAACGTAATCATTGTCAAATGACTATATTGCCACATCAAATATTCCATGTTAGTTGAGCCATAAATATGGCCATTTGAACGTGGCACAACTACCAGGTATGCACACTTCGATAACAAGTACAACAAACAAAAAACAACTAGTATATTGTTGGTATAAAATACTCGCTTTTTTATTGAAACAATCAAATAAATTTAACAATTTCTTAAAAATGCTTTACAAACTGTAACAAAAACTGTATCAGTTAGTATGCAAATTTGATCTAAAGCTTTCTGAGTCAGCTGTGCTAGTCAGCTCACCTCTTGAATATGCCTTGCTTCAAATGTAAACACAAAACATATGTTTTCAATAAATCAATTTTGTGAAAAATAACTTATAGCAAAATAATTTTTTGATATTGTGTATATTTTACAAATTCAACTACTCGTAGAACCTGCATCTGCTTCAGATTTGCCTTTTTAAGGCTGAAAAATGTTGTTGGTAATAAATAATTATTAGCTGTACAAGAGTATTTTTATCAAAATACATATTTATATACATACATGAATACATACCTACATATCAATTTTCCATCATGAAATTTCTAAAATTATTTATAAAATAACCAATTTTTTATATATTTTGTCAAATTAATTTCTCAGTCGACAACCAAAAAACAAGTGACTGATTTTGACAGTTGTTGTCGTACAATATTTCTTAGTGGGGCGCAAATTTGTACAAGAATGCTTACGTTATCGCTCACTTTGATTGTCGATCGACTTGTCGTGCTGAAAACTCTTAGTGGGACGCAAATCAGCTGTTTGTGGTCACAAAAGCAAGCGAGCGATAGCGGTCGACATCGTGGACCAGGCAGTAAGAGTCTGAACACAATGGAACGATAATTTATTGCGGTGCACAAACTAATTAATAAAAATGTAAGCAAACAATGACAAGTATTGACGTCGCCGTCTTCCGTTGTATTGTGATTATTTGTCTCTCCCGCAACGAGAAATCGCACCGCACCGCAAAAATTGGCAGAAACATCGGCGAAGTAAAACAATTAATAAAATGCCTGCCAATACAGCTTAACAAAGTTAATGCGTCTACCTAACACCGGAGGCGCCTCAACACTGCTATAAAAATTAACATAACGCGCAAAGCAGAGTTGTAAAAGAGTTAAGCCTTACCCATTTTCAACATCTATCTTCTCTACTCTATCCCTCTCACTGAGTTCCGGCACAATGCACTGCATACGTAGGGTTCATCCCCTGAGTGCTGGTCCTAATTAAAAAAAAAAAAAATCGATAGCTGAAAGTTTAGGGTTAGTAAAAATGGAGCGTTACACGATACATAGTCATTAGGCGGCTTCAGTTGTTGTGTTAATTGAATTTTGCAAGCATGGATGCACAGATCTTTAGTAGCGGTGTAGAGAGCTTCTTGAAATCTGCAATTCTTGTCAAAGATGCCGAATTGAGGTTCCTGGATTGTCAACGATACTCTCTCACTCTCTCTCTGTTGCGATATTGATTTGATCGGCTTGCTTGTTTGGAAGACCAGTGTATACGGCATCCCCAACGGATCCAGTCTTCCTGAATTTCTAAATTAATCTCCTTACAGTTGACGAAGCTAAAACACCATTCAGACCATATTTTTGAAAATTTTTTAAGTACGGCCACTAAGCTTTCATTGTTTTTAAAATATGTATTCTTCAATAATAAATGCACATTGTTCTATCGTTTATCCCATATCTGAAGAGATTTACTAATTCAAGTCTTCAAATTTTGTGTAGGATGATATCAAAAAAATTCAAAGAGTAAAGCAAAATACAAGCGTAATCGTAAGGGGGAGAATGGTACCCCCAAATACCAAAAAAATAGTAATCCCATTTCTGAAGAAATTCAATATTTAAAGTGCTTAAATTTTGTGTAGGATGATATCAAAAAAATTCAAAGAGTGAAACAATATTTAGGCGCAAGGAGAAGGGGGAGAATGGTACCCCCAATACAATAAAAATCTCAGTTATCCCATATCTAGAGCGCTGTAACGACTAAAGACCTAAGGTGAAATTCATAAACGATTCATAAAGTTAATGTGCACATTAAAACCGGTTTTCTCATACAAAATTCGTACATTAACGCCACAATAACTTTAATAATCATTTATGAATTACACCTCTAAAATTTAGTGTATGATACTTTCAAAGTAATTCTAATAGTCAAGTAAGAAATCACAGGCGGAATAGAAGTGGGGAAAGTGTTAGCCCCCTTTTGATCCCATATCTGGAGAGTCATCAAATTTGTTGTAAACTATTTCCAAAAGAATGTGCGTAATCAGGCGAAATACTGCTGGGTTAAGAATGGCGAGAAGGCCAGCCCTCAAACAAAAAATTTCTTTCAGAACGTGCGCCAGCAAGCAGAAAATTGGCGGGCTAGGAAGGGAAATACAATTTGTTTTATTTGTAGGTTTGAAGTTTCAATTAATTATTGGCGCCATTCGACAACAATTTTGAACTCAAATTAAATATAATTTCCTAAATTTTTTTTTGTGAGTGTAGCATAACTGTTAGTATAAATTTATGTAGTCGTATGTACGTAAACAAAATGATGAAGTACTTATAGAAAATTAGCATAAAATAAGAGATTTATTTGCATTAAAAAAAAAGGAAAGAGAAAAATGAAATGGTGAACAACAAAATAACAAAAAGACATTAACAACACTTGCATGTTATATTATTATTTGTTATCAGCAACATCGAAACATTTTCTCACAACACTAAAGTAAAATTTATATATTAAAACTGAGAAGCGAATTAAATGCAAAACAAAAATAAATAAACATAAATTAATTTTTTTTCTGCAACAAATCCAATTTTTATGATCATAATTTGCGCAATACAGTTGTTGTCTTACCACTATTTTATCTTTTATATTTTTGTGGCCAAAACAGTTGCGCTACGAAAAATGTAGGCATTTAAGGACGTAGAGAAAATTATGCAGAGACGGAGTAGTTAAACAAAACGTATGCAAGGTGGTCTTTCATAAAATTTTATTAAAATCTGGGTCTCGTTTCCGTAACGAATATGAGAGTTTCTCGCATCGAAAAGTTTATTATCGTTCTGTGAAAATCAGGATGAGTGAGATAAAAAATTTAAATTTTAAAATTTGTATTAGGTTAGCAGGGAGTCACCCTACTAATCACCCTACTAATCCCACTAATATTCTCTGGATCATCCTACAAAAGATCGAGTGACGTGTGTAATTTCACATATTTTTTCCATGTGAAAACTTCTCACAAGTTAGAGAAACGAGGTGTCTTATTTTGTAACAAAAATATTATGGGTTTATTAAAGGCTTATAAGCTCTTTATACATCATTCATTAATAAATTGAAAAGTTCTTAAGATTACAGAGATGTAAACCTTAAACCTAAACTATGAATTTTAAATAAATATGATCACTATTAGCTTAAGGTAATATTTTCTTCATAACACTTTCACTTATAACGGGTGATTCATGGTGAGGTTTAATTCATAAGGTAAAAATATAATACACGAATTTGAAAGTGAACTTAAAATTTTTATTATCTGTTAAAATATAAATTTATGGCAATTTATTATTTAAAATGATATCATGTACATTTTGGCCGCGACCACGTCTGAGGTGATACATGCGGAAGGTCCAATTTTGGGCGACTCGTTCGAGCATAGCGACTGGTATCTGGCGAATAAAACGAGTAGATAATGTTGGCTTCCACACAGTCAGTCCAGAAGACCTCAGGAAAATAGTCCATACGCTTTAATTTCAGAAAGCACAAAGTAATTTAACATTCTGCGATAACGGTTACCATTGACGGTAACATTCTGATTTTCCTGATTTTTCCAAAAAATCTGTGGCAATAAGAAAAAAGTGCTTAAGTCATATTTTATAGTTATCTAGAAAAACAGTTTTAAATGTTTAAGTGGTTTGATAAAAATGTATTCGCGTTGCGCTAAAAGTTGAACATTCTCTTCTCGATTCTTTTGATTTTTTTACCACATGGTTCTGTCTGCTATAAAATATATATTCAATTTTAAATTTAATATGTTATGAGATAAAATAAGATGTCATTCCAAATGGGATAATTATTTAGAAAAAGAAAAGAAAATTGTGCCAGAACTTCGTTAAAAATCCTTCAATATAAATAAAACTTTACCCAGAGATACTTTTGAATATGAAGAATACGATGGTGTAAATAACTCAAAATCAGCTGTTCTCGACTTAAGTACTTTTTCCTTTATGCCACAAAAATATAATCCATTGATTCCACCACGCCATAAACCACTTCATACCGTTTTGTTTTTAATGGATGGTAGTTCTGGGCACTTTTCGGATTTCTCAACAGCCTAAATACGGCAATTTTATGTATTAAAATATCCATTAGGACAGAAATGTGCTTCTTCACTAAACAAATTTTCACGAAAAAACACCGGACTTCCTTTGAGTTTTTTCAGAGTCCCATTCACTGAAAATAACACCAAAATTTAAGTCGCCTGTCTTTCCATGATGACACGATGACAAACGATACTGAACAAAAATGACAAAAAGTAGTTTGATATGATTCAAGCGTGATGGGAAAAAAAGCATAGTAAAAATCAACAATCACCCATTAGAATCTATATAATTAATAGGCTAGACCATATTTTGTGATGGTCCTTATGGTCACATTATTTAAGCGGTTTTGACAAAACTTATACCAAATTAAAAATATTTATTCAGGGAAATGGACAGAAGTGAAATATTGTAGGTTTGCGGGTGGGTTCAGTATTTTTCGGGACAATTGATGTTTAATAAAGTTGCTACTAATACATGCGTATAACTCATTCATGTAAGTGTTTTTTTCGCAAACTTGGCTTTGCAAAAGAAGATTGCAAATGATCTCTTTGGATGTGCCAAAGAAAATTGTAGGAATGTTAAAAGAACAAAAAAGAAGAGCTCTCATTAAATAGATTTAACTGATTTGATTAGCAGGTATTTCATGTCTACATTTAACTAACTGTTCTCCAAATGTACCATTAAATAATTTTTTTCTGTGCTTGTAACAGCTCTTCTAGTTGTCGGGATTTTTTTCATGAGCAAAAAAAAAAAACTTCCATTTGATGGAGCCTATCACTGGATTGACAATCCAAAACCTAAGTCACATCGGCGAAGATGCAAGTAGCAGTTGTAGTTGTTTTAAAACAATTTTTAACAAGGTTTTTTTCTGATAATTTCTCTATGAAGATTAAAAAAGAAAATTATTTACATCTAGAATACGGGTCGGTCGCTGGTTATACTGATATTTTATTAGAACTTACACTCGTATTTTGTAGAGTGTTTGAAATTCTTTGCATTTGGCCTCAACTCAGGCTCCGAGATCAAAATGGGGAAAGATCTTTAACAAGTTGCAAATAAAATAAAATTAACAAGAACAACAATAAAAACATTCTTGAAGCCTTACAGCCGTAATGAATTCATTAGTTTCGCATGCAATATTGAAATATTTAACATGATGGTGAATTACAAAAAAAAAATTATCCACTTTTATTAACGGTTCGCGATACGTTCGTTAGTTAAAACGTTTTTTTGTTTTTAGTTTTCTTCAAATAACATTCAATATGAGTGGCCATTGCGCACAAAGATTTTTTGCAGATTTTATTTCATGTTTCTTGTTTTTTTTTTCATGTTTTTTGAACTTAATAAATTAACAACACGTAATATATTAAAGTGTATGTATGTTTTTAGTTTACATGCACGGCCGGCCATTGATTTGAATTGCGTTTTTGTATTTTCTCAATTTATTTTGCTTAGTTTTGCATGTAAAAAATTAATTAAAGCATTAAGCGTTCGTTTAATCTTTTAAATATAATTTTTTCAATTGATACCGGAAATCATGTTTTTTTTATAATTTCAAAATAAAATGAAATTTTGTCGGTTTTTAACATAAATGGGAGTATAATTCATTTAACAGACTCATTAATTAGCGAGATTTCATTGGCATTGATTTATACATAATTTTAATTAAATGTGTGCATTGCCATTATTTTGATCAATTGATCAATGATCATTAGTAATTACTTAGCAAAACAACGTCATTATCATTAGCTAATGCTTAAAATTGCGCTAAGGAACAAACATTGTAGAGCATTACTCTTCCTTTCAGTTCGAGTTGTGACTTACAATTTTAATCCGAAATGTACTTGAATCAATCTAAAAAAGTATTAAAGACTTTTTAAGCTGCCTCTGTTAATTTCGTTTACAGTTCGTGCCCGACAAATCTATCGTGGTTGCATTTCAGTTTTCTTCATTTCTTGTCATCGTGTTGTTAATAGTTTTGGCTGTTATTTCAACTATTTGACTTTCTTATTATCTTCGGGAATTTCGGCTTCAATGATCACTCACATTCAAAGAATGTATGGCTTACGTGCTTTGTAACTTCCCCTTCCCTTGTAAATACAATGCGGTGTATTGTATTTCTTCATTTTGTACAGGAGCTTACGAAAATATCCGTGAAGGCAATCAGTGTGTCCACTAATTCTGGCGCCCCAAAAATCCGTCTTTTATACAGAAATCAAATCAAACTGATTAGAAAATCTATGCAAAAGTGAAAAACCTCATTATAACTCCTTTCTAGTTTGTATTTTACTATCGTACGAAATATTAAATTCCCTTCTTAACTTAGCCTCAATTTAAGAATAGACCAAACTGCCAGCAAATCCAATCAGAAAACTAAAGAATTTAAAAAAATGGTCGATTATTAATGTGAATATTTGTATGTTTGGATAACGCTAAAACTGGTCAATTTATTTTAATGAAATTTGTTAGACGGACTGCATGTAACCCTGATTAAAATAAAAGGATACTTTTTAAGGGGCAAAAAAAAAACACGAATTGAAAGTTTTGGTACTCTTTATTTTTCTACTAATATATTATAAATTAACATACTTTTTGTTGATTCATATCATGAGAAACTGGTACTTTTGGTACTGTTTTACTTATGGTACTTTTTGACTTCTGGTGCTTTTTTAGTTTTGGTACCTTTTCTTTTGAGAGTTTCTCTTACTAGATTTTCATCAAGTTTGGAAGACGATTGGCAGTGAGCCAGATGAAAACAAAGGGTACTTTTTACGAGCTAAAAATACGGGACAAATTAGTAGTTTTATTAGTCTTTAATTTCGTACTTCGATTTTATCAAATTTTTTTATAAATCAACTGAAATTAGAAAAAAAGTAGTATTTTTACTTATGGTACCTTTTTACTTTTCGATCTTTTTACTTTTGGTACTTTTTCTGATGATAAATTCTCGTAATGGATTTGAATGAAAATTGAAAGACGAATAGCATTTAACCCAGATTAAAATAAAGGCTACTTTATAATTTGTAAAAAAGCAACAAATGAGAAATTTTGGTACTTTTTATTTTTGTAGTAGAAAATATATCTATTATAATATTTTTTAAAAAATTAACATACTTTCTGGGAACTCAAATGAAAAAACTGGTAATTTTTGTACTTTTTACTTATGGTACTTTTTTAATTATGGGACTACACCAATACCTCACTTTGCGTCGTGGTTACGTTCCAAAAAAACACGACGCAAATTGAAACGACGCAAAGTGAATTATTTTTTTATATAGCCAACCATGTAAATATCGAAGATAGGTTCACTAGCTACGAAAATACTACTTTTTTAAAAGAAAGTTGAACAAAGTAAACATCTAAAAAACAAAAATAATATAAAATTTTATTACATACAAACAAAAAAAAAACAAATTCAATTAAAACAAAATAAAATATTCAATTAATTTATAAAAACAAAAAAGCACAACACACTAATTGAAACTGAACTCTAAACTAAGCAAAACAAAGTGAAAATAAAACTGTATGTATGTTTGTATTAAAATTGAGTTGATTTTCAGTTAGAAAGGGAATCCCCGAGTTTTGATGGCATCGCGCAATTACAAAAAAAAGTCGCGCCATCTTTTAGAAAAAAAACGAAAATTTAAAAAATTACAAAAAAAAAAAGTAAAGACTCGAACCCAAAACAACGCAACTTCGAAAATCTAACGACGCACAGTGAAAATAAGTACTAATTCAGCAGCGACGCAACTTCGAAAAAACGCAAAACGAAACGACGCAAAGCGAGGTATTGGTGTATTTACTTTTGGTGCTTTTTTAATTTTGGTACTTTTTCTTTTTTGAAATTCCATTAATGAAATTGAACGAAATTTCGTCGAAGGTTAGCATATTATTAACTTTAAAATTTAGGGTACTTTTCAATTGGTAGAAAAGGGACAAATTAGTAGTTTTAGTACTTTTGTATTTTTTTACTAATATATTATAATTGTTTTTTAAATTAAAATACTTTTTGGGGACTCAAATGAAAAAAACCTGGTAATTTTTGTACTTTTTACTTTTTTCTTTATTGAAATTCTATTAATGAATTTAAATGAAATTTCGTCGAAGGTTAATTTTAAGGTTTTTTACTCTTGCTGCTGTTTTACTTTTGGTACTTATTCTTGAGAAATTCTCTTAATGAATTAGCATGTGACCCAGATTAATCTATAGGTTACTTATTAAATACAAAAACGGATCAAATTGGTACTTATTGCTGTTTTATAGATTTTTTTTTCCATTAATATGCAGTGGGTAAAATAAGCACAAACTTGTGATTTTGATACACAGACCGTTTATGCCTTCATTAACATGTAACGTGAACGAAGTTTTCGGGTAAAATCTAGTATTTATATAAAAAATACTATTTTAGTTCTTTTTAATTAAAGTTTTATTTTTCTGCTAAATTTCTTACAAAACCATGTTCATTCATGTAACTAACTTTTGCACACTTTTGATCACTACGACGACACGATAAGTATCTTATCATGATGGTGTCTTACAAAACGATACAACATATAAACAGTCAATCTAATAGACTGGTTTAATGATGCAGCACATACTCGAACCGGATTGCATGCTGCCATGAAGAATGCTCGTTCTGTTGTTATTAAAATATATTATTATTAAACTTGACCATATTTGCCGATTAAGTTTCTTCTTCACTAAAGACTTTTTTATGCATGAATGCCTTTGCATGCATGTTATTTCTATTAATAATAAAGAAAATTAGAAAAAAAGGTGTCTCAAACACGTATTAAATCAAAACAAAACATCAATATTAAAGACAATGATGAAGCTTAAAAGTTGAACAAGCTTTAGTTGAAGGCCTATTAAATAGAGTTGCATTTTGAAGAGCAATTATCAACTTGCAACAAAAACAGCAGCAGCTGCAGCAGCAACAACTTAATACAAACACAAGTTTGATATAAATGTAAAAATCGATCAAAATAATAAAATTTAGACATTTGAAAGTCAAAGCAATCACGCTAGACAAAGTTCGACAAGACTGTATGAAAGTTTTAAAAATAAAACACGAAAGCAAAAGAAATAATCTGTTCAATTTTATTGAAGAATTATGATGTAAACGGTTGTTTAACATTTTAGCTGTCAGGGGAAGTTGACAGGTGGAAAATTATATTTATGTATATGTAAATCATCTTTGATATTTACACATTAAAGTTACAGATATATGGATTTTTAGCAACAATGCACTATGGCTCAGACTTCCGCTGAATTTAACGAAAAACTAATTTTTTTTCCTCTCTCTCTCTCTTTTTAATGTGATTGCTGCTGCAATCTGGTGACGAATATTTTTGACTAATTGAAAACTTACATGAAAGTTTTTTTTTTATTTTTCTATTAAATTTATAAATTGGGAAATATCAAATTTTTACATTCATCGAAAAAGTATTTTCCATTTAGATGGCAGCTAATCACAAGGAATGCGACATCAATATTGTGACAGATGTCAACAATGACGGCTTGTCAGAACACAATTTCCATGGAGATTATATCATTCATAAAATTGTCATAATGTAAATGGACAATATGACATTATTATTATGGACATCATGACACTATAATATTGGGGTATATGAAATGTGTCACCATGTCATTAATTTTACAAATATACATATGTACATATATATATATATATATATATATGTATATGTATATTTTTGTTCATAAATGCTTATAAATTATATGTAGCGCGATTTTCAGAAAGATTATGGAAGAGAAAATTTAAGAAGCTCTGTAGAAGATCCGTAGTAATCATTTCGTGATTTGTGTATTTTCTATTCAGAATGTCATTTGTACAACTCATTAAACCGCTTTTCAACCATTAGAATAGATGGTGCAGAATTCTCAAAATATTTAGGAAGAATTTATTTATTGGTTTCGGTATTAGCTTTTTACGACTAAAATAAATAATTTTTGATAAGCTCACGAAATTCACCTCTTTCTATTTTCGCTAAAAATTACCAGGTTGTGTAGTTTGAATGGCTGTTAAAAGTAATTAATAGATCCGGCTTTCCCCAAACTAGACAAAAGTTTTTCTAATTGATAACAGTTACCGTAAGCAGAGTTGCATTTAAAAACTGCCCTTATCAAACTGCCTTCATTAACAAAACAAACAATATATTTAGTTTAATTTGATGAAAAAAAAAAAAAATGGCAAACTGTGCCATAGTGCAATGTTATGGAAATACTTGCTTAAGCAACATCCTATTTCTCATTTTTTTTAGTTGTTTGTTTTAAAACTTTGCACTTTGAATGGATCATTTTGACAGTTAAGGTAGTAAATGTCATTTGTGTTAATGATAAGCGTAGTTAAATGTTACCAGCATGGAAAATTACATGTGACATGTTTACGAATAAGTTGTTGTCCAGAGACAACATCTTCGTATCAAGATGGTCAAAAGAGAGCTTAAAAATTATTTTTATTTTCTTTTGTTTTTCTATGACAAGTTCGGCGTTCTTGTTTGCAATCCAGCAAAAGGTTTTGCAAGGAACACGGATTGTTTTCGTAATTAAAAAAATGCCTTTTTTTTGCTCATCCCGACAGTTGCCTGATTCATTACGGGACAAACGTTTAACAATAATCATTTTTATTTAGATGGATTTGTACTTGCACACCACTTACTTGCAAATAGTGTGAGTAACATCAAACTTTCACGATAGTTTCAGTTTTGTGCTGGGAAGGGCTTTTCAACGCTTGCCATCGATTTCAGCTTGGAAAACTAAATCTTCCAAAATGGCATCGTAGACAGCGGTCAAGGTACGGGAACGTACGTTTCTAAGTTTTACATTTTTGTTGCACACACTCCAAATCACTTAAGTAGAGAATTTTATTTTATCAAATTTTAAGGATATTGCAGGACTAAAAAAAATTTTCCGTTTAAATGAATTTACAATAAAGCAAAAATCCATTCTCAATTTTTAATTAATTAAATTTAAGCATACGATAATAAATTCTTTATATAAGTGATTCGCAGTGTACATACAGCACTGAAGAAAAAAAAATAACTACAATTTGGGAAATGTTTACTAGTTTTAGTACAAATTGCTTGTTTTTAAGAAATTCTGTAAACATTTTTATTTTAATTTTTTACTCACAAGAAAATATTTCCTAAAAACTAGTTTCGTGTTTATCCAAATAATGAGTCGAAATTTCGTCTTGTGACAACGCCATCTGTCGTGCCTAGGAGCAATAACCCACATTCGATGTGTCATCGTCAACGTCGCCGTCATTTTATTGTCAATATCACTTTGTATCAACGGCAACATAAGTGCAATAATAATTTTGCATTCTCTTAACAAGATGGCGTCGACGTTGACTGTTTATCGTTTATGACAACATAAGAAATACACATCTCTAAATGTTTTAATTAGCTGATATGGTTGGTTAGTTGTTTTGTTTTTGAAAAATTTAATTTATAAATGAAAATATTAGCAAAGTTAATTGCTTGAAACTACATATTATTTTGAACTAAAATTAATTTTGTATAAATGAGTAATTATTATAAGGCTTAAGTTCAGTTTTATTGAATTAATGAAAATTCAAATTACTAAGAGTTTTTATTTTGAAAAACATTAGCATGTGCACTCCGACTAGCAAAACATATCAGTATAGCTACAACTCTCATCAACGTTCATTCGTCCATTTTTACAATTTATGTAAAGTGGATATTAATTGGGAAATAATATCAACTATTTAACCAAGTTTTCAGCAGAAATAGAATACGAGAATTATCATACATAATTCCTTTTTATTCCATTTTAACATTTTAAACCATTTTCCGATTAGTACGAAATTCCCCATTTCTGATTTCTCACTACTAATATTCAACAAACACACTCATAGTCCGTTATATTCAAAGTAATCTGCTTTGCAATTTTAACGTATTGTTGTTTTTTCTTATATTTTTAAATCTAAATTAAAAACATTTGCTTTGTACGGCAAAATGTCCTTAAATTTAGTTAAAAAAAAAACATACAACTTTTAGAAAACGTGCTCTTAAATTAAATAAAAAATTGTTAAAAAAATCTATGCAAAAAAATTAATTAATAAAATTTGGGAAATTTTTTAAACAATTTTTAAGGATATTTTTTTACTTAAATAAAATCCTTGTTGATAATCATAGAGGGTAAGGTTCGTAAATTTAATAATCAGAGAAATATTAGATAGACATTGTTAATATTTTTCCAGCAACAAAGGAAAAATTTTAAATCTAAACATCTTATTAGATTTCAACTACACGACTGAATAGAACAAACGTTGTTTTTGGTAGAAGCCACTAAACCTCATCAGTATTCATGTGTAAATGCTTTCACGACTTGTTAGGTACATTACTCTGTTAAACGTGATCACTTGTCTTATTAATACACATTTCGAATGCAAATATTATACGAGACTTCTCACTACTAATTTGATGTTACCTGGTGACTTTTTATTTTTCCCCAGCTGGCATTTGCATGATTGTTTGACGAGCGCGATCATTTTGCGTCTCTTTTTATAAACGTCCACACGATTCTTGGAGTGGATTTATATTTTTCTCTTCAAAAAGATGGTTTTGCGAGCGATTTTTACGATTTTATGATAAATAAATCGTCGTTTATGCATTTTAGCGGGCATTGGAGGTCTGTTAATAGTTAACAATCGTGTTTCACTCTTCGACCAGATACTCTTGCAAGTTACTTAATCGACTGTTGGACGGCTGTTTTGTTAAAGGGTCTTAAACGATCCGTAGGTGACTAATTATGTTGCACCGTAGACAATTCGTATGGAAGAATCGCGATCGGAATTCGTCATCATGGACGATCGGTTTAATCGTCTTCTCCGATCGCGGAAGAGTGTTTTACGATTAAAAATGCTAGCTGGGTCACAATATATAAACAAGTACATATACAAAATATTTTTCTTTAATTTCTTTAAGTGTAGTAGTATATGTGCATATGAATATTAATTTCACAAAGAAAGTTGGCAACGTACGAAATAGAATCGATGGATGTTTTTTTATTTATTTTAATTTAAGCTCCCAGCCATGGACACTTAATTTTATGTTGGTAGTGATGGCGATGCATGATCATGTGATTGCTGTGAATCTTACAACATATAATTACGATCATTTTTTTAAACTTAGGCTGATTGTTGTAAAAAGTTGTTGCTATCAATTTTTTTCTATGCATGTATATATTTATATTTTTATTTTCATTTCAAAAAGAAGAGAAACTATTTTCATTTTTAAATTATTTGAACGTGCAACAAAACATGTGTTTTCGTCTGTGCATCTGTGTGCGATCATCTTGTCTTAAATGGTTAATGAAAAGTGTGTTATCTACGAATATCTCGCTGTGGCAGACCCCTATGGCGCTATTTTAATTGCCACATTCTTCTGATTAAGTTGTAAATAAGTTCATTAGCAAATTGTAGGTTTTCTTTAGAAAACTGCAACAAAAATTGCAGACAACCAACAACAATGATTGTAAGAAAAGTAATTGCTTTTAATTATATTTAATTTTTATGTAATTAAAATTAAGAGACTTTTGTGAAATTTAGTTGGATTAAAGAAATATTAATGCCACTTAAATAAAAGCTTAAGAGATTTCATTAAATCGTATTTTAATGTTTTCTTATATTTCTTGTTAGAAAAACAAAGAAAATTTAAATTTCACTACTTTTGCAAAAATTCACACAGAAAATATAAGTTTGTAAAGAAATTTATATGAGCGAATGAAATTTGTGAAAGTGATCATTAAGTGCGTAATTATTTTTAAACTTTATATCAAACATTAAAAAAAAACAGAATGGAGAAGTTATGATTTCGGCTTTGCAACACATTTACATACATATATGTCACACCTGTCACCTTAATACAAATCTAAAATGAGGGACTGAAAAAATCTCTCTCTAATGTTAATGGGAAAAATTGTTAATTAAATATTTTCAATCTTTGATATTTTGATGTCGATTTCATTTCTAAAATTTTACAAAATTTGTGTTCGATCTTGGTAACAGCGTTGCCATTTTCGCGCTTTTAATGCTAAATCTAGAATATATATAGAGAGTAGCTCTGGCCCAGCAAGCATTTAATCCATACACACATACGCCTCATCCCAAAAGGCACGATTCAAATGAGAACAGTGATTTATGAGATAATTATAATGATTATTTGTAATGTAAAATTTAATTTATTACAACTATTAAACAATAATCTACCTGCTACGAATTATAAACAAAACTAATCTTTTTTTTTTGGGGTGTGTGTTTAAATGTTTGCTCGTGTTTTTTTTTTTTTTTTTTTTTTTTGCTTTAGATCATTTTTGAGACCACCAAACAGCTTTTATCGTTGGTTATTTTTCATATTTTCTGTTTGAATTGTTATTTAATTAAAACTTTAAACAACCAGTTAGTTGCATTTTTTTTTTTTTTTATAAAAACTGATTAGTTTTTTTCAATTTGAACTGCTGGTGGTGTCAGTATGTCTGTGCTGCAAATGCAGTTTTAAAACTAAGAAAAGGTTTGCTGGAAAAACTTGTTTATTTTTAAAATAATTTTTACTATTGTCTGCTGTACTCTTAAATCACTTCTTTGAAAAGAATTTTAAAATGCTGCCATTTCTATGTTACGATAATTTCAAATGCAATTGTATTTGAATAATTATAGTTTTTGTTATATTTCTTAAGTTTTCAGCAATTATGTACTTCAATGGTGTTGAAAGTCGACATTACAAAACTTTTACAATGGAAATTCTGCTGAGTTGGTTTGATTTGGAGGCGGATCATCTATCTTTTACACTTAAGTCAGTGGCTCAAAATATTTTTTTGTTTGCTTAGGACTGGTACTCTGTTCAAATTGTGTAAAATATATTGAACAACGAATAAAGTGATGTTTAATCAGTGTTAACTAAACTATTTTGTTAGTTTACATAATTATGTACTCGTTTTCATACCAGCGAGCTGCAACAAGTATGATCGAGCCTACTTATTCCCTAACGTTGAATTTTAAGAACAATACAAAACAAGTATTATTCAATTTTATACTCGTTCGCTTTTTATGCACAAGCAGAAAATTCATCAACAAGAGTAAATCATTTCGATCATTTGATGCGAATGTGCATGATCTGATTGCATGATACAATGAATATAAGGCATATGCAGAAATACAAAAAACACCAAATCTCTATATATTTTGTTGGTGGAAAATTTCATTTCGGAAGTCAAAGGTATAAATATGTACGTGTGCATGTTTCAAACTGTGACAAAAATATAAATAAAAATTATTTATTCAAATACGAGTACAAAATTACTTTAACAACTGAATAAAACACTTGTTCCGCTAACAACACGTTGGCTTCGATTCAAGATGAGTTTCATACGACACAGTTTATAACGACACAGTCAGAATAGAGTTGTGTAAAACATCTTCAAACTAGAGTTGTGTAAAACACCTTCAAACGCTCGTTTTTGACACAAACCAATGATCAAACCCATGTATTTTAAATGGGTGTGATAATTGGTTTGTGTCAAAAACGAGCGTTTGAAGATGTTTTACACAACTCTACTTCAAACGCTCGTTTTTGACACAAACCAATGATCAAACCCATTTAAAATACATGGGTTTGATCATTGGTTTGTGTCAAAAACGAGCGTTTGAAGGTGTTTTACACAACTCTAGTCAGAATATTCATGTTAGCACAAAACAACAAGTGAATAAAACTGAATGTTTGAAACGAACGGTTGCGTAAACAAGTGTTTTTTGCTTTTGAACAAAAACGATTAGATCATAAAAATCAATGTGCATAATTAAGTATACCCGAAAATTAAGCACTTGCTGCAGCTCACTGTTTCATACCTTTAAAAGTATGCTACATTGTTTTTGGTTTGTCAAGTTTTTTTGATGACGTCTCATGACAATTGGTTTCGGAGAGATAAAAATTGCCTGCTATCGCCCTTCTAATCCTAAAAACATATTTCTTATGTACCGTTTTTGAGTTTCATCAAAACAAGTTGGATAGTTTCAAAGAGACAAAAATTGTCCCGATTACCCTCCCGATCATAGAAATCTATTGCTTTTGTATCGTTTTCAGAGCTGATCTATCTGTGTTTTAAAATTACATCAAAATCTGTTAAATAGTATTAAAGAGACAAAAGTTGCCCCGATCACCCTCCCGATCCTAGTTTTCAACAAAATATATTGATTGTGTATCCTTTTGGGAGCTGATTTAAGTTTCATAAAAATCGATTGAATTATTTAAAAGGGTCGGAAATGTAGGAAAATTCGTGTTTCCTATGAATTTTTTTTTTTTTTTTTTTTTGCAAAACCGATTCAGGCGCTTACCAGTTAAAGTGTAACAAACAATGTTCCTTTCGCTTTCGACCAGGGACAGAGGAACGGAAAGGTGCACAGAGCGACAGAAGGTCGGACAGACGGACTGAAAGACGAACAGGTTGACTGTAAGTAGATTCCATACTCATAAATAAGACACTGTTTTTACTTTAAAGACCCTTTCCTTAATAGATCTCCGCTAAAACGATAATGACTATTTCGAGGGTATGGAGACGTTAATCTCCTCTTGACCCTATTCTAAGCATTTTAACGGTAGACTAAACATTCTATGTCCAATTCGAGACTTCAGTCCACATTTTGTTGGAAAAATTTTTGGAAATCGGTCATATAGTTTCAGTTAAGTACTCTAAAATATACCGAATCAAGAGGTACTCGTAGTTAGTTTTTTGTAACTAATTTTACGCTGGAACTATTCAAGCGAATTGGAAATAATAAAATATATTTTAAAGGTATTTATCTACAGATGTGCACAATTAGTATTTTATAAAAATCGATTTAGTATGTATTTTGGAAGCTATAACCATTTTAAGTTTCTAATTCAAATTTTAATTTCTAGTGTATGCCTCACGTACGAGTATGGTTGAAGCAATGATAAAATATTAAAAATTCTAAATATATTCTACTCTGAAAATCTACTAATTGTTTGAGGGAAGAAGATTTTTAATATTTCTTTTCCGAGCTGTAAAGAGAACTATTATATATTTAGACACCAAAAATATATACGCATATTTAATCATCCTTATTCCATATGGCAACGCCAATAGAAGACAACACCGTTTTCTATCTTTTGTTGCCAATCGGTATTCTATGTGGTAATATTGCCATTTATCGATAACTTTTACTTATGTTTGGTATTTTGTAAGCAAAATTGATGTTGATGTTGTCTGTAATTGCCTTTGATTTTGTCGTCGGTATTTTTGGTGTTGTCTTGCATTGTTTTGTGTTGTGTTTTAAAACTTTAAAAAAATTAACGTTACGCAGAGAAAACAGTGCCTAATAAGGAAAACCTTATTGAAAAAATCAAGAAGGAAACTTATGGTTTTTATTAGGTATTCTTGTTGTTTTTTTTTTTTCAATAAGGTTTTCTTCTTGATTTTATTAGGCATTCTTATTGATTTTTTCAAAAAGATTTTCCTTATTAAAATAATAAGACTTCCTTTTTGAAAAAAATTCGCAGAGATATCTTAGTAATTTTGTTCTATTTTATTAGGTATTTATTAGGCACTGTTTTCTCTGTTGTGATGTTAGGAAATACAAATCTGATGTCATCAGAACGTCATGGTACGTCCCGAATGCTTATTTACAACATGTATTTGTATTATCTGGATGGAGGGGTGATGAAAACATTTTTATAAAACTTACGTATTCAGGGAGTTGAACCAAGGAACTTCGGTTTAGTAGATTGGCACTCTATACATGTTAGCAGCCAGTTTAAGAAGATGATTTATTGCCGCACAAAAAAAATTATGAAAAAATTGTTCCTTTGTTGATTTATATGTATGAAATAACAGGCAAGCTAATGAAATCAAGAAGAAAACCTTATTGAAAAAAACAATAAGACGACCTAATGAAATCAATAAGAAATCCCTTTTATTTACAATTCATATGAAAACCTAATAGAATCAAGAAGTTTTTCTCTATGGATTGTTTTTTTTGTGCCAAAAATAACGGAAATTGGGTAAAAAAAATTGTAAATAACAAGTTTTCTTCTTGATTTTATGTGGTTTCCTTATTGAAAAAATTAATAAGATTTACCACATAAAAACAATAAGTAATCTCTTCGAAAAAATCTTCGCTTCTTTCTGCTGGGAATAGCCCTTAGCCTAAAAGCGTTTCATAGAGAAAATCTTATTGATTCTATTAGGCAGTTTTGGCTCTGTGTGTATAGATAAACAGGCAACATCGTCACAATACTGTTAGGGAATACAAAATTAGTATTGATGTTGTGTTCTATTGATGTTGCCTTAAAATTGTTGCCGACGCGTAATAAAATAAGGGTGAATAGTTTTACGTGAAAGCTAGAGATTTATTTACATTTTAAAAATTTCATTTACAATTTTACCAAAAATATTTTACTTAATATTTTTCGTAGTAAAACAGTCAAGAATTAGCTCCATAGTAATATAGCAAGCAATTTAAAAGCTAATTTTCTCTAATAAATTAAACAGATTTAGTTTAGTTTTTTTTTGTTCTTTCCAGTAATTGCAAAACCATAATAACCATTCAAATATGAGAAGTTTTTTATTATAACAAAAAATATGCCAGTAGGAAAAATATGAAACAGTTAAAATTCTATATTGGTTGCAGTGCTGTTAGCATGTTTGCAATGCAGAAAATCTTTAGTGGCACGGCCGAAGCATTACTATGACGGGAATCTTTAGTAATGAAAAATTTTGTGATATAATAATTTTATTATCGAATATTTTTAACATAAAAAATAGCCCCAAAGTAAAAAACTGGCCATTTTTAATGGATCCTAAATATTATTGTCTTTGTTTCTGTCACTCTGAGAAATATGCCGATCTAGTAATGTGAAAATTTAAAAATATTGTATAAGCACATGTACGAAAGAAATATGTATGTATTGCCGTTTGAGAAATATTTTTTTAAAAAAATATTTAAAAAAATATGCATATTTATATGGCAAAAAAATATTTTAGTCTCACAGCGTTGTGTACAATGGATGGATGAATGGTGAAAAATTTTTAAGATTGAATAAGAATAAAAATTTCGTGGAGTGTATATGTCTATTTCTGTATGATCGATATATTTCTTGTAAATAAAGGGTTTTTCTTATAGAGGTATAGAACTTTATAATGGAATAAACCAAAAATGAATTTTTTTAATTGATATGAAATTTAATTTATTTGAAAGATGATCTTCTGGCATTATAATTTAAATATGAGTTCTGTTATACGTAGTCTAATCTGGAAGTCCAATTTTCGATGACATTTTCTAACATTTGTTGCCGTATATCGGTAATAACGCGGCAAATATTGTCCTCCAAGTGGTAAATTTTGGGCTTATCAGTCAAGACTAGCGGCTTCACATACTCCCACAGAAAATAGTCTAGCGGCGTTAAATGGCACGATCTTGGAGGACAATTCACGGGACCGAAACGAATAAATCAATTGTGGCATGAGCTGTGTGGCACGTTGCGCCGTCTTCTTGAAACAAAGGCTCGTGTATATCATGGTTTTTCAATTGATGAACGAATAAGTCAATAATCATGGCTCTGTAGCGTTCTGACCGACGGCGTTTTTAAAGAAGTACGGACAAATGATTCCACAAGCCCATAAAGCATCCCAGCAAAAAATTATTATGTTTCTGGAAGCAGTAACAAATTTTCATGCTTTCGAGATCCGCAGTTTTGAAGCTGCACAAAAAGAAGGCAGAGAGATCGCTCAACTTATTTTTAAGCACGTTGAAGTTGGTCGGATATTTACATTTAATTGACACGAATAATAGAGTAAACAGCGAATGCAAAATAAAATTTAATTTAGTTGCTCTCTGCCTCTCTCTCTTATTTATTTAAACTTGTGTTTTTGCCTTCAGATGAATTATGTATGGTAGAAGATGACGCAGTCAAACAAATGCATAATTCAGATAATTAAAACATGATTTAAGGGCATTTTGGATGATTAGAAAAAAGCGATCTTTTATGCATAAAACAAGAGTTTCAAACTGGGACATCGCGAACAAAAATCATGCATGTCCGAAGCGCTTTTCGCAGCAGGATGCACAACAACAACAAGCATCTCTCCCTTACAAACCTGCTTCTGACGACGCAGAAGTTCTTGCTGGGATACCGAACTGTCAGTACGAAGTCTCTGTAGATGCGTGTTATCATTTAGAGTCAATGTAGTGCGAAAACGTTCCATACTTAATGGAATTAATGGCTTTGATGGACGATTATGTTGACCAGAAAATGGGCGTAGTGCGCGATACGTATTTCGAAAACAGAATCCTGATTTTCAAAATAAATTTGCACAATTTGGAAGCGTTGTTCAGCAAAGTCAACAGAAATCACTTGACAGCCGACAAAATAGCCACCACTATGTGTTGTCAACTTAAAATTCTGTAACTCTATCAAACCAGCATTTATTTCGTGCAAATATTTATTAAGCAGCACTTCTTGCGATTACTTGTCTGTGGAAGATGTTTAAATTTCCTAAGGCGAAAACTTTAATTATTAAACACTGTTTATTTTTTTGCTTCGTAACAGAACGTGATCCTCTATAAAATGCTATTTATATTTAAAAATTATGTATTTTTGTTACTCTAATGAATTGATGAAATTATTATAACAAATAAGGAAACATTATTAAAATAGTAAAAGAATTTTAGGGAAATTATAATCAGAAATGTTCCCATTTGTACCCAAGCAAGTACAATTTTCAAAATACCACTCACCATCCCTGGCTCAAAGTGTATTTCGATGAAATTTTAAAGGTTAAAGATTTAACAGAACTTAAAATGGAGACTCCATTTGGCTCAGCATTTTATTATTAATGGGCGAAAAGGTCTTCTCATGCATTCCTACTTAATGAAAAAAAAAAAAGAAATATTAAGCCAACGAAAAGAAAGATGTTGGTGAGAAGAAAGAGAGATTTACAATTGCTAAACTTTAAAGTGATTAAAATGATTATTTAACGTTCATTAAGGTGAAACCTACATAAAATCCGGTAATAATCACAAACGATATTTACAGTGTATCTCGTAACATAGACAGCCATTTCTATTTCACACATGTACATGCATGTACGCGCATGATGCATATACATTAAGACAAACTAGTCAATCCATTGCATTTCCAAGATACCAGGAAGATTCTGGTCTTAATCATAAATGCATGATGTTTAAGTTTTTCATTTTACTTTGTAATTTCTTTAAGCCAACATAGTGTCAGCTTTTTATATGCCACCATATGTGGCAAATACACAAAATACACATGTACTCATGTATGTATGTGGCATATTATATGACAAGTAAAACCACTTGTATGTCTTAACATTTTTATGAATGGGCGTTTTAATGCAACATGACAAAAAAATTTTATAATGAATAAAAATACAAAAATTGATTTTTCTGTTTTTTTTTTTTTAATTTTTCTATAAGAAAAAGTTGTTTTTTTTTACATCATTTCTTTCATAATTATTTTAAAAGTTACGTTATATGTATATTGTCTTGATTTAAAAATAAGAAATTATAATAATTCATTCAAATTCATGTGGAAAGTCTGGATTAAAAATATTTTAGGTGTTAATCATTATGGCGCAAGAAGTCTACTTAATGTATGGCATCAATAACAAAACTAAATGTGAAGTGCACAGATGTGTCTCGATAAATTTTGCTTGCTCCCTTTTCACTATATAAAAATGGGAATGTGAGTAACTCTGCATACACGATAATGTTTTTGAGATCAGAGCGCGGTAATTAACTGTCACTTTGCAGAAGTCGATTCAAAATTTTCAATCGTCTGTTTATGCGTCTAACCAGAGGTTTGCAATGTAAGAGCTGTAAAAGAATTAAGAATTCTGCACTTTTTCAACATATATCTACTGTGCGCTATCCCGCTGCGCAAAACACAACAAAATGTTTTACATGTCGTGTCAAGATAAATTTTCTAAAATATATTTATTTGGAAAAAAAAAACTTAAAACGATTTCGAGTCGAAAAATTTCGTCGATAATTGTGCCAAAAATATTGGGAAAAAATACATGTGGCAATCGGGGACTGCCGCGGTAAAGCTATTGCATAGCATTTTTTTATCAACTTATGCAATTATATTACATATTACGTTTTGTTTAATAACTCTGTTGTTATTCTGGCAATACTGTATGTTAATGAAATCAAAATCAATAGCATACTTTAGGGGTTAACATTCATTGGGCGATTTAAATATTTAAAAAAAAAAACAAAAGACTTAAGAAACAAACTTAGTGACAGGTTTTTTCGTTTCAAAAAACAAAAGACTTAAGAAACAAACGTTTCAAAATTTCTTGATTCGGTCGCCTCAAAGCTCGCGATAGAAGCTATGCAATAGCTTAAAAAATTTTTATATTTTGTCACTCAAAAAACTTTTAAGGAAAATATCCCTACAAGAAATTGCTGATGGAAACTAACACACACAAAACTTATTTACTAACACTCTTGCATCTATGAATATGTTTACATCAGATCTGATTAGTAAAATACTGTGGAGTGAGCAGAGTTCAGATATATGTTTTACTAGAGGTCACGAAACCAACAAGTATGAAAGAGAAACAAAATCACACGTACACGAATGTTTACATCAGTTTCTTCATATTGCCCTTAATAAAATGATAGAGAATGCTGATGGGTATACCCATCAGCAATGCCCATCAGATGATGCATCAAATGACCGTCATTGTTCTTGTAGGGATAAGATAAAAATAAAGAGTTATTTGTTTTTTTTTATATATGAGGTTTTCCAATAGGGATGATATGATTTTGAAGTGACGTTTCGGCCATTTGTAATATGTCATGATCTGTCATTTGTTTTTCATTGCATTCAGTAGTGTTTACAATTTCATCAGGGAGAGACATAAGGAAGAAAAACGTTTACAAATTGTTCAGTTTTATTATCAAAATGCCCGTTCTCCAATTGCAACTTTTCGTGCGCTTTACCCATTTTATGGTCGTAATAATCGTCCAAGTGTGCTCGCTATTCGTCGAATTGTTGAAAATTTTCAGCTTACATTTTCTTGACATCATGTTCAAGTGCCAATAAGACAAAGAACCGCTCGAAGTAATGCAAATATTGCTGCCGTTCAGGCAAGTGTTGCTGAAGACCGCAATTTGTCGATTCCAAGACGTTCCAATTGGGACTGTCTTAAACCACAACCTGGCGGATTTTGAGAAAGGATTTGGGTTGGCATCCGTATAAAATTGTTCTCACTCAAGAACTGAAGTCATTGGACCGCCGTAAACGTCGTGAATTTGCTAATTTTGCCACACAGCAAATGCAACAATTGAATTATTGCGAGAAAACTTTGGAGATTCGATTATTTCAAGAAATTGTGATATTGAATGGCCTCCAAGAAGTTGTGATTTAACACCATCAGACTATTTCTTGTGTGGTTCTTTGAAGTCATTGGTCTTTCGGAATAAACCAGACTCTCTTCAAGCTTTACAAGTCAATATTGAACGTGCCATTCATGGCATACGACATGATTTAGTGGAAAAAGTGCTTGAAAATTGGGTTCATCGATTTCGTTCCTGCAGAAGAAGTCGTGGAGGCCATTTGAATGACGTTTTATTTAGAACTTAATTGTATCGATTGTACTTCACATTAAATGAAAAACTTTTGAATTTCCTTTTTTCTAAAGAAATCATATCACTCTTATTGGAAAACCTTTTATAATAAGTGGTTCATTTACTTAAAAAAAAAAAAACAGAATTAATGTTATAAGATAATATTTACGAAAAACAATTTTAGTGTTTAGGGGCTGTGCAGATATTACGTAACGCTCCAAGGGGGGTTAAAGATTTGTTACGGATTGGAAATTTTGCACTAAATAATTATTAAAAAGCGTTCCGTTGGGGTGGTGGGGGGGTATAAAATCTCTGAAAACAGCGTTACGTAATATGTGCACAGCCCCTTATGGGACATATTCTTAAATCATCACTAAGTGGTAACGTTTTTAAGTGTGAATTTAAGTTATTCACAGTTGGTTACTTTCAGCAAAAGAAGTTTCCACTTAATTATGGGTACAGCTGTAACTAAATGCCAACTAACTAATACATTCAAAGAACAGCTGATGATTGCTGCTTGCGTCCATTTTTATTGCATCAAAAAACATCAATATACGAGGGCGGTTCGGAAACTTCTTAGCCTAGCACAAAAAGCGCGGTATAAACAGAAAAAAGTTAAGTGTTTTGGAAACTTCCATCTCTGCTATGAACCTATGTTAAATTTTGTTTCGATCTGGCAACTCCTTCATATAGAAACAGGTGTTCACAAAAGAAGCATCCGCGATTTTTTTACAATGGAAAAATTAGAAATGCGTGGTGTCATTAAATATTTACATAAAAAAGGTTTATCGGGACAAGAAATTCATAATGATATGGTGAATGTGTTAGGTGAAAGTGCTCCTTCATATGCAACAGTAAAAAATTGGGTTGCTGAATTTAAACTTGGTCGTACAAGCATTTAAGATGAACCACGTAGTGGACGTCCAAAAACAGCAACAACAACAGAAATTGTAGCCAAAGTGCATGATATGGTATTAAATGATCGACAAATAAAAGTGCGTGAAATAGCTAATATCATGGGCATCTCAAATGATCGAGTCCATTTAATTTTGCATGAAGAACTACAGATGAAAAAGCTTTCTGCAAGATGGGTGCCGCATTTGTTAACAGTCGACCAAAAACGCATAAGAATGAACATTTCTCAAGCTTGTTTGGATCGTTTTAAGCGAAATAAAATGGATTTTAAGCGTCGCTTCATAACTGTTGATGAGACATGAATCCACCACTATACTCCAGAGACTAAAGAACAATCCAAACAATGGACTGAAGCTGGAGGAAGTGCCCCAAAGAAGGCAAAAACAATTCAATCGGCTGGTAAGGTTATGGCAACGGTTTTTTGGGACTTCAAAGGTATTTTATTGATTGACTATCTGCAAAAGGGCAAAACAATAAATTCAGAGTACTATTGCAACCTTTTGGATCAATTAAATGTACAAATTCGAGAAAAACGTCCTGGCTTACAACACAAAAAAATTATTTTTTATCAAGACAACGCACCAGCGCACAAGGGTGTTTTAACAATGGCTAAAATCAACGAATTAATGTACGAGTTGCTTGACCACCCACCTTATTCTCCTGATTTAGCTCCCAGTGACTTTTACCTGTTCCCAAATCTAAAAAAATTCCTTGCTGGCAAGCGTTTTACCTCAAATGAAGATGCAATTACAGTTGTAAACCACTATTTTGAAGACCTTGAGGAAAACTATTTTAATCAAGGGATAGAATTGCTAAAAAAGCGTTGGACTAAGTGTATTGAAGTTTCAGGAGATTATATTGAAAAATAAAAATATTTTTGAAAAACTAACTATTCTCTTTCATTGATAGGCTAAGAAGTTTCCGAACCGCCCTCGTAAAAAATTAAATTAACTAGAGATGTGTTTTTGGTCAACAAAATTCTGTTGAATAATTTCATTTTTACACGCCGTTATTTTAAATAATTTATATACAAACTTTAAACAAAAAATTACTTTTTTAGAAATTATATGAATTTTTTTGAAGAACAAAAATTGTTTTAAATAGCTTTATAAGCTTTTTAATTATTAATTTACTGTAATCGTTCAAAATATTATCGACATTTTGTTTTCTCTATTTGCCAATATGCAGGGTTGCATTTCTTTTACCATCTGAGAGCAGTTGCTATGCAAGTTATGAGTTTTGAATAAGATTTATAACTATCTATTTACTATTTTTTAGTTACTGTTTTATTAGTTCCAACTTTAGTTATGATTTCTGAATATGCGCCTATGTATTTAAAAATTAGTAAAAATTTCGTCATGAGCGCGGCACCATTTGCCGTGGCTAGAAACAATATTTTCCTGTAATTGTGTAGTGGTTCATTTCTTTGCTATGTGGTTTTTCATCTTGCTTAGCAATTCCCATTTCCGTGTTTTCTCTTCTTCCAAACCGTCGTCCATCTGATACAACGCAGCTTTTGATGCCATCAGAAGAGCGCTGAAACGTCCAAGGATGTTTTTTTTACAACAATGAATTTGCCTTAAGTAGAGCCCAACTGCTGCTCGATTTTATTAAAATTTTTTATCTTCTAATGTAGGAACACCCCTAATGTACAAACATGCTTACATTCATATGTGCATACATACTCGTACATACACGTACATCGCATTTAGCTGATGCTTTCCAATTGACTTCAAACATTGATTTTATCCTAGAGTTTTCTTTCGAAATTTAAACAAAAAAAAAAAATTCATAAAATATTTGCCAATAAATAAAATAGTAAAAATCAGTTTTGTTGATGCTTCGAAGCTGCAACAAACGAACATTCATTCATTCATGTGACTAATCAATACGAGATGGATGATTTTGAGCCGTTACTTTAGTTTTTGACTGTTTTATATTTTTTTTTTGCCTCGTTTTCATCCTTCTTTCTTACAGTTTGTCAAATATTTCTTTTTTTATATATTTTTTTTTTGGACTGCAGAGCCAACGTTATGGTCGGTCAGCCGGCCTGCCTATTTTTTTTTTGTTATGGAAGAGTTTTGTAGACAATCTTTAAAACTGTATAAACTTGAACTTTGGAACCCGGCCAATATTTATGGATGATTTGCCACAGTTTTTGAATATGTTTTTTGTTGCTTATAGCGGCTATTTGATGTTTAAGTTGTATTTTTTTTCTGAAATACTTTCATCATTGATAAGTATACAAAAAATGTTGGCAAATTTAATTTTTCTTGATCACCACAATGGTTACTTGCCACTTAGGCATACAAACTTACACACACACACACACAAGTTAGAAAGAAACATTTAAATATTTTCTTATTAAAATGATAAACAAAAAATATTTTACTTGTAGATTCTTGTTGTATATAAATTTTGTTGATTTTTGTTTTTTTTTTGTTTCAGCATAACCGCCAGGAGTCCATATCACCGGAATATCATCGTTATGCCAGTATTGGTAAATTACCTAAAGCTTCTTCATCGACAATAACAAATAACAGCAATAGCAACAACAATAGCAACTGCAATCAAACGGGCAATACAACATCATTATTATCAGCAACAAAAGCTGGACAGCAACAATATACCGTTACCGCTGATATTCACAGCACCAAAGACATCAGCCATGGCCATAACAACAGTACATCATCGTCCATTAATGCAGCTAACAATGGGTACAGCAACAACAACAGCAACAATAACAACAACAGCAATCATGCCACCACAACAATAAATGCAACCAACAATAATGGTCACCATTTTCATCATCATCATCATCACAACCTCAATCATCATCATTATCATGCCACAAATGGTGGTGGTGGTGGTAGTAGTGGCAGTGCTGCCTCAATATCCAATAACTATAGCGAAATTCATGCTTCATCATTTGCCACACCGCCGACACGCCGTCGTTTTTTCAATCATAAAAATTTGCGCAATGCTTTAACCGGTGTCAGTGGTGTTGTTGCCGGTCATCGTCGTACCGCTTCGAATGGTGGCGTTGCTGGTGGTAGTGGTTGTCCCATAGATGCAGCCTCGATGTTATCAGAAGGTATGGTTCAAATGTGATGTATTATGCGACAATCTATCTTTGGTTGGAATTCATAAACATACTTACTTACATACATACTTGTGTCCCAGAAAATTATTTCTACATATCGCTCATTTACTAATACAATGTCATAACTCAAAATTTTAAATTTTGGAATTAATCCTACAGAATTGTTCGCCATTACATGCTTTATATTGTGTATAAGTTTGATCTTTATGTATTTTCTATTTTTCACATTTTAAGAGAATATTCCAGACATCTCTAGATGGAGAGAACGATCAAGAAACTTCAACTGGGATTATCTCGAAATGAATTTTTTTTTGAGTTATGACGTTCTATTAGTAAATGGGCGATATGTTCGTACATACCTACATACGTACATGCATACGAGTACATATGTAATAAATAGGGTATTTAGTTGTAGTAATTTTTTTTTATTTGTACGATTAATGTAATAATCGAAATTGATTTATTTAAAATACCACAACTAAAAAAACATTAAAAAACTTATTCGGGTTAAACGAAGGTTTTTTCTGAACTTAGTTTAGTTAAACTTAACTAAAATTTAACTGCAACTTTTACAGCAATCTTTACACATGGAAACCAGTGCAGCCATACAACTATTAATCATATTTTATATAATAACAGTGTGGCAGCACTACGTTTGAATATTCGAAATTAAGTTCGAAATTCGAAAAGGTAGTTCTAATTTGTTGTACTAATTTGTACTAAGTTTCGATTATGCAAATAATGTTAAAGCAAACATATGGTTACATCCATGGTGTCAAACGTGACAGTCGTACACGTTAAAAATGGAAAAAAAATTAAATAACAAATATTTTTAGGTTCCTTTTAACCGTAAATTAGTAAGTACTTAGAAAGCACTGTTATCTATGCTTGAGTCAAATACAATTGCAAAAAAAAGTAGCGGTTCGAAAGTGACAAAAATAGATAAAGTTTTCATGGCGCAATACAGCGGAATCCAATTTTTAAACCAAACTTCTTTCAGAATTTCACTTATCACTGGTACTTTAAAATGTTTTTGGTTTTTTATTTAAAAATAGTCTGTATATTTTTTTTTATTTTAAACCATAATCTCTGGTTGTATCAGTTTTTTTTTTTTTTATATAAATTTTATTATTTATTGAATCTTCAATTTAATTGAAACATCAATAAGTTTTTCAAATCTTAAATCTAAAAAATATTAAATATAAGTTTAGCCAATGCTAAACAAAATTTTTAATTTCAACGGTTAATTTTTGTTGTTTTTACATCTCTCGTGAACGGCTGAGAAAAAGAGCCGGGTGTGGCCTCTATTATGAAGAATATTGCGCGCAAGTGGATTTGGGTGCAACTCAAGTTTTTTTATATATTTTTTTGCGTGTTTTGAAAATAATGTCTTCACCAACGGAACGTCTAGGTCTTTATGATTTCGATGGTTTCTGACATACTAGGGGGCTGCTGTTATAGTACGTAGAATTTTGTTTTGTCGCCTTTGAATTTTTTCTACATTTGATGCGGAGGCAGTGCCCCATAACTGGATTCCATAGGCCCATATGGGTTTTACGATCGCATTGTATAAAAGAAGTTTACAGTCTAGGCTTAGTATAGAGTTTCTTCCAATAAGCCAATTCATTTGGGCTGCTTTTAGTTTCATTTGGATCAACTTTGCGTCTATGTGCGATTTCCATGTTCAACGACGATCAAGATGAACGCCTAGATATTTGACTATAGTGTGTTGCGGTATAGTCTCGGTGTTGATTTGTATAAGTTGTATCAGTGACGTTTCGAACGTGACATTTATTCCATAATAATTGAACTGAACAAAGATTAGTAATTTTGAAACAAATTTATTTTTAATAGTAAAAAAGACGTGTGGCACTCGGGGACTGCCGCGGTAAAGCTATTGCATAGCATTTTTTATCAACTTATGTAATTTCAATTTCAGTTTTCTAGCTATACTGGAAGTGCCCCATACAAAGAAAGGCACCCTAGTCCCCCAGTTAAGAAGGGCCTTACCTTAGTATCCTATGTCCTTCTCCTGGTTCTTAGCTACCTGCCCACCAATTTTCAGCCAAATCTGTTCAGCCGTTCTTGAGTTATAAATAGTGTAAATAACACGACTTTCTTTTATATACATATATAAAAATCCCCTCAAAAACCCAGAAATCCCGGAAAATTTCCCGGGAAAAGGTGACAACACTGGACGGGAATTCCCAAAACGTTGGACAAAAATCGCCTAAAAATGCTCTCAAGATCCGGAAAATTTTTCCGGGAAAAGTGGCAACACTATAAATTTAAAAAATTACCAAAGCGGCAACACTGTATAGTCATCATACATAGACTATACAAAAAAGAAGTTTTCACTTCAAAAAACAAAAGACTTAAGAAACAAACTTAGTTCCAGGTTTTTTCGTTTCAAAAACAAATGACAGATTTTTTCCAGGTTTTTTTCGTTTCATAAACAAAAGACTTAAGAAACAAACTTTTCAAAATTTCTTGATTCGGTCGCCTCAAAGCCCGCGATAGAAGCTATGCAATAGCTTAAAAATTCATATTATAAACATAATTTAAATTAATATCTTGAGCGAATATGCAGTGCAAGCTGCTTTTATTGGATCACCATCAGTGAGCTGCAACAAGTATGATCGAGCCTACTTATTTCCTAACGATGAATTTTAAGAACAATACAAACAAGTATTATTCAATTTTATACTCGTTCGCTTTTTATGCACAAGCAGAAAATTCACCAACAACAGTAAATCATTTCGATCATTTGATGCGAATGTGCATGATCTGATTGCATTATACAATGAATATAAGGCATATGCAGAAATACAAAACACACCAAATCTCTATATATTTTTTTGGTGGAAAATTTGATTTCGGAAGTCAAAAATATGTGTGCTTGTTTCAAATTGTGACAAAAATATAAATAAAAATTCTTTTTAGTTATATTGTTAGCTATTTCTGTTTGCTTTTATACCAAGGGATTCGAAGTCTTCATTTCTAGTAAAATTTTGTATGCCCATTTTAAGATGGTGTAATTTTCTCTTAATTAATTTTAAATTTGTGTTTACCTGTGATATTTCTAAATTTAATATTTTCGTGTGAAACTTATGTATGTTCAATTTTGCTTAGTTGTTGTTTGATAGTTTTAAGTTCAAACATATTTTTGACTTTAGCTGTTGTGTTTTTAGTATGGTTGAGCACTATGCCATATATCCTACATGCTAAAAGGAACTTTTGTCCTTGTTGTTTCTGTACCAGTCTTTTTCTTTCATTGCTGTATTCTTTCATGGCTCTGCATGTTTCAACATCATATTTATAGGCTATATATATAAAAAACCCTTTCATTTTTGTGTTTTTTTAAATTATTAACTTCAATAGAAAAAACCATTGGAGTTTCCCAATTTTTAAATAGAAAATTGATTAATCGGCTAGTTGTCCGAGGATCAGATTTTTTGTTTGTATTGTTATTATTGGCCAGATGTAATTCCTTTTGTTATTTTTATTTATAAATTTAGCTGTAGGCCAATAGCTAATAACAAAAGGAATTACATCTGGCCAATAATAACAATACAAACAAAAAAATAAATAAAAATTATTTATTCAAATACGAGTACCTACAAAATTACTTTAACAACTGAATAAAACACTTGTTCCGCTAACAACACGTTGGCTTCAATTCAAAATGAGTTTCATACTCTTAACGACACAGTCAGAACATTCATGTTAGCACAAAACAACAAGTGAATAAAACTGAATGTTTGAAACGAACCGCTGCGTAAACAAGTGTTTTTTTGCTTTTGAACAAAAATGATTAGATCATAAAAATCAATGTGCATAATCAAGTATGCCCCAAAATTCACCACTTGTTGCTAATGTCTGATCACCACCGCGTGAAAATGAGTGCAGCTTTTTTTTACCAGGATTTTTTTCCACTTCCTTTCATTTCCATCAGGTAAAACTATATTTTTGGATTTAGTAATTTGCCAACTTTTCACTCATAATAATACGTGTATCCATACTAAGAATTTATTTTTACCAAGTAAATTTGATAAATACGGTGGCGAACATGACCCACTTTTTAATAATATAAAATTTTTTGCTCACGATGGACCTCATGACGGAAATGCCCATATGCGAAAAATTTTCAGATCGTGCAACAGCTTTAAAAAGAAAAGTCGAACAGGTCTGATATATTTTGATAGAACTCGGCTTTTCTATAGCGAAATCGATTAACAATGCCGAAGATTTAGAAATAGAATTTATTTTTTAAGTTTTTATTTTAACCAACCCTAATGTTTATTGAATTTCCAAAAAAATGTCAAACAACATTTTTTTTAATATTTACTATTTTCTGTATTGTTGATCCATGACTTAATTCCTTTGGCTGCTTTATTTACCAATAATTTTATTTTCACTTTTATTATGAATAATCGCGCTTAATCAAATTCCATAGGAAATAGTCAAGGCAAAGTATGGTTTTGATCTCAACTAATTGAAAAATTTATGGTACAAATATGTAAAATTTGCTTGATCATGTTTTAAGTCATTAAATGGAATACACATTTATCTGTCTTTCTTTCTCTCTCTTTCCATATATTTATCTCTTTCATCTCTTTTTCTCTCACCTGAATTTGAATTTTTCGTGTGAGAACCGAATAAAATCGGAGTTTTAAGTTAAATTATATATAAGGAAATTAAAAGATAGCTTTCTCTTCCAGTTCTATTTTTACTAACAAAAAAAAAACACTATCAAAATTTCTTTATTTGATCCACATTAACTCATTCTGACTCATTATTCATCTTGCACTCTCGCTCTCATTATGCTTTCTTTCGTTCTCACTCATTTAATATTACAGGCAAAGAAATAAATGCTTTAAATACCTCAACATGTTCGGACTCGGCGGTTATGCGACGAAGACGTAAAAATGTCAGCAACAAATTAACGTCATCATCGTCGGAGTCAACAGCTGGCAGTGAAAATCGTTTGAATCGTCTTAGTTTGGCTGGCACTTCTGTCTACGCTGGCCATTTGTCATCGTTAGTTTTAGGAAAAATTAAATCGCTTTGGAGTGTGAATTCAAACTCTGCGGATGGCGGCTTGAATCAACTTACAGGCAGGACATTTGTTTAAGGATTTGCTTTCATACGAGCTTTCTTTGTTATAAGTGTCTTTTTTTTTGTTTTGTTATGCGTTTTTGTTATTTTGCATGATCTCTTGTCGTAAAATGTGTGTTAACACACATACTTGCGTTTTTTTTTTTTTTGGGCATGTTTTTGTTTATTAGTCTGGAACTGTTTCATCTCTTTTTCCACTGCATTTTAAAAATATTTTATTGCTGATTTGATTTATTTTTTTTTCTTTTATCTCTTTTTACAGGAAGCGATCATTTGAGCAATGATCACTGTATCTCAGCGGCCGAGAAACAAAAGGATCAATTGAGAGCCCGTTTAGGTTTGCTATTAGATAACGATCAAAATGGTAATACAAACACAACCACTAGTAGCAGTTCGTCGCAGAACATTAGTCCTGAACAAACTTTAGCTACGGGCAGTTCCGGCCTCTCGGTTGATCATTTTGGTGGCAGTCAACTTTCGGTGGCCACCAAAGATGATACTTATAGTTTATGTGGCAAATTGAAAGCTTCTTCTTTAACCGATAGCAATAATGGCTATGAAATATTTCCGGTAAAAGCACGCAAATCAGTTGCCAGAAGATCGGCACGATCAGCTCAATTGGGTATGAATAATAAACGAAATGCGATCTATAAATCCTCATCGTCATCTGTACAACCTGCCATACAATTAGCGTTAAAACCGTTGTTTTTCGAAGTACCCCTGCAGGAGCCAGATCCACCGTTTATTGGACGCCAATGGTTGATACGCGAACTATCGAATACTTTAACTGCCACAGAAACACCGGGTGTATTAATTAATGGTAATCCGGGTACGGGAAAAACTGCTTTTATTTTACAACTTGTAGAGTATTCCTGTTTCGGAAGACGAAAAAATGCCACAGAAAGTGATACAGATGGTATTTATTATCAGATCAGCACCGCCAGTGATCGTATGAGAGCTTTGGCTTCATACGTTGTGGGCTATCATTTTTGTCAAGCCGATGCCAATCTAACATGTTTGGTGCCCGATTTTGTTCATTCCCTTGCCGCCCAATTGTGCCAAGCTCCCCAGTTGGCTGCCTACCGCGACTATCTCCTTAATGAGCCACACTTACAGGATATTTTAAGTGTTAAAGAATGTATTGCCGATGCCGAGCGTGTGATGCGTATGGCGATTTTGGAACCACTTACAATTCTTAAACGATCGGGAAAAATTCCCACAAAAACCTGTGTTATTCTAGTAGATGCCCTGTGTGAGGCAGAATATCATCGGCCAGATCATGGTCATACAATCGCTACATTTCTTGCCAAAATGACTCAATATTTTCCCGCCTGGTTAAAAGTGGTGGCCACCGTTCGAACACAAATGCTGGAATTTGTTAAGGGTTTGTCGTATACAAAAATGACCCTGGACAGTTGGGCATCAAATGATCTGCTGCAAAAGGACATGTTGGACTATATTACATTTCGGGTGAACAACAGTACCGGTATACAAAAGAATGTGGCTGTGATCAAAGATCACAATACCGGTCAATTGAAATTTATTGGTCATTTGCAGACTCTAACCAAGGGGTCTATGTTGTATGCCAAACTTATTTTGGATCTAATAGAGAAAGGGCAATTGGTGATCAAGTCGACCAGCTACAAAGTGTTGCCCGTTTCACTGGCTCAGATATTTTTGTTGCATTTCAATTTACGTTTTCCCACCTCGAGTAGTTTTGAAAAAGCTGCACCCATTTTGAATGTCTGTTTGGCCGCTTTGTATCCTCAAACGCTTAATGAGATTTATTATACGATCTGTTCTCTGAAAACTGATGAGGTGATGCCGTGGGATGAATTTCTACAAAGATTCAAATTATTGGATGGTTTTATCATTAAGCGCATCGATAATACCTACATGTTCTTTCATTCGTCCTTTCGGGAGTGGTTGATACGTCGCGATGAAGGAGAATCTCCAAAATTCTTATGTGATTTTCGTGTGGGTCATGCGGCAATAGCATTCCGTTTATCGCGTCTACAGGCTCCTTTAGATGCCGAACAAACTTTAGAGTTGGGTCATCACATGCTAAAGGCTCACATCTATCGCAACAATCAAGGAACTCAATCTCCCAGAGATATGCAATCATTTTGGGTCTCATCTGTGGCTGATAATATATCTGCCGCTTTGGGTTCACTGCGCAATGTTTACAGTCCGAATTTAAAGGTGTCGCGTTTAATTTTATTAGCGGGTGCATCTCCTCACTACCGCACCGAGTTTATGGGTGATGCCACAATATTGTGCATTGCAGCACATGAGGGTATTGTACCCATGGTCAGTTTATTACTGGAATTTGGTGCTGATGTTGGTCTGACCAACAGTCAGGGTTGTACACCTTTAATATTGGCTGCTATGCGAGGACATTGTGATGTTGTACGTCTGCTGGTAGCGGCCGGTAGTAGTCTGGGACAATGTGATACCACCCAGAGATGTGCTTTAGTTCAGGCTGCTCGCATGGGTAGACTAAATGTTGTTAAATATTTATTGGCCTGTAATTGGACACCGCGACCGAATTCAATGGATGTTAGCCTACCAGCTGCCTTGCATCAGTCCTTAATAGCGGCCGCCTCTCAAGATCACATCACCATTTTAGAGGATCTTTTGGATATGGAAGATATTGATATAAATATGGTGGAACCAACATCAGGTGATTTGGCTTTGACGGCGGCGGCACGAAATGGCTGCTTGAATACAGTGGAAATATTGCTGACGCGTAGCGCCAACATAGATTTGCACAACAAGCATGGTTTTACAGCGTTGGGCTTGAGTGTCAAGGATGGCCATTGGGCTGTGGCCGAAAAACTTTTACAGAATGGCGCCGACTTAGATGAACCGGTTAGTTCGGCTAGAAAAACGTCTTTGATGATTGCAGCCGAAGAGGGTCATTTGGAAATAATGGATTTACTGATCGAAAGAGGTGCCAGTCTGGAGACACAAGATCTTGAAGGTTTTACTGCTCTTTCGTGGGCCTGCTTAAGAGGACGACAAACGGCTGCCAAAATTCTAATCGACAAGGGCTGTAATAAAAATCATGCCGATAATAATGGCCGGACAGCATTAGATTTGGCTGCATACCAGGGCTCCGCTAGTCTGGTGCAGTATTTATTGGAACAGGGTGCCAATATTGAACATGTGGATGTTAATGGTATGCGTCCGCTGGACAGAGCCATAGCGTGCCGCAATATCCAAGTTGTTCAAGTGTTTCTAAGAAAAGGTGCTAAACTGGGACCCACCACTTGGAGTATGGCAATGGGAAAACCTGAAATTCTCGTAGTTTTGCTTAACAAACTCTTGGAGGATGGAAATGTTCTCTATCGGCGCAATCGTTTTCAAGAAGCTGCCCATCGTTATCAGTATGCCATAAGAAAAATATCGAATTTGGAAACATTGCTTGAGCGAAGTGCTATATTTGCCCAGCTACGAACAAATCTACTATTAAATCTGTCCAGATGCAAGAGAAAACTTAATGTGAGTAACTTTATTATTTTCTTAATTTTTCATTTAAAATCATTTTGGCAAAAAAAGGCTGACAGCAATACGAAATTGCATGCGAAAAAATTACTAAGAAACTCTTAAATTTGGTTACAATTAATTTTTAGTTTATTTTTCAGTCCCACGAAGTATTTTCTTTAATAAAAAAATTTTAAGTCGGCCCATAAATAGTGGATTTAATTCAAAGCCTTTCAAACAAAGCAAGTACGAATTCTATAGTCGGCTATGCCGAATCTTATATACCCTTCACCAAGCTACATTTTTTTTTTTTATACATAAAACACTGTGCTGTAAAATTTTGGTCTGCTGATGTTTGGAATGGCCGAAAAATACAATTAAATTATTTGATATTTTTCCCCATTTTTTCTTTTTATATTTCCAAAAAAATTTCCCATTTTCCATTCCTGGCCACTTTACATCCACATCCACTTTACAAAAACGGGCTTTGAACGGCAAAAATTAAGAAATAGACAGGAACACAGTAACAAGTCTCAGTAGCACTGCTGAAGTATGTTGAATTCTAGTCCCTGATAATTCCAGATTCAATACTGAGACACCGTACTGTCCGTCATATAGAAATAAATTTTTATTCCGGAATATCAGATCAGATATTTTATTTTTGCTAATTTTCAATACGAATCGTCTTTAGACAATTCCATGCACATGAGTTTAAGACTCCAGAGTCCAACTCTTCTGGTGGCTTTGGAAAACTGATTTCATGTACGGACAGACAGACGGACGGACATGGCCCAATCAACTTCATTATCTATGAGGATGGGTCTCACATGAATATTGTGGAAGTTATTCGCGTAACGAAAAATCTATCGAGTATTTTTGGTGAAGTTTATAAAAACAGGAGATTTTAAAATCGCTCCATAAATAGAGAAGTTTTGCGATAATCAATATTTTTAGCAGAAGTTTAGCAACGATTTTCCACATAAAAATTTATGGGACCCAACTGCAATTGAAACTATGAAAAATGAATTTTGAAAATTGGTTCAAACATACAATTGTATTGAAATCAACTTCAGTTTTTTTTTTTTTTGTTTGGTTTTTGAAGTCGGTAAAAAAACCTTTTATGACAAAAATTGTAAATCGGTCTGTATAGAAAGGATTTATTTGATATTAGGGGTATAACGTGTCCCCGATTTTCCAAAAAACAAAAAATTAACCAACTGCAAGCAAAAACTTTCGAACAAAAAAGAAAAGGAATTTTGAAAATTAGAAAGAAAGAAGCACTTTGAAAAAAAAATAATAATAAAGTTAAGGAGGTTCAAACATTAAAGAAAAATAAATGCAAAGGAATTGATAGCCATCTTGTAAATTCTACTGATGATTTGCTATAAGCACCAATGAAATGCAGACATTTTTAAATTTGTGAAATATTTTTCATTTTTTCTTCCAACAACAGGAACTTGAAGAATCAATAGATTTGGCAAGTCAGGCAATAGCACAAAAATCCAATAGCTATGAGGGATATTATGCCAGAGCAAAAGCACGTATGGAGCATGGTGATCTAAACGAGGCTCTGGTGGATGCAAATGAAGCCATGCAAAAGGCAGCACAAACTGGCGACCTAAACGATGTAGTCGAAGTTCTAAAGCGTATACAAGCGGAACTACTCGGACGTCTAACAAATGAGGGACGCAATCAAACTTCATCATCTTCGTCTGGTTACGAAGTGTGCACTACAGGCGGCCTTAATAGCAGTTGTAATACTGGACAAGGTGCTTCGGCCAACACTACCAATAATAATAATAATGGTGCATTAGAATCTCAACATGAGATGACCGATTTGTAAAGTTCTATAATAAATTTTGTGTTTTACTTAAAATTTTTCCAATAATTTTTGTAATTAATTTACAATTTATCTTAATTTGTTTGTAATGGTTTAATTTATAATAAATTATTTTACTTGATAATATTTAAAAGTTGCTTATAATTCTTAATTAGTTTGAATAATATTTTTGAAAAACTTATAACGAAAAATGGCATTTTCAATCACACATTTAAAAATTTGTTTAATAATAATTTTATTGAATTTTATTTAAATGTAAATTTAAAAAAAAAATAAAGTGCTTAAAAAAATTTATTTCTTAAAGGAAAATAAATGAAATTTTTTTTTATAATTTAAGTATAGTAAATAAAAGTTTTTATTAATTTAAAAAAGGCAGCAAAAAATATTTTTTGGTTTTTCAAATCTTTTGTAATGAGAATCGATATTACTACTGAAATCCTTAGTTCACACCAAATATAAGAGCTGTCTGACCTGTTTTCAATAAAATAGGTAGTTTTGCCTAATAATAAATTCTCCTGTTTTAATTCCAGATCTCTCTACGTATTACGAGACAGAAAGAAAGAATCGTGCCTTCAACTGAAGGACAGACATAAGGAGGGCTTCATTTATCCCACAAATTACTTCTTATTAATTCAATTTGATGTGCAATAACTAAACTAATCGCCATTGCGATCTGATATTAATTACATTTTCTTACGATCTTTTATACATAAACAGGCTTATCCCGGTGTGCTTCGCTACCCGCCACGTTATAAAATAAAATTAAAAGTATTTATACTATATTCTATTGTGAAAATTTAATGACGATCGGTCCAGTAGTTAAGACTATATAACGATTTTTAACTTTCCTAAAAAAGGGGCGTGGTCCCACCCACTTTTCTCCTGGTACGTATTTCAAATTATGCCAATAAAATATGTACCAAGTATCATCGACGTAGGTCAAAAAATGACCAAAATATGTCGATTTAAATTTTTGGGTTATATGGGCGGTGCCACGCCTCTTTGTCCAATCAAAACTTCATATAGCCTATAATTCATCCGAGAGTTCCAGTTAAATATTGTGAAAATTTCAGGAAGATCGATCCAAGGGTTTGGTTTTCCTAAAAAGGGGCGTGGTTCCACCCACTTTTCTCCTGGTGCGTATTCCAAATTATGCCAATACCATATGTACCAAGTATCATCGACGTAGGTCAAAAAATGCCCAAAATATGGCGATTTAAATTTTTGGGTTATATGGGCGGTGCCACGCCTCTTTGTCCAATCAAAACTTCATATAGCCTATTATTCCTTCCAGAGTCACAGTAACATGCTGTGAAAATTTCAGGAAGATCGGTCCAAGGGTTTGGCCTCCTATAAGGAACAAACACACAAATAAACAAACACACATTCGGTTTTATATATTAAGATGTTAATAAAAGAATATAATTTTATAAAAAAAAAATAAATAAGTAAAGCCGTATTTTTCTTATTTAATTAATTACATGAGTTGCAGCAGGTAATTAAATGTAAGATAGAAAAATGCCATCAACAAACAAAAATCAACATCAATGCAAAATACCCAGCCATGCATTTTTCTGATTGTTAATTTGCGTCAATTTAGTTGCTTTTTTTTTTTTTGTAAAACACCAGGCGCCCAGAATGTCCAAAAACGTAGTAGGTGGATATTTATTTTCATACAGTTTTGTATTCACTGCTGAAAAAGCCTAGAAGTATGCAGCGGAAAATTTCAACAACGGCTCAGCAACTGTAACTAAAAGCAGTGGCTCTCAAGTCGCTTTTGCTTACAGTGGCTTTCCAACTGTAATGAAATAAAAATCCACCTACTACGTTTGTGCAAATTCTGGGCGCCTGGTGTTTTAAAAAAAAATAATAAACTAAATTGACGCGATTTCGTTAGAAAAAAATGTGCGTGCAAGAAAACAAATAAATTCACAATGAAAATTAACCAAAAAATGACTAGGAAATAATAATAAATAATACCCTTGTATTTTTAGTAGTTTCTTTGTTTATTTGTAATTTATTTATTTCTGTACATACATACATATGTATATGTGTCCAAAGTACATGTGTACATACAAAATTTCCACTATGAATTATTCATTATTTCATTCAGTATAAATTAATTGATTAAATAAAATATTGTTTAATGAACTTACTACTTACTCTATTAAATACTATCAAAAATATATGACTTGGCACTTTTTTCAATGATTTATTTGTAGAAGATCTTGAACGGTTGAAATTCTTTCGGTATTTTAAAGAACATTTGTTAGCTCTTTGTAATGTTTAGTTAATTCCATGGACTTTATTTATACCCAATGAATTTCTATAAATAAATAAATAAAAATATATTAGTTAAAATAAATACCAAACTAATGCATAAATATTAATTATTTTGAACGATTTATAAAACCTGGAAGATGTTGAACATACATACATACATATGTACATATATATATATATATACAAATAACAAATTTTACTTTAATACTTACATATGTACGTATGTATGTATTTGTCTGCATGTTTTGCTTATTGCTAGAAATCGGTTTCGGACAGCTTGTGTTTTTTATTTAGAGCCGGTGCAAGAAAAGTGGTTTCCATTTTTCGAAATTTAGTTCCACTTAACGAATTTTCGATGCTGAAAATAATATTTCAAAACAAAGTTCGATTTTACTACTGAAATCCTTAGTTTACACCAAATATTAGAGTTCTCCGACCTTTTTTCAGCAGAAAATCAACAAAATAGAGAGAGGTCTTTGCCGTTTTTTGCAATTTTCACCGTGCTATCTATATATAGCCTTTGCTAAAATTTAGGCCAAAAAATATTTTTTGGTTTTTTAATACACAAAATCATTATTCACACCAAATATTAAATTTATTCAGATTTTTTGAGCAGAAAATTCAAAAAATACGTATTTTTCCATTTTTCACTATTTTCAATATTCATTAAACAAAAAACATTCCTGCATAAAAGGATTATTTTATTTAAGCATTTTGTTGCGATTTTCTTGGAATCTACCTGCAGAAAAGAGGAAACTAAAGCAAAAAAGCAAAACAAACTTAAAAGCAAATAAACCTTTACATATTTTATATATTATATATATATAAATAATGAAAAAAAATATAAATAAAATATAAATTAAAGTTAGAAATAAAACTTACAGCTTTTTAATTAATATTAATATAAAAAAAATATACATTATTATTAAATTAAAGGTTAAAAACAAAACTTACAGTTTTTAATTTTTAATTTTCCAGCTGCGTTTGAAATGGCAACAAAAAATATTTTTTGGTTTTTCAAATCTCTTGCATTGGTAATCGATGTTAATACACATAATCAGTATTCACACCAAATATTAAATTTGTTCGACGTGTTTTGAGCAGAAAATTCAAAAAATACGTTTTTTGCCATTTTTCACTATTTTCAATATTCATTAAACAAAAAACATTCCTGCATAAAAGGATTATTTTATTTAAGCATTTTGTTGCGATTTTCTTGGAATCTACCTGCAGAAAAGAGGAAACTAAAGCAAAAAAGCAAAACAAACTTAAAAGCAAATAAACCTTTACATATTTTATTATATAAATAATGAAAAACAATATAAATAAAATATAAATTAAAGTTAGAAATAAAACTTACAGCTTTTTAATTAATATTAATATAAAAAAAATATACATTATTATTAAATTAAAGGTTAAAAACAAAACTTACAGTTTTTAATTTTAATTTTTAATTTTCCAACTGCGTTGGCAATGGCAACAAAAAATATTTTTTGATTTTTCAAATCTCTTGCATTGGTAATCGATGTTAATACACATAATCAGTATTCACACCAAATATTAAATTTATTCCAATTGTTTTGAGCAGAAAATTCAAAACATACGTTTTTTGCCATTAACAATATTTTACTTAGATTTTAGTTAATTTATAATTAATTAACATTTTTTGAATTTAGAATAAATTATTTTACTTGATATTATTAAAGATTTTCTTATAATTTCGAATTAGTTCGGATAATAAAATAAAAGTGGTTTTTCAATCATACATTTAAAAATCGCTTTAATAAAATCACATTAATAATTTTATAGAATTTTCTTTTTATGTAAATTTAATTTAAAAAAATAAAAAATTCCATGTAAAAATGTATTTCTTCGTTAATAAATTAAATTATAACTTCGTTAATAAATTAGTGGGGTATATCCTTATTAAATCAACAACTACCTGTAAGTATAAATAAAAGTTGATAAATTCTAAAAAAAATACTTAAAACAGTATTTTTTATGTCATGTTTGAAAGAGCAAAAACTTTTTTTTTATGTTGCGGCTTAACAACGTTTGCCTCTAGTTTCTTTTGTCATGTTCCAGTTGCTGCTCTAAAGTCTTCGTTTGATTGTTTACAAGTGGCACCATCACTTGAAGATATGGTTCATAGTCAGGAGCTGAAAATAATATTAAATTTTATTATTTCATTTACAAACCAATTCATAAGCAGTAAGATTTGTAGCTGAAATATTCTGTACAACAATTTTTAACGGGAATATTTCTTATGATAATAAATAAATTAATTAATTAATTCAATGCAATTTTAATAATCAGGCTTAAGTTGGCATAATTTAATTATTAATTTTATTCATTTGAAGTTATAAACTATTTATAAAGGGTCTTTCAACAGGGACTTCAGAACTTTGACAGTTAACAAAAGTCATCTTATTGAAGCTTCATCTGTCAAATTAGTTGTCATTTATTCAGTCAGTTTTGCCAAATCAACATGTGGGGTATAGTATTCAATAACACGTGCAAATAATAAAATTGTTTCATTAAAATGGGTACTAGCAACTGACTCAGTGATAAAATGAATGGGTACGTGAACAAACAAAATTATCGAATTTGGGACGATACTAATCCGAGAATGTCCATGCATCCCGAAAAAGTCACTGTTTGGTGTGAATTTTGGGCTGACAGCGTCATCGGGCATAAGGGCATTTATATAGAGAGTAGCACAGTGGTGCTGCTGGTTCTATCCATACGGCCGGAAATATTTTTTTTAGCTTGTATGTAAATAAAATCTGCCTCTCCCATAATGCATACGATTCCTTCTTCTTCTTATATTTTACTATTTTCAGTTGGAAACAATTTGTACCGGTAAAATCAGGCATGTTTTCTTCCTTTTAGTAAATTCTTCTAAATAAACAACTTGAATCCAGAAAAATCCTACAACAATTGAATCAGAAACAATTAATAATTTATTAACCATTTGTTGCAGTATGTACTACATACATACATACATACATACATATGTATATTTTTGTATGTGTATTCAGAAATATGTACAAATGTTCGTGTCAAGTCAATGAGCTTAACTAGATGCATAAAAAAATCTGAATTCTACTAAAAGGATTGCATCAGCTTTTAAAAATATGTTACAAAAGCAATCATATTCTAAACTAGTAGTTTCTTGAAATAATTATCAAATTAATTCAAAATTATAATTTATTTTTTTTTCTATATTATTACGAATAAACGTAATTATTTTTCGAACTTATATTGATGTACATATGAAAAGTAATTTTATCAGGCTCAAGTTGTTTTCAATGTGTAAAAATAGAATAAAAATTAATTAAATTAATTCTCGTATTCTATTTCTGTTGAAAAATGGTTAAATAGTTGATATTCCTCCCAATGGTCTTCCGCACACGAGTCTAATTATGCTGGCATAACATGAGAGTTTTTAGGCGAGAGGGGTGAAGAGAGCGGTTTTTCATTGGAACAATTTTTCAACCAGCCTCATACCCGCACAAGCAGCACAAAACTAATACATACACACTTACGAATACACAGGTTCTGTGTTTTTTTTTTTTACAGACCGTATTTATTCGTTTTTTAGCAATTGTCGAGTGAACATGAATTACAATGAAAAAGGGGGTTGGTCGCGCAAACAAAATTTATGCATTTATGTATGTTTTAATAAAACAGTATGAAACATTATCAATTCATTTTAAATTTTTTTTATAGGTATTTTATATGTTTTTAAATCTTTTTTCTCAAATAAATGTAAAATTTTATATTTTGGTATTTTATTTTTTTATAAGCAGAAAATATTTTTTGTAAATAAGCGGTTTATGTTTATTAATTATTAATTGATTAAATTTGTCAATAAATCTTTTAAAAAACATAGAATTTTTTAAGATTAATTATAAAAATTCTCAGAATGTACTTAAGAAACTACAAAAGTTCTAAGAGAATTAATAAGTTACACACACAATTAAATTAAAAACTTTGAAAAATGTTGGCTAAAGTTTTTTATTAGTATACCTAGAAGTTGTGAAGCAATTTAAAAATTTTTTATATTGATGTTTAAAATTTTCCCTCATTCCAAAAATATTCAGTAAATTCGCTTCTTGTACTTGTAATTCCTCCTAAAATATAATTGCCAATTCATCATCACTTATTCTCGTCATAATATTTCTACCTACTATGTATGTTCCGTAATGTGTATAATAATAATAATGTGTATGCAACGAAAGGCAAACTTCAAATGAATACAAAAAACACTAACACATACAAAGCTGAGTACATGTATACATTTTATGCCAGCATAATTAGACTCGTGTGTGAATAAAAGAACAAAAATTGTGCGGCTTAATAATTAGACTCGTGTGCGGAAGACCAATTAGTATCCACTTTACGAAAATTGTAAAGATGGACAATTGAACGCTGATGAGAGGTGTAGCGGCCTTAAAATGTTCTGCTAAACTGATTGTATATAATAATAATATTTTTCAACATAAAAAAATAACTCTTAGTAATTTGAATTTTCATTAATTCAATAAAACTGAACTTGAGACTGATAAAAATTACTTTTCATATGTATATTATAATTTATGTTGTTGCTATGCGATTTTCGAGATGTGTACATACATAAGTATGTAAAGCTACGTAATCATTTATCAAATATTTGTTGAAAAAAAAACGTAAACAAGAAATAAACTAATAATTTATTTCTTTTAATTTTGGGTGTTTTTTTTTTTTTTTTAACTGTAAAAATAGTTTTATGCCGTATAATTAATTTTATTTTGTAACACCCAATTCACACGATGACTTTTCCGACGTCGCATTTTCGACTTCTCTTTTTGCTTGTTGGTGAGCGGTGTAGGGAAGAAAGAGGGGTAAACAAAAAGACTCGATTTATGTTTTGCAAAACTTTTCTTCTATTTTTCTTTGTTACTTTTCATTATTTTTCTTACTTTTGTTACTTATCTTTGTTACTTTTGATTCTTTTCATTATTTCAAAACAAATTTGGGAAAAAAGAAATGCAACTAAAAGACATCATGGCTGACTTCCAAAACGTTCGTATACAATGTTTGTATACAGTATTGCTACTGTATTTAAATCACATACATATGCAAAGTTCGGAAACAATGCAACAACTATAAAACCGATGCCTTTTTTGCTCTCTCATTGCGTTAAAAATACTTTGCGGCGGCGTTTTGAAATGGTATACATTGTATAACTATTGTACTGCGGCGTTATGAAATGTGATGCTTTGTTCAAACACAAAGCAATTGACGTTTTGGAAGTCAGCCCATATGAACACACAAAGATTTTGGTAGCAACTTCAAAAGGGAATTCAGTAAAAACGACGTCGCAAAAGTCATCATGTGAATTGGGTGTAACATAAAATTCAAATTAAATTACACGTATCCCTAAGCAAAACTAGCTGTAACGTTTTTTTTTTTTTTTTTTTTTTGTTTACAAATATTTAATAAATGTGAACGTAGCTTAAGTATATTAATTGGATTACAAATTATTAAATCAGACACACATTTGTTGTAAACAATTATTGGTAACATTTGTTGTAAGCATTTGATGTAAACATTTGTTTAGAAACATGTTTATATGGAAATTATCAACAACACTTGAACTTGCAACAAATTGTGTTTTGGCCAGTAGTTTAAATTAATAAAAAATTTAAAATTAATTAATGCATAAATTTCAATACCAGATTGAAAAAACGAAATTGAAAATTCAAACTATATACTATACATACTTTGTTCCAATAAAGTTTCCAAGTCATCAGCATGCTCTAGCGTTGGTATATCCGTATTTGTTGATTCTTTTAATATAACATTAATTGCCTTAGAAGCTTTAAGTAAGAACATCGGCACATGCATATTTGACAATTCCTTATTCAGAGAACCAATACCGCGAGCTGCAGTAAAATCGAAATCTAATAAAAAGAAAAAAAATTCTGTTTTTTAAAAAATCTCTATAAATTTTCGAAACGAATCAAATGAAACACACCATCAACATTTGAACAGTCCAATATGACCGGTGCTGAACCATGAGTATTTATAGCTTTTGAAATGCCCGCACGTACCCATTCAGTAGCTGGAAAATATAATGAACTATGTTTGGGTCGTATCAGCAAATAGGTGACACCATGTGCAGTCTAAAAGATTAATAACAAGATATAATTTGAAATTTTCTGTATAAAAATATGTAAATACCTTTAGCTTTTCAACAGCCAGAACGGGTCGTGCTACTCTGTACACAAGAAATGCTACATCGGTGCCTACGCCCAAAAGCAAACCAATTTCCACACCTATAGCCAAGCTAAGCACAAATGTTATTGCACCGGGTAATAACTCACGGCGACTACAGCGCCACAACGGTTTGATTACCTTCAAATAGCAGCAACAGTCAAAGAAAATAAAAATTTTTATCTAAAATAGGAGGGAAAATCTTACCTCAAACTCAATCATAAATATAACAGCCGATATTATAACAGCACTCAGTGATGCTTTTGGAATGTATTGAAAATATGGAGCCAAAAGACCTAAAGCTAATAACACTAAAGCGCTAGTGTAAAAGCCTCCAATAGGAGTCCTTACGCCACTTGCGTGATTAACTGCACTGCGAGAAAATGAACCCGTTACGGGTATTGATGAAAAGAATGAGCCAAATATATTACTCAGAGAAAGAGCTAAAAGTTCGCGGGTAGGTGAAAGACCAGCTCCCCCAAATGCTTTCGAAATGGCCACATTACCAAGTACAGCTATTATGGGTAATATAAGCATAGAGGGGCCCAATTCTTCCAACATATCTTTGTAGTCCTGTTTAAGCTCAGTACCGTTTAAACTTAAAATCGTCGTTTCAAATTTGGGTATTTTAAAATCGGGCAGACCCGATTTAACTGTGCCCGTTAAAATAAATGGACACGAGTCTCTAGTGTCACAAGTATAAAAAGCAATTGTACTGGCAATTAAAACCACTAAAGCATTGCGACCAGTAACAATTATCCAAATAAAGCTTTTAAGAAACGCCTGGTTATTGGATAGTTTTAAGTCTTTTAGTTTCTGGAATATATTTAAATATTATTTATATAAATTGAAAGCATTAAAGTTGGAAATGTTACCCTTAATAATAGTAAAACTGTTATGGCAACTACACCGAGTGTTAAATCACCCATTCGTATTTTATCGAAGTTCGTAAAAACCGATCTCATAGTATTAAGAAAGCCGGCACCAGAACCTCCACGCAAACCTAAAAGACCCTGAAAGAAAACATATATCAAGAACTGAGTTTGAAGCATTTTTATTGGAAATTATACCTTCAATTGAGAGGTTCCTATAATAACGGCAGTGGCCGAAGTAAAACCCACAGTTACCGGCAGAGAAATTAAATCCACTAAAGCGCCTAAAATTATGCAATGTTTAAATTAATTTAAATCTCAAAACTAAAACTAAACATTCGTATTTGTGACGTGTTAACGAAATGTACTCGCATATTTGTGTACACTTTAGAATGGTTTTTTAAAAACGATATTAGAGATCAATATACATAAATTTGTACACTATTTTATTTGACCTTTTCTTTATATTTATTAAAAGATCAAATTATATTTTATATTTTACAAGCTAAGACCCGGCGTGCTTCGCTACACCACAAATTTTTTGTCTTGAGATGAAAAATGAAACATTGAAAAAAGCAATTTGCTTTTTTTCCAGGAGAGTACATGAACAATAAATAAATATTTTCTTTTTGTGAGATGAACTTTCTCCAGCGAAAATTCTTCGATGTTTGCAAGCGATCTCAGCATAACACTCGAAATTTTTCGTAAAGCGCTCTAAATATAACAGTCGGAACAGTATGTGACAGCTGCCAGATTTCAGAGTTGCCACTTGCACAAAATAAAATGCCACTAAATTTAAAAATTGTATTCTTACTACTGACACACCCTTTAGCTATAAAAAACAAATCTCATTTATTTATGGATCAATTTAAAATTGTAATTTTAAATTTAAATAAGTCATATCACAGCGTTTCTTCTTAAGCCATGTTAGCGTCAACAGTTCATTTTTATAAAACGAAAAATATATTAATAACTTGTTAAATATTAGTTTTAAAACAAACTTTTTTTTTAACATTTTTTAATCAATTTATTGAGCCTACTTCGTTTTATTCCTTTACTATTTTTACAATATTCTCACATCAATACCTATAAAAAAATGTGTTTGCAAAATCAATTAGATAAAAACACCTTCTTAATTGTTTTTTTTTTAAAGCTTGCACGCATACGAATCCATGAGTAATACATGTGCTTGTATTACTTGCAACTTCAAGCGCTTATAACTTGCAAAATACTGAAACGATTTTAATAAAATATTGATGGTACACATCTGTGCAGAAATATCTTTCATTTTGTCATAAGTTTTGTCAAAATTATGTATAAGTGCGTTCATAAGCTCCATCACAAAGAACGGTATGGCCTTTTAATCAATTAATTAATTTCGTAATATTCACGAAAGTTTCTTATATTTTGCGAAAGATAAACATTTCTTTTTTCGTAAAATCCTGCATAGCTTATTTTTAATTACTTACCCAGTCTTAATAAAGCCATTAATAATTCAACAATTCCCGATATCAAACACAACATTATGGCATATGCAGGACCCGAAGCAAGACCAAAACTTGTATGACGACTTGTCATTAAAGCCAATAAAGCGGTGGGACCAATTGTCACTTGACGGCAACTACCCAAGAATGCATAAACAATGCCGCCTATAAATGCTGAATATAATCCATACTAAAATGAAAAATATTTATGATTGTTTTTAGCTTAAATTTATTTTACTCATCACCAGTAAATCACTTACTTGTGGTTCCAAGCCTGCTAATGTGGCATAGGCTAAGCCCTGAGGAAGAACGGTTAAGCCAACTGTTATACCAGCTATTAAATCCGATATTGCATCTTGTCCTGTATATCCCTTAAGCCATTTCAGACCTGGTAATATTTGATGTGCTATTTTTGTGCGACTCATAATGGCTTAATGTAAAGTTGCTGTGTAAAATCTATAATTATATATAATTTGATTTAAATTAAGTACATACATATGTATTTTATTGTGTTTTATTAATATCACAAAAGAATCTATCTTTTGTTAAAATCTTTAAATTGAATAGTGAGTGCATGATACCGTTTAATGTATTTATTTATTTTGAAATTAACTTCAATTAAATTATTATACATGGACAATAGAATACATATTGTATACCTAAACATGCGAAAGTAGTAGAGTTGCAAATATGTGTTTGTATTTGTAAATATTTTGAAAATTATGCGCCATAAAAAAATCATTTTTTTTAGGTTAGATTGCAAATAGGTGAGAATCTACTCACTTGGTTAATATTAGTTGTGTTCGAAGTAAATCTTCAAAAAGTGCGGTAAGATGAGATAAAGAAAAAAATGCTCTCACCCGACGATAAATTTATCGAAAATTACTGTAAAAGACTACATTTTATGATCGAAAATAAACGTCAAAAAGTTTTAATACAAAAAACAGCAATTATTTAAAACGAAACACTGAAAGAAATGTGTATTTAACAAGGTGGCAGCGGCAGGAGAAAAAGGTGGCAGCACTAGGAAAAATAAAGCAAAAATAAATGAAGTTTTGAAAAACTTTTTTTTAATGAACAAAAACTACTTTTGACAAATTGATTTATTTCAAATGTGTGACGCAAAAAATTAGGCCTAATTACGAGTGTCGTTGTCGTAGTCGAACTTGAACGACTTCAATGTAAAACATATAGCGAACGTTGCCATATTTTACAGATTTTGTCACGACTACGACAGTCGTAATAAGGCCGATTATCTAATGGCTTAGTGCTGCCACCTGGTTCAATACGCCTTGATAAAAGTCAAACGTTTTCTTTTCTAAATTTATTTATCTTTTTTATGAACAGCCAAAAAAAAAGGATTTGAAAAAAATTATGTATGTATATATTTTAGTAATTATTTATATTTTATTTCCATAAAGCAAAACAGCTGTTCTAGTGATTTAACAGTTTTACCATTTTGGCGGAAGAAAAAGTACAGGTAAAGTCTGGTAACAAAATAAACTCAAATTACACTCAGGCACGATCCAATTTATATAATTTTCAACACAAGTAACGGTTTTCGGTGAAATTGTGAACACTCGTGCGGAAAATTATGTTGTGAAGAAAGGTGATTGTGTCGCCTTTTAATAACCAAAGGACTTTTTTTTTTTTTTTTTAATTAGGACCAGCACTCAGGGGATGACCCCTACGTATGCAGTGCATTGTGCCGGAACTCAGAGAGAGGGATAGAGTAGAGAAGATAGATGTTGAAAATGTAGAAGGCTTAACTCTTTTACAACTCTTTGCGCGTTATGTTAATTTTTAAAGCAGTGTTGAGGCGTCTCCGGTGTTAGGTAGACGCATTAACTTTGTTAAGCTGTATTGGCAGGCATTTTATTAATTGTTTTACTTCGCCGATGTTTCTGCTAACCGACGAAGGAGGGCGATGTTGTGTACATTAGCTTAGAACATCATCAATCGCTGTCGGAACAGTTTTTTAGTGACCAGTTCTATGCCTTCGTCACTTAAATAGTCCGACAACAATTAATACAATGTCTCACTAATGTACATTACAGAAATTAATGATGTTGATTGACTTGCTCTGGCCAGGGTTTGAACCCAGGCCCCACGTCATTGTTTGCTTAGTAGTCAACGCGCTAACCACTTCAGCCAACACCACCCTAAGACAATTTTACAAATATTCATGAAGAATTTAGCAGATTTCATATTTACATACTTATTTAGAAAAAATTTAATAACTTTTTTCTTATCTTCATATTTATTAGGTCTGTTTCTTTACTCAACATTGGGATCCTGCGGGATCCCAAATTGCACGCAAAGCGTTCCCGTACTCTAAAATTGGGCAAATAAGAGTGATTTCGAGAGAGCAATGTGCATCTTCTTCTTGCACGAAACTGCCCGTACTTTTTCTTCGGGCTAGTTTGTGCAAGTATTTAATCAATCAGCTGTACACAGAAAAAAATAAAAATTGATTTCAATTAAAAAATTTGTGATATCAATTAAAAATTTAATTAAATTTGCACCAGTAAAGAAATAAATAGTATCAATTAAATTTTGATACATTTATTAACTAAAATTATTTATTATAATTAAAAATTTAATTAAATAAATTAAATATTTAATCAAATTTTTTTATATATTTAATTAAAGGGTTAATTGAAAAAAAAATTAAATATTTTTTTCTGTGTATGTGAAATAAACAACAACAAATAAGAAAATTGAATTTTACCTAACAAGAATAATGATGAAATAATTGTTACTTTTGCAAAATGCAAAGCAAAATATGTATTTTTGAAGGTACAAACATACATATGTACATATGTATGTGTGTACTAACTAAAATCTCTTAAAAAGTGAAATACTAATCACAAACAGTATTTATTTTTTTTTGTATACTTTCACAGCAATTTCATAAAAACTTTTGGGCTAAAAATTTGGTTTTGTGCGTTCCCGTACTTTTGAGCATTTTTGTTTCTAATTGGGAGGAATTATAGTTTACGCTCATTTTACCGAACTTTGCCAGAAAAGTAAAGAAACAGAGCTATTAATTAGCGAAAGATCAACAGCTGATTTGAAATGTTACAAAGTAGTAGTGGATGGAAACTGTTCTATTTTCGCGCCAAAACACTGAAAATAAAGCTCAAGGTTAACTCAAGATTAGTGTAAGTCCCTCACTACCCAAGAAAAGTTACAAAAACATTTAAGATGTTTCTAAACATTATGCATTGAAAGAAATTTTTTTTTGAAAATTTCCACCTGAATGTCAACCCCTCGTACTCAGTTAAGAACACCCAATCTCTACTTCATCCACGTATAAATTTTTAAATTTTTCCGTAACTTCATATTATTCTTGTATAGGTACAACAAATTTAAAAAATAAACCTTTTTATTAACAATTACTTCTTCGTTCTTTTATTTTGGCGGTTAATGCGTTAAACATTGAAATGTTTTTTTTTAACTTATTTTGTTTGATATGGGTTAGCTAATATATACATATACTGCATTTTGTTGATTACTAATGCCAACTCATCAGTAGATCTTTAAACACCATGCTTGAAAATTTTTCAAATTCATTTGACAGACTTGTGAGTCTGAATTGAGAATTACAAAAGTAAATCACAATAGTTTAAAAAAAAAGAAAAACTCATACAAACTAGTCTCGAAACATCGATGTCAGTTCAACCCTCCGCGCAGTCTAATTTTTCTTTGTCTGTTCAAATATTAAGAGCCACTAGATTTTTCTTTCTAATTTAAATAATAATTTAATTTATAACAAAATTATATTTAGAGAAAACGAACTTAAGCCTGAAAAATTAAAAATTTCTTTGATTAAATTGTTATATTTTTTAATTAAATTCTTTATTATACTTCAAATAAGCAGCATACTTACATTGATATCGATATAACGCTTTTAAACAGACTATCAAGCTATAGTTCCGATAAAATTTCAAATGCGATAAGAAATGTTAAACAATACGAGTATCCACTTATGTACTTATGTATATGTGATCAGTTTATTTAATTTCTTTTTTTTTCAATTCAATTTAAACACAGTTAATAAAAATTCTTTGATGTTTTTCTGGTGCAAACATTTTGATAAAATAAAATATATCGTTGTTATTGTTTTTATATTAAAACCATCACATTTAAAAAATTGCCAAGTTTTATTTGCGCAAATGTTTCGAATTCTATCCAAAAACAAGAATTTATTTTAACAAATGTTTTTATATACATACATAGGTACATATGTACATACGTATAATAAAAGCTCGTTTATTTTATGTTACGATATGTTTAAAAAAAATAATATTCGTAAGAAATATCTCTTCAAAATGTCAACGAGAAAATTTTGTGTGATTTGAATGGTGTTTGGTCGCCAACTGAATAAATTTTAACTGATCAATAAAGTTCTTGATGATAAGTGAGTTTCTTAATTAGGGTTTCCCATAAGAACTTTTTTTTTAATTTTTTGAAGTTATTAGAGATATATTTAGTAAAAAATAAATTTAGAACATTTTGTTTGTTACCTTATTCGAAGATACGGACCTAAATCTCTGATATATTTCAATAAAACGAGTGAAGTTCTTTTATATTTATCGGAATAGTAAAAAGAAATCAGTGGGCCAATCAAACAGGAACACACACAAATGAGCCCATACACATATGCATGCCACTGAATATTTACAACCAGTATAGCCAGATGTGGGGATTTGTACCCAAATTGGTTATTTTAGTTTCTGTTTGGGAACATCGGATAAAAATTACCACAAACCGGAGTAACAAAAGTTATTTTATATACCGCAGAAAATATTCTGACTGTTAATGGAAGAAAAAAATTTGTAAAAATAAATAAAAAGTACGAAAAGTACGAATTGGTACCTTTTTTTAACCCCTAATTTTTATTTTAATCTGTGTCACATGCTATCCGTCTGCTAAATTTCATCTAAATCCATTAAGAAAATTTTTCTTCAGAAAAACTACCAAAAGTAAAAAATCTAGAAAAATAAAAAAATAGTAACAAAAGTTACACTTTTTTAATGCAGTCCCAAGAAAGTATGTTAAATTATAAAAAACAAATTATAAAACATATTAGTGCAAAACTAAAAAGTATATAAACTACCAATTTATCCCTTTTTAACCCTTAAAAAGTACCCTATGTACAAATCTGGGTCAAAAATTTGTTCACGCCTTTTGTAAATAAAGGCATAAACTGTCTGCGTACCAAATTAATCGAATAAAACGAAAAATACCAGCTTTTCTCTATTTTATCTCTCCGAAAGTATTCTAAGTATTAATGCATGAAAAAATTAAAAAAAAATAAAAAGCACCAAATTGCCGCTTTTTACCCCCTAAGTATCCGAGTCAAATATTGTCTGTCTACCAAATTTCATCCAAGTCCATTGAGCAATTTTGAAATCATAGTGGAACAAATATACAAACTTTCTCGTTCATAATATTAGTAGGATTTGTAATTAGATCGAGATGTTCTACGTATCATTAATTTTCTTTGCGAGATACCCTAACAAATTTATTTTTGTTTATAATTTGATTGTATACCGGAAAAAACATGAATGTTCTCTTTCCAATCAATTAAATAAAAATGTACAAAATTTGCGTATTTGTGTGTTTTGTGATATCTTTTGAATAAAGCCCTCTTCAAAAGAATATTAAATACAGTCAAACCGCAATGTTTGCCTCTCCCACACTATCTAACGATTTTTAAAGAAATTCAAAACATAGATGAACCCTTACATTTATACATATGTATACAGACACATAATCTATGAATTTTTTAGAGCAATTTACGCTTTTTGAAATTATATAACAAATTTCAATGAAATTTAAAACGTGAATAGATCCCTGTTTAAATGGGCAAATAAACTATGAATTTTTCGAAATAAGCCGGCGAAGCCACTGGTAAAAGCTAATCGTTTGGAAAATTTAATTATTATTTAATTGTTTGGTTCAAATAAACTGTAATTGTTTTAAATCATTTGTTTTTTAATTTAACCCCATTAATTTAAAAATATCGTTTAAATCGTTTTTTTTTTTTTGTATATATAACCTCGTTAAATCGAAAACTGTTTATTTCGAAAACTCCTCTAATTCGTAAAAGGCAGTCGGAATCTTATATTAGGAGTTATCGGGGTTGTACTGTATATATCGAAAAAAATATGTATGGATGTACATATGTAGTATATATGAAGGTACATATGGATACATATGTACCATGGTATATAAATAAGGTAAAGTCTTCCTGCCTGTTGTAGAAGAATATTTTTGTTTTACAAATGTCAAATTTTATGTAGCAGAGCAACATGCTGATTAAAAATTTGTAGCGGCATCTAAGCAAAAAAAATTTATTTCAAACCCGCCGGTGAAGTATAAAATTTTATTTGGAAATTTTATATATTAAATAAAAAAAAAAATTGCTGTAAAGGAAAGTCTAATATCACATTAAGCAACTTAAACCTAACTATGCATTTTAAGAGCTTAAATACCTGTAAAAAAGCAGTAAAATACCGATGTGTTTGGCAGCGGTCGAATTCACAAAAGCGGCGATGATATACGGCTTCGAAGCGATCGGCTTGTTTCTCTGATTTTGACACACATAGCTGCCAGATTTTTTTAGGTAATATCGTCATATTTTTGGGCAAAAATCGTCATTATCGTCAATATAGCTTATTGAAATCGTCATAAAAACGTCAAATGAAAAAACCGCTTTTTTTACTAACAAAACATATTTTTGTTAGAGGCAAAACATAACAAAACTCTTAAATCAACAAATCTTATTAAAAACAGCATTATTTAAAATACAGAGATCAAAAAAGTGAAAATACTTCACTTAGAATTCACAATAAAATCACATGTAAATAGATTGCATGTTTTCCAATACTTTGAAATATATTTATACATTGTATGGAAAAAAATAAAAAAAGTCAAATCCTTTAGTTATTTTTTTCAATTTAGTTAAATATGCATTTTAAATTTCATTTTTGGAAACACTTTTTCTAAAAATGTATAAAAGCTACAATAAAATTTATACAATAAAAATATAATTTTTTACAAATATATATTGCAATTAACCATATTGATTAATTCAGCTACAACTGTCAGATCATAGCAGGTATATTTGTTTAGCTTTAATTAATCTTTTGAATATAATATTGCCTCCAAAGACGACTTTTTAAATTTCATATTTTAGTCTTATTTACGTTTACCTGACTAAATATTCTATCCATATTTGCTGAATAATGTGGTAAAACTAGAATTTTTGTAATAAATTTAGTCAAAATCGGAAACAAAATACTAGAATCCCGCGTTTGCATCTCTGATAGTTTTTTCCAAAAATCCAATAGTTTTATGTTTTTATCAGGACAATAATTTCAATTGTCTGAACTCTGTTTCTAGTTTATAATTTCAGAAAACCAACTTTTTTTTTCTTCATTAATTTGGCCAAGAGCTTTAGACATATTTTCAAAATCAAATCTTGATAATATCTGATAACAAAGCTCTATATAAAAATTAACACAATTATTACTAATATCATATTTTTCTTTTGCATATATTTCTGATTCTTCCAATACGCAAATATTCCTAAATAAATGTCTTCAAAATTTAAAAAATTGTTTTTGTTTTTATAATCAGTTAAATAAAAGTTTTCTGTTTTAAGCAAACTAGTTTTTAAAAAAGTTTCTCATTACAATTTTCAGCAGTTCAAGGTTGCTCTAATAGTGCAAATATATGTTGCAAACTTGAATTATTTAAAATCGTCAAAATTAGGGTATAAATCGTCCCATCGTCACTATGTCATTTTTAGGACCCAAAATCGTCAAAATGACGATAAATCGTCAAATCTGGCAGCTATGTTGACACACCGAAAACATTTTACACTAACAAAATGCCTGTTCTTTTTGTGGCATTGTATTTGTTTTAGGGACAAGACTACCTTATTTATTATACCATGCATATGTACAAACTTATTTATTAGAGATGGTAATAGCTCAGTTTCTTGACGTGAAATAGTTTTTATCCTCAATCACTTGAGTGATCACTCATGCACAGAAAAATCTTTACGTAATTGTTTTTATTGTTTTGAAACGAAATGCTAAATTTCTAAAATTAGCAATCGAATGTATAATAATAATAGTAGAATCTAGTTGTTAGACGTCAGTTTTAATTTCGAACATACCTATGAAAATATATTACTTTTGACAAATTGATTAATTTCAAATGTGTGAAGCAAAATGTTATCACATTTGATTTCTTTTATTTTAGTACGAATACCTTTGATACAAAAACAAAATTTTAGAATTTGTTTTTGCTTCAAACTTTCCGTACGGTAATTTTACTCAAAATACGGTAGTTTTTTTGAGGCTGTACAGATCATAGACTAATATAACATATCATATTCTGTGGTACAGATATTGAGAAAATTAAGTTAGCATCACTGCACTTAATATCTCTGTTGTTTTTCTTTTAATTACCAGCTGATTGTTGTTTTTTGGGTATATAATTTACCCTTGTTATCAATAGTAATTGTTATTTTAATGATTAATATCACCACACAATACTAATAAATACTTATTTAACACTATTAGTTTGCTGAATTTTATTAAAAAGAAACAATTTAGTTTATTATAAGCATATTTACTAGATTGCTAACAGCACAAGAGAACAGGCTAATGGTGACTGTGTTGAGTTGTTTTGCTTGTTGGCAGAAAGGGGAGGTATTTATTTGTGGTGCCAGAATAACATTTTTCGCATAGAATTACAAATCGCCAAACGATTATATTAGTCAATATATTCAAACTCTGATGTAAAAGGCCAACCACACGAGCGATAGGAATATATTTTAAGATATCTACGTGTTCGCCAACTTTGTTTACAAAATGGAATATTAACATATAAGAAGTTTGCACACAAATCGTAAAAATTATCTAAAATCGTCATGATTTTTCCTCCGTAAACCAGTGATGGATTTTGAGTGTTTTTGTTTTGGGCCAAATTGACAATTTAAAAGGGCAAAATAGCATCGAGAGGGCCAACAAAACTTTTTTGGAATATATTTGATAACAAGCTTTTTATTTAAGTAAAAACAATAGTAATACTAATACAGTATATGTATGTGTTTTATTTTAAATAAATTTAAACAAATACCATTGCTCAAAAACAACACGAATTTTATTTTTCAATACAAATTTTTTTCATCAAGAAATTTTTACCGTTAGACAGTCAACTTAGTTTATTTTAGTGTTTACTTGATATTGGTACTAGCCAAGGCGAATTCATAACAGGTGATCGAACTAATAAAACAAGTACAACATGTAACAAAAACCACAAGCATTTTGTTTTTGTAAAATCAATGTCAAACTCAAGAAGCAAATAGTGTATTTTGACATCCGACAATGATGGAAATGCAAAAAAAAAATAAGCAGCTGTACTTAAAAGTTCACCTGTAATGAATTCGGTTTGGGTACTAGCACAAGACAGGTTTGCAGATAAAAGTAAGTTTTCCTTGACAAACAAAACAATGTTGTTAACAAAAGTAGGGTTCGAAACAGGGAGAAAATTACATTGAAAATGTACTGAATGCTTTCAGTACATATCAAACCGTTCGAACGATTTGAAGCAGTTAGTTGAATTTTGAGCTGAATGGGCCAAAAAGATTAGAAAGTACCACAGGGCAATCAAGCATTCAAAAGTGGCACAAATAGCCAAATTGTGCCACATTTTCCATCACTGCCGTGAACAATACGTTTGGACTGGTAAACTATAAAAACATGTAGCGTTGCCATTAAATTGATTCCCATATGTGTACTAAACACTCCTCTCATACACATTTTGACATTTACAACTATTTTGTGGATCATATTTCTAGAATACGCGAAAAACTCCGAGCTTAAAAAACTTTTGTTCTTTTTTTGATAATTAATTGCGAAAATAAATCTAAAAAATCACAAAATTGTTTTCAAAATATAAATAAGTAAGAAATAAAGTTATAATATAAGCAAACACTATAGTAAAACAGTATATTTAACGCACAACTAAAAATAACAAAATTGCATTAACAAAAGCTACTTATAAAAAATAAAAGTGAAAACTATTGGTGGAAATCGGAATTTATTGCAAATATTAAAGAAAGTTTCGCTGCAATAATTCTGACAAACCTTTAAGGTTTTGTTTTACAATCTAGTGAAAACAAAAAATTTACAATTTACAAAAATTTTTGTTTACCACCAACGAGACAGGAAAATATGAAATGGGTAAGACTTGTACAACACATTCGATAAGTTAGAAATATTGGTTTCATTACCGTGTTAAGTAATGTGTAATGTGTGAAGAAACTTAACTTACACTTATATTTATGGATTTTCTGAAGACATGTTACATATCTAAACATTATTACACTAAAGCTTTTGTGCAAAATCAATTCAGTAGATAGGTATACAAATTAAAAAATAATTTCAGAAATTAAGAAATTGATTAAAACACACATGCATATTTAATTAAATAATACACTAACTATTTAGTTTCGGTTTTACGTAAAAAAAAAACTAGGATACTTATTAAGTTTCATTGTATCTTCATTTTCATTCCTCACACTGAAAATTCAAGACCAATTCAAAATGATCAATTGTTTTCCAGAATACATTGGAATGAGAGTATCCAATAAAAGTTTAATAAATACGAAAACAACATTAATACCTTTAGTTTTTACAGTTAGGTATTAAATAATGTAGCTTTGAATTTATTAAAAAAACAATAATTTTATAAAATTTGGAAATCTAATCTGAGATCTTAACTACCAACGCTTGAAACAAATACAAAGTGCAATGCTAGGGACGTACTTAGAAATTGAATCTGATTAAGTGAAAACAGTTAATATTTAATTTTAGCGTTTGGCTAACAACAGAACTAATATTATGATTATATTCTTTCATCGGAAAATTGGAAATATATACACATTAAAATTTAAAGAAATTTTATTTAAATTTTATTTATTTCTTTATCTCAAATGTTGTTAGAGAATAAGAATTTTGAAGATTCAAAATTAGAGATAAAATAAAACTTGTATTGTTCATAAAGATGATGCTTAAATACACGATGTTATTTATTAGCTACTGCTGCATCAGCTAAAATAATGCATTATATTAATTATGATTCACAAGAAATTAGAAAACGAAAATCAATTTAAGTTATTTATAAAATTTGTCCGATTTGTTACCGCATCATTATTAATGTCTATTGTTATTTGCATAAGAAAAGGAGAGATCAATACATTCGAGTTATGACACTTTTGCAAAGTATTACCCGACTTGAACATACGACAATTATGTACGTAGTTTTCATGTTGCAGATTTCGTTTGATATCAAGGCTGTGTGTAAACAGTCATGCCTCTAAATATGTTTTCGATCGAAAGTTGCTTCAATTAGTAAGTTGCTTCTTCAGGAAACAAAAAAGAAAAATTTTATTTGTAATCAAGTTCCTTTTTTAAGTTTAAAATAGAGCTGGCATTAAATTTTATTACTTACTTGATTTGCAGAACAGACGAAAAATTTTGCATACTTTTAGGGGCGTAAGATAAATAATTTACGATAAGCTTTTTTGCATGTTAATATAAAGCTTAATGGAGCTTTGCCAGTAAAAACATTATAAACAGACGCCTGCAGGTATAAAAAAACCTTATTGAATAAAATAATCATATTAACGGATTATCTATGCTGTCACACGATTGGGATAATACTGAGGTGGCAAAATGAGTGTCTAAAAAACTTTCGCCTTGTCTGCTATAGGGTATCACAAAGTATCACTGTATTGCCAACAAATTTGTATGTCCTTATTTCACAATTAGTTGAGGATTGCGCTTAAAATAACCTTTGGGCGCCGGCCAAAATTGGTACATTCCTCCGATAGTAGAATCTTCATATTTAATTTTTCAACTGTTTTCCAAAGATATATGTAAATAATATATTAATTTATAAAAAAAGCTTCTTATTAATTTTAATAAGCAGACATGCCATCAAATATCTTTTCAACCGAAGATGATATCGATTTCGCAAATTGCTTGTTCAGAAAATGAAAATTTTGTTTGTAATAAAACCACTTTAAATTGTCATGCCAGGGAATTCAATTCCGATCGAAAGTAGTTTCAACTCCAAAAGATGAGTCTTTAGAAAACGAAAAACGAAACTTTTGTTTTGGAATAAAAACACTTGAAATTTAAAATTGAATTGGAGATGAAGTTTTTCTACCAACTTTATTTATAGAAACCAATAAAAAAGAACATGCATACTTTTAGGAGCATCAGTAAAATATTTTAATAAAAAGCTTAATGTGAACTTTGCAAGTGCAAAAAATATTAAACGAAATTTATGTTTCAAGCAAAACAAAAATTATACAATAATGTTAAAAGGTTTTCAAAATTGTTAAAAACAACATTTCATTCGAATTTCTTTCATAGCCTCCAAAAATTTGAAAACAAGATAAAATAAATTAAATAATTTCAACATAAAATAATTGCAACCAAATAGAAGACAAAAAAAAATTGATTATACGATCAACGTTAATTGAAACGAAACACAAAAAAATTGTTTTTCTTTTATAAAAACACGTTTGTGTGATTGCGAAAAAATTTCGACATTGTTACTATTTCAAGAAATCGTGGCTGGAACTTCAACAAAGCCAACAACAATTGATGTAAGTAGAGAAAAACAACATACAACATTCATTTGGAATTTCGTTCTTTTTTTTTATCGTTTCATAATAGTTTGTGTTTAATTTATTCTCTAATAATATTTTTTTGCTAATCATTTTTGTTTCTATTAACGCAACTACTACTACGTTTAATACTAATTAAACTTCTAACAATTTTTGTTTAAATTTTATTGAGCTTTTTGCAAACAGAAAAAAAAAAATATTCAACACGTCCTTGTCCCGAATCTGATTTTCTTGGGCTATAACTGTTGTTTTATATCTTGGTATGTACTCGGCATATTTCATTAGAATTTGTCTCATATATTATTCTTAAACTCCTTCAAGACACGTGTTTTGTTGATGTACACCAACTGCTTCAAATATGCCCAGAAGAAGAAGTTCAAACCAACGAAACGCATTAGCGTAACTGATGATTTACACAAAGTTATCGCAAAATCTTAAGGCTTATATTGCTTTCTTTTTATTCGCTATAAATTTCGCAAATGTCTATTTTACGAATGTCAAAACCAAACTGTTAGCGGATGCTATTTGCGAAAATCACAGCACTTTCCAGCAGGATGGCACTTATAGCCGCGCCCTGCATAACAGTTAAATGTACGTACATTTATATATACATACATACTTAGATACATATACATATTTTATACAAGTTGAATCTTATTAAAAGTGAAATTATTCTGACATTTGGGTTACTAATAAATATATTAAAATGAAAAAACTTTTTCATCAATATTAACAATCAACAAATAACATAAAATGTCTTCTTGAGGGATGACATCGTTACTTGTGTGGCAAGTAGCGCCGCCCTGTTGAAAATAAACGCCGTCCAACATCAATATCTTCTAATTCCGGCTAAATAAAATAAAAAATTGTCGTTCGATAAATCAACAATTCACCGTAAAAGTTGACCCACATTCATGATTCAGTACTAGATAATATTTTGCCAAACCAGTTTAAATATTTTCAGATTTGTCCAAACATAGCAGGATATTTATTTGCATCCTAAATTAGGTTAGGTGGCTTGTGACTTTTTGCACAAAATATGAACTAAGATTTAATAAAAATAAGATTTAATTGAAATAATTCAAATCAAATATTTTGAAAGTATTTCAAGTAGGTCACAGTAATGTATTTGTTTATGACAGTTAGCGTATTTTATGCATTTTTTTTTTTCTTATTCTTGTATGACCTAAATTACAAACAATAATATAGTTTTACTTATACATTGCAAAATTGCTTCAGATCACAAAAAATGAGAAAAGAAACAATGTTTAGAGAAGCCTAAAATTGTGGACATGAGGCAATGTTTGAGGGTTGTGTTGGCTAAAGTGGTTAGCTCCTTGACTACTTCGGGTCTGGGTTCGACCCTTGGTCAGAGCCAGTCATCAAAATTTTTAATTTGGGTCCTTTTTTCATTTAAAAAAAAAAAATATTAAATTAAAAATAACCCCAAAAACAAAAATTTTAAATGGCCCCAATGAAAAAAAAAACAAATCCAAAATGAAAGACGAATTTTAATTATTTGGGGTCATTTTATTTATTATTTTTTTTTTTTGTTGGAGCGAGGGCCATGTTTCATGCATCAATTTTTTTTAAATATAGTGCCACAGACAAAGTCGATTTGAGAACCTGAACAAGACTTGTGAAATATAAAATTAAAATTTCTGATATAAAAATGCAAACTGGAAATTTCGATGGTAAAAACATAGAAGTGATTTCATTAATTTGACAACATATATTTTATCAAAAGTATTTCGTTTGCTTGAGTTTTAGTTATCGGATATGAGATGAGTATGTTTTGACAAAAACCTGAAATGTATAAAAAATATAATTAATATTAAAAAGGCAAAACGACAGTTTAATTCGTTGAATTTAATTAAGTAAAATCGAGTAAAAATTAAATGATTTTAAAAGTCCCTTTGCATTGCACTTACAATTTATTTTATAAATACTTTTTTGGCTATTTAAAAATATGCAAGCTTTACTTTACGCTTGGTAATTATTTGGCCTTATTACGAGTGTCGTTGTCCTAGTCGTAATTTAACGACTCCAATGTAAAAAGTAGCCACATTTTACAGATTTTGGCACGACAACGATACTCGTAAGAAGGCCGATTACCTGACTACGGTACATGATTTCTTACGTCTCAATAATAATTTTCAGTTGGATTTTTAATAACAAATTTCTATTAGTTTTTTTACTTCTCATGAGAACTGCAGTTAAACTTAGTTTATGTCCAACTAGAAACAAATTTAAACGTGCCTTAAGCAACAACTCTGTATTAATTAGGAGCTGATGATTTTTCAACTTTATTTGTTGCTTCACCGAAAGCTCTTTTATTATTTTTTTTTTTTTGCAGAGCTAATTTAGAGATTATTGTTAATATAAAATTTGTCTGTTCTACAGTGTACATACTTATCTACTTACTTATTTTATGTTTTGTTAACAACACACACTCGCACGTTGTATCCGCTTTATGTACCACTTACTAGTTACAATGTAAATTAAAATAAATTTTAAAGTTTTCACAAATATTCCAGCCAATGCCCTCGTCGGTAAGTGGTTCTGGTGGTCACGGCGTCTCATCCGGTCACAATTCGACAATACCAAGTAACGAGGAGTGTGGCATACGTGATGTCTGGAAGCATAACTTGGAAGAAGAATTTCGTACCATACGTAAAATGGTTCAAAAGTATCACTATGTCGCCATGGATACAGAATTTCCCGGTGTTGTTGCACGACCCGTTGGCGAATTTCGCTCGACGGCCGATTATCACTATCAGCTGCTGCGCTGCAATGTCGACTTGTTGCGAATCATACAATTGGGCTTAACATTTATGGATGATGAGGGTAAAACGCCTCCCGGCTATAGTACTTGGCAATTCAACTTTAAATTTAATTTGAGGTAAATTTAATTGATTTACGAAACGTTTTTTTTTTATTTTATTAATTTTTTTCCTGTTTTTATAGTGAAGACATGTATGCACAGGACTCAATTGATTTGCTTACAAATTCGGGTATACAATTCAGAAAACACGAAGATGATGGCATTGATCCTTTGGATTTTGCCGAACTTTTAATGTCGTCTGGTATCGTTTTGATGGATAACATAAAGTGGCTGTGCTTTCATTCTGGCTATGATTTTGGTTATTTGCTTAAACTATTGACCGATCAAAATTTACCATGTGACGAGAGTGAATTTTTCGACTTGCTGCACATTTATTTCCCCAACATATACGATATAAAATATCTAATGAAATCATGCAAAAATCTAAAGGGTGGCCTACAAGAGGTGGCCGATCAATTGGAATTACGCAGAGTGGGCCCCCAGCATCAGGCTGGTTCCGATGCTCTCCTAACTGGCATGGCATTCTTCAAAATGCGTGAGGTACTGAATGATAACAATAATAATAATATCTATAAGATAGAACCCACATCCACATTTTTAGATTATTCCGTTGAATTTAACACCAATAACATTTAATAATTGAAAGCGAAATCATTTATTCATCTATAGAGTTGTTTTAAGCTCTCGCGACAGTCATTTACCGAAACAAAAAATACTAACAAATTGAATTACATACTCATTTCAACCACTAGTATAATACATACTTACAAATTTTATAACAATGCCACTGGTTCTATTTTTTTTTTTCTTTTTTTAAATAATTATTTTCTATAAACCTTTCCAAAGTTCTCAGATTATTTCAATGTCACTCTGAATAGAATAGATAGTGTTGGCCAATTTCAATTTTATTTTCACTGAAATTTTGTTGGCATTGTTGGGACGCATATAATCTGGCAATGGCAAATTTTAGGTCTCCCCTGGCCCAAAAATAAAAAAAAATTACACTATTTTTTAAATGAACTAAAAATTAATTTCTTTATTAAATCTCGAATTGATCTCTTCTACCTCAATTCTTGCTGTTGAAAAAAACGGCAAAACTTCTCTTCTTCTCTCACTAGATTACACCCAAATGAACTACATACACACCTACACACATTCATATACTTATTTAAATTAGTTTTTAAGTCCTTGTGTTGTTTATGAAAACCAAAGTATATTTACAGAATTTTCATTTTTATTTTTCACAAATTTGCTTCAATGTATGAATTGTTAATGAAGTTATTTTTATTGTTTTTCTTTTCGCTTATAATTTTCTTTAAATTGGTTTTGTTATCAAATATAAATTTTTATTAAAAATATTTTGTTGATTAAAACAGAGAAATTCGTGGGGTTTTCATTTCTTTATAATAAAGGGTGGCCAAATTTGAGGTTAGGAAGTAAATAGGCTTACAAACTTAAAAGTAGAAATATGGGAATTACTAACGGAATATGATGTCCGGCAAATGTCCACCTCTAGCACGTCGGCATACGTACACTATTTTCACAAAATTTTGAACCTGGGGGATTCTCTGTATTTCGAATTTCAATGTAAATAAGATACAAATCCGAACTATTTTCGAATCGAATTACAGAATAGACCCCCAGAGCGTCAGTTGTTTGTTTACGAAAGCCCGGTCTTTCAAATGGCACCATAGAAAATAATCCAGCTGCGTTAAATCACAAGAACGAGGCGGCCAATTGATATCGCAAAATCGAGAAATTACGCGACCAGGAAATTTTTCATGATAGTAAATTTTCACAATTAAAATTGTTGGTTCAAGATTGCAGCATTCCATGGTTAAATTTTTTCAACTTTTTATTAAATAAATGCCAAAGGTTGACATTTCATCATTTGACAGCCAATTAACTTCCTAACCTCAAATTTCCCCACCATTTATAATTTTTTCAATATGTAATTTTCTTTTTTTTTTTTCATTTGCTCTCAAGATGAACTTGTTTATTACGGCCAAGAAAACTTCATTAACATATTTCATCATATCGAGCCCTAACTGCGAAAATTGCTTAAGCGACATGGTTTTAAATTTATTTTCTTTTTAATAAGTGAAATAATTGGCATCATTTGCATCATATCTTACAATTTTATGGTCACACACGGTACATTTGCGAATTTATAACATAATCGATATTAGTTTAAGAGTGCTTGTCGCTTAAGATAAAATTGTTTTTGTCACTTAAGCTATTTTTGCGGTTATCGATCGATCATGTGCATTAATTTGTAAAAATAAATCGTAGCATCAAATTAACAATTAAGTTAATGTGTGTTCAGTTAATAAAATTTCATTTGGTTGATAATGAGCAAGTTCATATTTTCTATGGTGTTTGTGAATAATCGCCGAGTATGTAAATTTTTAGGATTTTGGGCTGTTGATGCAAAATGTTTTTTTTTAGCATTTTATATGAAACAAATTGTTTTTTTTTTTTTTTGAGTAGCTAAAACATATTGAAATTTTTCATTCAAAATAACGTGTGTCAGCAAAATGTAGGTTATGTCGGCCATATTTACTTGCTGACGATTAATTTTAAACGCCAAAATTTTTTAACATTTTTACTTTTCATATGAAAAGTAATATTATCAGGCTCAAGTTCAGTTTTATTGAATTAATGAAAATTCAAAATTACTAAGAGTTTTTGTATGTTGGAAAATATTATTATTTATATCCAATCAGTTTTTAGCAGAACGTATCAGTACTGATTTCAAGGCCGCTACACCTCTCATCAGCGTTCAAATGTCCATCTTTACAATTTTCGTAAAGTGGATACTAAGTGAGAAGAATATCAACTATTTAACCAGTTTTCAACAGAAATAGAATATGAGAATTAATTTTTAATTCAATTTTTATTCTACAATGAAACAGTGCTGGTTAGTACGAAATTCCCTCATTACTGTTTGGAACTAATAATCAACACAAACTCATAGTCCGTTATCATCAAAGTATTCTACTTTGTATTCTAACGTTTTTGTTGTTTTTACTCTATATTAGGGAAATTCACATATTACTGTGACCCCTCTTATTAGAGTATGTATAGCTCGTGCCCAAGCGGAATTAATATTTTTATATTATTATTATTACGAATAAACGTAATTATTATTTGAACTTATATTGATTTACATATGAAAAGTAATATTATCAGGCTCAAGTTCAGTTTTATTGAATTAATGAAAATTCAAAATTACTAAGAGTTTTTGTATGTTGGAAAATATTATTATTTATATCCAATCAGTTTTTAGCAGAACGTATCAGTACTGATTTACTTTTCGTGTAAATATTTTAATATAACTGTTACAGAAAAAATTAAAAATATCTTAAAATCAAAAATATTTCGAAGCATACGCAGCTGTGCTTATGAATCCCACAGAATTCAATCAATTTACATCGGACATATTGTGGAGGTACAAAAATTAATTATCATGTTATTTTTTTCTGTGATATGAATGAAAAAAGTAACAATTTCTTAAAAATAAAATATAATTCAAGGTCAAATTGTACAAAACATAATGTTTCCCCAACTCCCTTTTTGATTATTTAATGGTATAATAAAATAAATTGATGGTCGATTTTCACAATTTTCCTTGACATTCACTATTTGGCAAGAGTAAAGGTTGTGTGATATTTCTTAAAATCGTAATATACATATCGATGGCTTAATATAAGAAAGGCGTAACTCGATTTTTTTTTTTTTAAGGATGAAGGACAAATCGCAATAAAATCCATAAATTTTAAAGTACATATAAAAATGGTTTGGTGCAATTTATAATAAAAAAAAGTCAACAAATCTTATGCTTCAATTTATTTTATTTTGAAAGCATGGTGTATTTGACATTTGATAAAATCGAGTTATGCCTTTTTATATTAAGCCGTCGACATGTATGTGCATCACTTAATATAAATTGAAATTATTGTCAGGATGAAATATTAATTAGATAAAGAGAACATGCTAATGTACATCACCTCGTCGGCTAGCAGAATCGAATCGAAGAAATTACTAGATTTTTACTACCTAAATTCTCTACACTATCCTTTTTCCCAGTTTAGGCCTTGTGCATTATTGCATAAGTAGTGATTCTCCCCAATCCTAAATAAAATTTACGACAAAAAAAATTTATAAGTAGTGATTCTGAGGTTGCTACTCCATCTAAAAAGCGTTAGTTGTGCATTTATAATACTGGCCAATTTAGATATTAACCAGTACGATTATCAACTATTGAAACCGCTTTACTTAACGAAATAGAACACGGGAATTTTTGTTTATTATGAAACTTCCAACTTCTGATTGTTTATTCAAAAAAGTTCACACACCAACCGCGATGAAGTTTTGAAAATTTTTAATTTTCTTTTTGGTTAAGAAAAATTAATGATATGTTTATTTAAAACAAAAAGTAGGAAATTTCATTAATATTTAGAGATGGTAAGAGATTTTTCCGCAAAGCAAAACGTATCTTTAACCTTTTTTTTAACGAAAAAAAAAATAAAAATGAATAAAAACACCGTATAAAATTATGAATATTCAATATTCTAGGACATGGTTGACCTCATGGTATTATGCCAAAAAATTGGTTATACCCCTAACATACATACACATTAATAATACTATTAAAATTGTGACTCATTAAGAATATTACAAAAAAGTTAATAAATCTAAAATACATACATAAGTATGCACCACATAATTATATTCGCATAAATATCTACAAATATTTCAGCATTTGAAAAGGTAAGGAATAAATAAATTACTTGTATTGCAAATTTTATTAAATTGAGCTGCATATTCAATATATGCAAAATGTGATTACACAAAATAATTGTGTAATAGAGCCTTATAAGCAATTTTAGAATAACTTATTAATTTATTAATCGATTTTCAAAAATTACGACGTCGACCGAGTTCTTCCTTTTGCACAATTGCATTAAAAAAACACTAAATTTCAGGTTGTGCTTGTTTTAAAAAATCAGTCATTTTGCTTCTCTATGGATTCCAACAACACGAAATTGGTAATTGAGATGCTCTGAGTAAATTGTTTCTCAGCGTTTGTATTGTAAGCTACGTTCACATTTATCAAATATTTGTTAAAAAAAAAAAAAAAAAAGTAACCAAGGAACAAAATAATAATTTCATTCCTTTAATTTTAATATTTTTTAATTTTGGGTTCGCATTTTTTTAAAAACTGTATAAAAAATAATTTTTTTGTTTAATAATTAATTTAATTTTGTTAAATGACACTATCCCCAAGCGTTTTTTTTTGGCAAATATTTGAGATATATGAACTTAGCTTTAGTGTGACTAATGAATGAGAGCGTTACGACCCATTTATCAAGATGATTTCTTTTTCCCCTTGTAATTTCAGATGTCAAGACATATTTTTGGTACATTTTTGATTGTAAATAATTTCCAATGTTGTATTCTTAAAGTTCTTATATTGAATTATATTATTCTGAAATCTGTTCACCCCAATCGTGAATAAGAAGTGAAATTTTTTGACGTGAAATTTTAATTCCCCTCGAAGGGAAAAAATGGTATCGTGAATCTCCCGTGAAAAATTATTCCCGCTATCAGTTCTTAGTGAATGTAAAAGAAGATAAAAAAAAATAAAAAATCATAGAACTTTTTGTTCAAAAATATACACCGACATACATACATATATGGAAGTGAAAAAATTTCACTTCTTTTTCGCGATAGGGGTGATTATCTCAATTATATGTGAAATTATGCTCGTAGTTCTGGCAAAGATCGTAATTTATCCTCAATTGTATATTATACAAGCTTTTCCCGAATTTGTACAATTTCCAAGAACGTTGAAAAGAATGTTGAAAAATTTACAGCATACCTTAAGGATGATGGTAATATTCTAGTTAATATTAACGGCATGCTTCAAATACTTTGGTCATCCTAAAATTATGCTTTGCCTTTTAAAGAAAACAAAATTGGCAAAGTTTCTAGCCATTTTTTTTGGGGGGGTTTTGGGATTTTGATATTTTACGTTAATTTAGAAATTATGTAAAACTGCTGTACAACAATAATTACGTAGAGTTGCCGCAACAGATTTTTATTTTCTTAGGAATGTCGGAGTGCATTTTTCTTTAAGGACCGGTTTTTAGGACTATCAAATAATGAATAGAATTGGTTCGTATTTTGAGTGTGAATATTCGACAGGACACAAAAAAAATAAATAAAGGATAGAACATATTGATATACTTGTGTACTTCAATTTATGTCAACATACACCTGCACATATTTGTTTTTAATTACATTAAATCCTTTTATCTTACTAATATTATAAATGTGAAAGTTTTTATGTTTGAACTTTTGTTCCATTATAACGCGAAAACCGTTCAATGCATTTGAATGAAATTTGGTAGATGGATAGCATTTGCTGCAGTTTTTTTTACCAGAAATACATTAATAACACACGAATGTCACAATGAATAGATCGTTTGAAAGGCGTGGCCCAAAATTAAATGTGTCCGAAATTTTTACAATATTTTAGTAATTTGTTTTATATACAAATGTATGAACATACACACGTATGTGTGAACTATTAGGAATTTCAAGGGGTGTCAACTCTGAAAATACTGATTCGATTTTAATAAAATATTGATTGTGAACATCTGCACCTAAATACTACATTCAAAATGAAGTGTGTTTTTTCCTAAATGGCCTGATTAATTTAATTTTAAAACAGGTCACAACAAATCACTCTGCCTTTTAATCGTATAAATTTTAGCTATTCTTAGAGCAAGATGTTCTGTTTCTTTAATTTAATGTTTTATAGTCATAAAAAAAATTAAAAATAAGTGCTATTCGGTCCTTTTTTTTGACCACGTAATGGGTACATAAAAGTAGAATTTATGGATTAAATAAAAAAACAAGAATAAAAACAAAGAATTAAAGCATTTAAACTTTAGATAATTTGAGACTTGAAATTGTACTAAATCAACCGTGATTCCGTAACGATTTGTCAAGCAAATATTAAAATTTAGACACTTGTTTTGTGCTCCATCTGGACAAAAAAATTGTACTTCAGCTGAGACCCTCTAAATATTTTCTATGACCTAGAAAATAACAAGAGCACACACGTATGTATGTAAGTGACTCATATTATCTTGTTCCGTAATTATTAAAATAGTACTGCTGAAAAACATACAATTGTAATGAATTTACCATCCCCATGATACGTACATATTTATGTATGTATGTACGTGTTTGAAGAAATTTGAAAGTGTAGAGGATGTTTTTAAGTACAAAATTAAAGATTAAGTTAAATTTTATATCCGTATTTCCTCTTTTAATTGATTTTTTTTTTTATATATTTTTTATAGTTTAGAATGAAACCAGCCCACATGGACGAAAAAAAGTAATTTTAAAAAATTTAGTTCAAAAAGTAAAAACATATTGATATAAAATTTAATATAATCTCGAACTTAAAATTCATCCTTAAGAGTGGGTTTTTACGTGACCGATTGGAGTTTTAATCGTCTTTAATTTTGTGTTATCTTTTTGTAAGACGACAATTAACTACTGTTATTTGAATATTTATTATTATTTATTTTGATTTGACACGACGATGAGTCCACACTTATCGCTCAATTTTCTTTTTAGATTTTCATTCATAACAAGTAAAAGTACAGAAGATGACCAGAACACCCAACTTTGGCATATAAAAAAGGCTGTTATCATGTGTGATTGATTATCAAGTTCATATGTATATAAAAACTCAGTTTACCTCGTTAAAATGAAAGCGCCATAATACAAAATTGCAAAAGATTTGCTGTCCGTCCCTCCCGAAATAATCAAGTAATTTGGTATTAAGACTTTATTTATGGCAACCGAACTTTAGTTGCGTTGCCAGCCGGCAAGTGAAAATTTGTGGTTGCCAGAAAAGCACTAAATAGCAACTGAAACTGGAACCTCTTAGTTGCCAGTTGCCATCCGTAATACAATTGTTAGCAACTGACAACGCAACTGGAATTCGGTTGCCATCCATAATCGACCCTTTAGACACGCAAAGTTTACTTTGCAAAGTGTTGAGTTTATAGGCGAGACGGGGGAAAGAGAGTGACGAGAAGTACAGACTTTGTTTCTCTTTCGTCGTATACATGCACGTTTGTACAATAGACGCTCGTAAATTAGAAGTTGTAGAAATTCGAATCCTTCGGAAATTAGAACCGTCAGTTCTAATTTCAGAGCGTTCGTATTTTTTGTTTGTTTTTAGCACTGAAAAATTGATTTTATTTGAAAGGAAATAAATATTTTAAATTTTATTTATTTGTTGCGGGTTAGCAACATCTAAATATATATTTCGTTGGTAGCCATACCAACTCATCAGTAGGTGTTTACCCTTTAAAAAATTTTAAAGCTCATCTATTTATACAAAAACTCACAAATATATTTTTGTGAATTACAAAGCATAAAAATAGCTTTCAAAATTTGTTAAACACACACAACAAATAATTTTCCATTATGAATATGTTTACTTTTCTAAAAAATTTAAAAAATTTTTAAACATAAAGGATAAAACATCTACTGATGAGTTGGTATGGCTACCAACGAAATATATATTTAGATATTGCTAACCCGCAACAAATAAATAAAATTTAAAACATAAATACTTAAAACATAAAGTTTAAAAGAAAATTAAAAAAAAAAAAACTTTGTCAAAGTAAACCTTGCGTGCCTAAATTAGCTCTGTTTTTTTTTGGTATTGTTCTCTTTTTCTCTCTCTCTCTCAAAAAGAGAAACCTCAAACTTCATATAAAAAAAATTTTTTCCCGACAAAAATTTTGTTCGGAAACAATGGTAGAGTCCAGCTTAAAAGGACGGAATTTCTTCTTCTTCGGCAAAACTTTTTTAGGCAAAATTTGACATTTAAAGTATAGTGCTGTAATTTCTTTTTGTTACTCATTATGGCGCGGTTTAAGCTTTCGCTTAAAAACGGCAAACGCAATTAGTACTCAAATTAAATTTATATTCAGATTAACTCAAGCTTAAGCGTAGTAGCAAACTACAATCAGCTAATCTGAATATAAATTTAATCGTGTACTAAATGTGTTTGCTGTTTTTAAGTGATGGCTTAAGCCGTGCAAAATTGTCATACGGGGCTGTGTACATATTACGTAACGCTCCGTGAGGTGGCGGGGAGGGGGGGTTAAAGATTTGTTACGGATTGGAAATTTTGCACTGAAAATCTCTGAAAACAGCGTTACGTAATATCTCTACAGCCCCTACTGCAGAATTGAAAATGGCAGTACTTTCATAATATTTTGACAGCTGTTTTTTTTATACATGTTTTTGTGTTACCATATTTCGGTAAGTTTAACCCACCAAAGTTTTCCGCTTAAACTTTCAAGTAAAACTAGTTAATTGTCATCTTAAAAACACATAACTTAGATTAAAGATAACTAAATCTCTGATCGGCCACTTAAAAACTCGCTCTTAGTGTTTGAGAATATTTCGCCGAATATTGGCCCACGTATCGGCAAAGCCATTGTTTTTTTTTTTTTTTTTTAACTCATACGACGAAGCTAGTTATGTATAAAAAATATTATTGTAAAAAAATTTATTGGCTTAATAAAAAGCGATTTTAGCGGAAAATTTATGAAGATCACATAGAGTTAAGCTAGGTTCACATTTATTAAATATTTGTCAAAAAAAAAAAAACGTAACCACTTGTTTTACTTAGGAATAGTGTCATTTAACTTGGTTTTTGTATTATAAAATAAAATTAACTATTCTACAAAAATAAAGTATGTATGGGAACCAACAATTAAAAAAAAATTTAAATTAAAATAAATGAATTATTATTAGTTTCTTTACTGGTTACGTTTTTTTCGACAAACATTTGATAAATGTGAACGTAGCTTTATGTGCGTGCTAAAAAAACATGCAATTAAATAGGTTATTAATTATGTATACATATACTACATATTCAAACTAATTAAAGGGACCATTAGGACCCGAATGAGCGAGCTATATATTATTAAACTGACGACCTGTGCAACAACTTATACGAGTACTAATTATAAAATCTATTTTCGTCATTTGTTTTTTTTTAGATGTTCTTTGAAGACAACATTGATAATGCGAAATACTGTGGTCATTTGTATGGTCTGGGTACCTCATTCATTGTCAATGGTGCTAATTTCCATGAGAGTAACGGTGAAAGTGCAAACACAACGTGATTTATAATTGAAATTGAACGCACTCAAAATATGTTGGCCTACAATGCGGCAAAATGAAGCAGAGAACAATATAATTTTAAATAATAAAAACCGTAACGTTGTTTCAAATCCGTAAAATAGCAGACAACAAACAAACAGCACATTTAAAATTTCGATTAAAAATTAATAGCTTAAAAATAGAATAGTATGCATGTATTCAAAAAAGAAAATTATGTTTTTAGTAAAAAAAAAAATAGAAAAAAAAACATTAAGTAAAATAATAATTATAAAAATAAATTGTAAAACCATGAAAATATAATATTACTAAAGTACTCTATAGATTAAACAATATCCAAACACATCTACACACAACATACACATATACTTTAACCACAAAAATTATATAAAAAATTATATACATACATAAATGTTTTTCTTTAATTTTTTGATAAACAAAAACATTAATTTTAATTATTAAATAAGCAAAACATTATAACGATTACAACAATAAAGTATATACTAAAATTAATATAATTATTTTAAATTTATAATAAAAACAAAAAAAATATTTGCTGTTTTATTTACAAAATTAAAAGTCTTTTACAATAACTTTTTCAATTCCAAGTTGATTTTTTGTCAATTTTTTTCTTGTACAAGGTGCCGCAAAATTAATCATTCAATTTTATTTTTGAATAACTTTTTTACTAAATAAAAAAAAAATAACATTATTTTGAGTGGTGGAAATCTTTATTTGTATCTGTACAATTTTTTCTGTTAATTGGAAAATATGATATCAGCCAGGTGGTGGTGGCTGCGGCCAGTGTCGATACACATTTGTGCCCGTTTTATTGCATTTTCCATAACTTTCCACAATATTTGTGCTGATAAGTGTTCGCATCACTGCCGACTATTCTCCTTATAGTTTGCGATTGTCTGGGGCTTGTTAGCATAAACCTGCGACTTCAAGTAGCCCCAAAGAAAGAAGTTTGGGAAGGCTAAGTCGGGCGATCTTGCTGGCCATGCCAAATTTCCAAAACAGGGGGGTTACTCTGTATTGCGATGCGATAAGAAAACTGTTTGCATTTGTATCTTATTTATATTGTTTTCGCATCGCATTTTCTTTCGCATCGCAATACAGAGTAACCCCCCAGGAGATTACGGAATTCACGCTGAACTAATACCACCGATCGATTATTGGTTAAATTATCGACACAATTATTCCACGCTCTTGCGGCGTATAGCGCTTTATTTGTATTCTGCAGCTGTTGTCTAGTTCAAAAATGTCAAATATGATTGACATAAAACGCCAATTGCAAAACCTATTACATCTAACGATAGGGTGATCAATTTTGCGCCACCCTGTATACATATATGTACATATGTATGTATGTACTTATCGTATAATCTTAAAAGTCTTAGTTTAGTTTACCATTCTGCTGTCATTTTATTATTATTATATATTGAAGCCACTGCTGGATCTTCTGTTTCGTAAATTATTAAAACATCTCGAAATTTATCGAGCAACTGCAACAGTTGGGAACGTCGTAAGTTTTCAAAATACATTATTTCTTCTAAATGATGTTCACTTTTAAAATAACCTGCCTGATACAGTTTAACCATCAATGACATATCATCGAGATTGGCTGAGGCTGGTATACGTCTTATGGCAGCTCGATCGGATTCTTCAAAAACTTGTAGAAGTTCTTTTATTTTCTCCTCATCATCTATGGATGCTATACTATCGCAATTATCAGTACTTAATGATGCTGTCAAGCTGAAAAATTATTTTTAAATTATGAAAATTTTTTGTATTATTAAAATACAGTACAACCTCTCTAATTCGGGTACTCGCCAGTCCCGGACTACATTTACTATGTAATAATAGGTTCATGTTTCGCACTACATAGCAGAAATTTTAATTATACCATTCGAAATTAGTTTTGAATTTAATTTTTTATTGATATTTAATGTTCCTTATTATACCCTTGTAGTGAAATGGTTGGTTTATATCAGGATATGAAACACGTCTATGTTTATTTATTTATTTTTTTTTTTTTGAGTATTAATTTTCTTTGTTTACATGCTAGATAGGACGACAACAGCGCCCTCATTTGTCGGTTAGCAAAAGTAAAGCAATTAAAATACCTGCTTATATATGAGGAGCCGCAGAACAAAACGTACTTTTTTCGAATTTTTTGAAAAATTGTTTTTTTTTAGTATTTTTCGAATATTTGGATTGATTCTAGAAAAAATATATTTAGCATAATATTTTTTACTAAGAAATTGGGTTTCTAAGAAAAATTAGTGCACAACTAAACATAACTTTCTTTTAATTTTTTTGTTATCAAAACGTACTTTTTTCGCGTATTTCCACTTTTTGTTTTAATGAAATATGCACAATACATGTGTCAATAAAACTACAATCAAAGTAAACTTAAACGGATGTCAAATAAATATGAACTCTACTTTTTTAATTATTTTATTTTAATGACATTTCTTAATGTTCTCTATTTGTTTGACGTTTTTTTAAGTCATTCCATTTTCGTTTAAATTAACTGTTAAATAATAATTGTTAAAACATATAAGTACAGTGAGCTCGCGATAATATGAACTAATTAAAACCAAGCCAGTTCACTTTTGCAAGATCGTTCGTATTTGCGAATGGCATCTAACTTCCCCTTAGAAACATTTTTCTCATAAAAACAAAAGTTTATTATGTTAAATTTTTTATTGCTGTTTATTGTATTGAAGCAGAATTTATCTACAACCCTGTTTACAAAGATTCCATCACTGTTTCTATAAAAATCCGTTCAAAATGCAAAAATAAGTTGTTCACATTTTAAATGTTCATATTTTAGAGCAGCCAGTGGAAGACAAAAAAATGTTCATATTTTGGGCTGTTCATATAATAGGGTATTTATATTTTTGCAAGTGTACTGTATTGTTTGATGATTGCGTGCTTTTAAAAAATATTTAGTACTATAATTAAAACATAGAAGAATAGGTTAGGTTAGCAGGCTGCTGGTAAAGGGAAGATTAGATTCCAGCTCACTTGGGTCCTGATGTGGTCCCATTGTGCTACCTGTAGTGAAGGAGAGCGATAGAGGAAAGGAGATTAGAAGAGTCGGAAGAAGAGTAGATGAGGGAAGGCCATAGAGGAACAAGAGAAGAGTAGAGCAGGTGGGAAAAAACTGAAGCATAGAAGAATAACAAATATAAATTTTAAATGTGGGAACACGTAAAAATGTTCAAAAAAAGTAAATATTTAGAGTTCCAAGCAATCACAACAATAAGCGATACAACTAGGCTTGTGAATTGAGCAATTGAAAATAACGAAAAAAAATATATACTAGTATTTAATTTCAATGTATATTTTTTTATATTGGATCAGTTTTAAAAACAATTAGTCACAAAAAAAAAAAACATTTTCCGTTCTTAGCAAGTAACGGCATGAATAAAAAAAATTGCATAACCAATTTTTAAGTAAAAAAAAAAAAAAAAAAAAACATTTTCCGTTCTTAGGAAGTGACGGCATGAATAAAAAATTGCATAAACAATTTTTAAGTTAAAAAAAAGTTATCTATTAATATGGACAAAGGATCAAACTTTAACCGTATTAAGGAGGTTGTACTATGTATACATGTACTAAATATCATTTATACATACATAGCATGCATGGATTTTCTAAAAACTATGAACTTCATAATAAAGAATACCGAAATTAGGTGTTCAGAAATTACATTTCTGAAATCATTTAATTTACGACTTTGACATTTAGAAAATTTGTTTGAATTCTTCCACTAATTAAATATGCACCCTTTTAATAAACACTATTTTCAATAATTTAAAGTTGGCCCGTTTTAACTTTGTTATATGTAAATAAATTTTTCTTCAAACTTGTAATTCATATGCCGCTAAATATTTAATTGATTTACATTAAATTACGTATTAAATAAATAAAATGATTAGCTCAACGTATAATTTTTATTTTTAAATTTTATGAGCTATCAGATATGGGGAATTTCGTACTAACCAAAAATTGTTTCAATGTGTAAAAATGGAATAAAAAGAAATTATAACAATTCTCGTATTCTATTTCTGTTGAAAACTTGGTTAAATATTTGATATTCTTCCCAATTAGTATCCACTTTACATTAATTGCAAAAATGGACAATCGAAAACTGAGGCGAGGTGTAGCGGTCTTGAAATCGGTATACTTATACGTTCTGCTAATCTCATGTTTTTCAAAAATAAAAAACTCATAGTAATTTGAGTTTTTATTGATTCAATAAAACTGAACTTAAGCCTAATAATAATAATTTCTCAATTATACATTATTATAGTTCAAATAATAATTACGTTTATTTGTAATAATAATATAAATTTTTTTTCATTGGGAATTTTTTTTTTTTTTTTTTGGCGAAAAAGTAAATAAAATTATGTAAAATTTATACAGTGCGTAGATATGACCATTGTACACCGATTTCTTGAAAAAAAATTATATTTTAAAAATTTCGAGTTAATACACTGTTATTAATCAAATACGATATAGAAATTATCTTATCGTGATAAGAGTTCTCTTAAAAATCACCTTCCAATGAATTAAATCAATTTATTGAGATCTCTTGTCTTTTGTTTTTTTAACATTTATACAAATCTCTCACATCTTGTTATTGTGGTTACTTTATTGGCAAAACCAAATGGAGAAAAACACATGCATACATACATACATATATACATAAATGAACTCCTAAAATAATAACCGATTTTAATAAGCTAAGCTCGTTCACTTCGAAGAATAAATATTTTTAGTTTGTCATAAATTTTGTAAAAATCGGTTTTGTAATGTGTCCATAATTAATTATATACTTGATGAGGAACTGACTGCAGAAAATCGAATTCCCCATCGATTTCATTTTGGTTCTGAAACTTACCTAAAGTTAGATTTGTGACTTGATGAAGGCTGAGCAGCATTATTATCTGAAGTCATCGAACCATCACCGGAAAATCGATCTTCAGTTATAGAACGTCGACTAGTATGTGGTACAGGTAATGGTTGACTGGACAGACTTAATAAAGAACCGGCTCCTCTAAAAACAAGAGAGATATTCTGATGATTAAATAAAAAGAGACATAGAAGAATACTTACAATTCGTCGTCGCTGACATTACTACTGCGTCCTGGCAATGTATCATCTTGCCCCAAAATGGAGCCAGCTAGGTCCATTAAGGAAGCCGATTCCAATTCACAACCTCCATCATCATTAGCGTCTTCACAACTTTCAAAATCAGGAAAATCGCTTGGCATGAATTGTACATATGTATGCAACTGCATGAGCAAATGATGTTGCAACATCCATAAAACCATTTGGGCGAGAATACCCTGCCTGGAAGACTGCTGCAGTGGCGTAGTCAAATGGCCAATTGAAGTTGGCAATGAAAAATCAGATATTACTTCAAATAAGGACATTCCCGGAAAGCGTATAGAAAATTTCTCAACTAGGTGAGATTTCGTGTGGAGGGGAGCGTCCGGTGCAATGACATAAACATTTGTCTCACATAAGGGATATATTATGGTTGCCTTAGCCCAATAAACCAAATGAGAAACCAATTTATAAACATGTTCTATGCTAAGATCAGCATCAGATCCCATACTTTGTAAGCTCATTAATGGAGTGTAAACCTCTATGAGCTGCAACAACATTCTGGCGCCAGCTGGAGGAACGCAATCCAAGATCTCTGTGAAATCCACCAGGAGCAACATGCCATGGTATGGTTTGAGCGACTTTAAGCAAATGTCTATTGTTTCCGGGTCTACCATACATCCTTTTTTATGAAGCTGGTGGGCTTTAGCCGGAAGACAGAAGCTTAAAGTTAGATTTTGATTAATCATACTATTTAGCAGTCCAGTGGTACACAAATCATGGTATATATTTTTTAAGGACTGAGCAAAACTACTGTGTTCAGATATCAAATCAAATGCCTTTTCTAAAGGCTGTTGCATCGACGATATCTCATCATGGGTACGAGCCATGAGCACAGTTTCATCCGTTAGATATCCCACCCTCTGCTCTTCTACTTTGAGAGCTATTCCAAGACGTTTACTCAAATCATAATAACATTTTACAATTGAATAACTTGCCTGTGCATGTAGAGCAAATACAATGTTTACTAGCATTTGCTGAGGCGACGACTTTTGGGCGTTTGAATTATTTTGGACAGTGGTTACAGGTTGTTGTACTTGGATAATTGATGCATTTAATGTAGAATTATTTGTGATTACATTTTGCCGTTGTTCTTTTGGTGATACCAATGTTGGATGACTAACAAAACGAACATCATTAACTTTAAGTTCAAACTTCTGGTTGCACAATTGTGGTTTAACAGCAAACAGCGGTGCTAATACATCATCTGCAAATCCCTGCAAATGACCTGCATTCGAAACGGCAATAATATTGCCGCTATTGGATACAGCGGGCTGTAGCAAATCGTCTGAATTTTGCAAAGCAAAACGACTGCGTTTCTTTTGAATTACATCATTTCCTCGATTTGAATTACTACTCACTACTATGTTGCCACTGTTATCTACTTGTGCTGCTCTAGGTGATGGTGCAGGAAGAACTAAAGATTTCTCAACATTTTGCATTTGGTATGGATATCGATAAAGCAGTCGATCTCCCTTACTGTCCAAATATACTAGAATTATTGCCATCGGATTGACTTCCATTATTCCAAGATATTATAATAATGCACATTAAAATTAACACAAAATATAAATCCAAATTAAAAATAATTGTCACAGATGTTTATGGTGATTAAATGAAACTAGTGCTGGTAAGCGAAAAATTAGAAATTCTTGTTATTAGCTGGGTGACAGCTCTGTTACATCTAACTCAAGGAGTATTCAACAGGTGAGCAAACTAGCATTCAAGGCGAATTCATTGCCAGGTGCAATGGCGAATTTGGGCGGAGTTATCCATCACCATATATATTGTTGTTTTCAATGCAAACAGTTTGGAGTTATTTTTCACTTTGGGGCTATTTTATATATTTTAGTTTGTACATGTGTACATTTTATTAATTTGGTCCGTACATCAGCTTTATATTTTTATTCTCTTCGTTGCAGTAGATTTGCATAATTGATATCAAGCAAATTCAATTGGCTTTGAAAAACTCAAACTTACTTTGTCAGAAAATGTATCGAAAAATGCATAAACAAGGCATTTGACAAACTTTCGCACAAATACAAAGTCATTAGTAAATGATGATAAAAAATTTCAATATGTTTCTACACAACTCATATATCAGTTGATTTTTCAGCAATTTACGACAAATTATTTGTCTTGACAAAAGACGCATTTGGAAAAATGGAAAAAAGTATCATGGGACCTATTATTGATATTTATATATATTGTTGTTTTATAAATTTTGGAACAATCGCACTTTATAAAATTAATTCACCTTGATACCGAGCTTACCATTCCTGGTGTAAACGTCAAAACCGAACGAAAAACAAGAACGTAAAGAAACCAGCTACCAAAGCAACAGAAAAAGAAATGAAACTTAACGAAGAGCCGCCATTTATTGAATTTTGCAGTCTTCGAATTACCAAGTATTCTTCGAATGTACGTACATATGTGAAAATATTGTACATACATTTTTCTCCATTAAATGGAAAAATGTAAGTGAAAAACAATTAAATCTGTTAAAAATAATTAAAGTAAATCTTAATAAATTGAATATAAATAAAGTGAATAATAGTAAAACAAGTTAAAAAACGTCTAGAAATAAAAACTTCCAAATGTAAGTTTATGTGTGTTTGTTTGATAAAATGTTGTGCAAAGAGCTGAAAAAAGTAGTTAATGTAAATGGTTATCGGAAAGGGGTGACGGTAATTATAATGTTTTATAGCAAATTTAAAATGAAATATATGTACTTATATGTAATATGCAATGCATACATATGCATTAGTATATATACATACATATATGTACATATTCGATGAATAAATGAGGATGAGAACTGACTGACTATATATTTTCTTGTACATAAAAAAATTTATACGTAGGCAATTCCATCAATAAAAAATATTGCTATTTTTATCTGAACATTAAACAAAAGTGAAGTTTTCATAATTTTCGTAAAATAGACCCGAAATTGTGTACCCATACAATAATAGTTTAGCAACAACTTATTAAGCCCTGAAAAATTCTATATTAAATGGTACTACCTTTGGTTGTTCGTACATATATATGTATGTACATATGTGTGTACTAAATTATACACAAATGTGAACGAGTGTATGCAGATACATAAAATGTACACAACAATCGAACGTATTCAAATGTTTATACAATTATATAGTATGTATTTACAATTAAAAATATATGTATTCGTTGGCGAAGTTGCTTTTTAAAGTGATTTAGTCTTAAAGGGGGGATATGCAGCACAAGGATTGGCATCGGCAGCAGACAATAAGAGATGGCTGCTGCCTTGCTCGTTAATTTGTTGGCTGTCCTAAGTCAGTTTATTACAATATCAATAAGAAAATACGAATGGGGATTTGAAAACAAGTAAAAAAAAATCAAAGTTATGTTTTTGTTTTCATTTTTAGTTCCAAAGTCTGCTTCTTATTCTTTTAATTCACACAGGTATGGCAACACTGTGCCATAGAATCGAAGTTAAAAGAAAATGAAAAAATAAGTTTGGTTAAAACACAACTCTGTAGCCCCAAAAATAGTGTGTATGCATTAAAAATAAAAAGAAGGAAACTACAACACTACTACTTCAACCAAATTATTCTGTGGTACATTATTTTTTACCTTTGTCGCGCCAACTATTTTTCCTCTGCAAATAATATTGTTATTAAATTTAACAGTGGTTTGTACAAAAAAACAAGCAAGAAAAGTAATATTTATAATTGAAAATTAAAAGGATATTGGGTGAATTATTAGTTTTCAAGAATTGAAAAACTATTAAAGTGACAAGTGTAAAGGAAGTGAATAAAATTATAAATTTTTGGAATTACGTCTTAATTTGTAACTGTGTGAAAATTATAAGAAACACGTTAGCAAATATAGTTTGCTAAAAATTATATCAAATGGCTTGTAATGAAAACATCAAAATTAACAAAAATGGTAAGTTTTAACATATTTTTCAACTATTTTTGTTTTTTTTTATAAATCGTTTAAATAAACTTGGAAAGGACAGTTGTTCTGTGTATCCTGTTTTACCTTCTAAGGCTGTAATTAATTATTTTTTAAGCAATAATTAGTTTTCCTTAAATATAATAAAAATTGATTTTTATAAGTATTTATATATTTTCAATTTAATTTGTCAAAGTTCGGTCCGCCATATTGAATTAAAATATATATGATGTATATATGTACATACATACACACATTTATATACTGTAATGTTTTTCGGTAAAAAAAAAAACATTACTTGGTTTGGGACGCAATATTTTCCCGGCAATATTTATCTAAATACACAATATTCAAAACGTAAACCTTTATTAAAAGTTATTGTGCAATAATTAAATTTTTCCAGTTGAAATTTCAATTACAAAGCTAATTTGCAAAACATTTTTTTAAAGTATTTTTAATGTCACCGAGCAGCCATTTTTCTACATTTTTCTCTTTTTCACCTTTGAAAGTTTCTAATAGGTTTGTAGTAGTCATCTCTTTTTAAAATTAGTTGGTCTCTTTGCTTTTATATGATTCTTAAAAATGGCGTCTTTCATAAATATCTACAATATACATATGAAATTTATAGAAACGCGTGTCTGGAAATGTTACTACAAATATCTATGCAAATCCACTTCAAACTAAATATATTTCTTTTATTAATTTATGTTGTTAAAATATTTCTTATAATTAATATTTAGATACATAGTTTTTGTTTTGTCTATTTGCTTATTGCAACATCAGTTTTTTAACCTATGCATTTGCACATCATCTATGAATGTATATACACACATTATATGGATGTGCTTCCATACATCCATATGCAAGATGTACATACATAACATACTTATCGTGTTTACTGTTTTTGATGACTTGCGCAGTGTTGCATTTTTGTAATTAGTTTTTTCATTATTTTGTAGAAATAGCACAGTTTTTTTTTTATTTTAATTGAGATACCGATAAAATATACATATCTATTTTTGTCTATATTATATTGTATGCAATGAGTCATTAAAATCTGTCGCAAAATATTGATACATATTAAAAGTTATTAGTTTTTACGATTTGTTTTAAATTCACTTAACGCACTAGGAATTCATTCATATGTACTTATCTATGTACGTAACATGTAGAAGAGTAGTTCCTAAAACAACTAATATGTAAATTAATTAAGTATTTGCAAGTAAAATATCCAAAGAAATAAATTAACCTAATGTTCTTTGTGTCGATAAGATTTGTAGTCGAATCTTCCACAGTATGTAGCATGTTCAGTGTTTTTCAGTGATGGAAAAATGAAAAAATTGATATGGTACTGTCCGCCAACAAAAAGAGTGCTTTTTTCAACATTGTGGTACTTATTATGAAATGAAAGTTAAAGTGACAATGTTTTTACCTTCTCTAGAAAACGTAAAACTTAAAAATTTTTCGCTTTCAATTCGATTGAAAATAGACAGGTGTGTCACAGAATTTTTACGAAAGTGAAAATTTACACGAAAAATTTTTGCATTTTACGTTTTCTGGAGAAGGTAAAAACGTTTTCACTTCCACTTTCGTACGAATTTGGTTTCTGTGACACCCCTGTTATATTAAAAACTACACAAAATTTACCATTTTAGTTACCCATTAGAAGCAGAAATTCTAGGACAAAAAGTGCTTTATTTCTTAGTGGAGTGCAAAATATGTATGTTTATTGACTAGTAATGTGTAAAGTAGCATGTTATCGAAACCATGTACTTAGTTAAATCACATTAGAATTGGTTGCTTGAATGGTCCAATTTACACGAGATTAATTGTGCTGGCATAACATGGCAGCTTGATGGTATTCTGGATGAAGAGAGTCGTTTTTGGTTGGCATAATTTTTCAACCAGGTTCAACCCCGCATTAGCATATATATATGTACATATATTTATTTATTTATTTTTATTTATTTATTTATTTAGTCCCCGTCCAGACTTGCAATTTTATTGGCTACAATTCCTTAAAATTCTGCTTTGAAATTGCATAAGTGTCCACATTATTAAAGTCTAATTGTGCAATTTTTGTATTTACACCACCACAAAAATTTATTTTCAATATTTTTAACTTAAAAAACTGTAATGCATCACATATTAATTTAATTTTCGTTTTATTTTGTTTTTCATATAATTGAAGAAATATAATAAAACGTCAAATACACATAGAACCCAGTGCGAATTGCAAGGCAAAAGAGAATTGCCGAGCATATGAAACTCTGTACCCCTCCCAAAGCTTCTTACCTCTCTCACCTAAAAAACCAAGAATTGCAACTAATAAAATTGCAAGTCTGGACAGGGACTTACATACACACGTACGATTACACAGGTTCTGTGTTTTCTTTTTTACAGACCGTATTTAGTCGTTGATTAGCTATCGTCGAATGAACATGAATTTCAAAGAAGAAGGGGGTTGGTCGCGCCAACAAACTTTGTGTATTTCTTTTTTAATAAAACACTGAAACATTCTCAATTCATTGTTAATTTTTTTTATAGGTATTTTATATTTTTTATTTTATTTATAAGCATAAAATATTTTTTGTAAATAAGGCGGTTTATGTTTATTAATTGTTAATTAATTAAATTTGTCAATAAATCTTTTAAAAAACATAAAATTTTTAAATAAAATTTTTTTATTGATGTTTAAAATTTTCCCTCATATTGCAAAAATATTCAGTAAATTCGCTTCTTATACTTGAAATTCCCCCTAAAATAATTGCCAATTCATCATCACTTATTCTCGCCATATTTCTGCCAACTATGTTCCGTAATGTGTATAAAGAAAGACAAACTTCAAATGAATAAAAAACACTAAGCCACACAAAGCTGAGTACACGTATACATTTTATGCCAGATTAATTATAATTAGTCTCGTATGTGAACAAAAGAACAAAAATTGTGCGGCATAAAAATTCATCTCGTGTGTGAATGGCTCAATGATTATAAAAATAACGCAGATTTCTAAACAGGGAAAAAGCAAAACAAAAAGTAGTACTAAATATAACGTGGGGATACTGTAGTATATTCGTTGTGAAAAAGTACTGAAAATAGTACAAAAGTACTGAATTTTCCAGCACTGGTGTTTTTTAATGTGTAGGAAAAAACTTTCCGAAAATATTGCTGTCCTTTTTCGACGCAATTCTAAAATTATTTTCTTTGCTTTGTATAGTTTTCTCGCTTTAAGCGTAAAAAGGGAATTGACAATAAGCTTAGTGATTTTGTTAGTCCCCGTCCAGACTTCGAATTTTATGAATGCAATTCTTTAAATTTCTGCTTTGAAATTGCATTAGTGTCCACATTACAGAAATCTAATTTTGCAATTTTTGTATTTACACCACAGCAGAAAAATTTATTTTCAATATATACATATAACCTAAAATATTGTAATGCATCAGATATTAATTTAATTTTCGTTTTTCATATAATTGAAGAAATACAATAAAACGTCAAATACACATAGAACCCAGTGCGATTTACAAGGCAAAATAAATTTGCCGAGCACATGAAACTCTGTTATCCTCCCCAACATTTTTACCTCTCCCAACTAAAAAAACAAGAATTGCAGCCAATAAAATTGTAAGTCTGGACGGGGATTTAGTCAGTCAACTTTTGAGTTTTTATTTATGAGTGAATAAATGGGAAAGGATAAGAGTACAATGTTTCATGTACATGCACCTTTTGTGAAAATAAGAAGAAGAAATAAGTATTCGTGAGAGGTAAACATGATGCGCTACAAAAGTGTCATTGTATGGAGACGAATGGAACTGCAAAAGAAAATTAAGGACAGTTGTAGAAACAAAAGCTGACTCCTATGGAAGTCGATTACTTGAAAGCAAAAGTTGTAAAACTGGTTACTTTCTGATTGTGTATTTAGGTATGATTTGATTATTTTTCTTATTCTCTTATGTTCTTCTATTTCTAATTGTGTGTTGTGTTGCCAATCGTATGGAAACTTTATTATACGTTTGTATGTACATACATACATACATATTTAAATAGGAATTTGTTTTTATTTATTTATCTGTAATACAGAAAAACTTCAAGGCTGAAATCGTTCTACAGAAATCGATGGCATAAAAATTAATGCAAAATAAAAAAATAAATAATAAACAGAAATTTATGAAAAATAAAATTCTTCAGCGGTCGGCTAATGTTATTGCCGACTAAAATTATTGTAACCAATTCACTAACGACGAGAATAGCGGCTAAAAAACTGATGCCAAAACTTCTGGTTCACAATAAATACCTACTCCTGATCGCATGAAAACTATCATTTTATGAAAATTATCATAAAATTTTACAAATTGCACGACTTGCCAAAAAAAACTGTCACATACCTATTTGCATTTTTAGTCCACACTACCATACTTTTTCAGCATCAGTCGCCCGCCCACAAAATACACATACATACATACATATGTAGGTAGTTACTATTAGATGTTATAACTGAGATATGTATGTACTTATACTCTATTGAAAAAAAAACTGATTTTAAGAAAATATGAATTTAACAGGACCAATTTAACTAGACCAAAATATAAGCCCCTTATACATACTATTTCATAAATAATCAATAAATGGGATGACCACCTTTAGCTATAGTGAAACTTTATGGTGTTATTTACATACATACATATGTATGTTTTATGTTCATGTTAACCCCTTACTCTATTATAAGTGGAGTTCTCTTGTTCTATATGTCTGGGTTCACACGTGAAAGTTTTCTTTCATGAAAGTGGTTAGTTTGTCGGTGAGAGGGGAGAGAAGAATGGTGTCGGGTACAATTTTCTCTCCCCTCTCACCAACAAACTTCCACTTTCATGAAAGAAAACTTTCACGTGTGAATGCAGACTAAGTGGATAAGAAACTCGAAAATGTTAATCAACAAGAAATTTACGTGGGGTAAAATAGTGTCCTGAGTAGGTATTCAAATAGAGAGTGGTATGTATAACAAGTGTTATGTATTCAATTCATAGATATGTTCATATTTACATACATACGTACATATATGAATGTAGCTATATTATTATAGGTATACATATTTATATTACATATACCTACCTACTTTGGTATGTTTATGTGTATATAAGTGTATCTACTATGAAAAATTTAAATGCAGGCAAAACTCTTATACATAGTACATATGTATGTACATATGTATACATACTTATGTTAAAAACCACGTATGAACATGCATAGGCACATACAAAAGTATGTATGCATATATTTTTTGTAACACCACAATAATATAAATTAAATAGCCAATCAAATAAATTATTATTGTTGCAGTGTTGTTAATACTGTGTAGATGACGAGTGCCAAGGCAAAATTAGTGCATTCACTTTTTGGGTGCTACGAACTGTAAGACCAAATAGCCGACCAAACGACCGATCCAAACCCCTAGCTATCCAAACATTCAAACAACTAAACAATTAACGATAGAGCAAGCAAACTACTGATATCGAATAGAAAAACTACATGCATACCTAATTCAAACACAAAGCGGAATAGAGAAAATGCAGAAAAAAGAATTAGTAAAAAGAAAATAAAATATATCCACTGCAAAATTCTAGAATACTCTGCACAAAGGTTTCGTTAACATTTTAGAAAATAAGCTTAACAGTTATTTAATTTAACAGTTGTTAAATTTATAAAATTTTTTTATCTCTATTACATACATATGAACTATTCATAAAGATTTATATTTGTTCAAGGTGTACTTTAAAAATAAATACAGTACCTACTAACATACATACATACACGTACCTATTACATATGCATACATAAGTTTCTATGTAGGCCTTTTTATTATTTAGTTTCTATTAAATTTGACAATGTAGTAGGTATAATGATGAAGGTATCACTTTTGTTATATTTATATATACGAGTACATGCATTCATACATACATAATTTGTGTGCATGTAAATAAGTACGTACGTATACGTTTGAAATCAATAGAAATATCTTACTGCAACGTTTCATATATGCCACATGCATATGCATGTATGTATGTACATCCATATATATGCACCTATAAAATCGTATGAAAAAGAATGTCAAGCACAAAGCAAATTTAAAAGAAGATAACAAAATAAAGCTATCAACTACTTGTGAACGTTGTAGAAAAACTGCACAAGAAACAGGGGAGCAAAATACAACCAACATCTGTGTATCTATTGGATACAATAAGTCTAAGGTCACACACGACGATGCCCAACTTTTTCAGAATTCTCTTTTGAACTTGCTTTTATGTTCACACACGACCATTTTAGTTGGGCAATTCTTCTGTTTTGTTTAATTTTTATTTTCTTACAATTTGACATTTGTGTTTTCATAAAATAATCAATTTCAATAAAATAAACCAAATGTAGTCAGCTTTTAATAAAAAATTTTTCTCTATAATAATTATTTTATTATTACATATTTAAAACGTGTAATTTTTGCGTTTAATTGAAATTATAAATGATTTACACACCAAGAAGCGAAACACCGAATGAAAAGAAATGTCAAATATTCAAATAAAAAAAAACGAATGAGAGAATTGCTTAAAATAGCCGGGTACCGGCGATTATTTTTCCCTTTTTATTCCCCTCACCGCAAACTGAAAGAAACGTCTATAAACTCAAGAATTGCCCAACTAAAATCGTCGTGTGTGAACATAGACTTACGAAAACGAACTATGTAACAACTATGTATGTACATATGTATGTGCTTATGAATGTTCTCGTACCCGCTTATTTTTTGGCCGGGTCACTAAAACTTACAGTTGTTTGTTTGTTTATTTCAGTCTATAGACAAAAAAGTCCTTACAGACTCAGTAGCATTGTAATTTTTTGGGTACTATCCTCATTGCAAAAGTACTAGAGTACTCCAATAAGGGGCTGTGCACATATTACGTAACTCTATTTTCTGAGATTTTATACCCCCCATGGTTATTATGAATTTGAGAATGTCACTGTAATTGTAGAATAAGAAGAAGATGTGTTTAAACGAGGTTGCCAGATTTCTATTTATTTAATTGCAGAGTACATTACATATCATATACATATGTATGTATGTATATACCTATTTCTATTAAAATTTTCCCAATTTTATTTTTCAAAGCTTAACAACTACTTTCTTGATTCTACCTTTATGCTACTGATTCTGTTTTTATTTCTATCTTTGTACAACCACTTTCGTTATTATTTTTTACTGAGTATGCGCTCCTAATTCCGAATACAAGAATATAGTTGAATGAATAAAACTAAAGAAAGTACATACTTATGTACATATGTAGGTTTGTAAAAGTTACAAAAAAAAAATAAATTGAGACCTCCAAAAAAATATTAAGAAAAAAATCATTTTGTGCATCAAACAATGTAATTATAAAATATATGCATACACACTTACATATATCACATATTTGTTTATACATATGCATACAAACATACATACATACATATTCTTCGCTAATAAAAACAGCCATAATTTAAAATGTATGCATGTAATTATCATAATATGACTGCGAAATCTACTAATTTTATATATGTATGTATGTGTATGTATAAGTGTTATTTGAAGATGAAACCTTTTCTCTAATCCCACCTGTTTTTGTACTTCCCATCACTGTAGCCAGGTAAATATTGTCTAATTTCCCCAAATTAAAGAGTTTTGTCCCCGAAAATCCCCATTTTACAACTGGAAATCCCCAATTTTATCCCCAATAAATATATGTATGTATATTAAGCATCATAAAAAAATTTTTTTTTATTAATTTTATTACATAGTACATTTATTTAAGTTAATGCATTCGTATGTGCACAATGGAACTTTTGAATCCATAGAATGTTTTAAAATTCCATACACGGAATCAAATTTATTCTTTTTTATTTATTTAATTAATTTATTTATTTATTAAAAAATGTAATATAAAGCCCATAGGGCCAAAAATAACAATATTACATATTATGTTCATTAACCTATGTAAGTAAAACTAATTCATAAATGTACATATGTACTATATAATTCAAATCAATATAAATACATTAAAATATATATCATAAACTAAAAACAAAATTCATATATATACATATTAATATTCGTCACATAATAGTTCTGTCTGCGTACACATATTTTGCATCATTTTGTGCAAAATCTTGCAAAATGTTGTCTGCGTACTCCAAATCTCTTGCAGCTAGAGCGGCAAAAAGAGAATTTTTTGACAGTTGGAAGTTAGAGAACTTGCAAAATGTTGCTGGAGAAGTTTCTGCTTGCAAGATTTTGCAACTACTTTGAACAGCTGTTTTTATTTACTATTTGAATGAAATAATTTTTGTGAAATGAAAATAAAAATTGAAATTTAACAATGGCAGAGGTAAGGAGTTAGAATTGTGTTGGTTTTTAATGTTTATAATAAATTATAATAAACAAAACATTTTCCTTCATGCTAGAAACGTCCAAATATACAGTGCGACCTTTTTAGGCTTCACTTTAAATTAATAATTTTTTAATTTACCGCGAGAATTCACTTTTACGTACACATATGCTACAATTCTTTTGCTTTCTTATTTCAATTGTTTACACACCGATCCAGCTGTTTTCTTGCTAGATTTCACTGGATGCTGTCGGCGTACTTTTTGAGATATTTTCAGCCGACATAGTAAAATTGGTCTTACTCTCTCAAAAAAAGATACTGAGTATTTGCTACTGGAGAAGTACCCAGACATCTATATATATAAAATACAAAAAATGTTTGTACCCATGTTCGCTATAGACTCGGAAACTATCCAACCGATTTGACCCAAACTGGTGTCATTCAAAAGGGAATTTATAGAGGATGGTTTTAGGCTTTTAATATTTCAAGTGGGCGTAGCCCCTCCCACATAAATTGAATAACATCATATATCTTGACTATTGTGATAGCAAGAGTTTTGAAACATTGCAATAGTTCATATGTTACTAATGTGAGTAATCAGGACAAAAATGGGCGTTATCGGACAAGTGGGCGTGGCAGCTCCCATATAACCCAAAAATTGAAATCGCCATATTTTGGGCATTTTTTGACCTACGCCGATGATATTTGGTACATATAGTATTGACATAATTAGGAATACGTACTAGGAGAAAAGTGAGTGGGACCACGCCCCTTTATAGGAAAATAAAAAATCTTAATATAGTCTTAACTATTGGACCGATGGTCATTAAATTTTCACAATAGGATATATAAATACTTTTAATTTTATTTTATAACGAGGGGGTAGCGAAGTACACCGGGATCAGCTAGTACCTAATAAATGCTCCCCAGCCAAGTAGTGCTCAATAAAAAGAGAAAAGAAAACAAAATTCCATTCTTACATGGATCTCAAAAACAAGTGGCAGTACAGACAAAAGCAATTTTATTTATAGTTTCTATACACAAAAACTTATCTTATCCTTTGTATCTTTACACATAAGGTTAGTTGGATGTATTCATCGAAAGAAATTCAATAATTTCAACCTAAATGCATTGTTGGAATGCGAAAAAACGCGTATTTCAATTGGTAAGCCATTCCAGAAGGACCTTTCAAAAACTGAAAGGGAAAACCTGGGAATAATAAGCTGCGTATTCCTGGACGAGCGAGCAAATCTTAAAGATCTCAGCAAACGTAAAGGTACACCACCTTTTTCCACCTTATAAAACAAAAGCATACATCTCAACCTCACATAATTATAAAACGAGCATCCTAGGAAATTAATAACATGTTGCGAAATGTGCTCACGTCCTTTGATTTTATAGACGAAACGTACAATAGAATTATTATCCGATTCAATTTAGCTAAATTATAGGCAAAAGCACCAGAAATAACCTCCAGTCCATAATTACTGCCGATTTCACGATGTCGAAAGAATTTTGAATTTTATTTTCATTCGTACAAATACATTTGATACAAAAACAAAATTTTAGAATTTGTTTTTGTATCAAATGTATTTGTACGAATGAAAACATATGGAAATTTTCTTTCGACATAGTGAAATAGGCCGTTAATCTGAGACAATAAAAGAGAAAAAGCTAATCTATGTCTTAAATACAAAGGTAAAAATACATAGGAACTAAAAAGTCTGCGCAAAACTAAGCTTAGAATCTAGACTAAGTCCCAGATAGCAGAGCTGATCCACAAAATCAATCTTATCATTATCGAAAAAAATATCAAGTCCAGGATGAGACCCATATGAATTAAAAAGAATAGCTTTAGTTTTCGAACTATTAATGCATAGAGAGTTATAGGTAGCCCACTCAGAAACTGATTGAACGATAGAATTAATACAGTTCTCAGAATTCCCAATAGAGTCACAATCGCAATCAAACAATAAAGCAACGTCATCCGCATACAAATACGTTCTACACACATTCAAATTAATCACTTGAGGTAAATCATTACTAAAAAGAATGAACAAAAGCGGACCTAAGACAGAGCCCTGAGGAACACCAGTCGGTAAACGTAACAACGATGAGTAAACATTATTCAAATCAACAAACTGTATCTAATCTATCACGTAAATATGAAAGAATAAGTTTGCAGGCTGATCTAGAAAATTTGAATTGACTGCACATATATGTAAATATTTATATGTATGAAAGGAAATGGTAAAATAAAGCAGAATTGATAATAGGTATACTGAAAATTAAAAATCCCCAAATCCCTACCCACTATAATCTGTCCACAAAAATCAGCTAAAATCCCCAATTTGGGTACAAATCCCCACACCTGGCTACACTGCTTCCCATTAGTCGGACTTGTTTAGTATCTACTCTTTATATAATATTTTTTGAATTTGGTGCTATTTGGTCATTTTTGGTTTTTGTAATAATAGAGATTTCCTCAGAATTACTTGTTTGTTTGTACAAACTAATCGTACTTTATCTATTTTTCTTTTTAAAAATTGATTGACAATAATTTTATGAAATTAAACAACGGATTTACCCAAAATTTTAAATACAAATTCGGGCTAGATTAATATAGTGATTAAACTATTGGTTGCTATCTAAACTTTACCGCCTTTTGTGAGTGAGTTTTTTTAACAAAAGCGATAAAGGACTTGTTTTTTTTTTTTTTTTTTTAAGCTATTGCATAGCTTCTATCGCGGGCTTTGAGGGATCGCATCAAGAAATTTTGAAACGTTTGTTGTTAAGTCTTGTTTTTGAAACGTAAAACCTGTAAGTTTGTTTCTTAAGTCTTTTGTTTTTGAAACGAAAAAACTGACACTTCCCTGTAGTTCAAGTGGCTGTCTCCGAGCTGGTTATAATACTATGACACAACCAGTCCGAATGCTAGCCATATGACTGGCCACTTTAACAAGGGGATGTCCTACGATGGGGTTAATTGTCACCAAGAGGCCACAAAAAGACAGTTCATAAGCCGGTTCTTCTTGGCTTACCCTTAACTGTCTCCTTATACCTGCCAAACCACTCCCTTAAAAACCCCAAATCATTCCCTATTTTTTATGACATCAAAGTCATTTTATAATTTATTTAAATTAAAAAAAAAATAATTATTTCGTCAAAAAAAAACATAACAAATTCATTTATTAATTAAAAAGATAATAATAATTAATTAATATAATAATTAAATTTTACTTTCAGCTATTTTTTTATTATTATTCTTATTATTTTATTTATATTCATCCTAGTCATCTTCATCCTGGTTATTCCCACTGCAGTACAATAATGTTCCTACAGCCCAATTGTAACTTAGTAAGGATGCGTAACATTGCACTATTTTTGTAAATGTATTTTGACTGTATTGAGAATTGAACTAGCAACCTTCCGACTGCTAATCAACATTTCAATCCACTCAGCTACACTCACTGGTACTTGTACATTGTACTACTTAAGCTATGTGTGCTTAATGACATACATTTTTTACTATCCACCATCTGCGACACAAAAAGACAGCTAAGTGCCTGCACAAAGTGACACTAAAATTTTCCACAGGTTTATAACCAGTCTTCCGAGTATAGGATCAATGTGGATAGTTTTATAACCAGTCTTCAGAGTATAGGATCAATGTGGATAGTTTTATAGCCAGTCCACATTGTATAGTACTGCCACTTTTGGGGTAAATTGTCAAGAAAAAACTACAGGGTTAGTTTGTTTCGTATGTCTTTTGTTTTTTTAAGTATTTAAATCGCCAAATGTATGTTAACCCCTAAAGTATGCTATTGATTTTGATTTCATTAACACAGTATTGCCAGAAAAACAAAGGAGTTATATTAAACCAAACGTAATAATATAATTGCATAAGTTGATAAAAAATGCTATGCAATAGCTTTACCGCGGCAGTCCCCGAGTGCCACATGCCTTTTTTTATTTATATAAGTATCATCACATCGTTTAAAAATTTAATAAATTTTTATATACATATGTACATACATACAATATTTGTGTGTTTACTTAAAAGTACTTCAGCAAATAAAAGTGATTGAATATAATTAAGGAAACAGTTTATATGTAAATTATTTACTTTTTTAAAGGAGAAAAAGATAGTCAAAACCTTATTTTTACAAAATGAGAATTTTAAGAAGTTCTTAAAAGAACTTATGTTTAAAAATCACTTTCAAAAAGTTTTTAAAAGTCCGGTTTTGAAATTTTATTAAATTTCCTTAAAAAAATTTTAAAAACTAGAAAATAATGTATTAATTGTATATTTAATTTTATATATTTTTATTGCAGTTTGCAATTAAAACAACGATCACAATCGAATTATAAAAATATTAAATCAATCAAATTCGGAATACAAAACTAAAAAAAGTTTTTTGAAGTGAAAAACGAAAATAATCTTAATTTCACGATAATTTTGAGTGAGAAAACGGCGAAGCAAACAACGATCGTGGAATCAATAAATAATAGTTATTGTAAACGTTTCCAAAGGAAACACAAGAAACGTAAACGACCGTTAATCTATAGCAGCCATAATACTATAAATTATAATTGTCAAAATATAAAGGTTCTTAATACCAAAGTAATGTTGATTGATGTAATGGCTAATAATGTAATGTTGTCCAGGAATATTCAACGATCAAAACTTTTAATTAATTATTTAAAAGCCTTAAATATCACGGACTATTCTTTTGAATTAAGCCCCCATGATTTTGGGGGCCCGCCACCACTTTATGTAGAACATCAACTGGAAAAATCGGCACTACAAAATATTGGCTACCAACTTCAAAATCATCAGTATCATCAGATTAAGAATACTTCTAGTACACTAACAACATATACTTCGATAACAATTGCAATAAATGATGATAACAGTTAAGTGATAACAGCAAAAAAAAAAAAAAAAAAACTAAAACAACAAAAAATAATGCTAAGATTTCCGAATTATTAAACAAGAAGAAAAGTTATTAATAACAGTTTTTCAGAAAAGAGTACATAATTTACTGAAAAAGGATTGAACTGAAAGGAATTAATATTACAGAAAGGAAGTAAAAAGTTAGTAAATTTATATATAAAGTTTTGCTAGAATTTTCATTCGTTCTGCTTTCAAAATAAAATTCCTTACAAAACGAAATGTTTGAGATTAATTATTTTCTGTAAATAAATAAAAAAAACTTTACAATTTAAAAAAAGTAAGTCTCAATAATATTCTGAAGTATTTTTTGGCAAAAAAGAAAATTAAAAAATATACATCAAGAAAAACTTCAGAATCCTGAAAGATCAATTACGAAAAACTTAGTGTGATATAATTGATTAAATAATGCCCTTGCCATCTTCGGGTATAATTGTAGTTGAGAAACCATCTTCAGCATCTATTACGAGAATCAGCAATCCCACAACCTCTATTAATACAATTAGTTCTTCAATTCATCCACCACAAGACCAGAAGGAGCAACAAACTCAAATACAATATTACGAATATTATGATGTTCATGAAAATCAATTATCCCAACAGCAGCAACAATATCAGCACCAACATCAACAGCAAAAACATTCAACTATTGTGGTGGATGCTACACTCTTCCATCAAAAACAACAACAACAACAACAGAAGCAACAGCAACTTGGAGGACCAAGTGGTGTAGCAATTGGACGCAAAATTCATAGTTCTTCGTCTACATCGTCTACAACCTCATCGACGTCGTCGTCCTCTTTGTGTTCGACGTCATCAACATTGTTGAATAAACCAAATCTGCAAATACAAACTTTAAAAACCGTGCCCATGCCGCAAACTAAACAATATTCTCAACAAAAACAACAACAGCAAATAATACATCATACATCTCATTCAACCTCTACGACGACATCAAATTCAAATTCGCAACATCATCTTCATCAACCACCGCAACATGTGCAGCAGATCAATTTGGCTGCATCATCGATACATCATCAAACGCAACATCATCATCCGCAGCAACAGCAAAATCAGCAGGCAACACAGGCGGCTCATATGATACAAGTTTCAGAGCAATTTCTTGAGCAGGCTGCCAATACTCACAATACGGGAAATATGATGATTTCAACAACAGGAGAGGTTATCAATCAACAACAAATATTTAAGATTGTCAGCACGGATGGAACCACCGGTAATATGATTATCGATGCAACCAATCAAAATGCTAATCCAACATCAACCACCTCCAAAGTTCTATTAAGCAATTTGACAGTTTTGTCCAAACAGCAAGCGAACTCTCAGGGTCAGATAATTTCTAATAATCATCAGCAGTCTCAAACTGCAGGGCAAACAATAAACTTTGTTAATGCGAAAAACTTGTATACTACTTCAACATCTAGTGGTAACATTGGTGGTGGCGGTAAACAGCAAAAGTTCACTGTGTCGACAGCAAATGTTGGCAATTATAAAGGATCGACCATAAAGCAAACTTCCTTATCGAATTCCCAATTCCTACAACAGTCGAATACTTTGGGGCAACAAAAAATAAATATGACTGCAGGAAATCGAAATATGCAAATGGTGACAACAACGCGATTTCAAAATGCAGCCAATAATAATGCTATTTCTAATGCTACAAACAACAACAGCATAGCTGCACCGACACAAACCATAGTTTTGCAACAACCTCAAAAAATTATTGCAAACACTGCGCCCGGTTCTAAGACGACAACTACGACTTTGAGCTCCGGTGGCGGTAATGTGATAAAAAAATCAGCTACATCTGGAACGCTTAGAATGAATAACAGTCACAACACTGCGGCTGCAACCAAACTGATTAATAACATGCAAGCCACACAAGGTGTGAAAACTTTCATTACTCAGAACTCTAATGTACAACAACATACACAACAGAATATGAATCAGTTGACGTTGCAGCATCACACAACCAAAAGCGGCAGCAAATCAAAACTTGTTAAACAGTATAACAATGCTATTCTTAACAGTGCTGGCGCTGTCGCAATAGCAACGTTGCCACATCAACAGTCGAATATCCAAAACAGTTTACAAATTCAAAATCAGCAATTGCAACCGCAAAACACATACATAAATCATCATAAGGGTAGTGGTGGTGGATCTACTAAAATCAATAAGATAAATTCGAAATATGCCCAATCGGTCAATATGGCCGCTCATTTACCGCCGGGAACTCAATTGCACCAAAAAAGTATTAATCAATCTACACAGCAGCAGCAACACCAACAACAGTTTCAAACAACAACCTGCAATAGTAATATAAAATTTGTAAACGCTCAAGGTACCGTTATACAGCAACACCAGCAACACCAACAGCAACAACAACAACAACAACAACAGCAGCAGCAGCTGATGATATCTCAAAAAATAAATAATAAACATCATCATAATCATCATCAACAGCAGCAGCAACAATATCAAAATTTACAAAATTTTGACACTGTAGATGGTAATCATATTTATAATCAAGCAAATGCAAATCAGCCTGCAGCTGGTAATACATCTTCAATGTCATCTGGAACGACAGCGGCACCCTTAGCATCAGCAGCGGGATCCTCCTTATTAACTGATGATATAATGATGGTAAATGGTACTCAAATGACAGATGAACTATCTGCACGTATACTGCAGAGTATGTCTCAGAAATCGTTTAGCAATCAAAGGTACCAACAGCAACAACAGCAAGTTTTCCAAACGAAAACGTCAACAACAGCTGCATCATCTTCAATAAATTCCAATAACAATAACTACAGTAGTAATAATAATATGTTACCACCACCACCATGTACTACACAGAATACAATTTTGCAAACAAACACCTCAAATATTTTATTATCACCACGGGAATATACTTTGTATCCAACAACATCATCATCATCATCAACCGTTGGTGTTGTGTCTGGAAATCAGCAGGCTCTGCAGCAACAGCAGCACTCGTCTCCTATTCATTACAATAGTTCGGCGACACCAACGGCTTCTTCAAATATATCAGCTGGTTCTTTCACATCAAATAATTACATTACAGTTTCTAATAATAGTATGACAACCATAACGCCACACACGTCCGGAATTTCGACAACAAATGGTGTGCTATGTACCAACGCCGGCGCTGGGCATACTAACACGACACGACAAGCTCAAAGCGCTCCTGGTTCGCGTTCTCAATCGATGGAACGTAAACTTCATGAATCCTCAATGTCACGCAAGTCAACTGAGTATTATAAAGTCAGGTAAGTGAAATTCATAAATTAAATTGTCCATAGTGCACAAATTTGGACTATTTTGTTCAAAATTAGGCTTAGTCATTACTACTGTCATACAAAATATCTTCCATAAAATCTTAATAGTCCACCAAAAAAAGCCATGTCACAGAACTCAATTCCGACCGAAAGTTGAGTCTTTAGAAAACGAAAAACGAAAATTTAGTTTGTAATCAAAACACTTCAAATTCTAAATGGAATTGCTAATGAATTACTTAAAAAACTTGCATACTTTTAGCGGCGTCAGTAATATAAGTTTTGCATGTTAATAAAAAAGAAGTATAATGTTCGCTTGCTAGTACATAAAAACAATTTAAACAAACGCAAGAAAATAATATTTGCGAAGCCCTAGAGGTCTAACTACTAAGCATGTGCGATTAATCAGCTATTCAGAAATTTTAATTAAACAAAAAGTTGATTAAACAAAATACATATTTTATTATTCAAATTCATGATTGAGATCGATCAAATAATTTGAAGGAACTCTTGAGGCAACCAAAGGGGAGATGATTAAACTATCAGTAGATTAATTGATAATTTCTTATATCGATAACAAATTTATAATAATATTAAAAATTATAGATTTTGCATTTATGTATTTTATTTGATTATTTTGGAAAGTCTTTAAAATTTAACTTACACGCATAGTACACTTAATACACGAAAATCAAAAAGGTATGCCTGCAATAACTGAAAATGTAGAAAAATAAAATGAAACGGGTAAAAAATAAATTACTACAACTAAAAACAAAAAATAAAAATAATCTAAAAAAAAAATTAAAAATTAAAAATAATCTAAAAAAAAAAATTAAAAATTAAAAATAATCTAAAAAAAAAAATTAAAAATTAAAAATAATCTAAAAAAAAAAATTAAAAATTAAAAAAAAAAATAAAAAATAAAAAAAAATAAAAAATAAAAAAAAATAAAAAATAAAAAAAAAATAAAAAAAAATAAAAAAAAAATAAAAAATAAAAAAAAAATAAAAAATAAAAAATAAAAAACATAAAATAAAAAAATAAAAAAAAAAATAAAAAATTAAAATAAAAATAAAAATAAAATAAAAAAAATTAAAATAAAAAAAAATTAAAAAATTAAAATAAAAAATTTAAATAAAAATAAAATAAAAAAAAATTGAAATAAAAATAAAATAAACAAAATATCTATAATAAATAAAAAAAAATAAAAAAGAAATAAAAAAATTAATATTATCCCTATAAAGGGGCTTTCCCCGATAAATCCCCTGAGACATTCCCCAACCAAATCACATGAATAGGGAGCAGACAATTGAAATGTCTGGCATGAAGTTTTTTATTTTGTAAATTTTCATATGTGAGTGATAACTGCAAATATTTTATGATAATTTTATTTTAATATTTATTTTTTTTTTTTATCTATTCTATTTGTTTACAAAAAAAAATCATTTAAACATTAAAATTCCTCTTAACCTTTTAATTTGCTTCATTAAAATTTACGAACATTAAAGAATTAAAGATTATCTCTCAGGTTGTGCATTTGTTGTGCCATCAACGGCCGCTATATATGCAACCAATACATCCCCTAGTGCTACATCATTAATTGATTTTATTATTCCTTTACCTTCATGTACCACTATAACAACAACCAACAATATAACAACTTCTACAAATTGTGCTACCATGACCACAATAATAACAAATTCTTCCTACAACAACAACCAAAACCTTAACCAACAAATCAATAACAATAGCAATCATAATTCCATGCGTGGTAGTAGTCATCATAATAGCTTAACAACTGCAACTGCTAATGCAGCTCAAACTGGCGGAAGCTTAGGTATGGGAGCAGCTGGTATGTCAGCTTCTACTTCAAATCTAATGGGGAGTTTAGGTCAGTCATCGTCGACTCTACCGTCGGCATTGCCAATGCCACGACCACCTTCTTTATCTCCAGCGGCTCTATTAATGGAACCCCAAGCCCAAGTGATACATTTACAAGCAACCAAAACATTACCGGGTGCTAACAATTCGTCTAATGATGATGATGACGATATAATTGGTGAGGAAATACGACCGGCGCCAGTGGAAACTGAAGACATACGCTTGCGAATACTTCATGCAGTTTTGTTTGACCACACTTATGTCAATCCTATGCCCCTAGAGTTACCTACTTCATTTGCTGTGAACTTACCGCGCGTGTCAAATTCGAACACATCAGCAACATCAGCTGGTGTTGCTACATCTTCAGCTCATGGTCAGCAATGGTCTTTGGGCGGTATAGGTGCAATAACTACTGCTGCGACAGGAATTGCAGCTCAACAAAATTACAACCTTTATGGTTCGCAATGTAAGCGCTAATAAATAAAATGTTAAAATTTGAAAATTTTCTTCATATATGTATATATATTTTTTAGTATCACGTCATCATCAAGAAAACGATTCTTATACAGCGCTTAGTAATAACAGTGGACTGGTAACCGGAGATATAGATCCTGGCGAGGAAACAGAAACAGCTCCTGAAGGAGAAGTAGAAGACGATTCCGTTACTCGCTGTATATGTGATTTAACTCACGATGATGGATACATGATATGTTGTGATAAATGCTGGTAAGTATTATTACAAGTTATAAAAAAAAACACGCAAAACGCTCTCTTAAGCTGCCCACACACGATTGATTTGTGCGTGTTATTTGTTCGTGTTCGACGTCTTGTTACAAGTTAATGGGGCTGTGCGCGCACAAATCATAAGAAATTGAAAATTTTCAATTTCTTGTGATTTGTTGGATTGTTAGTGGACTTGTGCGCGAACATTTTAAAATTTTTCATTTTAGTGCTGCGGAGATGAGTAGCAAGAAAAAAATTGTGGTTTTTTCTGCATTTTTTATTTACTATGAAATATTCAAATATTGTTTGTGGTCGAGTTGAATATGTTTAAAGATGGTTATTAAGGAATTTTTAATTTAATATATATGTACATAGGTATATGTATTAAGATTTCAAAAGAAGAAAATGTCATTTGGCAAAAAAAAATTTAAAAATATAAAGGGAGAAATGAAGAACAAAATAATTCCATAAAATGTTTTCTTCTTATATTACATATTTATCTAATCGTATGTATGTGTGTATGTATAAACATTCATGCATACATGTTTTTTAATAATATTAGTTTGCTTCTATGTACATACATATGTACATATGTATGTATGTATTTATAATTTGGTTTTGCCTGTACAAATACATACATTCTTACATGTGTATGTATGTAAGTATATAATCAAAAGAGAAATTGCATCATCCGCTTCACAATTCATGTTTTCTTCTTGACGTATAAGGTTATTGTGATTTGTTCGTCGTTTGTGGAGAAATGGTAGGCAAACAAGTCACACGCACAAATCACTCGTGTGTGGGCAGCTTTAACCAAACAATATACTTCAAATATTCACAAACTATTGTACATACATATTTGTTTAGACAGCGTTGCCTTAATAAAAAAAAAAGAAACTGCAGTTAAAAAAAACTGATTTTCAAGTCAAAAATTAAGAATTTAACTAAAACCCAAGATTTTATAGTTTAACTTTTTTTTTATATACTCGTACATATTAAAAAAACTGCTCAATGCTTCGTAAAGGCCGTGCTTCACTATCCTACACAATCGTACCATTTATTCACAGGAAAATCTTGCAAAAATCTGACCGACTTTCAAAATCGTTTCAAAATGCTGTTGTAGGTGCCGCACTATCATACAATACTGATGCCAAAACTTCTGGTTGACAATAATCATGAAAACTATCATTTTATGAAATTTTCATAAAATTTTACAAATCGCACGACTTGCCAAAAAATCTGTCACACAGTTGCATTTTTAGTCCACACTACCATACTTTTTCAGCACACATTTCATATTTGGCAGATCGCACGACTGTGTAGGATAGTGAAGCACGGCCTTAAAACTGCAAAAATCTGATAAATCTGCACATTTGGCAACGCTGCTTGTAGATCATATAAATTCAGTTGCAAACTAATTTTCCTATAAACATTTGTTTAGAAACATGTTTATCTGAAAATGGCAAACAACATTTATACGATCAGCAACAACATATACCGGTAGTTCTGAAGTAAACAATTCTTTTATGATTAACTATCGTTTCAGTGCGTGGCAGCATGTTGACTGTATGGGAATCGATCGTCAAAATATACCTGACGAGTACTTGTGTGAATTATGTCAACCTCGTGTAGTGGACAAGGCGCGAGCCCGTTCTTTACAATTAATGAAACGAAAGGAACAGCAGCAACATCTTATGTTGACGGCTCAAGCGCAAGCTTCATCATCCTCTGGTACCATGGGTGCAGCTGGTTCTGCAAGTTCTGGTGGTATGGGCAGCATAGCACATCTTTTGCCCAACGATGTATTAGATGCCCAACAACGTTTGGCATCAAGTGGAGCTCCATACAAAATAACTGGCAATATGTCGACTGAATCAGCGGCTCTACAATTATTGGGAGCAGGAGGTTCCAATTTAAAGAAAAGTAGAATGTTGAAAAAGGCAAAGGATGGAATGCCTGGCAAAAGGTCGAAAAAGGCTGAAAAGCTGGCTGCGGCGGCTGCTGCTGGTTTGACTAGCGGTAAACCGGCGCGAAAAGAAAACAAAAAGAATTCGAAACGTAAAAAGGCCGGTGGACATGACAACAGTATCAGTACAGTTGGTATGACTGCTGCTGAGAAGCATGCTGCAAACTTAAGGCAATGGATCGAAAACTATGAACTGGCCGTAACTAATCATTATTCGCCAGAGTTAAGAGCCCGACTTCATGCCATATCTAAACAGCCTTCTCTTTTGCAATGTATTATAAATACAGAAAACCCCATACTTAAAGAATTTTGCATTGGCAGTTTAGAAAATCGAGCCACGACAGTTCCCCATGCCGGTGGAAAAATACTCATTAGTAATTTGAATATAGTTCCGAATTCGCCCATCTGTGAACTGAGGGGTAAATATATGCTCACAACACAATACAAAACGCAGAATACGGCAATGAACATGAACAGTCCTCCTCCGAACAACTACCACCTAGCCAGCTATAAGGCCCACAAAACTCCCGGGCCCTTCATATTTTTCTATCAACTACCAGGCACGGAAATAACCACATCCTACCAACAATTGCCTCAAACGACAACTACAACGACGTTAAATCCAGACGGAACATACACAACCACTACAACAACTCTACCAGCTCAGCAAAGCCCGCCAACATTTCTTAAAGGCCCCGAAATCTGTGTTGATACCCGAACATATGGCAACGAAGCAAGATTTGTTCGAAGATCATGCCGTCCAAATGCAGAGATACAACATCTATTTGAAAAGGGTACTATCCATTTATTTATAGTGGCTCTAACAGACATTCGAGCCAGCACCGAAATAACAATTCGTCATGAACCGCATGATTTATTGGCAGTGGATAATAAGAAATCATCGTCAATGGTCATACAGCCCACTAGTACGCCCTGTGCATGTGGTTTAACCAAAGATTGCATTTTTGGACCACCGATACCGCAATTGCCGCCGTCGGCAAAATCCAACGCAGGTCGTAAATCACTGGCACATGGTGGCGCCGCAGCTGGTAATACCGGTAATTTGACGGCAAAACAACGAAAAGCAAATCAGCAGAATTTGAATCGTAATCGATCTATTTCATCTAGTGCCAGTGGTGACAGCAATATGGGTGCAACAGCAACGACTAACACAGTTGCTATGAGTCTAAATAGTCCAAATAATGTGAACAAGGTGGTAGCTACAAATAAGCTTATTGGAAATAGCAATGCTCTGATGCCAATAACTGCGTCTTGCAATAGCAACTTGAGTAATGCTTCGTCTATATCATCAAGTTTGACGAGTGTATTGCACGATTCTGGCGTATGTACATCTTCGTCATCGCCATCTGTTTCGTTACCATCACCAACACAAAATATGCATTCTCCAATACAGCAGCAGCAGCAGCAGCAACAACCCATACATCATCAACACGTTACACAGCAATTTTTAACCAATACTCAAATAAGACCGCCTGTGCAGTTATTGCCACAACAGCAACAACAACAATTGATGCTATCTTTGCCCACACCGTTAGTGCTAACACCACCAAATATAACGCATCAACAGCAGCAACAACAAAATCAACAGCAGTCGTTATCGCAACAACCTGCAATGATTGTTACACAGCAACAGCAGCAGCCATTAAATATAATATCTCAAGCAACAACACCATTGAACTCTGCTCAGGATGTTAATGATGCCACTGAACAGAAGCAACCACAGACGTCATTGTGTCTACCAACTCAGCCAGCAGTAGAACAACTGTCCCAAATACAATCCCAACACCATTCTGTACATCAACAACTGGTGTTGCAAGAGGAGCCACAATCACAAACGCTACAAACACAGCAACCTACTCCTGCAGCAACAGCTTCCACTGCAATTATAGAAACAGTTTCGCCGGAGGCTACAATAGCAGCTGTTGCTTTACAATCTTTAAATGCATCACATTCACCAAATGCATCATCATCAGCAACGTCGTCTTCAACCTGTGCTATTGATGAAAAACAGTTGCAACCACCCCAAATGCAGCAGCAGCTTCCACATCCGCAGCAAATTATAATGGTCCCAAAACCTGAAGTTGTAGGGGACCAGTTACAACAACCAATGCACCAACAAAGCCAAACGTTGGAGAGTAATGTATCAAATACTTCAGCAACTTCTCTAATTTCATCACCGCCACAGTCGCAGTCACAACAGCAATCTCCGCTGCAGCACCATAAATCTCCACAAAAAAATACTCATTCCCAGAACAGTAGTCCACATCCAGGCCGCAAAACTCCTGGCAAACATGGCCTAACCACTAGTTTTTCCGAAGATAGCGAACAACATCAAAATCATGAGAATTCCGCTACACCGACACCCAAATATTCTTCAACGCCTAAAGAAAAACCAAAATTATCTAGAGAAGATAGAAAAATGGAAGCAATATTAAGAGCTATAGAAAAAATGGAACGTAATCAGCAGAAACAGAAACAAAGTAAACGTCAAAATGCGGGTAGTAGCAACACAACTCCCACATCTCCCAACAAAGCATTAGATTCTAGCGAAAATTTGGGCGGAACCAAACGTGGAAACAGTCACGCTGGAACGGCGGGAAGATCGAAGAAGAAACGTAAGACTGGTGCTAAGGGTGGACAAGGTAGTGGATATAACCAACGAAAACGTAGACAAAGTCGAATGAATAGCCAGGAATCTGTAGGGGAATGCAATCGGCAAGATCACGATGTTATTACCTCAGAATCAGATAGCTGTGCTCCGATGCATTCTCCTCCAATACAAACCATGGCATCATTGAGACAACCAAATTTCTCAACTCCTACATCAAGTGTTGTTGGCGGCATTACAACAACATCCAAGGTAGCTACTGAAACAACTAATAATGTTGACCAGGCGGCTGGGCTCTTAATGGCTTTTGCAAATCCAAACATATCTGCTATAAACTCCTCTTCTATAGAAATGGCTGAACAGCATCTGACACAATCGCCACACCGGCCATCATCCCAGTACATGTTAAACTCGATTGATGCGGCTAGAACATCACCTCCAACACCACCATCACAAGTTAGTAGTGCTTGTTTATTAATTGAAGCTGCAGTTGGACCATTGGAGTCCAATATTGATGGGAATAATGAAGAAATTCATAGTGCGGAATTTAAATTTCCACTGCAGGCGAAAACAAAAAAACATTTAATGAATAATTGGCTTCATCAAGCTGAAGATAATCCTCCAAATAGCAGTACATCTGTATTATCTGAACAGACCCCGCAGTCATTGCAGGCTCCTGCTGTTAATTCAGTAGATTGCAGTGGTACTGCTATTGTGGGTGTTCAGGCGGTATCGTCGGGAGGTTTAGATTCCTTGCTTCAAGCTGCAATGAGTGATCTCAAACAATCGCAGACCGATACAGAGCAGCCACAAAATTTGAGTATTGCGGCGCAGAAAGTTGAAGAGTTCATACAACAAACGGAAGCATCTACCTGCGGGACGCCGCAACAGACTCAAATTAAACATTCCTATAGATATGAACAGCAGCAGCAGCAATCGCAAAGAACATACATTAATTTGCCAACGCCAGCAGTTGATTTAACTTTAAAAACGCCATTGACAATAGGACCGTGTCCCTCACAAAATGAAATGACTTGTAACAACCGAAATTTCGATTTGCCCTTACAAGTCAGCACATGCAGTAACAATTCTTCTGTTAAGAAACGTTGGCTACGACAAGCAATCAGTGAGGAAACTCATGAAGAATTTCAACATACATTCTCAACGACTCCATCACCTACTACGGCCGTTGCCGCCTTAAATACGTTTTCAAATTCAAAAGTACAAACACCAACCACTATGGCGAATTATCTTCCAAATGGCTTTACTACACCATTGAAAAAGAGACGTTTGCTAATAACAGATAAAGACGATGTTGAGGAAAACGCATCGCAGAGTAGTGGAGATTTATATACAAATCCGGCTCCAACATCTGCAACTGTTGTGAATGCTCAGCAATACCAGCAGCAAGATTTGAATAAAACACAACAAAATGAGCCATTTCCACAGGATTTTGAAAATAAACAAATACCAGAAGATCTTTCGTCTCGAGATATGCACGAAGACGTTGATGTAGACGTTGAAAAATGTGAGACACACGAAATAAAGTTGAACCGGATACAAGATATGACATTTGAGCATAAATTGCAATACGATCGTCAATATTCTAAAATTGAATTGGATCAAGAACAAGATGTTGATGTTACAACTTCTTCACAGGATGATTCTACGCTTTTGCAAGATCTCACTCCGAAAATTGCTGTTAAAGATGAAATTATCGTGTCATGTGCCGAAGTTAAACAAGAATATTTGCCAACATCGACTCTAAATACAGAACAATCACTTCCAGTAGTCGAATTTAATGATCAAGAAGATGATGTGGATATATTAAGATCTCCAAGTCCGGGTAGGGAAATGATAAAAGCGGAGGATAATCTCGTTAAAATTGAACCAGAAGATATTAGTGGAACGGAAGATATTAAAATTGATGTTGAACGTGAAGAAAGTATGGCGGCCGATGATGATGATCTTGTTAGTCGACACGAAGAGAAAAAGGATGAGCCAACAACGGATGTACGTAAGGACGATAAGGAAACTAGTGCGCAATCGTTAGGAAACAATGTAGAAATTAAAAAAGAATTTAAATTTGAGACTACAAAAGAGAAGGCTGATGAACAAAAAGTTTGTTTAGACAAAGATATTGAAATGGAAATATTTAAAGCTGAAAGTCATCGAGATTTAGAAATAGATACTGAAAATGAGTCTCAAGAACCTAAGTCTAAGAGGATAAAATTGGAAAAAGATGAAGATGATGAGGAAAAAAAGGCTTGTGTTAAAACTGAACTAATTGTAGAGAAAGCACATAAGGCTAAAGAAATCAGTGTGAAATCAGAGATATCCACGAATACAAAAGTTAATCAAAAGCAGGAAATTGTTACTAATTCTACCATCAAGGAAAGCGATGTATCGTTGTTAACAACAGAATCTACTGGAGAAGTGAAACAAGTTGCAACTAAAGCAAGAACTGAAATAACATCAACCAAATTACTATCGGCTAAATCAACTGCAGCAGATACAACTTTTGAGGACGTGGACGTTGCTACACCGCCTCCTACCCTCACAACGCATATTGTTGGTGGAACAGCAGCTCCAATACAACGCCAAAAATCTTTGAGTGACGATGACATACAAGCACGTTTGCTCAGCTTCCATAAAGAAAATATTCTATTTCTTCAGTCTCGCAATAAGAAAACCAAATCATCTTCTTTAGCGTCAAATGCAACTAGTACTTCTTCATCGACTAATTGCTTAGCTAATAATAATAATGACCATCATAAAAGTAGAACATCATCTTCGTCTAATCATCAACACCACCATAATCATCACCACCATTATAATTATCATGAGAGCAAAGAAAAATCAGATAAATCGACCTTAAAACATCACAAAAGCTTTTCAGCTACACCGAGTGATTCCACAAAGAAACAAAAATTGCACAAACGCGATAGAACGACCAGTTCTAGCAGTTCAAATAATCATAAGAACTCTGCAAACTCTCAAGTAGCCTCCTCTTCCACTATCTTGAATAAAAACTCAGTTGGGAGTTCAAATTCAGCTCCTTCATGTTCTTCAAAGAAATTAAAGTCATTAAAAAAGTCCTCATCGGGATCTTCCAATTCATCAAATACATCTTTAAACACTTGTTCCCCTTCTACTTTACCAGCACAAAATTCCTATTTGACGAGCGCTTCAGGAACTTCAACCACAACAAGTTCAAACACAGAAAAAGATAATAAAGTACTAGACAAGGACAAAAATCATAGACAAAGAACAACATCGAGTAGCAGTAGTAGCGTGTGCAGTAGTACTTTACATGTTACACCTACTGCGACTTTCCCTTCAAACAAAAAGCGTCAACTTAATTTCGAATTGGAACTAACGAAGGACATGCATTTGCTTAATAGTCCTATCACAGGAGGTAATAAACATAAGAGGGAAATATCAAGATTGCTCTCAGACGAGCAAACTCATGTAAGTGTGAAAAAGTCTAAGAAAGACTCAAATTTATCACAGAAGGATGATCTTAAAAATGGCACGAATAAACACATGAAAATAGAAAAACAACAGGATAAAAAACTCATTGTTGCTGCAGCTGCAGGAAACACTTCTACTAAACAATCAACAGTATTTAATTCTTCTGCAAGCTCCCAGCCAATAGTAACACTTGTCACAAATAAAACTACGAACACGACAACTGCATCCACCTCTGTAGAAGAGCCTAAACTTATACCAACTATTGTATCGCAATCAGTACAACCAACACTAGCACATATTCCAATCTTAAGAGAACATCCAACTATACCACATTTTAATAATGTTGTTGTTGGAACAAGTAGTTCCTTAGCAAGTCATCAACAACCACTTCAACCATCATTAATACCAGTGCCATCCCAAACTCACCCGCCATTGCTAACACAAAACATTCCAAACCATACGAATAGTCCCAGTTTTATTCCTACTGTCCATAGCACTCATAATTTACAGCAGCAGCAACCACCTTTACCGCCTACACCACCTCCTGCTCCTGGTTGTTTGTCCTCACCTTTATCTGTCCAAAATGCTACTTTAACAAGTCATTTGCCGTTTTATAATACCATCTATGGCAAGCTTTTGGAAAATCCTACAACGCCACCTAGTTTAACGACATCCATAATACCATCTAATACTACAACGCCATCTTGTCCAATAACCAGTACTTCTGTACAAACTGGAAGCAGTTTACTAGCGGAGTATTTGGAGACTAAATTAAAGAGCTACAGCACGTTGGGTGGTTATGTATCACATACTGCTCTGTTTGGCTTAAATAATGCGGCTGCCGTAAAAGATTCGTCCGTGTCCACTGGTGTTGTCAGCTCATCAACACTAGCTGTGGTATCAGCAGGAACAGCACACACTATAGATCCTGCTACTGAAATGCCAGCACCAAATGCTCCACCTTTAACCGTATGTAGCACTTCAACAACAACAACATCCATTTCTGGTAATAACGCTGCCACTATAGCGTCTTTAAAAATACACACAAAGACTGCGAGCCATGATCCGCGTTTGAATCCCCAGCTTTCGGCACCAGAACCACCGCCGCAACCAAAGCGTAAACTATCAATTAATGAATATCGTAAACGGATGCAACAATCTTCATCGAACGATGGAAGTTTAACGACAACGCCCACAACTCCTCCTTCATCGTTAGACCCTTCGTCCCTGTCATCGCTTTTGGGATCGATGACGCCATTAACTAGCAAATGCACGTTAAATTCGCCCGATCGTTTGGCACTATCTGTAGACTCACAAATTCAAAAGGAGATAATGTCGACGAATTCAGCCGCAACATCTTCGTCATCCTTAGATTCCCTAAATAGCAACAGTTCAACAAGTTTGAATGATACCCTTTTGAAATCTTCCTCCTTCGTTGAAGAGGATTCTACAAAAGGTAAGTTTATATCAAATATTTATGTAAATATATGTTCCCCTATATTTTTGGTGCACGAAATTTGTTTTAATAATAAAAATCTTTTCGTGGTCAGCTCGATCTTTAGCGCAATGTTGCTTTTTTATATTTATACAATACAGTGAACTCGTAGAAACGTGAACATCCAGTAACGTGAACTACCCAAAAACATGAACATATTTTTTTTCATTGACGAGTCTAAAACGTGAACAAAGGTTAAATAAAGGCTCTAAAACGTGAACTTTTTTTTACAACGTTTAAATTTAATATTGTAAGAATATATGAAAAGTAATATTATCAAGCTCAAGTCCAGTTTTATTGAATTAATGAAAATTCAAAATTACTAAGAGTTTTTTATGTTGGAAAATATTATTATTTATATCCAATCAGTTTTTAGCAGAACGTATCAGTACTGATTTCAAGAATATTTAAAAATTTTGGGTTTCCCCGCTAAAGAATTTTTGAAGTGAATATCCATCCACTAAAATCATTTTTATTCACCCCTATCGCAAATATTATGGGAGTAAGTTTTTTGGAAGAAAAATTGTATTCCCATCCCCAACAAATTGCTATCGCGAATATTTTGGGAGTTTAAGTCTCTATTGTGAATTACTTGGGAATAAAAGTTTTTATTTTGAATTGTTTGTTTTGATTTAACATATAATTTTTGCGGGATTTATTTTGTGGTGTATGAATAAAAGAAATTAATGGCCAATAAATGAGTGGATGATAATGTTTCATTTATTTTTAAAACTCGTTTAAATGAAAAATTTTGTTTTTCATTGCAATATTAAATCAACATTAAATAGCCAACGTTGTGTATTTAAACTTGGTTTAAGTTATGCAAATTGAACATATGTTTTCGACTGCTTGTTCTTCTTGTTTGAAAAAAAGCAAATAAAATATTTGTGGCTGCTGACAAGTTGCATAACATTTTGGCATCTGTTTTCGCTATTACCCTTTTAATCGTTCTGAAAGTTGCTCTTATTCTTTTAAAACACTTCAACAGTTCTTAATTATTCTTATTTATAGCTAAAATAATAATTAATTTTTTTAGATTTTTCTTTAGAAAAAAGCAAAAGTCAGCTGTTTTTTTTGGGAAATTTGTGGGAAATTTTTTATATTAAGTAGTGCTACCATATTTTCATCGTAATTAAATAAGAATTTTAAGTTTGACTGAAAAAATGAAAGTGTGTTTAAACGAATTTTAAATTTTTATGAAAATTAACTAAAACTATAATTAAATATCCACTCATTTATTGGCCATAAAGCTAATAAGGTAAAAATTATGAATAGCAATTATTTGCGTTTTCTGTTGCTGGAAAAGGAAAATCGATCCATAGAACGACTGCAACGAAGACAAATACGTGATGAATCTGATCCGCTTTTTTTTTTTTTTTTTTTTTTTTTTTTTTTTTCAGTGTGTTTTTTTTCTTATGTTCCGTTTTTGGTCGATCCACAACTATGCATGAAAAATTTAAGTTACGCTTATTAAACTAATAATTACCACCATTTACAAGAGTCAAATTTACCCACAACCCCTATTTTTATCCTTTAGGAAACCTTTGTCATAGTCTTGATTCGCACACATTGCTTCAACCAGACAGTTAATTTGTTTGTGAGAAAAAACTGATTACATGAAGTTCTGGATTAAAAAACAAATTGCTACTTACATGTTCACTTCTTGTTCCCACTTTCAATTGTTGTGAATTTTTTTAGTCAAATTATTCGCGGGAGTAAACATTTGCGATGCAATATTTGTAAGGTATGGGAATTCATTCTCAAAAAAAATTTATGGGAATCATTCACGATAGTAAAACAAAAAATTTGGGAGTTTTTTCATGGGAATGTTAATTTGCGATAGGGGTGAATATTCGCGATAGGGGTGATTATTTACAGCCATGTGATTCGATTTGAATTTGAAGGCTTACAAAGAATCGAAACACTCGAATCACTTTTTACTTTTGCTTACAAATTAAATAAATATTTAATGCAAAATTAATAATGCATTGCATCCTAGTCATCTAACATGAATTCTACCGAATAGAGAACATATCGTTCATTTGTTTGTTTGTTTGTTTATTTCAGTCTATAGACAAAAAAGTCCTTACAGACTAAGATAATATAATATGTATAATATAATATAAATAAATAAAATTATGGTTATCTAGCAACAAAATTTAAATCAATATAAAATAAAATAAATAAGAAAGAACAAATAAAATCACACCAAACATAATCAACAGTAGATGTAAATATAAAAATAATACTTAAGTGTGCATATACATAACTCTTTTATTAAGACGATTTGAGCCAAACTATTTTAATACACTAAAAAGTAACAATTTAAACTCAATTTTACCAGTGCTGAATTCGATAAATGAGTTAGAGTCTCTTTGCAAATTAAAATTTAAGTCATTTAAAAGACCAAACGCGCGGGTTAGGGTACCATTACGTGCATAATCAGTACGACGAAACGGAACATCGAATAGCTTAGCTAACCTTAGATTCCTCGGCGGAATATAGAACCGTATAGCGTTAAGCAAATCTGGGCAATCAATAGAGCCATTGATAATGTCGTACAACAGCAGGGCAGATTGAACTTTTCTACGTGATTCCAAAGTACGCAAACCAATAAATAAACATTTTGACTCATATGGAACCGCAGACAAATAAGATAGCGAGCGCGTAGCAAACTTAACAAAAATACGTTGAATTCTCTCCAAACGAGTGATAAGATTAGTTACGTGAGGACTCCAAATAACAGAAGCATATTCCAACTTAGACCTAACAAACGACGTATAAACATACTTAAGAGTGTATGGGTCAGCAAACTCAGAACAAGTTCTTTTCAGAAAACCCAGCATCTTATAGGCTTTCGGAACTATGTATTCCACATGAGCAACAAACGACAAGGAATTATCAAACAATACGCCTAGGTCAAGTTTAGAATTAGATTTATTCAACATAACTCCATCAATATAAAATTCCACCGCAGTAGGGGCAAGAGACCTATGAAAAGAGACATGTACACATTTATTAATGTTCAAACACAAACCATTAAGACGACACCATTCACTTAACTTATTGAGCTCCATTTGCATAATCTGCGCATCATGTATAGAAACTAGTTTACCATAAAACTTTAAATCATCAGCATATAAAAGATGGTTAGATTTAACGAAACAATTACTAATATCGTTTATGAAAAGGTTAAACAACAACGGGCCTAGTATACTACCCTGAGGTACACCTGACGTTTGCAAATAAGTGACAGAACTAAACCCTTCATTTATTGCAATGTAGCCATAAAAAGGTGAAATTTGTGTGTAAAAAGAGCAATTAGGCGTTCGTTTCTTAAAATGTTGACAGTGCCCTGCAAAACAGGTGACAGTTGTTTTTTATAGTGTTGCCAAATGGATTGGTTATTATAAAATGCTTTTCAATTACAAAATCGTTATACATTTTCGGCTCAGAAAATCGAAATTTTTAAACAATTTTAAAGGAAAAAAAATTTTAAAAATACAGCACAAATGAAAATCAATTGATTATTTAAAAATTAATTTAAATGAAGGGCGTTCCACATTTTCGTAGCATCCGGGGTCGAATTACGGCACTCGATATCGATCGAAATTTCAATAAAATTTACATGTAAATTTCGATCGATATCGAATGCCGCAATTTGGCCCCTGTTTTATTCTTGCCAAATAAAAAATAGTCCAATATTACAGGGTTGTTACCCAGACATTTTTATATATCCACCTTTCAGCAGGGTGAAATATTTTTGTGTTCAAAGAAAAACACAATTTTTAACTGTTGGGCCGAAGTCACTATTATTGGACGAAGCCGATGTTTGACAAAAACTAGACTTCACGAACAAATAATTTCGTATACTGGGGCCAAATCACCGCATACGATATCGATCAAAATGTATCGTAATTTTTCATTTTGGTATTATCGAATACGATATCGAATGAATTGTATCGTAATTTGACGCATCGTATGCCATAATTTGCTTATTCGACACGTATCGTAATGATATTCGATACGACAGTTAATACGATATCGTATGCGGTGATTTGGCCCCTGAGTTTTGGCCGAAGTATAAGTTTAGACCGAATCGAAAATCCGTTAATGAAACGCACAACCATCAGTTTGAAAAAAATTTAATAAAAAACGGCGAATCACTAAAGAAAATAAGAAGTACGAGTTACATAAAAATAGAGCTGTACAAAAATTACAATTTTCGTTGCACCAAACCAAAACTACAATTTTTATTTCAATGTGTATTATATTATTTATTTATATGTATGTATATTTAAATTTTAGCTCATAATTGTGTAGTTCATGTCACCAAAGTAAAATTTATATACATATGTACACAAAAGAACAAATTATAAATTTCAAACATTTAAAATACCATGTAATTCCATACATACTAAATTTTTTTTTGGTGTTGTGATACATGAAAATTAGACACCTTAATTTATTATTCATTTTTAGGACAATTTAATGCCGCCCCCACTCTACTTGAGAAACAACAAGAGAGTCTTTGTGCCCGTTTGAAGTCTTTAAAGGAAAAACAAAGTCTGGGCTCTTCATTTAGCGTAGGCAGTGGTAACCGTTCACGTTTTTCATCCTTTAGTGAAAGTGTTGCCAGCGGTGACTTTGGCTTGAGAAAAGGTAATGTGATTTTTTTTTAATTTTTATTTATGCCCCTATTACGGTTTACAACTCAACCAAGTTGAGTTGAAATTGATACAACTCAACTTTAAAACAACTTAACTCATTTTTGGTATTATGAATTACAACTTATTCTAGTTGAAGTTGTATTGATGTTGCCAGCCTCAAAAGCAATGATTTGACAGTTGATAAAGCAGTGTATGGTATTTATTGAGGCAAAAATTAAAAAAAAAATTTGGTTTCTTGTTAAAGTGTGCTATTTGTTTTCTTTGATAAATAACAAATTTGTACTAAGTTGAAAAAATGGATATCTCTTATGCTTTGTATCATGTACATTCACATCAAATGATCGAAATGATTTACACTAGTTGTTCTTTGTGTTTCTGCATATACCTTATGTTCATTGTATCAGCAATCAGATCATGTACATACGCATCAAATGATCGAAATGATTTATACTTGTTGATGAATTTTCTGCTTGTGCATAAAAAGCGAACGAGTATAAAATTGAATAATACATGTTTGTGTTGTTCTTAAAATTGAACGTTAGGGAATAACTAGGCGGGATCGTGCTTGTTGCATAAAACAACAAGAGAATAAAACTGAATGTTTGAGACGAGCGGTTGGGTAAACAAGTGTTTTTTGCTTTTGAACGAAAATGATTAGATCATAAAAATCAATGTGCATGATCAAGTATACTCGAAAATTAAGCACTCGTTGCCAATCTCTGATAAGAACATTTGTATGAATTCTCAAAAATTAAAAATAAAAAAGAACGGTTCAATGCAAAAACAAAATAGGTACATTCCATTGTGCTAAATTGAGCTAATTTACTCAACTCTCTTCTTTTTTCATACAATTGTCCAACATCTTAGTATGTACAGATGTCCTGTTGTTATTTTTCTCTTTCCACCAAAATGTGTAACAGGGGCTGTGCACATATTACGTAACGCTGTTTTCAGATATTTTTTTACCCTCCCCCCTTCGTAACGCTTTTTACTAATTTTTCAGTGCAACATTTCCAATCCGTAACAAATCTTTAACTCTCCCTCCCCCTGGAGCGTTACGTAATATGTGCACAGACCCAAACACATGTAGTAGTAGGAACCCACAAATACCCACAATACCTCGTTCACTTCTCTAAAACAATGTCTTTAATTTGGTAGAAGTCTTGTAAAAATCGGTTGTGTAATAGATGCATGAAGGGCAGCACAAAAAAAAAAACAATTGTCTATTAATTATATACATATGTATGTAGATAGATAATTTCCTTTTAAATTAAAAATTAACTATTATAAACAAAGGCCGACGAAATCATGCGTATTCTAGTTTCTTAAATCTCTTAAAATAATGACTTAAGATTACTTGGACTTTCTTAAAAATTTCTCAAGAACAACTTGAAACTAATTAAAGCAATAATTTCAATTTTAAAAGTCAATCGAAAATTTACATTTAGGCAATACGATATTTTTTGCAGTAATGGATCGATATATAGTAAATAAATACGAAAATACTAAATTAAAAATAATTTCCATCTCTTTTACGTCTTATTTCAGAAGATGATGACATGGAAATTATACGTAATCGTAATCTTAGTATATCAAGCAGTATTGGTGGCGGTGATCTGCTAGATAATTGCCTGGAAGAAATCTCATCCACATCGACATCAATGTCCTCCTCCCGCGAACCAAGTCCAGATCGTTCTTATACAAGCGTTCATCATAATAAAATCTTATCGGCATCGGCGACAACTACAATGACAAATACTTCCGGAACAAGTCATAGTAAAAATGGACAGACAACAAGGCACCATAATCAACAACAAAAACAACAGCAACATAATATAAATTGTGACAAAAGTGAATTACCTGGTCTGGAGCGTAAAAAAAGTGTTGAGACATAGCTTAAGCTGCTTGCTAGAGACAATGAAGCAGATCTATTGAGAATTTGTTATACAGATTCTTAAAGATTGCTCGAACATACAGGGATATTGCTTTTGCTTTTGAAAGAAAAAGAGTGGAAAGTGAAACTTATAATTGCTTGAAGAAGATGCTAAATGGAATCGTATGTAAATCTTTCTAATAGAAATTCAGTCATGGAAATATTTTTATAATTGCGTATTTGCACATACACATTTAGATAAGTGTACATAAAGAGATCTTTATTATTTCATTTTTTCTTGAAATTATTATAGATAATCACACACACACACACATATATATATATATATATATATGTATATGTACATATATATAAAAAATAAAAAATATTAGGGATAAAATAGATATTTAATTAGTTTTACAAACTATTATAGTCTCTTGATTTTCTAAACATTATATATAAAACAATTTTCAACTAAACGAAAACGTGACTTGTCACAGCTATAGTGGTGGTAATGGTGGCATAAAAGTGTCATATTTGAAGGAAAACAACAGTTTAAAATTTGAAATTTTTTTTAAAATAAGCTTTTTGGAATTTTATAAAATGTGTTTTTGTTGCTTTGGCATAAAAATAAATACATATATGTGTGTATTGAAAATGAAATACATATTGATATGGAGCAAAGCTGACACATCTTACGGAATACCAATATTCTCCTCTACTTCTGTTGATGCTGCCTGCACTTGTCATGTTTGTTTATTTGTTTCCTTATAACTTTTTTTTTTTTAATTCTGTTTACTTAAAAAAATTTTTCCTCATTTGTGTTTCTTTACTAGATTTTATGGGAAAAAATGTGTAAATTTATTAACTTTTATATAAAAGTCGTATCACTTAAGAGTTTTTCAAATACATACATACATATTATTCTTTAATTTATCTTTCACTTTTGTTATTTTAGTTTTTTTTACCAATTTTTTTTTTTTTTAATCTAAAGCTTTCAGTCTTCTAATATTTTCTTTATAATTTAATGAATTATTTATATGCTATAATAATTACAATAAAATTAAAAAAAAAAAAAAAATGAATTTATAATTTAATAAAAAAAAAAATCAACCTTGTACATTATTTACAAAATACATTAACATTAATTTTATATTTATAAAAATACAAAAAAATAAAAAAGGAATAAGAAACTACTTATGTATATTAAAAATATTTGTAAAAAAATAAACATTTTTAAAAATAAAAAAAAAAAATATTATTAAATTTTTAAACTTAACTAAAGCAATAAAACTAATAAATAAAATTAAAAGTAAAAAAGAAATGATATAGTTTTACTCCATACCAATCAACCCTCCTTCAATATTCTTAACAACTTTTTTAAACAAACAGAAGTCGAGCTACTTTTAACTACTTCTCTATTATAAAAGTTTTTCTTTTTTTTGTGTTGTACATAAATTTATAATAGTTATACATAATTTATTTTATAAAAACCTTTTATTTATATGTGTATATATGTATATTTAAAAAACAATTTAGAAACAAAAATTAAGCAACTATTATAAAACTATGCAGTTTTTAAACTAAACGAACCCTTATAGTAGCCCCATTACTTGTAAATATAGTTTATATGCATAATTTTTAATAACTTAAAAATAGTACAAAAAAAAAAAAAGAAGAAACTATTGGAAAAAAATCTATACTAAACTAAAATAAGTCAAAAAGAATTTTTAATACTTGCTTTATATGTATATTCGGCTCTCATTTTAAAAAAAATACTTTTAAGTTAAGTTTAATTACAATAACAAATATTATACAAAACTACATTTAGATCTTAAGTGTATTTTTATTAAATTAATATGTAGAAGAAAAAAACCTACAAATACTACATTTTATTTTTTTATGTTGTTTTTTTACAACTCTCTGTTTATTTTGAAAAGTTTTTGAACAGCTCTTCTCTCTCCCAAATCCAACTTCATCCCCTACACCACCACCCACACCATCCTCTGAAAAAAACAAGTGTAACCCAAAACCAAGTTTTAAATATTTTTACTATAAAACTAAAAACAACCTTATTAAAAGTAAATTAAAAAAAAAAACGAAAGAAAAAACAAAAATAAAATCAAGTGTAAATTATCTACTCTTATTATTATTATTATTATTAATCATTAAAAGTAAAATTAAATGATTAATCAATAAATAACATGTATTAGAAATATGTTTTTATTTTTTAAATTAAGCGAATGAACGAAAAGAAGATAAAATCAAATCAACTTGTTTGAAAATAAAGAAAAATATGAAAAAAAAATATTATAATGATGAAAATAATTAAAAAAAAAATGTTGTTTCATTCAAACTTGAGAAGATTTATAGGTGACAGTGATTTCAAAACTTTATTAACGCCTGGAAATGCAACTAAAGTTCGGTTGCCATCCATAACTAGGCGTCTCCATTAGCCATGAACTTGGTATGAGCATCATGTCGTACATCGCATATGGCTTATGTAGACTGCTTATGTCCATGTTTCGTCCATGCTCTGACATCAATGCTCGAACATATGGCTAAGCAATAATGTTCGCCTTTCAATGTCATTTTCTGTTTGACAGTTTCTTTTTTTTTGGTTATTTTTCAATCAAATATTGTTTTCCAACAAATACTGCACAAAAAACAGCGAAAACCATAAGAAACACTTTAAAATACACAATTGAACCGTTTATTTTGAAAGTTGCATAAGTCACATTTTTTTAAATTGCAAATGTTTTACAAATGAAAAGATACCGTTCAATTTTATTTAGTGTTGCCATTAATTAGATTTTTCTGAAAAAGTGACTTATGCCACTTTCAAAATAAACGGCACAATTATCAGTTGCAAAATACACAAAACCAACCATCAAATCGAAAAACATGAACTATGTGAACGCTTTGATACACTAAAAATTATGGTTACTCAGTAAATGAATATCGGTAAGTATTAGAGTTGTCAATTATTCGCCTTTCAACTTTGTTCGAATAATTCAAATAATTGATTTTGTTCGTTCGATCAAACGATTAAAGCTGAAAAATTTTTCGATTAATCGATGAGAACCACGAATAAAAAATGATTTAAAAAATTTATTGACAAAAAATAAACATTTCATACAAAAAACTTAAAAATAAAATAGTTAATATTTTTATTAACAAAAAAATACATAAAACTATTAATTCAAATAAACATTCTTCATTCTGTCAAAAAATATCAAATGTTTCTTGTGAAATCAGACAATTTGGGTTGTTCTTAAGAAATAATCTTTTAAAAATAAAAGTTGACTAAATTTTTTAGCGTTCAAACGATTTTTGGTTTTGGTTTTTGAAATAAATCTTTCGCTAATTGTCGAGGTAGGTGCTATTGTGAGAAGAGCATAAAATAATTTATCTAATTTTTCTGTTCTTTTTTTAGATTTTTTCAAATATACCATATCGTCTAATATATCGCTGAAGTCTTTTTATATTTTGAATTTTGAATACTTTTAATACAATTATTTAATTCGTATAAAAGATTGTTAATTTCATTACTAGTAACATCTTTATTATCATTACTTTCATCTGAATTATTGTGGTTACTTTCAACATAAAATATCTGGAGTAAAATTTACTCTTTAGTTTCACTTTTTGAAGAATATTTTAAAAAACTTTCGTTGCTCGGAAAATTTCCAGAATTTAAAAAATATTATTAACGTATTTAAAAATTTGATACGTCCCTCATTTATTCTTATTTTAATACGTTTTCGTAAATCTGTTGCAAAAGAATTATTAATTTTTTTGTTGTTGATCCAACAATTTTGTATACTTTAGGACACTTGTTACATGTGACTTTGTTTTTTTTTTTATTTTTGTTCTTGGTAAATTACTTCCGAACTGAGCTCAATTTTTTGGCTTTAGTGTATTTCTAATTTATTCACCTGAGAGTGAAAAAACCCCATTCTTGAAAATTTTTTAACGTTTCATTCAAAACAAAGCACGACTACTATGTAGGTATGTGCAGTGTGGCAACAACTGCAAACATCCAAAATAATATGTATTTGGTTGATATAAAGTACTCGCTTTGTTTCATATCATACAAACAAGTTTAAACATTTTTGACGTATGCATTTTAAACTAAGAAAAGTTGTTCGATTAATTGATATTAATTCGTTATTCGAATATCGGCATTTTAAAATTATTCGAACAAGAGTTTCGTTTTGTTTGATCGATTAATCGAATTATTCTTAATTGGTTGACAACTCTAGTAAGTATTCACCACATACTAGAAGATGGACATAGCTATGCGCACAGTAGTGCGGCAGGCCAAGTTCGGCCACACAGTGTGTATATTTACACGAAACCATTCGAGCTGTTTTTAGCCCCCTCATAACTTTCCTCCCCCTGATCATAATAAAATGAAACTTGAAACATAAGGTCTCCCCGCAGAGGTGACCTCAGAGGTTAAATTTCAAAGTTCTACCATAAAAGCTTCCCGAGATATTAAGGTGTGAAAAGTCAATACTTTAGTACATATTGACTGGCTCACTGACTCATCAATATTATTGGGCACTTCTAGTAAAGCTAGAGAGCTGAAACTTGGTACACAGGTAGGTTTTGGTGAGAAAATATCCAGAAAAGTCTGAAAACGGGCACTTTTCACCTGGGGGGACTAGGGTTCCCTTACTTGTATGGCGCATTTCCAGTATAGCTAGAAAGCTGAAATTTGGTACACAGGTAGGTAGTGATGAGAAATTACCGAAAATGATTTTTTAACGGGCACTTTTCATATGGGGGGACAATCATGCCCCTTTTTTGTATGGGGCACTTCAAGTTGAGCTAGAAAGCTTAAATTTCGTACACAGGTAGGTCCTGATGAGAAATTAACAAAAATAATTTTTAAACGGGCACTTTTCACCTGGGGGGACTAGGGTTCCCTTATTTGTATGGGGCACTTCCAGTATAGCTAGAAAGCTGAAATTTGGTACACAGGTAGGTAGTGATGAGAAATTACCGAAAATGATTTTTTAACGGGCACTTTTCATATGGGGGGACAATCATGCCCCTTTTTTGTATGGGGCACTTCAAGTTGAGCTAGAAAGCTTAAATTTCGTACACAGGTAGGTCCTGATGAGAAATTAACAAAAATAATTTTTAAACGGGCACTTTTCACCTGGGGGGACTAGGGTTCCCTTATTTGTATGGGGCACTTCCAGTATAGCTAGAAAGCTGAAATTTGGTACACAGGTAGGTCCTGATACGAAATTAACAAAAATGATTTTTAAACCGGCACTTTTCATCTGGTGCGACTATGGTGCCCCTTCTTTGTATAGGGCACTTCTAGTATAGCTAGAAAGCTGAAATTTTCTACACAGGTAGGCCCAGATAAGCCATACATATAAATATTTATACAAAAACAACTTAGAAAAAAGAAGTGAGATCCACACAAAAACATAAATGTGAAAATAAGGACAAGTTCGTATCCAAAATGTTTCGGCCGTAAAAAGTACTGAGATCAAAATAAGAATCAAGTTCTTTATAGGAACAATTCCATACAAATTGCTGGGATTACAATGAAAACAACCCCATAAGAATATGTCCGGTCATATGGACCGACAATGCTGACCGAACGTTCTTACATATATAAAGGTATTTATTTTATAAATATGTATTTATGTACAATATAATAAAGTACATCAAATTAAAAAAAAAAAAAAACTATACATAAATATATTTTTTTGGGAATACCACACTTTAATAAATTGGGGACATAAGTAGCGTGACCATCCGTCCTTTTTTTAAAAGGACAGTCCTTTTTTTAAAAGGACAGTCCTTTTTTTGACACAACGTCCTTTAAAATTTAAACAAAATAAATTGTTCTTTTTTATTGAATTTTCCTTTTTTGTTCTTTCTTTTTGATGACTAATGTTCTTCTTTAGTTTCCAAAATTAAAAGTTTTATTTTCTCAAAATACCGAAATTTTAAACTCAATACAATATAAATTTATAACCACCCAAGACAGTAATTGCCTGGCAACACTGAAAACAATATTTTCAATTGCAAATAATTTTTGGACATCAGAAAAGTCCTAACTAAAAGTGATTACTTTAGAATCACTTTTGATAACAAAGTGCAATTTTCAAATGGACTGTGCAGAATTTAAATTGTTTTTATCAAATAACATTGATATAATAAAAAAGACGTGTGGCACTCGGGGACTGCCGCGGTAAAGCTATTGCATTGTATTTTTTTATCCACTTATGCAATTTCAATTTCAATTTCAGTTTTCTAGCTATACTGGAAGTGCCCCATACAAAGAAGGGCACCCTAGTCCACCCAGGTAAAAAGTGCCTTACCTTAGTATCCTATGTCCTTCTCCTGGTTCTGAGCTACCTGACCACCAATTTTCGCCCAAATCTGTTCAGGCGTTCTTGAGTGAAAAATAGTGTAACTAACACGACTTTTTTTTATATACATATATAAAAATTCCCTCAAAAACCCAGAAATCCAGGAAAATGTCCCGGGAAAAGTTGGCAACACTGGACGGCAATTCCCAAAAACTTGGTAAGAAATCTCATCAATATCCCCCCAAAATCCCGGAAAATTTTCCGGGAAAGTGGCAGCAGTGGAAATTTAAAAAATTTCCAAAGCGGCAACACTGTATAGTCATCATACATCAGTGATGGAAAATGCAGTACTTTTGTACTATTTTCAGTACTTTTTCACAACAAAAATACCACAGTACCCCCACGTCAAATTTAGTACTACTTTTTTGTTTTGCTTTGTTCCCTGTTTAGAAATCTGCGTTATTTTTATAATCATTGATAACATTGGCTTCAAAACAAGAACATAAGGAATGCACAAATTCGTTATTCATGTTGTTGTTAGTGTGTTTTTTGCAAAAGTTGTTAAGGGCACTATAAACTGTCATTGACATCAAGCGCGTGTACGTTTGCTTGATATCAAGCATATCCAATATCTAAATTTTTTGATTTTTCATCAAGCGTCGGCGGTGCCACACATACAAACAAATTTTTACTGTTACAACTTTAAATGCTTGATGTGATTTTGGCGAATGTATAGTGCCCTTTAATTTTATTGGTCCAATTTACACGAGATTAATTTTTAGTTCGCATAACTTTTGTTCTCTCGAAAACACACGAGACTAAATAATCTGGCATAAAATTGTAAAAATATACATATATGTGTGTATTAGTGTATTTTGCACACATTTGTTTTTTTTAATGTACATGTATATTGGTTTTGTTCTGCTAATACGGGGTTGAACCTGGTTGAAAAATTATGCAAACCAAGCTGCATTGTTTTCTTCATTTAATATTTTTTTTATTATGAAATGGATTTTTAATTTTATTTTTGATTAAAAATATATGTTTCACAAAAAGTACCACAATGTTGAAAAAAGTACTCTTTTTGTTGTCGGACAGTACCATTTCAATTTTTCATTTTTCCATCACTGTCATACATAGACTAACAAAGAAGAAGTTTTCACTTCAAAAAACAAAAGACTTAAGAAACAAACTTACTGCCAGGTTTTTTCGTTTCAAAAACAAATGACAGATTTTTTCCAGGTTTTTTTCGATTCAAAAACAAATGACAGATTTTTTTCAGGTTTTTTTCGTTTCATAAACAAAAGACTTAAGAAACAAACTTTTCAAAATTTCTTGATTCGGTCGCCTCAAAGCCCGTGATAGAAGCTATGCAATAGCTTAAAAATACATTCTTCAGAAAAATATAAATAATAGATAACCCTTAAACTATTGTTTTTAGTTATTTTTATTTATTGAATTTTGTTATTTTTGTATTATTGGCTAAATTTAATTTCTTTGTTAATTTTAATTAATTCATAAATTTTTTGTTTTAACGACGTATGAACTTCTAGGCATATTTAATTTCTGTTTTAAACATTAAAATAAGTACATATGGAACTACTTGTACTAGTCACTAATATTACATTGTTTGCATTATATTTTTATTTTATTGATATAAAATATATATATGTAATTAACTTAATACCAATAATTATTATTTAATTTTGAGTGTCCTTTTTTTTTATGTCAATAATTAGCTGGTTAGCAATAATTAGCTGGTTACACTGGATACGAGTATACCAACATACATAGCATTTGGAAGATTGTTTTTTAAAAAATCACCTAACTGAGCCCTCCTTGAGTACATTTGATGATCAAAAACTGATTAGTCACTTCCATGCTTAAAAAAGGACTCGATAATGATTCATATTTGTACTCATAAATATGACTCAAAAATGATTTGAAAAGCGAGTAATAAAAGACTTCCTAAAAGGAGTCGTTCGTAGGGTACCAGTTTTTAGCGACGAAAGTATCTTTTCTGATTAGATAAACAAAGTTTCCTTTGTTAAATGGAAATATACTTTGGGAGGAAGAAAGAAATATAAAGTATTCTCCTCTCTGTCTTTCTTCCAGCTAAATTGAAAGTTTGCAAAGTAAACTTAGGCTATTCAAACTAATCAAAACTTCGACCCCAGAAATAGAAAGTATTCTCCCCTCTGTCTATATCCCAGCTGAATTGAAACTGCAAAGAAAAGACCCCTTTTAGACACGCCAAAGTTTTAATTCAGATTTGAATGACGAAATAAATTCAAATAAACAAAAAAAAAGTTGGTATTAGAATTTATTGCAGCTGAATTCCAAATTTCTTAAATACTTGTAAACGTCAAAGATATACATATATATTTTTAATAAAAGCAAATCCATCAGTTTTTCTTTATTTGTTAATGACGTTTTCCATAGTTATGTATGGGTTTGGTAATCGTTTCCATGATTCAAGATATTTCCATAAATAAAAATTCTTAATTAACTATTTCCGTCCACATTTGTACTTTCCGCAATTTATTGCTGTTTTAGTTACAGCTTTTCTGCTGTTCTTGTGATGTTTACCACTGCTGCTCGTCGCCAATATCAATATGAGCAATAAAAATATGAATTTTATAAAATTCACTTTCATCTTGTTTCAGCGAATTTTAAAATAAAACTGACTAAAGAATTTTTTCTTCATGTCTATCATTATTTTTACATGTTACGAATGACCGCATTGCTGGTAACTTGATTTATAAATAATATACGATGAAATAAGTTTTTATGTATGTTTGGACGACACAAACGGCCGTATTCTAGACATCAATCATTTTATTACGGTTCATATAGAAATTATACAAACGTCATGAAATCTTTAAATATACAATCGCACAATACTTAATGTTACATCTGCGAAAATTCGCATTCATATGCATGAATTAGTAGTAACTTTAAGCCCTTAGCTCATAAAATACCAAACCCATTTTTACAAAATACAGATTGTTCACATCTATGAATAATTATTTAAATTATGATATGAGTTTTATAAAAATCAGCTGTAAAATGTGTGCCAAAATTTCATCACAAAAAATGGTTTTGGTGATCCGAAATTGGTTTTCTCTGTTTTACAAATTTTTTGGCAAATTTTAAGTTTTAAAGAGGCTATAATATTTTTTATATGAAAAGATTTTATATTATGTATATTAATTTTTTTATTTTAATATCCGGGGAATGTTTCCTTTTTTTTTTTTTTTAAAATCATCACTCAGGGGATGGAGTAGAGAAGATAGATGTTGAAAATTTAGAAGTGTTAACTCTTTTACAACTCTGCTTTGCGCGTTAAGTTAATTTTTAGAGCAGTGTTGAGGCACCTCTGGTGTTAAATAGACGCATTAATTTTGTTAAGGGTATGAACACATGATCTAAGTCATTGTTTGCTTAGTAGTCAACGCGCTAACCACTTCAGCCAACACCACCCAGTGTATATATAGGGTGTTTTTTAAAGAGTGCTACAACTTAGAGTTTGCATCACTGCTCTATTTAACAGCTGATAGTTGCTTTTTGTTTAGTTTGCTTTGAAATTTCATTATGAATCGACTTACACCAGAGCAACGCGTGCAAATTGTTAAAATTTTTAATCAAAATAATTGTTCTATTCGTCAAACTCATCGTGCAGCGGGTGCTACAATTGATTTACTCAAATAAGCTTTTGATGAAAAATTAATTTCGTGTGATTTAACCCCATTCGATTATTTTCTTTGGGGTTATGTTAAGTCTCTTGTCTACGTCGATACACCACAAACAATTGAACACCTGGAAATCAACATACGAAGAGTTATCGGCGAAATACGGCCGCAAAGGCTGCGAAAAGTTGTTAAAAATCGGTGTTCCAGATTGAGCCTTCTACGCACCAGCCGTGGCGGCCACATGGCAAAAATCATATTTAAACATTAATTTCATAAAATTTTCTTTTCAATAAAGCCCGTTTCATTGATATGAAAAATATATTTCCCTGTTTTATTATGATTTAAACTTGTGTCACTCTATAAAAAACACCCTTTATATGTGTGTGTATGTGTAAATATTACTAACATAATTTTTACAAATTCATAATTTTTATAAACTTTTATAAACAACACCTTCGACTTATTTGACGTTTTTTTATCGGAAGCGACACAAAAATATTATTTATAATTGACAAAAAAAAAAATTTGTATGTACTTGAAATATTTTATTTCAGCTTTAAAAGAATTTTACATTGAAACTAAAACACAGAGATTTTCTTCTGATAATAAATTTTTTGTTGCTCAACAGTTGCTTTGAATCCTTTAATTGACTGACTTCTATTATTTTCATTAACAAGAGTATTTGCGGCAATTCAAACTCGTTCTGGTAACTCTCTTGTTCTTTGCAATTAACTGGGACCAATTAAATATTGCGGTCATTAATATTAATATTGAAATCATTTTTATAAAATTCACGTTCATAGTTGATCGAAATCTTAATTGAAACTAAAACATTGATAATTAAACCACAAACATATAATAAATAATCATGTACTCGTATGTATGTATGTACGGTTAGCATGTTTAAATAATATTTTGCAAGCCAAATGATTGCGGTGTCAGTGATTGATTCATATAAACACATACATACATACATTCATAAATAATTGTGGCCACAAATAAAAAAAAAGTCCCATTTTATTCAAACAGATTACAAAACCGACGCAACAATGGTTTAGTTTAAAAAATGGTTTAGTTAAAAATGGCAGAGTTAAGCGTTAACCAATATTTCGTGCGGATGGGAAAAGTTTAACACCTTGCAAATAAATATTGATCGTCGATCGCATAACTCTCATATAACTGGAGCGACTTTGAAAATAATATTTTATTTCAAATTATTTGCTGGCAGTTAAGGGCCATTCATATATTACGTAACGCTGTTTTCAGAGAATTTAATAAACCCCCCCTTTTTATATATAAATTTCCAATCCATAACAAATCTGTAACCCCCTCCCCCCTTTGGAGCGTTACGTAATATGTGCACACCCACTCAGTTACCTTTTTAATGACATGAGTAAAAATTTGGGGTGCCAGCTAAGACGCTTAGCCAGGTACAATGTTTTCTTATAATTGTGTAGTGGTGAAGTTCCTAGGTACATATGTGGTTTTTGACTTTGCTAATCACTTGGCATTTTCTCCTGTATATGGCACTTACTGAACGTACATGTGATGACACCGAAGTTGTGGATGTCAGGAGAGCCCTGGCACATCCTTCTTTAAAAGGTAAATGTGTAATTTGGAAGAAGGGTGTTGAAACCCTTTTTGTAAAACTTGATGATGTTTCATTTTTTCGTCTATTGGGATTTAGAAATTTGTTTAAACTATTTTGAAGAAAAGTCTTTTTTTTTTAGTGTATAATTGTGCTTAATATAACATCAACATCACTCACTGCCTTACACAAAATCGAATGCATATATTCAGGCTTATATCAATAAACACAGCTTCCGTTTAATAACGGTTGTTATTTGAAACACAAAGAGCTTTTCTAATTTAAAACACACGCATACACACACACAAACACGTGTATGCAAACAACATAAATGTGACACTGCGCATGCATACTATAAATGAATATAAATTGGAAAAGGAAGCGGAAAGCAAAAAATTGAAAGAGCATTTCATTGAAGAGAGAGAGAGAGAGAGATAGAGAGGAAAAGCATATAGACAACAAGAGCAACTAAGATATTCTAAGGAACCTGCGACAATTGCATACAGATTGCGAAACTAGTGTTACAGTATAAAATTGAAAATGTAACTAACAACAACATAAAATATCGAACTTTCGTTAAATAAAACGGTTATAAAATTATTTATATACATACATCCATCCATATATGTATGGTGTATATGTGTATGTACATACATATAATAGAGTATCTATCTATGTTACATGTAACAAACTAGAGAAAATATCGTTTGTTTTAAAAAAAAGGATATATAAATTATTTAACAAAAAAAAAAAAATTAAATCTAAATCTAACTTAAAAAAAAGTATCTTAGGGTATCAGTAAAGAAAATTAAAAAAAAAATTATATATCGAAAAATGTGTGTATAAGTGTATCTGTATATTGATATAGTAGAAATAAAAGGCCGATACATAATTAATTAAGCTGAAAAAAGCAAAAAATAAAAGAAATCTTAAAATAAGATAAATTATTAGATAAATAACGTTATATTAAAAATATTTAAAAAAAATATTGTGTAATAATACAAACTTTAAAACTAAGTAATTTTCTTTGTTGTTGTTTCTAAATATTATTCAGCCAGTTTTCAAATCAAATTTTTTTTCAAATTAGAAGAAAAAACTTGCACAGCAAAAAACGAAGCCTCCGTGTATTCGCTGTAACCCACATTTCTTAAAAAAAGGTAAATGCTTGTTGTTTTTTTTTATCAGCAAATATACACTCTTTAACTTGTGCTTATACATATCAAAATTTACTTACACTATCATATATTTCTTAAGTACACACGATTTAAACTATATATACATACTTATTTACGGCTTTACATATACAGAAATACATACATACATATGTACGTACGTACTCATGTATAAAAATATATATAGAGTAGTAATATACAACAATAACAACACAAATAGAATGCACACACCCACACCACATGTCATGTAAGAAAATATAATTAAAAATAATTGAAATAAGCAAAACAAAAAAAAACCATCAGCAAAAAGAAAGGTACAGAAGAACCAATTAAAAAATAATTAGTATAAAATGAAATAGACATACATACATAAAAGGAGTTTTTAGCACAAATAAAACAATAGATTTTACACAAACGCAAACATGTAGGCGGAATATTTTATGAATTTATTTAACTTTTATATGTTACAAATTTAAATAAATTGGTAATGCAAATATTTAAACTAAAATATTTTGCAACATAAAAATTATTCTCGATTCTACGTAATCTACATACTAACTTGCAAAAACACAAAACTGACACACACATGGAAGTATGGGATACTAAAGCGTATGCTTTATAGTACATCGTTTTAAAAATACTCATACGCTCGGGGGAGTTCGTATACATGCCAGATATTATGTCTATGCATGCCATTGTGTGTGAGTGTGTTTGCGTGAATACGTCGTCTTACTAATTCTTAATTTCATTTTATTTTCTTATTTAATTTTGTCAAAATCTATGTGAATATGAATGAATAAATACAATTACGTCTTTCTCTGTCTAATACTCTAGTACTGGTCGTTCTTTTTCACTCTACCTCACTCTCTCTCCCTCTCTCTCTCTATAAACATAAAATTCATCTTTGTATACGGTAATTTGTATGATGATGATGTTGATGAGCGGTAGTGGTGCATGTGTGTTAAATGTTATGGGTGGTTTTGCTTAATAAATTTCTTTGACTGCAAATTTCGTATAGATTTTCGCATTTTCTGCAATTAATTATAAACCGTAATTAATAATTCCGTAAAATCTTATAACGTAACATATAATTGTCCTTACGTTTCGAATTTTCTTTATTTTAAAGGAGAAGGAAAAACCTAAATATATGTACATACATACATATCGATGGCTTAATATAAGAAAGGCATAACTTGTTTTTTTTCTTTAAGTTTGAACTACAAATCGCAATAAAATCCGTAAATTTTAAAGTACACATAAAAATGTTTTAGTGCAATTTTTATAAAAAAGAGTCAATTTAATTTATTTTGAAAGCATTGTGTATTTGACATTTATCTAACAAAATAGGCAAAAACGCTTTTTGAACAAAATCGAGTTACGCCTTTTTTATATTAAGCCATCGATATATATATTATTTGCGACTATAGCTTCCACAGTTCTTAAAGGAGGGTATACATACTAGAATGCTGCATAAATACATGTGTAGCTAAGAAGTTCACGTGTACTTCCAAAGCATGAACACTTACTCGAAATGAATTACAGAAACAATGTTCATATTTTTGAGAACACCAAAAACTTATTGTCACTTCTTGTTGTTACTCGACTTAGCGTGTGGAAGTTCACTGGTTGTGTGTTTTGCTATCATACTCACAACATGTATGAACAGAACGAGGTGAACATAATGCGACAGCCGAACTTCACTTGGTACTTGCAGTACTACGTGAAGTTTGGTAAATAAAAAAAAAAATTCTTTCTGATGAGTGTAGTAAAAAAATGGAATTAAGTGAGGCAAGTTTATACATAATATTATTTATTTAGATATTTGTTACTTAGTTACTAATTACTTATGTTTAAAGGTATTAAAAAAATAGGCATTTTTTCCTTTTCAAAAAATGTTAATTGAATTTATGAAAAAAATCATGCATATGTATGAATAATTTTTCCATTATTTATTTTGAAGACTTAAAACGCCGGCATATTAGCCAATGTGGATTGAAATTGAAAATTTTTAATTTCAGCATTGCATGAAAAATTCTTGAAGTACCACATGAAGTGAACACAGTTTTTAAGGTGCTTCTTTTTTGTTGGCTACGGTTTTGTATGTTCATATTTTTCGGTACTCATTTAATTTGCAGTTGCTACTGGTTAGTATCTACTAATATCTACTGTATTCGACAGCGAGTTTCACATATGAAGAAAAAAGTTACTCGTTGCAGCCCTTTAATACATACATATTTACATATTTGATTTAAAAATATGGCAGATACTTAAAAGACACTATAAATTAAGTTAACCATAAAAATATTAGGTCTGTTCGGACTATTGAGAGGAAACTGAAAATTTACTCTCACAAACTACAAAAACGCGAAAAGCGACAATTTTAAGTCAAGCATTTCAATGGTGCTAACTTATAAATTTTAAACTTATTTTATAAACAAAATTTTTATATTAGTGATTTTAAACGACTAAAACGCGTAACATAACATAAAAAAAAATCAGTTCTATCATTTGCAACAGCTGTAAAAAAAGTCATCAGACTCAGTTGATGTGTCCATAAATTGTTCACTGAACTGTAAAATTTTTTTTTTGATATTGAAGAAAGGTATATGCAAAAATGTACTTACAACAGTATGTATATATAAGTCGAGAGTTTGCTCATACAAGCATACGGGTTTGAAAAATTTTCACACATGTTTGAAGATCTACTGAAGAGTTGGCATTAGCACGCAATGCCATGCAGCTTTTACGTGTACATACTTATGTATGTATAAATTAAATTGAATATCAAAAGGAAAATAAGGCGGCTGATGTGTACCCAGTACAGAAAAAACTTTTTATTCTTAAGTTGTAACTTGTAAGCATTTTTGAGAAGCGCGTAGTAGTCACTAATGCAAATGTTACATATAAAATGTATTATTTCTGGTTATGTGAAATGCAGCATACTACATATTATGCATTGTTGGAAAGGTAATTAAGTCCATTTTGTATTTGTAAATAATTTAACAAGTTTTATAACATTTTCGCCAATGAAATAAAAAGTAAAGTAATTTTTTAAATTTTTTATATCGAAAATTAAACGAAGCTCGTATTTTCATAACTACGAGTGAAGAGTAATAAAATGCTGTTTATACAAGACGAACGAGTGATTTAGGTGTAAATTTTGTATGGAAACCACTCAAAAGACTGAGTGACTTTCACACAAAATTTACAATCAAACCACTCGTTTGTCTTGTAAAAAAGCACTTAAGGAAAATGTTTAAAATTTTTGTGTATAAAAATTTTTTATTTATAATTGAGAAATAAGGTACGGTTTATACAAGCCGAACGAGTGATTTGCGTGTAAATTTTGTATGGAAACCACTCGAAAAACTGAGTGCTTTTCATACAAAATTTACATTCAAATCACTCGTTCGGCTTGTATAAACCGCACCTAAGACTTATATTCTTAAATAATATGAATCCTTCGGTACCATTTCCAGTTTGTTCAAATCAGTGTAAAATAAAAATTTGTCTATATATCGATCCCTAACTGCGAAAAACGCGTAACTAACTTTTTTTTCGAAATATACTTTTTGATGTAGAACTACACCGATATGTACATATACAATGTGATCTATAACTTGTATAAGATCATTCGTAGGCAGCAGTTAAATTTCCATTGAAAAATTCTTAAAGAATTGGAAATAAACTACAAAAAAAAACCTCCTGTAAAATTTATTCTTTGCGGTTTACGTTTTTATGTTATGACGTAAGCTCTTACGTAAGGTCCTCTTAATATAATACGTAAAGCTATTTTCGGAGATTTCGTAACTAACCCCGCCTTCCCATGTAACTCATTTTGTCAAAATTTTCAGTAAAAAAATTTCCAGTCCTTAAGAAATAAAAAGTAATAAGATTCGCTTATTGTTAAGAGCCCTGTAATTTCCCAAAATAAATTCTAAAAAGTCCTAAGAAACCCACAATTCCCAGAAAAATTGAGAAAAATCCCAAAAATAGGATTTTTTTTTATTATTTTGCAGGATTTTTTCTATTTTTTGTCAGATTTTTCACCAGGTGCAAATAATATTTTTTTAAAATACTTAGCCTGGCATAATAAATATTTTTTTATTGCCGTTTTGTATTTTGATTGATTTTCTCAATAAAAATCGGTTTTCTTTTATGCACTCCCACTCTGACTTTTAAAATACCAAAATTTTGATATGATTTATGCTACTTTTCAATAGATTATAAATATGGGATTGGTGCTTTTGCAAATTTTTTTTATAATTAAAAAGAAACGGCAAAAACTGAATTTTTTCAAAACTTTACGTTTTAAAAACAAATTATTTATGTTCGAAAAAATTCGAGATAAATTTGAGTTTCACATTAGCAAAACAGTGGATTAATTTGGTTAAGAAAGTTAAAATTAAAATTGTTTAAATTTTTCTTAAGCCCGAAGAGACTCACTTTGGGGTTTTGTTCCGTTCCAGCTTAAAATATTTTATTTCTTTTTGTTTACGTTAAGCTACGTTCACATTTATCAAATATTTGTCGAAAAAAACGTAACCAACAAAAAAAAAAATAATAATTTATTTCTTTTAATTCCAATATTTTTTTAATTATGGGTTCGCATATTTTAAAAACTGTATAGAAATACTTTCTTTTATTAGCAAAACAGTGGATTAATTTGGTTAAGAAAGTTAAAATTAAAATTCTTTAAATTTTTCTTAAGCCCGAAGAGACTCACTTTGGGGTTTTGTTCCGTTCCAGCTTAAAATATTTTATTTCTTTTTGTTTACGTTAAGCTACGTTCACATTTACCAAATATTTGTCGAAAAAAACGTAACCAACAAAAAAAAATAATAATAATTTATTTCTTTTAATTCCAATATTTTTTTAATTATGGGTTCGCATATTTTAAAAACTGTATAAAAATACTTTCTTTTATTTTGCAAAATAAAAACCAAGTTAAATTACACTATTTATAAGTAAAACTAGTGGTTACGTTTTTTTGGACAAATATTTGATAAATGTGAACGTAGCTTTTGTTTTTTTTTATTGAATATTCAACTATGAATAGAACTGTTAAGATAAAAGGTACAAACTCAAAATCTTAACTTAATAGCATTTGCAGATTTATTTGCATACCCCCAAAGTCACCCTACTGTGCAGCATTATAATTGCTTTTATGAAAAATACGTACAAGTATCTGTACATATAATAATGCCATCAATTGCAATTCTGCATGATATGTGCATTTATTTCAACTTTCCATACTTCAAATTCCCACGGTCAAAATATTCAATAATATGATATAAAACAAATGGCATAATGTCCTTGCCCTTGTGAATACGAAAATTAAATTTAAAGGATTTTTTTCTTCTTTTTTTTTTCTACAAATAAAAATAGAACAAAACCTTAAAAATAAAACTATTTTTAGTATCATCTTTGCAATCATGTGGCAAGCAGGCAAGCCTGCCATCAGCCAACGTATACTTTCTGGCATAATGTTGCATTGAAAGTTTTGTCACAGATGTGCAAATAAGTACTTTAGCATAGAATTCAAATAAATACATACATAGTTGTACGGAATGGTGTAATAATACAATTTAGCTTTTATACATTTTGATAACTTTTCTCGATTCTTCTTAAATAGCCACATTATAAAGTTTAGCAATTCCTTGAATGCAAGTAGACAAAATATGGAAGTAGAAGTGGAAAGAAAAGATATAGAAAAGATTTAAAATGAGACCTTGATTATACACCAAAAGTTCTTTTGATGATAATGTGAAACGTACACACTCAGAAACAACATGTATTTTCAAATTGCTGAAAATATTTATATAAATTATAGAGATATAAAAATTATAATTCTTTCTTTACTGTATCGCTTGAAAAAGGTACGTTCACATTGGACAAAAATTTTACGCAAAATATTAAACATTTTTTTGCTGTAAAACATTTTATAAATGGTGGGTAAATTTGAGGTTAGGAAGTAAATTGGCTTAAAAACTCACTTTCTTGACAAATTCAGTTTTATTTGATACCAATGTAAAGTAGAAAAAATGGGAATTAGTAATGGAATATGATGATGGGCAAACGTCCGCCACTAGCACGTCGGCATTTTGCAACAAAGCTTCGGTTATCTCGTCAGTGCAGCACCGACGAGGATCTTTCACAGCGTCAGTTGTTTGTGGTTTGTTAACGTAAGTACGGTCTTTCAAATGGTTTCATAGAAAATAATTCAGCGGCGTCCAATTGACATCGCCAAAATCAAGAAATTACGAGACCGGAAAATTTCTCATGATGGTAAATTTTTACAATTTAAATTCTTTGTTCAAGAGTGTAGCGTTCCGTGGTTAAAATTTCCAAACTTTTTACAAAATAAATGTCAAACGTTGACAGCTCAATTCTTAACAATTCCATCATTTGACAGCCAATTTACTTTCTAACCTCAAGTTTGCCTTTATATTTTAGGGACAAACAGCAAAACAGCTGATTTTGGGATTTTTTTTTAATAAACAACACAATATAAACATATAGTGTGACCACACAAGGGCAAATATTTTGCTCTAGTTTGGGAAAATAATTATTTGATCATACAAAATGTTTTGTAAGAACAAACACAGTCATATAAATATATTGATCTTAAAGTAAAATGTGTTTTAATAAACAGAAATAGACGTACTAAATTTAAGAAATATATTTATTTCAAATTAGCTTCAAAAAACTTTATTAAAAATTAGAAAATTTTATTTATATCCAATAAAATTTCCTTAATATAAACCACAGTTCCAAAAAAATTTAATTTCTTGGAAATGTTTATTTAATTTGGGACCAAATTTTTTAAAAGTGAAAATTTTCTTTACAAGTTTTAAAGACATTTTTCTCAAACGAATGAAATTATTTTATTTTAACTTTAAAAAAATTATTTAGAAAAGAAAAATTTGCATACTTAAAAACGAAAAACGGATGTTCTCAATTTAATATGCGGTTTCCATATAACAAACAATTGGTTTGAGTAGAAAATTTGTATGAAAACCACTCAGTTTTTTGAGTGATTCCCATGCAAAATGTCTACACATCAAGTCATTTGTCAGCACCTAAATTCATAATTATTTTGCTTCTTAAAATTTGAGAATTTATAAAATAATTAAATAAAAACATTTTATAAATAAATTTTAGTTCAAAAAATAGAATTTGTTAACGATAGAAATTGCGAAATTAGTACTTATTTGAACTGGCAGTTAGTAGGTGGTGGGCAGAGTATCTATCTACAAATCCGACGTTGTTCTGCTCGAATCCCAATAGACTCCAAGTTTTCTTGAAAGTTTTCCAACCCCGCTCCTAATTCCAGATAATGCAACTACATTTAAAGAAGCAGCTCATGTGTATGATCCAGGAGGGGAAATCTTCAGAGGAAAATATAGAAATGACAAGTCCATAGCAAGAAGAAAAACCACATAGCAAGGAAATAAACCAATACAGAATTTTATGTAAAGATTATTTCTAGCCACGGGAGATGGGACCTCATGTATTTTTTTTACTAATTTGTGGTTAATAACTGAATTAGTTTTTAATAAATATTTTTTTATACAGTGAACTCGCGGTAATGTGAACTATTCACAAATGTGAACACTCGTTTTCTTATATGAACTCGATAAATTGTGAACAAAGTTTGATGGCTCTAAATAATGAACAACAGTTTTTTGGAGAAAACCAAGTCGCAACAGTAAAATAAGGTCATGTACCACATGACATGACCGAACATTTTTGTTGCTATGTGTTACACTCAAATTATTTATAAACTCTTAACGCTATTTTCTTATAGTTTTTTTATGCTTTTGTTATTTAGTATTAAACTAAAACTGAATATATGAAAATTTATAAGTTTGAAATAAATTTTATGTTGATTTACTAAACTGGTCTTTCTTTTCTTTGTGGGCTTTTCTATTTTGTACTAAATAATCTTGTAGAGTGGTAAAAATTATTGCAATCGAAAATGTGAGCAAATTCAATAAAGTGAACAACCTTGGTTTTTATAAGTTCACATTACCGCGAGTTCACTGTAGTTATGAAAATATTCCTGTGAAGGACAACATTGGTATTTCTTAACATAAAGGAAAGTTTTACACAATTTCTGTAAAAAAACATACGAAAACTATTTTGAACTTTAATTATGTAAAATTTCCCAAAATTATAGATATACGAGTATTTTAGATGAGTGTACGCTCACTACAGATTTACTAAATTATTTTAATAATTCTAAAGTTACATATTGCATATTTTTTGGATTTTATTTCTTTGGGACATAGTTAATTTTTTTGTGAGTAAGGTTTTTCATTATGAATCAAGTCCTAAAAATTGGGATTTATTACATTTGATGTTTGGGAATAAATTTATTATTTTTTCCGGAATTTATTTCATTCAATTTGTTGGGACTTATTTCGTTTGTTTTAGGTTCAATTTCATTGGGACTAATTTTTTGTGCTGGTTATTTCATGCAGCCAAAAGAATTTCCTACTTCTATTATAAATGTGAAACACTGTTGCACTATAACGCGAAATTCACTCAATGTGGCTCAGATTAAGCCAAAGGGCACTTTTTAAAGGTAAAAAAGGGACAAATTGGTACAGTTGTTAATTTTTATTTTTGTACTAAAACTTTAAACAATTTTTTTATAAATTAACATGCATTCTTAGACCTGAAATGAGAAAAAACTGGTACTTTTGGTACTTTTTTAAGAAAATTCCCGCATAGTACTTTCCACAGTGCATACATATATTTACGAGCAGTAGCTTGCTGTGATGCTATGCAAAACAGTATTCGTTATAATTGTTTTCTGCTGTACAATTTTTAGAAGCTGTAGCTGCAACATTTTTAGGTAAGATAAAATGCCAAAATATTTTTTTTTAAATTTACGACCACTGCGAGTAATACGCACTTAATCTTTGTCATGTCATAATTTCTCTTCAAGAAATTTATGAACTTTCGGGACTTTTAATGATTTACGAGAAGTAGTGAGAAGTGTGAAATGAAAAATTTAAGCAAAAACTGAGTGTGTGTGTTTTTTTTTTTTTTTTTTTGAAAATTGTACATTTTCTTTAAATATTTAAAAGTCTAACACAGATGGGAAGACTATTTATTTTATTCTAAATAAAAATCTATAAAACAAATTGTTACAAAAGCAAAGTTTTCTTATCAAATTTAGTTTTCTATTTATTTATTTTTTTTTTGTTTCCTTGCGGTTTGTTGAAAATGCCACAGTTTTTACAAAATATGAAGTCATACAGTTTTCTAGTTTATTTATTTATTTATTTATTTTTTTTAATTTCATCATTGTGTTTATTATACATACATCAATATTAACTTGAATATATGTAAATCTGTATGCGCACATACACAGACTTGTAGTTTTGTAAAATCCATGTCACAGCAAATTGTGTCTTGTAGCTGCGACTAGAAAATGATTTTAGTTATGAAAAATTTTTTATTAATTTCCATATTAAGTGGCAGGCGAAATGAAAGTTTTACTTTAGCTTTAAAAAAATTATTAAATTAAAAATGGGGGAAAATAGGTGATATCTTTGGTACAATTGTTACTTTTTATATCTTTTATACGTTTTATACTCTCCAGACTACGGCGAAGAACAAACTCTGCAAGGCTCAGAGAATGGCGTGTCTTCTTGCTACAGGTGCAATGAGGTCACATCCAACTATGGCCATAGAGGCCTTGATTGGGTTAACACCTATACAAATCTTTATAAGATCCTCTGCGGCAATGGCCTCTTACCGGATGGGTATCGGTAGCTCTGCTCGCTGTGTTGGCAACGGACATTCAGAAAGCTGTTAGGGATGCCTAGCGAGAGGATAATCTGTGAACTAAGGTTCAACTGGAGATTCAATGTCACAATTCCGCTTAGGGCCACATGGGAGGGTAATGGTCCCTCTGTGGATTCGAGAAGCTTATGTTGGTATACAGATGTATCCAAAACTTTAGATGGAGTAGGCGCTGGAGTCTATGGAGCCAACGTGAAAATCTCAGTGCCCATGGGTAGTAAATGGCCCACGGTATTTCAGGCCGAAATACAGGCACTCACCAAATGTGTTCATATTAATTTGAGCAGAGGCATTAAAGGCGCGCATATAGCTATCTTTTGCGATAGTCAGGCAGCCCTTAAGTCCCTAGTTTCACGGGAATTTCGTTCTAAGCTTGTTTTGGAGTGCTTTGACTAACTACAGAAGGTATCGGTAGGGAACAAGGTTTCCATTTACTGGATACCTGGCCATAGCGGTCATCCGAGTACCAAGGTAGCGGATGAATTGGCCAAGAGGGCCTCCGCCGCTCCTCTTATAGGCCCAGAGCCCTTTTGTGGCGTAAATTGGTCGACTGTATAAACTCTAATCAGAGAGAACGACATGTCGACCGCTAAGAAAGTTTGGGTGGCTTCTCCCGGTTTAAGGCAGGCCAAATCATTGATACAGCCATTCTCATACAGTGGCATCCTGAATTTCAAGAGGAACGCACATACGGCTAGTTACTGGTTTCCTCTCGGGTCATTTGGGACTGAACTACCATCTTTGGAAAAGTAACCTAGTTCGCTCACCCTTGTGCCGTTTATGCATGGAAGAGGATGAGGCAACGGCACACATTCTCTGTGAATGTATAGTCTTAAGTAATAATAGAAGGCGTGTTTTTCCTTCTGAATTTGTGTGTTCGGATGATATTAGGCGGGCTTCTCCAAGCTCTGTGCTGACTTTCATAAGGAGAGTCATTCAGAGCTTGGTTTAATTTAGAGATCCATGGCACAAGAGATCCAATAGGTGTCACAGTGCCGTTCGTTGGACCAAATCTATCCACTTTTCTATTCTGGCGTTATGGGTAATTGGCCAAAGGTAATGTCTGGAAAGGCCAATTACCCTTTTCCCCAGAAATCACAGCATCAAGGTGTAAATATCACCAAGATGTGTAAACGTGACCCCCGGGGGGATAAATAAAGGGTCCACCAGATAACTTTTTTTTTTGAAAATGCTATAAAAAAAAACTACTGAATATTTTCTCAAATTTCTTTTTTTATTTGAAAGTTCAATCCTTCCGGTAAATAATGAAAAATAATTTCATTCAAATGGCTGCCTCGGCTGGCCATGCAGTAGCCTACACGATCGGTTCAATTTTTAAGCACATTATCGATTGTGTGCAGCTGTATTTCACCAATGGCTTCACGAATATTGTCCTTTAAAGTGTCAATTGTCTCTGGCTTGTCGGCGTAACACTTATCTTTGACGGCACCCAACAAATAATAGTCCAAATCAAATCGCAGCTCCGAGGTGGCCAAACGACATCAGCTCTGCGGCTGATAATGCAATCTTCAAAAACAGGGCGCAAAACATCGAGTGTAGCTTCGGCTGTGTGGCAGGTAGCGCCGTCCTGTTGAAACCAAATGTTGCCAATATCCTCCTCTTCAATTTTTGTGAACAAAAATTCGTTCAACATGGCCCGATAACGATCGCCATTAACTGTAACGGCCCCTCCTTGCTCATTTTCGAAGAAAAATGGCCCAATTATGCCTCTGGACCAAAATCCGCACCAAACAGTGACTCGTTTTGGTTGCGTCGGCTTTTCAATGTATGCGTGCGGGTTTTCTGTGCCCCAAATGCGACAATTTTGCTTGTTTACATACCCGCCAAGATCAAAATGAGCTTCATCTGAAGAGATGATTTTTTTTTTTGGCAAAATCGGCATCTTCTATATTCGTTCAGCGGAAGGATAAAACTAATTATCTGTCAAATCAGACAAGAGCTAAGTGTTACCATCAGTGTTGCCGTTGGAATTTTTTTTTTTAGACCAATATTTTCCCAAAAATGGACCAAAACCGTTTGCATCGGACCAAATTTTAAAACTCAATTAATATAGCAATTAATGTTTTTTAAAAACATTTTATTAAGTAAAATAAAGGTTTGAAACATAACATATTTGATTTAAATAATTCAGGTATGAAAAAAATTATATATTGAAATTTATAAATAACTGCATTTAAAATGCCGAGAACTAAAATAATCTTATTCAGTTTTTTTTGTGTGTGTACTTTAAATTTACTGTTAAAAAAGAATAATGAAACATAACACATTTTATATGATTATTGGCATGTATAAAATACATTAATATCATAAAATTTGTTTGAGATCATTGTAGGACAAAGAATGTTAATTATAAAAAATTATTTAGGTAAAATATTTCATTAGCACTTAAAATTAAATTATTTTATATTTGATTATGTATGTCTCTTTTTGATGACCACACATAGTGTGGATTATTTTTTTCAATAATTTCTTTGCAAGACATAATACTGTTGATAGTATTAACTTCCAGCTTATTTCTTAATTTGGTTTTTATAAGCGATAGAGTTGAAAATTTGCGTTCAGCTGCGGCGGAGCTATGTGGCAGAGATAACAGATTAAATATAAAATTAGAAACATTTCCAAAACATTTTTCGTTTAAACCGTTTTTTACTGATGCTATTTCTTGCCAAAAGTCATTAATATTTAAATTAGCGGAAATTTTTATTTCGCTGAGCCGCAGCAAATTCCATTCTGCTACTATTAAATCAGGATCACATTCAATTAGTTTTGGAAACTTTACAAGAAGATCCTGAATTGATAAGTCATCCTTTGATAAAACATTTTCAGGAGCTATCATATTTAATAGTACAATATTATCACTTTTGAAATCTATTCTCTTGTTTATCTGATCAAGGAATTCTACATAAAATTCTAAAACAGCTGATTTTATTTCTTTTTTTTCATTTTGATTTAAATAGGTTTGCATAAAATTTTCGGCCTTGATGCCAATGAATACTTTATAAATGTCGAGCTGATACTGTTTATTTTTGTAGTCTGTGTCAATATTTACCAGATCTTTCTTAATGAAATTGCTTAATATTAACAGAAAATTTGATTTTATGCTTGTATACAGGTAAGGCAAGCGAGAACTTTCCGCTTGGAATTCTTTGTTAATATTATTAGCAATATGAAGAATATATGTCAGAAATAAGAAATAACATTTCATTCTGCAAGACATATCTTCCGTTATGGCACCAGCACGAATTCCTTGAACTTCATATGTGCATGAAATGAAATACAATCTTAGGCTATTCCATTGCTCGACAATTCTAGATATAACGCCCTCCAATGAAAGCCAACGTGTGCTGCATATTCCTAAAATTTTGTGAGGCGCAACAGAGCAATATTCTTGAAACTCTTTGAGTTCGTTGACGCGTTTGGGACTACGTGAAAAGAAAATGTAAATATTCCGACAGAGAGATTCAATAGAAGTAGGTAATTTCTTTGTGGCGTAGCTAGAGCAATGATGCAAGGCATGGCATGAGCATTTTATGTAAAACAAATCCACTTCTTTTTGAAATAATGTCTTAAGGCCTCCTATATTACCCGACATAGTATTCTCGGCATCCGTGGATAAACCGATTAGATTTGCCAATGGTATTTCACACGACTTGAAATAGTCCTTGATACTATCAAATATTGATTGAGCATCAGATTTAATAATTTCAAGCATTACCAGAAACTTATCTTGTATTTTACATCCAGCATCCACATAACGCGCAATTAAAACAAACCACTTTTTTGTAGACACGTCTGTGGTTCCGTCCACAATTAACGAAAAGTTTTTTCTTTGCAAAGTGGATATTATTTCATTTCTAGCCTGCTTACCAATTTCTTCGGCTATTTCTGTAGCCTTTGTTCGTCCACAATGAACCAGCTTTGCAATTGCAGAATCGGGACAGCATTCTACCAATAATGCCGGCAGGTAGTCCATTAATAAAAATGGCAAGTTATGCGTAATGCAAAACATGATTAGAACACTGTGCCAATTCAGCAGTATCATTTGCATCACTGTAAATAAAAGGGAAACCATTAAATAATATCAATATTTATTTCATGTATAAAAAATTACCTGCAAGCTGCATCGTTATTGTTTTCGGTTGTTGTTTGCGTTTTCGCCTTTTTTGTTATGTATCTACAATAGATTGTTTTATTATAGGAAAATCTATTAATGATTAATGTTAATACTCACTTGTCCATGGTGTTTTACTGTAATATATGTACGTGTAAACGTTGAAATATGTAATTAGCTTTTTTAATGTTTTGTTTACAATGCAGTTCATTGTCACTAAATTATGTCAAACGTCTCTTATAATATAAAGACCGACAGCGGAGTCTGTTAACACACTTCAATGTCACTACTCTATATAAACGTCGTTTACAATTAAAAGGCCGACAGCCTTTATAAGAGATGTTCGCCGTACTTTAAAAATAAAAAGAAAATAGAATGAAAAATAATAAACGACAAAACGGACCAAAATTGAATTGGTCCGACCATCGGACCAATTAAAAAATTTAAAATTTTTTTGGACCAAATTTGGTCCAATCGGACAAAAACGGCAACGCTGGTTACCATTCACGAAATAAGCAATAGTTGAAAAAAAAAACGTTAAATGGCGGACCCTGTAAATACAGTATTTTAATACTTTTTTAATTTAATAATTTTTGAGTTTTCCATGTAGAATATTAAACACTTGTACCCAAACTAAAAAAAAAAAAAAAAATTAACTAAAGTTTTGAAAATTTTACTTAATTTGAGTTCAAATTGGTTGTCATATGGCGCCAATGCCGCTTTTTTACAGAAACTACGTAAAATTTTCCTTGAATTAAAGAAATAAAAATTTCGCCTCTAACAGGAAATTTTTACTAAAAACTAGAAAAATATTTACAAAATAAGGACCAAGTTCTTGATAGGTACAATTCCATCTCATTTCTAGGCAACCTGTAAGCTTGGTAATTTTTTTTTTGCCTTTCTAATATGGGAAAGAATTCGTGGAAAAATATTGCCAAGCTTATTGTACCTATAAAGAACTTGGTCCTTATTTTGATCTCAGTACTTTTTACGGCCGAAATTTTTTTGGTACGAACTTGGCCTTATTTTCACATTTATGTTTTTGTGCGGGTTAAGTTTACAATAAATAATAATGTATGACATAATATATAATTCTTATTATATAGAAAAACTTGGTCTAAAATATGTTAATATGCATCTAGTAGAATGATACCTTCAGGCTGCCAATGCTACCGTCAATACCCAACCGCAGATGACTTTTTTCTCAAGTTATATATTTTTGGGAGCACTTTTTATCATAGTAAACAGCTGGTGACAGCAGGTTTGTCAGATAAAAAAAATATAACACGATCTAATTGAAAATTTGTCAGACGTATGTATTTGCATTTGTGTTTTACAAAAGCAATGTTTTAAAGGTACCACACGAAATGTACATACATGTTTTGCAATAGAAAATTTGACAAGTCAGATGTATAAAACATGTCGTATATGGGAGCCTTAATCAAATTATACTTAAATTTTTTAAACTATTTTCAAGGAAATTATTTTAGTAAAATTTAGTACATGTCTTTTTTTGTAGTGCGGTGCGACAGCTCTAAGACAAGTCGAAGAACAAACAAAAAATTTATGTGCACTAAAGTTTTCTACAGCCACATCGATTTTGTTTATTTTGGCAAAAAAAAATCCCTAGAAATTTCGCAATATTCTAGATGAGGGTTTTTCTTAAATATGCTGAAACATTTTGAAATATGCTAGATTTAGCATTAAATAAGCTAACTGGGCAACGTATGTTAGAAATTTTACTTAAATACATATTATTTAAATAAACTTATTTGAGAAAGAAATAATATTTTAGCTACAAAATTGAAAGTGTATTACGTAGACAAAGTTTTAGTTTCAAACTTAAATTAATCGAGAAAAGTTCTTTTTGATTTTGTTGTCATAAACATTGATTGAATAAAACTTTGTTAAAATGTGCTGTTGTTGTAAACATATGTACATACGAAAAACTATTTTTTTTTTAACAAAATGTTCATTTATTTCTCGCAACAATTTTAATTAAAATACATCAACAACAAAATCATTATTAATGATTTTTTGTGAATGTTTGTTTGCCACTGTTCTTTCACATTCATTCCTACGAGTATTTGATAGAAATGTTAACAAATCAATTAAATTTTCTGTAAATTAAAATAATATTTCTAATTGATATATTATTTTTAAATACTCGGGTATATGAAGGCATCACAATCATGATTGTAATAATGCTTCCGTATTGTTAAGGAAATGAGCAACAGCAACAACAAAAAAAAAAAAAAACAAAAGGTTAGATAAATTGTTTATTTAAAAACAATACAATATGTAATAGAGAAGGACATGTGTATGAAAACATAAATACTAAGCAGCACTACACTAGTCAACAGAAGAAATTTGTTAAATTTGTTTAATTTCTTATATTTTATTTGATCAATATTTAAGAATTTATGTTTTCAAAACTTTAATTTATTTGTTCTGGGTTAGTTAAACTATGTGCTGCATTGTGTTGGTTACTAATAGCAAATCATCAGTAGATCATTACCTGGGAGGTTGTCTTCAAGCAAATGAGTTGAAAAGCTTTTCAATCATGGTGGTAAAGTTTTACTGATGGAATAGTTTTAGGTTAGCAGGCTGCTGGTAAGAGGAAGATTAGATTCCAGCCCGCTTGGGTCCTGATGTGTTCCCATTGTGTTGTTGGAATGGTTTTAGTAACCAACAAAAGCCAGCCTATAGATTAGCTAACCCATAACAAATAGATTAGTAAATTTTTTTGTACAAGAATTACAATTGTACACTGATTGCCGAAATACAGTTTATTTTTGCTGCGAAGATTGGTTCACAAGTAAAAAAAAATTGTAAATAAAATTTCTGAATATTTGTTTCGTATCCAAAATGATTTCATCTCTTCTAAAAAAAAAAAACACTCAGTAGGTGTTTGCACAATGAGTAGGAATGATTTTACAGGAATCACTAAAAAAACTAAGGTGCGGTTTATACAAGCCGAACGAGTGATTTGAGTGTAAATTTTGTATGAAAAGCACTCAGTTTTTTGAGTTGTTTCCATACAAAATTTACACTGAAATCACTCGTTCGGCTTGTATAAACCGCATCTAAGTGCTTTTCATAAAAATTTTCTACTCAAACCAATTGTTTGTAACATGGAAGCCGCATTTGACTTGTATATCAATTATGTGGCAATAAGGAAAAAGTGCCTACGTCATATTTTATAGTTTTGTAAAAAAAAAATTTACCTGATTATACAAGAGAAAATTAGTTACAAAATGAAAAACAGCAAGTAATTGTGGCAGAGCTTCGTTAAAAGCCGTTCCAAGTAAAGAAGCACAACACTGCAGTGAAATTAATTACAGTTGATTAAAAAAGCTTTTGCTTAGATATATTTTTGAATATGAAAAATACGATGGCGATATTAACTCAAAATTAGTTTATCTCGACTTTATCACTTTTTCTTTTTTGCCACAGAATTATTAAAAAATATTTTTATTTGTTGTGTATTAAGCATGTCTTTATGTCTGCACATCATTGGCATTTATACAAAATCATCACTAGACTTTAATTAATTTTTTTCAAGAATACACTCAAATAATAATTTTATTTAAGAAATTTCAGTGCTCAAAAAACTGAGCGATTTTCATATAAAATTTACACTCAAAACATTTGTTCGCCTTTTGAAAACAGCACCTTAATTTCTTTACAATTAGTTAACGATGAAAAATTTAACGAGACAAACGGAAAAAGAAAATTGAACTTTTAACTAATTTATTGCTAAGATATTTTTGCCAATTAAGTCTAAAAAAAGTTCTACATTGTTGTGTATCGCAATCATCAGTAGACTTTAAATACAGTTTTAAAACTCAATTACAATTTTTAGAGAATACTCTCAAATAACAAATTTATTCAAAATTTTATGATTGATTATACCAAATCATCAGTAGACTACAATCATATACTCGTATATGAAAAGTTTAATTTAAAAACTGAAACGTTGTGAACATCTGCACATAAAGAAAGTATAAAAATAGTATTTGTGGAAAGTTTCCAGCTCGAGCTACAGCCAAAGTCCCTCAAAAAATATCTTATACGAATAAGGGAAAAATTCATAAAAATTTAAATACTTAAAAACCGAAAACGGCTATCCTCAATTTAAGTTCATATTTTTTTTTCTCATATAGGAATTTTCTTAAAATTTAAAGAAAGTAATTCTTTTTTAAAAATGTTTAGTTCATGAATTATTAATTTTGTTAATGTAAAATATTATGAATTTAGTACTTATGTGTACTGTCTGCTAAAAGGTACCAAGGTGTAGTAGTCGAGGTGGTTAGAGTGCCTATCTACTAAACTGAAGTTCCTTGGTTCGCGTCCCAACGACATACGTTTTATATAAATGTTTTGTTCACCCCCAAATTCCAGATAATACATCTTCATGTTATAAATAAGCATTCCGGACATTCCGCAGCTCTGATGGCATCAAAAGCTTCGTTGCAGCAGATGGCCGGTTCAGAAGAAGATAGAATAACACAGAACTATTGTAGTTTTTAGTAAAAATTTCCTGCTAAAGACGAAATGTGTAATTCCAAACATTAAGAAAAATGTTTACTGAGTTTCTGTAAAAAACGGCATTGACGCCATACGGCAACCAATTTAAACTCAAATTAAGTAAAGTTCCAAAATTTTAGTTAATTTTTTTTTTGTGTGTGTAGATATTATAAATCCCATTTTATGATTTATGTGAAGAGTTTTGCATATTAAGCCTGTGCCGTAAATTTAGGCTTCCTAGGCTTTGTAGTGGAATACCCTCGGTTAAATGGGGGCCGCCATAATTTCAGAAAAAAGCGCCCGTTTTAGATATTTTTGATTACTTACTCAGCATGATCGGTCTGCATATAATACTTCAACTCTGCAGATAAAGTGGAATATCCACAATTGGAAGGGACATACCCTCAAAGATGAAAAGATGCCATTTTAAAATTTTTCTTATTATTTATATTTTAGGTATCCTGTGGAAATTGGTAGCCACCCATACAAGGAGGGCGTCCTAATCAAAATAAACATAGTTTTTTTTTTTTTTTTGGTATATTAGTAGACCTTTATTGCTGTTATTCTGATATATTTGCAGAAACTATAATAAAATTGGCGTAACCATCTCACAAACATATAAAGAAGATGGGGGGAATATGACAATAGCTTTTTAATAATCGAACGCTCTCTTTCAATTTTGCTGATGACACTTGTCAAGAATGAAGAAAATAGAACAAGTGTTGCTCTCTTGATTTTCAAAAGTATGGTTTCTTGATGGTTCTTTTTTAATTATGTATGTACAACCATACACATGCATACACATACAAAACTGTATTATTAACGTTCAATTTCAATTGTACTTAAATTTATTTAGATATACATACATATCGACACATGTACGAGTATGTGTATTTATGTATATTTAACATTCGTTCTATAAAATGAAAAAAAAGAATAAAAACAACAACAAAGATAATAATGAAACCATCTGTATTTATCTGTTTCTCTGATAAAAGTTGTTTGTTCTATTAAAATGAAATTAAATATGAAATAAATATTTTTTCATAATAGAAATAAAAATCTTTCTTTAGAAATGCTATGTGTGTGTTGTTGTATCGACGTCATTCAAACGAATTAAGAATTTTTATACAATTTGAAAATTTTTGATCAAGCTTTTTGCAGGATATTAAAAAGCTTTACACTCAATTAGGTTTATGTCTTTTTTTCTGTTGTAGGCCCCATTCGTATAAATTTAGGATCAGCGTTGATTTTTTTTAATTAGGACCAGCACTCAGGGGATGACCCCTACGTGTGCAGTGCACTGTGCCGGAACTCAGGGAGAGGGATAGGGTAGAGAAGATAGATGTTGAAAATTTAGAAGACTTAACTCTTTCACAACTCTGCTTTGCGCGTTATGTTAATTTTTAAGGTAGTGTTGAGGCGCCTCCGGTGTTAAGTAGACGCATGAACTTTGTTAAGCTGTATAAGCAGGCATTTTATTAATTGTTTTACTTCGCCGATGTGTACATTAGCTTGGAACAGCATCAATCGCTGTCGGAACAGGTTTTTTAGTGACCAGTGGCTATGCCTTCATTACTTAAATAGTCGGACAACAATTAATACAATGTCTCACTAATGTACATTAGAAAAATTAATGATGTTGATTGACCTGCTCTGGCCAGGGTTTGAACCCAGGCGCCAAGTCATTGTTTGCTTAGTAGTCAACGCGCTAACCACTTCAGCCAACACCACCCACAAAACATGTTTTTATAAAGGGTGTTCCAAAATTATTGCAAGATTTAAATTTGTCGCCATTTACGCACCGACATATATGCTGAAGAGAGCTTCTTGATATTTGCAATTCTTGTCCACGACGCCGAATTGAGGTTCCTCGATTGTAAGCGATAATCTCATGCACTGCTTCGATATTGACATTTGATCGACTTTTTTTTTTTGACGACGAGTGTGTTTGGCGTCTCCAACGTATCCAGTCTCCTTGAACCAGTCTCCCTGAATTTTTCACTTAATATTCACAGTAGAAGAAGTTAAAACACTATTCCGATCATCTTTTGGAAATTTTGTTGAATAATGAAAACACGTTATTCTATCGTGTAACGCTGCATTTTTACTAAACCTAAACTGTCAGATGTCGAACTGTTTTTTTTTTTAAGTCTGCCAACATTTTAGTGCACAAATGGTGACAAGTTCAAATCTTGTACTAATATTGGGACACCCTTTATATGTATTTTCATTTGTATTATTCACATTATTGTTGATTGTATTTTGATTTTATATGATTTATTATCCATTAAATATGGAATGAAATGAATACTCAAATTATTTCTTATTGTAAAAATAAATGCGAAATTTTTACTTAAAATTCTGGCAAAGCTGGCGTTTCAGACTTTAATGTCTGATCATTAAAATCATTGATGACTTAAAGACAAAGAGAAGAAATATCAATCGAAAAATTCCTTTAAGATATTCCAAAGATTTTGCAACAGTTTTTCAAAGAATTTTCACTAAAAGTTGTATGATGCGAATATATCTTTTTTTATATAGAAGATATTAGACGTTCTGCATTTATTTCCGGAAATATTTTCTCCAAGCTTTTGAATGCTGTTCTTAGAAAAGACCATTTTGTTTTATCAATGAAAACTAGGGGATTTAATAAAACTTTTTTGAAAATAATCGCGCTCATCTTGCTGTTCATTAGTTTTTCCCCAGCTAATTTGATCCAAAATGTTCTATTTTTCCATGTCGTAAGTAATGGACCATTTAATGAGAGGGTGTTAAAGTTTGAATATCTTTTGATTGGATGGGCAAATCACGGAATATTTTTTCCGTTGACTAGATGAGACTTTGGTCTTTTATTATTTGTCTAAAATAAAAATCGCTTACTAAGAAAAAAAGTTATGAAGGTTTTAAAACACAGACTAAAAATTTTAATATCTAATTCTAATTCTAATTTTAATAATTAATTTCCGAATATCTAAAAAAAACAGTTTAAAATATAATACAAACTATGCGAATACTAAAATAACAGCCTAGTCTAGGAGGTCATATTTGCTGCACCCATTGAAAAATTAATTAATAAATGAACGTCCTTTATCCTAAAGTTCTTTTATGGTTCACTTACTTTTATTTTTTTCTGTACAGTGTAATATTATCGCTATGATGCAAAAAATGTTATAAACTGTGGATAGTATATTTTTCTTTGCTTTTATTTCGCTACTGTCTTCTAGACCTTCTTATATAATTTTGACTTGTCATATTTTCCTGATCACAAAAAAATCTCCATTATTTGAGTTTCATTGTCCTTGTTGGTCGACTATGACGCATTTTGTTTTCATTTTCCAGCGTATAAAAAATATTCAGCCATGAAGAGGGGACAATTGAAATTTAAATGTATTTTGCCATTCTTGTGTATTAACCTGCTTCATTCACAACAATTTGTATTCTTTATATCTTGTATTAAGTACACTTTTAGTTTATTTGCTTGTAAGCTTTCAGTGCATTTGTTCATACGAATACTCTCTGAGTATTTTATTACATAAAAAATTTTTAAAGTGTACTTAATTTTATATAAAAATTGTAAACATCAAGTTTTACTACGAATATATTTAATAAGATACAAACTTACGAAAGGTTTTGTGAATTTAGCAATGAATTTTAAGCCAAATTGTATGACATACATCAATAATATCTTAATATTAGTATTAAAACATGTTGGAAACGTATTTTTGGTGCACATACAATAACAAAAAAAAAATACTCAGGACAATAAAATTATGTAACGTACGACAAAACGTAACGTTATGTCGTGATGGAAACAATAAATTAGATATGTGTCGTTATACTTTTTTTACTCTCCTCCTATTTATAAAAACTCGTATATTTTTTGAAAAAAGAAAATTCTTACTCTTCTTATTCTCTAAAAAAAAAAAAAAAAATTTTTCGTGTGATTGTATTCACTTTGTTGTTAATCGTTGTAGTGGAATGAATGAAGCTGAATGACTGACTGTGTGAATACAAAGCAATATATAACGGTTACAGCTTTCGTGCATAAAACTTGAAGAAAAAAAAAGAAATAACAATTTCTACAATTTAATCAATTTTCATACAATGATCATCAATCTTGCAACTCCTGACATAAAAATGTATGCAAAGGTTTTTAGCTTTTGAAAAGGTAATTTATTAACATAAAAATGTGCGATTTGAGCGGAATAAAGTTGTTGTTGAAATAACAGATGTTTCTCTGTGCTCAATAATAATTCATCATTTATAGAGTCTATGCAAAGTTCTTAGAATATGTATATACATACTCGTATGTAGTTCTTTGGGAAAATGCAACAAACATTTTTTATTAAAAAAAACGTCCTCCAAAATAAGATTAGTTCAAAAAACGGCCGGCTCGATTAAAAGCGAAAATTAACGTTTTTAGATTGGATGCATGAATCTCCCGTCCAATCATGAATCATGCATGCATCCAAGCCGTACACATTTCTTTTATCTAAAACAAGTCCTTTCGCATACTTGAGGCAATCCCTCAATCGGAATTAATTATTTTTTGCTGGAACACAAACACTTGAATTGATATTCTACTAAAGACCTCTTTACATGGTAATACATGTATATCGGTATGTCAAAAATCAAAAAAAAGTCTTATCATGTAAACGCAAATTGTTATGAGTAAGATGTAAATGTTTATTTTCGAAACCATTTTAGAAACTTACGTATACTCATTTTATCAGAGGTGTCTTTTTAAATAAACATCGGCAGCTTTAAGAGTATATATATTGAAGGTGGCATCATTTCTATACAATAATTACAAAAACAACTAAAACAAATTGATGTTGTTTTTGTAAATATTGTAGAACTGTAACCACCAGCTATTTCGTTGCGCAGACTTTTGATTTTATTAATATTATCCGTGTAAACATAAAAAATACCTGCAACAGACTTTTGTTCTCTCATCTTATACAAAAAGAGAATTTCGTAATATTTTGATTCTTCAAAGTGTTATTACTTTGTATTACCATGTAAACTCACCTTAAATGTGAATTTTTTTATACAGTAAATAATCAATAGTAGTCGAATGAGTGATATTTATTAATTGATATTAAAATATATTAATCATACGCTACCGGTATTTATTTGTTCCATTCTAACGGGAAAAATTTAAAAAATTGGTACATTTTAGTGATGTTACGAATATCAATTTTTAGTATTCGCGAATACGAATACGAATACGAATATTTAAAACAGTATTCGCCGAATACGAATACGAATATTTCTTTTGAGGTTTATATTTCAAATTTAATTGGAAAAAATCCCTGCCTTTGCGTTGGTAACTATAAATGAAAAAAAAAAATTTAGTGATTTAACATTATTATTGCATTAAGATGCCGAATTTGAAAACCTCTACAAAACATTTTTTAATTATTTTACTTACATACTTTCAGATTTCGTTTTTTTTACTCTGTTTGGGTTTTTAATTAATAATTCAGTGCTGTTTAGCGAACATATTTTTGCAGAAGGCGCATCCACCTGTGTCAGTGGAATTTCATATAGTCAGGCAATATTTAGTGACACCACCACCGAGTGTTCCAAGCGAGCGAATGTTTAGTGGTGCGGGGCTTATTTATACACCGCATCGTAATAGGCTTGATGGAGAAAAGGCTTCAAAACTTCTATTTTTGAAATTCAACATTCCTCTACTGAGGTTTGATTACTAATTTAACATGATATAAAACTTTAATTTTTGAATACTAGTTGCAAAATACATATATATTTTTGTTTGTTTTTTAAGAAGGTTATTACTTTGCGTGAAATACAATGGGTTTTTTTAATAAAAATTAATATATTTTTTTACATTTTATGTACTTTTTTTAAACTTTTTTATGATTTTTTTTTTTTGAAAATGTATGGGAAAATTATTCGAAAAATATTCGCTTTAATTTGGCGAATACGAATACGAATACGAATATCTTAAAACAGGCGAATAGTCGAATAGTCGAATACGAATACGAGTATTCGTAACATCACTAGTACATTTGGTACTTTTTATATTTGTACTAATTTTTTTTATTTTTATTTATGTAAATTGCTTTAGTCTATGAATATACAATTCTTACAGACTACTTAAGTACAAATATAACAAATGTTCAATTATTTAACGAATACAAAATATTACGTTTAATGGTATTATTGTTAACGGAAAAATCAACAAAAGAATAAAGTTTATTAAAATCTCTGCAGCTTCTTATAAACGGATCAAAATAAGCATAGTTGGTTCTAAAGACTTTAATAGAGAGCGGATAGTAACATGGAGTTGGACGATGTGGAACATTAACCGAGATCTTCGCAATTAAAAAATCTGAGGAAATATTACCATTTAACAAATTTAATACAAATATTGCATTTGAAATTGTTCTACGACTTTTTAATTATGGAAGCTTAATAAGAGTAAGTCTAGCTTGTTGTAAACGACGGAGGCAGAAAAGAAGAAACTGTTTTTGTACAGATGCACTAACTTGTTCATTTAATGCTAATAGTATCCTTTGCGGATTTTTAGCGTTTTCATTTCCCTCAATATTGCAATGAGGTGCAACCCAACACAGCGTAACACTATATTTGTTCCTTAACAAATTGGGAGCTGTATCCCTTTAAAGTTTTCAGCGACGCCTGACTGCCAAGGTAGAAGGTTATCTCGCTGGCTTCAGCTACATGATCTGTCACCAGTTTCGTGGCCCCTCTTCGTAGACCACATTTATTCGGCAGTCTGAAAGACTTACGAATGTCAGTTCCTAAAAAATAGACGTCAGCGGCGCTTGTGCCCATTTTCATTTCCGACCTGTCTATAAAGACTGCACAACCCGCTTACAGTCTATAAGATTTGAACCAACAATCCCTATGCGAAAGTACTAGTGAGGCCGTCCAGCTAAAATAAATCTCAGCAATCTTGACCATAAATTTAGAGAATATGGAGTCCTGCTTGCTAAAACTAATCTACTCCAAGAATGAAGTACGACCAGTTAATCCAGTCCTTACAAAAACCGCTCCTAAGAGTCTGAGCAAAGTTTTTGCCGCCATTCCTTACACTAAATTATCAGTGGGAAGTAGGTGACATCCAAGGCAGGCTGATGGGTGCTCCTCTGATAACCTGAGACACCCAGCAAGGCAGACATTTGGAAAATATAAACAAAAGAAATAACATGTCATGCATTTAATCGTAATAAAATCTGTCCGTCCTTTAAAAAAAAAGAAGAAAACAACTTGACATGTTTTCGATTTGGGCATTTGATAATCACATGCGAATGTAAATAAACTTAAATAAGTTTTCAAAGTTTTACAACGATTTAATATTTGTACATGTGTATTATAAACTAGCTTTTACCCATGAAATCATTCACACTACATCTTAATGTAAGTAATAATATATCTGTATACCAAAGTTATCGGATAAGTGTAAAAATTACATAAAGTAAAACAATTAACTAAAGGATTCGTTGTTCTCATTTTACTCGCAAAAAAGTCCACTGCATGTTAATCTATAAAAAATGTTAAATAAAACAAAAAGTACCAAAAGTACCCATTTGGCCCTTAGAAAGTACCTCTTATATTAGTATTGCACCGTCTACCAAGTCTCTTGCGATTTCATTATAAAACTCAAAGAAAGATCAACAACAAGCTAAAGCTTCCTAAAAATTTTCAAAACATAATCAAAGCTTTACTGAGAATTTCCTTTAAACTTCTGAATTACAAATTCAATATTGCCTTTAATTTAGTTTTTGTCAACTTAAGCGATTTATCGTTATTGCAACAATATTATGAAATAATAATGAATGGTGTAATCTTATACATGCAATCATTTAGCTCTGACGTCGTACTAAAGTGTATCATATCTTCACTATTCCACTTTTATGTGTCTGTACATCCCTTTGTATAGTTTTTTCCATTGTAATCAATAAATGGAAAATAATTACTGCTACAATTTTCACTTGACCAATTAAAAATTATTTATAAATCATCAAAAGGCCGGCACTAAAGGACATAATTAAATAATAAATTTTTGTTGTTGTTGTTGTTGTTGTATTAAGTTATTTATCGATACTTATTCTGTATTATTATTGGCGCCTTTATTATTTAATGCATTTACAAAATACAACACATTATTTTTACAATTCAATAAAAATTTAAATTGGGAAGCTAAAGAGAAGCTTTTAACAGTTGTTATGGATAAAAGTCAGGGAAAAACATCTGGTACTAAAGAGTTTATTTTGAGAACTAAAGTAAAACAAACTTAAGAAGCTTTTTTTCACACTTCAAATGGATTTGAAATCTATTTTAAGAAAAAAATTGTATTAAAATTTTGTGCTAAAACACATTTGAAATCTATTTTATTTTTATGAATACTACCATTAATCTTTAATCCAAAACTTTAGAACGTACATAAATTGTTTTCATTTTAATTAAATTATCGTGAAGTCACTTATTCCAATCGGAATGGTTTTATTTCCGTTATTTTGTTCTGATCGATTTTGGTTTACAATCTTAAGATTTCGTTCGTTTTTTATTTCGATTTCACAGCGATAAAGCTTTTTATACCCATAAGCGTTTGCTTAAATTGTTTTTACTAATAAAGCTCACATTAAGCTTTTTTTTATTAACATTCTAAACATATTTTCCTGACGCTCCTAAAAGTATGCATGGTTTTTGCTGTTTACTACAAATGAAGTCAGTGGAAAATTCCATTGTCAATCTCATTTGGAATTTTAAAAATGATTTGATTACAAAGTTTTAATTTTCTCTCAACTGAACAAAAAAAAAATTCCAATTTTCGTTTTCTAATGACTCAACTTTGGAAATTGAAATCACTTTCAATGGGACTTGAGTTCTGTGACATATGGCTGAAGTTTCTAGACAAGCCATATAGTGAAACAGTCGATATCAGTAAGTAAGGAACACAAATTATTGGCAGCAATCTTCGTAGTCATGTCCATACAGTAACAAGATCACGTCATTAAGTTATCTGTGATTGTCGGCGGGCACAGTAAACGCAGCAGAGTTTATTAATGATGAATAAATAATTCAAACGTCATTAGTAAATAATAAATTAAAATTAAGTAATCTAAAAGACTTTTTTAACTCTAATATTCAGGGTTGTTAAGGAATCTGATTGCTGTGAGAACCAGAATTGAAATAGACAATAAATTGGTTTTGGTGTTACAGAAATCGATATTATGTTCGAATCAGAATTATGGCAGAATTTGGTGTTATAGAATCCAATGTTATCGTGTTTTTTGTCAGAAATAATCCTATCAGCTGCCAGAATTACATTTTAGTTTGGTTTTGTGTCTATTTTTTGCTTTAAGCTGTTAAAAATTATCGCACAATGTAATTAAAATTAAATATTTATTAATTAAATAAGTAAATATTTCCATAAAAATTATTTTGTTTTATGTTTATTATTGCTTCAAGCTCTTAAAGATTGCTGTATAATGAAATACATACATTTATGTGTATGCAAACATACATACATACATAAATACATACATATATTTGTTTGAAAACAAAATAAAAAACTATTAACATAAAATAAAACAAATTTTATACCAAATAGGGGGAAACATAGAAACCAAACACGAATTTTTATGGAATTCCATGGACAAGAATCCTGATATCTCGAAGGGATTTACAAAACGTAGGATGTTTTTGTAGATTCTCTTCGGTAGGAATTGGCGGGGTCTTTAAATGCAACTGGTCCTCCGAATGCGTGGAAAAAAGTATTTTCGTAAATAAATTGTTCAATTTGTGCTTAAAATAAATATTTTTTTTATTAAAATGTCTCAGTTGTTAATAAATTGTTCAATATGTGCATGAAATGCTGGTAGAAAAATTATAAACAAAGCAAAACAGCTGATTCGAACATGGTTTTTGTTTATTATCGAATCAAGACAAAACCAAGACGTTTTCATAACACCAATTGAAATCAGAATCGATTTTCAATTTTGATAAATGGCAATTTTGAGTTGGTTTTCATAACCACCCTGATTGTCATAAAAAATTTCCTCTATAACAGTAGTCGAATGAGTGATATTTATTAATTTGTATTAAAACATATTAGTCATACGCTACCGGTATTTTAAATTTCTACTATTCTACTAATGTTACATATCCGCTCCTTTATTGCAACATAGTCATATCTCAAAAAACCAAATTTTTCAGTTACTGCCGAAAAAGAGTTTCTCAATACCTTCTTAATTGGTAAAAAAATTTTCATAAACATATCTCTATCTAAACCCAAGTTATGACCGGATACATGTTCAAGCCGTCGATACAAATGCTTACGTTTTGAAAACTTTAAATGCATTTTGCCACGTTGAAGTTTTTTTGAGATATGACTAAGTTGCAATAAAGGAGCGATATGCATTCGAAAGTTTGTATGTTTGTTCCACTGTAACGCTAGATTCGTTGAAGGGATTTGAATGAAATTCGGTAGGCGGATGGCATATGATATTTTTTAAGAGTTAAGTTTTGTTAAAATTTTTTACAAGTTAACATACATATTTTCCGACGGCTGAAATGACCATATGTAAACCTTTGAAATTGCCATCCATATTCTCGGGATTTTAATTTATTATTTTTTTTTTTTATTTTTTTAAACAAACACAACCCCGCAAAGCGATTAACTTGTCTGCAGAAAACACCCAGGATCTCTGGCCGGAATCGAACCGACAACCTCCGGACTACTAGTCTAGCATTGCTACCTAACAGCCACGGCGGCACCCTTTGAAAAATGTTTGGAAGTATCTTGGCGTTTTAATAATACGGCGGCGATAATCAGTTTGATACAAAGAAGTCCTTAAAAGACGAAAAAAAATCCCTTAGCATCGCTTTAACGGAATTTTAATAAAAGTTGGCGGTGCCCATTAATTAATTCTGTTATTTTACTGCAATTTTTAAGAAAATTTAAATAAACTTAGCAACGTTTTTGTGTAAAATTGGTTTTTCCTTATTTAAGTTTTATAAAAAAAAATAATTTTTATATTAAAGCAATAAATATAAATCAAGTTGTAAATCTTTTACTTACCTTATAAATTTTCTGAATGCGACCTTGACATCGAAAAGCTTTACTAATCATCCCTCAATATACGTTTTACAAAATAAAGAATTCGACCAAAATTTTGCAAAAATCATTTCAGTGATCAAGTGTCCACTGCATACTCGTACATATATGAAGCTTGTAAATATGCAAACACACAAACACACATACGAGTACATATATACATATGTATGAATAAACGAATTTAAGTTCGTGTTTGAAAACGCAATTGGTTCGCACTTAATACGCAACACAATGTTCTATCATTAATTGTAGCCAATAAGGACATTTGTGAAGCGCGTGGTAGGCACTAATGAAATTATTACATTGAAAATGTGTTTTTTTCAAAGCCACATACATAAATGCAAAGTATTACATATTATATATCATTGGAAAGGTAATTAAGTCTAGTTTTCGTATATCCAAAAATAAATTTAATATTTAATAAATTATTGTAATGTTTTGCTAATGAAATTATTAAAACGATTTTCTTTGCTATAAAAAATTTAATAAATTTAACAATCTGAAGGCAGTATAACATCACCGTAGAGTTAACGTTGTTTAGCTACACATAAACAAGTGTTCGCAAACAGATATGATGGGATTAAATAACTTTTTAGTCGAGACAAAGGATATGAAAAAAAACCTCGTCAATGTGCAGATTTGAAACGGCCGATTGCATCGAACTTTTTTCTCATTTTAAAATGCATTATGATGAAAGGTCTTTATTAACTACAGCAAACATTTTTTTTTTCGTCATAATCCATTTACATTGCCAGGAAATCTATTACTACTTGCGAGATTTCGAACGAAATCTTGTTGTGCAAAAATAAAACAAAATTTACTTTTAAACATATAAAAGAGCAAGTTAATTTTTTTCTTATGGGTTAGCTAATCTACATGCATTTCATTGGTAACTAAATACCAACTCATTAGTAGATCTTTAAAATTTTATTTAAGTCCCAAAACGTTACAATTTTATCTTTTAAATATTTTGAAGAAAAATTTTTACTTTTATTAAATACATGCATTTTTTTCTAATCAGCTTTTTGTCAACAGTGGCTCTGACACATAGTGAAAATGTTAAAAATGTTTAACTTTAAATATGAATTAGTCGAAATACGTTGAAAACAAAGATGTAAAATTTCACATGGGCAACGAGGGTAATTTTAATATGACTTGGCCATAAACTGTATGTAGTCTCAACAACAGCGGTGTTCTTCTTTCGAAATCTCATACTCGTGTGTGTAGTCGTATACACAAAGGAATAACAACTGGCTTTGTGCAATCCAGTGCAATGGTAGAACACAGAGCGTCCTTACACTCTTGCATATTTAAAGTGATTTAAAAGAATTAAACAAAACTGGCAAAAATGTTTGGGAAAGGAAAGAAGAAAATATATAAATAAACACTCATCTTAAAATACACACACACATACACGTTGACACACACACACACACAAATATATATATAGTATATATTTATATATATATGTATGTATTTCTGCATGTATTTATGTGGCATGTATATGTGGCGAATATACTCGTATGTATGTCGACTTGAAGTACAAGTAAAAAATCGATTAAATTTATTTTGCTGTTGTTTTTATTGTATTCTGTTGTATAGAGTTAAAAAGCATATTGGACAAGAACCTTCTATTAAAACACACACACACACACACACGCGTACACAAACATATAAATACAATGTTTTTTTTATCTTTTAGCTGAATTGTGGCATGAGTACACTTTAGTTTTATTCATGCATGAGCGGTTTAATAAATCTAAAAATAATAAAATAAACTTATACATTCACCTGCTTTTGTTCAGGATTTCAGTTAAAAATTTATAACATTTAGTACAAACGGCAACGGGTCTTTTTCTTAATTGAATCTTTTTCTTAAATATTGTTTGCAAAAATGTCAGTCGATTATTTATTTCAATGAAACTTTGTTAAATTTACATTTTCATATATACGTTGACAATATTCGTAATAATCCTCATGGTGTTTTGCATGTGTATAAGTGAGTACTGACTCGTTTATGTAACAACTTCATTAATTTTTAGTTTCTTCAGTTTCTAGTTGGAAATAATAAAGTGCATGAGTCAAACACACCGACTAAGAATGACAACTGTTTGACACTTTCTGTATTCGAACTGGTTTAAGCAGAAAAAAGGATAATTTATTCAAATCCATTTAACGTGGTGTTCACTTATTTCAAATGTTCTATTATCTGCACTTTAAATTAATTATTAAGCTCTGTTTTTTCTTGCATATTTAAACTACAGTGGTTGGATGATAATAAAGCACACAATTTTTAGACATACATATACACGAGTATTTTTTAATCATATTCTATTCTATTTTAAATTAGTTTTAAATGACAGTGGCAGAAGGCATCAATTATAATTGAAAAAAAACTAAACTTTTTAAAATCCAATCATTTTTTTTTTTCTAAAATTCAGACCACACTTGTAAAAAAGTTATTTTAAAATTTTTTTTGTGAAAATATTTAATTAAAATTCGAAAATGGCAAAATTTAAATACTTTAATAAATATCGGAGCATAAATAAAAAATTGTGTTATTCACAATAAACGGTTAATAGCTGATGTGGCGCAGAATTTTTTTATTACTTGAAACACAAACGGCAGACTTTCTTAAAATTTTATTTAAATTTCAGCCATTTTTAAAACGTTTTAACAATTACTTATTTATGTGCTTAAAGATTTAAGAGTTATTCGAAAAAAATTATAGTTTCTTTAATAAAAATTAGAAGTTGCAAAATACAAATTTAAATTTTTATGTAAGTAAATATTTTTTTCAGTGATCGAAGAATTTTTAATTCATTTAAACTATACGCGGCTTCCGAATTTTTATAAATTTTTTACAAATAAAAATTTTAAAAGCAGATTCAATTAATGATGAAGAATCTTTAACTAGTTGGTTGCAGCTGACGTGGTGGCAGTGAGGAGGTTTAAGCGGTAAACAATTCTGATTATGAGATTATGTTAGTCTCGAAACATCATGATGTCAGTTCAACCCTCCGTGCAGTCTAATTTTTCCTTGTCTGTTCAATTATTATGAGCTTCTAGATTTTCCTTTCTCATAAAATTTTTCACAAAACAATATTTATACTATTATATATATTTGTGGTCCCAATAATTCTGGAAAAAAACTATATAATTAATAGGCAAGAGCATTGTTTGTGATGGTTCTTATGGCCACATTATGCTACCGATTTTGACCGATTTTATACCAATTGAAAGGTATTTATTCACAGAAATGAAGGTGGTGCATACTGTGAGCTATTGCGGGTTCAGTATTTTGGGAGCTATAAGTGTTTAAATTTGCTACTAATACATGCACACGCGTATTACTTATGCATGTAACTTGTAAAACAATCAATCTAAACATCTATAACGTCGCTACGGGGAATGTTGTACCAATTGTCTAAAATATTCCTGTCCTATGATAGGTGATAATGGGAATGATACAAAGTGTTCCTGAGTTGTGACTGGTGAAAAGAGGACATATCACAAAAATAGAACAAAAGTGCTAACAAAATTCCATCACTCAGTGTCTTTTCGAAAGATTTACATACATACTTATGTATACATCAGGAATCAGGAAAACCATAACTGGGACTAGTATTTAGGAAACTACCACAAGACAAATACCTTAAGTTTAGGTCTAGGACCTATCACCGGGTATCTTAATTATGGCAATTGAACTCCTCTAATGACAACGCCATGTTAAACTTACCGGTCCCTCTCATATAAAGTTCCGGAACTCGAACCGGTTGCTAGTCCCTGGGAACCAGTCACGTGACGTGTCCTGTAACAGATTCTTTTCCTTCTAGGGGTGCTTTTCTCCAACTGATTTTGCAAAAATGGCGGTATTCATTGTGTGATGAAAATAATCTTACGATAAAACAAATGCAAAATATTGTTGCTTTTTTATGAAATCTAGCGGCAACCCTGTGACAAGTGTGTATAATTTGCACTTGCTTTATTGCAAGACCCTTTGTATCACACACTGAATACCGCCATTAAGACATTTTTTTCTTGAATATGGGAAAATTGTTGAAATGTTATAGAAACAAAAGAGAAGAAAACTCAGTAAATAGATTTAGGTCCTTGGAAAAGATGTGTAGTGGCCTTTAAATCGGTAAACTGATACGTTTTGCTAGTCGTATTCGATACTCCTATATTCCCAATTAAATTTAAATAAATTTTTTTTTTTTTAATTAATTAATTCAAGTATTGAACTCAAACCGAAATATAATTAATTTTTAAACTTGCGGTCATACAGCTGAAATAAAAAATTACATGTGTTTCCATGTACGAGTACATATATTCGAATTAATATAAATTTAAAAAATAGAAAAGCAATTAATTTCCATGTATTTACACATATTTGTATATATGCATGTATGTAAATACGTATGTACGTATGTAGGCATGTAGGTATGTATCTAAATGCTACATAAATTATGTAAATATTACAAACGGACAGTTTTACTTCAAATAAGCTTAGCATCATTTTTGCCATTACTCTTGACAATTGTTCAAGAGTCCTTTCTGTTATTGTAGCTGTAGCTCAGAAGGTATATTTGCACTTGATTTTTATTGTGTTTGTTGTTGCTGTTGTTGGTGTTTTAAATATCAATCACTTGTTATAACTGTCAGACACCTCGTTACAATTTCTAGCTCTTAATATTTGTTTTAGTATGAATGAGTGTGGCTGAGTATGAGCAAAGTATTTATTTTGATTTTTGTCTTGCTCTTATTATTATTGCTATTGCTATTGCTATTGTTGTTGTGTTATTTTTATATTTATTTCCTCATTACAAAAGGACATTTAGCAGATGATAGAGACAAGAATTTTTTTGCACTTAATAGAAAAACAGACAACAAAAAACAAATAAAATAAAACTCATAAAATATGAAATTTTTAAAATAGCTTTTAATTAAATGGGAAATGGTAAATTCAAATGTTATGTTGTCATAGCGTAGATGGTAGTGTATAGCAGACACGAGAGTTCATAACTGTTGTTCATGTTCTCAATTGATAACATACATACTATATTTGGCTGTATGTACATATGTATGTATATTGTTGTTATGTTCATGTTTAATATTAACATTTAATTATGAAATATATTTAATTGAATTTTGTTTTGTGACCAACCCATTAAACGGGCCAAGTAATGCTATCCAATGAAACTTCAATGCCAATGAAAAAGTCTCATTGAAAAATATTTAGAAAATTTTAATACAAATTTATTTTGCAACTCTTTTTTATAAGATTTATTTTCAATTAATCAATGAACTGTTTTTTTTTGTTCTAATTAATGTCTATAGTTAATTATTTACTGCACGTTTTTAACTTAATTATTCAGTAAAACAAATATAAATAGTATCTACTATGTACATAGTAGATCATTTATTTAAGTTGTAACCAATAAAATTATTTTTGTGTGACCCGTAATTGTGTTCGTGAAGATTAAAATTAAGTTAATTAATGACATCGTGATTAAGCCGATTTAAATTCTTTTTGAACATGCCACACAAAATACTATTTAAACAACAAAAATTGTTTAAACAGAGGTCGCCAAATGTGATTGATTATGGCCCCAAAGAAGTGTCTTACGATTATTTAAGTATTATTTTAAATTCATGGCTTTAAATGGATTAAGTAAATAATTGCTTAACTGATCGCTAATGAATTCGCAACATTTTAAAAGAATTGAACTCAGCTGAATGCCTTTAAAATATAAAATTAATTTTTCGAAACATTTTTTTTTACAATAACTTTTAAGTGACTTCAAACGGAAAAATTAAAAATCTAATAAACTCTTAAGCTAAAAAAAACTAACAAGTTTGATTTAAATCGATCAGTTTGTTCAAAACAAATTGTTGTCTAAAATTAAAAAAAAAAGAAGAGAGTTTTATATTCATAACTCCAAAATCGCTTCTCATATTAGTTTTTCAAATTAATTTATGCATGAAATGCTTGAATATGAACGAATTCGGCGAAGCGTTTTAAAATAAGGAAATAAAAAAAAAAAAACTACGGGTAGCACTCCGGGAGTGTCGACAGAAGTGAAAACGTTTTGTGATTACAACAATACACGTGCTATTGCCAAAAAAATTATGCGTAGATATAAACAATTATATAAATACATGCAACAAATTTAACCACTTATCAAGGCGTATGCAACAGGTGAGCTTACGAGCACAGCTGACTGAGCTCGCTTTATAGCAAATTTTCATACAAACTGATATAGTTTGAAGAGAGTACATAAAAAATGGTTACAGTTTGATACTCATACGTATTAAAATGCTTTTAATTTGTTTGTGTGTTTTGATATGAAGCGAGTGCTTTATACCAACAAAATACATGTTGTTTTTGGATTGTTGTACTTGTTGTCGAACTGCGCATACCAGCTAGTTTTGCCATGCCACTTATTGTAAACGTAAATGCAACTGCGCCCGAAAAGTTAACAACCTAAATTTTTTTCGGTCAAAATGAAGAGAGCACCATCATTGGGTACTCATCTTAATCAGTTTCGCTCAAATTGAAGAGTGCGCCATCTTTGGTGCACCAAAACATGAGTGTTTTTCTCATATATGGCAACATCACCCACAAGAGAGGGCGCTCGCTTCATTTTCAGCGAAAAAATTTAGGTGTTGGGCCTTACTACGGTTCCCGCATCGACTTCGACTGTTGTACTAGATTAAAGAAACACACAACATTTTTCTTTAATCTATTACAGCAGTCGAAGTCGAATCGAGAACCGCAATAAACCCCAATATCTGTAGGTTGTTAACTTCCCCCGACTAGGCATTCGCACAAACAGAGACGCTACAAGCGTGACGGTGTCGCGAGTTCTGAGGTTTTGTCTCATCCAAAACCTTCGTACCGCGCCAATAGAAGTTTTCACTTCAAAAAGGAGTGTGGCACCTGGGAACTGCCACGGTAAAGCTATTGCATAGCATTTTTTTATCAACTTATGCAATTTCAATTTCAGCTTTCTAGCTATACTGAAAGTGCCCCATACAAAGAAGGGGCACCCTAGTACCCCCGGGTAAAAAGTGCCTTACCTTAGCATCCTATGTCCTTCTCCTGGTTCTAAGCTACTTGCCCACCAATTTTCAGCCAAATCAGTTCAGCCGTTCTTGAGTTATAAATAGTGTAACTAACACGACTTTCTTTTATATACATATATAAAAATCCCCTCAAAAACCCAGAAATCCAGGAAATGTTTCTGAAAAAGTGGCAACACTGGATGAGAATTCCCAAAAACTTGGACAAAAATCCCCCTAAAATCCAGAAATGTGGCAGCACTGGAAATTAAAAAATTTTCCAAAGCGACAACACTCTATAGTCATCATACATAGACTATACAAGAAAGAAGTTTTCACTTCAAAAAACAAAAGACTTAAGAAACGAACTTAGTGTCAGGTTTTTTCGTTTCAAAAACAAAAGACTTAAGAAACAAACGTTACAAAATTTCTTGATGCGATCCCTCAAACCCCGCGATAGAAGCTTAAAAATTTGATACACATATTTGAATAAATGTGACCTGTTGCACTTTACCTCCCATCTACAGACTTATTCTTTTATAATTTTCAAATTATTTTTGGAAAATTGCCTCATAAGCTAAGAGATTTTCGAACATTTCCAAATATGGTTAAATTAATGAAATGCATGCCTAGACACGCTTAAAACACAACATATGAAAAGTTTTTTCAGTTATTAAAAATGTTATGGTTCATTTAAGAATCGACACTAGACACTAGAACTAATAAAATTTCAGGTTCGATTTTATTTCGCATATATAAAATTATTTTTAACTGCTGTCAATTGTTTATTATCCAAAAATAGTTGGGAATCATGATTGCTTGCAGTACTATTATATTTGCATCCAATTAAACATTAGATCGTAATGGTTGTTATTATCAGAAAATAATAATATGTAGTCATATCAGTCATATTGTCATATAGTCTTATTATTTTACAATAGTTTAATAAAATTGCTGTTGCGCTTCAAGCAAAAAAGTCATATAATAATAAGACTTTTTACGGTAGGTTTATGGTTTGTCATAAAATAATAGTAGAAACCTTAGTCGAGCCGGCTGAAACTCTTCAGTCGAGCCGGCTATAATATTTACAAACCGCCGCTAATTATAAATAAAACAAAAATAAAAATATGTGTTTGTGTAAGTAATCTTGCCGCCGTCCAAAAAAATAGTTCAGCTCATGTTTCCGGCAACAGCTGCTTTTAATTATATTTATTTCACACTTGTCATATTTTGGAGTGTTATTATTTGATGACATATGACTTTATGACTACAGTGTGAATACCACAAATATATTTACAGCACTTTTGTTTCGTACGGTTTAATTCTAACCATATAATTCAATCATAGTATGTTCATCTAAACAAAATTAAAGGTGTGTGAGCATGTGAAATGCTCATGGAATTGATATATAATTATCTATTTTACCTGACAAAATATTTTTTTTTTTTTAATATGAAGAGGGGAATGGACAAAAATGTTTGGCGTTCCCTGCATTTTACAATATTACAGCACACGTAAAGTCTTATATTTACATTGTTAACTTATATATGCTGACTATGTACTCGTACTTCAATTAACTGGGTGTTGCAGCACGAAATGTTATTTGTACTTGGTTGGGGTCTGTACGAGTAACTCATGTGAGTCTGTTAAACATCAGAAAAACTAATGTCATTCTCTGAAACACTGATTGTATCAGAAACAAATATATCATTTATAAAATAAAGTTGGTAAGCTTTTGTAAATTTTTTTTCTTCAACGTCGTATATGTATGATAAAATATTGCCAAGTTTAGGGAATTATGTCATATTTTTATGCGAGTAATTTCTTTTTCGTAACGATTTAATTTTAAAGCAACAAATAAAGGCAGATAATAAACTTGTTGGATTTAATTTCAATTGGAGTTGATTTTATATTTTTGCGAATTAGTAAGAAATAAAAGTTGTTAAGAAAGTTGCATAAATTTTAAGAAAACTTTACACGTAAATGCATGTTGAAATATTTCCCAATTTAGGAAATTATTTAATAATTATTTTTTCTTTTAGTTATTTCATTTCTAGGCAACAAATAAAGGCACAGCAAAAATTGTTGCTGATTTTTTCTGCATTGGGAAAGTTGGGAAATTATTTTAAATTGCAAAACTAAAATTTGCACTGCTAATCACTTGCAATATCTTCATAAATTATAGACAACTAGATATATCCGGTGCGCTTCGCTACCCCCTCGTTATAAAATAAAATTCCTATTGTGAAAATTTAATAACGATCGGTCCAGTAGTTAAGACTATATTACGATTTTTAATTTTCCTAAAAAGGGGCGTGGTCCCACCCACTTTTCCCCTGGTACGTGTTCCAAATTAGGCCAATACCATATGTACCAAATATCATCGACGTAGGTAAAAAAATGCCCAAAATATGGTGATTTAAATTTTTGGGTTAAATGGGCGGTGCCACGCCTCGTTGTCCAATCAAAACTTCATATAGCCTATGTCACCCGCCTGAATATTCTGAAGATTCCCTGAAAATTTCATCAAAATCGGTCCAGTAGTTTCGGAGCCTATTCATTTCAAACAAACAAACAAACAAAAAATCAAACCTTTCCTCTTATATTAGTATAGATATAGATGAATGAAAAATATTAAATCTTCAGAACTACATAACCGATTTAAAAGAATGATACCTCTAAACCATCATCGAATAATTGCCTTTTCAATGAAACCGGTTTGGGACACATCCGTTGAATGGTTTCGAAGTCTATAACGTACATAGGTAGATTTTTTGTGTTTTATATATATAGAAGACAATAAATAAAAGCACCTTTTGCAGGACTCTTTTAAGGCACATGTTATTTTAGGAGAGTGTTAAAAAACATAATTCGTACATTGCGTGTTAACACTTTCATAGAAATTAACGTGGCTGGCTGAGTTATGTTTGTCTGTAAGTAAGTATCCAAAATTAACATGTCTTTATAATTGGTAATTTATTTTCAGTCCAATTTCACTGTAACTTTTAAGCTTTATACAATTTAAGAGACTGAATTTTTTAGGGAAATTTAATTGTAAGACAGACACTCGTGCTTAGCGAACCAAAAAACAAAAAAAAATAAATGTTTCCTTTAAACAACTTGTTTTCAAATATTTTATATAAATCCTCTTTAGAAAAACAATTTCACACTATAATTCAATTACTTGTATTTAAATTACAAATATTTGCATATAAATTATACTACATTTTATTACGTTCTATAAATGTGCAAAAACGATTGCAATGTACAGTAAAACTCGAATATAAGGAACTCCGTCCGTGTGACCATCGGAAATAATTTGTGTTAAGAAAAGTTCGCAATAAGCGTAGTGACATGCAAAATTAAAACAACTTTTAACGACATATCGTTACCTTAATAAAGAAAGGACCTGACGCTGTTAAGTTGCATAAAATTTTGACGCTATTTTCCTTTTAATTATTTTAAAAGCTGCTTTTATTCCTATTTCTAACCAAAAATTAATGTACATTTCTTTTGGAATTTTTCTTTATTTATTCTAATCAGCTGTTCTTTTGGGAAATTTGTGGGATTTTTTTTACATTACATAGTGCTACCATATTTTTAATACAATAAAATAAGAACAACTAAATACAACTGAAAAACAGAAGTGGCATTTAAATATGTACAAGTTGAATTTAAATGAAAATTAGCTAATAGAGTATTTAAATAAAAACTGAAAAATTACCCATAAATGATGGATATGAAAAAAATATTCTATATTCTATTTAAAAGAAGTTAAGTGATTTGAGCCCTTTCTAGGTTAAGTTAACGATATATATATATATATATATATATATATATATATGTATGATCAAGTAAATATTCTCTTAATTTTTGATGGTTCAAAACACTTTTAAATAATATTGATTTGTTTTATGTGTCAGCTGTTTAGAAGTGTTACCATGTGTACTGAAAATTAGTGTAAGTTTAACAGTTAATATTGCCGCTTGGTACACATTTCTATCAGATCGTTTTAAAAGGAAATACATTTCACGGAACCGTAAAAAGTAGTTTGTTACGAACCCGAATTCGTCATAAAAGAGTTTGCTATAACGAAGTATCTATATATATAAAACCGAATGTGTGTTTGTTTATTTGTTTGTATGTTTGTTTGTTTGTTCTTTATAGGAGGCCAAACCCTTGGACCGATATTCCTGAAATTTTCACAGTATTTAACTGGAACTCTCGGATGAATTATAGGCTATATGAAGTTTTGATTGGACAAAGAGGCGTGGCACTGCCCATATAACCCAAAAATTTAAATCGACATATTTTGGGCATTTTTTGACCTACGTCGATGATATTTGGTACATATGGTATTGGCATAATTTGGAATACGTACCAGGAGAAAAGTAGGTGGGACCACGCCCCTTTTTAGGAAAATTAAAAATCGTAATATAGTCTTAACTACTGGACCGATCGTCATTAAATTTTCACAATAGGATATATATAAATAATTTTAATTTTATTTTATAACGAGGGTGTAGCGAAGCACACCGGGATAAGCTAGTTTTTGTATAAAAATGGCAACCAAAACCTCAGAATTTTAGAATTAGTTCGTTACCATCGAGAATTCATGTAACCGAAAATTCGTTATAAATGAATACGTTTTAAGCGAGTTTTACTGTACGTATATAGTCTTGGTAAGTTACTGCCGCACACATTTCGCCATGCCACAAAAAACAAAACAGACACACAAACTACACAGTGACATGCACAATATTTATGTGAAACAACTAATGCCAGTGCAATCATGACAACAATGGATGACCTGCTTATTAAAATTACTCGCTGCATGTTTATTTGAAGTAATGCAATTTTAATTTAATTCTTTCAAAAGATATTGTTCTAAGCAGAATTATTTTATATCATCTATTTTTTTATTTATTTTTATTTTATGACACTTTGGGGTAGTTTAAAAGAAATACCGTTTTTGATAGTTATGTCTGAATTTGATTTCTCACAGATGAATGGTTACTTTTCAAAATGTGATTAAAGTCTCGTGATGATTTGGAATGAGCACCAATGAAATGCAGGCAAATGGACATGTTTAAAGGCAAAACTACTTTGTAAGTTCTGTTCTGTTGTGAATCAGCAGTTTTTTGTTCTGTTCGATTGAGAATCTGTACGTGCGGTTTGGTTTTGTTTTTTTCGTTCTGTTATGTTCTGTTCTGTTACTGACAAATCTGTTAGAAATGGAATTCAAAGTAGTGTGTCATCGAAAAGTGCTCATAAATTTGCTAGAAAATTTGGTTTTTATAAGTGATTGTTTTAAAAGTAATGTTCTTTTAATAATTAAACAACAAAATTTTCCTTATGATTTTCCTTCTACAAAAAAGAAGTAATTAGAAAATATTTGCTGTAGAAATAGAAGAATGGCAACAGACACTAGAAACTAAAGAGGCTTAAACACACAAGAAAATGAAAACTTTTTTATTGTGGAAATTTTTTATAAAATATTTTCAGCTGTTAAATCGATACCGATTTGAATATGGAATAGCTGCATCAGAGCCCTTTCTTTTGAGAGAAATAACACTGAGGCTTAATTGTCTCCCAAAAAGGGATATTGTAGAGAGCACAGATGGTGAAGTGTAAAAGAAGCTGGATTTCTAAAAAAATTTACACTTTCTAAACACCATTGAATACCATTAATGTATTTATTTATTTATTTTTTTTTTAAAATTGCAAAGAAAAACCACAATATTTTGCAAAAAAATGCACTTAATACCGCTAAAAATTTAAAATAAATTATTTATTAAAATATATATTTCTTCAGCAAGCGGTGGCAAAGTCTACAGCTACGTTCACATTTATTAAATATTTGATTTAAAAAACGTAACCACTGGTTTTGCTTAGGGATAGTGTCATTTAACATGTTTTTTAATTTCAAAATAAAATTAATTATTCTACAAAAAAGTATTTTTATGCAGATTATAAAAAATGCGAACCCATAATTAAAAAAAATATTGGAATTAAAAGAATTTTTAGTTTCTTTATTGGTTACGTTTTTTTCGACAAATATTTGATAAATGTGAACGTAGCTTAATGAAATAAAGTCAAAGAGAAAATCAGAAACATTACATTCATATAGATACGCCTGTTAAAAATAGTCCAGCCGTTGACAAATTCTGTCAAAGAAATTAACCTGACTTTATTAAAATACATTATACAGTCGAACTTCCATAACTCGAATCACCATTATCCCAAAAAAAACTTCGACTTACGGAGACTTCGAGTTACAGAACTTTTTGTCAAAATAGAATATAATGTTTTTGTAAAAGGTTTTGGTTTTAGAATGTATAAGAACAAGCATATATAATTAAAAAATTACAGTTAAGTAAAATATTCTGAAATAAGTGACTGACTGAAATAAGTTACTGGGTCCTTACTCTTTTACTACATAAACGAAATCCAGATTCAAACGAGTTGATATCGATTCCTTATTTTTGAAAATTGTTGAGACCATGCTTGCCGGGATACCATATTTATCAGCTGCTTCCTTTTTCTTTTCCATCTTCGACGTCTTTTATAAGTTTATATTTTTCTTCAATTTGTAAGCATTTTAAAACACGTTTAGTTGTCATAAAAATAAAAAAAATCGATTTCAACATTTATCAGCTAGCCCGAATTATGCATAGAACTGATACTTACGCAAACAAAAAGAAACAAAATTGTAATTCCCCGAAAAAAATAAACAAAAATAGCATGTAAAATATACAAACCAGCTCAAGCAACAAAAGAGAGTTAAACAAACAAGCCATAACTAAAACAAAAACAAAAAAACCATTTATACAAGAAGAATTCTTCGAGTTATAGAGTTCATGTGTATGATTTTTGTTTGAGTTATGGAGAACTTCGACTTATGGAAGTTCGAGTTACGGAAGGAAAATTGTATGTGATTTGTTCTTTTGACGCTACTGCCAACCAAATTAGTTCGAGTTGGAGAAAATTCGAGTTAGAGAAGTTCGAGTTATGGAAGTTCGACTGTATGTATCGGGTTTTTTGTGTCGGTTTTATAATTTTTTGCAATTGGATATAAAAGGCTCTTGTTTAGTTATTAGTCTCAATTAACATTTCGATCAAATATGAACGTGAAATATATAAAATTGATTTCAATATTAATACTAATAGTATATAGTACTTCTCAGTTAAGGAACAATAGAGTTACTATAACGAGTTTTAATTGCGGCAAATACTCTTGTGGCCGAAAATAATTGAGGTCAGTCATCTACAGGATACAACTGTAATTTATAAATAAAATAAGAAAATTATTATAATTAGAAAAATGATATTTTAATATTATTAGCGATAACTATATTCATTTGCAACCAGGATTATAAATCTAAAGCAGAAATTTAAACGTGTTGAATGTGTATAGGGCAAATATTTATTTGAAATTTTATGTGTTACTGCAAAGAAATTTTTATTTCCCATCCCTGTAACTAACAGATCACTGCCAAGATAAATCACATATTTGTTTTCTATAATAAATTGTACTTCAAACTAATCTATTATCTAAAATTATATGTTTTATTTCTACAGAAAAACGTGCAGCTCCAATATGCAGCAGCAATAAAAAGCCGAAATAATATCAAAGTGACGTTATAAACTGGATATTATGCTTGAATATTATATACATACATGCTTTTGTTATATAACGAGCATATGTAAGGGATCGAAGATTAAAATGACACACTGCTAAGCTACAGGAACCACCACAACAGCCGAAGGAACTGCACTTACGAGGCTTCCAAACTAAAGCGGCAAACAAACAAAAAAACAAAACAAAAAAAACAAAAAACAAAATAAAACAAGAGGCAACATGACTAAGCAATACGACACTTAAAACTTAACGAAATAAAACGAAAACGAAAAAAAAAAACATTCTTTTGCAAACAAAACGACCATCAAGTAGAATTTTTATAAAATTCATTCTTGAATAGCAGCCAAAAAATAAATTGAACTAAATGGTTGTAAGTTTTCTTAAAATAAAACAAACATCACCCACACCAGCCAGTGGAACACAGACGACACACAGCCAACACTCAACAGACGAATAGAGGCCCAACTAACTCAAGAACTAAATTAAACGGGATGTGACTGTGGCTTGGCAAACGAAGGAAAAAGGAAATGCTCAAAATATTCAAAAACTACAAATAAAATAGCAACTGTTCAGAGGAGAGAAAAATAAAACAAAAAAAAAAAACAATTAAAAAAAAAAAGTTTTCAGTAAATGGGCTGTTGTGCATCTTACATGAGCGATGGCCAAAGTTTTGAATTACACAAAATATCATAAAATAAATGTAGCACACCATCGTCATCGTCATCGTCAGCATCATTGTCAACAGCAGCAGCTACAAACACAACAACAAGAAAAGCAATTACTACTAATAAAACAGCAACAAAAACAACGACAAACACAAACACAAGCCGCCGCCACCAACACCACAACAAATCAAACCAACAATGACAACAATAAGAAAGAGCACACCCATTTCAATCACAATAACAATAACAACAGGAAAGGCAACAACAATGAATTTAACAACTACACAAGGCTGCAGGCAAATGCAGCTAATGACCAGCTGCCACATTTTCATATTAGCAACAAAGGATTTCAACAGCTAACATCCGTTTCCTCTTTTAGTATATTGAAAAATCGAAAATCAAAAATCAATAAGTCATGCAATAACGTTAACAATACATGTCGTCTATCCACATTAGCAGCCCCACCTCATTCGACAACACCATCAATATTACCACCGTCAAAAGCATGTTCCTACAATCCAGCTCCACTGACACCGCCTTTAACAACTGGTCATACAACATCAGCCGTAGTCATACAACCTCCAACTGATGCATCACTATCCTCCTCGTCCTCGTCCTCGTTCTACTCCTCGTATCATAATCTTTCGTCTACATACTCGAACTATTCAACATGTTGCGTATTAACCTTCAACATGATTACGGCATATGCTGAATCTGCAACATTGCAACTGAAGCGTAAAACTCAATTTAATAAACTGCTGCTTGTAAGTGGTTACCCAGATATGCGAAGTATTTGCTATTTAATTTTGATGGCCTTCTTTTATTGGGGAGTCATGATACGAGCTGCTGTAGCCACAAATTTAAGCACCATACAAGCGCCAACTTTAACCGCTCATGTGAAAGAGTTAAATAACAAAACATTGTTATATTTAAACTTAACACAAACCACCCACAACAACGACGAGAACAATATTGCAGACGATGGCTTGCGTGATGAGAGAACTGATGCAACCGATTCATTGTTGGCCAACAGTAGCCTAAAGCTTCCTCTTTCTTTACTTTTCTCCGATGATACTTTAACTAACTACCAGCGACGTTTGTTAATGCGTCGCGAAGCCGCCAATGTGCCTGATTTTGATGATGATGATTCCAGCTACCACGATGATGAGCTTGATGAATATGAGATTTTAATTAATAATAAATCCGGTAAGCACATCAGATATACATATGTACATATGTACGATAATAGTAGTCGTGTATGTAATTAAATTCAAGTCATGTGCAAAGTAATAATTGTCCGCTGATGTGTATGACTTAATAGAGATTTTGGGTAATAAAAGGATAAAAGTTGGTATTTTTAAAGTGGAGTACAAGGCAACACGTCGACTAGATTCACTTCAATTCTTATATTATTTAGATTTTGTGAAATTTAGGCGAATTTGCTCAATCTTTAGCTAAATAATCATATATTTGCTTAGCGATTTTCATCCATATCGTTACGTTGATATAGAAAAGCCCTAACTATTTTTTTTAAATCGCCTATTTTGGCTTATTTCGCAAACTATCAAAATATATCAAACCAGCGATTTGAAAAAAAAAATATATATAAGTTAGGGATTTTCTATATTAAGGTAACGATATACATATACATCTATGTACAAATGTATGTATATAAAAGAGTTGTGTGAGTGACAGACTGACTGACTCATTCATAATCGCCCAGCCCAAACCGTTGAACCTAGAAACATGAAATTTGGCATGTAAGTTCCTTTTACAGAGTGTAGATCCACTAAGACGGGATTTTTGGAAATTCGAATTTTTAAGGGGTAAAAAAGGGTAAAAACGGCCGAAAAATTACATTTTTAAAAAAATCTTTAAAAAAGGTCTCAGAAATATCAAATTTGGAACGTAGGTTCCTTTTACGACGCAGACTCGAACCAAAATATGTATTTTTGGAAATTCGCATTTTAAGGGGGTAAAAAGGGTTAAATACGGCCCAAAAAGGGACGTAGACTCGAACCAAAATATAAATTTTTAGAAATTCGCACTTTAAGGGGGTAAAAAGTGAATATTTTTAAACATGGTCCCAGGAATATGAAATTTGGAATGTAGGTTCCTTTCAGGACGTAGACTCGAACCAAAATATAAATTTTTAGAAATTCGCACTTTAAGGGGGTAAAAAGCGGTAAAAGCGTCCCAAAAGGGAATATTTTTAAAGATGGTCCCAGGAATATGAAATTTGGAATGTAGGTTCCTTTCAGGACGTAGACTCGAACCAAAATATAAATTTTTAGAAATTCGCACTTTAAGGGGGTAAAAAGCGGTAAAAGCGTCCCAAAAGGGAATATTTTTAAAGATGGTCCCAGGAATATGAAATTTGGAATGTAGGTTTCTTTCAGGACGTAGACTCGAACCAAAATATAAATTTTTAGAAATTCGCACTTTAAGGGGGTAAAAAGCGGTAAAAGCGTCCCAAAAGGGAATATTTTTAAAGATGGTCCCAGGAATATGAAATTTGGAATGTAGGTTCCTTTCAGGCCGTAGACTCGAACCAAAATAGAAATTTTTAGAAATTCGCACTTTAAGGGGGTAATAAGGGTTAAAAGCGTCCCAAAAGGGAATATTTTTAAAAATGGTCCAGCAATATGAAAACATGAAAAATATGTTATTTATTTTTTACTTTAAAAATTACAGGTAACGAACTACCGGGCGGGTATGCTAGTATATGTATAAAAGTGAATCTATTTGTATGGTAGCTTGTTTGAAACCTATTGTCTTCTAAGCCAGTGATGCAATCTTCCTCAAATTTGCCCTATGATCAGGAAGAAACACTTGGGTAGTTACATTATTAATAAATTAAGAGGGCGTGGCACTTCAGAGAAACTTTTTATATGATATTTGTTAAAGTGGTGCAGTTAAAAACTTGAAATTTTATGAGCGACGTCCATTGTTTATTTGTTTTAAAGAAAAAGTTAAACAAATTGGACGAGTGGGCATGACACCTCCCATATAATAATTTTGATTTATCTTGAGAACTAATAAAGCAAATTACCAGAAATCTTGTAGAGGAGTTGATATGCAGCATTATTGCAAATAAAAATTGTGAAAAATAAATGGGCGTGGCACTAACCATACAGAGGACATTTTTATATTATAATATATATGGAACTAATCCAGCTACAATCTGACATTTTGTGCACGTAGCCCTTTTTATATTTGTTTCAACGAAAAACATATTCGCCCACATAATAATTTTGATAAATTTTGAGAAATCATCATAAAAAGTTTGTTGTATACCGAAGCACTGTGGGTCTTAGCTAGTTTCATATAAAAATCACAAGTTTCTCATTAACAACGTAGTTGCCAGATGAAACAGAGATGCCTTTGTCCAAAATTTTTCGATAAATCGCTAAATTCGTCAAATTAGTTCAACCTAAATCGGAAAAAAGTCGTCATATTTTTGCTGATTTTCAATATGAATCGTCTTGAGACATTTCCATAAACATCAGTATCCAACTCCTCTGGTGGCTTCGGAAACTCGATTTAACATACAGACAGACAGACAGACATACAGACATGGCTCATTCTTTATGGTTCCTATATGGATATTGGTAAAACTACACACGGTATAGCAAACCTATAAATACCCTTAGCAATTTTGGTGAAGGGTATAAGAACCCATTAAATACGTTTATCTTATAAAATTAAAGAACCACTATTGAACCAGTGTATTCGAAAAACTTACGACTTCTTTGTAAATATTTTTGAATTTTTTAGGAAGTTTATTTTCAATTTTGTAATAGATACGATCATATTTCTTCGAATTCACAAGTCCGAAATGAATTGAAAACATTTTCAATTTTCCAAATTAAAATGAAATCGTATATCAATTAAAAATTTATTTAAAATTTAAAAAAAAAATTCAATTATTTTCCTTAGAAAATCTATTGCATCTACAAATATGTAAATTAATTTTATTGTATGGAAAGCTTTCACATTTTATGGTGTCTTGATTTCATATTCTATTGATAAAGTTGTTTTAAATGAAAACAAAATCAATTAAAATTATTGCGAATTCGATTAAAATATTAATTTATAATAATAAATTTTTCTGATAAACGATTCTTAACAGACGATTTTTAAATTTTTTTTTGTTGTAAATTTTACAAATTCTTTTTTTGTAAAAATTCATTAGCATCCTTGCTGGAAACCCTAACCAATGCATATTCTGTAATAAATTGCTACAATAATACATATAATTAAACTTTTTGGCTTAAAATTTTATTCCATGTTGGTGTTTGCTCGTATATTTGGCTGACACTTTTATAAGCGATTTGTTTGCTGCTTTAAAAAAAGAACTTGCACAGCGGCAGGCAAACATACAAAACAAATACAATATTTAAACACTTTTTGCAAATAATTTATAAGAAACATGATGGTAAATATTTTTTACAGGGAAATTGAAATTTTTACAATTTTTGTGTGCGATTTTATTACGAAAAAAAAAAATCAACACAAACAACATGAATTTGTAATAAATATTTATTACCAACAATTTATTTGTTGTTTACTATTGTACATACATTTAGTTTTTATATACATACATACATTTACATACATATGTAGTTTACATACATACATATTAAAAATAAATTACAAAAAGAGGCGTTTAAAAACCAGAAAATATTCCAACAAAAACTTACTGCATTATTTGTAAGTATGTGTGTAAGTATAGAAATATTTGAGGAAACATGTGGTCTTTGAAATGTAGAAAATATTTGACAGAAAACACATGTACGAGCAAGCTGAATCATGTTCTTTGGCTGTTTTGGTAACCAATATCGTTTATAAACGTGCTAAAGGTGCAGTATTAGTTTTAGTTGTTTTAGTGACAGCCAATACCGAAGCGAAGCTACATAACTTTTTATAGTTTATTTTCGGCCAAGAATTTTCAGCCCGCTTGAGAACTAATGTGGTTAATAATAACGGGAAGATATTATAAACTATTGAACTTTCCATCTGAAAACCTCCGAATTCCCAACAAAAATTCCAAAAATAATGGGATTTGGTAGTATTTCCGAGAAAGTTTTTGCTATTTTCCGAAATTCTTAAGAACATAATAGGCCTTAAAATGTTTATATCGATGGTCACAAGTAGAAAGGCCGTAACTCGTATTTTGTACGAAATTGAGTTTTTCAGTGATTCCTATACATTTCACACAAATACACCTCGTCGCAAAAATTTATTGCAATAGTGTAAAAAATAACGATTTTACAAGCAATTGTAGAATCATAGTTGTGTTGAGATCGTTACAGTTTCTTTTATGTTGTAAAGTTACAATTATTTAAGTTAGGGCCTTTCTACTTGTGACCATCGATATGTAAAAAATTGATTATTTTCAAACGCATGAAAATATTGTTGGAAAAAAATTCGCGAAATATATTTGAATAATATATTTTTTTTTTAATATCGAACTAGAGTAGAAGAACTAGCTTTAATTTTTTATTCATCAATATTTACGCATTTATACGAAATTTGCAACTCCCAAAGAAAATCCGAAAAATCCCCAAATCGGGTTTTTTTTTCATTATTTTCACCTTTATTACAAAGATTATTTAAGGAGATAGATAAAATCATACTACACCTCCAGGTGACATTTGTTCAATTCACAAGCTCGTATTAACGTCATATGTGTTGTCTAATCGTATAATTATACAATATTGTATTTTTGTTGTTGGTAATTTTCATACAAAAGTGTGTTATAATTATACGATTGAATTTTATATGTTTTTCAATTGTTATATTGAGGCCGGGTCTGGGAATATTATATTTGTTAAATTAATTTGTAAAAATATTTTATATATGTGATAAGTAACACCAGAAAATACATTCTTCTTAATGATAAATATATACATGATTCATTTCAACTTAATTTTCAAACTAATTTAATCAAAATTGCTTGTCGCTAAAAAAGTTATTATATTTAGCGTCAAATTATAATTCCCACACCTGGTTTCACACCTTGATGTAAAACTGACATTTAAATTTTTTGATATTAATCTGACATTTAAAATACGACAAAATAACGATACAACAAATTTGTCTGTTCACAAGCACATAAACAAATATCGTCTTTTTTTAAACCATAAGACAGACGACTAAGCTTGTGAATTGAACAATTATAAATGTTTTATTAGAGCTTTTGAATTTAAGAAAATATTCATTGAAATTGAAATTTTCAATAAAAATAGGAATATTTTTAAATGCTCATGCACATTCAATTGTAAGAATTTTGAAAAAAAAAATTATGTGATATGCTTTATAGTGCTGCTCTTAAAATATGTTTTAAATGTGTCGTAGCTATTTTTGCAAAATATGTAATAAAAAATTTAATATTCCTCCAAAAAATAAAAACCGGGAAAATCAATTATTTTCAAAGCCACAAAAATTTATCTTAAGCCATCCCAGCAAAAATTACTGCTTCGCCGTAAGCAGGTGTGTAAGGGAATGTCAAGGTGTTATTAGCTTACAAACCTTGTTACTTATGGCATGATATTTGTTCGCGATGTCCCACTTTAGATCATTTCGTTTTAAGTGCTTATTTCAGCGCAGTGAATTCACTTCTGAAATATAAGATTATAGTAAGCGAATAGTTCATTGCTCTTATGTAGCGATAGAAGAATGCAGGAAGTTCAGCACAGTTTTAATGCTTGAAAGAGGTTACTTAATAAAGCGCCTACTTGAGGCGCATCAATAATCACTTTCATTTATCTAATCAAATCACATTTATTGTGTAAAAAAACACTTTTTTTTATTTGTTAAAAAAAAAATTTTATTTTAATATTAAAAAAGGGCCTATTATCTTAAGACAGAAAAAGTATGTACTGCTTCCAAAAACTTGATTATTTTTTGCTGGGATATTTAATCTAAGACATGTTGCGTTTTGCAAAGAATTTTATCAGGGATATGTTAAAAATTTTACCCTTAACTTAAGAAAAAAAGTTTTTTGCAGTTTGGACAAAATTTGACTTTCTCATTAGCAAAACAGTAGACCAAAATGGTTACAAAGCCGAATTTTCAATTCCGCCTCTTAAAAGAAATAAATTCGAAACCGATTTATTTTCTCCATATTTTTTTTCAAAATCACCCACTGTGCAGCGTTAGCTCTAGAATTCATTGATTTCTGTCTGTCTACTGATAATTTCCAGCGTTTATACTCTGACTGTTTTCGCTTCAATACAGGCTGTCTTCACTCGAAAAAGATGTTCATTTGACCGATAGAACAGTAAAAAGGAAAAGATCTGTGGCCCAAAGAATTGCACTGCGACATTTAGTGGATCATTTGACCAATAAAATTGTATCAATATTGTATCACCAATTTTACATCAATTCAAAAAATATAGTACCGCTTTTGGGCTGCACTGTACTGTACAATGTATGAAATGTTCATAATCTCAATTAGATTTTTCTTTGTTTTAAAGTTCAAGGAATTATAGCAAATATGTAAATATTTCCAAAAAAATATGTATGTATATATTAAAAAACAATGATACCAAAAAAAAAAACAACAACAACAACGGCATACTTAAACAAAAATAGGATTATTGTAGATAACACATTTGGACAATAAATAAATAATACGAGTATAAAACAATAGAAAGGATTATAAATTTCTTTTGCTTGAATCAACAAATGAACTTGAATGAATGCACATGAAAATACTTATGCTGCTCGTATAAAATATTTCTGTATTTTGAACTCTAGATAAATAGTTTTCATAAATCAAATTGTTTTGAAATTAAAATGGTTTGGCATTGAATTCTCTTTACGGTTCTTCGTTTCATTTCTACTGGTTTTGTAGAGAATTTCGAAGTTAAAATATTTTTTATATATTATGAATTTTATTTGCACAGTAATGATGTTCTACATACATAACTACTCGTATGTATATGAAATTTTATTTTCATTTGAAGATAAATGGTATGGATGGTTTGGATGTCAGTAAACGCCGCTCAATGTTCATCTAGCAAAATCATATAGAATACCAACACTAAATAATTATATGCATTGGAAGTTTTTCTATTGCCAGTAATTCACTCACATTTAGAAAATGTGAAGTTTGAATTTTCTTCTCAAAATAATTTTTTGTCTTAATGAGCATTAAAGATTTTCAAAATCGAGTATTGGTTGGTGCATGAATTTATGGTACCACACTCATACGTACATCAGAATATCAATTTATTAATATCGAATATACGTCGCTGAATGAAGATTTAGGGGATCAATTATTGATTACAATGAATAAAACTTTACCATTGTATACATAAATAAATTTAATGATAACTTTTATTTTTAATGATAACTTTAATGTTAATTTTAAAATTTGTTTGTTTATTTTATTGGTTATGTTTATATACTTTTATTGACCGTATTGTAGAAAATATCATAACAAATCCCTTTTAGAATATTAATTTAAAAAAAAAATCTATAAAAATATTATATAAAAAATTATAAAGGATCTGCTCGTCTTTTAAATTAATTTTATCACTTTAACAAAAAAAAATTAATTTTATTAAAAATACTTTTGAAACAGTTAATATTTCGTCCAACCATTTATACCATCCTTCAATTAAAATTCTAATGACTATGCTACCTACCATAGTAGTGGTACGGAACAGTTAAATGCAAAAACAAAGTACCTTGTTCCTATTGAGATTCCTCCCCCTTCTTTTTTGTCCATCAACATTCCTACGACACTCCTACATCCAAACATAGAAAAAAAATCGTCAGTGTTGTTACGTTTTTTGTGAAACCACCCAGTGATATAAACAGGAACCATTGTCACAAGTCGCCGGCAAAGTGGTGGGTGTTTTCTATATATGTGACAGCGAATAGAGAAAGGGACCTAAGGGTAAAAAATCAATTTTTACTTTTTTTTTTTGATGTGCACAACATCTGAGCATCGACTGAGACCGATCCCATGCCCCAAAAGTGTTCCCTCCCAGAGATATGCGCGTTTTATGAAAGTGATGGTACACCAAAGATACACGTATTTAAGTTTTTAAAATGGCTCTCCTGAAGAAAACCGGTTTTTACCCTTAGGTCCCTTTCTATTTTGCGTGTCGCATATGCACTAAAGCGCTAGAGAAAGGGTATATCACCCGGCTACTAAGCCTCTGCCTAGTCAACAGTAGCTGCAACGACTACTACACACTACTAGCAGAAGACCTGCTCTTTAGGACTGGTGCTTTATACTGAAACTTATAGGTAGGAGGGTCAATCGCCAGCTGTAATTATAGCCCGCGTTAAATTCGCCACTCAAATGTATATACTCGTAATGTAGATTGTAGCGGGGATGGAGGCGGTGCCAAAGTACCCAGCGAATTTACACGTACGGACCTAGTCCCTAATACCACTCGGCAGTTGAAGAACGCTGCAGTCGGCGTAGCTAGCGAATGACTAGCTATTTCGCTAAGTACCAGTCGTTACCACTAACTACCAGACTAACTACTAGCAATGCACTCGACTGACGATTTTAACATGGGGATGACCCACCCAACTAATTCGCTAGTCAAAATGTACCATTTTGATCACTAGTGATATTTCCTTAATGAAAATACCAGGGCTGTGGAGTCGTGAAAAAATAGTTGCGACTCCGACTCCGACTCCAGCTGCCGAAATTTTTAAGGTACGACTCCGACTCCGACTCCGACTCCGACTCCAACTCCGACTCCGACTCCAACTCCAACTTCAATGCTAAATATATATGGACATTACCGATAATTGAATCGCGAAATGTTCAACAACTTTTTTTTGAGGGTACTTATGGACCTCTAAACGCGATTGAAGTTTGGGATTTCGCGAAAAAACATAAAAATAAATATTACAAAATATAGCTGAATCAAAAGTTGTTTGTTTTTTACAAAATATGGCTGTATTGTTTGGTAAAATAGTGGTCATTAAAAGAAAAATTACAAACAAATTTTAGTGCACCGATTTTGAATCATAATTGCATTTTTAAAAAAGAATTTTCACAAAAACATATTTTTCATTGATTTTTTTTGCCGTTTTAAGCAAATTTAAAAACATTCTCATAAAATATAATCAAACTATAATATTTTGCAATTAAATGCAATTTTTTGCAAAAAAATTCTTTTTTTTTGTGGAAAAAAGGAGTTTTTGTGAATAAATATTAATATGTATTAAAAATGCAATTATGGATCAAAATCGGTGCACTAACGATTGTTTGAAATTTTTCCTTTAATGAGCACTATTTTACCAAAAAATTCAGCATTAATTTGTAAAAAACAAACAACTTTTTTTCGCGAACTCTTAAACTTCAATCCCGTTTAGAGGTCCATAAGTACCCTCCAAAAAAAAAAAAGTTGTTGAACATTTCGTAATCAGCACAAAATTCCCCTGCTAATGATTAACGCGATTCAATCAACGGGACACCCTAATGTCCATACACATTTAGCATTGGAGTTGGAGTCAGAGTTTCTTTCAAAAACAACAACGTGTGTTCTAATGTGTGTTGTTATATACGTCGTTAGTGCTGAAAATTATTATTATAATAAACATTTGAAGTTACGTTGTTTTTTTGTAAAAAAAAATTTAAATGGTCAATATTTAAAAAAAAATTATAACGAGCGTTAAAAATTACTCAATTTGGCATCATTAACTCAAATCCGATAAAAATGGATCAATTTAACATTTTATTTTTTAAATACTTTAATTATTTTTATTAATTCTTTTAATAATAAACAAAATACTATAATAACGAAAACTCAAAATAACAAAACTTCAAATAAAATAAAGCTTGAAATAAAATAAAACTTCAAATAAAATAAAACTTCAAAGAAAATAATAAAACTTCAAATAGTAAATCTAAAATAAAATAACGAAACTTCAAACAGTACACCTAAAATAAAAAATTATTCTGCATTTGTTTTTAAAAATAGGACAGCCTCAATAATATCTGGCTTCATTGATGCTCTCAAATCGGATCTGATGATTCTGAGTGCAGAAAATAATCGTTCTACGGAGACTTGTGTCGGTGGCAATGCCGTGACGATCAGAGCAGCATCTTGGATAATCTCTGGGTACTTTGGAATTGCATCTTTTATTGATAAATTTGAAGAACGGTCAAATTTCTCCACCTCCTTTAATGCTTGGTAAAAGTCTATTTTAAATTTAGCTAAGACTGTTGGAGTTTCTGTGTCTTCGTTACTTTCAACTAAATTTAAACGACGACGTTTGAACTGCTCCTGCTCGTCTAAATATTTTTCAAAGTCATCTACAACAACGTCCTCAGGAATTATATTTGATGAAGAATAATCATTACCTTCTTCATTTTGCACCTCTATACCTTTCATTCGAATGGCTAATTCATATAAAGCATCTTTAGCTCTAATTTGACGTTCTTTGGTTAGTAAAACTCGGACCATAGGATCGACGTATATACCCGCTAGTAAGATATCATTGTCTAGGAGGGTGCTTTCTCTGCGTATCATTGAATCCTTAATTCCATCAGCTATTTTACAATTACTTTTAGAAAAACGGAAAATGAGGTTACACCATTCTTTGTAGAACATACTAGGAGTTAAATCTACGGCTTGAAAATTTTTGGTTGCGGTATAAGGATGACGAAGAAGACATTCAAGTTTTTCTATTTCTTCCCATTGCGCATGAGTTATTGTTGCAGCTGGGTTAGCCATATCAGTAAGAATATGTTTTAGTTCAATGATGCGTTCAATCATTAAATAAGTGCTTCCCCACCGCGTAGCTTGATCTAAAATTGCCCCTTTTCCAGCACGTCGCTTCAAAATGGCATCTAGTTTTGGTGTTCTGCAAAAAACCACGACACTCCGTACTTCTGCAATAAGTCTTTTAGCATCATAATCTTCCAATCCATCACGAATGGCGAGTTGCAATGTATGCACTGCACAACGCATGTGATGGATCTGGGAAATATTTAGAGCAGCATCCACAAATCCGTCTAAATTATCATTAAGTTCTTCTTCGGAAGCTTCATTATCATCATAAACATATGCTACTATATCTTCATTCAGCTTATTTACAGTGCTGACCATATTGGTGGCATTATCGGTCACAATGCATAAAATTTGTTGCTTGTTAATACCAAAATCCGATAGAACGTCCATAACTAGATCTTGCAAATAACTGCTTGTATGATGCGCTTCAGTGTCCTTTACTGCCAAAGTACGTGTGACCACTTTTTTCTTGTCATCAATAAACTGGGCGTTAATTGCAAAGTAATTAACTCTGTGACGGGTACATCCGTCCATCTTCAGAAAAACAAACCGTCCTACTAAAATATCTTTGAGCATATCCTTCTGCTTTTTTGCCTCCTGTAGTACCATATTTCTAATATTACTTCTTTCTAAAGAAATGCCAAATTTACCAGCCATTTCGCCATTTAAAGAGACAAAAGCAGCAGAAGAAAAAAAAGTTAAAGGCATAGAATTTGAGTACACCATTTCGATGATACAGCGCTTGAATTTTTCTGCAGTCATAGCCACTGTAATATTTTCAGCCTTAAAAAATTTTGTTACAGGTGCTTGACATTGTGAAGAACTTGGCTTAGGTTCAACTTCAGACGCCTGCTTATCTTTTTCAGTAACAGTTTTAAATATCATGGGGTGATAACGTTGTAGATGTCGCTTTAAATTCGATGTTCTGGTCGGAGCATTAGTACCTTCTCCGCAATATGCACTAATATTGCTACCACATATTTCTTCATCACCATCTTTGGTCACTTGGCATATGAAAAATTTATCATCAACAGTAACTGAAAAATATTCAAAAGCTGACGATTTCTGCTTCTGCCGCTTATTCTTATTCATTGTCAAATTAACCGCTGTTATTAAATAAATAAACTTATTAATTGAAGCAATTGTGTATGTAAGTATTTTTTAAATTTTTGTTTAAAAATAAAAATTATATTAAATATTTGTGAGTTCAAATTAATTATTTGTATGCAAATATCTACTTACATGAAACTTAAATTCCACTTTCACTTTCAGTATTCAATGTAATTCTTTTTTTTAATAACGAATTAACTAAAACACCAGAACTACAACCTTTTATAATAAAAACAAATAAATTTTAATTTTATGCTGAATAGAGTGAACTCGCGGTAATGTAAACTTCCACAATAGTGATGAAAGACAACAGCGTACTGACTGCTATAAAACTAAAACTATTGTTTGCTTTTGTTAGCAATTGGGGGATTCCCAGAATTCCATCTTCTCCTGAAAATTTAATTTTCAAATGTAACCGTTAACAAAAAAATAGCTTTTGTTTTCTTTCATGAAAGAATGAATGCAATGCTTTATCAATAGTATTATACACAATTCTAACCAAAGAGAGTATTTACACGATAGAGAAAATTTGCAAACAGTAATTGCATTCAGTGTTGCCATAATTTGAAATTGTAAAGTTGCTAAATTGCAAAAAAAAAGATGCTAAAACGTACTGGAGTCAAAAAAAAAAGATGCAAAATTTTTTTTCAAATTTCATTACCTTTTTATTGAAAAATTAAATACTATTAATAAATTCTTTAGTTTTTAAATGGAAAAATGAATATAAAGTACAAGTTTCGATTTATATTTTTTAAATTTTAATTAAAAAGTTTTTGAATTTCAAATGAAATTCGCACATAATCAATTCCTCTTTCGAACGAAATTGAACTCGGTGACATGCCTGATAATAATATATTTAGCAATCAATTTTTTAATTCATTAAGAAGTCGATGTATATATTTCTTATTTCATTTCAATATTCAAATGATATATCATTCGATTCAATATTTTGTTTTAATAAGTTTTCAAATTCGTAATATCGTTATCAATACAATTAAATTTAAAATTGTATATTCAAAGATAATGAAAAAAGATGCTAATAGCAACTTTTTTAATAAAAGATGCTAAGTTAGATCTAGCATTTTTTATAAATTTTGGATGCTAAACGGCAAAAAAAGTTGCTAAATCGAGCAATTAAAATGCTAACATGGCAACACTGATTGCATTTAGAACAAAAAGAAGAGAGGTGTCTTAGGACACCCGGTTATAGCTTTGCTCATATTTTTTTTATAAGGAACGAAGGCGAATAAGAAGAAGTAAGTATGTACATATGTATGTACACATAATATTTTCGGTTTTTTGTTAAAGTTGAAATCAAAATAAAAAAAAGCAATTTCGTTTCTTGCAAGGCGAATATGATGTAAATTTGCCAAATTGTGGTGGTTTTTTACTTGCATACACACATACATATGTACATATACATACATACATATATACATACTTGATAAATTTTGATATATTGCAGATATTATAGTGATAAAATACAAACGATCACTGAAAACAAACTTTAATTAATTAAATAATAAAATAAATATTTCACATACATACATATGTATTCATATGAGTATATTTATTGTTTTGTTTTTGTTATTGCGGTTGAATGTGAGTAACACACTATATATGTACATACATATTTTCTCGTCTTGATTTTAAAAAACAACAACAAAGTCGCTTTTAAAGGATGAGCTAATCAAAACAAAAAAAGAAAAACATAACGGGAATAGTGTCGATTATTTATCTTACGAAAAATAAAATTCAACCCCTACCGCGCCATAAATAGCAAAGCTATAATAAAGGTTGCCAACTATTTGCCGTAAAAATATCTAGATTTAAAAAAAATCGTTACTAATCGCTGGATTCCCAAAATAACGTAAATATGTGTAAATATTAAAAAGATTAAGTCAACTTCTGTAAAAAGGCAAATATTTGAAAATAGAAAATATTAAAAAAAAAAAAAAATTCGCAGAATTTTTATTATGGAAAATATTTAAAAATTCTTTGTCGGAGTCGGAGTCGCGACTTTTTTTAGCGACTCCGACTCCGACTCCGACTCCGGCAAAAACAGTGCAACTCCGACTCTTCGACTCCGACTCCGACTCCGACTCCACAGCCCTGGAAAATACTACAGAAATTTAATTTATTTATTTATTTGCCATATTTAAGGTCATAATAAATTATAACGTTAAAGTAGAAAGGAAGGTACTAAAAACTAAGGTTTTCGACGTATTTATACAGAAATTTAAATATTTTGGATTTTTGTTTATTTATCACATTTCTTTTTCAATATTTATAAAATTTTCAATTAATTGTTCTTTCCCTTTTTTTATTCAACCTTTTAGTTGACTTCTGCTGTTCATTTTACCTTTCTAAAAAAAAAACACTTTTTAAATAAAAATTTTACATTCAATGACTACGAACTTCCAATTGTACGCCTACACAAAATCATAACATTTTCAAAAAATCTTTTTTATTTTTTTTTTGGTAGATTTTCTTTGGAATAAGGGCACAGTTTTTTTCAAAAAATTGGGGTTGAAGGCATTACATTTATGCATGTACGGAGTGCGTGTACATGTACATGAGTGAGAAAGTCAAAAGGCGAACTCTTGCATTACTTGTAGCTAGTGAAGTAGTTAGTCCATTTTTCGTTAGCGAAATACCTAAAAGGGCCATTAGACACGCATACTTGTCTGCAGACATGTACGATGGCATACTTTGCTTTTTGCTATTACACTATCGAACGCTGACGGCATACTTCAGTACACATAAATGTTGTGTGTATGTTGGTGTGCGACAGACATCAGAAAATCAAAAATTTTTGAAAACCAACATACATGTCTGACTTACTCGACATACATGCTATTAGACAGTGAGTTTTGGTATGCCATCGTACATATCTGCAGACAAATATGCGTGTCTAATAGCCCTTTAACGATTTCGAGTCAATTTCTACTTTTAAAACTGGAGGGAAATCACATAAATAAATGCATGTATGAGTAAAATGGGTGCATGTATTTGTATCAACTTTCAATGCTTATATTTCCCAAAATGCTGAACTCATAATAACGCGCAATATTTCGTTCACTTCTGTGAAAAAAAATATTTTTAATTTTTTAGAAGTTGTGCAAAAATCGGTTGTATAATGTGTTCATGCAGTCCATCACAAAAAACCTTATTGCCTATGAATTATATAAATAAATATCCCGCTCCTTTATTTTAGCATTTAGTTTTTAATTTTTAGTTTAAAATTTGAGTTTTTTTTCAAACATTATTAAAATTGTGCTTTGGCCATAATTTCTAATGGATTTTGGCCAATGTGAGCAAGTGAAGGGTTGGCATGCACTGCCACCTTGTGGGTAGAAATGTTCATTTGTTTCAGGCTTGAAAGATTCAAATTTAAACTAAACTTCACAAGTATTCAGGAATTTTATAGTCGTTCTCGTACATACATTTCAAGTTTTATAGGAAAAAAAAGGATAAAAAAGAAACTTACCTTCTTCAACTCTATTTGGTAACATATATGTATGTATGTATGTAGTATATTATAAAAATGTTTCTGGATTAAATTACCGACCCGATAACCGTTTTATTAACATAATTTTATATTCTAGCAACTCTAATATGCACTACTTGCTTTTTACGCAAGCAAAAAACAGATGTGATTTTAATTAGGCGAATTAATTTAATTCGCCTTGTAGCTTATTTAAATTTGCTGTGCTATTTTTATTTGCATTGAATTTTGATTCAAACAAGAAGAAGCACACTTAAAATGCACATTCCACATGTACGTGCATGCACAAAATTTTGTTTGCACACATACTACGCACTCTACATACATACGTATCAATAAAAGCAATAACAAACTAAAAGGAATACCGGTACAAACAAGAACAACAAAAAATGCTTATACGAGTATGTATGTATATGATTCTTCTTTTCATTTTATACACATTTCACAAATTTTAATGAATTTTAAAAATAACTTTTTATTAAACTTTACTTTATTGAAATAATATTTTATGAATTTTAGTTAAAACAACACTCACTATACTTTAAATGCTCAGTAATATAAACGATTTCTTCTAATTTTACCGGCGGCCACGTGAGAACTGAATAATATTCTTGCAATAAGAGAAGAGATGCCAGATACTTCTAATAGGATTTCTGAAGCCAGATTTATTCTTTTTGTACTTTTGCCAAATAAATGGTAAAAAATCTCTGTTTGGATATATATGAAATTTGAAACAGCATTAGGAGAGGAGGTTTTAGTAGCATTCTTGTATAAACACTAGAGGAGCCACAGTAGGCCAAAGGGGACTTGAAAAAACTTCTGAAACTTGCAAATTTTTTAAAGTGCCTTATCCTTTTTTTAAGTGCTGAGAACTTTCGCCGCTTTTGCTTGTTTTATTAATATTCCAAAAAAAAAAATCACATGTCGTTAGCTGAAATGCAAAACCACGTAACTAGCACTAAATTTTTTATTAATTCTTGCAAATTGTACGAAAACGTATGTACATAACCTCAATCTATCTATCAAAAAAAAAAATCAGCCATATTAAATACAAAATTAAAAATTCTTTAGTTCAGTCACTTGAAGAATTTTTTTGGCTTTTTTTTCCCTTTTTACTAAAATTGAGAAAATGTTGTTATGTAATTTTGCATTTTAAACCAAAAACTAAAATAGTTTACAGTTTCATGCAAAAAATAAATACGAAAAATTAAAAAAAAAAATCAAAATGGATGTCTTAACAATAACATTGGGTTCATCTCATCAAATATCAACAAAATACTTGCTTCTTTCATATCTTATAAGAAAAGAATTTTAAAATTCAGTCCATAATTTATTGAAATATCTGTAAACATACCTAGAAACTCACGAACTTCGCCACTATGGAACGCTAAGAGTATGCTTTAATATTCCTATGACAAACTGGCTGGCTCACGATGTCGAACGAATTTTTCTTTCGTACAAATTACATGCAAAACAAAAACAATTTAAAAAATTTTGTTTTTGTTTTAAATGTAATTTGTACGAAAGCAAATATCGTTCGTCATCGTGGGCCAGGCAGTTAAGTACTAATGATCATGTGGCGTATACTTAACATGCATAATTAAATTAAGCATACACACAGTGCGGCCTTTTGCAAAATAAATGGTAATAAATCTTGGAAATTGAATCTGGGCTTTGTTTTAGCTAAAACTTGAAACAGCATTAGAAGAAGAGTAAGATGCTTTGTAATGCATATCTTGGGTGGCTTACTTGTTCAAGCAGGAGAGTAGCTACAGTGGGCCATAAACTGAGTACTTGGGACTCAAGAAAAGTACTGAGGCTTGCAACTTTTTTATATGTCATCCGATTTCAATAATTTAAAGCGTTTAAAATTGTTTACTGGTGCAAATTAATAGTATCAATTAAATTTTTATACTAAAATTATTTATTACAATTAAAAATTTAATTAAATAAATTAAACATTTACTGCCGATTTCACGATGTCGAAAGAATTTTGAATTTTATTTTCATTCGTACAAATACATTTGATACAAAAACAAAATTTTAGAATTTGTTTTTGTATCAAATGTATTTGTACGAATGAAAACATATGGAAATTTTCTTTCGACATAGTGAAATAGGCCGTTAATCAAATTTTTTTATACTTTTAAGTAAAGAGTTAATTGGTGAAAAATTTTTTTCTGTGTGTCATTAACTTAAAACTAGTTTATCTCTAGTTAAGCAATTTTCCTCTTTGTCACAGATATAAAGAAATAACGTCATTACATATTTCTCCGTATCTCTCATGCTGCAAAGAGCGAAATATGCAAACATTTTTACTCCCTAAAATTAATTAAAAAAATATGAAACTTGTGAAAAAATCAAGGTATGTGTGGAGGTTTTAGCGAATATTCTAAATTTAGAAAAACTACTGAATAGCTTTAATACTGAAAAATTTTAATAAAAAAACTGATTAATAAAAATCTAAATATGTGTACAAGAAAAACAATATGCCACAATAACTTAAACATAGATAACTACTTAATTTATAGACGTGATCGCAGTCGCAACATAAAAGGAGGTGGCGTCTTAATTGCAGTATCTAACTCACTAACTTCTGAAATTTTATCAAATGACACTTTCGGGGATATTGAATTTATAAGTGTATCAGTTAAATTAAAGCATACAAAATTTATTATTACTTGCTCCTATATCCCACCAAACTCATCTGAGTCAACTTACCAGCAACATGCGGAAGCTATTACTTATATTGTTCATAACTCACATCAAAATGATTCTATCATTGTCGTTAGCGACTTTAATATGCCTACAATTTCATGGAACTTTTCATCAAATAATGGTTACTTTACTCCACTACAATCTGGTTATAACTTAAAATATACTGAATTTGTCAACAGTTTGTTGGATTTAAACCTTTACCAGTTAAACGGCATTTATAATGACAATCTTAAAATATTGGATTTGGTATTTGTAAATGAATGTACTGATATTTCTATTGAACGTTCTATCCCAATCACTCTACCGGAGGACCGTCATCATCCCACTATTGAAATAAACATGTCGTTTCCGTTCTATCATGTAGCTGCTTCTGGTACCAATTCAAAACAGAAAAATTTTTGCTTTAAAAGAGCAAACTATAATATCGTCATTGATGCATTACATAACACAAACTGGTATGACCTTCTTTCTATTTCCAATTTTGTTAGTAAACCTGAAGCCATTGATTGTGTAATTCAAAAATTTTATAACAAAATTTATTTAATTATGGATGAATGTATTCCAAAACAAAATGATTTTAATTTTTCTGGCCCACCGTGGAACTCCAAACTTTTATCAAAAGTTAAAAATAAAAAGAACAAACTTTACAAGCTTTACAAACGTAGTGGATCTCTCATTGACTATGCTAATGTTACTATTCATATTTAACTAGAATTAAAAATAACTTCAAATCTAATGCAAGGACTTTTTACAACTTTGTCAACTCGAAACGAAGATCAACAACTTTTCCTCCTGTTATGAAGTTTAATAATTCAGCGTCTGACAATGATCTTATAATCTGCAATATGTTTGCGGATTTCTTTTCCGGCACCTATGTTAAGGATGATGATATTGATTCTGCGTCCAACTATTTTTATGAATTGCCAAACCAGCTAATATCCATTGCATTCCTTGATGAAGATGCTGTTCTAAATTGTTTGAAAAGATTAAAATTTTCTTATAAGTATGGACCTGATAAGGTACCGAGTTGTCTCCTTATCAAATGCGCAGATCATCACGCTACATCTTTACTATCTCCTTCTCAACATGGTTTTCGTAAAGGCTGCTCTACTGTTACGAATCTCTTACAATTAACAACTTTAATTAATCGCGGATTTGTTCAACAAAAACAAACAGACGTAGTTTATACTGATTTTAGTAAAGCCTTTGATAAGGTGAACAATAAACTCCTGGTGAAAAAGTTGCATGTTATGGGATTTACTCAAAACTGCTTAAATTGGATAATATCATATCTGACTAATAGAAGCCAAATTGTTGTTTTTAAAAATGTTACTTCAAAAACAATTGCTGTTACTTCTGGTGTTCCTCAAGGAAGCCATCTTGGACCTCTGCTTTTTTCGCTATTTATTATTGACTTGCCGAAAATTAGATAATATTCGTATATACTTTTGTACGCTGATGATGTTAAAATATTTTTTAGCTACGATAATTACGTAGATCATACCTTCCTACAAAAAGATTTGGATTCTTTTCTTTCCTGGTGTGAGCTGAACTTAATGAAGCTGAATTTTAAAAAATGCAAGCATATGTGCTTCTTTCATAAAAGACATATTAACGTTAATTATGTGTTGGGTGGTAATGAGCTGGATAAAGTTGAGGTTGTTTTCGATCTTGGAATTCTATTTGATGCTAAACTAAATTTCATACAACATATTAATCTAACTGTAAATAAAGCACGTTGTCTTCTTGGATTTATTAAACGTTGGGGAAAAGAATTTGATGATCCATACGTTACTAAACATCTTTATACATCTTTAGTCCGTCCTGTTCTTGAATATGGCTCAGTGATATGGGATCCAGCATATAAAGTTCATACTGACAGCATTGAATCTGTACAAAAGCAGTTTCTTCTTTTCTGCCTCCGTCATTTACATTGGGATCCACTAAATCTTCCGGCATATCAAGCTAGACTTACTCTTATTAAGCTTCCATCGTTAAAAAGTCGTAGAACAATGTTAAATGTAATGTTTGTATTAAATTTGTTAAATAGTAATATTTCCTCAGATTTTTTAATTGCGCAGATATCGGTTAATGTTCCACATCGTCCAACTCGATATTACTATCCCCTCTCCATTAAAGTCTTAAGAACTAACTATGCTTACTTTGATCCGTTTATTAGAAGTTGCAGAGATTTTAATAAACTTTACTCTTTTGTGGATTTTTCTGTCAATGATTATACCATTAAACGTAATATTTTGTATTCGTTAAATAATTAATCATTTGATATATCTATCTGTACATAAGTAGTCTGTAAGAATTGTATATTCATAGACTAAATTGATTTAAATAAATAAATAAATAAATATCTTAAATATGCAGTTTAGTCGTAAATAGGGAATATTACGCCGTAAATGATAAAAAATATGCAAAAATATGCACTAAAAAATTTATCAAAGAAATTTTAATTTTTCAGGCTTAAGTTGGTTCTCTCTAAATTAAATTTTTTTATAAATTAAATTATTATTTTTATTAGAAAGAAAAATCCAGAAGCTAGCATAGCGTAATAAACCAGGTGGCAGCGGAAGAAAACAAGAACTTGGCAGCACGAGAAAAAGTAAAGCCAAAATAAATGAAGCTGTCAAAAATATAACCAGAAAAAATAGGTCTTTGATATTTTCAGCCAATAAATAAGTAATAAATAAATAGTAAGCTGTCGTAGCGCTACCACCTGGTTTATTACACCATGGAAGCTAGTAATAATTGAACAGACAAAGAAAAATTAGACTGCGCTGAGGGTTGAACTGACTTCATGCTGTTTCGGGACTAACCACAGTCTCATCATCAGAGTTGTTTACCGCTTAGTCTTCACTGCACAGATGAGACTGTGTTTAGTCTCGAAACATCATGATGTCAAATTAAAATTTCTTTGATGAAACATCACTCAGTTCGAATAAAAATTCATAACTTAATTGTAAAAAATGCATGTCAAAATTCTCTAAAAGTTCTCAAACATATAAATATTTCAATTGCATATTTGTCAGTTTGTAAAGAGTAAAAAATATGCAAAAATATGCACTAAAAAATTTATGTAAAAATTCTTTAATAGTTCTCAAAAGTATTAATATTTCAATTGGGTCCACATTCGTCGCTTAAGATAAAACATGCAATTGCATATTTTTCCCTGGTTTCCCTGTTGATTGCTTTATTATTTGCTACTTGCCCATCCTAAATGTATGTATGTATGTTGACCACATATTTAGCTTCTTTGTATCAACGATGTACTCGCATGTGTTGATGTATCGGGTTATATCACTTATTGTTGATAGAATTAATTAACTTGTTATTGACTACTTGAACCTGCCAAGCAAATTGTGCATAGAAGCATTTTCTTAGTGTTATAATTAATTGCTTTAATGTACCTGGTAGTGATTGTACACGCAGAGAAAAGACATGATTGTAAAATGTTCATGTCAACCAAATAATTATTCATTGAAGCAAATATGGTTGCATTAAACATTCTTCAATTATTAAAATATTTGATGCGACAAATAATAGGATAATCATTGTGGGTTTCGTCCCATAAAAATGTATCAAAAAAAGTATTTTCGTTGCTACAAGAGTATCTTTTGCAAATGAGAATAATAAAAGTTTATTTAAAATTAATGTTCATTGTGACCATACATTGTTTGTGTTCTAAAAAGAAACAAAAAAGCTGTCAATCGTATGTAACTTCAGTCGTTCATAGAATTTAATAAGACGAGAAGATGGGAAGTGGAAAAATTAATGTTAAAATTATAATTATATGATGAAAGTTATTTAATTTTACAACAAAATAAAAGTGCACCTGTAAATAAGTTAATTACTTTTAATTTTATTAAATTTAATTTGTCCAGAAAAGTTTATTCGATAAATATTTTCAATTTAATAAGTACTAGCTGATCCCGGTGTACTTCGCTACCCCCCTCGTTATAAAATAAAATTAAAAGTATTTATATATCCTATTGTGACGATCGGTCCAGTAGTTAAGACTATATTACGATTTTTAATTTTAATAAAAAGGAGCGTGGTCCCATCCACTTTTCTCCCGGTGCGTATTCCAAATTATGGCAATACCATATGTACCTAATATCATCGACGTAGGTCAAAAAATGCCCAAAATATGGCGATTTAAATTTTTGGGTTATATGGGTGGTGCCACGCCCACTTGTCCGATAACGCCCATTTTTGTCGTGATTACTCACATTAGTAACATATGAACTATTGCAATGTTTCAAAACTCTTGCTATCACAATAGTCAAGATATATGATGTTATTCAATTTATGTGGGAGGGGCTACGCCCACTTGAAATATTAAAAGCCTAAAACCATCCTCTATAAACTCCCTTTTGAATGACACCAGTTTGGGTCAAATCGGTTGGATAGTTTCCGAGTCTATAGCGAACATGGGTACAAACATTTTTTGTATTTTATATATATAGATTTTTGTGTGCATTTTTCTTTTATCTAAGCAAATTGTAAAATTGTTTACGTAAACCAGGAAAAAAACATTTTCATAGTTACTATAATGCGCTCAAATTTCCCAGCATTTGCAGAGCATACTATGTTCATACAATGGTATTGTCAGAGGGAGATTTATGAAGAACATATTATGTTCCTTAGATGAGAAATGCACTATATAGTAGCTGCAATCATTAATCTGAACATGAATTGATAGTTTGCGATTATGATTCCATCAACTATATTTTTTTTTCGCGTGTATTTAGTTGATTGTGGACTGTTTTCCCAGCTTCTTCGTGTGAATTATGTTTGTTTATGTGTAATGGTTTCTCTCATTCTAGTGCAGGTTGATGATAGCACTAATTAACGTATTATTGACTATTTGTCTGTGCCAGTTTCTGTGCGCTAATGATATGAAATCTAATGATACAAAAGTACAATAAATAATTGTATTAATAAATTTATTGAATTTTTATGGGTAGTCGCTTACTGCACTTATATTACTATAAATATTAGATTTTCATATTCCATTTAAGTGATTTAGAGACTTTTTTTAGGTGGCTGTTTGGACATTCAACGTGCTAACAACCACTTAAACCAATTTAATACTTTTAGTTTTGCCTACTATTACAAATTAATACGAACCATATTGTGGGAGTTGTAGGTACTTTTTAAATTTTGCATAAAATACTTTTTGTGGTAAAAATTTTGTTTTTTTTTTACTTAAAGATTTTGATCCTCTTAAAATGTGTAACATTTTTCACTGTTAAGACGTTCCTCTTACATTCTAACTTCACAATAATTTAATTAAATTTTATTTTTACGTTTTTACTTTTCTCTTTTGCTTTTATTGATGCTACTTTTTTAGCTCTAGGAAAATATATTGGAGCACCATGCAACAATTCCAAATGTGAGTCCACTCTCATGCATGTCACCTGTGAAAAGGATACGAATACATGCGGCTGTGAAAAAAATTATCCCGTACAACTTGGTTTAACCAGGGGATGCGATAAACGTAAGCACTTTTAGATTTTGGTTATCCACAGCCAACAACAGCCAGTCAAACAGCCAGCCAACAACCTTTTAGCCCACATTTCACACAAATTCATTGCAATTTTTAATTCCTTTTTTTTTTTGTTTTTGTTTTTCTTATTAATGTTGGCTACAAGGTGAGGGAGGAGCTGATGATGCCTGTGTTGGTTATGGTTTCGTTTTCCGTTTGTATTGTTTTCAATATTTATTTTTCTTTTATCTCCTGTTTTTATTTCTATATCTTTTGTTTATGTTCTTTCTTCCTTCCTTCGTTTCGCCATCCAGCAAAAAAACTAGGTGAACAATGTTTCTACGATGAGACATGTCAGTACAATGATGAAAATTCCCTTTGTGTTCAGGTGCGCCATAATGCCATGTGTCAGTGTGCGAGTGGTTTCCATTCTGTTAGTTATACGAAACCGACACGACGAGTATTTTGTACTCAAGGTAAGTAAGTGTGCTATTTCAAAAAAAAAAAAAAAACTTATAAAATATAAGAATACATTGCTACAAACAAAAGCAAGTGGCAGAATAGTGATGCTTTTAAGGACTGAAGAGAAAGAGAGTGAGAGAGAGAGGGAACACATACAATTTATCACAAGATGCAGCATTTATTTTATTATTTAAATGAATGTAGATTTTAACTGAATTTCAACTGCGCATTCATTTTCTTCAACATGAGTAGTCATTTCGACAAATTAAAGAAATATTTTTATTTTTATTAGACAACTTGCAACATAATTTAATGTTTAGATTTTATGCTCTTAAAATAAAGGGTGGGCAAATTTGAGGTTAGGAAGTAAATTGGCTTAAAAATTAATTTTTTTTTTTTGACAAATTCAGTGTTATTGATACCAATGTAAAGTAGAAATATGGGAATTAATAATGGAATATGATTTCGGGTAAATGTCCACCTGTAGCACGTCAGCAGACGTCCGCTCTTTTCTCAAAGTTTTTAACCACATTTTGCCACAAAGCTTCGCTTAGCTCATCAATACAGCTCCGAATTTCATCTTTCAGAGCGTCAGTTGTTTGTGGTTCGTTCACGTAAGCCTGGTCTTTTAAATGGACCCATAGAAAATAATCCAGCGGCGTTAAATCACAAGAACGAGGCGGCCACTTGATATCGCCAAAACGAGAAATTACGCGACCGGAAAATTTCTCATGATAGTAAATTTTCACAATTAAAATTGTTTGTTTAAGAGTGTTGCGTTCCATCGTTAAATTTTACGAACTTTTTACTAAATAAATGTCAAAGGATGACAGCTCAATTCTTGTCATTTCATCGTTTGAGAGCCAATTTAATTCCTAACCTCAAATTTGCCCACCCTTTATAATGAGAATAATGTTTGTTTTGTTAGATGTTTCATATTAAAGTAAAGTTTAAAAAATTCATCCTCGAGTAACACACATTGCTCGTATCGTTGACTACGTTAGTCAATTCCCAAGAGCAGTCATATATTGCAAAATCTGATTAATGTGTTCATAAGTTTATAAGTCGAAAATAATCATTAATTACAAATTTATAGAGATATGATAAAGCCCCTGATATCCTCAAGTTTGCACTTCTCGATATCACTAATGCCCTCATGGAAACGTCTGCTCAGCCATGTTTGCCTATGGCGTTACAGCCTTGAGCAATGACAGATGATATGCTCTATAGTTTCTGGCTCCTCTTCATCCCCACACATCCTACAGAAATGGGGAGTGCCATTTTCCCATATGCTGGTCCTCGAGCAATGGTCACTCAACGCGCCTACTAAGACTCTCAAAACCTTTCTATTCATACCCAGAAGTAAATCAGATTTACTTGAGTCTAGCTCTGTCCGTATGGACCTCGAGACTCTACAATATTTTCTATTCCTCCAGGAATGATTGGTTCTGCTAATTACCAAATTACTGAGTTCGCTGTAGTAGTAACTGATTGGAGGTTTAACCGACCTGTCACTAACTGCCACATCTAATGCTAACCCTATTCTTGCCAGCTCATCAGCAATTTCGTTTCCCTCAATATTGCAATGTCCTGGTACCCAACATAGCCTAACGCTAAATTTGTCCATAAGCAAGTTAAGAGATCGCCTACAGTTGGTGACAAGTTTCGATTTGACACTATGTCTCTTCAACGCTTGCAGCGCCGCCTGACTGTCAACGTAGAATGTTGCCTCCACGCCTTCAGTTACGTATTCTGTCACTAGTTCCGACGAGGATAAGATTTATGATTTATTTTCGGCTAAAAATGCTTACCTATGCATTAAAATGATATAGTGAATTCTAAATGATGTAGTTAAAATAAATAGAAATGAGGTTTAATTTGATTCTGAGAATCCCGTGAATTCCCAAATAATATATAAAAAATCCCAAAACTGGGAATTTTCCGGAATTTTCTGACCTAAATAAATTTTTTTGGAATAATTTAACATTATATTACATTTAAAAGAAGCGTAATAAATTTTTTTAAATTCAACTTTGCCATTCGATATAAAAAGCATTAAAATTGATATTTTTAATAAAAAATAAATCTATTTTTAAACGCTCTGGCAGCTTTAGTTACTGAGTAAAAAAAGGAAATTCACTATGTCTTCCTTTGAACACTGTGCACAGTGCAGAATTTATTGCAAATAGTAATTTTTGGGGAATCACCAACATAATAAATAGTGCTGCCATCGAACCGTAAAAATATCAGAATTTTTTTATTCACAATTTCTGAATTAGCGAAACCAAAAAAAAAAAAATCTTGTTGTTATTTCTTTAAAAAAAGAAAACAAAATGATTATTATTTATTTTAAAATTTCATTTCACAGATATTGACGAATTGAATTCAGACTTGCCGACATTGCTGGGCGTATGCGTAGGTATCGGTGTACTGGCTGGTCTCATCTGTATGGTACTGCATCTGTTTAGTAAAACAAAATATCCGCGTCATCGTAACTTTGGTGATGCCAATTTACCGCCACCTATAATGTATTCAAGTGAAACAGGTAAAATTATTCCATGATGGAAGTTTTAAAACAAAGAGACTGGGCCACATGTTTTATGACTGTGGCGTTGTTGTTGTTTCTCAAATTGTAATCTTATTATAACAAATTCAATTAATTTATTTGTTATTATTATGATTTTTATTTTTATTATATTCACTTATAATTAAGTTGGGTATTGCGAATCTGATATGCCTTCACATTTACCAGGTATTCCATTGACAGTGCAATCCGGTCGTCCCTCCTCACGTTCAAGTATACGCTCTAGCGGCGGATCAATCGGTTCCTATGGTAATCGTCGTTCATCAACGGGAGGCGTTGGCGGCAATAATAGTGCGACATCTGGTTCCAAGGGCATACTTGTCTCAACATCACGCACAGGTGCGGCTAGATCAGCCGCCATATTGCTTATATCGTGTCACTTAACAACCTTATCTAAACAGTCGGCCGCGTCACGCGTCTCATCGCGTCAAACTTCCGGCGCTGGTTGCAGTGCCAATTCTCGAGATAATCTAGACGAGAACGGTTCAGATCCGGGTAGTCGCGATAGTACACTATCGATGACGCGGCATCTGCAAAAGCAATTGAATCATCAGCGTCATTTGTTGAGCTTCGAACTATCGCCGGCCAAAACCAAAAATCATGATAAAGTTAGAGCATTATTGGGCCTTAATGGAATCGATAATTATCGTAGCGATGATGATGCGTTAAATAGTTTAGATAATGGTCTTTTAGAAATTGGTGCACTTCCTACACCGGCCAGTGAGACCCCAAGATTTGCGGTAAACATTTCTTAAGAAAAACCAAAACCACTACTGCAACAAAACAATCAAAACTAACCAAATTTTTATTCATCAAAAATTTTTTTTTTTTTTATTTTATTAATCAGTTTAACTAATTCAATGTAAAACCATTAAAAGTTTCCAATTCGGGAATACCAATTACTCTACTAACAAGAAAAACGACTCTATTCAAACACATTTTCTATTTCTTTCTCAAACCAAAAAAAAAAAATAATCCGTATTCTTTACCTTACAACAACATTAAACAACAACATCAATAGAAAAAAAACAACAATTTCTATTTGGCCAAATTTGTTATCGTGTGGTAGTATTGCAAATTTTTTTGTGTGTGCTTGTGTGTATGTGTGTGTACGCGTTATTTTTATATTAGAAATAATTAATTAATTCTTGTTATTAATTTGCGCCAAAGTAAAACAATATCTATATTATTATAATTGATGTTGTTCTCATTGTATTGTTTATCTGTGTGCTTGTGTAATTGTAACTATTTTATTAATTTATTAATTAATTTCAATAACAAAAGTAATATACATCGTGTATTTTTTATGTGAAAGTTATATTCTTTTCACTCAATATTCGTTCGTTTATTTTATACATATGTATTTTTAATTGTTGATGATAGTTAAATACTTTTTATTCTACAATTCTGACATCTATTGTTGTTCTTCTATTGTCTTGTAGCTGTAGCGTATGCTTTTTATACAATTTTCAATTTATAAAAAGTTAAATAGGAAAAAAATCTGATCAGAAAAAATTGCGATGCTGCACCAGAGGGGCACGTTTGAAGTTTCATCTAAAACCAAGCAGCAGCCATTTATTTGGCAACTGTGCGTTTCCACTGCTCATGCTAAAGATCTACTAATGAGTTGGTATATAGCAACCAATAATATGCAGATACCCAGAATTTAGTGTAGTCGACTCGATGGCACTTTTTAAGTTTAGTGTGATTTTCTTTGTATAAGTGGCAACTCTGACATTTTGACAGCTGTCACAAATGTTTAATCCGATTATTAAAAATGGAGCGTTTTTTTGAAAGAACAACGCGATGAAAACTTATTCTATTCTCACTGAGACACCTATTATACATTCACTTAATAAAATTCTCTTCAGGGATGGTAAATTGAAAATTTTTGTACATAGTTTTTATATATTTTGTAACTTTTTTTTAAAATTTTTTATTTATTTGTTGTCTGCTAACCCACAAAAAATTAATAAAATTTTATAAAAACATAAATTCTTCAGTATTTGCTCGAATAAATGTCAAATTTTATTTTGTAACTTCGATGACGAAGAAAATCTCTATAAAGTCTTGCGAAAAAGCTTAATAATTTAATAAAAAATTGTTGGATCTGAAATTCAATGTGATAAATTGAAAAAAAAATTTAATGAACATAATTATTGCTTAATGCTAATAGTGTTTTCACATTGACATGAATATAACAAATTCTGAATTTAACATCAAATCCAATTGTTAAATTCTATATTTACCGATTTACTACACAAAATTGTTTTGTTAAATCCAACTTAAATCCTTTTTTTAATTGAATTTAATAGTGTTTTATGAAATACAACCTTGTTGATGCCGTACAAAATTCAGTGCTGCCAACTTAAAATGGAGATGGAAACAGCTGAACATGTTTATGCCAGTTTATAAGAATATATAATACATACATACAAGCATCTGTTGGACATTTTGTCAAAATAGTGTTATAATAAATAGAAAAAAGTATAACAAATCCACTTTTCTATTTAACAAACTTGTAAAGTGAACGCAAAATCAGCTGTTAATGGATTTAATCCTAATTTCAGGATTTAACATTCAGTGTGAAAACACTATAACTTTCATAGAGGGCAAACAAAAAACTGTACTTAGGATCCATTTTAGCCGTGTATTATACCATTCTTTCTTGCTGACCTGACATCTGAAAAGTTTTACTAAAAGGGCTGAAAATTACTCGTGTGTATGTATGTATGTGAGCTATCGCACAGATAATTTCTTAACATAATTTATACAAAAAGATAGACACAAACACACACATACAGGCTAACTTATGCCGTATTTACACTTTGCAACTTTCATTTCATATGAGAGTATTGAAATAGAAATCTATACATTTTATATTTCTTCTCTGTCTTTCTCACTGAAAAGAAGGTGTTGCATGATGCAACAAAATTGCGTAGTGTAAATACGTTAATAGTGATTGTAAGAATACTAAATTGTTTTTCCATATACTCGTATATGTATGTTTGTAAAATATTCGTAAATATTTGTGTACTTAACTAGAATAGTGTTTAAATTTTGTTATTTGCTGCCTTCTGATTTCATATCGATGTTTCTTAAATCTTTAACAATTTTCGTTCTCTTTTAACTTGTAACTGTTTTACTATATTTAATTTATTTAATTAATCAAATTTTTTATTTGTTTTTTTTTTTTTTTTTTTTTTTTTGAGAAGAAAATAAAACACCACCAATCCCTTAAAACAACAACTAATGAAAAAGCTCTCAATAAATTTATATGCATTACAAACTTTGTTTTAACAAATAAATGAAAAAAATTTTTATCAGAACAGAACAGAACAGAACAGAACACACCTTTACACCAGGTTAAAGAAAAAAACAAAAAGGTAAAAACAAATAAAAAATCTCTTTCAAGTAAAAGCGTTAGTGATCATAAAAAAGCAATATGGCGGTGACTAAGTCCAAGTTTTTTTTATTAAGCAAATAAAAAATTAAATACATTTTTTCATTATTGATTGATATTTAATTTAGAAGAATGAACTTTATTTTTTTTAATATTAAACTGCTTGTACTAATTAACTGTTAAAAATGAAATTTGAAAATCTTGAATAATTCGCAATTTCCCAAAACAAACAAAAAAAAATAAAAGTGGTTTTTATCCAAAAAAAGCTGCTTTTGTTTATTTAATTAACAAAAATTACTAAATTCAAAATTTTTTGCTAAAATTGCAATAATAATAATATTAATGACATTTCTAATACTAATCAATAACGTTTCCCTAATCACACAATTAACAAATACCGAACACAATTGTTTTATTTATTTCTTTATCTTAAATCTAAAATGTTTAAAACTTTCTTCCACATTTTCTTGTAATTTGTATTTATTATCCTTTTTAAAAATTTCTTAATAATTTAGTTGGTATTTTTTTCAATTTTTTTTTGTCAAAATTTCCACCTTATTTGTTGGCTTTTTTTCCTAAAATATAAATTAAGAAGTATTGAAAAAAATTAAAAAAAATTTAATCCGCATCTTGTATTCGAAAATAAAATGCATACATTTTTGCTAAATTATTTTTAAGTATCACAAAATTTTTATCGAAAAATTTTTTCTTTGAGTTTCTCTTGTATTCTATGCGACTTTCTAGCTTGTTGCTTTCAAAAAAAAAAAAAAAACAAAATTACAAAAGTTATTGTAGGCTCTCAAAAATATTCGAACTCAAACTTAACAAATGCAATTTTAGCTGCTCTGCTTAATTTCAATGCCATTTCTAATTATTATTCTTAAACAAAAACAGAAAAAAACCATATTGGAATTTCATTTGATTTTGTGTTGTTTTTTAATTTACAATTTACGTTTTTATTCTCTTCTTCTCTTTGTCCGATTTTTTTGTTTGTTTTTTTTTTTAACAATAATTCATTAACTGAATAAACAAAAAAATGTAGGTTCTCGAAGACCAAGTCTAGCGTCGGTACACAGTACGAGTTCATCCGTACGTAGCTATAGTATGATGCGTTTCGAAAAGGAACAACAGCAGAAGGAAATACGCCAAGAGATGAAATTGCGTTTGGCTCGGCTTCAGCAACATCAGCAACAACAACATTTGAGTCAATATAAACCGCAAATAATTATCGGTGATACGGCTGTTTCAATGCAACATGGTGTACCATTAGGTCGCATAACAATGGCAACACCAAGTCCAATGACACCCAATTCAACGGATGAACTTTTACCAGCTGTCGATGAAAGTCAAGAGGTAAGAAGATTCTTTATAAATATGGATATCATCATACGAGGTCAGTTTGGTAATTGCGTGTTATTATTTAAAATATAATCTCCTTAAGATCCATGCATTTAGTCCAGCGTCCTTCTAGTGTTTTTTCTGCATATTTCTCAAGACCCTCGTTAAGGGCGTTTGTTTCAATGATAAGCTTGTTGTTTTTTATTGAAAGCCCCTCCGGAGGGTACGTTTTGTCATCTTCACCTTGATGCTGTGCCTTCTGGGCAAAAGGATAATTATCTTTTCCACACATTACCTTTAGCCAATTACCCATAAAACTTACATGATACTGCATAATCTCTGAAAAAACAGAGCAACGGATGTACATTTAAAGCAAAAAAAGTAAGTAGGGTAACCGATATTAGTCTGGTAGAAGGTGAAAATCTACTAAGGCCCCGCTCAAGACCAAAGTCGTTAGAAAGTTAAACACTAGTTGTTGTTTTTCAAGGCTTTACCAGTAACCTTACACTGGTACCATGGCAGCCGGCAAGCCCCAAGGGGGGATTGTCTACCGGAGATTAGAGAGTTGGACTTACCATGCAATGTGATAATGCGTGATGCATATCTGTCCTCCTGGAGATGGGTATGCTTCTCATTGCACTACCTCGTCGGCGGCATGATTCCGTGACCGGTTAATGGTGAGGTCTCCTTGTGGGAGTACACATGGTGACTGTGGCTGCTACCTTGTGTGCCCTCGCGGTGACTCGGGGGTGCTTTTGAATACATATATTCACACGGTGCTAAGAACACAGTCGACTTAAGCCGCAAGGCAAGCTCTCACATTAATCTGTTGCACATCTTATTGATTGAGAGCGGTATTGGCTAAAGAACTACGACCTAGGTCCAAATCCTTGTCAGGTTAAGTCAATCAATATTGGAAATTTTTCTGATGTCCATTAGTGTGTCATTGTATTAATTGTTGTTGGACTGTTTAAAGAATGAAGGCATAGCATTCGTTACTAAAAACTGTTCCGGCGGCGATTGATACACAGTTCCAAGCTTAATGTGCGCAACATCGCCCTCCTTCGTTAGGTTAGCGGAACCGACGCGTCGGTGAAGCAAAACAATTAATAAAATAACTGCTTACACAGCTGAATAAATTTAATGCGTCTACTCAACACCAGGGGCGCTGCTACACTGCTCTCAAAATTGACAAAAAGGTATAATAGCAGAGTTGAAAATGAATTGAGCCAGGGGGTCATCCCCTGAGTTATGGTGTTACAAAACTCCATATAATACCATCTTCTATTTTTCGTTCAAAACCCGTTTTTGATCAGGTATAGCAGTGACCATGAATGGAAAATGAAAAATATCAAATTGTGCAACTGTATTAAAGTATTAAATGTATTTTTTTTTTAGGCCCACCCCAAAAACCCGAAAACCCAAAATTTGCTGTTCATTATTCTTTACGCGTCCCCATAATTTATATCTATATAATTAAAAAGCAATGCGATTTTTTGTGATAGATTTTATGGCCACATTATTTAAGCGATGTCCACCAAATTCATACCAAATTAAAAATATTTAATCGCGGATGTGAACGAGATATTGTGCGTTTTATATCTGTTATAAATTTTGTTTGATTCGGTGAAAGGACATGAACTCCTCCCATATATCCTTTTTCTTAAAAAAACTAAAATTTAGTTGCATTTAAGGTTAGAAGGCACTTTAAACTAACTAATAACATTTTGTAAATTTTATGCCAGTCTTTTGTATTCTTAAAATAAAAGTTAATGATTATAGTGAACCGCATCTAATAAAAAAATAATTTTTATTTGTTCCAGTATCAACCAAAAATCGAAATGATCACCAAATCGCCATATGCAGAATCAGTTGCTTCTGCTACCATAAGTGCTATAAAAAATGTAGCTGCCTCTTCGGGTACGAATCAAAAAAATATTATGACCAGTACGACCAATGCCGCCGCTATTGCTTCTTCGTCATTGTCTACTACTACCGGTATGGATTTGGCTAATGCTGCTGCTTATATTGGACCCTGCAGTTCTTCAAATGAAGCGCTTTAAAATAATTTCAATAAAAGCAATTTATATATATAAATATTTATATACAAAACACATTTAGAGTTAATTAACTAAATCGTAAATGTTAAATTGAATTAGTCTTTACAAAACAAAAAGAAACTCCCCCCTCCCACTCAAAAAACAGAGAAAAGATTAGTAAAATTATGTATTAAATATAGAATATGAAAATTATTAAATTAAAAATGCTATTTTGCATTTTATATTTGTATATAAAAAAAAAGAGAAAGAAATGTTTAATGTATTTATTACTGCATTATTGTTTTTATGTTAATTGAATTGAAAAATGAAAATTATTAAAAAAAAAATTTTAATATTTTTTATACAAACTTAAAGAATTTATATAGAAAAATGAGCAAGAAATAACAAAATAACCACAATATTAAATCAGTATTTTAATTAAAATTCAAAGAAACTCATTAGAAAGTCATTCGATAGAAAATAAACACTTATTTTCTCTAAACAAGCTGCAATTGGTAGTCGCAACTTTTCTTTATACTCACATTTTCAAAGAATATTATTTACATATACACATACACATACACAAACACATGTACTTAAATTCGACTTAAGTAGAACCAAAAATATAGAAGAAATTGTAGTTGCAAAAACTAACGCCACGGTAACACTGGGTTTGTTTTGTGATAAATAACAGATTGATATAAATTTCGTAGTGATAATAATTCTCGTATGCAAATGACATTTGCCATTTTATAAATTCTGAAAGTATCTCTGTGTATATTCCCAATCAAGTAAAGAATACGCCCCGAATATAAAGTTTGTACAATGGATCATGCTTTGCTTTGTATACTTCACCTATACGAACACGATTGTGTAGACCACTAGCATATATTTTATAATCCAGTACACTTGCATGGTAACTCACCTATACTAATAAATATAATCAGGCAGCGCAAAAATTTATATTTTTCGTAACTATGGAAGACTATAACTGTTCATGTCCATTGAAACGGTCCGGCGGATGAGGAGACATCTTTTGATAGTTCCCCACATGCTGCCAAAACCAAAATAATCCAAACGTATTCGAGGGTTATTCTTAACTGTATGTGGGGCATACACAGAGAAACTTTTGGCTTTTATAAAATGATGAAGGTCGGAACTGAGCTACCTAACAATTAGTGATAATCAGGATAACCGCAAATATGCAGTTGCATGTTTTTGCTTGTACGATGCCAAATAAATTTTTTATACGTTTTAGAGCTTTTTAGGAATTTTGGCATAAATTTGTAAGTGCATATTTTTGCATATTTCTGCTTATTTCAGTCTGTAACGCATAATTAGGCATATTTCAATCTAGAGAAGGAATTTTTAGTTTTTCTGGCATATTTTCATATTTTCCTGGCATATTTTGACTTTTTTAATAATAATATCCAGTTTTATAGAAAATAAATCAAAAAATAAAATTTTGAAATGTTTTATAAAAATTTTTAAAATATAGTAATAATTTTTCCAAAATTTTAAATTAATTTTAGGAATTTTTTAGTGCATACATTTTTGCATATTTCGGACTTCGTCGCTTGTTTAGGATAATTTTTTTTTTGTAGTTTTTATGAAACATTTCAGTGCGTTTCCTTCATATTTTGAAATTTTTAGATATGTAATAATAAGAATTGTGTTTTCCAAATTTAAAAAGTTTTCTTTAGTTATTCAAAATTTACTGTATGTATTTAATTTTGATGACTTGCCTTGACTAGAGATCGAACCCAGGTCCTGAGTCATTGTTTGCTTACCACACTTCTGCCAACACCAAACACACCAATTTGAATGATGTTATGCATTCTGGAAATCTATTTTAAAGTTCTTTTTTTTAGAGATAAATAAATATGAAGAATGCTTCGTGTCTCACAAGCAACTTAAAAATTAAGGAAACAGTAATTATTTGAACCGTTTTAATCATCATAACTTTAGCATATAATAACCGATTTTCACAAACTATATTTTTTTTTTTAATTAAAATTTCATCTTTGACTTCCCGAAGTGATGTAGAGAAATCAGCAGTGTTTTCATTCTTTAGGGGCTGCTAGAAAACATAATACATATATATGTGAGAACCCCTGAGTAGTTTTAATCCTTCGTATAATTTAAAATAATAAAAAGTTTAGAAAATATCTTACAAATTTTTTAAAACTGCTTGAAATATTGCTAACAGTTAAATCGAAGATTTTTTTTTGGCGAATTCGATATATAAAAATTCATAAATTCTGCAAAAATTATAAAATAAACCACAATTGCAATTAACAAAATACAAAAAAGTGTTCAGTATTTAAATATTTTTTAAAATCTCATCATCTCTTCATCATAAAAAACACAGTAGCGTCTTTTTTTTATAAACATTTGCTAATGATGAACCCACATTCATACAACGGCATCGTTCGCCGTAAATGTATGCGATTCAAATCAATTAAATATTTCTCGAGCTACAGCAAACACTTTTGAGGAATTTCGAAAATGTTAGCGACTAAATTCGTTTTGAATCGCAGTTTTAACGATCATTTAGCATTTAATTAAAAATTCCAAAAAATTTATGTGTTTAATAAGGACTACAATAATTTATAGCTGAAAGATATAAAAAAATAAATAAATATATGAAATTCAAAATACACAATAAATTGTAAAAAGTATTATTAATAATTTTAGACTTAATACAATTGTATGTATGTTAGTTATACAACGTGTAGACTTGTAAAGAATTTAAAATTAAATTAAGGAAGAAATCAATTTACTTTGTACTGTTGAACAAAAAAAAAAAAAAATAAACAAAAAAATTAACAAGAAAAATATTATTTTATGAGGCTGGTTTTGAAAAACGTCATTTGCTTTTGAAATTTGAAAAGATTTTATGTAAAAATTTTGAGCGGCATTTCAAAAAACTAAGTCCTCAAAATTTATTTTATTATTATTAATATTTTTCAATAACGCGTAACGAATCCGGAAAAATTATCGGATTACATTTAAAAATATATTTTTGAAAATATACAAATTCGTATATAATTTGTTTTTAATTGTTTTTAAATTTAGTTCATAACAATTTGAGCTACCCTACAGCCAAAACGGTTTATTTTTCTAATACATCTTTTCCAATAGAATCAGTTGCTCGGAATCTAAATATGTTTTCTGGCAACTTATATGACAAAGTCACAGTAATATGCCAATTTGTCGCCCCCGATCTTGCCGATATGTTTTGTTTATAAAAACGATCAATTAAACCCAAACTGAGGATTACAAATTTAGTAACATATTTAAAGTGATCATACTTCTATTTTATTTTTCTTAATAAAACAATGTTGCCGTAGTGTTACTTTTTCAGGCGACTTCACTAAGATTATTGCAAGAGAATGATCAGAACTTAGAAAATGTGTTGTACTCTGAGGCCACACCAACTGAATCAATTAAGTGGGAAAGTCCGGTTCGACCCATATAACTATAAAATAAAGAATCAGTTAAAAATAAATAAATCGAAAAGAAGTTAAACAAAACAAAGGGTGGGAAAATTTGAGGTTAGGAAGTAAATTGGCTTAAAAACTCTCTTTCTTGACAAATTCAGTTTTATGGATACCAATGTAAAGTAGACAAAAATGGGAATTAATAATGGAATATGATGTCGGGCAAATGTCCACCTCTAGCACGTTGGCAGACGTCTGCTCTTTTCAAAAAATGTTGAACCACATTTTGCAATAAAGATTCGCTTATCTCGTCAATGCTGCGCCGAATTTCATCTCTCTCATCAGTATTTGTGGTTCGTTCACCTAATCAGCGTTAGATCACAAGAACGATGCGGCCAATTGACATCGCCAAATCGAGAAATTACGCTACCGGAAAATTTCTCAAGATAGTAAATTTACAGAATTAAAATTCTTTGTTCCAGAGTGTAGCGTTTCATGGTTAAAATTTCCCAAATTTTTGCTAAATAAATGTCAAAGGATGACAGCTCAATTCTTGAGGTTTCATCATTTGACAGCCAATTTATGTACTTCCTAACCTCAAATTTGCCAAAAATTTATATAATTGTTTTTTTTAGATATTTTTTGAGTTATTAGCTGCATTTTGTTGGGTATTAATGCCAACTCATTAGTAGATTAGAAACCATGCAAACTCTCAAACAATAAATGAGAATTACAAATACAAAAGCATTATAACTTTAAGAAACAACACAACAAATAATTTTGATTCGATATAAATCTATTTATATGAGTTTGAAAACTTTTCAAGCATTGATAGAGATCTACTGATGACTTGGGACTTGGAAATGCTGTATGTAGATAGCTAATCCACAACAAATAATAATAAAATAAAAATAATCAAAAATGCATACTTTTAGGAGCATGAGTTATTTTAATACGATTACGGGTTTGAAACGATTTCGATCGGAATGTGTCTCCTTTAATCTAGACACAGTGTTTGAAAAGATGTATTATAAAAGCAGACTCTGGAAGAGGCTTTAACTTGCTTATTACAGCAATTGAAAAAAAAATAAACTAAAAGCCTTTTATTATGTTTATTAGACTGTCTTGTTTTTTAGTATAAAATATTTATAACAAAAAAGATAAATCTCTTCCAAGAGTTTCATTTCTAAATCTCAAAACAATAATAATTATAGCCTCCCTTGTACATTTAGTTTTTAGACTTAAAAAAGAATACCAAAAAAAAAACTGCATATTACAAATTAATAGAATAAATACTGAAATTTATACACCTTGAAATCTAAAAAATTCAAAATAAATTTGGTTGTCCCTTAACAAAAGAAAATAAATAAACTAAAACTAAAAAAATTATAAATTTAACTCAATAAAAAAAAAAACAAACAAATAAAAAATGCAGCAGACACTTTTATTGAAAATAAAAATAAATTACATTAGAAATCAATTTACAAAATATTTAATAGAAACGAAAACAACAAATCGAAAAACGACATAAAAGTACTAGACAAAATAAAATTTTCAATAGAATTTACACAAAAAAAAAACAAAATTAAATAAATAAATAACAAATCTGAAAGTTAAGAATAACTGAATAGCAACAAACATATTTTTCAAGTAAAACAATTTCTTTGTTATAAATTTATTTTTGTTTATTTTTAAAATCAAATAACAGAAAGATTGTTCGTCTATCAGAAACGATGATTTTATTGTATTCTACACGTTAAAGCTATTCAGAGGTCGTATCAGCTGATTTTTTTGTAATTTCTTAGTTTATTCTTTTAACATCAGTGCGCAAAATGTTTGCCTAAGTCATGTATGTAGTAGAGCGCTAACCAAACAAAATGGTATTTGCCTACAATAGAACAAAGAACTGAGAAAAGAGACCAATTAATTAATTGATTCCTCCTTCTTCTCCACCGTTACTAAACCAGCTGACTATTTTTCACTCGTTATTTATTTGAAGCCAAAATATGTAAAATAATTGTTGACCTCTTTTATATGAATCCCAATTCTGCGCACACACAAGGGAACATTAAAGGAAACATGGGCATGTACCACTTAATATTTTATCGTATGCTGTGTCGCCCAAAAATTGATAAGCAAAATTTTAGAATATGCTAAAATTATGCCATAAAATATAAAACAGTTATATGGAAAATAAAAGAAAACAACTGATACTCGTATGTCACGGAGCTCAATTCCGAACGAAGGTGGTTTCAATTCCGAAAGTTGAGTTAAGTTGAGAGAAAAAAAAAATGTATAAAAATTATCTTAATCTAGGCGTTTGCTTAAATTCTTTTTACTGATACTCCTAAAAGTATGCATTGTTTTTATTGTTTACTACAAATAACGTTAGTAGAAAAATTCATTGTCAACTCCATTTTGAATTTTAAAAATAGTTCTAATTGATAGTGAAATTTTCTACTAACTTTATTTGTAGAAAACAATAAAAAAATATGCATACTTTTAGGAGTGTCATTAAGAAGAATTTAAACAAATGCCTAGTTTTATTAGAAACTTTATTACTGTGAAATCAAAATACAAAATAAAATGAATCTGAAGACTGTAAATCGAAAAAGTCCGCAATACATTTACGGAATACTGTTAATACTTCCAGTTAAAATCAGCTGATTAATTTTTATGATTATTATCAGTGTTGCCAGCTGAGCACAGTCTATGCTATTTCTCGTATCCTTTTAAATAATTTAGTATACAACAAAAAAAGCCCTGTGTTCTTTTGTCAATTGAGAACATAAATGTGTGTTAGGTCAAATTAATCTGACAAAAGAAATCCATTTAGTTATTAAAACATCTTTGCTTATAATAAAATTAAGTTAATATTTTCTTTATGCGAGTCCCTTATTTACCAATTCGATATGGAGGATAATGAAACCACGAAGTAGTGCATTTGATAGTTAAACTTACTATGCTAGTTAATAATCTTGGTTTACCTGACCCGTTAAGTTCAAGCCAAAATGACAGCAAGAAATAAAGCTTCAAAAGCTTGGACCGAGACGGATGCTTTCGGGCTGATTGGGATATTTTATGGGTCTGCTATTACTACATGTCAACGCTCTTTTCAGTTCCGCCAGACTTCTCATTTTTTCCGTTGTTGCAATAGAGAAAGTGAAAACGCGAAAAAATACCAATTCAAGATCTGGGACGCATTGGGACCAACATGCAGCTAGATGGGGTCTATTGTGAGGCTGCCATACTACTTGTCCATCGTCTTTTCAGTGTCGCCAGACTTCTCATTTTTTATGTCAACAGAATGGTGAAAAAACGCCAGAAAAAACTACAAGAGCGGTGACAGCAATATGTGATCATTTGAGGTGTGTTTTGGGATATTCATTGTTTCAGTGTTGCCAGACTTGTACTTTACTCTATGTTGGCAGCAAGAAGTGAATTTGTGAAAAACCTACTTCAAGGTCTGGTAATGCGAGGGGTCCATTCGGACCAACATGGCTATAATAGGGTTGTGTTCCAGTGCTGCCAGAGTTTTTTCTATGTCACCAGGAAGGTGAGAAAACACAACAAAAACCAAAAACCACTTCAAGGGGTGCGACACTTAATAAATATATTTACATGGGTAAATATAAAAATTTATATAAGAATCAGTGTTGTCAAAAGCTTATGAGAAAAAAATTCAACTTAAAGCAAAATTTTTAACGTACAAAATTCCTAATTTAAACTAACTTTAATCAAAATAACTAATTTTTCCCTACCAAAGCTAAACTGTTTTAATTCCTTAAAATTTTCATTCTTCATCTTCTTTTTCTTTTAGTTTGAGCAGTTAACTTGACTCTAAAGCATACTTTAACTTTAACAAAAATTGTGTATAGTTTTAATTCAGTTAGTTTAAGTTTTATAAATCTAATTGATTTATGAAATTTTGCGACTTCTTCATTCAACCTTATTGACATTATAATTATTGTAATAATCTAATGTGTTTTCTTCTAAGTTAAACCAAGTTGAAGTTAAACTGGAAACAAATTTTTTAGTTAGATTTCATTGAAAGTTTCTAGCTTACTTTTCACGTGACGAGCTTTTTTATATCTGCTAGTTGTTTAGATCAAGATTAGGGGGCCAATGCTGCTAAGCTAAACTAAGATATTTAATAACCTGGGTTTAACTTAGCAGGCATTCTTTATTTAAAAAACAATTCACAAGAAAATTTAGGTAATTTTAGGAGTTAGTTCTCACGTCGAATAAGTCGAAAGACTTGGAATACAACAAAAATGTGTAGAATACAAGAAAAAAAGTCTCAAAAAATCATATGATTAATTTGTTTACTGCAATTCTATAAAAAATAACCACAAAAATACACATTATCGAAATTAATTATTATTAACGAAAAACTTCATTTGTATTGATTAACTATTTAATTGATTGACTATTTAATTGATAGATTGACAAAACAAATGTGTACTTGTATTTATTTATAGTGTTTGAAAAATATGTTTAACACGCCGACAAAAATAAACTTACATGAAAACCAAAGAAAAAAAAAACAGAATAATCTTTAAAAAGAAACACTGTTGAAATTTTAAACGAAAAATAAAACATTTACCGAAAATAATCCAAAACTAATTTTTCAACTATTTAGTACATATCGAAAATAGTTACTTGTATTTAATTTTGTTCGTTTTTTTTTTCTATAAATACAACTTTTATTTATTAAGTACATAGTTTTTTTTTATAAATATTTGTAAAATATTTTTTCAAATAATGTATTTAGATAAAGAAAATATAAATTTTATTTTTGTTTTAGAGTTATTAATGTTAAAAATGAATTAAATCAAATCTAATAAAAATAAAAAAAAATTGTTTAAATAGTTTTAAAATCACTTGGAACCGGCTCTTTTCGGTAAATTGATCGGTTTTAATGAGACATTCTTAATTGAAAAAGAAAAATCTATTTCTAAATCGTTGGAATTTAAATCACTCCATTTGCTGAATAGGGGCCAATACGAGTATTATCTTGTTTTAATTTGCAGAAGTCTTAGGGCAGTTATTTTTGTTCAGGGAAAACAAAAAGATGATCAAAAATCTTGTGATCAAAAACTTTGAAATTTCAATTCGTTATGTGAAGACATTAAATAAAATATGTTTGTTGTGCTTTTTGATAAGTTTCTTAGCTTTTTCGTATATCATTCGCAAATGATAAGAAGTTCTGCAATGTTTCAAAATGTCTTCTTTTGACTAAAAGTTGGAAAGAATCACCCTTATTACGAGTGACGTTGTCGTTACAAAATCTGTAAAATGTGGCAACGTTCACTATATGTTATACATTGTAGTCGCTAAATTTCGACTACGACAACGACACTCGTAATATGACCGAATATCTCAAATAATAAAATTATTAATAAATGATTAATTGAAAATCGCTTAAATTGTAAGAAATGTCAAAAAATTAGAAAAGCAACAACTTGACAATAATTCACCATGAACTGATAGCATCAAAAAGACAGCAAAGTTTGAAATTCAGTAAAAATCGGTAAAACTGTAAAAATTCAAAATGAAACTGAAAAAAATATTACACAAAATTCTAAAAAATATGAAATGAAATATTTTTGAAAAATCGGGCCAAGTTGTCCCTCATAATTTCGCTTTTTATTGACCGATTTCTAAAACTATGTTTTTGTTTTCTTTTGGGCTAGCAAATAGCCACATAATTTTTTTTTAAATCCGCTATTTAAAGAGCGGTTTTCATATTTTTTCTTTTGTTGTGACTAGTGTGCTTGCAACGTATTCTCCCACATTTTTTTTGAAATGGGAGCAAGTTATTACTGTCTTAAATAGCCAGTTTTCCATAAAATATACGTTTTCTTAGATTTTATTTAAATAAAAAAAAAGAAACAGATTTCAATGAAAAATATTAAGAGAATTTCTAAATTAAAATATATTTCACACAATTGGACCAACTGTTTTGTTTAGTCGACTTCTTCAATTGTAGGGCCTCCGGCGGAAGGACCCGCACCTCCAGCACCAGCACCAGGCATTCCACCTGGTGGTGGAGCACCCCCTTGATACAATCTGGTAATAATTGGATTGCAAATCTTTTCCATTTCTTTTTGTTTGTATTCGTATTCGTCTTTTTCAGCCTGTTGATTGCCATCCAACCAGGAAATTGTTTCATTGCAGTTATCCATAATTAATTTCCGATCACTGTCCGATATTTTGCCTCTAATATTATCATCATCAATGGTAGACTTCATTTGAAAACAATAAGACTCTAAAGCGTTCTTGACAGTGATGCGTTCACGCTGTTTCTCATCTTCGTTACGATACGTTTCGGCTTCATTGACCATCCTTTCAATATCTTCCTTGCTCAAGCGTCCCTTGTCATTGGTGATGGTGATTTTGTTCTCTTTGCCGGTGGATTTTTCTACAGCAGTTACATTCAATATCCCATTGGCATCAATATCGAATGTCACCTCAATTTGTGGTACACCTCTTGGTGCCGGTGGTATACCACTCAGTTCAAATTTACCCAATATATTATTATCCTTGGTCATGGATCTTTCACCTTCGAATACTTGAATCAAAACGCCCGGTTGATTGTCCGAATATGTGGTAAAAACTTGAGTCTGTTTTGTCGGTATGGTAGTATTACGTTTGATCAATACCGTCATTATACCGCCAGCTGTCTCTATACCCAACGATAAAGGAGTAACATCCAATAGCAGTAGATCTTGTACAGCCTCTGACTTGTCACCGTGCAAAATGGCAGCTTGTACAGCAGCACCATAAGCTACCGCTTCATCGGGATTGATGGACTTGTTTAGCTCCTTGCCATTGAAAAAGTCTTGCAAAAGCTTTTGAACTTTGGGTATACGAGTGGAACCGCCCACCAAAACTATATCGTTTATTTGAGCCTTGTCCATTTTGGCATCACGCAAAGCCTTTGCAACCGGATCCATGGTTCCTCTAAACAGATCACCATTTAACTCTTCAAAACGGGCACGAGTAATGGACGTGTAGAAATCAATACCATCAAGGAGAGAATCAATTTCAATACTGGCCTGCGAAGATGCTGAGAGTGTACGTTTAGCTCTCTCACAAGCTGTACGTAAACGTCTCAAAGCTCTCTTATTAGTGACCAGATCTTTTTTATACTTTCGCTGAAATTCTTGGACAAAATGATTAACCATACGATTGTCGAAATCTTCACCGCCCAAGTGTGTATCACCAGCAGTGGACTTAACTTCAAATATACCTTCTTCAATGGTCAAAATGGAGACGTCGAAGGTACCGCCACCCAAATCGAAAATCAATACATTTCTTTCGCTAGTACCCTTCTTATCAAGGCCATAAGCTATAGCGGCAGCTGTCGGCTCATTGATTATGCGCAACACATTTAAGCCCGCTATAGCGCCAGCATCTTTAGTGGCCTGTCTTTGGGAGTCATTAAAGTAGGCCGGTACAGTTACAACGGCATCAGTTACTGTTCTACCCAAATATGCTTCAGCAGTTTCTTTCATTTTTGTCAAGACCATCGATGAAACCTCCTCCGGAAAAAATGTTTTCTTTTCTCCTTTATACTCGACCTGAATCTTGGGCTTACCGCCATCACTTATAACCTCAAAGGGCCAATGTTTCATATCACCTTGTACCGTAGCATCATCAAATTTGCGTCCAATCAAACGTTTGGCATCTAAAAGCAAAACATTGGAATTTTTTGTTTAAATCAATAAATTTCTATAAAACTCCATATAATACCCATCATTTTTCAATTAAACCCATATTTTCAATTAGTTCGTTTACAAACCATTTCTGAAACTTTTTGGAAAAAGTTTTTAATAGTTCGTAAACGATTAATTGGAAAACTTTGTTCTTTTTTTTTTTATAATTATATTTAAATTTTTGGAAAGAATACACACAACTCAAAACATATCGTATACAAATGGGATTAAGGAGTTTAAATTATTTTATTCACAAGCGATACGAATACAGGTGGAGCACAACAACAAGCTTTTCAATTGTTAATATTACAGGACTGAAATTAAATTTAGAAAAAAAAAATTAAAACAAAAAACTAAATAATTTAACATTGTATGTATGTACTTTTTTTAGGATTTTACGTAAATAATTGATGAATATGAAATTGAAAATCAGAATATTTATGAAATAAGATTTGAAATCAGTTAGGATTGAAAATTTATGATAAAGTTTTAGGCTACGAATTGCTAAAGAGTTGTTATTGAGTTGATTTTCTTATTATTTGCATTACGAGTATATTATACATGTTGATATTATTGAAAATAAAAAAGTACCAAAGGTAAAAAAGTACCAAAGGTACAATAAATTGTAGCTTTTTTTTCATTTTTCTTCCAAGAAAGTACAATGTGTGTTAATAAATAAAAACTTTGTAAAAAGAAACAATAAAAAAGTACTAAAAAATTCCGTTTTGTACCTTTTACTTTAATGTGTGTCATATTAACCGACTGTTCGAAAAGGTAAACAATTTGGTCCAACAAAATACTTTTTTTTTTAAATTAACGCATTGATTATTGCACAACTCCACCATTTATGAACGGATTTCAAAATTATTCTTTTGTTTGAACGGATTTGCTTTCAATTTGGTTTCATAATTCTTTTTATGGCCCCAAAATCAAAAAACAAAAATTGCACTAAAAATTTGTAAGCAACGCCTTAAGTAAGAAGTAAGAAAATTAAGAAAAATGGTCCGCCCCTTTGAAAAATGTTCCAGAAAATTTTCCATTGTAAACAACAACAAATATTTTTGGGAGCATATTTTTAATGCTATTTTTCAGTTTCGGGCCATGTTGCTATTTTTTTTTGCATCATTTAAAAAATTAATTTTTTCGAAAAATGTATTTTTGGAGAATTTTCAAAATTTGTCTAGCTGAGATAGAATGTCACAAATTCGGCACATACATACATATACACGTTCATACATACATACATCCCCACGTCCATCATCGTAAAAATAGTCAGAATAGGTTAGGTTCGTATGGCCTCAAAATTTCGAGATCTGATGAAACCTCGATTTTCGAAAATTGGGATGAACACAGTAACATCTTCTTCTTTTATAGCGCAAACTTAAAAATTACAAATTAGTAAGAATTTGTTAGAAAAATATGCAAATACTCGTATGATTACACATCAGCAAAATTTTCAATTGTTTTCGTAGTAATTCTCATTTCATTTCTTGAGAATTTCGTATGCAAAATATTTACTTAAATAATTTTCTTTAAAGTATTTGTAGTGGCCGGTGTGATTCGGACCCATGGCGTCGAAATACATTGTACAACTTGGCAGGTGGGTTTGGTCAGAAGTCCACCCTATAACATTTTTGTGTGCCAGTGTTGTTATTTTCATTGTTGGCGTGCCTTTTATTTAGTTCTACGCATTACAAGTCTTATATTAGCTCTTGACCCAATTTAACAAAAAAAAAAACCAAAAACGTCGAAATGAGAAGGTCAACACTATTTTGATTTTTAAACGCAAGTAACAGATTCTATTATCTATGATTAGAATTTATTATACAATTTCTAACTTATCAATGATCATGAAGATGCTGATCATTTAGAAAAAATCGAATATAAAAGTGAAATCTTATTTTCCTTATTTTTTGACAAATTTATCATTTCTAATTGATAAATGAGCAACCACATCACAACAGTGCAACGGAATATAAAAATAGTTTATTTTTAATAAATATCTGTTTTGTTTACATGTGGTACAGAATAATATTATAAGTTTTAGATGCAACCGTTATAAACAAACAAACACACACACACACACACATTCACACAACACAAACACACTTAAAATCAAATCAAAAAACAAATTAACATTAAAAATCAAATTGTTGGCAATCTAAAAAAAAACCAGAAAATAAACAATAAAAACATTAACGTTTTATGACGCGCGGAAAAAGCAATGCGGTCTGTCTGTCTGTCTGTCTGTCTGTCTGTCTGTGTATCTGTCTGTACCTCATTCAAGTATTCACAAATAAATTTTTTAAAAAGTTTATCATTTAGTGCTGCACAACAAATCGGAAAATTCAAACATTTATTTATAGACAATGAAAATTTTCTGATGGTTGCTGATGTGTTAGTAATTTTGGGTGGAAGATGCACTGAACGACGTGTCTATGCATGAATTAATTGATGACGAACATGCTTCAAGATTTTGCTTGTATGTAAATACAACAACAAATTTGTCAAGCCAGTGGTAGTCATATTCCCAATTCCCGACTTTATCATCTTTAACACACTTCCTTCCACACACCGTATGTGAGACATACAGCCAGCGAGCAAACGCAGTTTGTATGTTCACCACTTGCTTGAAAGTATAGTACATATCTACATATGTATTTTTCTACGTATGAATGTGTGCAAATATCAGGGAATTTTGCCAGTAAAAATTCGTTTGCATGATTTTAGAACATTTTATCACACTTCGCTTTATGCATGGTCTAATAATCAGGTCTGCGCAAGAAGGAATATGGTTTTTTGTAGGGTTGTGTTTTGACCGTTAAATAATCTGCAAAAATATGGTAAGTTAATTCGGTCTTGTCAAAAGTTGTTTACATTTTTGGCCGCCATCATGAATATTATTGTTTAGGTTATGCTTTTTGTTTTTGCATAACCAATAAATACATACAAAACAACTTTTGTTTTGTTTTGTATCCAGCTTTGTTTTGACAATGTTGAATTAATTTTACACAAACAAAATGCATGTCGATTTTGTTGTTGCGTTGATACGCGCACCTTATTATTCCACCATGGCTTTATGTATGAAAATTTCTCCAAAACAAGGTTGTCGTCAGAGCGAGAGAGAGAGGGAAGAAGGAGGACAAGTAAATTTCCTGATCTACGTTTATAAGATTCGTTATATGACATAAGGAAAAACTTCCAATCGACACAAAATATAAAAACCTCTAAGAAAACAAAAGCATTTCAGAATCGGTCCAGTGAGACAGTTTATTAGAGGATCATTTAATTGTTTTCACGGCCCACAGTTGCACGATCTTCTGCTTTGGATAAGGTTCGGACAAGGACATGATTATATGTCTGTGTAATAATAAAATTAAAAGTAATATTCAATATTTAAAATTGTTTTTATTTTAGTAAAATTTAAAATACTTCTAGTTTATTTAAAAGTGTTCTTATCTAATTTGCACAGTGGGACAGAAACAAAATATTTTTTATGTATATAAATTAGGGTATAATTTATGCGCAAGGATTAAAAAAGAAACCAAATACATAAATGGGAATACTCGATAAAAAAATATCACTCCATGCATGGTTCAAAAGTACGAGTGCGGTTTGATAATTCTGTTACTTCCCATTTAGAGAGCAGTAGAGTTAAATTCTATAAGGCTCCCGTTAACTACTAGACTGCTGTCGAATTTCGATAAAGATGAGTTTATTGTTTGGCAGCCATTAAAAATACACAACCTCTTAAATTTACAAAAAAATCGGGAACAAATAAATTTCGTAAGTTTTGATTGCCGAAACTAAAAAAGGACTTGGTACATACTATGGCGACTCCGTACCATCAATTTTAAAAGATAAAACGTGGTTGGCCATATTAAAGATGTCTCTACGCCCGAAAGTACCATATAAAATTCATGGAATTACAGCGGACGATCAGAGAATGAATATGCTTGAGATGGCCAAAGCCTGTTTGGCATCTCAGCGGTTCTTCAGAATCTTTTGGTATCGATTGAAGAAATATCTCCAGTCTGAATTTTTTTTTTTTTGGAAAATATTGTTGAAAATTAGACTCCATGAAAAATAACGCCAAACCAAAAATTAAAAAATGGCCCCAAAGTTTTGTATTAAAAGAACAATACGAACTTTGGAGTAATTTTTTATTTTTAAATTTGGTTCCATTTTTCCAAAAAAAAAAAAAATTACCCCCAAAAAGAAAAATTAAAAATTGACCCAAAATTTTGTATTGAAAACAACAATACGAACCTTATTTTTAAATTTGGCTCTGTTTTACCCAACAAAAAAATTACCCCCAATTAGGAAAATGAAAAATGTACTCAAATATAAGAAAAATTAAAAATGACCTCAAAAAAAAAAAAGGAATAATTAAACCAAAATATATTGTTGTTTTGAATAGAAATATTTTGGAATCATTTTTTTTCCTTTTTCATTTTGAAGCCAACTTGAGGAAAAGTAGTTCAAATGAAAAATGGCTCCAAACTGAAAAATGGCCCTAAAATTTTTTCATTTAAAACAACCAAAAATAGTTTTGGGACCATTTTTCATGGAGCCAGAAAATTATAGGAATGATTTTTGATACAAAAGAATTTGGCAAATAATGATGGGTATTAATTTCACTATTTAATGAAATTCTGAAAATTGAAATTCGTAATATTTAAGACGAGCAGTACTTACCGAAAATTGTATTATTTGGATTCATGGCAACTTGATTTTTAGCAGCATCACCAATCAGCCGTTCTGTATCGGTGAAAGCTACATAAGAGGGTGTAACACGATTACCTTGATCATTAGCAATGATCTCGACTTTGCCATGCTGAAAGACACCCACACATGAGTAAGTAGTGCCAAGGTCAATACCAACGGCAGGAACTTTAGCCATTTTTTTTTAATAAAATGTAATCTTTTAAAGTTGTTGTTGTTGTTGTTATTTTTGTCAGCAAAAAAAAAATTAAACAAAAAATACACACAAGATTACATAATGTCAAATAGTGGCGATCAATTTTATTTCAGTTACCTTTACAAGTATTTAAGTATAAAAAATCGTTGAAGCCTCAAGAAATGTTTGATGCAGAAGAAAAATAGTTTTCTATTTTTATATTTGGAAAAGGGGAAGATGTCGGCTTGTTTAGAAGGCGAAACGATACAGGTACAATGAGATGATTAAAAAAATTAAAACGAATGTTAAAATGCGTAGGAATTCAAGTAATTTATCCCTTTGTGGCTCCACAGCGCCAGAAGTTCCGTCAAACGCTTAAGTAAACACACTGAATCAGGTTTTTAATGCCTGATTTTCAAAGTTTTGCTTTCTGCACACAAATTATAATTGAAATGGGATTTCTTGTGCACAATTTGCTTTTTATATTTAAATCGATTTGATATTTTTGTTGTTTCTTTATGTACTATTTGTTTATTTGCTTCTTTAAATTTCTAAATTTTTCTCTCATTTATTTTTAGTTTTGAATTTTTACAGAATATTTTAATTTTTTTTTAGATTTTCTTGCTGCAGTTGTTTGATTAATTTCTGTTTTTCAATTTGTAACCGAGATGTTTTTAAAATTTCTGTTTATTTCGTTCCGTATTCGATAGTGGCTGTTTCTCGTTTGACAAATTTTCAGTTAATGCATCTATTTTACATTCGATGTTTCAATTTTTTTTTTGTCATCAGCAAAATGAATTTGTTTGTTCGTTTTTTTTTTTTTTCTATTTTTCCCCAGAAGCGTAGCATAGTGGAATTCAAGTAGGACACTCAAATGGTTTGTGTTAAATCACAACTAATCGATGAGTTTTTGCTCAATTAAGTGCTCGATTAATTTCGAATTTTCTTACGTTTAGGTACGGTTTCTACAAGACGAACGAATAATTTGAGTGTAAATTTTCCAGGGAAACCACTTCAAAAACTGAGTGCTTTTCATACAAAATTTACACTCAAATCACTCGTTCGCCTTGAAGAAACAGCACGTTAGTTTCTTTCGATTAATTATTTAAAATTATTTTTATTTATTCTTTCAATAAAATTTTAGCTTCACTTCATGTACATACATAAAGTTATTCTGGTAGCGAATCAAGGAGAATTTATACAAAGTGGTCTAGCTTATGTTTGAATCTGGCTCACATGCTATCCTATACGTCTGCCAAATTTCATCACAATCCATTGAGCGGTTTTAACGTTATAACGAGAAAAAAATCCAACAGAAAAGGATTTTTTAAATAGAAAATGTTTTAAAATTTAAAAATTACAAAATAAATCAGGATATAACGATATACCGTTAAAGATTGTTTGCAACTTTACTGGGACATAATCGTACTTCTTTGTTCAATTTTTATCAAAAATAGTAAGAAAATCGTTTTAATTATTTCATCAGCAAAAATATTACAATAATTTATTAAATATTAAATTTATTTTTGGATATACGAAAACTAGACCTAATCACCTCTCCAATGGTATATAATATGTAGTACTTTGCATTTATTTGGCTTTAAAAAATATTTTTAATTCTATTATTTTAATTCTATTATTTTTAACTCTATTAGTGCCTACTACGCGCTTCACAAATGTCCTTATAGGATTTTAGAAAAATTGTGTATATATGTATATTATATTGTAAAACTCATATTAAAGTTTTATTATTAAAAAATATTAAAGCTTTCCGATGTCAAGGTCATATTCTGGAAATTTTTAACGTAATTAGAATCCACACAAAAAAATAAATGTGAAAATAAGGCCAAGTTCGTATCCAAAAAGTTTCGGCCGTAAAAAGTACTGAGATCAAAATAAGGACCAAGTTCTTGATAGGTACAATTCCATCTCATTTCTAGGCAACCTGTAAGCTGAAACTTTTGGATACGAACTTGGCCTTATTTTCACATTTATGTTTTTGTGTGGATCTCACTTCTTTTTTCTAAGTAGTTTTTGTATAAATATTTATATGTATTGCTTATCTGGGCCTACCTGTGTAGAAAATTTCAGCTTTCAAGCTATACTAGAAGTGCCCTATACAAAGAAGGGGCACCATAGTCGCACCAGATGAAAAGTTCCGGTTTAAAAATCATTTTCGTTAATTTCTTATCAGGACCTACCTGTGTACCAAATTTAAGCTTTCTAGCTCAACTAGAAGTGCCCCATACAAATGAGGGAACCCTAGTCCCACCCGCGTGAAAAGTGCCCGTTAAAAAATCATTTTCGGTAATTTCTCATCACTACCTACCTGTGTACCAAATTTCAGCTTTCTAGCTACACTGGAAGTGCCCCATACAAAGAAGGGGAACCCTAGTCTCCCCCGGGTGGAAAGTGCCCGTTTTCAGATTTTTCTGGTTATTTTCTCACCAAGACCTACCTATGTACCAAGTTTCAGCTCTCTAGCTTTACTGGAAGTGCCCAATAATATTGATGAGTCAGTCAGTGAGTCAGTGAATATGTACTAAAATATGGACTTTTCACACCTTAATATCTCGGGAAGCTTTTATGGTAGAACTTTCAAATTTAACCTGTGAGGTCACCTCTGTGGGGAGACCTTATGTTTCAAGTTTCATTATATTATGGTCAAATGGAGCAAAGTTATGAGGGGTGTAAAAACAGCTCGAATGGTTTCGTGTAAATATACACACTGTGTGGCCGAACTTGGCCTGGCGCACTACCGTGCGCATACGGTAAAGCCATGGTAGGGGATTTTTTTCCGTCCTTTAAGGACGGATTTAATTATCACCGTCTTATTATCTTCCGCTAAGACATTTCCAAACAATTTTTGTATACATTAAGATACCGAAAATATGGATGGCATTTAACAATATTTACATATAGCACATGAATTCACTGCCTTACAGCTCTGGTAAGTTGAATTGAAGCAGTGTCGTATATACATATATATATATATATTGACAAAGTAAATAAAGGTTTTTCAAAGCGAATTGAGGCGAGTCCAACTGTAATGAATTTGCCTTGTGCAGGCAGGACTATAGTTTGGGTCTAAATAAGTGTTAATGAGTTGTGGAAATGAAACTTTTTCGCGATTCCGTAGACTTTTTTCCCCCTTCAAATGCAAAGTCAACTATACTGTAAATAAACGTAAAAATATTACAAAACAAAAAGTATCAAAAGTAAAATTTTTTCTGTTTTACCCTATAAAAAAAGAAATTTTCAAGAGAATAAGTACTAAAAGTAAAAAACAACCACAAGTGACAAGTACCATTAGTAAAATAGTAACAAAAGTACCGGTTTTTTGCTCATTTCACACTGCAAAGAGGTTTCTTTATTTGAAGGCGAATTCAAAAGTAGCTCAGCTGTGTTGCTAACACCACCTGGTAAGTGAATTCTAATATGACAAATATCTTGTTCGTGTGATGAAAGTGTTTTTTGTGCAGTCGGTTTATGGGCCCTCCTTGGTAATTTAAACATAAAGTCTATCTGCTCAAGATATATGGCTTTACAATAAGCAAAGCATTAAGTTTTCTTATAAAAGTATGTACAGTAAGTTTTTTTTTTTTAATGGCTAAAAATTTTATATGTAAAAAATAGCACAAAACTATCATTTTAATCAAAATTTATTAAAAACTTCTTCCACTTACCTTAGCAACCAAAAACGTGATAAAAAGCTTTTGGTTTCTTCAAAATAAATTCCCGTATTCCACATACATGCAGAAACCCCGCTATACAAAATAATAGCCATCTGGCATCACGTGGAATAAACATAAATGCACTTGTAAAGTGATATGAGCAAGCTTACTATTGCATTTTTAATTTAACACTTAATATCAACTTTAAATTTGAAATGCACTTTAATTTTATCATTTTGTTGACACTTTATTGCACAAATTGAAACTTTTCATATTTAAGCACCTGAACTTTTCTTGGTTGCAACAATCATAGCATCTCATATTGAGATGCAACCTGAGGATAAAAACAGAGCTATGGCACACTCTTTAAGAAAATAGTTTTCTTAATTTGATAACTTAGTGACTAAAGCATTATTTTATCACAAATTCTTTCCACAACTTTTTAATTTAATTTATTTACATTTACTGATCCATATTTCACTTAAAACAGACCGCGCACAATTAACATTGAAAAGCAACTGAAAAGCATAAATGACTGTGAAGCGAAAAAGATGCCACAGTGTGAGAAAGACAGTTATTGTGAAGAACATGAAATGTAAATAAAAACAGGTATGTTATGGAAATGATAACAGTTACTTTCGACCACATTCAAATTTTTCTCCAGTGCCATAATATTGTTCGTCAAAAACTCCACTGGGACATAATCTTTCTCCTTTATTCATATTTTAATATCAAAAATAGCAAAGAAAATCGTTTTAAATATTTCATTAGCAAAAATATTACAATAATTTATTAAATATTAAATTTATTTTCGGATATGCGAATAGTAGACCTAATTACCTTTCCCATGATATTTAAAATATGTAGATAGTAATTTGCATTTACTTAACTTTAAAACACATTTTTAATGTAAAAACTCCATTAGTGCCTACTACGCGCCTCACAAATGTCCTTATAGGCTATACTTAATGATAGAACTTTGTGTTGCATATTTAGTGCGAGCCAATTGTGTTTTTCGTTTTCAAACTCAAATTCATCTATACATACTTGTATGTGTGTACATATGAACCGTTTATTATGAAAGTGGCATAAGTCACTTTTTCAAACAAATTGAGATAACGGCAACACTAACTAGAATTCAACGGTATCTTTCCATTTGTGAAAAATTTACAATCAACAAAAAAGTGACTTATGCCACTTTCAAAATAAGCGGCTCATATATAGGTGTGGCTGCTAACTACGTTACAATAAAGGAGCGAAAATTTTTATTTTTCAAATTTTTAAATATAAATTTGAGCCTCGTTGATATAATTTTTGGATTAATAAATAAAAAAAAAAAAGAATTTCTGATTTCGACTATACTGGGGTCATTTTTAAAAAAGTTATGACCCTAATGTACATGCATACTTATAAATACTCGTACATGTAAATTACATATTGAAATACCACAAAATGTTTATTTTTAAAAGTAAATTATTCTTGGAGTTAATATGATACGAGGCCTTCTTTTACATTTTCACCATCTATCCTCTCTACCGTATCCCTTTCTTCCTACTTCTGGCACAATGCAAGACATAAGAAGTGCTCATCCCCTTAGTACTGGTCCTACAAAAAAAAAGGCCTTAAATGATTTTTTTTTTTATTATATATTTTGGTGTTTGAAAGGGTTTGCTTGAAGTTTGATAACGTATTTTTTTACGAACCTCCATTTATTGAATTTGACGTAACTTCTATATTAAATTTTTTTTTATGAGGGATTTTCTATCGGTTAATTGAGTTCCATAACTCGAGCCATGTTGCAGCAAAGGCTCGATATTTTCATACATTAATATGTAAATATTTGAAACACAAGTTGGCATACTAGATTAAAAACAAAAGAAGAATATCGTTATAATTTTTATTGGTATTTTGTTATGAATGAATCACAGGTGTTTAGAAAATATGTATTCTATAATATGCATGTACATACTACATATGTATGTATGTCTGTACATATGTATGCCTGCATAAATATTTTATTTTTTGTACAGAAAGTGAAATTTATGAAGCCAAATTTTGAAATGCAAGTGTATTTGCAATAAATGTTGCCAAATCAATTCTTTATTTTTATATTCATACCATTACATATATCTGTATATGTAAGTATGTGCCTTATGATATAAAACTATATACTCGTATATGTTCATACATACCCTGTAGCAAACTCTGGGCCACCACTTTTGTCTACTTGTTTGGTGACTTCTTACTGGGCTTATTGCTGACAGGTCACCAATTTGACGACTAGTGCTGACTTCTTGATGACATTGTCAATGAATGTTTGTTTTAACAGCTAGACTAAAATTATAGAAATGTACTACTAATTTTCTGGTTCGAATGTCTCTACTTGGTCCCATTAGAACTACGTAATCTCTACCTAGTCAACACTCTCAATGTTACTAGTACATTTTCAATGACAAGCACATGCTAAATGTATATAGCACAAAGCATTGTAAGGGGGTAATAGAGGGTAGTACTGGTGACAAAGTCAAAAGCGAGTCAGTATACTTTCACTAACGACATTTCCTGCAGGGTAAGTATGCACAAGTATTTCATTTTAAACGCTGCATATACATAGGAACACATTTATACATATGCAAATCCATTTTTCTTAGACAAAGATAATTTTAATATGGGCAAAAGTGATAGATTTTATACGAATTTAAGATTTTGAAACCAGAATTTCTAGTTTCTGTTTGCAAAAAGTTTACAAAAACAGTTTGAAACTAGTTTTTGCCCGCTGAAAAGCGGATAAAAATTACAAAATACATACATGCATACTTACACTTTCAACAATTTCGAATGAAAGTCATAATAAGGCCCAATACTACTTTTTCGAAAGTCTCGTATGTACTTACATATAAATAAGTTTAATTTATTTAAAAAAAAAATTATTTGTTAAGGGTTAGCTAGCTTTTGTGAATTTTTTAAAACAAAATATAATATATTTATTTTAACTTTAGCTAATTTTCAATATGAGTCGGCGTAAAACAAATCCTTGCATATCAATCAGTCCAAGACACAAGTCTCTAAGTCTTCTGGTGACTTCAAAAAACCGATTTCACGTGCATGTCTCTTTTCAAATTTTTTTTATAAGGGTCCAGATATACTTTATGGGTCTCATATGAATACACGGAATGACGAAACATATAAATATTCTCACCATTTTTGGTGAAGTTTATATAAAAAAAATTTTTAAATTTTAAATTCTTCAGAATAAATGTACGTTCACATTTATCAAATATTTGTCCAAAAAAAAAAACGTAACCACTAGTTTTGTTTAGGGATAGATAGTGTCATTTTTATAAATCAATCTATAAAAAGCTTTCCAGCTTTAAAGCAATTCTAAACTATAACGCATGTTGAAGTTCGAAGGTTCGGTTTGAAAATTTCCGTTGTGTGGAAAAGTTGTTATGGATGATGTAATAAAATTGTTTGCCTTACTCCATTCCTGTAAAATTATCATTTAGTTCCAATTATGGTTATATTTCCCATCAAAGTTATTAATATCAAAAGATAGTGATATGACTAAAACATTTAAATTTTCCGTTATAGAAACCCATGTGTACACAGGCAATACAAAATCAATCGGCATCAGCCGTTCGTAAAATGACCCCCTTGCTACGACACTAATGTTAATTTAACATAGGCAGATGTCAAACTGTATACGTACATACATATTTAGTAACAGAAACACACCAGCTGATGTAAGAATTCGTAAGAAGGTTTTCTGCACTTGTTTTTATTAGTTAAAGACATTTTCCGTTTTTAATTAAGAAATATGTATCGTAATTTGTAAAATCAAAAAGACATGTGTTAATTATATCGGAAAGAATTTAAGACACAATCAAAAGCATTTAGTGGAAAGTGATTTTATAACCTCAACACAATGGTAAGACCAAATGCAATGTGGATAAAAAGATTTTGGAAAATACCTCTGCAAACATTATGAATTATGAACCAAAAATAGATTTTGACCCACAAATATTTTGGGGGCTACAATTAAAATACATATGTACATTTTGTACTTGAATGTTGTGCGTTATAAATTAATGTTATAATAATTGCAGGCGGTATTGGGAGCTCAACTAGTGATTACATTGGTCATGGTTAGTATTATACAAAAGTTCAATCATCACTTTTCATTTGCCAAGTGGATTTTATGTTCAACCGGCCTTTATCGTTATTTACATCCCACCGATGATGAGCTAAGAATAAGGGCCGGAGTGCCGAAAGAGAAACCACACAAAGCCGGTCACAAAGGTGGCAAACATAAACAGAATGGCACAACTAACTCTAAAGAGGGTCAATTTCATATACCACGTAGTTTAGAGATAGAATTGGAACGTACTCCTGTTGTTCCTAAAGATGTTATATATTTAAGATATTTCACCGAATACCAGTGGTTGGTTGATTTTAGTGTTTATGCTGCCTTTGTTTATATAATTTCGGAGGTGAAACTTTATCTTGATTTCTTATATATTTGTAAATTTTAATAAATATTTCTGTCTTTGTATTTCATAGGTTTATCATTACTTTATTCCTCTAAAGGACGAGGCCAACTTGAGTATGGTATGGTGCTTATTGGTAATTTTCTTTGCTGTGTAAGTACAAAATTTATTATTTTTTTTTTCATTATTATACTCTTCACACAGATTGAAATTGAAATTATACATCGTTAACTTAATATACATACTACATATGTATATGTAAGTAATTTTTTGTCAAATCGCTTTTTTATCAAATTTAGATATATGTATAACCCTCTAAAGGTATCGATATAAAAAGCCATAAAAAGTGGATTAAATAGAATGAGTTAGGGCCTTTCTATATTGAGGTAATGGTATAAAAATTATATTATATGTATATGTAATGGTATAAATGAGTGAATGAAGAGCAATTACAATTTTGTATGAAACAAGAAAATTGGATACTACGAGAAAACTTCAACAAAAATTTCTAAACACTTGAAAAAATTTCAATTAGTTTTGAAAAGACTAGAAACCCAAAAAAAAAGAATGTATAGGAACATTAATCACGAAATTGGGAATTTAAAACACAAATTCAAGACTATCAGGCATGTTCTGAAATCACGGTGATATCAAATCACGAACGTTTTTAAAATCACGGAAGTGATATTTAGGTGTTCTGAAAAGCACGAGATTTTTCATTTTTAGCGGTGATTTCATTGTTCTAAATCACGAACAAACAGCTGATTTTTTCTGTTTACAAACATTTTTTTTTTTGTATCTTTAAGAAATTTATCACAAAAATATAATGAATTTACGAATTAAAGTTAAAGTTTTTGTAAATATATCGTAAAAATGCCTGAAGAAAGTTCGTTAGCAATAATTGATCTAAAAGCAAAATTTAAAAAGAAACTGCAAAAAATACATGGTCCTAAATTTGTAAATTTTTTAGGTTCTTCTAAGTAAAATAATTAACTTTATTGCAAAAACAGATAAAGAACAAATCATTTTAAGTGTGCGTGATAATTTTTTGCAGATTTTATAGAAAAATTATTAAAAAAACTTAAAGTGATTTGAAATCGTCATGCTGTTAGCTGACCGGTTTTAAATCACGAAATTTCCAACATTTGTGCGCCCAGAACACCTTTTCAGTGATTTGAAATCACTTTACGAAAAAGTGATTTTCAGAACATGCCTGTATCATATAATTTTTATACAATTGAAATACAAAACATACATATTACGCCTAATTATAAATTATTTTAGTAGTTATAATTTAAAAAAAGTTTCAGGAACTGAATAATATATTTTTAATTTCATTCCTTTTAATTTGTCCTAATTGTGTTTGCATCATGTCTCTCCTATCGCTTTCCACCAGAGGATGATCGAAATTATTAAGGATTTCACTTTTAAAATCATCTTCTGAAGAGTTTTCATTTCTCACAATACAAATATTGTGAAGCACACAGCACGCAACAACAAATTTCGCCATTGTGTCGGCATTGTGAAAATCCATGCGCATTAGTTGCCGGAAACGACATTTTAGTACATCAAATGCATTTTCAATTTTGACTCGGGTTCGGCAAAAATTTCTGTTGAATTTTTTTTCTGAATCGCTCAAGTTTCCACAGTCTTTATATGGCGTCAAAAGATATTCGCTTAGAGGATATGCCAAGTCGCCCAATAAATGATACTTGGGAGAACACAAAGAATGCATCTCTTTACCAATTTTCGAAAGTTGTAAAACCTGCGAATCATGGATTTTACTGGGGATACCAGTAAATACGTCCAAGAATTTTAAATTTGCATCACAAACACCTTGTAGTGTTATTGATACTTCATTTTTTCCGTTTGCGTATGCTGAACGAATTTTGCGTACTGGTGTCCTAATATTAATGTAGGTGCCGTCAATGCATCCTAAAACATTGGGAATCCCTGCAATCTAAAATACACTTGCAATATGAAATAAAAATACCTGCATATGTATTTAAAACGTCTAACCTTTTTAAAATCATTGGCAACTCTTTCTTTTTCCTCTTCTGAACGAGGGAATTTTATTTCGTCTGGCGCCATATCATCCACCAGAAAATTCAAAACTTTATTAAAGCATATATGAACATTGGACAATGACATGTCAAAAAGTTTAGCTACTTCCCGAAAACCGGTCTTGTTGCCGCTAAACCTACATACATAAGTACATACATTATATTATTAAATTTTAAATGTCTATAGCCGAGTACATACATATGTAGTTTTTAAATACATTCGATTTTCTTAAGCTTACCACAAAAAACATAAAACTTGTGTTTCAGCACTTCGCTGCAGTCTTCCTCCTTTGTAAGTTCTTCTTGAACCTGATTCTGAATATTTTTCTATAAGATAGGTGGCATTTTCCCTGCTAATTCGGAAATTCTTTTTAAACTAAATTTGTATCAATTAATAAAATTTTTATATTATTATTTAAATATTTATGTATGTAGACGATTTTATGCTTACATTTGAGTCGGATAATTCATGAACAACATCCTCAACAAATCCTTTGATACGCGTCTGAGGACTACATTCAAATAAACATAAAATATCTTCATCATCTGATGAAGAGGATGAATCCAATAATTCACTGATAATCATTTGCGCACATATAAGGGATGCGGCAGTATCCATATTTTTAATCTTTTTGTTTAAAATGTTTGACAAATTCCTTGGATTATTTTCGTAAAAATATGTAAACATTCAAATACAGCTGCCAGGTTGCCAGGTTGGGATTTATCAACCGGAAAGTTTAACGATTTTTTTTTTAGAAAAATTTTATAGTATCGAATACGCAAAAAAGATTTCAATTCATTATTTTGCAGTAATACAAGTGACCTCATTGCCAGTAAAATATTTAATACAAGGAATTGACTTTTGTAATAGGATATATAAGTACATATCCTTACCATAATATAAAAAGACCCTAACTAAGTTCCTTTCAAATCGCTTTTGTTGTCTATATCGATAACTTAGGGAGTTACCTATCGAAATATATATATATATATCTATTATGTAACATACGTACGATATATATATATTTCAGTTCCCCCGTAAGTGCCAAACAAATAATTAAAAAAATATATATATTCTTTGACACTCAAGAAGCAAGTATACATGTATCAGAGAGAAAGATAATTTATGTATCGCTGACTGTATAATTTTTCTCCAGTTTTCTCATTTATTTGTTTGATTTTATAACACAGTGTGAAAAAACCTTAAAAACAACGTTTTTTTACGTTCTAATTAGTGTCGATTTTTTCCCAACATCGTCTGGTAGCACTGCTACATATATAACCAAGTCAGCTGTTTTACAGGGCACTTCAACACTGGCGTTTTTTTTACAATAAAACGTAGAAACCACCCTTGCAGTGAGTCTAAAAACTAATGGTGTTTTCTTTTTTATACACAAAATGGCACCATGTTGAAAGCTACACCTAAAAAATATCTTGTTAACCCTGTAATAATGGAACTTGTTGTTATTTGACTAGAACAAAACACAATTTATGAAAAAGTAGAACGCCCTGTTTTTAACAGCTGACAGCTAAATTTTTTTTACACAAAAAAAAGAGGAATTTAAACATGACAGTGCTTGTTGTACTAATAAGGTCACTTATTACGGGGCACTATTATTAACACTGTTGATTTATGTGGGGTATAATTTGCAATGCCTGAGGGGGATTTTTTTTTTTTAAATAAAACACACCTTTTTAGAGAGCAATATATTTTTAAGGAAGGAACACTTTCTTACTTTAAAATTTCTAAATGAAGATGTACCATTTTTTTTTTTTTTAGAAAAGAAAAGAAATCATAAGAGCTACGAAAAGACCAACAAATTGCCATTTCTATATAATGTTTTTTTTTTTTTAATTAGCAATTAGGAAAAATTAAAGTAAAATTGTGTGTCAAAAGTCTCAGGCTGCAAGACAGGATTTTATATTTCTATACCAAAACATAACCAAAATTTGTATAGCGAAAATGTACACCCTAAAAGCGAAATTTTTCTTCACAGAGTTCAATTCCGATTCAAAAAATTAAACGATTTTTCGCAAAGAAAACATTTTTAAATTTACAAAATTTCATTTATCTAAAAACCCAATACAGGGATTGAATTTCGGTACTGAAATCTTTGACATGACAGAGTATTTAGTAGAATATTATATGCTCAATTGTTTCGTTGTTATTTAATTTTAATTTTATTCTATTTTAGCAAATTGTTGTCTTCGTTAACGGTCTTATACTTCCAAAGTGAAGAATCTATTGGTGAACGTTCCATGGTCATTGTTGCCTGTCTGGTATATCTACTCATCGCCATGATAGTTTTAATAATTGATGAGAGTATATTGGAGACAGGCTTAGAAGATGCCTATGCAAGTTTTAATTCTAGTGCTACGAAATTCTTAAACGAACAGGGTCTTCAATCTACGTAAGTTAAAAATATACATAAATATTTTAAAAATTAAAAATATGTAATAAAAAAAACAACGGTTTTTTTGTGGTTTTAATATTTAAATTATCTTGCAATAAGCGCAATTTCTTATTTTAAATGATAAAAATTGCTTTTCAGTGGTCCAGCTTCAAAAATTGTTGTCAAGTTCTTTATGGCATTGACTTGTGGTGTTTTGGGCTCATTATTCACTTTTCCCGGTCTACGCATGGCTAAAATGCATTGGGATTCTTTAAGATATTGTCGTGATAATAAAATTTTACAGGTGTTGCTAAACATCAGTTTTATCTGTCCTTTTATATTGGTGATTTTATGGATCAGGCCTATAAGTAGAGACTATTTAACGGTGCGTATATTCCAAGGAATGGATCAACCTTTGTAAGTCCCCAAAATTGTTTTTTTTTTCCTATTCACTTTGCACACAATTAATTTACAGACTTAAGGAAAATATATTTGAAACTTTACGCTTGATGTTGGTAGTTTTTGTCGTAGTATTACGATTTGCACTGATGCCCATCTATTTGCAATCATATCTGAACTTGGCTCATGATAAAATTATGGACTTACGTAAAGAGGCTGGACGCATTACCAATTTCGAATATCAGAAAAAGGTTTGTTTACAAGTGCCGGCACTAAAAAAATATTAAATATTTTTATTTTTTTTTTTATTTTATAACTATTTTAGATTTCCTCGATATTTTATTATCTGTGTGTGGTTACTTTGCAATTTGTAGCTCCTTTGATATTATGCCTGTATCTTACTTTAATGTACAAGAGTTTAGGCGGTTACAGTTGGATTGGGCTCTTTAATGAAACTGTAATGCAGCATGAATGCTCCGCCGAAGTCGATCCTCCATCTTTAGCTTTAGACCAGAACGTTTTAGATGGAAATGGCATGTCTTTATTATTAAACGAGCAAACAGATAAGGAATTTAACATTTTGGAATCGGCACAAAATTTACAAAACTCTATAATGGGCTTAAAAAATGTAAAATTTTACTCTTTTATATCTCTCAAATTTATAAGAACTAATCATTTTATTTTCAAAATTTAGGTGTTCAGCAGAGAAGTTTATAAAGGATTTTTGGGCTTTGCCACTTGGTGGAGCTATTTCACCCTATTTGCGACTTCCTGTTTGGGAATTGTTTATCAGTCATATTTCAATAAAACCTAAATTTTTTTCAAAATTTTAAATAAGTGTGTATAACATATACAATTTTGAAGTCACTAGTTAATAAATAGTTTCGAGTTAAGTTTACCTTCATTTGTTAATGAATCTTTTTCAAAGCTTCCCCAGAGAATTGTAAGCAAGTAAAAAATAATTTTTTGTGTATTTATTGTATTTTTATATAAAAAAAAATCGTTTATAAAAATGAATCATATGATTTATAAGAAAAAAGGTTGTTTCAAATTGTGTTCTTAAATGTACTTTATGCCTTTTTTTCTATTTTGGAAATATCTTACTTAGAAAGATAATTATTAATACTTATTATTTTATTTATTATAGGTATAATAAAATGTAGAAAAAGAACTTAAATATAAAAAGAAAAAATTAAAACTCTTGTCCTTTGCCAAAAATATTTTCTTCGTAATACAAAATTTTCAGATTTCTTTCGCAACAAAAATTCCAACGTTCTCTCAAGTTTTATTACAAATTAAGAATAACTTGAAGGTAAAACTGAAAATCTATATGCTGCATTTTGTTGGGTGCTAATACCAACTCATCAGTAAATTTTTAATCATGTTTAAAATGTTTTGAAATTCGTATGCTTATACACAAACTGTCAAACAAAAAATGAGAATTACACAAACGTATGCAAATAACACAACAAAGAAATTTTATTCGATATGAGTGTGGTGTAAGAACAAAACAAAGGATTAAAAAAAACATACAAATATATGCATACATACTTCTTCGAATTGGCGAAATAATATTCGAAAAGGGCGTCAAAAAGTTGAAGTAAGTGAATAAGAAAAATGGCCCCTGACTGAAATCATTTCGTTCTTTTTTGGAAATAAAAATAACCTTTTTGAGGGTTGTGCGTCATAATATGGGTGGCTTTTAGGAAAAACTGCATATTAAAGAAAGGATGGACAAATTTGAGGTTAGGAAGTAAATTGGCTGTCAAATGATGAAATGTCAAGAATTGAGCTGTCATCCTTACTTCAAATTTGCCCACCCTTTATATTATTTTACCGTTTGCCGTCGATCAGTTTTAAGCTTTAACTATGACTTTTAGAAATTTCCCTCACATTTTTTAGTAAATAGCCAAAATAAAGTTGCTTAAGCAGTTTTTACCTTTTGTCCAGAGATATGCGCTAATGTGAGTAAGAAAGATTAATACTAAATTTTCTAATGTTTTTGGCTGTTTATATGTAAATATGTAAGTTTATCTTAATGTTATATGAAATAAATAGTTTTCCTTACAATATTCAATCCTGTTACTTTCGCATTTAGAGTCCCATTATTTGTTCCTGCTTATAGACAGCATGATAAGCATTACGTATCAAAACATAAGGGAAACAAGATTCCAATAAATCCATTGTTAAGAATGGCGATTGTTTAACAATTTCATCCAGCAGCAAATATATGGATTCGCGATTACGTGTAGTCTCACGATCCGATTCTTGACCCAATCTTAGTAACGAAGAACTGGCCAAAGCCAAAAACTCTTTCATTCGATCCTCAATATCATTTTGGCCACAAATGGTGAAAAGAGCTCCGAAAATATTATTTATGGCCACAGACATGCAGTGAGTGTTATTGGAATGACCGTCGATGGTTGCCCGATAAAAGGAATTTTCATTACGTGCCAATTTTGGTATCGATACAGCGACAAACACCATTAACAGGCAAGCTGTTAAATGTTCGCCCTCATCAAACTCTGGCTTTTTCGATTTCAAAGTTGCTGCTAATGTCGGATCTACTTTACACATAAGACCAGCTGCAGCTGCCATTTCAGAGGCAACACGAATTTGATCGCCACCAGGCAAGTGTTCTTGGAAATCTTTTATTGAGCTCACCAAGAATGGTATGCGTTTTTCCAACATATCAACTAAGGCCTCATGAACTAAGTTGCGGAAACATAAAATCACACCAATTATAGTCATTCTTTGCAATACTCGGTCTACATCTTGCAAACGTTTGAACTGTTCTTTCATAACTTCGGGTTTATCGAAACTTGTGCGTAAAGTAATCAAAACCTCTTTATTGACGCCCACAAGAGATTTCAACTCTTGCACTTGATTGGCTATATGCCACATAAGAGTTTCATTTAAGGTCTTGATGCCATACGGTCCAACCAATTCGGCTAAAGCTCTTAATTCATTAAGATCGGAGAACTCTTGGGGATTAAAGGGTACCCATCCTTCGGGAGAAATCGGTACAAATGATTTTTGGTTATTGCTAAACACAATGTTGCCAGCTGATACACGTCGCAGTAAAACTTCGGTGTACCTTAAATAATAAAGAATTATAAAGGTTTTGTATTACATATTTAGTAATACAAAATTTTTTAAACATACCAAGTATTGTACAGAGCAGCTATAGTCTTCTCTCCATGTGAATCTAATGCCTGAGTTTGCTGCAGCAGGCAGTTGTTGAAAACACGGGTCATATCGATGTGCACATAGTTCTCCACAGTCTGTAAGACGTTCATATAAGCCCTGACCGAGGCTAACAGCTCTGAGGGTTTGGCAATTTCCATAGTATCTTGATTGAACATGACCATGCCAACCAAGTCGCGAGAAAAACGATGTTCTAAATTTTGGCACAAATATTCGCGCGGTGCAAAAGCAAATTCCCATACATTAACCGTGGGACAATAGTTAATGGCAAAACATAATTCCGTTAATGCCATATGCAACTTGTCCATGGTCGTTAGATCTTCACGAGTCTTACGATAAGATTCATCTCCCGGCTTTCGCATGTCATCAAACTGTTTCTTTGATTTGTCTTTTTTCTTCCGTGCCGATTGTACTGAAAGTATTTTGGCACAATGTTTTGGTAATAGGGCATCAGTCATGGTACACTGTTCATCACAAATAGTGTTTATTATATTCTTTGCCTCTTTGGCCATTTCTTCTAGAAATATATTAACCACACTTAAAGATCGTTCTCGTATATGATGCCGTTCCTCTGGACACATTTCATGTGTACAATTTTGAAAATGTGAACATATAAGAGGAAATGCGATAATGTAACGATTTTGTGCCGGAAATTCTAGGCACATGTGAAATTGATCATCAAACATTTTACTGTAAAAACAAAATATGCTCAAGTCAGATGTTTCCACTAGAATTTCATCCAAATTGTCCACCACACGTGTGTGAAACACCATTGAATCTAGTAAACGTGCCAATTCAAAATGATCCTGTATACGTAAAACAGCTTTACTAACGCTCATATATGTTTGCAGTCGAAACCAATCCAAACGGAATGCTCTGAAATCAAACAGTTCATTGTCTTCGACTTGTTTTACCGTCAAACCATAAGCAGTATTATAAAGAGAAGAAAATATAACACTTTCATCTTCGGGACACATTTGCAGACTTTGCATTCGTATATTTAGATCAACCGAGTCAAATCCCGAAAGATATTGGACATAATATCGTTGCATTACTTGACTATATTTTCGTACAAGAGCCCTTAGCTCTTCCATATGAAATAATAACTCAGGCAGTTGGCGATCTACAAGATCTTCGTTACTTTTGCCTAAAATGATCAAATTGAATATTTTTATAGTTAATATTTTGCAAGTTAAAAAATAATCGTATGCATAAAAATTTTTTATAAAAAACAAAATAAATCTCTAAGTAAAACGTATTAAGAAATTCGGCCATGCCAGAGAACACAATTTCGATCGAAAATGTTTTCAATTTGGAAATTTGACTCTTTAGAAAACGAAAAGTAAAAATTTCGTTTGTAATCAAACCACTTTTAAAATTCAAATTGAAATTGACAATTAACTTTTCTACGAATTTTAATTGTAGCAAACAGTAAAAGCATGCATACTTTTAGGAGCGTCAGTAAAAAGCTTAATGTGAGCGTGAACGTACAACTCGTCACGTAATTTCCCATCTAATTACACAGTTATTACGTGACGAATCCTACGTTCACGGATGTAACGATTTCGGTTCAGATTAAAATAATGCAGACTTTTTAATATAAGTACTTTTTTGGTACTTTTTTATTTTTCTGCAATATTTTTTTTTTAATTTATATACTTTCAAAGGGATAAAATTAAAAAAAAAATCTGGAACTTTTGGTACTTTTAGCTTTCGGTACTTTTTGTTTGTCGATATATTTGGTATACTGGTTTATGCCTTCATTAACATTTAGCGTAAACGAAGTCATTGATAAAATCTAGTGCATAAGTAATTGTAGATGCATCAAAAAGATGATACATTAAAAAAAATTATAACTTTTGCCATCTGGGTTACATTTAATTACCTTTATTTTTTAGAACAGGAGGATTATCATTATGTCTTAATAGCCAGAAAATTTCGTCTCTAGCCAAGCAAAGTCCAATGAATATAAAAATAGCTTTAGGGCCCAAAAGTCCCGGTTGATCGGTCATTATCAGTGCAAGTTCTTTTAAAGCAGTACGCAAAAATTTTCTACGTTCCCGATGCATTAATGATGCTTTTTGTACAGCACTTGAATATGCTTCCTTAACTTCACTGATACGTTTGCTATAACCCTTAATACCGTCAAAAAATGATTGTATATAGTGATGTATTTGAAGCACCTCATCACGGAACAAAGCTATAACCCAACTAGATTCTAGAGCAGATATCCAAATTTTATTAACATCTGGATATTGTGTCAGCATTTGATGATTCAATAAAAGGCCGAATATTATCCATCGATCCATAGATTCTAGTGAAAGATATTCACAAGACATAGTATCAGTGCGAACGGCCTTGAGAAGAATTGCTGGATTGCCGACTAAACTAAGCTTTTGCATTTCACGCCATTTATCTGCCGGTAGATTACGTAGTGGATAGATGAGAGTCAAAGAACGCAAAGCATTCGTTAGCAAACGTTGATGTGGTATAAATTCCTCCGATAGTTTTTTCAAAGGAACCTCATAGTCCAAAATCATTTGACCGAGCCGTGGAAAGCCAGGATCAGACTGACTGTTTTGCAATTCATAAGCAGCATTATAAAGACCCAAAACAGCTTTTCGATCTTCAACTCTGGATAGAAGTATCATCAAAGAAACGTATGTTACTACCAAGTCCAGATAATTTTTGGTTAATTCAAAATTAAGCGTTACATCTAAATGTATTTGGCAAGCATCCATGGTAGTGAGTAATTCGCATACATTATCTTTAAAATCTAGTAAATCCACAAAGGTATGATAATATAATGATAGTGATTTTGTTATTTCCGCTTTTATGTTTACAATAGCATTTAAGCCTTTTACATCAATATTTGGAAAACGTTTTATTATAAATTTAATTGTTGACTCCAAAGATTTTTCTGAAAGAAAACCCGGTTTGGATTTCGTGTCGCCGCAGGCCTTTTTAATATTATAAACTCTGGTCAATATTCCTAAGCCCCGGTCATTTAGTATAATCAGTTTCTCAGCAATTTTCTGCTGATTTGGATAAATTTGTCTAGACATTGTTTATTAGTTTTTTTTTTTTGTTTGTTTTTCTGTATGTATGGCCGGCCCCACCTAGAAAATTTATTTATTTTATCGCTTTATTGTATTTGCAAACTTTATTTTTTTTCTTATTAAATAATTTAATTATAGGTTCACTAACAAGAAGTTTTATAATAATGTATTTTTAATTCATAAGTTTTACATGTTTTAAAGAAATTCACTGCACAAAATTATTGTTATTATTTTTTCAGCTACTCTGTAATACAGACTCTGTATATGACAGTACCAATAATGATTGGTTAATGGTGATTGGCAGTAGTAGTTATCACAGGGAGACTACACAAAACTAACTTTTCTTACAGTAGCACATCTCCACGCAAAACTTTTATATTTGCTATACATGTAAAGTTGCCAGAATAATAATAGTCATATGTAGAAAATGGTATGGAGTTCTCTACTTATCGGGGCGTTTAAATAATTGGGTGCTGTGAAAATCGACCTTGTACTGACAATAAATTATTGAATAAATATTTCGCTGAGCTATTTTGCGTTAAAAAGAAGGTAGCGTTCACAATCCTAATACATAGGAAGCCACTCACATATTTTAAATTTTCACTTAGCTTTCAATGATTTTCTCAAGATAATGAGGTTTTTATAGAATTAAATGGCAAAACGGTCGACATCCTCGACTTAATTTTAAATAAAGAAAACAATACAAGTAGAGAAAAAATTCGGATATGTAGCACTTAAAACTCATCGTTTTTTCGTAATTATAAAAATGGATATTAATGTGCGATAAAGTTGTCTATCTTATTGAAATTTTTTATGTCGAGTACGTCAGACACGTATGTTGGTTTACAAAAATTTTTGATTTGCTGATGTCTGTCGCACACCAACATACACACAACATATATGTGTACTGAAGTATGCCGTCAGCGTTCGATAATGTAATAGAAAAACGCATCGTACATTTCTGCAGACAAGTATGCGTGTCTAATAGCCCTTTAAGCGGAGGAATATTACTTCATGTTGTTGTCAACACCGGTATTCTAGATGCAAATATGCTTTGGTATTGCCGTCACGTTATCGATAACTTTTTACGGTATCTACGAGTCGACATTGTTGTGAAACGACTCTGGTTTTAACAACATGATATTTTACATCGACTCGAATAAAAGTCACAGAATATGAAAGTAGTCTATGGTAAAAGTTATAATTAATTTCGCCTAAAAAGTGTTGGGAGTTAAGAATGGAAAAGAAGTTGAAAATCACTACTCCAAAACAATTTCAAATTCTTGTAACAGAGCTCGAAAGAAACCCTAGTTTGGTAAATGGCTCCAATCGTGCAACAACTCCTAAGAATAAGCAAGTGTGGGAGGAAATCGTAATAAAATTAAACACTTTTGGCCCTCCGGTAAGGGATGCCGATGGTTGGTTAAAGGTAAACAACAAGACAAGACTTGCATTTAAATGAATAATAATAATAACAAGTGCAATTTTAGGTATGGAGAGATTTTAAATTTAAAGTGAAGAGAAAGGCAACAAGGGCAGCAGAAAAGGATGCATATGGTCGAAAAAAATATAAACACATCATGCTTCATCCATTGGAAGAAGCTGTCGCTAATTTATTGCAGTTCCAAACACAGCCACCTGATTCGATAGAAATAAAAACGGAAAAAGTCGATGTTTGGGAGGACGAGGAAGATTTCTCGCTAGGTAATCAATCTTTTGAGGATGAAATAAAAACCGAAAATTATTCTATGGAGGAGCAGTCATTTTTGGTAGACGAGGAGCAACTTCCATCGACTTCCTTGAATTCCGTTGGGATGGAAAAGACAGGAGCACCTGGCAGAAGAAAAAGGAAACGAAATCACAACAGTGATGAACGTCATGAATTGCTAGAAAAACACAATGCCATGCAAGAAGAAGTCTTTAATGAAATTGCACATACAATGAATGAAATAAAAAATATTTTAAACAATTCAAGTCGATACCAGCAAAAGCTGTTGGAAATTGAAACAAAAAAACTTGAAATTTTGAAACGTCGAAATGATAGAGATGAACAACTTTTTGAAAGTGAGATGAAGCTTAAGATGTTGGAAATGAAATTAAAAACAAAAGAATTGGAGGCTCTGGGAAATAAAAGTATGCAGTAATGCACTTTTGTAAGTAGTTAAGTACGTACATACATAAATAAAATAATTTATTTTTAATTAGTTTTTAAAATAAACTTATGATGACATGTACATACATACATATGTACATATTCGTACTAAAATGGATTAAAGCAAATTTTTATTTCGCATTTACTCTCAAGATTAAATATTGGCAATAATTTATTTATTTTGTATGTTTTTTCAGGATGTTATGACTTGATGATTGTCTTTTTACATGTTATAATAACGTCATGAATAATGCTTTAATTTATAAAATATTTTATCATAATAAATAGAAGCTATTGTGAAGTCTAATTTAGAAAAATTGCAAGTGTATGTTATAGTGCAAATGGTGTTAAAGTGAACATATTTGCATTGTCTGCACTGCGTCTATTAGCCGTCGTGAAAGCCCAAAATACATACATACATATGTATGTATGTATGTTTAACCACAATAACAAAATTTGTTTTAATTTTTCGTACATTAGTTGCTGACCATTTTTATTCCGAGTGTTCCTTGTGTCATCTATATGCAGCTTTTGGAAGAAGTAAAGAATAAAAACTACTTAAACTGTGAAATAAAAATTTTATTATATACATACATACATATATGAAAGTTTCTGCAGCAAAAGTTTCATACCGTCATATGAAACGTAAAACGACACAACTGCATTTTTTATTTTTTTTAATTTACAGGATGAAGCAAAACTGTTTATAAAGGGGCTGTGTACATATTACGTAACGCTGTTTTCAGAGATTTTATACCCCCCCTCTGTAACGCTTTGTAATAATTTTTCAGTGCAAAATTTTCAATCCGTAACAAAATCTTTAACCCCCCACAGCCCCCCATTGGAGCGTTACGTAATATGTGCACAGCCCCAAAGTAGTATAAGTGATAGTTGTTTAGAAAATTAAAAATTTATAGACATGGACTTTGATAAATTAACCAATAATTGATCAAAATCCCCATTTTTATTTTTATTTATTTTTTTATTTTTTATTTATTTAAAAGTTTCATGTGACGATATCGCCACATAGGGAAACTATGCTACATATCGTTCATTGATTGATGCCTCTATTTTATTAAAAAAGAATCATTTTTGAAATGCTAAAAACTACATATTTTCCTAAACTAAGTTATTATATAACAATACTCAAAGTGATCAATGCACTGTCAACTTAATGTTCTGCGCTTATAGCTAAATTCATTCGATACTTCACTTATAATCCTAAGATTTGTTCCTGCTTATAGACAGCATGATAAGCATTACGTATCAAAACATAAGGGAAACAAGATTCCAATAAATCCATTGTTAAGAATGGCGATTGTTTAACAATTTCATCCAGCAGCAAATATATGGATTCGCGATTACGTGTAGCCTCACGATCCGATTCTTGACCCAATCTTAATAACGAAGAACTGGCCAAAGCCAAAAACTCTTTCATTCGATCCTCAATATCATTTTGGCCACAAATGGTGAAAAGAGCTCCGAAAATATTATTTATGGCAACAGACATGCAGTGAGTGTTATTGGAATGACCGTCGATGGTTGCCCGATAAAAGGAATTTTCATTACGTGCCAATTTTGGTATCGATACAGCGACAAACACCATTAACAGGCAAGCAGTTAAATGTTCGCCTTCATCAAACTCTGGCTTTTTCGATTTCAGTGTAGCTGATAATGTGGGATCTACTTTACACATTAGACCAGCTGCCGCTGCCATTTCAGAGGCAACACGTATTTGATCGCCGCCCGGCAAGTGTTCTTGGAAATCTTTTATTGAGCTCAATAAAAATGGAATACGTTTTTCCAATACATCAACTAAAGCCTCATGAATTAAGTTGCGGAAACATAAAATCACACCAATTATAGTCATTCTTTGCAATACTCGGTCTACATCTTGCAAACGTTTGAACTGTTCTTTCATCACTTCGGGTTTATCGAAACTTGTGCGTAAAGTAATCAAAACCTCTTTATTGACGCCCACAAGAGATTTCAACTCTTGCACTTGATTGGCTATATGCCACATAAGAGTTTCATTTAAGGTCTTGATGCCATACGGTCCAACCAATTCGGCTAAAGCTCTTAATTCATTAAGATCGGAAAACTCTTGGGGATTAAAAGGTACCCATCCTTCGGGAGAAATCGGTACAAATGCTTTTTGGTTATTGCTAAACACAATGTTACCAGCTGATACACGTCGCAGTAAAACTTCGGTGTACCTTAAATAATAAAGAATTATGTATAAAGGTTTTGTTAAATCATATGAAAATTAATATTATCAGGCTCAAGTTCTGTTTTTATTGAATTAATGAAAATTCAAATTACTAAGAGTTTTTTATGTTGGAAGAACATTATTATAACCAATCAGTTTAGCAATAATTCTTAATTTTTAAAACATACCAACTATTGTATAGAGCAGCTATGGTCTTCTCTCCATGTGAATCTAAGGCCTGAGTTTGCTGTAGCAGGCAGTTGTTGAAAACACGGGTCATATCGATGTGCACATAGTTCTCCACAGTCTGTAAGACGTTCATATAAGCCCTGACCGAGGCTAACAGCTCTGAGGGTTTCGCTATTTCCATGGTCTCCTGATTAAACATAACCATTACGACTAAATCGCGAGAGAAACGATGTTCCAAGTTCTGGCATAAATACTCGCGTGGTGCAAAAGCAAATTCCCACACATTTACAGTGGGACAATAGTTAATGGCAAAACATAATTCCGTTAATGCCATATGCAATTTATCCATGGTCGTTAGATCTTCACGTGTCTTACGATAGGACTCATCTCCGGGTTTTCTTATATCATCGAATTGTTTCTTAGATTTGTCTTTTTTCTTCCGTGCCGATTGTACCGAAAGTATTTTAGCGCAATGCTTTGGTAACAAACCATCGGCCATAGTACATTGTTCATCACAAATAGTGGTTATAATATTCTTCGCCTCTTTGGCCATTTCTTCTAGAAATATATTAACCACACTTAAAGATCGTTCTCGTATATGATGCCGTTCCTCTGGGCACATTTCATGTGTACAATTTTGAAAATGTGAACATATAAGAGGAAATGCGATAATGTAACGATTTTGTGCCGGGAATTCTAGGCACATGTGAAATTGATCATCAAACATTTTACTGTAAAAACAAAATATGCTCAAGTCAGATGTTTCCACTAGAATTTCATCCAAATTGTCCACCACACGTGTGTGAAACACCATTGAATCTAGTAAACGTGCCAATTCAATATGCTCTTGTATGCGTAAGACAGCTTTACTAACGCTCATATACGTTTGCAGTCGAAACCAATCCAAACGGAATGCTCTGAAATCAAAAAGTTCATTCTCTTCAACTTGCTTCACAGTCAAACCAGAAGCTGTATTGTACAGAGAAGAGAAAATAATACTCTCATCTTCCGAACACATTTGTAAGGTTTGCATGCGTATATTTAGATCTGTAGAATCGAAGCCGGAAAGATACTGCACATAATAACGCTGCATCACTTGACTGTATTTACGTACTAAGGCACGTAATTCTTCCATATGGAATAACAATTCCGGTAATTGGCGGTCAACGAGATCTTCGTTGCTTTTACCTTAAATTAAGAAATATACAAAAAGTATTTTTTCAAAATCATTGATAGTTTTTAGGAGCTTAATTAATTTAAAATAAATTAAAAAGTATATTTAAATATTTTGAATATAATCACTTTGGCATATAATACTTTAAATAAATAATTAAGCTGCGATAGAAAATTGAATTTTTTCTTTCCCCTTAAAATTTATTTTTTCGTGATCTCGATATACATATGTATGTGTGTTTATTTAAAAAAATTACCTTTATTTTTCAGCAAAGGAGGATTGTCGTTATGTCTTAACAACCACAATATCTCATCTCTTGCCAAACAAAGTCCAATGAATATAAAAATAGCTTTAGGACCCAATAAACCAGGTTGATCGGTCATTATCAGTGCTAGTTCTTTTAAAGCAGTACGCAGAAATTTTCTACGTTCCCGATGCATTAGGGAGGCTTTTTGTACAGCACTTGAATACGCCTCTTTAACTTCACTGATACGTTTGTTATATCCCTTAATACCGTCAAAAAATGTTTGTATATATTGATGTATTTGTAAAACTTCATCACGGAATAAGGCTACAACCCAACATGATTCTAAGGCAGAAATCCAAATTTTATTAACTTCTGGATACTGGGCCAGCACTTGGTGATTCAACAGAAGCCCAAAAATAATCCAACGATCCATTGCTTCCAAAGACAAATATTCACTGGACATTGTATCGGTACGTACAGCTTTAAGAAGTATTGCTGGATTGCCGACTAAACTAAGCTTTTGCATTTCACGCCATTTATCTGCCGGCAGATTACGTAGTGGATAGATGATAGTCAAAGAACGCAAAGCATTCGTTAGCAAACGTTGATGTGGTATAAATTCCTCCGACAGCTTTTTCAAAGGCACCTCATAATCCAAAATCATTTGACCGAGCCGTGGAAAGCCAGGATCAGACTGACTGTTTTGCAATTCATAAGCAGCATTATAAAGACCCAAAACAGCTTTACGATCTTCAACTCTAGATAGAAGTATCATTAGTGAGACGTACGTTACTACCAAGTCCAGATAATTTTTTGTTAATTCAAAATTAAGCGTTATATCTAAATGTATTTGGCAAGCATCCATGGTAGTAAGCAACTCGCAGACGTTATCCTTAAAATCCAACAAATCCACAAAAGTATTATAATATAGAGATAATGATTTTGTTATTTCTGCTTTAATGTTTACAATGGCATTTAGACCCTTTACATCAATATTGGGAAATCGTTTCACTATAAATTTAATCGAAGACTCTAAAGATTTTTCTGACAAAAATCCCGGTTTAGATTTCGTGTCCCCGCAGGCTTTTTTGATATTATACACTCTGGTCAGAATGCCCAATCCGCGGTCATTGAGAATTATCAACTTTTCAGCGATTTTCTGCTGATTTGGATAAATAGGTCGAGCCATAACAGACAAATATTTTTTATTACTTTAAAAGAAGTAGCAACACAAGGCACGGAAGAGCAAAAATGATGATGGCTGAAAATTTGACCCCACCTAGAAAATACTGAATGCACTTTTTCTTTCCAAACCAGTGGTATTATATTTAAAATTTTTCAAGATAATACCAAAATCAATTTTCTATTGTAAATTTCACTCTAAATTATTGTAATCATTTTGTCAAAATTTAGATTTTATGCACAAAATTCAGTTTTATATCTTTTTAGATTAAAATTAATGACAAACTTTTTGCCATCAATACAATAATAATTATTATTATTAAGTGAGCTGCATCTATACAAAGTGATAGTAAGATTGCAAGTGTGTTGTTGGGTATAGAGGATTTAAATATGTCAAACACAGCTGTAGGCTGTTGGCAATAAATCCACAGATAAAATTATATCTACAAATATATACATGCCAAAATTGATACATGTTTTAGAATTTTTGCATATAGATTAAAGTTTAGTGCATATACATTTATATAATCACGCCTTATAGATAATAAGTTATTTACTTGTAATATAAAATGTTATTTGGTCATGAGGCTAATTATATTACAAAATAAATGAAAAGAAAATTAAACCAGAAATGGTGTACACCTGAGCTATCCAGGCAATCTGGTATGACTTCTCATTGTTTCGCCTTATTTACTTGAGTTACCCTGTTTGACACCGGCTGATTTCTACTACATTCTCTCTTCTGCAAAGAATTGCACCACAAAATACATTATGTGATTACTGCTTATTGGATTTTGAGCACGTTGCTAGTTTTTTTAATTGGTGAATCTACGGTTTATTTTTATAAAGAATAATTAAAAATATTTTGCAAAAATTGTATGTATTAAACTAAAGTAAATATTCTTAAATAGGTATTAAATTAATTTTAGTAAAAAAATTGCTAGAAAATGTTAGCAGGTAAAAACGGCATAGATGACGGCAAACTATGTAGGGAAGATGTGTGTCGCATACCGGAGACCATATCTTTTCCCGGCGAAGAAGAACATGTTTTAAACGAGTGGAAAGATAATAAAATATTCGAAAAATGTATGCAACTTTCGAAAGGAAAACCCAAGTAAGTAATGTTACAATAAACGTAAATTCTAATTAAAGTTGCATCATAAATAAATAAGTATGTATGTATGTATGTATCTGCAGTGTTTTCGTAAATTCAGTAAAGATTAGCAACACATTAATGTTGATAATATTTTAGGTATACCTTTTACGATGGCCCTCCTTTTGCCACCGGTCTGCCCCATTATGGTCATATTTTGGCTGGTACCATTAAAGACATTGTAACACGCTACGCATATCAGCAAGGCTATCATGTCGACCGTCGGTTTGGTTGGGATTGTCATGGTCTTCCAGTTGAATTTGAAATTGACAAAGTTTTAAATATACGAGGACCTGAAGATGTAGCTAAAATGGGTATTGCTGCTTATAATGCAGAGTGTCGCAAAATAGTAATGCGCTATGCTAAAGAATGGGAAGATATTGTTACACGTATGGGCCGATGGATAGATTTTAAAAATGATTACAAAACTTTATATCCTTGGTACATGGAGTCTATATGGTGGGTATTCAAACAGCTGTATGACAAGGGTCTAGTTTATCAAGGCGTTAAGGTTATGCCTTATTCAACAGCCTGTACCACTGCTTTATCAAATTTCGAATCTGGTCAAAATTATAAGGAAGTTGTTGATCCCTGTGTTGTTGTGGCCTTAGAAGCTATTGGTAACGAAAATACATATTTCTTGGTGTGGACAACTACTCCATGGACCTTGCCATCGAATTTTGCATGCTGCGTGAATCCAAATATGATGTATGTCAAGGTAAGATTTGTTTACATTTTTTCATCAGTGGTAGTATTGGGTAAATATATAGCACGAGTCCACCCAATTGGTTCAATTGTTGGATTATGATGTATTGTAAACGACACCTAAAGACAACTTTTTCCAAAAATTAATTTGAAAAATGTTAGCATTTGAGTTTCGTTTAAAACAACTTTACCGTTCAAATATTTTTGAATTTAACAGTGAAATGTTAAATAACATATTCGTCAATCTATTTATCTCTGTTAGGTCACCGATATTAAAACTGGTCGCTTTTATATTCTCGCCGAAAGCCGTTTAACTTACGTTTATAAAACAGAAAGCGAGTATAAAATCATCGAAAAGTTTGCTGGTAAAACTTTGGGTGGTGCTCATTATAAACCTGTTTTCTCATATTTTGAAGAACGAGGTCAAGAGGTGAGGGCATTCCGTATATTAGTTGATGATTATGTTACAGAAGACTCTGGTACTGGTATTGTCCATAATGCTCCCTATTTTGGTGAAGATGATTACCGCGTATGTTTACAAGCGGGCTTGATAACGAAATCTAGTGCTGTTATTTGTCCTCTGGATGATGCCGGTCGTTTCACTGATGAAGTACAACATTTCAAAGGTCTTTATGTCAAGGATGCTGATAAGCAAATTATTGCTCATATGAAAAATAGTGGTAATTTAGTGTCAGCTGGGCAAGTTAAGCATAGTTATCCATTCTGCTGGCGTTCTGATACTCCTTTAATTTACAAAGCTGTTCCTTCTTGGTTCGTTAGAGTGGAACACATGTCGAAAAATTTATTGGCCAGCAGTTCTCAAACGTATTGGGTGCCTGACTTTGTTAAAGAAAAACGATTTGGCAACTGGTTAAAAGATGCTCGTGATTGGGCTATTAGCCGAAACCGTTATTGGGGTACACCTATTCCCATATGGAGATCGCCCAGTGGTGATGAAGTAGTTTGTGTGGGTAGCATTAACGAATTGGAGCAATTGTCAGGTAAACGTATCACTGATTTACATCGCGAAACAGTAGATGATATAGAAATACCATCTGCCATACCCGGAAACCCGCCACTACGTCGTATTACTCCTGTATTCGATTGCTGGTTCGAATCCGGAAGTATGCCTTTCGCTCAACAACATTTCCCTTTCGAAAATGAAAAAGATTTTATGAGCAATTTTCCAGCTGATTTCATAGCTGAGGGTATCGATCAGACACGTGGCTGGTTCTATACTTTACTTGTCATCTCCACAGCTCTTTTCAATAAGGCTCCCTTTAAAAATCTTATTGCCAACGGGCTGGTTTTAGCTGCCGATGGCCAAAAAATGTCGAAACGTAAGAAGAATTACCCAGATCCATTGGAAGTTGTTAAAAAATATGGTGCCGATGCTCTGCGTTTATATTTAATCAATTCTCCGGTTGTGCGAGCCGAAAATTTGCGTTTCAAAGAAGAAGGTGTGCGTGATATTATTAAAGATGTATTCCTTCCTTGGTATAATGCTTATCGTTTCCTATTGCAAAATATTGTGCGATATGAAAAGGAAGATTTACAAAATAAAAGTCTCTATACTTATGATAAGGAGCGTCATTTAAAGAACATTGAAACTTCTTCAGTCATCGATATTTGGATTTTATCTTTCAAAGAATCATTGTTGGAATTTTTTGCCACTGAAATGAAGGGTTACCGTCTCTATACCGTTGTACCAAGATTAACTAAGTTCATCGATCAGCTAACAAATTGGTATGTTCGTTTAAACCGCCGTCGCATTAAGGGCGAATTAGGCAAAGAGGAATGTATACAATCTTTGGATACTCTCTACGATGTACTTTTTACCATGACAAAAATGATGGCACCCTTCACACCTTTCTTGGCTGAGTACATATTCAAACGTTTGGTTTTGTTCCAGCCTAAAAATTCCACAGAAAACGCCGAATCGGTGCACTATCAAATGATGCCCGTATCCAATCGCAATTTTATTAGAAACGATATTGAAAAATCAGTTGGTCTCATGCAAGCTGTAGTAGAGTTGGGTCGCGTCATGCGAGATCGTCGTACACTTCCCGTTAAATATCCCGTTTCGGAAATCATTGTCATACATAAAGATCAGAAGTGTTTGGACGCAATTAAGAGTCTGGAAGACTTTATTCTAAGCGAACTGAATATTCGTAAATTGACTTTGAGTTCAGACAAGGAAAAATATGGTGTAACATTAAGGGCAGAACCCGATCACAAGGTGGGTTGAATATTAATTATTAGTTTTTCTTTTATTAATGAATTTTTAATTTGTAGACTTTGGGTCAAAGATTGAAGGGCAATTTCAAATCTGTTATGGCTGCCATAAAAGCACTAAAGGACGAAGAAATTCAAAAATATTTACAACAAGGATATTTCGAAATCGAACAGCAGCGCATTGAGTTGGAAGAAGTACGTGTCATATATTGCATTTCCGGACAAGTTGGTTCAAACTTTGAAGCGCACAGTGACAATGAGGTATTGGTTATCATGGACATGACGCCCAACGAAGAATTACTCGAAGAAGGGTTGGGCCGCGAAGTTATTAATCGCGTGCAGAAACTCAAAAAGAAAGCTCAACTCATACCAACCGATCCAGTCATAATTTACTACGAATTGAATGCTTCTAATCAGAAGAAGACCGAAGCCGATCAAGTACTTAAAGTTATGCACAATTATCACGGAATGATTAAAACTGCCATCAAATCTGATTTCGAAAAATATAATGCTGCTGAAGCTGGCAAAAAACGTGTTATTATAAGCGAAAGTGTAGATCTAAAAGGAATAGATCTTAAACTTACCATTTGTTCGACAGAGGAAGTGCAACTACCAGCTCTAAAATGGGTTAATGTAGCATTGGCAACAGACTTAACACCACGTTTTGGCAAATCAAATAAAGCATCTTTGCTCTTGGAAAGTTCAGTTAACAAACAATTGATTGCCTTAGAGCAAATGAAAAAAGAAATAGATAATTTATTTGGTATCTATGGTCTGAACTACAACATTTACTGGTTTCACCAAGGAAAAGTTACTGAACTTACTCAAATCGATAATTCTCTTAGTGGAAAATTGTTGCTCATATCTCGTTCAGCTGAAGAGGCCACTAAGTATCCTCAAGATGCTTACGCAAATATGCCTTATTGCAAATTTGTCAACAAATCTGGTTCAACTGTTTTCACCGAAAATCCGCTGGGATTTTCTTTAAATGCATAATGATTCTTTAAACGTTAAATTTACAAAAATCACAATATTTGAATAGTGATTCCTTGAATAGTTAAATATTTATTTCCTTTTTCCATTTACATAAGTATATTTAAAATTTATAAAAAAAAGTTTGGATTTTCTACAATTACATAAGGATACGTTCCTGTTTTTTTTTAATGTAATACTTTTTTTTCACAATAAATGAATTTTATTTTCAGTTAATAGCGCGATGTTAATAATTAATTTTACAGCTTACAGGAAATACAAAAAAAAAAACAATGCCGGCACAATGCACTGGATAGGTAGGGGTCATCCCCTGAGTACTGTTCCTTATAAATAAAAAAAAGTACTTTCTCAGCTGTGTTAAGTGAATTCGCCTTAATGCTTACAATTAGTTCTTACGTACCTCTGTTGAACGTGATTGAAATTCTAATGCATACAAAATACTTGCGAAATTTAAATACAAGAATAAGCTCGTTACCAAGTTCATGTTAAGCTAATATTTTTCACAACAAATCCTATTTTGCATATTTTATAATTAATCCATTAACACTTCCGGTTTGAATTTCAAGGTGAATTCGCCCAAAAATTTCGTTTACTTAGAGTTTTCTGCAAAACCCTAAAACCATTTTTAAAAAATTGGTCCGAATAACTACAGCATTCACATGTAAGATTTTTGCCGCCACAAATGCAAATTCGCTTTTGCCTAGATGTATCTGTTTTTTAATCTGGCAATGCTATTTTAGATAAAAAATAGTTGGCAAGTAATTTACTGTTATGTTTACATACATACATACATCACTGTTATTTTGTATTTGTTACTGGTTTAACTTAAAATAACCGCAATGCATTTTAAAATTGAACATGAGTTTAATAAACTCTTAACCCCAACCGGAGAAATTTCCACTCAAAACATTTTGAACAGGCATGCGCAAAAAGAGACCAGATATTAGATAGAATTAACTAACGGCAACTTCGCCAAACACGAAGTTGGAAAACATTGCCCATAACGAGAAGTATGGATTAACAAAATACACGTATAACGTTGCGGTCGGAAAAATAAATTAAATTGAATTTGAGAAAAAAAATCATTCCTTTATTCTTTTCTTTTTATACAAAAGTGAAAAACATAAATTTCATCAAAGTTATTCAATATAATAAATGTTTTTTGTCATAAAACTTACAATTTAAGTGACATAAAAAATCCATTATGTTTAAGCCGATAAATCGATAAAATAAGAAAAAGTATATGGTTACAAAAATTTTCAAGAGCTTATCGGAACTCATTTAGATGCTCTAGATGACAAAAATAAGAAAATAAGTTCTAAAAAATATGTTTATCTATTTGTTATTGTGAAAGTTTAATGTAAAATTTTCATTTAATTTAAATTCAAACAAAATAAATACATACATACATACATAAGTATGTATCTCTTATATCTTTTCTAAAACAAGTGAAAAAATCTTATCATAAGTTTTTTTCTTTATACAAATGTGCACATACATACTTACATACATACATATGTACATAAATGTACCATATAAGAATTCATGAAAAATGGCTGCGTAGTCTGAAAGAGAAGAAAGAAAAAGCTTCTCAAGTTTTGAAGGAGAAAACAAACAAAAAATTTAAATATTGTTTATAGCAGGATATCAAACAAAAGCAGTTGTTTTACATATTAAAAGTAACGGTAATATATAAAATCACTTATTATATATAAATTAAAATAGCCTTACACTTCAATGAGCTAAAAAAAAAATTTAACATCCCCCTTTGTGCGCCTCGTGCTAAAATTTAAAATTAAGAAATCTACGAGAGATTGAGTTAAATTAACGAGTGAAAAACGGTAAATATGAAAATAGCGGTTAATTGAAAATGAGAATATCTCGCACTCACTTCCTGTGTTTCGGAACAACAATATAAAAACAAATACGAAAATTAAAATAAAAACAAAACAAATAATTTTGAGAGAAATTAAAGCATTTAGCGACAACAACTAGTACAACGATAATAAACAAACAGCTACAAAAACATCCAACAGTTCCTTAGGCACGGGACTTAAAGTAATCAAAACAAAACTGGCACCTGTTTTACCATCGAGTACCATAGCAGGTGGGACTACAGCAACCGCAGCAGCAGCTGCTGCTGCAGTCCGTCTACCGGAGGCCACATATAAAAATGTTAACAGTATTAGCGCATTTAATGGCAGTGTGGCCGTTCCAAGTTCCAGCATTGGGCTCGCTACCACATTTCTTCATGAAACTCCAGCCACAGCCCCCATAACTAAATTATCCATTACACCGCATTTGATGTCACCCACTCACAATGTCCCGGGCTATGGCAACAATGTGTCTATAGTCAAAAGCACAGGCGTCTTAGGAGCATCATCCGCACCAGCTGGAACTGGAGTAGGAGCAGGTACTTCAGTTATATGCAGCAGTGATAGTGGCATATCGTCGATAATATCATCGACACCATCCTTAACACAACTATCCCCACCACCGGTTTCTAATGCAGTGTCTTTGGCCATTTTAGCCTCCAGCATAGTTACTACCTCCAGTAATTGCACGATAACCAATAACGGCGGTAGCAGTAACAGTTGTACACCTGGCAGTGGCAGCGGTAGTGGAGGACGGTGCAGCCCAATTATAGGAGGAATAACAGCGAATCTAACAAACGGATTGGCTTCATCATCCTGCATTTATGGCGCTGTAGCTGCTGCAGGATGCGGAAGTCCTCTTTTATATGCCGAACGCACATCGCCAGCTTTAAATATGATGCTTGACTCGGGCAAAGCGCAAACTCTGAGTCCTTTACAAAATGCTTCCATTGGAGTCTCAATGGCTTCGTATACAGCTGGTAGTGGTACTTTAACTTCAATAGCCGTCTCAACGGCAGTTAGTACGCAAGCAAAAACCGGCTCAGGAACAAATTATTTAAATACTATAAAAATTTTGGGACCCGCTGCATCAATCGATCTTGGCACATCACCACTTACACACCGCAATTATCCCAGCATGAAAGGTTTTACCTTTCGCAGAAGTTTTGATGATAAAATTATTTCTGTTTCTACATCGGCTGCCTCTGACCATATTAACAGTCAATCACAGACATCTTTAGGCGGACCAGTCATATCAGCAGCTTCCTATATTTCTCATTTTCCAGCCACATCATCACATCACCATCACTACCATCACCATTTACAACAGCCATCCCAACAGACTCCTCACTTTGCCCACTATCATCCACAACACACTTCACACTTACATCACAATCACAATCACCTTCACCATGCCACCCACTCAGCCCTACATCATCAGTTAATTAATGCGGGCTTTCATAACAATTTTATGGGCATTTCATCGTCTGCGGTCAAACATTCTATCGCCTCTGCCAACTCAGCATTACCCTTCTTGCCTTCGCCTCTGTATGCACCACTTACGTCGTCACAGTCGACAACAAAACTATCACATCGTGATGATTTCCTACAACAAATTGGATATTTGCCAACAACTCGTATTTATAGCACTCCATCCAGTCTAGTGGATGAGGATAAAGCACAGCAGGATTTTTTGTCATTATCCTTGTCGCCCCCATTAAATCGACGTCGTGATATGCCTGCATTGCGTGGACCGTACGTAAGTCTGTAAGTATCCTCTTTCATATCATTCATAAATACATTTGTACGAGTACATTCATATGTACTTGTATTAGTTCTTTTATTCTTTGCTCTCCTTTTGGCTTACATACTATTACATAAATAAATAAGTATAAATGTATGTAAGTCGGTTTACGTATGTGTCAGTGATTTTGTTATTATACAGTCTTATTAATACATTATTAAAACGTTTGTTACAATTTCTATTTCCTGTTTGTTTGACTTTATGCTGCCATTATTTAATGAACGACTAACTGCATTTGTGTTCGTAGCCTTCTGTGTGTGGTGAATTCATAATGAATTGTGTTGCATTTTTCATTAAAATCTAATTGTAAGTGTGTTAAGATGATGATGGTCCGTCCTCCTGGAAAAAAAGTATTTAAGTAATTTTGCGTTAAATGATTTTTTTTTTCACAGTAACCATTAAATAATTCCGAAATAGTTGAAAAAGAAATATACTGATGTGCTTTAAAGACAATTTTATGGTGTTTTAATCGTTGAAATCAGATAATCCGTTTTACAGTTTTTATTAAATATATTAGAGCGTCCGCCTAATTTTCCAATTGTTTATCCGGAAGAAGCTGCACAAAGGATTAACGAAATATCAAAAAATAAATTTTTATAAATTTTTTTTTATCTCAAGCTCAAGAAACAAATATGTATTATAAAGGGTGCGTAAATTTGAGATTAGGAAGTAAATTGGCTGTCAAATGATGAAATGTCAAGAATTGAGCTGTCATCATTTTACATTTATTTAATTAAAAGGAAGGCTACACTCTTGAACCAAGAATTTTAATTGTGAAAATTTACTATCATGAGAAATTTCCCTGTCGCATAATTTCTTGATTTGGCAATGTCAATTAGGCGACTCGATCTTGTGATTTAACACCACTGGACTATTTTCTATGGGTCCATTTGAAGCACCAGACTTACGTGAACAAATCACAAACAACTGACGCTCTAAGATATGAAATTCGGCGCTGTGGTTCACAATTATGTGAAAAGAGCGGAAAAACGGGGCTAAATTCCTTTATAATTCTGTAAATTGCTGATAAGTGTGAAAATTTTATAATAAATAACCCATAGTTTCGTTAAATGCTTACAAACACGTATACGAATACGTATTGTTAGGAATAGCTGGTATTAAATGTTACTCATACGTAATTATTAAAACAAAAAAAAAAAACAAATATGGGGTACGTAATAGTCAACGTTGCCAATTTAGCATATTTAATGCATTTTTTTTAATCTGATTTAGCATTCAAAACACACATACATACATACACTCTCGATCAGATGATTAGAATTACACGTAAAATTCTGTTTTTAATAGGACATATCTTCTAATATATAAAAATCTCGTGTCACGATGTTTGTTATCGAACTCCTCCGAAACGGCTCGACCGATTTTAATGAAATTTTTTATGCATAATTTTTAATTCAATTTTTATTCTACAATGAAACAGTGCTGGTTATTACGAAATTCCCTCATCACTGTTTGGAAATTACTAATAATCAACACAAACTCATAGTCCGTTATCATCAAAGTATTCTACTTTGTAATTTAACGTTTTTGTTGTTTTTACTCTATATTAGGGAATTAAAAATTAATTCTAATATTCTATTTCTGTTGAAAACTGGTTAAATAATTGATATTCTTCTCAATTAGTATCCACTTTACGAAAATTGTAAAGATGGACAATTGAACGCTGATGAGAGGTGTAGCGGCCTTGAAATCAGTACTGATACGTTCTGCTAAAAACTGATTGGATATAAATAACAATATTTTTCAACATAAAAAAACTCTTAGTAGTTTTGAATTTTCATTAATTCAATTAAACTGAACTTGAGCCTGATAATATTACTTTTCATATGTTTTAAAGTATATTTTAAACCACTAGGGGCACGAGGAGGAACTATTAACTCAATTCGTATTTCAAACAGTACAAAATTATTTTTGTTGTTGAATGACAGATGGCGCTACGTCCGCCTCATTCACGAGATGCGTCATCGTTCGTATTTCAAGTAGAACAAAATTATTTATGTTGTTGCAGGACAGATGGTGCTACCTTCGCCTATCAAAATTGGAAAAATGGGTTGATGAGTGGGTAGAATGGTTCCCCCATATAAAAAAGTAGCTTCATCATCTAGTCTTGTTATATTTTTTGTTGATACTAAAATTTTAGTATCATCTAAAATAACAATGAATACATTAAAGTTTAATGCAACAATATTCAAAAATTTCTTTAAAAAAAAGTCCATTACTTTTTATTAAACGTTAGTTAGAGTTAAGAGCCAAAGTCAATGTTTGCCGTTTGCAAGGGGTACTTAAAAGATATTAAAAACTATGGAAGTGAGAAATGCGTGGAAATCGTCACTTTTAACACAAACAAAATCAGGTTGTTCACAAGCGATTTAGAATTTATGAAAATTAGTGCATATCTGTTGAGAGAAACTTATAAGGCTCTGTTGCAATCCGATTTTAGTACAGCTGATTGAAAGAGGTATAACCCAAAATGCTCGTCTTCTTAATTGATCACTATATTCTCCCGATCTCTAAACTTTGTTCAAAATATTTGGTGGCTCCTGAAATGACATTTTATTGTAATAGTATTTGAATTCTCGCTATACAGCCAGTACATACTATTAAAATGTCTAATATATTATTATTACTGATGAACCGAATGTTCAAATAAGATAATTTTTTTTTAATATTGGTGGGGGGGAAAGAAAATATTAATCTTCATATATCTGCCCAACTAAACCAATGCCTGTTTTGAAATTCCTTCTAACACAAAATATAGCCTCCAGCAAAATCTTGTGGTGATTAGATGGGGGGAAAGGTGCAATTTTCTAAAATAACAAAATATAAAAAGAAGTGTACACATAACAAGCAATAATTTATACGTACAAATGTTAGTTTTATTTTATGAGAATGGCGGTAGGGAAGCACACCGGGTATAGCTATTTAAATTATAAATAAATGCACTTTTAATTAAAATAAGTTAATTGGTTCTAATCATATGAAATATGTTTTGTTTTCTTTTTTTAAAGAAGCTTTAATATATTAATGAATTTAACCTTAATGTTGTTATTTTTGCAATCTTAAGAAAATGTTTTTTCCAATAGTAGTTACGTTTTAACTGTCGACAAAAAATTTGAAAATATGTATCTCCACTAAAAAGATATTTACTAAAAAGAAAAATTCAAGTGGTTCTAATCATATGACCGAGAGTGTATATAAATATCTGTGTATATGCATATACATATACATATGTATGTATATATACATGTGTATGTATGTATATAGATACATAGATACATTTTTCTAAATCTCAAGCCATTGTGCGACACTGAAAACAACAACAAAAATCACGAGGACAACGTCATCAGTAAATAAGTTAAGGAGAATATAATAGCAGGTGCATAAGATATTCTCAGAGAACTTTGTACTAAACGAAAATTTTGCGACCCGTCTTTGTCTTTGAGGGGTGTCAAACAAATTGAGTACAATTGTCCGTAGTTTTTTAAAAGTCACAATAAATGCAAGTGACGCTGTTGAATAAGTGACGATTAAATGCTAAACAACTACACGAAATAATTGTATTCATGTGTATACTATTTGCATGCACACCATACAGCTAGCAACATTTAATTAGATGCTTATTGCTGTTGGTCTAGACATTAAAAAAAAGTGCATTTAGTTAGTTTACGTTAGCAATTTGGGCAAAATAGTGGACGTAGTGTCGTGTCAGCAGCCGATATTTTTAATTTCAAATTAAGAAATATGTATGTATGTATGTATTTTCAAAATTTTAGTTAATTTTTTTTTGAATGTGTAGAAACTTCGTAAATTCAAAAAAATATTTCAAATTAATTGTTTCGTTTAATTTTCAATGTCAAAAATACAAAAAAAAAAAAATCATTTTAATTATTTCATCAGCGAAAATGTTATAATAAATTTTTTTTAAATAATCAAATTATTTCCAGATGTACGAAAACTGTACTTAATTACCTTTCTAATGATATATAAAAAGTAGTACTTTGCCTTAAATAATACATTTTTAATGGAACTGTTGCATTAGTGCCTACTACGCGCTTCAAAAATGTTCTTATAAGCTATACAGAATGTTAAAAGATTGTGTTCGATACTTAATGCACGCCAATTGAGTTTTTCCTTTTCAAACTCAAATTTATCTACATATACATATCCAACAAGTTTTTTTTTATGTATAGCCGACACATAATCGCTGATATAAAAAATTTAATTTTACGGGTGCCGCCGTGGCTGATAGGTAGCAATGCTAGACTAGTAGTCCGGAGGTTGTCGGTTCGATTCCGGCCAGAGATCCTGGGTGTTTTCTGCAGACAAGCTAATCGCTTTGCGGGGTTGTGTTTGTTTTTTTGAAGCGAACATACTCAAGGCCATATACATACATACATATGCATATGTAAATACGTATATAGAACGTAAGTAACAGATCGAAATAAAATTTTTGGGTTTTGCCCGTTTCGCGATGAATACTCCTTTATATCATTACTAGCCTATACCGGTGTGCTTCGCTACCCCCGCTCGTTATAAAATAAAATTAAAAGTATTTATATATCCTATTGTGAAAACTTAATGACGATAGTTAAGACTATATTACGATTTTTAATTTTCCTAAAGAGGGGCGTGGTTCCACCCACTTTTATCCTGGACCTTTTCCATATGCAAAAAGAATTTTCAAAATTGGCTCAAATATGGCGAAGTTATTTGATAAACAATTATTGTGGCGGGCCATTTGCGACACCCTGCCCCTACGCACAATTTTCAAAAACAAAAAAATTTAATGCACCTTTTTCATATGCTGAAAGAATTTTAAAAATTGATCCACAAATGGCGAAGTTATGCTTACTTTACATTACAAAATCTGTTAAAAACTACGTGGTATGAGTAACATAATTTAAAAAAGTGGGCGTAAAAGTGGGTGTGGTTGAAAAAAAAGTAGCCTATAATTCATCCGAGAGTTCCAGTTAAATACTGTGAAAATTGCAAGAAGATCGGTCCAAGGGTTTGGCCTCCTATAAGGAACAAACAAACAAACACACATTCGGTTTTATATATTAAGATATCCTTTATGTAAAAATTTTCCAATATATTGAGAAGTGCTCAGCAAAGTCACAAACCAACAACATTACAAAATACTGCACTGATGAAAAATTACATGAAGATATTCTTTCTAGACACGAGAGATAGTGCCGCAAGGCGACATTTTTACTCATTATTTTGAATAATTAGTTTTTAGTAAATATTTTCTTGTGATTATGAAAAAAATCCTGGAAGAGGCGAAAGTTGTATTTCCTGCATTTCCTAATTTTAAGTTTTACAAAATAGAATTTCTGTAAAAAACATTGATGGCAACCTTTTTGAATTTAAATTAAGAAATACTTCCAACATATTAGTTAATTTTTTTCAGTGTGTACAAATTTCGTAAGGGAAATATGCTTTTAAAGGTTGTTTTACCTTTGTTTGATTTATAGCATATTTTTGGCATATTTTTAACATATTCTAAAATATTATTTTTTTTAGAAATTTTTAGCACTTTTTCTTTATCCTCAGAACTTTTTACTGGTGAGTTCTTTACAAAATATTAATCTACATTAAGAGCAATATCTGGTTGAATCGTTCAAATTGTGAAAGTCTTTCTGGGCCTCTTTGCAAATAGGGGCTGTGCACATATTTCGTAACTTTGTTTTCAGAGATTTTATACCCCCCCCCCCCCCCCCACACCCTTCTTAACGCTTTTTAATAATTTTTCAGTGAAAAATTTCCAATCCGTAACAAATCTTTAACCCTTTAGAGCGTTACGTAATATGTGCACAGCCCCATAGCACATTTCAAAGTTGACGAGGTGTTCGCAATTACATTCAAAACTTTATTATTTATGATTGTCAGTTTAAATTTTCCCATTCCTTATTTCAAAAACAGAAGGATTAACTGTATCAATTTGATATTTAATATTGCTCACTGTAGACTTGAATATTTAGTGTATAAAACAGACAAAGTGTGCATACCATTATTTCCCGAAACTTCGTGTAACTTTGTTAGTTCTACTCTATTTAATTCCCAAATACTACCCAAATGAAGGGATTTTGAAGAACCACGCCTACTAACGTAAATAAAAACATAAAAAAATTTTCTAAAACGAATTTAAATAAAAAATTATGCTAAACCTTTTATTAAAATCAAAAAAAAGTAATAATCGGTTGCAAGTTTTACATAAAAAATATTTTAAACCTGAATTTTTTGTCGAAAATTTATTTTTTTTAAAGTCCAAAAAAAATTTAACCTTGAGCGGCTACAACTTACATAATTTTCAGACTTTTAAGGAACGGCTTTTTCATTTTTGATCGATGAAATATCCACTTCAATGTAGTTTACTTATTTCTTAAAATTTTATAATCGAAATTTTTGAACTTTGCCACGGTTTTTAGCAAAATGAGTAACTGTGCGTCGGATTCTGAAAAATCTAATTGTGTCTGATGTCAAGTGTTATACACGATCATATTTAAAAAAAAAACACAGTCCTTCGTCCTTCCTTTAAATATGTATAACATATATTTACATACATAAGTTGCTCCTAAGCAAATCTCATTGACTGTTTATAAATTTAGTTAAATATGTTGTAAGTACGTATGTAGGTGTGCCTGTACCTCCTCTTAAATACATATATTTTTGGCAAGAAATCCAAATATTAAAGTTGCTTTATTCGATTTTTCTACTTCTGTTGTTGGTTGACAAAATGTTTTATTTAGAATTTTGTAAAGAGGAAAGAACTAAACGCACGCAGGTAGACAGACGGACGCAGGTAGACAGACGGACGGACACACAACAATTTAATGAAATACATTATTTTAGTTTGCACATACTACATATTACAAACTGAATAGCTAGCTCTAGCTGCTTATTACTCACAATGGCTAATAAATACAGTGTGATTTCTACTCATGATATGTTCGCTCGCACATAAATATTTAATGTACTCAAATGAAAAATACAACGACTGAACTGAACGTCAACAGAAAATGGAAAACAAACGAAAAGTTGTATTTGCTGAAGAACAAGTAAATAATTCGGCGGACACTTCAGTCTGTATTTTTATTTTAATAATATTTTTTGTCTATTTTCATATTTTTTTCAAAACGAATAAGCGCATATTTTCAATTTGATCGTTATGTAAGCGCTAACGAAAATTAAATGAAAATAACGGTTAAATAGCGGTAAATTTCTGATTTCCAGAATTTCAAGTGATAATAAAAAAATCATCATGATTGCAAGTGTTTTTGAATGAATGTATGTATATGTTGCGACGGTGTTAGTGGGTGCGTGCGTGCCTCTCCTACATATGTATGTATGTATGTATGTGCAAACATATGTACATACACACTCGTATATATTTGTAATGACCGTGAAATTTAAACTAAAATGAAAATACTAAAGAAATAATTATAAGAAGAAAAAAAAAACGCAATTAAAGGAAATGCATGCATGTGTGATTTAATATAAAAATGTGTGAATAACAAAAATAGAAACTATTTAAAAAGACAAACAAAAAACTAACACGCTACTAAAATGGAATCCATCTCACAAATAGTGCTTGGAATGATGAGATTTCTCAAGCCTGCTGCTGCCAATACTACAATCACTGGATATTGTGAAATGAACTCTTCAAAAACATCGCAAGCGTTGTCAGTATTTATCAAGTCCCCCGATATATGCTTAAAAGATGACTATCCTTCCTGGAAATATTTGTACAAACTAATAGACTACTATGATATTTTTATACGAACAATTTTATTTTATATTTACTTTGCCGCGGAACAAGTTCTAAATCTAAAACATTCTCTTGCCGGTTGGCGAGAACAAATTTATGCTCATCAATATCAGTTGTGCTCAAACATTTTAATGAACAATCAATTGTTTGTGTTTATTTTAAAAATTCTATCGTTACTCTTGTTTTTATTTGTAATGCACTGGCTGAAGAAAAATAGCATAAATAGCAGAGAAAGTACACAATCACAGAAGCGGCAAAACAGCAAACCTGACACGCGTTCTTTAGCGCAAAACAAGTTGGAGAGTGCATTAACACCACAAATGATCATTTGTGAATTTGAATTTAAGACTCCAGGTGAATTGCGTGCAGAATCCGAGTTGGTCAATAATATCGTTATGCTCGATAGGGAGGAAAAGAAACGCCGGAAAAAGATTAGTAAAAAACGTAAATGTGTTTCGGCTGGACCAATTTTAATACATTTAAGAAAGTCTAAGAAATGCAAAAATTCTAATGCTCAGCCTTATACTGTAGTAGTTCTGCCACCTGTGGAAGCTCGAGATCATTATTTACCGGTGCGTTCCCAGCCTCTTGTTATTACCAGATGCCAACAGAAAGCTGAAAATGCAATTAGTAACGTGATGGATCCTGAGGAAACGGAAATTGTTTACATGTGTGTGTGTATATGTACATATTCAAAGAGTAACTAAGTATTTATAAATTAGCAATTCTAAAAAACTTTATAAAGTAATTTTTAGCCGATTAAAAAAAAATGAAACAGGTTATCAGTTCGGCTGTATTTTTTTAAATGTTTAAACCTCTATAACTCTTTTCTGTACGAAAGGGTTTGTTTTCAGTTTAGTTCAATAAAAATGATGAAAATCGAGGGGCAAGTGTAAAAATGAGCATATGCGAACCAGCATAAAAAGGTGCTCACGGTGGAAAGAAGTTGATTTTAATTTATCCAACTACATGTGCTGCTAACCAGACTACCGTGAATAACTTTTCTAAATTCTAAAATAAAAAAAAAAAAAAACTAAAACCAAATAAAAATATTAATTTGCAAAAACAATTATTAAACAATTATAAAGAAGATTATCCCATTTTGCCTAGTTGAGGATGTTAGATCTTGTATACCGAAATTCTTTGATCTAGCGTACGTACTCCCGTTAATACTTAGTAATATCAGCTGTTAATATATTATAGCTAAGATATTACAGTTATAGGAGCAACTCTCTCTCTCTCTCGCTCGCTTTTGCATGGAATTTAACTTTCAAATCTAATTATTATTTTTTTATCATTTCAGATCTGAGCCTCGTGGTACCTTAAGTACAACGGATGAAATATTTCCCGACTCACCCGAAAGCAGCTTATATGGTTCGGATGAGGAGCAAGAAGATGTGGCACAGTATTGTCGTGGTGGTTACCATCCAGTTGTTATTGGTGATATATTTGATAATCGGTTTCGAGTGGTACGCAAACTAGGATGGGGCCATTTTTCCACAGTATGGCTATGCAGGGATCTCAAGTAAGTGAATGCAAACTTAATATTCATACATACATATATGTATACATGCATATACGAGTATGTAAATTAAAAAAAATTCTTTAATTTTTCAGAGAAGAAAAATATGTTGCTTTAAAAGTTGTCAAAAGTGCTCCTCATTATATAGAGACGGCCGCAGATGAAATACGATTGCTAGAGGCAATTCGCGATGCTGATCCTTTGGATGCAAAACGTGAACGTATTGTACGTTTACTTAATCATTTCACTGTACGCGGTGTTAACGGTGTTCATACATGTTTGGTTTTCGAAGCTCTCGGTTGTAGCCTGTATAAATTGATTGTTAAAAACAATTATCAAGGCTTGGCGGTAGCTCAAGTTCGTAATATAATCAAACAAGTTCTAGAAGGTTTAGACTATTTACACAGTAAATGCAACATAATTCACACAGATGTAAAGCCGGAAAATATTCTATTGGTGATTGATAATGCAGCTGCAATGAATCAACAAATCGATGATGAAATTACTAGTCTGAGAATAAAAGGTGTCGATTTTCCAGATTCGTATAGTAAGTGTATAAAAAAACTTTTATTATTATTATTATTTATTCGTCGGCTAGCAGAAACATCGGCGAAGTAAAACAATTAATAAAATGCCTGCCAATACAGCTTAACAAAGTTAATGCGTCTACCTAACACCGGAGGCGCCGCAACACTGCTATAAAAATTAACATAACGCGCAAAGCAGAGTTGTAAATGAGTTAAGCCTTCTACATTTTCAACATCTATCTTCTCTACTCTATCCCTCTCTCTGAGTTCCGGCACAATGCACTGCATACGTAGGGGTCATCCCCTGAGTGCTGGTCCTAATTAAAAAAAAAAAAAAATTGCTTCTTTGCTTTCAAAAAAATCGTTATTTGTACATACCTACATATGCAAATATATACATATGTAGGTATAATAAATAGGCGCGACCAGTTTTTTTTTTCGTGTAGGATCTTATGGCCGCATTGTACAGTCAACTTTGGCAAAATTTATAAAATTTTAAGAGCATTTCCTGACAGATGTGCACAATCCATATCTTGTTAAAATCGGTTTAGTCTTTCAGTAGCTAGAAGAGTTGAAAGTTGCTACTAATTCATGTGAGTGTATTTGCTTAACGTTACAAAGAAATATCAAACAAACCTTGTACGCGGTTTGTAGAAAGAGCAGTTCAGTAAACTTGAAGGAAATGTGTGTAGGGAAGAAATTTTAGCACCATTTTTCATTTATTTTTTTCAAATATACTCCTACATAATTAAGTGTATCCATAATAAAATTATAAATATTTTGTATTTATTTTAAATGTAATTGTTCGAAAGATAGAACTTATTTGACATCGCTAAATGGGCAGTTAGTTTTATTGTATAGATTACTTCGGTTTAGATTAAGACATGTTTCTGAATTTTATTTTATAAATACAGTAGTAAAGTAGAGTTATGTATTTGTATAAAACTCGTATTAGAAATTTTTTGTCAAATTAACAAATGCATTTCTCTATTGCAGTAAGTTCAATAGAAAAACAAACAAAAACACGAGCAAAATGGCCATTACAAAACATCGAAATAACTGCAGCAAATACTACAACCAATACAGCTAATAACTCTGCCTCATCGACGCCTTTACTACCCTCCCTTAACGTTGGAGGAGGATGTATTGTTTCAAATCTGAGTGGCGACAAAGAAGACACATCATCGTTAACCTCAAAATACTCTAGTCTAATGGGTGATAGCATAGAGGGTAGCAGTACTGGAGGTGGCAATAATACACCATCTAACACGACGGGAAATCTTAACAATCGTTATCGTGCCGAAAAGAAAATCACTGCCAAGGTAAGTGACATTAAACTTTCAGCACTTTTCTATAGATGAGCCTAATAGAGCACTGCAAATGTTATTTACTTACAAACTTTAAAAACATTTTAATTAACAAAAAAAAAAAAAAAAAAAAAACCAAACAATTTAGTTAATTGGTTTACCAAACTTAGTATGTATATCAAATACAATCAATACCAGCTTGTTTGTGTCGTATTTATTTTATAGTTTCAAACAAAATATTTTTAATAATTTATTTATTTATTTTTTTTTATATTGTATATTTTATAATGCACCCTACACAAAAACAAAACATATTCTATTTAAATAACATAACTACACATTTGTTTAATAAATCAAACATTAAAATATTGTGTAAATAAATGTAAATGTTTATAAACTGAAAATCGAAAATGAAAATTCCGCCTCCCATTAAAAAAAAAAAACAAAAAACAATATTTAAAAATTAAACACAGTCTCTGGATGATGATGATGCAGAAGAGATTGATGTTAAAACAAAATTAAAACGACACAATTGTAAATACGACAACAATAATTTTAATAACAATGATGGTGCTCCTCAAACGGATCGTGAAATGAATCCTTTAAAAACTGCTAATCCAACAATATCGAAACTACCAACAACAACAACAACTGATGATGTTGATGATCCCAAACAATCAATTGAAACAACATCATCAATACTGCCATTGTCCCCACCAATTATACTAAATTCGAAAACAACAACAATAACAACAACAACAATTAACACGTTAACAACGTCATCAAAGGTAACCGTTGCACTTCATTCATACATGCATACATACATGTGTACATGTACATAAATATGTTGTGCTCGCAATTAAGAAAATACAAATCTCTGTTTTATTACTCATTTCTGTATTTAGTTGTTACATACACACTTACGAATTAATAATTTACATAATTTCTATACATTGCAAACAATAATGCATTTTATTATATTCTAGTATAAAATTACAGTCACAAACAGCTTTTTATTGTTATACATAATACGTTTGTTTCTACACACTTACATACATACTACATACAATGTACTTATGCATTTAGCATATGTATTTATGTATATTCTCTGTATATTATATGCTTTATCACGTTCATACATATGTACATATGTACATTTGCAAGTATGTATGTAGGTATGTATTTGCCACTTAATCACTTTGCATTCATACAATGATGAGTATCATTATTAGAATTATTCAGCCTAATTATGAATGGCAGTAGTTATTTTACTTTTGCTTTGATATTTATTTGCTCTCGAAAAAAATGCCCTTCTATTCGAAAGAGAGTCATAAAGAAATTAGTCGCAATTTTTCTTTAACAACATGTTTGTGTGTTAATATAATAATTAACTGATCTATCAATCTAACATCGATATGTACAATTCTGTGGACTTTTGGCAAAACACATGAATCGAGTTTAGACAATTCTTTGATATAATTTGCAGATTTCTACCATGAATAGTTTCAAAAGTTTTAATCTATTAAAAATTGTTCTTATCTTCGTCTAAATAATTAAAAGGTAAGACTATTTTTTGTGATGGACCTAATGGCCACATTATTCATCCGATTTTGGCAAAACCTATACCAAGCTAAATTTATTTATTCACAGAAGTGAACAATATATTGTGAGTTATTCTTGGTTCAGTATTTTGAGAGCTATAGGCGTTTAAAGTTGCTACTAATATGTATAGTATCCACCCGTATTACTGATGTATGTAAGTTGCAAAAAAAAAAAAAAATCAAACAAAAGAAAAATGCATTTGTTTTTCTCCAACTCTTTTTGCAAAGAAAGCAACAATAATAATAAACATTATTTTGTTTTGATGTGAGAGAATTGCAGAAATTTGATACGAACCAAAGAGAAGAGAAGAGAGGTCAGTAAATCGATTTTGCTCATTGGAAGGTATATCGTTTTTTAATATATGCAAATTCATGCAAATATAACATTAAATTGTAGATGTGGTTGTTGATAATAATTCAAATTAAAATTAAATTATAAGAAGTTAATTAAGCCTGAATAATTCAATTTCTATAGATTAAATTTAATTTTCTTTTTAAACGCATAAATAAAACTATGGGACACGCTTGACCTTGTGGGTCATCCCTGCAACTTTTGACTAAGCGCAATCCTTATATAAAATTTCGGGCATCTGATGCTCACTTTTAAATTCCAAATAAGTAGAAGAATCTTCAAAATCATTTTCACCTGAATTTTTATACAAATTAAACTAAAACAGGTTTTTTTTGGAAACTATTCCGATTGTCGTCAAGCTCTAAAACACCAATGAGTTTCGAAAATCAATTTGAGAAATGCTTTTGAAGTTATGAATATAAAGCGCCTTGTTCGAAATTTTTTCGACAATTTTTTCTGTCGAACAAATCGATCGATTTTATTTAAACTTTTTGCACTCGATATTTTTTTTTTTAATTTTAACACATGATTAGATTTTAGATTAGTAGTTTGTAAATAATTTAAAAAATAAAAAAATTCTCTAAATCGGTGAAACTTAAATTGAGACATTAAGATGAAGTTAATTTTATACGAATATCGGGAATTTGGTTCCGATCGATTAATCTATTCTTAAGTTATGAGGAGTTACATGCTTACAAACACACATATATGTATGTACATACAACCATACGGACATCATCGTGAAAAATAGTCAGAATAGATTCCTATTTTATTAGGTTAGGCCATAAGCACCGCGACCAAAGGATCTTTTGTGCGGCGATTCCTAACGTTGAGATCTGATGAAAATCTGATATTCGAAAATTGGGATAAAAACGTTCATTCTTACTCTAATAACATTTTTGTTGTAGTGAAAATTTTCAAAATTATTTATTATACGAGAATGTATGTACTTAAGTTGTTTTGTCAAAAGCGTATAGAATTGGTTTCTCGGAAAATCTGTTTTCATCTATTTAACATAATCTCGTGTCTGTGTTTTCAAATATTTTTTATAAATTTAGAATGGCGACTATCCCAAATCGCAGACAATCGAAATTTGAAGGTTATTATGTTGTATGCACCCCTATGATTTGGGTAGCAAATGAAGGGTTTAACATGGGTCAACTCAATATTTTTTTATGTAGAACCAAAACTCAGGCGATGACCCCTACTAATGCAATGCATGTACCAGAACTTTTGAAAGTGATAGTGTAGAGAATATAGATTTAAATTTTGATTGCTCAAATCTCTGGTGTTAAGAAGATGCATTATATTTGTTAAGCTGCATTAGCCGGCATTTTTTTTATTAATTATTTTATTTCGCTTACGTTGCCGCTAACCGACGATAATAAAATGCTAGTAAATAAGATTTATCATCGTTTTTCGTTTCAATGAGTTTTTTTTTTTTGGAATTAATAACCCTTATTACGAGTGTCGTTGTCGTGAAGAAATCTGTAAAATATAACAACGTTTGCCATATGTTTTACATTGGAGTCTTCAAATTTCGACTACGCAACTCTCGACTCTCGTAATAAGGCAGAATATTTTTGGCAATTTTTTGGTGTTTTATTTTCAACCGACTTAAAAAAGAAAGAGGTTATCAATTCGTGTGTAATTTTTTTTAAATCCTTATGCACTCCTGTAACTCAAACATTTGTGAACCGATTTTTTAAATACTTTTTTGTTTGAAAGGCTTTGATTGCCGTTTGTCCCATTGTCTTTTAAGGTTACCCATAATTAAATTTCCTTTTTGTAATGAATCCGGTTCTTTTTAAGCGTTTCTTCGGGGTAATTTTTTAACTAGGAATCAAGATAATCCTACTAGGACTTTATGAAAACCCGTAAGCAGTATTTCTATACTAATAATTTAAAAGAAACTGCAATAACATAAATTAAAATCCTGTATGTTTTTTTTTTTTTTTTGTTATTCTCAATCATATTTTTCTTTTAATTTGTACTGTAAAAAACCAACTAAACATTTATTTAAAATACTTACAATAACAATAAACTGCATAATTAATGTTTTTATCTGAATGTTTGCACCAACATTTTGTTTCTTTGCGTTCTTTTTTTCTATTTCTTTTTATGAACTAAAAATGTACATTAAAAATGCCAAAAAAAAAAAATACAAAAAAATTTTTATAAAAAAAAACTAAATCACAGCCGCCCACTGAAACCGCACCAGGTTCAGATATAGAACAAACAAATAATAAAATAAATAATTCCACTACTACAATTCCTCAGACTCAATCCTATACGAATGCCATACAATCGTTAATCAATAATACGAATGTCCGAGTGAAAATTGCCGATTTGGGTAATGCTTGCTACGAGGTTAGTAGATTATCCGTAATTTTAAAGCGTTTCCATTGTTAGAAATACATACAAATATTTTTTTCCCGATTTTATTTTAGTACCATCACTTTACGGAAGATATTCAAACCAGACAATATCGTTCAATTGAGGTGCTGCTGGGAGCTCCATATAATTATACGGCAGATATTTGGAGTACAGCTTGTTTGGCCTTTGAATTGGCCACGGGTGATTATTTGTTCGATCCACATGCTGGTGAAACTTACTCCAGAGATGAGGATCATCTGGCTCATATAATTGAGTTGTTGGGTACAATACCGCCTTCAGTGATATTAAGAGGAAAACATGGTCTAAAATATTTTACTAGTTATGGTAAGTTCTATTATTTACTGCCTGGCCCACGATGTCGAACGAATTTTTATTTCCTACAAATTGCATTTGAAACAAAAACAAAATTTTTAATACTGTTTTTGTTTTATATGTAATTTGTACGAAAAAAAATTCGTTCAAGTTTTAATTTTTTTTTAAATAGCATATACGAGTATGCAAGTATATAGTATAAGTAAAACGGGGATCGTAATACCTTAGAGAGTATTTTTCACTCTACAATGTAGAGTCTACATGTTCTAATATAAGATCTGCTTTGATATCAGATTTGATTGTTTAACAATTTTTTGATTTTCTTCGTTTAAATATGTTACGACAGTAGTTCTGATCGTACTGTGATCCGTACAACTATTTGCCAGACGACTTCCTACCAAAGGATAGAAATTCCTTAATTCTATTTTGTTTTCTTAGTGAGTCCTAAAAATATCTTACTGAAAACAATAGTATACCACAAGTCTATTATATTGCTTAGCGCCACCCCCTTGAGTCCTTGAAAACTTTTTTAACCTCACTTTTGGCTTACGCTTTCGTTTGGAACATGGTACAGCCAGCTTTTATCGAATACCAGCGCTCATTTGGGGACTTCTCTGAATTTTCTTCCCAGTAGTCTTTCTTTGCCATCGTGATTAGAGTATAATGCGCCCTTCTTCTACCTGAATTTTAGGGTGCTATAAGAAGAACTCAATATCAGGCTTGAAAATGTTTAATGCAACATCTTGTTTTGGTGGTTGGTACTTGAACAGAAAACTCACTATAATTTTTGCCATATCAATGAAGATGATTTTTTTCCAGCAATTAGTGTTTATATTAATTATTTTCTCAGGGAATTTTCGACATATTGTTCAGGTGTCGTTTAATATTTTGCACATTATCACTTAAATCCCAGAACCGAATTCCGATCAAAATTGTTTTCTTATCCGAAAATTGAGTATTTAGAAAATGAAAATTTTGTTTATAATTAAACAACTCAAAATGGAGTTGACAATGAAGTTCTCTACTAACTTCATTTGTAGCAAACACTAAAAAGCATGTATAGTTGTAGGAGGGCCAATAAAATATTTTAAATCAGTCTTATTGAAAAATTAAAAAAAAAGTATTTCTCTATAATACTATTTCTCTGTGTAGAAATAATTCGAAATTTCTTAACTGAAATTCAGCCAGAAATTTTGAAAGTACAAATCACAATTTTAATCGAATGTTAAAATATTAATTTGTGTGCACGTAAGTGATGTTTCATGAAAATCTCCATGTTTGGCAATTGAGTTCCTGCACTTAATTGTTAATAAAATTAGAAGTTGTAAATCGATTCTAGTCAAATGTGGCCTGTTTTGTTAAAAACATATCTACCTATTATTCTTATAGAAAATAGCAAAATTTTTAGCAATATAAAACTTTTCCAAAAACAAACGATTTCGAGTTGTTTTTAAGACATGTTTTTTGATATCTTTGAAACTAATGTGAAGCTTCAAAAAGCAATTGCTTCATTGAAACAAAAAATGTATATCACGCAAACTAAAAGCAAAGAGAAAATAAATAAATAAAAATAATATATAAATGGACTACACAGATTCAAGGTCAGCAAATCAATTTTGTAACATAAGAAAATACTTGTAGTTACTCCAATCTAAAAGATTGCGCGACCTTGTAAACTTTATTTATTTAAATAAAAAAAAACATATTTACCTTCCATTCGAAAATTCCTGAAAAATTCTACTAAAAAAGTGAACAAACATACAATTAATTTGAAAGATATCTTTTAATACATTTAGATCGTTTTTATTTTTTAAATTTTTATATTTACAGGTAGTTTACGGTATATAACGAAATTGAAACCTTGGAGCCTTATTAATGTTTTAATTGAAAAATACGATTGGGATCCAGCAGAAGCTAAAAAATTTTCAGATTTCTTATTACCAATGTTGGAGTACAATCCAGTTATACGAGCCTCAGCTGCAGAATGCCTAACACATCCTTGGCTAGAGGAAAAAGAGGAATTTGTTTAATTTTAATATGCAACAAAACAACCGAACAAAAATCATTTATAAAAAAAAAAAAACAAAAAACAAAAAAACAACAACAACATACATAATTGGATAGCTTTGATAAAATTTAGTGTTAAAGAAAAAGTCTTAAAATAATTAATATAACGATTAAAAATAAAACATATTGAATTATTATACATACATATACATAAACACACACACACACACTTTATACATATATACATATTTATATACATAAATACAAACAATTCATAGATTTTACATAGTACATACAATTTAAACACATATAATGTAAAATCGTAGTAAAAAATAATTTAATTTTCAATTCGAACAAAAATATTCTTAAGTTACGGTCAGCAGGAGCAAATAAACTTACGATCAATTAAATTTAAGCACTAATTTGGCAAATATTACGAATTGAATCCCAACAGGCATAATTAACCTTAAAATCATTTGATTTTCAAGCGTACTTGTGTTGGAAAAAAAAATTAAAAATATACATTTATGTACGTAAAAAATACAGAAAAATTAATTTTATTTTAAAATTAAACAAACTACTGTATTTATGAGAAGCGATTTGTAAAGAAATCAATTGCATAGTTTCTGGGAGAGTCTCACTATGAGTACGTAACACGGTGCAAATGAGTAATTTCTAAATGCACTGCATTATCATACGCAGAGTAGCCGTTAAACAAAGTAATTTTCGTAAAAGAAGCAAATCTTTAATTAGAAAATAATCGAAATAAATGTTTGAATATAATTAGCCAATTCACAAAGTCTTCTAAAGTGATAAGTAATAAAGTATTATTTAACGCTGAATAGCACTGTTGTAAAATTAATTTAATTTTTAAAACCGAAATATTTTTCAAAAAATATGCATTTGAATTTTAATAAAAGTAGGCAAAAGTAGGCGAATATATTAACCAGCACTCTCTAAGCCACCTAGTATTAATTCGCCTCGGAAAAACGCGTGTTTGGCATCTAAAGAATATTTATTGAATATTCAAGAAGTGAAATTAAAAACAAGAAAATTTTTTTGTGATGAAACCAGTTTAAAAGAAGATTTAGTGAGTGATTTTTTTTTCTGTAATTTTCAGGATGATTTCACCCGATTATTACTTCTTCTTAATAAAATTAAAAATATTTGAATATTATCAAATCAAATATCACAGGATAAGTATTTTGAATTTGGATTCATAATATATCACTGAGTATCTCCAATGAAAACACCATAAAAGAGTGACACGTGCCTCCCATATGAAAAAATTTTACACCTGAGTGAAAAGAAAATTAAAAAATGTCGGAACAGGATTTAGTGGCCAGTGCTATGCCTTCATCACTTAAATAGTCCGACAACAACTAATACAATGTCTCACTAACGTACATTAGAGAAATTAATGATGTTGATTGATTTGCTCTGGCGAGGGTTTGAACCTTGAACCCCGGCCCCAAGTCATTGTTTGCTTAGTAGTCAACGCGCTAACCACTTCAGCCAACACCACCCTGCCTTTCAGCGAACTATTTACAAGCGTATTAACGTCTTACAGAGTTTAGCGGTTTCCAACAAATCGTTCAAACATTACAAAAAACTAGTAAACAAAATCGGAAGTTAAAACTGTTAAAATAATATTATTTCTTAATAAATCGCTCGATTGAAAGACAATTAAGATATTTTTGCTAACGTTGTCGTTAGAAACATGGTTATATAATTTATGTATTTTGGGTAAATCGAATAATTCAAAATATACGGAATACACTATTTAGCGAATAAACATCTTTTATTTAATATTTGCCCCGTCTGACCGTACTTTAATTTGCAGAATATCTTAACCTAGAAAAAAAAAAAAAAAATTACCAGAAAAAGCAAGGCATATTTGTACTAAGTAGGATCAATAACAAATTCGGCGAAAGTAAGTCGTTCAAATCAAACCCATCCAAGTACTCGTATAATGTTGCATTTAATACGAGTATATACTGGTTTTCTTGGTCGTTGTCTTTCTCCTGGAGATACAGGATTTTTTCAATATACGGCATGTTGACCAAAAATGTTTATTGGAAAACAACAATGCTGTTCAACGTTGCCGCTGCACAATTGTATTAAATATTTTATTTGATGTAGAACCAATTTTACCAGATAAATAAATACGTGCAGGCAATATTCTGTATATGAAATAATTGTAAGCAAACTTTTAAGTTTTAAAAAGTTTCTTTCAAATACATAGATACATACATACATATACACATAGTTGATTAAATTTATAATAACGAAATGTAAAAAATAATAAGACAATTTTACCAAACAACAAATATTTTTCAATGGTTTTCTTTATTATCAAAAATTAACAATAAAGCTTTAATTTTTCTTTTAACATATTTATAATACCATACAACTCGTTACAATTAATAATAATCAATAATAAATAACAATAAAATTTACACATTAACTGCCTAACCCACGATATCGAACGATGTCGATCGCTTGATTTTTAGACGTAAAAAATCTATCTTGAGTTCCAGTAATAACCAATTTTCTTTAACTTATTAATTGTTTACTGGAAGAAAAGCTAAACAAATAAATAAAATCGGTTATTAGTGTAACGCAAGATAGAATTTTTACGTCTAAAAATCAAGCGATCGACATCGTTCGATATCGTGGGTTAGACAGTTAATAAAATTTATAAAATAATAAAAATTACTATGAAAAAAGTAAAAGTAAAATAAAATAAATACTGTAAGCCTATCTGACTGATTTAAATAAATATTTGTAAAACAACAACAAGAATATAAAAACTTTTTCAGCAACTTTAAATTGAAAAAAACTAGAGATGAAACCAAAACTACATTTATAAAAAAAAAAATATTAAAGAAAACTTACACACTAAAAAATTAGAATTAAATATATAACGAAAATTATGTATATTTAGAACAAACCATAAAAAAATGAATTAACAATTAAAAACAAGGTAAAATAAATAACAACTTTTGTAGAATGTGTTGGAAACTAAACAATCCAAATTTACATAATTTCTAAAATACAAAAACAATAATTGAATGATTTAACAACAATCACTTTAACGGCTTACATTGCACCCTACACCAATAAAACTTATATTTGTTACAATAACATGCTTGTAACAGTTCAATTATTTATTTGTTTTTTTAAGAAAAAGGTTAATTTTTATTTACATTTATGTTTTTCTAACTTGATAGAAAACGAATGCATCGATTATGAATGACAAGCACCAGTGTAGCTGCTAACCCATTTTTGTTTGGGGGGGGGAACTTTGGTTTCTTTATTTTAAATTTAGAATAAAAAAATTTCTAAAGATTTATAAAACGAAGGCCAACTAGAGTTTCTTAAAAATCTTCTTTAAAATCTTTGTTAAGTACATTTTTATACAACTAAGAACTATTACAGGGGTGATCACATGAAATTGAAATTTGGGAAAATTTTAATAAATGAATATTTATAGCAACAATGCTATGAAAATTTCGCACATTTTAATTCCGCATGGAATCCACAACACTCCTGTTATTATTGTGATTATATTTAGTTAAAAAGCTAAGAAAATAATATGAATACTAAAATAACTTTAAATTAAAGAGTTGCTGGAAGCATCCTCGTCATCTAGTGATGAGAAAACAATGGTGCTAATGTCTTTAATAATAAATGAACAGTGATTTCTTAAAAAATGGCGAAACTCCAACATGCCCTACTGTTAAATATTCCTGAAATTTTTACGATATTCTAATATTTCTTATAATTTTGGCTCCTGTTAATCAATTTTGTATTACTCATATAATTTGCATTGTCTTACAAAATGTAATTCAGTTTTTAAAATATATATTATACAGTGAAACTTCGATATAACGAACTTCGTTATAACGAAACACTTAATATATCGCATGTTTTATCGAGTCTCTTGAGAAAACATTTTTATTGCAAAGGTTTTCATACAAAAATACACTATAGCTATAACAAACAAAGTCTGAGCAAGGAAGCCTCTATATAGCGAAATATTAATTTAAATGCCTCAATATAACGAAATCAATATAAAGCCTATGTGGTAAAGTCCTTTTATAAAAACAGCAAAGTCTAAATGTATTTAAATGCGCACTTGTAAAGCGTCTATAAACGAAGTAAAAATTAAATTTTAAGCAAAATGGTAAAGTTCCATTTTCGAATTTCTTTAAATTTTGTTATATTAAGGCTTTACTGATTATATATATAGCGAATCAATAACTATAACGAAGTATTTTCGGATCCCCTTGGAATTCGTTATATCGAAATTTCACTGTAGTTTGTTTTGTATCAGCTGATTCACCCGATTTTAAATAATCGAATCTAGGAAGTACCAGAAGGAAAAGCTTTTTACCATTTTAGCCCCCCGAAAGTACACTAAACGTTAATCCAGACTATAAAATGTATGTGGAGAAAAATGAAAAAATTTTACTTTTGCCATCTTTCATTATAATTATTTAAATGTCAATGAAAATGTCCCAGGAATGTAAATCACCTTATAAATGTTATCCTGAAAATTAAATTTCCCTAAAATTTGCAAGAGTAGTATTGTCTACAAGACCGCGAGAACACTACAACTTTGTAATCAAATTTCAAGAGAATGGTTAAAAGATCTTACATACGAGTACATACTTATCTCCTTTTTAAAATTTTTTTCTTGTGTGCATCGTAATAAGTTGAATAATTTTTATTTTAAAACATCTATAAACTACTAGATGACCCGCCAAACGTTGTTTTGCCATACAAAATATTTCTAGTGCATATTTTGGGTGTTATATAAAAATAGCGAATGTATTGTAAGTGTGTGACGATGACCGCCGATGAAAAATATACTAAACAATAATTTTGTTCTGTTTGAAATACGAACGACGACGATTCTCCTGCATGAGGTGGACATAGTGCCATCTGTCATTCAACAACAAAAATAATTATGAGGCGGACATAGCGCCATCTGTTGGGTTAATAGTTTCGGAAATACATAAATTGCCCCCTCCCTCCCCTCTTCATGCCCCAAACGGTTTGAAAAATAGATAGTAGCCGATTCTCAGACTTACTCCCCTCCTCGTGTCCTTAGCGATTCAAAATATAGCTTAGGACCTATTTTCATACCTACCAAATATGCATAAAAAATTTCATTAAAATCGGTCTAGCCGTTTCGGAAATACAGAAATTGCCCCCTCCCTCCCCTCCTCGTGTCCTTTGCGATTTAAAATATAGCTTAGGACCTATTTTCATGCCTACCAAATATGCATAAAAAATTTCATAAGAATCGGTCAAGCCGTTTCGGAAATACAGAAATTGCCTCCTCCCTCCCCTCCTCGTGTCCTTTGCGATTTAAAATACAGCTTAGGACCTATTTTCATACCTACCAAATATGCATAAAAAATTTCATAAGAATCGGTCAAGCCGTTTCGGAAATACAGAAATTGCCCCCTCCCGCCCCTCCTCGAGTCCTTAGCGATTTAAAATATAGCTTAGGACCTATTTTCATACCTACCAAATATGCATAAAAAATTTCATTAAAATCGGTCTAGCCGTTTCGAAGGAGTTCGATAACAAACATCGTGACACGAGAATTTTATATACTAGATTAAACAATATGGTGTAGGGTACTTTAAGAAAGTCTAACGGCCTATTTCACTATGTCGAAAGAAAATTTCCATATGTTTTCATTCGTATAATTACATTTGAAGCAAAAACAAATTCTAAAATTTTGTTTTTGTATCAAATGTATTTGTACGAATGAAAATAAAATTCAAAATTCTTTCGACATCGTGAAATCGGCAGTAAATAAATCAAAATTATATTTAATTTCATTTTTTTTTATAGATATTCAATTCAAATTTGTTCGAAACACAAATTTTGCATTCAAGTCTGCCTAGAAAACTATTCTCAAATTCTTTACACATTTTTTACCTAGAAAACATACATACATACATACTAACATACAATTTAAACAATTTTTATAATAATATTCAAATATACATATATTTTCTTACGTAGTGGAATTGTATAGAAAATAGAAAATTAAGAAAATTTAAAAGAAATTCTAAGCATAAAAACTTAAAAGGACAAAATTGATTGAAATTAAAATCTATTGAAATATTTTGCAAAACATCATACGAGAATTATATGAAAAAGATATTGTGACCAATAAAAAATTATTACTTAATTCTAAACAAAAAAAAAAAAAAAAATAACATTTAAAATGATTCACAAAAGTAAGACATTTTCAAACAATTCATTAAAAATAAAAAACAAAACAAAAAAAAAATATGGAAACATTTTCATCAACCATAAAATAAAATATATTTATTAAATGATCGGGTATATAATATACAAACAAACATACATACTTAAGCTACGTTCACATTTATCAAATATTTGTCGAAAAAAACGTAACCAAGAAAAAAACTAATAATTTATTTCCTTTAATTCCAATATTTTTTTAATTTTGGGTTCGAATTTTTTAAAAACTGTATAAAAATACTCTTTTGGAGAAGAATTAATTTTATTTTGTAATATAAAAATCGTATTAAATGACACTATCCCTAAGCAAAACTATTGGTTACGTTTTTTTGGGCAAATATTTGATAAATGTGAACGTAGCTTTACATACATACTTACTACTCGTAAATCATATTAAAAATAAATAATAATAGAACAAAACAAACAACAAATATATTAAAAATCTTACATTAACATGAAAAACTAAACTAAAAATTCAAATAAATAAAAAAAAACATTTTATTAAAACGAAATATTTAAATCTTGGTGGTTTTTTTTTCAAAATACAAAAGCATAACGGATAAGGATCCACAAGTTCCATAATTATCGATTACAACAAAAGAAAGTGAGTGTATAGCTTTGAAAATTTTAACACTTCAGTTATGAGATCAAAACGGTGGCTAATCTGTGACAACAAAAGAGAGTAAAGTTGGTCTAAATTCACCGACTGTAAAGAAAAAATTATGTGCTTAACAGGTATGCATTCAACACCCAATCTAGTCCAGGAATACCGGGCATTGCTAAACAGAATGGTGAAACGTTCAAACATCACTCTTTATTTAGGACCAGCATTAGTAACAACATCGCTGACTTCTTGGGTAGAGAAGGTGCCTCACTATTAGAGTCAGACATCGACACCTTAGGTCACATTCCCGCCGGCAAGCAGTAAATTGTAGGACCTCCAGACTGATCTAGTCTGGAGTAGACCCAAACCGTATCAGCAGCCTTTTAAGTCTCTCCAAGGCGATCCTAAAAGATATTGTTGTAGCCAGCACGGGTGACTGCAAATTTCGCAAACATGCAAAGTTAATCGCATTAGCGTGCAAGAAATTCTCGAGAATTCGCTTAATTCGCTGGCGACCGAATCAAGAAGAAGAAAAAGTTTGTTTCTTAAGTCTTTTGTTTATGAAACGAAAAAACCTGGAATTTGTTTATGAAACGAAAATTGCTGACACTATAAGTTTGTTTCTTAAGTCTTTTGTTTTTTGTATAGTCTATGTATGATGACTATACAGTGTTGCCGCTTTGGAATTTTTTTAAATTTCCAGTGTTGCCACTTTTCTGGGATTTTTGTCCAAGTTTTTGGGAATTTCCGTCCAGTGTTGCCACCTTTTCCAGGGATTTCTCGGTTTTTGAGGGGATTTTTATATATGTATATAAAAGAAATTCGTGTTAGTTACACTATTTATAGCTCAAAAACGGCTGAACTGATTTGGCTAAAGATTGGTGGGTAGGTAGCTTAGTACCAGGAGAAGCACATAGGATACTAAGGTAAGGCACTTTTAACCTGGGGGGACTAGGGTGCCCCTTCTTTGTATGGGGCACTTCCAGTATGGCTAGAAAGCTGAAATTGCATAAGTTGATAAAAAAAAATGCTATGCAATAGCTTTACCGCGGCAGTCCCCGAGTGCCACACGTCTTTTTTTAAATAAAACACACCACCCGCTTAGAGAGCAAAGCATTTTTAAGCAACGAACACCAAAGTACACTTTCTACATGGAGATGTATCATTTTTTTATAGAAAAGAAAACATCATTAGTTTTTGTTTCGAGCAATAAACTATCTGTAAAATAACTTGGTCGTAGAGAAAAAAGTACCAAAAGTACAAGTTTTTACATCTTTTTTTCATTTTATTGAAAATTAAGTGCCTGTTCGCCGATATCGAAGAAGTTCTTTCTTTCGAGCAAATACATTTGAAACAAAAACAAATTCAAAAATTTTGTTTTTGTTTTAAATGTATTTGTTCGAAAGAAAGAACTTCTTCGATATCGGCGAACAGGCAGTTAAAAATAATTTATTCCAGTTTTCAGTATCAGTTTTTTTCGGTTTTAAGCTTTTTGGATATTACAAAAAAATAATTTTTCTTAAGTTTTGTTTGTATTGTATTAAGATAAAATTTTCTAAATCTAGGTTGCATATTTGTTCACAATTAACTATCTGTATACCAAATTTGCTGTAGAAAAAAAGTACCTGTTTTTTTCCATTGTAGTCACAGAAACTATATTAAGTGTTAAAATTTGCAAGAAAATAAAGTAAAATTTTCCCCCTGTTTACCCCTTAAAAGCATCTTAATACTTAAATCATCATTATCCATTGAGGTACTGGTCTTTCTCAGTTGTAGAAAATAAAAACACATTTTCCTTTCGGTTCGGTTTTTATTATATGAATTATTTTATTTTTAAGTTTATTGTGGAGATAATTATTCAAATAAATAATATTTTTGTTTTTGTCAAATAGTTATTTTGAATAAATAGTACAATCATCGGTTATTCTAATTTTTTTACTCTATTTTTACCTTTTATAGATTTTTTTCTTGACTCGGAAACATTTTATTTAGGTTTATGTAAGTATATAGACGTATGTATGTATGTATATTTTTTTATTCTTAATTTGTATCAATTAACTGTCTGTTACTATAAATGCGAAAGAAAATTTTTTTCGAAATTGTTTTAATCCATAGAAATTCATTCATTCGCATTTAGAGGAATACAGACAGCAAATATTTTTTATTCAAGTCGATTATATAGTTTTTTTTTGTTTTTGAAATTTAATTACAATTTAATATGAATAATATTTAAAGAAATAATTGAATATTTTTACGACTATATGTATGTATGTATACAATATGTGTGTTATTTTCTTCCATATTTTATAGGAGAAATTAATTGTTTAGAAAAAAAAAATTAACAAATGCAAGTGTCTAACGTTTTTATTTTATACAATACAAAAACATTTCACATATGTATGTATTAGTGATGTTACGAATACTCGTATTCGTATTCGATTATTCGCCTATTTTAAGATATTCGTATTCGCCAAATTCGAGTGAATATTTCTCGAATAATTTGTACATACATTTTCCCAAAAACAAAATCATACAAAAAGTTTAAAAAAGTACATAAAATGTACAAAAATAATAATCTTCTTAAAAAACAAACCAAATTTATATTTCGTAGCTATCATTTAAAAGTTAAAGTCTATATGTAAATTCATGTTAAGTTAGTGATCAATTCTCAGTAGAGAATGTTGGACTTCAAATATGGAAGAACTAAAATGGCTGCACTATCTGCGAAAATATGTTCTCCCAAACAACATTGAATTAATTCTTAAAAGCGCAAACAGATTAAGAAAAACGAAATCTCAAAGTATGTATGTATGTAGCTAAAATAATTTAAAAATGTACAGTAGTGGTCTTCTAATTCGGCATCTCAATGTCATAATAATATTAAATACATAAAGTAGTGTGCCCTTTTTTTGTCAATTTATTGTTATTGGCACAAAGGGGGGGATTTTTTCCAATTAAATTTGAAATATTAAGTTTCTCTAAATCTTAAAAGTAATATTCGTATTCGTATTCGGCGAATACTAAAAATTGATATTCGTAACATCACTAGTATGTATATTTATTTGGTATATATATACATATATATGTATGTATGAAATGTAAACAAAAATTCCCATATTTTAGGATATGAAATGATCAAGTACGTATGTATCTTTTTGAAGTGAATACCTTATATGTATGTTTGTTTATTATGGTACTTAAAATTTAAATCTTTTACAACTCAATTTTAGAGTTTCATGTTTTAGTGTAAATTAATTAGGGTTTTTGATTTTTCTTCTTTTTCAAAGTATTAAGATTTTTAATTAATATTTATGTAGATAACAGAATATTTACACATAGAAACGAGTTTTCGATTACAAACCACATGCCACACTGTGATCGAACTGAAAGCGTACGGTTTAACAATAATTAACTGTGTATCTATACAGACATTATTTATGTATATATAATCAAGATGTACTTGAATTATCAAGAGAACAAAGCCCCCCGCATACCATTTGAAACCTCGATTGGTTGGTTAGCTTTCCAGCAATAACCAGGAAATGAATAATTTGAATACCAAAAGCCAATCGAACAGATTACAAAAAAAAGCTTAAAGTACTTTCGTTAACAAAAAAAAAAAAAAATCGGCCAACAAAAATAGAGGATTATTTATTAATAAATATTTCAGGGACCCCCTTACATTTCCAATGGTCCAATATTCCGGCGGATCTACTTGCCTCTCCATTAAAAACAAATTATGCGACCCAGCAGCAAGATAATCCAATCAAACAGATAATAAGTTTTAATCGGAGATGTTATATATTTTTTTTTTTGGAGGGAGGGAATAATAAAAACATGCAGGAGAACCACAGTAGTTCAAGCATAAAAGAGTTATGAAAATAGTGGAGTTAAAAAAATTAATTAGGGGAACAAATTTCCCCCGATTTAAAAAAAAATTATAGGACAAAACTGTTTGCAAATCCGATGAAACAAAAAAAGTATGTGTGGCACTCGGGGACTGCCGCGGTAAAACTATTGCATAGCATTTTTTTATTAACTTATGCAATTACAATTATTTATTTATTTTTTATTTATGCAGTATTTTTTTTTATATTAATTCAAGTTTTTTCTTTGATATTAATTCAAGTTACACTTTTTGAACGTGGTGACCGATAAGAAAACAATTTTTTTTTTCTTTTATTGAATAAATGAGAAAAGTTAATATCGTTTAAAATATTTTTATTATCTTACAATACATGTAAAAATCTGTTCTGGCAGTACTGTATGTTAATGAAATCAATAGCATACTTTAGGGGTTAACATACATTGGGCGATTTAAATACTTAAAAAATTAGCTGAATGAGTATTTAAATACGAAGTCAATTATTGGCCCTTAAGAAACAAACTTAGTGTTATGTTTTTTTCGTTACGGAATTTCTTGTCGCCGCGCTCAAAGCCCGTGCTTAATAATTTTTGGAATTCGATCAATAAATAGTGGAGTTATGCGTTAAAAAATATATTTATTTTTGGGGGGTGGGGGGAGGGAGACAAATTGCCCATATTTTCAAAACAAACTTGTAAATCTAAATTGCAAGTAAACGCTAAAAAAATTTAATTTTGAAAATCGAACTACAACTGGAGGTATTATTCGATGATCAATATTTTAGGGAAAACAACTTGCCCCCGATTTATAAGACAAAACTGCAAGTAAGCCCCTTAAAAGAAGAGAATTTTGAAAACTGGTTCATAAATAATAGAGTTATGCGGGATCAAGCATTAAAAAAAACCACCCCTTAAATTGATAACCTCCTCATTTTTTTCAAAGTCGGTTAAAAACATTCTCTAGAAATCTTTCAACTTCACCGAATCGTAAACGTAGCAATAAAGAGCAAATTATTTTAAGTTAGTGTTAAATCTATAACAACTACAACATGACGTTACTTGCAGTGATGATAACTCGGCGATTTTACCGTAAAATCAAACAATGTTGAAACCTTTTTAGCGAGTAAGAAAAGCACTTTAGCAATTAAACAATTATTATTCGATATGAATCCATTTAATTTCCTTACAAACTTTGTGGATATTTCGAACATTACAGAACAAGATAAAATACAACTCTACCGTGGGCAGGGAAAGCTTTTAACAGAAAGTTGCGAAGTAGAAAGAAACAAATTTTTTATAGACTCGTTTTAAATTTAAATGAATGAATAGTTCGATGAAATAACATTTCAGCATGGCTTTGGTAAATTTTTCATCAACAGGGTCGTTAGTCTGAGCATGTTATGAGTTAAATCTCGGAAGAAAAAAATAACCTTATAATTAATATACGAGTAATAAATCTTTTTTTGCGAGACACAGAATTTATTGGTTTTAAATTAAGAAATTTTCAATAGATGATTGTTTTATTTTTGGTAATAACTACGTAATTTGTTGGGGAAAATATATAACCTAAATATTGGATTTGTTAGATACTCGTACATACTAAACATTACATTACATTCATCATATTAACGTATTATTACATGATTTAATAAAAAAAAACTTTTAATTTATTTAATTATATATTGTATTTATTAAGTTAAGTTAATTAGAAATGATGATAAGAGATACAATAGAGAAAGACACACACAGAGAAATGCAACTAAATAACAAGTTTCTTATTTTTGTTTTCTTTAATTTTATAATATTTATTTTTAAAGTTTTTTGTTTCATTATTTGTTTGTTTTTCCTTTACTTTTGTTATAAATTAATCAAATACATACGTAAATACATATACATTTAAGTTATATTCTACACAAATGTATACATAATAATTATTGTGGGATGTTTTGTTGTTTTTTTTTTATTTGTTTTGGAAAAATGTATTTATATATAAATATTTTACAGTTAAAATATAATTTTAAGAAATTTACTTAATTTTTTTTTTTTTTTTTTTGAATTTTGTTAGTTGAATTTTTGAAACAGTTTTTAATTTAATTACAGTTTTTATAGCGACATTTTATTTTCATTCAATTACTAAGTTTTTTTTTTTTTGATCATGGCATCATATTTTTCTTTTATATTCAAAGCCTTATTTCACTCGTTTTTTTATTTTGGTACATACTTGTAATTTTTTTTTAACTTTTATAAATGGGGTTTTTTTTGTTGTGTAAATAATAACTATTTTTTTTTTTTAATTTATAATATAAAATACTTTACATTATACAATACAATTAATTACAAAAAATAAAAAAAAGAGGTTACAAAGAAAAAACTATAATTTTATGCATGATGATGTTTGTAAAATTTCTAAAATGAATTTTATTTTTAGGTTGTGGTTGAAAAAAACATGTTGTAATAATGTGTGTGAAGATATTTTCAATATTTTTGGTTTACCATATCTGAGAAGAAGAAGAAGAAACAAGAAGAAAAAACATAAATTAAAACATTTTTAATAAATTTTTAATGCAAATTATGACGCAAATAAATTGTAAACAACAAATACATGCTAAACAGAAAAAAATATAGCCAATGCTTGAGACTGGCCATCATGCTGGAAGGAATTATTAAGAGGCATGAAATATGCATTTTCATTATAATCGACAAAAAAAAAATAGCTCACGAAATAAATGTCTTGGGAATTAATTTTTCCCAAGAAAAAATCCTCTTACTCTAAAAAGCCAGATAATAAGACAATAAATGAATAGGCAAATATGGATCAGCTGTTTTATGTTTACACATTGTATTCTGCACTAACAATGCAACAATTAAATAAATAGTAAATTTAATGTTTACGGAGTTATAAATAAAATAAAATATCGGGTTTTTGCTTAAATATAATAATAAAAAAATTTAGCTGGAGGATATAAAAACACAAAAAATACACAGGAGGACGATTGACAAGCTTGCGGATGCACTTTATGCTGAGCAAGTGATAGGAGGTTCATAACAAAACGAATTAATTCCACTGTATGCAAAACTATATATACAATGTATATTATGCATGTAAATATGAAATTAATATATTTATGGCACAGATGAAAATGAAATATTATAATATAAATATGTATATTGCAATGCTGATTTCTTGTAATCCATATACTTGAATGATAAATTAATAAACGTAGTAAATCCAAATTTGTTATCGAGTGGGAGGCAACTAACACAAACATCAGTTATGAAAAATTCATTTAGAAGTTTACTAACTTTCAGTTTGCCTGAACTTCAATTTTAACTAAAGGTTAAAAAGTTTTGTTAACAATCCAAAAAATTTTTAAACTAACATGATGTGATCAAGTTTAAGATATTTTTGGGATAAGCAATTTTTGCAATTTATATCAATAAAATCATGCAACAATTGTCATATCAAAATTTCTGTACAAAAAATCGCTACATACAACTGGGAACTTTGAATTTGTTCTTAAATATTTTGTTGATTATTTTGAAAATTACAAAATATATTCCTTTATTTTCAAATGTCAATAATTTCTTCTGGTTTAAGTTAAATTTAATTGTAATTAAATTGATATATTCCATATAATAATGTTTTATTAACTAAAGATTTATTGTTGTGTTTATTTTTTAACGGCTCGAAATCTTACGCAAAATTCAGTTACATATATTAATTTTATTTGAAATCTTACTAACTTTCATTTTGTCAGAACTTAAACTTTCTATGATGAGGTAACAAGGCAAATACAGTACCAGGTAGCCGCAAAGCGAATTAAGATAATTCGCCCTAAAAAAATAAACTCTAAAAAATAACAACCGAATTCACAAATGCCAAGATATCGAATGAAAATTTGACGTGCCCAGTCAAAGAGGAATGAATATCACTTACAAAATCGGTGGAAACGATCTTTTTATCAGTATATCCCAAAATACAATTCATCTTTCCGATACCATGGCCCTCTTGCTACAGTTTGCCAGAGGCAAACGGCAACGGTGTTTTGGATGCCATTAGTAACATGAACAGTGGGGCATTTAACTATTTTCCAGTTATTTTGAACAACTTTTGCCATTGAATCCAAACAATTGGTGGTGCAGGAGACGTTGGATAGTAGTTTCATAACAAGACATTAAGCTTCTTAGTTGACGCCACATATCAACATTGGATAATTATGTGGTTTTTGCACCACCCCTGAAATGAGCAAAGGCCTAATCAATAGTGAACACTATCCCAGGAGAATCTAGAAAAATCTATTTTTTCTGATTTGAATAAAAATTTTGTTTTAAAACTTTTTTGTGTGAAAAAGATTTTGTAAGCACAACTTTTGGGTAGTTCGGTTTTATTAGGTCAGGGCGAATTAAAACATATGATAATCATCAGGGCTGATAAAGCCATCTGGTACGGAATTCGCCTAGTAAGGTAATTTTGATCTTTGACTGTGATCAGAAAATAATTTAAAAATATTTGTATTTTCAGCCAAAATTCTGTTCGGTATGAAATTCAACTCGCAACGAAACTGCCGATAGTGGATGACATCTTATAATAATACGAATTTGAAATTTCATATCGGATCGAATACGTTTCAAATGAAAGTTAAGGTGATTGAATGCAGTGAAATATATTTTTAGGAAAGGCACAAATTTCAACAATTTATATTAATAATGTCATGCATCAAATGCAACTGATTAGGATTTCTGCACAAAGTTATTGCGTTTTTTTGTTTTAATAAATTTCTCATATTGAATGATAATGTGGCAGTGTAGAATATTTGAACTTTAAAACTCAGCTTAAGTTTATCGCAGGAGAAGTTTTTAAGAAAGTTGTGTACGTGCGTGTATATAAAATACTGGACATACATACATACTTACATTTACATTTAAAAACGAAAATGTTTCAAAATAACTTACGACGTGTTTTCGGAAGAAACAAATTATTATTGGGCAAATCACACATTCCGATCGGAATGGTTTCGATTCCATAATTATATTCACATCATTTTGGATTTACAGTCTTCAGATTCGGCTTACTTTACATTTATTTAAATTGTTTTTACTAGCAAAGCTCACATTAAGCTTTTTTTATGGACATGCAAAGCTACTCTAACTCACGATCCGAAATAAGTTAGTAGAAAAATTCTTTGTCAATTTCATTATGAATTTTTAAAGTGATTTGATTACAAACAAAACTTTCGTTTTCTAAAGACTCAGCCCTCGGAATGGAAACTATTTTCGATCGGATTTGAGTTCTGTGATATGGCTGTAGAATACATATTTAATGGAATTATTTCCAACAAATAGCTATAATTATATAAAATAAAAATAATAATATGTATTTGTAATTAAAAAAAAAAAAAAAAAAAAAAGAAATTTTAAATTAAAAAAGAGCAATGAACTTAATTATAAATTATGTTGATTAATTTTAAATGGATCAAATGTGTATAATAATTTATGTTTAGTTTTTTTTTTTTTTTTTTTTAAGTTTATAATTTTTAGATAATTTTTCTATTGAATTTTTCTTATGTGTTATAATTTTTGAATAAACAACATTTAATTCGATGGTCTTAACGCATTTAATTCATCATTAAAATTTTCTGCCAAGATATTTATTTTTTTGTTCTTTTTTTTTAGTTAATAAATATTTTCCATTTTAGAAAGTGAATGCAAAAAATATCAACTGATTATTTTCAAATTATGTGTTTTTTTTTAATATATTTAGTTATTCCTTAAATTTTTTATAATATAATTTTGTTTTCAATAGAAGAATGCAACACCATAACTAATTGCATATATGTAATTACTTTTATTATATTATGGTTTTTTTTATTTGCTTTAATTTTCCAAATTTATTTCAATTCTTCCCTCTTAAAAAATTTTTTTTTCAAAGTTTGTGTCTTAGTTTTTTTCTTTCTTTTTGTTTTGCCTGCAGTTATTTGTTGTTGTTGTTTTTTTTTTATTCTTTTAATATAAACTTTTTTATGAGGGATTGGAGGGCAAATAATTATTGGTTTCATTTTATATACCTGGGGTATAAGTGATTTGTTCTGTTGTATTCAACGAAGTTTGCTCTGTAGCAGCCACTGGAGCTCCAGTAAATGGATTAACACCGGTTGCAGGTGGTGGCGGCATAGCAAATACGGGCTGCCCACCAGCGTTTGATGAGCCACCTTGATTTTGTGTTGATATATTTGGATCCGCATCCAAGTCAACATCCTCCTATAAATGATAAGAAATATGTATATTTAAATTAGAATTAAAAGTAATGAGATTTTCACAAAAATATTTATAAATATACTATTAGTAAACCATTTTGTATTATACGAGGTCAGTGTCGATAATTCCGTGACTTTTTATATATTCCCAGAGCAGCAACAATCAAACCAACCAACTGCTCCCGTTAATTGGTATCTATTACTAGACTGCTGTCGAATTTTGAGGAAGCGGCGTCTAATAGTTTAATTTCCGTAGTGTTGACGAATATGGTAAAAGGTGAATTTCGTGGACTGATTAAAAATATTTTGTTACGTACAAAACCATCACCGAGTCATAATTTGCGACGAATAAAAAGTATTTTGCCGAGTTTCGTTATGGTCGTACCAGCACAAATGACGGGAAATGTTCAGGTCGGCCAAGAGAGGTTGTCATTGCCACAGACAGTTGATAAAATCCAGAGAAATTATATTAACAAATCGGAAAGTAAAGAAGCGTAAGTTGGTACATGAAAAAAAAATCTGCGCTATGGGAGTGTCCAGGACGAACTTTTGCTTCATCCGTTTTGTAATTGTGGACGAATTACAGATCTATGACCACACAGCAGAGCAATCAGAATAATGGATTTCTTTGGGTGAGTGTGCAAAATCTATTTTACGACACATATTAAAATCTCTGGCCATATCCGTCCAATTGTCTGTCTGAAAATCCATTTATTATTGTTGCAACAACAATAATAAACAATAATATTGTAAAATCGGTGTATGATTTCGTGAAACCCTCAAACAATAGTCTACTTTTAATAAGGTCATAAATATGACACTTTTTTAAAAAAATCGAGTTAATGACAACACTTAATAAAATTGAACGGTATCTTTTCATTTGTAAAACATTTGCAATCAACAAAAAAAAGTGACTTATGCCACTTTCAAAATAAACGGCTCATTTATAAACGACTATTAGGTTATTGTGGCCTTAATGTGCGAATTTTGTATAGGGAAACCGGTTTATTATTATTATTGTAGGCCCAAAAAGTATATATAGAAATGGTAAGAAAAAACTATGTTATAATTATAAAAAAAATAGGAATTGCTAATGGTGTTTTCTTTTCTACCATGCAAAAAGTGTACTTTGGTGTTCGTTTTTTAAAAATGTTTTGCTCTCTAATAGGGTGGTGTGTGTGATTGATTCAAAAAAAATCGCTCTAACTAATGGAGGAAGGCATTGCACTGGCAAGATCGCCATGTAATAAAATAGTTTTTATTTTATTTATTTTTGGTCTTAGAGCTTGTATTACTGGAGCTCCTAAGACTGATCATTTATTAATTGTGTTATAATCTAAATGACATTGGCTTATATACTAATTATGAGAATAATTCTTAGGGGTACCTTAACATAAGAGTAAAAGAATAGAAATATATATTACTGTTGGGTAAGCATATTTAGCTTCCCACTATTTATGTATGGCATGTGTTCAACAGTTTTAAAGTCCAACGAGTTCATACCTAAAAGCAACAGATACTCTTATATTTACAATCAAACAAATGCAGTTAATAAATGTGATTCATTTAAGTGTATTGTGCTGCTGCACTTGATTAACCGTACAAGTGTCAAATTACCGTCACATAAAATATCTTGTTTGCAGTTTGTCAATGCTTGCATGTTGCGGTACTATTCAATCGCAATGTATACTACACACTGCTGGTCACATGCTACACTTTATTCCCCGTAAAAATCGACAGTGTTGATAGTGCCTTGTAAAACTTAGCCGTCAGCTGTTAAAAACAGGGCATTCCAATTTTCCATAACTCGTGTTTTGTTGTAGTGAAATAACAAGTTGCATTATTACAGGGTTGGCAAGACATTTTATACATGTACATTTCAAAAAGGTGCCATTTTGTGTGTAGAAAAGAAAACACAATAAAAGTAAGTTCACTTTTTTTAACAATTAAAAAAAAAAGGAAAAAACTGACATAATCACCCACTACTTTTGCTCAGGTTTAGTGTCATTTAAAGTGGTTTTTAATAAACCCGAGCGCATACTTATTTATAAATATAAGCAGAATATGGGGCATTTCCACAGAAAAGTCAAGCAATATGTACATAAATTGTTGCTCCAAAACAGAATTTACATTTTAATTTTTTGCATCTTGGCGTAGACGGTATCTAATTAACTCTACATTAAATAGAAAAGTGTAAAAATTCGAACTGTTTGTCTTAAAATATACAAGCTTAATTGCTTGGTGGCGAACGGAACGCAAATGTGGAACTTTTCTGCGGAAATGCTCATATGCAAAAATACCTACCAGAGCAAAAACAATTTTTTTTCTTAAAAATTCTCGTTATTAAAGAAACCATATCTATTCAAAATATACCGATGATTTTTTTTTTTTTTTGGAAATAACAATTTAAGGCTGCAATCATTAAATTTATCTTGAGACTTAATACAGTGTGTCTGTCTGTCTGGTGGCAAATTTATATTTTTAAATACGATTATTTCGAAAAGTAATAAACGGTGCGGAGGGAGGGTGGCGCCGTTGGAATAATCGATTGTGCGGATTTGTCAGTCACGATGTCGCAGTGGTCGAGTGAGCATCGCGCGTTCGCTGTGGAGACATTTTTTAAGAGTAATAATTCTTACGTAATATCTCGTCGAAAATTTTGTTCAACGTTCGGTTTTGGAGCGACGAGGCTCATTTTCACTTAAATGGCCACGTCAACAAGCAAAATTGCCGTTACTGGTCTCCAAGAACCCGCAACCCTCGATTGAAACATCAAAAACCTTGCATTGCGCCAGGGTAAGTAACTGTTTGGTGTGCCTTATCCACGCATGAGATACTGCAGCGGGTGGCGCAGAACACAAGGCTACTTTATACGCCTGACGAAAAAGCCGAAGAAATCCGACTATTTTATGAAATTTCTTTAGGAATTTCAGGGTAGTCAGATGCGAAGTAGATTCGTATTAACTACAAAATTTAGCAATTTGCTGATAATTTTTTCACAACATTAATGATAAGTTATGACAAGTCGACAAAGTCCCATTTTTTTTGTTAGTTACGGCGTTTTGCCCTACACACGTTTTCGATACATGTGTGTATTTCATTAAAGTGATTAATTAGTTAACAATTTTATTATTATTAGAAGATTAAATTTTTCGCACTACCATTATTTTGATAAATTGCTTTTCAATGGAAATTATTCATTAATTACTAATTCCTTAAAATAACTAAATCATTATCACAATCAACAATATACTCTTTAAGCATGTTTAAAGATCTACCGATAACTTGGTATTAGCAACCAACTAAATGCATCATATGACAAAACAATAAAAATAATTCGTACTATATTTCTTTGTAAAAGTGGTTAAGTCCATGAAGCTGAAAAAATTATTTCTATTCGCGAAAAAAAAAAACGCATTATAGTAAAGAAGCCAAAATGAAGAAAGAAGCCAACATATATTACTTTTGCATTATTGGTTGTTAATTTGTTTTGTTCTCTCCTTATTTAAATACAAATGTTTCAAAAAGGTCACTAGACTTAAGCTACGTTTACAGTTAGTAAATATTTGACAAAAAAAAAAGAAGTAATGTAACCACTACTTTTGTTTAATGTCAATTAAATTGGATTTTATGTTACATGTTACATGTTTTGTTTAATGTCAATTAAATTGGATTTTATTTTACAAATAAGATTGACTCTGCTACAAGAAGCTATTTTTTTATAGTTGTTAATAAATGCGATCCCAAACTTACAGCCAATATTGGAATTATAGAAAATCAAATTTTACTTTGTCTGTTGGTTACGTTTTTTTTTCAGCAAATATTTGATAACTGTGTTCAAAATTTTTTCAGTTTTTCAACTTATTTGTATTTTGTATATGAAAAAATTTTTTTTTAATTATAATTCCATGAAATTAGGCAAAAAGGTCTTAAGTCTGAATCAAAGTTAAATTTAACATCATTTATTGCCTAAAGAGCAACTGATTACGAGTGGGGATGGACTTAAGTTATTTATTTATAACAAACGTATGAGAAAAAACTCTATCGAAAATTAAAAATGATTAATTTTTACTTAATACATTTTTGCCTATCATCAAAGAATTAGTAGTGTCATTGGCATTTCACAACAATTCTGTAGTAAGAAAATTGTAATTGAAATGCAAGCATTGGGATTTAATGGTAATTGTAAATGTTTCATTATGAAGTTTTTAAAATAGCGCCAATAAAAAAAGTCCCATCTATGACATATAGTACCAAGGCGAATTCAATTAACAGTTGGCGTTATTAACACAGCTGAGCTATATTTTAATTTCTTGCCTAATGGTAGTCGATATGTTATGTGTCAAATGTGGTTGTCATGTTACAGTTGTTGTAGAATTAAGACCACCTGGTAAGTGAATTCGCCTTGATAGTTACATATTTAAGTTAAAATATTGTTTATCAAAATTATTAGCATATACAAATATTATTTAGAAAATAGTTTCGTTTTTACTATGACATACAAAATGGTTTAAAAAAATGCATACATACATACATATTTAAGACTTCGTCTACACTTTTATCCTGTTTTTCTAAATGCGAAAGAAAACAATCCTAAAATAAAATGTAATGAATAAATTTCTCGATTGTCTTTCGCATTTACCGGAACAGGCATTTAATTTTGCCAAGACTTACAAACTATTTTAAATATTTTTATTATATTTTCATTATTACTCATAAAAACAAGATTTAACAACAGCAGTAGTTTACACAATAAATATACAATTAATATTTTATTTACTAAAAATAATGTAAAATGTAAAAATTGTTTAAAAATTTGTTAGTTAAAACATTTTAAGAAAGATTAAAATTTATAGAAAAAGCAATAGTTGGAATACTATACTACGTAATATTGGATAATTTTAATTATTTAGGAGGGTGGTGGGGAGTAGTGAGTAGGGAGGGGAACGGTTGGAGGGTGTTGGTTAAGCACTACAACAAAATAAAAATAAATCAAATTAATACACCAACAAGAACAACAACAACATATCATTTACGCAACATCATGCTAAAAACAGCAAAAAAGGGAATTTTTATTTTAAATTTATTAATAAGAACAAGTTTAGGAGTAGTTACTAAAGTAAACAAAAAACAATAGAATTTACGAAATCATGAAGAATGTACTTACAAGATTTTGTGGTTGACCCATATTTGGGGGACGATCACTAGCATCTCTAACTTCACCGTCACGCTGTGATGATGGATTTAACAAAAAAAATATGTATAATATAATATAAAATTTTGTTTAATGTTTTAACTCAATTTTTTAACAGTTTAAAAATTATAAAATAAATCAAGAATAAAGTATGTAAGTGACAAAATAAAATTATTGAATTATTTTAAAACAGAAGTGAAAATAGAAAATGAGAAAAAAAAATATAAAACAAGAAAAACAAAATTTTATATAATAAATCATGAAGGAAGACGATTTGCTACTTCGTTGTGAAAATCACAGCGACAGTATGTTAAAGAGCAGCGCAGCTGTGTCAAGATTTAAATAATTTAGTTACGGGTTAAAAATTAATTAAATTTTTTTGTTAGCTCGGAAGTGACTGGCATGATATGGTTAGTATAAAACAGAGCACATACATATAAATATATTTACGCAAGCACATGTGCTCCGTATGTACATACATATGTATGTAGATATGTATAAGAATTTTAAATTCCCAGAAATAAGACAAAATCTTAAAAATTTTAATTTATTAATGACTTCTAGCGAAAACAACGTTTGTTCTATTCAGCCGTGTAAATCTAAAGAATTGTTTAGATAACACATTTTTCCTTTGTTGCTTGAAATCTTAAAAATGTCTAATATTTCTCTGATTATTAATTTAGCGTGTATAAATATCAACAAATATTAAATTTATTAAAGTTGTTGTGAAAGCGTATTTGAGAATTGATGATTTCTGAATACTGTCAGAATTCAAATTTCTTCGAACGATCATTTTTTTGTAATTTTTATTCTCTTTTTTAAATTATTTATTATTAACTAGCATTGGTGGTCTCATCCCAATTTAATACACTTTTTGAGAATTTTTCTGGGTCGGGAATATTTTAAATTAGTAATTTGGCCAAATGTAACTCCGTAAATAGAAGCCGTAGAGCAGTGAAAGTAGCAGCATTCGAAAAATCGAAACATTAGTAATTTGCCAAATTATCTCCAATAAAAACCGACTTATTAAAAAAAAACCTAATAATATACATAATTGCATAAGTTGATAAAAAATGCTATGCAATAGCTTTACCGCGGCAGTCCCCGTCTTTTTTTTTTGAGAAATTTTGTTTGAAATTTATTTTTTATATATGTATCTACATATGCAGAACAATAAGCGATACAACCAGGCTTGTGAATTGGGCATATGTAACACCATCCCTATCATACTTTATACACATATTGGGATTTTAACACCATCAGCCCAATCACAAATATTGCCTAGGGGCTGTGCACATATTACGTAACTCTGTTTTCAGAGATTTTATAACCCCCCCCCCCCCCCTAACCCCTTTTAATCTTTTTTCAAAATTTCCAATCCGTAACAAATCTTTAACCCCCCCTTGGAGCAACAACAATATTATTAAAATGGCATCATTGAGATGTAGGCATTTTCATCTGAATTTATTGGAAAATGGCTTGTTAGAAATTTTATTTTATATTTTATTGTTACTATTATCTTTAATTGAACTAAACAACGATTTAGTTCAAAATAATTTTATTTTAATTGAGGTGATATATAAAAAGCCGTTAGTTAAGTTAAAAAAACAACAATTTTATTAAAACACTCCGATTACGTTCTCTATTACTCACATTATTAATTGTTCGAATTAAACTTTTACGATGGGAAAATTTTATAATCTCCGAATTTCTATTTTACAAAATATATTCGTTCGTTAAAGTTAAATAAATTACCTTATTTAATTGATTCACAGTGTAGGCCCAAATAGTTTATGAGCTAAAGGGAGTGTTTAAGCTTTTTGGATGTAACTTGAAATTAAGGAGTTCATTTGCGATTACATATAAGGGGCTGTGCACATATTACGTAACGCTCCGTGGTGGGTGGTTAAATATTTGTTACGGATTGGAAATTTTGCACTGAAAAATTATTATAAAGCGTTATAAAATCTCTGACTGAAAACAGCGTTACGTAATATGTGCACAGCCCCTAACGCAATACCAGAATGAAATGTAGATCGTTTAAAAATTTCAGAAATTCTTGCTCTATTTTTAAAAAAGTTTTTATTTTCATTTAGAAAACAGAAATTATATTCATACATACATACATACATATGTATGTACACACTAACCCGTTAAAAAATTTCAATTATTCAAAATTTTCAACTTAACCCTTAATTTTGAATTAAGCTTTGCGCAAGATGTATGTAATTCAATAGTTTTTAGGAAAAGACTGCGATATGTAAAGCCAGCGTAAATCTGTAGATATTTTTAGCCAACCAGTAGACAATTTGCTAATTTATTTTAAATTTGGTGAAAAACTCTATTTTGTGAATATCGCATAATTTTTGTTAGCAATATGAGGGAATCTATACAGTGACGAACAAAAATTTAACATAAATTTAAGTAAAATTGCAAATAAATCCGTAGTATAAAAAAATTCTTGCATATTTATTACAAACCCGGCAAAGACGTTATTCTGCCAACGATCGCAATATCTGAAAAGTGTTATTCAGGCTTTCATTGAAACTCTATAAAAAGTATAAAAATTTACAAATTTGAAGGTCGTAGATATTAGGCGCGTTTAGCAGAAAAACCTGCTTTAAAACAATTTATCTGTAGCAGCTTTTGATTTGATTATTTTTTCTGAACGACGAGCTCATATTAACTATTAAAACATTAACTTCATTATTTTTATTTGTGAATTAAAGCTAAATGAAAAATCGCCCAAAACAAAAACGTCCAAAAAATTTTATGAAATATCGCCCAAAATAATTTCATACAAATTTAGGCTATTTTTCATACTTTTTGGGTGTATTTTCATTTTTAATGTTGTTGATTATGAAAAATAAACCAAAAGTATTTATGAAATATCCCCCATAATTTTGGGAATCTGTAGTTAGTAACGCCGTTTTTGGATATTAATCACAAATTTTAAAATATTTTACTTTTATAATCAAAGATTGTCTGATTGTCTCCACCATGGTATTTCCCGACACGGCGATGTTTAGTAATGATTTTCTGTAAGCAACTCAAATTTTGGAAAATAGTCCCACATTTTAAAATATTTGAATTTTATTACTAAAAGTTTTTCCGTGTAGGGGGCCTCCGGCCGAGCTTAGGGATTTTCTCCATCGTGGTATTTCCCGACACGGCGATATTTTCTAAAGATTTTCTGAATTTCATTGGGGTGTTAAGGTCAAAATAAAATTAAGTACATACGTATGTAATGCAATAAAAAATTTCGATGATGGGTGCAAATTCCAGCAATTTTGTAATTATTTTGAAAAACAATGGATAGGAAAAGTGAAGTTTTATGGTTCCTTTGTATAAGAAAATGTTTTAATTTTTTTACATTTAATTTTTATAGGTAAAACCAGAAATTTTTTCAGTGTATAAACTATGCACATGCACTAGGTCTACTTCAGCCATTGAAGCTTATAATGGAGTATTATAGAGAATGGTGGCATTATGGGTAAAAAAAGAGGAAGACACCAATATGTGGAAGAGGCTAGGCAAATTGCAGAGGCGCTAGAATCTTTAGAGCAGCGGTGCCCAGGCCCTATGCTCTTCATGCTCATTTGTTTTTGTAATACTCTTAGCTATAGGCTGTGTGTTTTAATATACACATACAGCACTCAGCACTAGCAATACGAAATACACAAACAACTTTGTCTTATTAGTTTTTTTTTGTCGTTCTTCACTGTATACACGCAAGAGCAAAGCAACAACACTTTCGTATGCTTTGCTGGTAAACATTGACGACAGCGATCATCAATGTACATTTTGTTTTTGTTTAACGTATGATATGAAATAATAATATGAAATATATTTTTTGTGTTTTCTTTGCATGTATTTGTTTTTACAACACAAAATATTGAATAAAAATTTGTTTTTCTTTAAATGTATTGGTGTTTGCTCTTGCATAAGGAACTTGTGGGCACCGCTGCTTTAAAGTCTAGATCCATTACTTCTCTACAATTTTTAAATCGTGTCGCTTTTCCAAAAAACAATATATGCACAGATTGGGAACCATATGAGGATATATTCGAGGACGAATTTTCTGATTCTGAAATAGATACAACTACTTAAGAACATTCCCAAATAGATGAGGAAGACCCTTCCAAATGCATTATATGCATAAATAACAATCCAAATGTTTTAATTTTGCCATGCAGACATTTAATTTATATTGCCGGGAATGCGTTCTAATATTGCAAGCTAGAAGCTTAGCCAATGGAAGTGATCAATATCAATGTCCTTACTGCCGTTCAGAAGTAGCAGACACAATTGAAATTTACACATAAAAATCTTTCTAACTTTTTTGAGAATATACATACGTACATATTATACATATAAATAAATAAATATCAATTAAAAAAAGTGGGTCATTTTTCATTTATTATGGGTCATGTTTCTTATTTTTTGGGTGCTTTTTCATATTTTTTGGGCTATATTTCATTTCTCATTTTTTTGGATTTTATTTCATAATTTTTAAATTGGGCGATATTTCATAAACTTTTTTGGGCGTTTGTGTTTTGGTCGATTTTTCATGTAGCCGTAAATTAAAATGATTTAAAATTTAAAAATATATTACGAAATTTGATTCAAAAGTCAAACTGAACTGAAATATTTGATAAAATGTATCGTACTTTATCTTAGCTAACAAAAATAGTCAGCAAAAGTTTCGCTCATCGCTCAGTAATCAAAGTGTTCAGGAGATTGTTGAGCAACAGTTGTGTAGCAAACTGTGTCTGCTGAACGCACCCAATAATTCACATATGAATATGTATTTTATTAAACAGGCTTCATTAAAAATGGCCCCCAAAATAAAAGAAATGCCCCAAAATTTTTGTAATGAAAATATCACCACAAACTTTGAGGCCATTAAATTAATTTTTCATTTACCCAATTTGGAGTCATATTTCATTTTATGAAAATACAAATCTTACAAACTAAATTGGAAAATGGCCCCGAAATTAACAATAAAAATGTCCCCAAAAGAGGAAAAATGGTCCCAAAAATATTTTATTGTTGTTTTCAATGTAAAAACAAGCAAAAAATATTTTTGGGGCCATTTTTTTATTTTTGTTCTGCGGCCACTTTTCACGTAGCCTACCTAATAAACAATAATATTTCTTTTTACAACAAAAACACATAAGGCTGAAGCCTTTTCTTGCAAAAACAACCGGGTATTGGCAGGAATTGAACCTGCGACCTCCCGTTTAATAGTCTAGCACAGTAACCAGTATAAAACGGGCTACCCAAAGTGAAGTGCAATTCTAAATATTGTTTTTTAAATTGTTAAAATATTAAAAAAAGAGAGAAAAGTTATTAGCCTGTTACATTTTTGCTCGTCAGTTTATATAGATACCATTATTAATAATAATAATACCAAGTTAGTTATTGTATGATTAGAAAAACAGAAAAATTTTTAATTTTTGTGATGATTTTCGTGAAGAGTATTGTATAGTGATTTACATATATGCCATGAAATTAAATAAATTGAATTTTGATTTTCAGTGGTAATAATAGCGTGCATCTAAATAAAAAAGAATAAAGAAAATATAATAAACGGATGATTGCTAAAAATCAAAAATTAATTTATGCTTAAAATTAAATAAGTTACAGTAAATATGTACGTTAATTCTGTTACTACTTTTTAAATATACATATCGTCACCCTAAATCAAGAAGACCTTAACTATTATTTTAGAGCAAAAGTAAAATGCTTTAAAAATTGAGTTATATTTATAACTAATTACATATTTAAACTCTGTTAATAAAATCGTTATTTCTGAAAATATACAAAGTACAATTTTAAGGAAGGATGTATTCTGGTTACTCACAAAAAGTCAATTTTTAGTTTTTTTTTTTAAGCTCTTTTGGATTTTATGTGACGATGTGTACTTAATTGTGAAATTCAAGTTTTTTATATAGACTACTACGATTCACTATCCAAAATTCAAAATAATGTATCATCAAGTGCATGATTTTCTTCAACAAAACAAGGTACGCGTAATTCTCATTTCTTCTTTGAGAGTTTGTCTTTAAGCATACGAGTTTGAAATTTTTCAAACAACATTAAATATCTACTGATGAGCTGGCATTAGACCTCAATAAAATGTAAAAATATGTTTAAATAGATTAGCCAAAATACAACAAATAAATAAAAATTTTCAATTAATTTAAAGGTTATAATTACGGTGACGATTCCTTTTTTTATTAAAAATTTTCGTATTTTTTAATTGAATTGCCTTTTTTATCACTAATTTTAATTTTTCTTTAAACTCAAAAATTATAAGTTTAATTTTCTCAAAATACTAAAATTTCAACATCACAATGAAAAATAGAATCATAAAAAACTAGAATTACGTGGCAACACTGAAAAAGGTATGTTCAACGTGTCGAATTTCTTGTCATTTGGGTTAAAATTGACAAAGGGAAGGGCCACCCCTCATTACAAATAAATTACTAACGTTCAGATATTTACTTGAACTAACTAAAGCAAGGAATATTTTGAAATTTCCTGTGTGACAATCCAAGCGGGGGAAACGGGCCCCCACCACCATACAAAGAAAATTTTCATGAAGTATGAAAAGTACTATACATATGTATAAGAAATACTATGTTCACACGAAGAACTGAAACACTAGGTTCGCTCCATGAACCACGATGGCGAACCGATGTGTTCACACGACACATTCTAGATTGGTTCGTACTTCGTTATTTAATATTACTTATTGTTTTTCCATTTTATTTAATTATTTACATAAATATAAATATATGCTTTTTATTTGTTCAATGTTTTTATTAAAATTTAGCACTTATCAATTGTTTTTCTTTGTTAAAATGTTTTTGGACAACTAGTTCAGATAAACTAGCGATAATTTGTTATCAAAATTAGAGATGATAGTAAATTATACGGGTTCGCAACAAGGATCAAAATGAATCATGTAGGTTCGCTCTCAAAATTTTGTATGGCGAAATATGTAGGTTCAATCAAGGTTGGCCCGCGAACAAAGAATGAGAGCGCGAACCTCTATAATTTCTGTCCGTGTGAACATAGTGAAACAGTACTTATAAATGCAATTTTTGTTTTATGCGAATGTAATTTTTTTCCTTAAAATATATGGAAACAAAATTTCAAAAATTGTTATTGTTTTTATACATTTCTAAAGTCAAATATTGTGAGAATTTTAACGTGTTTCTCTCTCTTTGAAAAACGGTAAAATTTATATGATAAACAAAAACAAATTTCTTAAATGTATGTATTCGTTTTTGTATTCCATGTGAAATTGCTTTTCTTCGACGCTTTTTCAAGAATAGACTCCATTATTACGCCAACTCATATTAAGCGTATTTAGTGCCTGTTGGGAATATTTCTTTTGAACAATTACAAATAAAATACCAACAACATTTTATAATTTGTTTTGGTTTTAAATGTAATTGTATGAATGAAAAAACACCTGCGATATCGCCGAACAGGCAGTTACTTTTCCTATGGATATCGCAATTACTAATTGGGAGGAATGGAAAAAGAAAAAGTTCCCCGGGAATTATTTCTCATAATTCTAATGATAATAAAATTCTCACATCCTACTAATAATAAATTTCTTATAATCATCCCTTGTTTCGTAGTAAAAATATGTATATGAATACAAAATTAGTTTTTTTTACCTTCAGTTATAAATATAAAAAATGTGTTATTAGCGGGGTGTGTTATTTTAGTTAACAGTTGACACTTGAGTTCTTAAAATAATCGTATGTTTATTTTCTGGTACTTACCTTGATTTAACGAGTATTATTTGTACATAGCAAACAAACTAAAAACATATTTTTATACAAAAATTCATGCAAAACTTATAACATAAAATACCAACAACATATTAACTCCACAAAAATCATCAACAATATAAGATTTTGTTGCTATTTTAATCAATTTTAATTACATAAAAGCCTTTACCACACAAATATTAAAGTTTTGCTTTCTTAGTGTGAAAAAGGAAGGAGAAAAGTAAATATGTATGTATAAAGAACTAACGAACAAACTAAGCCAAAGTAAATAAAATCATAAAATTAGCAATAAAAGCACCATTTTGAAAGTGTTTTAAATGTCATCATGTTCATTTAGCTGTTTTGAGATGTTCCAGCGTTTATAGCCCTTGGTATTTAGACGAATTTAGAAATGATTTCTTTTTTATATGCTAACATATAAAACACCCTTAATTTTTAATTTTACACAAGTCGAAAAATTTAAGAAGACTAGAATATAAATATTAAGAAATATGAAAAACAAATTGAAATTGCAACAAATGTAGCCGTAATGAAAGTTTACTACCAAGAGTAAAAACAGCAAAACAGTACAAGGTCCCTAGTCCGGACACTTGCTAATTCGGACTATCCAGTAATCCGGACATTTAAATTTTTCGGACAGTTTAGAATTTTTTCCTGTATAAGTCCAAAGCGATATCTAAGGATATTTTATTTACATATGATGATATGTATATTTAAACAATAATAGAATTTTTTATTTTTTAAAATGTATATTTTTGATCACGTTTAGTATTTTCCTCTACTGCCTGCGTGTTCACCGATATCGAAGGCATTCTGTCTTTCGTACAAATGCATTTAAAACAAAAAATAATCAAAACATTTGTTTTTATTTTATATGTATGTAATTGTTTGAAAGAGAGAAAGAACTCATTCGATAGCGGCGAACAAGCACGAAAAAAAACGTATTTTTTTCAAAATGGGCTTTTAAAAAATAATAATTTGAACAATCAACTAGACAAAACATGTTCTAGAGGTAAAATTTAACTAAAACTGCTTGTTAAAGAAAATTTTGATTTTCTTGTTTTTTTTTTTTGTTTTTTTTTTTTATAAATTGGAACGTTAAAAATTAAGTATTTATAATACTTATAACACTTATGTTCTAGGACTTACATTTAAATGTGAATACTGATCATGTGACTCATTCGCAGGTGGCTTAAATTTGCCAAAACAGAAGTTGCAGCAACAGCAGCAGCAGCAACAGCAACAGCAGCCGGTAATAATTGTACAGCAAATAACCAAAGCCTAAAAGTAAAATAAAACAAAAAATTTTACATATTTTTATAAAATTATTTCATATAAACATAAATGTGCATTTAATTTACCTTAACTGCTGGTGATGTTACCACGAAGTATGCATTGACATTTTCTTCGCCAAATTGTTCCGCAATATAAAGACCTAATGAACCATAATTGTCATAAATGTTGCGTTTTGTTTGATCACTTAATATTGAATGTGCTCGATTGACTTCCTTAAACTGTAATTAGATAATAGGAACAATTAAAACAATTTTTTAATGGGTTAATGAGTTTTTGTAAGCGAATTATTTATACTTTTTCGGCAGCATCAGCATTGTCGGGATTTTTATCTGGATGATATTTTAAAGCAAGTTTCCTATAAGTCTTTTTAATATCTTCAGCTGTTGCTGTTTTAGGAAGTCCCAATGTTTCATAAAGTGAATCACCAGATGTCCTGTAGAGAAAAAAAAATTTGTTTTTTATACAAAATCATGAAGTTTTAAAATATTCTTTGGATGTATTATTACCATTACATATATCAATACTTTAAAATTAAATTATTTTTTAAGTAATTTTTATATATTAAAAAAAAGTTCCTTCTTCTTATTAATTACAGATTTTTTTTCAAACTGTTCATTGCTTCGTGCGTATGATGATTTTGCAGAAAGACTTTTGCTATGTTAATAGTTATAGGTAGTATTATTTATTTCAATTACTTAAGTAAAAGAAAATCCATGTAATTGAAATGGACTTTAGTCTAAATAATAATTTTTATAATTTATAGTAGTACATTCATACGAGTGATTTTGTAAATTTTCAAAATGGAACTTATCTAAATAACATACCTTAACTTATTTATTTATTTGGATAATGGAATCTAAATATCCTTTCAGGCTAACAATAAAAAAATATACAGAAATGTAAATGTACTAAGTTCGTAAGACAGCTATTTACATAAGTATGTACTACATATGTAGATTAAGTGTCATATATACAAACATACATTTGCATTATGTTTAGATGATTGAAAATAAGTATGTTTTATGTATGTATGCCAATTAGTTTATGTATTACTTTGCCTTTCAATATTATTTTTTTTTGTGTAGTCTACTGAAGATTCATTTGATGGCAATGCACCTAAATATGTTGTTTTTTTTTTTTTTTTTAATAAATAACACAATATTTCTGCCATTTTATTTTTAAGGAGGTTAATTGTTTCTTTGCTGACGCCGTGATTTCTATACTTATTTCCTTTTTGGTTACATGGCATAATGCCCATTTATTCTTAGTGTAGATAACAGAACTTTTGAAAAGGCCTTAAAGGAGGAATTGTCTCCCTTCGGTTTTCCAAACTGCAAGAAATCCATTTTCGATAAAGTTTATCGTTATGAAGTGATGAAAATTTATATTAAAAAATATTGTAGATCTGTGAACATACAGAGCATTAATACCGACTCAAGAAATTTTTAAATAAATATGTACGTCTTTGAAGCGCAGGCAAAATTATTGATTTTAATGAAGAGGATTTTTTAAATTCCCTGCAAAAACACATGATCTCCAATGAGATGCTGTTCGTTATCGCTTGAACCCATGATTTAACTCAATTTTTGGCTGGAGAGTGTAAAAACATAAATTTATTCTCCTAACCAACTATACATTCTCTTCTTACCTCAGTTGCATCTAATTCCCACCCTTTCTTTTTCTACCTTTCTGTATTGACCTTTCTCCATCTAATCTTTTCCTTCTTCTCTACGTCTTTACTTATCTTTGTACAGGTACCACAATGTGACCACATCAGGACCCAAGCGGGCTGCACAGCAACCTGCTAACCTAACCTAAGCTTACATTAAACCAAACCTATCGCCTTCTAAACCGTAAATGGATTAGTAAACTAATTATTCCTCTAACTAAAGGGTATTTTATAAGTATGTGGCATTATTATAACATTTGGTTGCCATCTCAATGCCACAACAACCTTCCTCCATCATTAATTACCATAAGCACTTTTCCAGTTAAAAATAAAATAGCCGTAAGCACGGAAGAAAATAAAAAAAATCTATGCACACATGTAAAAGTTTATCCACTCTATATGTATGTATGAATGTATGTATGTATATTATCGCGATTTTACTTCAATGTTAATTTACAACATTTTCATTGCTGGTATGCACAATTTAACAAATTTGTCATTTTAAACAAATGCATTTTTTTAGGGAAATTCCCAAATAACAATACATGTCTATCATTAATGGCATATGGAATGTGTGGAACGCAGAATATAAAATCAGTTACTCTCTTGCTTTTTACATTTAGTATTAAAAAAAAACAGTAATGAGTTTTTTTAGTCACGATTCACTTTTGTTTAAATTATTTGTGTACATCCATACTTACATGCATAAGTATGTATATGGATATTGTTTTTCAGTTATTACCCAGCAAGCAAAAAAAACAAAAGAGATCACTATCATTTGATATTAAGTAATTCTCAAACTTTTATAAAAGCAAAGCTGGTGTTGAATTCTAGTGTATATTGATTTGATTAATTATAAAAATTCCATACAATCTTGATCAGATGATTGGAAACATTAAAATTCCTGTTTTTAGTAGACCATATATTTTTAATTTTTTTTTTTGACATCTAAAACTTTACTTCCACCTCAAAGGATAATTTCTTAAGATTACAAAAATAAAATCAACAAAAACATTAAATCCAACAGTATTTTCAAAGTACATACATATGTACATACGTACTTAAAAAAATGAACAAAACTTTATTTTTCTGTGGTTTTTAGTAATAAAAAAAATCGATTTTAATGGATCTGATGACTTTAATTGTTATTTTCACGATACAAGAACAGTGGAGTTATCGTCTGGGATGCTAAAAATTTTTCTGAACAATTAATTTATAATTTTCAAAAACCACTGGAGAAATTTACAAGGCTTTGTTAGCACCATTTCTTAATTGAGTACCATATTTAACCATTCTAAACATAATTGAAAATGTTTGGCATTGACTTTTCCGCAAGTTTCATAAAGGAGGAATATTGTTCGATGATAACAAATTAATTATTTAAGCCGCTAACGACTACAGGAAATGCATTTCTTTGGGTTATTTGAAGATACTTTTTTATGTCTTAAACGAATTCTTAAAACAAGAAATTCTACACTTTTTCCAACTTTGATAAAAAAATTTTAATATTACCTATAATCTTTGTGAGGGATAGTAAAAAAATTTCCAACTAATTAATAATTTCAAAACATAAATTATGTATATTGCAAATTATTAATGAAAAGAGCAATAAATACTAGTTTTTCTATATGTGTATATATATTACTATATATTACACTCCTCTTACAAAAAAAAAGTTTGATAATACGATGGAAACAATTGGATTTTTCCAATTGGGTATAGTTTCCCTTGTGATTGAGAATGTTATAGTAGTACGTTTTTCAAATTATTTTCATACCATAATCAAACGTTAGTCGTATCACAAAGAGTTTAACTTCAAATCATTCTCAATTTGATATCAAATCTGCTTGTTTGGTTGGTAATAAAAACACCCATGAACTCGTTGTGTTTTTATTATCCTTGGAATTCTTAGAATAAAAATTTATTAAATCAACTAAAGCTTATAAAAAAGTCATGATAGTTCGGCAATTAGCCAAGAAAAATTGTAGATTTTTTAAAGAAATTAGAGCACAAAATCCTTTGAACTTACAATTTGTTTTTTTAAATAAGTCAACTCTTTCAAATTAATTTATTACATGCAAATACATACATATATGTATATGACCATTGTATGCAGATAAATACATATGTATGTTTATATGTATACGTATGTATTTCTTAATCAGAATTTCTAATAATCTAATCATATACATACATATGTACATACATACATACATATGTACTTTTCTAAACACTTTTTCCTTAAGTTGCATTGTAGAAATTTTTAGTATTTTGTTATCTAACAACACTTAATACCTATAACTAAAAAATACTTTTAGATATTGCTGAAAACAGAAATATTTAAGTTCTCAGTTGCTCAATATTTTTATTGAAAGAAGTAGAAAAATTATTAATCATATGTTTATGCAGGTACTGTGACGATTAAATACCCTTAAATTAAAAAAAACATGCTATTGTATGTACATAAGTATGTATGTATGTATGTGCCGATAGTTAAATAGATTACCGATTGGTTTCGCTTGGCCGTACTAATAAATAAACATGTGCATACATACATACATACATATGTATGTACTACTGTATAAAATCTCTGAAAATAGCGTTACGTAATATGTGCACAGCCCCTAGATACAATTATGTTCTGGAATAAAAGAAAGTCGAATATCAGGTATTCCTTCATCTTCTGTCACTCCGACATCAGCAATACTGTCCCCCTTATCCAACACCAAAACTCTAACTAATAAAGTTCTCCAATATGCGATATGTAGTTTGTTTTTATGGAAGATAAACTTGATCCCTCTACTCAAAATTTCATTTTATTTTGCTTAACTACGCAACCTGGTTAAGCAAATTCATGAACTTTAACTAAAGCAATAACTATTTAACTATTAAGTAATAATTGTTCATTATTAATTACTTTGCACACGAATTAAGTCTGTAAGTGCTAGCCTTTAGAAAATGACGTCCATATGTACATATGTATGTATACAAGTATATAAATTGTGCTAAAATTTTGCATCCTTCGTGTCAGTTTAACGCCACGGGAATAAAGAGCAGTTAGAAGTCCCTATTTTGTGCAATAAACCTAGTAGAGAATTAATCGATAAAATAAAGGGTATTTTGAAAATACCGCAAGTCTGCCAGGTAGAACTTGAAATTTATACCTACATATGTACATACATAAAATATATGCATGAACATATTAAGTATTGGGAGAATGAAAAATAAATGGATTTTGTAGCAACAATTTTTATAGATATATAATTTTTATTATAATGGTAACAGCAAACATTTGTTAAGAAAATATACATATGTACATATTTTGTTTATTTTAAATAAGAACGTATGTACATATGTAAGTGCGTACATACATACGTAAGTACTTATGTACATATGTATGTACATTTAAGAATTGCTGTGCAAGCAAACAATCAATATGTAACCACATTGAAAACATATTATGAAAATCGTAGATAGGGTAATGAATATAAGTACATATGTAAATTTTTTGTGTATGCATTTTTTTATGAAAAGTTTTTGACACAGCCAACAGATTTTTGTGTGATTTATGTTGTATGTACATACATACATATGTATGTTTGTATACTTATACTTAAATACATTTGTATGTTTCTATGTTTATTCATTAATTTATTTTTTTCACGAAGGGTCTGCAATTAAAATTGAATTTCCGCAGTAGCTACAATATTTTTATCGTGAATCATTTCGAGATAAGGAAGCATTTCTAGCACGGAAGCATCACAGGATAGATGCCATAGAATTTTCGATGAAAACAACAATTAAGTTGTTAATTGTTGTTAATATAGATTTTTGGTTCTGGTTTTGATTTTATTTCTTTTGTGTATGGGCTCATCAGCCAAAGAAAAAAATCAATTCGCAGTTACTGCTCTGCCTACTTCACCTACGCCCGCCGCCCTTATTTTTCAAAAGACAAACATACCAATAAATAACACTACTTCTTTTCCATTGAATCGTTTTCACTCACAAACACTACTACAAATTTAAAAATCCATCTGCTTTTTTCGCAGTCGCTGAGAAAAATTCTTATTAAACAGCGAATCTAACTGCTCTGCACAATATTTTTTCTTTCTCTTTGATTCATCGTTTCAGAAATACATATTAAATTTTTATAAATTTTGCTAACTTACGACAATTTTCTTTTATCCATTCCACTCATTTTGATATTTTATTATATTTATATTGTTTTTCGCACAGTTTTTAATATATTTTTTTATTAAAATAATTTCTTTTTTTCAAAAAATTCCTTCCGTTCGGCTTCTTTACACAATTTGCAAAAAAAAACACTACCGCAACCGAAGGTTCTTCTTATTCTGCTTGCTTTTCTCCAATTTCATTATTGCTTTTTGTCTGCTTTGCACACCTGGCACGCAGAGATGTATTTTGAAACAAATCCAGAGAAGCTAACTGATTAAAATGTATTCCTGTAGCACCCATCCCTGCTACACAACCGCAGCCAGCTGACTTTTGTTTATAAGTGTGTAAAATGAAGAATCAAAAATAATAAAAAAAAATCGAAAAAATTAAACTGAAACAGTTGCCAAACTTATAAGTATTATGCGTATTAATCCACTTCAAATTCAGCAACATATTGATCCCTCAAGAAAGCTGTGTAAGCAGGGCAAATTGAGCCTGTTTTGCTATTTGGGAACAATAGCATTGGTTTTAACACCCTCCGTTCCACAAATACACTATGGAATCGTTCCAAATGTATGGGGAGCACAACTATGGGGACCAGTACTATACTTTGCTTTAATAAATATGATTATTCGTTTCATCCTAAGAAATGCAGAGTATCAAGTAAGAAGAATAAATCACCGATAAACAAATGTACCTGCTCATATATACGATTTTTATGGTAATTTGTAGATTGCAATACGGGCATCGTTTTTAGGCTTCGTTGAAGCCATTAGTATACTCCTGATATGTTTTGCTCCTTTGGCTTGGAAACAATTTGGAGTTTATGGATTTTTCATGGCATTTTTTCATTTTTCTGAATTTTTTGCTATAGCCTGGTGTAATCCAAAAAGTTTAACAGTTGACTCATTCATATTGAATCATTCATGGGCGTATGGCGTAGCGGCAACTGCTAGTTGGTCGGAATTCGTTTTGGAAGTATTTTTTTTGCCATATTTTAAAGACTGCTATTACATTTGGACGGTGGGAGTTGCCTTGTGCATTTTTGGTGAAATAGTTCGAAAGACGGCTATGATAACCGCCAGCAATAGTTTCACACACTTGGTAAATACATATTGATGATTATTTTATAAAACATAACTTTTAAATTCGAAGAACTTTAACTGTAGGTGCAATACGAAAAAACCGATGATCACAAACTAGTAACACATGGCATATATGCTTACTCGCGCCATCCTTCTTATGTTGGGTGGTTTTGGTGGTCGATTGGCACACAACTCATATTGATGAATCCATTTTGTATACTCGCCTACACTGCGGCCAGTTGGAAATTCTTTCACGATCGCATTTATTGTGAAGAATTCACTTTATTAAACTTCTTTCGGAATGACTACAAAGTTTACCAACAGAATGTCGGTACCGGTTTACCTTTCATTAAAGGCTTTATATTGGATTAACAATATAACGCTACAAGCTTAGGAATATTTTAGTATATAATCTACAGCAATTGTGAACATCAAACAACTATGAAAATACCTCTAATTCTTTTTTAATTTCTCAACAATTTAACACCTACATACTCCTTATTTTTAAGTACCAAATTATCTGAAGCGCGTTTATTTTTTAACTTGTTTTATTACTGTAAATTAGTAAACTAGAAACGAGACCTAAAATTACTAAAAAAAATAACTAATATCATATTTATTAACTTGGAATTAGATGAATCGGGAAAAGTGAAAGTTTTAATTCGTAGCGTACGTTAGTTTGGTGCTAAAGGGCCGACTCGCCCCAAGTATATCAATTTAATATACATATGTACTTTGATTGTGACGATGCCAACTAAATAAGTTAACATTTTTATTGATAATAGTCATTCGTAATTTTGAATTTTAAGTATTAAAATAAAATAAAGAAGGTTTGAAATTTGAAGATAGATATATATTTTTTTTATGTGGGAGAACGTAAAGTTAAAGTCGCTGGCCCCATGCTGCAGCAGATTAAAACACAAAAAAAGGCAACCCAGGTAACCGAATATAAAAAGAAATTAAATAGACAAAGCTGTTTAATAATTTAGTGTTCAATTTATTTCAAATACTGACTTACTATAAAATTAAATAAAAATAATGTTATTTTTGTAGAGCATGTTTGTATCGCATTTCAATTTCAAATCGTTCTACCCGCTCTTGTTTTTCTATCTCTAATATTCGTATTCGTTCGTCTTTCTCTATTTCAAATTTCTTAAGTTCAACATTTACTTTTCTTTCTCGTATTTGTTCTTCAAATTGTCTCTCTTTTAATCCAAATTCTTTTTTAAATTTCTCCGTTTCGAAATCAATTTTTAATTTCAGATAAGCATTTCTTTCACTTTGCATAAAATATAATTGATCCAAAGAATTTCTTGATTTATGATCGGGACTTTTTGGACTTGCTGAGTTCGTTCTTTGTTGAAAATTAGAAGGTAAATAGGATGATCTTGGCGGTGACGCTGGAGGTTGCGAAACGGTTGAAGATGACTGTCTTTCAGTGCAATCATCTTTTGTTGATGGAGCTCTTGATTCTATGACCGGAGTTGATCGAAAATCGTCAACGTTTTCAAAACCAATAAACTCATTTTGATCATTTGCATTGAACTCATTGCCATTGGTTGTATTATTAGGATTAAATTCAGTTTTTATGAGCGTTTCAGTAATTTCATATGAACATTGAGAATATTTAGGCCCAAAAATGCTGTGCAATTGGTCGTAGAATCGGCAAACTTTTCTTTCTGCTTCAGGTATGTTCGGGCCTTCCGACTTTTGCAAATTAATAGTCTTTAAGTAACAATTTTTTAGATGTTTTACTTTCCAACGACACAGATCCCAAGATGCGTTAATGCCCGATGCTTTTAAGAATTTTCTATAAAAAATTTGAGCAGTCGGCTTCTGAAAGATGTTAATAAGAAAAATATTATACAAAATTTATAAGAAAATTAAGCACAACTTACTTCAATTTCTTTTTGTCCCTGCATATATTCCAACAGGAGTTTGATTTCATAATCTGTCCATTTTTTGTAGTTACTAACTTGCTTGCGTTTTTTCTTTATATTTTTGGATACAGTGCCATACATTTTATGTTTATTAATTCTTAATTATTTATATTCCTACAAATTGTAAATAAACAAATGAGCGATGATGGCAAAATTACAAGCAGTATATAATGAGAATTAAACAAAACAGAAAACATATAAATATTTGTGAGTAAAGCGAATTGGACTGACGACAGGGCTCCTAATACCAAAGCGAATTTGTATCTACAGAATTACTTTAATATTTCGCACAAAACACAACGAATAAATTTAATATTTGGTGTGAACAATGACTTTGTGTATTGACATTGATTGCCAATGCAGGATATTTGAAAAACCAAAAAATATTTTTTGTTGCCATTTCCAACGCAGTCTATTGTCCGTTGAAAAAAGCGAAAAATGGCAAAATACGTATTTTTTGAATTTTCTGCTCAAAACAATTGGAATAAATTCAATATTTGGTGTGAACAATGATTTTGTGTATTGACATCGATTGCCAATGCAGGATATTTGAAAAACCAAAAAATATTTTTTTTGCCATTTCCAACGCAGTCTATTCCCGTTGAAAATAGTGAAAAATGGCAAAATACGTATTTTTTGAATTTTCTGCTCAAAACAATTCGAATAAATTTAATATTTGGTGTGAACAATGATTTTGTGTATTGACATCGATTGCCAATGCAGGATATTTGAAAAAGCAAAAAATATTTTTTGTTGCCATTTCCAACGCAGTCTATTTATTGTCCGTTGAAAATAGTGAAAAATAGCAAAATATGTATTTTTTGAATTTTCTGCTCAAAACAATTCGAATAAATTTAATATTTGGTGTGAACAATGATTTTGTGCATTGACATCGATTGCCAATGCAGGATATTTGAAAAAGCAAAAAATATTTTTTGTTGCCATTTCCAACGCAGTCTATTGTCCGTTGAAAATAGTGAAAAATGGCAAAATACGTATTTTTTGAATTTTCTGCTCAAAACAATTGGAATAAATTTAATATTTGGTGTGAACAATGATTTTGTGTATTGACATCGATTGCCAATGCAGGATATTTGAAAAACCAAAAAATATTTTTTGTTGCCATTTCCAACGCAGTCTATTGTCCGTTGAAAATAGTGAAAAGTGGCAAAATACGTATTTTTTGAATTTTCTGCTCAAAACAATTGGAATAAATTTAATATTTGAGGTGAACAATGATTTTGTGTATTGACATCGCTTGCCAATGCAGGATATTTGAAAAAGCAAAAAATATTTTTTGTTGCCATTTCCAACGCAGTCTATTGTCCGTTGAAAAAAGCGAAAAATGTCAAAAAACGCATTTTTTGAATTTTCTGCTTAAAATAATTGGAATAAATTTAATATTTGTGGTGAACAATGATTTTGTGTATTGACATCGCTTGCCAATGCAGGATATTTGAAAAAGCAAAAAATATTTTTTGTTGCCATTTCCAACGCAGTCTATTGTCCGTTGAAAAAAGCGAAAAATGTCAAAAAACGCATTTTTTGAATTTTCTGCTTAAAATAATTGGAATAAATTTAATATTTGTGGTGAACAATGATTTTGTGTATTGACATCGCTTGCCAATGCAGGATATTTGAAAAAGCAAAAAATATTTTTTGTTGCCATTTCCAACGCAGTCTATTGTCCGTTGAAAATAGTGAAAAATGGCAAAATACGTATTTTTTGAATTTTCTGCTCAAAACAATTGGAATAAATTTAATATTTGGTGTGAACAATGATTTTGTGTATTGACATCGATTGCCAATGCAGGATATTTGAAAAAGCAAAAAATATTTTTTGTTGCCATTTCCAACGCAGTCTATTGTCCGTTGAAAATAGTGAAAAATGGCAAAATACGTATTTTTTGAATTTTCTGCTCAAAACAATTGGAATAAATTTAATATTTGGTGTGAACAATGATTTTGTGTATTGACATCGATTGCCAATGCAGGATATTTGAAAAAGCAAAAAATATTTTTGTTGCCATTTCCAACGCAGTCTTGTATCCGTTGAAAAAAGCGAAAAATGGCAAAATACGTATTTTTTGAATTTTCTGCTCAAAACAATTGGAATAAATTTAATATTTGGTGTGACTAATGATTTTATGTACTAACATCGATTGCCAATGCAGGAGATTTGAAAAAGCAAAAAATATTTTTTGTTGCCATTTCCAACGCAGTCTATTGTCCGTTGAAAATAGTGAAAAATGGCAAAATACGCATTTTTTGAATTTTCTGCTTAAAATAATTGGAATAAATTTAATATTTGGTGTGAACAATGATTTTGTGTATTGACATCAATTGCCAATGCAGGATATTTGAAAAAGCAAAAAATATTTTTTGTTGCCATTTCCAACGCAGTCTATTGTCCGTTGAAAATAGTGAAAAATGGCAAAATACGCATTTTTTGAATTTTCTGCTTAAAATAATTGGAATAAATTTAATATTTGGTGTGAACAATGATTTTGTGTATTGACATCGATTGCCAATGCAGGATATTTGAAAAAGCAAAAAATATTTTTTGTTGCCATTTCCAACGCAGTCTATTGTCCGTTGAAAATAGTGAAAAATGACAAAATACGCATTTTTTGAATTTTCTGCTTAAAATAATTGGAATAAATTTAATATTTGGTGTGAAAAATGATTTTGTGTATTGACATCGATTGCCAATGCAGGATATTTGAAAAACCAAAAAATATTTTTTGTTGCCATTTCCAACGCAGTCTATTGTCCGTTGAAAAAAGCGAAAAATGGCAAAATACGTATTTTTTGAATTTTCTGCTCAAAACAATTGGAATAAATTTAATATTTGGTGTGAACAATGATTTTGTGTATTGACATCGATTGCCAATGCAGGATATTTGAAAAACCAAAAAATATTTTTTGTTGCCATTTCCAACGCAGTCTATTGTCCGTTGAAAATAGTGAAAAATGGCAAAATACGTATTTTTTGAATTTTCTGCTCAAAACAATTGGAATAAATTTAATATTTGGTGTGAACAATGATTTTGTGTATTGACATCGATTGCCAATGCAGGATATTTGAAAAACCAAAAAATATTTTTTGTTGCCATTTCCAACGCAGTCTATTTCCGTTGAAAATAGTGAAAAATGGCAAAATACGTATTTTTTGAATTTTCTGCTCAAAACAATTGGAATAAATTTAATATTTGGTGTGAACAATGATTTTGTGTATTGACATCGATTGCCAATGCAGGATATTTGAAAAACCAAAAAATATTTTTTGTTGCCATTTCCAACGCAGTCTATTGTCCGTTGAAAATAGTGAAAAATGACAAAATACGTATTTTTTGAATTTTCTGCTCAAAACAATTGGAATAAATTTAATATTTGGTGTGAACAATGATTATGTGTATTGACATCGATTGCCAATGCAGGATATTTGAAAAAGCAAAAAATATTTTTTGTTGCCATTTCCAACGCAGTCTTGTGTCCGTTGAAAAAAGCGAAAAATGGCAAAATACGTATTTTTTTAATTTTCTGCTCAAAACAATTGGAATAAATTTAATATTTGGTGTGAACAATGATTATGTGTATTGACATCGATTGCCAATGCAGGATATTTGAAAAACCAAAAAATATTTTTTGTTGCCATTTCCAACGCAGTCTTGTGTCCGTTGAAAAAAGCGAAAAATGGCAAAATACGTATTTTTTGAATTTTCTGCTCAAAACAATTGGAATAAATTTAATATTTGGTGTGAACAATGATTATGTGTATTGACATCGATTGCCAATGCAGGATATTTGAAAAAGCAAAAAATATTTTTTGTTGCCATTTCCAACGCAGTCTATTGTCCGTTGAAAATAGTGAAAAATGGCAAAATACGTATTTTTTGAATTTTCTGCTCAAAACAATTGGAATAAATTTAATATTTGGTGTGAACAATGATTTTGTGTATTGACATCGATTACCAATTCAGGATATTTGAAAAACCAAAAAATATTTTTTGTTGCCATTTCCAACGCAGTCTTGTGTCCGTTGAAAAAAGCGAAAAATGGCAAAATACGTATTTTTTGAATTTTCTGCTCAAAACAATTGGAATAAATTTAATATTTGGTGTGAACAATGATTATGTGTATTGACATCGATTGCCAATGCAGGATATTTGAAAAACCAAAAAATATTTTTTGTTGCCATTTCCAACGCAGTCTTCTGTCCGTTGAAAAAAGCGAAAAATGGCAAAATACGTATTTTTTTAATTTTCTGCTCAAAACAATTGGAATAAATTTAATATTTGGTGTGAACAATGATTTTGTGTATTGACATCGATTACCAATTCAGGATATTTGAAAAACCAAAAAATATTTTTTGTTGCCATTTCCAACGCAGTCTTGTGTCCGTTGAAAAAAGCGAAAAATGGCAAAATACGTATTTTTTGAATTTTCTGCTCAAAACAATTGGAATAAATTTAATATTTGGTGTGAACAATGATTATGTGTATTGACATCGATTGCCAATGCAGGATATTTGAAAAAGCAAAAAATATTTTTTGTTGCCATTTCCAACGCAGTCTTGTGTCCGTTGAAAAAAGCGAAAAATGGCAAAATACGTATTTTTTGAATTTTCTGCTCAAAACAATTGGAATAAATTTAATATTTGGTGTGAACAATGATTTTGTGTATTGACATCGATTACCAATTCAGGATATTTGAAAAACCAAAAAATATTTTTTGTTGCCATTTCCAACGCAGTCTTGTGTCCGTTGAAAAAAGCGAAAAATGGCAAAATACGTATTTTTTGGATTTTCTGCTCAAAACAATTGGAATAAATTTAATATTTGGTGTGAACAATGATTATGTGTATTGACATCGATTGCCAATGCAGGATATTTGAAAAAGCAAAAAATATTTTTTGTTGCCATTTCCAACGCAGTCTTGTGTCCGTTGAAAAAAGCGAAAAATGGCAAAATACGTATTTTTTGAATTTTCTGCTCAAAACAATTGGAATAAATTTAATATTTGGTGTGAACAATGATTATGTGTATTGACATCGATTACCAATTCAGGATATTTGAAAAACCAAAAAATATTTTTTGTTGCCATTTCCAACGCAGTCTTGTGTCCGTTGAAAAAAGCGAAAAATGGCAAAATACGTATTTTTTGAATTTTCTGCTCAAAACAATTGGAATAAATTTAATATTTGGTGTGAACAATGATTTTGTGTATTGACATCGATTACCAATTCAGGATATTTGAAAAACCAAAAAATATTTTTTGTTGCCATTTCCAACGCAGTCTTGTGTCCGTTGAAAAAAGCGAAAAATGGCAAAATACGTATTTTTTGAATTTTCTGCTCAAAACAATTGGAATAAATTTAATATTTGGTGTGAACAATGATTTTGTGTATTGACATCGATTACCAATTCAGGATATTTGAAAAACCAAAAAATATTTTTTGTTGCCATTTCCAACGCAGTCTTCTGTCCGTTGAAAAAAGCGAAAAATGGCAAAATACGTATTTTTTGAATTTTCTGCTCAAAACAATTGGAATAAATTTAATATTTGGTGTGAACAATGATTATGTGTATTGACATCGATTGCCAATGCAGGATATTTGAAAAACCAAAAAATATTTTTTGTTGCCATTTCCAACGCAGTCTTCTGTCCGTTGAAAAAAGCGAAAAATGGCAAAATACGTATTTTTTGAATTTTCTGCTCAAAACAATTGGAATAAATTTAATATTTGGTGTGAACAATGATTATGTGTATTGACATCGATTGCCAATGCAGGATATTTGAAAAAGCAAAAAATATTTTTTGTTGCCATTTCCAACGCAGTCTTGTGTCCGTTGAAAAAAGCGAAAAATGGCAAAATACGTATTTTTTTAATTTTCTGCTCAAAACAATTGGAATAAATTTAATATTTGGTGTGAACAATGATTATGTGTATTGACATCGATTACCAATTCAGGATATTTGAAAAACCAAAAAATATTTTTTGTTGCCATTTCCAACGCAGTCTTGTGTCCGTTGAAAAAAGCGAAAAATGGCAAAATACGTATTTTTTGAATTTTCTGCTCAAAACAATTGGAATAAATTTAATATTTGGTGTGAACAATGATTTTGTGTATTGACATCGATTACCAATTCAGGATATTTGAAAAACCAAAAAATATTTTTTGTTGCCATTTCCAACGCAGTCTTGTGTCCGTTGAAAAAAGCGAAAAATGGCAAAATACGTATTTTTTGAATTTTCTGCTCAAAACAATTGGAATAAATTTAATATTTGGTGTGAACAATGATTATGTGTATTGACATCGATTGCCAATGCAGGATATTTGAAAAAGCAAAAAATATTTTTTGTTGCCATTTCCAACGCAGTCTTGTGTCCGTTGAAAAAAGCGAAAAATGGCAAAATACGTATTTTTTTAATTTTCTGCTCAAAACAATTGGAATAAATTTAATATTTGGTGTGAACAATGATTTTGTGTATTGACATCGATTACCAATTCAGGATATTTGAAAAACCAAAAAATATTTTTTGTTGCCATTTCCAACGCAGTCTTGTGTCCGTTGAAAAAAGCGAAAAATGGCAAAATACGTATTTTTTGAATTTTCTGCTCAAAACAATTGGAATAAATTTAATATTTGGTGTGAACAATGATTATGTGTATTGACATCGATTGCCAATGCAGGATATTTGAAAAACCAAAAAATATTTTTTGTTGCCATTTCCAACGCAGTCTTGTGTCCGTTGAAAAAAGCGAAAAATGGCAAAATACGTATTTTTTGAATTTTCTGCTCAAAACAATTGGAATAAATTTAATATTTGGTGTGAACAATGATTATGTGTATTGACATCGATTGCCAATGCAGGATATTTGAAAAAGCAAAAAATATTTTTTGTTGCCATTTCCAACGCAGTCTTGTGTCCGTTGAAAAAAGCGAAAAATGGCAAAATACGTATTTTTTTAATTTTCTGCTCAAAACAATTGGAATAAATTTAATATTTGGTGTGAACAATGATTTTGTGTATTGACATCGATTACCAATTCAGGATATTTGAAAAACCAAAAAATATTTTTTGTTGCCATTTCCAACGCAGTCTATTGTCCGTTGAAAAAAGCGAAAAATGTCAAAAAACGTATATTTTGAATTTTCTGCTCAAAACAATTGGAATAAATTTAATATTTGGTGTGAACAATGATTTTGTGTATTGACATCGATTACCAATTCAGGATATTTGAAAAACCAAAAAATATTTTTTGTTGCCATTTCCAACGCAGTCTTGTGTCCGTTGAAAAAAGCGAAAAATGGCAAAATACGTATTTTTTGAATTTTCTGCTCAAAACAATTGGAATAAATTTAATATTTGGTGTGAACAATGATTATGTGTATTGACATCGATTGCCAATGCAGGATATTTGAAAAACCAAAAAATATTTTTTGTTGCCATTTCCAACGCAGTCTTGTGTCCGTTGAAAAAAGCGAAAAATGGCAAAATACGTATTTTTTGAATTTTCTGCTCAAAACAATTGGAATAAATTTAATATTTGGTGTGAACAATGATTATGTGTATTGACATCGATTGCCAATGCAGGATATTTGAAAAAGCAAAAAATATTTTTTGTTGCCATTTCCAACGCAGTCTATTGTCCGTTGAAAATAGTGAAAAATGGCAAAATACGTATTTTTTGAATTTTCTGCTCAAAACAATTGGAATAAATTTAATATTTGGTGTGAACAATGATTTTGTGTATTGACATCGATTACCAATTCAGGATATTTGAAAAACCAAAAAATATTTTTTGTTGCCATTTCCAACGCAGTCTTGTGTCCGTTGAAAAAAGCGAAAAATGGCAAAATACGTATTTTTTGAATTTTCTGCTCAAAACAATTGGAATAAATTTAATATTTGGTGTGAACAATGATTATGTGTATTGACATCGATTGCCAATGCAGGATATTTGAAAAAGCAAAAAATATTTTTTGTTGCCATTTCCAACGCAGTCTTGTGTCCGTTGAAAAAAGCGAAAAATGGCAAAATACGTATTTTTTTAATTTTCTGCTCAAAACAATTGGAATAAATTTAATATTTGGTGTGAACAATGATTTTGTGTATTGACATCGATTACCAATTCAGGATATTTGAAAAACCAAAAAATATTTTTTGTTGCCATTTCCAACGCAGTCTTGTGTCCGTTGAAAAAAGCGAAAAATGGCAAAATACGTATTTTTTGAATTTTCTGCTCAAAACAATTGGAATAAATTTAATATTTGGTGTGAACAATGATTATGTGTATTGACATCGATTGCCAATGCAGGATATTTGAAAAAGCAAAAAATATTTTTTGTTGCCATTTCCAACGCAGTCTTGTGTCCGTTGAAAAAAGCGAAAAATGGCAAAATACGTATTTTTTGAATTTTCTGCTCAAAACAATTGGAATAAATTTAATATTTGGTGTGAACAATGATTATGTGTATTGACATCGATTGCCAATGCAGGATATTTGAAAAACCAAAAAATATTTTTTGTTGCCATTTCCAACGCAGTCTTGTGTCCGTTGAAAAAAGCGAAAAATGGCAAAATACGTATTTTTTGAATTTTCTGCTCAAAACAATTGGAATAAATTTAATATTTGGTGTGAACAATGATTATGTGTATTGACATCGATTGCCAATGCAGGATATTTGAAAAAGCAAAAAATATTTTTTGTTGCCATTTCCAACGCAGTCTTGTGTCCGTTGAAAAAAGCGAAAAATGGCAAAATACGTATTTTTTTAATTTTCTGCTCAAAACAATTGGAATAAATTTAATATTTGGTGTGAACAATGATTTTGTGTATTGACATCGATTACCAATTCAGGATATTTGAAAAACCAAAAAATATTTTTTGTTGCCATTTCCAACGCAGTCTATTGTCCGTTGAAAAAAGCGAAAAATGTCAAAAAACGTATATTTTGAATTTTCTGCTCAAAACAATTGGAATAAATTTAATATTTGGTGTGAACAATGATTTTGTGTATTGACATCGATTACCAATTCAGGATATTTGAAAAACCAAAAAATATTTTTTGTTGCCATTTCCAACGCAGTCTATTGTCCGTTGAAAAAAGCGAAAAATGTCAAAAAACGTATATTTTGAATTTTCTGCTCAAAACAATTGGAATAAATTTAATATTTGGTGTGAACAATGATTTTGTGTATTGACATCGATTACCAATTCAGGATATTTGAAAAACCAAAAAATATTTTTTGTTGCCATTTCCAACGCAGTCTTGTGTCCGTTGAAAAAAGCGAAAAATGGCAAAATACGTATTTTTTGAATTTTCTGCTCAAAACAATTGGAATAAATTTAATATTTGGTGTGAACAATGATTATGTGTATTGACATCGATTGCCAATGCAGGATATTTGAAAAACCAAAAAATATTTTTTGTTGCCATTTCCAACGCAGTCTTGTGTCCGTTGAAAAAAGCGAAAAATGGCAAAATACGTATTTTTTGAATTTTCTGCTCAAAACAATTGGAATAAATTTAATATTTGGTGTGAACAATGATTATGTGTATTGACATCGATTGCCAATGCAGGATATTTGAAAAAGCAAAAAATATTTTTTGTTGCCATTTCCAACGCAGTCTATTGTCCGTTGAAAATAGTGAAAAATGGCAAAATACGTATTTTTTGAATTTTCTGCTCAAAACAATTGGAATAAATTTAATATTTGGTGTGAACAATGATTTTGTGTATTGACATCGATTACCAATTCAGGATATTTGAAAAACCAAAAAATATTTTTTGTTGCCATTTCCAACGCAGTCTTGTGTCCGTTGAAAAAAGCGAAAAATGGCAAAATACGTATTTTTTGAATTTTCTGCTCAAAACAATTGGAATAAATTTAATATTTGGTGTGAACAATGATTATGTGTATTGACATCGATTGCCAATGCAGGATATTTGAAAAACCAAAAAATATTTTTTGTTGCCATTTCCAACGCAGTCTTCTGTCCGTTGAAAAAAGCGAAAAATGGCAAAATACGTATTTTTTTAATTTTCTGCTCAAAACAATTGGAATAAATTTAATATTTGGTGTGAACAATGATTTTGTGTATTGACATCGATTACCAATTCAGGATATTTGAAAAACCAAAAAATATTTTTTGTTGCCATTTCCAACGCAGTCTATTGCCCGTTGAAAATAGTGAAAAATGGCAAAATACGTATTTTTTGAATTTTCTGCTCAAAACAATTGGAATAAATTTAATATTTGGTGTGAACAATGATTATGTGTATTGACATCGATTGCCAATGCAGGATATTTGAAAAACCAAAAAATATTTTTTGTTGCCATTTCCAACGCAGTCTTCTGTCCGTTGAAAAAAGCGAAAAATGGCAAAATACGTATTTTTTGAATTTTCTGCTCAAAACAATTGGAATAAATTTAATATTTGGTGTGAACAATGATTTTGTGTATTGACATCGATTGCCAATGCAGGATATTTGAAAAACCAAAAAATATTTTTTGTTGCCATTTCCAACGCAGTCTATTGTCCGTTGAAAAAAGCGAAAAATGGCAAAATACGTATTTTTTGAATTTTCTGCTCAAAACAATTGGAATAAATTTAATATTTGGTGTGAACAATGATTTTGTGTATTGACATCGATTGCCAATGCAGGATATTTGAAAAACCAAAAAATATTTTTTGTTGCCATTTCCAACGCAGTCTATTGTCCGTTGAAAATAGTGAAAAATGGCAAAATACGTATTTTTTGAATTTTCTGCTCAAAACAATTGGAATAAATTTAATATTTGGTGTGAACAATGATTTTGTGTATTGACATCGATTGCCAATGCAGGATATTTGAAAAACCAAAAAATATTTTTTGTTGCCATTTCCAACGCAGTCTATTGTCCGTTGAAAAAAGCGAAAAATGGCAAAATACTTTTTTTTTGAATTTTCTGCTCAAAACAATTGGAATAAATTTAATATTTGGTGTGAACAATGATTTTGTGTATTGACATCGATTGCCAATGCAGGATATTTGAAAAACCAAAAAATATTTTTTGTTGCCATTTCCAACGCAGTCTATTATTGTCCGTTGAAAAAAGCGAAAAATGGCAATATTCGTATTTTTTGAATTTTCTTCTCAAAATACGTCGAATAAGTTTAAAATTTGGTGTGAATAGTGATTTTGTGAAGCATCATCGATTGACAGGATTAAAAGAAACAAGAGTTTATGGTAAAAATATGTAATAGATTTCTGAAATCACATTTATTTACATCAACTTTCCATTTTAAATAATTTTTTTTTATATTATTTTATTGATATTCTAGCTTAAGTTTTTATGGTGTATGAAAACGTTATCGAAATTTGATAATTCCAAGACGATATATGCATGATCAATACATCAACTGATACTTTATTTATTTATTATTATTCATTTACTAAATTTTGTGTTACTACATTTCTGTTATTAAATTTTGATATCAAGATAAAATTTGTGAATATATTTTAAGTTTGCAGATGTACGCTTCGTCTACTCAATGCCCGAGACGCTCTAGCACTCCCATAATAGTAGAGTTGTTTGTGTAGTTTATTAGGCCCTTTAATGTAAAAAATTATGAGGATTTTCTGCCCTTAAAAACCCATTTTTTTTAAACTTCAAATCAGAATCTCGCCAAATGAAAATCAGTAGATTTTTGAACTGTTTTTTTTTAGCAATTATCTTTCTAGGCTGATCTAGCTCTAAGATACTCACAATATTAAAAGGATACTTTGTAATAGTTTGCAAGAGTTGCCACTGTTTTCAAAAATAAAAGGAATAGAATTTTATTCACAATTTCCAAAAATTCTGTCAAATTGAAACTTAAACAAAAGTCTTTAATTTATTTTAATTTATCGTGTATAAAATTTATTTAATAAAAATTGTTTTAATATGTATGTGTTGTGTATATAAATTCTAATAAAAACATATAATATTTTATATTTAATTAAATGATGTGATTTGGTTACACAAAAATAATAATAAATATAAAAACAACTTGTAAACGAAATGCAAATTTTTTATTTACTTAAAAACTAAACTAAAAATTAGTGTAATGTTTAGTTTTGAATTTTCTTTTAGATAAAATTTCACATAAAAAACAATATTTTGTTATATAAGAAAATAATTGGCGAGTTCACAAGTTGTTGTAGGCAATGTATATCGTATAAAATGAATTTCTCAATATTTTTACGATTTACATTATTTTCATCAATTGGTGAATTCTGCTAATTTATTAGGAATTAAAAAACTAACCAAAATAATTGGTAATTAACAATATATTAAAAGTTATAAATTGATTTAGAATTTTAATAAATGCTTCGTAATAATTTGTGTTAAAATGTGTATGTATGTACGTTTTGAAAATATTGCTTCTTCTTTTTTTTTTTTTTTTTTAAATGATTTACAATAAAACTTTGTGTATATAATAAAAAACTAATATGTATATTGGTTAAAACAGTTATCATTAAATACATAAATACATCAATATTATAGGGGCGGCAACCGAACCTTAGATGGAGTACCAGTTGCTGAAATGTACATTGTGGATGCCAACTGACGGCTGACAATTTTAGTTGCTTTTTAATATTTGTCTGGCAACCATAAATTATCAGCTGACAATTGGCTCGACAGTTATCTCAACGGTGGTTCGGTTATAGCCCATACTTATACAAAAAAAATAATTAAATACATTTAGAGAAATTAATTTTTTGTTAAGGTAAAAAGCCAGGCAAATTCATAACAAGTAGGCTCGTCTCAATTCGCTTTAAAAAACATCTACTTTCGATGTCAATAGATATACCGAACAATGCGTCAACAAAACACTTGACAAAGCAACTGGATTACATTTTCAAGGGACGAAACAAGGCGAAAATAATCACCCAACCTATCGAGACTATTTGTTATAAACTTGCCTTGGTAAAAATACACAAATTTCTTACATATATAAAACTATTTAAATAAAATTGTGTGCTTATGTGTGCTTTTAGTTACCTTTTGATTTTTTTTTAGGAAGAGATATATTTAAATATGCATTTCTTTATAAAATAGAAAATGCATGTATGTATGTATGTAAATAAATAAGATTTAAAAATGTCTAATTTAGTTTTAAAATCATAAAACAGTTTTTAAAATACGTTTTTTAAGTAAAATAAAAAGAATTATGCAGCAGTATGTTCTAAAGATTTCCTTTGAATATTCTTTAAAGTTTTACAAACATGTAATATAAAAATGAATGAAAATCAAAAAGAAAGCGAATTCAATACTAAGTGGCCTCTTATTAGCCTACGTTCAGCTGTGCTAAATCAAAATGACTATTTAGAGCCGGGCTAAGAAAATTTGTAAGCAAAAAAGAATTATTTTCGTACAAGTAGTGTTTCATTTTTTTTTCTGACAGATTGGTAGTTTTGCTACGAGGTGGTTTGTTCTTATGTTTGCAGAGATTAGGCCACCTAATATTGAATTCACCTTGATCAAACACAGTATGTTTTTTTTCTTCGATTGTAAAAAAATTAACAGTAGATTACAGCTGTCTCTATAAATTCTTAGCTCCTTTTCAGCTATTACGTCAGCTATTAGGTCTGTTCTCGTACTTAAAAATTCGACAAATGAGAGTGATCTTGAGAGAGCAATATGCTTCTTCCTCTGCATGAAACTACCAGTGGTAGAGTGTAGTTTACGCGAACTTTTCCCAAAAAGTAAAGAAATAGAGCTATTGGATGCAAGGCGAATTCAGTACCAGATGGTTTTATAAACCCAGCTGAGATATTTTTTTTGTTACACCTCCATGGTCGATATGTCCAAATTTGTACATGCACGCATAAGGGCTGATATGTCAAATTTTATTGTAATGTATTTGTTGTAGAATTAACACTATCTGATAAGTGAATTCGCCTTGATTGCATATTAAGTGTTTGCAGTTTAACTACGTCACGTTATTTAAAAGTCTGTTTTACCAAAAACAAAAGAGCTCTACTGCCTATTTCACAGTGAGGCAAGAATTTTCTTTTCATTCGTACAATGTAAACAATGCAACAAAAATAATGTTTGAATTTGTCAAATAGACACTTCATATTTGTCTTAATTTATTTGATTTTCAAAATAAAGTAAGACAAAAAGTTTTTTTTTATAATTGCTTCTTTTTCATTTAATAGATAAACAAAACTGTTAAAATAGTTTTAGTTAAAACTGCTTTTGAAATTTTTTTTTACTTAATAATGGGTTCAGTTTTTCTTAAATATTGTTTTTAAAAAAATACTATATTTCTGTATATTATTTCAGTCTTATAGTGTGGAAAAGAATAAAGTAGACAAAAGAACTTTTTAATAGTACATATTTACATTCTTACAGATATTTTTTTTTCTGTTTTGGTGAATAACATAAAGCACACATAATTATTGTATATTATTTTGTAAATATGTAAAACGAAAATGTTTAAATTTTAATTTGTTGTTACTTTTTAAGAAAATATATTAATAAAAACAATACATAGTTTGTTGATTACACAAAATAATTGATTTGATTTGATATTGATTGCTTACAAAAACAAACATGCGATAGAAAATAAAACCGTGGAAACATTTTTTTAACCAGTAAAATAAAATTTTGAAGTAGTTTCTCTTGTTTTATTCTAAATGTGTATGTAGGTGTACATACAATCATACATATGTAAAGGCTTGTATGTTTTATTCTTAATAAATTCTCTTCTTATTAAACAAATATACTACATGTAGAATATATATTAAACAAAACAAAGAAAAAATAGAAAACTGCTTGCATTTAACACTAAAGGAAAACATCAGAACTTAAAAAAATACATTATCAAACTAAAACTTTAAATAACACAATTAATGAATGAAATAATGAGATGATAATTTTCAACATGTTTTCATATTTGAAATGTGTGTTTTTATATGAAGATGTATGTGTGAATGTAGTTAGGGGGGGGGACATGCACAAACATGTCTTTTACTGTTCTCCATAAATATCAAATTCTTTGTAACAGCTTTTACGGCGAAAAAGATATCTTTTCTTTAGATAGCATTGCCATTACTTTGATTTCTGTTTGTTTTACCACCCAATATATCCTGGATTTCATTTAAACTTTTGCCTTTAGTTTCGGGCACAAATACAAATACAAAGACGGCGCCAACTACTGTAATGCCGGCAAATAACCAAAATGTTTCACCACTACCCAGGGCCTCTTTCAAGTTCACAAAAGTCTTGGTGACAATAAAAGCCAATACCCAATTGGAGGTACCAGCAATGGAACCGGCCACACCCTTAATATCGGAAGCAAACAATTCGCCCATCATTAACCATGGCACGGGACCAAAACCAATCGAAAACATAATAATAAATATACACAAACTGCTGACGGGCAACCAGCCGAGATTTGTAACCGAATCCTTGTCGTTTTCTTTCATATAGAAATATACACCCATGGCAACGGTTGATAAGGCCATAACACTGGCTGAGGCCAAGAGCAAGAGACGACGGCCCAATTTATCTACAACCATAACGGATACAAAAGTTGCAATGACCTGCATTATGCCAACAACAATGGTCGAGAGGTTTTCATCAATACCGGTATCAGCATCCTGTAAAAATATAAATGAAAAAAAAAAAATTTCAAAATTAATGACAATCTTTTTAAATTAAACAGAATTATTGATTATCGAATAACTCTCTCATTAAACTGACTAACACCCAATTCACATGATGATTTTTGCGACGTCGTTTTTACTGAATTCCCTACCAAAATCTTTGTGTGTTCATACGATGTTTTTTAGTTGCATGTCTTTTTTCCAAATTTTGTTTTCAAATAATGAAAATAATGAAAAGTAACAAAGATAAATAACAAAAGTAAGAAAAATAATGAAAAGTAACATAGAGAAATAGAAGAAAAGTCGTGAAAAACACAAATCGAGTCTTTTTGTTTACCCCTCCCCCTCTTTCTTCCCTACACCGCTCACCAACAAGCAAAAAGAGACGTCGAAAAAGCGACGTCGCAAAATTTATCGTGTGAATTGGGTGCTAAACTATTTTTTGTGTTTCTTGCTGCTTATTTTTCTACATTTTTTATGGAAAAATTATTTTTTTTTTTTAAAACGGGTTCTTTGTTGGCAAGATCCCACCGCAAGATCCCACAAATTTTCTTGAAAATCTTGAATGGCCTCCCCTTAGCTGGGGAATTAATTGCCTTCATTGACAAGATCAGCAAACAAAAAACTCCAAAATTGTCGAAAATGTTTTATTAAATTACATAAACTTTAACCTGAGTTTCCATCAGTATATTTGAGCATATTGATGAGTCATTTGAAGCAATATTTAACACCTTTCAAAGAATTTCATTTCTCTTCGATTTTTTGCAAAGTTGCTGAGCGTCTTGACTTGATAAATTTGAAAAGTTTTAAAAAAAAATCTCAACGCGATTTATTGAACCTCTTTAATAATTCAAACAATTTTAAATATTAAGAAAATTCTTAAAAATTGAAATTTACACAACATTTTATATTAATAATAAATTTAATCCTGGTACTTGTGGAAAAGAATTGTTATAAAACTTCCAAAGCCCTTAACACTCAATGTAAAAACAAAACAATTTAATCCAATTTGTTTTATTTTTTATTTATCCTCTGTATGTGTGTGTGTTTTGCAAAAAGATAATAATATTGAAGGTTATGCGCAGAGTTATAACATTTTAATTTAACACGCTTTGAGGGCATGACACATGACTCACCTTGAAAATATCGGTTGAATAGAAAATGTAGGCATTTATACCAGACAATTGTTGGAAAAACATCAGACCCAAACTAATGGACAACGCCTTAATGGTGGCGGGACGCATAAGGGCACTGCCAATAGACACGGGAGTATCTTTGATTTTTTTCTCAGTCTCCTTAAGTTCTTCGATTTCCATTTTATAATCGTAGTCCTTGCCGCGTAGCCATTGAATAGATTTAACAGCACTTTCGTTTTTATTTTTGCTCACCTGTTTGGATAATTAATTTTATTATTTTGTTTTTTTTTATAAATAATTAGTGCACAATGGCCCAAACTTACCAAATAAGTAGGAGATTCTGGCATAAATACAAATATCGCTCCAAATATTAAAGGAATAATACCACAAACAACACTTAACCAAAATACATTCAAACCGGCACCAACGGCATAGACAAACAGAATACCAGCTGTTATCATCAGCTGGAAGAAACTTCCCAAGGTGCCGCGTATATCCTTTTCAGCTATTTCTCCTGTATACATTGGAGCTGTGACACAGAAAGCACCACCCGATATGCCCAAAATAAAACGTGCCGTATACATCATTTCCACATTTTGGGCCCAAATTAAAAGACACCAGCCCAAAGTGAAAGGTAATACCAACAATAACATTGTTAGTTTACGTCCAATGAGATTGATGAGGAAACCAATGGGTACACAAATGAAGGCGGCACCCAATGTCATGGCAGAACCAATCCATGAAAAAGCATTAGCATCGATAGGAAAACCATATTCACCTTTTAATAGACGCACTTGAGCTGGTGATGTCCAACCGAGCATAGTACCAGCTGCAAAGGCTCCACCAGCGGCTGACAAGGCTGCTATATACTGTGGCAAGGATTTCGAATTCGATTCTGTTGCATGAACCATATTATCGAGTAGATTATCTTGATCCTGCAAAAGAGAAATAGAAATAAGAAATTTAGATTATTAAAAAATTATTTTTTTTTCTTTGTAAAGAAAATTACAGGACTTTAAAATTGATAATTTAACAAAATAAAAATTATGTTTTGTTGTTCATTGATGCATTGTTTTCACAAGACTAAATGAAAATTATTGCAATTGAAAATAGTAAAATACTTTGGTTGTTTTTCTGTTTATTTTTAATAAAATTGGTAATAATTACAGAGACGTAGTAAAAGGAGAACACATATGAAGTGTTCATTTGGATTTAAATGATATTTTTATTTTATTGCGTGGATCATTTACCAGTGGAAACGAAAATAAGAGGGGTATTTATATTCCACTTATGGCCCACATACTCGTAAATTGCATATATGTTCATATACATATGTATATCTGCATATATGCATATGAACATATTTAGTGCATGAAAGCATATATTTTCAATTTCCGAATTCAATTAATTATAATCTAAGGAGAAAGCTTTTGTAGCTGTGCCTTTAACTTAAAGAATTAAGAATTTCACTTAAAGTATCGCAGAATAATCAAAGAAATGTTTAATTTTTCAGGCTTAAGTTCGTTTTCTCTAAATATAATTTTGTTATAAATTAAATTATTATTTAAATTAGAAAGAAAAATCAAATATTAAGAGCCACTAAATTTTTCTAAATTAAATTATTATTTAAATTAGAAAGAAAAATCAAATATTAAGATCCACTAGATTTTTCTTTCTAATTTAAATAATAATTTAATTTATAACAAAATTATATTTAGAGAAAACGAACTTAAGCCTGAAAAATTAAAAATTTCTTTGATTAAATATCACTCAGTTCGAATAAAAAATTCACAACTTAATTGTATCGCAGAATAATTTAAATATTTGAAAAAATACCGGGGAAATACTGAAAAATTCCATTTGTGGGAATTTGAAGATTTTCTTTGGGAATTTAGCTTTTCTCAGAAGGCAATTCATATTATATATATATATTTTTATATGCATTAGTTATTAATAATATTAGAAACCAAAATGTCCTACTGTGCAACAATAAGTGAGTGAATGCAAAAATTTTAAAAATATGCTGCCAATATTACAAAATATATGGCGCAGCTCCAGGATGTGTAGTTTTCACTTATTATGGGCCTGGGAGTCAAATAAACAATGCCAAATTATTCTTTACTTGATACGAAAATAAAATATTGGACAGCAAAATGCCGAAATAATTTACATGAATTTTCACAAATCAATTGAAAATTATTATTTTCATATTTTTACCATAAATGTGAAACATGTAAATAAATAAATAAATAAATATATATAATAATATTTGCGAAATTAGATTTTTCACTTCTTGTATTTCCTTGAAGAAATGGTTTTGCTTAAAAAACAACAACCACTAAAAGAAATTTAAAAAAAATTAAATAAGCTAAATTATGCTTTAAAGGGTAAAATATATAAAAAATATGCCCTAACAAAACGATACCTAAAACAAATTGAACAGTTTTAAATCTGTAAATAAATTAATGAGTTGATTATAGATGGAAACCGAACTTCAGTTGTGTTGCCAGTTGCTCAAAACTGTATTATGGATTGAAAGTGGCAACTGAGAACTGCCAGTTCCAGTTGCTATTTAGTGCTATTCTGGCCACCACAATTTTTCAGTATACAAAAAAATTTTACTAAATACTAGTACATCTCCATGCAGAAAGTGTACTTTGGTGTTCGTTTCTTAAAAATGTTTTGCTCTCTAAACGGGCAGTGTGGTTGATTCTAAAAAATCGCCCTCACTAAGGGTGGAAGGCATTGCACTTTTTGCCCCGTAAAAATCGACAGTGTTGATAGTACCTTGTAAAACTTAGCTGCCAGCGGTTAAAAACAGGGCATTCCAATTATCCATAAGTTGTGTTTTGTTGTAGTGAAATAACAAGTTGCATTATTACAGGGTTGGCAAGACATTTTATACATGTACCTTTCAATAAGGTGCCATTTTGTGTGTAGAAAAGAAAACACCATAGGGATAGATTTGTTAGTGCATAAAAGGAATTCAAAATTATTAAAGCTTTAAATAAACTCGGTATAAATAACAAAAAAAAAAACATTTTTTTAACAGTTTTTGTGAAAAAAAATTCAAATTTAAAGAAATCTATATATATAAAATACAAAAAATGTTTGTACCCATGTTCGCTATAGACTCGGAAACTATCCAACCGATTTGACCCAAACTGGTGTCATTCAAAAGGGAATTTATAGAGGATGGTTTTAGGCTTTTAATATTTCAAGTGGGCGTAGCCCCTCCCACATAAATTGAATAACATCATATATCTTGACTATTGTGATAGCAAGAGTTTTGAAACATTGCAATAGTTCATATGTTACTAATGTGAGTAATCAGGACAAAAATGGGCGTTATCGGACAAGTGGGCGTGGCAGCTCCCATATAACCCAAAAATTGAAATCGCCATATTTTGGGCATTTTTTGACCTACGCCGATGATATTTGGTACATATAGTATTGACATAATTAGGAATACGTACTAGGAAAAAGTGTGTGGGACCACGCCCCTTTATAGGAAAATAAAAAATCTTAATATAGTCTTAACTATTGGACCGATGGTCATTAAATTTTCACAATAGGATATATAAATACTTTTAATTTTATTTTATAACGAGGGGGGTAGCGAAGTACACCGGGATCAGCTAGTTACTAATAAAGTTTCAAAACATTTTTGTTTGTCTTTTTGTTTGTTTTTTGTTGGAACACCAGGCATAATTCCCTAAAATATGCAACGAATTTGGATATATGCAAAATTATGCTGTAAAAAAAAAATTATGCTGGCCAAAATTTGCACAAACAAATTAATGGAAAAGTTCTGAAACGTATACATAAAGATTTTATTTGTTTCTACAATCATGGCACGTGAAAAACATGCCGCCGTGGCTGACAGGTAGCAATGCGAGTCTAATAGTCCGGAGGTTGTCGGTTCGATTTCGGCCATAGATCCTGGGTGTTTTCTACAGACAAGCTAATCGCTTTGCGGGGTTGTGGTTGTTTAAAAAAAAATAAAATAATGCATTTCCATATTTGCGGATTGTCTGCTTATAATTAAAACACAAGTATTTTATAGAAATTTTCACTGGGTGGGAAAATTTCAGTCCACCCGCCCCTGGTTTTTATATATTTGTTTATTTGTTTAAGGATTTTCTGAGCATTTAGCTTTAATACCGATATTTAATTTATGATCGCTGATAAAATTTGTTTTCTTCATTCTGAAAATGACATTTTATACGGTTTCATTGATGGGAATTGCAAAAACATGCCTTAAATACTTCGATGATAATTAAGTAAATATTGTATAACATGAATTAAGAGTATTGCAAATATTTTTCCAAGAACCTTTTGTTTTAAAAATGTTGTTCGCATTCACAATTAATAGGCTTTGCACAGTGTTTTTTTTTTTTTTTTGTTCGAAAAGCGCTCAGGGGATAAACCCTACTTAGCAAAGCATTGTGCCAGAAGTTAGAAAAAGGGATAGGATAGAGACTAGGCTTGCTACAGTGTGTCAGAATCAAAGAATTTTGGAAATAAATCTGCCAAATTCTGAACCGTCAGCCGGTTTGGAATGGAATTTTGCACAGACACTGCATAGTTGCATTTGAGTTAAGGTTATCACAAAGAGCTTTCTAAAAAATTCCACTATAAATCAAGCAAATAAAAAAGTAATGCATTTCAACCAACATACCAATGAATTTAACATGCAGACTGTAGCTAAATAGGAAACATATGTATATCACAAATACTTTAATATCTAAATATGTAACTATTTGTTATTAATTTTCAATAACAACCACTATTTGATTAAGACTATTAATAATAATGCGCAAAGTAACTCAGTGATTTCAAAAGCAATTTATTAACAATAATCAAAAAGATTAAATGACGCAAATAATATTTAGAAAAAATATGATAAAAAAGAAAAACCAACAGCTTTCTATGGCATAAATCAGTTAACATTAGAAAAAAACAAAGTTTTCTTGACTTGAAATACTGCTGTAAAAGGTAAACTAATTCACAAGACAGTTTCATAACAGACTCGCATCCATTCGCATTGAAAAATATCTACTTCCGATGCCAAAATAATGTACCGAACAATTTGTCAAGAAGACATTTGACAACGTAACTGGATTAAAAATACAAGGGACAAAACAAGGCGAAAATAATCACCTGAGCTGTCGAACCTAAATGTTATGAATTTGACTCGGTAAATTCATAACAAGATGAGCCAGTGGCGAATTCAGTTCGTCACAGAGTCTAATCGTTTAGACTGCAAACATATGCGAAATATTAACAGGTAGCGGCGACGGCTCAGGAGATTATTTTTTATCATTTTCTCCCCCTGTACTCGTATTTGTAATCCAATTGAGATGTCAAATGCTTTGTTGACACATTGTTCGCTACATTTTTGTTCTAGCATGTATGTAGATATTTTCTATAGCGAATTGAGACGACTGTATTTGGTATAAATATGCCTCGGATTGCGTACGTACATGTAAAAATATATAAATAAAAATTGTTTACATTGAATTTTGGTACGCCAACCGTCTGTCAATTCGTACCTTACTCAACTCGACTGATAGAAAGTCGAAAATGAATTCTCAGTAACCAATCACCGTTATTCTATTTGGCAGCGTCAGTGCAACACAACATCGTTTTGTATCCCTTGTGTTAAATCGGTATTTTGAATGTCAACATTGAAAGTAATCGATTACTGTCAATATATTTTTTTAAATTTTATAACAAAATGTGACGGCTACATTGCATTGTATTGACTCTGATTTTGTCGTCGGTGATTTTGGTGTTGTGCAAAAATTGGTTTTCTATTATTTTTTACTTTTTTTAAAATATTAAAATAAAATGGAAAAAGATAAATTATCTGGCCATAAAATTTTTATATGGGATCCGTCCACACACCCAATTACACCCGCGAAATCCGTTTTTTGAATAAAACTTAATTTGGCTTCGGTTTTTTTAGCATCCGTCATTTGAAACTTGATCAATTGTGGGCAAACTTTCATTTCCAAAACATCTAGAGTTTCGGAGAAAATTTTCGATACAACAGGCTGTGATAATCCCAAATTAAAATCGTTACCCACACTCAGCTGGTACGATTCTTGCGGTAAAAATCGTAAAGTTGCTGAAAGTTTGATGATGTTTGGAATAAAAATTGATCTGTTCCCATTTTTCAAATGTGGACTAATTAATATGTGCTGTTTTCACAATACCGACAACTGACTTGTTTAGAAATTTTGTATTGGAATCATTAAAAAAACTGAGCGGTTTTCATATAAATTTTCTACTCAAATCAGTTGTTAGTAATATAGAAACCGCAAAATAATCTCCAGGATATATTTAAATGCTTCTTTGTTCAGCCGAAAATAACTTACGAACTTTTAAAGAATCCACAAAGTGTGTATCTTGAAATTATAAAACTTTGAATTTACCACTTACATATCATCTGGTAATTTAAAGATGTTCGATTTCTACCTGAGTATTCTTCTTTGCATTGTTAAATTTTTTTCTTCACGATTACAATTAGAATTTGGCACGGGAATGAAAAACATTTTATAGCAATATATTTTCCACCAAAAATTTTAATAAAAATTGTAAACAAAATAAATAAGCTGTTTCGAGTATTAAATGAGTCGTTTATTTTGAAAGTGGCATAAGTCACTTTTTCAAAAAAAATAATCCGAGTTAATGGCAACACTAAATAAAATTGAACGGTATCTTTTCATTTGCAAAAAATTTGCAATCAACAAAAAAGTGACTTATGCCACTTTCAAAATAAACGGCTCAAATATGTTCATAACAATTATCGATAAACAGTCTACGTCACTTCAACAGGGTTACAGAATATAAAATTATTGTTGACGCGGTGTTGAATTTGAGTAAAAGTGATGTTGACTCAAAATTGATGACGACATTGAAGCCGCCAAGTAGAATAAGGGTGAATAACTACTTGGGCTGTCAAAAACAGCTTATAGATCAACAAGGAGAACAATATAAATACATATAAAAATCGTTGATAAGTCAAATTAAGAAGCGAATTGTTAGACTATTTTTTTTTTCATATAGAAAAACAAACACAAGCCGAGAAGTGATTAGCTTGCCTGCAGAAAACACCCAGGGTCATTGGCTGGAATCCAGCCGACAAGCTTCGGAATACTAGACTAGTGTTGCTATTTATAAACCATGACGGCACCCAAGTCATGCACGATAGTCTGGAGATCACATGTGATTAATTTTTTTATTTCCCTCAGATATCAAAACATATTTTTTATTACATTGGAGCGAGTACATTTTGTATTAATTAGCCTTGTCTACTACCTTGAAAGCTGCGTTATTACACCATTTTTAGGGCTGTTGAATTTTTTCGAGTAAAATTTGTTATAAACCCTGTGTTAATACACATCTCTTCATAGCATTCCTCTTTTGAATTGTGTGGCAGCATTAACAAGTCGGAAAAGGAAGTTACCGAACGGTGTCTGTATTTAAAATATCGATGTATTCATCATCGACGTTAAAAGCTTTGTCTCAATACGAGTAGATCTGTGAGATATTGTATTTCATTAAAAAAAGAGAAGTTTAACTCTATGAACAGCAGTAAAGTGCGGTCTACACCTGACATGAAAACACGGACAGAAACAGCAAAATCCTGTTACTGTCAGGTGTGGACCGCAAATGTTAATGTTTTCTAGCCGTCTGTCTTGAAAGCTCCGTCTTAACAGAAAATGACGTTAAGCTGTCAAAGTTTTGTTTTCGTTGTTATTTTAAGGGAAAAAACTGAAATAATATTGTGGAAAAAGTAATAGTTGTGTATATTTTATAAAAAAAAGTGTGAAGCAAACTGAATTTTTGTAGCAAATACGTCCTGAATAGGAAAATTAATAACAAAAATAATGTGAGTTTACAATTTTAGTTAAAAAGAATTAAATTATACATATGTATGTAGATATATACTACATATGTACATATGTATGTATGTATTTTTTTTCGACACAACCACAAACAAGAGACAAAACTAGCATAGTTAACTCGTTGACGAAACAAAAATAATGAAAAATTATGACATACGTAAGTATACTCCACCATTAAAAGATTCGCGTGTTTTAACAGCACGTCTTAACAGCATGTCATGTCTAATGTAGACGTGCAGTAAGGAAACTTTGTCATTATGTTCATGTCTGTACAACAGCAGAAAAGCTGCAATAATCGTAGCAAAGGTGCCAAAGTTGCTTTTAAAAAGAAAGCTTTTTTTCTGTTTATTGCAAATAACTGTTAAGGAACTTGCACTTTTTGTTAGCCAATGTGGTTACATTTAAAAGTGTGTAATTTTTTTTTTATATTTAATTTTATGGAAATATGAGCCGTTTATTTTGAAAGTGGCATAAGTCACTTTTTCGAAAAAATTTAGTTAATGGCAACACTAAATAAAATTGAACGGTATCATTTCATTTGTAAAACATTTGCAATCAACAAAAAAGTGACTTATGCCACTTTCAAAATAAACGGCTCATATGTATGTATATTTAAAAATCAGAGCAAACAATCGATTACAAAATCAATAATCAGCTGATTGTTAATATAAGAAATCGTAATTGAAAAATAAATGAGATCTAACAAAACAAATATGCAACACTAATCGACAACGGAAAATAACTTTTTAAAAACATGTGTTCACACGTACAATTTTCAGTTAGACGCAACTTGAATTAACTTAGACTTTTGATAGAAGCACTTAACTGTAGTTAAAAAAATTGTACAATTTTCATTTGCTACTTAATAGTATTTTTGAGTCCTTGAAAATTTTATAAATTATATTTTATAAAGTTGTTTTAACAAAAATTGTATGTAAGCCTACCGGTGGGTGTTCCAAAAAAAGTCTCCTTCATTTCAGTTATAAATTATTCTATTGAATTTCTTCATTTATTAAAACTGAAAATGTCAAGAAAAAACTTTAACATTTTGTCGAGTATAAAATCTCTGAAAATAGCGTTACGTAATATGTGCACAGCCCCTTATTAGATATTATTAGGTAGCAAGGCGAATTCGTTTCAAGGTGGCCTTATCAGCCTACGCCATCATCAGCTGTTCAACCTTGAACTGTCAAAAATAGTGTATTTTGAGAAGTTAGGTTAGTTTTCTTTATATATATCTATTAGAGCATTGTTGCATTTGTTTTGGCAGTTGGAGGAAAATTTAGCGGCGAATTTTATTGTTGTAGGGATAAGGATACCTGGTATGAATTCGCCTTGGTAGGTAGGTACCACCAAGTTATCTCCCTCATATTTATTCCAAAATTATTGAATAATTATTTACGAGCGAGTATGAACGAGTATGAAAAAAGACAGAAGAAAAAAACAAGTGCCCTATTTGTCCTCTGTTAAATAACAATAAGTCTTTCCATGTATTTGTGTTGTCTGTCTATCTATGAGAATTGAACAACTGAATGAGTAAAAGAAAAAAAGCTTTCAGCGTCATAAACTCTATTAACGTATTAGTCAATGACGATTTTAAGTAATATTTATTCATTTGACATGCCTTTTGTTTTTAAACTTAAGTACGTCGTAAATGAGGCCTGTGACTAGACATACCCCCTTGTCATAACCTTTAAATGCACTTGAATTAATATCATTTATACATCTGTAGAGCTTCCACATTAATTTATGTTTGATTGTCGGAGGTTGCATTAATTTCCATCATTGCAAATGCAAATGTTTGCAATTGAGTTTGTGTTACTTTTATTTGAAAAAGAGAAAAGTCAAGGTAGCCTCATTTAAATCAGGCCATAGCGGTGTCAAAAGTGTGCTTTATTCTCATAATTCTCATTCCTTTTCTGTGAGTATTTGTATATGGACCGGAGTTTGAAAACTTTTCAAATATGACATGATGAGTTGGAATTTGCATGATACACTTTCCATTTAGTTAAATAAAATAGTTATTCCTTTTTTTTCTATAAAATTCCTACAATTTTCCCATACCAATTGAACAAAAGAAAACATATGTTTGTGCATGTATTAGTAGCAACTTTAAATGCTTATTGCTCTTAAAATACTGAACCGATTTCATAAAAATTCGATAGTGCATATCTGTGAATAAATTCTTTTAATTTGGTGTAAGTTTTGCCAAAATCGGTTGTATGTATATCGAGTGTATAAATTCCATCACAAAAAATAATTTCGCCTATTAATTGTGTAAATTTATTGCTTAATGACTTTGACTAATCGCTGTTACATTGTTTTGTTGTTAATGTATGATCATGGAGTTATAAAATGTTAGAAAGAAGAAAAGCTTAAAACTAATTTATAAGAAAGCACTGCTGCTATTAAATATCATTTGGGTAGTTCAATTCTTATTAATTCACCCGTATGCGACGTAACGCACATTTTTGCTGGTAATATATACATACATATGTATGTACATTTAAATGTGTGTTCATATGATGCAACTCCTATTACTTTTATCATTCAACATCTACATATCTGTTAATTATTTCCATTTTTTTATTCAAAATAATTTATGGCAGATGAAAAAATTAAAAAAAAAAAAGAGTTCATAAAATATCACATTAATAACTATGATGGCATTTGCGCGTGTGAATGTGTGTGTGTGTATGTGTGTGTGTGAAGCTGGCATATTTTTATTTTACAAACATTTATTTTTGGGCTTTCATAGCAAAGACAATTTAAGGTCACTTTGTAATGCCCTTGCAGCCATATACACACACTTACATATTGAGTCAATGCCTGTTTGTATCGCCCGCTTTCTATTTTATTCCTGTACAGCTGGGATACACACACAACATTTAAGATGAAATTAAATTCAGTGTATGCATTAACTGGTTATACAGGTTAGACTACGCCTTAATAGTTACTGTGTAGGATGATGCAACGAACATGTACTATGAAGTCAGTGACATGAGAAAAAAAAAATCCAACTTAATGAAAATTGTAAATATTTTTAATGTTGTGTATTTTCTTGTTATTAGTGGTACAACATGCATTTAAGGCATTTCAATGCAACATTCTAAATTTAAAATAACTTTACACTTATAAATTGTTTTGTGTTGCCCACCAATAAATTCTATTTTATATTTTTAAAGGATACACAGAAAAAAGCTCATAGTAAATTTTTTGGGTTTTCTGCTTCATGTGAGGAGAAGTTGTAGTTTTAGATTTAAGTGCTATAAATATCACTAATGTGTATTTAAAGCAATATAACATGGGATTAAACAGTTAAGATGCCTCTGTTCAATACCAGTAGCACTGTGATAGTTTTTGACCCGAAAAAAAATGAACTTCAATGAATTCTTTTCGAACTATTAGGGGGGAGTGGAAAAATGGATATACCTATACCGATTTCTCAAAAACTGGAGCCAATCTGACACTTCCAAATGTACTTTCGCACTCAGGGGACTCCCCCCTAATAGTTCGAAAAGGATTCATCGAAGTTCATTTTTTCGACTATCACAGTGTAATGAACAGAAATGCTTTTTATTTTCATCTGTCGTAAAGTCGTTAGTTAGCAACTTTAAACAACTCAACTTTAAAACAACTTAACTCATTTTTGGTATTATGAATTACAACTCATTCTAGTTGAAGTTGTATTGATCTTGCCAGCCTCAAAAGCAACGATTTGACAGTTGACTGCTGAAATTTATTTCTGAAAGTGTTATATATGTACATACATATGTATTTGTATATACATACAAATAAATATCAGAATCGATTATTTATTTTTGCTGATTTTCGATACGAAGCATCTTAAGAAAACTCCTTACATTTCAGTCCAAGATACAAATCTCTAGCTCTTCTAGTGTCTTCGGAATATCGATTTCACGTACAGACAGACGGACATGGCTCATTTAACTTCCTTATCTATAAAGATTCAGAATATATATACTATATCGACCTCATATAAATATTGTGGAAATTACACACGTAATGACAAACCTATAAATACCCTTACCATTTTTGGTGAAGGGTATAGAAATCAAGAAAACAATTCATTTGTTATAATTTCTGGTATTGAACAGAGGCAGCATATAAAAAATAATTCCCGGGTTTTCGCTATTTTCCCTTCCTCCTATTATTAATTGCGATTTCTATAAGAATATGAGTATAAATATGTATGTACGTATATTCTTAGTGTAAGGGAGAGTAACAATATTTCTCTCTTTCGAATTTATCACATATGTATGTATGTATCCTATTTTTCCTTTTGGAAATCCCAATTGAATAACAAAGGGACGCAAGGAATAAGGGAAAATTCTCGGGAAGCTAGTTTTCATAATTCGGCTGAATATCTCTTTTTATTGGACAAAAAATATTGAAGAAGTACAAAATTTGGATGGCCAACCCAAATTATATTCTTCAGCTTTAACAATCATCTATGATAACAAAAAAAAAAAAAAAAATTGAAAACATTCATTTACCATCACAACTATAACTGAAATTTGAAATAACGTTTTTGTTTAACAAAACAAAATTTCAAGAACGAAATCGAATTTTTAGAAACCAGTTTTGTTTTTTTTTTTTTTAAGAAATGTGCCACAATCGATCACCCCACTACGTATCTACGTAAGTACTTTTCCACTGCTTATTTGTTTAGATAATTTTCTTTTTAAAGACCATTATTTATTTATTGCGTTTTTATTCACTTGGGAAATGATGCTGGTTGGCATTCAATCTTTTACAAAGTTCCTCTTTTTTTTCCACCCCATCGATTTATACAAGCTGTACATAATTAAGGCAATCTTTTTCTTTTTATTATTATTTAATATCGTTTCGTTTTTTCATTTTTATTTTGATGTGATTTTGTAATTGAGAAACATACAAACGAAATGTTTTCTTGTAAATACAAATATTTAAGTGTCTTTTCTTAAATAAAAACTAAATACAAGTTTTACTTTGCATTGGAGAAGAGCAACTCTCACTTGACAAGCAAGAATCACGCAAGATCGTTTGCACGAAATCCGTTTTATTTTGGCATTGAAAAAGAAAAAAATAATTGAAGCAAACAGTTTTTCCGCTTAATCGGAAAGGTAACTTTAAAAGGCCATTTAAAAAAAAAACTGCACCAAGAAAGCCTGAGGTATGGAAATAAATCCAGACAAATTATAAAGGAAACAATCTAATTGCACCTAGTTTATGCAGTTCTTACAAACGACATTTTAATCGATCGTGTCTGCAAGAAAATCAAATATTTGTTGTCTACAAAATGGTATACGTTGTCGTGCTTCAGGAATTTGTTCTAACAAAATTTTAAAAATATGTTCTAAAAAGCCTCATTGACGACTAGATGATGAGCAACTGCATGCATACTGCGTCGTGTGGACGATAACAAGAGTAACAACTGCATCAAAGTTATGGGTTTCCTGTTTCGCACTCTAGTCGACCGTATATCGCAATTGCGGCATACGGAGCCATTCCCCATACCAAAAACTTATGCATGTCGTGTAAACATGTTGTTGTGGAAGTAACAATATACAAGCCAGTCGTGACAGCTTTGAAGGTTTTATTTGCTGTTTGATATGTAGGCACATTTTCTTTGTATTTACTTATGAATGTAGTATGGCTAAAGCAATATTGTAAAAAGTTAAGTTACAGTTGTAACAATGATGAGAAGGCCATATCGTAATTATGAAGAGGAAGTATGTAATAAGATTTTAATTATAAGATGTGATCTGTGTATAAGTACATTCATATATTTATTATGTAGCATTATGTAAATCAAACAATATGAATCTAAAATATAGTATTGATGACAAGAATGTCCAATACAAACTAAATAGCGCGATCGCAGGATAATTTGTTATTAAGGCTTAGACTTTTACCGTTTTCAGTTAACAAATATCGATAACTTGATCAATGAGTGGTTAAACTATTGTGATTATCTAGATACTGTGAATTATTATGAATTTGCCAATAACTAAAGTTAATAATATAATTTTTTTTTTCATTGTTATAAATATTATATTAAGTTAAAAATTTCCAATAATCTAAAGAGCAGTTGGTCTTGTTTTTATTTTAAACTTGAGGGCACTAAAGCAACAAATGCTGTAATAGAAAAACAATGGGCAAGCAGTTTTTGGTGGCAGTCACTGTAAAACTCCCTCCATATGACATAAAATCCTACAAACATTTTTGGACTAAATTATGTCAAAGATTTTGGTTCATATTAGGCCCCACCGCAAGGGATCGGCTGAAAGTCGGCTTACAGCTGCCGCCGACGAAAATGCATCTGCTGGCCGCCGCCAATTACCCCGGCTCGCATCGGCTTACGGCTGCGACGAAATTTTTTTAAATTTTGCTACTATTGTTTACAAAATGGCTTAAATATTAATTTTTTTATGATTTGTTCATATTTTTTTGATTCAACATCACATGGCTTAGCACCACTACCAACTGGGTAAATACGCCTTGAATTTAATGTTTAACAAAGCAAATTATTTATACTTGCTGGAATAAAATGCTATATTTGTAAAATGGAGGTTTATATTTGTTTTGCCTGATATAAAATTTATTCCAGCCGTTACTGAGACGACTTTCAGCTGCCGCCGACGAATTATTTTCAAGCCGCCGCTGCCGTCGACAATTCTTCGACTACAGTCGACTTTGAGCCAATGCCGGCGCCGATGATATAAAGTCGGTTTCGATCGCTGCCCGCCACACATAGGTAGGCTCCGTTGAATAGTTTCTCACTTAGTCCGATATAATGCAAGGCTGGAAAACTAAGTCTAGTTCTAGGACATAGGCAATATTCATTTCGTACGTGCATTTGGACTAGCTTGTGACTTTTACTCGAGGTCGCTTGAGGAGGAAAAGTAATTTTTTTTGGGGGAAATGAAGGAAATTTATAAAAATTTTAATGGGAATTTGACAAAGTCTGGCGCACAATTTTTATATGCTGTAGCGTTGGTATTTTCTTTGTTTGCTATAAGATTTTTAATTGTTTACAGTTATGTTTAGATAATTTTTAGGTATACGATATATAGTTACATCAGTGTTGCCAGGTAGTTTTTCTTCCTCAAAATATGAACGAAAACTTCTTAATTGATTTGGATGAAATTTGTTACACAGATAGTATATGACCATTTTTAAAATATAGGTTAATTTTTTTTAAGGTAAAAATAGAAAAATTGGTACGCTTTCTCTATACGAAAAAAAATTTTATACATATATATATACTCTACTTTGTAGGTTGTAAAATCCTACTACGTGCTGTACTATGTAACTTTTGGTACTTTTCCGATCAATTTATTATACAGATATTTTATTGTAAAGTAAACTAAACTCCCTACTTTAGGATTTCTAAAGAATTATATTACTCATGCAATTACAGAGTTGCAACATAAACCACAATTTTATATACATACATATTTATTTCAAATGTAATTTTACGAATTAAAGAAGTATTTCAATATCGTCGGCAGCGGTTTAACTTGTCTGAATTTTAATTTACAACCCTCTTAAGTTTCACTTTTGTTTTTATTTATTGTTTATAAAATAATAATAAAAAATCCTAGTGCGTTCGATAAAGAACCTTCTACATAAAGAATCTATATATATGTATAAAACCGAATGTGTGTTTGTTTATTTGTTTGTTTGTTCCTTATAGGAGGCCAAACCCTTGGACCGATCTTCCTGAAATTTTCACAGTATTTAACTGGAACTCTCGGATGAATTATAGGATATATGAAGTTTTGATTGTCCAAAGAGGCGTGGCACCGCCCATATAACCCAAAAATTTAAATCGCCATATTTTAAGCATTTTTTTACCTACGTCGATGATATTTGGTACATATTTTATTGGCATAATTTGGAATACGTACCAGGAGAAAAGTGGGTGGGATCACGCCCCTTTTTAGGAAAATTAAAAATCGTAATATAGTCTTAACTACTGTACCGATCGTCATTAAATTTTCACAATGGGATATATAAATAATTTTATTTTATAACGAGGGGGTAGCGAAGCAAACCGGGATAAGCTAGTTTTATATAAATTTCAATGAAAACTATTTACATATAAATATATTTTACAAGCACATATCGATGACTTAATATAAAAAAGGCCTAACTCGATTTTTTGTTACTTTACAAAGGGCGCAAAAAAAAAACTGCATAAAATCTGTAAAATTTTAAATATAAAAAAATTTTTTAATCCTAAAGGCAACAAATCTTATTCTTCAATTTCTTTTTTTTTCGTGCATTTGAAATTTGTCTAAGAGAATAGGAGAAAAAATTATTAAACAAAAATCAAGTTATGCCTTTTTTAAATTAACCCATCGATAGGTATGTATGCACATATGTACTTGTTTCCATATGTACATATAAACCTTAAGTACATACTTAAAAGCACAAAGAATTCAGAAGTGTCGTAACAATTTATATTTAATAAATTCATTCAATCGGAAATAAATTCAGTCTGTTTATTTAAATTTAATTAAAATACTTTTAAATATTTTTGACATTTGGAAAAAAATAAACAAAAAAAATCAATAATAATGAATGGATATTTCAATTGTATAAGCATACATTAATAATATTAATTAATATTGAAGAAATTTTAGAAACATTTGCGGTCGACAAAATAAATAGAAAAAAATTTTTTTTTTTTTGAAATTCTAAACAATTTTAACATATTTTGTTGTTTTTTGTTTTTCACAAGTGAATTAAAGTAAAGAAATTAAGGTGATTAGAAATGTACATACATATGTATGTATGTATATGTGCACATAAATGTCTTTTTAATTTTGTAATTCTAGTCTGACTTGATAGTGATTTTAAAAATGGAAAAGGTTGTATATAGGCAGTTCCATAGAAAAGTCTACTTTTATGTACCGTTCGGTCTACACCAAATTAAAAAAAAAAATAAAACAAGCTTAATTGCCTTGATGGCGGACTGAATACAAAAGTAGACTATTTTGTGGAAATGCCCATATGTGATATATAATATTTATTTGAACGATCATGTGAAATTGGTCGAGAATGAAAAGAAATATTTTATTGCATATATGCAGGTATCAGAGACCGGCTACCCCTTGGCGGGATACTTTCGAGTGTATACGAACATTGAGTTTTTATGATTCAAACGTTTTGGTTCAACAACAAGAAATGATTGTAAACACAATAGATCGTTTCAAACAATAAGTTTTAACAGTCGTACTGGCAAGGAATATGATTGTTTGCAATTGTTGGAATGATTCTAAGCGCACCGGATTAAAATGAATATGCCGATTTCATCAATCTAGTATGAATCATTAATACGAGACAAGGCTCGAAAACTTGTTTTAATACAAAACATATACATATGTACATAAAAACATAAATATGGATGAATGTGTGTTATTACTCGTAGAGTAACTCGAGTGTTTTTATTTTGATCACAATCAGATCATCCGCAACAATAACCGAAGTACTGATACATTCTTTATACTGATTTTTTTTTTTGGTTCGTGAATGAAACTCGATAAACAACAAAGCGGACGAAAACCTGATTAGATTGTACTTGTTATTTAGCGCTAGTGATTGAGACGTCTCGATCATACTTGTTGCAGGTCACTGGTAAGTATTCATTTATAAAGAAAATGAATACATAAACAGTGTAAGCTCGGTTGAAGCAACACTCGAAGAATATAACTTATCGATAATCGCAGCACCCAAATACATAATATTAACCTTAGAATGTGTATGTTTTTTTATATAATTTTAATACTTTTTTTATTGTAATTTTTTAAATTTAATTAAATTAATGTATTTATTTTAAAAGTTAGCATTTGTCAAAGACACTAGTTTGATGCTAAAATATACCAAAAACAAAAATCAATATTAAGTTTTTGTCTTACGAGACAAACGGTATCTAAGTACCCGTCCAGATTTGCAATTTTATTGGCTGCAATTCTTTAAAATTCTGCTTTGAAATTGCATAAGTGTTCACATTATAAAAATCTTATTTTGCAATTTTTGTATTTACACCACCACAGAAAAATTTATTTTCAATATTTTTAAGTTAAAAAATTGTAATGCATCACATATTAATTTAATTTTCGTTTTATTTTGTTTTTCATATAATTGAAGAAATACAATAAAACGTCAAATACACATGGAACCCAGTGCGAATTACAAGGCAAAAGAGAATTGCCGAGCACATGAAACTCTGTACCAGTCCCCAAGCTTCTTACCAATCTCTTACCTAAAAAACCAAGAATTGCATCTAATAAAATTGCAAGTCTGGACGGGGACTAAGCAGACGGTAATGCCTCAATGTATTTTGTCTTTTTTGTTTTGTTTTTTTGACTCGTGTTAATTGGTGTGGGTTACATCATAAGAAGGCACACAATTATGTGCAACGAGGTTCGTTTCCGTTTTGTCTTACTATGTGTGGGTATGTTTCATCGAACCACATGTATTATCTGCAACCAGCGTTTATGGTGCAGTAAGTCAAACAGACAGTTTTGCATTTGTTTTGTTCGTTGTGGGTTGTCTCATAAAAATAAATGTTCTGTTGTCGTATTAGCCAGAAAAACTGTTTTGTCCTGTTTTGTCGATGTGGTTTCAGCCTAATCGAAAAAAACGCGTCATATTAATTTTTAACTCAGTTTTCGCAACAGCCCGAAATTTCTAGTGCTTGCATTAAAAATGTACTGAATTTTATTTTTTAACTCGCATTGAAAATAAAAATTCCAGCGAAAATATTACCGCAATTGTGACTAAACAGTTTTTCAGATATTAATCCCGGAAAAAGATCAAACCTGTCGAGTAGTGTTCTCTAGCTACAATAAAACACAAATAAAAAGGTTATTGACAATTTTGAGATTTCTTTGTCATTTCAAATACATTATACGAATACGTATTTACACGATACGCCCCCATTTTAAAAATATCTGTGCATGATTACTTTGTTCACTATCTTACAACTAACTGGCCAATCCATTGTCTTAAGTATTATCAATGGAAAAAAAAACTTGTATAATATTTTTGGCCAAAGGCCAATTTAAAATGCCACAAAAAGAAAATTGTAATATTTTCCATTTTAAATGATAAATTTTATAGCAAGCAGCTTTAGATTATTTATGTATATTTATTAATATTGCAAATTTTAATGATGAAAGAAAGGCCATTCATTGTCTTAAAGCTGTTCGATTGTTGCAAAAATCATGAAAGGAGAGAAAATATTATTTATTTTTTTGTTTTTCATCTGAAACATGGCCGCCACACAAGTATGAATTGTAGCGAAGAGTTTTGATTACAATTTATGTACAAAAGTACGTTAATGCAAATTTTTAAGAAGTAAAATTTTGTGGTATTATTAATGATTTTTATTACATATTTAAATTGCCATGCAAATATTTGACAAACTTTCCCAGTAAATACACAAAAATAATAAAAAAAAAAAATTAATGCAAAATGCATGCATGAAGCTCGTATTCATGGTAATACAGAAAATAGTAAATTTCATTTTGATTTTAAGGATTTAGAAAGATTTACTTTTATGTTTTATTAAAAACCTTTTACTGGATTTTTTCAACTACTTAAACAAACTTTTTGTCTGAATATATGAAAAAAATGTTTGGAAATTATTTAAAAATTTTAGCAAAATAATATTGCAATTACATATAAAAATAAATAATACGAATTGTTGCAAAATTTTTACTATATTGCAATAACCATTCAAAAAGTATGCATAATATGCCAACATTTGTTTCACTTAATAAAATAATGTTGCAGATAAGCCGGGTACTCTGCTGGAGTTTTTGAAAAATGTATTGATTATATCACTTGGAAAATATGACATTTAAAATGTGATGTATGTATATCTAGCGATTTTTAAAAGTTATAACGTTTTATTATAACGCTATTAAGTATACTACATTTTTGATTAGCTGTCAAAATTCCTTATGCAATAATACCCATTTGCCTTATTTCGCAGTTTTTATTATTTATCTACAATTCTTGGCCCTCGATACAAAGCTGAAAATTTTGAGCAACATTATTTATTTCACTTGGAAAATATGACATTTAAAAAGTGATGTACTCTCGTATATCTAGCGATTTGTTTTGATCAGCTGTCAAAATTCCGTATGAAATAATGACCGATTTCGAATGCTTTGTTAAAATGTTGCCAGAAACATTTCATAAGATTTTCCAAAACACTTGCAATATTTTTTTTTTTAATTTACCATGCAGGGTTTTTATGCATGTATTCGAACAGCATTTTACCGGTCTCAGCGTATGTTGATCTATCCCACGATTTTGAATAGCTTGTCGTTTTCACTCCTTTAAGGTATGCTACAAAATTATTTACGTTTCTAAAGAAAATGTATTTGGAAATCAGCTGTTCTTGAAAATTCCGTACGAAACACAAGTCCTTCCTTCACATGTTATATCACATGTTGTCTAAAAATGTTGCAAATACATTTCAGATGATTTTGTAACATTTCTTTATTGACAATTCCAATATTATCAGGCACAGTCTACGGCGAACTTACACACAGCTAAGCTACTTTTTTCTTACATAATGGAGGTCGGTATGTCATTATTTGTATGTGGAAGCATAGCGACCGATATGTCAAATGTTGTTGTAATATTGTACTTGATACAGAATTAACACTACCTGGTAAGTGAATTCGCCTTGGTATAGTCTTGTAAAATTCAAGGCAAAATATAAACTAAAATTTTTCATTTAAGATAAAATGATGGAGATTTTTTTTGCTGCCGGCCAGTGTATCCTACAATGTATTAATAATTAATTTAATCATTTTCAAAAATGTATGTGCGCATGTATGTACGAGTATACATACTTATATGTATATTTTAATTAATAATACTTTTGTTGGAGTGTCTAAAATAAATTTTGGCTGATACACATTTTGTTATACAAAATAACAACAAGTTGCTGATGACATTTGAATTTAAATTCGCAGTGTGTTCGTTGATTAGCAAAAGTGTGCGAAAATCAATAAATATTTTTTTTTTTATATTTTTATAAACTGGACGACTAATAGTGTTTACATATTTTAAGTTTATTTAAGATTTTATTAATATAGTATATACTGAAAGTAATCTTAAGAACTTAGAATAACAGAAGACAAAACGAAATAATTAAATTCGAGTTAAATTAAATACGAAAGCTTCCAATGTATTTTATTGACGCCTACACTTAACATTGTTGTAGGTAGGGCTTTTTGATTTGTGTTCTATTTATTTTGTTAGTTTTTTTATGACATTAATATACCTGCTAGATTATGATTGATTTTAATTTTGTTGCATACTTATTTATGCACCCACTAAATAAAATACTTGTTAGCCCCGAAAGCAATATTTCTAAATAAAAATTCCATTTTAAATTTATAGGTACGCAGTTAAGACATAAAAACTTAATAAATAATTTTATATATCAAAATGTAACTACACATTGCATTGTTAATTTCCTTCCTGGTTTCGTTTGTTTTGTCTTCTTTGTTTTGTTTAACAAATATAAATTATTGTTTAGACAAAAAGGTAAATACAGATAAAATTATTTGTATATGTAATTGCATGAAAGCATGTCGCATGTACATATGTATGTATGTATACGAGTATACTGGTGTAGCTGAATTATAAAAGAATTTCGTATAGTATTTTAATTGTTATCAGTTTATTAGTCTGGTATTTCGAAATTCATACGCATCACAGAGCAAGCAGGATGGTATGTTTACAATTTTTGTGGCTAGAAAAGCAAATATTATTTTAGTAAAACTAGCACACCAATTCACAAACTTTAGTTAGTTAACTACGCACAATTATATTTCGCATAAAAATCATTGTTTAACCATGAAAATTAGTTAACTAAAGACTATGAATTTTGGCCTTAGAAACTTGGGTTAGTCCCGGTATTGTGAAGAACATGTTGAAAGAGCAGTACTGTGTTTTATATTTCTAGCAACATTTTAACTGCACAAGAAATTTTGAAATTTTAATTAATTTTTATCTTGAGGTAAACACACCTTTTTTTTAAAATATACTCGTTTCAAAGCGAAATAAAATATGTTGCTGAAAATTTTTTTAAAAAATTCAAAAATAGAGATGAAAGATTTCTGCAGGAATTTGTGGAAATTTTAAATGTGGTATCCATCACGTGGTTAGGAGAAATTCTACATTTTTATTATTTTCAACTACTCTACAGTGAAACTTCGATGTAACGAAATTTTGTTGGACATATGCAGGGTTTAAAATAAGTTTTTTATTTGATTATTCTAATTTCTTGGAATCTGCTATTTTTAACGTATATTTTTTTTTTGGCGTTCAGAAATATTTTTTTCTTAAATCCAAGAACATTTTGAGTAATATTTTGGGTTCCTAGTTGTTGTTACAAAGAGAAAAATTTTTAAATATTACTGATTTTAAGATCGGCATGTTTTGTCATAATAGTCGAAGTTGTGTTTGGTTGAAATTGCATATATTTTGTTGTGTGATATTTTTATAGCGGCATATTGTTTGAAAGAATTATTTTGTATATGTGTTTTTTTTTTTTTTTGCATTTTTGTGTGGTTAGCTAGTTTTGGTTGCACGAATAATCGCCCAAAGAACAATCGCCCAAATTGTTTTTTTTTTTTATTTTTTTGGGCGTTTCTTCATATATGTGGTTTGGGCGCTTGTTCATTCAAACTTTTTGGGCGATTGTTCATCATAAACTTGGGTGATTTGATATAATGAATAATGACCCAAATAAATGGGCAATCGTTCATTTTCGTATTTGGGTGATTTTTCACAAAATTTTGGGCGATTTGCACTTTTTCTTGGGTCTTTGTTCATTATGAATAAAAGCCCAAAAATGTTGGGCGATTGTTCATTTTGGTGCCTTGGGCGATTGTTCTTTGGGCGATTGTTCGTGCAAGCGCTAGTTTTCGTTGACAAGAAATTTTTGCTGAATTTATTTTCATTTTTTTCTCTAGTAAAAAATTTTACTATCCAGATATTGCTGACGTGTAAAGCTACATAATATTTTATTTAGTTTGCAAGTATAGATTTTTTTTTTAGAAAACTGTAAATGTATTTGTCATCAGGTAAATATTTTTCTAGTTTTCACATAAAATTATGAAATATTAGGGGAATTTTTAGTAAATATATTAGTTTTTTTTTAAACCCTGGACATATGTAACGGTCATACCTTAATATAACGAAATATAAAAAAAAACGAAAACAAAATTGTTATTACTAGAGTTGTTTTTTTCTTATCCAAATTCTATTTTACTGGAAAATACTAATAAAATTCACTACTAAAGACTTTCGTAGTAATGAATACTTCGTCGCTAAATTCCATACAAATTAAGACTTCGTTGTTTTGTAAAATCAATTTTAAAGTTTTCCTAAATACTGATTTTGAATGAATCCTTCGTTAAGCCTAGTATTCTGTTCGAATTTGTGGAAAAAGTTGAGCAACATTGATTATTTCACTTGGAAAATATGACATTTGAAATGTGATGTATAAATTTGTATTGTATGTTTAGCTGTCAAAATTCCGTATGAAATAAAGCCATCGTGCTTTATTTTGCAGGTATTTTGAAATGTTGACAGGAACATTTCATATATTTATCCACGAAAAATACAGAGTACTACTCTTGCAACATTAACTATCGAATTTTCCATGCAAATTTTTTATACATGCATTTTGACAGCATTCCGCGTGGAATACTGAACACAATACTGGGCTTTATATAGAGATTTTATATCTCATAATTTCTTTGTTATATCTATATTGTGTAGTTTTGTAAGAAAAACTTTCCAATAATGCGGGATTTTTTCAGGCGACTCAGCAAAAAGATCTTTCTTGTTATATCAAAGGTCTTTATACCGAAGTTTCACTGTGTATTGTTTTAATATATAAACAAAAACCATATGATCCACACAGTATTATTATTACTTTTATTTCGTAGCTTTCTTAAAATGTTCCCAGAAACATTTCATATGTGTCTGCAACATTTTTTTATGTACACATTTTGACAACATTTTGCGTAGATTACTAAAGACACTATCGGGCTCAAGTCTATAGTGTGCTCTTCTTAAACTTTTCTATAATGGCGATTTCAATAGATCCACAAAATTGTATTTAAATTGTTTAATTAGTTTTAGTAAAATTGTTAGTAACTGAACATTCGATTTTTAGTGGACTTAAACCTCGATGAATTTTTCTTAGTATGTACGTACTTTGTACTGTTTAACATATTTTTAGTTACTATTTAATGGTGTCAGTTTTGCCCCCATTACTTGTTTGGCTTTTATAAATATTTGTCTAAACGCTTTATTTTAGTTTTTTTTTTAATTTAATTTTTTTTTAAGTTTTTTCGGAAAAACAAATGTTTACTTTAAAATATTTTGTATTTTTAGTTTGGGGGGCCTGTGATTCATATGACATAAGTAACCTTGAAAAAGTAATTAATTTTTAATTTATTTATGTATGTTTAAACATTAAAAGAAATATTCTAAAAAAAATTTTATATTTGTTTGCAAGATTGTGAAAGAAGACTAACAAAAATCAGACCAGTTTTCTTATATACGACTTTAAAAACTTTAAAAATGTATTCTAATTAATTTAAGCATCCGTTGTGAATAAGTGTGAAATTAACCCTGAAAGACATTTTATGTTTTAAATGACTTATGAGCTTGAAGTAGAAATTTACAAAGAATATGTTTCTATAACATTTCAGGATACTACTTTCCCCACTGAAGGGAAGTTGTTAGCCTGGTTTTATGAAAAGGACCAAAAAGTCCCATACAACGAAGAGTTAGAGGGTTAAAATGTTCCACAAAAATGTTCCCCCAGATGTTTTATATAAAACTGTCAAGAAAAACTTATACCTCAAACGTCAGAATCACAAAGATTTCCTACATCGATATGCCGGAGATGGAAACTTTAGCTCCTCTAACAATAAATTCACAAAAAACATTTTATAATGCATTTTACCATAATTCAGTCGACAGAACTTTCTTAAATTTAAAAAAAAAAGAAAACATTATTTCATTCTACAAGACTATTTATTTATAATATTATTATTAATTTACACTAGTTAACACTGGTTAGCGGCACAACAGACAATATAAAAGTGTGAATAGCCCAGCGAACAATTAATAATGGTGTCTCCCCTAAACCCACGTACTACTTATTCGTTAGCGCAAATAACTGTTATTAAAACTTTTAGAAATTAAAAAAAAAACCAAAAACTAATTTTACCGTTTTCATTCACATGCAGAGAAAAGCCAATATAAATAACAGTACATGTTACATGTCAAAATTGGACATATGCTATTAATTGTAAAAGCGTAAAGTAAAAATTCAACTGGAAGTGCCACATGAACGCATGAGAAATATTTTAAGAAGATTAAAATGCAAATGGCATCTTAAAACAAAATATGAAACGAAAGACAAGAAAAAGCATTTTCTATGCTGATGATCATGTATGAAATTGAATGTAAGAAAATATGTGTGTTTGTACGTAGATACGTACATATATTAATTTCAAAGTTATTTTCCACTATATACCATGCAAATGCATGGTCGCACCACATTATGGACGGTATAATACAACCAACCATATGCTTGTGTACGAATAATAAATAGTAAATCTATGCGATTGTGTAGGAAAATTGACTAAAGAAAGAAAATGTCTATAGAAAATAATCTACAAAAGCCACAGAAACAAAAATACATCATTATTGAAGATGATGATAATCGTTCTTTAACATTGGGGCAAAAAGAAATCTGGATTACAATGTAAAGTTTGCACACGCAGGAGTTACTCCTCTTTTTGAAATTTTTTAACTTAAAAATAAATTAAAGCTTTGATCGTCATAATCATAAATCATTGTTAAAACGAAAATTGGGTTCATGTATATTTTATACTTTTTTCTTTAAGTTTAACAGCGATTACTTTTAGATTAACGGCCTAGCCCCCGTTAACAAACCGATCGAAAATTCTGGATGTGTAAAAGGAAAACAGCTGACTTGCGACCTTTTAATCATCCATAACAACAAGTACACGCATTAATGCAACTCTGCGTTTCTCTGCCTTTTTATTCTGCTGACTTCGACTTTATTCTGGTGACTTGTCAAAAAAATCAACACACAAACATGTATGTTTTCCAAGCCTAGAACATCAACAGTTCATGCTAGATGTCAAAATATAGCACACACCCGTTCAAGCACACACACACACTGAAACCAGCTGACGAGCAAATCTCCTAATGCGTGTACCTGTTATTATTGTACCATGTTAGATGATTAACATGATTTGGAGAAATTATAAATTTTTATTGGTATTCATATCAAGGCGAATTCACATCAGGTAGTATTATATACCACAATAACATTCGCTGCTAAATTTTCCTCTAACTTTCAAAGCAAATGCAAAAATGTTCTAATAGAAATTATAAAGAAAACTAACTTAACTGCTAAACATACGCAATTTTTCCTTCCTGGTGTGTCAAAACTATATATAATGCAAAATTTATTTTAACATCTCATTGAGGTCAAAATTACAAACTGCAAAGGTGGGCGAATATAATCAACTTTTACGAATTCGCCTTGGCATAATAATTCATTGTTTTGAAAATGTCTACACAAACCATATGATCACACAGTATTCCGTGTGAAATAAAGCCATACTACCATTTTGTAGTTTTATTAAAATGTTGCCAGAAGCATTTCATATCGCATCGTAATCATATCTCAAAAAACAAAATTTTTTGACAAAAAAGATTTTCTCAATACCTTCTTTATTTGTAAAAAAATTTTCATAAAAATATCTCTATCTAAACCAAAGTTATAACCACTTATATGCTCAAGCCGTCCATATAAATGCTTACGTTTTGAAAACTTGAAATGCATTTTGCACGTTTGAGTTTTTTTGATATATGACTACGTTGCAATAAAGGATCGATATGTTCTTGCAACAAGAAAATATAGTACTAATTTAGCACGGCAGGGTGCTTAGGGCGAACACACATTAATTTCTGCAATATTTCAGGACAATCAATGTCAGACATTATTATAATGATCGGATCCTTTTTTGACAACATCTATTAAACAGCTGTTGTTTGTAAACAAAGCAAGTACATTTCCAGAATACATTTTTGAAGAATGAATAATATTTTTTTCTTTTAAAATTTTTGCTTTGAAACTAAATTTTTTTTTTTTTGTTGTAAAATAAGTTTTTAGGACCTAAGAAATTTTATGGAAAAACTAATACAATTATTACGTTACTTTTATAAAATTAATATAAAAATCGCATATATGATTAACTTTAATATTTATAAAACTGTATTTTAGACGCAGTGTGTTTTGCCAACAGATTGTCTAAAAGTTAATTATGCTGACTGTGCGGCCAATCAATATGAATATCAAACGAATATGATTAGTTGTGTAATGACGCAAATAGGGTGAATGCGTCAGACAGGGTTCTTAGTTATATTTCACACCATACTCGTACACCCAATTTTTTTAAATTTAATTAATTTGTATAGATGAGAGTATTTACTTTAAAATCCAAATGAGACAAAATAACTGTTAATTTAAAACTAAATTATTATAAAAAATGTTATATGTATTTTCTATCTATTTTATAAAATTAAAATACACATTTCTTTTCGAAATTATGGATGACTGCTTAGCCATACGCCTGCCCCATCAACGATTTGCCAAATTTCTCTCTATTTGGCTTGGCAATATGGCTGGAAACATTGTTGCGGACAAACTAGCCGAACATTTCGAATTCGGAACATGGAAGAAATTGTTGGCGTCCCATTAAAATGTTACAAGCACCGGCGAAGCTATGCTCCTTTCCTTCATGGCTCAAAAATTTCATCCCCCAGAATGAAAATAAATCTCCAATGCCAGGACAAATCCCCTAAACGGGAAACGCTAACATCGAAGACATCACTTTCGTTTATTTTAATGTGAAAATTTTTCTTCCTTCTTTATTTCGAATATTCTCACTTTAATTAAAAAAAAAATTTTATGATATTTTTATATTTGTTCTGATCAGGGAAACCGCAAATATGCAATTCCATGCAAGAAATGTGAACCGTAATAGAATATTTATACGTTTTAGAAATTTTCAAGAATTTTGGCATCAATTTGTTTGTGCATATTTGTGCATATTTTATAATTTAAAGCATATTTTTGCGACTATACCACATATGTATTTTGAGCATTTCTTTTCGTTTTTTTGCATTTTTTAAATTTTGACTAGTTTTGCTAAGTTTTAAAATTGTTCATTATTTATTTTACATGCGCATATTTTCAAAATTGTTTCATAGATATAAAAATCTATTTTTTTGGCAATTTAAAATTTAGTGCAATAATTTTTTTCCTTCAATTTTTTAAAAATTGTTCATAAACCTTTAACTTCTTACGTATTTATATAAAACTTTTAAAAATTTGAATTAATTTCAAGCCTCTAGTTTTTTGTGCATATTTGCTTATTTTACAGCTTTACGAAATTTGTTATTAATTTTAGGGGACTTTTTGAGTACTACTACTACTGTTTTCCAGATTTTTTTGCTTATTTGCTCTTGATGGAAAATTTAAGAAGGAAATAATCGGGGTTTTGTGGAAAATTATATGAGAAAATCATGTAGTAAAAATTTGAAGTCCAAATATTGTTTTTTAAATCTTTGCTGTCTAATGTAAAACTACTACAGCGATTTTAAACAAATTTTCACAAACAGAAATCGATATTATTAGGAAGTAATATAGGGAAATTCTTAAGGCGGTAGAGCGGGGGAACGGTCACATATCCAAGAAACTAAAACACTGATAGTCCCAAACATTTAATGTGAGTTACTCCTAAAATATAAGGAATTTTTCTTGAGAAATCCTGAAGCGTTAGGAGGGAGTAAGCGGATAAACCCGCGATACAAAAAAAATCTACAGGAAAAAACCTAATAAATCAATATTTGATAAATACACAGGGCGAAGCTGGGCGTGTCAGCTTTAATTGTTAATATATTCGAATAGATTAAAGATCACAGTGGCATTGTCTTATTGGCTCCCTTGCCCAGGAGGAGCCAACTTTATCCTTCATTTGTAATTTTTGGAATATATTTTTAACTATTTTGCTGCATATTTCATGCGCTTTTAATGCACATTTACGGTTTCCCTGGTTTTTTTTTTATTTATTTTTTTTTTTTGTTAGGACCAGCACTTAGGGGATAATCCCTACTTATGTTCTGTACATTGTGCCGGAAATAGAAAAATTGGTTGAGCTAAGGGGAATAGAGGGAGTAGTGCTTATGGACATTCGTTTAAAACTTTGCCATACTGAAGGCGATTGGAAAGACCTCTGCGGGGAGTTTATTTTCCATACGAGCGGTTCGACTAAAGTACGAATTTTCTCTGTAATTCGTAGTTCGATTCACTGGCATATCGACCACAAACGAATGTGGTTGCTCTTAATGTTGTACGTCAAAAATTTCGGGTTTCGGGCAACAAGTTCCCTGATTTTATTACAACACATACCGTTATAGTAACGATAGAAAACACGAAACACAAGAAAATTGGCATAAAACAAAATTTAATAAAAAAAAATTAATATCATTTACAAGATGTTAAATAAAAATTAAATAAAGATTAAACAGTAAATTACCGCTTGTTGTGAGCCATATTTTTCAGTGCCATTAACAGCTTTTTCTAATAAATGGGAACTTTCTTCGGTGGCCAATAAGGCGTTATTGTGTTTCAGATTCGATTCCGATGAGGTCGATGACATTTTGAATGAATATATATTTTGTTATGTTGTTGATTTTGCTATTTTATACAATTGGATATTCCAATAAACACTGTTTTTGTGTGGTTTATTTAAAAAATAAACACTTGAACTTTAATTTAAGAAAATATGAGATTTCTTTTCGTATTTTGAACAGTTTAGTTTTAGTATTATGTAAACGTTTGTTTTTTTTATTTTCAACAATAGAATACTAATTTCGGGATATGTTTTGAGTATAAAACTTTTGTATTATATATGTAAATTGTTAATTCAGAAATTTTTTTCTTTTGTCTTTAATATTTTCAACCAGTATTTAATTTATTTGTTACGTTATAACAGGTTGGTGTGCTCGTGGTGGTAATGTCCTTTTCAATGTGTCCTTTAGTGCAAAGGTTACAACAAAGCTAATGTTCGTTATTTTATTAACGCCTACACAAGTTTGCAAAACAAAATTGGGGCATGAATGCGCCTGCGTTTGTCAAATATTCTAACCAATACTCTTCGGGAAATTAATCGTTAAACTTATATGTGTAACAGTATGTTATGTTACTTGTCGTTTTTGTTTTTTTGTTGTTGTAAATTTTAAATAAATTTGTTCTAATTATATCTTCCTCCCAATTGTCTGTTTTTTTTTCAATTTTTTTTTAATTTATTTCACTTTATTTAGTAAATTTTTGTTGGAATTTATTTGCATTTTGTTTCGTGCTATGGAATGTTTTAACACTATTCGAGTACTGAAGGTTAAAACTTATTTAAAAATTAAAATAATAATAAATTATGAGCATTTAAGTGTTTTGCTGTTTAACACTTTTTGTTTTCATAACAAACTTATTTTCTTTTTTTTGTTTTATAAATAACGTGTCTTTTTGTCTGCTAGTTTCAACTTTATAAAGTTTGATTTTGATTTTTGTATTTTACTGTGTATATATGTATATGTGTGTAAAACTTATCGGAAATATATTTTGTGTATTTCTTAACACTGCCACGACTTGATTGTTAATGTCTCGTTGAATACCTTACGCGCCAAATAAAAACATATTTTACTCAACATTTGTTTTCCTTAATAAAATATATGAAATCCTCTCTCGTTCCATGCAATAGCGTACAATCGAACAATCCCCCAAAATGTTTAGTATTTTACGCTCTTTTAGGTGTGTTGGTTTGCTCTCTGGTTCGTACTCTTCTCGATTTATGCATTTATATTTAATGTTTCATCATCACCATCATAATCATCATTGCGTTTTGGTAGACACAAGCCCCCATATAATAAATTTAATTGAAAATATGTATGTATTGTTTTGTTCCCTTCCTCCTCTTTGTTGTTTTTTCGTTTTTCTATGACATTGATTGTTTTACCTACATTTAAAAACGAGCCTCTTTCTTTGCCTTTTAACAAGTGAAACTGGAAATGAACGAAGGCAGCACACTAAGTAAATTTTGTACCAACAACAATCCACATTATTAATAGCAAGTACTCTCTCTCTCGCCTATTTCCGTTTCTATTTTGGCTATTGAAAAATTACTCTCAATAGTTTAGTTTCATTCAAATTACCACTATTCTCTCACGGTTTTTAGTATCGAGCTGATTTCTATACCCTTCACCAAATATGTTAAGGCTATTTATAGATTTGTCATTCTACGTGTAATTTCTAATATATTCATATGAAACGCATAAAATATACATACGGACATATTCCCAGTTCCTTTTCGATGGGAAAGTTCAATGAGCCGTGTCTGTCCATCTGTCCGTCTGTCTGTCTGTCTGTTCCTGAAATAAGGTTTCCAAAGCCAGCAGAAGAGTTGGAGACTTGGGCCTTTGACAACTGAGTCAGGATTTATCTTAAGACGATTCGTATTGAAAATTAGTAAGAATTAAAAAAACTTTGGTATTTTATGTTTTACAAATATGTATACATATATCGAGCCTATGTTGCAATGGAGTCATAACTCAAAAAACTACATTTTTGAGCTAATAATGCAGCATTATCTATAATATCGTGTTTCAGAATGTGTAAAAATTTCATTCAAATATCTTGCATACTAAACTTTTGAGAGAAATATTAAATTTTCGTTTACCATTAAGTTATTAACGAATGCGCAACTTCAAACACGTTTTCTGCAAAACTACTTCTTTGGAGTTATGACTCTATTGCAGCAAAGGCTCGATATGTACATATGTATGTCTGTGTAGGGTATATAAGATTCGGCATAGACGAATATAGCACTCTTACTTGTGGTATTATTTTGCCTTTTGTACCTTTGCCAGTCATCAAAGAATGAATAATATACGTATGCACATACAAAAGAGGGTGTGTACATATACGTGTATGTATGTGTGTGGCTGTGTAAATGTTAACAATTGCCACATATATGTATATGTGAATGTTTGTATGTATGCATGTCGGCATTTGACGTCACACTCATCATGTTCTTTAATAAAAGTAGAGAATTTTTGTGTACATTTGGCCACGGTGATTAAATTTATGAAAATTTAAAAACAAAATAGCTAATATGAAGCATTCACTTACAAGTACCTACGTTCTTTGTAATTTCATCACTACCTACTTACAATTACATACTTGTATATGTATACATTATAAATAATACATATGTATGTATGTGACCTGGTATATGAAAAGGGACCTTACGTGCGAAAACAAGTTTTCGAGAGAACAGCTATTGAAGTGAAACAATAACAGTATTTTTCGTATTAGTACTCTTCTTTCTCTTCACTTGTAGTAAACTTTTAAACAAATTATGATTTTTCGGATTTCACCACGTGAAAAAGCGTCCCAAACTCTATCCGAATCGACAAGAAAGTGCAAAATGAATTTTTGACACGTAAGATCCCTTTTCATAGACCACATATATGTTTCGGATTAGCATATAAAATTTTTAGCAATTCCGACTCTTTGAAAGGATGGCCAATTTTTCACTGATCGAATTGATAAAGTCCAAGTTATAGCTGAAATAATTTTTTTTTGTAATAAGAGAGTTCATTGGCAACCCTCTTTAACAGTTTAATTCCAATGAGGACATGATCTCGGATAAGGATTTCCCGGCAATGGGGAATGTTTACAAAATATTAGAGCAAACTTTGGGAAAGAAATTTCAATGTACGAGTGAGTATGTAATAAAAGAAATAGTCAATTTTGCATACGAGTATTATTTTTTTTTGCTTGTCAGTCCCACTGTAAATAATTATTACGCATAGCAGCAGTTCTAGTCGTCATTGTGGACAATTCAAATTGTGTAAATGAGTAGGTACCTAAGCGATTTTAATTCTTACAAATATTCTCAGATTGTGTGTGAGAACGACTGGATAAAATATCTGACTTCTACACAAAAGTAATAAGCAGATTTACTTGTAGTTTAACAAAAAAAAAAAAAAATTTAAATAAAACAAACAACTAGGTACAAAAAATATGTTCGTACAAATATGTAGATACATACTACATACATAAGTAGGTATGTATGTATGTACGTACTACATTCAACAAAATTTTCAATTGATTATGAACCAGCCAGCACAAAACGTGACTTTGGTATCGCAAACCTCATAAAATGCTACACTGCTTCGGTGAACACAACCATATCGATTTTATTTGTTTGATGATTGTGTTTTTTTTTATATTTTGGTTTTAGTAAATCTCAATAAAAGTCACCTTCAAAACGAACGAAATTCAGTTGGTTTTTTGTGAAATTTCTTCCTAAGTTTTTTTTATTCCAAAATTAGAACAAATACCAGCTGTAAAGCATACACTCATGCATATGCATGTACATATCTATGTTATATGGTATTGGTATCTTATATACACACACATACATACTTACTTACGTCAGCAGATGAACAGATCTGGAGAGAAATCTTTTATTAACAGAAAATGTTAAAATATAGATACACCCCTACATATGTATGTATGTATGTATGCGTGCATATTTTCAAGGACCCTTAAAACAAATGTATTTACAAATTTGTGCAGCCAATTGAGGGGATTTTTCAACTTTTTTTGGGGGAAATATTTTCATGGCCAGGGTTTTGGGGATTTGGTATATATTTTTTTTTTGCAAGTGCATAAATTATATAAATCACTTTATGTGAAATTTATATGAAAAACAAAGAAATATTCAAATAATTTTTAATTTTAAAATAAAAATGTAATTTAGATAATTCGGCACTAGGATGTTTTTTTTTTGTATGTAATAAAAAAATAACATCTGGTGCACAGTTTGTCAAATAAGTGTTATGAAAGGTCGAATATACATATAACAACCAAAAATACACTCACTTTTACAGAAGATTTAATTTATTTTGAACAAATTTATTATACTCGTACATACATCATGAATGTTAAATCTTGAATTTGCAAAACTTGTAGTGTGAAAACAAAATGTTAAATTTATACGTACGCATGCATGGTGTAATAAACCAGGTGGCAGTGGGAGAAAACACGAACTTGGCAGCACGAGCTCTTTGACATTTTCAGTTAAAATAATATAACCAGAAAACAGCTCTTTGACATTTTCAGACAAAAAATAAGTAGGGCCAAGGCGTAGGATTTAAGTTGGATTTTACAAAACAATTTAGTACGGTACGTTCAGAATTTAACTGCTGGATTGAATATTAAATTCGGAATTTGCTAAATCCATTTCAGTGTGAAAACACTATAAGTCGAACATACATATTATTTATGTATGTTTATGTATTCGTTGAATATTTGTAACTAAACTATTTTCTGTATTTTATTGTCAGTTCAGTGAATGACGTTTAAAAATCTACTGAAAAAAATTTATCATTCTAGAATTAATTCTTTCATCATAGAGTCGTTTCAACTATAATATAGGGGAAATTCTCCACTCTACCACTTTTTTATATGAATGAATTTAAGGTATTTTTGTTTTGAAATTAGCAATATTTTAATTTTTCGATATTTTGCATCAACGTCGGTTGGTTGGCCCTGGGGGGTGGGCCCTGCCAATGGCATGACGACAGGTCGCATAAAAATTTTATTTATTCGTTATGGGTTAGCTAATCGATATGCTGCATTTCGTTGGTTAACAATGGCAACTCATAATAATGCATTTTTTTAACGTATAAAATGCTTAAATTGATTCGAAACTATTGAAAAAAATCAGAGTAAAAATACTTGTATGGAAAAAATTAACTCGGATCCTTAATTTTAAGCACCTTAAGAGAATCGGTGAAGCAATTAAGAGACGATTCTGGTGTTTTGCGAGAAAGATGTCAGATCTTCAGAACTAAATTCAGAAACAGCAAACATACTATGTTAACTTTTATACAAAAAAAATAAGGTAATTTGGTTTGTTACATTTTTGCTGTTTTTTTTTTCAGTCTAAATTTAAGAATTTTCACTTAGGGCTATTTATTAAGATTTACTTGGCAACCCTGGCTAGCATAAGATAAGTAAGAACACTTTTTTTAACGCAAGTACATAATTCAAAATCACCTAAAATTCCGTTTTTCTTTTTAACAAAATAATAATATCGAGATATACATAAATGTTTCCCCCAAAAGGAGATTTTTCAGGACAGTGGGAAAAATTTTACTGGCAACTAGTATAAATATCAGCAGTTGTTAACAAGGATGGAATGGATAAAACAGTAGGTAGGTACGTGAACTACTGTACATTTTGTTATGAGAATATGTACATATGTACATACATATTTATGTGCATACATACGCTCGTACAAAATATCATGGCATTCTTCTTGAGAATTAAAATTCAATCAATTATTTTAGCACATTCAGTTAGCCCTTTCTAAGAAAACGTAATTGTCATGTGTTAAAATTTCAATAATTTAGGAAAAACTTGATAAGACACCTTTAATTACATCGGGCGCTAATATTAAAGAATCGTGTTTATATATGAAACGTGTACTACTTTGTTAAATATCATATGATTTATTGTATGCTATGTGCAGCCATACATACATACACACATACATTTATATTTCGATACTGATAAAAGAGCATTCGATATTGTACTTATTTGTGTTCACTGAGCTCTTTTGTATTTTACCTACTACCTACATACATACATACATATTCTCTCTGGGAAAAAAGTTTTTTGTGACGTCAAACTGTGTATATGACGAGCCCCAAAAATGCTAACCAATCAAAATTATTTTACTTCATTGGCCTCTAATTCTAAAATGTCGGTAAGTAGTATGTATTTATGTATGTACGTATGGATGGATATGCATTTGCTCTTTGTGTATTGAAATTTTATTTATTTTTTACTAAAAGTGTAAAAAAGAAGGGATGGGTGATGTGCTGATGATTTGAAATAAATATAAATGTATGTAAGTATGTATGTATAAAATAATGAAAATATAATATACTATACACATTTAGTCATACTTTTAAAAGCTGTTTATAATCTTACATACGAGTTAGTACCAGCCATACTTAATTATATATTGTAGATATGTATATAAGTATGTACATATCTAGATACGTACATATGTACAGACATGCTCGTACTTAAGTAGATTTTTTTTTATAGTATGTATATTAAATTTTTTAAAGATGTAGGCATGTGTCTTCAAATTGCAAAATTATTAAAATATTTTGCTTCAATTGAAAAACAAAATAATAAAAATAAAATAAATTGAAATTTCAGACAAATCGGAGGTCGTTACAAAATTTTCGCTATAAACTGTAAATTGGGAACAACTCTCTAGTTTACTGACGCAGATCCAAATACAAAAAAAGTGCATAAAACAATAGAAAATTAAAAAAAAAAAACGAAAATTTTATGTGGCAAAAGTCTCGGATACGAATAGTTTTTGAGTTATGCAGCTCTGAAATACATATAACACAATAATCAGTTTTGTATGATAACTTCATATGCCACCAGTTTGCCATTAAATATTTTCCTCTTTTGTTTTCAATTTTCTTCTCTCTGTAAGTCTGTGCTCATATTACGTAACACTGGAAATTTTGCACTGAAAAATTTTTAAAAAAATTTATAAAATCTCTGAAAACAGCGTTATGTAATATGTGCACAGCTCCTAAAGTAAATTTAAGCTGCAAATACGCAGAACTTAAAGAAAAAACTTTCTAGTGACCTCTAAAAAGGATCCGATAATTGCAATTTTTTAATATGTATGCACACCTCTTTTCAGGAATGACGAGGAGATAAAAAAAATAAATTTCGCAAATCCTATACACTCTTGAACCAGTCTAATGTACAAACAGGGTGACCGTTGAAAAATTTCATAGCGTGTCACGAGATTGGAATTTTTCAAAAAAAAAAAAAAATATATGTATGTATGCCAAAAAATCTTTTACAAATTAAATAATTCAACCAAATTCTTGTAATTAATGTTTTTGAAGTCCATTTAAAAATTTTGGAATAAAATTAATCGATAATAAAGTTTTTTTTTTTGATTCGATTAAAGACAAAGTTTTCAACACCAACGAAGTTTGCAGCTTGCTTGGAAATTATTTTAAATCTATTAAAAGCGGACATATGTGATTGTGTCTCAAAACCAACAAAAACTCGAAAGCAATATTTCTAAAAAAAATCTAAAACCGAAAACTGTGCAGAAATTAGTAAAAATATAACAGTTATTCGAATAAAATTATTGAAATAGAAAAATTCGACCCCAAAATGTTTTAATACAAAATTTCACATCAAATTATTTGATTTAAATTTTTCAAATTAAAATATTCGATTTAAAATTTTGAATTATTTAACTAAGATTTAATCGATTAAAAAAATATTTTAAATACTAAAATTTGAAGAAAATTAAATGCTAAATTTATTATACGGGATAGTGCTGCATTTTTTAGTTTAACCCTAGAAAGATAATCATATTCTAACATACGTGAAAGATAATCATGCGTAAAATTTATGAATCATATTTCTTTGGCATTTTCGGTTGTTAAAAAGATAATCATGCGTAATTTTGACTCACATACCCGTTATATTTCAAAATTGGGGACACCTACCGCAGCGACACATGTGTCTTATTAAAGCTATGATCAACGACTGAGATTTCTACAGAGTACGACGGCGAATTCATTATAAATAAAGATAAATAACAATATTTTTCAAGAGCATGCGTAAATTTTACGCAGATTATCTTTCTAGTTATGAATTTGTTGTATGTTATGCCGAATCATCCGTAGACTCCAATCCGTATTTTGAAATGTAGCGAAACTACTTGTTTGTCGTATATTTTGATAACTTTCTAATCCTACTACTTTTATTTTTTTATTTTTTTTAATTGCTGCCTAATTTGAAACGTTTTGGAAGTTTTTAAAAATGTGATTGATGTCTACTGACGTTTTTTTTTCGATTAGAGACAACGGAATTTAAGCAAAACTTTTTTCTAAATAAATAATTTAATATTATTTTTACTTAATATTTTTCTTTATTTCAATGTCATATAAAAGTCATTTAAATAATCACTCATTTATTTGTAAGCATTTGAGTGTGCGTGTGTGCGTTTTGCTATTGCCAAACATGTATGTATGTATGTAAATGTGTAGCACTGTCTGTCGGTATACACAATTTTAACCAATTTGTACTTTAAACTCTTTCAATAAAATGCTGTTTACTCTCTAAACAGGGTGGTTTGTGTTTATATTCTCATTCAAACACTTTGTTTCTCCAAATATTCAGACTATTTAGTCATTATTTAATTTAACACAAACACACACAATCATATACATACATATGTATATCTTGCGATTTATAAATTTTCATTATTATAAATGGAAAAATTCCTACTCATTGTCCAAAAATTCAATTGGACTTTGAAACAACTACATCATTTTTAATGAATGAAAAAAGTGTTGTTGGTGCTACACGCAAAGAAAAAATGTGGTTGAAACAATCATACTGCTACAAAATGTTATGGGCAATATGGAATCGTATGTTAATATAAAATTAATGCTTAATTTGATTTAAACATATTATGACTTAAAGTAATCATAAAATATTTGTAAATAAAATTCGCATGCTTCGAAATAAAAATATAATGTTTTCTTAAGCATATTTTGGTAAAAAAAATTGCAATAATTTCTACCATAATGTATAAATGCATTAACTTTTTTTTGAAATCGCATGTTTATCATTATTCGCAATTAAAAAAAAAATTTTCGGACCTTTTTATATTAAGGTAACGATATGTACATATGTTTTTATGTATGTATGGGCTTGTTCGGTAATTCATCACTGCGCCGCATTTGAAAATCAACAGCTGATAACACTGCATTTGCTGTTTTGTATCAGCTGAGCAAACTAATCACGCATGCGCATCAGATGCGGCGCAGTGATGCATTTCCGAACAGGCCCTATGCATCGTGTGTCAGTGTATATGTATGTATTTATCTAAAGCTTCAAATGAAATTTTAAGAATGATTTAAGCAAATCACATCCAAAATTGCAGTATTTTAACGAGATAGATGGAATCGATTCGATTCGATAGATTTTGCAAAATTTTAAAAAATAAAGCTTAAAATATGTTTTTTTTTTAAATTCTTAACCTAAACAAAACACGTCGACTGCAAAAAATTTAATTGAAATCGATTGATTCGTTTAAAAGATATCGTGGTCGAAAAATTTAAATAAAAATCTAAAAGGTTTTCCCAAATTAATATTTACAATTCAATTATTTATTTTTTTATAGAAAAACTGTGTCGAATGCTATAAATTTTATCAAAAAGCAGTTAACTTGTTTGTCTGATATCGGTGTCGAAAATTTCGAAGTTACAGGATTCGATAATTTTTTTTTACTTAAAAAAATGCGTCGAAAGCGCCTAATTTTATCTAAGGCTTTAGCTTAGCACGAATTTCAGAGTATGTCCTACAAGGCGAAGCGTATCCTATATATATTTTCTTTTTTTTTACAAAAATTTACTAAAAAAATTTTTTTTTAAAGATTTATTAAATATCTTCGACCTTTTTATTTTATTTTTCTAATAATAATATCAAGCCCAAGGTCTTTTTATAAAAGTAACAATAGTAATAACTTTTTATTTTTCCGATATTTCGCTATCGCAATGGATAGCTTCTTCAGGGAATATTTTTTCTTCGACAATGACAATTTTTTTAAAAAAACAATAAAAAAACTTATTCTATAACAATTTTTTTTTTTATTAAAAGGAAAAAAATTGTAAAGCGCATTGTTAAGTCCTTATTGAAGTTACTGCAAACATAATATTTAAAATTTTTAATCTTTTTAATATTAGTAATCTTTAATTTATAAAGATTGAGATTTCGTGTTTAATGTAACGAGGTGGTGCCAGAACGGCCATATGAATCCTACATACTCGTATATGCACATCACTCATTACACGCCCTTTTATTTTGCCACCAAGAGATTTTTAAAAAAGCTTACATATAAACACTTATCAGATATGCATATAATTTTTATTGATGCATATTGGGATTTACTTTGACAAATACTGCATCATTGATATTTACAGACATAAACGATTAAATAAATTTTATTGACAAATAAAAAATATTATCAATACGAAGTAAATAATTTTGTTTTCATTGACGATCAAAGGTTTCTTCAATGCCTAAAGTAATCTTGAAATATTGTTTTTCATTTCATTTGATTTTTGCAATAAACAGTTGTGACGTTTTTAGAAAAATGTTAATTAAATACTCGTGTTGACATACTTGTTATTTTTTTGCAAATCACATTAAAGTCAACCACAAATATGTGATATAATAAGATGTGCTGTTTGTTTATCTATTTATGTATATATAAAACTCCTAAATAATAGAAAACAAAAACAGATTTTTTTTTTCAAAAACAAATATTGCATTTCTTGTCCAACAAAATTTATGTTATTTATTTCCGAAGGCCAAAGAAAAAAAACGTGTTAAACTTATCCTGATATTCTTTTTCATACTATACTCGTACATTTGTATGTATTGGGTGTTTTCTTGTTCTTTCTTTTTTTTTTATTATGCGAAAACTATTAAATTTACATTTATTTTCTGTAGCAATAGATTCTCAAGTTCAAGTTCACCCATTTTTTGAGACTCATACTGGAAAATATGTTAGAAATTATTAAATTTTACTTTGATAATAATCCGCAAATAAGCAATACTATTGCATAGATTTTATCTTTCTAGCTTTGAGGCCACCGAATCAAGAAATTTTAAAACGTTTGTTTCTTAAGTCTTTTGTTTTTGAAACGAAAAAACCTGACACTAAGTTTGTTTCTTAAGTCTTTTGTTTTTTGAAGTGAAAACTTCTTTTTTGTATAGTCTATGCAGTGTAGCCAGGTAAATATTGTCTAATGTTCCCAAATTAAATAGTGTTGTCCCCAAAAATCCCCATTTTAAAACTTGAAATCCCCAATTTCGTCCCCAATAAATATATGTATGTACATATATTAAGCATCATAAAAAACAACTTTTTTTTAATAATTTTATTACTATAAACATTTATTTAAGTTAATGCATTCGTATGTGCTCAATGGAACTTTTGAATCTATATATTATTATAAAATTCTATACACGGAATCAAATTTATTCTTTTTTCTATACTTTCGAGTTGTAAATTATAAATAACTCAAAATTTTCCATACTCTCAGTGAATATTTTAAGCATTTAATTTGCTAGTACAGTTAAATAATCTAAAAAAATTTCTTTGAACTCCTTTTGCTTCTAATTCCTTTGAACATTCTATGCCAACATCAATTTCTGCAACAACCAAATTACTTTCTTTATCGTCAATAAGTACATCCATTTTGGCAATATCGAATTCAATAAATTCTGGTTTTAAAAATTTTGAACAAATTGTTATAAAAACCAACATCTTCAATACCATCGCCTTGAAATAATCGAAATATGGAGAAGAAAAACGCCAAGATACATAAACATATATGTATGTATGTATGAAAGAAAATAAAGCAAAATTGATAATAGGTATACTGAAAAATCCCCAAATCCCTCTCCACGATAATCTGTCCCCAAAAATCAGCTAAAATCCTCAATTTGGGGACAAATCCCCACACCTAGCTGCACTGTGTGAAGCATGAATAGAGAGCGAAGCATGTTCCGTGTAAACATAGCATTAGTTTGCTTTGTAGTCAAGGGGTTAACTACTGTAGCCAACACTACAACCCACAGCATAATCGAATAACAACAAACAAAATTGCAATTGTTTTCCAATTCAATAGTCATTAGGCTGCTGAAAAATTACAAAACAAAAAAAATTCCTATTTTTGAATTCCCAATCGTCCTAGAAAAAAGCCTAGTTCACATCAAGTATTAAATTTCAACGACTTTTTGTCAGCGCTGGCACACAAGAAAAAAAAAACAAAAAATGTATTATATTGATATATTAATTTCGAAATTTTGAAAGCTTTGATATGTGCTGAGAACTGAGATTTTTTTCTATTAGGCCTGAATTAACAACACAGGAGATTTAAAGAATAACTTTGCCGTTTTAAGGTATTTTGGGCGAGTCGAAAATCGGATATCTGCTATACAAACAGAGTTTGTTGGGAAGCACTGATTTATTTAATGTTATTAAAGCTTTCAGCTATTAGAATTAAAAAAGAAAACTGGTACCGCTAAAAACTGTTATTAAAACGTGAAAAAAGCTTTGATCAGGAAGCTTTTCATTAATTATTCTATCAGTATTTGTCAAACTTTCTATTATATTTCATTATAATTGATGTGTTAGTAGTAGGGTAATCGATAATGATTGAGGAAAAAACGGTTTTCGAAAAAATCGAATATTTAGAATTTTTGTATAACTCGGTTACGAGGTTTTTCCATTCTAAAACACCAGGTGAACCGGCTTCTTAGAAGAAAAAACTTCATATGTACGAGTACGTACGTTTTTAATTTATAAACAAACCCGGTTATTAACAAACCGGGTTATGGATGGACTTTCAGCCACTGGATGGTATTCAAGTAACAATAAATTCTGTCTAAAATATTCCGCAACTTTCTCAATTTCCTGTTTTTATTTTAATCAAAACAATATGCGAAATAAAAATGAATGATAAAGTGTTCTAACAAAATAGTTAAACAAAATTGTATTAAAAGCTTTATTTTTTTTAAGTTTTATTTTAGACGTCTTTTTTTTTTTGTCCCATTTTTAATAGTTTGTTTATACCAATTTTAGGTAGTCCTGTATGCATTAACTGCTGGTAGATACTCTTTGTATTTTATTTTTTTTTTTTTAATTTTCTATCTTGATCACGAACTATTATTCCACGATCGAAAAGCCTGGAAAACCCCGATTTTATAACCGATTGAAAACCATACTCGAGCACTCTATTGGGTAAGAAAACAAAAACATAAACAAACTCGACAGGTCGTTAACAGTTAAAAACGAAGGTGAATTTGAAAATGAAAACGATTTTTTAATACATACATAAATATTAGCTGCCTTTTTTTCTATTATATTACGAGTATAGTTGCAAACATTTCATATCTAGAATGTAGACTATTTGCTGGAGAGGAATTCAGTTTAGTTTTTATAATATGCAAAGCGGGAATGTTGTTGTTCATTTTATAATTCTTCTCTTTATTATAATTTAATTTTTGTTTATTAAATTAAATAACAAAAAAATAAAAACATAATGGGGACATATTCAGACAATTTTGCTTTTTGATATGATTTAATAGGGAAACAAATCATCAGCTCTAGATTAAGCTTCAGATCATTCAAGCAACAGTTATTATTATTTTTTTTTTTGTTATTTAACCAACAAGTGTTTGTGTTTAAGAATCATGTCAATAAAACATTTAACATTTTTGTAATTTATAAATTTATTTAAACGATACTTGTCAATAATTCATATTGTATGCGATAAGATTTGTTATAAATTTTTTATGATAATTTGCTAATTGAACGTTTTCTTTCTTTATCAGTTTAAACTTTAATAAAGATTTGATTTTTTTTCCTGTTTCTGTTTGCAACATTGAGTTAACAGAATAATGTTAATATATTGATTTTATTGTAGCATACGCTTAGGAGTGTGTCTTATTATACCCGAGAAATTGAATTGATTGATTTGATTATTGCCATGGGAAAATTTATATAATTTTGAAAATTTCGATAAAAAAAGACAAGGCTGCGAGATTTTACGATTTTTGATTGCAATTTTGCAATAATAAATATTTGAAAATTAATTTTTATGTTCATACATACAATATATTCATTCTGAATTTTATGAAGTATAAAAGAAGTATGTATTTTTAAAGGATACAGCAACATTTGGTCAATAAAATATGTACTCGCGTTATGGCACTGAAATTTTTAGGTTTAAAGACCTTCTTAAAAACTAACTGATGCCATCTAAGCGTAATTCTAGTTAGGGATGCCAGTGTCGAAATCCTGATTTCAAAAATCCGAAAATCGTGAGATTTAGAAGTTCAAAATCATGAAGTTCTGTACGAATTGGCATCCCTACATTTGATATAACGTAGCTTTATTGTCCTAAAATTTTTCGTAGGACTTTATTTTAACAGAATTTTAAAAGGAGTTTCAATCGATAGCGATTCATGTTGTTTTTTTAGTCGCTTAATTTTTGTAATAACTTATGATGTATTTATTAGGGAATAGCGGCGAAAAAATATAGAATTAAAAGCCACATTTTCGATTAATAATTTTGTTTTTTTTTTTTGTGATTTTTAAGAGCTAAAGTTCCGATTTTCTTATAAATATTTTATCAGGAAAAGTGCGGTTTTTTCGTAAGTTTATCTGAGATCGCGGTGCGACAAGAGTCCCACCTGGCCAAAGATTGTCAGCTGTGTCAAACGGAAGATTTTCCCTAAGCAAAGAACTACCGACAACAGCAGAGCTGTTACAAGAACAACAACAATTAAAAAATGCATCACTGCGCTGCATTTGATGCGCATGTGTGATTAGTTTGCTGAGCTGATACAAAACAGCATATGCAGTGTTACCAGCCGTTGATTTTCAGAACGTACAACGCATCAGATGCGGTGCAGTGATTCATTTCCGAACAGGCCTATTATTATGTCATATCAAAATAATTTTAATGAAAATTTGAGGAAATTTAAAGAATAAAACAAAAAAATATTAAAGTAAGATTGAATGATTTTTTATAAAATTTGCTGCTTCTTACGATATTCAATCGGTTAGCAAGTTAATTACTACCCGATTAACTAATCGGTTAGTTTAAAATTCGCTCTTTTCGATTATAAATTAAATCGGTTAGTTTTAGAAGCGAATTTTTAAGGTGTAATTCATAAATGATTATTAAAGTTATTGTGGCGTTAAAGTACGAATTTTGTATGAGAAAACCGGTTTTAATGTGCACATTAACTTTATGAATCGTTTATGAATTTCACCTTTAGTCTGTGGTTAACTAATTGCATATGTTTAACCAAGAATATAACACACATTTATGTAAATACTTCTAGTTAAACTCCCATCATTAGTTAACTAGAGAGAAACTGTGAATTTGGCTCTTAATTAATCATTTGATGCAATAATTTTTTTTTTTATTTTTGTGAGTTTAATTATTTGTTTTGTCTTTTATTCAAAGGCATGTGCATGTGAATTGTGCTTCAGTGATCTTTATTTTACATAACAGCTGTGGCTACTGTCACTTTTCACATGTATTTGTTTGGTTATTTACAAGTATATGTGATGAAACAGAACTGGGTCTAAGCGATGTTTTTCATACAATTTGTCATATAAAAGACTGCTAAAAGCAGTAGAAAAACACCATCTGTTTAATTTTGACAGCTACTTTTTTGCTTGCTCTCAGTTTGAAACACAAATTCTCTTAACAAGGCTACCTTACTTTTATTAATATTTATACATTTTGTAAACAAAAACAAACCAAAAATAAAATAAATTAATAAAAAGAAAAGAAAATGAAACGAACATTTGAAAGTGAAATTTAATTCATAACTTTGTAAATTTTGTACATAAAATTACCAATATTGTTGAAAACATAATAGATGAAATACATAAGCGCGATTGCAAGTATTGTTTTGCAGTCGCCATTGTACAAAAACTTTTATTTAAAGCAAATGTAAAAAAATAAACTATTAAATTAAAGTCCGTGAAACTGCAGTTGTCGCTTCAATTATGGGCCTATTTTCTCTGGCAGTCGTTTTTGCTTGAAGTTGTCGACGTGTTATTTTTCATCATTAAGTCAAAGCGAATTCAGTACCAGGTGATGGTATAAACATAGCTGAGCTAGTCAAAATTTGTCCAATATGTCAAATTTTGTTGTAATTTTGTATTTGTTGTAGAATTAACATCAGCTGATAACTAACTGAATTCGCCTTGCATTAAGTGTTGTGAAATTATTTGTCATAAAATCAAGGTGTCGTCTGTTCAGTGTGAAATGTTGCATCAATTTAATTTACAAATTGTTTACTTTCTTCATTTACTGTCGGGTTTTTCATTTAATAATAAACTTATACAGCAGAAACCATAATATTTATTCTTTTATTAGAACCCGAACCTACTTTTGGCCCTTTTGCACCACCCAAACTAGGTACGGAATTTTGTTAAACATATTGCTTAATGTTGTTTTGAGTGTTTGAAGTTTTAAAACATGAAATAAGGCCTTAAACAAAACAATTTTTATTGTTACCTTGTGTGTGAAACTTTATTAAACACAATACTAAAACCATTAATTTTATAACGTACACAGTTCATTTCGTTTATCAAACTATTAAGTAACAAATTAAATGCAATAAAATAAATTTCGGTGTTCTATATAATTCTCAAACGATAAGATAAAATTCTTATTAATCGTATTGTGTGAAATAATATGTTGTAGAAAATCCCAAGTGATTTTTTTTTATAATATTTCGTATTAACGCACTAAAGCAAGAATGTTGTTTTTGAAATATTTTTTTATTTTGTTGTAAAACATGCTAAATTCCAGGCTGAACAAATAAACCTTAAGTAAATATCATTTGGAAATGGTGTTATGGAATGTCATATTTCTTTTCGTCATTATTTGACATTTCAAAATACAATATTTGATTTCTCAAAACAAGAATTGAACATGTTTATTTAAGTTTTTAACACGACACTGTATCTGATTACACTGCTCTGCAAAAAATTACTTTTTGGCTCTCCTTTAAAAAATATATGTGGACTATATGTGGCTTTTGAAGTCCTAAACTCAAATCCGTTTTCGGGTTTTCTCCATCACGTACAGTTTTTTTTATGAGCGTGGCAAATTTTTCCCCCTAAATTAGTCAGGTACGGAGACGACTCATCCGATTTTCATAAACAAAACACCAAAAGATGGGTAACAAAATTTTATTTAATTTAATATAATGGCAACCCATCAGAAGGAATGGTTGCAGATTTTTGTTGGTCTTTTTGAATTAAAGGTTCTTCTGCTACATTTTTTTCTCCTGGAAAATCCATATAGTCCACATAATTTTAATGAAAGGAGGATTTTGTTGCTGAGCAGTGTAATTAGGCTCCATGATAAAATTGTCCCAAATTAAAACCTCAAAAATGGCCACTAGCAAAAAAACTTGGCCTAAATTAAAAAATGGCCCCAAAATAGGACAAATGGCCGAAAAAACAATTTATTTGTTCTTTTCAATGGAAAAATTTTAGGGTAAGCATCGCCGTTTCGGGAAATACCATTGTGGGGAAAATATCTCAGCTAGGCAGGGTATCCTTGGTAAGCGTTGCCACTATTCATTTTGAGTTTAGGGAAATTTTTTTTGGTTTAGTTTGTGGCCTTTTTTAATTCTTAATTTCGAGGCCATTTTGCGTGAAGCCTCATTATTATTTTACGAAATGGAATCTATATATATAAAAATGGTGTAAAAAATGTATAGTAATTCATAAAATAAGAACTAGGCTAGGCCGATTTCTGTAAAAATGTTTGTCCGTTTTTCGTATTTTCGAAGAAAATGTTTTTACGGAAGAAAATTTTGGAAAATCCCTCCGGAAAAGTCGGAGAATTGGAAAAAATCGAAAAAATCGGAAATCAAATTTTTGTATGAAATTTTGTGTGAAATTATTCCTTAATGGCTTTCCAAATCAAAAAATAGAAAGTTATTAGTGTAAATCATGGAAAATTGCGGAAATTGTGAAATGCGGAAAATTGGAAAATCTCTCCGCAAAAGTCGGAAAATTGGAAAAATCGAAAATTGATTTTATGTATGAAATTTTATGTGCAATTATTCCTTAATTATACGTTGACTTAGACTTTGCGCAATCTGACAGGTGTCATTTTGGCATTGTAATTTTCTACAGTAAATGTGCTATTTTTCTTGCTGCAATTTATACGAGTTTTGTGTATTGTTAAACTGATTTCGGATAGTCGTACAGCACGCATTTACGTAAAAGCATTACAATCAATTGAAATTCAGTGCAATATTTATCAAAAAAATCGAAAATAGATTTTTTGTATGGAATTTTGTGTGGAATTATTCCTTAATGGCTTTTCAAATGAAAATTGCGGAACAATGTGAAAAAACTGAATTTTTTATTTCCCTACGTTTTTTATTTATCGGCCCTCTTTTTTTATCACACGTTTTGAGCTCGATTATACGGATTTTTTTCGGTTCGTTTCGTTATTCGTACCGTAGTGACAACACGATTCCCTTCGTACTGTGGATGGTGTGCTGTGCGCCACTTTTCGGGAGGCTTGCCAACGTTTGAATTTGCTCGAAAACGATTCACATTGGGACTTAACGCTCGCTGATGCAATTGTTTCTGCGCCAGCGAATCATATTCGTACATTGTTTGCGATCATTATAGCCACCTGCCATCCATCGAACGCAACCGCATTGTTTGACAAATACAAGGACGATATGGCTGACGACATTTTGCACAGAGTTCGCACGGAAACTTTGAATTTTACGATCTTGAAATTAACGAAGAGATTCGCATCGAAGTTTTAGTTCTGGTCGAAGACATGTGCTTGCTCATGAGCGGCCGTCTGCTGTCCACATTAGGATTGCCAGCGAATTGCAACGGGAGCAAGCCTATGATCGAGATGAGCTGGCCGAAAGAGTCCGAACAAATGTGGCACTATTGAATCCCGAGCAGAAGAACGTGTACGATTCGCTGATGAAGGTTGTTGACGATGGAACGGGAGGCATTTACTTTCTCGATGTTCCCGGTGGGACAGGCAAGACATTCGTCATTTCGTCCATTCTGGCAACAATTCGGTCAAGATCACAAATTGCGTTGGCTGTTACATTTTCTGGAATTGCTGCCACATTGTTGGAAGACGGTCGAACTGCACATTCCGCGTTGAAGCTGCCGATGAATCTTCTCACAGTTGACAAGCCAACGTGCCCAATAACCAAGAATAACCAAATTGATGCGCGAATGCAAAATCATCATTTGGGATGAATGCACGATGGCGCATAAACGAGGTTTGGCGGCAGTTGACCGAATAATGAAGGATTTACGAGGAGATTTAAGCCGATTTGGTGGGGTTTCGATATTGCTCTCCGGAGATTTTCGTCAAACACTTCCCGTCATCCCCAAATCTTCTGCTGCGGATGAACTCAACGCGTTCCTGAAATCGTCGTCTTTGTGGCGGCAATTGACCACAAACATGAGAGTCGCGTTGCAGAACGACCCATCGGCTGCTGAATTCTCGAGACAACGGCTGGAGCTTGGTAACGGCCAAATTCCTGTTGATGTTTCGACTGGATTGATATTGTTCCCTGAAAATTTTTGTGAATTCACATCGTACAAGGAGGAACTCATCAGCAAAGTGTTCCCCGGCATTGCACAAAATTAGAAATATCTCGATTGGATTGGTGAACGGGCAATACTAGCAGGACAACTGCATACGTACAAATCTGTTGATTGCGTGACCGAAGAAAACAAAGCGACCAACTACCCGACGGAATTTTTGAACGCTTGATATACCAGGAACTCCACCGCATAATTTACAGCTGAAGGTGGGATCGATCATAATCATGTTGTGGAATCTCAATCCTCCAAAATTGTGCAACGGTACGCGGTTGTCCGTCAAAAAGCTAATGAACAATGTGATTCAGGCGGCAATCATCAAGGGCAAATTCAAAGAAGAGGAAGTCCTTATCCCACGAATTCCCATTATTCCAACTGATCTTCCATTCCAATTCAAGCGGATTCAGTTCCCCGTTCGATTGGCATTTACGATGACAATCAATAAATCGCAAGGCCAATCACTAGAAGTCTGTGGGATTAAGCTCAAATTTCCCTGTTTTTCGCACGGTCAGCTGTACGTTGCATGTTCGCGTTTTGGGAAACCGGTTTCGTTATTTGTTTTTGCGCCGGAAAACAAATCGAAAAACATTGTTCACCAAATCGCTCTCTACTGATTCCATTCAAATAAATCACATTGAAAATTTAAATATTTGTGTTGTATTATTATTCTAAAGTTTGTCTGAAGGCTTAGAATTGGGGCGAGGCGAAGTTCGCCGGGTCCGCTAGTTAAATATATTTCAGTTTATTTTCTATTACCATTAACTGTCATATATTTTTATATATTTTTTTTCTTTAATTTTAAACAAAGTTTTCATTATTTTGCATCTTAGGAAGAAACTACTTACACGTTTTGCAATCTGTTTTTAAACTTTTATTATTATTCTGTAGTTTAAAACGATTTGAAAAAAAACGATAGTTTTATGAAAACTAAAAAGCAAAAAATATTAACTGAAATGTATGTGTATAGAAAGAAGTAAATTACTTATTTAAAATTAGAAAACACTTGTTTAAAACAAAATAGAATTGTAATTAGTCAGAAGAAAATAAAATACTAAAAAATTAAAAATAATGAATCAATTAAATGACCCAGTAGAAACTTTTTGTAATATTATTTTGAAACTTATCTTTTATTTTACTATTTTATTATGTATTTTAATAAAAAACAGCTCAAACTATACCTCAACACACTGTAGTAAAATATCTAGGCGTTCATCTTGATCGTCGTTTAACATGGAAATCAGACATAGACGCCAAGTTGACACAAATGAAATTAAAAGCAGCCCAAATTAATTGGCTTATTGGAAGAAATTCTATATTAAGTCTTGACTGTAAACTTTTGTTATACAACGCGATCCTGAAACCAATATGATCCTATGGAATCCAGTTATGGGGCACTGCCTCAGCATCAAGTGTAGAAAAAATTCAAAGGCGACAAAACAAAATTCTACGTACAATTACTGCAGCCCGTTGTATATCCGAAATCAGCGAATTCACAAAGATCTTGATGTTCCGTTGGTGAAGACAGTATTTTCAAAACACACAAAAAAATATATTGAAAAACTAGTATTGCACCCAAATCCAGATGCGCGCAACATTCTAAATTTTAGAGGCCACACCCGGTTGAGAAGGAGGGATACGCTTTCTCTCAGCCGTACACGAGATATGTAAAACATCAAAAACCAACAGTTGGAATTAAAAATTTTGTTTAGCACTGGCTAAACATATATTAAAATATTTTTAGATTGAAGATTTGAAAAACTTATTGATGTTTCAATTTATAATTGAAGATTCAATAAATAATTAAAACTACCACAATAAAAAAAAAAAATTAAAAACAAGGAGCCTTTTATAAGCCGAATCATTCAGATTTTTGCAGATGGTGTTAATATAACATGATCATATTACTGGGCCTTGATCTTATCTTTTAACTTCTTCTTAGGAAATACCAAATAAATAATATATAAAACTTCTCACCCAAGTGGGATATGATTTAGTTAATACCAAGAAACAAAATTTGAAAATCCCACAAATTCCCAAAGAAATTTTAAAAATCCCAATAATGGAATTTTTTTAGTATGCTCACGGTTTTGTGATTTTTCACCAGACACAAAAGATTTTTGTTTTTTTTTTATATATTTAAGAGTATATTAGGCTCTCAATTAAACGAGAATTATAAAGATATAAAAAAAAAGTTAAAATCGAGTAGCTTTTTAGCATATTTTATTCATAGTTTCGAAAAAAGAATCAGAAAAGAGTTTAATTTTTTTTATTTGATAAAATTAAAAGTGAAATTTCATTAAAGGCTTCCGGCAAAATCTAATATATAAAAATCTCTTGTCACGATGTTTGTTATAGAACTCCTCCGAAACGGCTAGACCGATTTTAATTAAATATTTTATCCATATTTGGTAGGTATGCGATTAGGTTTTAAAGTATATTTTAAACCGCTAGGGCATGAGGAGGGGAGGTATGGGGCAATTCCTGTATTTACTAAACTATTAACCCAATTCGTATTTCAAACAGAACAAAATTATTTTTGTTGATGAATGACAGATGGCGCTATGTCCGCCTCATTCAGGAGAAGCGTCATCGTTCGTATTTCAAGTGGAACAAATTTATTTATATTGTTGATGGTGCTACGTCCGCCTATCAAAATTTGAAAAATGAGTTGATGAGTGGGGAGAATGGTTCCCCCATATAACAAAAAAGCTTCCGGGCGAAGCCGGACAATCATCGAGTATGTTATAAAATTTTTCTTTATCAAAAATGACCACTTCAAAACTTAGGCACTTAGGTGAGAAATGATGTGTCTAATTAATTCGGAGAGTGTAAACACCAAATGAATTTTTTTCTGATCACATCGCAATTCCCAAAGAAATTTTCTAAAATCCCAGAAATGGAATTTTTCTTTAGTATTTTTGCGGTATTCTTTAACCGAAAAAGAAAGAGGTTTTCAATTGAAGGAGGCTGCTTGCAGTTGCGGCCCATAATTTTTTTTTCGGCAAATCGGGAGTAAGTTGTTTCCCTAAAATAATCATTATCGTATAACTTCTCTAATTATACACCGATTTTCGAAGCAGTTTTTTTTTTTGTTTGATCGGGTTTGCATACAGTTTGGTCTAATTTTTCTAAATCAAGGGGAAATTTGCCCCCACCCCTTAAAAAATGTTGTATATCGCCTATCTCCGCTATTTATTGAGCGATTTTCAAAATTCTGTTGTGTTTGATCAGGTTTGCGTGAAGTTTGGCAATTTTTGTTTTTGAGAATTGGAGTTACCCAACCCCTCCCTACCTCCAAGAAATTATTTATTCAATAGATTCTTCATTTATTCAGCGATTTTTAAAATTCTTTTTTGTGTGAACTATTAGTGTGATTGAAGTTTGGTGCCACAATTGTTTTTTAAATCGGATGTTATTCGCAGTTTATCTCTGCAACACTCCCCCTCCCACTCTACCACATGATTATCGTATAACTTCTTAATTGCATATAACTTCTTAATTCTTGCAGTTTAGTCGTATAATTTCATATCGAAGAGGAAAGCTGTCACCATATTAAAATATTGGTCCCATAGAAATATAAGCGGCCCTCTGAAATGTTGTTCAACAAATCAACCCGCTATTTAGGAGCCGACTTTAATTTTTTTGTGCAAATAATATTTTTGGAAATACTTAAAGCCACCTGTAGTGGCACCTTTGGAATTCGAAAAGTCAGTTAATTGCACTTTTTACTTAATTTTTATATTTTTAGCCTTCTATTGAGTTTTTCAAAACTGACTCTTATTCTTGAGTACATAAAAAATATTTAAAAATATTAATTTTATCGCTTAAGATAATTTGGCACTATGGAATTGGTCGGTATGCTGCTACAAAGTTATATTTTAATTTAGTAAAACAAAAAGGAATTAAGATAAACTTAATTACTCAAATAAATTTTATCGTGGCGTTATCTGTTAAATTAATCAACTCGTATTAAGATTTGTGTCATTCCTCACTAATTAATGGGAATTTTCTTAGGAAGCATAATAATTTTAGATTAAATCTTTTCAATGTAAAATATTTTATTGTCGGCGGTCATCAGACAGCGTATCATAACGTTTCATTAAAATCTTTAAATTAAGTTATCAGATTATTTCGTTGTTTTAATACTTGTGTTGTTATCATTTAAAAAAAAAAAAGCTGGGTATTTTTACTACGAGTGCATACAAAGTTTTATTAATCAGAACTATTTTATTTCTTAATGCCAGCAGCGTTGTCAATTTAGAATATTAAATGAGCAGACAAATATTAAATATATATTCAAAACATGTTTTGTCTTTAATGGTCGAGTGTGAACGAACTAACTAACGAAGAAATCTTAAAAAAGTAAATCTACGAAACCAAATCTCATAAAATTACGAGTATGATTAAAATAAAATTAATTGGATTAAATCTTGTGTTGTAACATGAAGATTAATTAAACTACCAGCGAGTTTTTGTAATAAGGATTAACTACATTTAATAGTTAACTGAAGCATACATACACTAATTTATATCCAAATAAAGATTAGCTAGTTAATAATCCTGATTAACTCGAGCAGTATTGAACCATTATGTTGAAGTTTAAATAACTGAAGTTTAAATTCGACATCTCCAAATTTTAAAGAAAAAACACATTGTAATAAAAAGAAAAATTATTCAGTTTAAACTTTAAAATGAAAGTTCTAACTCTATTAAAGGCAAAGTAAATTTGAAATAAAATCTGAAAATTCTGGTGCTGTCAGTGAATATGGGTGGGACGAACATTAACAATGAAACAGAATTGATGGTTAAAACACGTTTAAACTTATTTCCAAGTTTAACTAAAACTACATCAGACCTAAACGGGTGCGCCGCCACCATTGAAGTCAATTTATATATGTATTCTTAGGCGACAATGAAAGTGATGCCAATATAATAAGAAATGTGAAATAAATAAGAAGTTAAAAAAAGAAAGCATCGAAAATATTAGATACACCAACAACTTTTGAAGGTTTTTTTTTTCTATTGACAACATTCTCAACTTAAGTCAATCTAATATATGTAAATGAATATAAAATTCTCGTGTCACGATGTTTGTTATCGAACTCCTCCGAAACGGCTCGACCGATTTCAATGAAATTTTTTATGCATATTTGGTAGGTATGAGAATAGGCTCTAAAAGCGATTAGAGTAATTAAATCGCTAGGGGCACGAGGAGTGGAGGGAGGGGGCAATTTCTGTATTTACCAAACTATTAACCCAATAGATGGCGCTATGTCCGCCTCATAATTATTTTTGTTGTTGAATGACAGATGGCACTATGTCCGCCACATGCAGGAGAATCGTCGTCGTTCGTATTTCAAACAGAACAAAATTATTGTTTGGTATTTTTTTCATCGGCGGATATCGAAACACACTTACAATATATTCCCTTTTTTTATATAACACCCAAAATATGCACTAGAAATTTTTTGTATGGCAAAACAACGTTTGCCGGCTCATCTAGTATATTATATTATTTAACAGCAAAAAGCATTACAAAATTTATACATTAACTCCGTAATTAATAAACGATTCATAAGTTTAAAGTGCACAATAAAACCGGTTTTCTTATACAAAATTCGTAGATTAACGCTACAATAACTTTAATAATCTTTTGTGAATTAGGGGGTAAAAATGCAATAAAAATCAAGAAAGTTATATTTACATTTTTTTCACGAAACATAAATATGCAATTTAAATAAGCGTTTTTATTTTTATACATGTGAAAAAAAGCACTTTTAACTTCAGTAAATTTCTATTAAAATCGGAAGTTTACACTTTTTTTGTCGAAAAAATTTCAAAAGCGCTAAAAAGAGTATAATTAAGAGTATAAAAGTTTTCAAGTTTTTTTCCAAAAATACTGACTAAAAAATACTATGCGATTTGAGTTCTCAAGGTTAACATTTGAAGTTTAATCTAATTAATAATTTTCTGAGGACGCACTTACGCTTGGTTATTTATCTCAGAAGTTGATAAAGTTGTCACCTATAAATTTCAAGTGGTTCAGAATCAAGTTTATTTGGTGTCACAAAATGCAGTATGAATATTTTATATGTCATTAAATATTTTATAGCATTTTGGTAATTTTTTTGCATTCCATTTTGAATAAAATATAAAAGTGATGGTGGATTCTACTGATGATTTGGCTTACATAAGCGGCAAAGAAATACAGCTGTATAAACATTCTAAACGCTCAAATTTCTTAGAAACTACAGTTCTAAAATGGATTTTTAGGCCGCACAAATTGAACAATATTTTGTAAGTGCCGTTATTTATATTAATTCAGTCATGGGACCGACTCTTATCGAATCAACCCAGAGTTAGTATGACAATTAAGTCATGTGGAACTAATAATTCCTTAAAAATTAAGTTACGAAGTGATGTTTTAATGAAAGAAATTTTAATTTGTCAGGCTTAAGTTCGTTTTCTCTAAATTTAATTTTTATAAATTAAATTATTATTTTTTTCAAATATTATTTACGTAAAATGTTCAATGAAACTTACCGACTTTAAACTAGAATACAAATTTTAATTGCGCAAAATGTTATATCTGCAAAAAGAGAATAAAAAATTTCAATATTATCCAAAAGTTAAAACTATTTAAAACTATTTAAAACTATTTTAAATTTAATATTATTTAATAGACATAAATGATTTACCGATTATATTGAGGCATTTTTTTTTTAATTCCACCTGAATAAACAGAATTACTGTGTCAATATTGTAATACACTGAATAAAATACACGCAACGAATGTACGAGAAATAAACCAGACTCATACACTCATGACTACATATTTCGATATTTTGATATTTCAAAGCAAGTGCTCTCCGACCCACTGAACCCATTTCTATATATTTTTTAAGAACGGAACACATAGTAGGCACTATTGCATAGATTACATTAAACTTGTCTTATTTAAGGCTACCTGAAATGAAAAGTACTACATATTCACCCCTATCGTGAATAAGAAGTGAAATTTTTATTCCCCTCCAAGTGAAAAATGGTGTCGTGAATCTCTCGTGGAAAATTATTCCCGCTATCAGTTCTCAGTGAATGTAAAAAAGAAAAGAAGATTAAAAAATGAAGAAATCATAGAAATTTTTGTTCAAAAATATACACGGACATATTTATTTTAAAGAAAACTTAAAAAATCAAAGCTAAATATTCAGTTTTGGATTTTTAGTTTGGTTGCTCCGGTTGTTTAGTGCATTCAAACTTTTATGTTGTAAAATAATTCGGTACAAAACGAAAAAATTCCAACATATTAAAGTTCTGCAGGCAATCGACCAGTTGTTTTGCATTTTCTTGAGCACTACATCAGTTTGTGCCTTATTATCAGATCTTTTCATGAAAATAAACGTTTTAAGCTTTAATATTCGAATTATAAGAAGAAATACATACAAACATGTTTCATTATGTTCGCCATCAAAAATAAAGTGAACAAATTGAAGGGAATTTAGGAATTTTATTTTGGGGTAATATTATTCACGGGGAATTGTTTCACGATCACAATAATGTGGAATGTGAAAAAATTTCATGTGGAAAATTATTCACGATAGGGCTGATTATATATCGTTAGAAAGGTAATTAAGTCCAATTTTTATGTATCTAAAGATAATTTGAATATATAAAAAATTATATAGAAGATTTTTGTAATTTTTTCACGTAGAAAATTAAGCGAAATACATTTTTTAATAAAAAAAATTATCTGGCAAGATTTTATTTTCAAAATTAAAATATGGCAATAATAAACTTAGAAAGAAGTAACCCTACAAAAATTATTCGAGTACATGGTCCATTTTAGATAAAAGGAGTAGTTTTTGGACTACTCCTATGTAATGCAGCCGTGGACCATTTCATTTGTACACAAACATTTATAGTTAAATACCATTTGGCAACACTAAAAATGTTTGGACTTAAATTGAAACTGTGGCAGCTCCCCTGTTTAAATTAAATCCAAATTCATGTTCAATTAAAAAGAATTGCAATACAAAATTATTTTTGACATTTTTTAATGCCGAAAAATTTTTTTAAAAAATATTGTTGCAATCAAATAACAGCACCAACTGTGATTTGACTGTATATTTTTATTTATTAATTTTTTAAAAAAACATTTTTCGGCATTAAAAAATGTCAAAAATAATTTTCTACAATTTTATATGCAACAATTGGGGATTAATCCGAGGTTCACTTAAATGTATAACATATTGTACAATTTAATATGCAAACGGCGACTGTATAACAAATTCACATCACTTTAGAATTTAGATTTGGAAAACAAATTTTATCTATAAACGTATGTACCATATATGAGATATGCAATCACGTTCAACAGAGCTAACTAACAATTGTTACATTTCATTATAAGTTTGTGGCATAAAAATTATATTTAAAATATATAATTTAAGCAATTGGGGATTTTCTGGGATTTTTGAAAAGAGCCCCGAGATTTGTAATATATTTATAACGAAAAATTTCAGGATCGGAATTTCGAAACTGGCATCCTTAGGGCCAGTTTTTGACTTGATATTTAAGTTATAATTATTTTTAAGATATAATTAAATACCAAACTGTGTTTGTGAGTGCACATGTAGTAGAGTTGTCAATTATTCGCCTTTCAACTTTGTTCGAATATTTCAAATAATTGTTTTTGTTCGTTCGATCAAACGATTAAAGCTGAAAAATTATTCGATTAATCGATGAGAACAACGAATAGAAAATTTAAAAAATTTATTAACAAAAAATAAACATTTCATACAAAAAACTTAAAAATAAAATAGTTATATTTTTATTAACAAAAAAATACATAAAACTATTAATTCAAATAAACATTCTTCATTCAGTCAAAAAATATCAAATAAAAATTTTTTTTTGTTAAATCAGACAATTTGGGTTGTTCTTAAGAAATAAACTTTTACAAATAAAAGTTGACTCAATTTTTTAGCTTTTAAACGATTTTTGGTTTTGGTTTTTATTAAATTAAATTTTGAAAAAACTCTTTCGCTAATTGTCGAGGTACATAGGTGATATTGTGAGAAGAACATGAAATAGTTTATCTAATTTTTATGTTCTTTTTTTAGATTTTTCCAAATATACCACATCGTCTAATATATCGCTGAAGTCTTCTTTATATTTTTTAATTTTTTAATACTTTTAATATAATTATTTAATTCGCATAGAAGATTGTTATGTTCATTACTATTAACATCTTCTACATCATTACTTTCATCTGAATTATTGTGGTTACTTTCAACATAAAATAATCTGGAGTATAATTCATTTGGATATTCTTTAGTTTCACTTTTTGAAGAATAGTTTAAAAAACTTTCATTGATCGGAAAATTTTCAGAATTTAAAAAATATTATTAACGTATTTAAACATTTTATACGTCTCTCATGTATTCTTACACCCAATTCACATGATGACTTTTGCGACGTCGTTTTTACTGAATTCCCTTTTGACGTTTCTACCAAAATCTTTGTGTGTTCAGACGATGTCTTTTAGTTTCATGTCTCTTTTCCCAGTTTTGTTTTGAAATAATGTAAGTAACAAAGATAAATAACAAAAGTAAGAAAAATAATGAAAAGTAATAAAGATAAATGGAAGAAAAGTCTTGAAAAACTCAAATCAAGACTTTTTGTTTACCCCTCTACCTTCCCTACACCGCTCACCAACAAGCGAAAAGAGACGTCGAAACAGCGACGTCGCAAAAGTCATCATGTAAATCGGGTGATATTTTAATACATTTTCGTAAATCTGTTACAAAAGAATTATTAATTTTTTTGTTGTTAATCCAACAATTTTGTATACTTTAGGACACTTATTACATGTGACTGATTTTTTTTTTTTTTTTATTATTGTTCTTGGTAAAATACCGAACCGAGCTCAATTTTTTGCCTTTAGTGTATTTCTAACTTATTCACCTGAGAGTGAAAAAACCCCATTCTTGAAAATTTTTTAACGTTTCATTCAAAACATAGCATGACTACCAACTAGGAATGCGCCGCAGTTCGATAACAACTACAAACATCCAAAGTAACAAATTTAAAAAATTTTTACGTATGCATTTCAAACTGAAAAAATTTTTTTCGATTAATTGACATTAATTTATCGATTTATTCGTTATTCGAAAATCGGCATTTTAAAATTATTCGAACAAGAGTTTCGTTCTGTTTGATCGATTAGTCGAATTATTCTTAATCGGTTGACAACTCTAATATGTAGTAAAAAAATACTTAATTAATAATTAAACGAACAACCTTGTTGCTTGTTCTTTTAATTTAAAACAAAGCCAATAAAAATATTTGGAGCTGCTGGCAAATTGCATTAGATTTTTTCTTGTTTTGTCCGCATTAACCTTTTTGAAAGTTGCTTTTATTCTTCTAAAACATTTCATCAGTTCTTAATTATTGTTGTTTTTAGCTAAAATTAGAATATATATTTTTTGGATTTGTCTTTATTTGTTTTTGTCTGCCGTTCTTTAGGGAAACTTGTGGGAAATTTATTATATTTCGTAATGCTACCATATTTTCATCGTAATTAAATAAGAACTTTAATTACTCTCTGAAAAAATTAAATGTAATTTAAGTGCAACATAAATTTAAATAAAAATTAATTAATTACATACTTAAATATGGGCAGGAAATTTCGAAATCAACATTATTCTGTTCCGCTGTGCATGTTGGAATTCAAAACGATATTGATTTTCATTTTATCCTTGCCGTAGTTGTGCTCAGAGTTTTGAGCAAATGATCTTGAGGAAGACCAATTGCAAAATAGCGTAGATTTTTTATAAAAATCCAACAAAAAAAAACTTATAATATTTTGCATTTGCACTTTTGCAAGACCCTTTTCAACACAAAATACTGAATACGGCCCCATTGTCTTATTCTTTCCGAATAAACTTTTACGAATTTCAGTGTTCTTATTTATTTCATTTTTTTAGTGTGCAGTTTGTGTAACATTTTTTAGGTTTTTCCAAGGTCTCTATACAGATTTTGTGTTGGTGTGTTTCCAACGTCAACAAAATAATAAACGACTGAGAATTAACAGGTAAATAATTAATTGACATTTTTTTAATTGGAGGAAATTAATAAAATACCGATGAACACGTAAAAATAATTTAGAATTTTAAATTAAATGTTTTATTTATTGTTTTTACTACATCACATGAAAAGTTCAATAAATATTGTTATAATCGATATAAAACATTTTTTACATAAACAATTCGGTCTGTCATAATAAATCTGTCTGAACAGAGATTTTTATCATTTTAAAACTGAGCTGCCAAAAATATTTCAAACACTTGTTTTTTAAATAATATGTATATATAAATATTTTAACTAAAAATCAAAAAATAAAAGAATGACGGCCATAAAAAGTTCAAAGTCAACCCTGTACACAAAATGTACGGCCATCAACTTGATTTGAAAATACAAAAACAAAAAAAAAATGTTGTTGTGCATGCGAATTAAAAACGCTTAAACTTCAACTTTTATTAAATTAAATAACAACAACAAAACCAAAAAAGTTTTATTGTTCATTAACTAACATTTGTGGTTTTATGGGTTTCGTTTAAATTATTTATTCTCTCATCGCATTTAATTCTGACATAAAAGTGATCACACTGATCAATATTATGAAGTACGAGTACACCACAAGTACATTTTAAATGATATAAAATAACAATACTACTTGCAAGATGTATAACGAACAAATAAAGAAACTTCCGCAGGAGCAGAGATGCGAAGAATATTAATATAGAATTAAATAATGAAAAAATTATATTATGAGATATGTTATAAGATGAAATAGGGTGTTTTTTTATAGAGTGACACAACAAGGAAGTATATTTTTAATATCAATGAAAAGGGCTTTATTGGAAAGAAAATTTTATGAAATTAATGATTTCTACCATGTGGCCGCCACGGCTGGCGGACAGCATTTGCGGCCGTTTTTCGCCGACTTCGAATGTTGATTTCCAGGTATTCAATTGTTTGCGGTTTATCGACGTAGACAAGTGACTTAACATAACCCCAAAGAAAATAATATAAAGCGATTAAATCCCACGAAATTACGTGAAATTATTTTTTCATAAAAAGTTTCTATGAGTAAATCGATTGTAGCGCCTGCTGCACGATGACTTTGACGAATAGAAAAATTATTTTGATTAAAAATTGCAACAATTTGCACGCATTGCTCTGGTGTAAGTCGATTCATAATGAAATTTCAAAGCAAACCAAACAAAAAGCAACTATCAGCTGTTAAATGGGTGCTCAAATAAAACAGTGATGCCAACTCAAAGTTGTGACACTCTATAAAAAAAAAACAGCCTTTATGTACTCGAATTAAGCAAAAAAAAAAAATAAAGAAATGAGGAAATCTTTAAAAAAAAATCTTTAAATTGTACGTATGTATATATTTTTGTATGTATATCATGCATATATGTGGGGTACATTCACACATACATACATACATAGTACATACTTATTCGTGATAAAAATTTTTTTTTTTTTGACAATTTATTATTATTTGTGGTCTTCTATTATGTTGTCGTTTGATTGTTTAAAATAAATATCATGTTAAATATCGTTTAGTTCAATGCGCAGAATTCGAAGTTCATCATTATGGGGTCAATATCAAATTTCATTATGGACAATTACTGACTGCCGTATTAAAATAATCAAGAGAGGAAAAAAAGAAGTATATGATCATACAAATGTCATTTTAAATATTTATTGTTCATAACTGAAGATAATAATATACCATCACCCTATATTCAATATTTAGTTGTATATTGAAAATGCAACCTGCAAAGGCATTTGTAAACAAAAAAACTTTAAAAATATGTCCACAGTTTTAACAGTTTGCCAAGAACTTCGGGTAAAAGAATTTCAATTTAATGTTAAGTATTGCAGGGGAAATGTACAGACGGTTGGCAGATCTTACAATATTGTCAGAAAAATGTTCAGAAAATGTCTGACAACCGTCTGAACTTACAATTTTTGTCTTGCAACCAGTGATGTTATACACTTTTTTGAGAAGTCTTTACGCAGCACTTAAAAAGTCCCTATTTTTCCCTACGCGCTCAAAAAATTGTCTTTACAAAAATCCCTACAATTTTTAAATTATAATATATCAAACAATGCAAATAAAATATTTGTGTTTAATATATAAACGTTTTATTTAAACTTGTTATACATTATGAATTATTAAATCAGTATTTTTTTATAAATTAAAAACTAAATAAACAAAAATTGAAAAACATAAAAACATAAAAACAAGTGATATATGTACATAAATTCATTTAAAATCACAATTAGTTCATTGGTAAAAAAGCGAAATATAAAAAATATGTATTTTGCACTTTTGAAATTCGCTAGGATACTAAAAAAATTGTTTGCCCGTGTTAGTTTTGACTGGTGATTTTCTGATATGTCGTAAGGATACCATTTTTTTTAAATGAGTTTCGGTACATTGGAAGGTATAACAATTTTTACATTCGTTTTGTTAAAATGAGCGGACAATGCAAATTGAAGTTAAAATTTTATGACTTAGCTTATTTCTTTTCTTAGTGCGAACATCAGTGATGATGGATAAAATTCTTTCCATGTCAGTATTGGCATGTGGCAGTAATAAAGCAAAGGTAGCTAATTTCGACCAAAGGGGGTAAATGAAATTCTCATTTAAATTTTTCATTTTGGTAACTGTAATCCAAAACTTTTCGATGTCCATATTTAACAAATCACCTATTTCTTGCTCTGAAAAAATAAATTCAAAGGATATCCACTCTTGTAGAAGAGAATTAGCGTCCACTTTTATATTTTTCGAAATATTTTTAAATGAAAATTTATTTTAATTTCCTTTTTTTCCAATATAACTTCAGGGTTTAAGAACCCCATTTCTGAAAATTTCTGTTTTGAGGGGTAATATTTGCTGTATTTCTTCCAAGGCCAAATTGAAGAAGGTTGTCAAATTAATATATTTTTGCCATATTATTGAAAAGTCCCTACATTTTAATGATTTCAACAAATCTGTCATTTTTTCCCTACAGTCATTTTTTTTGGAAGAAAATCCCTACGAGTAGGGATTTTTCCCTAGATATAACATCACTGCTTGCAACGTTGTCAGAAAAAGCATTGTCAGCTCATTGTAAGACAATAATATTGTCAAACATCTGAAAATCGTGTGAACAATCTACTTTGCCATGGTCAGACATTGTAAACTCTTTTCTATTGGCAGATCTGTTTAAATTAATGCATCTGACAATGCCAATTGTCTGACAATGAAATTGTAAGGTTTTCTTACAATCGTCTGAACTGACAATTTTTCCTTTTGGTAACAATTTTTCATTGTCAGTACGTTGTCAGCATATTGCCATATCTTACAATATTGTAAGATCTGCCAATCGTCTGTACATTGCTTAAGTAAGATGTGAAATTCTATAATTTACATAAAGTTTCTCTTGTTACTGATCTCCATAATCAGGGAAATATGACTTTAAAACTGCTTTTTATGCTCATGAAATATGCAGACACATTTTACAAATATGCAGCCGAAATTAATATAATTTTGATCGCCGGAGGGTCGAATAAACAATAACAGGTTGTTTTTTTTTATTTAACACGAGCCTAAAATATTGGACACCAACAAGACTGCGAAATAATTAATGTATGTTCAATTTTTACTAATATTTTTAACACACAATAAATCGACCCCTAAAATTAAATAAAAATTATTAAACCTCTCAATACGAGTACACTCGCAATAAATCAAAGAAATGTGGACATATTGTAGAAATAAAATTTCCAAATGTGGAAAATTTACATAAAAAGCGGATATCAGCAGAAAAACTATAAAAATATGCCATAAACTAAAAAAACTGCCTAAATATGCTTTAAAGATTAAAATAAACAAAAATATACACTAAAAAATTGATGCCAAAATTCATACAAATTTTTTGAAACGTACCCTGAAGGAATCCTGGGGGCAAGTGTCTCCAAGTCACCACTTTTGTCAACAATATTGGTGACTATTAGGCGACATTGTCAATAAAGCGTCTACAAATTTAAATTTGGCTTTGATGACAAAAAAATTTGTGGTGGCGAAAGATGGCAGATAATGTGTCGGTTAAGGTGAAAAAATATGCATTTTCATTATCGACATCTGCTTTAGAAAAGCACCAAAAGCGTAGACTATAATTTCTTAATTGAACTAGTGAATCAATGGTTCCAATGTCTACATACAAAAGAACTACCTAGTCAATAGTACCAATGTCAGTAGTGGATTTTCAATGACACGCAAATGTTAAATGTCTATAGTAAATAATATTGTCTGGGGTTTGATAAGTCACTAGTACTGGTGACAATGTCAGTAGTGAATCAGTACAGTTTCACTATAGACATTTCCTGCAGGGTATAAACAGCGCTTTTTCTTTGTCTATATAACTGGCCATCAGTAGCTTAAAACTGTTTGTGTAGTGGTGAGTATATTTACAGTGCACTGGGAGAAATTTTATGCTAAATATGTTGAATAATAATTTTTTAATAAAAAGATTAAGTTTAACTTTAAAAATTTTCCATTAATTCTTTTCGCATAAATTTTTGTATATCCCTGATATTTAGAATACCCACTGTTGTCCCCCCTATTGGCCAAGTTCATTTAGTAAAAGGAAGCACGTGAAGATTTTATTTGGTGTAGAGGGGGGCAGGGAAAAAAATCCCAGGGAATTGTCAGTCATAATTGGGATGAATTTGAATTTAACACTCGATACAATTTGTGTGAATTCTTGCATCGCACACATTGTGGGCTTATTGTTGTTGTTGTTGTCATTTATGAGTATAACGTCAAGGCGCTTGTTTTCTTTCTTTCTTCTTTAACATGATAACACAGAAAATTTTAAACTTCATTAACAATGAAAAAAATTTTGCCAATTCAGACAAAACATTTTACTAAATTGAAAAAAAAAAACTTTTAGTGAAAAACAAGCTTTGAAATTAAATTTTTACTGAAACCGATTAAAACCTCTAAAAATTAATTCCTTTTTTGAAAATCAGTAAAGAAATTTGCTAAATTCAGAAAAAAAATTCATTGAAAATTTTTTTGGAAAATCAAACCAACATTTATTTGTTGTTTTTAGTGTAAAAACGAGAATAACACGAATTATTTTTTAAAGAAGAAATCAATTTTATACAAACGTGCGTATGGATGGAATGACGATTATTTGTTGTTTACTTATGGCTAATAAGCCTTTAACGTTTAAACGCTGGATTAGTTAAACTAAACTGACATAAAGTAAAGCATTTTGTAGAATTTCCTTTAGAAAGTCAACAGAAATGCAGCGCATTTTTCTTTATTTTCGGAGGGGAAATATGCCTTTTTCCGTCTGCCCTGAATCGCTGTCACGTGCTACATATCATGTGTTTTGTTTGTTTAAAAATAAATGCATTAAATTTAAGCCACAATTAATTTGTTTTGAATTTTTTTTTTTTTCAATATGAAATGCAATTTGTTTGCCAAGAAAACGCCCCTTTTTTCACAACAAATAAAGCAATTGAAAATTAATTTAAATCAATCAGTGCAAAAATAATAGACAAAGAGGTTTATTGATCTTGAACTTGTTCGAAAATACTAAACACACACAGAGCAGTATAAAAAAAAATAAATCAAGGAATGACTTTTAGTACTAAAATGTTGTTTTTAGGGAAATTGAAAGTCATAAAAATTAAATATTTTTTTAATAACCAATGGCTTTATTTCAATAGAGAAGGTGGGAGGGAAGCAGTGTTGCCAACTTTATAACTTTTGTAATACAAATACATACTTCTTTGGACGATCTTACTGAACGCTACTAGTTTCCGACAAAACTCTACCAGGTTTTTCCGCACTGTATACTTTTAAAAGTATACCACTAATAGTTTACAACAAATACAAAAACATATCACCAATACGAAGGCATGTGAAACAAAAAGAGGCACGTCTACCTATCATTCGGTGTGTGTGTGTGTATTGTGGCAAATAAATAAATTTGTTTACAATAATTTTGAACAGCGATCATTTAATATTGAGTAATTGACGTCAAATAATCAACTTTGGACTAAATTCAATCAATAGTTTATTTAAAACAAATTTCACTGAAAGACAGCCATACGAATACATATCAACATACATATGTATGTATGTGTGTAACTTGTTTATTCTGTTTGAAAATTTTTTTAAATTGAATAAAATCCTAGACGTATTTTTATAATAAAGAAGAGATCGTCATCTTTCACTTACAAAATAAAATTTATCAAAATATTACAATTAAATTAACGCACGTTTAAACTTGCTGCTATTTTAACTTAAACTAAATTTAACTGAGAAGTACAAAATAATTTTAAACTTTTCCAATCAATTGAAACTATAAAATTTTCTTAAACTCCTGGAGTTTATTGTTCTGTTGTCGATTTACTTTTTATGGAACCTTTTTTTAGCTTGAGCAAAACTGTTCGGTTAAACCGAGCCGCCATTTACTCTAGGCATTTATATTGCATGCAACTGACTTTTTTTAAAGAGAAGAAAGAGAGAGAGAGCAGTAATATAAAATGTATATATTTCTATTTTAATACTCACAGTTAAAATTGCATGCAACAAAGTTGCTTATTTACTTGTCCACTAAATCAGTTTAAAATATTGTAAAGTGGCAACGCTGCTTATAGAATTCATAGATAGCGACTAAAATTCCTGATATACATATATTTATTTTTATATAACTGCATATATACATACATACTAGAGTTGTCAATTATTCGCCTTTCAACTTTGTTCGAATATTTCAAATAATAGTTTTTGTTCGTTCGATCAAACGATTAAAGTTGAAAAATTATTCGATTAATCGATGAGAACAACGAATAAAAAATGATTTAAAAAATTTATTGACAAAAAAATAAACTTTTCATACAAAAAACTTAAAAATAAAATAGTTAATATTTTTATTAACAAAAAATATGTACATAAAACTATTAATTCAAATAAACATTCTTCATTTAGTCAAAAAATATCAAATGATTTTTTTTGTTAAATCAGACAACCAACCCAACCAATGTTCTTAAGAAATAATCTTTTACAAATAAAAGTTGATTAAATTTTTTAGCTTTCAAACGATATTTGGTTTCGGTTTTTATTAAATTAAATTTTGAAAAAACTGTTTCGCTAATTGTCGAGGTGAGAAAGTAATATAAAAAGTAACCTCTAACCAATAAAATATTTATATGTATTGCAAGAAAAAGTACGATTACGAGGGGTGGCTCTATACATATGAAAATACATACGTATGAAAATAGATACCAATCAGCAATATCAAGAAAATCAAATACCAAAATACCAAATTGTTTTTCAAGTGAATGCCCACTGTAACAGTATTTTAATTAAACGAAAATTATTTGATAAAGTTTAGATTAAAATTTAAATCTTTAAAGAATTTGTTTTCATTTAGCAAGCAAATATTTTAAAAGTTATTCTATCTATACTCGTATTAACGTCAAATAAAACTGATCTTCTTAGAATTTTAAATAAATAAATAGAAAATAAACGACGATTTGTATGTATGATGCAGTCAACAAAAAGTTATCTGACTTTTTCGAACTACGACTTGGTTGGAGATTAATTTTGAAAACTTTCAAGCATTGAAGAAAAATTTCCACAATTTATTTTTAAATAAATTGAAATATAAAAAAATATATTCATTGATAAGGAAAATAAACCATTATAATTATTTATAATAATGTTGCCATTGATAATTTTAATACATAATAAAAATTATTTATTATTTCAAAAACAATCTTAAGATTATAAGAATAAATATTATTTAGTTTTAGTTTTAAAAAAACAAAAAAAGAAGAAATGATAAAACTCAAAGTAATTTAAATTATGTACAATCTACAAAATTCTATTACATTTATAAAATGTTTCCACTGCAGTTTTCAGTGGAGAGCCTTGGGACGGGCTCTCAACAAACTAATTAAAAGCTTTGGTCGCACAACATATTTTGTCAAACGAACTCTTTTAGATGTTAAAGTTGCTTTCTCGAATTTAAGACGAAATTTTACTAAAATTGTGTTGTCCAATTTATATCAGTGTTCCCATTTTGGTCATTTTCATTATTCTATTTTACAATGACAAAACGAACGATAACTTTTTTTCTGTGGTTGTAAGTTTGCGAAAATCTGATCAAGAATGCATACGCATGGAGATGAGGGTAATTCCCTATGCTCCAAAAAAAACACGCACATTGGTCTTTATTTCTTATTGAGTTTATTTAAATAAATAAATTTACTTACAGTATGACCCAGAATCTCAACCGATCGATAATGCTGCAACTGTAAACGAAAAGCAACTGATTTGCGACCTTCTAACAATCCATTTTAATTATTTGTTTAGCTTTTGTGCCAGTAAACAAATAATAAGATAAATAAACTCGATTAAAAGCGAAACGCAAGTTAGTTTTTTTTTACGTCTAGATATCCAGTGATCGACATCGTTCGAATCGTGGGTCAGCCCGTTAAAAGTTTCCCAATGAAATAAAAAATTTTGGATACGCGGATAATTTTTTTTTTTTTTTTGTATTAACAAAAAAGCTTTTTGAACTTGACTACTGGGGCCAAATCACCGCATACGATATCGAACAAAATTTATCGAAATTTTTCATTTTGGTATCATCGCATACGATATCGAATGAATTGTATCGTAATTTGACACATCATATGCCATAATTTGCTTATTCGACACGTATCGTAATGTTATTTGATACGATAGGTGATATCGTAAGCGGTGATTTGGCCCCTGGCTTAGCTAACGAACTAAACAAGTTTGGGTGATAATTTGAATTTTGACTGACATGCTAATAAAGGGTGGGCAAATTTGAGGGTAGGAAATAAATTGGCTTAAAAACTCGCTTTTTTACAAATTCAGTTTTATTTGATACCAATGTAAAGTAGAAATATGGGAATTAATAATGGAGTATGATGTCGGGCAAATGTCCACCTCTAACACATTGGCAGACGTCCGCTCTTTTCAAAAAATGTTGAACAACATTTTGCAACAAAGCTTCGATTCTTTTGTCAATGCAAAGCCGAATTGCATCTTTCAGAGCGTCAGTTGTTTGTGGTTTGCTCACGTAAGCCCAGTCTTTCAAATGGCTCCATAGAAAATAATCCAACGCCGTTAAATCAAAAGAACGAGGCGGCAAATTGACATAGCCAAAACGAGAAATTACGCGACCGGGAAATTTCTCATGATAGTAAATTTTCACAATTAAAATTCTTTGTTCAAGAGTGTAGAGTACCATGGTTAAAATTTTCCAATTTTTTACTAAATAAATGTCAAAGGATGACAGCTCAATTCTTGACATTTCATAATTTTACAGATAATTTACTTCCTAACCTCAAATTTGTTTACCCTTTAGATCTGTTGCTTTCTGCAATAGCGACATATGTCTTAAAATTAATTTTTTGAATAGAGACAAAAACGACAGTTCCTTGAAAGTTTTCGTTTACTGCTTTCATAACGGCAAAACTAACGTAAGTAAGTGAGTGCGCCTAGCGGATAAGCATAAAACCACTTATGTCGACATATGTAAGATATCTAGTAAAATTAAAAACGAAAAATGAAATAAAAATAAAGTCGAAGTCTGATTGCCAATTTAAGTAATTTATAAGATTTTAATTATAAAAACTTAATTTCATAATGACGTATTTTTCTTTTATAAAAAAATACGAAATTCAAAAGCAAATTTTTGTTATAACACAAATATCATGATATAATTTCAGTTTTAAATATTAGTGTTTTTTTTTTTTTTTAATTTTCCAAATTAAATAATTTAATCTATTCCATTTTTCATTATTTTTCAATTGTAGCACAGTGTGAATTTTTCAAAATATAGAGTCTTCCAACGGAGACTTCTGAACTTTGACAGTTGATAACGGCCATCTTTTGAACGTCTGCCAAATTAGTTGTTAATTATTCGGTCTGTTTTGCCAAATCGCCCATGGACATACAACGACATGCGATCACTGAATTGGTTTTCGAGCAGTTGGCACCTGACCCTAATTTTTATCGAAAAATCATCTACAGCGATGGTGCCCGTTTCTGGATAAATGGGTAGGTGAAGAAACTTAATTATCGAATTTAGGACAATACCAATCAACATTAGATCCAAGAACGTCCAATGCATCCCGAAAAAGTCACTGTTTGGTGTGGATTTTAGGCTGGCAACGTCACTGGTTTATATTTCCTTGAGATCGATGTTGGCCAGGCCATCTTTTCACCTGAATTGGCTGATCTGAACACCAATCACATATGGTTTCAACAGGACGGCGCTACCTTCCACACAGTTGAAGCTACATTGGATATCCTGCACGAGCGATTTCAGGGCATGGTTATGGTTCTGTTCGAAAATGCATCGCTGCGCCGCATCTGATGCGGATGTGTGATTTCTTTGCTCAGCTGATACAAAACAGCATATGCAGTGGTACCTGCCGTTGATTTTCAGAACGTACAACGCATCAGATGCGGTGCACTGATTCATTTCCGAACAGGCCCTTTCTCATGTGAAGGTGATGCAAACTGGCCGCCCATATTGTGCTATTTGACGCCGTTATACTTTATCTTGTGGGGTCTTCTTAAGTCACAGGCGGATGCGAATAAACCATAAAGCATAGCGGTGGTCAAAGCCCACACAGTCCATCCTTCAAATTCAGCCTGATTTATTCGCCCGAATCATTAAAAATTTGTCATATCGGATGCGCTAAGCCCAGAGAAGCCGTGGCGGTCATAGGAACGATGTTATATTCCACACATAATGGCATCAATAAGTCTTTCAACTGAATAAAAAATTTTGCTGATAGCTCGCACATACTTTGTTTTATTTAAATTTAAAGATAGGAAGGGCGGGCTTAATGAAAGACCATTTACTTGTCAATTAAACAATTCAGAAAAACCAACTACACGGGGGACAAGCACACGGGGCAAAACACAAAACCCTGGAGAAATATCTTCCGTATTTTATTTCCTTTTTTTTTTTTATGATAAAAAACTTGTCTCTAATAATTTTATTTCTCATTTCGAATTTTTACGTAATAAATAGACAGATTAGACTGACAACAAAACTAGAGCAAATAATAATAATAATTATGTATGTTGTTTTCGGAAATCATTAATTGAATTGGCAGTTTTAACACGTGACATGTAAATATAATTATACTCGTGCATAAATGCATACATTCATATTCGTACATACATACATACATATGTACGTGCTATTTTATTAAAAATGTAGAAAATTGTGGGTGTGTGTTTGTTTTACAAATAGTGCAGTTATTATGTCTATTTGACATGCAAATTTCAATGTGTTAATTTAATATGACAATAAATTCACATCCATACATACTTATTCGATGGTTTAATATAAAAAGGGCATATCTCAGAATTTTTGTAATTTTACGAGCAAAGAAAATAAAAAACAACTTAGCTATGAGGTGAGGTTGTAATTCAATGTTGTTCATGAAATTGGAGATATGCCCTTTCTATATTAAGTCAACGTTATATTCTAGTCTCATACTGAATATGTAAGCGATTGCTTACGGTTTGTTACAATGTTTGACACGTGAGTGATTAAGACAAAGTAATTAAGTCACTATATTTGATTGATAAGTTGGGGAAACAATTTTCCTTTTGTATACTTTGTAATTAAAAGGGTTGCCATAGTAGGTTTTATTGGTTTAAAGAAATGAATATTATTTAAGCTTTAGTTAGGTTATTATTGAATTAATGAAAACTCAATATCCAATCAGACTACCAGAACGTATACGGATTTCAAGGCCACTACACTTTCCATCAGCGTTTATGAAAACTTTTTTATTATGAAGTTTTTTTTTTTTAATTTAATTTATTAAATTTTACACATCGAAACAATTTTTGGTTAGTCTGAAATTAATCCACTTCTAAATATTCATTACTAAATATTCCAACAACCACGAATGGTTCGTTATTTTTAAAATATTAGTGTTCTTTGCAATTTAACATATTGGTCTTTCTCATTATAGTAGGGTGGTTCACGTAAATATATTAAAATATTTCATTTAAGTTGTAACATTCGTATTTACTTTAAAAGAAACTCAATAGTGAGTTAAAATGGTTTTGGTTTGTGCTGAGCATTCAAAACAGATTCTCTAGAACGTTGCTCTCTTCGAAAGATGCATCGATGGAACACCGACGTAAGTAAAAACTGTTTCTCTGACTAATACGACAACATAAAATAAGTTCTTATGAAACAGACCACATCGAACGTTAACAAACGCAAAATTGTCTGTTTGACTTACAGCCATACCTAAATAAGAGCGGAAAGCGGAACGTTTTCTACCGCCTTGCGTTAATGCTGGAATGCCATAGCTAAACAAGAGCGCCAACGCTTTGTCAAATCGATAAAAACAGGGTTATTAGAAAATGTATAACAACCCTGATTATGATAGCATTACCTACTCATGGCGGAATAATACAGGGGCCAAATCACCGAATACGATATCGAACAAAATTTATCGAAATTTTTCATTTTGGTATTATCGCATACGATATCAAATGAATTGTATCGTAATTTGACGCATCGTTTTCCATAATTTGCTTATTCCACACGTATCGTAATGATATTCGATACGATAGTTTATTCGATATCGTATGCGGTGATTTGGCCCCAGGTCTGTGCATCTCTACAACAAACACAACAAAAAAATTCCTGTGTGCTTGCCTTTTGCACCTAACTTCACTATTAAACGTGCTGTCAAAATCGGATTTTTCAATTGCAAAATGTTGCCGCCGCGTTATTTCGGGATGCTCCATACAAATTGTATGGACATGAGAACTTTTGACAGCTAGAAAACGCTTGCCGCTCTTGTTTAGGAATGGCTGTTAATGCGCCATAACATTTGTTGTAGAAAATACATGTGGTTGGATGCAACATACCCACACATAGCACATACAGACAAAACGGACTGAAACGAACGACTGAAAGGAGTAAAAAAACATGGCATTGATTGTGGCATTGCTATCTGATTATCGGTTGTCTTTTAAAGCAAAAAATTAGGTGCGTTTTTCACAATACAAACAAATGACTTGTGTAGAAATTTTGTATGGGAATCACTCAAAAAGTTGAGTGATTTTCATAAAAATTTTCTACTCAAACCAATAGCTTGCATTATAGAAGCCTCATATTAATGTCGGATAAGACGTGTGGTGTGCGTTAGCATTAAACATGTGTCTTTGACATAAAAGACAAAAACGCTTTCTCTTTCGCTGGTTTGGGGGGTCAGCCCAAGTTTTCTCTAAATCATCACTAATTATAATGATAAGGATTAATGGTTTTTCTTTTTAATAAATATATCAGATAAAAAATTTATTGTATTTTGTGAAATTAATTCATGCTTATTGTTCAAATATGAACATATAGTTACAAAATATTAACGGTCCAGACTAACGGTCTAGACTTAGTTGTATGTTTATTTAGGATTAATAATTATCTTAGTTACAAAATATTAACGGTCTAGACTAACGGTCTAGACTTAGTTGTGTGTTTATTTAGGATTTATAATTATCTTAGTTTATTGCTTCATTTTAATAAAGATTCAATATAAGTTGTTAGACCTAAGTAATTAGAAATATCGATAGTTGTCTGTGTTTACACACATGTCTTTTATCTTTGAAAATATCAGTAGTGATCTATGCTTGTAAACATTTATTGTTATAATAGCTAAAATAGTTTTAAGGAAACATTTTAATAGAAATAAATCAGTACTAAAAAAATATTCAAACGTAATTATTTACACTTATTAAAAATTAACAACTGAGAGGAAAATTTTTAAACACTCGGACCCATACAAATTTCATGCACTGTAATGATTTTTTTTAAATATTATTTAGATTTATTGCACGTAAATTTACACGTTTTGTTTAATATTATTGCTGTTGTTTTTGTTTTTTTTTTAATGTCAATGTAAAATTTTTATTTTAAAAAGAAATTTTTTTGCAATTATTAAATACGAGTATTTATGTATATAAAAATGATGTATTAATATTTTAGTTCCACGTTTATTGAGAATTAATTCTTAAAATGTTAGCTGCTGTTTCCACATGACGGACGTAAGATTTAAGTGTAAACTTTGTATGGAAATCACTCAAAAAACTGAGTGCTTTTCATGCAAATATACTACAGTCAATGATTTCTGGATTAATGGACTAAATGGCTTCCAATTCAACCAATAAATAGAATTGTGAAATGAATAATTTTCTAAAAATTACAAAGAATTTAGTGGAGCAAAACTTTGAATAATAAAATTAATAAACGTTTGTTTTCAATTCGAATAATAAATTTCGTGTTGTTTTGTTTTCTGCAAAAAAACAACTCTTTATTTGGTGTGAAAAATTGCATCAGCATTCAATTAGTTAATTTTTTTTCTCAAAGGTATGCAATTTTGAAATGTCAAAGTGTGAGTTGGAGTTTTCTCTCGTGGAGAGACAAGTCACACAATAGTTACAATCACAGTGGCAGCAAATTCAATCATTTTATATTGTTAATGGAATGTGGAAAATACATTAAGAAAATTGGAAAATACTGAAAACTAAGAGGGATGAGATGACACCACTAGTATCTTAAGGTAAAATTCAATTGTGATTTCGATCGATATTTAGGGATTTGTTTTTCTTATTTTAAAACGCTTTTTTTTAGTTTCACTTGAAAGAAATTTTGTTTTACTACTCCATACCTCAGAAAAAATATTTTAGTCTAATACAATTATACTATTTGATAGTTTTGCCCAATTTTGCATTTCATATTCCAAACATTTTCATTTTCCATACCTGGCCACTTCCATTCCTGAAGAAAAAAACGGATTTGAACGATAAAAAAAATGTTAGTATTAAGTAAATACCCGCAATACTTTAGCAAGCCTCAGTAGCACTGCTGCAATGTGTTAAATTCTAATCCCGATGATTCAAGATTCAATACAAAAGCACCATCATATAGTAATCAATTTATTTCTGGAATGATTTTTAATACGAACCGTCTTAGGATAAATCCTTACACATCAGTTTAAGAAACAAGTCTATAACTCATCTAGTGGCGTCGGAAAACAGATTTCAGCTACATAGAGACGGACGGATGGACAGATGGACAGATGGACATGACTAATTAATCTTCCCAATCCATAAGGATACAGAATATATACTTTAAGAGCCACATAAGAATATTTTGTGGAAATTATATATGAAACAACAAACATTTTTTTTGTGAAGGGTATAAAAAGAATACGATGCGAAAGGTGCCCATTTTGAGGGACGTTAAAACGGCAAGCGATCTCTCTCTCCTTGTCTCTGCCTCTCTTAGTCTCTCGTATGCTGTACGACTATTTTCAAAATTAAAATCAGTTTTATTTTGACATTTTTGTTCAGTTTAAATATGTTCAATGGTCACGTTCGACACAATTATAATGATCATGTGTTGAAATAAAAATATTATAAAATTTTCAATATTATAAAAAATTTGATTTAATCGGTTATTTAATGAATTAAACGAAATTAACTGATTTAAAATTTTTTTAATTAATCGAATAATTAATTGAGTAGCGATTAATTGAGTAACCGATTAAATATTAGCCGTTTGAATTTCCATGTTTTTAAACTATCCGATGTCAGTATGACAAAAATATGCTATTAAAAATACTATTGCCGGTTTTTAAAGTCTATGAAAACGGTGTGCTACGCCACTGCTTGCAAAATGGAAAGAAAGTTTAAAACTTGTTGTTTTTTTTATTATTAATAGTTTAATTGTAAAAACCCAATTATTTAAATTTCTTTTAAGATTTGAATCAAAGAGAATAAAGCATTAGGAAATATTTAATGCTGTAAATGGATTGTTTCGCTGAATATCTTATTAAAAACGCCTTACGTCTTCATTCTTACCGAGCCTCAAGTGTAAATCAAAGCACCTCAAGTATACATCAGATGAAGTACCTTGCGATTTCCGTCCATAATTGTAAATCGAAATTCTTGATTTTTTTAAATCAAATTTTTTACAGTTGCTGCAACCTTATTATATCGCAAAGTTGTGCAGCAAGACTTTCATATTTTATTCATACTTTGTTCAATAAAGAAAACCGGTTGCTCTTGTGCGTTCTCACATAACTTTAGGGATTACCCTTTTTTTTTGTGCACAGAAATCCCCTCTATTTGCTTCGAAAAGTCGAATTTTAATTTATTTTGTTAAAAACTGTTTATTTAATTGGAATTTTTTTTTACTAATTTCTCTTGCAATTATTATTTCATTCATTCATTTTAACACGAAATGTTAGAAAACTGAAAACAAAACAACATCAGATTTAAATTTAATTTAATTTTACGTCGCAATAATTGAAATAATTATTTCTATTACTTTTTGATGAGTTATTTTTTTTTTGTTGCACAAACTACAGAATAGTCGACTAATCAATAATTTTGTTCAATAAGTTTTTAGTTTTTAGTTTAAATAATCATAAATTACGCACGGGAATAGCTTAAGAAATTTAATGCACTGCAGCGCTGCGCTAAAAGTCCACAAAATGCTCAGTAGCAGAGTTGTACATTTTCACCATCTTACCCCTCTACCCTATCCATTTCTCCCTTGTTCTGGCACAATGTATGGCATACATAAGTAGGGGTCATAAACAGAAATAAACTTTTACACCGGATTTTCTCCATAATTATTTTTTATAATTTTTATTTTGTAAATGATGACGCTGACGTTTGATCACAATGATGCCAGACAATTATTTACAATTTGGCTGTTAAATTATTTGAATTCTATTCGTGAATAAACAATGAGTTCACTATTTACGAATAACTTTATTTGCGGAAATAAGCGGCGCGTATAAAATTAGCAAAAATGTCGATTAAAAATTTAAATCTATTTAATATCAATCATACTCGTACATATTCATATGCCCGGCAGTGTATTACAAGTCATATGTTTACAAACTGCGTTTTTTTCCATCATTGCTGACTTAAATTTATAAAAATATTTCTTCATATGAATTTACAAAATTTTATAAAAAAAAATGTTAATCACCAAACAGGTTAAATATAAAAACACATAATTTTTTTTTTTTTTGTGGTTGATAATTCGAATCAAGAGTGGGGATTTACCTCTGGGAAATTTATGACAAAACACGTTTTAAAGTTTATTTATTAAAAATTTACTTTTTTCTATTTGAAATGCATTCCCTGCTGTCACGTTTTGATAACAATTGTGATCACACTACCAATGGACTGTTAGGGGGCAGAGCTTCTTATAGGAACTTTCTGGTGTTGGAGCTTTTCTTTGGTAATTTATTTAAACAAAATTATGTAAATTTATTTTTCCTAAAACAAATTTACATAAATTTCTTTACTATCGTTTTCCAATTCTATTTGTAATAGTTAATTAATTTATTCACAGAAAAATACAACTTGAGACTAATAAAATTCTTAATCGGAAATGTAAAACGGGTATGCACACACATTTAATCGCTGTAAACAATACTTGCGTAAAAGATTTATGATTTAATTAACTAAACCGTATTAATATTTCTTTTGTAATTCATTGAAAATGATATTGAAAATTATGTATGTACATATTTATTCGGAAATAATTTCAAAGTGACATTACAAACGAAGAAAAAGAATAATTAATTCATAAAAAAAAAAAAATTGTAATTTACCGTCAATATTATTCTCTTAAAAAAAAAAATAATCATTAATTGCATGCTATAAATAATAACGGGTGTAGTCATTAATGTATTTCATTTGTAATAAAATTATAATTCCAAAACAATTTTAAATTGTAGAAAGTTAGAATAGAGTACTTTAAGAATAGTCAGTATTCGAGCGTGTTTTTAACACAACACGATTAGCGATTAACTAATCTTTGAATACTGGTTTTCAATAGTCAATGATATTAGTGTATTCTTTGGTTTAAACTGTCCAAGCTGGCAAAGAAAAAAAATTTGAGTGTTATATAGGGCTGTACCGATTCTTATACACTCTTCACCAAGTCGTTATGAACACATTTGATTTTTTTTTTTAATTTTAGCTGATTTTCAATAACAAATCTTTTAAGGTAAATCCTGATATATCAGTCCAAGAACCAAGTCTGCAGCTCTTCTGGTGGCTCCGGAAAACTGATTTCACATACAGACAGACAGACTGACAGACGGAAATAGCTCATTCAATTTTTTTTTGTAAGAATCAAGAATATTTTTATAGACTTTATCGGTCTAATAGGAACATTGTGGAAATTACAAAGCTATACATTTTTTGTGAAGGGTATAAAAATTATTGGCTTTCTTCGTTGAAGAGTTTGTAAATAAATTATTTTTTTTTCCTTGTGAATATTATGAAAAAGTTATTAATTTGTTAAATATTAAGCATATATTTTATTCGTTCTTATGTCAAATCATTAGTAGACTTCGCCAAACATATTTTGAAAAGTTTCCTTAACTGACACTTTGTAGGAAAATGTTATAAGTTTTAAACTAATATTAAAAAGCGTGCAAGTAAATTATAGTTAAACTAGTTTTATTAAGAGTTTAACTAAATCAAACTATAATTTGATCTTTATATGAAAAACTAGCTCAAACAGTTATTATTGTGCTTCCGTATTTACTTGTCAGTCAGAGTGAATAGTTTAAGTGTAAATAAAATTAAAAACACTTTAAATGATTTTTACATGTTTTACCTTTTCTTCTTTTTTGCTAAAGCTTACAACAATATTGCGAATAAATTAGTTTTTGTTTGAATAAATGGTTAATCTCAACATTATTAAAAACCACTTAAATATAGCAAAAGAAGAAGAATCGAATAAACTTAGGAAAACACTTAAAAATTTTCTGAAAATAAAATGAAGCCAAGACGATATTAAAAATGATCGATCGACAAGATCGATGAAAAGAACAATAAAATATAAAAATTTGTTTTTACTTTCAATATAAAAGGTTTTCCAATAACAGTGATATGATTTCTTTAAAAAAAACACACTTATTGCTAAGGAAATTCAAAAGTTTTTTTATTCGTTCCTGCAGAAGAAGTCGTGGAGGCTATTTGAATAACGTTTTATTTAGAACTTAATTGTATCGATTGTACTTCACATTAAATAAAAAACTGTTGAATTTCCTTAACAATAAGTGTGTGTTTTTTTTTATGAAATCATATCACAAAATTTTACATTTATTTGAGCATTTACTCAAGAATTTATGTACAGAAATCATATCACTCTTATTGGAAAACCTTATATGTACATATATTGCCGATCGAACGCTGTTTTTCCATATCGTCGAACATGCAATGTATTTTTGTTGGATCATTCCTGTTGTGTTGTATTTTGTTTGAACGTCAAACGTGCAAAGTTGCAACCAACTTCTAGTATAAACTGCGAACAACGAACAAATCTATGAAAAAATCTATGAAACTTGTACATAAAAAGATGGCGAATTTTATTTAAAATGGCCATATCCCTGCAATAATGCAACAATTAATAACATACAACCCATTTTTCAAAAGAAATTCATGGCTATTTGTTTGAAAACAACTTTTCTTTTCAAACTGTGCGACTTTTGACAGCCCGGGTCTATACAAACACTTTTATTTTGGACATCTGATGATGCCGTATGCTAATAACGCAATTAATATTGCATTTGCCTTGGTTTCTATTCTACTTCACCCCTAGTGATGTTGGCTCTACAACTTTTGTGGTATCTTACAAGGCGAATTCATACAATGTGGTCTAGTCACAATTTGCCTTAAAAAATCCATTCCTGGGATCAAGATGAATTTATTACCAGATACATATGCCTTCTTATTAGCCTACGTCATCATCAGCTGTGCAATCCTCTCAACTGTCAAAAATTGGTTATGTTTAAAAGTTAGGTTACTTTTCTTTGTATATTATTTCTTTAATAGCATTGTTGCATTTGTTTTGACAGATGCAGATATGTAGTTTTAGCGGGGAATGTTCCCTGCCTTGAATGTCAAAAAAATGTACTAAAAAATATTTTTTGAAATCTGTGGATGATAAAAATACAAGCGGGCGAAAAAGCGGGCGAATATAATCACCTGTGCTCTTGAGACCACCATGTCTGAATTTGCCTGGGGTATTTTACTTAATCTACCAGTTTTAAGCATTCTAGGATTTACCCTATTACCTTCCACCCGTTTGTCTGGCACAAGACGCATGAGGTACATAACCTGATATATTTGTAACTATGACCCCTACAAAAACATAAATTAGCGGACAACGTAACGTGTTAAAATTTTAACGTATATTGTTAGACGTTTATGGCCTTTTTTCGCATCGTTCAGCCAATTGCCCCAGTTGGGTAGGACATGTTAACCTATCAGTCTGGAGCTCGTCCGTTCACGTTTTATGCTTCAATACAACGAGAAAAGAAATCTTCGCATCGAAAAAAAAACACAATTTCAAGCTCTTTTAAGCTTTTTAACGTTGTTTGTGTTACAAAAATTTCTTAACTGATTTAATGAATGAACGTGTTAAAATTAAAATTTTTACATAATTTAATAAATTCAAAAATGCATATAAAAATGACAATAATTAAAGCAAAATCATTATGTTTCTTTTTTTTTTTTATTTATTGTATACTTGTATTTCATTCAATTGTCTCTTTACACAACAGAATGTCATAAACTGTTGCGAATCCTAAAACTTAATTTATTTTCCATTCAAAAATCTTGTAAATATTGGCTTTCGGTCTATATTACAAAACATATATGTAACTCAATATTATTTGCTTGGTTATAAATCTTACAAACAAATCTTTCTTTTTTTTTTCTTCAGAACAAAAAATAAAACAAATAAAAAAGTTTAACTTTTATATTTAGCACATCAATAATTTTGCAGCAAAATAAATTTAAAAAATAAATATTTGTAGAGAATAAAAACTCGGGTAAATATTGACAAAAATTTTAATTCACATATTTTTTTTCGCTGTCGAGCATATTTGTAAACAAAAACATGTTAAGTTTTCAGGTAAACACAACTGATCCTTTTCAAATAATATGCGATGCAACATCTATATGTATATAAAAATGTTTCTGTGTTTGTATGTATTATGTATGTTTTGTTTGTATGTGTCCTATAGAAAGCCAAACATTATCACCCATCATTTTGAAATTTTGATACTGTATTACTGATGATCGGGAATATCAAATAGGATAATAGGGCGGGGAAAGGTGTACCCTCATACAAATTTATTATTAATATTCACATATCTGGCAAACTTAAATAGTGAATGTCTTCAAATTCGCTATGGATTACTACTAGAATAAAATATAGGGTGTTTTTATAGAGTGTCACAACTTTGAGTTGGCATCACTGCTTTATTTGAGCACCCATTTAACAGCTGATAGTTGGTTTTTGTTTAGTTTGCTTTGAAATTTCATTATGTATCGACTTACAAATTGTTAAAATTTTTAATCAAAATAATTATTTTCTTCGTCGAACTCATCGTGCAGCGGCCGCTACAATTGATTTATTCAAAAATACTTTTGAGGGGCTGTGCACATATTACGTAACGCTGTTTATAGCCGCAAATGCTGCGAAAAGTTGTTGAAAATTGGTATTCTAAATTGAGCCTTCTACGCGCCAGCCGTGGCGGCAACATAACAGAATTCATATTTAAACATTAATTTCATAAATTGTTCTTTGCAATAAAGCCCCTTTCATTGATATTAAAAAAATATTTTTCTTGTTTTATTATGATTTAAACTTGTTTCATTCTATAAAAACCACTCTTTCTTTACAATATGAAGCGAAATCTGGAAACGATAGGATAGAGGAAAAGGCTATCCCCAAACGTTTTCACCTGCTACCGTAACGTTGAAGGGTACTTTTTGTCCCATTTTAAAGAAACACACCAAAAACAGCCATTACAATATATGAACACAAACATACATACATATGTAAGTAAAATTATATTTCATTATATTTTTTAAATTAAAAATAAAATGTGTAAGCTAATATGATTTGTATTTATTTAATTATATAAGTATGTACAAATGTACATACTCGTATGTACATACATATGTACATACATTATTCTGTATAAAAAGTTTTATAAATATTAAATTGATACAAATTGAAAAAAAAGTCATTGTACTGTTCTGACATTTAATACATTTTGTTATATAATACACATTTACTTATTTATTTCTATGAATAGAATTTTAGTGAGAAATTTTAATTTGTTATAAATTCCAGTATTAACACGAAAAATACTAATTAGAGAATGATATTTTCAATCAAATCGAAACAAAAAAAAATATTTTTTAAGTGAAGACATACAACTTTGAAATGAAAGATTTTTACAGAGAACAAAACAGAATAGTGGCTACAAACCGACTAACAACAAATTTTTCGATTTTAATTCTATATTTTCAGTTTTGTATTGAAATTTAAACATGATTACTGTTTAATTTTGCTATTAAGTTGTTATATCTGTTATTTTTCTATGTTTTATCATCAGGGAAATCGCAAATATGCAATTTAGTGTTTTTCCTGGGCAATAAATGTGTAGCCAAATAAAATATTTGTAAGTTTCAGAACTTTTTAAGAATTTTCGCCTCAATTTTTAGTGCATATTTTTGCTTATTTTTGCATATTTTACCCTTAACAACATAATATTGTATATTTTCCACTATAATCGGTTTTTGGCGCATTTTTTTAGTCTTAAGAGGCAATTTGCTAGTTTTTCTCGGCATATTTTACATATTTTTAATATTAATATTTAATCGGTACTGATACGTTCTGCTAAACTGATTGGATATAATAATAATATCTTTCGACATAAAAAAAATAACTCTTAAGGTACGGTCACACTTGCCAAATATTTGCCGAAAATAACGTGACCAACAGAAAAGCTAAATTTGATTTTTCTTTAATTCCAATTTAAATCACACTAACCCTAAGCAAAAGTAGTGGTTACGTTCTTTTGGGCAATTTTTTGGAAAGTGTGACCGTACCTTTAGTAATTTGAATTTTCATAATTCAATAAAACTGAACTGAACTGAACTTTTACAAAAAGAAATTAGTTTTTCAATGAAAGAAATTTCAAATTTTTTTCTAGAACTAAATAAAATATTTATAAGTTTTAGAACTTTTTAAAAATTTTGGCCGCAATTTTTTAGTGCATATTTTTGCATATTTTACTCTTTATAGCATAATATTGCATATTTTCCACTATAATGCATTTTTAGCGCATTTTTTTAGTTTTAAGAGGATATTTGCTAGTTTTTCCAGGCACATATTTACTTATTTTTGAAGATAATAAGTAATTTTACAACAACAACAATTTTACAATTTTCAAAATTTTCCTTTAACTTTTTGATATGTAGAAATTTTTTCCTAAAAAAACTGTCATATATTTCTTTGATTTATTGCAATTTTATTCACAGCTTTAATAACTTTTAACTCATTTTAGTGGTTTTGTGTTGTGGATGAATTTGTTAGACCGTATTTTGCATATTTGGGTATTTGCATGCATATTTTCCTTGACAAATTTTGCTTTTTGTGTTGCTTATTTAGACAGTATTTGTTTTAATTTTTAATATCAAATTAACGAATAACGATTCTAAATTTACAATAATGAATTTTTTCCGTAAAATTTGCAAAATTTAAAAAAAGTCTTTAGTGATTTTAAATTTACTGTAATTAATTGTAATCTATTTTTTAATATATATTTTTCCATATTTTGCATGCCAGTATAATTTTGCTTTTTTTGAACTTTAACGGAATAATTTCAGAAACTTTTTCGAGCAATAAAACATTTTTCCAAATGATTTACAGAGCATATTTTTTGTAATTTTGGAAGCGTATAGAAAGAACATGGTCATCAGCTGATAAGCAATCAAAAACTTTAAATATGCTCTGTTTACACTAGAATCTCAATTTACATTTTATATTTAATAATTTTGTGCATAAGAATTGTTTCTTTATGAATTTAAGATTTTGTTTAAAATTCTTATCAATATCAATAAATAACTTTGGCCATTTATAATCTTTTATTTATTTTTACCAAAACAAGCAACAAAACTGGCAAACATTTCAATAAAATTCAAGTGACACATAAATATGTATGTTCTATATGTAAGTACACATGCTACTCCTATCTGCAAATAAAAGTGAAATATTGTTATCAGATTGTTGAATAACTTGTTCACACACACTGAAAACATTCATAATTTTCATGCAAGTTTTTTGTGAAAACTAACCAAATTTTGCATGTGTTTTTTTTTTAATATTTTTATTTTTTTATTTGACATTTGGTAGTCAAAGACGAATGCATAAGCCAAAAAAAATAAAAAAAAAAACAATGAAGCAATCAATCAATGTGGCAGTACACATGTATGTATGAAGATACATATACACACATATGAATATGTATACCCTTTTATATACAAATTTAATACAGTTGTTGAGAAAGAAGACTATGTGCCTATGAAATATTTTTAGAGTTCTTCTTTAGGGAGTTTTTCCGGCAACCCGAAAACTTTTACGAAATAAATTTCATGATCATAAGCAGAGAAACCGCAAATATAAAAATGCATATTTTTTCCTGGGCAAAAAATGTACACCGAAATAAAATATTTATACGTTTCAGAACATTTTAAGAATTTTGGCATCAATTTTTTAGTGCATATTTTTGCATATTTTTGCATATTTTACTTTTAACAGCATAATTGGTTATATTACCAGCTACAGCGCATATTTTGCGCATATTAAAGTGGTTTATTTCCCTGTTTTTCAATATTTATTTTTATTTTAATATTAATTTTTACATTTTGAAAAATTTCAGTAATTTTTTAAAAGTTTTGAATTTTTTCTAAAACTTGACGCATTTCTCTTTGATTTATTTCGAGTTTTTTTCCAACTTTAATAATTTTTAACTCATCGTAGAATTGATTATTCAAGATCGATTTTTTCGTGCATATTTTTGCATATTTATGCATATTTCTGCATATTTTGACTTAATTTTTTTTTATTAAATTTTAATATCCACTTTTAGAGAAAAAAAAACAGTTCTGATTAAAAAATTTTGAAAATTTTTTTTAAATATTTTTCCAATAACGATTTTAAATTTTGATTTTTTCGGAATTTCAAAATAATTTCAATTATTTTTTTAGAGCACTTCCAGCATAATTTGGATATGATGGACAGTGTATTTCTACTTTATATTTATATATTTATATTTTATATTTGAGTGCTTTGCCCGCATAATTTTTACAAAAAAGAATAAAAGAAACCACGTATGTTTTGTGACCGTTAGAAAACCTGCCATGCCTTCTTTCAAACAAATAACATCCACATGAGATAAGATACCAAAGACAGACAAACAATTATAATGATATTCAGGTACATACGTAAACCATATCACCAAAAATGCCTTTCGTTTTACTGAAGAGCTAAAACGAATCGATAGCTTCCCACAGTTTTCTTTCTTTGTTGGTCTATCAGTTAGTTGTTTTTCTTTTTTTTATTTATTTTTGGTCTTAAGTATATCTAGTTCTTGGTATTTTTTCAAATTCTAATTTAATTTTCTATTTTTTTTTCCAATAAAAGAAATTATTATTTATCTTTATAGTACAAAAGAGCTGTGTGACAATTTGATCTCTATTTTTAAGGTTGTAGATATAGATTAGTGTTGATGTTGATAACAAAAAAAAAAAGTTTATTTGTCAACCGATACTATAATTAATGCCTTTACAGACATAAAATCCTATCAGTGAGCCTTCACACACGAGAACAATTATTAAGCTTTACAGGTTTTTTGAACTTTTTATTGTCCATAATTTACCAACTGCTTTAAATATATGTATGTACATACATATGAACAAAACGACAGAGCTGTAAAAGATTGCAATCGACTTACAATCTATTTATTATTATATTTAATTGCAATCAAAATTAAATCAATATTAAAAATGTTCGTACTCTTGAAATTTACCTTCTTTTACAAATTCTTTAATTTGCATAAAAATTATTATTCCAGTTATGGTCGTCATTTTTAACTCAAAAACTATTTTACCGCTTATTTTTGTTTGCAATGTTTACGTTGTTTGGCAAATTTTGCCATTTTCTAGACTACTTTCAGAACATTTTACATTCTTTTAAAATTTTCCAATTTTTCGCGAAATTTATAATTTTTCCAAATCTTTTTTGGCTTTCGTGAATCTTTAGGTAGTTTTAATCAATATTGCTGAAGTTTTGGAAGTATTTCGTCATATTCGCGATTTTTATAGAAATTTTTTCCATTCCTTACAGTTTTAGGGAATTTTTATGGCGGCAGGCGTATTTTATTCCATATTCTTTTTTTTTTGTGTTACAGACCTTTAGATTCTAGTGCAATTTTCGGAGTAATTGATTGAAATCGTATGATTTCAACAAAAATTTGATTTCGATTAAAATGATTAGAAATTCTAAAATCATGATTTCAAAATGATTGCAATCGGAAAAGAATGCAAATTTTGTTAAGAATTTCAATTTGAAATCTGAAATCATTTTAAAGTCTAAGAATAAAATCACCTTGATGGGAAACAATTTGATTTCATTGCCAATTGATTGTAGTTTCTTACAGCTCTGCATCATATCGATTGCAATCGGAAAAGAATGCAAATTTTGTTAAGAATTTCAATTTGAAATCTGAAATCATTTTAAAGTCTAAGAATAAAATCACCTTGATGGGAAACAATTTGATTTCAATGCCAATTGATTGTAGTTTCTTACAGCTCTGCATCATATCGATGGCTTTATATAAAAGAGGCATAACAAAATATATGTATCTTAAGTGGGCGTGGCACATCCCATCCCATATAAAGTAACATTTTATTTAATGATATTTAGGGAACTAAATCAACTAAATATTTGAAATTTTGTGTGCATGTTGCCCATTTTATATTTGTCTTAAAAAACTATTATAAGAAAATTGGATAAGTGGGTGTGGCACCTCCCATATAATAATTTTGATATATTTTGAGAGCTAATGAAGTTAATAACCTGAGATTTTGTAGGAGTTACTTCAATAATTTGAGGGATTAATCTAAAGAAAAATAAATTATTAGTGGGCGTGGCACTTCCCATATAAAGTAACTTTTTATTTGATGATTTTAAGGGAACTAATGCAACTAAATACTTTAAATTTTGTGTGCGTGTTAGCAGAAACATCGGCGAAGTAAAACAATTAATAAAATGCCTGCTAATACAGCTTAACAAAGTTAATGCGTCTACTTAACACCAGAGGCGCCTCAACACTGCTAAAAAAAAAATCAACATAACGCGCAAAGCAGAGTTGTAAAAGAGTTAAGCCTTCTAAATTTTCAACCTCTATCTTCTCTACCCTATCCCTCTCCTAAAGTTCCGGCACAATGCATTGCATACGTAGGGGTCATTCCCTGAGTGCTGGTCCTAATTAAAAAAAAAAAAAAAAAAAAAAAAAAAAAAAAATATTAGACAAAAATTGGACAAGTGGGTGTGGCACTTCCCCCATACGAATTTTAATATATCTTGGGAGCTAATAAAATAAACGACCTGACATTTTGTAGGAGTCACTCCGTTCATTTAAGGGCTTATTCTAGGAAAAAATAATTTGAAATACATAAGTGGGCATAAAGCATTTGGTGCTTTAAACAAAGTTTGGAGTTCATCCCGTATTACGGTTCGCACGAAGTTGAAATTATTCAACTCAAATGTAAAGTCGGTATTATTATATGGAAGCGAGACATGGAATATCACGGAAAGAGATTCGTATTCTCTTCAAGTCTTTGTCAACCGATGTTTACGTAGAATATTACATGTCTTCTGGCCTGACACTATATCAAACAACGATCTATGGCAAAAAACGCAACAAAACCCTGTCACAGTCGACATACGAATGCGAAAGATGAATTGGCTGGGTCATACATTCAGAAAGCCACATGATGACGTCACCAGAAAAGCAATTGAATACAACCCTCAAGGCAGCAGGCGAAGAGGCAGACCAGCAAATACATGGCGACGGCAAGTAGAAGCTGAACTACGCACAGCTGGAAAGAGTTGGAGCGAAGCTAAAAGATTGGCAACAGACAGAATTCAATGGAAATCATTTGTAATGGCCCTATGTTCCAACTAGGAATTCTAAAGGACTAAATATATATATATATAAGTGGGCGTGGCACTTTCCATATAAAGTAACTTTTTATTTGATGATTTTAAGGGAACTAATGCAGCTAGTTTTGTGTGCGTGTTACCCACTTTATATTTATAAATATTAGAAAAAATTGGACAAGCGGGTGTGGCACCTCCCACATAAAAATTTTGATATGTTTTGGAAATTAATGAAGAAATTGTTTTGAGATTTTGTAGGAGCTATCCCGTTGCTATAGAAAATTATGCTAAGAACAAATTTGGAATATATAAGTGGGCGTGGCATTACTCATATAGAGTAAGTTGATATTTTATGATATTACATATATGTATGTATATGTGCAAGTATCCCTTTTTACATTTGTCTTAAGGAAATATTATAAAAAATATTGGACAAATGGGTGTGGCATCTCCCACACACATAATAATTTTGATATATTTTGGGAACTATTAAACTAAATGACCTGAGATTTCTTAACACTTAATCGGTTGATTTAGTACACTATTCTTAAGAAAAGAAAGAAAATAAGGGTGTGCGTGACACCTTCCGAATTAAAAATAATAAGAAACTTGAAATTTTGTGTAATGCTTCCCAGAAAAGAGCGCACGAATTGGACAGACATATGGGTGTAGCAGCTCCAACAAACAGGAAATCTCTAATTTGTATTCATGTATTCTCATAATCACAAAAATTTAAACATATTAATTATGAAGGGGGAAGAAAAATAATTAAAATAAATTACATATATTTCAAGTTTTATTGTCCATCTCAACACAAAAAGTTTATGGTGTAGCGAAGCATGCCGGTTCTTAGTTAGTTACTTTATAAATATGTATGCTAAAAGTGTTACTAGCAATGAAACAAAATAATTGAAAATTATTAAGCAGCTACTCACTTATTAACTAATTTCGACTTATTTTTTATCTTAATAGGGACGTGTTTTTTTTTTTTTTTTGTTAGCGATTTATAGAACATTTCCTGAGTTTTGTAAAAAACATAATAATGGAAAAATCAATTATGCTTTGTTGTTAACGTAGTATGACAGTTCATAATAAATTTTAAACGATCTATAAAAATAATAAAGTGTTTTTTTTTAAATTAAATATTTATATTTTTAGCAAAACGCGGAAATTTGTTATTTAAAAAATAAATACGTTTTTTTATCAATCAAAACATGTGTATATGTATTTAAAAATAGTATATTTACTCGTGTATGTTTGTATGTGTGTACGTATGTATGTATGTGTTTATAATTTCCTCACAGAGTGGGTGGCAGACTGTTTCTTTTTCTGTTGTAGTTTAGAGAGGGGGCCTGTTTAAAATTCTTGGCAAAATTTTTATGGAAATATACAAATGTTGGTAATAAAAATCATCACCAGATATATCGAATAAACAAATGTTTTATTTTACAGCTTTTGTATAAATTTTTTAATGAACTTTTGTTTTGAGATAACAAAAAATATTTCACAAAAAAAAGATTTGTGTTTTAAATAATGCGTAGTAATGAAAATATTTTTCATGACGGCCAAATTGGATTAGCTGATTCTAAATACATATTATGCCATTATAGTAATAACGTTTAGAGTGAGTTTTTAGGATTGAGTTTAAAAGTGGCTTCAAACTACGTTTATGTTAATCTGAATATAAATTTAATCGAGTTTAATTGTGTTTGCTGTTTTTAAGTGATAGATTTAGTGAAGACTAAAAATTGGCAACGCTATACATAAAATGGCAATGCTTTTGCTCCAAGCAACACTGAATTTTATACAAAAGAACAAATTGCACCCTTTGGAATTTTATTAAGAGATCTTCCATAGGGACCATACTGCAAATAAACTTGTGCATGCACACAAAAAACATTTTAAAATCGCTCCATAAATAGAGGAAGTATTCGATAATCAATATTTTAGGGGAACAACTGGCCACCGTTTATCCAAAACAATTTAGAGAAACCAGCTGCAACCAATCCCTTTCAAACAAAAAAAAAAGGACACAACACTAAAACAAAAACACAGCCGAATTGATAACCTTCTTCTTGTTTTAAGTTGGTTAAAAATCGGGAATTTTTTTTTTTCAAATCGTATTACAGAGTAACCCTCCAAAGAGTTTTCCTGCCAAGGATATGTATGTAAAGCGTGTTTTTTTTAGAGTGTCACAACTTTGAGTTGGCATCACTGCTTTATTTGAGCAACCATTTAACAGCTGATAGTTGTTTTTTGTTTAGTTTGCTTTGAAATTTAATTATCAATCGACTTACACCAGAGCAATGCGTGCAAAATGTTGCAATTTTTAATCAAAATAATTTTTCTATTCGTCAAACTCATCGTTCAGCTACGCTACAATTGATTTACTCAAAGAAACTTTTGATGAAAAAATAATTTCACGTATTGGCCCAATTAATTGGCCACCAAGATCATGCGATTTACATAACTCCATTCGATTATTTTCTTTTGGGTTATGTTAAGTCACTTGTCTACATACAATAATTGAACACATGGAAATGAACATTCGAAGAGTTATCGGCGTAATACGGCCGCAAATGCTACGAAAATTTGTTGAACATTGCTGTTCCAGATTGCGCCTTCTACGCGCCAGCCGTGGCGGCCACATGTCAGAAATCATATTTAGATATTAATTTCATAAATTTTTTTTTCCAATAAAGCCCATTTCATTGATATTAAAAATATATATTTCCTTGTTTTAGTATGATTTAAACTTGTGTCACTCTGTAAAAAACACCCTTTATGGGGAATAGTGTTTCATTAGGGGCTGTGCACATATTACGTAACGCTGTTTTCAGAGATTTTATACCCCCCCCCCCACGCAACGTAACGCTTTTTACTAATTTTTCAGTGCAAAATTTTTAATCCGTAACAAATCTTTAACCCCCCCTCCCCCCTGGAGCGTTACGTAATATGTGCACAGCCCCTTAGTTATATTCGATCTAAACTGTTACGTTAAGATGCACCGTTTATCACTACTTTTGGGAGATTTAATTTTCAAATAATGAATTCAGCAGCTGAGGCTCAAATGAACTTTTTTTTAGTAAAATAGTGTCCAGTCCAGACATTGTCGGTTCGATTCCGCCCGAAGATCCTGGGTGTTATCTACAGACAAGCTAGTCGCTTTGCAGGTTGTGTTTGTGAAAAATGATTCGTATCGAATTAAAAATTTATTTTTGTGTTGTTTTTAAAGTTTTAAAAACTATATTGCCTGTGCTTTAATAATTCCCAGATTTTATATGGGAGTTCATGTTTGAGTACATGAGTTTTGAAACTTTTCAAACATGAATGCTAAAGATCTACTGATTAGTTGTAGCTACCAACGAAATGCATATAGATTAGCTAACCCCATAAAAAATAATAATTAAAAAAAAAAATTATCTACTAAACTAAAATTCTCCCGAAAAATTTGCTGCTTCTTTATTAAAAGAAAAACGTTTAACTGCAGCAGGAGGTTTTTTTACTCATCGCAAAGTTTTAAGCCCAGCCTAGTTTTTATTAATTATAATTCCTGCAAAAAACCATCTACATACTCGTATAAAAAAAGAAATGATCAAACAAACAATTTGAAAGTGAAATGAAAATTTTCCAAGTCGATTCATATAAAAACCAAATTAGTTTTTATTTATTTTTTTCACTTATTTTATATAAAAAGTAAATTGTTAATTAATGTTGAAAAAATCTGATTTACCACAGAAAAGCAACAAGAAAAATAAACAACACAAAAAACCCCTAATGTTGTTGTTATTGTTGTTTGAAAAATTTGCAATCCATACTTATTGGCTTCCAACAAACCGTTACAAATAACAGAATAAATAAAAAAACCCAAAATAATAATTAAAATAATTACATGAAAAGAAAATCCCATGAAACATGAACTCACCTTCACTTTTTATTTATGATGGAGAACGCCAAATAGGATGAACGAAAAATTCTTTTAGTATTTAAAAACTTTTGATTTTATAAAATTTTTTAAAAAATAACATGCAAAACACTGGAAGCACAATGGATAAAATATACGTATGTGTGTTTGGGCAAGGAGTAAAATGTATTTACATATGTATATTATGTACTACACAAAACACAAATTTTATGTAAAAATATTAAACGAATTTATACAGTTTTACATCAAAATTTAAGGATTAAATTTTTAAGTCCAAAAAGTCCTTTATTTACTTAAACGAAATTGAAAACAAAATTGTATATCTTTGGGCGCTTCTGGAGAATTTATTTACTTATAATTTGTTCTTTTAATAACTGGACCGCGCGTCGCGAATACGTATTCAAGACTGTTCATGCTTTTCTGATATAGCGGGCGTTGTAGTTTAAAGCAACAGCTAAGCACGAACACAACGACAACGATGACGAAGAAGACAACGATATCAAAATAATACATACATACATTAACACAAAAACACAGTCAGTCCGCACTCACTCACTAACTTAGAATGTCAGTCCGTCTGTTCAATCACTGACGGTAATACAAGCGCGTATTACAATCAGTAAAACCAACAACATTTAGTATACATATGTATGTACCTACAACAACAATTTGTAATCACTCTGTGATTGAAGTGACCAAAGAGCAGCAGCAATAAAATCAAGTGATTTTTTTCTTTCTTTTTTTTTTTTTTTTTTTTGTTATTTTAGTTAATTGTGTGCAACGCAAAAATTATTCTTCTTACTTTCATATAAAAGTAAAATTTAAAAAAAAAAATTCTTTCTTTTAGTGTTGCCGTTTTCTTTGTAGTTAGTTATCTAAAATAAATTTCATTTGACTATTTTCATATAATAAAATATTTATGCAATTTCGACTCAAAATTAAAACAACTTGTAAGAAACAACCAACAAACAAACAGCCTTTAGAATACGAAATTTTTTCGATATTTATTTAAAAACTCTGGGGTTTACATTGTAATTCGATTCGAAAAGAAGACTGTTCGAATTTGTATATTATTTATATTGAAATTCGAATACATTTGCTTTCGAGTCGAAATATAGAGTAACCCCCAGGGATGAAAAATTAGTTGATTTGCGTTCAATTAGTCCACACTTGTTTCCCTCGATACTGGAATTCCTGTTTAATTTAGTTATATGTAATGCCTTAAAAATAATCCCTCAGCTAATTAATGGCGTTTTCTTTTCTGAGTAATATGCTGCATTAAGGCAGAACTTCTACATGTCTTTCTGTTCTTTTCTGCAAAATATGTGCTATTTTAAAAGCGTAACGCGTTCTTTTCTCATGATGTTACCATTAAAAAGAAAAAAATGTTACATGTTTAACACTCATTTTAATTAAAAGGCCATAAGTGCAGTATTATAGTAACAGCTGGTTTTGTTATTGTTTCTTTACTTTATTGATTTTTGCTAACATTTATGATCTTTTATAGACGTAAAATATGCAACACTTCCTTCAAGTCAGGGGAATTTTTAAAAATGTTGCCAAATCACATGTAACATTTATGGGACATTCTATTTTTAGAAAAGAAAACGCAATAAGTTTCGTTTAATTGTCAATTTCGGTTAATTAACTTAATTTTTCTACTCCTGCAATGCATTTTGTTGTTAATTTGAGGGAGAAGGAAACATTTTTAGCCTCCTCATATTAACGGCCGTGTCATGTACAGCCAGCGTTGCCATGTGTTTTGCAGTTTTTCGAAACATTGAGCAGTTTTCAAATTGGTTTTTTTTTGTACGTAATGCAGTTTTTAATTTATAAAATAAATTAAATAAACGATAAATTTTTTGGTTTTTGTTCTATATGCAGTTTTTTCACTAGAATATTAGGTTTTTTTTCCAAATTTGCAGTTTATTTAAAAAAAATTATGGCACACAACACGATGATGAAAAAGCGTAAAGCAAAAGGTGCATGATACAATAAAAATGTTGACAACACTCAGCCATTGCTGGCTTACCTATAAAAGCGGTTGGTAGTTTTCATATTTAATTGTGAAAGCGCGCAAAAAGATAAGAGTTGTTTAACTTTTCGCTTTGCACTGCTCTAAAAGTACTTTATGTAACACGTTTCGTGTAAGTATGTACATTTCATTTTAAATGTCAAAACTAATCTGTAACGCAACACAAAGCAATAGTTTTATTTGACATGGTCTTAAGAATATTTACTTCTTTTTTTTTTTTTTTGTTTACGGAAATCTCAAATAATAATAGGAGGAATGTAGAAAGTTCCCCGGAAGTTTTATTCACATTTTATTTAAATGCTTTCCACGAATAATTACGCAACAATCTTTTGCATTTTGGTGAGTTAATTATCCGGAGCTTACTGCAGTTGAACTCAGTAAATCTTATGTTTTTCTTAGAAAAATTCGCAAGTAAAATATGAAATATTTCATTTTGGGAACAAATAATCTTATCTGGCTACACTGACTACAGCTGTCATCTTCATTTCTTCGAAAGAAACGTCAATAGGGTAGTGCTACACGCTCAATATAAATACATATATTGACATACATTCAGTATCGTAGTCTGCAATATTGATGGATCGGGATCTGCCATATCGGAGAGTAGCTTAATTTTATAAGATCCATGATACGGATCGGGCATCACTCGAAGAATATTAAAAGTTTAGCGTACAACTTGATATTTATTCGTGATACGTTGCTCAGAAAGGAAAATCAAACAAATAGCAATATTTTTTTACTAAAAGTCCGGAAAAGTAAAAAAAATAATTTAAACACTGACGCAATAAGTACTGAACATACTCGCGCGATCTATTAATATTTTAATATTGATATTGCTATGTACATACATACATACTTGTGTATATGCATACATATATTGAGCATGTTAGCACTGCCCATAGATTTCACGTAGAGTATACGCTACATAAGCTATTTTATTTTTAAGTTTTAATATTTCGTATTTTTGTGTTAATTAGAATTGCGACTACGGCAACACGGTTTACTTTCTATATGAGTACGCATACATTTATATCTTTAATTTTCTTCCAGCTCTGTTAGTCTGTTGATAACATACGTATGTACATATATACATATGTATGTACATTTGACAAAAACGCTTAAGTCGAGTTATTAGAACCATGTAAAAAAAATGTATTGATTTGTATTTTTTTTTTTTTTTTTTTTTTTTTTTTTAATTAGGACCAGCATTAAGGGGATTATCCCTACGTATGCAGTGCATTGTGCCGGAGACGGATAGAGTAGAGACGGATAGAGTAGAGAACATATGTAGATGTTGAAAATGTAGAAGGCTTAACTCTTTTACAACTCTGCTTTACGCGTTAGGTTTATTTTTATAGCAGCGTTGAGGCGCCTCCGGTGTTAGGTAGACGCATTAACTTTGTTAAGCTGTATTAGCAGGCATTTTATTAATTGTTTTACTTCGCCCATGTTTCTGCTAACCGACGAAATTTTACTTATCTCCATACATTTTTGTTAATTTGCGGCTAATCAACAGTCAATTTTAAACGTGTTCTAAAACGAATAAAATAATAATTTTAACAAAATTCTAATAGACATCGGTTATAACCACACTTAATTTCAATTTTTTCCCTTAAGCCCATACCAAAAAAAAATAAAAATGTTTTACTCTTTAATACTATTGATCTCCTTGAAAGTTGTTTTGTCAAAATTCCACAAACTTAACACACACAAATAGTACATAGTATATTTATTATGTAAAATTAAGTATTAATCAGAGTTGATGTACAAAATCATACTCTTAGTTTTATTTTCTTTCTGTACGTTTACAGCATCCTTAGTACAAGCCATATGTATGCAAGTATCTAGTTATTTATGTATATATGCATGTGCTTACCTAATAAACAATGTTAAGTTCAATGTTAGCTTTTGAAAAATGTCTCTTTTATACCCTTATATGTATATGTGTGCTGGTTGTCCTTCACCAAGGACACATTGCATAAAGCAGTTTTCTAAATGTGATTCTCTTCACGTACGTAGGTGCCTTATTTGAGTAGACACAATTCCACGTAGGTCGATTGAAAAGGTTTTAAAATAGCAATAAAAAAATATATATGAACATATACATACATATATAATAAATCCCAGCGGCGAAACTTTGGAGGACTTAATTTATAAGGCCCTCCCTCCGTAAGGCCTTCCTAGAGCTTCTTTTAGATTTAGTACTCATGCTCGCTTGCCATCTCAGGAAGGCATTATGGAGGGCCTATCTACTCCCTTCTAAAAATGTAGTTTTTATTATGTGTATGTATACATCAATAAATAAATACATAAATAGTTAACCCTGAAATTCAATATAATACAATAATCACTATTTTGTAGAGTTGATATTTTGGCACTTTCATGGGTTTTTACTTCGTTTTTGCATTTCTAAAGGTAATTTAAAAATAAATTTGTGACTGAATTAGCTCTTCTGCTAGGCCTGTGTAAGAAGGGAACTTAGAAGGCCTTGGCTGGCTAGGACATCGTGTAAAATATGTATGAGTATGGAATGGGGCCAAATAAGGCCTTCCAGAAGGCCTGCCTTATGCTTCTTTCCGCCGCTGGGATGTTAATAAAAAATACGTACATATGTATGTGTGTATATAAGAATATCGCCTCGCATGTTCGACCCCCCCTCCCCCTATCCAACACTAATTATTGATTTGGCCATAAGAATTTCCAAAACTTCTAGTTTTTTTACTGCGTTTTCAGTTTCTTTGGTACCATTTTTGGAGTGGCAACTTGTCTCGCCGGGAAATTTATTTCTGTCTATTTTTCCTTTAACACAACGAACTTTGAAAAGGAGAAACTTCTTTCAGAGTAGTTCACATATGAGGGAGAGAAAAAAATTGTGGCGAGTTCAACTTCCTTTTTGTAGCGAATTTTGTGGCAAAATTTGAAAATCAAATTGAAAATTTTGTAGCGCTTAAATAAACACCGGAAAGTTATAAAGGGTGGGGAAATTAGAGATTATGAAATAAATGGGGTTAAAACTTCAATTATCACGTCAATGCAGCGCCGAATTTCATCTTTCAGAGCGTCAGTTGTTAGCGGTTTGTTTACATCCGTTCTTTGAAATGGCCCCATAGAAAATAATCCAGCGGCGTTTAATCACAAGAACGAAGCGGCCAATTGGCATTGCTAAACCGAGAAATTTCTCATGCGAATAAATTTCTCATGATAGTAAATTTTCATAATTAAAATTCTTTGTTAAAGAGTGTAGAGTACCATGGTTAAAATTTCTTAACTTTTTACTAAACAAATGTCAAAGGATGACAGCTCAATTGTTGAGATTTCATCATTTGACAGCCCATTTACTTCCTAACGTCAAATTAGCCCACCCTTTTTTTTAACTGTAAAATTGTGAAGGTCAACAACAGAATAAATTTTGTAAAATTTCTATTTTTTAGGAACCCCTCTTATCTGAGTTGTCGTGTAACTTCCTTGGCATAAATTTCATCCTCGGGGTTTTGAATGGCTACGCAGTGGATTTTATTTGACACTATTTTAAATAACCGGTCAGTTGTTTATATAATCAGATATAGGTTTATTGTTAACGTTAAATTAATATTGCTGAACTCTTGCGTTACTTTCTGCAGAATAAAATCTAAACAGTAAACAGCTAATTCATATTTTCCCTCTTCCTCATTTTCTTATTCGCCTGCTTTTTTTGGAATATAAGAATTTTTTTCCACGGTTATTTGCCAGGGATTATTTAGAATTAAGCCACATTTGCAGAGATTACTATACCAAGACGGTATTTACACTATGCAACAAAGTTATAACACAATTAAAAAATATGTACTGTAGTTTCGCGTACTGAAAATACAAAAAAAAAAAAAATTTAACTAGAACTGCAAAACGGCTACGTAGATTAAAGTTAGATTAAATTTATTTTAAGATTAACTAATCAAGATACTAATTGTCATTTAATCTTTAATCACAATAATTGCTAATTTAATTTAGCGCTTTAATTTACATATAAACTATGAAAAACCAGTGTTTTTAGTAAAAAGTACAAGTGCAACATACAGTAAAACTTAATCTCTAACCAAGGCAGACGTAAAATTTTAAGAGCATTACTGTTAAATCAGAAAACTGAGCCGGTACGAAAATGGGCAAAAATAATATTTTTGTATCTTTTAGTAAACGATTTATCTTCTAAAGTTCCAAGCGGGAAAAGTGTATAACGAAATCTATATAATTAATAGGCAAGATCATTTTTTGTTATCGACTTTACCGCCACATTATTCAACCGAGTTTGACAAAACTTATAATAAATTTTAAATAATTATTAATAGAAGTGAACGAAATACTTTAGAGTTTAAATCAGTTTAGTATTTTAGGACCTATAAGCGCAGCTACACATGTACACATATTACTCGAGCATGTATGTATGTACGAGTATATTAAAAACAAGACATTTTTTCTATATTTGGAAGTGAGCGAATGGTAGGAATCTTAAGGGAACAAACGAGAAGAGACCTTAGCAAATTGAATGGAAGGTATTTTAAATTTGCATTTAACTGTGATTTGTTTTTTAGCTGTTGTTGTTGTATGACTAGGCATTTTAAAGAAATTTTTTATGATAATTCCTCTATGAACAGAAATTATTTGCCTCTAGAATATGGTGAATTGTGTCGGCCATTAGTTATACGAGTATAACAATCATGGGGTAACAACTTTTAGGCCAGCTTTTATATGGATGTGCGAGTATATACATATGTACTTACATACTCGTATATATGTATGCATGTCTGTAGGAAATTTTAAATACCTGATAAATCTACTCTCGAAAACACGCAATTTTTATATTTTATATGAAATCTTAATTTTTTTATTGTTTAATATTCGCATCTAAATTTGAGCCCAATTTTATGTTTTATTTCATTTATTTCATTTATTCTTTTAAGTACCTAATTTTTGCCACACGTGCAAAACGAAATTGTCAAAGTATGAGTATGAATGCATGTATGGGCTCGTATTTGTTGTTGAAATACAACTGCCTGGCCCGTACAAATTACATTTAAAACAATAACAAAATTTTTAAAATTGTTTTAAATGTAATTTGTACGAAAGACAAATTCGTTCGACATCGTGGGCCAGGCAGTAAATTTTATTTTCAATTGATTTGATTAAATTTTCGTGGCCCCAATATGGTTAAACTTAATGCGTATATTGGATGCTGACGACTGCTACGTACGTTGGCCCTAAAATTGTGATTGGTTGGTTTGCTGGCAGATAAAACATGTGGAAAGAAAGGTATGTCGCACAGTGTAGCAAAAAGCAACAATGAAAAAATGAAAATGTGCAAAACAGAATAAATTATAGCCAAATGCACAGTAAATTAATGTTACATTTGAAATAATTAAAATTTTCAGTAAAAGATTTTTCTCTACACCAGTTTTTTTACAGAATTTTTCAAAAAAAAAAATCTAGGAATTTTTATAGAGCCCACAAAACCTTAATTTTTCTCTGTGTCTGTCCTGATTCTGGTAAAAAGCAATGCGAATTCAAACCAGTTAGTCTTATCCCTACAACAATAACATTCGACACTAAATTTTCCTCCAACTGTCAAAACAAATGCAACAATGTTCTTATAGGCATATATAAAGAAAACTAACCTAACTTCTCAATATACGCCAATTTCAACAGTTGAAGGTTGAACAGCTGATGATGACGTAGGCTAATAAGGCCACCTAGTAATGAATTCGCCTTGGTAAGAACGATACCCCACCATGGCATCGACGAGCAGCTGATTATATACCCTTAAATTCGCCATTTGTATTTTTGACCTCGCTGAGATGTCAAAACACAATCCGCAGTACATTTTTTACATCCAATGGACGGCTGTTTTAAGGCGAATTAGGGCGAGTATACCTGGAATCGTTTAAAGGCAAATTCTAATTACAGCTGTAAACACCTTTAAATTATAATAAATGTTGTAGCAACCTTAATAACGAACAAAGAAACGCAGATGAGAGGTGTAGCGAACTTGAAATCGGTATACTGATACGTTCTGAAAGGCTGATTGGATATTTTAATGTTCTTAAAAATTCCTAGTGATTTAAATTTTCATTAGTTAAATAAGAACTTAAATTCAATAATTTTTTTTTTTTAAGTGCCGGTTCGCCGATAACGAAGAACTTCTTTCTTTCGAAAAATTTCATTTGAAACAAAAACAAATTCAAAAATTTTGTTTTTGTTTTATATATAATTGTTCGAAAGAAAGAACTTCTTCGATATCGGCAAACAGGCAGTAAATTTTCAATAAATTTTTATTAAAAAATTTTAAATAAATTTTTATTAAAAAATTTTAAATAAATTTTTATTAAAAAATTTTCAAAAATTTTTTTTATAAAATTTTCAATAAATTTTTATTATAAAGCATGTATTACATACATCCGAAATTTTCTTAGTTTCTCGAGTTTTTTGGGTGTGTCTCTAAACTTACTACGGTTTTTGTTCTGCAATTCTCAAATGGTTCTTAGAATTTGGTGTTTTCAAATAATAAATTTATTAAATAATTCGAATTTTGATCGCTAGTTGTATGAAAATGGTACACTGTGTGTTGTGTCGTAAGATATGATTTAGATTTTTTTAGAAATGTTCACAAAAAAAACACATTTTTTAAGGGTCGTGAACTTGATCATTTCGCTTCCAATTCTAACAATTGCATCATTATAATTGAAACGTTTACGTTACGTTGTATACCTTCTGTTGAAATAAACAGAAAAAAAAACAAGGAACAACAGTTTGATTTAAATGACGCAGCTCGTATAGAATTCAAAAAAGGGCTCATCTTTTGTTGAAATTTTTAATTTTTTCAGTTTTTACAGTTGTAACACGAGAACGAGAGACAAATGGATGATAAAGAAGAACCTGTTGAATTTAGTTGCACAAAATATATCCAGCAAAAACTGGAAACCTACTCACAAACTCACTCATATGGACAATTAAGCACATGATCGTTTATTTGCAAATAATTATTGTTTGATTGTTGAAAATTTTAAATTGATTTTTAATAACAGAATAAGTATTAAATAGTAGATCAGTGATGTTGTTTCTATTTTAGTGGAAGCTAAACGAAATGCCGATGTTTTCTCTGTGAGCCGTTTATTTTGAAAATGGCATAAGTCACTTTTTCAAAAAAATCGAGTGAATGGCAACACTAAATAAAAGAGAGCGGTAGCTTTTTATTTGTAAGCAATTTGCAATCAACAAAAATAAGTGACTTGTGCCACTTTCAAAATAAACGGCTGATGTAAAAGTATTAAGAACAACCTATTTAATAATAACTTGCAATACAAATCAACAAATCCTGACACATCAGTCGAAGTCCCAAGTCTGCAAGTTTTTTAATGGTTTCGGAAAACAGATTTCAGGTACAGACAGACGGACATGGCTCATTAAAATTCGTTATCTATAAGGATATAGAATATATCGTAACCATAATATATAAAGGCCCTAACTAATTATTTTGTTTTAAATCGCGTATTTATCATATTTTGAGTAGGTAACCCTATAAGTTATCGATATAAGCCAGAAAACGCGATTTAAAAAAAAAATTTAGTTAGGACCTTTCTATATTAAGGTAACGATATATGGGCATTTCCACAGAAAAGTCTACTTTTTGTCGCGTTCCTGGTATTGAATGTGAAGAAAAGTTACCTTTTCAAATTCTGCAACAGTCCTTAGATATATTTTTCTACAGAGGGTCGTAATACTCCACAAGGGAAGTGACAGAGCCCCTCATTAGTGTCCTAATTTATTGCTAGTATTCCCAATCGCTTAGGATCCCGTTTGTTAGCAGATTCTTGACGAACCTACAGATGTTAATATCATTACCCAGGTCCATCAGATTTAAGATAATGTAATGTTCGAAAAAGTTGAAGGCATCCCCTGTGTCTTCAAAACCCACTATAGGGCAGAAAAGTTAGTTTGATACGAACATTCTCATGAGTATATGGACAGCTCTTTCCAATGTTTGGAGCAGAAAAGATGTTAGGGTAATTGGTCGTGAAATTTTTAAATTTCGCGTGAGATGTCTTGCTTCCCTTGGGCATGAAGATGATCCTACACATACTACAGCGTGTCGAAATGTAAGACTTGTTCCAGTATTTCCTGTATATTACAAGGAGTCAAGGCATAATCAGGTCCATATTTATCTGTAGATCAGCTGGAATTATTCCATCTGATCCGAGAGATTTAAATGGACTAAAGCAGCTAATCGTCTATCTTATTCTGTCGAAGGCGAAGTAGTTGTTTTTCCGGTATCATTTTCTGTAGCAGTGTCTGGAAGATTACTGGGAAGGTGAGTATTCCAAAGAGTTTTGTAGGTAGCTGGGTAATACCCGAGAGGTGGCTAATATCTTGCACAAGTGAATGACTTTAGATGAACTCTCCACACCACTGCAGAAATTTCGCTAAGGCATCCTATTTTCGCTTCTAACAAGATTTTTAAAATGAGTCAAGGATGCCTGATCATATGTCTTCGTTGAACAGTCTACGACATTCGCTGTGACATTGTGCAATATTGGGACATCACGTTTGGAGTATTTCGGAAATATTCGTTGAAATGAAGTACCGCCCAGTCAATTTTCTAAGTAATTATTTTTTTTTTTCTATTTACAACATGATCCTATCTAGTCTAACAAATCCCTATAGAAAAGGAACAGTCGTCCAAAACCTACCAGTCGGTAAGTAAATTATTGTGGAGTGCGCTAACTAGTGTAATGTCTCACTACCATTGGACAGTTAAAGTTGGTTCCGAACATCTTATTAACTATTTCATGACAATTGGCACGAGTAAAATCTAAAAGACACTTACCTGGTGTTACTGCAACCTTTAGATGATTAACGTCCTGGTGCTTGCCGGCTTAGCCACAATCCCGACTATACTTAGACATGGTCCATATAGCTAGAGACGAACTAGATATTGCCAGATACGGTCTCTGTTACCATGTACAAGTACGGTGTCTTCATCGCTGTAATCAGATAGAATAAAAATTCGTAAAAGTTTTTAGCCATTAACCAAAATCTAATATAACCTGTAGCTCTGGTAGCCAAAAACTTGCAGCCTTTGAGGTTTAGTGCTCCACAGCAGCACCTGGACGAGCATTGTAGACGACGCGTTTGGCTGACTTGGTCACATCCAAACTGGTAGCAACCGAAAGTGCTTGGAGGTGCTAGTCTTATAATCCGCTTGTACTAATATCTCAGGTTAGCAGCTGCCAGGTAAAATGCAACCCCCATAGGGAAACACACAGATCGCCAGCGGCCCAATATGGGAAACAAATGCTGGTGGATTGGGACTGGCCTATAAAGACCGAAGAACGGACTGGTCTGATAACCGCCCCATAGGGCAAAATAGACGTTATCAGACAGGGATTGGATGGTTCTTGGTCAATACACTAGTCCATCTGGCAAGGGTGGTAGCACAAAGACCACTGCCATCACCAGAATGATCTAGACGTATCTGAGCCTCCACATCACGACAAGATGACCATCCATCGTGGAGGATTATTTTATATATGTACTAGTATGTAATTGAGCATCGTCAATGTTCGAAAACATATTTTAGGGAATTTTTTTTTGCAGAAAATAATACAATTTTATTCCAAACTTTAGTACTTTAGAGGACATGTACATAAGTATGTAAGTTAATTGAAAAGTAACAAGGACATACGCCGACTTCCTAAGCGCATGTTAAAAAGCAAAACTTTTTTTTAATTTTTATTAGGACCAGCAGCACTCAGGGGATAACCCCTACTATTGCAATGCATTGTGCCTGAACTCAGGGAGAGGGATAGGATAGAGAAGAAAAACTGCTTTGCGGGTTATGTTATTTTTTTTAGCTGTGTTGAGCCGCCTCTGGTGGTCTGCTAACCGACGAAGGAGGGCGCTGTTGTGTACAGTAGTTTGGTACAGCATCAATCGCTTTCGGAACAGGTTTTAGTGACCAGTGCTTTGCCTTCATCACTTGAATAGTCCGACAACAATTAATACTCTGCCACACTAACGTACATTAGAGAAATTAATGATGTTGGTTGACTTGTTTTGGCCAAAGTTTGAACCCAGGCCCTAAGTCATTGTTTGCTTAGTAGTCAACGCGCTAACCACTTCAGCCAACACCACCCTCTAAAAAATTGCGTGTTTTAGCAGCAACTTCCTTTGAAGAGAAATGTTTTGCATAAAAACGGCGTTGAAAAATGTGAATATGGACTCAGACAAATAAAATTGACACATGATTTTAACATTGAACTGAGTTGCCATACAAAAAGGAACATTAGACATTGACAAAAATTCAAAGTATGAGTTTATGAAGTCTACGGCGTTGCAAATATGCTTTGCAAGCGGCTGGGAGAACGGCACACATTCTCTGTGAATGTATTATCTTAAGTGAGCCGTTTATTTTTAAAGTGGCATAAGTCAGTTTGTTTTTAAGTCGAGATATTTAGGGGTTTGCATATAAAAACGTTTAAAAATATGGAGAAATACTGAGAAAAATATCAGTATGATGAGATAACAAATACAAGAAAATCTTCTCGAAAGTTAGCATCCATATTTTTAAACGTGTTAAAACGCAAACCCTTAAATATCTCGACTTAAAAACAAAGTGACTTATGCCACTTTCAAAATAAACGGCTCAAGTAAGTAGAAGGCGTGTTTTTCACTCTGAATTCGTATGATATTAGGCGGGCTTCTCCAACCTCTATTCTGACTTTCATAAGGATAGTCACCCTATAGAGCTTGACTTAATTAAGAGATCCATGACACAAAAGATCCAAAAGGTGTCGCAGTGCCGGTACCTGGACCAGATCTTTCAACTTTTCATTCATTTCAACTTGTATTTAAGAATTCGACCATATATTTAACCCCTTTTTTGTCCCTTAAAAGTACTAATTAAAAAAAAAACTACCAAATAGCTGTCTGCTTGGTTATAGATCTCATTGTGATGCTTTTTGAATCGATCTAGGGCCTGTTCGGAAATGAATCACTGCGCCGCATCTGATGCGATTGTGTGATTAGTTTTCTCAGCTGATACAAAACAGCATAGGTAGTGTCACCAGCCGTTGATTTTCAAAACGTACAACGCATCAGATGCGACGCAGTGATGCATTTCCGAACAGGCCCCTACTTATACTCGTATCAAGGGGAGCCCACATACGAAATTTCAAGTCCCTGATAATTTTTGTCTTTTGGAATAGGGCGATGATACCCCAGTCAGTCAGTCGGTAATCATACTCATTTATATACGATGATGAGTATCAGCTGTGAAAATATTGAAATCAATTTTACTTTAAATGTTTACATGCAATTGCGGAGTATTTATTTCTCTATATACATAGGGACTGTGCACATATTACGTAACGCTCCATGGGGAAGGGAAAGGGGTTTAAGATTTGTTAAGGATTAGAAATTTTGCACTGAAAAATTAGTAAAAAGCGCTAAGGGGGGTATAAAATCTCTGAAAACAGCGTTACGTAATATGTGCACAGCCCCTATGTATATAGATAAATAAATACTCCGCCATTGCATGTAAACATTTAAAGTAAAATTGATTTCAATATTTTCACAGCTGATACTCATCAAACAGAGTTGCTTTCGGATTAGGAACACTAGACGGCGCTGCCAGAGATTTTAGTTATGCGTTTTGTTGGTTTGATGTTGTTATAACAGCTCTTGTAAGCGCATTTTTCTCAACAATTTCTGCCAATTCTTGTTACCTTAAATAATGAAAAACAAATATTTAATTTTTTTTTTTTTTTTTTAATTTCTTTATTAAATTTTTTCTTATAATAAGAAACAGTTTCTAGAAAACTTAAAAATTTTTATGTTTCCTGTTTTGATATTATCAATTCCAATTAAATTATTAATTGCATGAGTAGATGTTGATTTTTTTCTTACTTTTTTTTTTCAAATATGTATGTATATTTTATATGACTTTAAAATGTTCTAAATTATGTTGTTTTAACATCTGTCAATTTTAAAACTGGTCTCTTCAATTGATTGTTTCGAATTTAAAATTTATTATTTATAACAATAAAATTATGAATTTGTTTGCATAATTAAAGCACAGCATTTCCATAATATATCCTGATGGTCTTTGACATCCATGTTCGCATCAACAACAAGCCTATTGGTTTGGAATATATTTGGATATTTTTGTAGAACTTTATTTAAATGTACCTCTTCAAGTTGGTTATCCTTTGTAATATTTTTGATATACGAACATATTGATTGCGTTGAGGATCCGTACGGTTGTATTAACAAATAAGCTGTGGCCAAGGCAATAATTTTCGCTTCGTCTAAATTTAAAGGCTGTAAATAAAAACAAATTTATATATAAGTTGTAAACGAAAAATTATATCTATTTGGGCAAGTAACACATTCCAATAGGAATTGTTTCAATTCCGTAGTTGTGTTGTGATTCCGTTATATGAGAAAAGTTTTTTTTATATGTTTTTATGTTTTTACTAGCACAGTTTAAATTTAGCTTTTTTTTTATTAATATGCAAAGCTTATTTTTCTGTCGCTCCTAAAAGTATGCATGTTTTGTTTATTTTTTTACTAGAAATGAAGTTAGTAGAAAAAATTCATTGTCAATTACATTTTGAATTTTCGTTTTCTAAAGACTCAAGTTTCGGAATGGAAACCACTTTGGATCTGAATTGAGCTTTGTGACATGGCTGATCATTAGATATTTACCTCGATTTCGCTTTTCATCGGTTTTTCATTCGGATTTTTATCATCTACAGTTTTTACTTCGGCAGACAAGGTTAACGTTTCTTTAGCCTCTTCGTCCTTCAAATCGTTCAACTTTTCCATTTCTTTGGATTTTGCACGAATTTCTTTCACTTCATGTTGTTCTTCAATAATCTTTACTTCATCGTCACTCTTGTCGACATCAATGTCAATAATTTCCGAATTGTCTAGTTTTTTGGACGGTACCTGCTCTTCTGCATCTTGAACTTCACTCGATTCGGAAACCACTGAGGCACTCGCTTCACGTTCCCTTAATTTTTCATTAGTTTCGCGTATTTTAGTTTTAAGCAACAGCTGCTTAACTCCCGCTTCTTTCAGACGTTTCTCTAATTGCTCTATAGTCTTGGCATCTTTTTGTTCGCGCATTTTGGTTTGCAACAATTGTGTCTGCATGTTCCGTATAGTTTCTTGTAGAACTTTCATTTGTTTTTCACGAAATTCACTATTATATTTGAGATCAGTACGTTCGAGGCTCATTTCATGGCGCATTGCATCCAACTGATGGCGCAGGGAATCGTTTTCATCCTTCAAAATATTTATGTGTTTTATTTTTGATTATCAGTTGCTTCTTTTCTTTAATATAAATTATGAAGAAAATACCTTTAAATTATCACTATCGTAACGTTTACGTTTTGAATGTGACGTTGTTTGATAGTCACGATCGTCATCGGACATTTCCATTTCATCATCTTCAATTTGTATGGTGCGCAAGTCCTACATTTTTATTAAGCAAAATATGTAATCAGTCATTTGATTATTTCTTTAAAAATACTCATAAGTTTTTCTTTTTTTTTAAATTATTAAATACTACCATATTTGTAAATATTGCTTATAAAACCTTTTTTATTCTTTCTTTCTTTTTTTTCTTTAATATACCTTCATTGCCTTTCTTATGTTTGCGTACTTACCTTTCGACACTTAACAAAAAAAAAAAAAAAAAAAAAACTGGAAAATGTTGTTAAACGTTTTTAAAATTCCAATTAATTTGGCATTTCTTTTTTTTTTCTAAAACCAATACTTAAGAAATTGAAGCTTCATTTTGAAACGTTTACACTTGAAAAAACAATATAGAGTTATTTAATAAATAATGTTCTAAGCAATGGAATAATGAATTTAATGATATTTTTAGCAATGTAATAATAAAAGATAAATACAAAAAATTACATACATTTATTCTCTAACACAAAATGATATTTATATGTGAACACATGGCAACCATATTTAATTCTGATGTTAATTTTAGTTTGAAGTGAAGTAATGGCTCGATTATGGATTGCAAACAAACTGTAGCTGCGTTGCCAGCCGGCAAATAAATATTCGTGGTTGCCATATATAATCGCCCTTATTCTATTTGGCAGCGTCAATGTAACATCATAGTTTTGTATTCCTTGTGTTAAATCGGTATTTTGAATGTCAACATTGAAAGTAATCGATTACTGTCGAACATATTTTTTGTATTCTATATATTTGACGGCCACGTGACATTATATTGACACTGATTTTGTCGTCAGTGTTCTTGGTGTTGACGAAGATTTGTTTCGTTTTATTTTTTACTCTTTTACAAAATATATTAAAGAAATGGAAAAGGAAAAAATCAAAATTACAAATCCAAACCAATTTGAAAAATTAGTTGAGGAAATGGAAAAAAAATCCCGAACTTTTGCAAGAGGATTTCGCAGGGGCACTGTTCCAAATAATTTTAAGGATCTGTGGGAAAATATTTCAACAGTGTTAAATGCCATCTAGAGTTTCAGACAGAATCTTCGACACGACAGGTTTTGATAATTCCAAATTGAAATCATTTCCCACACTCAGCTGATACGATCGTTGGGATAAAATTCGTAAAGTTGCTGACAATTTGATGGTGCTCGGAACATGTCGATCTAACCCCGCTTTTCAAATGAGGAGTTATAGTCTCCAGCAGATGCTTAAATGCTGCTTTGTTCAGCCGAAAATATCGTTCAAACCTTTTAAATAAACCAAACCAAAAATGTAGTATTACTTCCAAGTGGAGGAGTTTGAATTTATCACTTACTTTTCATCAGGCAATTTAAAAATGTTTAATTTCTGCCTGAGAAGTCTTCTTTGCACTATTAAATTATTTTTTTTTCTTTATTCATTATTACAATTAGAATTAGGCACGGGAAGAAAAAACGTTTTACTTCAATATATTTATTTATTTTTCCATCAAAACTTTTAACAAAAATTGCAAACAGAATAAATCAGCTGTTTCAAGTATTAGATAAGTGTGTCAAAATTATCGATAAGTAGTCAACGTCACCTCAACATGGTTGCAGAATATAAAATTAGTGTTGACGCGGTATGGAAGTTGAGTAAAAGTGATGTTGACTCAAAAATGATGACGACATTGACGCCGCCAAGTAGAATAAGGGTGAATGTAATTCTCCGCAACTGGAAATCCAATTGAGATACAGTTGCCGCCATCCATAATCGACATTATAAATATAATATGTTAAAGAAACTTTTCTTAATAAATAATTATTTTTGGAATCAAAAAAGTACAGAAAAATTTCATTTAAATCACATGGGTGATTTCGAAGATTATTGTAAACGAATAAAGGGATATGTGATTTTTTTTTTTTCATATTTACATATAAAATATTTAAAAAAGTTCCATCATCATGGTTGAGAACATGAGTTCGAACCCTACTCACTGCAAGTCATCAACGTCGTACATTTTTCTAATGTCTCGCTTCATTGTGAACGATTTCTTCAGAGGAAACTCTAATGGAATACTGTCAGACTTTCTTGTAGTCTTTATAAAGAAGGTATAGAAGCGGCATTTCTAAAAAAAGTACAAAATTTGGCATTACTGCTACTCCGAAACTATGGGCAATGTGTCACTAAAACTCCAAAAGATGAGCTGAATTTCAACTGCCACGCATCGAAGCACGAATTTGGAAGCAGATTTTTACTGAAACCGAAAATAAGCTCTTAGGTATGCAGGTTCACGCCAGGCGGATGAAGTACTGACCACATTCTGCCTCAAAGAAAACTCCTTACTTTAACTCATGCCCCGACGGAAGAAAAAGACGACGACGAAGTTAAACACACTTTTGACGAGCGCCTAGAAGAGCTGTATAATAACTGTCCCAGACCATGACGTTAAAATAATTCTAGGTGATTTTAGCGGCAGTGTAGGGAGGGAAAGCTCATTTGAACCCACGGTCGGAAAGTTCCGCCACCGTCATCCTTCCCCGTCATTCGCACAGCTAGATTTCTTCATCTCAGTATCGACAAAGCGCCGTCGATATCACCCGCTCACACAACAAGTAAATAGATAGACCCTGTTGTTTTTCAGGGTAGACAATTCTTCATGTGCATTCGATACAAGGAGCAAACACTCATTCCGACCACTAGCGTGTCGCAGCCAAAATACGAAAACTTTTAATCGTTTCCCAGGAAGCTCAGGATGAAGCACAGATAAAGTTGAACGCCACGAAGCTGCGGACACACCAAATAGTCCAAGTGCTCAGATAGCGAGAAAGATAGAGAAGACTTCTTGCCAACAACCCCATCATACTGTACACTCCATTAAAATTGCTCTTAAATCTGTACTTGGGTTCAAAAACACCGCAAAAACTCATGGTACGATGAGAACTGACGCAATTCTATAGCAAAGAAGAATGCAGGCTATCGGGGGAATATTGTAGTCGGCAGCTATGCGAAGAGGGATGAATAGGTATCGGGTGACAAGGAAAGACAGAAAAGCTTTTGTGTGAGTAAATTGAAATGTATGGAAGTCGGAACGAAGTGTGAGATGTATAGGAGTTGGGTTGGTTTATCTCCGAACCGTGCGATGTGTAGATGAGTTTTTCACATCTTATCACATCTCTGCTTCAGGTAATACAAAGAGACTATTTAGGATGCAAGTGGGCCATCTTCAGATCCATACAGCAAACTTGGCGATCTATACAACCTTACCATTGAAATCGGAAATATAATTCTACCAAAGTGTTTAATGTCCGACAGGGAGCAACAGCATTGCCTACTGTAAGGATGAAACCACCCGAGGGGTACGTTTTGTCATCTTGGTGATATCCACACCTTGGTGCTGTGCCAGCTGGGGAAAAGGGTAATTGTCTTTTCCAGACATTACCGTTTGTCAATTACTCATAAAACGTATTTGTTACTACACAATCTCTGAAACAACAGAGCAACGGAAGGTAGAAAACGGATGAAGGGTAACCTATATTAGTCTGGTAAAAGGTGAAAGGGCACCTAAGGACTTCCTCAAAGTCAATAAAGAGTAAATCCTTAGGGGTTTTCTTTCAAGGCTTGACCAGTAACCTAAACTGGTGCCACGGAAGCCGGTAAGCCCCACAGGAGTGTCTATGGAGGTAGAGAGAGTATAGTTTCTATATTGGACAAACACATTGCAAAGCGATATTGCAAGATACATATCTGTTCTCTTGGGGATGGATATGCTGGCAGCCCACGTGTAGTACGGGAGTCCACGTGTTGGCAGTGGTTGTTAGCAAAAGTTGGGCGAGGTATTGGTTTAAGGACAGTTGCTCGACCAGTGCTATTGGCTGGCTGGAATTTATGGCTCGATTGTGGATTGCAACTGAACTTCAGTTGCGTTGCCAGTCGGCAACTTAAAATTTATGGTTGCCAGAAAATCACTAAATAGAAACAAGAACTGGCAGCTCTCAGTTGCCAGGTGCCAACGGATTGCCGGCAGAGCTTCTTAATTCCGAAAGCGATGAGGGCTCATGCATCAACTTATTATCCGGCTAGAAGAAAGCATGCTCGATAATTGATAACTTAAGCCTTCTATGCACTATTCACAAAAAAAAGGAGATAAAGGAACATTAGTCTCCTTCTTTATCGCATACAAAATCCGTCCCACAATTATGTTTGAAAGACTGTAGAACGACCAAGTCTGATTATGAAATTCTCCCTTATTTGTTGGTGTGATGAAAGCATGATCACTAAACTGTACCGGCAGCGCTTGACATTGCTGTATGCGAATTTACATCACAGCGCCCTTATTGGTCGATAATTTAAAAATACAAAATGAAAATTTACGCCAATTTTTATGGAGTTGATTTTTAGACATGCATATGGACCGAACCAATAATGAGGTTATGATATGTGTGTATATATTTTTTCATTATACATTTTTTCAGGCATTTATCTATTATGGGTCGATAATAGGCTACGATTGATACTCAGTTCGGTTGCCAATTACTGAATTTCATATTACGGTTGATAACTGAGAGCTGTCAATTTTAGTTGCATTTTACGGGTTATCTGGCAACCATGAATTTTTAGTTGCCCGTGTGAAAGCTCATTAGCCATCTATAATTAACCCATTATTCAATGCCTTCATATTTTAATTAATAGTTACTAGATATTAAACGAACTGCCTGACCAACGATGTCGAAAGAATTTTTCCATTCTAAAATGTTGTTTTAGTTTGATATATAATTGTGCCCAGAAGAATATTATTGCGCGAAAATTTCCAATTTATTGTATTTAATCAAAAATTAATGGCTCGATTATGGATAGCAACCGAACTTCAGTTGCGTTGCCAGCCGGCAACTGAAAATTTGTGGTTGCCAGAAAAGCACTAAATAGCAACTGAAAATTGCAGCTCTCAGTTGCCATCCGTAATACAATTCTCAGCAACTGGCAACGCAACTGTGGTTAGGTTGCCATCCATAATCGACCCATAAAACTTTTCCCTTTCTCTAAATTTGCAATCGTGAAACAATTCCCCGTGAATAAATAATTTCATGCCAAAAAAAAAAAAAATCCTCTTAATCGTTAGTTTTTTTTTTTTTTCCCGCGAGTTTTTTAAGAACAAAACAGAACAGAACATGTAAGTATGTAGGTTTTCTGATAATTCGAATATTAAAGCTTATAAAATTTATTTCAAGCGTAAGATCCGTTAACAAGGCACAAACTGATGTATTGCCCAACAAAGTGCAAAACAAAAGTTCAATTGCTTGCAGATTTGTTGGATTTCCAAAGAGTTGCCGAATTATTATTTTACCAGATAAGAGTTTGTACTCGTATGTGTATATTTTTTATTAAAAATTTCATTGATTTTTACTTTGATTTCATCATCTTCCTTTTTTACATTCACTGAGAACAGATAGCGGGAGTGTAGTTTATTACGGGAGATTCACGATAGCATTTTTCCCTTCGAGAGGAATAAAAATTACACGGAAACAAAAAAATCACTTATAAAATCACAAATAAAAGATTCTAAAAAAAAAATTTACAAAATTTTGATTAATTGAAAATTAAAATTTTGTTCTAACATACAATTTTCGTTATTGAAATCGTATTTTAATTTTTTATTTTCTGTGTACATAAGAAAGTATTCTTTACGACATCATGGCACACAAAGCTACGTGGGCAGTAAAATGCTTTTTTTAAATATATAAAATAAATATGTACATATGTATGTATGTATGTATGTAGTTAGTAATGAACATGCAATTTATAATACAGCCACTAATAAGACTAATAAAAGGAATATAATTAAAATATTTAACATGCAGAAATTTCCAATGATAAATGATTTGAGAAATTTAAAGTATGTATTTTTAAAAATATTTGTTAGCATTAACAATAACAATATGAAAAGTTAACAACAATTTGAATGATGATATTAATTTTTTTTTTTTTTTGTTTTGAGATAATAAAAGCTTAAATTTTTTTAATTTTGGTTTAACAATACATACCGTTGCCAATTTTTTCCATTGATCGATGTTTTTTCTTTGGGCTTTGGTGAAATGGTCCCAAACCTTCTTGTGACTAGCAGCATTAAACACTTTTTCAATCTGAGTGACTGAATATATATATATATATAGTATATAATATAATAGGCAATAATAGTTTATAATTTAAATAATAATAGTAATTAAAAAAAAAATAATAATAATAATAAAGAATTAATGAACAAACAAACAAAAAAAAAAGAAACATATATAATAAATAAAAACGAAAAACTTAAAAAATGTGTATGTATATGTGTAAGTAGAAGGAGCTAGAAACTAAATATATAAAAAGAAATGTTTTTTTTTTTGCATCTCATGAAGGACTTGTCTGATTTAGTAAAATTATACTAAATATACATTTAACGCTAGAACCTTTTTTTTTTAAAAAAAAGATTTGTGAAAATATTTAAATGTGTTAATGTTATTTCTGCATAATTTATATGTATAATCTATATTTTTAAACGATTTTCCTTACGTAAGAGTCTGACCATTGTTCTTTTTTTTTTTTTTTGTTTTCGTTGGAGCTTTCTGACATTTAAATGCCCGCAATAATGTGGAGCATTATGTTTCAGAATTATCGTACAAACCTTTTGTCGGTAGTTGCTTCAAAAATTGCCACTTTTTTTGGAACCGGGCTTTAGATAATTCAAAAAAAATAATAATATCTTATTTTATGTACTTTTGTTTTTTTTACCTTTTTTTTCGTTTCTAATTTAGTCGCTGTATTTTGTGAGTTTTGTATTTAAAGAGCAAATCGTTTTGAAAATTATTTTGAAAAAAAAAAAAATTATGTTCGTTTGTTGTTTTAATATTAAAATATTAAACGTTTATCTTTTTTTAACACGCAAAATGTACTATATCATCAACAGTGACACAATTTTCAAGTTATGTGATAACTTTTTTATTTTTTTATTTTTTTTTTTTTTTTATTTGAAATCTAAAAGAAAAATTTTAAATGAAATCATTGAAGTGCTAATCATATTTCGTTATAAAAGATTTTCTGCTGCCAAATCTAATGACTACAAACATATTTAAAAACTATGCGTCATATAAGTAAAAATATGTATATTTACAAAATATGTTAAAAAAAAAATTGGGTTAATTTCTAGTTGGTTTTAGAGCACCCATCGAAATGCACTTATATTGAATTAATAATTAAAAATGTTTTAATTGATGCTTCATTGCATGTTAAAGAGTTTTAACTACATATTTGTTAATTTAAAAAAAAAATATTATCCCAGAAAAAAATATTATCCCGAAAATAGTAATAAAATTCTACAAATCCAGAGAAAAAAAATAAGTGAGTGAGAGAGAGAAAATATGGAACAGCTATTTTGTGTTTACACTCTATTCTGTACAAACAACACATGAATTTCATAAAAGAAATTTAATACATATTTTGTTTTCAGTAAAACTGAGACATATTTTGTATTAAAAAAATTTTCTAAATTTTTCATATTATTAAATAAATAGTCTTAAGCTTAGATCCCACTATCGGCACAATGTACCGATTTTCGTCGGCTCACTGAAAAAAAGTTATAAGTAATAAGCTGTATTTTCATTATTTGTCAACTAATTTAAATATAAGGACATAATTGCACCACACTCCATTGGTAATAAAGCCATATAGACTTGTTCCATAATTAATTGAGAAATAATGCAATTTTGGTTTAGCACTTATGACTTTATTGCACTGAGCCGACGAAAATCGGTACATTGTGCCGATAGTGGGATCTAAGCTTTAGTCCTCTTATTCTTAGAAATAGATAAATTTAAATAAAAAAATCACAAAACTGTATAAAATTGTGTCATGTTCATATTTGGAAATACATTTTTGTTTCATCTATCATTCTAATTGTGTACCCTACAGATCTGCACGCATACACACACGGACACACATACACAACCGCACATACATACACTCCCATAAACCATTCACTGGAATTCTTTTAGTACCACCAACATACCGTGTAACAAACATCAACAACCAAAAAAAAATTATTTTGAATTCTAAATAAATGAAAGAAAAATGGCAAATAAACTTACACTGAGCTGACATGGTCAACATTTGTTTGCGAAAATATTCACGAGCTTTTCGCAAATCATCTTCCAATTGCTGCTTATCGCCTGACAACCGTCTGACATGAGCATGAGTGCTCTGTATCATAGAATAAAAGACGTTAGCATTGCGCTTCGTACAATCACCACGTTCAAGCCAAATTGTTATTGTTTGTACAGCTTTAACGAATGTCTCGTTGTTGCGTAAACTCTCAGCCACCATCGAGGCCTCATGATCTGTATAATGCGGTATGGGTGGTGGAGATTGTGAACGTAAGCGATCCAAAGACATGCGCTCACGGTGTCGTTGCTCTCGTTGTAATTGACGTTGTTTGCACTCATAATCGTATTGATCGTCTCTGGCCTGGGCATAATCAACATGAAGACGTCCGAAACTGGCTTGATCATTTGTGTTGTTGAGACGTACACGATAACCGCTCAGATAAATAGCATGATCAATTGATTCTTCTTGGCGAAAACGTATATGGCAAAAGTTTTTCTTCGACATGCGTAATGTTGATATTTCGCCGCAACTCTCAAATATTTCCCGTACAATATCTTCGGTTATAGTTTCGGGTAGACCTCCTACAAATACCGTTCGACAACCGGGTGGCCTGTCACGTATAGTTGGCGGAGGAGCATTTGGGTTCGGAGGTAAAAGCATACAATTTTTAGTTTTAATTACTTCTTTTGTTGCAATTGGATTGCCGTTAAAATTTTCTGCAAATATAAATTTATTAATTGAAAATATTTAGGCCATTATTAATTCGACGAAACCTCCAATGCTTGTTTGGCAGAGTTGAGAGGGATCCATGGTAGATGTGGCATCAGTCAGTGCATTATTTGCATATGCACCATATTGCTGCATTTGTTGCATAGCGGCCATCATTGCGGCAGGGTCCATTAAAGTATTTGCAGCAGTTGCCGCCGGATTGGCGGGGAAAAACATAAATCCCGGATTTGCACACATTTGTCCAGCTAACAAACCATTTAAATATAAATTAGAATCGGCCATATTTAATGGCATTTTTTCCGAAGATAATTTTTCTGCATCATTTTGTGTTGTTGATGGCGTGTCATTTTCTAGATCATTTTCCAAATCCATTGGCGCAGTACCTTGGTTAGGTTTAACACGTGTTGGACTCGGGGAGCTTAATCGCGGTGGTGGTGGAGGTTCAGGATTTCGTCTTGAAGTTTTTGCTACAGGTTTTGTAGCATTATAACTCTTTGTTGCTTGAACAGCTTGCGAGGTGTTGCGCATATTAGATGCAGAATGTGTTGTCTGATTGTTATTAATTCTCGCGGCTAAATGACTCAAAAAATTAGCCTGTGTAGGTAGTGTGCCTCCGGTGGCCATAGAATTAAAAAAAGGCACTGTAAATAATTAAAAGAACATATTTTTAGTGATTTATGTATATAACATTGTTATAGTTATTTTCTGAATTTTTAGCAGTTAATAGTAGATCATCATTTCAAATTAACAACCTGCATATAACGCAGATCATGTTGTTATTCAGCTTGAGCATCGCCTAATGTAACATAAAAGCAAAAATTATCTACATTCAATTAAAGAAGTTACTTTTAAAAATATGTAAATTAAAACGATATTCACGATCATTTTAAAATCAACGTATAAAATTTCTACTGCCGGCGATAATACTTAAACTTCAGTAGACTTTAAGCCAAGGCTCACCATATTGCCGCCGCCAGTCGGGAAAAATTGTTAGCCTTGTCCTCTGAGCAAAAACAAAATAGAAAAACAACAACACGAAAAATATCAAACTGTATAGAAATAACCTATCACAACAGAAACCCGCAATAACATACGGCACATATAGGAAGCTTGTTAAATTTTCACAATAAAGGAAAATACATGATCAAAAGAAAAAATGGCGTCGCGTAAAATTTTCTTTTATAAACTACAAAATTTCAATGAAAGATTCCAAAGACTACAAATAAATCTAATAAATTTCCGCAGTTTGTTCCATATTGCACATTATTTAATATTTTTTATGTCAGCCTTTCATATGATAAAAGACGTCAACATTTTGTCTTGGTCAACATAATGAATATGTACTTACTCATATTTTCTATGCTTTGATGGCCTACATTATTATAGTTAAAAGCCATTTTCAATGTTTAAATACTTTTGCTAATAATAACACATTTTTTAAACCGTTTTTACTAAATATTCTTTTAATATTTCTTACACAAGATACGCCCATACTAATTTCAACCTCACATAATTTCTTTTTGTTTTTCACTGCAATTCACTTTGAATTGATATCAAGAAGCATTGCCAGTTTAATTTTTTTGTTAGTAATCGTTGTGGTCATATTAGATATATATTTCTCTCATGATTCTTAAATTTACTATATATATGTATATATGTACATTTTTAATTTAAAAAGCATATATCCCAAGTGATTGAAAATTTAAAATTATATATAAGAAATTATATACATAAGAATATTAGTGGCGATCCTCATATTCCGAGTTGTATAATACTCCAATTAATTAAGAAATTATACACATGTACATATGTACGAACAATAAAAAAACTGAAAACCCTGCGTCTGTCATAGAACTAAAGTGATTCATCTGTTTTGACGTTTCGAGAAGAAAAAATTTATCAGAAATATTTGTTTTTTTTCATTAAAATAGTCACAAGAAAAATATTAGTCTATTTTAAAAGCTAGTTTTATTATAAATAATTGGGTCTTTTAGAAAATGTCTGTTAATACAGCTCATGCCAATAATGGTGTATTAATACACGCTGGAGAATAGTAAGTAAAATAGTATATTATTAATTACCTATTCAGTTGGAATTTTCCCAAACTAGTAATTTTTTGCAATGACGTTTTGGGAAATTAAAAATGGTGTATGTATGTATGTATGCATATTGTATAGTACACTGTAATAAGAATTAATTTTAATAGATCGCTAATAATGTTTCTAAAATTAATATGTTTCTATTTTATAGCATCTTACTACATAGCGATAATGTTTCAATGGAATTTTCCGGGCAGGATAATCCACTTTTCCGTGGTTCCAAGCAGGGTCGGATCTATTTGACTTCACATCGTTTGATTTTTAATAACAAGAAGTCCGGCGATGAGATGCAATCATTTAGTGCACCGTTTATTGCAATGAATGATGTAAGTTATATTAATGACGTGTAAATTCCTAATAAACATATGTATGTATGTAGTACATACTATATGTATGTAACATACCGACGCTACCTTAATATGTAAAAGTCCTATACTATCATTTTTTTAAAATCGCGTATTTATCATATTTCGAAGATAGCTTATACATATACATACATATCGTTAGCTGAAAGCCAAAACCACGTATCTAACATTTTTAATATATTTCAGTATATGTATGTATGTATATGTTACGTACTTTCGGCTTTCGCTTATAAAATGTCTAATTTTTATTACGTGAGAGTAAAAATTGGTGGGGCATGGATGTTGATGATATGCATTATAATCAATCAAAAAACCGATTTCGCATTTTTTGTTATTTACGTGGTTTTGGATTTTAGGTAACGATATGCAAAAACAAAGGATATAAAAAACTAATTATGCCCTTTCCATAATAAGGAACCGATTTGTTTAGATGTAATTTTATGTACAAACCTATCGTTACCTTAAATCCAAAAGGCCGTAAAATAATAATAATTGATTAGAACTCATGCCTTCATGTTATCTTGTTTTTTTTTTTTTTTGGTTTTTTTTTCCTTAAAACTCAGCTACCATCAAGTAATCATTTTATTAAATTTTGTTTCTACTCTTCTTGTAAAACATTTAAATGTATATTTAAAATAAATATAATTTATTTGAAAGGTTTTCAAAACTCACACGCTTATACACAAACTTTGAAGCAAGAACTGAGAATTACTAAAGCACAATAGTTTAAAAAAAAACATACCAACAAATAAATTTATTTGTATTAAATAAAGAAACACCAACTTTCATTTTACTATTCCAAATTTCTTATATTTGGTTAGGTTGAACTCGAGCAGCCTGTATTTGGGTCCAACTACATCAAGGGAAAAGTACGTGCCCAACCAAATGGGAATTTTATTGGCGAGGTTAAATTTAAGCTGTACTTCAAATCCGGAGGCGCCATAGAATATGGTATGGCTTTGTTGCGTGCAGCTAAAACTGCTCAAAGCAATTACCATAATGGTGGTGGCGGCTATGATGATCCACCACCATATACACCATCTGGTAATTGGCATGAGGCACCACCACCAGCCTATCAACCACCACCAGGTTACTATGGTTGGTTGCCACAACATGATGCGTTTACTGGTCCAGCACCGAATACCGTTTTTATGAGTGATAATCCACCACCATATCCAGGCATTGGAGGACGTGAGTACAGTTAATATTCGATGAAACATAAAAAAAAAAATAAAAACTCGGCTTTTGATTAAAATACGAATTTAGCTAAAAAACTAAATATCTATTTCAAGAAATATTTTTATTCATACAAATATTATACATACAAGTTTTAAATTGTTTTCTTTAATTGTTTGATTATTCGTTATAAGAAAGAAAAAAACACCGCCTTAAAATTTTATTTCACTCGTAATACAGCACCACCAGCTTACAATCCACAACCCCAGGGATTGTATCCATCCGTACCAACACAGCCATATATTCCACAACAGCAGCAAGCGTACAATCCACAACCATATAATCCACCAGCTCAAGATTGGAATGGCTTTGGAATGCCGCAACAAGCACAACATCATCAGCAGCAAGCTCAGAATCATCAACAACACGGTGTCGCAAATAATCATTCGCAACCACAAGAAGAAATGCCCTCATGGAATGGTTTCTCTTTGCCTCCACCCGATGTGGAAGAACGTCAGCAACAACGCCAACAACAAAATCAACAATCGTCTGCACCGCCAGCTCATGCTGGAAACTACGGAGGTGGGTATCAACAGCCGCCACCATATGGAGCACCTTCGCAACCCTATCCCCCTTACCCAATGTATCCACCACAATCTGGATATGCTCCATATCCACCACAGCCACAGCAATTCGGTGGTGGCTTTCCTCCTTACCCTCCAGCAGCTGGAGTTAATCCACCACAAGGAGGTATGGGTTTCACTGCGCCACCAGCCAGTAAGTTTTAAAATATATTTTGCTCTTCTATTGTTTGTTTTGTTTGGTTTGAAATGGTTTAATTCATTTTGTGTTCAAAAAAAATGTATATTAATCTTTATTAATTTGCTTAATAATTGTTTAATATTGGCTGGGGTAAGATATGATTAATTACTATTTAGATTTATATATATATATAATTATTAAATATGTTTTATTTACTAATTAAACATATTTTTATAACACAACATAGAGTTTAAAATGTATTGCTTGATATTCGATAATTTATATGGCTTTCGATTTTCGAACAATTCTGATTTGGTTGTCTTCATTAAAAATTTTATCCGTTCTTACTGATTGTTTCAATTTTAGTTTTTTTTTTTAATTTTTTTTTATTTTGTTGTTATTCATTTAATTAAAACCCCACTATTACGCTTTGTAATTCTCAAATGGTTTTTAAAAGTGCATAAGTTAAGAGGTTTTCTTTCTATCCAAAAATTTTGGTTAAAGTCTACTGATGATTTGCCATAATCGCACGCTTAACCTACAATAAATACTTTTTCGAATTCTAATATATTTTGCTACTTTTTTTTATACATTTCTCATTTACAGATTATTAGAGATGAGAACTGATAAATAACTAATTAAACTTAATCGACTACAATTACAATTCTTACAAAAAGGTATATAAAAAGATTTTTCAAATAATTATCTACAAAAGCCGAGCTTTTCTACTATTAGAATAAAATCATATATTGATTTAATTAACAATTAATAAAATTTAAATTTGCAGGTGGCACTGTCTATTATCAATATTATTATCCTTATCAAACTGGCTTTATGTTTGTACCGGTTATTATACCCATATAATTTTAAAACTATCAAAATTTCGATTCTTATGATAGTGAAACCTTAAACCTACAATTGTATTTGTTTTATTTTCTTCATCTTAAAAATTAAACTATCTATATTTTAAAGTAAGCTTTGTTGTTGTTTTTTTTTCTTTAATTCTTTTTTTAATTGTTATTTTTATTTTCTTTTTTTCCTTTATACAATAGATTCTAAAGAAGCTGAGGCCTTTGCAACTGCTTATAATACTAGTGAAAATCAACGTCAAAATAGATCTGGTCCCAGTGGTATGCCACCATCATATGAGGTTTGTACATTATTTATTTGCTATATATTAATCGATTTAAGTGAACTTAAGTTTCATTGAAAGGCACTGCATGTAAAATAACACAAAATATATTTTTATATCAACCATGTCCTAGAACTCAATTCGATCAAAAAAGGTTTCAATTCCAAAAGTTAGTTGGAGTCTTTAGAAAATGAAAAACAAAAATTTTGGTTGTAATCAAACCATTTTTATTAACCTAAAAAAAAAAAAAATGCATACTTTTAGGAGCGTCAGTAAATCAAAATCTGAAGACCATTTCGATCTGATTGTGTGACTAGGCCGTATCTACATAAGTACATACATATTATGCTAACTATATACATATGTATATATTTTTTAAATATTTCCAGGACTTGCCTTCGAACTACAATACTAATCGCCGATATCAATAAATTATAAAAAAAATTAAAAACAAATATGTATTGAAAAAAAAAAAACAACTATCATTCCTTGGTAAAAATGGCTTTGGTTCTATTTTTTTCAATAATCAATGTTAACAAATTGTTGATATGTTAAGTTAAAAAAAGAAAAAAAAAAACTATCAACCCAATTATAAATAATTATACTTGGCGTATTTGTTTTCCTTTTGCCATTATTCCTGTCATTAATTACGATTTCCATAAAGAAAACAAGAAATGTGAGGTTATGGTAACATCTATTCCCACACCCTGTCATTTAGAACATTTAATGTTTTGCTTTATGGAAACTGCAATTAATAGTAGCATGAATGAAAAGCAGGGGGAAAAAAGTCCCCTGGAATTAATATTCATAATTTGGTTGTGTATATTTATCACTTCTCAAATACACTTTATTCCAACTTATTCAGAGACCAATTAAGAATAATATATCCCCTGAGAATATATTAAAAATCCCAGGGAATTATTATACAGCATTTACATTATCCAACTTTCGTGCATGCAATTTTTTTGGCTCGATTATGGATGGCAACCGAACCACAGTTGCGTTGCCAGCTGCTAAAAATTGTATTACGAATGGCAACTGGCAACTAAGAGCTAACAGTTTCAGTTGCTATATAGTCATTTTCTGGCAACCACAAATTTTCAGTTGCACGCTGACAACGCAACTAAAGTTCGGTTACCATCCATAATCGAACCAAAAAATGGCATGCAACAAAGTTGCGCAGTGTAAATGCCGTCTTATTCATAATTAGGCTGATTGTTAATAATATATACTTATGTATTTAATTTTTGCATATTTACAAAGTTGTTCTAATATTCATACTAATAATAATCCCTTTTTGTCACAAAATATATTCTATTATCATGCATTAAATTTGTATTAAAAGAAAATTTTTTTAAGTTTTTGCATACTAAATAAATTTAACCAAGAAAAGTTATAATAAACTACAAAGAAAATTTATACAAAACTTTTTTTTTTATTTTTCGTTTATGCACCACAAACACTAAAGTGGAGTGTTTTTGAATATGAATCTTTCTTGCCAAATGGCATTTGATCTAATTGATATTCAGCCCCATCATGAATAATAATTACCGCAGAATTTTTTTCCCTTTTTAAAAATCTTCCTATTGTTAATTACAATTTTTAACTGTTCCTCACATTTTGAATATTTATATAAATATTTAATGGAAATTGCAATTAGTGATAAGAAGAATTTAAAAAAGGAAAAAAGTTCCCCCGGAATTATTATTCATAATTGCACTGATTCAATAGAATTTTCCAAACAGCATAAATTAAGTGAAATTTAAGGCGAATTCATAACGATTCATAAATGTGACAGCACAGCTGAAAACTTTTTTTTTTTTTTTGTATCAAAATTTCGAGTTGCTGAAAACAATAACACGAATGACAACTGACAGCTGTCCATATCCGTTTCAATTTAGCGCTTTTATAACTAACATAAACTTTCAAATTTAAATTTACTTACCATCCATAATCATTAATGTTATAATTGTTATACATAATGTTATAATTTTTATAATTATTAAATATTTATTTGAATGAAAGTTTGAGTTAACGAAATATTAAGAATTATAATTTAACAAACTACATACATAAATTATATTGAACAATAATGAAAGCTTATTATAGCTTTAAAAAACTTTTTGAAAACAAAAAGTTTTAAAACTTAGCTTTCAATACAACATCTATTCAAATGAATTTTCTTTAGAACAGGCAACAACAAAATAATATTTAAACACATTTAAAAAATTTTAAATTCATTTGAAAACTTAAATACAAAAAGAAAACGACTACACACACAAATATTTCAAGTTTTTTTTTTTTTTGTTGTAAATCTCAACATACATTCCGGCAATAATTCTAAGTACTTTTCTCCAAAAGTGGAAATTGCGAATGGTATGACTCAACAGTATCTAGCGAAATATTATTTTCGTCACATTTCGTACAAACTCCAAAAAATTGCATCATTTTTGAACGGAAATTATAACGTTTTCGCCGATTTTTTCTAGTACCACCAACCGCTATATCACTATTGGTCGTATCGTTAGCCGATGACTTTTTCTTTTTAGTATCCGTTTGATTTCGCGCAGCATTTTGAGTCTCTACAACAGCGCAGCGTTGTGAACATTGTTCATAATAAATAAATTCTTCACGACGACTTTGTCGTTGGGTTTTAGGTGATTCAGCTGTTTCAATATCAATTGCAGAGTCGCTGCTACTGGGCACACCACCACTGGCTGCTGAACTACCTTTCGAAATATCAGCTGTTAATGGAGTTGATTTTTTACGGCTTGCTAAAGAATTCGAACGATGACGAAGGAAACCTATTGGAAAGATTTATATGTAAATGTAAATATATTTTTTTAAATAATTATTTCTTTTAATTAAAAAAAAAAAAAAATTACAACAATACGAATCAATTTTTTATGGCATAAAAGATAGACTTACAGACGAATCGAATTTATATCGAAAGTGCTCTAAAAGTTCGAAATTTGAACTGATAATTGTGAAACAGTTATTGCATAAGTGTGTTTACATTTTCCCGGTTTCGGGAGAACCGTAATGTTTTAACCGACTTCAGCAAAAGAAGGAGGTCATTAATTATTCTAGGGGTATTTTTTGTTAAGTTTGAACCGATTTTCAAAATTAATTTTTTTTTTTGTTTAAAAAGAGTTGCTTGAAAGGGTCCAATTTTTTTTAAACAGAGGCAAGTTGTTTCGCTAAAAAATTATAGAATAATACTTTCATTTACGGACCGATTTTCATAACAAATGGTTTGTTTGAAATAGTGATCGTTTTTTTTTCAAAAACTGGGACTAATTTTTTTTCTTTTTAAATTGTGATCGATTTTAAAAGTTCGTTTTTTGGTTGATTGGACTTTCTTGCCGGTTGGTTGGTCTCATACTTTTTTTATCGGAGAAGCAAGTAGTCCCATAAAAATGTAAATGGGCCCTTAAAATATTGATTAATAAATTTTTAATCTGTTCGATTGGATTTTGGTATTGAGGTCGATTATTTTTTTTTGTAAAATTATTATGCCCCACAACAAAGAGTAAGTGTACCGCTATAATTTCACTACTTTTTAAAAAGTTGTTTACTCACTCATAGTCGTATTTCCATTACTGCTATTTAAATCTTGATCAACAAGATGACTGAAGTTCAATGAAAGTGGTTGTATGGTGGCTATAGTTTTTGCAACCTTATGACCCATAGGTGCAAACATACCCATTGCAGCATGTTCGATAGAATTATTATTAGAATCTGGTGTTAATGGTGTTGCAAAGATCTCTGGATTGTCTGTTTTATTTTCGGGTGGTATTGGTGATGGTGTTATTATTTTTTCTGTTTGTGTGCACATTTCCTTAGTCTCATGCGGATATAATAGACTCTGTACGGATGTTTTACCTAAACTAGCAGCTAAATTTATGCTGCCATATGAACCGGAATATGTATGCATTAAGTTTTGTTGCTTCAGTTTGTCCTTACACAAAGAATACTCAATACGTATTGTGTCCAAATTTTGTTTCAAGCGCCAATTTTCTGCATTCTTTTCCTCCAGTTTGGTTTCCAAATACTCATTGCGTTCCTTGACACTCATCAGTTTTTCTAAAATAAGGCTTTTTTCCTTAACCAAATCTTTAGTGGATACTGATGATGTTGTTGTCGTGATATTATCATAGTTATCGGTGTCATGTTCGAATCGTACATCATTGTGATGATTATGTATACCATCTATGTCATTAGCACTGTGACGTAGCAGTCCAAATTTTTTGGAGTCATTATTTAGTTCAGTAGCTGTCGTCTCTCTTCCATGTAATGTCTCGGGCATTGAACGATGTCTTTGAAATTTACTAGAGTTACGACGTTTTTCGTCTTGTGCCTTTATATTGGCAATGTATTGACCAACTTTACTCTCAACATGTCTGTAACGTTTTTTAGTATATTCAGAGTGTATGTCCTGATAGGAAATGGACTTGTTGGGATTGTTGCGCACGACCTCTAATTTTTTGTTTTCAGGTGCTGGAATATACATATAGAAAATGATTGTTCTATAAATACCTGTGTGCCTAAATGAAAAACTATTGTTATTTCGGTTTAAAAAACCAGCCATTTTACTTTATTTTAAAACTACACTCACGCACTCACTCACACGTGATATATATGTATGTACATACTTACATACATTTAAAATAATATTAATTAATTTCATAATCTTTACCTTGCACATAATTTGGTTCACTGGCATTTGTTTTGCCACTGGTCTCGGACGATAAACAAAAATCATTTGAGGATTGTGTTGAATCAACTTCGATTTGGGCAGGAGAAGATGATGGCAATCTATCACCTTCATTAGCCGAAGGGCCATGTTCAGTTTCATTTGTGTCCTTGTTTGGCAAAACATTACTTCTGCGTGGTTTGTGGTGAGGAAAAACCCAGTTCTTACCAGATTCAGTAGAAAATTCTAAATCTTCATCATATGGGAAACTTTCATCTTGAATGCTCATTTTTCTAATTGCGATAAGAAAATAATTTAATTTAAAAATTTTCTTAGCGCAATCAATTAATAATTTGTATGTATCTATAAATTAATAATGTATGTTCTTACTATGTACATACTTACATATCTACTTACATATGTATGTGTCTTATTTGCCTAATTAAAAATTAATAAAAAGAACGACCAATTACCGCTATATTGGATTTTTAAAAATTTGTTTTTGTAAAACGACTGCATAAGCTAACAGTGTTGATATCTCTAGTACAAACAAACGTACCGTAACATGTTCCAGAAAAGGGTAAAAAGTACACAAATTTCAAAACATGTGTGTAAATATATATACATATGTAGTCACTTATACATAAAATACAAATATGTACAAGGTCTATCCATCAATATTCAATTTGTGAAAAAATGCGACAATTTTTGAATGAAAATAATTTTTATTGCTTACAAACTGTACAATCAATTACTGTCTAAATAACCAATTTTATTTCAGAAAGCTGATGATGAAGTAGGTTATTTTTTACGCCAATAAATTAACCCAATTATGGGTTAGTTTATATCTCTATCTGGCTTAAGCCTTGTTTGTACGCAGATTTGCTTGAATTTCGAAAATATAACGTTCCGTAGATAGGAAACTATTTTTTTTACGAAACACCCCTTAATATTAAATGTAACTTTACTTGGCAGCACTTTTTTGAACTTATAACCAGGCAGGCAATTGATTGTCAGGGTGAGACTTTTGCATCATATAATTTTAACCCACATACAAATAATTATCCTTCCAATTTATATACTGAATTTTTAGTTTCTATTTTTTATATACAACTAGCTGATCCCGCTGTGCTTCGCTACCCCCTCGTTATAAAATAAAATTAAAAGTATTTATATATCCTTTTGTGAAAATCTAATGACGATCAGTCCAGTAGTTAAGACTATATTACGATTTTTAATTTTCCTAAAATGGGGCGTGGTCCCACCCACTTTTCTCCTGGTACGTATTCCAAATTATGCCAATACCACATGTACCAAATATCATCGACGTAGGTCAAAAAATGCCCAGAATATGGCGATTTAAATTTTAGGGTTATATGGGCGGTGCCAGGCCTCTTTGTTCAGTCAAAACTTCATATAGCCTATAATTCATCCGAGAGTTCCAGTTATATACTGTGAAAATTTCAGGAAGATCGGTTCAGAGGTTTCGTCTCCTATAAGGAACAAACAAACAAATAAACACAAATAAACAAACACAATATATAAATAGATTTTTTTAGCAAACCGTTCTTTACATTTGGAAGTAAGATTTTGTTTGGATACATTTTAATCAAAAATATAAAAGAATTCTGAAAGGCGACGTCAATTATAAGTTATATCCACTTAAGGCGAATTCATTACCAGGTGGCTTATGTCATGTCAAAAATTGAGAATTAACGTTAGTTTTCTTCAAGGCGAATTCATAACAGGTGAAGCTGAAAACACAGCTGATCTACTTTTTTCTTGCATAATGGAGGCTCGCATGTCAAAATTTGTACATGCAAGCATTGGGGCTCATATGTCAAATGTTGTTGTAATGCTGTACTTGTTGTAGTATTAACACTACCTGTTATTAATTTAACTTGGTTTTCTTTATACAATTCCATAAGAACATTGCGGCATTTGCTTACGGCCTCTTTCACACTGTCGACAAGTCGATGTCTTTCTCTTATTTATATTTAAAACAAAAACAAATTTAAATATTTTGTTTTTGTTATCAATATAAATAAGAGAACGACATCGACATGTCGACAGTGTGAAACAGGCCGTTAGATACTTTGTGGAAATTTTAGCGGCGAATGTTATTATTGTAGGGATAAGGCTTTCTGTCAATAATTCGCCTTGATATCACTAGCATATCAATTCGCCTGAGCTTAATCGATAACATATATCAAGGCAAGTTCATACCAGGTAGTCTTAGCGATGCCAATTTCGGGATTTTTCGGGTTCAGTCAATCCCGAAATAGGCTTAAGTGTTATGGGGGAAAGTTATGAAAGTTTGTTTTACTAATATTTAAGTATAAAAAAATAAAAATATATAAAAGAAAAAAATTGAAAGTAAACAATTTCGCGATAGACTGATCCCGAAAAAAAAGCTGCTACATATACATTAGATTTTTTGTTTTTAATAAATCACTCGAGACAATTTAATAAGTTCTGCATATGTATATGAAAAATGTCTTCTTTCAAATATTTAACCAATATCCAGGATTTTTTTAATGTTATATAAACAGCTGTTCTGTTGAATCTTTTTTTAACATTTTTTTCACTTTAAGTGCCGCCAAGTTTTGTTTTAGGAAAACAATAAGTAAACAACAACAACTGACGTTTTTGTCTTATCAATTGCTGTTGATACATTCCTGTATTTGGCTCTTTCATTCATACTGTATTAGGTAAAGAAGAGACCGAAAATGTTTGTTGTTTCTCCTTTACATCAACAACAAAAGTCAAATCTGGTTTTTCATATTTACAGTTTTCAGTTTCTTCTTCGCTTACACAAATTTTTCATGTTAAAGTTTTTGTGGTCTGATTATAAAACTTAAAATTAAAATGGTGTTAAAATTGTGAAAGAAAAATAAAATTTGCAAAAAAAGGGAAATAAGTTGCACAAAAAAGTTGTTATAACAACCAGTTAAGTGTTTGTGGTAAAATATTATATATGAAAATCTCTTTCGGTGTGTGATTGATTTCCAACGTTCAACATATGTACATACATAACATTGGAATTAAATTGCAGAATATTATGACAAAATTATTATTGTGATCTGAAAATATACTCTGTAGGCCAGAAAAGTTGTTTAAATAGAAAGAAAAGATTTTGTTTCTTTTTTTTAATACTTGTGTGTGTGTGCTATATTGTTAAATAGCCGCCAAACTGGAGCGTATTCCGGAATATCTACGCGACACAGTCGATTGGTTAATGGGGTAAGTTGTTCATCTTGTGCATTATATTAATTAAAATGTTTTCAGATGTTTGCAAATTATTTTTGATTCGACGTAGTTCTCCACCTCCTTTGATTTGTTTTGGGTTACTTGCTTGCTACTTTCCTTACACAGCTGCTGTTGTTGGTGTTGGTGTTGCTGTTGGTATGGTACGATATGGGGACTTTTTGTAGCTTTTATATATCCACCATTTGGCCTGGTGCCAATTGGCCTCGTTTTTATCACAAATTTTCAGCAGTGTGTGATTTTGTTGTTTTCATCGTATTTTCACTTCTCTTGGTAACCTCTTCCTTTACTTCTTCAAATATCAGCCTATTTGTTTGTATCGGGCAGCATCGGCGCAAGCAGTATTACTTTTCTTTCTTTTATTTAATTTTTTTTTCACTTTTAGCTGTTATTTTTGTTGCTGAATTTTTTGTTTTGTTGAAAAACAACTATTTGTTGTTGGTTTTCCTACAGTTGCTATACATACATACATACATCCTAACTTACATTGTATTAATTTTATGATGTCACTGGAAGGAGGTCGCATGAAATTGAAGGAATATCGTATGTTTTTAGTTCGATTGTATTGCTTTTATTTTCGTCGTCGTGTTGTGTTGGTGGGTTGCGTTTCAATCTAATAGTTTTTGATATTAGAGTTGGATTTTCTTGTTATGTACATGCATGCATAGTATGCATCACATACATTTATGATGCATACATACATACATATAAGTATGTAATACATATGCATAATTTTCCTCGGGTCTATTTTTTTCAAACGTTGATTTTCATACAATATTCGATTTTGGTATGTCCTTAAGGCGACAGTTGACTAATCTTTCATATATCCTTCGAAGAAGGACGTATGTACATACATACATACATACATACCTATAACCTTTAAGCCTTTGAATAAAAATTTCACTTAATTTTTTGGATTTTATATTGAAAATGTGGTTTCTATTGTTGAACATTTACGTTTTTGGCGATTTTAAGCCATAATAATCCGTTTTTCAAAGTAAATTGCTTTTAATTTCTTTTATCAGATTGCAATTTTTCCCTGTTTATTATTTCTTTCTTTTAAGAAACAAGAAAAAATATAATTGGAAATAGTCACCAGAATATCTACTATCGTGTGCCATGAGTGTTAACTTAAATTTTAAACCCTAGACACAAAACGTCCATTTTAACAAAGCTAAGTTAACAGTTTTACATAACACTGTTATAGGTGCATATTAAAGTCTGATCATGTTTTATGAAAATCTGGGAATTTATTGAGATGCTACTGAGTGTGCTGTATTTTTTTAACACTCATTCGGAAGTAAACAGTTATATTTTTCTAACCTGAACGTACATAATCATTTCCAGTGAAATCTAGAATATTTTCCGCAGTGAAATTGTCGCTTTTTTTGTTCATGTTAAAATTTACTAAAATATAACGAACATCATAATCCGGTAAAATCAAGTAATAATTTGTGCAAATGATGACAAGTTATCAAGAATGCGAGAATACAAAAAGCCATATGTATGTACATATGCACATTCATACATACATACATACATATGTAGTGAAACATGTTGAATTATCGAAAACTTTTGTCTTATGTAAAATTTTGCGGCATCTAAGGCTGTTTTAAGTGTTAAAAATCAAAATCCGCTGCAGCAATTTTGATCAAATCAACACCATTTGACACAGTTTTCCTAGAATATAAATTTTGTCAAATCAAGTTGAGAAGCGAATTTGGAGTTAAGAATATAGAAACGTTTGTTCGAAATTTCTCGACAACGTTATCTCTCGAACAAATCCTTAGATTTTAATCACACTTTTTTTTGTTGTTTTTTTTTAATTTAAGAGTTGATAAATTTTGAATTTTTTTTATTATTATTCTGGTAGCTTAAAATTTATTTGCAAAATATTTTTTTTTTTCGAAAACACTATTTTCGAAAATTTTCAAAATCTAGCGAACCGAATAAGTTTATCGTCTCAAGGTCATGTAGCTGGCACCAGTTGCTTTTAAAGGTTGGGAATTTTTTGCCGATCGTTTAAGGTAGTGATTTTAAAACTTTTTGAAGCCGCGGCCCCAAAATGATTTTCAAAAAATCTGGCGACCCCTTAACGGTTTGCTTTCAATTTTCATCTTATCTGTACGAAATGACTTTTTCACAAATGGTGAACATTAAAACAAAAAAAAAAAAGGAATAGGTACATTCAATTTAGAAAATGATTTGATTGTTTTCGTGTCATAATTACAATCAGGTATTTCGCATTTAATTAAAAAAAGCAAGCCCAGCGTTCGCATTAATGTACCTAAGCACTTTTATGTTTTTGAATTAAATTTTTTTTTATGTTTTGAATTAAAAAAAATTAAATTAAAAAAAAATCGATGTATTTTATTTAGATCAGCTCGCGACCACTGAGAAAGGTCGCCGCGAACCCTCAGGGGGTCTTGACTAGAGATGTGCAAATGTCGTGAATTTTTCGTGTCACGCGTGAATCACGTGATTCGTGATTACAAATTGAAAAAATCACGCGTGCGTGCGTGATCGTGATTAAATAATATAATACCGTGCGTGATCGTGCGTGATTTTTTATATTATGTTTATCCTTTGTATTGTAATTTTTCGACCTTTTCCTCATTTTTTTTTTAATTGATGATCTTGAAGTAAATGAAGAAATTAATTACAAAATAAAATTTTTTAGCATATGCTAAATCTTTTATTGCAAAATTTGTATTTCACCGTGAGCGTGCATGCAAAATTATTCCCGTCGTGCGTGAAAGTTCGGTATTAAACATATTGCGTTCGTGAGCGTGCGTGATCGTGAAAGATATTACGTGCGTGAAAAATATTTATGTTTCGTTATCGTGAGCGTAATTTTACTCTCGCGCACTTCTCTAGTCTTGACCAACCGGTTGAAAACCACTTGTTTAAGGCACTCGTTAAGGTTTGACCTGCAAGATACACATACACATACACACACATCAATCCATCCTCACGGACATCATTGTAAAAATAAGTCAGAATAGATTCTAATGGCCACAAAACATCGATATCTTATATTGATATCTTATATTTTTGCATACTAGGCTAATTATTAAAGATTTTAAGTAAATATTTTCGCGTCGTTTCTTAATCTTAAGAGCGATTATAAAGTTAGTCGTCTGTTTGTGGCCAATGAACTTATGAATTAAAATTTAACTTCGAAACAATAAAGAAAAAATTAAATTTATATTTTTCCATACTTTATTTTTAAAAGAAACAATCAAATCCCATCGAATTTCGAAAGCAAGAACAACACACTTGTCGTCGTACTTTGACTTAAAATAATCAGTGAAAAGTTTATAATTATAAAAAGTCTCTTGAAAAAATATATGTTTCCTTTCCTCTTGCTCTCTCATCACTGTTGATGCTTATTGTTTGGTTGTTGCTAAGAATATATGTACGTATGTATGTACATATGTACTCGAAGTACATACATTCATACATATATACTTTTAATAGAAAACGAGAAATAATTATTTGCATAAAGCAAAAGAAACAAAAAAAAAAAAAATAGGAAAAAAACAACTGCTAAATTAAAAGATGAAGAAGAAGTATGACATACGACGGTTGTAAAACTTTGATAACAATTAATTAATTTTCTTAAATCCTTTTTAAAATATGGATGAATTGTAATTACTTTATAGTAAAGTAAATTTATTACTTTTATACTATAGAATCTCTAGGGTCTTCTAATGGATGAAGTGAGTGCAAGATGATTGATAAAATTTTGTTCTTAATTCGTTGAGATTTCATCGATTATGTCTTCGTCAAATCATTTCTAGATATTTTAAATTTATTTCTTTAAATGGAAAATAAAACATTCTCTATATACTGATAACTTTGCAGTCGTTTCCATCAAATCATCAAATACTTATTTTCTTGTCTTTAGTTTTGATTTCAAAACCAGTTGACAGAAGACCTGCAACGAGTATCAAGCTTTCGAGTATATCCGATCATGAGCTCGTGAGTTTTTCTCATTCTGTTGCCAAAACTGAGTTTTTCGATTAGGGGTTTTTCAGAAAAAAAAAAAAAAAAATTTCGGTGTTTCCTTACCACTTCAAGCGTGCGAATCGAACACGATATAAATGTAGTTAAACAGTAACAATTTTTAACTGAAAATGTCTGTGTTTTCTTCAACGTTTTATTTTGCATATTTTTAAATAATTTTTTTTCTTTGATTTTTTTTTAACGAAATATGAAGCGAAAATATTTTTAATAAAGTTTTTAAATTTTACTAATTTGTAAAATTTAAAAAAAATTAACTTCCTTGGTTCACGATGCCGATTGCTTGATTTTTAGACGTAAAAAATGTATGATTGCGTTCGATTTTATTTCGTAACGCTGTTTAAAGAGATTTTATACCCCCCTCCGTAACGCTTTTTAATAATTTTTCAGTGCAAAATTTTCAATCCGTAACAAATCTTTAACTCCCCCCGTTACGTAATATGTGCACAGCCCCTAACTTATTAATTGTTTACTGGAAGAAAAGCTAAACAAATAAATAAAATGGATGGTTTGAAGGTCACAAATCATTTGTTTTTCGTTTAAAATTTCAGCATTATCGATCGGTCGACATCGTGTGCCAGGCAGTAAATTTTCAAATTGATATACATTTTTTTTTCATTAATTGTGAGGAGATAAATTTAAATGCAAAACAAAAATGTGTAAAACTTATCAATTTTGCAATTAACAGAGAACTGTTAAACTCTTAACAGTCAAAAAACGACAGGTCTGTTAACTTTGAAAATTGACTCGACTAAATTTTGCGGTTTGTATCTTTGCTAAAAAAAAATTTAATTTATCTTAACAGTCGTAACAACCGCTATTAACTGCTCTGTTAACTTCAAAAATTGACTCGACTACATTTTGCGGTTTGTATCTTTGCTAGTGAAATTTAAATATATTTATCACTCACATAAATAAGTTTTTGAAATTTTTTTCTAAACATTTTCTTGCAGTAAAAGTTTTTAAAACTTGATGGAAGTTTAATAATAAAACCCCAAATAAAACATGACAATTTTTAAAATCTAACAAGGCTGGCTGAATAAATTAAATAGCAATTAGAGTTAAAAATTCAATTTTTCCCATGTCATTTTGTTTTATTTTATATATTTTCCCATTTGCGTCATTTAAATTTAATATGTACTTCCATCATCAGTTGTAATGTTTGCAAGCATGCAGTGCAGTAATTTCTTTTCTTTTACTCTTTCAAGGCAAGCAATTATACCAATTACACTGTTCAACATCAATTTTTTTTCGGTTTTTCAAAATGTGTAATAAGGGTATTTAATTAACATCTGACTCTGGGGTGGTGGGCACCAAAAATAATAAAAAAAATATATATTTATACGAGTATAGGCGTTTTGAAAGTATCCATTTGAAATTTATTTCCTTTTTAAAATTCTTTAAAAATGTGAATAAATATGTAGGTGAACTTTCATTTCTATGAGACCTACATGCAAGCGGCGTGGCGTGCACGTTCAAGATCAATCCATAAATGGTGGACTTACGCGAGAAGTGAAATTTTTTCTCTAATTTTCGAAAAATAATTATAGTATCAAAATACAAATAAACCGTTAAAAACAAATGAGTGACAAACAAAAATGTGCCCACAAATTGCCAAATTCCCGTAGACCTCATCAAAATTTACACAATTTTAATTTTTAAAATTTTTTAGAAAAATTCTCAAATACAATTGAGAAATCGGACTTATGTAGTCTATAAGTATTGACCCTTGGCTTTAATTTCCCATTGGTGCAAATGAGTGACAAACAAATTTTATAGAAAAATTCTCAAAATACAATTGAGAAATCGGACTTATGTAGTCAATAAGTATGGATTCTTGGCTTTAATTTCCAATTGGTCCAAATGAGTGACAAACAAATTTTATAGAAAAATTCTCAAATACAATTGAGAAATCGGACTTATGTAGTCAATAAGTATGGACCCTTGGCTTTAATTTCCCATTGGTCCAATTGAGTGACAAACAAAAATGTGTCCACAAATGGCCAAATTCCCGTAGAGCTCATCAAAATTTAAACAATTTTAATTTTTAAAATTTTTTAGAAAAATTCTCAAATACAATTGAGAAATCGGACTTATGTAGTCTATAAGTATTGACCCTTGGCTTTAATTTCCCATTAATCCAAATGAGTGACAAACAAATTTTATAGAAAAATTCTCAAATACAATTGAGAAATCGGACTTATGTAGTCAATAAGTATGGATTCTTGGCTTTAATTTCCAATTGGTCCAAATGAGTGACAAACAAATTTTATAGAAAAATTCTCAAATACAATTGAGAAATCGGACTTATGTAGTCAATAAGTATGGACCCTTGGCTTTAATTTCCCATTGGTCCAATTGAGTGACAAACAAAAATGTGTCCACAAATGGCCAAATTCCCGTAGAGCTCATCAAAATTTATACAATTTTAATTTTTAAAATTTTTTAGAAAAATTCTCAAATACAATTGAGAAATCGGACTTATGTAGTCTATAAGTATTGACACTTGGCTTTAATTTCCCATTAATCCAAATGAGTGACAAACAAATTTTATAGAAAAATTCTCAAATACAATTGAGAAATCGGACTTACGTAGTCAACAAGTATGTATTCTTGGCTTTAATTTCCCATTGATCCAATTGAGTGACAAACAAAAATGTGCCCACAAATTGCCAAATTCCCGTAGACCTCATCAAAATTTACACAATTCTAATTTTTAAAATTTTTTAGAAAAATTCTCAAATACAATTGAGAAATCGGACCTATGTAGTCTATAAGTATTGACCCTTGGCTTTAATTTCCCATTGGTGCAAATGAGTGACAAACAAAAATGTGCCCACAAATGGCCAAATTCCCGTAGAGCTCATCAAAATTTAAACAATTTTAATTTTCAAAATTTTATAGAAAAAATTTCAAATACAATTGAGAACTCGGACTTACGTAGTTTATAAGTATGGACCCTTGGCTTTAATTTCCCATTAATCCAAATGAGTGACAAACAAATTTTATAGAAAAATTCTCAAATACAATTGAGAAATCGGACATACGTAGTCAACAAGTATGTATTCTTGGCTTTAATTTCCCATTGATCCGATTGAGTGACAAACAAAAATGTGCCCACAAATGGCCAAAATCCCGTAGACCTCATCAAAATTTACACAATTCCAATTTTTAAAATTTTTTAGAAATATTCTCAAATACAATTGAGAAATCAGACTTAAGTAGTCCATAAGTATGGACCCTTTGCTTTAATTTCCCATTGGTCCAAATGAGTGACAAACAAAAATGTGCCCACAAATGGCCAAATTCCCGTAGACCTCATCAAAATTTACACAATTCCAATTTTTAAAATTTTTTAGAAATATTCTCAAATACAATTGAGAAATCAGACTTAAGTAGTCCATAAGTATGGACCCTTGGCTTTAATTTCCCATTGGTCCAAATGAGTGACAAACAAAAATGTGCCCACAAATTGCCAAATTCCCGTAGAGATCATACAAAGTTGTCCCAACTAGACATATTTAACTTTTGAGTTAAATATGTCATGACCAGGGCAAGTTTTTTAAGCTTTTTGCTAAAAAAGCTTGATTTCGCTTATTTTGTACCTCTGCTTCAATTTGCTTTGGCAGCCCTTGAAAATAATTTTTGAATCTTTCTGTTGCAAATAAAAAGCAAAAGTTTGTCCTTCTTGACATTGCAAACTAGGTGGCTTAAAGGTGTTATTTATTATCGTGACAACTATACATAAATTTGCAATGTGTTAAATGCACTTTCCGATGATGATGTGGAATCAATATATAAAGCAAAAGTTCTATTTAAAAATGCATCTTTAAAATCTGATCTCCCGTACATAAAAGATAATTTCGAGTGTACTCGTATTTGCCGAAGTATAATCAAACTAGAAATAAGAGGACTTTATTTGAAAGAAAATTTCTCTATTCTAGAAAAGGTGGAAGAAGAGATGAAACATTTTGAAAACAAAATATTTTTTGAAAAGTTCAACAAAGTTATGAATCGAAACGTTGAAATTCAAGCATTAGTTAAAATTAAAAATAATAGCGAAGCTGATGAATACATTGGTTCGATATCTCCAAGCGAATTATTATTGTTTAAGTTCGCTCCTACTACATCCAATGATTTTGAATGAATTTTTTCAATTTATTCTACAGTTTTATGCGATAAACAATCTTTTCTTTTTGAAAATCTAAAAAAAACATATGATTGTGCTTTGCAATAAAAAATTATTTAATAAAATAAATGAAAAGCGGTTACATTGTTTAATTTTTGGAAGCATATTTTAGCTTTTTTTTTATTCTTGAATTTATTTTGCGTTTATTTTGTTGTTTTTTTTGCTTGCTTTTTTTCTTTAATTTTGTGCATATTTAAACTTGCCCTGGTCATGACGTAAGCTCTTACGTAAAACATATTTAACTCGGCATATTTATCTTCACACACATACACTCTTCAACAAAGAATTTTTATTGTAAAAATTTATTATCATGAGAAATTTAATCGCATGAAATGAAATTCCCGGTCGCTTAATTTCTCGATTTGGCGATGTCAATTGGCCACCTTGTTCTTGTGATTTAACACCGCTGGATTATTTTCTATTGGGCCATTTGAAAGACCGGACTTAAATGAACAAACCACAAACAACTGACGCTCTTAAAGATAAAAATAGACACTGCATTGACGAGATAAGCGAAGCTTTCTTGCAAAATGTAGTTAAAAAATTTTTGAAAAGAGCGGACGTCTGCGGACGAGCTAGAGATGGACATTTGCCCGACATCATATTCCATTATTATTTTCCATATTTCCTCTTTACATTGGTTTTCTTTTCTAAAAAAAAATTGTACATCTCCATGCAGAAAATGTACTCTGGTGATCGTTCCTAAAAGGGCAGTGTGTTTTATTCTAAAAGATTCGCCCTCACTAATGGTGGAAGGGATTGCACTTTTTGCCCCGTAGAAATCGACAGTGTTGACAGTGTCCTGCAAATCTTAGCTGTCAGCTGTTAAAAACAGGGCGTTCCACTTTTTCATAAGTTGTCTTTAGTTCTAGTGAAACAACAAGTTGCGTTATTACAAGGTTGGCATGACATTTTATACATTTACCTTTCAACAGGGTGCCGTTTTGTGTGTAGAAAAGAAAACACCATTAATTTGTCAAAAAAGTGAGTTTTTAAGCCAATTTATTTCCTAACCTCAAACTTGCCCACCCTTTATAATAACACATTTTAACTAAAACCGTATTCATAAGCAATTTTTAAGTTAAAACTAAATATTTAATAATTCGATTTTGCGTGTCAATAGAAAGCTTTTTGATTTTTTTAAATATGTAGTAAAATTTAGCACTGCTTTTTTTATTTTCATGGTCAACTTAAGCAAATGAGAGATTTTTTTTTTTAATATCTTCCTTTTATTTTGCAAAAAATAATAAAGTTAAAATTATTGTTTTAAATACGAGATTTGTATGTAAAACTCACCTCTAAAGCATACCTTAAATTTAACAATCGTCTATGATACTAAAATAAAATTTTCAAACATTACACTGCTCTGCAAAAAAATTACTTTTTGTCTCGTCTTTAAATAAAACTATTTGGACTATATGGATTTTGATGTCCTAAACTCAAATCCCTTTTTTGAATTAAAGGTTCTTCTGATACATTTTTTTCTCTTGGAATAAAATTTGCTCTTGCCGGCCAAATTTTAACGTTGTAGTGTTTTTCTTTCGCCTCGCTATCCCATTCATCGCCATATATAAGCTTGACTGCACAAAAATTCGTTCAATGTTGGGTACCTGCGGTCAATTGAGAATAAAATCGGCATTTGTTAATCGATTTTCATGATTTATACCTTATTTTATTCTTGGGGTATTTAGCTCTCAGAAAAATGTGTAAAATATAAAGTATTGTCTTTTTACTTTTTTTATTGCACTTTTAAACTGAAAAAAAAAATTAATGTTGCAAGAAAAAAATTTTTTCCCCTCTGAAATTTTTGAATAATTCCAAAACGATAAAATATAGAAAAACTCTATGTTTAATTAAATTAAATATAATTTTGTTACATATCTTTTGGTGTTTTGTTTATGAAAATAGGATGAGTCGTTCTCGAGGTAGGCTGAAATATGTCTTCGTACCTGACTAATTTAGGGAGAAAAACTGCCATGCCCATAAAAAAAACTGTACGTGATGGAGAAAAACCGTAAACGGATTTGAGTTTAGGACATCAAAATCCATATAGTCCAAATAGTTTTATTTAAAGGAAGGTTTTACTGCTGAGCAGTGTTATTATTATTTAAGTGATTAAAAATTGAATGTTTTAAAAATTTATTGAAGTAGAAAAATACATTTTTAATACTTATTCTTTTTTTTCATTTGGATACATTTTAACAAAAAATTTAAGTTAAAAAATTATTTTTTTTTTTTTGGTAATGGCAATACTGATTGTACTCTAGCATACATTAAAAGACGGAATAGTAGAAAATAAAACCAAATCACTCACTTGTATACAAACTAATGCATAATTACCAACTAAAAGTGAGAAATGTGTCACATGCCAGTGAGAACGGCATCCCATCAACGTCAAACAAACATGAACTCGTAAGCTTTTGTTGTCTTACTAACACCTGCATTGCGTTTTTGTGTGTTCAGCGGCATTAGCATTATCGTCCTCACAAGTTCTGTCATAGTAATTCCTTTCCTGCATAAGTAGTGGCAACAGTATTTGAAACCCCTATTTTGATTGCAACATTAACATTTGCGTGCAAGTGTAATGTTTGTATTTATGTATGTACGTACGAGTATGTTTGTATTTCTGTCTGCATTTTTATCTATATTTTTTTTTTTTGTTATTTAGTTAAACTAAGGAAATGGCAGTATTAAAATTTACAAACCATTTTACGTATTTACGTACTATTTTTTTGTATATTTTAGTGTGTGGGTGGGATGAGGAAGAGAGGGGAAAGTGACGTGAATAATGTGTATTCGTGCGATGTGGTAGTTTTTCTCTATACAATTGAAAATTATTGATTTTCATCTTGATATATTATGCAGGTTAATTTAGTTTTACAAAATATTCGCAATATAAAAACAGACAAGAAATATCAAAAGTGTCAGAGTCAAAAACAGTCTTCTACGTTTTCATTTTTACTAAGTTGTCATCTTTAAATATTCCATGGATTTCAATTTTCTTTTTTTTTTAAGTTTGTTCTTTAGTTTCGTAGGTATATTATACTGTGTCAAAAAAGCATTACTAAAAAATTCATGACTGTCGTACAATACTGACTCGTTTCAGTCTGATCTATTCTCTACTGGTCTTTTATTATATTCTAGTAGATAACATTTGTCTGTGTGACAGATAACAGTGTTGCTTAAAAGTAATATTTTTTTGGTAATATTTGTTGATATTTTTTATACGCTAAAGTTAGCAAATTTAATAATCAGAGAAATATTAGAAGGACATTTTTAACATATTTCAAGCAAAAAAGAAAAAATTTAATACCCAAACATCACTTTATATTTCAACATACACGACTGAATAGAACAAAAGTTGTTTGCGGTAGAAGCCACTAAATCTCTTTAGTATTCATGGGTAAATGATTTCACCTCCTTAACAAGTAGATCTGTAGCACGTGATTACTCATCCTTTTTGTATGCATTATATCGAATGCAAATAGAATACGAGACTTCTTAATACTAAATAGATGTTAGCTGGTGACTTTTTTATTTTTCACTATATTTTTAAACTTTTCATTTAAAAGAGCTTTCAAATAGATTCGTAATTTTAAATATCTTTTAATGAATTTTTACACAAAATTCTTTACGCAATTTTGATATTTTCTTGACTTTGTGGATAAAATCAACTGGATCCAGTGCGCTTTCACATTATAAGACTTCTTGAGACCCCTAAAAATCAGCTCTTTCTTCCTTGATAAACTCTTGGCTTAATGCAAATCTCTTATCAGCCAGTTAAGTGGCTGAAGTGTTTCTCGTTGACTCTAAACAAACTATGAATTAGAACCCCAGTTCAATCCCTGGCCAGGAAGAGTAAATCAATTATTTTTTTTCTAATGTACACGGCATTTTACTAATGGTGTTTTCTTTTCTACACACAAAATGGCACCTTATTGAAAAGTACATATATAAAATGTCTTGCCAACCTTGTAATAATGCAACTTGTTACTTCACTAGAACTGAACACAACTTATGAAAAAGTGGAACGCCCTGTTTTCAACAACAGTTTTATAGGTCACTGTCGATTTTTACGGGGCAAAAGTGCAATGCATTCCACCCTTAGTGAGGGCGATTTTTTTAGAATCAAACACACGGCCCTTTTAGAGAGCAAAACATTTTTAAGAAACGAACACCAAAGTACATTTTCTGCATGGAAATGTACCATTGTTTTGTAGAAAAGAAAACACCATAATTGTTGTTGGTCTATTTAAGTGATGAAGCCATAATAGCACTGAATACTAAGAGCTGTTTCGGCAGCGATTGATATTGTTCCCAACTTTCCCCGGAGGGTACGTTTTGTCATCTTGGTGATATCCACACCTTGGTGCTGTGCCTTCTGGCGAAAAGGGTAATTGTCTTTTCCAGACATTACCTTTTGTTAATTATCCATAAAACATATATGTATGTTGCTACCCAATCTATGAAACAACAGAGCAACGGAAAGTAGAAAACGGAAGAAGGGTAACCTATTTTAGTCTGGTAGAAGGTGAAAAGGCACCTAAGGTATTCCTCAAAGTCAATAATGACTAAATCCTTAGGGGTTTTCTCTCAAGGCTTGACCAGTAACTTAAACTGGTGCCACGGGAGCCGGTAAGCCCCACAGGAGTGTCTATGGAGGTAGAGAGAGTATAGTTCCTATATTGGACAAACACATTGCCAAGCTATATTGCAAGATACATATCTGTTCTCTTGGGGATGGATATGCTGGCAGCCCACATGTAGTACGGGAGTCCACGTGTTGGCAGTGGTTGCTACCAAAAGCTGGGAGAGGTATTGGTTTAAGGACTGATGCTCGACCAGTGCTATTGGCTGACTGGAATTTATGGCTCGATTATGGATTGCAACTGAACTTCAGTTGCGTTGGCAGTCGGCAACTTAAAATTTGTGGTTGCCAGAAAAGCACTGAATAGAAACTGAAACTGGCAGCTCTCAGTTGCCATAATACAATTTTCAGCAACTGACAACTCAACTGGGGTTCGGTTGCCATCCAATAAAAAGTAAATCCTTAGGGGTATTCTTTCAAGGCTTGAACAGTAACCTAAACTGATACCACGGGAGCCTGCAAGCCCCACAAGAGTGTCTACGGGGGTAGAGAATGTTGTTCGATATTGGACACACGTTTGCGATATGATATTGCGAGATGCTTATCTTTTCTCTAGGAAAATAGATATGCTATTTATTTTTTTAGGACCAGCAGTCCATTATGAAAGAACTCAAGGAGAGGGATAGAGTATAGAAGATAGATGTTGCAAATTTGTAAGGCTTAACTCTTTTACAACTCTGCCTTGCGCATTATTTAGGCAGGCATTTTTTTTAATTGTTTTATCTCGCCGATATTTCTGCTAACCGACGAAGGAGGGCGGTGTTGTGTACATTAGCTTGGATAGCATCAATCGCTGTCGGAACAGTTTTTTACTGACCAGTGGTATGCCTTCATCACGTAAATAGTCCGACAACAATTAATACAATGTCTCATTAATGTATATTAGAGAAATTGATAATGTTGATTGACTTGCTCTCGCCAGGGTTTGAAGCCAGGCCCCAAGTCATTGTTTGCTTAGTAGTCAACGCGTTAACCACTTCAGCCAATAACACCCTCAAAGCTATTGGCATACTCCTCCTCCTTGAGAATGGGTATGCTGGCAGCCGTAATAGCAGGTTCCCATATTAATCTGTAACAAAACTTGTTCCCAGCTAATATAACCCACAGCGTCCTCCCACGTCAGTCAGCAGAATCGTCGGAAATGTAAAAACAAGGTTAATGCGTCGCGTCTACTTAACACGAACTTAAGCGCCTGAATAATTAAAATATTAATATTTAGATAATTTATGATCTTTACCTACTTCTTGTTTCAATTTATAAGGTTTTCCAATAGGGATGATATGATTTTGAAGTGACGTTTCGGCCATTTGTAATATGTCGTGATCTGTCATTTGTTTTTCATTGTATTCAGTAGTGAGATTTATGCCAGAACAACGTTTACAAACTATTCAGTTTTATTATCAAAATAATCGTTCTCCAATTGAAACTTTTCGTGCGCTTTTGCCATTTTATGGTCGTAATAATCTTCCAAGTGTGCTCGCTATTCGTCGAATTGTTGAAAATTTTGAGCGTACATTTTCTTTACATCATGTTCAACTGCCAATAAGACAAAGAACCGCTCGAAGTAATGCAAATGCTGCTGCCGTTCAGGCAAGTGTTGCTGAAGACCGCAATTTGTCGATCCCAAGACGTTCTCAACATCGTTACTGTCAGTGGAGAGCGGTATAGATCGATGATAACCAACTTTTTATAGCTGAAATTGGAAGAAGTTGATTTTGACAACATTTGGTTCTAACAAGACGGGGCTACGTGCCACACAGCAAATGCAACAATTGAATTATTGCGAGAAAAGTTTGGAGATTCGATTTTTTCAAGAAATTGTGATTTAACACCATTCGACTATTTCTTATGGGGTTATTTGAAGTCATTGTGGGTCTTTCGAAATAAACCAGACTCTCTTCAAGCTTTACAAGTCAATATTGAACGTGCCATCATTCATGACATACGACTTGATTTAGTGGAAAAAGTGCTCGAAAATTGGGTTCATCGAAGTCGTTCCTGCAGAAGAAGTCGTGGAGACCATTTGAATGACGTTTTATTTGAAACTTAATTGTATCGATTGTACTTCACATTAAATAAAAAACTTTTGAATTTCCTTAACAATAAGTGTGTGTTTTTTTAAAGAAATCATATCACTCTTATTGGAAAACCTTTTTATGGATTTTTTGTGCATTTCTGGTCTTGAACATGGTCAGTCATATGTTTCTAATTGATAATTAAAAACTAAAAGTAAGAAAAAAAAATATTTTTTTTTTCCGAAAATTTGTGGTATTGAGCACAGGCAGCTTAAGTGAATTGTTTAAATTACATTTCTACTCAAGTTTTTAAGTACAACTCGTACCCAATTTTTTACGATCTTTTTTTGAGTAAAAATATCAAATATTTAATGAATTTTATTAAGGAAATAAATATTAAAAACATGATTTAAGTATTTTGGGATTGAATAATCTGTACTTTAATCACACTTGTTGTAGGTGATTGAAAAAAATCCGCACTTATTTGAGTACGTTTGGGATTCGTTTTTCGTTTGCTCACCACTGTATGAAATATTAAATATTAAGTTTAAAGAAAAAAGGAGACATAAAACAGAATAGAAAGTAGAAGAAGCAGAACATACATACAGACATACATACATGTATGCACAAGTATTTCATATATTTCGTGAAATATTTTTTTTTCGCTTTTAGCAATGAAGAAAGCTCTGAAAACCAAGGCAGGTACATTGATCAACTTCTTTCCTATTGAGTCTCGAGTCAGTGGAAACTAAATGGTTGTTGTCCTACCGACCGAGTGAAATGGGAAATTAACGCATATCTGTAGATGAAAAACCTTGAAAATTTATTTATTATAAAATTTAATTATGACTGCTGCCTGTAGCTCCCAAACGGATCAAACACTGATTAATGTTGAATAAGTAATTGGTTTTATTTATTTTACTTTAGTACTTGAAGTTGTTTTTCTTTTAAATTTTTATATATTTTTTAAATGAGCTGCTACACAAAATAAAATACATAAAATGAAATGAAAAGAAAACAATAAATTTATGGCAATCAAATAAAATAAAATAAACTAAAAGAAAAAAAAACTCTATCAAGGAATGGAAACAAAACGAAATACTTGAGTATTGAGAAACCTAAAGCTTTTTTTTAAATGATTGTATTAAAACTTTTGGTGTGTTTAATCTAGCAAAGAAGTTCTTAAAGAAATTTTTTATATGACTTGATATCAGCGTTTAATAAAAATAAACATACTGATGGTTGGTTGGGTCAAGGGAGTTTGAAAGGCAAAGTTTTCCAACTTTTGGAGGCTTTATTTTGAAGGGTGTAAAATGAAATTAAAAAAAAGAACAAGTTTTATTATCGTGCTGTTAGTTTTTTTATAAACTTTTAGTATTTTAAGTCAATAGCACGTAGCATGCCTATAAAAAAAATTTTATAATTCTTTAAATAATGTGTGTAAAGATAAATATGCCGAGTTAAATATGTTTTACGTAAGAGCTTACGTCATGACTTAGACTATGTAAACAAAACCTTAGATTTCAGTAAAGGCACAAACGGCCAAATTCCCGTAGAGCTCATCAAAATTTACACAATTTTAATTTTTAAAATTTTATACAAAAATTCTCAAATACAATTGAGAAATCGGACTTGAGTAGTCTATAAGTATGGACCCTTGGCTTTAATTTCCCATTGGTCCAAATGAGTGACAAACAAAAATTGCCAAATTCCCGTAGAGCTCATCAAAATTTACACAATTTTAATTTTTAAAATGTTTTAGAAAAATTCTCAAATACAATTGAGAAATCGGACTTATGTAGTCTGTAAGTATGGACCCTTAGCTTTAATTTCCCATTGGTCCAAATGAGTGACAAAAAAAATTGCCAAATTCCCGTAAAACTCATCAAAATTTACACAATTTTAATTTTTAAAATTTTTTAGAAAAATTCTCAAATACAATTGAGAAATCGGACTTATGTAGTCTATAAGTATGGACCCTTGGCTTTAATTTCCCATTGGTCTAAATGAGTGACAAACAAAAATGTGCCCACCAATGACCAAATTCCCGTAGAGCTCATCAAAATTTACACAATTTTAATTTTTAAAATTTTTTAGAAAAATTCTCAAATACAATTGAGAAATCGGACTTATGTAGTCTGTAAGTATGGACCCTTAGCTTTAATTTCCCATTGGTCCAAATGAGTGACAAACAAAAATGTGCCCACAAATTGCCAAATTCCCGTAGAGCTCATCAAAATTTACACAATTTTAATTTTTAAATCTTTTTAGAAAAATTCTCAAATGCAATTGAGAAATCAGACTTAAGTAGTCCATAAGTATTGACCCTTGGCTTTAATTTCCCATTGGTCCAAATGAGTGGCAAACAAAAATGTGCCCACAAATGACCAAATTCCCGTAGAGCTCATCAAAATTTACACAATTTTAATTTTTAAAATTTTTTAGAAAAATTCTCAAATACAATTGAGAAATCGGACTTATGTAGTCTATAAGTATTGACCCTTGGCTTTAATTTCCCATTGGTCCAAATGAGTGACAAACAAAAATGTGCCCACAAATAACCAAATTCCCGTAGAGCTTATCAAAATTTACACAATTTTAATTTTTAAAATTTTTTAGAAAAATTCTCAAATACAATTGAGAAATCGGACTTATGTAGTCTGTAAGTATGGACCCTTGGCTTTAATTTCCCATTCGTCCAAATGATTGACAAACAAAAATGTGCCCACAAATAACCAAATTCCCGTAGAGATCATACAAAGTTGTCCCGACTAAACATATACAACTTTTGAGTTAAATATGTCATGACAATAAGCTCTTATGTAAAACATATTTAACTCGGCATATTTATCTTCACACACATTAAATAAAATTATTTGTAACTAAACTGTACGAATCAAATCATTACGTTGATACAAAAAAAATATCATTAATGGAATAAAACATATTTATGTGAAACACTTTTCATTACAATAATGTAGAACAAGTATAAAAATATTATGGCTCGAGTTCAAATCCAGACATCGGAAATGATTTTTTTTTTTTTTTTTTTTTGTATTATTAACTTTTCTTATATTTTTCAATTCTTGTTACATTGAAAAATCACACTAGAAAAAATGAAATGAAAAATTAATTTGAGTTTAAAATTATTGTGGTAGAAAGCCAATTTAAAAATTCCTTTGATGTTATGGGGATTACAAATTAAGTTAGGCATTTTTATTCGAACTGAGTGGTGTTTAATCAAAGAAATTTTAATTTGTCAGGCTTAAGTTCGTTTTCTCTAAATCTATTGTATATATTCATTAAAAAGAAAAATCTAGAAGCTCTTAATAATTGAACATACAAAGAAAAATTAGACTGCGTGGAGGGTTGAACTGACATCAAGATGTTTAATTTAATTTCTAAAAAAATAAATTTAGAGAAACCGAACTTAAGCCTGACAAAAAAAAATTTTCTTTGATTAAATTAGAAGAAAATTTTTACCAGAAACTAATTCAGTGTTTATCCAAATAATGAATAAAAAATGTCGACTTTTGGTGTTAGTTGAAGTCCCTATTAACAGTGTTTTGGTGGTGCAGTTCCTAGCTATGTGGTTGGTGACCTAGATGAACACTTTTAATATCTGTGTTTTTCACTTAAGCTGCTCTTCCTGTACATACGTATGACGATGCTGACTTTTCTGATGACAGCTGGGCACTGCAACGTCCGGAGTCTGCTTTTTTTTGTGGTTGATTTTATTTAGAAGAAAAATTCTTTAAAAAGGAAAAATATTTATTTTAAACTCTTGTGTTTTTGCAAAATAAAATGTAAACACAAAATAGCTGATCAATATTTTCCCTCTCCCTTATTTAATTATTCCTCGGCTTTTTGGAATGGCAGAACTTTTAATTACCCGGCAAAATGAATTGCCGGGCGAATTAATTTTCCCTCAAATATTTAGAATTGAGCTGATGATATTTAAATATTTGTGGTTAAACTTTTCTAGAAGCATTGTGATTCCCAAATCAAGTCATTCATTAAACACACGTTTAGTATTAAATGTCAAATTCAATTAAACATGTATTTTATTGCACAAGATTTCTTTTTTTAATTTATTTATTTTTTAGTGTTGGAACATTTAAATAAGATTATACGTCAGATTGATTAAGATGGGACAAAATGGCAAATTGTCTAATTTTGTCTAATTGTTTTATTGGTTTGTGGACTGTCTTATAAACGTTTTACGTATTGAAGAGTGACTGACGTCTTGTGAGATCCTACGTGTATTGATTGCTGCAAATGACAAATTAATCAATTTTTTTTCTTTTTCCGTAAAATGGAACTTATGGTGTTTGTTTGTCTACAAAAAAATGGTACATCTTTATGCAGTAAATGTACTTTGGTATTGGTTTCTTAAAAATGTTTAGCTCTCTAAAAGGGGCAGTGTGTTTGATTGTAAAAAAATCGCCCTCACTAATGGTGGAAGGCAATGCCCTTTATGCCCCGTAAAAATCGACAGTGTTGATAGTGTCCTGTAAAACTTAGCTGTCAGCTGTTGAAAACAGGGCGTTCAACTTTTTCATAAGTTGTGTTAAATAAAGTATTCTTTACCAGGTTTTTGACTATGATTTAACATACTTTTGCTTCAGAGGGTGGGCTCAGTTAAGTTCAGCTGTTAGAATTTGTTAGCTTTTCCTAAAATTTCTTTCATAATATATAATTTTATATTTTAATGTACGAGGGTGGGTCAAAAACTATATGCCTTGTTTAAATGAAACATATGCTTTTTATACTAAACAAATCGCTTTATTTATTAACATAGATGGCGGTTACACTACGCAACTTTTATGCATGCATGCAACTCTCTTTTCTCAAAGGGAAATACAGAGAAGAAATATAAATTTAATACATTTCTATTTCAACAGTCTCACTTAAAATAAAAATTGCATGCAACAAATTTAACTAGCAAAGATAGAAACCAATACGTTAGTCAAGACCATTTTGCAGTTAACAGAGGACTGTTAAACAGTTAACAGCCTTATTAAAAGTAGATTAAACTCTATTAGGATAAAGATTAGCTATCATAATGTGGGATATGGATACACATCATTAGTTTTTACATGATAACCACTAATCTTCTTTAGAAATTTTTTCCTATGAAAATTTCAAACCCCATTTTTTTACAGTTTCAAAATTATATCAGACATCGCAGTGGCTACGCCTCCTACAGATTACAGTTTTCTCATAATAAACTTTATCCTAAATGAGTTTCATTAACTTGTACTTAAGTTATAAACACATAGACCACAGCAGACTTCACAACAGCAGTCTTCAAATGCAGTAAGCTTCAATTGCTGCCATGTAGTTAGCTACTGAATTATTTTGAGAACGACAGCAGCTGACAAATGAACTTGAAGTTTCGATATTATTTTTCAATATTTGTTTTACTACATATTTCAGAGCTGCCACATAAATATTTCACAAGAATAAAAATGAAATTACCAGCTCAAAACGTTATAATATTGAGTAAAAATATAAAAGCACATCAATATATTTATTTATATTAATTTTGTTATGTTATTTTCGGTTAAATAACACAAAATATTTTTAGCTCTCATTGCTGTAACATTTATATTATATTGGCAGCTTTGTATCAGCTTATTGCTGCTTATGGAAATAGAAATTAGTCTAATTTGGCAGCAACAGCAAAACTGCTGCTTCGCTGTCGTCAAAATAATCAATTTCATATAAACTCTTGTGTTTTATTTTTGACACATTGCTGCTTGCTGCTCGCTGTGGTCTATGTGTTTATAGCTTTACGCTGTTATTTGTTTAACAGTGGTTAAGTGCAAAATGGACTTGACTAAGTGTTTGGTTTCTGTCTTTGCTAGTAAAATTTATTTATGTGTGTGAAGATAAATTTAAATTTAACTAGCAAAGATTTCAACCAAAAATTTTAGTCAAGCCAATTTTGCAGTTAACAGAGCACTGTTAAGCACTTAACAGTTTCTGTAAAAGTTGATGAAACTCATTTCGGATGAATATAAGTGGTCATTATGGAAAAATGGTGATGTATAGGAATATCACACTATACACAAATGGTAGTCCAGGGGGTCGACTATCATGCAGAAAAGGTGAGATATCTGTAATAATCTTGGGACTTTAAAAAAATGCAAATTTAAATTTTCATATGAAAAAAATTTCTGGAGGAGATTAGTGGTTTTTATGGAAAAATGGTGATGTATAGGAATATCACACTATACACAAATGGTAGTCCAGGGGGTCCCCTATCATGCAGAAAAGGTGAGATATCTGTAATAATCTTGGGACTTTAAAAAAATGCGGATTTAAAAAAAAAATTCTGGACAAGATTAGTGGTTTTTATGGCAAAATGGTGATGTATAGGAATATCACACTATACACAAATGGTAGTCCAGGGGGTCCCCTATCATGCAGAAAAGGTGAGATATCTGTAATAATCTTGGGAATTTAAAAAAATGCAAATTTAAATTTTCATATGAAAAAAATTTCTGGAGGAGATTAGTGGTTTTTATGGAAAAATGGTGATGTATAGGAATATCACACTATACACAAATGGTAGTCCAGGGGGTCGACTATCATGCAGAAAAGGTGAGATATCTGTAATAATCTTGGGACTTTAAAAAAATGCGGATTTAAAAAAAATTTCTGGAGGAGATTAGTGGATTTTATGGAAAAATGGTGATGTATAGGAATATCACACTATACACAAATGGTAGTCCAGGGGGTCAACTATCATGCAGAAAAGGTGAGATATCTGTAATAATCTTGGGACTTTAAAAAAATGCAAATTTAAATTTTCATATGAAAAAAATTTCTGGAGGAGATTAGTGGATTTTATGGAAAAATGGTGATGTATAGGAATATCACACTATACACAAATGGTATTCCAGGGGGTCGACTATCATGCAGAAAAGGTGAGATATCTGTAATAATCTTGGGACTTTAAAAAAATGCAAATTTAAATTTTCATATGAAAAAAATTTCTGGAGGAGATTAGTGGATTTTATGGAAAAATGGTGATGTATAGGAATATCACACTATACACAAATGGTATTCCAGGGGGTCGACTATCATGCAGAAAAGGTGAGATATCTGTAATAATCTTGGGACTTTAAAAAAATGCAAATTTAAATTTTCATATGAAAAAAATTTCTGGAGGAGATTAGTGGTTTTTATGGAAAAATGGTGATGTATAGGAATATCACACTATACACAAATGGTAGTCCAGGGGGTCCCCTATCATGCAGAAAAGGTGAGATATCTGTAATAATCTTGGGACTTTAAAAAAATGCAAATTTAAATTTTCATATGAAAAAAATTTCTGGAGGAGATTAGTGGTTTTTATGGAAAAATGGTGATGTATAGGAATATCACACTATACACAAATGGTAGTCCAGGGGGTCCCCTATCATGCAGAAAAGGTGAGATATCTGTAATAATCTTGGGACTTTAAAAAAATGCGGATTTAAAAAAAAATTCTGGACAAGATTAGTGGTTTTTATGGCAAAATGGTGATGTATAGGAATATCACACTATACACAAATGGTAGTCCAGGGGGTCCCCTATCATGCAGAAAAGGTGAGATATCTGTAATAATCTTGGGAATTTAAAAAAATGCAAATTTAAATTTTCATATGAAAAAAATTTCTGGAGGAGATTAGTGGATTTTATGGAAAAATGGTGATGTATAGGAATATCACACTATACACAAATGGTAGTCCAGGGGGTCGACTATCATGCAGAAAAGGTGAGATATCTGTAATAATCTTGGGACTTTAAAAAAATGCGGATTTAAAAAAAATTTCTGGAGGAGATTAGTGGATTTTATGGAAAAATGGTGATGTATAGGAATATCACACTATACACAAATGGTAGTCCAGGGGGTCAACTATCATGCAGAAAAGGTGAGATATCTGTAATAATCTTGGGACTTTAAAAAAATGCAAATTTAAATTTTCATATGAAAAAAATTTCTGGAGGAGATTAGTGGATTTTATGGAAAAATGGTGATGTATAGGAATATCACACTATACACAAATGGTATTCCAGGGGGTCGACTATCATGCAGAAAAGGTGAGATATCTGTAATAATCTTGGGACTTTAAAAAAATGCAAATTTAAATTTTCATATGAAAAAAATTTCTGGAGGAGATTAGTGGATTTTATGGAAAAATGGTGATGTATAGGAATATCACACTATACACAAATGGTATTCCAGGGGGTCGACTATCATGCAGAAAAGGTGAGATATCTGTAATAATCTTGGGACTTTAAAAAAATGCAAATTTAAATTTTCATATGAAAAAAATTTCTGGAGGAGATTAGTGGTTTTTATGGAAAAATGGTGATGTATAGGAATATCACACTATACACAAATGGTAGTCCAGGGGGTCCCCTATCATGCAGAAAAGGTGAGATATCTGTAATAATCTTGGGACTTTAAAAAAATGCAAATTTAAATTTTCATATGAAAAAAATTTCTGGAGGAGATTAGTGGTTTTTATGGAAAAATGGTGATGTATAGGAATATCACACTATACACAAATGGTAGTCCAGGGGGTCCCCTATCATGCAGAAAAGGTGAGATATCTGTAATAATCTTGGGACTTTAAAAAAATGCGGATTTAAAAAAAAATTCTGGACAAGATTAGTGGTTTTTATGGCAAAATGGTGATGTATAGGAATATCACACTATACACAAATGGTAGTCCAGGGGGTCCCCTATCATGCAGAAAAGGTGAGATATCTGTAATAATCTTGGGAATTTAAAAAAATGCAAATTTAAATTTTCATATGAAAAAAATTTCTGGAGGAGATTAGTGGATTTTATGGAAAAATGGTGATGTATAGGAATATCACACTATACACAAATGGTAGTCCAGGGGGTCGACTATCATGCAGAAAAGGTGAGATATCTGTAATAATCTTGGGACTTTAAAAAAATGCAAATTTAAATTTTCATATGAAAAAAATTTCTGGAGGAGATTAGTGGATTTTATGGAAAAATGGTGATGTATAGGAATATCACACTATACACAAATGGTATTCCAGGGGGTCGACTATCATGCAGAAAAGGTGAGATATCTGTAATAATCTTGGGACTTTAAAAAAATGCGGATTTAAATTTTCGTATGAAAAAAATTTCTGGAGGAGATTAGTGGTTTTTATGGAAAAATGGTGATGTATAGGAATATCACACTATACACAAATGGTATTCCAGGGGGTCGACTATCATGCAGAAAAGGTGAGATATCTGTAATAATCTTGGGACTTTAAAAAAATGCAAATTTAAATTTTCATATGAAAAAAATTTCTGGAGGAGATTAGTGGTTTTTATGGAAAAATGGTGATGTATAGGAATATCACACTATACACAAATGGTAGTCCAGGGGGTCAACTATCATGCAGAGAAGGTGAGATATCTGTAATAATCTTGGGACTTTAAAAAAATGCGGATTTAAATTTTCGTATGAAAAAAATTTCTGGAGGAGATTAGTGGGTTTTATGGAAAAATGGTGATGTATAGGAATATCACACTATACACAAATGGTAGTCCAGGGGGTCAACTATCATGCAGAAAAGGTGAGATATCTGTAATAATCTTGGGACTTTAAAAAAATGCAAATTTAAATTTTCATATGAAAAAAATTTCTGGAGGAGATTAGTGGATTTTATGGAAAAATGGTGATGTATAGGAATATCACACTATACACAAATGGTATTCCAGGGGGTCGACTATCATGCAGAAAAGGTGAGATATCTGTAATAATCTTGGGACTTTAAAAAAATGCAAATTTAAATTTTCGTATGAAAAAAATTTCTGGAGGAGATTAGTGGATTTTATGGAAAAATGGTGATATATAGGAATATCACACTATACACAAATGGTAGTCCAGGGGGTCAACTATCATGCAGAAAAGGTGAGATATCTGTAATAATCTTGGGACTTTAAAAAAATGCGGATTTAAATTTTCGTATGAAAAAAATTTCTGGAGGAGATTAGTGGGTTTTATGGAAAAATGGTGATGTATAGGAATATCACACTATACACAAATGGTAGTCCAGGGGGTCGACTATCATGCAGAAAAGGTGAGATATCTGTAATAATCTTGGGACTTTAAAAAAATGCGGATTTAAAAAAAATTTCTGGAGGAGATTAGTGGATTTTATGGAAAAATGGTGATGTATAGGAATATCACACTATACACAAATGGTAGTCCAGGGGGTCGACTATCATGCAGAAAAGGTGAGATATCTGTAATAATCTTGGGACTTTAAAAAAATGCGGATTTAAAAAAAATTTCTGGAGGAGATTAGTGGATTTTATGGAAAAATGGTGATGTATAGGAATATCACACTATACACAAATGGTAGTCCAGGGGGTCAACTATCATGCAGAAAAGGTGAGATATCTGTAATAATCTTGGGAATTTAAAAAAATGCAAATTTAAATTTTCATATGAAAAAAATTTCTGGAGGAGATTAGTGGATTTTATGGAAAAATGGTGATGTATAGGAATATCACACTATACACAAATGGTAGTCCAGGGGGTCGACTATCATGCAGAAAAGGTGAGATATCTCTAATAATCTTGGGACTTTAAAAAAATGCAAATTTAAATTTTCATATGAAAAAAATTTCTGGAGGAGATTAGTGGATTTTATGGAAAAATGGTGATGTATAGGAATATCACACTATACACAAATGGTATTGGGTCGACTATCATGCAGAAAAGGTGAGATATCTGTAATAATCTTGGGACTTTAAAAAAATGCAAATTTAAATTTTCATATGAAAAAAATTTCTGGAGGAGATTAGTGGATTTTATGGAAAAATGGTGATGTATAGGAATATCACACTATACACAAATGGTATTCCAGGGGGTCCCCTATCATGCAGAAAAGGTGAGATATCTGTAATAATCTTGGGACTTTAAAAAAATGCAAATTTAAATTTTCATATGAAAAAAATTTCTGGAGGAGATTAGTGGTTTTTATGGAAAAATGGTGATGTATAGGAATATCACACTATACACAAATGGTAGTCCAGGGGGTCCCCTATCATGCAGAAAAGGTGAGATATCTGTAATAATCTTGGGACTTTAAAAAAATGCGGATTTAAAAAAAAATTCTGGACAAGATTAGTGGTTTTTATGGCAAAATGGTGATGTATAGGAATATCACACTATACACAAATGGTAGTCCAGGGGGTCCCCTATCATGCAGAAAAGGTGAGATATCTGTAATAATCTTGGGAATTTAAAAAAATGCAAATTTAAATTTTCATATGAAAAAAATTTCTGGAGGAGATTAGTGGATTTTATGGAAAAATGGTGATGTATAGGAATATCACACTATACACAAATGGTAGTCCAGGGGGTCAACTATCATGCAGAGAAGGTGAGATATCTGTAATAATCTTGGGACTTTAAAAAAATGCGGATTTAAATTTTCGTATGAAAAAAATTTCTGGAGGAGATTAGTGGGTTTTATGGAAAAATGGTGATGTATAGGAATATCACACTATACACAAATGGTAGTCCAGGGGGTCAACTATCATGCAGAAAAGGTGAGATATCTGTAATAATCTTGGGACTTTAAAAAAATGCAAATTTAAATTTTCATATGAAAAAAATTTCTGGAGGAGATTAGTGGATTTTATGGAAAAATGGTGATGTATAGGAATATCACACTATACACAAATGGTATTCCAGGGGGTCGACTATCATGCAGAAAAGGTGAGATATCTGTAATAATCTTGGGACTTTAAAAAAATGCAAATTTAAATTTTCATATGAAAATTTAAATTTGCATTTTTTTAAAGTCCCAAGATTATTACAGATATCTCACCTTTTCTGCATGATAGGGGACCCCCTGGACTACCATTTGTGTATAGTGTGATATTCCTATACATCACCATTTTTCCATAAAAACCACTAATCTCCTCCAGAAATTTTTTTCATATGAAAATTTAAATTTGCATTTTTTTAAAGTCCCAAGATTATTACAGATATCTCACCTTTTCTGCATGATAGTTGACCCCTTGGACTACCATTTGTGTATAGTGTGATATTCCTATACATCACCATTTTTCCATAAAACCCACTAATCTCCTCCAGAAATAATTTTCATATGAAAATTTAAATTTGCATTTTTTTAAAGTCCCAAGATTATTACAGATATCTCACCTTTTCTGCATGATAGTCGACCCCCTGGACTACCATTTGTGTATAGTGTGATATTCCTATACATCACCATTTTTCCATAAAACCCACTAATCTCCTCCAGAAATTTTTTTCATATGAAAATTTAAATTTGCATTTTTTTAAAGTCCCAAGATTATTACAGATATCTCACCTTTTCTGCATGATAGTCGACCCCCTGGAATACCATTTGTGTATAGTGTGATATTCCTATACATCACCATTTTTCCATAAAATCCACTAATCTCCTCCAGAAATTTTTTTCATATGAAAATTTAAATTTGCATTTTTTTAAAGTCCCAAGATTATTACAGATATCTCACCTTTTCTGCATGATAGTTGACCCCCTGGACTACCATTTGTGTATAGTGTGATATTCCTATACATCACCATTTTTCCATAAAATCCACTAATCTCCTCCAGAAATTTTTTTTAAATCCGCATTTTTTTAAAGTCCCAAGATTATTACAGATATCTCACCTTTTCTGCATGATAGTCGACCCCCTGGACTACCATTTGTGTATAGTGTGATATTCCTATACATCACCATTTTTCCATAAAATCCACTAATCTCCTCCAGAAATTTTTTTCATATGAAAATTTAAATTTGCATTTTTTTAAATTCCCAAGATTATTACAGATATCTCACCTTTTCTGCATGATAGGGGACCCCCTGGACTACCATTTGTGTATAGTGTGATATTCCTATACATCACCATTTTGCCATAAAAACCACTAATCTTGTCCAGAATTTTTTTTTAAATCCGCATTTTTTTAAAGTCCCAAGATTATTACAGATATCTCACCTTTTCTGCATGATAGGGGACCCCCTGGACTACCATTTGTGTATAGTGTGATATTCCTATACATCACCATTTTTCCATAAAAACCACTAATCTCCTCCAGAAATTTTTTTCATATGAAAATTTAAATTTGCATTTTTTTAAAGTCCCAAGATTATTACAGATATCTCACCTTTTCTGCATGATAGGGGACCCCCTGGACTACCATTTGTGTATAGTGTGATATTCCTATACATCACCATTTTTCCATAAAAACCACTAATCTCCTCCAGAAATTTTTTTCATATGAAAATTTAAATTTGCATTTTTTTAAAGTCCCAAGATTATTACAGATATCTCACCTTTTCTGCATGATAGTCGACCCCCTGGAATACCATTTGTGTATAGTGTGATATTCCTATACATCACCATTTTTCCATAAAATCCACTAATCTCCTCCAGAAATTTTTTTCATATGAAAATTTAAATTTGCATTTTTTTAAAGTCCCAAGATTATTACAGATATCTCACCTTTTCTGCATGATAGTTGACCCCCTGGACTACCATTTGTGTATAGTGTGATATTCCTATACATCACCATTTTTCCATAAAACCCACTAATCTCCTCCAGAAATTTTTTTCATACGAAAATTTAAATCCGCATTTTTTTAAAGTCCCAAGATTATTACAGATATCTCACCTTCTCTGCATGATAGTTGACCCCCTGGACTACCATTTGTGTATAGTGTGATATTCCTATACATCACCATTTTTCCATAAAATCCACTAATCTCCTCCAGAAATTTTTTTCATATGAAAATTTAAATTTGCATTTTTTTAAATTCCCAAGATTATTACAGATATCTCACCTTTTCTGCATGATAGGGGACCCCCTGGACTACCATTTGTGTATAGTGTGATATTCCTATACATCACCATTTTGCCATAAAAACCACTAATCTTGTCCAGAATTTTTTTTTAAATCCGCATTTTTTTAAAGTCCCAAGATTATTACAGATATCTCACCTTTTCTGCATGATAGGGGACCCCCTGGACTACCATTTGTGTATAGTGTGATATTCCTATACATCACCATTTTTCCATAAAAACCACTAATCTCCTCCAGAAATTTTTTTCATATGAAAATTTAAATTTGCATTTTTTTAAAGTCCCAAGATTATTACAGATATCTCACCTTTTCTGCATGATAGGGGACCCCCTGGACTACCATTTGTGTATAGTGTGATATTCCTATACATCACCATTTTTCCATAAAAACCACTAATCTCCTCCAGAAATTTTTTTCATATGAAAATTTAAATTTGCATTTTTTTAAAGTCCCAAGATTATTACAGATATCTCACCTTTTCTGCATGATAGTCGACCCCCTGGAATACCATTTGTGTATAGTGTGATATTCCTATACATCACCATTTTTCCATAAAATCCACTAATCTCCTCCAGAAATTTTTTTCATATGAAAATTTAAATTTGCATTTTTTTAAAGTCCCAAGATTATTACAGATATCTCACCTTTTCTGCATGATAGTCGACCCCCTGGAATACCATTTGTGTATAGTGTGATATTCCTATACATCACCATTTTTCCATAAAATCCACTAATCTCCTCCAGAAATTTTTTTCATATGAAAATTTAAATTTGCATTTTTTTAAAGTCCCAAGATTATTACAGATATCTCACCTTTTCTGCATGATAGTTGACCCCCTGGACTACCATTTGTGTATAGTGTGATATTCCTATACATCACCATTTTTCCATAAAATCCACTAATCTCCTCCAGAAATTTTTTTTAAATCCGCATTTTTTTAAAGTCCCAAGATTATTACAGATATCTCACCTTTTCTGCATGATAGTCGACCCCCTGGACTACCATTTGTGTATAGTGTGATATTCCTATACATCACCATTTTTCCATAAAACCCACTAATCTCCTCCAGAAATTTTTTTCATACGAAAATTTAAATCCGCATTTTTTTAAAGTCCCAAGATTATTACAGATATCTCACCTTTTCTGCATGATAGTCGACCCCCTGGAATACCATTTGTGTATAGTGTGATATTCCTATACATCACCATTTTTCCATAAAATCCACTAATCTCCTCCAGAAATTTTTTTCATATGAAAATTTAAATTTGCATTTTTTTAAAGTCCCAAGATTATTACAGATATCTCACCTTTTCTGCATGATAGTCGACCCCCTGGAATACCATTTGTGTATAGTGTGATATTCCTATACATCACCATTTTTCCATAAAATCCACTAATCTCCTCCAGAAATTTTTTTCATATGAAAATTTAAATTTGCATTTTTTTAAAGTCCCAAGATTATTACAGATATCTCACCTTTTCTGCATGATAGTCGACCCCCTGGACTACCATTTGTGTATAGTGTGATATTCCTATACATCACCATTTTTCCATAAAATCCACTAATCTCCTCCAGAAATTTTTTTTAAATCCGCATTTTTTTAAAGTCCCAAGATTATTACAGATATCTCACCTTTTCTGCATGATAGTCGACCCCCTGGACTACCATTTGTGTATAGTGTGATATTCCTATACATCACCATTTTTCCATAAAATCCACTAATCTCCTCCAGAAATTTTTTTTAAATCCGCATTTTTTTAAAGTCCCAAGATTATTACAGATATCTCACCTTTTCTGCATGATAGTCGACCCCCTGGACTACCATTTGTGTATAGTGTGATATTCCTATACATCACCATTTTTCCATAAAACCCACTAATCTCCTCCAGAAATTTTTTTCATACGAAAATTTAAATCCGCATTTTTTTAAAGTCCCAAGATTATTACAGATATCTCACCTTTTCTGCATGATAGTTGACCCCCTGGACTACCATTTGTGTATAGTGTGATATTCCTATATATCACCATTTTTCCATAAAATCCACTAATCTCCTCCAGAAATTTTTTTCATACGAAAATTTAAATCCGCATTTTTTTAAAGTCCCAAGATTATTACAGATATCTCACCTTTTCTGCATGATAGTTGACCCCCTGGACTACCATTTGTGTATAGTGTGATATTCCTATACATCACCATTTTTCCATAAAATCCACTAATCTCCTCCAGAAATTTTTTTTAAATCCGCATTTTTTTAAAGTCCCAAGATTATTACAGATATCTCACCTTTTCTGCATGATAGTTGACCCCCTGGACTACCATTTGTGTATAGTGTGATATTCCTATACATCACCATTTTTCCATAAAATCCACTAATCTCCTCCAGAAATTTTTTTTAAATCCGCATTTTTTAAAGTCCCAAGATTATGACAGATATCTCACCTTTTCTGCATGATAGTCGACCCCCTGGACTACCATTTGTGTATAGTTTGATATTCCTATACATCACCATTTTTCCATAAAATCCACTAATCTCCTCCAGAAATTTTTTTTAAATCCGCATTTTTTTAAAGTCCCAAGATTATTACAGATATCTCACCTTTTCTGCATGATAGTCGACCCCCTGGACTACCATTTGTGTATAGTGTGATATTCCTATACATCACCATTTTTCCATAAAACCCACTAATCTCCTCCAGAAATTTTTTTCATACGAAAATTTAAATCCGCATTTTTTTAAAGTCCCAAGATTATTACAGATATCTCACCTTTTCTGCATGATAGTCGACCCCCTGGAATACCATTTGTGTATAGTGTGATATTCCTATACATCACCATTTTTCCATAAAATCCACTAATCTCCTCCAGAAATTTTTTTCATATGAAAATTTAAATTTGCATTTTTTTAAAGTCCCAAGATTATTACAGATATCTCACCTTTTCTGCATGATAGTCGACCCCCTGGAATACCATTTGTGTATAGTGTGATATTCCTATACATCACCATTTTTCCATAAAATCCACTAATCTCCTCCAGAAATTTTTTTCATATGAAAATTTAAATTTGCATTTTTTTAAAGTCCCAAGATTATTACAGATATCTCACCTTTTCTGCATGATAGTCGACCCAATACCATTTGTGTATAGTGTGATATTCCTATACATCACCATTTTTCCATAAAATCCACTAATCTCCTCCAGAAATTTTTTTCATATGAAAATTTAAATTTGCATTTTTTTAAAGTCCCAAGATTATTAGAGATATCTCACCTTTTCTGCATGATAGTTGACCCCCTGAACTACCATTTGTGTATAGTGTGATATTCCTATACATCACCATTTTTCCATAAAATCCACTAATCTCCTCCAGAAATTTTTTTCATACGAAAATTTAAATTTGCATTTTTTTAAAGTCCCAAGATTATTACAGATATCTCACCTTTTCTGCATGATAGGGAACCGCCTGGACTACCATTTGTGTATAGTGTGATATTCCTATACATCACCATTTTTCCATAAAAACCACTAATCTTGTCCAGAATTTTTTTTTTTAAATCCGCATTTTTTTAAAGTCCCAAGATTATTACAGATATCTCACCTTTTCTGCATGATAGTCGACCCCCTGGACTACCATTTGTGTATAGTGTGATATTCCTATACATCACCATTTTTCCATAAAATCCACTAATCTCCTCCAGAAATTTTTTTCATATGAAAATTTAAATTTGCATTTTTTTAAAGTCCCAAGATTATTAGAGATATCTCACCTTTTCTGCATGATAGTCGACCCCCTGGACTACCATTTGTGTATAGTGTGATATTCCTATACATCACCATTTTTCCATAAAATCCACTAATCTCCTCCAGAAATTTTTTTCATATGAAAATTTAAATTTGCATTTTTTTAAAGTCCCAAGATTATTACAGATATCTCACCTTTTCTGCATGATAGGGAACCGCCTGGACTACCATTTGTGTATAGTGTGATATTCCTATACATCACCATTTTTCCATAAAAACCACTAATCTTGTCCAGAATTTTTTTTTTAAATCCGCATTTTTTTAAAGTCCCAAGATTATTACAGATATCTCACCTTTTCTGCATGATAGTCGACCCCCTGGACTACCATTTGTGTATAGTGTGATATTCCTATACATCACCATTTTTCCATAAAACCCACTAATCTCCTCCAGAAATTTTTTTCATATGAAAATTTAAATTTGCATTTTTTTAAAGTCCCAAGATTATTACAGATATCTCACCTTTTCTGCATGATAGTTGACCCCCTGGACTACCATTTGTGTATAGTGTGATATTCCTATACATCACCATTTTTCCATAATGACCACTTATATTCATCCGAAATGAGTTTCATCAACTTTTACAGCAACTGTTAAGTGCTTAACAGTGCTCTGTTAACTGCAAAATTGGCTTGACTAAAATTTTTGGTTGAAATCTTTGCTAGTTAAATTTAAATTTATCTTCACACACATAATTTATTTTCACATACATAGAAACAATTTGTGTCCTTTGTTCACGGAAAGTGCACACATTTCCGTGCTTGCACGCTTGCATTATCCCGGTGGAAAAGAACTTTTTTTTCTTTATCAAATGCGGTCATTTAGTTTTTTTTTAATCCGCATTAAATCGATGTTGATGCCTAAGTTTATTGGGTAGTAAATCCCACTTTAACAGATTCACAACGAGAAAGCTAATGTTTGGTCTATTTTCCGGTCGCTGGTGTGTTGTGCTAGACACTTCTTGCGATGTTGACACACGATTGAGTTTGTGATCGATTGTAAGCAACTGCGGCGCCATATCCATTTTCACTGCACACTCTCTAGGGACTATATCCACCGATTGACACAGATGGAAATCAGTTATATTGGAATTGAAACGTTGAAATAAAGTTACAGTAACATTTTTCTATTCTATTTCTATCACTCTCTATTGCCGATTTCTTAATATTCTAAATGTTGAGTTTAGTTTTATTCTTTCATTTTATTTATTATAAGATTTTTTCTTTTTTTAATTTACTATACAACAGCAGCAAATAATAAAAGCAGGCAATAATAGCAAGAGAGAAAGAGAGAGAGAGAGAGAGAGAAAAAGTTAAAGGAAAGAAATTCCAGTTTTGCACGAGAATCTTTTTACGACTATTGTAAAAATAAAATTAACATTTAATTAAATTACGGTTTTACAATATTAGTTTTGTGGCGTTGAATGCGGCAGGCAGTAGAGGCATTAGTTGTTCTGGTCTCTGGTTTATGGCGGCAGTGATGTTGCAGTTGATGACTATGATGGTAGCTGTAATGATAATGTTAATGATTATATTGCTCCCAGTGTTGGGAATAATTTTAATATATATTTTTTTTTTTTTTGAGAAAAAACCAAATAGAATTAGAATTTTTTATTACTCCTGTTGTTGTCTTTAAAAAGACATTTTAATGCAAATAATTCACTCTACATAATGAAAGAATACAATTAATACATAAATATTTAAATTGTTGATGGGGTAGTAAGAGAGGGATATTCATTAAATAGAAATATTAGAAAAATATGATAAACTGACTGACGACGTGTGTATATATTATGCATTTTGAGTTACAATGTATTGACAGAACCTGTGACGGCAACAGCAACAATATCAACGTCATCATCATCGTTATAATCTTTATCGTCATTTCTACACTGTTGGCCTTGTAAAAATGCAACAATATTTTTTTTACGTTTCTCTTTCCTTCTTAACGCATTTGTGCATTTCTTTTTTTCTTCCTAACTATTATTAGCTTTATTGTAATTGTAACATTTGTATGTGTAATTTCTAAGGGTTTTCTAATTTTATAAATTGAATTTAATAAAAAAGTATGAAGTTTTTTTTTTTTTTTGAAAATTGGGGTACATCGTCTGGATAGGTTTCAGATGCAACCAAATTGTGATATGTCATGTATTTGTACAATATACATATTACAAGAGAAAAATAATATGTCTCTCCGGACACTTTTGACACAACAGGTTTTCAGTGCACTCAAAAAAAAAAAAAGAAAAAATATTAACTAAAATTTCCCAAATTTTACTAAATTTGAGTTCAAAATGGTTGTCATATATTGTAAATTTTTTTTTTTGATAATAGGAAATACAAATTTAATCTTTCAAAAAAATTTTTTTTTTCAAATAATGAAGAAAAAATGGGTAGCCAAAAACAATCGTAATAATAAAAAATATCGTCCGGAATATTAAAAGCTTCAACGTTACCACATGGATTACAAGATCAAGATCACAAACCACTTAGCAAGGAACTTGCACCGCTACGTACACAGCTTGAATTTGCTAACTGGTTTGTGATCTTGATCTTGTAATCCATGTGGTAACGTTGGAGTTTTTGATGTCTGGAGAGCGCTGGCACGTCTGCGGCTGCTACTTTAAAGGTAGATGTTTCGTTTTGGGTTTCAAAGCCATTTTTATAAAATGTATTGGGATTCGAATCGAGGTACTTTGGCATTTTAGATAGGCACTCTAAACACCATACCACTACACCATTGCATCCATTAGCTGCTAGTTCCCATAATAGCTAAAATTTGTAAATTCTTCCATTAACAACTTAATTTCTATCTTGAAACTTGTAAGTCACGAATTAAAAATAATTTAAACAACGCTTTTCTTTATTTATTGGAAAATTTTCCAATTTTAGAATAATTCTGAAGTCGTCAAGTTAACTGATCTGTTTCATTTTTGCTCATAAAGGGTGAACAAAATTGAGGTTATGAAGTAAATTGGCTGTCAAATGATGAAATGTCAAGAATTGAGCTGTCATCCTTTGACGATTATTTTGTAAATAGTTTGGAAATTTTAACCATGTAACGCCACAATCTTAAACCAAAAATTTTAATTGTGCAAATTGGCTATAATGAAAAATTTACTCGCATGACAAGTTTTCCGGTCGCGTAGTTTCTCGATTTGGCGATGTCAATTGGCCGCCTCGTTCTTGTGATTTAAAACCGCAATATTATTTTCTATGGGGCCATTTGTAAGAACGGGCTTATGTGAACAAACCACAAACAACTGACGCTCCGAAAAATGAAATTCGACGCTGCATTGATGAGATAAGCAAAGCTTTGTTGCAAAATGTAGTTCAAAATTTTGTGAAAAGAGCGGACGTCTGCATACGTGTTAGAGGTGGACATTTGCCCGACATCATATTCCATTATTAATTCCCATTTTTTCTACTTTCAATTGGTATCAATAAAACTGAATTTGTCAAAAGAAAAGTTAGTTTTTAAGCCAATCTACTTTCTAACCTCAAATTTGGCAACCCTACTTTAAGGAGCTTTTATTTCATTTAAAAAAAATTTCTAAAGTTTAATAAAAAAAACATTTTTAGAGTGTAAAAAAGTGTCTTTGTATGTATGTATTTTGAAAAGGCATAATTTTTTTTTCTATATCCTTCAAATTGTTTTGTATATCTTTATACCTTAATATATAGAAAAGCCCTGCAAGTCTGATGGGATTGTCTGATATTATCTATTAAAAACTCTTAAGCATTTTCATTAATTCAATAAAATCTGAACTTATGCCTAAATAATATTCATTTCCATTCCAAAAAAATAAAATTTAGTTATATGAGCCGTTTATTTTGAAAGTGGCATAAGTCGCTTTGTTTTTAAGTCGAGATATTTAGGGGTTTGCGTTTAAAAACGTTTAAAAATATGCAGAAATACTGAGAAAAATATCAGTATGATAAGATAACAAATACAAGAAAATCTTCTCGAAAGTTAGCATCCATATTTTTAAACGTGTTTAAACGCAAACCGTTAAATATCTCGACTTAAAAACAAAGTGACTTTTGCCACTTTCAAAATAAACGGCTCATATATAGGATCTTTTTCAATTAAGTTTTGTAAACAATCTAATTTCATGATATCAACACCATCCTGGTTTATTTTTAGGAAAAAAAAAAAAAAAAACCATCTTATTACAGTGTTTGGATGCAGTAATAATTATTTATTTATACTCAGTTCCTTTTTACACGTGAATTGATGTATCCGGAGAATGTTAAGAAATCTCTCTCTCTCTCTCTCTCTCTCTCAATCGCTCTCTCTTAGAAAACCTCATGTAGAAAGAAACCCTGGCGCGTATACATATGTGTGATTTTATTTTAAACATGGCTTAAATTATTATCACACATGTTCACAAATGAGTGACTGCCTTCGACGTCTTCTTCTTCTTCTTCTATTTCTTCTTCTTTTTCTCCTACGAAATAACACCTTCATTAACACTTTACTTCCATTCTAGTGGGGGTTAAGTGACTGGGTGATAAAACAAATGGATTTTAGTACGTTGGTACTGCGGTGGTGGGGATGATGATGGCGTTTTGCATTATTTTTTTTTTCTTTTCTATAATTCATCTATTTATTTTTCTATACGCGAATGTGTGTGCCATGTGCTGCCACTAATGACTGACTGATATGATGTTTATTTGTAATTTTGTTTCTTTGTTGGTTTGTGTACTTAGCAGGCAGTGTGTGTGTGTGTGTGTGTTGCACATATTTCTTTAACAAGTTCCGAGTCATTCACAGGGCTTCAGTTTCAATTTGACATTCCTTGGCAGTGCATGTTGGTTGTGTTGCAAATATCAAAACAATGCTTTACAAGAAGCCAAAACCGAAACAACAAAAAAAAAAAGTCTTGGAAATTTTTTATAAAACACACATTTAAATATAAATCATAATTTATTATAAAAATAATACACTCGTCTCGAGTACCAGTAAAAATCGATGAGGTTGTTGACGTTCGTCGCTGGTATTTGGCCTAAACACGCAATAAATATTAAGCTGAAAAAAAAAAATAATAATAATTGGTTGGCCTAAACGTTCATTATGAATTGGGCCATATCAAATTTAACCGGAAGTAATCGCGTTAGTCGCGCCATTTTAGTTCGTTACTCTCAAGTTCCTTTGGCTGAGGCCGAAACAACGCCACAAACTCCTTCAGAGTCTTCCACGGCAACAAATCAAACATCTACAACAACATCGTCGTCATCGTCGTCTTCATTTGCTGCAACATTTTTGCATGCTTCACGTCATGTTCCTGGTCGTGCTGTGCCTCGCAATGCCGCCACACATAATCATAACTCAACAACAGCAACGACAGCTACTCAAATTTCCTTGCCGTTGGATGTTGAGGAGACGGTAACCTGTTTTTGTAGGTAAATTGAAACTAAAATGAGCAGCGACAAATTAACAAATAAAAACAAAAAACCTAAAATCAAAATTTAAAGACAAAAAAAAACCTAACAATTTTCCATTAGTTTAAAATATGAAAGGGAAGGGAGACGCCGACTAATTTCCTCAAACAAAAAATTAAAAAAAAAAAAAATATTTAAGATTCTTGGCTGGATTTTAACTACACTGGAAAAAATAAGTTGTTCGTTTTTTTATAAATTTAAACCTTTCATGTATGACTTTGAATTTAGCGAGTATTTAATCTAATTAGACACAGTAATTTGCTGTCGATTAGAATATGGAAAATCTTCCTTCTGGCCTTCAAAAAAAAAAAAAAAAAAAAATAACTGAAATTTAATAATTGTTAAATAAAACTATAAAAAAAGCAATTACAAATTTTTACTTTTTGGGGAAACAAATTAATAAAATCATTCCTCCTAGAATTGTAAAGACATTTTAAAAACTCCGTACCTTTTTGAATAAAAACGCTCTTCATATCTCAACATAATCAGCATAAATTAAATAGTTTTTGACTTTGAAAATAGTTCGTAATGTTACTCCAAAAAAATCTTACTTTCAAGGATATTTTTTTGTTATAATTAGAGAGCTTATTTTCTAAAAGTACGATTTTTTTTTACTAAGGTTAAGGACATTTTGTCATACGAATGAAATTGTTTTATTTTAGCTGTAAGTTGGAAAGTTGGCCAATAGGGTGCCTAATCTACTAAAACAGAGTACCTCGGTTCGATCAGAATAGACTTCGAGTTTTGTTAAAACGCCACACAAAACATTTATATAAATGGTGATCGAGGGAGGCAGAGGTACTTTTTTCAATAGCCTTTTTTTTTGACAGATCACGTGTGAGTCGTGTCATGCTGTCATGTTATTTTTGTTTAGTATTGTTTGGCATTTCATAATAAAAAGACTAACGGCTGAACAACGTTTACAAATCCTTCAACTTTATTACGAAAATTCGCGTTCTGTGAGGAATGTGTTTCGAGGCAAATTTTGTTTAGCGATGAGGCCCACTACTGGCTCAATGGGTATGTAAACAAACAAAATTGCCGCATTTGGGACGAAGAGCAACCTGAAGAGATTCAAGAACTGTCACTTCATCCTGAAACAACAACGGTATGGTGTGGTTTGTGGGCCGGTGGAATCATCGGTCCATATTTCTTTAAAAATGATGCCGGTGCGAACGTAACCGTCAATGGCGACCGTTATCGTGCCATGATAACCGACTATTTGATGCCTGAAATTGAAGCTCGTGATCTCGGTGACATTTGGTTTCAGCAAGACGGCGCCACTTCCCACACATCGCATCAATTAATGGATTTATTGAGAGAAGATTTCGGTGAGCACATAATTTCACGTTTTGGGCCGGTCGATTGGCCACCAAGATCGTGTGATATCACACCGTTAGACTTTTTCCTATGGGGATTTGTAAAGTATAAAGTTTATGCGGACAAACCCGCTTCGATTCAGGCATTGGAGGAAAACATCACGCGTGTCATTCGCCAGTTACCAGTCGAAATGTTCGAACGAGTCATCGAAAATTGGACTCAACGGTTGGACCATCTGCGACGTAGCAACGGAAAACATTTGATAGACATAATCTTCAAAATATAAATGCCAAAGAATGTTCTTTCAAATGATAATAAACATTCTCCATTAAATTTGAATTTTCTGTGTTTTTTTTTTCTTTAAAAAAAGTATGGAACCTCGAAATGGATCACCCCTTATAAAAAACTCATTCACCGGACTCTCCTAATATTTAAAACGTCAACGTTAGGCATATGGACATTCAGGAAGCCCCACCTAAGAAGAAAACACGTTAAAGATAAATGCTCAGCAAGGTCAGAAACCACATTGCAAGGTGCTGCACCACTACACAATTATGTACATACATACATACATATGTGATGAACATTGTTTCTTGGAACGGGTATCGCGGCATAGCTTTTTCACGTACTTTAATTTCCCGATCGTTGAATATTTAATATTTTATTAATTTTATCGAATATTTTTTGAACGACTTCTTTTGTGTCGACCTGAACGATATTTCGGAAACGATATTTCAACCATTTAAATTCATATGTTTTCAAGTAAAAAATACAATTGTTCTCTGCATTTTCGTTAATCTTATGGTGTTTTCTTTTCTACAAAAAAAATGCTACATCTCCATGCAGAAAATGTACCCTGGGGTTTGATTCTTCAAAATGTTTTGCGCTCTAAAAGGGCAGTGTGTTTGATTCTAAAAAAATCGCCCTCACTGGAATGGTGGAAGACATTGCACTTTTTGCCCCGTAAAAATCCACAGTGTTGATAGTGCCCTGTTAAACTTAGGTGTCAGCTGCTAAAAACAGGGCGTTACACTTTTGCATAAGTTGTGTTTTGTTCTAGTGAAATAACAAGGTGCATTATTACAGGGTTGGCAATACATTTCATACATGTACCTTTCAACAAGGTGCCATTTTGTGTGTAGAAAAGAAAACACCATTAATTAATTGTAAGAGCTACCTCAAAAATTGACAATAGCATAGTCATGGATAACAGTTAACGGTACTAGTGTTGGATTTAAAGTTTTTGCTGTGAAAATATTAGAATTAACGATGTTATTAAACTGCCTTCGTAGATTAAGCTACAAAAAATCTTGTTTATAGAGAGCACAAACAGTTTTTTCTTGCACACTTTAAATCTTCTTATTGTCCAACAATATCGGTGAAATATATACGAGTATAGTTAAAAAACTATTCATCTCTATTTATGCGCAATATATTATGTTTTTACTTAAAAACCGGTTACAAACAAACCCGGTTACGAATTAAGAGTATCTATTCTATTTTTCTTAATTTTTTAAATAAATCACATGATTATTTTGCAATTTAAAAACATAAATTCCGATTAATGGAAAAGTTGTTTTTAAAGCGAAAACCCTATTGTAAACAAATAAAGGATTTAAAAAAATTTCTTAACTTTCTTTATTTAATACGACAATATTGATTATATTTTTTTTAGCATTTAACTTCATAAACTTTTTCTTCTAAAATGGAATTTGAAACCCAAGAAAGTACAAAATTTAATTATGCTGTATGTCCTTTTGTTCTTCATCCTTTGCCACTGTCTATGAAATAGTTATACTAAGTACATTAATACATATGTATGTGTGTATGAATATAAGATGGTACTAAACTCTTTCCATTGTCGGATTACTAAGAACACCAAATATAATACAGGGTGCATCTATCTCTACAACAATAAAGAAAAAGTTCTTATTTTACTCGTGTCAGAAGGAAGTCGCATGAAGAGAACTTTCTATCATTTATATGGCTTCATAAAATTTTTTTTTTTGAAATATGTGCTTTGTCGTTTTCTTTTTAGTACTCTTCTTGTTATTATTCTAATAATTTGTAACAGAAACACAGATAGTTCAACATAATACACGAGTATAAAAGAAATTGCATAAAATGTGTGGGTATGATTAGGCTATTAGGGGTATCCCTAATTATGCAAAAATAAAATGAACATGTTGAAATTCTTGGTCGACTTCACACTTGAAAATTTTCAGAGATGGTTGGAAAAAAAGTAAGACTGCTATATTCGGCTGTTCGGAATCTTACATACCCTTCATCAAGTCAGGAGTATTTTATATATCTGTGGCAAAAAGAAAAAAGTGCTTAAATCGAGATAAGCTCATTTTGAGTTAATATCACCATCGTGTTCTCCATATTCAAAATTATCAATGGGCAAAGTTTTATTCATATTGAATGATTTTTAACGAAGTTCTGCCACAATTTCTTGCTGCTTTTCTTTTTCTAACTAATTTTCTAATATGGAATAACGGCTTAATTTGACTTATATAAAATATTTCATTTCAAATTGAATAACTTTCTTATGGCGGGCAGAACCATGTGTTAAAAAATCAAAAGAATCGAAAAACGACTGATCAACTTTTAGTACAACGCGATTACATTTTTATCAAACTCTACTTAAACATTTAAAACTGCTTTTCTAGATAACTATAAAATATGACTTATGCCACAGATATATTTTTGACAAATAATATATGATAATTTTTCTTTATGTTAATTTTGTTGCTTTTCAATAGCAATTGTCTTAAGACAAATCCTGATGTATAAGTCTAAGAATCGAATCTCTAACTCTTCTAGTGGCTTAGGAAACCCGATTTTATGTACACGGAGATGGACAGACAGTCGGACATGGCTGACTTAACTTCCCTATCTATAAGAATCTAGAATATGCATACTTTATGGGTGTCGTATAAATATTGTGGAAATTACACAATAAATGACAAACCTACATATACCTGTAGCAGTTTTGATGAAGCGCATAAAAATATAGAATTGCCTCAAAGCTACAACTAGCTAAAGCTTATTAAGATGAAGCAGAACTTTTAAAATTTTTTTTATGAACATTCACAGTATAAAGATGTACCTCTGTGCGCAACCCAATTGCTCATTTGCTTCAGTTCATTTCATTTTTTGTTGTTTTTTTTTTTTTTTTTGTAGTACCATCACTCATCACAGGGGATGCCCCTACTTATGCCTTGCATTGTACCAGAACTAGTGAGAAAGGGGTATTGTAAATAGGTTTGATGGTGAATCGTAGCAGAAGACTTGAGGTAGAATTAGTCTTGACTTTCTGTTCTGTTGCGGATCAGCTGTTAATTTTTTGTGTTTGCAGAACATGTATTTTCAATTAGTTGTTCTGTTCCGTTACGGACCATTCTGTTGAAAACAGAATTTTACTTACAGTTCTAAGTGACAGATTTGTTACAGATTTAGGTGGGTACCTGTCTTTCAACTTTATTCAGTTCTAAGTGACAGATTGTTTAGAGTATACGTCAGCACCTGCCTTTCGGCATAATCAGACGGTGTACTTAAACAATTAATGTAGATTAAGCGTTCAGCATCGCCCCCGAGCCACCCCGAGGGGACGACAACAGGTAGCAACTTATCAGACATGACCAAGGCCCGTCATGTCCAAACACCCTGCTAAAGTGAGCGAGCTACCTAAAATCTGAAATCTGTTGATTCACAACAGCATATAGAGGCTTCGCGTTGGTTGACATGAAGTCCGCAAAGCGAGCATCAGTCTTTAAACCAACACCTCTCCCAGCTTTTGGTAACAACCACAACCACTACGTGAACTCTCGAAAGAGACCTCAACCAACAACATGCCACGGGATCATGTTACCGGAAGAAGTAGAGAGAGAACTCCACTTCCCGGTGTTAGTCAATCTCCCATGTGGGCTGCCGGTCCCCGTAGTACCAGTTCAAACTACTGGTAGAGTTTCGAAAGTAAATCCCGAGGGATAAGCTTTCTATTGGTTTTGATTATGGGCTAGACCTTATGTACGCTTACACATTCTATATAGACTTACGTGGCAAGCCACTTCGTTCATTATAAAATATATGCACATTCCGTTGCTCTGTTAATTCAGAGATTGTTCCGTGCATATAAGTTTTTATGGGTAACTGACAAAAGGTCATGTCTATAAAAGTCAAATTACCCTATACCCCGGGAGGCATTGCACCTTGTTGTTAAAGGCAACAAGATGAACTATCTACCCCCGGGGGGAAAGTTCTAAGTGACAGATTGTGAATGAGTATACGTCATCGCCTACCATTACGGTTTATCTGACGGTGTACTTAAACACTTAGTGTAGATTAAGCGTTCACCATCGCCCCTGAGCCACCCCACTCAAGAAACCCGAAGGCATCCCCGAGGGGATGACAACAGGTAGCAACTTCTCAGACATGACCAAGGCCCGTCATGTCCAAACACCTTGCTAAAGTGAGCGAGCTACCTAAACTCTGGAATCCTGTTGGTTCACAACAGCACATAGAGGCTTCGCATCGGTAGACACGAAGTCCGCTAAGCGAGCATCAGTCTTTAACCGACACCTCTCCCAGCTTTTGGTAACAACCACAACCACTACGTGAACTCTCGAAAGAGACCTCAACCAACAACCGGCCCATGGGATCCTGTAACCGGTATAGTAGAGGAGGACTACTTCCCGGTTTAAACATTCCCCCATGTGGGCTGCCGGCCCCGTAGTGCCAGTTCAAACTACTGGTAAAGTTTCGAAAGGAAATCCCAAAAGGGATTAACTTTCTATTGGTTTTGGTCATGGGCTAGACCTTAGGTACCCTTACACCTTCTATGTAGACTTACGTGGCAAGCCACTACGTTCATTATAAAATATATGCACATTCCGTTGCTCTGTTAATTCAGAGATTGGTCCGAGCATATAAGTTTTATGGGTAACTGACAAAACGTTATGTCTACAAAAATCAGTTACCCTATACCCCGGGGAGTATTGCATCTTGTTGTTGAGAATCAACAAGATGAACTATCTACCCCCCGGGGGGAGTTCTAAGTGACAGCAAGAGACAGCTGCTTGTTTCAGTAAACCAAGCCGATCGGAACAAAATTGCCGCGTAAACGCTGATAAATTTTTATTATGACCGCCGCCATCGACTTTAAGCACATTAAAAACAAAAAGATTTTTGATAAAAAAATATTATATTCATGAAAAATTTATAGTGAGAAGAGTTTTTTTAATTAAATAACGTTTTTAACCTATTTTCTTTAAAATTATTAACCTAATAATTAAGACGAAGCGCCGTTTTAAATTTTTGAACACCGCCGCCGCCGCCGATAATATATGTACATTCGGCTATTATATTTTCTGAAAAAAACAGCTGATACGTTTTTACAGAACTCCTAACCACAAAAATTCAACAACGGCACAGAACAGAACAAAAAGTAAAAGTCAAGACTAATGAGGCCATTAATTCTGTTTACAACTCTGCTATTGGACGTTTTTTTTTTCCTTTTTGTAGCAGCGCTCTAGTGTTAAGCAGGCGCATTATAAAAGGTTTTCCAATACGGATAATATGATTTTGAAGTGACGTTTCGGCCATTTGTAATATGTCATGATCTGTCATTTGTTTTTCATTGTATTCAGTAGTGTTTATAATTTCATTATGGAGAAATGTTCGCAAGAACAACGTTTACAAATTATTCAGTTTTATTATCAAAATAATCGTTCTTCAATTGCAACTTTTCGTGCGCTTTTGCCATTTTATGGTCGTAATAATCGTCCAAGTGTGCTCGCTATTCGTCGAATTTTTGAAAATTTTGAGCTTAGATTTTCTTTACATCATGTTCAAGTGCCAATAAGACAAAGAACCGCTCGAAGTAATGCAAATGCTGCTGCCGTTCAGGCAAGTGTTGCTGAAGACCGCAATTTGTCGATTCCATGGCGTTCTCAATCTCAACACCGTTACTGTCAGTGGAGAGTGGTAAAGATCGATGATAACCAACTTTTTATGGCTGAAATTGAAAGAAGTTGATCTTGACAACATTTGGTTCCAACAAGACGGGGCTACGCGCCACAGAGCAAATGCAACAATTGAATTATTGTGAGAAAAGTTTGGAGATTCGATTATTTCAAGAAGTTGTGATATTGAATGGCCTCCAAGAAGTTGTGATTTAACACCATTAGACTATTTCTTGTGGGGTTATTTGAAGTCATTGGTCTTCCGAAATAAACCGGACTCTCTTCAAGCTTTACAAGTCAATATTGAACATGCCACGACTTGATTTAGTGGAAAAAGTGCTCGAAAATTGGGTTCATCGAATTCTTTCCTGCAGAAGAAGTCGTGGAGGACATTTGAATGACGTTTTATTTAGAACTTAATTGTATCGATTATACTTCACATTAAATAAAAAGCTTTTGAATTTCCTTAACAATAAGTGTGTTTTTTTTTTTAAGAAATCATATCACTCTTATTGGAAAACCTTTTATATTTAAGCTGTGTGAGCAGTTATTTTATAATTGTTTTACCTCACTGACGGTACATCAGAGAAATTTATGATGACGATGCACTTGGTCTGAACACGGTTTGAACAGTAATAGAATAAAAAATTTTATCATTGAGAATTTTTTTTTACATGAGGGTTCGTCTTATTAAACTTTTTTTTGTGAAGCAGATTTTTATTAAAACAGCCAATAAATTCAATTCTGTTTTATTTTTTTTCATATGAAATGAGTTAGGGCTTTTTTAATTACTGTAAATCTGTTATTCGTCAACATAGAAAACTGAATTTTTTAGGGAGGTTTACTTGAGTATTGTCTACCAGAACATGTAAAAAAACCGATTACGAGATATGACCTTTCTATATTTAGCCATCGAAATATAAAATAATTTTAAGGAAAAAATTACAACCCGATATTTTGTTGTTGTTAGATTTAATGCACCAAATGCTAATAAAAAATTACAAAAAAAAAAGAAAACATTTTCACTTGCTGCAAAATCGTTGCAGTTTTACTAATCTTAAAATGGTATACCATTTTTATTTTGCAATCGTGTCAATTAGCAAATTAGTATGTATGTACTTAAAACTATACTTTAAACGGAATATATGTATGTAGTGTAATTTTATCTCTTGCCAAAGTGTACATCTCTGGAGATTTTCTTTCACATCTGCTATTCCCATCAAAGGGTAATGGCGTGATTCAACAATTAAACTAACTCACGTCTCAAGGAAAGGTCAATGTGAGAAAAAATAAAAACGAATCAAATGAAACGGAAGATGAAAGAAATACTAAGAGCAGTAAAAATAAACAGCATCTTTTAAACATACTCGTACACATAATGAATAAGGCTGCATGCAACTGCGTCAGACAGCAAAAAAAAAAACTGAGAAAAACTAAGAAAAAAAGTGGCTTTTATTTTTCCATCATTGTTGGAGTTGGCCTGGCCTGCCTGCATGTAAGACAAGAGAGAACCTATTGAATTTTCATGATGTTGTAAATTGTAGCAGCGCGATGTAGTTGCAATTTTTGTAATTTCAATTGGCAACAGTTAATAGAAAAAAACAAGTAGTATTTATTATTCGTATCTATTTATCTTTTGTATTTAACAGATTGACTGACTAACCGGCTGTTAGTTTCAATACATACGAGTATATATCGTTACCTAAATATCGAAAGGCCGTAACTAATTTTTTTTCAAATCGCATTTTTTCTTTCTTAGATCGATAACTTAGGGGGCTACCTATCGATCGATATACGATAATTACGCGATTTGAAAAAAATATATGATTTAGAGCATTTCGATATTAAGCTAACGATATGTAGTTGTTTATTTAATTAAAAAATATTTGTTAAGCCGTTAAAATTCATATTGAATTATTAATATCGCCACAGAGTAGTAGAATTCCTTTTACTACAATTTCTGTTGTTTGTCTTTCTATCTTTCTAATTTTTAATAATTGATAAATATTCAATTGTTTTCTAATTGAATAAGTAAGAAGAAGAAAAAAAAACAAAAAACAAAGACAAACTTTCTAATAATTAGAACAACTTTCTGCTTAACTCGTTTCGAGATGGTATTTCGTTCTTTCTCACGCGATTAAAATATATCGTTTGTAATTATGCATGATTGAGCGTGACCAATTTTTAGCTGTTATATTTGTTTTTTATTTTTTTGGGGCATTAACAATCCAGAAAAAATATTTTTAATTTTTCCAAATTAAAAATTGCAGAAGATTCGGAACAAATAATTCAAACAGTTCTGCTATAGTAAATGCATTGAAAGCGCGAAAAATCCCGCAAGGTATTAAATTTGAAAACCTAGACAGAAACTGTTAGTTTTAACAGAACTCTGTTAACACTTTTACATTATTTTCTAGTGTTGTTTTTTCTTATTATTAAAGATAGTGGTAATCATTATATTTTTAATTAAAAATCAAAATTTTTTAAATGATTTAACAGAGTTATGTAAAACTTTTAACATGGCTCTGTTAAAACTGATGTTTGGCATCTAGGATATGCATATGAGCACACAACTAAAATTTATTATATTTTAGAAAGTTGCTGTTGTGCGTGAGCTTTTTTGCAATCTACTCCATTCAGAGAAATATTACCATCACTATACCATCTCTATCCTTCGTGATTTAGTTGTTTGTTTTAGTTTTTTTTTTTCTCAAAGCAGCAGTTTCAACAATAACTATTGATGATTTATTACAGATTTTGCGCTTGGCGTACAGCAATTATATTTTATATAAATATTTTTTCTAAGTCGCAGTTTCATTTTTAAAATCCCAAGTAATTGGAATTCATCTTGTGAAAAATATTACGACTAAATATGGTGTTTCTAGAAAAAAAAAACTATGAGAAAGTTTCTCATAGTTTTTGGGAAAAATATAATTACATTTCAATTAAATTTTATTTCGTATAAAAACTTGAGATTATAAAAATTTCATTGATCAGGACAGAATGAAACACTTTTAGTTAGTAAAAACTTTGTATATGAAGTGAAACATATAAATATGAAACTCTAGACACAAACCAAATAATTTAGCAGAGCTCTGTTAACAGGTTAACTTTGCTCTGTTGACTTATGAAAAACATAGTGAATGCATGCATGAAAGTTATTTTTTTATGAATGAACGGGCGGAAAGAAATTGTTGGTATTTGTGGACGATTTACAAAATTTTTGGAAATATGGATTCTCTACGGGATGACCATATTTTTTTTGGGAAGGAATCAGCATCACAGAATACCTGTGATCAGCATGTGCAAAAAAAAAAAACAAAAATGATTGGGAATTGAGAACTACCTCGTCTACAAATCTCGAATACTTTATTTTACCACGTTGACTTCTTTCAAAAAAAAAAAATAATAATTTTTCAGTTCATTCTCCTCTATGTTGTTTATAAGTTAACAGAGAAATGTTAACCATTTTAACAGAGCTCTGTTAAAGCCTCTGGTTAGAGTCTAGGAGTATATATTTTAAAATTTAACTTCACACAATAAAGAAAATAAAAAAAGGTTTGCAAAATATGAAAAGATCTGGAATGATCTATAATATTCAAAAAGTGTTTAAAGTTCATGTAAAGCATTTATAACATTTAATCAACGTACTCTTGACATAAGCTGTTCTTCAAGACAACTACACATACAATCTTCCCTTTGAATCTTTTAAAAATTAATTTAAATTTGATTTAAAATTTATTTCCTTAATGTCTATGTATTTTGTTATTTCCATGGCTGCTACCAGAAGGGCAATGATCTTATTAGATGTTGAAGGAAAAAACCCCCTTTTTAAAGCCAGATTATATTACTGAAATAAAAATGTAGACTGTGTGTGTGTGTGTATGTACATTTTTAAAATTTGTATTTATCCTTTTTGTTCACACACTAGTACATACATACACAAACTTATAAAAATACTTTCAACTGGATTTCCTCCCTCATTTAATCCTGCTGGCAAATTGTTTCGTTTCCTATTAAATATTTTTTTTGTTGTTCTTGCTTTTTTTCACAAGCTTACAAAAAATAAAATATGTCCCAAAGGGTTGTTTAACATCTACTGCAGGTGTCCTACAATTAAGGATACAATTCCGGTTTTAATTGTCTGTGCGCTTTTATTGTTGTTGCAATTAATTTGTGAAACCAGCAGGTTCCTGTTTGATTTTTTTCTATTGTTTAACTGAATTTATTTTTTGCTTTAAATTTTTAAACTGCATGCTCTTTTGTTTTTTTTTTTTGCATAATTTATCTTAATAATTTTGTTGTTGTTGTGTTTAATATCTTTTTTTTTTATTGTTTATTTTTTTTTTCGCCTGAAACAACAACTAACAATGGCGCAGTTTCTTCCTGTCCATTGTTTAACGACATCATTGAGAGCCATCAGTTAAGCAACAAACACTAGCAATAACAGCAACAACAGCAACAACAACAACCAACAAAAACGTTGCTTTAATGTTGTAAATATCTGATCAATGTTGTCAATGACAGCATTCCCTCACATTATTAAGTGCATCTCTGTGGGTGTGTGTATGTGTGTATGTGTGCGTGTGTATTGTTTGACATTCAATTGTTTTTAATTTATATTTTTCATTTGATTCGTATCAAATCTACAATAAATGAGACCGACCCTAAGGTCTACAACCGTCGGAAGATACCCTTCAATTTAAGATTAATTTCAAATCTTCAGTTTAAGATTTTCCTTGGTACCACCTTCCATGCCGTTTTAACTTCACGCAACTGTTAACACTGACTAAATTGCAGGTACGCAAACCATCACGTGTTAATTGAAATGGTCACACTTCTAACAACACGGTTCTACTAACCGCCGAAAGTGGGCGCTTTAGTGTACATTAGCTTGGGCCAATAATAATCGCTGCCGGAACAGTTTTTAATGACCAGTGCTTTGCCTTCATCAATTTAAACAGTCCAATAACAATTAATACAATGCCACGATATTAAAAAATTAGAGAAATTCATGATGTTGATGATCAAACTCAGGTTCTAATTCATACCACTTCAAGTAACACCACCCTCAAATACGTCTACTTAACACCAGAGGCGCTGCAACACTATACTGATCTGAAATTAACAAAACGCCCTTCCAACTAATTCTAGCTCAATGTATTTCTTAGGATAGGGGGTCATCCATCCCCCTGTGTGCTTGTTATAATACAAACAAATCAAATTTTTGCATCAAATTTTAATGTTATATTTGTAATATTAAGAAACTTTACTCTCCGATATTATAGTGTTTTCACATTGACATGAATTTAACAAATTGTGAATGTAACTTTAAATCCAACTATTACATTTTTTTAAATCCAACTTAAATCCTCTTTTTAATTGAATTTAATAGTGTTTTATGAAGTACAACCTTGTTGTCGCCGTACAAAATTCAGTGCTGTCAAGTTAAAATGGAGCCGGAAGCAGCTGTTTAAGTTTATGTCAGTTAATAACGGTGGAGGTACATAACACGCGTTCAATGCGGCTGTCAAAACAGTTGAATTAGTGTAATTGTATATGACAAGTTAAAAACACACAGCGTAGAACGCTTAAACGCATAGAACGCGTTTAATTATATCTACTTTTTACTTTTGTAAACATCCTACGCGTGACTCAAACCGATCAGCTGTTTTTGATAGCCGTTTTGATAGTTATTTTGCTACACAAAACGCTTCCTATGTAATTTGATACTAAGAAAAGCGTAGAATGCATAAAAAGCTTCAAACGCGTAGAATGCGTTGACGCTAAAACGCGTTTTATGTACCTCCACCTTAAGAATGTATACATTCGTCCATACATACAAGCATACAAACAAAAACATCTGTTGCACAGTTTGTCAAAATAGTGTTATAATGAATAGAAAAAAGTACAACAAACACAAATGCACTTATTTGTACGGAAGATTTATTTTATTATGAACCAATTTAATATACAATCTGTATATTAAATCTTGAATTTAATAAACTTGTAGTGTGGTGAACGCAAAATCAGCTGTTAATGGATTTAATCTTAAATTGAGGATTTAAAATTCAGTGTGAAAACACTATTAGTCTCGATGAAATTTAAAATTTTTAAATGTTTACTTCCACACAAAATCAGGTTGAAAATTACGAATTTGAAAACAAAATAGAATTTCAAAAAACATAAATGAGTGTGTACTCGATACCGTTCTTCTCCTTAAAGAAAACTTGCACAGTGTGAACCGACAATTAGTAAAATTTTAAATGAGGGCAAAATATTTTAAAATTAAAGAGTGGGCAAATTTGAGGTTAGGAAATAAATTGGCTTAAAAACAATTTTTTTTTTTTTTGACAAATTCAGTTTTATTGATACCAATGAAAAGTAGAAATATGGGAATTAATAATGGAATATGATGTCGGGCAAATGTCCATCTCTAGCTCGTCGCAGACATCCACTCTTTTCAAAAAATTTTGAACTACATTTTGCAACAAAGCTTCGCTTATCGGGTCAATGAAGCGCTGAATTTTTTGGAAGACCTAAAATAGATGTCACGAATCATTGTGTCCCAGGTAGGGCGGGCAAGTAGAGGAATACCATCTGTGTCCTCCCTTCAATGTGTTTCCATTGTGTTTAGTTTCTTTTTGATTTGTTAGTTAGTATTTTTTTAATGTTGGGATCCCGGCTGATGTTGAGGGTTGGAACCTGCACTGTAGAGACGCTTCGTGAGCTGGCTGGCATCACAACCGCGGCGAATTGGGGTCACGTAACAATATTTTCGAGCGTCAGTTGTTTGTGATTTGTTCACGGTCTTTCAAATGGCCCCATAGAAAATAATCCAGCGGTGTTAAATCCCAAAAACGAAGCGGACAATTTACATCGCCAGTACGAGAAATTACGCGACCGACAAATTTCTCATGATAGTAAATTTTCACAATTAAAATTCTTTGTTCAAGAGTGTCACGTTCCATGCTTAAAAATTCCCAACTTTTTGTTAAATAAATGTCGAAAGGATTACTGCTCTTGACATTTGATCATTTGATAACGAATTTATTTCCTAACCTCAAATTTTCACACCCTTTATATGAGGCTTCCAGAAAAAAAATAACGAGAAATTTAAGTGGTTCTAATCATTTGCTCGAGAGTGTATTGTAAGTTAAACTTGATCGTTTTCCCATATTTATGTGATTCACAGTGTAAATTAACTTGTTTAATTGTTTATTTACTCTTACAACACCTCCTCATTAAATGTTCTCTCTGACTTTAGTTCACTTTACGTTTTCCTGTTTTATATTGTTTTTTGTAATTTTACCTCCTGCAAACATTCATACAAAATCGTACATTCATTCATCCATCCATTCATACATGTATATATGCATTACGTATGTATGTATGTCATTTGTTTACCTTTGAATGGCCTTAAGATATTATTGCTGTTGTTTACCTTACGGTGCGGTGCCATTAAAACATTTTTGTAGACAGCAGGTTTGCATGTAAAAATATCCTTTTGGAATTCCTTAAAATCAATTAAGTTTGACGTAAAAGTATTTTTAGTGTTTTAACTGTTTTTTTTTTTCAGTTTGATGTGTTGTAATTTGCCATTGTTGCAAATTAACCTTGTTTGGGTATATTTTATTTTAATTTTTTTTTTCACACTAATTGAATATCGAACCCTTGCTCTGCTAAAGAGACTTAACTGCAAAAAGTTTGTTTTGCAGAAAATTCATTTAAAATTTCGAATAAAACTTTTCTCAAGATATTTGTATGAATTCTGTTTTGTGGCATACGATGTGATTAATAAAAATCTAGTTTTTTGTGTTATGACTCTTTGGCAGCAATGGATGGCTCTATATTTACTTATGTATATATTTTTACACTTAAAAAAAAATAAATTTAAGTGAAAAATTTCCTATAATATATATTTTGTTAAAACAATGCCAAATTTAATTAAAATTTAAAAATTCTCTTTAAATCAAATAAAATATCCTTAATAAGAGTAAAAATCAAATATTTCATGGCTTTGAAAACAGTTCGTAACAAAGAAATATTATTTTCAAGGAAATCTACTTGAAAAATTTGGCTAAACCGATATTTTTGACAGACTTTATGGCCACATTCTTCAAGCTATTTTAACTAAACTTATACCAAATTAAAAATATTTATTCACAGAAGTCAGGTTTATTGTGGGTTCAGTATTTTGCGAGCTATAATCGTTGTAAGTTGTTACTAATACAGGGTATCCGCGGGGAAGGTGTACTACTTTGTTTTGCCGCCACATTAATCTTGACAGTTCATATGTGGCAGTCGGGAAGTAGGCACGTAGCAAATTTATTATGGGAAAATATTCGATAAACCAACGTATTTTAAAGGATGTTACAGCTCGCCCATGACAACCCCTATTTTCATGAAAAGATCATAATGAAGAGTGACGAGGCACATTTTCATTTAAATGGAAATGTGAATAAACAGAATAGTCGGTTCTGGGCAACGGAAAACCCTCAAATTATTCATCAGTCATCTTTGCATCCATTAAAAGTGACAGCCTGCTGGTGTGTAATTTGGTCAGAACGAATCATTCGACCTTCCTTCTTTGAAAATGAAAACTGTGAATGCGGAGCGATATCGTGATATGATTGAAAACTTTTTATCGCCACAACTGCATGCTTTGGGCTTGATTAACATATGGTATCAACAAGACGCTGCCACATCACATACAGCCAGGATGACAATAGAATTACTGCGAGTGGTATGCCTTCCCGGCAGACACCCGGTACATGCACACGTATTACTCAAATACTCGTATGTAAGTTAAAAAAGAAATAGTTTTGCAAACACAGTAACAACAATAAGATATATTTTCTATATATGGATGTGGCAGAATTGTAAAAATGTTAAAGGAACAAAATAAAAGAGAGCTCAGTAAATAAATTGAGTTCAAAATACCTTCGTTTTTGCAGAAGTAAGTTCGTTAGACCGGTTCGAATCCCAATAGACTTGTAGCTTTATTAAAAGTTTTTCAAACCCTTTCAGTCCAGACAAAACATCTACCATTAATATATCAGCTCCCGACGTTCCAGCGCTCGCTTGACATCAAACACATTGGCATCAACACATAGACGTTCCATGTGCAAAGAAAATATAGTAATGTCAGCTGCTTAGCAAGATCACAAACCGCATAGCTAGGAATTGCACCACTACACAAATCCGTAAATACATTATTCCTAACTACTCGTAAGCACGGAACATGGCGCAAAAACACTAAATTTTTACTCATTATGTGCAAACACTGAAATAGAGCCTGTTCGGAAATACATACATCTGATGCGTTGTACCATCTTGTTGTAGCATCTTACATTATTTAAACCATTATTTCAAATATATATTTAAATTTAACGGTTACTCAAATGGAACTCTGTTCCCTGCACTTACATCTTTGTCTAGACTTATTTTAAGTACCGGACTTGTGTGCACTGCTGATATTTCAACAGCCCAATAAAGTGTTTATTTTAAAAACGACATTTTATTGTTTTTTTTTAATGATAAAATTACCTTACAATCTTCGCAATAAGATTGTTTCAAATTTAGTTAAATTTCCTTAATTTGAGTTAATTTTTTTTTAAGTGTAGTTTTGTTTTTTCCGTATTTAATTAACACCATTTTTTATTTATTTGCTTTTGTGGACTTACAACCATTACATGCAATATTCTCTGTTTTGTGTGCCAAATAATTTGCCCCTTAATTCAGCAAAAAAAAAAAAATACAAAAAATATTTGCTTATTTTATTGGACCTTTAGGCTTAATTATCAGATCATGAAAACATCTGAAATTCCTTTGAATTGTATTATTTTGTTTTCTAAAAAAAAACAGCTGTTAGTTTTTTATTTACGATTTCTATTCAATTTTTCTATGTAACCTTGACTGTTTATTGGACTCTGCTCTGCCATTCTTTCAGCTCAGAATCAGTTACTCTATTTGTTGGCAGGTGCTTCGTTATTTTCTTTTCTTTTTGTTATGTTCTTGGTTCAATTACGCGTACGTTACTTGTCGATTATTTTTACATCTCCTATAAAGTTATATGAAGGTCGACTGAAAAGTAGCTTCAAATATTCATTTATATATTTTAATTTTTTCTACCCCAAAAAAATATGGAAAAAATCGTCTTTGTAACTTCTACGAAAACCCAGGTCATTTACCTCAATAGTTTTCGAGATAGATCTATATAATTAATAGACAATTGCTTTTTTGTGCTGCCCTTCATGCACGTATTCTACAACCGATTTTTTCAAGACTTTTAACAAATTAAAGAAATTTTTTTCACAGAAGTGAACGAGGTATTGTGGGTTTTTTTGGGTTCAGTATTTTGGGAGCTATAACCGTTTAAACTTCCTACAACTACATTCACACGTATTACTAATGCATGTATGTACGTTAAAGACAAACATTACCCGTCCTTTTTTTTTAATTTTTATGAATTCATACTAATGTATCATTAAATAATTGTAGTTTTGGTTGTTGTATGACTGTTTTATAAGAGATTTTTTTATGATTTTTCTTTCTATGACTAGAACACGGTCGATTGGGGTCGACCGTTGGTACACAGTACTACACACTAATTAAAATAATAATATGAGAGATGCTACGCCCACTTGTTTGTTTTTTAATAATTTTTCTTTAAAGTCAATATAAAAATTAATACATGTATAAAATTATCAGTTTTCAGCTCTATTGTTTATAAAGGGTGATCCAAGTAGAGATACTTTTTTCAAAAGCCTTTTTTTGACAGATCACGTGTGAGACGTGTCATGCTGTCATGTTATTTTTGTTTAGTATTGTTTGGCATTTCATAATGGAAAGACTTACGCCTGAACAACGTTTCCAAATCGTTCAACTTTATTACGAAAATTCACGTTCTGTGAGGAATGTGTTTCGAGGCAAATTTTGTTTAGCGATGAGGCCCAATTCTGGCTCAATGGGTATGTAAACAAACAAAATTGCCGCATTTGTGACGATGAGCAACCTGAAAGATTCAAGAACTACCACTTCATCCAGAAAAAACAACGGTTTGGTGTGGTTTGTGGGCCGGTGGAATCATCGGTCTATATTTCCTTAAAAATGATGCCGGTGCGAACGTAGCCGTCAATGGCGACCGGTATCGTGCCATGATAACCGACTATTTGATGCCTGAAATTGAAGCTTGTGATCTCGGCGACATTTGGTTTCAGCAAGACGGCGCCACTTCCCACACATCGCATCAATCAATAGTTTTATTGAGAGAATATTTCGGTGAGCACATAATTTCACGTTTTGTGCCGGTCGATTGGCGACCAAGATCGTATGATATCACACCGTTACTTTTTCCTGTGGGGATATGTTTATGCGGACAAACCCGCTTCGATTCAGGCCTTGGAGGAAAACAGCACGCGTGTCATTCGCCAGTTACCAGTCGAAATGCTCGAACGAGTCATCGAAAATTGGATTCAATGGATGGACCATCTGTGACTTAGCAACGGCCCACATTTTATATACATAATCTTCAAAAAATAAATGCCAAAGAATGTCCTTTCAAATGACAATAAACATTCTCCATCAAATTTGAATTTTCTGTTTTTTTCTTTAAAAAAGTAGGGAACCTCTAAATGGATCACCCGTTATAAATTTAATGAAATAAAAAGTTTCATGTCTGTGCAAGAAAACTTAAAATTTTATTAGGAAAGATTTAAACCAAACATTAGGGGGGAGAGAGGGAGAGAGAGAGACAGAGACAGAACTGTAAAACACTTAAAAGTCATTGGTAAAAGTTGATGAAACTCCTTTACGATGAAGGGGAGTTATTATATAGAAAAATTATTTAAATGCTGGTCCAGGTAGTGAACTACCGTGCAGAAATGATTTTGCATCTTAAAAAAAAAAAATTGTATAAACAAAGTTCCTGGGTAATTTTTGACCAATTTTTTTGGTTTTTAAAAAACGAATCATAACTAGGAAAATGTTGAACCTGGACTAATGAAATTTTACATATTTATAGAGTAAGTATGGTAATATCTCATTTGTAGGGCATCGGAGGCAAGTTTTTCCCCTTTAATATTGATTATCATAAAACACCTTCATTTATGGGCCGATTTTCTAATTTTTTTTTTTTATTTTGAAGCAGTTTTCTTGCACTTTGGTCCCACAATATTTTGATTTCTTTTTTTGAAAATTCTCTTTTATTGTTGTTTTATTGCTTATCCGCATAACTCTGGTATTTATTGACCGATTTCCAATATTCCTTTTTTGAATCGGATGAAATGTGTTTCGCCTAAATTATTGTTTTGAAAAACTCCTCATTAAACTTTTGCCACTGCCCTCGAGTGATGAATTACTGGTGAGTGTGTGTGTGTGTGCGTGTGTGTACTGCTTAACTGCTTAACTTTTGCTAGTCGTTGCTTTTGTTTTTCTTTACTCTTTTTATAAAATTCATATCCAAATGACGTGCAATATACAGTGTAGTACAACAGTTGCATCTACAAACTATCCATTCCACCATCATTCATTCATTTATGCAACCAATACAACTGACTGCTGACCATCATCGACGACCACCAACATTGTCTCGATATTTTAGCTGTGAAATTTCATATGTATGAATAATTCGATATATTTAAAGTTGGGCTTAGTTTTTCTTGTGTTGAAACTGACTGACTAACTGACTGACTGGCTGACTGCTTTGTTTTAGTGAAAGAGACCGTGACCAGTTTTGATTTCATATCCATTTATCCGTTCTTCTGTTTTGACTCCTCTCTCTTCTACCCGTTCTTCTCATTTACAGTTTAGCGTATCTATTCTTTTTTTTTTTGTTTTCTTCCTAAAGATTTACCACTGACTTGCATGGCTGGCTACTTTTTGTCTATGATTTTTCCATATTTGCAACTCTCTGTGGGCCTGAACTTTAATGCAGTTGTGTGTTTTTTTTTTTTTCATGTATATTTTCCTTCTTTCTTTTTTCCCATTTAAACGTTTTAATGATTATTGTAATTTTCATGAAATGATTTATGAAGAGGAGTTGCAAACAATTTTATTTGATTTTGTTGTTGTTGTTCTTTTTATTTTTAGATAAAGAGTGGTTTTTTTAGTCTATGGATCTGTTATAATTGGCCGACAATTGCAATAGATTGTAGATTGCTGCGTAGATATTTTTATTCTTTGATGTTTGAAAATTTAGAGTTTATATAAAACAGAACAGAAATTAAATGTTAAACTGTAACAATTAAATTTAATATTTGTTAATCTTGTGCGTTAATGATTGAGTAAGAAGTTTTGAAGCTTTTGCTTTTCACTTTCGGCGAAAGACAAGCAATTCTAGAAAATCTATGAAATGGCTATGATTTCGTCTGGTTTTTATATTTCAGAACACTTTCCTTTTGCAAGCACTTACATACATACATTTCCATTAGTGTTGTAAAAGTTTGGAGTATTTGAGTACACAGTACTTATTAGCCTACTCATGGAAATGCGATACCCAAAAGTACACTCAGAGTTGCATAATTTTCGTGTGAACATGAAATATTTTTAAAAAATACTGCTCTTATGTTTCAAAAATCTTATCATTTATAGCGATAAATACTAAATAATTCAAATAAAAGAATATTTCGATTATCCCAAAAAACCTTAATGTTCGTCTATGTTTTAATAGAAACGAATAATTTTAAACCATTAAAATTTTGAATTTTTAAATAAAATAGTCGTTAAAAGTATTGAATAATTTTGAGTTGTCACAAGTACACCACTAACTTCTATTGCTAGCAATTTATTCTACTTTTAAATGCTCAATACTTCTTAATATTGCTTATTTGGGTACTAAATAATAAGAGAAAAAAACTTATTAATTCTTTCTCGTATTCTATTTCTGTTGAAAACTTGGTTAAATAGTTGATATTATTCTCAATTAGTATCCACTTTACGAAAAAAGATGGACAATTGAACGCTGATGAGAGGTGTAGCGGCCTTGAAATCGGTACTGATACGTTCTGCTAAGCTGATTGGATATAATTATAATATTTTTCAACATAAAAAATAACTCTTAGTAATTTTGAATTTTCATTAATGCAATAAAACTGAACTTGTGCCTGATAAAATTACTTTTCATATGTACATCAATATAAGTTCGAATAATAATTACGTTTATTCGTAATAATATAAAAAAAATGATAATTTAAATTTGTATTTCTAAAGGCCGTGCCGCACTATCCTATCTAGTCTCGCGATTTGCAAAATATGACATGTGTGCTAAAAATGTATGGTAGTGTGGACTAAAAATGCAACTGTGTGACAGATTTTTTGGCAAGTCGTGCGATTTGTAAAATTTTATGAAAATTTTCATAAAATGATAGTTTTTATGCGATCAGAGGAGTATTTATTGTCAACCATATGTTTTGGCATAAGATTTGTATGATAGTGTGGCACCTTTAACACCATTTTGAAACGATTTTTTAAAGTCGGTGAGATTTTTGCAAGATTTTCCTGTGAATGAATCGTACGATTGTGTAGGATAGTGAAGCACGGCCTTAAGTGTTGAGTAACGACATTTAAATATTGACTACATGAAAAAAGCAAATACTCGGTACGGTAGGGATCTTATATGGAAAAAACAAAACAGCGTCCCGCTCAGTGCTAAAAAAAAAATATCATGTTACTTAGGAATCTTTGCAATACATTAAATAAGAAAATATTGAAATATTTTTGGAAAAAAATTTTGTTCATAGAAATTGTTAAATTCCTTGTAAAATTGTTATTTATCAAATTTTTTTTGGTGCAAATGATGTACAAATGTGTGTGTGTGTAGGTAAAGAGGATGAAATAAAAGAAAAAATAAATTTTTTCCTGAGAATCCTGTAATTCTCAAAAAAAAAAAAAAATCCAAAACAGCAAACCACGGAGCGAGATTCAAAATGAACCTCAAAATGTTTGCTTTCAAAAAAAAAAAAAAAAAAACTGTTCATTTATTCATGATTGGGGGCGAAAACCACCATTGAGAGACATAGAGAGAGAGCGAACCTGGATATTTACTGTCGTTGTGAACATTCTAGTATGATTCTAAACCACGATATCGTTCACTGGATTTCTAGACATAAAAACCCATTGCGATTCGCTAATAACCGATTTTATTTTCCCAAGTACAAGGTTTTCCAATAAGATTGATATGATTTCTTTAAAAGAAAAAAACACTTGTTAAAGAACTGCAAAAGTTTTCGATACAATTAAGTTCTAAATAAAACGTCATTCAAATGGCCTCCACGACTTCATCTGCAGGAACGAATTCGATAAACCCAATTTTCGAGCACTTTTACCACTAAATCAAGTCGTATGTCATGAATGGCACGTTCAATATTGACTTGTAAAGTTTGAAGAAAGTTTGGTTTATTTCGAATGAACAATGAAATAACCCCACAAGTCTAATGGTGTTAAATCACAACTTCTTGGAGGCCATTTAATAAATTTCTTGAAGTAATCGAATCTCCAAACTTTTCTCGCAATAATTCAATTCAAATTCACGACGTTTACGGTGGTCCAATGGCTTAAGTTCTTGAGTGAGAACAATTTTATACGGATGCAAACCCAAATCCTTTCTCAAAAACCGCCAGGTTGTGGTTTGAGACAGTCCCAATTGTTTGGAACGTCTTGGAATCGACACATTGCGGTCTTCAGCAACACTTGCCTGAACGGCAGCAATATTTGCATTACTTCGAGCGGTTCTTTGCCTTATTGGCACTTTAACATGATGTAAAGAAAATGTATGCTCAAAATTTTCAACAATTCGACGAATAGCGAGCACACTTGGACGATTGTTACGACCATAAAATGGCAAAAGCGCACGAAAAGTTGCAATTGAAGAACGATTATTTTGATAATAAAACTGAATAATTTGTAAACGTTGTTCTTTCGTTGTTCATTGCGTGTAAACACTACTGAATACAATGAAAAACAAATGACAGATCATGATATATTACAAATGGCCGAAATGTCACTTCAAAATCATATCATCCCTATTGGAAAACCTTTTATTTGTTTACTGACACAAAAGCTATACAATTAAATAAAGCGAACGGTTAGAAGGTCGCAGACCAGCATTATCGATCAGTGGACATCTTGGGTCAGGTCGTTAAAGTGTCCAACCGCACCCACTTTGTTTACAACGAACCCAAAACCGATCGTCGATAGTTTTTTATCCAAACGAATTCCAACTCAAATACCGAACTCCATACTTGGAGGAAATCAATATTTAAGCGTCTTCTCGAAATTATACAACTGTCATGCATCACACATCACCTTAATTTTGTCGGCATTAATATTACACAGAGTTGCATTTTTGCGTATCTTTGATAATTGGAAAAACATAGAAAATTTGTATACAACTCGAACTTTCAAAAAGTTGAATTATAAATGTGGCCTTCAAAAATAAAGTTTTTCTGTGTTCTGCCTTGTGTGTTGCATGTCAATTAATTTTCTTTTCCTATCTTGTTTCTTGACTCATACTAAATTCTTTGTTCTTCCAAAAAAAAAAAAAAAAAAACACTTACAAACTTTTGTGAAATCTAAATGATTTATGATGATACAAACTTTTTTCTGGATTATTAATTCTCTAAATCATTCAATACAAACATGAGATAGTGAATCATTTTGGATTAAAACGGACATTATTTCCGTAATGATTATTTTTCGCATATTTTACCTTTTGCGCTTTAACTAACACTGGTACACACTGGAAGGAGGTCAAGAAGTGTTTCCGCTATCGTTTGCCATTAACCTCAATTAATGTCAAATAAATAAGGAATTTAAAAAAGGTCGAAGAAAAAAGTAAAATATTAGTAAAATAAAATTTACTAAAATCCATTAACATGGACACAGAAATTAATCTCTGTTTGGAATAATAAAATAATGCGTCACAAAGAAAGAGAATAAATTAAAGAAAAAATATATATTTAACTTAGCAACAGCAAAAGATGATAAAATAAAATTTAAGGATGATTATGTGTAACTTTATAAAATTTAAGCTGTCTTCTTAAATATGGCAGATTGCAAACATTTTGTTTTTGGGCTTTTTGGGGTTTGAAAAGTGACGAACATTATTTTTTTTTTTATATAAAGAGGCAGAGTCACACATCTGTCAGTATCAAAAACCATCGATATGGAAGAGAAAAAAAAATTGCTACATTCTAACAAAGTTGAGTGCTTTGTTTACCACAAAAAATAAAAGTAATAAGAATTCTGACAGACCTCAAGATTTGGCAGCAGGGAAAAGTAAGGCTGACTTCCAAAACGTCAATTGCTTTGTGTTTGAACAAAGCATCACGTTTCATAACGCCGCAGTACAATAATTATACAATGTATACCATTTCAAAACGCCGCCACCAAGTATTTTTAACGCTGTAAGAAAGCAAACAAGGCATCGGTTTTATAGTTGTTGCATTGTTTCGGAACTTTGCATATGTATGTGATTTAAATACAGCAGCAATACTGTATACAAACTTTGTATACGAACGTTTTGGAAGTCAGCCTTATTTTGCTTACTTGCATCATTTACATTTTATACAAGTGCGGCCAGACAACAAAAGATGAATTTTCTTTTGTTTTATTATTAAAATTTTGTTATATTTAGTAAAATTTTAATGCGAGTTTTACTTCTTCGATCGCACTCGTCACACATGTCTAAATTTTTGTGCAGCACTAGTTACACACAGTTGACCTATTTTTTCTATTTTCACTTAAAGAAAAATTGTGCAAAACATTAACTCTTCATATCTTAATGAGTAACATGTTTTGCAACAGGACTATATTTTTGTAGAGTGTTTTAAACGTGGTAACATTTACACCGATCAACTTATCACGACATCAATAATGCAAGGGGTGAAACCACTAAATATTTATTTATGAGGTGAACTTGGCTCTACAACAAAATTACACTAAAACAAGTAAGATTGCTTTAATCGACCTTGCCGAATCTTATATACCCTCCACAAAACTAAATTCATATGGGCCTTTCCACCGAAAAGTCTGCTTTTAATCCCGTTCGACACCTTGCAATAAATCTTGATTCTCCAAAACAGAACTTATATTCTACTTTCATTTTAGTGTCATATTTCAAACAAAATTTTCCATTTTCCATTACCGGCTACTTCCATCCCTGATCAAAAAAAGGATTTAAGCAAAAAAAAAAAGATGGTTTTAACACATTAATTAGCCTCAGTAGAACTGCTGGAATTGTGCTGAATTCTAATCCCGATCAATCCAGATTCAATACTGGGTCGCCGTCTTATAAAAGGTTTTCCAATAAGAGTGATATGAATTCTTTAAAAGAAAAACACACATTGTTAAGAAAATTCAAAAGTTTTTTTTATTTTATGTGAAGTACAATCGATACAATAAGTTATAAATAAAACGTCATTCAAATGGCGTCCACGAGTTCTTCTGCAGGAACGAATTCGATGAACCCAATTTTCGAGCACTCTTTCCACTAAATGAAGTCGTATGTCATGAATGGCACGTTCTCTATTGACTTGTAAAGCTTGAAGAGAGTCTGCTCTCGTAATAAAACGTTGTTCTTGTGTATATCTCTCCATGATGAAATTGTAAACACTACTAATTAGAATGAAAAACAATTGACTGATCATGACATATTAAAAATGGCCGAAACGTCACTTCAAAATCATATCATCCCTATTGGAAAACCTTTAATAAATAAATTTATTTCCAAAATTCAATGATTTGAATCGATATTTTATTTTTGCTGATTTTCAATACGAATTGTTTTAAGACAAATCCTGGCACACCAGTCGAAGACCCAAGTCTCCAACTCTTTTGGTGGCTTCGGGAAACCAATTTCACGTAAAGGCAAACAGACAGACGGACAGACTGACAGACGGAAATTACTCATTCAACTCTACTATGTATAAGAATTCAGAATATAAGTACTTTATGGAGCTCACATAAATATTTTGGAAATTTACACACGGAATGACAAACTTTTAAATAGTCGGTTAACATTTTTGGTGAAGGGTATAAAATTTTTATAATTTTTGCCAACACTGTGCCGCGCACTTAAATAGTGACACAAATTGCAAAACAAACTAAAAACACTTTAATCTAAAGTGTAGGGTATATCAACCAAAAAGAAAACCTCATAAATTGAATTTTAAATTAAAATAATTTCAAGTTTGCAAACACATTTTTCTGTTTGTTTTTTTTTTTTTTTGTTTGGAGGCAGGTCTTGGTTGTTAGTTTATTTGTATTTTTACAAAAAACAAAATCGATTAGAAACCAGCCTAAAACCACTTCTGAACTCTTTTTGTAGATTATTATTCTCAGCAATGAGCAAAAAAAAAACAATATTTATATAGAAAAGAAAAAGAAATAACATCAGAGACAAAAAACGAGGCTACTTGTTATCGGCCAATATTATTATAAATTTTATATGTCATAATGTTGTTTTAAATTTTTTCTTAACTGAAGGTTGGTTCTACAGAGATACTGATAGTTGCTGTTGTTGTTTTTTTTTTGCCTTTGTTGATTTTTATGTATAATCGTATGATTTTGTTGAGACTGAACTTTTAGATTCATATTGTATTGTTATTGTTGCTTTTGTTGAGAGCAGCAAAACAATAACTATGGTATGAAGGACGAATTATTTAATAAGATATTCAAAAGAAGAAAAAAAAATAGCAATAAAAATTTAATTAACAAAACTTATTGTATACGGTGGGACAAGATTTGAGGCGGAAAATCGTTAAAAATGGAATGAAGTTGATCGTTATCCCCAGCGAAACCGGAAATATGGAGGAAATTAGAAGATCGCAAATCAGTGAGTGGATTAACATTTCAGCATTATAATCGGCATCGACATTGTGGGATGGGCCGTAAATCCAAATAATTACATATTTGGGGTGTTCACACTGTTCTCATATCAGTCATATTGTCATAATGTCTTATTATTTTACAATACTTTAAAAAAATTGTTGTTGTGCTTCAAGCAAAAAGGTCATATAATAATAAGACATTTTGAGGTATGTTTATGGTTTGTCATAAAATAACGGTAGAAATCTTAGTCGAGCAGCTGCAACTCCTTATTCGAGCCGGCGATAATAATTACAAACCGCCGCTACAAGAATGAAAACAAGGCAAATTCATTACCGGGTATATGCACGACCAAGGCGAATTAATTATAAGGTGGATGCAGTGGCGAATTTATACATTACCTACACTGTCAAATTTGTTACATATTTTCCGGCGCCATTTTAATATAATTTTTTTTTTGCATGTAGAATTTCGATAGCGTAGGTAATGAATTCGCCGTTTACACAAAGAAAATGCCTGTTGTTTGCTTTGTTGTTGAATTATTGTAGTCGTAGTAAATTTGCCTTTTGCATGAAAATTGCATTAAAATGGCGCCGGAAAATATGTAACAAATTTGACAGTGTAGGTAATGTATAAATCCGCGTGAATTTGCCATTGCATCCACCTTATAATTAATTCGCCTTGAATGAAAATATATGTTTGTGTAAGTGATCTGCCTGGCAGCTTGTAAACGTTTTTCCACTTGCCGCCTTCCAAAAAAATAGTTCTGCTCATGTTACCGGCAACAGCTGCTTTTGATTATATTTATTTTAGCAAGTTCGTATAGATAAAAAAAATGTTAAAATTTTAATTGATAATGGACATTTTAAAAAATTTACAGGAAATTTATTGTTTTCTTTATTAACAATTAAAAAACATTTACATTTAAGCCAAAATGCAAACGTATGTGCAATAATCCGACTAAAATATGAAGTGTTGTTAAATGTTTATCAGCTGGCACAATTATGACATAGCACACTTATTTATGACGGGGTGTTCACACTTGTCATATTTTGGTGTGCTATTATTTTATGAAATATGACTTATGACTACAATGTGAATACCCCAATTGTTTTGTTTGAGAAATATAAATATAACTACCGGATAATTTATCTTTAAATCAACATATTTTAAACCATACTTATTGTATATATTTCTTTTTTAATCTTTTCAGGTAAGTGTCGTGGAAGTGTGGTAGTAGAAGTATATATAAAACTATAACACCTGAGTAAGTTAAATTTTAAAACATTTGCTGGATAAATGTTATTCATTATATTCATTATATATTTGAAAGGATATCAACTTAATATTCATTATCAAGCTTTTTCCTCTCAGTGTATAAAAGTTCTTGAAACACAACTATCTAATGAAGTGCTACACACTGATCAATTACTGGTAGCCTTTGATAAGCACCTTGCAATTATATAGAAGCACTACAATGCTTTTTAATGTAAATAAAATGAATAAAACAAATTCAAAAATCGATCTTTTTGAATTTTACGACCCGAAATTTTTGAATTCTTTACAAAAACATACTAATTTTTTTTTAATATCAACAATTCATAAACTCGTATACCATTTAATATTAAATTTTAAAGAATGGGTGGCAATCGAACTGCAGTTGCGTTGCCAGCCGGTAACTGAATATTTGTGGTTGCCAGAAAAGCACTTAATAGCAACTAAAAGTGGCAGCACTCCGCAATAAAATTTTCAGCAACTGTCAACGCAGCTGAGGTTAGGTTGCCATACATAAGCCAGCCTTAAATCTCCTTATGTATAATATAAAATTTTTCATATTGGCATCACTGTCTGACTTGAGAGGATTTAATTGAAAAATATATTAATTGTATCTAAACAAATAAATAAAATGATGAATGCTCATGAATTCCAATTTTTCTTACACGTTTTAAGTACAATTTGTCATAATAATCACCTACACGTGTTAGAAAATTAAATTCATATGATCTTTATTTTAATGATTATTATTTTTATTAGATATTTTCGTAAAAATCCCTTTTTAATTATAATCTAGACTTGAGGAAGGCGGCGTAATACAATTATTCTTCCCCATTGTTTATTTTAATTGAAAAACTATACTCCCCTCTATTTAATGCTGATGACACATTTTATGCACAAAGAGAAAAAAAAAAACCTATTAAGTTCACACGCAGACTTTTTCTTAATCAAATACTCGTATATACGTACAAAAAATTTCCATATTGAATTGAATTAATTAAATTCCATTTATATGTAAATTAACTGTGATATGTTACATGTGCAGAAGAAATTATCATTTTTTAGTTTAATAAATAAACTTACTATTAAAAGAAAAGCAGTTAGTTATGAGCTGTACAATAAATATGTATACGAGTATAATACTATATTTTGCAAAGTAAGTTTTTTTAAATATATGTATGTATTGTGAATTTCCTATACAACATGCGACTCGGAACTAGTGTTGCCGGAAAAACTACTATCATCTGCTTGATTCATGATTGACACTATTTACCATGGTTTAGATTTTACAAAAAGATTTCAACTAAAATCTATTGAATTTCGCTTAAACGAACCAACCTAAATTACGAAGCAAAGCGTTGTCTGGCTGTCAAAATTTCTCATGCCCATACAAAATGTATGAAACCCAGCGAAATAACGCGGCGTCAACGCTTTGCAATTGGAAAATCCAATTTTGACAGCGCGTCAAGAAGTGAAGTTGGCTGCAAAAGTACTGTTGGTGTTTGTAAGTAAGTAATGTAACTTTAGTTACTTAAGCTCAATTTAGCGTCTTCAACTCTATTTCTTATTTTTATTTAGAGTTTTTCATAATAAAAGTGAGTAAACATTACTGTTTCTGGCCCAACGTTAACGCTTTAATTTAGGTTACTCATTTCAGCGTAAAGGCTAAGCGCTAAATTACGTTGCACTTTGCGTCGTAATTTAGGTTGGTCTGTAAATTTAATGGTGTTTTCTTTTCTACACACAAAATGGCACCTTGTTGAAAGGTAAATGTATGAAATGTCCTGCCAACCTTGTAATAACGCAACTTGTTGTTTCACTAGAACAAAACACAACTTATGCAAAAGTGGAACGCCCTATTTTTAACAACTGACTGCTAAGTTTTACAGGGCACCATCAACACTGTCGATATTTACGGGGCATAAAGTTCAATGCCTTCCAGCATTAGTGAGGGCGATTTTTTTTAGAATCAAACACGCTGCCCTTTTAGAGAGCAAAACATTTTTAAGAAACGAACACCAGAGTACATTTTCTGCATGGAGACGTACCATTTTTTTTTTGTAGGAAAGAAAACAACATAAGAAATTTTTCCTTAATTTGAGTTTAAAGTGGTTGTCGCATGGCACTTTTACAGGATTTAGGAAATATAAATTTCGTCTATTACGCCTTATTACGAGTCTCATTGTCGTGAAGAAATTTGTAGAAATCGGTTTTTTAAGCTATTGCATAGCTTCTATCGCGGGCTTTGAGGCGACCGAATTAAGAAATTTTTAACGTTTGTTTCTTAAGTCTTTTGTTTTTGAAACGAAAAAATCTGTCAGAAATCTGTCATTTGTTTTGAAAGGAAAAAACCTGGCACTAGTTTGTTTCTTAAGTCTTTTGTGTTGTTAAGTATTTGAATCGCCCAATGTATGTTAACCCCTAAAATATGCTATTGATTAACATTAACATTTGATATCATATTGATATCATTAACATACAGTATTGCCAGAATAACAAAGGAGTTCTTAAACAAAACGTAATAATATAATTGCATAAGTTGATAAAAAATGCTGTGCAATAGCTGTAAAGCGGTAACGCGGCAGTACCCGAGTGCCACATGTCTTTTTTTGATTGATTATAATGCATATCATCAACATCCATGCCCCCACCAATTTTTACTCTCATATAATACAAATTAAGGATTTAAGAAACGAAAACCGAAAGTACGTAACTACTTATAAAGTACGTAACATATAACATATTTTGTTTCTACTGAAAAATAATAAAAATGTTAGTTACGTGGTTTTGGATTTCAGCTAACGATATGTAGTAAGTAGTGTAGTAGTGCAGTTCCTTGCTATGTTGTTGGTTTGTGATCTTGCTGATTGCACTACACATGTTTGTGTTTTTCCACCTAACCACAAAAATAAAATACCCTGAAATGAACTAAATCTTGTTACTGAGCTCTCTTCTCTATTGTACCTTCAAACGCTTTGTAGCTGCCAAAATAATGAACTCACAATAACCCACAAAATATCGTTGTTCACTGCTGTGCATAAATATTTTTAATTTCGAATAAGTTTTGTCAATATTGGATGAATAGTGTGGTCATAAAGTTCATCACAAAAATTGGTCTTGTCTATTAATTACATACGTAGATTTTCTTTGAAAGTAAGATTTTATTTTTTTTTTAACCTAAGAACTATTTTGAAAAACATAAACTCTTTGATTTTTATTTCACTTATTTTGAGGAAATTCTATTTGATTTAAATAAAATTTTCAAAATTTAAGTAATTATTTAAACTATTTTTAAGGAAATTTAAGTGAAAATAAATATAGTTTTTTTTAGTGTATTGCTGCAATATTAAAGAATTGGAAAATAAAGATTTCCCATCTGTTTTAACGTCAAATGTAATGTGTACGAGTATGTACTCTTGTAAATATTTGTTGTAAGTTATTTGTAGCTTTTTGAAAAATTAATTACAAAATTACAATTGCAGCAAAAAGTTTCTTTGCGGCAAACAATAAAATCTACTTTTTCACACAAACTTTTTAATAGTTTGTAATTATTAAAATTTTTGGAGAAATTTCTATTATACCCAAAAATTAATTATAACTTTGTTGTAATGTTGGCTGGCTGCTACATTTGTTGTTTATTTTCTCTGCGCAAATACTCTCACTATCTCACTTTTTTTTTGTACTCATTCTCTTTGTAGCCCAATTTAGGGTTTTAACAATTCTCTTAATTATAAACAAATATGTATTCCAAACCGCCTTGTATTGAAATTTTATTAACAAAAAAAAATAATAATAATAATCAGACCATTAAACGATAACAACAATAACACCAATATTAACAGAAACAACAACGGAAAACAGCAACAACAATAAAAACAAATGAAATAAAATATGCTAAGTAATAATTGTACATTGGAAGGCATGACTCCATTCGCAAGATGGCCAGTAGATTTTGTACAAAAGCTATAAAACTACACAAAATATACAGTGGAGCAGACCACGAAATAATTTGTTACTTGAAAATGCCGGAATGTTTTCTTTTGTACACAAGAAAATCTCATGTGTTTGCTCTTTGGCGAGCATACTACACAAGTTATGAAAAAGTGTATCTCACTTGTTTTCAAGACAAATTCATAACAGGTAAAGCTGAAAACACAGCTGATCTACTTTTTTCTTGCATAATGGAGGCTCGCATGTCGAAATTTGTACATGCAAGCATAGGGGCTTATATGTCAAATGCTGTTGTAATGTTGCACTTAACTTTACCTGTTATGAATTTGCCTTGCTTGTTTTAACAGCTGGGCAGCAGCGTTGCCAGAATAAGGATTTCATCACATATGTTACGTTTTTTTTTTTACCAAAATCTAATTTTTGTTCTTTTTTTTCTCAAGTGATGTTTTTATATTTTAAAAATCAAGATTTTTTATTGTAAGTATATGGGTACATACATATGCATATGCGGGAAATTTTTCTGCAGTTTTTATTTTATCAAGAGAATTTTTTTAAAAGAATTTTGTTTATTTTTTACATGTGTTTTATGTTTTTAATGAACAAAAAGATGTTTGATTCGTTTTAAGCATTCTATTTCATTTTAGAACGAATCGATGTGACGATTTTTTTATGATTTTTGCGCAACTTCTGGCAACTCTCACCACGTTGTTTAATTGTCTACATCAGTTCGATACAGGTTTAGAAATATACTTTCATAACACATTTAAGCTCAAATGTACAGTCTTTGGTTAACTAATAAAACTGGTTTAACCAAAGATTTTTCATAGAAATATCACGAGTTAAGCTATCATCATTAGTTAACTAAAGTAAATTTGGGCTTTAACGATTTTTCGCAAAATACAACTATTTCGCGTTCTTTCCAAGTTCGTTTCAAACTTATTTTGCGATGTTTAATCAAATTAAATGAATCTCAATTTCAGCGCTATTTTGCGATGCCAGCCAATCAAGCAAGTTTAGGCGAGTTTTTGTCGCTATTTTCGAGATTTTAAAGTTTTAATCGATTTTTATCTTTTAGCGATTTTTAATAAAAAAACTAAAATCATGCAATTTTTAACGAATATTTGGTGTTTTTTTTTTGCATATTTTATTAACTTTTAATCAATATGTAGGTATATCAATTTGCTTTTGCAAAATGTTGCCAGTTTAGCGTCTTTTTGTTGCTTAAATTTTTTATAACATTTTTTTTTTAATTTTTACAAATTTTCTGTTATTTGCAACTGCCGTAGATATTTTAAAAAAGTTTTTTTTTTCATCTTACATATTTAGCGATTTTAAAACAATATTGGCTTTTTAATCAATAAAAGTTTTGAGAATTTTCATAATTTTCGCCATTGTTTTTTTGAGTGCTAACAACTTTAGCGAGTTTAAATCTGTTTTAGAGATTGTTTCAAATATTGCGATTTTTTTTCCAAACTCCCTTCTCGTAGCACTATATAAAAATTTTATCATTTTACAGGTCCCTCTCAGCACAAGAGATTTATGAGGGGCGTAAAGTGCAATTCGCGAACACCAAAGGGCAGTTTTTACATGAAAATTTCGCATTTATTTATTTTAGAAAAGAGTTCAGCATTATTTACAAAAAAAAAAACAAAAATTCCATAATTAAAAATAACCTAAAAAAGAGTTAGCTCCAGTAAAATATTGATTTTTGGATAATTCCTGTATTTATAGAATATTATTTTTTATTAGAAAGGCAAGTTGTCCTTCTCCAGAAATATTGTTAATAAATCAAGCCGATCTTTTTAGGACGATTTCAAATATTTTTTTGTATAGATGTCGGCATTTTTGGTAAAATTATTCAAATTATGAATTTCTCATGAATATAAGTACACACATATGTACATACGTACGTTTAATTATTTTCTATATTTTTCAGCTAGCTTTTAAAGTATAGTTTTTATTCCCTCAAATGATTATTTTGTTGCCAAATTTTCTGGCAACGCTGAATTAGTACTTAAATGCACAGTGGTCTTCTGTAGCGCAACATTTCCACGTTTAACAAACAACGAAAATTTATCTTTAGTTTTCAAACTGCAAACTTATTAATATCTTCTTTTCATATGCCGGACAATAAAGAAATAAAATTGTTTATTTATTTAAAATTCTTGATGTGTATTAAACACACGATGCCGTCATCAGGGATATAAAATTCAGTGTTTATTTAATTTTAGCTAAAATGTTTGATAAAAAAAAAGAAATTAGGTTTCAAACATTAACCCAAGAAATGATGTTAACTTTTAGAACAAGAAATAGAATGACCAATTTTTAGGTTTAGACTTTAAATCGTTAATTTCTTTTTTTTTTTTCTTTTACTCAAAGCCTGTTTCTTTTTTAAATTCCAAAAAAGTGCATCTGTGTGGCGCGCTCATTAAAGTGGAGATGTGGTGGATGAGTAACAAAAAACGTCTTATCAAAGACTATTATAGTCTTTTTCGGACTTAGCAACATTATGTTTGGGAAATGAATACCTGGTAGATGAAGAGCAAGTGGTATTATTTTCTTTTTCTTCTTTTTTTTCCTCTTTTCAATTTAATTTCTGTTCGATAGTGGTCCATTTTATAAATGCCAGACACGTAATTCAACAAACTACAAAAAGTGGATAAAATAAAAATATAAACTTAAGTTGAAGTTTAGAATTATGATAATAAGACTCGATAGAGTATTGACTTTTTATGTGAATTTCGTTAAAAACAAATACCAATTACATACATGGCATGCGTAGCACAATTTATAAGTTCACCAAATGAGTCTTCCTAAAATATAATTCACTGGTTGGTACTAGTAGAGCTTGGTCAATAAATTTTCTATTATAAATTTTAATAAATCTACACATTGTTCAACCGATTTTGACAAAACTTATACCAAATTCTAAATATTAATTCACAGAAAAGAACGAAATATTGTCGGTTTTTTTGTGTTCAGTACTTTGGAAACTATAAGCTTTTAAAACTGCAACTAATACATGTACAAGTATGTATGTACTACTAAACATACATGTGAGATAATTTAATTTGTTTAGAAAGAAAGTAAAATCAATAAGATTTTTTTTATTATGCATGTTTGTATGTGGGAGAATTGTACGATGCTTTAATAATAATTATTTGTGAATTAGGAGGCTAATCTTTTGCTAATAGCAGAATCAGTTCCGTGTTATTTGAAAAAAAAAAAAGAAATGCCATAGATTGAGATGAATCGTCGAAAAACGCAATCTTACAAAATCCGAATAAAACCAAAAAAAAAATATATATATTTTAATTGCTTGGGAATTATAGAAGTCAAATTTAATTTTCTACAATTAGCTGGTTTCTATTTCATTGGGGGCTAATGTTGGTCATCAAGGAATCATTAAAAAAAATATGATGTGTTAACGATCTCCATTAGCCGCAACGCTAGTGATGCCCCACCATTTTGCATATTTCGTAGCCGCTTCTCCAAACATAATTTAGCTATAAAACATCAAAGTAAATCTAGATAATTTGTTTATGCGATTGAAGCATCAATCGAATTTATGATAAAGATTTATTTGCACGAGTATACTGATGTCAAAAATTCAGCGCATTATGATAGTTCGTTTGACAGTTAATCCCCACGTAAGGCGAATTCACTTACCAGGTAGTGTTCATTTCTCAACACAACTACAGTACAATAACATAATTTTATATATCAGCCTTGCATATGTATTGTATGCTTGCATGTACAAATTTTGACATATCGAACTCCATAAGCAAGAAAAAAGTTGCTAAGCTGTTTTTAAAACACTACCCGGTAAGTGAATATGCCGTGGCTCTACGGGTTTCACAAACACACTAGAGGGATCTTTTAATTTTTACCAAATTTATTAAGTTTTATGAAAGTTTCCAATTAAACGTGTTCTATTATTTAAAGAAATATTTTTACATACTGCACAAACTACTCACGTATAGTGTGCATTGATTGCATTTTATATAAAATAAAAACGAATGTATTGTGTACGTGATAAGTAAAAATTAAAGAGAGCTGGAAAAACACGAATAGAGAGAGTTATTAAGATAAACTTTTAAGAGCCATTTCAAACAACACAGGTTGTTGTCGGTCAGGCTTGCCATGTAATTTGAAACTTTCTTTCACGGTTATTACTTAAAGTAATGCCAATGAAAATTCAATGTCAAATTCCAATTTTTTTTTTTAATAAAAATTAAATAAAGTTACATGTTTTTCTTTTTCGTTTCGGCAATTAAATTTATTTTGTTTTGTAGAATTGCTCCCAATGTGGCTATTTTCTGCTCTTGTTTCCGTTTTTCGGTTGATTTCTGTTTGTAATAATACGTTGCATAACTTGAAGGGACACCCTTTACGTTTTGATTTTGGTTCATATTTCAACTTTTTAAAATTTATACATACTAATCGTGAGAAATAAATACAAGTTTTTCTTGTAGCAGTCATAGTTAAAAATATTTAGTGTAATTTCCGGTCCTGTACCACTAGAAACCTTGACAGGTGGATGACCCCTATGCAGTGCATTGTGCCAGAATTCAGGGAGAGGGAATGGGTAGAGAAGATAGATGTTGAAAATTTAAAGGGGTTATGTTAATTTTTATAGCAGTGTTGAGGCGCCTCTGGTGTTAAGTAGACGCATTAACTTATTTTCATAGCTGTATTAGCAGACATTTTATTAATTGTTTTATTTCGCCGAAATTTCTGCTAACCGACGAAGGAGGGCGATGTTGTATCCATTAGCTTGGAACAGTATCAATCGCTGTCGGAACAGTTTTTTAGTGACCAGTGTTATGCCTTCATCACTTTAAATGCCTGGCAACCCTGGTTAGTTGTTAACAAAAATTCTCATTAGATTTTTATTTAACTCACATTTAATTTTTATGAAGTCTCGCAAATTTTATACATCTCTTTTCTTTCTCTCTCTCTCTCTCTCTGGGGAGAAGTGAATCATGTTAAAAACCAAAAAACAAACTGCTCGTGAGTCATATAATGGCTCGATTACGGATGGCAACCGAAGTTCAGTTGCGTTGCCAGCCGGCAACTTGAAATTTGTGGTTGCCAGAAAAGCACTAAATAGCAACTGAAACTGCAACCTCTCAGTTGCCAGTTGCCATCCGTAATACCATTGTCATCAACTGGCAACGCAACTGGAGTTCGGTTGCCAACCAAAATCGACCCATAAATTTCTATACAAACATTTTATTAAGTATTCCTTAGTTGATTTCATTTATTTTTATTCTTCTAGTTGGTTTTGTTTTTGTAGTTTAAGTGGGCTTTTTATGGCAATACCAGACCAGACCAAACCACCAAGTACCAACTTCAGCCGCAGCTACAACAGCTGCAGTATTGTGTTGTAGTAAGGCCAAGTAAGCAACAAAAAAAACAAAAAAAAAAAAAAAAAAACAAGTCATCATCATAGCTGCCAGATTTGACGATTTATCGTCATTTTGACGATTTTGGATCCTAAAAATGACATAGTGACGATGGAACGATTTATACCCTAATTTTGACGATTTTAAATAATTCAAGTTTGCAACATTTATTTGTACTATTGAAGCAACTGAACTGCTGAAAATTTTAATGAGCAACTTTTTAAAAACTAGTTTGCTAAACTTTTATTTAATCTATATATATAAAAAATTGTTGCAAGTGTGTTGTGACTTTATAACTCAATTGGATTAAATTTTTAGGGTTTGTTCGTATGGTCGTGTAGATGGTTTATTGAAATCGGTCGACGCGTTCGTGAGTTATGAGTTTTCGTGAAAGTCGTGATGTGCTTTGATTAGGTAAATCGAAATTTATAAAAGTAAATATGTTCCGTCCGAAGCCGGGGCGGGGCGCTCAACTAGATGATTATAAAAACAAAAACAATTTATTAAATTTTGAAGACATTTATTTAGCAATATTTGCCAGAGATGAATTTGAAGAAGAACGAATAAGTGCAAAAGAAAAATAATAATTGTGTTAATTTTTATATAGAGCTTTGTGATCAGATATTATCCAGATTTGATTTTGAAAATAAATATATAAAGCTCTTGCCCAAATTAATCCATTTAATATTATTAATGTAGAAAAAAGTTGGTTTTCTGAAATTATAACAGAATTTTCCTATTTTGTTGAAGAAAGTGAAAGCAAAGAGATAGAAACTGAGTTCAGACAATTCAAATTATTGCAGTGATAAAAACATATAACTATTGAATTTTTGGAAAAAAATATCAGAGATGCAAACGATGGATTCTAGTCTTTTGTTTCCGGTTTTGACTAAATTTATTACAAAAAAACCTTGTTTTACCACAATCCCCAGCAAATGTGGAAATAATACTTTGTCAGGTAAATATTAATTACAAAAGATTATTTAAAGCTGCAATGATTTAACAGTTGTACGTGAATTCATCAATATGTTGAATTGCAACATATATGAATTTGTAAAATATATTATACATATATGTATGTATGTATTAGTATACAAGTATATTTTCTTTAACAATTATACATATTTTTATTGTATAAATTTTATTTTAGTTGTTATACATTTTTAGAAAATGTGTTTTCAAAAATGAAATTTAAAATGCATATTTTACTAAATTAGAGTAAAAATAACTAAAGAATTTGGATTTTTTTATTTTTTTCCATTCATCTTTTCAAAGTATTGAAAAACATGCAATCTATTTACATGTGATTTTATCGTGAATTCTAATTGAAGTATCTGATCTCTGTATTCGAAAGAATACTGTTTTATTAATCAGATTTGTTTATTTAAGAGTTTTGTTATGTTTTGCCTCTAATAAAATATATTTTGTATAAAAAAAACGGTTTTTTTCATTTGACGTTTTTATGACGATTTCAATAAGCTATTTTGACGATAATGACGATTTTTGCCCAAAAATATGACGATATTACCTCAAAAAATCTGGCAGCTATGGTCATCATCGTTGTAGCCGCATACAATGAAACAACAGATGACAGGCAAGAGAGAAAAAAAAAATAAACAGGCAACAAACAGACAGAACTAGTCTCCAGAGTAACTTTAGTTTAGTATGAAATCTTCTTTTGGCATGATTAGATCATAGCGGTAACACTGGTCTCTTCCACGGATATCTGACGTGATGTGTGCGTGTGCACGTTTTTAAACGTTTCGTTATAAAGTGAATTTTACTTTTTCATTTTTACTATGTATATTTTGTTAAGCGAAAAAATTGTGTTTAATTTGGAAATTATTGAAACAGCAAATGGAATGAATATAATTTTTTTTTAATTGGAAAAAAGTAGTTCATACATTTTAAAGTGCAAAAAGAAAACTAAATTGAAACAACAAATACTTAAAGTAAATTAAAAATATAGTGGTAATAAAAATTTATAAAAATTAAAAGAAATGGAAAAAAAAATTAAAGGCAAAACGATTAAAAATCACTTTGTTGTGTCTCTCAAAAATGGCAAAAAAAAATTATTAAAAAAAAAATTTTCTTAACACATCCAGTTTTATTTTTGAAGAACAAAATAAAAATAATGTTAAAAAAGTTTAATTACGGAAAAGCAACTGTTGTTGAAATTAATGAAAATATAATTAAAAATTCTTTTAAAATCTATTGCGTTGCGTGCTGCTGTTTAGCCATGCAAAAATGTAGAAAATATTTTTAAGTAAAACCATCATCAACAACATCATTATCATTTTTGTTGTTGAAATTAACAACAACATACAACGCTATAAACGTCAGCTTTAAGTTGGTTTTATTTAATTTTTTTTTGATAAATTGTTAAAATATATTTTGCCACTCCACAACTCACTCAGCAACACAAATTATAATTGTCTGCCGTTTTTTTTTTTTTGTTTTTTTGCCAATGATGCCAACACTGTTTGTTAATGCAACCAAGCGCAACATATTGCTAATGCCAGCAGCATAACGTTACAATACAATTTTTATATGTATATGTACCTACAAACATAGTTTTTCTTATTTATAAATTTCTGTTAAAATTATGTGTTTATGTCAAATTTTTCAAATACAGTACAAGTGACAAAAGAAATTTCCAAACTAATTTTTATTTTGTTTTTTTTTTTGTGATCGCTCTCAAGTCTTTTTAGCAGATCCGAGCAAAAAGGACTCGACTTGGAGAATATACATAAATATGTGTTAATAGTTTGTCTATCTTTTATTCAGATCGGTCCAGTTTATTAGAAGTGATAAAAATAATATGTTTTCCATCTCTGCATCAGGTGCATATTTAGTAGAAACTTTTATAACTTTTAGAATTTTATGTTAATTTTAATTTAAATATTTATTATGCATGTGCGTCTCTTCAGTTCGTTAATCCACTCTCCTCTCTCTACAACTATTCCCATAAATGATCATCGGTTTAAGAAATTGCCCGAAAATTTGTGGGAGATGAGGCAGTACATCAGAAATATTGTATGCAAGCCATATACGCACTACTGTTAAGCTACGTTCACATTTATCAAATATTTGCCCAAAAAAACGTAACCAATAGTTTTGCTTAGGGATAGTGTCATTTAACACGATTTTTATATTACAAAATAAAATTAATTCTTCTCCAAAAGAGTATTTTTATACAGTTTTTAAAAAATTCGAACCCAAAATTAAAAAATATTGGAATTAAAGGAAATAACTTATTAGTTTTTTTCTTGGTTACGTTTTTTTCGACAAATATTTGATAAATGTGAACGTAGCTTTACTGGCAAAGTATTGAGTAGTGGGTACCGAGTATCGAATATTTGCTATTTTCTTCGAGTACTCAATACTTTCAGAGTTGTGTTTTCACTGAAAATTTAACGCCCGGTCTGCAACTCTGATAAATTATCTCGATTTTTGCCTTAAAAGTATTGAGTAGCAAAACGAAACACTTTTCTTAGATTTTTCTTTAGTAAGTTGGTATCCCTCACCCACCTTTGCAGCGGCATGCATAGCCACATCATGTTTTACACTTGCAGCATGGTTTTAGTATTCTCCTCTGTTTGGCGGTCAGCAGAGCGAAAAATGTTGAGCAAATGGTTTAAAAAAAAATCATTCGACTTATGTTAATAGTCCTTTACATATTCCAACCTTTTTTTTTTCATAAAAGTCTTACGTCTAGCAACACGACAATTGTAGTTGACCCAGTGTTTTTCGAACCGTAATGACATGAATTTCTTTTTTTTTTTACCAAACTCTTCCTTAATCGTGGGTTGAAGATATTTTGAAGATTTTCTTCGACTTTTGTGACTATTTGGCTGAATTCACTGGTGCTTCAGCTGAATCGCAGCGCGATAATCCAAACGGTGCAACGACGTCAGTCCAGCATTTCTCTAATCTCAGCATAAGATTTTCTTTGATTATTGCAAATCTGTACAAAATAATTTTTTGCATAAGTTTCGGTGGTTTCCATTTGGTTGTTACCCATATTTAATAAATTTCGTTAATATATTTATACTTCAGAGAAATTTTCCTTTGCACATCTACTCAATTTAAGAAATAACAATAAAAGCCATTTAACAAAAAAAAAAAAAAAAAAAAAAAATTCAGGTCGATAACATTTTAAGAATGTAGCTCAGTGTGCCAAAAATTCTTATATATATATATATATATATATATATATTTTAATAAATAGTACATTGACATTTTTTTTAAAGGAAAATCAAGTAGATTCGGTGGAAAAAATACGCACCGTTCTAACACGTACACATATTTGTTTATTAAAAATCTAACGATAAGGCCATTAAATCAGTAGTAAAGCTGGAAATACTTACTTACAATGCCAATAATTTATTTCAACACTATATATCATATTGGACAAGCTAAAAATATCATTATTTGTGGTAGCACTGTTAATACATAGGTCTGTTCCAGGTAAATCCGGACAAGTTCTGACTAATGAGAGGAAACTCAAAATTTACTCTCTCAAACTATAAAAATTGTTCAAAACTACTGGAACTTGAAAAATCTCAATTTTAAGTCTAAGCATTTCAATGGTGCTAACTTATAAATTTCATTTTGAAAATAGCATTTTAAAACGCATAATATAATAAAAAAAATCTCGTTGCATCATTGGCAAAATCTGTAAAAAAATAGATGAAATCAAACCGAAAGAAAGAAAATCTGCAAACATTTTTGAAAAAAGGGATATATGCGAGTACAATTCGCTTCATTATTGCAACGTAGTCATATCTCAAAAAACAAAATTTTTCAGTTACTGACGAAAAAAAAGTTTCTCAATACCTTCTTTATGTGTAAAAAAAAAACTTCATGAACATATCTATATCTAAACCGAAGTTATAACCACTTACATGCTCAACCCGTTCATATAAATGCATTTTGCCACATTTAAGTTTTTTTGAGATATGACGTTCCAATAAAGGAGCGATATATATGTATATACGCACAAATGTACTTACAACTTCAGGTTTCTTAGAAAAACCTTCCATTTAGCTTTTATTTTTATCAATTTTTAAATAAAAATTACTTCTTGCTTTGTTTGGAATTTTTTCCGTTTCGAATGTAAATAAAAAACAGCTGATTATTTATTTCTTGTCCGAACTTACCCAAAGAAAAAGTCCGTACAACTTTGTACAGGAAATAGAAAAAAATATTCTCTCTAATTCGCTCTCAAAATTTAACAAAATTTGTTAACTGGAACGCTTTTTGGTAACGTTGTGCAAGTTCGGACTGTTTCGTTAAGCATCTGGAACAGACATAATGCAAATAAAACATATGTATATAATTGATGGGCCACATCGATGGAAAAACAAAAACGTTAAAGAGAGTGGCCAATGTTTATTTGCAAATAGTGTCGTTGTTAATTAGGAATTGGTTTTTGCGTTATTGTAAATTGTAAACGTAAAACAACTGACCTTCTTCCCATCCGGACAGTCTAATAACGGCCTTAAAAATGTATTATATTCTGACCTCATGTCACTTTGCTCTAAACTACAAATCTCGATAGAGCTGTAAATTTCAGTAAAAAATCGTGAAGAAAATCTTCATCGCTGGCCTCAAGAAAATTAGTGAAAAGGTGTTAGTTAGGTACCTTGAAGGATATGCAGCTCGTACACCACACTCTCACCTACATAAATATATAAAGGCCCTAACTGATTATTGTATTTTTAAAATAATAATATATGTGACCTTCTCCGGGAAAAGGGACCTATTGTGTCAAAAAACGGGTTTGCACTTAAGAGTGGATTAAGAGTGATAATGCGTTTTTTGAAACTTTAAATGCGTTTTTCTCAAAACTTCATTTTCACACACTAGGTCCCTTTTCTAGGAGAAGGTCACATATACTAGATTTTTTTATATATTTATAAAAAATATTTATGTTGATTTTATATTTGACAGTTAAGAAAAGTAGCATACACACTACACATGTATGTATGTATGTATATAATCAGCTGTTCTAACGAACCTGTCTTAAATGATCCCTGGTCTACAATATTTCTGTGAAAAGCAGCAAAAACTATCAGCCCTGTCACAGATTCTGTTCGGAATACTGTCAATTCCGTTATTGTCATTCCATTCGAAATCATTTTTGCTGCTTTAGATTCCAATCGTTTTCATCAATCAGAAAAATTTTGCTTAAGCGATATTTATATAATCATTTTGGCAACATCAGTGATGGAAAATACAGCACTTTTGTACTATTTTCAGTACTACTAGTATTTTGTTTTGCAAATTCGTTATTCATGTTGTTGTTAGTGTGTGTTTTTTGCAAAAGTTGTTAATGTTATTGGTCCAATTTACACGAGATTAATTTTTAGTTCGCACAACAATTGTTCTTTCGAAAACACACGAGACTAATTAATCTGGCATAAAATTGTATACATATACAGAGCTTTGTGTGTTTTAGTGTATTTTGCACACATTTGTTTTTTTTGTTAATGTACATGTATTGGTTTTGTTCTGCTAATGCGAGGTTGAACCTGGTTGAAAAATTATGCCAACCAAAAACGACTCTCTTCACCGAAAATGCCTAAAAGCTGCCATGTTATGTTATGTTTAATATTTTTTTTATTATATAAATGGATTTTTAATTTTATTTTTGAATAAAATTATATGTTTCATAAAAACTACCACAATGTTGAAAAAAGTACTCTTTTTGTTGACGGACCATTTCAATTTATCATTTTTCCATCACTGCTGTATAATGTGGCAACAAAAATCGCTTAGATATGGCAATGCTTCACAAATCAATAATGCAAAATTTTGTTTTCCTGTTAACATTTTTTTAAAGAGTTATAAATAATTTTAAAATAAAGGGTTAGAAATTAATTAAAATATAATATTTTTGAAAAATCAATAATAAAAACATATGGGCATTTCCAGAAAAAGGTCAACCGCGACAGAAATATTAAAAACCGGAAAAAAAATTTTCTTTATCAAATTTAATTAGAGAACTGTCTTAATTTTTATAATTTATTAACTTAAATAATAATTCTTTTATTTTTGTTATCATTGGAATATATCCTGTTTTATTTATTTTTTATACTTATAAATAAAAAATTTTAAACCTAAAAAATGCCTTTGGAATCATTGTCCCGTTCGCGATGTCCCGTTCGCGATTCTAAAAAAAATATTAAAAAAAAAATAATAATAAGGATATTTAAAAAAAAACAAAATGCTAAATAAAAGCTTTATATCTCTGCTTTAGTTAAAAAATAATCTCCATTTAATAAACTGACAAAATTCGCAGAGCTTTAAACAAAACCACACACCGAAAAAAATGACTTACATTTTTTGTCCCGTTCGCGATCGCAAGTTTATCCAAAATATTTGGAGAACGTTCATATTTTATAATTTTCTTTTTGTTCTCAAAAATTGTTCTACTAAAATGCTATTAAATATTTATAAAAAGTTAAAAAAAAAATTTGAGTTTTCATATTTTTTTTTCAAGTTGAGTGCGTACGAATGTCCCGTTCGCGATCCTGGAAATGCCCATATTCCTTTATTGATAGAAAGTATATTTTGATAGTTATTTGCGCTTTGAAATACAGAAAATTCCCATTCCGTTCATGAAAACATAAGTGGTTTTATTCCCAAAATTTTTTTTTTGTAATTAATTTTCTGATGCACCAAAATATGGAATGGATTCTTTTTCCGAACGGAATTTTGTACTCTGTAACATGGCTGTATATTTCATAATTCTATATTGCTTAAATAAATTTTAGGAAAGTAATTTTTATACATTATTTTTGTGTTTCACCTCATATCGAAAACTGTTGAATTAGACTTGAGATTATTTGCATCGTCCACACTTTCTTTTGAATCTCATTAGTGTGTTATGTATGTAGGTACCTGGTGTGTTTGCGTGCTGTTAGAATTTGTTGGAAAAAATAAAAATCATATAAAAATTACCCAGTTAGGTAGTAAAATAAAAAAGAAAAATCTTATGTAGGTACTAATAAACAGTTTGTATGTACGTACATACATACATATTTACAAATGTACGACTATATATTTTGCTGAACTTTTTTCATTCGCTTCAAATGTAGCACACTTTTGTTCAAATATTCAATATTTATTTACATCAACATATAAAGTGTTGGTGCTGCTGTTGCTGTTGCTGCTGTATTTCTATGTCTGAATTTTTTGTACGTTCTACTATTTCTGATGTTGCGCTTTTACCAACACTATTTAATATTTTTGTTTGTAGAATCTACAATGTAGATGAAAACAACAACAACAACTTTTGTTTGAGTGCTTTCTGATTTTGCTGACACGCTTACTGACTTTGCAATAAAATTGTAGAAACAAAAAAGTTTTCCATGACTTCATTCTCATACATAAAAATAAAACTTTTGTATGAAAATGTTGCCATTCTCTACACGCCATTCGAATTAATTCATACCTACATACAAAAACACATACATATATATATGTATGTATATAGATACATATTGTAGGTATTTACATACATACATACTGGGATACAATTTCCTCCCCAACTGTCAAGTAATTGCAGTTATCAGATTGTTTTATTTTTATGGTTGTGGTTTATGCACAAAACATATGTTTTCCATTCTTGTTCTTCCATATTTAAAAAGAGAGACAGTTATTATATGATAACTGGTGCACTAAACTTTGAATAACGGTAACAGCTGGAGTTAATACTGCAAAACTGGGTGACCGATGCAAATGTTCAAATGCCAAAAAAGAGGAGATTTGTGAAAAACAAAAAATATCTCTTTGAATGCGAGTGGATTTTTTCCAGCAAGTACTTCTACTAATTAGTTTTCTTTTTAATAATACAAATATAAAAGTGAGAAAAAGCACTAAAAAAATTATAAATTTTGATTCGCATGAAAAGGTACTAAAATCAATTCTGATCATGTTATCAATTCGCTCGGTAGTGTCCCAGGCCAAGTTGAAGCCACACATGGTGTACATTAAACGAACTCATCCGTACTATTTGTAATCCAGCACAACATTTATTCTATTAATCTTAAAACAGCAAAACTTGAAGCCTAAAATGTCGGAAAATTCATCATCCAATTTTGTTTTTGAATAACTTTTTTACTAAATCAAAAAAAATATTCTCAGTGATGGAAATCTCTATTTGGACCTGTACAAATTTTTCTGTTTCTAGGAAAAAATGATATCAGCCAAGTGGCTGCCGCCAGTGTTGATACACATTTGTGCCCGTTTTATTGCATTTTCCAAAACTTTCCGCAATATTTCTGGTAATAACTGTTCGCATTCCTGTCGAATATTCTCCTTAAGGGCTGCGATTGTCTGGGGCTTGTTAGCATAAACCCGCGCCTTCAAGTAGCCCCAAAGAAAGAAGTCTGCGATGGTGAAATCGGACGATCGCTTACAAGGGAGATTACGCGACCACGAAATGCTTCCTTCACAATATCCATTGTGGCTCCTGGTGTGTTTGCGGTTGCACCATCTTGTTTAAACCACATGTTCACCAAGCCCTGCTCTTTCAATTTCGGCAGTCAGAAGTTGCTTATCATCACCCTGTAGCATTCGCCAGTAACAGTAACTGTATTGGCGATGGCGTCCTCAAAAAAAAAAAAAAAAAAAAAAAAATACGGGTCCAATCACTCCTCCCGCGTGAACACCGCAGCACACAGTAGCCCTGAGTGGATGTATCGGTTTTACGGGCATCATGATTTTCAGTGCCCTCGAAACGAAGATTTTGTTTATTGACGTAACCCCTTAAATGAAAATGTGCCTCGTCGCTCATAATGATTTTCGACTTAAAATCGTCATCTTCGTTGTTGAACTTCAGGATGGCTCTACAGTAATTTACACGCGACTGACGGTCAGCAGGCGTTTACTGATGCACTGTTTGCACTTTGTATGAGAACATGTGTAAGTCTTTCACTAAAATTCGCTGTAGAGTCCGTCTGGTGACACCCAATTGCGTGGCACGTCGTCTGGTTGATGTTTTTTTTTTGTTCTCAGCAACAGCCGCGATATTCTCAACAGACTGACCAGTTCGGTGGCGGCCACGCCCTGACAGATCTGTTGTGGTTCCAGTCTGTTCAAGTAATCCTTTTAAGGCTTTTAGTTTTAATAGACACAGAGTAAAAATTCGGAACAACTGTTGCTAGCTAACCTAGATTTATAGATACTAATTAAATATCACTTTGTTCCGATTCCGATTTCTTTACCCAGCTGGATTCTTTCGTAATGGAATACCTTCTTTGCACAATTTGAGAATGGCTCCTTCTAGAGCAAACTGATTAATAGTTTACTTAGGTTAGATTAGCAGGCTGCTGGTTAGAGGAAGACAAGATTCCAGCCCACTGGGGTCCTGGTGTTGTCCGATTGTGTTGCCTGTAGGGAATAGTTTACTTAAGATAAGGAAGATGTTATTTTCCATTTATATATACCATTTGGTGATAGAGTAAATCGCTTTAACAGAAAAGGGAAACACTCCACTTAAAAGAGTTAAAAATTGTCTCCGTATTTGCACAACGGTCACTCTGGTGCAATAGCATGCATCTTTTAAACTGGGCTGCCATATTGTTGTTTAATTAAAAGTTCTGCATTAGGCCTTTTTCATTATTTGCTGCATTAATTTAATTTAGGCTTCTTGACCTACATAAATATTGTATAGTATATTGCATACATGTGTATTAGGGGTATAACCAATTTTTGGCCCTAGCACCACGCGATGGCGAAGGTTGTGTTATTTACGAAAAAATAATTTTGGGGTCATTTCGGATAAAAAACCTCACCCACGAAAACGATTTTCTAAAATCTCCCAAAAAAAACATTCATTTTAAATAAAAATTTTTTTTTTTTGGGTTGGCATTTTGCTCAATTCATGTAATGGAATGACGATATCTGGAATGTTTCTCGACATTGTTGTGCTATCTTTAAATTTGGTCAAAGCCTTTGTCCAAACTTTTGCATTTTTCAAAACGCTTAAACGACTTCTTTTAAAATCCATTGTTTTTAAGTATTAAACACAAACTCGGAATATTTGAAACACATTAATAATTTTCTTTGAATAATAAAAACAATTAAGGTACATAACGTAATTTTCAATGACATACATTCAGCTTCCTAAGTATTTACACAAATGTTAAATGCAGGTTGATATATTGATAAAAAAACTTGTTTGCGCCTTTTAGGTAAATAAATAAAAAAAAATCATTTAAAAACTTTACCGCGTTTGGTGGGTGAACTTTTTTGACAACTGCGAAAAAGTAATAGCATTTTTTTATATAATTTTCAATGGCCTATTCGACTATGCTAGGGCCATTATGATATTTGCAAAAAATTGCAAAAAGTTATATCCCTAATGTGTATATTTGTTGTAAGTATTTTTGGTTTCTTTGTATTTTTGATAACCCAAAAATAATAGTTAAATACACAAAGATTTTTAAATTAAATATTTGATTATGGAATTAAAGAATCATTTTCATTATCTTAAAGCTAAAAATGCTAACAATTATTAAAATTTATTTGTTTTGAAATATGAATTTACTTGAAAAATAGGTTACTTTATTTGTTATCTTGCATGCATGTGCGTACATAAATAAATATTTTCTAAAGGGTGGATTTCTACAATTTATCCACTATTTAATGAAAGCACAGCAAATGATTTTCATTAAGCCCTTTAATTTATTATTTATTACAAAGGTTTTATTTGAAAAATTTTCACTCAAATTTATAATTTTTTTTTTTTTTTGTGAAAGCTTGTTTACATCCAATTATGATTGTAATTACAACAAATAGATAACATTATGTTTATATGTATGTACATTCGAGTATGTACACGCATACATATGGCTGTAAGACGCATATTTATGTACATATGTATTTTGTTAACAGGAGTGGCATACATGTGAATCAAATCGAATAAGTGGAGAATTTGAAAATTTTTGATACCAAAAAAAAGCTTAAATTCAATCGTATATATACGAGTATATGTAGTTTGTACATACATATGAATGTGTCTGAACTCAGTGTAGACAAGTATTATGTTTATAACTTCCAAAGTACTCCAGCGATTTTGATGAAAAAACAATTGTGCACATCTGCAAATAATAACCTGTAAAGTGAGTGTTATTTTACAAAATCCGCCTTTTCAATTTCAGCTTAAAAGTTTTCACAAAAAATTAAAATCCCTATTAATTATATTGTTTTTAAAACCTTATCATCGAAGCTAAACTTGATTCAATATCCGTAATTGGAATAAAATATTATAGACTATCAGCCATGTTCTGACACTCGCATCTCGCATGACATTTGCGACTCGTAAAAGAGATGTTCTGTAAATTGCATTCGCAAGACTTTTGGCCAAATTCAAAATGGAAGAATTTCGGCATTTGGGGATATTAAAACTTTAAAATCCCCCCCCCCCCCCCCCAAAAAGAATTAGTTTTCCGGAGAAAAAAAATTATGTGAGTCCGATCACAGGGGAGATGTGTAAACATGTAGTAATGAAACATTTTTTCAGCTGTTTACTAAAATATAGAGCATGTAGTTATTTTACAGCAATGGTTTTCGAACTGTACAGCGCTAGCATAATTATAGGGTAGTGAAAATTAGTAGCTCCTATTGCGCCATCTAGTGTTTATATTATTTCGCACTAGATGGTGTTAGTGTATTTCTATGCAGCTGTTAAGTTTCTCGGTACTTCTTGTTGTCCGTATGATTACACTCATACACAGCTTACACCGTGTTATCAAAATCTCACATCTCACCAAAAATTTGTGATTGTATTGTGAAAATCAATTTTACCCCCTAGCGTATAGATGTTTACACATCAAAAATCCTCCTATTCAGAAATGCTGGGTAAAAAGTAACTTAGGCTATGTACAGACGATTGACAGATCTTAAAATATTGTAAGATATGGCAATATGCTGACAACATACTGACAATGAAAAATTGTTACCAAAAGGTAAATTGTCGGTTCAGACGATTGTAAGAAAACCTTACAATTTCTTTGTCAGACAATAAATTTTTCAGCCAACAAAAATTGTCAGTTCACACGGTGGTCAGATTGTTGTGTGGCAAAAATTGCCAGATGCATTGTTAAACTTTGTCAGAACTGTCAAAGCTACTCGTATTTATGGAGAGCGTTGCCAATAGAAAAATTATCTGACAATGATGCCATTGTCAGATGCATTTATTTAAACACAATAAAAAAGAGCTTACAATGTCTGACAATTATCTAACAATGGCTAAGTAGAGTGTTCACACGATTGTCAGATGTCTGACAATATTATTGTCTTACAATGAACTGACAATGCTTTTTCTGGGGGGTTATTCTGGATTGCGATGCGATAGAAAATGCGATGCGAAAGCAATCTTATTTACATTGTTGCAAGATAAAAATTTTAAGTTCAGACGGTTGTCAAACATTTTTTGAGCATTTTTCTGACAATATTGTAAGATCTGCCAATCGTCTGTACATAGCTTTAGAGAGTGGAAAAATATGGATCAGCTGCTTTAGGTTTACAGTTTAATTTGCACTAACACAAGTGTTCAGTAATAGAAATTTTATAAAAAAAACTTCATGTTTTCATTAAAAATAATCAGCTGTGTGTCGTTATGTTAATCTGCTTCAACTTAAATAAAATAAAATGTAAATTAAAATCTCCCGGATGAAATTAATGAAGAGAAAAATAAGCCAGGGGCAAGCCAAAAATAATTGTATATATTAAAGAAATTGTGAAAATTTTCCTGTTATTGATCTTGAAGATATTATAAGCAATAAATGTGCAGGATTAGTGCATGTTATTGCAGGGCGTGGATGAATATTTCTTAAACATGTGGGCACTATAATATTCTGGTTTTTTTAAACTTTATGTTCGAATTTTAATTTCATTTATATAAAAAATTTGATGTAAAATTAGTTGAAGACAGAGTCAAACTCTAGAATTTTCCATATTTGTCTTAATACACAATTTTCCTTAACAACATTTCACGGTGGGTGTTCTATCAAAATTCACAAAACAAAAATTCGAAAATACCGCTACTTTTTTTTTTAAATTCTTAATATAAAAGCTTTTCCTATAATACAGACATTTGGCAACTCTAAATCATACAGCTATAAAATTTATTCCGCTTCATTTCCTTTAAAACAAACACATCCATAAACTCATGCTAGTGCTCTGCTCTTCTCTTTTATGCATCAGCTGTTTCCTTTTTCTCATGCAGCGGTTATTACTTTGACATCTGACTTGGCTTGAAATGAAATGCCAGCAAAAATGAAAATGCATAATACCATAAAAGCTATTGTTTTTATTATTAAATGAATAATATTAAATAAATTAAAAAAAAAAATGCTGTGACATCTCTAGGACACTTTAACATGATGCCATGAAATGTTCATTTTTTTTGTTAGTGATTATGAAATTGAATTTCAATTTTATTTTTAGAGATTGTTTTATTTCAAAAAATGTTTCTGTGCAACTTTTATTGCCTTTTAAGCACAAGTTATTTGCTCAAGTTATTTATTTGTTTTAATTTTTGTTTTTCTCTCTTAATGTTGAATGTTCGCTCTGTAGTTGTGATGACTGTTTGACCTTTAACGGTGAATTTCATTTATGTATGCGTATTGAGTGATTTTCACTACTGGCTTAGTTTAATTTTATATACACACATACTTACGCATGACATTCATTCATTCTCATTTGTTTACATCGCTGAATTTTTACATACATGTGGTACATTTTGATTACTCTCTTTATCGCTGCACTACCTGGTAGTAAAAGTAATTCATAGCTGTTGACGTGCTTTTTTTTTTTGAAATATTTAAACATGGTTAATTAAATTAAAGTTTGACATCACAACAAAATAATTTTATTAAGCGACTCCTTAAACAAATTGCACACAAAAATAAAATACGCATGATTTTGTAATTTTTATTTAATATCATTTTCGTTCAATAAACAAACCACAAATCATCATTCTAATTTTCAAAATCATCGTTTTTATACTCAACTCTACCCATCACCACCACCAGTCATCCATCTTTTTTGGGTTTGGGGGGCAGCAGCAACAATGCCAATCCATAGTATAATAATAAATGTGATGAAATCTTAAAAACAAACAACATTAAATATAAAAAAAGACATATAAAAATTTTCATGGATAAAAGTTAGGAAGAAGACGGAAATAATATCTAGTATCTATATATACATACATATTTTATTATGATAGTATATTTTATTTTTAATTTTTGCTGATTTTCAATACCAATCATCTTCAGACTAATTCTGATACATTAGTTCAAGACACAAGTCTCCAACTATTCTGGTGGCTTCGGAAAACCGATTTCATGTACAGACAGACAGACGGACCTGGCTCATTAAACTCTCCTATATATATGGATCCAGAATATATACTTATGTACACGGTATAGGTCTCATATGAAATATTGTGGAAATTACACGACAAACTTATAAATACCGTTACCAGTTTTGGTGAAGGATATACAAATCACTATAACTCTGTATAAACAATCGACATTTCCGAAATTGCAACATTAAAAAAAAAAAAAACGACAAACAAATTTAAATAAATTATCCAAACTTTTGCTGTCTTAGCGATTATTGTTGTACATATTTAGTGAAAATTTCAAGTATGTAGCTCTTGCGGTTCTGGAGATATTTAGAAGGCTGTGACTGACGGACGCGCAGAAAGGTACAGGGACGAACGGACAACTTAGCGAAAACAATTGGCTCCTCTTTCGCTTTGGTATACGAAGCCCAATTAATTACATTGCAAACATGCTTATCTTTTATCCATATACAGTGAAATTTCGTTATAGCAATAGATTCGTTGTGCAAATGTAACCGTCAAACCTTGGTATAACAAAATATGAAGGTTAAGAAGAACAAAATTGTTATACAATAGTTTTTTTTTAGCCAATATTCGTAGATAAATCGTTATAACTGCAGTTTTTTAACCAAAATTCTATTTTACTAGAAAATAAACTTCGTGTCTTAGGTTAGGTTAGGTTAATTACCTTTATTCTGGTTTCGTTTTATAGAGGCTTTTGAATGTGTAATTCGTTACATAGCGGCTTTATATATGCACTTGCATAAGCATTTACATAGAATTCTTTGTTTTGACAACGGTATTATTTAAAAATTTTTCTTTCCTCTAAATTCGTTGGGCGAAGAAAAAAATCGTTATATTGCAGGGTTTTTTATATCGAAATTTCACTGTACCATTACTTCGATGGCTGCCATTTGCATTGTTGCTTTTGCTCTATTTTGTATTTGTTTAGAATTTTGTGCTTTTTTCTGTTCGAAATACATATTTTCTGCATTTTATTAAAAGCTTTTCAAAAGAAAAATTACAACACAAAATGGATGTATGGAAAAACATCTCTGTTTTTGAAAATTTTGGCATATGTATGTATGTGCTCGTACTAGTATGTGTTTATGTATATCACTGTCATTTGGCAATTTCTTAGTATTATTTTCTCTTTCTCTCACTGTATAATAAATCCCGAAAAACCAGATATGGAACATGCAGTACTATTTTACTTTTTCCCATATAGGAATCTGGATTTAAGAAATACTAATTAATTAAAACGATACAAATTGACAACTACTTTAAAGGAAATACCTTTAAATTAAATACATTACTAAATATAACTTTGGTAAAGTATTGTAGCAAAATCTCGTAATGATGCTTTGTATCACAGAAATAAGCAGATATAACAACTTTGACGTACATATGGGCAAATCCCAGAAACAGTCCACCAACCAACATTTTTTTAAATATATCCAACTAATTTTTTATGTTTCTTTTTATGGAATATTAGACTAGATATATAATTTTATAAATAAAAAAAATTTATTTCGATATTTGAAAGCGGAGGAGGTAGCTCAAACAAAAAATACGGTTGACGAAGATGTAAAAATGATTTATTTATATGCTACTAGAAAAAATGTAGCGTGCGTCACGTAGGCGTGAATCTTTTTATAAAAAACGAAAATTTTTTTTTGGCTGCAAATAAGTTATTTTAGAATTCTCTTATATTCATCTTTCTTTTAGAAACTAGATTTTGTGTGCTTTATTATGCAAAATTCGCTAAAAATTACGAAAACACACTTCAAGTTTCAAAGTTACTTCCGTTTTTTGTAGCGTGCGTGACATGACTTTGTGATCAATTATTTCGCAACACATACCTGCTAAAAAATTATGTTTGATGCCATTCGAAAGTACACTTATATCCCACTAAAGACCATGTATAAGTTGAAGGTACCTCTTTTGAAAGATCAAAAAATTTGTATATATTAATGTGAAAATGCGTACGAATGTGTAGCGTTCGTCACGCAGGATTTGCTCATATGTCATATGGCCTTGCCATCCTGAAAAGCAATAAAAAAGTGAAAATAAATATACACTAACCAAAATATAATAAAAAAAAAAAAACAAAATTTTTTATTAAAAATTTTCATGTTTTTATATAAAAATACTAAGTTTTCTTCTTTCCATTGCTTTTATGGTCACTTAAATTTCGTACGTATGCTTCGTCGTTACCAATTTTATTTGAAGCGGAGAACAAATTCATGGAAATTTTGTCCAGAAGGCCGCCTAAACCGTAGGCTTTGTAACTATACTGGACACCTCAAAAAACAGTAATGCCAAGATCGGGACGGCAAATCTTGTATAATTGTGTACTCTGTCTCTTTCATTTTTAGGTTGATTTTTTATATATGTGACGCGACCTGACGAAAGGGACCTTATCTTGCCAGGGGTCAAAATCGAGTTTTTGATACCAATAGTTAAAAGGACAAAATTCGGCACAAAATGACACCAAAATCATGCAAAAATCTCAAAAATTGACGAAGTTACAGCATTTTGAAGTTTTTATTTCAAAAAATGTAGTTTCGAGATAATTGAGGTTAAAGTTTGACTACACGACGCAAAACTTCAAAAACACGCAACCAAATGGACTTTTATGACATCTTACGGATAAAAATATGAAATAATCGATCAATTACGAGTATAGTTCATCTTGAGATATGTAGGTAGCGTTAGGTGTCAAAAACCCAAAACATGAAATTTAGACTTTAATTCACGTTTTGGCGTTTTTTACTCTGGCAAGATAAGGTCCCTTTCGGTATCGGTATGTCGTGTCAAATATAAAGTTGTTAATCACACATGATAACAGCCTATTCTGGTACTCTGGTCATCTTCTGTGACCTAAATAAAATTTTTCTTATATTATAAACAAAATTTAACGTTCAACCTGCTCAAAGAAAAAAAAAACAAAAAAAAAAAAACAAAAAAAAAAAACAAAAAAAAAAACAAAAAAAAAACAAAAAAAAAAACAAAAAAAAAACAAAAAAAAAAAAAAAAAAAAAAAAAAAGATATTTGCATGACGATCATTGTCTATCCTTTAGCAATTATAGGGTTAAATTAGTGATGCCATTGTGATGACATCGTGATATATTTTTAGTACATGCGAACAGCGCCAGGTGGCCGTTTCTATTGGGTGCTTTCTATTTCAGTTTGTATCATTTATGGCATTAATTCTATTATTTACTTCGTTCCATAATTTATTTATTTTTTTGTTTCAAATAAGCCGATATCATCCATTCTGCAAGTTATTCTCATAATCGGGATCTGATAGGAAGCAATGCCATTCAATAAGTCCAGAAGTTGACGCTCCGATTCTGGCCAAAGACTCTGGCTGTTTTCTGCAGAAAATACAATCGTTTCGAGGTTTTTAGGCATTTTGAAAAAATTAATTATGGTTTAAAAAGTGGGCAAGGTCAAGAGCTATTTAACTGATTTTTATAAAACTTTGTAATTAATTTTTTTCTCAAACATACGGAAAACTTTTATCAAATGATGACTGTAAGCAAAAATGTAATGTTTGAAATCCGTGCTATATTTAACAAGTCGCGAAAAAAATTGAAAATTTTACAGCGAAATATTAAAGTTGTCACCGTATTATTTTAATGGTTTAAAAAAAAATGGAGTTCCATTCCTGCTGCTAACAAACAAATTCCACAATACAAAATCAAAGTGTCAATGTCACCTGCTTGGCTCATTTATCTTCATTAACCAAAATGGCAGTGAAAACGTCTTACAAAATATATTTTGTACACTCACAAATATATCATACATACATACATATGTACATATGTACATGTATGTATATGTAATACAATTTTTATATGAAACATTAGGCAGTTGACAAATTTTTACGAAATATTTTAAAAGCAAAATGTTCCGTACAAGTTATGAATAGCGTTTTTTTAATTTTTATTTTTATATGATTTTTTTTTTTTTTTTTGTTTCAAAAACTTTCCCCAGATGTCTGTCTTTTAATATTTTTGTTTGAAAATTTTATATTTGTTTTAAATTGTTATGAGGAAATCTATTATAAGTTTAAAATAAATATGTAAAGACTTGCACAATTTCAATTAAAGGGCGGGGGTAGCATACTTCTCTGAAAATTGCAGCCAGACTGTCACATTGTAGATCAGCTGTCCAAATTCGGGATGAAAATAATGCCCATTTGTTTTATTTCGCATCTTTCGCAGTGTTGCCAGAAACATTTGTTTATGTTTTTCCGCACAATTTTTCTTCCCAAATTTTTTATGCAGGCATTTTTACAGAATTTCACGTGAAATACTGAACAAAATATTGTGCTTTAACCACAAATTAGTTTTTTAAAAAATTGAATCTTTTTAATTACCAACATTTAAAATACTTTGTTATTCTGCTTGATATTTTGATTGTTGTTTTGAAGACTTCTTAATTTTGGTTTTAATATTTTATACATACTTTTTTCAAGTTCGCAAAATTGCAAAAAAAGAAGTTATATGCCTAATGTTGTCCTCTTACGTAGATATTTAAATGACGGTGTGATTTCTTTGTTGTTTTAACAAAAAAAATTTTTTTTTGCTTTAAATTTGATGCTGAATTCATTCATTAATGAACTACATTTTTGTTAAGCAGATGTTTGTGTCTTGTCTTCATTATGTTTTTGTTAATATTTTGTTTTGTGTGCTTTTGTTTTACGCCATCTTTCTATCACAAGTGCCGAACGTCATTTAAAAAAGTTCTTGTTATTCTTTCAAAAATACATATTACGCTAATCCGCTGATGCAAAAATTTTCACTTTTAAATTTCATACGTACATAAATTTTTAATGAATTCTTGCTGACTTTTCATTATTGTTGAGAATAAAAATAAACATAATTACATACGAGTACTCATATGCAATTATAAAGTTCCTAATGCATATAAAATATTGCATTTAAAATTAAAAATATGTATAAAGTTTAGACAGTCTTTAAAAATTATGAATTAAAAAAATGATATTTCAAGCTGTGAATTTTACAAATTGTTTACACATTTTGTTGTTTGTGTGTATGTGAACTTTTTCTTAATTGTACCTTCTTACATATTTGTTCTAATAATCAATACAAAATTTATGTGTTTTTGTTGTTGTCCCGGTATTATATATAATCTGCAAACTTCATCATCTGCTAACATTTATATTACGAACACCACTTCTCCTACGTCGTCAAATCACTCACCACTGCCACTTACTTACCAACCTTAGCGTTTGTATCGCTTACTGATACAAACGATACAATAACAACAACATCTTCAGTTATTACATTTATGGGTGGCGTTCTGTCATTATTTTCTACTGCTGCACCAGCAGTTGCAACATCATCAGCGAATCCGTTGCAAAATTCTAATAATAAAACCACCACTAACAACACCTTCTCCAGCAACAAAAACAATAATTCTTCAGCTGTGACAACAATTATAACAAATGATGTGTCATTATCAGCTGCGAATGTCTCACAGGTGCATCCACATCTACAGCAGAAGAAGCAGCAACAAAAACAACAACAACAACATACTACTAAGCATATCACAAAAAGTGAACTTCAGAAAAACCGGCAGCATCATCAACAGCAGCAAAAATATCATCGTCGTGAGCAATCTTTGACAAGTTTTGTGCTGTTCAACGGATTTCACATGTACGCACATTTTATAAGTATACTTTAACTTCTCCAGTTTTGCCTTTCTGCTTCTAAATAATTGCTGATAGTGTTTTCACACTGACATGAATTTAACAAATTCTGAATTTAACGTTTAATCCGACTGTTAAATTCTGGATTTACCCTACAAAATTGTTTTGTTAAGTCTGACTTTTTATAATTCGGATTAAGTTATTATTATGAAATTTAAGTCTGTGTTCACACTATCCAAGTCTTATTGCAAAACTTATCACGATTTCTTCTTTGAACTTTCATTGGCGTTCAGACAGCACTCGTCTTATACTACGTTCACACGGAACATGCTTCGCTCTCTATTCATGCTTCACACCCCAATCATGAGCGAAGCAACATGCTTCGCCATACAAAATTTTGAGAGCGAAGCATGTAGATTCATATTGAATCTACTTGCGAAGCATGAAAAATTGCTGTCTTCTCTAAATTTTATCGTAATTTATCGGAAGTTTATCTGAACTAGATGCAAAAAACACAACAAAAACTTTAATTAAAAGTGAAAAATTGAATTAAAACTATAAAGATAAAACAACAATGGAACCAAAAAATATGTTTGTGCATTTTTAAAAATGCGTAATAATTTTAACTTATTTTTTTTGTCTATTTTAGATTTTATTTGTTATTAAAAAGAGAACTATCAAATCGAAGCAAGTACATGAGTCGTGTGAACAGCTAGATTCATAAACATGCTTCAGAGAGCGAAGCAAGTGCTTCATCTTCTCGTGTGAACATAGTATTATTGCTTATTTTGTATGAATGTATGTATGTATGTATGTATTTATACCTACTTAACACTACGAATAAGACAACAAAACGAATTTCATGAGTACATGAGAGGGTGTACTCGTTTCTTTTCCCCCTGTCTCTCTCCTTAAAGCTAATAAGCTTAAAAATAAGACTTGCATCGTCTGAACACAGACTAACCTTGTTTTCGCTGTAATAAATTCAGTGCTGCCAAGTTAAAATGGAGCCATTTTCACCAACTTTTATAATAAAACACCAGAAAGTATGGTAGCCCTTTGTTATTTAATATGAAAAAATTTTTTTTATGTATGTATGTGTCGCTAGAGACAGCTGTTTTGAGAGAGATGCAAAATCACACTAATTTCACACTGACATGAATTTAACAAATTCTGAATTTAACGTTAAATCCGACTGTTAAATTCTGGATTTACCCTACAAAATTGTTTTGTTAAGTCTGACTTTTAATAATTCGGATTAAGTTATTATTATGAAATGTAACCTTGTTTTCGCTGTAATAAATTCAGTGCTGCCAAGTTAAAATGGAGCCGGAAGCAGCTGATAACGTTTATACCAGAGCTGTAAACGAATGATTCTTTTTTGAATGAAACTGAGAATCATTCAAGCATTGAATTAAAACTTTTTTTAATGCATTCTTTCTGGCCAAAAAATGAATTGACTCAAATTTAAATGCATTCATCATGAAAAACAAACGTTTAATTTAATTAATTTTTCAAAATAATGAATTGAGTTAAAATTTTAGTGAATTCGTTTTGAATTAAATATTTTGAATCCATTAACTTCATATAAATAAAAAAATTGAATTAAAATTTGAATGCATTATCGATGATTTAAGGGAAATGAATTGTAATTCATTATTTCATTCACTTCTACAGTTAGGATAAAAATTCCCAAAAATTATTTTATCATCTCATACGCTGCTCTGCAATTTTTTATAATTATGGTACTTAATTGATTTCTTAAGTTATACATACATACATACAAACATAGATACATAAACTATAAGTAAAAATACCAATCTAAATAGGTTTTGTATTATATGAATATAAAAATATAATTGTCAAGATTGATTGAAATTAATTCAGTTGATTTTTTTGGCTATTAGTATTATCTTCTGTTTTAATTTCATTGAGTTCATAATGTCTATGTCGCCAAATTTATTTAACAAAACTGAAGTTCATAGTAGTGAAAATATCCTACTGAAATCTGGACGAAAACGCTCGTTTACATTGGATGAATTTGTAAATGTCGACATGTCTAAAAACTTGGCATCTGAAATAGAGCAAACGGATGAGGTTAAGTTTGTGGATGTCACTTCATCACCCGAAATCAGGAATCATTCATCGCGATCATTGTTATTTGAAAAATATTTTAACATCATTGAAGAGGTTGGTTTGTTTAAGAGCCAGCGAATTGGTAAGAACTTTTTTCTAAATCCGGTATTCAATACTCATACAGGAAGCGTATCCAGAAAATAAAAAAAAGAAGAGAAATAACATCAGCGAAGTGTATTAATTGTGACAAAGTGTTGACTGGAACTCTACATGTAACATCGAATTTTCTTCGTCATTTACGAAAGCAACATTTGGAAAAATATAACGAATACGAAATGCTAAAGCAACAAACAAAAATAATTCCAACAAAACAAGAACACTTTGACAATCTTGTGCTGACGTTAATCGCCAAAAATATGCTCCCAGTATCTATTGTGGAGTCCGAACCATTTAGAACACTGTTGAATTGTGCAAATCCTAAGCTCACTTTCATGAGTAGACCAACTACTATGAAACTGTTGGACACCACATTTCAGTCAGTCAAAAACAGTTTTAAGGGCATTATAAAATGTGGTAGCTATTTCTGTTCAACAGCTGACATTTGGTCAACCAAACATAGAAATTTTTTTTGGTAGAGCAAAGGGTGCTGTGATTTCAATGGCAAGCGAGGGACATCAGCTCATACCAAGTACATCAGAACCAAATACATATATCAAGATACTTTAATTTTTCAATTATTGGTAAAATATTCCCCATTGTGTACAAGAACTGATTTAATTGCTATTATTTTAGAAAATGTTGGAGAACAACTGTGTGGTACAGCTTTATCATCCGAAGCTGGATTCCTGGCCTATTTAGCGGACATATCAAAATCAATAAGCATGCTTAACAAATACCCCATAATTAAAAAAACTTTTCTAAAATACAATGCCCCTTTGCCATCGTCAGCTGCCGTTGAAAGAATGTTCTCTTATGCGTCAATGCTAAACGCCCCTAAGCGTGGGTCTCTTTCTGACGAAAACTTTGAAAAATTGCTGCTGCTTAAAGTTACGCGTTATAAAATTTTAGAAGCAGCTTAATAAATATACATACATAAATGTAATATGTAAATAAAATATATATAAATATGAGGAGAAATTATTTTTAGCTGCATATCTTTTTACAATATTGCTAATAATTAATTTTTGATTGTCGATCTAAAATTTTTACACACAAACGATGTGTCTAGTCAAATGGGTATACGAATTTGTTGATTTGTTTTATGAATTTGTATACAGAGTCTGCGACGCAAATATTGTTTTTGAACTTAATTGTACTCTGTTCGAATTTGTGGAAAATTTTGAGCAACATTGATGATTTCACTTGAAAAATATGACATTTAAAATGTGGTGTATAAATTTTTATTGTATGTATGTTTTTATACATGTATTTTGACAGCATTCCGCGTGGAATACTGAACAGAATACTGGCTTTGAATACATGCTTTTAGACAAGTTAGACGATGTTAATCCAAATTAAAACAGTGAATCCAAAATGAATTACAATTCCTTTCCATTTAATCATCGATAATGCATTCAAATTTTAATTCAATTCTTTTTTGTGAAAAAAAAGGAATGAATTTAAAAATTTGTTTCATGTTAAATTCATTCACACTTTAATTCAAGTAATACTTTAAGTGATGTCAATGCATTCAAGAATTTTTAATTCATGAGGAATGTTTTCGTATTTCAATTCAATTCAGATTTTGAGTAAAATTAATTAATTAAATTTTCTATAATTCATTGTGAATTAAAAATCAGATTTGAGTCATTCTTTTACAGCTCTGGTTTATACATACATACAAGCATACGTAAAAACAAAAACATATGTTGCAAAAACATATGATGCTCGTATTTGTATGGGAAATTTATAATTTTATTTTAAACATATTTAATATACAACCTGTATGATAAATTCTGAATTTAATATAATTGTTGTGTGTACGTAAAATCAGCTGTTAATGGATTTACAGTCTCTTTCACCAAACAAATTTAAACACAGTTTAATTTAATTAAAGATCTCTATTTAAATTCTGTTTAAAAATTTCCATTTTCACCAAATTCAATAATAAAACACCAGAAAGTATGGTAGCCCTTTGTTATTTAATATGAAAATTTTTTTTATGTATGTATGTGTCGCTAGAGACAGCTGTTGTGAGAGAGATGCAAAATCAATATTTAAATGGAGATTGCTACCTATTTAAACAGCTTTTAAATGTGTATAGAGAATATGTTGGTGAAATTGAATAACTACGTTTAAATATGAATTGATATTTAAATAGAATTGGTGAAAGAGACTCTTAATCTTAAATTCAGGATTTAAGATTCAGTGTGAAAACACTATAACGATGCTGTTAACTTTTTGCTACCATTTTTTCGCCCATATTTAATTGACACCCAACGGAGTTCCAAATTATTAGCAAAGTTTTTTTTTTTTTATATTTTTGCTGCTTTAATTTTTTTTTTTTTTTGATATTCCTAATTTTATTTAATCGTGTAAATAAAGTCTTCCCAACATTTATCTAGAGAAATTACACAATTAATAGTTTTATTACAATTATGTACACACAAACATACCTACATATATCGTGTGTCAAGTGTCTTAGGGTTAATATTTCTTGAAATATTTTTTTACTGCATGTGCATTTTGTTATAAAAACATAAAAATGTATATAAACTTTTCTTTAGCTTTAATTTCTTTTCTATTGCAACACTGTTCAATTAACCGAAAAAAATACCCTCAACCGTTTGGTTTGAATGACAAAATTTCCTGAAAAAAAAATAATCATTATTCTCAAATAACAGAAAGAAAAAAAAAACAAAACAAATTGCCAAATAGTTGATTATTGAATGTAATTAAAAATTCTTCATGACATTTTTATGACAAGCTAAGACTTTAATACTGGAGATCAGTGGACTAGCGCTGACACACATTTAAAAATCCCATTAAAATTTTTATATAAATCTTTGTTTGTACGCATTTTTATTGGAAATATATGTGTAATTGTGAATTCCATTGCAATGCCAGAAACTACTTATAAATTATTAGATTTGTAGCCAAAAAAAAAAGTAATATCTAATAAATGTTAAAACGTTTGCAAATCACGCATGGCAACAAATAATTTTTTTTTTTCATAAAAGAAAAATATTCCATGACTATTTCCTTCTATTTTGTTGTTTAGAAAATTGTGCTAAAGGAAATTATTGAAATTGTTTTAAAATACAAACGAACATGTTTGTCGGATGTTATTTATTATTTTCGCATGTTTCCTAGAAATTATTCTATTAAATTTTTTTTTCTACATTCTTTTTCTTAAATGCACACACGCACAGTCCTATTTTTTTTATTAAACTTTTAAATATTTTTTTTTTTAAATTTCAGATTAACTGCCGATTTCACGATGTCGAAAGAATTTTGAATTTTATTTTCATTCGTACAAATACATTTGATACAAAAACAAAATTTTAGAATTTGTTTTTGCTTCAAATGTAATTATACGAATGAAAACATATGGAAATTTTCTTTCGACATAGTGAAATAGGCCGTAAATACATTTAATCCAAAATTATTATACATTCGTACAATAAGTTTCGTAGCATTATAAATACTTAAAAATAAATTGAAATGTGGAGCATAGGCGAAAACCCTTGTGTGATATAATTCTCGTATTAAAATTTCACACTCAACAGAGCCGCAAAAACTGGGCTACGAAATTTCTCATTAAATTTGTGTAAAATTATAATAAAATCGCAAATTGGAATTTTCTCCAACAACATCATAAATTAAAAATTAAATTTTTTTTTAATAATAATAACAAACTTGTCCTCGATTTCGTTTTGTCTAAAAATTTCTAGAAATAATAATTTAATACTATTTTTCTATTAAATTGTGTATGTATGTATGTATGTACACTGAAAAAAACTATTTAACATAATATCAATGATTGACATTTATTTTTAATACTTTCATTATTTTTATGTAAAAATACGTTATTTCAATGAAAATATTAATTAAAGTGTTATGCAAAAAGTTTCATTAAAACCATTCGTTGATGCTGTTCCTTAACAAAATTAATGAATTAGTTCATTGATTTAATGTTTTATTTCATTAAATCAAACATCAATGAAAATTTCGTTAAATTAATGAACTTTAACCTTGAAATTTTCGTTCAATGTATGTAAATTGAAATTGTTTTTTTGTAAAGTTTGACTCCCTACCAAACTAGTCTTTTTGTAGTTAAGCTATTGTTTCACTAAATGGCTGATATGTTTTGCTTCAATTTCATTGAAAACTCTTCTTGAGGTAATTAAAGTTTTCATCAACTAATTTTTAACAAATAATTGACATTTCATTTACCAACTTTTAAAATATAGCAAAAAAAATAATAGTTTATGGTCTTTTCCCCCCTCATATATGTAAGTGAACAGTTTAAGTAATAATTAGCTAATTAAAGCTCATTATTGTGTTTAAGTGGTTTAAAAATACACTTTACGAAATTTAACTGTAATCTGAACTATATTACGAATATATTCGATTTTCTAAGAAATATCATTTCATATATACATACTTGTATACATTTGTCTTCATACATATATATGCACGTTTGCACAGTGGGGGATTTTAAAACAAAATAATGAAAATAAATTTGCAGTTTCTAAAAGGCAATTAAATTTCATTGTGCATTTAAGGATGTGCTGTGAAGTTTACAACGATCGGAACCACAACACAGCGAAGTACGTCAGCTCGGGTATATGAAACATTTATATATGTGACAACCTGATATTTTTGATCTGATAAAATATATATTTTACAAGTAGATCATCCCATATTTGTTCGTTTTTTTTTACCAGGATCAAATGTCTACTCTATATACATATATGCCAATTTTAAAAGTAGTACTATAAGTATATCAAGGAAAATATAAACTTTAAGGCCTGTGCTCTCAAATTCCAAAATTGCAAACAAAAAGTATAACCCAAAATTACAAAAAAAAATCCCAATTTTGGGATATTTCGTAATTTTTTTTTTTTTTTTGGGAATTGGGCGATTCTAAGAAAAAAGAAAATAAATATCTTTTGATCTACTAAGTTTTATAGTATAACCCAAATATTTTCTGTGTCCCTACCGAAAATTTAGAAAAAATCCCAATTTGGGGATATTGGGATTTTGGAATTTATTTTTGGGAATTTCCGGGGATTTTAAATGCATATGTTATTAGCTTTTGTTTTCTTACCATTTATTTTTAGCCGAAAATAATGAAAAATTTGGTATACCATATTAATTCAAAAATTTTATACCATATTTATCCATAAGTGGTATACCAATAATTCTGTAAAATATTGGAAGCGGTACTGAACATTTAAAAACCGGCCGATATATTTTCATTTTATATCCAAAAATCCCACAATATGGCAACTAAATAAAACTCCATAAATTCTTTGAGGCACAATAAAAATTAATTTTTTTCTTAGTGTAACAACAACAACCATATAATAATTGTAATTTTGTTGAGTATCAAATTAATTTATTTTCTACATTAAATATTTCGATTTCATCACATGTCTGATTATATTTTCAGTATTTTTTTCATTTGTAACCAAAACCAACGACGAACAGAGAGAAAAAACAATCTCCATTTTTGTTTTTTTTTTTTTTTTTGCTACCAATTGTTAATTTTTTCTATACCCCTTTTTTGGTTTCCACACTTTTTAAGTTTGTCTGTTGCAACCAACCATTTGAAATGTGTAACAGCGTGTGAAATTTATTTTTTTACCCGCAATTTTATAACAATCTTCTATTAACAAAAACAACAACTACAAACATACATACATATATTCGTAGCAAATAAATGCAACACTAAATTAAGCCAACAAAAAAAAAAATGGTTGGCAACTAACAAAAAAAGCCAGCAAACGGTATAAAGTTATTAAAGAATTTAGTACTCGTATATAGTATGCACTTGCATTTAACTACCCGTAGTACTAAAGGGGGCAATTACACCAAAAAGAAAAAAAAAACAAACAACTATAACAGCAATTACGCAAACAACAAATAATTCGTTCATGTTTAAATAGATGAAGGTGTAAAGCTGAGTAAATTTACAATATTTTATACAAACATACTATAGTTATCACTTATCATTTAAACATGTTATAGCAAGACTTCTTTTTCTTTTCTTTGAAATAAAACCGCAATATTATCCTTAGAAAGGATTTATTTTCATAATTTTATGATTGAATCAAAGTACGTGGATCTTAGATTATGGTTGCCCCAACTATATATTTGCTTTGGCTGTAATTATAAGTTATCATTTAAACATATTATTATAAGACTTTTTAGTCCTTTTAGACCACTCGAAGGCGTTCGATACCGTACACCACGAAATACTTTGTAGGAAACTGAAGCAGCAATTTAATTTCTCAATGACATCAGCAAAGTTAATATCATCCTTTCTGAGCAATAGATACCAGGCTGTATTTAATAAATCAAGACAATCTTCATGGCTGCCAGTTTCAAGAGGTGTTCCGCAAGGATCGAATCTGGGTCCTAAAATGTCGAAGTTTAATTTTTCTACACAAAGTAATTCACAGCAAGGAACCCGACTATCTATTTAAAAAATTAATATTTGCTAGATCGACTAGAGGCAATATTATATAGTATATCCGTTATCACTACCAAACGTCGGAACGACAATTCTTTATATACGCCACACGGCTCTGGAATCTACTTCCACATAACATTCAAAGCACAAGCAACGCAGTACATTTTAAAAGGGAAATTTTCAATTTTTTCAAATGACAACAAAACAAAAAATTGTTTTTATTCTTGTTCATTGTAGCTAATTTATTAAACCAAAGATATTGTCACTTATTTACATGCATATACTCGTATAATTTTAATTGTTATTTTATAAAATTTTATTGTTATAATTTATAAGGTAATCAAATTGTACATGTTGCCAATATTGATGTCCAGTGCTGCATTTAAAAGATATTATATCTTATTGTACTGGTGACATTTTCCAATAAACAAACAAACAAACAAACAACCATATATTTGCTTTGGGTACATATAGAAGTTTTTTTTTTATTCAGATGGAAGACGATAAATCAATTTAATTTCAAATGCAAATTTTTTGTATATACATAATATGTAGATATGTATATCGTTGCGCTACTATTAAAAGGACCTAAGTTACTTTTTTTTCAAATTTTATTATACATTTTGATAGCTTAGGTTAAGTTATTGTATCAATATTAGCGAAAAAATGCTATTTGCAAAAAATTGATTTGAGGCCTTTTCTATATTAAGTTAACGTTAAATATATGATAAATTAATATTATTTTAAAGTAATTATAAATATTATCGACTTATTATTGATATTTTTGGTGGAAAGTGTAAAAGGTTTTCCAATAAGAGTGATATGATTTCTTAAAAAAAAAAAAAAAAAAACAGAAAATTCAAAGGGTTTTTAATTAATGTGAAGTACAATCGATACCATTGAGTTCTAAATAAAATGTCATTCATATGGCCTCCACGACTTCTTCTGCAGGAGCGAATTCGATGAACCCAATTTTCGAGCACTTTTTCTACTAAATCAAGTCGTATGTCATGAATGATGGCACGTTCAATATTGACTTGAAAAGCTTGAAGAGAGTATGGTTTATTTCGAAAGACCAATGACTTCAAATAACCCCACAAGAAATAATGTAATGGTGTTAAATCACAACTTCTTGGAGGCCATTTAATAAATTTCTTGAAGTAATCGAATCTCCAAACTTTTCTCGCAATAATTCAATTCAAATTCACGACGTTTACGGTGGTCCAATGGCTTCAGTTCTTGAGTGAGAACAATTTTACACGGATGCAAACCCAAATCCTTTTTCAAAAACCGTCAGGTTGTGGTTTGAGACACTCCCAATTGTTGAGAACGTCTTGGAATCGACAAATTGCGGTCTTCAGCAACACTTGCCTGAACGGCAGCAATATTTGCATTACTTCGAGCGGTTCTTTGTGTTATTGGCACTTGAACATGATGTAAAGAAAATGTACACTCAAAATTTTCAACAATTCGACGAATAGCGAGCACACTTGGACGATTATTACGACCATAAAATGGCAAAAGTGCACAAAAAGTTGCAATTGGAGAACGATTATTTTGATAATAAAACTGAATAATTTGTAAACGTTGTTCTTGCGTTTATCTCTCCATGATGAAATTGTAAACACTATTGAATACAATGAAAAACAAATAATGACAAATCATGACATATTACAAATGGCCGAAACGTCACTTCGAAATCATATCATTCCTATTGGAAAACCTTTTAGTTTACAAACAACGAAATTGTTAACTTATTTTTTTATAAATATTTATCTTTTAATATGTTTTCCGTCTGCTGTAACCCTATTTTAGTATTTTTTTTTTTATTATTGTTAATTTTTGCAAATAACAAAATTCATTGTCTAACGTACAAATAGGCATTGTAAGTACAAAAGTAACTCATTCTTTAGATAACGCAGTACTAAAATAAATACCACATGTGTTAAATGTAAACCATTCATTCGTACAAATTTGTTTTTTCAAATAAATAATAAACTTTAACTGTTTGCGAAAAATTAGCAGACGTATTTCATAAATATTTAAACAAAAAAAAAAAATGTCTACAAGATAATAATTTTCTTTATTAATATTTTAACGCCAATGGAAAGTGTGCACATACAGCATCTTTATTATTCTCAAGCTTTGCAAAATGCGTAACAAAAGTTTTCTTTTATCTCGTATTTTTTTTTTTTATATTTTTATTTTGTTAAGTATGGCCGGCCCTAATAATTCGTAACATCTTCTAATCAGTCACCACCAACCACAAGGATTATTTGTTTTATTTTTCTTAACTTTTATGTCTCAAGTCTTGATTAAATTTACACAATTTTCTATTATTAAACTACTCTTTTTGTTTTGTTGCAGTTTTAGCGTGTTTTTTTTTTTTATTTTTGTAACTTCTTGTAGTTATAATAAGCAGTGTTGCCAGATTTTTTGTTTTCCTATTAAAGAAAGCAGTTGCAAAAAAAGTCACACTACAATAAAAATGTTCTCACTTTGGCCCTCCGAGGTATTTTCATTAAAACTTAGCAGTATATTTCATTAAAAATATTGACGAATTTTTTTCAAGGGTTACCTGACAAACGAGCTGTCATATTGCACTCACTTTTTGACATAAAAGATCAAACCCCAAGAAAATGAATTAATATCCAAAACAAAAATTAAATAACACCCCATTATTGGGATCTTATATATAATGAAATGACGCCCTAAAACAATATTTTACGGAATTCATATAATAAATCCCGCCATTTCGAAAAATACCATGGTGGGGAAAATTTTTTAGTACGGCCCGGAATCCGGCTACACCGGAAGGAAATCCTTAGTTTACATTATTACTAAAGATGCTCTGTTTAGCCTTTACAAAATTTCTCCATCATGATACATACACACTTACATATATCCCGAACCAGGGTTGGATAGTAAGGATTTTCACAAGTAACACTTACTTTACATATTTTACATTTTCATTATAAATCAAAAACGAATTGAGATTCAAACTATTTTCTTCGGGTTTTATTTCTTTATAAGAAATAGTCCTCTAAGAAAATCAAGAAATTATACCTCAAACTATTGCATTACCACATTACTTTTGGGGTATTATTTCTATCTATCTATATATATAAAACAGGATGTGTGTATGTATGTATCGTATGGACTCCAAAATGGCTGGGCCGATTTTGATGAAATTTTTAGGGAATCTTCAGAATATTCGGTCGGGTGACACTATGAAGTCGGATGTTTGATTTTCGGTCTGCGGGCGGAGGGGCGTGGCAAAATCCCATACATACATATATATAAAAGTTAATGTCTGTCTGTTTGTTTATTTGTGCTTTATAGGACGCTAAACCCTTGGACCGATCTTCCTGAAATTTTCACAGCATGTTACTGTGACTCTGGAAGGAATAATAGGCTATATGAAGTTTTGATTGAACAAGCGGGCGTGGCACCGCGCATATAACCCAAAAATTTAAATCGCCGTAATTTGGGCATTTTTTGACCTTCGTCAATGATATTTGGTACATACTATATTGGCATAATTAGGAATACCTACCAGGAGAAAAGTGGGTGGGACCACGCCCCTTTTTAGGAAAATTAATAATTGTAATATAGTGTTAACTACTGGACCGATCGTCATTAAATTTTCAAAATAGGAATTTTATTTTATAACGAGGAGGGTAGCGAAGCACACCGGGTTCAGCTGGTACATATATATTTGCGGGTTGTTTTTCCTGAGGCAATAGCCCGCCACGCAGCAATGAGTCTTATTTTTTGCTTAAAGGGCTAGTTAATGAACACAGACTGCAGTACTTCCAGAAAAATCCACCATTTGATGGAAATATGGCGATCGTTATGAGCCATGATCAATGATTTTTGGAAATATGGATCTTGGAGATTGCGTTACGGTCAACGGCGATCGTTATTGTGCCATTATCAATGATTTTTGGAAATATGGATACCGGAGATTGCGTTACGGTCAACGGCGATCGTTATTGGACCATGATCAATGATTTTTGGAAATATGGATCCCGGAGATTGCGTTACGGTCAACGGCGATCGTTATTGCGCCATGATCAATGATTTTTGCAGCTACGGATCCCGGAGAACGCGTTACGGACAATGGCAATCGTTTTATTGGGCCATGATCAATGATCTTTATTGCACCATGATCAAAGATTTTTTAAAATATAGATTATATGAATCCGGTCGAGATTTTCTTTAGACTTTTTTTGAAATCGAAATTTGGCGATAAGGTGTTTTTGAAAAATGCATCAATCATCGTAAGATTTGAAAACTCTTAATTAAGCGACATGGCCTCACTTCCTCATGCTGATAAATCACCATCAATTTGCGCTGTGGAGGCCAACAGCACGAAAAAGCCCCTTTAGATATACATGCCCGATATCATTTTCATATGCAAATGCCATGTTTCGTATAAATTTATTTATAACTTTTCGCTATTAAAAATAAAAATTTATTGATTTTATCCATATTTTATCGTAAATTGGATTTTGTTCAGATCTCAACACTTTGATGTCTTGGGAATCTATTCTGACCATTTTAACAATGATGTTCGTGTGTGTGTGTATGTGTGTGTATATATGTACCGATTGGAAACCAATTCGCGACATTCTAAAGTAACTGGCCTCAGATAGAGACCCTATTGGTGGTGAATTCAGTTCGCTGGATTTTGAAGATGTGTGCAAATAGTGTTTGCGAGAAATTTTTTTTTTTTATAAACTCGACCGATCAAAAGGAAAATTTAATCAACTCTTAAATTTAAAAACAATTTCGATTGCAAAAAGTTTGCTTGAAATCGATTTAGAACAAAGTGCTCTGTATTCAAACTTCAAAAGAGTTTCTCAAATTGATTTTCAAAATGTATCTATATTTTTGAGCGTCAAAGGATGTTTGTACGATCAAACTTAGCGAAATATTCTGCACTAAAATCTATCTCCAAATAAAACATTTAATCGCCAATTTGATCACAAAACACCTTTCTGGCTACACTGTTTTTAATGGTTTTTGAGTGTTTCCCTTTTGCTTTATATTGTTGAATTATTGTTGTTATTTTTTCTCATTTATGGAATTTTTCTTTTGTTTCTAACGTTTTTTTTTTCTTTTTTTTTTTAACGATAATTACTTGCGGTGTTGCCAAACTAACCAACCACCCACCCACCCACTGCTGTTTTAAAATACACAACCTTGTAAATAACTGTCTTTTGTATTGGTGTATTCGTGATGGTTGGTACACGTCAAGAAAAAACATGTTTAAATTTAAAACATGATAGTTTTTTTTTTGTTTTTAACAATTATACGATGTTGTAAGTTTATTCATTCCGTTTGTTTGATTTAATTGAATCAACGAATTGTTTATTTAATTTTGCTTGTGATGAGAAAATTGCATTTTGGGAATTTTTTTTTTTTCTTCTTAATTTTGTTTAAAGGAAAAATTTATATCTTTTTGTTTTATAATTTCAAGTAAAATATATATTTTGTAGTCGAACTGTTCCCTGAATTTTTTGCGTTTACAAAACTATTGTTTTTTTTTTGTTGGAAGGCCCTCCCCCTTGCTGTTCTTTATTTGTTCGTGATTTCTTAGTACTACTTTTTCTTGTTGTTACAGTGTGTTATTAGGCCTGGTTGAAGGCGTATTTATTTTAGGTTGTCATCATTGTTCTGCCTTTAATTTTGTTAATGTGTTGTTAACAGTATAAAGCCGACTAGATATTTCATTTTACTATAATACACAAACAATGATGACATACATAGTCTTAATAATTTTCCATAGTAAATGATTAAATAACTATGTATGTGTACTACCGCATCGTTTTCATTTAAAACGAAATAGAAATTATTATTATTATTATTTTTGTTGTTGTTTTTGTGAAATCAAATTATGTGGTTTCAGCATTTTGTTTACTTTAAATTGGAAAAAATTGCTTTTTCTCAAAGAGTAAGAAAAACTTATGACCTCAATTTCTTTCAAAGAATTTGCATAAACCATAGTTTTGTTGCTAGGACAGATATTATTTGCATTGTGGGTATAAAAAAAAAACGGTGAAAACAATAAATTATAATTAAAATTATTTTCAAAACTTTGTAAAGAGTAACACCAGTCTGGATTCCAGGGCGATATTGCGGACGAAATTGCCAAAATGGGCGCATCATTGAGCAAATCGATGATATGGCACTTCGTTGCCATTCCTCTATCTTAATGCAAGCGATTGATCCAGCAGGAATCATATAACCTTGCTCAAAAAAGGAATGAACAAGAGCATACCTGTCAAGTTGCTGGGTCCACTTGGCACCGCTAAAGCCTGCAGAGAACTCACGATCTGCTTAGGCTTGGTAAATGTCGTAATTTGGGTGACCTCTCCCGGTCTAAGGCAGGCCAAATCTTTGTTACAGCCATTTTCATACAGTGACATCCTGAATTTCAGCAGGAACGACTGGTTTCCTCTCCGGTCATTATCCACTGAACTACCATCTTTGGAAAAGTAATCTAGTTCGCTCACCCTTGTGGCGTTTATGCATGGAAGAGGATGAGACAACGGCCCACATTCTCTGTGAATGTATAGTCTTGTGTAATCATAGAAGGCGTGTTTTTCTTTCTGAATTTGTGTGTTCGGAGGATATAAGGCGGACTTCTCCAAGCTCTGTGCTGACTTTCATAAGGAGAGTCATTCAGCGCTTGGTTTAATTTAGAGATCCATGGCACAAAAGATCCAATAGGTGTCGCAGTGCCGGTCCTTGGACCAGATCTTTCCACTTATCTATCTCTAAATGTCGTATAAGACAATTGGTAACAGTGCTAACAGGGCCTTGACAGTCTGGCGAACATCGGGCTAATCAACCTATCCTGCTTCTTGCAACAATCTGGATGGTTTGATTTGGCGACAGGGAAATTACAGGAAATTGAATAACCAATTGACTGTGCCCTGTCTGCTGTAGGGTATCACAAAGGGACCGAATCAACGGACCCAAGTGCGTCACGTCTCAGATGTAGCGGCCCTCGTAACCTAACTTAACCTAACCTTTAAAAATATTCGAATTTTTGATGAAAATCCTGTTCGAAAATAAAACTCAATAGTGTCTGTCATGAGTTCTACATCGTGTGAAAGTGAATCTTTTCCGAATATTTTGGTGTCCTGACATTCACTTCCGAAAAATTTTTTCGTTTTACTTTCGACTGCACTACTAAGCTGTGCGAAAGCAAATATAATCTCATTTATTACACAATAAAACTAATTTAATTTGAAAAAAAAATCTTTTTTGAACTTAAGTTGGATATCTTATCTAACTAAATCGGAAATAAAAACCAATATACGTTTGATAATAACACATGCAAAAGGAGATTTAAAAAAATTCCCACAATAGCCACCAATCGAGCAAAAATATTCGGAAGTATGCCGGACAACAAATATTCTATTTTGTGATTCGGAAATTTTCATTCTAATTGAAAACGTTCGGAACTCATGACAGACACGAATATTTGCGGGTGTGTGTTTGAGGCCATTTTTTAACATCAAAACTAAAAATGTTTTTCAAGGAATTTTTAATATTGAATCGATTTTATATTGAAAATGAAATCATGAATTCTAAAACTAAAAATTAAATAAAAATTCAAGGGTACTTCCTGAAGCCCTGGAATGCTGAAACTAAAGAATTCCAAAAATTCTCCCGCACCCTTTTTTTGAATTCTCCGATAAAGTGGGGATTTTCTTTTTTTCCCTCCAAAAAATGGAGGCGAGGGCTTTTATCTTGAAATTTTCCTTAGTTTTTTGTTCCCTGAAAACGTCGACTAAATACCTGATATATTTTACTTCATCGTTCCCGAGATTTTTTATTTAGAAATTTGCGGGTCTTAAGAGCAACTTTGTTGGCCGGAAAAGGTTTACTGCCTGGCCCACGATGTCAAACGAATTTTTCTTTCGTACAAATTATATTTGAAACAAAAATTTTAAATTGTTTTTGTTTTAAATGTAATTTTTACGAAAGAAAAATCCATTCGATATCGTGGGCCAGGCGGTTAGTTATTCAATTATTGAATTCTAAAATAATTCGTGGTGAAATAATTTAAGTAGTTCATCTATATTTCTGAACAAATCGATTTTATGTTCTTCTTCGAAATTATTTCGAATAACGGATATTTAATTAATTTTACTTGGATTTCATTAAAATGCTTTATTCATGGAATTTCCGAGTTTCTTGGTGAACGCAATAAAATATTTACCGATTTCTGAGAATCACAAAATGTTGGGAATTTAAAAAATCTAATTTTTATATAGAGTATTAACAGAGATGCGTTTATTTTGTAGTCCTTAAAAGTAAATTGCACACGCACGACAAAGCTGTCAGGCACATCCTTTTTTTTTTTTTTTTTTTTTTTTTTTTTTGATTATGTCGGCAAGATTTATTGATCGTGGGGTTCTCGAAATCCTGTTGTTCTGTTACTTTGTTTTGAATCCTAATAACCTAAATATAACTTTGTTTGTATTGGGTCTTGCTCTACACATAACCAGTCATTGTGAATGCATCCGATAACGATATATCGGCTATTTTTTTTTTTAAATTTATCATAGTGCTGCCACATGGGTTTAAACTAAATTTATGTAACAGTTTAACTAAACCAACGTTTATATATGAACTGGTACATTAGCCATTAGAATTTTTATAAGTGTATTTAACAAAATAAAATTGTATAATTCCTTTTTACATAATTTAAAATAATATGATGATCTTTCTATATTTATAGTTGTTTTGATCACCTTAACTAAAGATTAACCCCGTAACTCATAAACGATTCTTAAAGTTAAAGTGCAGATTAAAAACGGTTTTCCCATACAAAATTCGTACATTAACGCCACAATAACTTTAATAATCGTTTATGAATTAGGGGGTAATTCTCTTGATTCTGAAATTGGGGAGAAGATAACCTCCGAAAATTATACATACACTAAATATTTATAACTTAATTAATATTTCTTGATATTTATACAAGCTACAGTTCTTAACTATAATAATTTAATAGCTAAACTCACTTTAGATTTCAACTACACGGCGGAATAAAACAAACATTGTTTTCGGCAGATGCCACTAAACCTCGTCAGTATTCATAAGTAAATGCTGTCACTACTTGCAAGATAGCTCTTAATTGTTAGACACATAGCGGGGATTTAAGAAAGAAATAATAAAAGCTAAATTGAACAATAATTCCAGGAGGGAAAATAGTAAATTTCCGAACCATTTTAATATGGACAAAATCTGATGATAAACCTTCAAGTTACTCAGCAAATATAATTCAATGTAATGGATATTCAACTACATGATCTGCAATCATAGTGATTAGCAATGAAATTGTCTAAGCCTACAACAACTCATGATAAGACCCTTGGTCTCGAAATATCATGATGTCATATATCAAACTTCCGTGCTATCAAAAATTTTCTTTTGACTGTTCAAAAAAAAAAAAAAAAAGACTTCAATCAAAAACTAAATTACTCGTATACGAGCAAGTTAATTAAATTTAATTTTCATACAAAATATTTTTTTATGAATAAGTCAAGCAGATAAAATTTAACACATTTCTATGAAAAGTTTCTAGAAGAACTTTTGAGGTGAATGAGATGTCTTATTTAAAAGTCCCTCCAACATCGTTTCAAGTTTCGCATTTAGTTGATTGAAGCTGATTTCAACTAATTTTCTTTCTCTTGCTGAAACAATAAAATTTTATTATTTAACTTTTTATTTCAAGAAATTTAGAAAAGTTTTATTACTCGTTTATTTTTTTTTAACAGTATTATTTAAATACATACATTAACCTTTCTTTGACCGTTGTTTATGTTTGAGCAATAACCATTATTTTTCTTTGAACAAATAAAGAATAATTTTCTGCAAAAAAAAAAAATGAATATTAAGCAAAAAGTTATTAAAACAAATAACAATTTCAATTATTTAAATATTCAGTTCAAAAAGAAAATTGTTATAAGAAAAATATGTGCTAAAAAGAAAATAAAATTGGCAGCTAAACAAACTTGTAAACAGAAATAAATATTTTGTTTTAATTATTGTTAAGTCAGCCAAGTAAAAGGGGATCAAAATTAAATGAACAGCATTAACACTTTTTTTCGTTCAATTAAGGGCTTTCAAAGGTTAATGAATTTCGGTGGAAAGGGTTGGCATTTTTTTTTCTAGCATTTTTGTTTTTCGTACAGATCTAGAAAAATTTGCCTTTAAGCAACAGTGCCTGCTTTTAACAACAGTGTCTGAGTGTAGGGTACAAAACTTTATTTATTTATTATAATTTTTTTCTTTTTTAATTCCGAAAAACCTCACATTGGCCTTAAATAAACTTTAAAAAAAAAAAAAAAACGTAAACATAAATTAAGCACGAACTAACACTTTTGTTATTGTTTGTAAGAAGAAGTAGATGAAAGAAAGCCTTTCCTCATATGAAAGCTTTGAACGCTATAACACACAGTACAAGTACTTTAGTTTTTAATACTCATCATCATCATCATCATCATCATCATCATCATCATCATCATCTTCATCATCATTATAATCATGGTGAGGGCGCACTGAAAGAAACTTTCTTTTTTAAAAATTCTTACAACGTAAAAATTATAAAACCTAAGAAATGTGTTGTGCAGACAACAAAAAAAAATTTTTTTTTTTTTTTGAAGAAGTTAACTTAAATAAAACAGCAAATTTCTATGTAGTATTTTATACTTCAACTTACAATTGATAACTAACAAAAAAAAATTAACTTTAAAAAATAAAATAAAAAAACAGAAATCTAAATTAAAACAACGAAATAAACGTTTTGCATACGAAATTTTTATATTATTTTCTCTCATTTGATTCGATACCATTGAAATTAATAGCATTTTTATCACTGTCGTCATCAGCAAACAACAGCAAACTGCTAAAAACGTACCATCCATCAAGTACAACTGAGCTGACATTTAACTGCACAAAATACAATACCCAGTGAACATTTTCAGCATTCATTCAACGGAGTTGTCCAAAATTGTCTTAGTGAGACTTTTCTGCGGTCCTGCAAAATAAGAAGACGAGAAAGTGTAAAATCTAAATCAGCAAAATGATAAATATCGAGAAATTATTGATACAAATTGGGTGATTTGCTTGCTGATTTTTTTTTTTTTGCGATTCAATCTTCGTAGATTGATTGTATGGCAGTATGCATTTTACCGATTAATCGGCTCTTTTTTTTTTTTGCAAATCAGATGTCAATAAATTTTTCTCTTTTTTTTCTGGTGGACATTAGCTGCGGCTTTAGTCTTCCTTTAATAGCGAACAATTGCCAAATTTCCCTTAAAATTTATTTTTGGAGGATTATTACAACTTCAGGAAATATTGCGCCTAAACCAAAAATTAAATTATCGTTCAAATTGAAAATCCTCCTAAAACTATGAAACTGAGAACGATAAATAAAAGTATGAAATAATTCCCAGAAATTATAAAAAAAATCCCAAAAAATAAAAATAAAAAAGTCGTCTATTTTTATCCTCTGATTTCAATAAATGTTAAATGCTTAACCGGATTCGGGCTTGATATAAGAGTTTTTCTCTCTGTTTGTCTCGAATGGTGAATTTTTGCTTTTTGGGACTTCTCGTGTGTTTGTTTGAGGAGTGGCTTCGCTGAGAAGCGATTATTTTCATGGCTAAAATGTGTTGTCCTTCGACTGATGTAAAGATTTTTTGTACTTGAGAACTAATTCACTGCTGTCGATAATCTGCATTCGCCGAATACACTATTTTGGACACCCCAAAAGCAGTCTGGCAATACAGATAATTATTTACTCAGCGAACCAACTTTTTCCAAAAGGAGGATATTTAAAATCCCAACAAAGGCCATCAGTGCAGTCAAATCTCAATACTCAGTGATGCCAGCTTCTGAAACATCCAGAGGAGAAAATTTATATGCCCGAGCAAGGACTGGCAAGACACAAATTGTTTTACGGCGAAATAACTACAGTAGAACCTTCGATTTGTATTTCCTTTATTTACATCCTTTTCGTTTGCATCGTCATATATTTCTGGTATTTTCAGTTGCTTTAAAATTATTATTAAAAAAAAAACCTGGGGAATCCTAAGATTTTTCTTCAAATTTTTATTTGAAGCATAATGAAATAAACATGGCATTTGGATACGTTTGTTTTAAACTTGATTTATGTCGTTTCGGTTTACGTCTTAATGATCCGGAACCAATCACACATAATTATTATTATTGTCAAAGAAAATTGGAATTAATATCAATGGGAAATTTAACCAAATTTGTATGGAAATATTTTCAAAATTTTTTTTTTGGGAGATATTTAGGATTTTGAGGGATTTTTTTTTTGATTACCCAAAACTTGGAGAGTATTCTCGTTTTACACTTTGGGATTTTTATGTATGCATGTATTTAATTATTTTGGTGTTTTTTTTTTCATTATAACAATTATGATAAAATTTCTTGCGATTTTGCGTATTTTCTCCTCTGGCCGATTTTTGTCGATTCGAACGATTTTTGACCCAAGCAATATTTAACTCTATAGGAAAATTTGCAAAAAACTATTGTGAAAAATTTAAGCAATTGGTCGTTCGGTGCCATTGCAGCTTTGACATAATACCATACTAATTAACGATTGCTCTTTGAGTATTATAAAAAAAAATAGTGGCATCACTAACTAAATAGATTGCACGCGATTCTCAAATTAATTTTAAAAATTCATGTATTGTATGTTCTTTGAATTGAAAAACTACGTCAAAATTTATCACACTGATTTTTAAGATATTGCTGCTACTTCCTTTGTAATTAAAAGAAATCGTCAGCTGCCGCAAATTTTATAAAAAAAGGTTGCGCTTTGCAGAAAGTTTCAGAGAAGGCTTATAACATCAACCGTATTCTCTATTTTATTTTAATTGTGATCATATTTACTGAGACCTTGTCTCACCTTGCCTTTGCTGTCAGCTCACTTCTGATTATTTTTCAGAAGTATTTTTCCGATTAATGGCAGAATAGTATAGTCATTTTGTACAATCCGCAAAATAGGGTGTATGTATGTATATTCTAGCTAGTCGGATAATCGCAGACATTGCTCCGATATTGTTCAGACATGAAGAAAATTACCCAAAAACTTCTCAATAAAATTTCTTTAACATTGCTTCTGAACTTCTTCAGATATGCCTTATATACAATGTATATATATTTATATTATGTCCTGTGGTTCCTAATAGGAACAAAGGGCCACAACATTTTGTAATGCTGCTTGTTGTGGTTTCAGTAATCGCTTGTGTTTAGGACGAGTGACTGATTGGGCTTCACGTCCGATTCTAGTGTTGGGGCCGCCAACAACCTCTAGGCAGGATATCCAACTAATGGCAAATTAAACAAACAACTGAGCTTCAGTGACTGTTTGTATTGTTTGTCACCTACTTCCTGAGACGCATCGGTGTTATTCAGGAGACGCATTCAGGTTACTCAGATGTGCGCCTTCTCACTTTAGCTGCCGACCGACGGGTGTCTGTGCGGCATTACCAGGGGAGGGGGTACTTGGTATAAGACCGGAAGTAGGGAGCTGCTTGGGAATTCAACCTCTGCGAAAAACCCCACCCCCTTACAAACGTTTAATATAATATTTTTACCAAGACTTTGACCGACTTTGTAAACGCAAGTTGCAAATCACATTTACAATGGTCATATTTAACCTTTTTGGTAATGCCTTTAATGTTCCTTATTGTATGGCAACTTTGTTTGTTGAGTATCAGCTGTGCAAATCATGCATCAAATTCCAAAGTCGCATTCCTCAACGCCGTTTTTATGCAAAACATTTCTCTGCAATGCAGGGTTGCTGTGAATTTTGGTATATTTCTCATATTCGTCGACCGAATTTATTCAAAAAAATTGTCATTGGGTAGGTTCAAATGTACATCGTAGAGTATGCATTTATTTGACTCTTCGTTATGTTTGAGTAAGGAATTAATCGAATTTGGGATTTTAAAATTGCTTAATTAGTCGAGTAAGTTTTTTTAAATTCTTCGAATAACTGGAATAATTCAAATAATTCCAAAAACTTTCAAATAATTGAAGCCAACGTAAGAAATATACATACATACATGTGTGCTTGATTTTATACTTTTATTATATTATTAAACAAACAAAAATGTAGTTAAAAATAAACCATAAAATAACAATTCATTTGTATAAAGTCCTAAAACTTTTAAAAAATTATGTTTGATGAAAAAAAATTGTACTGTTGACAAGACTTCAATAATTTTTTTTAAAATAGTCTTTTAAAAATACTATAGAGTTTAGATGTTGGCTTCTTAAACAGGGCGCAAATTACGGCATTCGATACCGATCGAAATTTACATTTAAATTGTATTGAAATTTCGACCGATATCGAGTGCCGTAATTTGGACCCAGTTTTTTTTTTTTTTTTTTTTTTTTTTTTTTTGTTTTGTTTTAATAAAACTTGACGTTGAAAACATCCTCTCACTTAAAGTGGACGTCGGTGATAGGGAAAGGATTGCATTAAAAAGATTTTCTAGTTTTTCTGATCTGTTCTTTGTCTTGTCTAAATACATGAAATCATCTTTTATATTAAAACAGCTTGTCCTAGTTTTTTTTTTTTTTTAATTTGTAAGACCTTGATTGTTTTGCGAAGTTTACGCAAGAGATTGTTTTCATTTAGATCCAGATTTTCTTCTTCTAAAATATCATCGTCTGATACATTTTGATCAGATTGAATGCAAAACAATCGATTATACAAATTGATTGCAAACTCTTTTGTTTCAGCTTTTGAGCTATATTAATAAAAATATGTGGATCTGAATTGCAGAACACCAAAAATGCTAAAGTAATCCACTTTCGAGTGAATTCGGATTCTAGAACAGACCCGAATGACAGCTTTTTAAAATATAGCTCAAAAGCTGAAACAAAAGAGTTGGCAATCAATTTGTATAATCGAATTAAGAAAAAGAGTAAGTGTACTAAGTACCTTAATTCGCATCTCGTTTATTCTGGCCTTAAGGCAAGCAAGTAAATTTTTTGAAAAGGTATTACTCGCCTTTTCCAAATTGTTGATTAAGAACTTTATTATTTCATCCAGCTCAATTAATGTTGCGGAATCTTTACTGAGTTCTTTAATGGCAACGTCCAGCGAACCCATAATTAAACAAATTTTGTGAATTATAGGAAATAAAAGATTAGTTTCTTTCTTGGTTACGTTTTTTGCCACAAATATTTGATAGATGTGAACGTAGCTTTAGAAATTAATTATTCATTTTACTCGATTAATTGACATCAATTGTTCAAGTTATTCGTTAATCGAATTTAACTTTTTCCATTATTCGATCAAATTAAGGAAAAACTTTACTCGATTAATCGAACAAAGATTAATCGAGTGGATACCCTAGTACATATGAGCCGTTTATTTTGTTTCTTAAGTCGAGATATTTAAGAGTTTGCGTTTTAACACGTTTAAAAATATGGATGCTAACTTTCGAGAAGATTTTCTTGTATTTGTTATCTCATCATACTGATATTTTTCTCAGTATTTCTCCATATTTTTAAACGTTTTTAAATGCAAAACCCTTAAATATCTCGACTTAAAAACAAAGTGACTTATGGCACTTTCAAAATAAACGGCTCATATGTATCTATATGTATGCACATGTGGCTATGTATGTATGTATATGTATCTATGTGTGCACGTGTATGTTACTTTATGTATCTGCTAGTTTTATTTCACGTTGTCAAATAAAGAAACACTAAAGTCAAAATGTCATCACATGTGTCAAATAAACGGTAATGAAAGATAGAATATGATTACACAGACGTACATACAATCACATTTCTTTACCAGTGGTAGTATAAACTACATATGTGTGTATGTATGTATGTAAATAACGTTGGGGTTATTAAAATTATGACAGACAATAAAACATGAACAAAAAAATTCAAAAGATGAGAGGCTTCAACTACCGTTGGAAAATTCATAAAAACCAGCAAAGGTTGTATCAAGTTCAAGGTGATAAATAATGCATTTACAAATTGTAGTTAATTATCATTCACAGCTTTCTATATGAACTAAAGTTTTTTTTTTGTAAAGCGCCATCAGTCTAGTTTTGGGTTGACTTGTACGGTAGCAAGTAGTAAAGTTTTTGTTAACAACGTTAATATCTACTAAAAAAAAATTATGGTCTTATCATTTTTTATACACAAAATGTTTTTAATAGTATAATAGTAAATTCTTTCTATTATAATAAAAATTTTAATATATTTAAGTGTTTTCTTTTGTTAAAGAAATTATAAACTGTTTTAGTTTTCTTTATCTGGTGTAGTTTTTTCTTTTTTTTTTTTTTTTTTTTTTGTGAAATGTCACATGAAGAATTAAAGTTAATGGCAGCTCCCATTTTGGATGACTATTTTACAGTTAATCAACAAAATATTAGATGTAAATCGTGTTTGGAAACAAAATTCTTAAAGTTAAACTTAATTAGAATACACGTATTTTTGAATCGCTTTGTCTCCACACTAAACAGATTATTTTTAAAATTTTCTATTATTTTTTTATTGCTTAACAGCATTTTAAAATAAAAAAATTTATTTATGTATAATTCTGACGGAACTTTTAAGACTGTCAATTGCCCATTAACGTCCAATTGTAATGGGGCTGCCCTTTTAAAGGAGTGTCCAGAAGAATTTAAATAAAAAAATTCTAAATTTCCCGTTAAAATGAAGAAAAAAAATGTCTTATTATGTTTTTTAAATTGTAAAAAATGAATTTCTAATTTTTAATTCTCTATTTTATTGATTTTATCTTTTACTGCCTGATTTTTGTAAAATTAATTGAAAATTCGATATTAGAAATTAAATTGACAACAAAGAGCAAATTTTCTGATTTAATTGTTGTTTTAATCATAAGTTTTCTAACGAAATTTTCGTTACTTTTATAAACAAAACAGACAGTTAAACTTGATGCAAAGCCCTTTGTCCGCCCCTAAAAGTCAGTTTTAGCATTTATCCGTGACTTCGTTTACGCGCTACATATTAATGAGGGCATAAGATGGCTGTATATAAATTAAAACAAAAAAAAAATAAAAAAAAAACAACAAAAAGTACCAGCTGTTGCTCATTTCACACCCCAGAAAATAAAATATTTGTAAGAAAAATTTAAAATTAGTTCCGGTTTTACCCCATAAAAAGTACCCTAAAATATAATATGCAGCGCCCAATTCCATTAAAAGAATATCTTAAAATAAAAAGTACCAAAACTAGAAAAGGACCTTAATTAAAAAAGTACCCAAAAGTACCAATTTCGTTTTTCTACTTTCAGCCCGCAGAAAGTATGTTAATTTTTAAAAGATTTGTAAAATATTAGTAAAAAAAATTTAAAAGTACCAAAAAATTACAAAATTGGGAAATAATATTCTTAAGAAAAATAAATTTAAAAGTGAAAAATGGCCCCAAGCAAATAGCCCCAAAAAAATTTCGATTAAAAACAACAAAAAATATTTTTAGGGTAAGTTTTCCTATTTTGGAAACAATTTTCATGACCCCTGTACAACCTTTCTGTACCCTCTGCCAGAAGTTCTTACATCGAAAGAAAAAATAAATTTATAATTGTTGTTCTTACCCGACTTTTTGTAGGGCGATTCATAACACATTAGTTCGATTTCCAAATACTTTGGTTACACAATTTGGACGGATACAGAGATATTGACCCATTAACAAAAATGGGGTCATGTTATGTTGGCTCAGTGTAATCTTGAGGAAAATTAGGCCGCCAATGAGCTGAACTGAATAAGAACGGCGTTAGATGCGAAATTGACGAATAAAGCAATTAAATAGCCGATTGTTGGTAAGGGAACTTAGTAGTGCTGGCCAAGTTTTGAGTAATGGGTAGGATATGATCTTTTTTTCGAGCACTCAATACTCAAAAGTAGTTACTCAATATTTTCAAAGTTGTATTTTTATAACTAAATCCACTAAAAATTGAAGGGTCGATCTGCAACTCATCTAAAACTTTACCTACAACTATACCATTTAAAAGTATCGAGCAGTATTAAGTACCCGAATGAAAAGTATAGAGTAGTATTGAGTAACCGAATGAAAAATATTGAGCAAGTAAAAGTAGCAGAAATTGCCAGTACTAGAACTTCGAATTTAGGTGCTGGGGAATATCAATTGTTTCGGGGGGACTTAGAAAAGGTTATAAAATCTGGAAGCTAATGTAGAGAACTGCAGCAGTCGATCAGAAGTTTGTGTGAGTGATACCGCGAAGTCAACTCTCTAATCCGAATGCCCGTGAAGAAACGTCTGGTCGGATTTGTTATGGGAATTAAGAGAGTTAATGACACATTAATACAGTTTCTGGAAACAAGGTTGCATTTGCATTTATGGATAATCTTCAGAAGGGAATAATGATGATGATGATTGCATTGTGTCTTCGAATGGAAATATACTTCACATAACCTTCCTAAAGACATCTTAAATATGTATATTGTAAATATTTTTTATATCATATGTATTTATTACATCATATGTATTTTATTTTTTAATTAAAAAAAAATAGTCATTACTATATACATACATACTCGTACATAGCTATGTGTGTGTATGGAAAACAATTGCCATCACAGATCATAACTTCATGTATACTACATACACATGTAATGAATATCTAATATTTCCCAGTCAGCATTTTATGAAATTAATGATCATGTTCCAGTCTTTTTCGACTCATTTTCGAGTCGAAATTCACTGTTCGTTCGGAAGAAAATGGTTCCCTAGCCGCGACTCTTCTAGAAGAGTCTTTTATGACTCGTGTTTTGATCAATTTCGACTCATTTTCGACACAGTACATTTGTTTTTTCTGTACATTTTGTTTTTTTTTTTTAACAAATTACTTTCTAATCATTTCTGGGAATCATTTTCGAGTCTTATTTTAAGCGCAAAACTGCTTAATCAGTTTTTTTGATCATCTAAGGGAGTCGAAAAAGACTCATATTGGTGAAAATATCTTCCACATGCTGACTGGGTTCCCAGCTAGCATTTTTAGTCGTAAAACACTCTTCCGCGATCGGATAAGACGATTAAACCGATCGTCGATGATGACGCATTCCGATCGCAGAAGTTAAAAACAACGGGAGAAACTATGTCCTGATGGCGACTCGTTCATAAGCATTGTCTACGACGCACCATAATTAGACGCCTACGGATCGTTTAGGACCCTTTAACAAAAACACCCGTTCAACAGTCGTGTAAGTAACTTGCAAGAGTACCTCTTCGAAGAGTGAAACACGATTGTTAACTATTAACAGCCCTCTAATGGCCGCCAAAATGCGTAAACGACGATTTACTTATCCTAAAATCGTAAAAATGGATCGCAAAACCATCTTTCTGAAGAGAAAAATATAAATCCACTCCAACAAACGTGGGGACGTTTATAAAACGAGTCGCAAAATGATCGCACTCGTCAAACAATCATACAAATGCCATCTGGGTTATGGCAATTAAAAACATATTAAAGTTCTACACACACACACACGCACACGCGCACATGTGTAAGCAATTTAATAATTCAAAAATTTTATTGAAAGTCATCAATAATAAAATATGAAAACGTTTTTTTTTTATATCTTAACAAACAAAATTGTGGGTGACATAAAATGTAAAATACAAACAGTTGTTTTAAAAATGTCAAAGTATAAAATCTGTTTACGTTGATGTGTGTAATAAATCGTGCTTTTGTTTTTAACAATAACAAGACGATCTCTCTGTTAGCGTGTCTGGTTTTGACGCTTTTTTCCACGACTGTCTTTTTTTCTTTTTTTTTTTTTTTTTGTTTGTTTAAATAAGAGTGTTAATTAATTATGTATAGATTAAATATAAGATTCTAAACTTGTTGTCATTTATTCAGATGATGTTATTTTTAACAAGTTTTGTTTCTTTACTTATTTTTATTTATTTATTTAGTTTTTGACAATTGAGAGCTCAGCAAATGATGATAATGATCAGTTAAAAAGGTACAATAACTTGTGTTAAGGTTAACTCTGGCCTATTAACACATTCGACAAAAAAAATGTAAATGAAATGTTAATTAGCCACATAGAAGGTATTAAATATATGTATTCATATTGTTGGTATTTAAATTTAAATTAAATAGAGAAAAATCAAGTGGCTTTTTACTATAAAATAATGTTTTATAAAAACATGTTTTAAACAAATTTGTAAACAATTTATAAAACAAAATATTGTCGACAGGTTTTAGGCTGAATCATTAGTTTTTTGTTTTCTCTCATTTTCTGTTGTTGTAATTATTGACTATATTAAAAATATATTTTTATATTGTGATTTTCCTAAATTAACATGAATATACATGTATGTATGTACATCTATTGTTATAACCCCTTTTAAACAGTCTAATTAGATTATGAATTTGTACTTTTTCATGTCAAATAAAGTTCAAAGACTCATGCACGTGTAAGTACGTTTGCACGATGTGTGTTGTTTAAACCATTTCCAAAAAAGGGGAGGGTTATCATTAATATATGTATTTGTTGTTGTGGCATCTACAATTAATTATATTCTGTGAAAGTTTTAGGTCTATAATTTTAGTGGCTGCTTGTCGAAAACAATACAATTCCTTTCACTTTTGATTTTTCATACAACCAAAAAAAAAAAATAAATAAACTATAAATCTTTGAGTTTCGAAATTCAAAAGACGAAATAAATTACTTGTAAAACTATGAGATTTTACACTCATTTTCTAAATCTAAAATTTAGAAAAACAATGTTGAAAAATATTTCTTAATTTACTAAAGCTCTTTTCTGCATGCTCTCGCATGTCACACGTGCCAGAGGGAAGAATAAAAAATTTCAACTAATTATTTCAGTATGTAACGATAAGAACTTTCAAATTAAATAAATTTTCGAGAATCCTTTTTTTATGGAAATAAAAAAGATTTTGAATTAAAGAAACAAAAAAAAAAAAAAAAAAAAAAACCAAATATAAAATGAAGTCACGCAAATGCTTGTTTATTAAAGACGTCATCACAATTATTGTGGCTTTAATAGAAAAATTCTATTTTTTTTTTTTTTGACAAACAGCTTAACTTGTGTGAAATTTTAATTAACAAAAGTCACAAATATGGCTTCTTTACTAATTAAAATAATTAAATTAGACAATGGTAAAATTGAAGAAATCAAATATTGAATAGTGTCAAGGTCAAAGAGAAAATTCAACTTTATAACAAAACTTAAAATGTCAGCTTTAAATCGATAAGTGAAGAATTAATGAATTACTTTCATACAGTCGAAGTGTAAAAACCGAAAACTATCATTACTATATATTGTATTTCTCATCTAAGGAACATAATATGTTCTTCATAAATCTCCCTTTGACAATACCATTGTATGAACATAGTATGCTCTGCAAATGCTGAGAAATATGAGCGCATTATAGTAACTATGAAAATGTTTTTTTTTTTCCTGGTTTATGTAAATAATTTGACATTTTGCTTCGATAAAAGAAAAATGCACACACGAAGGCTGACTTCCAAAACGTCAATTGCTTTGTGTTTGAACAAAGCATCATATTTCATAACGCCGCAGTACAATAATTGTACAATGTATACCATTTCAAAACACCGCCGCCAAGTATTTTTAACGCAGTAAGAAAGCAAACACGGCATCGGTTTTATAGTTGTTGCATTGCTTCGGAACTTTGCATATGTATGTGATTTAAATACAGTAGCAATACTGTATACAAACTTTGTATACGAACGTTTTGGAAGTCAGCCGAATACTTATTCAATTAAATAAAATTAAATCAAATTATATTTTTTGTTAAATATTTTTATTTGAAAATATTTATCGAATAAACTTCTCTGGACAAATTAAATTTAATAAAATTCAAAATAATTAACTTATTTTTCGGCATATTTATGAAAATCCAATTGCCATCTTTTGCAGTTCCGTAGTATTTTTTTCGACATATGCTGCAAAGAAACATACATTCGTATATTTAATTCACATGTACTCGTATATGTACCTTAAACCACTGATGTTGAAGATTTCAGGTACACTTTTATTTTGTTGTAAAATTAAATAACTTTCATTATATAATTATAATTTTAACATTAATTTTTACACTTCACATCTCCTCGTCTTATTAAATTCTATGAACGACTGAAGTTACATTAGACTGACAGCTATTTTGTTTCTTTTCAGAACACAAACAATGTATGGTCACAATAAACTTTAATTTTAAATAAACTTTTATTATTCTCATTTGCAAAAGATACTCTTGTTGCAGCGAAAATACTTTTTTTGATACATTCAATTTTTATGGGACGAAACCCAGAATGATTATTTTATTGTCGCATCAAATATTTTATTAATTGAAGAATTTTTAATGCAACCATATTTGCTTCAATGAACAATTGTTTGGTTGTGGCAAATATACTTAGTTGTCATGAACATTTTGAAATCATGTCATTTCTCTGCGTGCAGTAATAAATTCAAATCACGTTAATGTAAAAAAAAACAAAAATAAAAAAAAAAACATAAAAAATACATGTACATGCGCATGCACATATGTACATGCACATGCATGCAAAGCTTACATACATATATATGTATGAAAGATCGTTAAAATTTGAATTTCTCCGACCCCCCATAAAACACTGCTCTGTTTTCATTAAGAAATGAAAGGAATTTTTTTTAGTTAAGAATCATCACCTACCATCCTCACACATGAGGATTTAAATTTATTCTCTCGTATTCTGTCAGGACAATACCAGACAATTCGCTTGAGCGTTCGTTGTTGACAGCATATACCGGCTTCATGAAAAATAGCGCCAAACCAAAAATAAAAATGGACTTAAAGTTTTGTATTGAACACAACAACAACACGAACTTTGGGTATATTATTCCTATTTATTATTTTGGAGCCAATTTTAATGAGAGTCATTTCCTCAAGTCAAAAAAATATACCCAACGACAAAATTTGTCTCAATATATTTTCCTTCTTAAAAACAAAGAAAAAAAATTTTTTGGGGCCATTTTGAACTTCAAGTTAAGGAAAATTTGTGTGTTAAAATTATGTTTCTTTGAAAATTTCACATTAAATATGTTAAATTTGAATTAGAAAGTGAAGTGTGAAATACATTTTCTCAATCGGAGACTCAATTGAATCCCTTATGATTTCATCTTGGTCGTTAAGCAGGCAATCAAATTTCGGCTTCTTTGCAGAAATACTATTTCTAATCTTACAGCAGTGGCTGCCTAGAAATGCAATGATCTTTCAATAAGTGCGTATGACATTTTTTCCAAATGCTGGTTGTTTGTCACTCAGAGCAACCAGTTACCAACCATCTCTCCTATCAAAAGTCTTAAGGTACGGTCACAACTGGCAAACATATGCCCAAAAAAGCGTAACCACTAAACAATAATGAAAAAACTTTTGATTTAGATACCTGTTTATTACGTTAAACAGTTTTCTACATAATTTATAGAAAACTAGCTGATCCCGGTGTACTTCGCTACCCCCTCGTTATAAAATAAAATTAAAAGTATTTATATATCCTATTGTGAAAATTTAATGACCATCGGTCCAATAGTTAATTCTATATTAAGATTTTTTATTTTCCTATAAAGGGGCGTGGTCCCACTCACTTTTCTCCTAGTACGTATTCCTAATTATGTCAATACTATATGTACCAAATATCATCGGCGTAGGTCAAAAAATGCCCAAAATATGGCGATTTCAATTTTTGGGTTATATGGGAGCTGCCACGCCCACTTGTCCGATAACGCCCATTTTTGTCCTGATTACTCACATTAGTAACATATGAACTATTGCAATGTTTCAAAACTCTTGCTATCACAATAGTCAAGATATATGATGTTATTCAATTTATGTGGGAGGGGCTACGCCCACTTGAAATATTAAAAGCCTAAAACCATCCTCTATAAATTCCCTTTTGAATGACACCAGGTTGGGTCAAATCGGTTGGATAGTTTCCGAGTCTATAGCGAACATGGGTACAAACATTTTTTGTATTTTATATATATAGATGTAATAGAATCTTATCTTATTAGATGCTGTTTAACTTAACAAATAAATGCATAAATCAAAAAGTTTTTCATTGGTATTTAGTGGTTACGCTTTTTTGGGCAAATGTTTGCCAGATGTGACCGTACCTTTAGAATGTTTGCATTCATAACTAGTAGTATTTCAGCTCTTCTTATAGCATATGAACACAAATGAAAAAAATATAGCATGCAATATTTTTTAAACAGAAAAAATATCGCATGTGATATGAAGCTTTATAATTAGAAATACATAGTAGCAAATCGGATTTTCTTTTAGAACATGAACATGAATGAACAAATATAGCATGCGATATTTTTATATATAAAAAATATCGCATGCAATATTTGTGCTAGACATTATTAACTTTACACGAATTACTAGAATGTAAAATTTATTGTGTAATGAAAATTTTGTATTGGTACGTTCCTACAGGTGCACACCACACACACATGATCAGAAAGTCATGTACTCGTAAGAACATGTTTTATCTCGCTTAATCAAGACTTATAAATGAAAATGATATATATCACTAGAAATTTATTTTCCAATTTGTTAAAACTCAATTAATTTTTTACTTTGGAATGAGATTTCTTAAAAAGTTATTTGATAGTTTATAAGTACATATTAAACTGTGATTATTTTAAAGATCACAGTGCAGCATATTGGGCATTGTATGAACTGAACAGAACGTTTGTTTTCCTTAAAGATTTTACAGCCATTTGTTTTTGTTTTTTTTTTGTTGGAGTGGCAGCAAATATGATTCAAAACAGTTTAAGGATGATATTGAATTTCAAGAAAATAAAATAAATTCAACACATAAAGAAAAGACTAATATAAACAAATGTAAGATTATAATCTTGCAAGATGTAAAACCAATAATAAATATTATTTGCCAATTTTTAAGAGACACAACAAACAATTTTTTTCAAACGTCTTGCCGTTCGCTAACAGCAACAACAACAACATCTTTCGCCGCATTGCAAAATAAGAAAAAAAAATATTCCCATGAAATAAAATTGTCGTGATAATGGCAGGCAACAATTAAAACAAACAAAGAAAAAAAGAACACTTAACAACTTAGTGGAAATCTTCCGTATCCCACTTCGGTTAGCGTTCATTCATTTCACTGATTTCTTTATTTTATTGTATTTACTTTTGTGTGCAGTTGTCACGTTTAGACAGACGGCAAAGGAAATTAACACTTTTCTGCTGCTGTTTCTTTTTCGCTGCAGTAAAGATCATTATTTCAAGAAAAAAAAAATAAATAAACAAACCGAGAAGAATGGTTAAAAGATTCTCATAATACCGGAAATTAATATGTTTCCATATAAAATCATTAGCAATTTATCTTGAATAAAATAACGTCAATGTAAATGCACCGTTTCGGTATCGATCGTCGATCGTAAATATAGAATTTTAAAACTCTTTTTAATTTAAAACAAAACGCGTTAGAAAAAACTTAATACGGACCCCGATTAGGGGTTACAACACTAAAATGTTGCCATGACAAAACTTGGATATACAATCACTCTTTTAATTCAAATTTTCAATTAACTAAAATATAAAAAAAAAAATTGCTAGAAATATTCGTGTTTGATTTAATTAAATGAAATCATTAATTAAACATTTTTTAGAAATAGTTTTTACTCTACAAATTGAAAATTTCTTACGATTTAAAACATTTTCTACTAAAAGTTTCCATTTTTATTTTTTTTAGAATAATTTATATAGGTATATTATTTTTATATAAAATATAAATTTAATAAGAAAAAAAAATCGATTTTATTTTTCATGTTATAATAAAAAGGAGACAATTGAATAAATACAAAAAATTGTTTAAGCTTTTCATCTCATCTTTTTATAAAATTTAAATGCCCCCAAAAAAAAAAGAACAAAAACAAAAAATTTAGACCAAATTTTGTTTAAGGCGATCGATTGTGGTGCATTGTGCATCATTTTCTTTTATAATGAAAAATGTTTTGTTGCTATTGTTGCGCCAGTAACGGGATTACTTACAATAGACATTTAAATTTTAGAAAGTGATGAAAAAGAAACTAGGAACGGTAATTTATTGAATAAAAGAAAAATTGTAAATCAATCTTTTAAAAGATATTAACAGAAAGAAATCAAATCAAAACAAAAAGAAAAAAGAAACCAAAAACCAAAACACAAAAATAATTTGTTCAAACTATTGCCAAGATAATGTTGAGAACACCAACGCATATTGTTGAAATTGGTACAAATGCAACGACGACAACAACAACACCATTGATACAAAAACTACAAGCAGCAGCAGGTACAAAGTACCAGTATCATGATCAATATACCAAAACAAACAATAGCTACAATAAAAGCAACAATAAAGCAACAGTTAAACAACTGCAACAATCGTTTATCTATCACCATCAGCAGCAACAACAAGAGAAAGAACAGCAACAACAAGAACGACAACAACAAAAGTATCATCTCGAAACAATAGCAGCAACTACGGCAGTTGAATATCAATTACAAACCAAAAAACCGAAACAAAAACTGTTACAGGAGGCCACAAAAACAACTATAACAACAACGGCAACTGCTGCTACAAAAAAGCTAAAGAAAACTAAAAAATTTTCAACATCATCATCGTCATCTTCATCCTCTACTACCTCCGATTTATCGACATCGGGTTGTTCCACAACATCGTCATCATCCAGTGATTCGTCAACGTTGTCAGCGAAAACTACAAAAACAAATTCATCATTAACATTATCATCATCATCTTCGGCAGCATCGCAAACAACATTCACATTTAAAGAACATCTACTCAGTCGGGGTCTGCTATCAGGAACGCCATTTTCTTTTATGAGAACGAAAAAATCCAAATCAAAAGCAACTGCAGCAGCAGCAGCAGCCGAAGCATTAAAAACAACAGAAATTAGAAAAACCTCGAAACGTTTATTTGATTTGGAAGAAAACAATAAGACAAGTTTGAGCAACAACAACAACAACAACAACAACAGCAAAAACCATCAACATTATAATTGTAAAACCGGTGCTGCAATTCCAGAAACTAAGTCAACAACAACAACATCAACACGTACGGGTTATTTTTCCAATATTTTAAGTAGCAGTAGTACTAGTAGTAGCAACAACCACAACAACAATAACAATACCAAAAATATTAATAACAACAATAATAATTATATAAAAACATTAGCAACAACAACAAATAATATAACTCCAACACCACCAACACCAACCTCCTCGTCCTCGTCGTCGTCATCATCAACATCATCTCCATCTCAAGCAACTTCAGTTATTTCAAATACAGCCTGTGTAGTTGCTCCTACCTCGTTATTGGTAGCCGTTGCCGTTGCTTCGCCACCCATTGCCACAACCACATCAATGTCACCAACCTCGCAAACACCACCGGCGTCACGTACCTCGCTTTTCGATTCCTGTCATCGTAAAATACGTTTAATTGGCGGTGGTCCGGTTGCATTTTTGGGCGGTTTAGTTGCGTAAGTTTCCTTTCGTTAATTTATTTTCATTATTTATATTTTATTTATAATTTTGTACATCATTAAATTGGTTGTATATTTTGAGATGCGTTCACTCACCATCTTCCCTTTTTTTTCACAAAACCAAAAATAATTCTTGACTCGCCTCCGAAGGATAGAGAGAGTGAAAGGTGGAGTATTCCCAAACGATTTTTTTCATTATTTTTATGGGATCAATCTGGATTTACTGTGTGTCAATTTAAGTTCACGATTATTCTTAAATTAAAAATGATTCCAATAATTAAAATACGTAACAATTTTGATAAAACATTTTTTTTAGTTCATGAATTACAAGTTTAAACAAAGAAATTAGCTTTTTAATGGAACTTTTGGATCGTATGCCAACTGGCAGCATGTTGTAGTAGTGTAGGCGTTAGAGTGCCGACCTACTAACCCAAAGAACCTCGGTTCGAATCCCGAATAGATTTCTAGTTTTATTAAAAAAGTTTCAAACCCTCACAGAAGCAACCACGGACGTTCCAGCGCTCTGCTTAGAGAAGAAGTACCAAAAGTAAAAAGTGCCGCAAGTACAAAAGTATCAGTTTTTTCTGAAGCTCTTGGTATGTTACTACATATAACAGAAATTTTTAAATATCAGTACAGAATAAGAAGTACCAAAACCACCAATTTGTCCCTATTTTTACCCCATAAAAGTATTCAATATATTAATCTGGGTTAATACGCGTACAAAATTTCATTTAAATTCATTACGAGAATTTCTCAAGAAAAGAAGTACCAAAAGTGAAAACGTGCCATAAGTAAAAAAGTACCAAAAGTAAAAAGTACCAAAATCACCAGTTTTATATTATTTCAGCTCCACACAATGTATGATAAATTCTAAAAAATATATAAAATACAAGTACTAAATAATGATTCTAGTATTTTGACCACAAAAATAATTAAAAGTACCAAAACTACCAATTTGTCCCCTTTTTACCCAATGAAAAGTATTCAATATATTAATCTGGGTCACAAGCTATCCGTGTAGAAAATTTCATCTAAAATTCATTTAGAGAATTTCTCAAGAAAAAAAAAGTACCAAAAGTAAAAAATGCCATAAGTAAAAAAGTATCAGAAATAAAAAAGTACCAAAAGTAAAAAAGTACCAAAATAACCAGTTTTATATTATTTCTGCTCCACAGAATGTATGATAGATAATTTATAAAAAAATATATAAAGTATAAGTGCTAAATAATGATTCTAGTATTTTGACCACAAAAATAATTAAAAGTACCAAAACTACCAATTTGTTCCCTTTTTACCCAATGAAAAGTATTCAATATATTAATCTGGGTCACAAGCTATCCGTGTAGAAAATTTCATCTAAAATTCATTTAGAGAATTTCTCAAGAAAAAAAAAGTACCAAAAGCAAAAAAGTACCAAAAGTAAAAAAGTAGCAAAAGTACCAGTTTTTCTCATTTCAGCCCCAAGAAATATGTCAATTAAAAAAAAAGAATAAAATGTTATTGCAAAAGTACAAAAACTACCAATAATCCATTTTTTATCCCTTAAAACGTACCAAATTTCATCCCAATTTATTGAGCTAATTTGCATGTTATAGTGGAACAAACATACAAACATAATATTTGTATGTAATTATATTACTATAACTATGAAAAATTATCTCCTAACATTAAGGAAAATTTTATATAATTTTTGTAAAAAACTTCATTGGCACCACTATTCGACCATCATTTTGAATTCAGTAAAATTTCCTTTTTTTTGTTAGTGTAAAACGTGAGAAAATATTTAACGTGTTTTAAATAAAAAACCAGTATAAAGACAAAGAAAGAAATGTCTTTAAAAAATTACATAACTATATTGTACACTGTACATCCCCTGGGGGAGTACTTTTTACATCTTGGTGATATCCACACCTTGATGCTGTGCTTTCTGCGGAAAAGGTTAATTGCCTTTTTCGGACAAAACCTTTGGTTAATTACCCTTAAAACTTACTATCCAATTTTTGAAACAACATAGCAATGGATGTACATAGTATATGATATAAAAGGAAGTAGGGTAACCCATGTTAGACTAGTGGAAGGTGAAGAGGCACCCAAGATCTTTGTTGGCTTGTAAGCACATATATTCATTCACGGTAGCTTAAGCCATATTAATCTGTAAAACTTCTGTACACTGTACAACAAAATTAATATTTTTAAAGTTTCCATTGAAATTCAATGAATATTTTTATTGCAACAACGTATGCGTACATTGAATTAATGTATGTACATATTTATTTTGGCAAAAAATTAAATATAAAATATATGTATGTTATTTTTTTCCAGTGTATGTTACAGTTATGTGCATCAATTTCATTAGGTAATTCCCCGTTAGTTTTTTTACTGTTTTTTTTTTTCACAAAGTAAAACAAGCTGAACTTGTTAGTAAACGGTGTTCTCATCAATACTACTATTTGTTGTTGTTGTTGTTGTTGTTGTTGTTTGAGTAAATTGTAATCGAATCCAAAGTTTCGTATTTCTGTGGGAATTTTTATTCAACTGAAATCATTTGTTTTTTTTTTTTTTTTCTAAGTGCCATCTTTTAACTTATATTTTTTTCTGCTTTCTTCTCACTTTTCTCTTTCAATTGGCTAAAATAAAAAAAAAATTCATTTCAGTTTTTTTATGGTTTTATGGTACATCACAATCATGATTTAACAATTATTTGTACGCGTACATGCAAGTAATAAGTAATTTATTTATTAAAACTAAAAAGATAACAGAGCAATAAATAAAAACCACATTTAATTAATTTCCTTGTTAGAAAAAAATTACTTGGATTTTTATTTAGTTAAAGTTTTTTTCTTCATTTTTTTTTTTTTTTAATTTATTTTACATAAAAAGTTATCAAACCGCAATCATAAATATTTTTGCTACCACATCTCTCAATTTAGTTTTGCTTAAAGGTGGGGTTTTAATCTTTTATGAAATGAATTTTGTCACCAATAAATAAAACTATAATTTCTCTGCCCTCCAATTCAAAGAGTCATGCGTACCAGAGAACGGCGCGATCACACCGCAACCATAAATACACCGCATATGTACTCTATACTTTACACATCCGAGCACTTTAAACAACGCATAAAAAAATTTGCGGTGTTGATTTGACTCGCCGTTTATTTACAGAGATTTGATGCGATCATAATATGCTCGCTACTTTGCGGTATTTGCGTACATAAAACCAATGAGCGCAAAAACCAGTAGCAACAAACATCGCAATCTGCATGAGCAAAACTTTTAGTACTTCGTCTTTTCATACTCTATTATTTTTTTATATTTGCTTTTGGAAGTTTTCTCTACAAACAATCAGTGATGCCAGATTTAAGATTAATCCTTACACAATAACAGATTCAAAATTACCCAAAAATTATATTTACGAATCAGTCTTTCACAAAACATTTCTTAAGGCGCTATCTGCTTATATTTGTATACAAGAATTCATTCCAAAAAATTTAATTTGTTCTTCAGCGTAGTTATTTTTCCTACTGAGATTGAAAAATGCAAGTGCGCAGCATTATTAAAACCCAAATTTCGATTCCGAAAAATAATCTGAAAGTGTTATGAGAGTTTAATAAAATAAACATTAAAAATAAGACGGGTTTTTATATAGCATTTCGTTACCTGAAACAATAAATGCCCTAACTATCAACTTTATTATATTACAAGAGAAGCGAAAAACATGATAACCTCTATCTATACGGCATTTACACATAGATACTAGAATGCTGCACAAATATATGTGTAGCTAAGAAGTTCACGTGTACTTCCAAAGCATGAACACTTACTCGAAATGAATTACAGAAACAATGTTCATATTTTTGAGAACACCAAAAACTTGTTGTCACTTCTTTTTGTTACTCGACTTAGCATGTGTAAGTTCACTGCTTGTGTGTTTTGCTATCATACTCGCAACATGTATGAACAGAACGAGGTGAACATAATGCGACAACCAAGCTTCACTTGGTACTTGCAGTACTACGTGAAGTTTTGCAAATAAAAAAAAAAATTCTTTCTGTTGAGTGTAGTAAAAAATGGAATTAAGTGAGGCAAGTTTATACATAATATTATTTATTTAGATTTTTGTTACTTAGTTACTAATTACTTATGTTTAAAGGTATTAAAAAATAGGCATTTTTTCCTTTTCAAAAAATGTTAATTGAATTTATGAAAAAAAAAATCATGCATATGTATGAATAATTTTTCCATTATTTATTTTGAAGACTTAAAACGCCGGTATATTATCTAGCCAATGTGGATATAAAGGCTAAAATTGAACATTTTTAATTTTCAGCATTGCATGAAAAATTCTTGAAGTACCACATGAAGTGAACATAGTTTTTAAGGTACTTCTTTTTTGTTGGCTACGGTTTTGTATGTTCATATTTTTCGGTACTCATTTAATTTGCGGTTGATACTGGTTAGTATTTGTCAAACAAACAATCTCTTCTCTTCACTGCTTGTGCTCTGAGCGACAGAGCAAATATCTACTGTATTCGACAGCGAGTTTCACATATGAAGAAAAAAGTTACTCGTTGCAGCCCTTTAATAGATACATACATCTTATGTACATTCATATGAGTATATGCGTCACTAGTATTTTACATTTACTGCAATTTTTGCAGAACACAAAAGCTATATACAAATACATAGATGTTTTTTTCAAATTATTACAGCTTTTGTATAATTACACAGTGGCAACGCTGTATTTACTTCAGATAAAGCACACATCAATGAGTGTGCTCGCATGTTCGTATACAAATATTGTTTTTGTTGTGTACGTTAAGTATGAGTACGACTGCCGAATGTGTAAAAAACGTAAGGCAGAGCAATCACCGCGAACGCATATGATTGTGTATGCTAGAAGCTCAAACGTAGCAATACTCAACTGTGTACGGATATGGCGAATACTTGAGCAAAAGCAATGCGGTGGCGATCACACCGCAACCGCATTTAAGACGAGTATACCTAAATCACGAAAACCTGTGATCGTGCAGTTCTCTGATGCGTACATCGTTTACTTTAATCATAATACCAGTTTTTGTTGCTTTTTCTACTCTTATTTTTCCATTTGACATTTTATTATTATCGTACTGCTGAAGTCTGTATTACTCATATGTCAATGTTGCGGATACGTAAATGTTGCGAACAAGTCAATGCTGCGGGGACTTAAATGTTGCGTACACTTAAATGTTGCGATTAGCTCTAAATGTTGTTACATATTTTTACAAACTATCACACGTATTTGGCCTTAGGGGCTGTGCACATATTACGTAACGCCGTTTTCAGTGATTTTATACCCCCCCAGAACGCTTTGTAATAATTTTTCAGTGCAAAATTTCCAATCCGTAACAAATCTTTAACCCCCCCCCCCCTTGGAGCGTTACGTAATATGTGCACAGCCCCTTATTACGACTGTCGTTGTCGTGACGAAATCTGTAAAATCTGGCAACGTTTTACATTGAAGTCGTTAAGTTCGTCTACGACTACGACTACAACACCCGTGATAAGGCCTATTATTTATTATAAAACGTACTTTGATATTAAAAAACTTGGAAAAAAATTGGTCAAAAATCCACGTTACAGTCCGAAATAGGCAAAATTATGCTGCAAAGAGTAAAATATGCAAAATATGCACCAAAACTAGATCCGTATAAAAAAAAATTAAAAATTATTAAGGCTGTAAATAAATGTGGAATAAATGAAAGATATCAGGGTGGTTTATGGAAAAAATTTTTTAATTAAATTTTGAAAATTTTTTAAAAATTTCAATATTTAAAAAATAAAAAAACTGCTTTGCTTTGGTTCCATTTTATTTTATAGAATAGCATAACATATAAAAAATAAAGCCCCAATATGGCCCAAAAACTATAGAAAATTCTCTAAATATGCAACGCAATGGGAAATAGGCAAAATATGCAAAAATATGCACTCACAAATTGGTGGAAAATGTCTTGAAAAATTCAGAAACTTTTAAATAATTTATTTGTGGGCACATTCATCGCACAGAAAAAAAATAAGCAATTGCATATTTAAGGAAAATATACAAAAAAATCATCAATGCGAGCTGTTCAACTAAAATTGAGTTTGTTATAAATTCGTATTCGTAAGATATCGTGCAAATGTTGCCAATTATATTTCATTTATTAAAAATAAAAAAGACATGTGACACCCGGGTACTGCCGCGTTACCGCTTTACAGCTATTGCACTGCATTTTTTATCAACTTAGGCAATTATATTATTACGTTTTGTTTAATAACTCCTTTGTTATTCTGGCAATACTGTATGTTAATGATATTAATATGATATCAAATGTCAATAGCATATTTTAGGGGTTAACATACATTGGGCGATTTAAATACTTAACAACACAAAAGACTTAAGAAACAAACTAGTGCCAGGTTTTTTCCTTTCAAAACAAATGACAGATTTTTTCCAGGTTTTTTCGTTCCAAAAACAAAAGACTTAAGAAACAAACGTATAAAAATTTCTTGATTCGGTCGCCTCAAAGCCCGCGATAGAAGCTATGCAATAGCTTAAAAAAATACAATTGAAAACTATGTCGCTTAAGCTATTTTCGCGGTTAGGGGTGTATATATTATTTTCTTTTTAAAACTCTGTTAACCAAATTTTTGCACTTGATAGAAACGAAAAAATCCCATTCTTTTTAAAAAAAAAAAAGAAAAAACATCAAGCTAATTTGTTACATTTACAAATCGCTACTTTAATATATAAAGGCCCTAACTCATTATTTTTATGTAAATCACGCATTGTAAGTTATCGATATTAGCGAAAAAAAAATCGATTTGAAAAAAATTTTGGTTAAGGCCTTTCTATATTAAGGGAAAGAGATAAAACACAAATTGAATACGGAAACAAAACAAAATTTTGAAAATTATTTTATTAACAAAATTTTGTTACTCGTGCGTCTTGAAATTGATGTGAAAAATTTTTGAGAATTTATTCCTAAATATCCCATAGTGCAACTCAAAAAATTCCTTCAGATTTAATTAAAAAAATTAGTTGTCGATGGCGCTTAAATAGAGATATGCCAAACATTGACTTAAACTGTTTGAACTGATTTACATATGAGCCGTTTATTTTGAAAGTGGCATAAGTCACTTTTTTTGTTGATTGCAAAATTTTGACAAATGAAAAGATACCGTTCAATTTTATTTAGTGTTGCCATTAAGTCAATTTTTTTGTTTGAAAAAGTGACTTATGCCACTTTCAAAATAAACGGCTCATATAACAATATCAATCAGCTGTTTGGTTCCCCTTACAGTTACATTTACGTTCTGCTCCAGTCGGCTAATTGTACCTTAAAAAAATTTTGATATTTAAACACAAGTACATATTATGTTTGTTAATACTTTTGCACAGCTAAATGAATCGTTTGCCATAATTAATAATTTGTTTTTATTGAAAACGTGCTAAAAATTTAAAAAAAAGATAACGCGTATGTAAACACGTTTACGTAGAACAAATTGTCTGCCTTGACTCCTGTGTGCTACTTAATCTCATAACCAGAAATTTTTTTATACACTATTTTCTACTATTTTATTACTTTTGTATGTTTGTTTAGGAGTCAATTTCTTGTTTAACTAAATGACGTTCACATGGGCTTTTACATCAATAAGTTGGTGTGTTTTTTTTTTCTTCTTTTATTTCAATAAGGTTCCTGTTTGCTATTTGAGTGACGTTAGTATGGGGTTGACATTGTTGTTTACCTGGATTGCTGGCTTGTTTGTGTTTGCCTTTTTTCTTTTTTTAACTGCAGTTTGTGCCCCATAGTCGTTGCACATTGTCTTGTATACGCTCGCCAACCATGTTATTTAACTAACTGTGTCACATTGACCTGCTCCAGCAAACTAGATAATATAACAACGACATCGACAACAACTAGAAAAAGAAATAAAAACTAAAAACTACTACAACAATTTATTTAGTTGCTTTCATGTTTTAATTTATCTTATCGCTGCTTGACTGGAAAAAGGAAAATATTTATTAATATTTGCTTATATTTATACAGGCTCAAGTTCGTAAATTTTAATAATCAGATAAATATTAGAAAGACATTGTTAACATATTTCAAACAACAAAGGAAAAATTTAATATCTAAACATCCCTTTAGATTTCAACTGCACTGGCCGAATAGAACAAACGTTGCTTTCGGTAGAAGCCACTGAACCTCGTCAGAATTCATGTGAAAATATTTATTATATGTGCTATACTCCCGACCATGAAAAAAATATGTTGGATTTATATATTCGATAGCTAGCAAACTAAAAGTACTACAAGATATTAACCTCTTACATATGTATGTATGTATGCAAATATAAGTGAAAATAATATTTTACAGTTGAAAATTACTTAGTATTTTCCGCAGCAACGGCATATATTTCCATAGTAATATTTCTCTACAATATATTCCGCAGCAACAAATATTTTATTATCCCATTTTTTAGTTTAGCTATTTTCTTGTTACTGCAAAATATTTAAACGCTCAAATATGAGAAATAAAATAATATCAAAACTATTCTAACAAAAATAAAAAAAAAACCAAAAAAATATTTTAATATGAAATAGTTAGTTGTAACCAAATGCAATATTCATAAAATATGCATGTTTTTATCAGTGTTAAATAAAATCCGCACAAAAACATAAATGTGAAAATAAGGACAAGTTCGTATCCAAAAAGTTTCGGCCGTAAAAAGTACTGAGATCAAAATAAGGACCAAATTCTTGATAGGTACAACTCCATCTCATTTCTAGGCAACCTGAAAGTTTGGCAAAATTTTTTTGCCTTTCTAATATCTGAAAGAATTCTTGGAAAAATATTGCCAAGCTTATAGGTTGCCTAGAAATGAGATGGAATTGTACCTATCAAGAACTTGGTCCTTATTTTGATCTCAGTACTTTTCACGGCCGAAATATTTTGGATAGAAACTTGGCTTTATTTTCACATGTATGTTTTTGTGCGGATCTCACTTCTTTTTTCTAAGTTGTTTTTGTATAAATATTTATATGTATTGCTTATCTGGGCCTACCTGTGTAGAAAATTTCAGCTTTCTAGCTATACTAGAAGGGACCGATACAAAGAAGGGGCACCATAGTCGCACCAGATGAAAAGTGCCGGTTTAAAAATCATTTTCGTTGATTTCTTATCAGGACCTACCTGTGTACCAAATTTCAGATTTCTAGCTCAACTAGAAGTGCCCTAGTCCCCCCCGGTGAAAAGTGCCCGTTTAAAAATTATTTTTGTTAATTTCTCATCAGGACCTACCTGTGTACGAAATTTAAGCTTTCTAGCTCAACTAGAAGTGCCCCATACAAAGAAGGAGAACCCTAGTCCCCCCGGGTGGAAGGTGCCCGTTTTCAGATTTGTCTGGTTATTTTCTCACCAAGACCTATTGTGTACCAAGTTTCAGCTCTCTAGCTTTACCTGGAAGTGCACAATAATATTGATGAGTCAGTGAGTCAGTGAATATGTACTAAAATATGGACTTTTCACACCTTAATATCTCGGGAAGCTTTTATGGTAGAACTTTCAAATTTAACCTGTAAGGTCACCTCTGTGGGGGGTCCTTATGTTTCAAGTTTCATTATATTATGATCAAGAGGAGCAAAGTTATGAGGGGGGTAAAAACAGCTCGAATGGTTTCGTGTAAATATACACACTGTGTGGCCGAACTTGGCCTGGCGCACTACCGTGCGCCTAGATATTGATATAAATTTAAATTTGATAGTGCTTTTGGTGCAGCTAAACTGCTATTTCTAAGTGGCTACCACTGCCACAACCACTATGGGTTAGTAAAGAGGCTAGTACCCTGGTGTTGTTGCCACCTCGTAGGACAACTCCATGTTAAATTCGCCACTCAAAAGCATGTCTTGTAGATTGCGGTGGGACTAGCGGTAGTTCAAAATATACAGTCGAATCGCTAGCACGTCATACCACTGGGACACGTTTTAGAACTTTTTAAGAATTTTAGCAATCATTTTTTAGTGCATATTTTTGCATATTTTAGTCTTTCGAAAATATTATTTGCATATTTCCGACTAAACCGCCTACTTAGAACATATGTTTAGTCTATGTGGCATATTTGCTTGAGTTTTTTTTTGCATATTTTGATTTATTTTTAAAAAAGGTACCCAACCATATCAGTTTTTAAATAAAAAAAACTGTTGAAATTTTTCAGTAATTTCTCCAAATTTAGACATTTTTTCTAAAAACTTGCATATATTGTTTCCTTTATTCCAACTTTTTATTCACAACTACAATAACTTTTAGTTAATTTTAGGTACATATTTTTTTAGTGCATATATTTGCGTATTTCCGACTAAACAGCATATTTAGAACATTTGGTTAGCTTTTAATGGCATATTTTCTTAAATTTTTTGCATATTTTGTGGTTCATTTTTTAAAATGTTAATTTCCACTTTTACGAAAAGGGTTACACCCCAAATCAGTTTTTCGATAAACCGAAACATTTATTCCGACTTTTTAATATTTTTAATTCATATTTTTGAATTAGTAAAAATTAAATTCTATAAAGTATTAAGGGATCTTTGTGTCCAATATTTTATATTCGGATGGATAAAACAGCAGGCCGTCATTGTTTCCCCATAACGTGCCAAAAATATGATATTTGATATCAGAAAAATGAATATTATGAAATTTAAAATTAGTCCCTTTTATATTTTAGCCTACGAAATTATCTTGAAGACTACAAATTCAATGTTGCTGCAGCTAATTTCAATATACATACATAATCGTACATACATAAATATTACTGTCGGCCAATAGTTGCATGTTGTGCAGGATTTCTTGATCTGAAGATAAGAGGCGTTTGGCAATAAAGTGAAAAGTTTGTTTGATTTTTTTTTTGTCTTCTAATCTCGTGTACAAAGATTTTTATTTATTAATGCCGGAAGTTTTTTTCTTTGTTATTAAAACAAACATAATTCTTACATACTCGTTCGTACATATTTGTTTACGATCTGTCTATTGTGCTCCAGTTTATTTTTTTTTCCCAACTTCCTACTTGATAGAACAAATCGTGCAGGGCGTTAAGACAAGTTAATTAAAGACCAGAAGCTTATAACCAATAAACTAATTTCAGCTTTTGAAGATAATGGTTTTTTCTTTCGTCTTAAATATGATACTAAATAGCTTTTATTAAATTTCAATTAAAATATATATTTAAAATTAAACACTGAAGTGAAACTGCTGTAAATGTCCAGAACAATTAAAAACTAATCACCTTTAACATATATGTATGTATGTATAATCGGTATATCAAATTTATGGAAGAAACAAAAAGGGTACCAGAAAGTTAAACTGTTCCACATTTTAATAAAAACTAATTAAAAAGAAACAAAAAGTACCAGAAATGTTAGGTTTTTCTTATTAATTAATATAAAAAAAATTGTAAAATTAAACAAAAGGTAGCAAAAGTACAAATTTTTAGCCTTTAAAAAGTACCCAATGTAAAATTTTTATGCAAATTCATTAAGAGAATTTCTCAAGAGGAAAAGTACCAAAAGTAAAAAAGCACCAAAAATATGAAAGTACCCTAAGTAAAAAAGTACCAAAAGTGCGAATTTACAAGAAATTTTTGAAAAATTAGTACAAAAACAAAATAAAAAGTACCAAATTGACCAATTTTTAGCCTTCAAAAGGTACCCAATATATTATTTTTCTAGGTCATATACTCTCCGTGTACAAAATTTTCTAATAATGCATTAAGAAAATGTCTCAAGAAAAAAAGTACTAAAAGTACAAAGCACCAAATGTAATAAAGTACCATAAGTGAAAAAGCACCAGTTTTTTTATTATTTCAGTTAAAAAATATCAATTCAAAAATAAAAAGTACCAAATATAACAATTTTTCCCTTTTTACTGCTTAAAAAGGAACCATCATTTTAATTAAGGTCATATGCTATTTGGCTACAAATTTTTATACAAATTCATTAAGAGAATTTCTCAAGAGGAAAAGTACCAAAAGTAAAAAAGCACTTGAAGTATAAAAGTACCTTAAGTAAAAAGCTACCAAAAGTGCAATATTTTCCTTATTTCTACATAAAATATGTTAATTTACAAGAAAATTTATGAAATATTAGTACAAAATTAAAAAAAAATCCAAAAGTACCAATTTTAAGCCCGCAAAAAGTACCCAATATTTTTTTCTAGGTCATATACTCCGTGTATAAAATTTTCTGCAAATTCATTAAGAAAATGTCTTAAGAAAATAAGAAAGTATGTTAATTTATTAAAATATTACAAAACTATAAAGTACAAATCTATCTCGTTTATTACCTCTTAAAAAGTACCCAATATTTTAATCTGTGTCACCTGTTTTTCATTTGAAAAATTTTTATACACATCTTTTAAAAGAGAATTTCTCCAAAGCAAAAGTACCAAAAGTAAAAAAAGCACCAAAAGTAAGAAAGTACCATTAGTAAAAAAAAGTACTAATATTTAGCCCTTTTTAAGCCTCTAGAAAATATGTTAATTGAATAAAAATTTATAAAATATTAGTGCAAAAAAAGTGCCAAAACTACCAGTTTTTCCCTTTTTACCCATTTCAAAGTAAACTATATACAATAATCTGGTTCAAATGCTCTTTGGCTTCAAATTTTTATCTAAATCCTTTAAAGGAATTTGTCATGAGGAAAAGTACCAAAAGTAAAAAAAAGCCCCAAAAGAAAGAAAAGTACTTGTTTCAGCATCCCAAAAAGTAGGATAATTTATTAAAAAATTAAAAATCTGTATTAGCATAAAAAAGTACCAAAACTACCAATTTACAACCTTTTACACCTTAAAAAGTACCCCATATTTGTCACATGCTATCCGTCGCGGTTTACGTATCAGATTTGTAAAACATCAAATTCATTCAAATGGTAGTTTAACTAATTTGTTGTTGTTGTTTTTTTTTTCTTCTAATGCTTTAAAGCTTAGAAAGCTAAACAAACAACATGGTTGGTTGGTAATTTATAATATTTATGACCTTGTTTTAATTATAGTCAAATAAATGTGCGCTTATTTCCTTTTTTCTTTTAATTGGTTTTTTTAATTGTATTTGAGTCGAAAGATTTTTAGCATTTATTGTAGTTCAAACAAACGTTTTCAAGTCACTGAACTATTAAAAAAAAAATTATATAATTAAATGTAAAGCAAAATAAAAAACCGAATAAAAAACAAAACAACAACATCATTTAATAAAATGTTTTAATTTTTGTTATTTCCATTTATAAAAGCAGTCTCTACCACCATCACCATCACCGCCAACGTAACGACAAATGATCAGCAGTCAAGCCAAGTCAGTCAGTCAGTTGTCATTCATGCATTTATTCTTAATTTCTATACTGTACTCGTCGTCGTACTTTAGGGTTTTTTTTCTGATTTCGAACTGCTGAAAGTCAAGGCCAATTTATAGAGCAAAATAACACTGTAATGCTACGGGTATAAATAGTACTCTGCCTGCTATTTTTTCCTCTGTACGAATTTCAATTTAAATTTAAACTTTTTTTTATTTATTTGTTTGTTTTTTAACTTAAAATTTAAAATAAATAAAATTCAAGGCACATACATACATACATACATACGGAACAATTGTCAAAAAAATCTTCCATCTGTGATTGAGTTATAACTCAAAAACCTTAGGTGCGGTTTATATAAGCCGAATTTACACTCAAATCACTCGTTCGGCTTGTATAAACCGCAACTTAAAGTATTGAATTTACTACAAAAAACATTTTAAAGTTGAAACAGAAACTTTATGAATCTATTGCAGCAAAGGTTCGATACGTATGAAGATGTGTCAATAATTTTAAAAAACCCAATCGTAGGACGTTTAAAAAACATTAAACCAACTTTGTTATCAATTGAAAATATGAAAAAAATTATACACAAAAACGAGAATTTTATTTATAAGATTAAATAGAAAAATATCGCAAAAGAACTAAAACAATAGCAAACAGTGTTGCCACAAACTATAAATTGTAAGAAATCAAATTTTCATGAAGCTTTTTATTTTTTTACACTCGGAAAACTTTATTAAACAGAATTTCTTTTTTTCATATGCATCTACTGTATTATTTGAGAAAGTGGCATAAGTCACTTTTTCAAAAAAATCGAGTTAATGGCAACACTAAATAAAATTGAACGGAATCGTTTCATTTGTAAAAATTTTGCAATCAACAAAAAAGTGACTTATGCCACTTTCAAAATAAACGGCTCATTTATACCTTTTTTTTGCCTTAAGCTATAAACCTCATAGACCACAGCGAGCAGCATGCTGCATGCAGCAGGCAGCAATGTGTCAAAAATAAAATACTCGAACTTATATGAAGTTGATTATTTTGAAGACAGTAGTACAGGTTGTTGTCTATGCTACTTTTGCTGTTGCTGCCAAATTAGACTGATTTCTATTTTCATAAGCAGCAATAAGCTGATACAAAGCTACCAATATAATATAAATGTTACGGCAAGGAGAACTTAAAATATTTTGTGTTAAACGAAAATAACATAAGAAAATTAAAATAAATAAATAAAGAAATTATTATTATTAGGCTGAAGTTGAGTTTTATTGAATTAATGAAAATTCAAATTACTGTTAAGTTTTCTATTTTTGAAAAACATTAGCATGTGCAATCAGATTAGCAGAACATATCACTATGTGCTTTTATATTTTTACTCGATATTAAATTATTTTGAGCTGGTAATTTATATAAAACTTAAGTTCAATAAATAGCATTCACGATTCAATAATTTTATTTTTCTAAAATTCATTAATTCAATGTAAACTTGCATTGTTTTTATGAAAATATTCCCTAAAATTAATGAACAATTCATTGAATTAATGAACTTATTTTCTGGATTGTTTTTTTTTTCAGTGTAATTTAATATCTGTTCTTTCTAATGAGTAAATATATATAAAAACAAATTTATCAGTCTGTTTAAATTGAAATTGTTGAATACCCCAAATATATAAAATTTTCAATTTATTTTCACAACTTTTGTTTATTTTAATTTAGCACAATTATTGACATTTCTAATTTAATCTAAAAAAAAAAACGACCATTTAGCAGAAGTTTTTACAAATACCAGAGTATTTGTTACGTTCGCTAAAGTAAATTATATTTCTTTTTGAAAACATGTGCTGAAGACTTTTGCTCTTTAAATGAATAACATTGACTTGAAAGTTTTTTCAATATAATTTTTGTGATTGTACTCATACATGCATAATAACATCGACTGTTTTCACATCAAATTATCGTCGTCATGTACACGTGTTATTAATTTATTAGGTACCTATTTATTTATTCTTTTATTATTTTCATTTTCATTACGTTTCTCTTTTAGTTTTTTAATTTGCATAACGTCGTTTTATGTAGAGAATAACAAGTCAATCGTTATTTTAATGTAAAATTTTATAGCAATTTACAATGAATTTTATTTGATGAAGAATATTTCGGGGGAGTTCTCTGCGTTAATTTGGGTTAAAGAAATTTTTCAAAAAAAAAAAAAAAAAAACATAAATTTCATTTAATGCCAAATTTTTATCCAAACAAAAAAGAAAATCTCATCAAATATTTCTTCGACTTTAATCAAAAAAGTCTGCAATTTTTATTTGTATGATAAGCAGAGTCACAAACCAAAATTTTTAGCACAGCCATTTTTACTGTTAACAAAACACTATTTATCACTTAACATTTGTTGCCAAAATAAAAAATTAAAAATAATTATTCTTCAGGTGGCGAAATCTATTAATAATGGCCGCGGATCCATTTTAAATATGATCTCTAGTGATGGCAAGGAAATATTCTAAAAGTGGAAAAACTATAATAAAACTAATGCTTCTTTGTTAATAATAAAAAAAAGACGAGATTTTTAAGGTATTTAATTTGCAATAAAATGATATTGTAACTTATTGCTTTTTAATATCTGACGTTGCGTGGCGAAAATTCCCACTTGATGGGGGAATATTTTTTATTTTGATCTGGTAACACAGAAAATTGTCATGTAGGATCTTGATCATAACTATTAAATATTAGAATTTTGCTAATGTTTTTTTTAAGATCGAAAAAATCCCATTTTTACTGCCCCCTAATATCAACAAAATCTCCTCATTATACCCACTTTTTTAATATTTTTGACTTTGACCTTTTATCGAATATGTAATTTAAATCATTCGAGTAAAAATTTCGGAATTTTAGTTATAAAAAAATACTTTTTAATTTATCTGGGCATTGTAAGTATTATTTTTTTTAATTGCGGGTTCATTTATAGTCACGACCGTGACGCAAATAAAAATTTATCGAATAAACAAATTATTGAAAATTGAATTTTAAATCATAATAATTAGATTGTGATAAGCCATTTATCACATGTATTAGTAGCAACTTTAAATGCTTTGTAATTCCCAAAATACCGAACCCACAATAACCCCTATTATTTTGTTCACTTCTTTGAATAAATATTATTTATTTGCTATAAATTCAGTCAAATTAGTTGGAATAATGTGACTATAAAGTCTATCACAAAAAAATGGTCTTCCCTGATAATTATATAGAGTTTTGAAATGTTGGTGATGTTTTGAATTTTTTGCTTGCCTAGAATTAATTTTTGAAAAGCTGCCAAAAGTATTGACAAAAAGTTCGTTCTTTAAATTTGACATATCTTGTTTGATTTTTTTTCTTAAGAGAATTTGTTAATAAATAAAAGTTTTAATGATTTCTTTAGTTTAAACGAAAAATATTTTTAACCATACTAATTGCATTTATTTTTTCTCTTTTTAGGTAAGTACCAGTACCAAGGAAGTTTTAGTTTTAAATTCCTTAATTGCACCTGAGTAAGTTTAATGTTATCAAATCAAAATTTTTTGATCTCCTTTGCCAGCCTATAGAGGGTGAAGAGAACCTGTCACAAGACAAGTAAGTTAGAATCTATAGATTCTAACTGAAGTTAGTGGCGACTTCTTAGTGCAGTACGAATTAATTTAATAAAAATATAATCATTTTCATTAACAATAAGAATGCGTGTGGGTGATATTAGAAACCTCGGGTTACTTAAAAAAAAATAAATAGTGGAAACTAAAACCCACAGCGTAGCCATTTACAAGGCTTGCGGGTAAAATTTGCGCTGAGGTAGTGACGCGAAATCTCAGTCAGGAGAATATGTGCAACACACTAATGCGGTGAACACAACTGGGACGAACCAAAAACTTTTCCGTTGCCAACTTTCGTCATCAGAAATTAAACAGATTTGTGCATATGAAACACTACACAACACCCCGACGTCTGACGAACTCTGCCATAGATTCTTACGCTGGTAAAAATTTAATGAGTACAACAAAAATTTTTTAATAAGATCAAAAGTATGCAAGAAATCATTTCTTTTTGCAAAAATTAAAATAAATTTGCAAAAAGTTGCAAATTCGGAAACAAATTTAAAAATAATTGCAATTGTTTGAAACTTTAAACACGCGGTGCCCACAAGTTCCTTATGGAAGAGCAAACACCAATACATTTAAAGAAAAACAAATTTTTATTCAAAATTTTTTGTTGTAAAAACAAATACATGTAAAGAAAACACAAAAAATATATTTCATATATTTATTTCATATCATACGTTAAACAAAAACAAAATGTACATTGATGATCGCTGTGGTCAATGTTTACCAGCAAAGCATACGAAAGTGTTGGTACTTTGATCTTGCGTGTATACAGTGAAGAACGACAAAAAAAACTAATAAGACAAAGTTGTTTGTGTATTTCGCATTGAGGTTGCTGAGTGCTGTATGAGTATATTAAAACACACAGCCTATAGCTAAGAGTATTACAAAAACAAATGAGCATGAAGAGCATAGGGCCTGGGCACCGCTGCTCTAAACGATTAAATTCACTAGTGTTTTGTTTCTTGTAACTTGTTTCGATTTTTTCTTATAAATTTGATATATATTTCACATTAATATGTTTTTTAAATTAATCGCAGCCATGATTTAAAAAAAAAACTTATCACAGTGAAAATTTTGCCACATAAAAGTTATCACAATGATAACTATATTCCAAAAAAAATTTATAGCAGTGATTTTTCTTAAAATTTATCACAGTGATGTTTTTCACAAAAAAATTATCACTAAAATTATTTTTTTAAAGATAATTTATTACAATGATAATCTTTGTAAATAAAATCTATCACAATGACAATTTTTAGTAGATACAATTTATCATAATGATAGCTTTTCATAACAAAATTTATCGTAGTGATAATTTTTCCGAAGCAAATTTATTTTAGCAAAAAAAAAAAGTATCACTAAAATAATTTTTTTCAAAGACAATTTATAACAGCCATAATTTTGGTTAATAAAATATCTCATGATGACAATTTTTGTTTGTAAAACTTATCACAATGATAGCTTTTCATAACAAAATTTATTGTAATAATAATTTTTCTAAATTAAATTTATCACTGTGATATTTTTCATAAAACAAAATTCATCATTAAAATAATTTTTCTAGAAAAAAATTTATTTTTTAAACAAAATTTTTAGAGTAATCATATTTTTCCAAGACAATTTATCACAGCGATAATTTATCTAAAAAAAAAACTTATCACAGTGATAATTTTGCCATATAAAAGTTATCACAATAATAATTTTTCAAAACAAAATTTATTGTAGTGATAATTTCTCTTAAGCAAATTTATCACTGTGATATTGTTCACAAAAAAAAGTTTGTAAGATAAATAATTTTTCTAGAATAAAATTTATTTTCTAATGAATATTTTTAAAGCAAAAATTTTTTTCAAGACAATTTATCATAGCGATAATTTTTCTAAAAAAAAAACTTATCACAGTGATAATTTTGCCAAAAAGAAATTATCACAAATATAATTTTTCAAAAATATTTTTCTAAAGAAATTTTATCACAGTGATATATGTATTTCATAAAAACGATCTATCACAAAAATAATAAAACGCTGTTTAGTTCAATTAAATTTCATCCGTTCTGTTGTTTATATTTTTCTTCGCAAAATTTATTAAGAAAATTCAATGACTTTTTTAATTCCTTTTAATAAACAAAAAAATGTTTGTCAGCTAAAAAAAATATGTATGTGTATGTATGTGTGTATGTTTCAAGTGAACAACAAAAAAAATCGAGGTATTAACACAAATTTATTAAGAATTAATGAAATAAGCAATAACATGGAAAATTATGAAAAATCATAAAAGCTAAAATGATTCATTTAGTTCCAAAACCCCGATTGTCACAAAACAAAACCAAACAAAAAAACGACCCACAGAACCACAAATAAAAAGAAAATGCTGTAAAATAGTTTTGTTTGTTGTTCCCTTTTTCAAAACTCAAAACTATTTCGTCGTATAATTTCAAACTAAACAGCAAATTAATATGCAAACAGCCAGACAGTCAGACAAAAGTTTGTTTAAAAGAATTTTATACAAAAATATAGTGATGAATTTATTATAAACGTTTTTGCACAAATGCAAACAACTTAAGCACGTACGTAAATATGTATGTACGAGTATGTACCTCTCGTTTTGGAAAAAGCCAAGGGTTTTATGAGTCATGACTAAAAAGTAAAACCAAAGAAAGCGTATGATGAGGGTAACAAAAAAATAAATATTTAATCAAAATTAAAATTCAAATGAAAAACACTCATTGCAAAAAGTTTTTTGTTGACCTTTTCTTTGTCTGTCTTGCCAGTTTAAGTCAGTCGTACAGGTTACGTTTCTTTTGTACGATCATCACTCAGGGGATGATCCCTACTTTTGCAGTGCTTTGTGCCAGAACTTAGGAAAGGGTTAGATGTTGAAAGAATGCTTAAATCTTTTACAATTTCCAGATAAAATCCTTTGGCGCTTGTTGTTATTTTTATAAGAAACTTTTTCTACATTTTGCATACGATGGCGGCGGGCGGTCTACTGCTAAATTAGTGTACATCTTCTTCTTCACCTTGTATTTGTAAGCAAATAAGTGATTTTTTTTTTTGCAAAATCAACATATAAAAATTCCGCTAAAATGAAAACAACAACCATAACATGCAAAATGAAAGTAAGAAAAATCTTGTTGTAGAAAAAATTTAAAAAAAAAAAAAAAAATTATAGCAAACGGTTTCACCTCAACCATTAGATTATCAACGAGCACTGCTGCTGCTGACAGTGACGAAGCTGTTGTGTTGCATGACTTGACTTTTCCGACTTATGGCCCAAAAATGAGAAATGTTTATTATAAGACTTAATAACAGTAATTTGTATGTAGTAACCAAATATACTTGTCTGTTGTTTTTATTGTTACTAAAATGTTTAACATTTGTTTTTTTCTTTTCTTTTATTTTAAATTAAATCGTAATTTTTCCGGCAAATAGAAATTTTGAAATGACACAAAAAGTTTTGAAGTTTTTTTTTTACAAAATGAATACATAAATAATGATAAAATAATAATATGTAATCTATTTAATCTATTTAAATGTGAAAGTTTGTATGTTTGGCTGTTTGCACCACTATAAAGCAAAAACCGCTGAATATGACACAGATTTAAATACAGGATACCTTATTACGGTGTAAAGAAAAACACAAATTTGTAACTTTGGTCCTTTTTATTTTTGTACTAATATTTTATATATTTTTTTTTAATTAACATAGTTTCTGGAAGCGTAAATGGAACAAAAACCTGGTAGTTTTGGTACTTTTTTACTTTTGGTACTTTTCCTTCTAAGAAATTTTCTTAATGGATTTGGATGAAATTTGGTAGATAGATCGCATTTCACCCAGATTTAAATACAGGATACTTTTTTAAGGAACACGTTGGTAGATTTGGTACTTTTTATTTTTGTAATAATATTTTATAAATTAACATACATTCATTCTTAGAGCTTAAATGAGAAAAAATTGTACTTTTGGTACTTTTTTACTTGTGGTACTGTATTTTATTTTTGGTACCTTTTCTCTTGAGAATTCTCTTAATGGACTAGGTTGAAATTTGTTAGATAGATCGCATGCATGTGACCCAGATTTAAATACAAGGTACTTTTGAAGGGGTAAAAATGCACACATTGGTAGTTTTGGTACTTTTTAATTTATGTAATAATATTTTATAAATTTACATATATTCTCAGAGCTTAAATGAGATAAAAATGTATTTTTGTTACTTTATTACTTGTGGTACTTTATTTTATTTTTGGTACCTTTTCTCTTGACTATTCTCTTAATGGATTAGGTTGAAATTTTTGTAGATGGATTGAATGTGATCCAGATTAAAATATTAGGCACTGGACACATTCGTAGGTTTGGTCCTTTTATTTTTGTACTAATACATATTTTATATATTTTTTTTATAAATTAACATACTTTATAGGAGTTTAAAGTTAAAAAAAAACTGGTATTTTAGGTACTTTTTTACTTTTGGTACTTGTTCTCTTCAGAAATTCACTTGATGGATGTGGATGAAATTTTTTATACCGGTTGCATGTGACACAAATAGCCGAAAATTGGTAGCTTAGGTACTCTTTATTTTTGTACCCATTTTTTTTTAATTAACATAATTTCTGGAAGCTTAAATGAGAAAAAAAAATGGTACTTTTGGTTCATTACTTATGGTACTTTTGGTATTTCTTTACTTATGGTACTTTTTTCTCTTTTCCTATGGAACATGTGACCCATACCAAATTACAGGGCACTTTTAAAGGATAAAAACGGTACAAATTGATAATTTTTGCACTTTTAATTTTTGTACTAATATTTTATAATTTTTTTTTTATAAATTAACACACTTTATAGGACCTTAAAGGAGGAAAAACTGATATTTTAGGTACTGTTTTACTTTTGGTACTTTTTCTCTTCATCGATGTGAATGAAATTTGGTAGACCGGTTGCATGTGACACAAATTTGCAAATCTCATCATAAATGATAAAGTTATGCCTGTGCAAAAATTTAAACACTCACACACGATTTCAGTATCTTAATACTTTGTTGAAATCGTTTTAAAAAGGGACTAAATTTAGCCTCGAATATACGAAAGTGACAACACTGATATCAGATATTAGAGATAAATACGGCAATAAATTTATGCATAAGCTTCGATTATTGTTAGCAACCGAACCTTAAAGGTGTTGCCAGTTGTCGGAAGTTATTAGCGGATGTCAAGTACACTCAAGTTTAATTGTTTTCTGGCAACCAACCACATATTTTCAGTTGCTAGTGCTGGCATCTCAACCGACTTCCGGTTGCAATCCATAATGGTAATTTGCTAAATAAAATTTAAAAAGAAAAGGAAAACATTTTATTTTTTATCAAATATTTTAAATAAATACTATTAAATTTTAACGCATTAACTTTTAACATTATCTTTTTGTTTAACGATATCATGAACATTAAATATCAATTTATGTTTCCTAATGAGTTCATTTCAACAAAATACAAAGAAAGCAAAACAAATTTAGATATTTTGCAATTATTAAATTGAATACAAAAAACCAACCGAACAAATCCACCAGCAACCAGTTTGTTAGTCAGTCGGTCAGTCGTTTATATTGAAATACAAATTATTGTTCATATAAAACTAATTTTCAAAACATTTTATTGCTGCAACAACAATAAAAGAATGTTTTCAGTTGTTGCAATTCGAAATTTATTAATTTGTTTTTCTTAAAAAAAATTTTTTTTTGTTTATATTGAACTTGGCAGTAGTAACAAAAAATAGCAAACTAAAGTTCAATTCTACAGTGCAGCACTAAACGCACATACACACACACACCTGAGCCAACAACAACAATAGCAATTAAGCAAAGAAACAAAAAATAAATAAATAAATACCGAATCTATAGGGAAAAAATTAGATTAAAAACAGCTGAAGCTTTTTAAACAGATATTTTAAATCATTTAGATAAAATTTCTTTCAAATAAATTTTTAAGATGCATAAATCAATTTACATATACACATGCATATTCGCATACCTACCTACAAACACACACACTTAGTCACTACTAATACACAGCTACACTTACACCTAGAATTCTTTTTTATAATGAAATGCGTCAGTATCATGATCATGATATACTAGATACAGAAAGAACTGTTCACACTGCACCATTTTGCGGTATGCATAAAGTCCAATTGAATGAGACATGATAATGACAAATATTTTTAATTTGATATCCAGCCATGTCATGGGGGTGCCTACAATAGTCTGATTTAACGATTTTGAGCGGCTAACATTTTATATGATTCCGTTTTTTTCAAACTCTCCTCTAAACCGAAATTTTTTTAATTGTTAAGAAAAACCTTAAGAAAGCGACCGAATGACATAAAGCCATATTTAATGAAGATTAATTAATCTTTAGTGTTTATTCCAAATTAATCGATTAAAGGAATACCAGGATTAACTGATCAATCAATATCAATTAACCGATTAAAGTAGAACCCCAGTTAACAGAATACACGAGTATTCTGATATATTTTTATTAAAAATATTTTATTCAAAATTAAAAGATTTAACTAAACCCTTGATTACTTAATCGAGCGATTAACTGACTAATGAAGAAATCCAAATTAACTGAAAACACGAGTTTTGGGACAATTTTTATATAAAATATTAATGTAAAATTAAACGGTTTAAACCAAAACCTCGGTTAATTAAACGAGCGATTAGTAAAGAACACAAGAGTATTTTGAAAATTGTTTATTTAAAATATTTTAACTAAACGGTTTAACTAAAAATATTTATTAAAAATATTTTATTCAAAATTGAACGATTTAACTAAACCCTCGATTAATTAATCTAGCGATTAACTACCTAATGATGAAACCCACGAGTATTGTGACAATTTTTATATAAAATATTAATGTAAAATTAAACGGTTTAAACCAAAACCTCGGTTAATTAAACGAGCGATTAATGAAGAACCCTAAATAACCGAATACACGAGTATTCTGACAATTTTTTATTTAAAATATTTATTCATTCAAAATTAAGCGATCAAACGAAAATCTCAATTAATTAATCGAGCGTTTATTTGATTAATAGAGAACCCCAACTAAATAAATACAAAAGTATTAAACCAAAAAAGCATTAAATAATCGAGCGATTAACTGATTAATGGAGAAACCTAATTACTAAATACACGGGTATTTTTAATTTAAAATATTTATTAAAACTTTAACGATTAAACTGAAAATTCGATTAATTTATCGAGCGATTAATTGCTAAATGGAAAACACTAATTAAATGAATACATGAGTACTGGGACAATTTTTATTATTTATTCAAAATTAAACGGTTAAGTCAAAATCGCGATTAACTAATCGACCGATTAAACGATTAATGTAGTACTCTAATTAACTGAACTGTATATTTAAAAATTAAGCCATAACCTCGATTAACTAATCGAGCCATTAAACGGTTAATTTAGAAACCTAATTATCTGAAAACACGGGTATTGCGGCAATTTTTATTTAAAATTAAAGATTAAATTAAAATCTCGATTAATTTATCGAAAAATTAAACGATTATTGGAGAAGCCTAATTAACTCACGAGTATTACGAGTATTGGGTAAATTTTTATTTAAAATGTTTTTTTAAAAATTAAACCAAAACCTCGATTGATTAATCGAGCGATAAACCGATTAATGGAGAACACCTAATAATTAAACATACGAGTGTTAAAGGAAATCTTCGATTAATTAAACGAGCTCTTATCCGATTACTAGAGAAATCCAATTAACAGAATATACGAGTGTTGGGACAATTTTTTTTTTTAATTAAACGATTAAACCCAAACATTGATTAACAGTTCAAGTTTAAACAAAATATTATCTTCCTGAGCCTGCATTATCTTACCTTAGAGATTAGGAAACACTGACTTTATGTTTCAATAATGTTTCGACAACAGATTGTGGATTATAAATCCCATTTAATTAAAGGTGATGATATTCTGAGCACCATAAAAATTCACCATAAGCGCGAACCCATCATCGCCTCACGAAAAACATCGACACAAACCTTTTGCTTTCGCAGTATGTTTGTTTTTGTATATTTTCTAATTAAAACAGATAGTCGCGTCAGTTGTAAAAAGCATTATAAAATTCTCACAAAAGCAAATTTTTGTTATCGTGATATTTTTTTTTTTTTTTGAGAGAGAGAATAAAACTAAATAATTATTTGTTTTAAACGAAAGAAAAAAATTTAATAAAGCCATTGTTGTTGGTGCATTTACACCGTATAATAAATTCTGCCGTGTATTACAAGCGCTCAATTATACAAGTCAACACTAGGAAATAAATAAATGAAAAAAGCTCTCCCCAAATGCAACAGCAATAACTAACAACAGCACAACGAAATCAAAAACGATAATAAATTTATAAATATGTACAAATAAAATAATAATAACGAACACGTTTAGTTGGTTGTTGTTCTTTTTTATATATATTTTTTTCGCTTAAAATGACGGAAAAATGTTCTTGAGGAAATAATCATCATCGACTAATCGGCAAAGGCAAAATGGAATTGCAATGAAAAAGTCATAACAACCAAACCAGCCCACCGATAGCCAACACTTTATTACGTGTACTCAACACTCTTAGAGTCTAGACCAAAATAACACTCTTCAAACTGACTCAACCTTTCTATGCGCCATAGTAAATATGATTTTTTAGTTGAACAGCACGCGAAGTACCCAAAAGACGACAGTAAAAAAAAAAGGCAAAATTATAAATTTCGATTAGAAAAACTAGCAAAAATCTAGTGAACTTTTGACAAGAAAGAAATAAGAGAGATACCAAATAAAAAAAGAAGAAAATGTCAACATCATTTTCCTGTTTATTTGTCTAAATAAAATAATATTTTGATTGAAAGCAAAAATTTTGATTAAAACAAAATTAACAAAAATTATCGTCGCGTGTGTTTTTAATAAATTATTAAACGTTAATTATTTTCTAATTTGTAAAAGTTGTCAAAGTGTGTGCAAAAATTTCTTTTATTTGTTGCTGCAATTATTCGAATTTCAATATGTAAAGTTTTGATAGTTTTTCTTAAAACACCAAAAAAAAGAAACACTTATTTAATCTTTATAACATTTTAATAAAAATTAAGGTTTTTTTTATTGATTTTGCTTAAAATTACAATACTTTTACATATGAGCAATTTTCTTTTTGCTTCTGCAGTTTTTTTTTACGAAATTCACTTCACTTCGTTTGCATACTCCCACCTCTGTGTTGTGTTCTTAAACGTATAGATACATTATCTATAGATATTTTGTTTGAAAAAAAAAATAAAAATTGTTGTCTTTATTTTATTGACTTTGATCGTTTAAAAGATCATATTTATTGAATTATTGTTGATTTTTTTTTTTTTTTTTTTTTTTTTTTTTTTTTTTAAATTGCTGTGTTGTTGCTATTGAATATTGCAATATTTTAAATTATTCTTGACATGAAAAGCTTTTTGACTTTTCTTTCATATTCTCTCGTCTGTTTTACAACACATTTCGTTATCTTTTATTCTTATGATTTTCTGTTGAAATCGCCTATTGCTCTATATATTTGTTTCAATGGCTTGTGTACAGACAATTTTTTTTGCTATAGTTCTTGTTGTTGCACATTGTATGCAATACTTATGTATGTACGAGTATTTATTTAATAATTTTCTTCCGTGTTTAATAATTTTTGCCTGTTCGGCTCTTCATCATAAGAATTGTCAATATTAAGAAAGTCAGGGCTAGCAAAGATTGCAATCGTTAAATAATATGTTTTCAATACATTTCACTGTCTGTCAACTCTCAACTAATCAGTAGGGTTATAGGCCTAATGAAATGATGAAAAAAAAAAAAAAAAAAAAATACGGGGTACCCACATAAAAGTTGACAGTTTTTAAAATTTTTTTTTATATTTTTACACCAGTACCTCGATTCTGTATTTTGTGAACAGTTCTCATATCGAAAAAATAATAAATATACTTTTCACTCGATATTTTGTAGGGCGATTCGTGGAATATTAGTTGGATTTGTATATGAGCCACCCTGTAAAGTTAATAAGTATTTTTCACAGAATGATACTAAACTTCTCGATGCGTCAAACTAATGTGAGAGTTAAATAAATCGAAACTAGATATCAAAATTTTTGAAATTTGGAAATTAAAAAGCTGCCGCACGACAAATTTTTTAAGTAAAATTCGGAAATCCGAACTATGTATTTCGAAAACTTAAACAAGATTACGAAATTTTAACTTTAATGTACGCAAATTTAAACTAAATTTCGAAATTAATATCGAAAATTCGAAAATTTACTTATCGATGACAAAGCTAAGTGAACAGCTGATTGAAAGTTAAGTTGAGTTTTAAGACAAAATAAGAATTTAAACAGCTACACAGAAAACAATATTGTCTTTAATATTTTCCATTTGCAAATTGTTTACTCACGACATTAATATTTTCATTCAATTTTTCTTGAAACAGCATATATTTTAATTGATTTTATTTCAATTTAAACGCGTTTTGTTAATAGAACTAAAATCAAAATACCATAAAATTGTGAAAAGTTTTTAATTAAAATGCAATTTTTTTTTAGCTAAAAAAAAATTCAAAATTTTTTTTCAAGTAATTTTGATGAGTTGAAATTGAAGTTATTCATGATTGATTGAAAACTAAGAAATTTTTTAATTGAATCTTCTTGTTTTTATTTAATTCGGTGTACAACTCAACTATTTAGTTAATTGTGACTAGGGTGGTGTTGGCTGAAGTGGTTAGCGCGTTGACTACTAAGCAAACAATGACGTGGGGCCTGGGTTCAAACCCTGGCCAGAGCAAGTCAATCAACATCATTAATTTCTGTAATGTACATTAGTGAGACATTGTATTAATTTGTTGTCGGACTATTTAAGTGATGAAGGCATAGCACTGGTCACTAAAAAACTGTTCCCACAGCGATTGATGATGTTCCAAGCTAATGTACACAACATCGCCCTCCTTCGTCGGTTAGCAGAAACATCGGCGAAGTAAAACAATTAATAAAATGCCTGCCAATACAGCTTAACAAAGTTAATGCGTCTACCTAACACCGGAGGCGCCTCAACACTGCCTTAAAAATTAACATAACGCGCAAAGCAGAGTTGTAAAAGAGTTAAGCCTTCTACATTTTCAACATCTATCTTCTCTACTCTATCCCTCTCTCTGAGTTCCGGCACAATGCACTGCATACGTAGGGGTCATCCCCTGAGTGCTGGTCCTAAAAAAAAAAAAAAAAAAAAAAAAAAAAAAAAAAAAAAAAAAAAAAAATAGAGACATATCTCTGCTTCGTATAAATTTAGGATTAGTTTTATTTTGTTATGGCAGTTATTCTTTCTCATTTTTTCAAAGTCCCAACTCTTTTGTACGCTGCTACCTGGGCCAGTATTTGTCCTAAACATTAACATTTCTCAATTATAAAAACTAATCTTCATCCTGAATGAGTTTCATGAAGTTTTACTACTACTGTTAAATGTTTAACAGTGCTCTGTTAACTGCAAAATTGGCTCGATTAGCAACTTTGGTTTGCATCTTTGCTAGTTAAATTTGAATTAATCTTTTTACACCCATTAAAAAACACGCAGAACTCGTCTATCATTCCGATTGAGATTGGGAATGTTCGGAACCGCAAGAAAACTTTAATCTCAATTAGATCAACTATAATAATTTTTTAACTAAAAAAAACAATTAAAAATTTCTTCTTTGGCTGAGATAATGTCGATCGGCCACCTTTTTCCCGATGTCTTTATACCTTTAAATCTGCGATAGCTTTTTTCTAGTTCTTGCAAAGTTTCCAAGTTTGTTTGATTTTGAAACTTAAACGTGTCAGCGTGCTCGTTAGTATTTTGAACGAGTATGTATTTCTTTTGTATTTTCTTGTAATATTCCGATGTGGGATAATTGTTGTTAATTAAACTTTCAAACTAAACTGTTTGATTTGCTATGATTTTTTCTCCCCTCCTTCTGTTCTGTCTGCTTCTTCGTTTAGTTAATTACAATTAAAAACAGTTTTTTATATTGAAATTAATATTGAAAGCGATAAAACAAGTTTAATCAAGAGAGACTCAATACGACTATACTGAGTAATTGATGGCAATTAAATTGTTTATTTTCACATTTACACTGAAAGAAATAAAACAAATATTTAAAAATATTCTATTTGTTATGGCGCGATGTACATACATTAGCTGGGAACTACAATGCCACTCTAATGTACATTAGAGAATTTTATAATGTTGATAATTTGCTCTGACCAGGCATCGAACCCAGTTTCAACATCACCATCATATTATTAGTAGCGACTTTCTTTAAGAAAAACTCTGTACAAATTCGTTGTTTTTAATTTGATTATTTTGAACTTATTTGCTCTTTAAATCCTTATCCGGAATAAGAGGTGAAATATTTTCCATATTTAAAACAAACTAAAAAACATGCTGAGCACAATTAGAATTAGAAAATAGTACATTGACACAACAACAACAAGGCAAAAATTTGCGATAAAAATTAAAAAAACAGGGAAACACATTTCACATGAAATTTTTTTCCCGGCAAGGACCATGTAATTTTATATTCAGAAATATTTAAATATAAACAAAATACCAAAGAACAAAATTATGATTTATTATGATTCACAACCAAAATTTATGATTGACTTGTAGTTTATTATTGTGAATTACAGCTCAACTCAAACTTTAAATCAGCTGTTGACATATGGATATCTACGAGTAGTTGTCTACGCTAAGTTCTTACTCGTACATATTATTTGTAATACAGAATTTTGGTTGCGAATCATAATAAAGAAGTATGTACATACTATTTATTTCGCGTTAAATTGCAATATTGACTGTACAATAGAGTGGTTACAATAGAGTGGTTAAAATAAAATTGTGGCAGTCACCCCTTAGGATTAAAGATCATGTAAAAACAATTCCAACAATTAGTTTTTATTTTTTGCCACGCCTACTAAAAGAGTGGTATGCCCCTTTTAGTATATTGTGTCGCCATTTTTAGTCCGAACATAACATTTTGTATACCGTTGTTCATGGCTTGCGTCTGTATGGGCTACACTGCTGTCTTTAATAAAGGGTGGTTTTTATAAAGTGTCATAACTTTGTGTTGGCATCACTGTTTTATTTGAGCATCCATTTAACAGCTGATAGTTGGTTTTTGTTTAGTTTGATTATGAACTTACACCAGAGCAACGCGTGCAAATTGTTAAAAATTTTAATCGAAATAATTGTTCTACGCGTCAAACTCATCGAGCAGCGGGCTCTACAATTGATTTACTGAAAGAAACTTTTTATGATAAAAATAATTTCAGGTAATGGCCCAATTAATTGACCACGAAGCTCGTGTGATTTAACCCCCTTAGGTTATTTTCTTTGGGGTTGTGTTAAGTCACTTACTTGTCTACGTCGATAAACCACATACAATTGAACCATAGCTGCCAGATTTGACGATTTATCGTCATTTTGACGAATTTGGGTCCTAAAAATGACATAGTGACGATGGGACGATTTATACCCTAATTTTGACGATTTTAAATAATTCAAGTTTGCAACATATATTTGCACTATTAGAGCAACCTTGAACTGCTGAAAATTGTAATGAAAAACTTTTTTAAAAACTAGTTTGCTTAAAACAGATTATAAAAACAAAAACAATTTTTTAAATTTTGAAGACATTTATTTAGGAATATTTGCGTATTGGAAGAATCACAAATAAATGCAAAAGAAAAATATGATATTAGTAATAATTGTGTTAATTTTTATATAGAGCTTTGTTATCAGATATTATCAAGATTTGATTTTGAAAATATGTCTAAAGCTCTTGGCCAAATTAATGAAGAAAAAAAAGTTGGTTTTCTGAAATTATAAAATAATTTTCTATTTTGTTGAAGAAAGTAAAAACCAAAATCTAGAAACAGAGTTCAGACAATTGAAATTATTGTCGTGATAAAAACATAAAACTATTGGATTTTTTTAAAAAACTATCAGAGATGCAAACGAGGGATTCTAGTCTTTTGTTTCCGATTTTGACTAAATTTATTACAAAAATTCTAGTTTTACCACATTATTCAGCAAATATGGAAAGAATATTTAGTCAGGTAAACGTAAATAAGACTAAAATATGAAATTTAAAAAGTCGTCTTTGGAGGCAATATTATATTCAAAAGATTATTTAAAGCTAAACAAATGTACCTGCTAGGATCTGACAGTTGTACCTGAATTAATCAATATGGTTAATTGCAATATATGTATATTTGTAAAAAATTATATTTTTATTGTATAAATTTTATTGTAGCTTTTATACATTTTTAGAAAAAGTGTTTTCAAATATGAAATTTAAAATGCATATTTAACTAAATTGAAAAAAATAACTAAAGGATTTGAATTTTTTTATTTTTTTCCATACAATGTATAAATATATTTCAAAGTATTGGAAAACATGCAATCTATTTACATGTGATTTTATTGTGAATGCTAAGTGAAGTATTTTCACTTTTTTGATCTCTGTATTTTAAATAATGCTGTTTTTAATAAGATTTGTTGATTTAAGAGTTTTGTTATGTTTTGCCTCTAACAAAAATATGTTTTGTTAGTAAAAAAAGCTGTTTTTTCATTTGACGTTTTTATGACGATTTCAATAAGCTATATTGACGATAATGACGATTTTTGCCCAAAAATATGACGATATTACCTAAAAAAATCTGGCAGCTATGAATTGAACACCTGGAAATCAACATTCGAAGTCGGCAAATGCTGCAAAAAATTTTGGATAATTGGTGTTCCAGATTGCGCCTTCTACGTGCCTGCCGTGGCGGCCACATGTCAGAAATCATATTTAAACATTAATTTCATAAAATTTTCTTTCCAATAATGCACGTTTCATTGATATTAAAAATATATTTCCTTGTTTTATTATGATTTAAACTTGTGTCACTCTATAAAAAACACCCTTTAGTTTGTAAATACTACGTCAAATTCTAGTCATGAATTTTTAAAACTCGGTTCATAACCAAACGTATGCTAAAATGTCTGATAGTTCTTGGCTCGCGGTCCTAAACAATCTGGAAAGTTAATTTTCGATTGTTCTATTCGCTAACAGAAATATCTGAATTATTTCCAAAATATTTTCATTATGAACCACTGTGCATGCGATTGTGCGACAATGAAGAGAGACAAGTGTAAATTTCTTAGTGTTTCTTTGACGTCACGTCGCCAAAAGAGACAAAATATCGGCGATGATTTGTCTAAAAATTTTAATTTTAAATTCTGGCTGCTGTCAAACAATTATAATTTTTTTTTTTTTTTTTTTTTGTTATTTTAGCTGCAATTAAATATTTGTTTGTAAACCAGAAAATAGTCTTTAAAAAGGTATTTTCGTTCAATTTCATGTAACGAAATTAAATTGCTTTTATTCACACACAGTATAGTTATAAAACAGTATATAAGTATGTAAATACGTATGTATGTATGTATGTTTGTCTTTATACGTTTATGTATGCATATATGTATATTTTCTGTTTCTTTAATTAACAATGACAATTAAAATCGTACGTTTCACGTACACCAACAAACGAAAACTGTGCTGCTAATGCAATTTATATACCAGATGTCTAATACACACAAAAAAATAAAATGGCGCCAGATTTTTTGATATTTTTGCTAAGAAAAAATTTACAATAAATATTTTGGTAAAAAAACCAACTATAATTCTTAATTGATTTATTGTTTTCTTAAGTTTTTCATTCTTGAATTTGAAAACTAAAATATTAAAATCTAAACATATTAAACCACTTGTGTAGTATACAAGTATGTATAGCGTTACGCTAATATAGAAAGGCCCTAACTCGGTTGTTTTTCAAATCGCTTTTATTTTGTGTTTATAGCGATAACATAGAATGTTGTCAATTGAATTATGATAAATACGCGATTTGAAAAAAAAATTTAATGACTTAGGGCCTTTCTATATTAAGGTAACAATATGTATGTTTGTATGTATTTGCATTCAAGTATAGTAAATTTATTTTTTCAAATTGACTTTGACCTAAATTATAATAATTTTAAAATTAATATTTCTTATTTTCATTCAGCATTTAATTGAGTTTTTTTTTTCAGTGTATGCATTGAAAAAGAATTAATAACTGTTGTTTCGTAGTGTATACATGCAGACATACCGTTATATGAGAAGCTTGTGGTACAAAATTTATCTTTTCTAAGCTTTTGGTACTTGCAATGTATGATGGTGATGTGCAAGAAATATGTAAAAATTAGTAAAGACATTGAAAAATATTGATTGTATTTCATAAATACATATTTTTAGCTTGACAAATAGCCGATCATTAGAAAACTTTGTACAAGAGAGTATCTGTGGAGTTAGACGAAAAACTATAATTTAAAAAACTTGCAGGTCTTAACAAGTTTGCTTAGTTTTGCCAAAATATGGTAAAAATATGCTAAAATATGGTAAAAAAATATGCTAAACAAAATATATATGCTAAAGGGTGGGGCAAAATTGCGGTTAGGAAGTAAAAAAACTCACACTTTTTTTAAATTCAGTTTTATTTGGCGTAAATTTGTAAGAGCATATATTTGCATTTTTTCGCATATTTTATTTTTTAAAGCATAATTTTGCATATTTGCGAGTACAAAGCATATTTATGGCATTTTTTAGTTTTTGTGCCATAGTTGCTTAATTTTCCTGTACATTTTGGTTTATTTTTTTAATGCCAATATCAAGTTTTACAGAATTTTTTTTTTTAAATTTTTTTAATAATTTTTCACAAATTTAGAAATTGTTTCTTTACCGATTTAAAATTTATTACGCAATTTTAAATTAATTTTGATAATTTTTTAGTGCATTTTTTTTAGTATATTAGTTTTTGTTGTACCTTTTGGATGTTTTTTTTATGTCAAGTTTTGAAATTTTTCCCATTTTAATATAAAATTTTGTTTTGTGATCAGTAATTTTTTTCAAATTTAAAAAGTGTTTCTTTAGCAATTTTAAATAAACATAATATTCATTTTAGGTTTTTTTTAGTATTTGTGGCATATTTCATTGTCTGTGATTTACATTATTGGAACACATAGTAGATTTGCGGCAAGAGCCCCTTATCTTGTGCATGGATCATGTCTCTGTGCGATCACTTTTATTTTATAACAAATAAAAACGTCCAAATGCTAAACTTTTTTTTTTTTTTGTTCTATTAACTGTTCCGCCCTTCAGAATTTCTGCAGTTATTTAACCTCTAACCTATTGTATTAGTTTCAAGTGTTTTTAATTTCGCAACATAGTTTTGTTTTTGTTATTTTAAATTAAAATCAAGTTTCTCTTCTTAACCCTTGTTACCCTTAAATTAGCTCCGCACTACACTGGAATGTGCAGTACAATCAAATGAAATACAAATAAAGCACCTTGAATAATTATTTAATTTTTTATTTTTTTTTGGTTCAACTTAACTTGCCGCATAATAAAGAATAAAACAGAAAAATAATACATATAAATATTTATATTTTCTATGGTCTGATTCTCTTCGTTCTTTTGGTAATTTTTTTTTTTCTTTTTTCGAATCAAGGCATTTCTTTTTTAAATATTTTGTTTCAACAGTTTATTTTAAATTAAAATTTTTTCTACTACATATTACATTTCCATGCCTCGGACATTTGCTGGAATTTATGGGTGCATATAGACTAATTTTCTATAGAATGTTTAATAGTTTAATTTACATTTTTAATTGGGAAATAGTGATTCATAAATTTCAAGTTTGACATGTGATCAAGAAAAAGTCACTTGGCTTTTATGAAAAATCATGTAGAAATATTAAAAAAATCTCGTGATATCTTTTTTTCAATTTTGGATCATTCGGTGACTCATTTAACTTTTCGGAAATCATGTGGAATGATTAAAAGAATTTTTGTAGTATAATTTTCACTTATTTTTTCACAAATTACTAAATGGTCATAAATTTTACTATGAAACAATTCGTGTTATCGTCTTTTTTTTTTCTTGTACATTCCCAATCTCGATAATGGCACTAGATTAAAAATTTTTGGAACATTTTACATATTACAGAAATACAATGACTGAGTCATATATTTTAATCTGTAAATGAAAACTTTACTTAACCGCTTAAAAGGTGGTGAAAGAACTGCTTTCATTAATAGTGGTTCGTTAAGTTGTGTCATCAATATGACAAAAAAAAAATAGTACGCAATGTAATAAATATCTTTGTAATGAACTGTTTGATATTCAGGTATGCTTGCAGTTTTGTTTTAATTTTAAGTTAAAAAATCAGATTTTAGATAAAAACTAGTACTTGAAAAAACTTCATGGAACATGAAAAAATATTGAGTAAATTAAACGTTTTTTTTTTTTCAAAGCTGAATGCCAATGTCAATCAGTTAATGCTGCAAGCTGTTGAATTAGAAACAGCATTGTGGAAATACTGTTGCCCACCCCCCAGAAATGTAGCACGATATTCGTTTAAAGCCTTTAATTTATTGCGCTCATACACACATATGAGCCGTTTTTTTTTTGAAAGTGGCATAAGTCACTTTTTCAAAAAATCGAGTTAATGGCAACACTAAATAAAATTGAACGGTATCTTTTCATCTGTAAAAAATTTGCAATCAACAAAAAAAAGTGACTTATGCCACTTTCAAAATAAACGGCTCATATAAAGCTGGTGTTTTTTATAGAGTTTCACAATTTTGAGTTGGCATCACTGCTTTATTTGAGCACCCATTTAACAGCTGGATAGTTGCTTTATGTTTAGTTTTCTTTGAAATTGTATTATAAATCGTTTTACACCAGAGCAACGCGTGCAAATTGTTGAAATTTTCGTCAAGTTCATTGTGCAGCGGGCGCTACAATTGATTTACTCAAAGAAAGTTTTGATGACAAAATAATTTCACGTAATGGCCCAATTAATTGGCCACTAAGATCGTGTGATTTAACCCCATTAGATTATTTTATTTGGGGTTATGTTAAGTCACTTGTCTACGTCGATAAACCACAAACAATTGAACACCTGGAAATCCACATTCGAAGACAGCGAAATACGGCCGCAAATGCTGCAAAAAGTTGTTGAAAATTGGTGTTGCCAGCTGTGACGGCCATACGGCAGAAATCATATTTAAACATTCATTTCATAAAATTTTCTTTCCAATAAAGCCCGTTTCATTGATAATATAAATATATTTCCTGGTTTTATTATGATATCGGCGAGCAGGCGCTTAAACTTGTGTCACACTATAAAAAACATTCTTCATTTGAACCGTTTATTTTGAAAGTAGTATAAGTCTCTTTTTCAAAAAATTTAGTTAATGGCAACACTAAATAAAATTGAACGGTATCGTTTCCTGTGTAAAAAATTTGCAATCAACAAAAAAGTGACTTATGCCACTTTCCAAATAAACGGCTCATTTAACAACTTTTAAATTTGAATCGATTAATGAAACTTAAAATTACATTTTAAAACAAACAGTAAATTTTGTAAAAAAAAAAGAGTCAATATAAAACTCATTTGTACTAAAAATAATTTTCAAAATCAATTTTACATTTAAGCTTTTATGATAAAATCTTGATTAAAAGTAATACTATTTTTTCTGTTAATTTTATGCCGCCACGTGAAGCAAAAAAAACCTAGTGAAAAACATGTTGTTCTCACATGTGTTCTTTTGCTACATTACAACTGAATAATAGTTGTTGGTAATATTGCAAATATACACACGCCACACCGCACACACATAAACGAATTGTAAAATCAATATGAAAATAACAAAAAAAAATAACAAAAAAAAAAAAACACGTAAAAGGAAAGGATTTCCTTGAACTAAAATTATTTTCATATGAATGTCAAAACTTTGCGATAACAACAAAACAAATATTTTGGCGTTTTTTTTTTTTTTTTTTTTTTTTTTGTAAAAGAATTCTAACAAAAAATGTTGATAAATAAACTGGTACGAATTTTATATAATTCCAATACGAGTATAAAGCGTGAGAACATGTCCATGCCAAGAACTTTAAGAGAACGAATTCATTAAATAATTGCTGGAGTGGCCAACATAATATTACTTTTCGCCGACATTCACACCACACAAATTTTATATACAGTGAAACCTCTCCTAACGGACACCTTCCATAACCGGACACCTCCTATAACCGGACAAACTTTGCAGAACCATGATTTTCAACTGCTTTTTCATACAAAATGTATTCCCATAACCGGACACTCTAATAACCGGACGCGGACACCAAAATTTTTAAAATAATGATCTAAAAATCCCTCATAAGCGGACAAAAGCGTTAAAATCAAGACGAATTTATCCGAAAAATATACCAAAAAAAATATACCAAATAAATACAACACTTGTTAAGTTACTATTTTTTCCAACTCTGTTTCATATTTGTGTTAATGCCATTCAATTTTGTGATTCCCCTTTTAACACCAATGACAAAGAAATTTCTATTTATGTGAACAAATTGTTTGATTAACTTGTTTTGATTGCTTTAGAACACAAAAAAAGAAATGGCAAATAAACAAAACATGTTATCAATCAAAAGACGACTTTGTCGCGTTCCAACAGATAAAAAATATTGAAAGTCATTTTGAAACTCAACAACTCAAATTGAGCCGGTCTAAATTAAAGCAGTCAAACCTGAATCAATTTTTTCGACCGCAGTAGAAAGCTTAGCATTATAAAATAAAAAGATGTATTAAAAAAAAAGTTGTACCTCTTTTAAGCGGACACCTCTTATAACCGGACAAAAATGCCGCGACAGTGAGTGTCCGGTTATGAGAGTTTTCACTGTATAAACATACTTTATTTACAAAAAATATTCCTTTGTTTAAAATTATCATCAGATTTTAGGTTTCTGGTCTAGATTGGAAAAATTTCGAATCATATACTCTTACATACTCGGACAACCCTGTCAAAACAATAGATCGATTGTCAGCTGACGTTATCAATCTGTCAAACTGTAAACAACAAAATTTATGTAACAAATATTAAAAAATCATATTTTCAAAAAATTTAAAGACCATTGGATTTGAAAAGAGTGTTTTCAAAAAACTTATTTTAAAAGTTTTAAACTACTGGATCGATTAAATATAAAATCGAATCAACTCTTAAACTCAAAACACAAAGTCGGCCGCAAAAGTTTCGATTAAAATCGAAGGAATCATTCGTAAGTTATCGTTAACGAAAATAGTGGAGCTTTTCAAAAAAAAAAAAAAAAAAAAAAAATTGGGTGCCGCCGTGGCTGATAGGTAGCAATGTTAGCCTAGTAGTCCCGAGGTAGTCAGTTCGATTCAGGCCAGAGAGCCTGGGTGTTTCCTGCAGACAAACTAATCGCTTTACAGGGTTGTGTTTATTAAAAGAAAAAAAAATTTGGTGAAATAATTTCCCCCGAACTTGAAAAAAATGTATGGGGACAAACTATTTATCCGATCAAACCAAAAACTATGTTAGAAATCGGTCAGCACCCAAGTTTTTCCTTTTTGGGGAGGTAGTCCACCTTGCCACAAGTTGGTACCCAACTGAAAAAAAAAACAAAATAATTTTTTTTTTTTGTTAGAAGCGGTTCATAAATTATGGGAGTTATGGAGGTTCAAATTATGGCGCAATAAACCAGGTGGCAGCGCTACGACAGCCGACTATTTTTTCCCATTTACTTATTTTTTAGCTGAAAATTTTAAAGACCTGTTTTCTGGTTATATTTTTGACAGCTTCAGTTATTTTGGCTTTATCTTTCTCGTGCTGCCAAGTTCTTGTTTTTTCCCGCTACCACCTGATTTATAACGCCATGGTTCAAACATTAAAAAATATACCTCTTGAATTGATAACCTCCTTCTTTTGCTTTTTCTAAGTCAGTACAATTTTTAAACCAATTAAGTAGATTTTTGAAATTATCATTTTACATCCCTGGTCAACCTAGAAAATTTCGCATGAATCAAAAAAATATAGGAATTTAGTTTGGAATTAATATTATCATCGTCAACTATACAGAAGACTATAATGGCAGGAGCAAAATCAAACAAAGTAATAGTGCTACCTACATTCAGCAGTGCCGAATCTGAAATACCCTTCATACACTGTCATATGTATAAGGTTTCCCAATAGGGATAATATGATTTTGAAGTGACGTTTCGGCCATTTGTAATATGTCATGATCTGTCATTTGTTTTTCATTGTATTTAGTAGTGTTTACAATTTCATCATGGAGAGATACACGCAAGAACAACATTTACAAATTATTCAGTTTTATTATCAAAATAATCGTTCTCCAATTGCAACTTTTCGTTCGGGCTTTTGCCATTTAATGGTCGTAATAATCGTCCAAGTGTGCTCGCTATTCGTAGAGTTGTTGACAATTTTGAGCGTACATTTTCTTTACATCATGTTCAAGTGCCAATAAGACAAAGAACCGCTCGAAGTAATGCAAATATTGCTGCCGTTCAGGCAAGTGTTGCTGAAGACCGCAATTTTTCGATTCGAAGACGTTCTCAACAATTGGGAGTGTCTCAAACCACAACCTGGCGGTTTTTGAGAAAGGATTTGGGTTTGCATCCGTATAAAATTGTTTTCACTCAAGAACTGAAACCATTTGACCTCCGTAAACGTCGTGAATTTGTGGATTTTGCCACACAGCATATGCAACAATTGAATTATTGCGAGAAATGTTTGGAGATTCGATTATTTCAAGAAATTGTGATATTGAATGGCCTCCAAGTAGTTGTGATTTAACACCATTAGACTATTTCTTGTGGGGTTATTTGAAGTCATTGTTGGTCTTTCGAAATAAACCAGACTCTCTTCAAGCTTTACAAGTCAATATTGAAAGTGCCATTCAAGACATACGACTTGATTTAGTGGAAAAAGTGCTCGAAAATTGGGTTCATCGAATTCGTTCCTGCAGAAGAAGAAGTCATGGAGGCCATTTGAATGACGTTTTATTTAGAACTTAATTGTATTGAAAACTTTTGCATTTCCTTAACAAGTGTTTTTTTCTTTTAAAGAAATCATATCACTCTTATTGGAAAACCTTGTACTTTGTAAAATAAAATCGGTTATTAGCGAAACGCAATGGGTTTTTACATCTAGAAATCCAGCGAACGATATCGTGGTTTCGAATCATACTAGAATGTTCACACCGACAGAAAATATCCATGTTCGCTCTCCCTCTCTCTCTCTCTCTGTCTCTCACTCGTGGTTTTCGCCCCCAATCATGAATAAATGAATAGTTTTTTTTTTTTTTTTTTTTTTTTTTTTGAAAGCGAACATTTTTAGGTTCATTTTGAATCTCGCTGCGTGTAAAAAGGAGGATTCTCAGGAAAAAAATTATTTTTTTTTTTTATTTCATCCTCTTTACCTACACACACACATTTGTACATCATTTGCCACCAAAAAAAAATTTGATAAATAACACTTTTACAAGGAATTTAACAATTTCTATGAATGTAAGTTTTTTTCCAATAATAAATCAATATTTTCGTATTTAATGTTTTGCAAAGATTCCTAAGTAACATGATTTCTTTTTTAGCACAGAGAAGGACGGTGTTTTGTTTTTCCATTAGAGATTCCTACCGTACCGAGTACCGAGTATTTGTTTTTTTCATGTAGTCAATATTTAAATGTCGTTACTCAACACTTAGAAATACAAATTTAAATTATCTACAAGTTTTCTTCTATTAAAATATCGATTATTATTGAGTACCCAAATAAATAATATTAAGAAGTTTATTGTTTTGAAATAAGTCATATCACTCTTATTGGAAAAACCCTATATATACTATGTAAGAATCATAGTATGTACTTTTTATTTTGCTTATTTTCAATACGAATCGTCTAAAGGCAAATCATGGCACATCAGTGCAAGACTCAAGTCTCAAAGTCTTCTGGTAGTTTCGGAAAAGCGATTTCACTTTTAGACAGACAGACGGATGGACAGACGGACATGGCTCATTCAACTTCTCTATCTATAAGGATCCAGAATGTATATCTATTAATACTTTATGAGTCTCATAACAAACCTATAAAGCCCTTTAGACATTTTGGTGAAGCTTAATGAAACGCATAGGGAGTTGTTACTTTTTTCTAGTCACATTATTTAGTTGGTTGTGGAGGTAGTTGTTCGTACATGGGTACACTATAATGAGTGTAAAGTTAAAAGAGTAGAATTGGACACCAATACATACCAACAACCGAATATTAAAAACAAATTGTTGTTGTTTTTTATTGTATATTAATTTAAAATTCATTCGTTTACGTTTAAATGCTGATAACAGCGACTGAAACAACCAACCATCTGATACGAATATTTTTTTAGTTTTATTTATTCACAACAAGAAAAAAAACACATTCTAAGGCAAGACCGCGTAAAAAACACTCGCTTTTTTGTAAGAAACCTTTTGCAAATCACAAATAATCGAGTAATTTTTGTGTGTTTTAAGTTCAACACGAAAAAAAGAAAAAGAATAATTGTTTAATATTTTTATTGTGTTGTTTTGTTTTTTTTTTTTTTGTTTTTTTTTTTCTTTTTGACAGAAGTATTAAATGACGTGACGTTAATCCGCCTTGTCTGCCAAAATAAAATGGCTGTGTTAATTATTTTAATTTATTAAAAAAAAAATTTATAAAATATTAAAAACTTGAAAAAATAAAAGAATTTTAAACTGAAAAAAAAAAGTATAAAAATTACTTAAACAACAACAAAACATACCAAAGCAGTATTATAATTATTATTATTGTTATTGTTTTACAACAATCACAAAAAGAAAAATTAGCACAAAGTTAAAATTTTAAAAGCCGAAACAACTACAACAACAAACAGCACTTGAAAAACACCACCTGGGAACTTTTAAAAGCAATAATAACAATAAAAACAAAAAGAAAATATAGGCAGGGAATAAAAGCGAAAAATTTCGCTTTGAACTTTGTAACAAACAATTACACAAACCCACCGACCCACCATAAACTCTTAAAAGACACGCACAGGCAAGCACACACATGCTCAACTATTGTTAGTTGTTGCCCACAAAGGCCACTCAAGAAGAAAAACAATAGGAAAAACTTTACAGACTTCCTCACACAGGCACATAAACACACACACACACACCCACATACACACAAATGAAAGATATTGAAACATCCGCGAATGCACCGAATAGTTCAACATCACTTGTATTTAAATGCATCATAAAAACAGTGCGCTTTATGTGGCAAGTAACAACGTTACCAACAAAAATTGGTGAAACTATTGGCACGTTCTATCGCTATGCACAGACCTCAGTCGATAACATTTTATGTGTAGCTGGGTAAGCACCAAACAGCATCATATCAAACACACTTTCATCCTAAAAGAATTTTATTAAAATCATTTAAAATAAATAATGCGAGTTTAAAATGTGTTTTTTCCCCCATTTTATTTTTCACTTTAATTCAAATAGTACTATATGAATTTATAATAATATTGTATTTAAGTTATTTTATTTTATTTAATTTTTATCAACTCTTTGCAGAAAAGCTCGTCGCAAAGAACGAGATGGTGATCAAAACTCTACAGATACCAAATTATATTTGGAAGAAAGTGTTTTAGAACGTAAATTACCTGAAGCTGATCTCAAAGCTCTAGTGGATCTACCAGCTGGTTTAGATTATAATGAATGGCTGGCATCACATAGTAAGTACATAAATACATACATACATATATAATTTTAAAAATCCTATACAGTGGCTAACAAAAGTGGTTGCTTGTTTTGCAACTAAGGTGAGCTGCTCTAAACACTACACTATTTAGGTTCAATATATATATGAGTGCATGAGTTTTTTTTTACAAGAAATAGGCACACATACCTACATACAGACTACATACACGTTATTTTGTAACATTAAAGAAAAATTGCCAGGGAAACCGGAAGTTATACTCTTAAAACTGTACTCTATTCATTTATATTTTTTATTTCGTTTGTAATTTTCATTTCTAACATCACAAATTATAATTTTTACTCATTATTATGGACTGGGAAGTCTTGGAATAATCATGGCCAACCGGTTCACTCATCTATCCGAATATGAAATATTGAACACCCTAAAGATCCCTGAGTAATTAATGAACTTTTAATTATTATTACGCAAATATTTTTCATATTCATATTCTCATAAATGAACAAAATCTCATAAATAGTTTAAATAGTATTCGCAAAGTTCGACTATTCCGATCTTGTATTTTCCATGAACCTAAAATGAGCGAAAAATTTCAAAAAAGTAGTTTTGCTTAAAACGAAATTCCAATGAAATTAATTGAAAATTATTAAAAAGAGTTGTGAGTAAGAAATGCGCTAAATCCACGTTGCAATCAGAAATAAGCTAAAATATGCTGTAAAAGATAAAATATGCACTCAAAAAAAGAGATACCGAAAATGAATTTACAATTAATCAAAGAAATTTTAATTTGTCAGACTTAAATTCGTTTTCTCTAAATTTATTTTTTTCTTTTTATAAATTAAATTATTATTTTTATTAGAAGAGAAAAATCTAGAAGCTCGGTAATAATTGAACAGACAAAGAAAAATTAGACTGCGCGGAGTGTTGAACTGACGTCATGATGTTTCGAGACTAACCACAGTCTCGTCATCGAGAGTTGTTTACCGCTAAGACCTCACTGCCACCACTGCAACTTAATTGAATTTAAAATAATTAAAGATGTAGTAAATAAACTCGAAATAAACCAAAGAGTATCAAAAAGTTTTTACAAAATTTTCTAAGTTGTGAAAAATTACAGAAAAATCTTTTTTATTGAAAGTTATTTGATAAAATAAGAAAATATGCATATGAAATATGGAAAAATATGCACTAACAAATTAATGCCAACATTTCTTAAAAATTAAAAATCTCTTTCTTTTAACGCTTTTTGCAAAATTTTCAGTACAAAATCTCCACTCCGTAGCAAATCTCAAACATCCTCAAGGGCAACATGTAATATGTGAATATCCCCTCACTCTCTTATTGGAAAACCTTATATTATGTACATGGTGATCGCTTCCAGGTGAAGCTTTATTCCCATTTCGAAATCAAATAATGGGTGATCCAAGTAGAGATACTTTTTTCAATAGCCTTTTTTTTTGACAGATCACGTGTGCGTCGTGTCATGCTGTCATGTTATTTTTGTTTAGTATTGTTTGGCATTTCATAATGGAAAGACTTACGCCTGAACAACGTTTACAAATCGTTCAACTTTATTACGAAAAATTCACGTTCTGTGAGGAATGTGTTTCGAGGTAAATTTTGTTTAGCGATGAGGCCCATTTCTGGTTCAATGGGTATGTAAACAAATAAAATTGCCGCATTTGGGACGAAGAGCAACCTGAAGAGATTCAAGAACTGCCACTTCATTCAGAAAAAACAACGGTTTGGTGTGGTTTGTGGGCCGGTGGAATCATCGGTGTCATTCGCCAGTTACCAGTCGAAATGCTGGAACGAGTCATCGAAAATTGGACTCTACGGATGGACCATCTGCGACATCTGATAGACATAATCTTCAAAAAATAAATGCCAAAGAATGTTCTTTCAAATGATAATAAACATTCTCCATTAAATTTGAATTTTCTGTGTTTTTTTTTTTCTTTAAAAAAGTAGGGAACCTCGAAATGGATCACCCCTTATAAAATTTCATTACAAAGTCAAAAAGTATAGAGACCTTTAAATAACATCCGATCGCAGCAATTGCTATGGACTTTTACCGGTAAATGAAGAGGGAAATAAATTTAAATTGCAACTTATTCAGGAACCAGTCTAATATTGCATGAGAGAAGTACATTCGATATAAAACACGCTGTTGTTGTACAACATCAGTTACGCGAGCAATTATTTAGTATTAATTACCATATTGAGACTAGATATGTTTTCACATACATGCGCACACATTTACATACATACTTATCTAGATGTATAAATGTTCTCGAAACGACAAAAAAAAAATTTGTAAAAAAAATTATTTTACCTTGAAATAATAACAAAACAAAAAATCATCTCTTCCAAATTTGATATAAAAAAAACCAGATTTTTACAATTCGAAAATGAAAGAGTTTTAATGTTGTTGTCGTTGTTATTATATTTTATTGTTAAATTGTATAAATTAAAAACAACTTTCATAATAAAAGTATTTAGAAATCGATTTGGCAAATATTACATCATATTAAGTATTAATTTTAAAATACAAATACAAGTTTACAAGTTTATTCTAAAAATAGAAAAGTATTATTAAAAAATATTGTTGGCTTTTTTTCGAAATCAAATTATTTTTAAATTTCAAAACGTAATTCGAGAAAGAAAAAAGAGAAGGTTTTTTTATATTGAAATTGTTTGATCGTATCAGCTTCTTAATTAATATTAAACCCGCCACTCGACCTTCCGTTCTGAATCCAAAAAAAAAAAAAAATTCCCTACATTTTTTTTTTCTGCTTTCTAAGAAAACAAATATATATTTATTTTGCTTCAAATCAACCATTTTATAAGTTTTACTAAGTCTGGGGCCATCATCATAAAACCAGATTTTTGTAATAAATACTAAAATTGCATCAGCCTTGAGTTTGTATTTCAATAGCGGTATTCAGTGTTGGGTGCAAATAGTCTTTTCGAAAATGAAAATGCAAAATACGTACATAGTTTTTTTTATAAAATCCAAAAAAAAAAATTGTAAGCAGTTTCAAACAAAAAAAAATCATTTTGAAAATCGGCCTAAGAATGCTGTTCAGGGCGGGCAGGGTATACTTGCCTCCCAGTTTGTACAAAAAAAAGTGCTATGGGATCAACTTGACCTCGATTTTCATAAAAATTTTAATAAGACGACACTGCGGGCAAACCTGTTCACACAGAAATAAATTAATTTGAAACTCGGTTCATAAATGAAGGAATTATACCATAATTATTTGTTTCAGAGTAAAACAACAACTTGACCCTCGATTATCATAAATTCTTCGGGATCCAACTGCCAGCAAACCTTTTCAAACACAAAAAGTAATCGGTCCGTAAATTATAGAACCCAACAGCAAGCAACACATTCTAAAAAAGGGTTTTGAAAATAGCTTCATAACATTAAAAGAAAATATTTCGCTTAAATTGGCAACCTCCTTCCTTCATTTTTTTTTTTTTTTGTTGAAGTCGCTTAAAAAATAGTCCCGAAATTAGAAAGATTCAGTTAATCGAATTGCCTTCAAAACAAAGTGGTAACTAATTTGTTAGCGTCTACTGTATTATAATTTTTGCAATAGATTTTAAAAGAGTGTCACATATTTCGGACTTTTATTTACAGTAGAAGTGCATGCCAACATTTCAGAGTAAAGGGGCGGGCCTTAGGCCCACATTCACAGTTCATAGTTAACAAGGCGAATTCAAACTTGAACTGTCAATAATGGCCTTTATTGAGAAGTTAGGTTAGTTTTCTATATATATTTCTAAAAAGTTTTCCAATAAGAGTGATATGATTTATTTAAAAAAAAAAACACACACACACTTATTGTTAAGGAAAATCAGAGGTTTTTTATTTAATGTGAAGTACAATCGATACAATTAAGTTCTAAATAAAACGTCATTCAAATGGCCTCCACGACTTCTTCCGCAGGAACGAATTTGATGAAGCCAATTTTCGAGCACTTTTTCCACTACATCCAGTCGTATGTCATGAATGGCACATTAAATATTGACTTGTAAAGCTTGAAGAGAGCCTGGTTTATTTCGAAAGACCAACAATGACTTCAAATAACCCCACAAGAAATAGTCTAATGGGGTTAAATCACAACTTCTTTGAGGCCATTCAATATCACAATTTATTGAAATAATCGAATTTCCAAACTTTTCTCGCAATAATTCAATTGTTGCATTTGCTGTGTGGCACGTAGCCCCGTCTTGTTGGAACCAAATGTTGTCAAATGTTTTTGGAACGGATACAAGCTCAAATCCTTTCTCAAAATCCGCCAGGATGTGGTTTGAGACAGTCCCAATTTTTGAGAACATCTTGGAATCGGCAAATTGCGGTCTTCAGCAACACTTGCCTGAACGGCAGCAATATTTGCATTACTTCGAGCGGTTCTTTATCTTATTGGCACTTGAACAAGATGTAAAGAAAATGTACGCTCAAAATTGTCAACAATTCGACGAATAGCGAGCACACTTGGACGATTATTACGACCATTAAATGGCAAAAACCCGAACGAAAAGTTGCAATTGGAGAACGATTATTTTGATAATAAAACTGAATAATTTGTAAACGTTGTTCTTGCGTAGATCTCTTCATGATGAAATTGTAAACACTACTGAACACAATGAAAAACAAATGACAGATAATCCCATATTAAAAATGGCCGAAACGTCACTTCAAAACCATATCATCCCTATTGGGAAACCTTATATAAGAAGAGTGTGTGTTGCATTTGCTTTGACAGTTGGAGGAAAATTTGGCGTCGAATTCCACAGTTATATGGATAAGGCTACCTGCTATGAAATCGCCTTGATAGTTAACTAATAACGATGTCAATGGTTAAACTAATGCGATTAGTTAACTAAAGGCGGCGAAAATGGGCAAAACCTAATTTTACGATAATAATCAGTCGTAGTTCTATTTTTTTTAAATCAAATGATCTTAAATGATGCAAATTTCGAAAAAAATTTTAGGTAGAAAAAGATTTTGTTTTTTTTTATTTTAATTTTTTTTTCCATTTCACTTTCTATATAAAAACAACACAAACACAACACATGGTTTTTTTTTAATGGAAATTTATGCAAATTTTTTTATTATCTTCTTTTATTTTTTCTTTTATTTTTCAACATTCGGTTTCAATGCTTTTTGTATGGTGAGAGAGTGTGTGTGTGGGTGAATGTTTTTACAAAAAAAAAAAAAAAAAAGAGAAATTTAACAAAACTTTGTTTATAAAACTTTCTTTTTCTCTTTGTTTTGCACTTAAAGCCTTGGCTCTCTTCGAACATGTGAATTTGGTTTATGGTACCATTAGTGAGTTTTGTACCACTTCAGGTTGTCCCGATATGACAGGACCGGGCAACAGGTAAGTTTTGTTTGATCTTAAACACATACAAATTTTTTTTGGAAATAAGTTTTTACCTCCTTTCTTTCTTTTTCTTCTCTTTTTTTTTATTTAATCACTAGAACGTACTTATGGTTTGATGAGAAAGGTAAAAAGACCCGTGTTGCGGCTCCTCAATATATCGATTATGTGATGACATTTACACAGAAAACAGTCAGCGATGAATCGATATTTCCTACCAAATATGCCAACGAATTTCCCAGTTCGTTTGAATCGATTGCCCGTAAAATATTACGTTTGCAATTTCATGTGATAGCACATTTGTATGCGGCACATTTTCGTGAAATCGCCCTATTGGGTCTGCATACGCACCTTAATTTAACATTTGCCCATTTGACCGCACTGCACAGGCGTTTCAATTTAATTGATGAAAAGGAGACGGATGTTTTACGTGATTTAGAAGTGGCTTTAAGATTAACAGATGACACAACCGGCGGCAGTATTGCTGGCAGTGCCGGCGGCGGCGGCTGTTCACAAAATGATGCAACCGAAACGAATTCCTCATCTTTGGGGGGCAGTGGTGGTGTAGATTCTTTTAAGGGGAGTTTAATAGACGATGTCAATTCAGTGCAACACAATAATTTAATGGATTGTAATGCGACGGCACAGTCTCCAATATGTACACAGCCCGAGCCCAATCTAAAGTCACAACAGTTTGGTGGCGGCGGCGGTGGTCTTATTGGTGGTATTTTAGGTGATTTAAGTAGTGGCGAATTTGGTGATACTATGCATTATTGTACTTCAGCAGTTCCTGCTTCCTCTACTACTAATAATACCTCCAACCATACCTCCTCTCCCAACACCTGCTCTACGAATAGCACCTGCACGACAGCTGATCAACAGCAACAGCAACAGCAGCAGCAGTCAACAATAGTAGGGGCCGTTACGGCAAATGGTAATAATGTCGCGGGCGCTTTAAATGTTCATCTAAATAATAATCATTTAGCACATCATCCTCATACACATCATCAACATCATCATCATCATCACCATCATCACAACAATGTGCATCATCATAATCATCCATATGCGCAAAATACAGGCCTAATACAGTGCAATGCTAGTAATGCTCCTACAACAACCAATGCTACCACTTCAACAACCACAGCATAGCTGATTTAGATTAAATATAAAAATTTATTATTATTATTATTATTATTAATATTATAATTCTGATAATTATTATTCTTTTGTTGTTATCTCTTTTCCTAAACTACAACAAAAAAAAAACAAACAAAAAACATTAACAACAACATCAACTGCTACAAAAAACCAACAACAACAACAAAACAACAAACAACTTAATAATGGAAAAAACAAAACAAAAACAAAACCTATCTCTCCTTTATTATAACAAATTAAATCAAAACAAAAAAAGTAAGAAAAAACAAACAACAAAACATGAAATATAGTTTTAAACCAAGTTAAGAAATAAAGAAAGAATGAAAGAAAGAAAGAAAGATAAATGTTAATTATAAAAAAAAAAATTAAAACAAAAAAAAAAAAGAATTATTAAAGAAAAATGTTTTATTAGTTGTTATTGAAAACAGAACGATGATAAATAAAAATTATAAATAAAACAAATAAAATTTAAATAAAAATTAAAACAACAAAAGTATTGGAAAAATTTTTAATTTTATTAAACGGACATTATAATTTTCAATTGTATTTTCAAGCAAGAAAAAAAAAACGTAGGGGCAACTAACCCAGCACCTGACAAACATCCCCTCTCCCTCTTAAATTAATCTAAATTTTAACTACTTGCCTTTTTGACAAGATTTAAACAATTTTTTTCAAAGATGCTTTTAAAATTAAATGTGAAAAATACAAGTCTGTCTAAAATGAAAACTACTTTTCATATCGATTTTATTTTCGATTTTGTTCTATGATTGTTCGAAAAAAAAATACATAATTTTGATACAAAGTATATTTATACAAACAAGTACATACATACATGTAAGAGCACAGCTGATCGTGTTTTTTTTATACATATTTTCATTGACTTCTCAAAATTTTTTTCATTTTCTTTCTACACAATTTTCTTTAAATTCTGCTGAGCAGAACTGTAAAAGAATGATTAAAATTTTCTTTTTAATTCAAAATGATTTACAAAAAGTTTAATTGATTAATTTTACACAAAATGTGAATTTAATTAAAACACGAATGCATTCCTCATGAATTAAAAATTCTCGTATGCATTCACATCACTAAAAAGATTTTATTGGTGATTTAAAGAAAAGCAGTTTTTGTGATCACTGTTTTCACTAGAATTAGGATCATTAATAAAAAAAACTCTTGAATGTTTTAAAAAAAAAAAAAAAAATTCAAAAGAGTTTATGATTCGTAGATTCTTTCAAAAAGAAATCATTCCTTTACAGCTCTGCTACTGAGCTATTTTTAAATTTTGAGTGAATTTATTGGCGATTTAAAGAAAAGCAATTTTTGAATTCACTGTTTTCACTAGAATTAGGATAATTAATAAAAAACTCTTGAATGTTTTAAAAAAAAAAATTCAAAAGAGTTTATGATTCGTAGATTCTTTCTTTTGACAATTGTAAATTTATTTTACACAAAGAAAAAGCCGGTTGTTTTTTTTTTTTTTTATTTTTTATGTTGTTGCCGAGATGCATGTATATACTTGATATTGATATATTTTGATTTGATTCTTTCGAACATTTCAAAACAAGCTTTGATTGGTTTTCGAATTAAAAAAATTTAATATATGTTTTTTTTTTTTGGGTTTTCAATAAATTTCTTTCAAATGTAATGAATATTCAGTCTTATCATGCGGTTTGGGGGTTTTGCGACTGAGCCCAATATTAGCAAAACCAACTAACGACACAATTGACCGTATTCTAGATCTGAATAATATCTTTTTAATGTTCATAGAGAAATTAACATAAACAAGCTCTTCTAAAAAATAGTCAACTACAATTATTCATTATAAGCAACAGGTAGACATGTAGTAGTAGCAACTTAAAATGCTAAAAGCTCTAAAAATATTAAAGTCGCAATATATTCTTCACTTCTGTGAATAAATATTTTTAATTTGGTATAAATTTGTGTAAAATCTGTTAAATAATGTGCCCATAAAGTCCTTCACAAAAAAAATCGCTTTGTCTATAAATATTATAGACCGATAATACTGCATTTTGCTTTCATCTAGTACGTAGGCGTAGTCGAAAATAGCTTTTGCTAGAATACATTATTCGTGAAAATAATAAATAAATATTCTAAAGTTTTCCAAGATATTTGCCAGATCAGTATCACTTAAATTATTTGACAAAAAGTATTGGATTTGAATTGCATACATGGTCGAGGCATAATATGACACAAGAGCAAAAATAAAAGGAAAGAAATCGAAACAGCAAAAACTAAGTAAAATCTGTGAAATAAAATGGCTTTTCCCATTTAATATCATGGAGAATTCTCAAATGAAAAAGTCCATATCGGCCTTTCTGGGGGGAAAAACCATACCTGCTACGGCAACACTGTATGTTGTTGTTTTTTGCCAACAAATTTTGCTTAATTTACAATTGCACGTAAAATACAAAAAGACAGATCACCAACAAAAATAATAAAAAAAACTTCAAATTATTTCTGGAAAAAAAAAAAACAATGCCTACTTTTAGGATGCATAAAATATTTGAATTGCCCAAAATATCCTTAATGTTTTAGATCATCCAAAAGATATTTGCTTGAAAATTTTTGCAATTTAAGAAGAAACAAGTTTTTGGGTGACATAATAGTGTTGCCATACTAGGAAAAATGCAAAGAGACCTTGTTTGTATTTTGGGAATTTGCAATTGGAAAAAAGGATTTACAAGGACATAAAAAAGGCTTTATGGCACTTGCTTAGTAAATTGATTAAATTAATAAAGATAATTTATATGAAACTTTGTGCGTATAAGTCTGGGTTCACACGTGAATGTTTTCTTTCATGAAAGGATTAGTTTGTTGGTGTTGAGAGCTACCCGACACCATTCTTCTCTCCCCTCTCACCACCAACTACCACTTTCATGAAAGAAAACTTTTTCACGTGTTAACGCAGACTAATTAATCGACAAAAAAACGTTGAAATTTGAAAAATTAATTTTATTGCATTTTTTTACTTGAAAATATTTGGAAATTTAATTGCGGATGGTTTTTTTTACTAAAAAAGTTTTTAATAAAATTAAAATTGAAGAATTCCTTGATATGTTGTTTGCAACAAAGATTGCACAACAACTCCGTTGCCCGTGTAGTAATAATAAAAAACATACTACATACTTGTATACTTTTAGGAGCGTCAGTAAAAAACAGCTTGATATGAATATAAAAAACTTTATAAAATTAAATTCGAAAGAAAACAAATACCCGCAATCCGAAAACTGACTTAAGCAAAAACGATCGAAATTGAAAGATATATTTTTGGAAATTTTAATTAGATATAGAAAATTCAAATTAGATTGCGAAAAAGTGATCTTAACTTAGAACTTTCGAACTTAATTTCGAAGTTTTTTAATTACCTAAATCGAAAATACGAAACTTCAGGCTCAGTACTACAGCTCTAAATAAATATTTTTGATATTTAGTGTGAAAAACCTACTTTCCTAGGAATATTGAAAAAATTTTTACTTTTGTTTGGCTCGAAAATTACAAGAATTTTTATTTTCTTGTGTATGTATTTCAATCTTGCATATTGTTATTTTATCGTTGTCGTTATAGAAAAGAAACATACTCGTACATATAAATTCACATGAAATTCCGAATATCTGTGACTTTTTTAAAGTTGGCTCACGATTGGTGTATAACTACATACACCCAATTCTCTTTTTACACGATAGATACGTTCCCAATAAATTCGTGTAAAAAAAATTCGTGTAAAAAAAGATACTAGCCAAAGATGAAAATAGTAGATTGGTTCCAGACCTAAAAAATAACGTAAAAGTATAATAAATTAATAATAATTAATATTACATAAATAATATTACAGGTGATTTATATGACATTGTGACCGGGCTACCAATATACAATAGTTAAGAAATAGTTATAATTAAACACAATTCTGATTTTCAATTAATAATGCAGCGATTTGGAAATTATTTAAAACTTACCTGTTATTGAGTTGATAAATTTGTACGAGCACTAACTTTACAGCAATTAAACGTCTTTGTAGAATATTTAAAATCGTGTTAAAACAAAACAATTCGTGTAAAAAGAGAAAAATGTTAACTTTTTAACTCGTGTTAAATGAAAATTCGTGTAAAAATAATTCGTGTAAAAAGAGAATTAGGTGTACTTATAAACTAAAGAAAAAATGCATTTCATGTTAATTTAGACGTAAGAAAACAACAACAGCAAATACCTTTTTATTTTGGTTTAATTAAATGAACAAAATGCCCAAAAAAAACAACCCAATAACTAGAGTTTTTCTTTTAAAGAAAATATAATAAATTATTGATTGTCGTCCAAATTAAAACTTGAAAACTTGTGTATGTTAAATAAAACTAAATCTTAATTTCAAGAATTAAAGTTTAATTAAAAAAAATATATATAAAACAAAAAAAACGTTAAATAGTTGTTCACAAGCAACCGGTGCCCTTTAAAACTCTAAAACATTAACCAAATCCTGTACGCAAAAATCCCTTTCTAAAGTAAAAAAAAAAAACAAACACAAAAGTAGTCTGATTATAACTAAAAAATATAATTATATAAATGAAAAATCTTTGAATTTGTGAAATCAAATTAAAAAGAAGAAAATCTTTTAAAAGCACTTGAAAATTAAACAAACAAAGAAAAAGGATAATAAAAACCACACTATTCTATTACAAGCATCATGAACAAGTTCTTTTCATTTCTTATTACAGCAGAAAGGCATAGCTGGCTCGCTCACACCTAAATATTAAAGCTATTCAAAATTTTTTTTAGCAAAATATTTAAAAATTATTTAATTGTACGAGAAATGGTGCATTAAAAGTATTAAATTTAGTGGTAATTCAATAAATTTGCATTAACATTGATTTCGTTTTAATGTGAAAGTATAGTCAGTGTGCATTAGGTCAAGTAATGATGCAATTGTCCCAGGTCTGGGATGTAAAGGGTGTCTCAGTTTAAATGCACCACTTTTTAACTTCCCAGCAAAATAAAATTGAATGGGTTCTAAATGAAGTGATTTTTCATGACTTCTTAAGAATGTATTTTTTATAATGCGTTTTTAACGCATTCATAGATTTCAATATAATTGTCATTGTCGAACTCCTGAAAAACCCATTCATTTCTGCAATTGTTTCATATGAAAAATATCAGTCACGTATTAAAACTGATTTATTTTACCAATGAAAAGCCGTATCTAAATCATTGTTTAGTTCATGCGTTCTGAAGTATTGCTTTTTAATTAAATTGGTGCATAAACACATGATGTCCAATGTCACGCCTGTGTTAAAATCATGCATGTCATTCAAACACATGATTAAACTACTTTCTTGTCACGTAAGATTTTGCTGGGTTGTAATCATTTTAAGTGTGAGTTTTAGTTTTACTGTTACTAATATTTTTGTTTATAGATTTGTTTATTTTCCTTCGCCCTCTATTTATGTCCCTTTTTAATGTACATTTTAACGATAAGTACCCAGCGGGAAAAGGTAATGAATAGTAAACGAGAGAGTCATGTACAGCATTTATAATTTTTCATTCCAGAATTCATTATTGTTAACACAGAACATGTCCTAGGAAAGTAATGAATTCGTTTAATGTGTACGGCGAATAAATCTTCTTTTTAACAATTTAGAAGGAAAATGCGAACACTTGCGCACAAGGAAAAACAATATATTCCTTCATCGTAAGAACTGGTAATATACGTGGTAATTTTTTTGTGTGATCAAAATACCTTCTCGTTTCCAAAGGATTGCATTATTTTGCCTTGGAAAATAATTCATCATATATTCCATTACATATGTAATCCATGACCATTTTTCCCGCTGGGTAGTTCTTATGAAAACTGATGCAATCCTTTCTCACCTAACACTGTTAACAGTTCTGTATTTTTCTATGGTCGCGTTAATAAGGCGTAACTGTTGTGCAACCGTTGAGTGTTTGTCTTAGAAACGCGTAGTTGAGCAGTTCCGCTCAGCTCAACAGTTGAGTATTGGCGGCCATTTCTTTCATCATAACTAAACTCAACATGTTGTACTCAGCCTCAACAGCTGATCCAAGAGAATTGAGGCGTTTATATCCGAATTCAACGCCGCTTTGTTAGGTGGCGGCTGCAAACTAAACTGTTCAATTTAACATGACAAGTGTGATAAATAACAAAAAAAAGAAATGCAATTAAAATAATAATAATTTCACAAAATACGTGTTTATTATAGTGTTTTGTTATATTTATAGCACACACTTAATTCACTATAACGTTAAATGATTTTTGAACACGGTGGCGTCTCAGCGTTGAGTTAGAAATGCTATCAGCCTTCTCATTTTATTGCAGTGTTTCTTGTCTTGTTGTGCAAATTCAATAAATTTTAAATACAATTTTAAAATAAAATAAAAATGGAAATTCGGTGGGCTGCTGACTATTGCATTGTATTACTATCCATACTTTTCAGCTAAATTATTAAATTTTGTTAATTTAAATTACATATTTCTTTTGCGTCTCTTTTATTTCTATTCAATTGTTTACATTTATCAGCTGTTCATTTTGTAGTTTTCATCAAGGTGTTTCTAAGACGAGCTCAACAGTTGCCAACAGTTGAGCTCAACAGTTACGCCTTATGAACGCGACCTATGACAATGCAATGCAATGTACTAAATGGCTGGCAACATTTTATACACGAAATAATATACTTCTGGCATCTTCGTGTTACATATGGATGATGTCTATGCTATTTTTGTTGTATTTACCCTTCACATCGGCCAACTTGCTGTATTCTGTTTATTTAGCGATTATAACTTGCCAATAGATGGCGTGGTAACAAATATTAGTGTGAGTTTAGCACTTAAAAATCGTACATACTTTATCGCACTTGATCAACAAGAGCGTATTAACTAGAGTTGTCAACCGATTAAGAATAATTCGATTAATCGATCAAACAAAACGAAACTCTTGTTCGAATAATTTTAAAATGCCGATTTTCGAATAACGAATAAATCGATTAATTAATGTCAATTAATCGAACAACTTTTTTTAGTTTAAAATGCATACGTCAAAAATATTTAAATTTGTTTGTATGATATGAAACAAAGCGAGTACTTTATATCAACCAAATACATATTATTTTGGATGTTTGCAGTTGCTGTCGAACTGCGCATACCTACATAGTAGTCGTGCTATGTTTTGAATGAAACGTTAAAAAATTTTCAAGAATGGGGTTTTTTCACTCTCAGGTGAATAAATTAGAAATACACTAAAGCCAAAAAAATTGAGCTCGTTTTGGAAGTATTTTGCCAAGAACAAAATGAAAAAACAAAACAAAGTCACATGTAACAAGTGTCCTAAAGTATACAAAATTGTTGGATCAACAACAAAAAAATTAATAATTCTTTTGCAACAGATTTACGAAAACGTATTAAAATAAGAATAAATGAGGGATGTATAAAATTTTTAAATACGTTAATAATATTTTTTAAATTCTGGAAATTTTCCGAGCAATGAAAGTTTTTTTAAAATATTCTTAAAAAAGTGAAACTAAAGAATAAATTATACTCCAGATTATTTTATGTTGAAAGTAACCACAATAATTCAGATGAAAGTAATGATAAAGAAGATGTTAATAGTAATGAAATTAACAATCTTTTATACGAATTAAATAATTATATTAAAAGTATTCAAAATTCAAAATATAAAAACACTTCAGCGATATATTAGACGATGTGGTATATTTGAAAAAATGTAAAAAAGAACAGAAATATTAGATAAACTATTTTATGCTCTTCTCACAATATCACCTACCTCGAAAATTAGCGAAACAGTTTTTTCAAAATTTAATTTAATAAAAACCGAAACCAAATATCGTTCGAAAGCTAAAAAATTTAATCAACTTTTATTTGTAAAAGATTATTTCTTAAGAACATTGGTTGGGTTGGTTGTCTGATTTAACAAAAAAAATCTTTATTTGATATTTTTTGACTGAATGAAGCATGTTTATTTGAATTAATAGTTTTATGTATTTTTTTGTTAATAAAAATATTAACTATTTTAGTTTTAAGTTTTTTGTATGAAATGTTAATTTTTTGTCAATAAATTTTTTAAATAATTTTTTATTCGTTGTTCTCATGAATTAATCGAAAAATTTTTCAGCTTTAATCGTTTGATCGAACGAACAAAATCAATTATTTGAATTATTCGAACAAAGTTGAAAGGCGAATAATTGACAACTCTAGTATTAACTAAAAATTTTTAAAATATCGTTTTTTGCAAGAAATCGATGAACAGTGGTCATATCTAACCACTGTAAAAATTTTACACCATTTTCTCCACTCTTTCTCCCCAAAAAAATACAGTTGTATCTCTCTTTGTGATAGAAGAATAGTATAAAAAAAAAAGTTTTTTGCCTCTACTGAAAATTTTAAAATTTTGCGTTAATACCCTCTTGTTGATCAAGTGCGATATGTGTGTGTTAAGTCAGTTTGTTGTTGCTTTCTACACTTGTCATTCAGTAGTAACAGTTAATCCTGTAACCACGTGTCTCGAATAGCAATAAATAAATCTTAGTTCGACGAATAGGAAGTATTGTGGTATGTTGGGTGATGTGCGGCCTGTAGAAGGGATCAAAATGGATTTTCTCATCCGGCTAAAATTATAAATGTGAAAGTTTGTATGTACATACATACATATGTTTGTTCCATTATAAGTATGTAACTCGAAAACCACTTAATGAATTTGGATGAAATTTAATAGACCAGATAGAGCTCTACGACTTTATTTTAGCTAAAAATCCACAAAATAGGGATTTTGGCGGCCATTTCTGGCATTTTTCATAAGACTATAATATTCTGTGTTAAAATTTAGACCGAAATCAATCAATCGAAGCAATCAATTTTAATACAGAAATCATTATTTCATACCAAATATTAGAGCTCTACGACTTTATTTTAGCTAAAAATCCACAAAATATTGACTTTGGCCATTTCTGCCATTTTTCATAAGTCGTGTTAAAATTTAGACCGAAAAATATTTTTTTGGTTTTTCTATTCTTTTGCAAAGGCAATCGATTTTAGTATAGAAATCATTATTTCATACCAAATATTACAAATTTTCAGTTGCCTGCTGGCAACGCAACTGAAGTTAGGTTGCTATCCATAATCGAGCCATAAGAAAAAAAAAAAGAAACCCCCATTAAAAATAAAGAAAAAAATATAAAATACAAAAGGTCAGTCTTCCAACCCGGAGTAACCGGGTTAATTTATTTTTTGAGTGCTGAAATGATAATAAACTGGCACTTTTGTACTTATGGTACTTTTTCATCGTGGTGCCATTTTACTTATGGTATCTTTTCTCTTAAAAAATTGTCTTATTAAATTGCATGAAATTTGGTAGACGGGATAAGCATGTGATTCAGATTAAAATATTTTTCTTTTTAATTTGTTAACTATTTTTTTCCATTAAATATAACATAGAGTATACTGTCTGGCACTTTTTCCATTTGGTACTTTTTACTTTTTCACACTGTAGCGTGAATAAAGTCACGCGGTAGAAGCTACTGATATAATAACTAAAAGGTAGTGCATTCTTTTAATTTTTTGTGTAAATCTCGATCTGAAAAGAATAAGAATTTTGAAATTTGCTTTAAAATTGTGCTGCCGTATCAGTTAAATATATTTCTAAAACTGTAAGCAGCTAAAAAAATCGCCAAAAAAAAAAAACAAAAATTCGCCAAAAATTTCTAAATTTTTTTGCTATTACAAAGCACAATACATATTGGACAAAAGTTTCTAAAAAGGACGGAAAGCTAGAAACATTAAAAAGTAACGCCTGCCGTTAAAAAATCTGTAAAAATCGTGAAAATTGCATACATTCGCAAAAACTTGGAAAAATACTTCTCCTAACCTGCTCTACGGTATTTCAAATCCATTAAATAAAAAATTATAACTTTTTTTCTTTTGTTAAAAATATTCATTTAATTCACAAAACAATCTGACGTTTTTAGATTGCAAATTTTTAAATTAAAAACATTATATGTATGTATGTATGTAAGTTTTTAAAAGAAAATATTATGAATTAAAAAAAAAACGCACATACACAGAAGACATATACATTTTTAGAACAAATTTAAAGGAATACATCATTTAAAAAAAGTACTTAAAACAAGTGAAATCATAACATAATTCTCGAGTTTTTTTTTTTGTAACATTAAAGATTTTTTAGTTTTCTATAAATTACTTATTTTATTAATATTAAAGTTTATTATTATTATTATTTATAGTTTAATATCACATCGACTTTGTTTTTGTTTGTATTTCTATGAATTATTTATCATCAGTTAAGTTTTTGAGTATGATCTCGGCTACAAATAAAAATAAATACATGATAGCTTTTTGTTTTTGTTTTTCTTAATATCTACTACATAATTAATTTGTTGTGGTGTGGAGTTTTATAGTGTTTACTTTTTTTTCTTTAGGTATTTTATACTAAAACTTATAATTTCTATGTTTACAAAATCTTGTTAATACTGACTTAGGGCCGTTAACAGTGAAAATATATATTAATCAGATAGACAGTAGGAAATCATTAACACAAATTTCTTTCAAGTTAAATTTAAGTAGAGTTTTTAACTGAAACTAAACAATTGAAATAAATTTTTAGGTTATGCTGAAAACATTTAAGTTTAATTAATGAAACGAAATTTTTGATTATCACATTCGCATCATAATCACTCGGAACAAAGAAACTCAATCGAATCGTTACCTTATTGAAAATTTATTTTTAAACTTTTAATTAAAATTCAAGTTCAGGCAAACTGAGTGTTGGGTAAACTTTGGAATAAATTTAACATAACCTTACTTTGTGTTAATGAGTGTAAATTAAGAGTTTTTCTTTTTAGATATTTTATGGAAAAGTTATTTTTTTTTTGTTTGTTTATTTTGTTAATGAAAAGAAAAAGAAAGCAGAAAAAAAAGCATGAAAAGAAAATGTTGAAATAATCCATTTGAAACTTGCTGTTTCTTTATTATTGCCGTTTCTCTTTGATTTGTGTGCTTATGGAACTAAAAGAGTTTTGGTTTTTGGTTTTTTTAAGGCAAAAGAAAAAAAATAAAATTACAATAGAGAAACTTAATATAGAATTAGAAATAGAATGTATTAAATTTTCAAAAAAAAAAAAAAAAAACATTTTCTTTAACTTTTTTTTACTCTCTAATTTGTTTATTACTTATTTGCATGACTTTGTTAGACAAAGAAATTTTGTTAGTTTAGCTTTTATAAACTTTATTTTTCTTTTGCCAAAGAAAATTCAGTCAATTTGTTTTTTTTTTTTTTTTGTTAATACTTTTGCTAGAATTTTAATTTTTGGTGTAATAATTTGTTAGTTTAAAGTTGCCTACAACTGTGCAGCTGTTCAAGTTTGTGTATTTATAATATAAAAATAATAATAAAGTATAGTGTTAAAAGTATAGTTTTATGTATATAGTTTGTTTGTTTTTTTTTTTTTTTGTTATTAACGTGGGGTTTTTCCAAAGAACTATTTTGCAATTTGTAGTTTTTGCTTGTTTGCTTCTTTTTCAGTTCTCATAAAATAAAGAATGTAAACGAAATATTTTATTCATCTCAATACAGATTTGTATACAAGTACGAGTATGTATGTATGTATGTTTCTTAATAGAGTTGTCTTTTTTTTTATCATTTGAGTTGAGGCGTTTTTATTACGAAAATTTTTCCTTTTTTTCTTCATCTTAATGTATCATCCAAAGAGAGAAGGAAGAAATCTGCAAGTGATTGTAAGATTGAAAATATGGTCCAAAGATTTCCCAGTATTATAAGATTAGTATTTTGTTGTGTATGACATTGTCACAAAAGTTTAAGTAGATGTGATGACTAAAGAACAGAGATAATATAGCAGAGAGGAAGAAAAAATGTTTGAATATAAGAAAGCCTTCAGTGTTGTTCAACGTGATTATTATCTTGTTCTTATGCTTCGAAAACTTATTCATTTTCATTTTAATCGGAGGGGTTAACTATTTTGTTATCATTAATAATATTATGTAGTTTTTATTTGCATTTTAATATTATTAAACACAATTGACAAAATGCCTCTTTTTCCAGCTCATCTTATTTATATTCGACTCTTTTTTTGTTTTTCTTTTTTTTTTTTTTGCTATCTACACTTTATTATATTATTTGATTTGGTTTTAAATTTTTCTTTGTGATTTTTTAGATTACTTTTTTAATGATTTCTGATTTTAGTTTTCTTCATTTTCATTTGTACATTTTAGGTGGTTTTTTTTTTGTTATTACGTTGTTTGTTGTGTTTTTTTTTTTTGTTTTCTTTATTTCCATTCATAATGAAAACAAGAAAATCCTATTCACAGGCGTAAAGTTTATGTTTATTTAATGTAAAATGTGGACTTATTAATATTGTACTGCTGCGGGTAAGATTTCTGTAAAATAAAAGAGCATGATATAATAAAAGATATGTATGTACGTTTTAGATAAGGATATCTAAATGAAACAAAATTATTTAATGTTTATAAAACAGTTGTTGTTTATTATTTACTTACTTGAGAAATTGTGGCAATAAAGAAGTCCAGCCACCTTTGTCTTGTTTTAAGGTTAAATATAATTCGAATGTTGAAACTGTATTCGGATCAACTTTAAAGGAAGCAATGCGTCTGTTAAAAAAATTAATAAATATTTCATTAAATTGTATTTTAATTTCTTAACATGTTAAAGCAATTTCTATTTAAGAATACATAGTTTAAAGTGTTTCGAAAATAGCTGTGAGATTTAATAAAAAGAATCTACCCTATTTCCGAAAACTATTTTGGGATAAAACTAATTTAAAACCTGTAATTCTTTATGAGTTTTCCCTATAGTTTACAATATTATTATTTATAATCTATATATATAAAATACAAAAAATGTTTGTACCCATGTTCGCTATAGACTCGGAAACTATCCAACCGATTTGACCCAAACTGGTGTCATTCAAAAGGGAATTTATAGAGGATGGTTTTAGGCTTTTAATATTTCAAGTGGGCGTAGCCCCTCCCACATAAATTGAATAACATCATATATCTTGACTATTGTGATAGCAAGAGTTTTGAAACATTGCAATAGTTCATATGTTACTAATGTGAGTAATCAGGACAAAAATGGGCGTTATCGGACAAGTGGACGTGGCAGCTCCCATATAACCCAAAAATTGAAATCGCCATATTTTGGGCATTTTTTGACCTACGCCGATGGTATTTGGTACATATAGTATTGACATAATTAGGAATACGTACTAGGAGAAAAGTGAGTGGGACCACGTCCCTTTATAGGAAAATAAAAAATCTTAATATAGTCTTAACTATTCGACCGATGGTCATTAAATTTTCACAATAGGATATATAAATACTTTTAATTTTATTTTATAACGAGGGGGGTAGCGAAGTACACCGGGATCAGCTAGTTACATATATAGTTATAGTATAAACAACGACCGACACAATCGACCGTATTCTAGATAACTACAATTATTTTACGCTTATAGGTATTTGCATGAATTCGAACAGAATCAGAACACTTTAATGCAAAAATAAAATAAATTCTATCGAGCTAAATTAATTTAATTATCTTTTATCATATAATTCTGTGGCATCTTTTAATTAAATTTTATATATAAAATTATAATGGTCCGACATTGGAATTAATTCAGACCAATTAGGTAAAATATAAAAACTGCTCAATTTACAGAAAAACTCATTAAAAAAAAATTGAAAACTTTTCAATGTGCGGTTTTCATAATACAAACACTTGAGTTGAGTACAAAATTTGTATGAAAAAAATTCAGTTTTTTGAGTGATTTCCATACAAAATTTTTACTCAAGTCACATGTTCGTATTGTGGAAATGGCATCTAATACTTGGAAAAAAATGCAAAATACACATAAATCAGCATATTTGGCAATGATGATGTTTTACTTGTTTTTTTTAATATTTTTTTTTTATAGAAAGGTCGTATCTCGTTGTTTTTCAAATTCGTTTTTTTTATTGTTCTGGTAGACAAAACTTAAATACACCTCCCTTAAGAAATTCAGTTTCCTAAGTTTAACAGTAATTAAAAAAAGCCCTCTCATTTCATATGAAAAAAAAATAACAAAATAAAACAGAATTGAATTTGTTGGCTGTTTTAATAAAAATCTGCTTTTTTTAATTTTTTCAGATTTTATTGAGTTTTCTCCGTCTCCAATAAAATAGCTATAAGTTGAGGTACGACCTTTCTATATTAAGCCATCGATATGTATGGGTGAGTAAAACGTGTGTGTTTTTATGTGGGGCATGCTGTGACTTTTGATGGGTATTTTTTTTTGGAAAATTTACCTGACATTGCCTGTCTCATCTTCAAAATCAATATAAATAGCACAACCTCTTACACCACACGGTTCCCTCTCAGACGTTTTTATCATATCGGCTGCTATACGAGGTGTTAAGTCCCATGGCAAGGAAACTTCAGTACATGACAAATGACGACTTTTAGCAGCACGTAGCTCTGTTTGTAAAAGCTGCGAAAGTTCTTTAACAGCAGTTACATCTTCATTGTCACTACGCGAAATGCCAAAATTTTCTGTGGCCTCAGTAGGTGTTGACAAATTCGAAGAGACCGGTGATGGGGTCAAAGGTAAAATCGGTATGCCGATGATTGGGGAATGATATGATGTGTGATTCGATACTTCTGTCATGGTGATAATGGTGTCAACTTTTGTTGTATTGGGAGTACAATACAGAAGATTATTGTTATAAGTATAAAGAGGGCTGCCTGATGTTTCAATACCATCTTTTGGTGATACAGATGGTGCAGTTGCCGTTTCCATGACAACTGTAGCTTTGCTGCTGCTGGGTGTCAGATTGACTCGAAGGTGTATGAACGAAAGCGGAATTATGTTGTTGGCGTATGCCATCAACAACGTCAAAGTGTTCTATTGGCCTATAGAGATGGTTGTACACAGCTGTGGTAGTTGATGATGGTGTTGTAGGATCTGCTTGCTGATTTGTTGGCGATGGTGGTATTTCTGACGCTGGTGGTGTAAGCGAATTCGTCCAGTCTGTTAAAGAACAAGAAAAATACAAACATATGTACGTACACTCACATGGAAATATGTATGTCAGTATCTATTTACACACAGGAACACACATGCAATATAATAAGTTATTATCTATGAATGTTGGTATACGGATTATATTGATTTTAATATCCATTTCATGTCCTTGGGCACATACTTATGCATGTATTACTACAACTTAATTCTTTAGCATTTTTAACCCACACGTGTTTCCAAGGTCACGGTACAATAATAACAGGTACACGCATCCATGCAACTCTGCGTTTCTCTGCCTTTTTATTCTGCTGACTGCGGCTTTATTCTGGTGACTTGTCAAAAAGTCAACACACAAACATGTATGTTTTTAAAGCCAAAACATCAACAGTTCACGCAAGATGTCAAAATATAGCGTTCAAACAGACACACAAACTGAAACCATCTGACGAGCAAATCTGCTGATGCGTGTACCCAAGGCAAATTCTTAACAAGGAAAGGGTTGGGGGGGGTGGGGTATAAAATCTTTGAAAACAGCGTTACGTAATATGTGCACAGCCCCTTATGCATGAAAAAAGTAGATCAGCTGTGTTTTCAACTTCACCTGTTATGAATTCGCCATGCGTGTACCTGTTATTATTGTACCATGTCCAAGGTTTTACACAGCAGTTCTTCCAAACAATGTCAATTCCGGTAATGTCAGCTGATTTTGAGAGTTTAAAGGTTTTAATTAATTGTTCTTATTCGGGATTTGCAAATATGTGGGAATGGGGAAGTAAATTGACCAAGTGGTATTTGCTTAACAGGAGCTGTTGTTAAACAGCTGACCTAGTTTCTTCGTACATAGTGGAGTACGAAATGTCAAAATTTGTATATGCATGCATAGGGCGTGACGAATAGGGGCTAATATGTCAAATGTTGATGTACCGTTGTGTTTGTTGTACAATTAACACCACCTGGAAATTAGCTTTTGAGAAAAATATGGAATTTTTTTATGCATCCCAGGTGCTACCATATTATTAACACAATTTAATAAGAACAAATAAATATGAATTATAAAAAGAAGTTGCTTTTAAATAGAACTTAAATTTATTTCAAAATCAACGGAATTAGTATTTATATATAAAAAGTTATATAAAAATAACGTAACGAGATAATATACAGATTCTTGACGATTTTAACAACTATTTTTTTTAAAGTTTGGCAGCCCTTGACCTTGTATGCAGTCAATCTATAAAAGTTTATGTCCTCGAGGGTAGTTCGTGCGCAAAATAAAGCAAGTTCAAGAAAACAGTGTGAAAAAATTTATTATTCTTATTTGTGAGCCGGGTTGTTTCAAAATTGTATAAAACAAGATTAGGATTTAACATATATAGTCGTTTTAAGTGTAGTTTTTATATTATGTACTAGAGGGGCCACCTTAGTACGAACTTGCTTCTACATACATACATATGTATGTATGTATGTGTGTATATTCCAACTATGCTAACTAGTAAGTACGTTGAATTATTTATTTCATCATGATTAGTAGTTTACTAAAGTTTTTTAATTTATATAAAAACAAGACTTCTATGACTTCTTATCATTAAAAGTGATAAATGTGTAAAAATAGTGATTCTTAAGAATATTTTATGGTTATGAAAAAAATTGTTAGTGAATAATATTCCGAAATGTGTTACGCTACGACTGGATACCGCGGACCCATTTAGAAAACGATGGCATGCAGTTGAAGTGCCTGCTCACAAAAACAAGTAAGTAAATTACTTAAAATATGTTAAACTTTGTATTATATCAAGTACATTTTAATATTTTGTGAATGCGTTAGGTAGCGAATTGCTGCTACATATTTTTGGCACAGTGTTGAATCTTAGGGGCTGTCCACTTATTATCACAAACTTGATAGGTATTTTATTCTGTGCTTATGTAACGCTCCACAAGGGGGGGGGGAAGGATGCTGTTGAAGGTTTGTTACGGATTGGAAATATAGCACGAAAAAGATGATAAAATGCGTATAAAATCTCTGAAATCTGTGTTTGGTAATATGTGCACATCCCCTTATTGCATCGCAAATATGTATGTACATACCCTGTCGGAAACTGATTTAACCTTAAAATAACTTGAAAGTATGGAATTAACTGGGAAGTAGTCAGTTTGACTTTGCATTACTTTTGTAGCTAACTTAGTTGGAAGTCAAAAAGTAGTTAGTATATATACATATGTACATATATAAAAAAAATATTTTTCATATTTATTTTATTTTCTCAATACTATATTCAGTAGTTTATAGTAATATTGCAATAATAAATTTGTCTTCAAATTTTATTTTTTCACCGATGCTGTGCTGGGACTTGAAGCACAGTCAACGCGCATACCACTCAGCTAAGGTACCATTTAAATATTGACAGCAAGAAGTTAGCAAATACTTGAAATAATTTTAAGAGTTCCTAAATGAGTACATTTGATGGCGCTCACCATATCCTATTATAAATGAGATTATACCTATATATAGGTACTCAACCTAATAATCGATTTTGGTTACGTTCTACATTGCATTGTGGTTAGATTTATAGTTAGTCTAAAAAAATCAATTTAAAAGTTGGCTTTTCTTCTAGTTAGCTACTCATTTGACGACAGGGTATGTACATACATACATACTTATACGCATACATATAAGTTTATAACATTGTGTGGGAGGGGTCAATTTTTACTCCGATTTTCCAAAAACTTGTGGGACCCAACTGCCCTTTGAAACAAAAACAAATCCTATGTATTTAAAAATCGGTTCATAAATTATGGAATTCAAATTCATTCCATTTAAAAAAATAAAATATTAAAATAAATTATAAATAGTGGGGTGTAAACTACAACTCCATGCGAGTATCAACAGTTTAATGCAGTACCATGATCTAATAATCAGGTCTGCGCAAGAAGGAATATGGTTTTTTGTAGGGTTGTGTTTTGACCGTTAAATAATCTGCAAAAATATGGTAAGTTAATTCGGTCTTGTCAAAAGTTGTTTATATTTTTGGTCGCCATCATGAATATTTTTGTTTACGTTATGCTTTTTGTTTTTGCATAACCAATAAATACATACAAAACAACTTTTGTTTTGTTTTGTATACAGCTTTGTTTTGACAATTTTGAATGAATTTTACACAAACAAAATGCATGACGTTTTTTATTGTTGTATTCTTACGCGCACCTTATTATTCCACCATGATGCAGTACTTTCAGATTCCGTTTATTTTTGTACTTTTATTTGACTCTAATCCATGGCCGAACAATAGTTAGGCCATGCTCTAATCAATCTTTTATAAAACTTTTTTAAAAATAAAGCTCTCATTAAGCTATTTACTTATGACAAAATAATTATTGGGTGCCCCTAAAAGTATGCACATATTTTTAGGCTTAACTATTCACCTACTTACATACACATGCACATAATTTGTGTGAAGTTAATTAAAAAAAGCTGTCGATTTTTTAAATTCAGAAGTGGCATGATTACCATAAAAATTTTCATTTTCTGATGAAGCTACCTTGATATTAATCCCAATTGGGTCTCCCAATTACACTACCCTTCCAAACCTAACCAACGACATTAAAAACATTTTCAGTCGGAATGGCATTCCCCGATTTGGCCGATTATGGGGCGATATGAAATTATTGTTTTGAGTTACAGAGCTAGTTGGCTAATTACATTGGTATGTACATACATATATTTAATTAAGTACATAATTGTACATATTTACATGGATGGACATATGGTCGGAAAAATCAACAGAACTCACCTATTTTAGCTTTTGTTGATCCAATATCTCCAAATCGCTTTTGAATATGTTGATTTTGTACCGATAAAACTTCCATTTTCATTAGGAATGATGAAAAAATGTGATCCAAACTGATCAATACGTTTCTACTGCTACGTGATGCGGATGGAGCTGATGATGATAAGTTCGTTGTTGTCGTTGTGCTGCCAGTTGGATGATTAGATAGCAACGGTATATGTGGTAGCAGGCTGTCATCAGGTGTCGCTGGTGTTGTACTCGTAGACTGTTCGGCAGGAGGTGACAATGTTTTAGTTGAATGTGATGGAAAACTTGTGAAATTCGCAAGACTGCAATTAGCAGAACAGCAATTTTGTTTGTTATGAATATAACATTGATCAACGGTTGTTGCTTCTGCAGCGTCTTCAAGTGGTGGCGTTGGTGGTAACGTGTTGATGGTTTAAAGAAAACAAATTTTATTGTGATGTTCCTCCTCTACAAGGAAAATATTTGTATTAAAATATTGGCATTAAATTACACACTTACATATGTATATACTAGAGTTCAACTTTATAAAAAGATAAAACTTGATTAAAAATTTTTAAATCTTCTTCTTAGTTCAGTGTATTGATTTTTTTCTGTTTTAAAATGATTTGTGGAAATTTAAGTATGAATATGTATGTAGGTCTGTATAAACATATACATATGTGCTTATTTATATACATATGTATGCATGTACATCGTTTTGTATATCTTGTTGGTTTGTTTTTGTTTAGTCAAACACTGTAAATAAAGTACAGAAAATAAACCGTTGTTTATAAATTACACACACACACCCCCACCAACACCACCTCCATAGAAATCATACATACATATGTTATTTAAAAGCATTTAGTTGTACGACTATGAACTTATAAGTACATATGGGCATTTCCACTAATAATTAAAAATTAATTTATGGTTTGAAAGGTCTTATTTGTTGGCTGCAGTTTTTAGCGCTTTGACTACTAAGAAAACTATTACTTAGGACCTGGGTTCGATGTCTGGCCATGGCACGTTTGCAACACCGCTTTGAAAATTATCGTAACGCTCAATAATAGAGTTGCAAAATATTATATTTTACTTATGTATATCGATATATATTATAATTATATCTATTTCATCTACTCTATCCCCTCCCCGAAGTAGGGGTTATTCTCTGCGTGTCGGTCGAACAAAAAAAAAAAAAAACCAAGAAAAAAATTACTTATAAACTTAATAACCAAGATACAATGACTATACATATGTAAGTCTGCATTCACACGTGAAATAAAACTTTCACTGTGAAGCCAGACTAAAGTAGTCTTAAAAGCACAGCTGACAATTGTTGTAAACCACTTGTTTTTAATTTCGGGTGTTAAATTTTGATTTTTGTTTATCTATATAGGTATGTATATGAAAATGGTGTAAAAAATGTATAGTAATTCATAAAATGAGAACGGCTGGGCCGATTTCTGTAAAATTTTTTGTCAGTTGTTTGTATTTTCGAGGAGAAGGTTTTTACGGAAGAAAATTTTGGAAAATCCCTCCGGAAAATCGGAAAAATCGAGTAGGATATATAAATACATACTTTTAATTTTATTTTATAACGAGGGGGTAGCGAAGCACACCGGGGTCAACTAGTTTATTATATATAAATTAAAAAAATTTTCTTTATGAAGAAAATTGTAAAATTTTTGAAAATGAATATGAAATAAATATGTATGAGTTTGCAATGGTGCAAAATGGGTGTGACATGTAAAAAAGATTAGAGCTATTGGAAAGGAACCTTTTTTCAGAAAAAAATTACTTAAAAAATCAAATAGTCTATACATTATGCAACTTTGTTGCAGGCAACTCTCTTTTTTCAGTGAGAAAGAGAAAAAAATATATTGCTATTTCAAAACTCTCACTTAAATCAAGTTTGTATACCTACAACAAAGTTACATAGTGTAAATGTCGTCTTTAAAAATATGTAGTTCATAATTTTACTCCAGAGAAAAATTTTCATTTAATTTGAGGAGAGCTTCTTTGTATCACATAGACTGTTCAGGAAGTGTCATATACAGGGGAAAAGTCGAAAATTAAAAGCTCTTCTTAGCAAGATGAAAAACCACATATTGATGGCTTAATATAGAAAGGTCGTATCTCGTTTTTTTTTCAAAATCGGTTTTTTTACATGTTCTGGTAGACAAAACTCAAATACACCTCCTTAAAAAATTCAGTTTCTTATGTTGACAAATGACAGATTCTTAGTAATTAAAAAAAGCCCAAACTAAATAACTAACTAAAGATTTTATTTACGTTTTTCCTTCTGCTGTAAAGTAGCTAAAAGTTGAGATACGACCTTTCTATATTAAGCCATCGATATACAATTATGTACATATATGAAAACACGGCAGATGGCTAAACCCACAAAAACGATATTTTTACCAATTTTTGGATAAACCCTGAAATCTAGTTTTTCGTAAATACATATTTTCTTAAAATTATCAAAAAAAAAAAATGTCCTTTGAAACACGCGTCACCGAAGTGACTTTTATATGGAAAGCAAAAACAAAAATTCAAATATTTAAAAATTTTGTTCATTGTTTACATTCAAATTTTTGAAATTTTTGAAGGCAAAGCAACGCCTTAATTTCTGTGCATTTGTTCGGTGATGATATTGTATGAAAAACAAAAACAAAGTTTTTAAATATTTGAATTTTTGTTTTTGCTTTCCATATAAGTCACTTGGTGGTGAGATTTACAAAATTAGGGCCGAAATATGTATATACATATGTACTTATGTATGTAGGTATTTCTTAAACTACCTTCACATGGATCAAATATTTGTCGAAAAAAAACGAGACTTTAATTTCATTTTTTTTTTAATTATGGGTTCAAATTAGTGATGTTACGAATATCAATTTTTAGTATTCGCGAATACGAATACGAATACGAATATTTAAAACAGTATTCGCCGAATACGAATATTTCTTTTGAGATTTATATTTCAAATTTAATTGGAAAAAATCCCTGCCTTTGCGTTAGTAACTATAAATGAAAAAAAAAATTTAGTGATTTAACATTATTATTGCATTAAGATGCCGAATTTGAAAACCTCTACAGAACATTTTTTAATTATTTTACTTACATACTTTCAGATTTCGTTTTTCTTACTCTGCGTGATATACAATGGGTTTTTTTAAATAAAAATTAATATATTTTTTTACATTTTATGTACTTTTTTTAAACTTTTGTATGATTTTTTTTTGGAAAATGTATGGGAAAATTATTCGAAAAATATTCGCTTGAATTTGGCGAATACGAATACGAATATCTTAAAACAGGCGAATAGTCGAATAGTCGAATACGAGTATTCGTAACATCACTAGTTCACATTTTTCAAAAACTGTACATATATTTTGCAAAATAATTAGTTTTAAGTTAATAATTAGAATTAAAAAAATTAAAATTAAATTAAATAGTTAATAAAATTTTTTTTTTTTTTTTTTTTTTTTTTTTTTTTTTTTTTACATTTATTTGAGCATGTACTCAAGTATTTATGTTATATATTTTTTTTTATTTGTTGCGGGTTAGCAATATCTAGATATATATTTCGTTGGTAGCTATACCAATTCATCAGTAGATGTTTTACCCTTTATGTTTAAAAAATTCCAAATTGTATAAATAGATGAGCTTTGGAATTTTTTAAACATAAAGGGTAAAACATCTACTGATGAATTGGTATAGCTACCAACGAAATATATATCTAGATATTGCTAACCCGCAACAAATAAAAAAAATATATAACATAAATACTTGAGTACATGCTCAAATAAATGTAAAATTTTGTAACGGGGAGATTTGCTTTTCATTTTTGCCTTATAAAATACTTTTAATGGCAACCAGCGGTTGTCTAATTGTATAGGTGTAGAAAAGTAAACACATTCATAATGGAAAATTATTGTTGTTTGTGTTTGAAAAAATTTTTTTAAAGGCTATTTTTATGCTTTGTAATTCACAAAAAATATATTTGTGAGTTTTTGTATAAATAGATGAGCTTTGGAATTTTTTAAACATAAAGGGTAAAACATCTACTGATGAATTGGTATAGCTACCAACGAAATATATATCTAGATATTGCTAACCCGCAACAAATAAAAAAAATATATAACATAAATACTTGAGTACATGCTCAAATAAATGTAAAATTTTGTAACGGGGAGATTTGCTTTTCATTTTTGCCTTATAAAATACTTTTAATGGCAACCAGCGGTTGTCTAATTGTATAGGTGTAGAAAAGTAAACACATTCATAATGGAAAATTATTGTTGTTTGTGTTTGAAAAAATTTTTTTAAAGGCTATTTTTATGCTTTGTAATTCACAAAAAATATATTTGTGAGTTTTTGTATAAATAGATGAGCTTTGGAATTTTTTAAACATAAAGGGTAAAACATCTACTGATGAATTGGTATAGCTACCAACGAAATATATATCTAGATATTGCTAACCCGCAACAAATAAAAAAAATATATAACATAAATACTTGAGTACATGCTCAAATAAATGTAAAATTTTGTAACGGGGAGATTTGCTTTTCATTTTTGCCTTATAAAATACTTTTAATGGCAACCAGCGGTTGTCTAATTGTATAGGTGTAGAAAAGAAAACACATTCATAATGGAAAATTATTGTTGTTTGTGTTTGAAAAAATTTTTTTAAAGGCTATTTTTATGCTTTGTAATTCACAAAAAATATATTTGTGAGTTTTTGTATAAATAGATGAGCTTTGGAATTTTTTAAACATAAAGGGTAAAACATCTACTGATGAATTGGTATAGCTACCAACGAAATATATATCTAGATATTGCTAACCCGCAACAAATAAAAAAAATATATAACATAAATACTTGAGTACATGCTCAAATAAATGTAAAATTTTGTAACGGGGAGATTTGCTTTTCATTTTTGCCTTATAAAATACTTTTAATGGCAACCAGCGGTTGTCTAATTGTATAGGTGTAGAAAAGAAAACACATTCATAATGGAAAATTATTGTTGTTTGTGTTTGAAAAAATTTTTTTAAAGGCTATTTTTATGCTTTGTAATTCACAAAAAATATATTTGTGAGTTTTTGTATAAATAGATGAGCTTTGGAATTTTTTAAACATAAAGGGTAAAACATCTACTGATGAATTGGTATAGCTACCAACGAAATATATATCTAGATATTGCTAACCCGCAACAAATAAAAAAAATATATAACATAAATACTTGAGTACATGCTCAAATAAATGTAAAATTTTGTAACGGGGAGATTTGCTTTTCATTTTTGCCTTATAAAATACTTTTAATGGCAACCAGCGGTTGTCTAATTGTATAGGTGTAGAAAAGTAAACACATTCATAATGGAAAATTATTGTTGTTTGTGTTTGAAAAAATTTTTTTAAAGGCTATTTTTATGCTTTGTAATTCACAAAAAATATATTTGTGAGTTTTTGTATAAATAGATGAGCTTTGGAATTTTTTAAACATAAAGGGTAAAACATCTACTGATGAATTGGTATAGCTACCAACGAAATATATATCTAGATATTGCTAACCCGCAACAAATAAAAAAAATATATAACTTAAATAGTTAATAATTATTTCAAGTTAAATGACATTATCCCAACAAATCGCCAACGTATGCGTCATTTAATCTCTAAAATGAGTAAGAAGAATGTTCTAAATATTCGTTACCCAGCTCTGGATATGTTGTGCACATGAATATTTCCTCAAGAAATAAAGATGCTCGAGTTGTATGAAATTAAAGAAGAACTTGACACCATGTTGCCGCATTCATAAAATGAATCATAAGAATATGGACGATTCATCTGGAAGTTCCTCTCTAGTTTTAGCAGACGTTGATGAAACCGTTCTATTTCGAACGGTGCGAGCAGCTGATGACTCTCCAACTTTCTCCATTTTGGGGAAGAAATCAATTATACTCAGTATGTTTCGAAATCTACTAAACATGGCTCCGGGTCTGTTTGTGCTCAAATGATGCAATTAAATCTCATCAAAAATCAAAATGAAAGTTATTCTTTACGTGCAAAATCGATTTAAATCACATCAATATTTTAAGGTTGTCGGTAATTTAAAGCAGCTGTTTCATTTTACACCCAGCGATGATGGCTCTATATTATGTACATAAGTACATAGCACCAGACGGCGGAACAACTGGTATAAATATTGCCCTGAATGCAAATTTCCATTATCCTTTAGAAGATGTTTATTTAACGGTTTACATGGCTAATGATCGGGTCACGGTGCCAGTTAACATAATAAAATTAATTAATATTCAACTGATTTTATATTTTATGCGATTGTTTTTTTTTTATTTGATTATATTAATTCCTTTATTTATGTACTTGTGTACATATGTATCTATGTTTAAAACCGTAATATATTAAAAAAATAAAAAAAGAAAAAAAAAATTATACATTTATTCGTTTTATAAAACTAAGCTAAACTAGCGGTTACGTTCTTTTTTCTTTGTTGGACAAATATTTAATGAACGTGATCAACGTATGTATGTAGCTTTAATAATAAGGAAAATTGCGATGAATTCAAATTAAGTAAAATTTCCAAAATTTTAAGTTATTTTTTTTTTTGTTTATGTACATACATATGTATGTATGTATGAGTAAATGCCGAATGGTTTTTGACGTGTTACACTTTGCCAGCGATTATACATACTAAATACTTTCATCCATACATACATACATATGTACAATTACAGTGCAAGCTGGGTATTTGCGAAGACCCGGTTAACGCGACAGCATAATTTTAAAAATTGCAAGTTCTATAATCGCTACAGTTTACGATAAACCGGGTTCTATTTTCACGATTTGTTTATAACCAAAAAAAAAAGCGGAATCCCCGTCTTTTGGTATACATATTAACATTTTTGGATGATTTTTTCTTCAATTTTGTCAGCTTATTCATTTGTTGTGTAAATAAGTACATCTCTTATGGCCAGTTTTTTACTTCATATTTAAGTATGTAATTAGTTAAGTTTTATTTAAATTTATTTTATATAGGTATAAGATGCCATTTTTCCGGTGAGTAATTAAAGTTCTTATTTAATTACGATGAAAATATGGTAGCACTACATAATATAAAAAATTTCCCAAAAATTTTCCCAAAAGAACAGCTGACTAGAACAAATAAAGAAAAATTCAAAAAAATATATTTTTATTTTAGCTAAAAATAAGAATAATAAAGAACTCCTGAAATATTTAAAAAAAATAAAAGCCACTTTCAAAACGATTAAAAGGATAATAACGGCAAAAAAAGAAAAAAAATTATGCAATTTGCCAGCAGCCACAAATAATTTATTGGCTTTATTTTATATAAGAAGAACAAGCAGTCAAAAACATATGGAAAATCGTAAATCTTAATTAATATTTAAATACACAAGGTTGTTCATTTAATTATTAATTAAGTGCTTGTTTTAAATATGTAGTCAAAAACACAATTTGGTATTTAATTACAACTTAAAAATAATTATAACTAACATATCGAGTCAAAGAACTGTTGAAATGTTTTAAAAGAATAAAATCAACTTTCAACATAAATATGCAGTCAAAAACACAATTCGGTATTTAATTACAACTTAAAAAATATTTTAAGTTAAATATCAAGTCAAAAATTGGCCCTACATAAGTTTTTCGAATTTCTATATGTTTTTGACTGCTTGGTCTTCTTATATAAAATAAAGCCAATAAATTATTTGTAGCTGCTGGCAAATTGCATAGAATTTTGTCTTTTTTTGTCGCTATTAACATTAGAATCGTTTTGAAAGTTCATTTTATTCTTTTAAAACATTTCAGTAGTTCTTAATTATTCTTATTTTTAGCTTAAATAAAAATATATTTTTTTTTTGATTTCTCCTTATTTGTTCTAGTCAAAGAATAAGAGCAACTTTCAGAACAATGAAAAGGGTAGAAGCGAAAATACATGGCAAAATTTTATGCAACTTGTCAGCTGCCATAAATATTTTATTTGCTTTATTTTCAAACAAGAAGAACAAGCTGTCAAAAACATATGGAAATTCGTAAAACTTATGTAGTGTTTAAATACACAACGTAGGCTATTAATGGGTCGATTATGGATAGCAACCTAAGGAACCTCTTAGTTGCCAGTTGCCATCCGTAATACAATTGTTAGCAACTGATAACGCAACTGGAGTTCGGTTTTCTATCCGTATTTTGATTCTTAAAAAAACCGAAAAACGAAATGATTTTTCCAAATGATACCATTTTTAAATTTAAAAACAGAAAAGTTTTATTTATCTAAAGCTATTTTCGTTATTCACTTTTTGAGGACCCAAAATACAAATTGAAATCCGTTTCCGAACGGAATAGATCTCTATCACATGGCTGAATATTGCAATGAAAAATAAAATTTTGTATTTAAACGGATTTTAAAAATTAATGAAACATTATCATCTATCAATTTATTGGCCTTAATAAATATGGGAAAAGTTCAACATATTTAAAAGTCAACGATTTCTCAAAAATTAGAGATTTAAAAATGTTGCACTCTAAACAAAGCTGAGCGTCCAAGAATGGAAAAAATGCCATTCAGCTGTTATTAAAAAAAAAGTTGCCATAAAAGCAACTCACAATCTCCAATTTCTTTAAAAATGTTTAAAATATAAATAAAAACAATCAGGGTTATTATAGAATTGAAATCGACAATAAATTGGTTTTGGTCCTCCGAATAAAGATGTACATAAATGCGTGGAAAAAAGTATTTTCGTAAATAAATTGTTCAATTTGTGCTTAAAATAAATTTTTTTTTTATTAAAATGTCTCACTTGTTAATAAATTGTTCAATCTGTGCATGAAATGCTGGCAGAACAAAATATAAACAACGCAAAACAGCTGATTCGAACATGTTTATTATCGAATCAAGACAAAACCAAGACATTTTTTATCACCAATTGAAAGCAGAATCGGTTTTCAATTCTGATAAATGGTTATTCTGACTTGGTTTTCATAACCACCCTGAATATGTAAAAACAATTCTAATTTTAAAATTTACATACAATTATTCAATAAAATTTTGATTTCTGTTATCGCGAAAATTCAGTTCTGTGCCCAAATTTTGACATCCGTGAACGTAGGACTCGTCACGTAATAACTGTATAATTGGATGGGATATTACGTGACGAGTTGTACGTTCACGGATGTAACGATTTATGACCTGGTTTTTAATTAGTCGCGAAAATCGAGCTTTTACTGTATATACTTACGTATGTATGTATATGTATATATACCCATGTATATAATATGTAAATATGTAAATGTTTATTTCTTAATTTTGGTTGAGTTTGAAAACATGTAATAAAGAAATTATTTAATAATCAATTCTCTTTTTTTTTAAGTTTGAGAGTTAAACAAGAGTTCATGTAAAAGAAAATTACACAAAAAATAATTTAATTTTAATTGGAAATGAAGAATTATTTATGTACTTACATACTTGTACATATGTCTGTATATGTATGTATGATTTTAACTGGAGGCACTCACGCTTTTAATAATTTGTTTATTATCATTTTTATAATTCTCTTTGATTTTGTTCAAAACTACTCAAGTACATACATATGTACATACTTACTTACTTACTTAAGTATATACATATATATGTATGTATGTATGTATGTAAATAAAAACAAATAAAATGTTATCTAAATTCTGTTATTACATATAGAAATTAGTGAAAAGAAAAAACTTAAAAGAAAAAGTAATATTTTAACTACTTATAGCTTGTTGCTAAGGGCAGAGAATTGTACATGCATATGCATGTTTGTGTGTGTATATGTATGTACATAAGTACGTATTGCAATTGTTGGAACAAAATGCAGTCAGAATGAAAAATTTTCACACAATTTCCATTTTTTTTAATCTGTTTTCTTCGCACACTGTATGGATGTTTATGTATGTATGTATGTATGTAAACATGTGCGCACATTGAAACGTCGTCATCACTATTGTTGTTGTTTCTTGTTTTTTTTTTTTTTTTGTGTTAAATTTTAATTACAACTTGGTAATCTTCTTTTTGATAAAAAAAAATTTTACATGTTCTCGTATCTACACACAACATACATATTTCCAAGCCAAACAAACATTTAAAAAAATAACACTTTAATAAAAATGCATAAAACAAACACTGTCACATAAATGAAAATACATAATTAAACCAAATTGCAAACAAATTAAAAAAAAAACAATTTATTAAAGATACTACGTATTCTTTTCAATTTCTGTACTAGTATGTACATAAGTATGTATGTATTTTATTTTGCCTTCAATTTAAGCTCTTTACTTTTACAAAGTTGCTACCATTCTGCTGTGTTGCAAATAAACAACAACTTTGCTTGCCACAAATTTAAAACTCCCGTCAACCACCAATGCTACAAAGCTACTATTCCGGCCGGTTGCCATGCGGGGTTTTTATAGTTTTACCTCTAAAGCACTCAAATATTGAGTGAGTTGTTGTTGGATTTCACATAGGTACAATATTCTCATTGTTTTGTTGATTCTTAGAGTTCTCATTTAATGCGCAAGTGCCTAAATCATATGTATCTGCTAGGTAGCAAATTAAACCAGATGTTTTGCGTGTTACTGTTTGTTGTGTGCTGAAAAATGTCAAAAAACATCTGAGTGTTAGAAAAAAAAAAAATATGAAAAAATAGCTCAACTTCTCTATGCACTTTAATTTATTTTATCGTTTGTGGTGTGCAAGAGTAAAACATAAACAAAATTTGACAGGTCCATACACTAACTAAACAAGAAAATAATCAGCTTTCGCTTCGTGAGGAGTATCGGGTATATTATTCTACACATGATGGCCTAATTGTTGTTTGTTACTGAGAGAATAATATTTTTTTACATACACATATACACACCCATATACGAGTACATATCTACATACATATGTATGATTAACATGACCGAACAATCCGCTTTTAAGGGGACGATCCCGTTCTTTCGAGTCTAACCCAAAACGATTATTAAAGTTACTATAGGTTTAATGTACGAATTTTGTATTTTCCCAACCAACTCAACCGGTTTTAAAGTGTACTTTAACTTTACTAATCTTTTATGAATACGACGGTTGAATATTTATAATTTGATTAGCTTTTACCCGTGACTTGGTTCACGCTACATTTTAATGAAAAAAAACAAAAAGTACTAAAAGTAAAACGCATCAAAAGTACCTGCTTTTCCTTGTATTATACACCCAAGAAAGTATACTATATTAATGTACGTTATTGTAAAAATATTTTTTTTTTTTTTTAATAAAAAGTTATAAAAGTACCAAAAGTGACAGATTTTCATTATTTTGCCCCCAAAAAAGTACGCTGTAAGTGAATGTAAAAAACATAATAAAAAAGACATGTGGCACTCGGGGACTGCCGCTATAAAGCGATTGCATAGCATTTTTTATCAACTTATGTAATTATATTATTACGTTTTGTTTAATAACTCCGTTGTTTTTCTGGCAATACTGTATGTTAATGAAATCAAATAGCATACTTTAGGGACTAACATACATTGGGCGATTTAAATACTTAAAAAAACAAAAGACTTAAGAAACAAACTTATGGTGTTTTCTTTTCTACACACAAAATGGTACCTTATTGAAAGGTACATGTATAAAATGTCTTGCCAACCCTGTAATCATGCAGCTTGTTATTTCACTAGAACAAAACACAACTTATAAAAAAGTGGAACGCCCTGTTTTTAACAGCTGAAAGCTAAGATTTACAGGGCACTATCAACATTGTCGATTTTTACGGGGCAAAAAGTGCAATGCCTTTTAGAGAGCAAAACATTTTTAAGAAACGAACACCAAAGTACATTTTCTGCATGGAGATGTACATTTTTTTTGTTGAAAAGAAAACACCATTAGTGTCAGGTTTTTTCGTTTAAAAAAACAAAAGACTTAAGAAACAAACTTAGTGTCAGGTTTTTTCGTTTCAAAAGCAAAAGACTTAAAAAACAAACGTTTCAAAATTTCTTGGTTTGGTCGCCTCAAAGCCCGCGATAAAAGCTATGCAATAGCTTAAAAACAAAACCTACCAAAAGTACAAATTTTACGCCTTTTTAACACTTAAAAAGTACCCTATCAAATTTCATAAAAATCCATTAAAAAAAAAGTATTAAAAATAAAAAAGGACCAAAAGTACTTTTAAACCTTCTCTAGAATTCCACAATTAATTCAAGACCAAAATTAGCCAAATCGGTCCAGCCGTTCTCGAGTTTTAGCGAGACTAACGAAAAGCAATTCATTTTTATATATCGTCATCTTAAAGACCTAATAACCTATCTGCAAAAAATTCAAAATTGAGTTTTTTTATGGATTATTATTCCCTATATCATAACGCATATGTGTGCAAAATTTTTAGCATCTAATATTACAAATGATCAAGTTATTACCAAATTACCAAATAACCTATCAGCAAATATATTGCAAATAGTTCCAATTTTATAACGTTTTTTCCCTCTCTTGTAAACTTTTGAAAACTGTAGATAGGTTATTTCGTCTTTAAGGTGACGATATATAATAGATTATTGAGTAACTAAAAATAGACAAATTTGCCAGCACTAATTAAAAGCAATGTCACAAGTGATCCACACAATGACACCACATTAGAGGTCCCAAGTGGGCTGGAATCTCTATTTTGTCTTTTGACAGCAACCTGCTAACCTAATTAAGAGCTAGTAAACAATTACAAGTGATGTATAGTAGTCGCTGGCTATCGAATGTTAAATTTGTTTTGAAAGTTTTCAGAATTTTCAAAATTGTCGATTGAACAGAATTTTCAATTGATCATAATTTTGCTGGTTTCACTAATCGAGGAAGATTTTCAATTTGCATTTTCAATTTGTAATTCACATATTAAAGTAGAAAATCCTATGATTATACTGGTCGACAACTATTTTTAACAAAAAAAGTCGAAATATCCACTTAAGCTCTCTTTTGAATCATACAAATGGTGTTTTTTTTTCCTTAGCTGCATCATCGATAAATATGATTTGACAGCTAAGAATGGTACTATTTCTGTTCCATAAGGTTTGGCAAGTCATCGAGTATTGTTTAACGCCAGAACAACATTTCCAAATTGTGGAAATTAACTTTCAAAAAGAAAAAAAAAAACAAGTAAGAGTGCTATAATCGGCTATGCCGGATTTTATATACTCTTTACCAAGCCGTAAATGTTTAATTCATTGAATATAATACTTCTTATATAAGTATGCACATACGAGCACATCTATATACGAGTACATATATATGTACATACATATGTACTATATATACTTACATATAATTAGAATGAATTACATACACACTTTTCGATAAATACATAAGTATGTACGAGTATGTTTGTACAAAAATTACAGACTGTTTAAAATATTTTACAATTTTCCATCCATCAGTGAGCAAAAAGGGGGTTTATACGAAAAAATACATAAAGTTATTATTAATGGTGTTTTTTTTTCTACACACAAAATGGAATTTTATTGAAAGGTACATATATAAAATGTCTTGCCAACCCTGTAATAATGCAGCTTGTTATTTCACTAGAACAGAACACAGCTTATGAAAAAGTGGAACGCCCTGTTTTCCACAGCTGACAGCTAAGTTTTACAGGGCAATATCAACACTGTCGATTTTTACGGGGCAAAAAGTGCAATGCCTTCCACCATTAGTGAGGGCGATTTTTTTAGAATCAAACACACTGCCCTTTTAGAGAACAAAACATTTATAAGAAACGAGAACACTTAAATATACTTTCTGCATGGAGATGTACCATTTTTTTTTTGTAGAAAAGAAAACACCATAACAAGCCTCAGTAGCACGATAGTTCGTGCGTTGAATTATAATTGAAAGATTCCATATTCAATACTGGGACACCTCATGTATTTATAAATTTACTTCTGAAAGGATTATATATGTACATACATATATCTTCATTTATTTGTATATATAACCCAATATCGAAACAGATATTTTAAATTTGCTGATTTTCAATACGAAGCATCTTAAGACAAATCCTTACATTTCAGTCCAACACCCAAGTCGCTAGTTCTACTAGTGTCTTTGGAAAATCGATTTCACGTATAGGCAGACGGATAGACGGACAGACGGACATGGCTCATTCAACTGCCCTATCTGTAAGGATTCAGAATAATATATACTATATGGACCTCATATAAATATTGTGGAAATTACGCAAGTAGTGACAAACCTATAAATAACCTTGCGATTTTTGGTGAAGGGTATAAAAATCTGTTTGCAAATTCTCACAAAAATTCTAGCAAAATTTGACAAAACTTAACTTTTTTTTATTTTCAATTAAATTTTTAATTCAGTTCACAAAATTCATACAAATTGAACCTACCAACCAAGCAACTCCCAAATGCTTCACATAATAAAAATCTACCAATTTTGGTCTAATCAGACCAAAGCGGCAGCCCTGTTTATAGAATACTTCGTCCATTTTACCGTCAACATAATCGGGCCTGGTGAGCAACAAATTCGTTTAGTTATTGATAATTTTCGCACTAAGGGGCCATTCACACATTACGTAACGCTGTTTTCAGCGATTTCATACCCCCCTTTTGTAACGATTTTTACACATTTTTCAGTACAAAACTTTCAATCCGTAACAAATCTGTAACAACCTCCCCCCTTTGGAGCGTTACGTAATATGTGCCCAGCCTCTAACTTTACTCTCCTCCATTCAAAACAAAAAAAAAAAAAAAAAATGTGTGTATCGAAGAGAATATTTCTGCTGCTGTAGCACGAAGTATTGAAGAAGACGCCAAAATGTCGATACGTCGTCGCTCTCAACTTGTTGTAGCCTTTGTCATTTGACTACGTGGAAAAGTTTACGTAAGAATCTTCGCTTACGTGACTTACGCGACATTTGTTTCCAACAAAGCGACACAATTTTCAAAATACAGCATGTTTAAAAATCGATTTATTGCAAAATAAATTTGGTGACAACTTTATTTCCAAAAGTGGTCCGGTTGATTGGACGCCTTCGTGCGACTTAACCGCCTCTAGATTACGGGGCTATATTATTAAGTCATTTAATTTCTTTTATTATGACAAATTATGGTTTATGCCGGCAAATCAACAACTCCTCAAAACATTGCAAGCCAATATTCAAGCCACAATTGACGCCATACGGGCAGATTTATTGCAAAAGGTATTAAAAAATTATTTAAAAAATAAATGCCATGAATTTATCAACCAGTACCTCGTTTCTGTAATTTGTGAGAAGTTCTCACATCGAAAAAAATGTGAAATTATACATGTCACTCGATCTTTTGTAGGATGATTCAGAGAATTTTAGTAGGATTTTTACCTGAGGCACCCTGCATAACTAATAAAAGTAGGAAAATTAAAATTTTTTTCTCACACTTTCGATGCAAGAAACACTCGCTTTTTTTATTTCCACAAATCTTCTGGTCACGTCAAACTATTATACATGTTGGTGGTTGTTCATAAAAAACAAACAGATGATTTTGAACAGCAGTTTATTACTGATAATTCATCAGCTGTTTGCATTGAGAGACTTTAATATGTTGGCTCGGAGATGACAACAATCGATTCTCTAAAAATTTACAATTGAAGTTAAGCTGAATTCACCCATTGTTTCCGAACAAAATTTTTGTCCGGACAAAATTTTTTGTACTGAAACATTTTTGCAACACGATTCACTCATTTCGAACAATTTGTCCGGAAAATCAAAGCTGCCGTATGAAATAGATGTGTTTTATTAATTTTACAAGGTGGCAGTACAGTGAAAGATGAATTAAATTTGGTGTTTTATTTGTCAAACGCACTTATTTTTTTATTGTATAATAAGAAAATTACATGTTAAAAAATATTAATAAAACTCAGTTAGTTTTTTTACTGGATATAAGTTACTATGTGTTTTTTTTATACATACTTATAACATAATGTGGCAGCTCGCTTCAACTTTGGCTGAGAAAATAAAATAGGTGGCATCTTGTTTCAACTTTGTCCGGACCATGGTCTAATAATCAGGTCTGCGCAAGAAGGAATATGATTTTTTGTAGGGTTGTGTTTTGACCGTTAAATAATCTGCAAAAATATGGTAAGCTAATTCGGTCTTGTCAAAAGTTGTTTACATTTTTGGCCGCCATCATGAATATTTTTGTTTACGTTATGCTTTTTGTTTTTGCATAACCAATAAATACATACAAAACAACTTTTGTTTTGTTTTGTATACAGCTTTGTTTTGACAATGTTGAATTAATTTTACACAAACAAAATGCATGTCGATTTTGTTGTTGCGTTGATACGCGCACCTTATTATTCCACCATGGTCCGGACAAAATTTAAAATTAAACCAATTCAACCAAAAAATGTTCCGAACAAATTTTATTCTCTTTTTCTCTCACTCTCAAAAAGAGAAACGCCAAACTTCATATAAAAAAAATTTTGTCCGGACAAAAATTTTGTTCCGAAACAATGGGTGAATCCAGCTTTAAATGTACAAAAAAAGTTCTTTGAGAATATATGTATGTATATTATGTTTATGTGTTTATATATGTATGTATGTATATGTATACAAAAATACATCTGTATACACTCTCTGTGAAATGATTAGAAGCACTTACATTTATGTTTTTAGTAGACAATATTTCTTTTTAAAATATTTTTTTTGTCGACATCTAAGTTTTGTACTGTCACCAAAACGGGAATTTTCTTAAGATTACAAAAAATGCCATCAACAACAACTTTAAATGTTCCCTTAAGTGGGAAAGATTGCCCCAAACTTATAAAAAGAAAAATGACCCATTGAAAACAGCAAACAATATTTCCTTTTATTATATCCTTTTTCTCAGAAAACTTAATTTAAGCTACATATATTATTTGAACGCACTAAAAATTAAAAGATAATTATGAAATTATGTGTTTTAACTGTCCTGTTATTTTTGTTGCATTCGGTGCAAGGACAGGGCTATCTCCCATACATCCTTTTTCTCAGAAAATTAATTTTAGCTACATTTATTATTATATTACACTAAAAATTAATGAATACTCTTAAAATAATGCATCTAAGCTATGCTGTAAGTTTTGTTGCATTCTGTGCAAGGAATTGATAACCTTATATTAATCCTTTTTCTCAGAAAACTTAATTAAAACTACATTTATTACTAGAATACATTAAAAGTTAAAAGATAATTATGAAATTATGTGTTTTAGCTGCGTTGTAATTTTTATTGGATTCGGTGCAAGGACAGGGCTACCTCCCATATATCCTTTTTCTCAGAAAATTAATTTTTACTAAATTTACTATAAGAGTGTACTAAAAATTAATGAATACTATTAAAATTATGTATCTAAGCTATGCTGTAAATTCTGTTGCATTCTGTGAAAGGAATTGTTAACCTTCTATATATCCTTTTTTTCATAAAATTAATTTAAACTACATTTATTACTAGAATACACTAAAAGTTGAAAGATAATTATGAAATTATGTGTTTTAGCTGTGTTGTTATTTTTTGTTGGATTCGGTGCAAGGACAGGGCAACCTCCCATATATCCTTTTTTTCACAAAATTAATTTTTTATAAGAATGCTCTTAAAATTTTGCATCTAAGCTATGCTGTAAGTTCTGCTGCAGTCTGTGCAAGGAATTGATAATCTTCCACGCATCCTTTTTCCCAAAAACATAATTTTAGCTGTATTTATGGTTAGAATGCACTTAAAATTTTTTGTTGTAGCTCTCTTGAAAAGGTGGTTTTATTCAGCACAAGGACACGAATACCTCTCATATATCCTTTTTCCCAAAAATTAAAATTTATTTTTAAAATTGCTTGAATTTACGGTTTAAATGCCCTAAAAATTCTAAAGTAATTCTAAAATTAAATGTTTTAGCTCTGTTGTAAATTATTATTTCATCAGGTGTGAAGACATGATGCAATCTCATAGATCCTTTTTCGCAATATATTAATATTAGCTACATTTGTGGTTAGAATGCTTTTAAAATAATAAACTAGTTCTAAAACTATGCGTTTGTTTGGTTTTATTCGATGCAAGGATATGGATACCTACCATATATCCTTTTTCTCATAAACTTAATTTTAGCTACATTTATCTTTAGAATTCTTTCAATTTATGGTTTGAATGGTCTGAATGTGATTTAGATCTGTTGTAAGCTTTGTTTTACTCGTTGGGAAGACACGACGAACTTCCATAGATCCTTTTTCTTAATAACTTCATATTTGGTAGAAATACACTTGAAAATAATAATTTGTTTTAAAATTATGTAATTAGCTCTGTAGTAAATTTCGTTTTTTTTTCGTTGGGAAAACATGTCTGCCTCCCATATATCCTTTTTCTTAAAAACTTCATTATACGTTCATTTATAGCTAGAATGCACTAAAATTGCTTAAACAGTTCTTAAACTATCCATCATAACTTTGTTGCTTATTTTTTTTTATATTCAGTGTATGGACATGTCTTCCTCTCATATATCCTTTTTCTAAAAAGTTTGATTTTAGCTACATTTTTTGTTAGAATGCACTCAAAATTAATAAATATTTCTAAAATTATGCGTTTTAGCGACGTTGTAAATTTGGTTTCATTTGGTGCAAGGACATTACTACCTCTAACATATCCTTTTTTTCGAAGACTTAATTTTAGCTTCTTTATTGTTAAAATGTGTAGAAGTATGCGTTTTAGCTCTCTCATACATTTTGTTTAATTTTCTTGTTATATTTTATGGTGGGTAAATGTGATTACACTGTATATAGTTTTCTTGCAAAACGTAAAATTTACAATTAATTTAGAGTTGACTCTCTGTAGAGAAGAATCGGTGCGATATGTAAAATATTTTATTTTTTGATTTGACATTTTTTATTATTCAAATACGGGAAAATATATTTGAATCAAATATTTCCTCAATGTAACCGTAGTAACTTTAGCTTTAAGTTGCATTTAAAAAATATTTTTGAATAAATTTAACGAATTTTTGATTGTATGAAACATAATATGTTTATTTTACTAGTTGTTTCTGCCTTGCATTTTTGTGTCGATTGTAATGTTTTTTCAATTTACAAAATCCTTGGTATCCTTGTATCGAGCTTATTTTTGGTATTAAAATACCTTAGTTCAAGTTTTAATGCGCTTACACTTGTTTACCACAACAAGTACGTTTATACTTTTGATGCAGACTTGCTTTTAAGTACCACCTCGATTTTCATTTACAATGAAAAAAAAAAAAACAGCTGATTACAATTCTTTCCTTTTTGCAAATATTTTACCAGTACAGAGTTTTTTGATTATTTTTTTTTAATTACTTTTACAGTTCTGTGCAGTCTACATAACAGCTTTTAATTCAAATGCATATACGAAAAACATGGACGTGTGTGTGTGTGCAGGGCAATGTAAAAGCTAAATGCCTGTGAACGCCATTTTTTCCCTTAAAATATCAATTCGGTTTTTATAACATAACAATTAGACGCATGTATCGTTGTAGATACAGTATTTAGCTGCATTAATAATGACGAAAAAAAATTATTAAAAAAATATAAATCTTCTAAATCCGTTTATCTATTCCGGTGGGAATGGTTTCAACTCGGCAGTTGTATTCCGATCGTTGTTGATTTATAGTCTTCAGATTCCGTTTATTTTGTATTTCGATTTTATAATGATGAAGTTTTTTTGGTAACCATTGTAGTTTAATTAAATTGTTTTTACTAGCAAAGCTCACATCGAGTTTAATTTTTTAACATACAAAGCTTATGTATGCATGTTTTTTTGTTTTTTTTTTGTTTACCATAAATTAAGGCAGTAGAAAAATAAATTGTCAATTCGATTTTAAGTTTTAAAAGTGGTTTTAAATCGAAAAAAATAAAGAGTAAAAATATTTTAAGAAGTCTTGGACGGAAATAAATCTAGGATATAAATTCGAGACGGTCCTTTATCACTTACTGTGGGCGGTAGAATGACATTCAGAAATGTCATTCATAAATCTTTGAAGACAATATTGGCCAAATGGGATGAATTTATTTACATGTAAATTTGTTTGTTGTTCTTTTAACAAATTCAAATACAGAAATGACTTGTTTGTTGTTAATAATAAATATTTTTTTTAACTTTTTACAAAACAAAATGTAAATGTAACGAAATGTACAGATATAAATAACTTTTTATTTGAAAAATCCCCGTAGTACAATTTTTGTGTAAAATTTTATCCAATTTTTGGTTGGTTGTTTGTTCAGTAGTTGTTGTTCTTGTTTTGGCCTACAAACATACCATATACTCGTACATACATATTTTTTAAAATTATAAACATCCTACCTAAACAGACAACAATTTGTACACCAGTTTTTTTTTTCTTTGTTTTTTTTTTTACAAAAAAAAAGGGATGAAGTTAAAAGTTTTTAACATCCCAACTGTCTACTTCAAATGAATTCTTTCTTTCCAAAACATATTAAAATTTATTTCATACAACAATGCAAACAAAATTATTAAAAGCATTTTCTACATTTTATTTTCTTGTATCTCAAACTTTTTGGAATATTTGGTTTTGGTTATTTTTCTTTTGTTCTCTTTTTTTTTTTTTTTTGTTATATGTATTTTCATTTTTATTTTTAGTTAAATCTTCCATTACTTGGGATAATGTTAAATTTATTGTGGTCATTTTAATTTAAGTTAAAGACCAATAACATTTTATAAACAATCATCTGCAATTTAATCAAAAACTACAAATTCAGCAAAACTAATGTGACGTTTGGGTATGAGTTCAATACTACACATAAAGAAATAAATGGATGATAGTTAGTTTAGTGTGAATATAGAATATTTGTTTTTTACTATAAAAAAAATGGTAGCTACTAGCAAATCCTTTCAAATAAAAAAAATTATTTTCAAAGTCCGTCCAGTTATAGGGGAGTTTTGCGATGATCAATATTTCTTGGTATGGGGGATACCCGTTTCCCCACTCCTATCGCTTAAAAATTTTGCTGTAAAATGTATTTTATTTCAGTAGTGACCCACATCCATTTTCAAGATATTCCCTTTTTTAGTTGCGCACTTATGTATGTGAATGTTAATAATTACTTTGTAATCGGGAGTAACCTTCGCCTATCGGATATTAAAAGAAGTCCTCTTTGAATTTCCCGGTCATCAGTAATAAGGTACCAAAATTTCAAGACAAACGATTCATCTCACAGTTTGGCTTCCTAAAAGTAACATATAAACAATCAAATATTTGACTTGGAGAAGGGTAAATAAGGAACGGCATTGCCGACTATAGTATTTTTATTGGTTTTTTAAAGGTTGAAAAATTATTATTTTTTTATTAAATGCGACAAACCGTTCCCGTGATAACTCCACTATTTCCAGAATCATATAAGAATTTAAAATTAAAAAAAGAATTGTGTATGATAGAAAAAATACTCAGGGAATAAATTTAATTCGTTTATACTTCTCGTTTTATTATTTCAAGGTATTTATTTGCACACCAATCAAAGTTTTTTTTATTAATTTCTTTGAGTGTATATGGCATATTTGACTATGTCAGTGTTTATAAACTTATTCAAAAAGTTTATTCACATACAACACATACATACATATGTAATACATTTGTATATGTATGTATGTGCGAGTATGTGTGTTAAAGTATTTTTACTATTGGATATACCCAATTGGCCAACAACAAGATCTTTAAATTTCTAGTCTGTTTAAACGCAACGAATTCCCGAAAATTGTGGATCAACAAGTTGAGCTACCATGTCATACATTTTGTCCTCAATACAAATTTGTTCAGGACAATATAAGCGACAATGTCCGACGTTATGTCTTTAGAGAAATTGTGAAATTTCATTACAGTATCTTGGTTTTTTTTCTTCGTACAAAATGGTTGTGGACAATATGAGCGACAGTGTCTTACGTTGTGTCTTCCGAAAAATTGCGGATCAACAAGATGAGCTACCATTTCATACATTTTGTCCTCGATACAAATTTGTTCACGACAATATGAGCGACAATGTCCGACGATATGTCTTTAGAAAAATTGTGAAATTTCTTTACAGTATCTTGGTTTTTTTTCTTCGTACAAAATGGTTGAGGACAATATGAGCGACAGTGTCTTACGTTGTGTCTTCCGAAAAATTGCGGATCAACAACTCAATGCAACTTTATTGAGAACATCATGAGCGACAGAGTCTTAGGTATTGTCTGCAGTAAAATTGTAAAATCGAATGACAATTTTTTACATTTTCTCCTCAATACAAATTTGTTCAGGACAATATGAGCGACAATGTCTTCAGAAAAATTGTAAAATTGAATTACAGTGTCTTGGATTTTTTTTCTTCGTACAAAAAGGTTGAGGACAACACAAGCGGCATTGTCTTAAATTTTGTCTTCGGTAAAATTTGGGAGAATACGATGAGCAAATTAATGTGATGACTTTTTTTTTACTGTCGATCTTTAAGAAGATGCTTTTCAGTTCGAATCCCAGCTAAGTATTGAAAATATCAAATAAAGATATGTATATGACATTGTCATATATGCAAATCATAACAAGCAAAATATTTTACTTAAGTTTTGACGACATAAAGGGCGACATTGTTGCTTTCATAATCATTGTCGATAAAATTGACGACATCTACGTGAGACGTCTACGTACACACACTAGTGTATACGTTAAAACGAATACGATTTTTACGACACGTGTCCGAAAACGTTGTTGATAATAAATATGTTCTAGCTGTGCGACATGTTTCTCTGAGGATGATGTCTCAAAGACTTGGCCAGCTGGATACATATTTTATTTTCTACAGAAATAAATTCAGTTCTTTTGGAATTTTTCCATCTGTATGTGCATTGATTCGTAAATACACTGAAACAAATTTTGTATTGAATGAAATAATTTATTTATTATTTTTTTTTTTTTCAATTTTTTATTGTGTTTTTAACTTACATGCATCAGTAATACGTGCGCATGCATTAGTAGTTAATTTAAACGCTTGTAGATTCCACAATACTGGACCCACAATATCTTGTTCACTTCTGTGTATAAATATTTTTAATTTGGTACAAGTTTTCTCAAAATCGTTCAAAAATGTGGCCATAAAGTCCATCACAAAAAATGCGCCTACGCAAGACGAGAAGAGAAGAGAATAGATTTAAGCAAAGACATAATAAAAGCGTAAATGCAAAACAAAATTAAATTGTACAAACAAGTGTTTGGAAAAAATGTTTTTTCTGTGTACGAGTTGGATGTTTTTGGTCGATACTGATAGATTATGTTTTTCCTGTTTTTTCCGTTTTTTTGTAATATTTCTTTTTTTTTTTCTAAAATTTCTTTAGAGGAAATCCAAAAATATTACAGGAAATACTAAACCATACCAAAAATATAATCAAGTACATACATACGTATGTCTGGATATGTAAATGTTTGTACATATGTATGTATGTGTGTATGTATTTCGAGTGTATGGATCTAAAAAAGGAGCAAAAACTACAACAAAACAACAATAATAATGGTAATACAATATAAATCCATGTACGGTTGCAGTTCCTGTTATAAAAAAACGAACACAAAAAAATTTGAAAACAGGAGAAATATAAATACACGAGAGCAGTTTAAAAATTAAGTGGGAGTTATTTGAAGAGCAGCAAGTTAAAATTCAACACTGTTATTTATTAGTGGTCACTACTTGGAGTGTTAAGGAAGCTGCATCTATTAGCTTGCCTGTCTCTGTTAGCAATAGAAAAGTCACAACGTCGTTAATTTGAATGAAAATGAAGCAAATAAATTTCGTTTGCGTAAAAAACCATCACCGAAACCGAAAAGAAAGGCTTGATATATACTATGAGGAAGGATTCTGCAGTATTAATTTAAATTTTTAAGAAAACTATTTAACTGAGCTCCATCATCGCGTTAGAAATATTTAGTCGATAACATTCAGGAAATCATATTAAACGATCGCAGAATGAAAGTGGATAAGATGGCGGAAGCTGTAAACATCACAACCGAGCAATTATATCACATTTCGCATGAATATTTGGATATGAAAAAGCTATACATGCGATCAAACTGTGTAGCCACTTTAAAGGAGCTCAAGAGTAATTCAATTGTGTCTTAGCGACCTCTTATAGTTTTGGCTGAAACACTGTTCTATCAAAGAAGTCTAAGGTTTGTCTCTGATTCAACAAAGTTATAAAAAGTATGGAACGATTACACAGTGCAACACGAAAAAATATAACCATATACGGACACAACTACGTGATAAAATACCAAAAAAAAAAAAAAAAAAAAAGACCCGAACATTTTTTAAATTAATTTATTTTTTCTTTACTTCAACATTGAGATCTGGAGTTGACGGCCTTGGTGATACATAATTTTCAGGTGCAAGCACTGGTAGTGTGGCTGTTACAGTTGCTTTATAAATTTTGTTCTTCTCAACATGTCGATTTAGACGACATGTGTTATTTACGCATGCATAGCAACTGGTTGCATCATGATCACCTGGGCGATTAATCCAGTTTACCGGCTTACAATACTTCATACTATTTTTGCCTCCACTCAACCATGCCATGAGATTTATATAACATTGGCGACACTCTGTATTATGTGTGTAATTTTCACCGGTCAAGTCTTCTTCGTCGAAAAAAACTTCTATGCTCTTTTGAATTCACTAGTTTGAAATCTTCTCTGATTTGATGACCGCAAACATAGAAAAATAAATAAATTTTTTCACACTGCATATTGAAATTGTCAGTTGCCAATGTTGTGTGCGAATTATGCTGTAACACTTTCACTATAACGTTCACCGCCGCTGAGCTCTCGTTGACGTCGCGCTGTGTAATGCCTCGATGTGAGCGTCGTGTCGCTTTTATATTGTGTGCAGCGTCGGTGCATGATCGCGTGAGTTGTTTATTAAGATCTTAGGTACGTTTTTGTAGTTATTGTTTCCTTGAATTTTGAACTGTTTGCTATCTATGGACCTGAACAGGGGAAAAAAGTTTCTCAATATTGAAGTAAAGAAAAAAAAAAATGAAATTAAAAATTTTCGGGAAATTATTCACTTTGCGGCTAAGCGTTACCTAAACGGTTTTGAGATTCATTCCTAGGAAGTTTATTCGTTCTAGGAAGTTGTTTATTGAGATCTTAGTTACCTTTTTGTATTTATTGTTTCCTTGAATTTTAAACGGTTTGCTTCCTATGGACCTGAACAGGGGAGAAAAGAAAAAAAAAATTGAATTTTTTTTTACGTTTTTTGTAATTTTGATCTTGACGATGAAGTTTTTTTGATTTTATATGTTCACAATTTTTGTTTTTTATAACAAGAGCTACAACTTTGCTTCAGAGAGTAAATCAAAATTCCGAACGGTTTGCAAGATATGAGCCTGAGAAAATCATCAGTTTCTTGCAAAAATGACAACCAGGCCATAAATCTTTGAGGGCCCATAAAAAAGTGCATGACGTGGGGGAAAACTGGGAGACACGGTCTTTTTTTTTTTTTGATCTTTTATTATTATAATACGAGACAAAACCGCACGGAAACCTCGTCAAACATAAAATGAGATTTAAAAATCGGTAAATAAATGTAGGAGCTACCCGAAATTCAATAATTCTAAATCCCCCCAAAAAAAATATACCACCAAACTGCAAGTAACTCTTCACCAACAAAATAAATAAAAGTAATCCGTAAATGTTATTTTTTTTGTACCTTTAACAATATATCGGGGGTACAACTTGCCCCTCTCGATTTTCGAAGTCAAACTGCAAGAAAATCTGATCAAATAATTACAAGAATATATAAACTCGGGTCCTCAAGCTCAGAAGTTATGGAATAAACAAAAATTTTGGATTGTGGGGGGCGATTTTTATCTCGGTTTATGCAGAAAAAAAATTTGATGTGCTCGAGATGCACCTGTGGAGAATTATTTGACAACCAGTAATATTTGGGAAATAACTTGCCCCGATATTTAAAAATAGTTACGTGACGAAAATAGAAGCTAAATTGTAAACAAAATACAAAAACGTGAATAATCGGACCATAAATGATAGAGATATGACATAAAAAAAAATCCCTCTAGAATTGACAAAATCCTTCTGTCGATTAAAAAAAGGACATCAGCTAGCGAAGAAGAAAAAAAGTGTTGTGTGTCATGAAAACAATGCACGACGATACTACACTTGTGTAGTCACCTTGTCAAAAGTGCATGAAGTAAAACAAAAGGTTTGAAGTCCATTAAAAAAAGGACATCGTCATCGCTAGAAGAAAAAAAGTGTTGTGTGTTATGAGAACTATGCACGACCTATATATAGCATTAGTTTAAGATTAAGTTTCTAGCTCCTTAAAGAAATATTCGGGTGGTAAGAAACTATCGCCTGTTTTGAAGGCCACAGGATATATTGTTTTTTTTTTTTTTTTTTTTTTTTTTTTTTTTTTTTTTTTGAGGAAATTTAAAATAACTAAATAGACACTACTGTCACCTGCTAAATGTAACGATCTTAAAGACGAATCTGTTGAGAAACAAAACGGTTATTTTTATTTTTTTAGGGAAAACATTATCAAATTGCCTTCGTATATATATTCATGTGATATTTAAGTCAGGGACTATTGCTGTATATAACATATATTTATTAATAAACGATCCGTATTGGATATACGTACATACTTATATTCACAGTAAGGCGTTTTGTGGGTTCCTCTTTTTCTATTTTTAAGGATATTCTATACACATGTCGTCTCTATACTACAATCGAGAACAGTTACTTAAAAGTCTGTCTGAATGAATAGTAGGCGGAAAAGGTTCCAAATAAAATAGCGAAATGAGAGAAAAAAAAAATAAAATTTAAAAGTATGTATGTATATTCAAGCCAAAGAAATATTTAGCAGAGAAATATTGTCTATACAATACATTTTTTTTTTGACTATTACTTCAATAGTGAATACAAAATGTATGAGTATGTACGAGTATTGTGTTTCTATTAGAGAGCTGAACACGAGCTAAAAACATGCTCGTACAAGTAACAAACAACAAAAAAATTAAAAAACCAAAAAAAAAAAAAAAAAAAAAGAAAAACTGTAGTGTAGTAACAAGAATTGCTTAGAACCAACACAACTTAGCTACATATCGTACAGTGCACAGTGGGGTGGAGCTATTTTTTTTTATTGACCTCAAAATTATTAAAAATAAAATCTGACTAAACTTAAGCCTAAATAATATTCTTTTCTAAAATATACCAAAAACAAAAAAAAAAAAAATAGTTCAAACGAAAAAGCGAACGCTGTTGAGAGGTGTAGAGCGTCCCTTGAAATCGGTATAATGATACGTCTTCCTAATCTTACTGGATATTCCTGTGACATAATTTGAATTTTCATTAAATCATTCACTCAAACTTAACTTAAACCTAAAATAATATATATGTATGTCTCAATTCTTTACTTGTATGAAATTTGCTCCCAAAATTGTGTTTTTTCCGGTGGTTGGAAATTGACCCCGAATTATTTTTGTATCATTTTAAAGGGTTTTTAAAAATCTTTGGCGCAAATTAGTCTCTTGTACATGGATTTTCAAGTAACTCCAACATTTATGGTCCCATTTTCAAATTCCTATTTCCCCAATCCCTAAAATTGTGATCGGTGAGTGTATCAGCGTACGATTTTCTTATTTTGTTCACTATTTTTTTTGTTCATGGGAAATATTTCAAGTAAACAAAATGTTTGCCTTTTATTCGCGTTTTTTTTTTTAATCGAAGGGACAATATGCGCGCCTGAAATATCTATTATCACCTAAATCCCCTTTAAATGATCAGTCCATATAAATTATTATTATTATTTTTTTTTTTTGTTTGAAATGGATTTCTTTTAGTTTGTTATTATAATTTTACTAGATGATTGTCCGGCTTCGCCCGGAAGCTATTTTCTTATATGGGGGAACCATTCTCTTCACTCATCAACCCCCTATTTTATGCTTGACTATTTGAAATCGAACGACGACGCTTCTCGTGATGGACGTAGCGTCATCTTTCTGTCAATATGATCCGACGCTTCTCGTAAATGATGCGGACATAGCGCCATCTGTCATTCAACAACAAAAATAATTGTGTTCTGTTTGATATACGAATTGGGTTAATAGTTTAGTAAATACAGGAATTGCCCCCTCCCTCCCCTCCTCGTGCCCCTAGCGGTTTAAAATATACTTTAAAACCTACCAAATATGCGTAAAAAATTGAATTAAAATCGGTCGAGCCGTTTCGGCGAAGTTCGATAACAAACATCGTGACACGAGATTTTTATATATTATAATTTATCAGAACCAGGACGGCAAGTTTTCCCTTCGATACATTGATTTTTGCATAAGTCCTACATTTATGGTCCCATTTTTAAAATTCTTTTTAATATTTGAAAGGGTCTCTTATTAATTTGCTCCCATACACTCGTACAATTTTTATTTAATTTGTTTTTATTCGAAGGGACCAGCCGCCTGCCCGAGATATCGGTAATCCCCTAATCCTTTATTTTTTTACTGGTTTATATATTTAGTTTCAAAGGATTTGCTTGTAGTTTGATGGAAAATCATTGATTTTAGCTCCCATAATTATTATAATTTTTTGTTTGTTGTGAAAATCGTAGGGAAAAGTTGTCTACCCGAAATATCGATTATCACGTATGTCTAGCATTTATGAACAGATTTTCAAAGTATAGGCTTCTAGTTGGCACCCATTAAATAAATCCGTTATTTATGATCCAATTTAATGTTATTAAAACAAACTCCTTGGGTGTTTTTCTAGATAGCAAACTTTCTTGGAAAAGAATCGTACAAAAAAGGGTTCAATGTCTACTATACATACAGGAATTCCATTGGAAGGAACTAGGGTCTGCAACCGAAGGTGGTAAATTGGATTTATACATCAGTGAAAGGCCGGTGATTTCTTATGGATGTGTCGTATAGTGGGAGGCATTGGGGAAAGAATGCTATAGGAAGCTGCTTGCTAAGGTCCAGAGGTGTGCTTCGCTGTGTATTACTGGGCTCAGAGGAGCACCCCTCAGGCTGCCTTGGACGTCAACCTTCACCTACAGTACGAAAGCGGGTTTTGTAAGGTCATGATTTACAGGTCATACATCACTCTTGAAAAAGATTAGTTTCAGCAGACAGGAGACTTCTGAGTTTATGGACTCCAAGGTTGTTGAGACTAATTTTATTAGAACGCCTTCACTAGTCATTCCGGATAGGGATCTTTGGGTCAAATCTGATAGACTGTACGAGGGCTGCGCGGTCTTTACAGATGGATCGAAAATGGATATAGGCACGGGCGCTGGCGTCTATTTTTTAGGAGCAGACATTCTTTTAGGCTACCGTATGAATGTAGTGTAGTGTAGGAACTAGTGACAGAACACGTAACTGAAGACGTGGAGGTAACATTCTACGTTGACAGTCAGGCGGCGCTGAAAGCTTTGAAGGGGCATAGTGTCAAATCGAAGCTGGTCAGCAAGTGTAGGCTTATGGAGAAATTTAGCGTGAGGCTATGTTGGATACCAGGACATTGCAGTATTGAGGGAAACGAAATCGCTGATGAGCTGGCAAGAATAGGGTCAGCATTAGATGTGGCAGATAGTTACAGGTCGGTTAAACCTCCAATCGGTTACTACTATAGGAAACTCAGTAATTGGGTAATTAGCAGAACTAACCATTCCTGGAGGAATAGAGAAGATTGTAGAGTCTCGAGGTCCATATGGACAGAACTAGACTCAGGTAAATCTGATCTACTGCTGGGTATGAATAGAAAGGTTTTGAGAGTCTTAGTAGGCGCCTTGATTGGCCATTGCTCGGTTAGAGCGAGGACCAGCATATGGGAAAATGGCACTCCGGATTTCTGTAGGATGTGTGGGGATGACGAGGAGCCAGAAACTATAGAGCATATCTTTGTTCATTGCCCAAGGCTGCAACGCCATAGTCAAAGATCGCTGAGCAGACGTTTCCATGAGGGCATTAGTGATATCGCGAAGTGCAAACTTGAGGCCTTATCATGGGAATTAAATGGCTGAATGATGGATGTTAACGGCCCTTTGTTTCTCCTTGGGCAGTAAGGAGACTTATTAGTCAATAAATTAAAATAGAAGGGAATCAAAATGGATCCAATTGGGTCTCCGACCTAACCTAACCTAATCTAAGTCCTTGTACCACCACAAAACAAGTAAAAGTGCTATATTCGGCTGTGCCGAATCTTATATACCCTTCAACAGGTCATATATGCAAATATTTTTTTTCGGTTGTGCTGATTTTCAATACGAATCGCCTTAAGACAAATCCTGACACATCTGTCCAAGGCCGTAGTCTCCCACTCTTTCCACACCCGATTTCATGTACAGACAAACGGACCGACAGACAAGCGGACATGGCTTATTGAACTATAAAGATCCAGAATATATGAACATACTTTATGGGTCTCATATGAATATTGTGGAATTTACATACGGAGTGACAAGTCTATAAATAAAAATATATTAAATGAAATATAATCGTACTATTTATCCGGTAAAACAAACGAAAAAGTTTGCCATCAGCCGGTATAGGGAAGTTGTTAAGATTAAAAAAAGTTCCTAAAGTTGGAAAAACATGTTTACTTTTAAATTAACAGTTGCTTATGAATACGGTTATGAAAAAATAAATAATTTGTAAAAAAAATAGGAAAAATAGTTTTTACATATTTTTGAAGCATATTTTTTTCGATATTTTTTCAGCATATTGTAGCATTTTTTTCTCCAAAGGTTTTGTGAGGATTGTCCTGCATTAAAGTATAGCGTACAGATGTAAAAAAATAAATTTTCACTAAATTCAATAACTTTGCCCCATTGTGCAACAAAATTGTTTACTACGAATATTAGTAGAGTAAAAATCATGCCAAGAAATAAATCGAACTAAAAGCATTCTACTGTTACATGGCTGACCAGAGATTCAGTTGTTGCTACGATATTTTTTTTTTTTTTTTTTTTTTGTTTTTTTTTGGTGTATGTACGAGTATGTGGATTGAAAATGTTGTTAGTGTTTTTTTTTTTTTGTATGAGTTCTAACAAAACAATATTGTTACTGCTGATTCTATGTTTTTTTTTTGTTTGTTATTTGTTCCCACTGTTACTGATATTTTTGTTGAAGCTTTTTTTTGTTTTGCTGTTGTTGTTTTTTGTGTAACTCCAGGTTCAAAGTGGATTCATATTTCTTTTCCTGATTCTGGCTATTTATTTTTTGTCTAGAGAAAACGAAAAATAATAGAAATGAACATTCACTTTATGAAAACAAGTCCATATTGAATTATTGGAATTTTTCACTTGTTTGATTGAACGAATATGGTTTTATTGTTTGAGCATGTTCTTTAACAAAGAAAAATGGAATTTATATAAAATTGTTGTTTTCAAAAAAAAAAAAAAATTCAATCTCACACAGGAATACAAAATGAGAATTTTTAGTCGTCCTATGTTTTGAACAAAGGAACATTTTTTTTTATGGAAAATACTGAGCACATAGTTAATGATTTTAATGATTTTTTATTTTTTAAAATTGCTTTCGATCTGCAAACTTTTCATTATTAATTCCTTGCTTGCACAAAATTGCGTGAAAATGTTGGCGTCTTTCCAAGAGAATTTTTCATAATTACAAGAAAATAATTAGTAAAAACTAGTTCAGTGTTCATCCAAAAAATTGCTATAAATTTCGTTTTGGAGCGCCAGATGCCCGTGCCTAGAAAAGAAATGTTCTTCACGTTGTTTTGTAGTGCTGTAGTTTCTTGCAATGTGGTTTGTGATCAATATTACCAGAACTATGGAGAAAGAAGTACGGCAAAAAGATTAGGTGGTGAAAAGGTAGAATTCTTAATTCTTTTTTTTTCTGAACTTTACTTGTGACTTAGTTTACGCTATATGTTAATATAGGCAATAAACTGTATACCGGTATACTACGTTTGTCAAAAAAAAAAAAAAAAAAGTACCATAAACAAAAGTACCAGAAGTACCAACTTTTTCTTATTTAATTTCCCAGAAAGTATTCTGAGTGTAATGGAGGAAATAATTTGTGGAACAAAATAAAAAGTACCAAAGGTACCAGTTTCTCTCATTTTTTACCAATAAAAAGTAATTTTTATTTTAAACTGGATCACATGCTCTCCGTCTAACAAATTTCATCTAAATCCATTACATTTCTCAAGAGTAAAAAGTACCAAAAGTAAGAAAAGTACCATAAGTACCACTTTTTATATTTCAGCTCCAAGAAAGTAGGTTAATTTATAAAAAAATATTAGTACAAAAATAAATACATAGTACCAAAACCAACAATTTATCCCTTTTTATATTTTTTAAAAAGTACCCTATATGTATATTAATCTGATTCAAATACTTCATTCACGCTACATGTAAATAAAGGCATAATCTGTCTGCATACTAAATTTATGGAAAAAAACTAAAAAAGTACCAAAAGCAAAAGTAAAAAAAAAAGCTTTTCCTTATGTTATTACCCCGAAAATGGGTTCTAAGTGTTTATGGAAGAAAAAAATTAAAAAATATTAGAAAGTACCTAAAGTACCAAAAGTACCAATTTGTTCCTCTTTGATCCCCTAAAAAGTAATTTGTATTTTAATCTTTTTTTTTTTGTTGTAGTTTTATTATTTATTGAATCTTCAATTGAAGCACAGCCGCGAATAACGTTGTAAGTGACAAATTGCAAATTGTTCAGGAGAGTAAAAAAACATTTTTTAAAGGCAAAATTATATATTTTTAAAAATTTTTTTTACCTTCTCAAAAATGATAATAATAAAAACTTATATTCAAAAAATCAAGAAATTTTAATTTAAAATTACATGTTTATTTACTGTTTAAAAATTTTTTTAGTGGAAAAACGTTTTATATCCAAAGCGCGATGTCAGTTAAAACGTTATTCCACTACAGCAAGCATCATGGAAAATGGCTTTTAAAACGTTATTCCACGTTGCAAAATGTTATTGTCGCAAAGAAAACATTCCTATTAAAGACAATTTTGTTTAATTGATTTATATTCTTTAAATAAAGGATAAATTATAAAATTTTATATATTTATAACAAATAAAAATTCATTCAACATCAAAACAAAAATTTGTATCCAGAAAATTAAATTCGAAAATTAATTCGATTAAAGACGATAAAAAACATGTTTGTTCATTGTATTTTTTTCATAGAAATGATAAAAATGTTGTTGTATATGACTTATGCTAATTTTTTTTACAAATTAAGTAGCATTGGCAATCACAAACCTATGTAACAAAAATTAAAATAAAAAATAAAATGTTGCGGACTTAAAACGTTTTTCCATGTTACCTGCTCTGGAGCGTATTTTTATGTATACTTTTCTTTTTTCTTGTTATATACGCATTTCCACTATTTCTCAACCTTATAATTTTATTGTCTTTCCAATTTTCAACATCAACTTTCCTTTTTGTACCTCTGTTCCACTTATCAATTACTTTCGATAATTCCGTTCGCATCATTTTGAATGTAACTTACAACGTTCTTCCACTGACTGTCTTTTTCTAATTGCATTTCGATAGCGATAAGGAGCATAATTTTGGCTAATTTGGTGTTTGAGTATTGTAAGAGAGTAATGTTAACGGTAATATGCAAAAAAACATGTTTTGCAAAAAATGGCATTTGAAACGTTATTCGCGGCTGTGCTTCAATTATATATTGAAACATCAATAAGTTTTTCAAATCTTAAATCTAAAAAATATTAAATATAAGTTTAGCCAATGCTAAACAAAATTTTTAATTCCAACTGTTGATTTTTGATGTTTTACATCTCTCGTGTACGGCTGAGAGAAAGAGTATCCCTCCTTCTCAACCGGGTGTGGCCTCTATAATTTAGAATGTTGCACGCAAGTGGATTTGGGTGCAATACTAATTTTTCAATATATTTTTTTGCGTGTTTTGAAAATACTGTCTTCACCAACGGAACGTCAAGATCTTTGTGAATTCGCTGATTTCGGATATACCAGGGGGCTGCAGTAATTGTACGTAGAATTTTGTTTTGTCGCCTTTGAATTTTTTCTACACTTGATGCTGAGGCAGTGCCCCATAACTGGATTCCATAGGCCCATATTGGTTTCAGGATCGCGTTGTATAACAAAAGTTTACAGTCAAGACTTAATATAGAATTTCTTGCAATAAGCCAATTCATTTGAGCTGCTTTTAATTTCATTTGAGTCAACTTTGCGTCTATATGCGATTTCCATGTTAAACGACGATCAAGATGAACGCCTAGATATTTGACTACAGTGTGTTGTGGTATAGTCTCGGTGTTGATTTGTATAGGCGGGCATGTTTCCCTGCGTAAAGTAAAAGTAACGTGTACATATTTCTGCTCATTCACTTTTATCCGCCATTGTTTTAGCCATGTTTCCAATTTTGAGATGTACCCTTGTAGATTCCGGGAAGCTTCTACATGATTTTCATGAACGCTTAGAAAAGCCGTATCATCAGCAAATGTTGACGTGTGAATGTTACTGTTTAACGGTAAGTCAGAGGCATATATTAAATAAAGTAAAGGACCGAAGATACTGCCTTGAGGGACTCCGGCTTCAATCGACTGCGGGGGGCTTGTAAAATTGCCTTCCTTAACTACAAATTTTCGTGCCTCTAGATAGCTTTTTAAGAGCCTGACGATGTTGGCGGGTAGATTTTGTGTTAATTTGTGGACAAGACCTTCGTGCCATACTTTATCAAAGGCCTGTGCGACATCAATAAAAAGCGCTGAACAATATTTCTTTTTTTCAAAAGTTTCTCTTATAACATTCACAAGTCTGTGAGTTTGTTCAATAGTGTTATGCTGACTGCGAAAACCGAATTGATGATCTGGAATACATGCACTGCTAGTTACTATAGGAGTCAGCTTGCTCATGTACAGTTTTTCAAAAAGTTTCGACATATTGGACAATAAACTAATAGGTCGATAGGATTCAACCTTTGTATGATCCTTACCGGGCTTTGGTATCATAGTAATCATCGAAACCTTCTATTCTGCCGGATAGTATTGCAGTCGTAAAATACTATTAAAGATGAAGAGTATTACTCGTTTTGCAATGAAAGGCAATTCTTGCAGCATTTTGTTACTTATTTTATCAATACCTGGGGCTTTTTTTGAGTTTAGACTTGTAATAGCCTTTTCAATCTCCACAATATTAAATCTTAGCGGAATTTCGGGTAAAGCGACGACTGGTGGCAGTTCAATAATATCAGCAGAAATATTTGGAGTAAATACTTTTTCTAAGTGTTTAACAAAAAGAGCACCTTTTTCAGCATCAGTTCTTGCCCAGTCACTATTTGAAGCTCGTAATGGAGGTTTACATTCCACCGGCCTTTTAAGTCCTCTGGCTGCACGCCACAGCGAATAATCTGTTGATGGTGTTGCATCGAGTTCTTGCAGAAATTTTTGCAGCGAAGCTGTTTTTTGTGTTTGCAAAACTTTTCTAAGCTGCTTGGTACACTCCTTAAGCCTTAATTTTAGCTGAGGCGATCTGTATCGTTGCCATTCTCGTCGAGCTCTCCGTTTTTCGGTCAATAGCCTTTCTATATCTGCACAAAAAATATTGTTAAATCTCGCTTGTTGATTTGGTTGAATTGAAGAAGCATTAAGAGCAGCTTGTTTAGCATGTGCTTCAAACTAGTGATGTTACGAATACTCGTATTCGTATTCGACTATTCGCCTGTTTTAAGATATTCGTATTCGTATTCGTATTCGCCAAATTCAAGCGAATATTTTTCGAATAATTTTCCCATACATTATCCTCCAAAAAATTATACAAAAGTTTAAAAAAAGTACATAAAATGTAAAAAAACCCATTGTATTTCACGCAGAGTAAGAAAAACGAAATCTGAAAGTATGTAAGTAAAATACTTAAAAAAATGTTCTGTAGATGTTTTCAAATTCGGCATCGTAATGCAATAATAATGTTAAATCACTAAATTTTTTTTTCATTTATAGTTACTAACGCAAGGGCAAGGATTTTTTCCAAATAAATTTGAAATATAAATCTCAAAAGAAATATTCGTATTCGTATTCGTATGCGGCGAATACTGTTTTAAATATTCGTATTCGTATTCGCGAATACTAAAAATTGATATTCGTAACATCACTACTTCAAACAACCTAATAGAATTTTCTATGTCAGTAGGTGTTCTCAATGGCATATTTTCCGTGCAATGAGCATTCAAATATTTTTTGTATTTCAGCCAGTTAATACGTGCAGATGTCAGCGGTAAATCACACGTTGGTCTTGCGGTTGTGTGTGAGTAAATAGTGATAATAGTAGGCGAATGATCTGAAGACAAATCCAAAGATGCTTCTACTTCCATCATTTCGCTGGGCACACCTTTCATAACTCCAAAATCGATAATATCAGGAATTTTTTGTCGATCCGTTGGCCAATATGTTGGCTGACCACTTGAAACTACATTGAAACCCATTTTTGAAATTGTGTCAAACAAAACACGACCCTTAGGACTTATTAAACGTGAACCCCAAAAAGTGTGTTTAGCATTGTAGTCGCCAGCTGCTAGAAAACGGGACCCCAGTGTTGTATAAAATGCGCTATATTGACTCTCTGAAATTGAAAACCTGGGAGGAGAATAAACAGATGATATCACAAGCTTTTGATAAAAATTTTCAATACAGATGTTCTTTGCTTGAAGATATTGTTCACGAAGGTCATTTAGCAGGTAGTGTTTTATTCGAGTTTTTATTAGGATTCCAGAGCCACCACAAGCTCTACCTCGAGGATCCTTAGTATCGTAGAAATTATATCCACTAATTTTAAAATAGCTTCGAGACGTCAAATGAGTTTCTGAGATAAGCATAACATCGATTTGTTTATCCAGAAGAAAATATTCTATTTCATTTTTATGTTGGCAGATGCCGTTTGCGTTCCAAAAACAGATTCTTAAGTTCATGGTTTTTTCAATACAGCCTGCAACAAGGTAGACTGCATTTTCAACATTTCCTGCATCATACAGGACATGTTGAGAGCAAATGTATTTACTGTTTGTATTAGGATCTCTATCGAGGCTTCAATACGACTAAAATTATGCCCTGATTCTTCATTAGCTGGTACAGTTTTTTGCGCCGGAGTCTGGTTACTCTTAAAAATATTAGCGTATGAAAATTGATTATTAGGTTTTTGTTGAGTAAGAGTCGTGTTAGACTTTAAAACATTTGAGTATTGATTATGGCTAGACGACGGTTGAGGTAACTGAGGGTAGTTTAAAGGGGTGTTGGTATTTTAATCTGCGTCAAATTCTATCTTTGTACCAAATTTCATCAAGAGAAAAAGTATTTCTGGTACTAATTTTAGCTCTAATATTCATTCAAAAATTCATCGACGAAAACCAAAAGTACCAAAATCAAAAGTACCAGCTTGTTTTTTTATTTTATACCGCCTTGAAAGTGTTCTGAGTGTTAATGAAAGAAACAATAAAAAAAATAAAAAGTACCAATTTGTCCCTTTTTGATTCCCTCCAAAAGTACCCTGCATATTAATCTAACTCAAATACTTCATTCACGCTACATGTAAATAAAGGCATAAATTGTCTGCATACTAAATTCATTGAAAAAAAAAAAAAAAACAAAATAAAAGGTACCAAAAGTACCAAAAGCAAAAGTACCAACTTTTTTCTCGTGTTATTCTCCAGAAAGTGTTCCAAGTGTTTATGGAAGAAAAATAAAAAAAAAGTACCAAAAGTATCAATTTGTCCCTCTTTGATCCCTTAAAAAGTAATTTGTATTTTAATGTGAGTCAACTACTATCTGTGTGCTAAATTTCTTTAAGAGAAAAAGTATTTCTGGTACTAATTTTAGCTGAAATATTCCTTCAAAAATTCATCGATAAGAACAAAAGGTACCAAAATCAAAAGTACCAGCTTGATGTTTTATTTTATACCGCCTGGAAAGTGTTCTGAGTTTTAACGGAAGAAACAATTAAAAAAAATAAAAAGTACCAATATGTCCCTTTTTGATTCCCTCAAAAATTACCCTGTATATTAATCTGGCTCAAATACTTCATTCACGCTACATGTAAATAAAGGCATAAATTGTCTGCATACTAAATTCATTGAAAAAAAAAAACAAAAGGTACCAAAAGTACCAAAAGCAAAAATACCAATAGTACCAACTTTTTTCTTATGTTATTCTCCAGAAAGTGTTCCAAGTGTTTATGGAAGAAAAATTATAAAAAAAGTTACCAAAAGTACCAATTTGTCCCTCTTTGATCCCTTAAAAAGTAATTTGTATATTAATGTGAGTCAACTACTATCTGTGTGCCAAATTTCTTTAAGAGAAAAAGTATTTATGGCACTAATTTTAGCTGAAATATTCCTTCAAAAATTCATCGACAAGAACAAAAAGTACCAAAATCAAAAGTACCGGCTTGTTTTGTTTTATTTTATACCGCCTTGAAAGTGTTCTGAGTTTTAATGGAAGAAACAATTAAATAAATAAAAAGTACCAATTTGTCCCTTTTTGATTCCCTAAAAAAATTACCCTGTATATTAATCTTTATCACATGCTATCCGTCTACCAAATTTCATCTAAACCGATTAAAAAAAAAAAAATTCTCAAGAGCAAAAAGTTACTTATAAAAAGTACTCTTTTTGGCTCTAATACTTCGTTCACAGTACATGTAACTGAAGGCATAAAATGTTGCATACCGAATTCATCGAAAAAAACAAAAAGTGCCAAAAAGTCTTCTGAGTGTTAATGGAAGTAACAATGAAAAAAATAAAAAGTACCAAGGTTTGTTCAAAAAGAAATTTCTCTAAAAGCCTAAACAGTTTAACGAACTTAAATAATTACATTAAAAATCCTTTAAAAAAAATTTAATTATTAATTTTCCTAAAAGCATTGTAATTAATAACATCGTTATTATCAATTTCAGTCAGTCAACATCATAATCGCTTTTTATGTGTAATTTATATATATGTATGTACGTACGTATGTATGTATGTGTGTATGCATAGAGTCTTGGTATCATATTTAAACAATTTTTAGAATAAAAAAAAATTATTATTTTTCATTAAAAAGTCTTGTGTGTGCAATACATATGTACATATGTACATACATAGTACTTGCTAAGTCTGTGGCATCTCCATCAGTTGCAAAAGTAACACGAGCCGGGCTCTTAAAATACACATCATATCCGCAACTTAAGGAAATAAGGAAAAAATAAAAAACAAACAAAATTAATCAATCAAAAGTTAATTTTACTTTTTATATTTATAAGTCTTCTTCTTCTGCCTCTTCTAGTTTTCTTTCATTACATATCTTTTTTTTTTTTTCATACGCTAAACAATTTCAGAATGAAAACGATTTTTGGATGAGACACGACAGCATCAGAAGTATATTTCATTGTGTTTTTTGTTTGTTGTTGTCTTTGGACTTAAAAGAAAAAAAAAACAAATACACAAATTTAAAATTTTCAACAACTGATATCAAAAGTTAGTTCCTGTTGTTCCTTCTTCCTGAAAATTTGTGTGTTTTGTTTGTAGTCAAACACTTCACATCATTGAAAAGGAAGTTATCGTTTTTTACATTTTGTATTTCTTACCAAAATTCAATGGTATTAAACAGAAAAAGAAATTTAAAGATTGTGTTTAACTTTTAGTTAAATTTTTGTTTAGAAATCATAAAAATGGATATAGAACACATATCTATACACTGTGAGTCATTTCAATAAGGAATACAGTTGTACCCAATTTAAACGAGACAAGGAGTCGAGGGAGATGCAATTCACAATTTTCCACTTATAAAATCGATAGTCGTCCAATAGTTTTAGTTCTCCATGCGTATACCAGGGAGTTGCCATGTCGCAGGCATTTAAAGGGTGTTTTTTTTTATAGAGGTATAGAATTTTGAAATGGAATAAAACAAAGATGGATGTTTTAAATTGACATGATTCTTCTGACATTATGATTTTGAAATATGACTTTTGGCATATGACCGCCACGGCTGACTCGGACGTCGTCTAATCTGGAGGTACAATTTTCGGTGACTTTTTCCAACATTTGTGGCCGTATACCGGCAAGAACGCGGCTTATGTTTTCCTCCAAGTAGTCAGTCGTTTCGGGCATGTTGGCGTCAATTTACGACTTCACTTATCCTCACAGAAAAGCTGCGTTAAATCGCACGATTTTGGAGGACAATTCATGGGTCCGAAACGTGAAAATATGCGGTTATCAAACGTTTACTTCAATAAATCAATTGCGGCCCGTGGCTGTGCTACATGTTGCGCCGTCTTGGTTAAGATAAATTTCTCCACCTCTATAAAAAACACCCTTTGTTAATAAACTACACTTGATCAAAAAAGACAAAAATGGGGTAAAATTTTTTTTCCAAATTTAGTTATAATTTTGTTAAAAATTTAGAATTTTTTTTTATATCAAATAAAATTTCCTTATTAACGGGTGATTCATCGTGAGATTTAATTTATAGTGTTAAATAACACCCACACATGAATTTGAAAGTGAACTTAAAACACCTCATGGCCACCTACGACTACATCTGAGGTGGTCCATTTGGAGGGTCAAATTTTGGGCAACGCGTACGAGCATAGGGACTGGTATCTCGCGATTTCTCAACAAGGTCATTGTTTCACGTGCTGTCTGACTCTTAGCCCCGTCACATTGAAACCAGTGCTCACCGACACCATGTGTTTTCTGAAATTCAATCGCATTGTCTCGGTGAGCTCAGGTTTCAACGTGACGACAAAAGTCATTATTCAAAAGTAGTTCCTGAATAGTTCCTGAAACTTTGCCATACATAAAAATCGAAAACGCTTGACCTCATTAAATTTATATATATTTTTTAAATTGCAAAATGTTACAAATTATAAAACAAAAAATTTTTTTTTAAATAAATTTAAGTTTATAACTTACAATTTGTTAATGTTAGAAATTAGTATGAACTTGTTAGTGAGAAAGGTAGCAAAGTTTAGTAGTGTGGCGGTTAAAGTGCCTATGTATCAAAACAAAGTACCTCGGTTCGAATCCCAAATAGACTTTGATTTTTTACAAACGAAGTTTTCAACATTCTTCATTTCATTTAATACATCCTACTTGTAAAGTAGCGTCCCCGGACGTTTCAGCGCTCTGAGGTTATCAAATGGAACTAAGAAGTAGTTAGCAAGATCAACAACCAAGTAGCATAGAAATGAACCATAACACAATTAAATAAAGAAATTGCTCCTAGTTATGGCAGACGGTGGCTGGCCAGGACAAAAAAATTTTGACTAATTTTTAAATAAACACTGAACAAGTTTTTACTAAACACATTTTTTTAAAATAATTTATTAAAAATTTCACGTGAAAGACGAGAAAAGTTTCAGACAATTTTCAAATTTTCAAATTTTCATCACAATGTTTTTAACGAAAATCCACAGTAACTCTTGTTTTTTTTTTGCATTTAACTGCTGTGCTTTATTTCTTAGTAACAGCTTTGAACGGTTATAGCTCCCAAAATAGTGATGCTAAAAAACCCACAATGGGTGCGCGTTCAGCAGAAAAACCTGCTACTAAACAGTTTAGATGTAGCAACTTTTGATTTGATTAATTTTTCTTAACGATCTGCTCACTTTTTTTGTTAAAAATATCAAAAAATTTAAATTTATTGAATTTTATTTTGTAAAAAGATTTCATAATATTTATTTGTGAATTAAAATTAATTAAACTTTAAAAATATATTATAAAATTTGATATCAAATGTAAAACTGAACTGAAATATCGTAGTTTGATGAAATGTATCGTACTTTTTCCTTGCTACCTAAAGCAGTGAGCGCTCACTCAACATGTTCGCTCATCGCTCAGTAATCAAAGCAGATTGTTGAGCAACAGTTGTGTAGCAAACTGTGTCTGCTGAACGCACCCAATATCTCGTTCTTCTCTTCTGTGAATAAATATTTTCAATTTCGTATAAGTTTTTTCAATATCTGTTTAATAATGTGGCCATAAAATCTATCACAAAAAAATTATCTTGCCCATTATTTATATTGAAGACATAAAAATTACTTTGAAAAAAACTGATTTTTTCTACAAAAAATGTTTTAAAATAAATAACTAAAAAAGATTTCCTGATTTTACTGAAATTTATATAAAAAAAAAAAAAAATCTTTTACAAAAGATATTAATTATCAAGAAAGTCTTCCAGGGTTAATGCAATATGTATGAGAAAGTGAAATCAATAATTTTTTAAATAAGAAATGAATGTCTTCGTACTCGTAATTCTGATTATGTTCTTAAGCATAAAGAGTGAGTGCAGTTAAATTAAAATCAAATATTTGTTTTCGTCAACATAAAAATATTGGTTGCCACCGATTTAATTCTATTGCACTGGAAGGAACACAATAATTTCTACACAAAAATTCTTATTTACATATTCTTGATGGAATTTTAATTTTTTTTTCTTTTTTAAGTGGGAAGAGATACTTTGACAATTGACTGAATTAATTTTGAACCTATTAACATACTTGTAGTTATGTCGTATTAACGTCGTCGTAACGCAATTTCAAATGTTGTTGAGAGGAAATTTTTCACCACTTCTATTTTTTTGTAGCTGTTTCCTTTTTTTTTTTTTTTTTGTGTGTTTTTGGTGGGGGGCTTTATTTATTTAAATTGTTGTTCAAGTTTTATTTTGAAACTAAATTGTGATCTATTGCAAAAAAAAAAAAAAAAAAAAAAAAAAAAAAAACAGAAAAAGTTAAATTACACACATTTCTTTGGGAAGTACAATTTGTACCTTTCGTAACAATAAGTTTCATTTTAATATCATTTCGCTTTTCGAGCAGCATCAGCAAACAGCAGGAGCAATGAAATTTATACAGATACATTTGTTTATACATTTAAATTTAAATCATTCTTAGCTCTCCATAAAAACATTCTTTGCATAATATTTGAATGAATTCTTTCTTGCCATTTAGCAGCATCTAGTTTTATTTGTCGCAGCACCGTCAGCAGCAGCAGCAGCAGCAAAAGGAAACAATAGTGTAACAAGCTGTCGTCAATAATGCATTATTTATGATGTCAAAAACCCCAAGCAGCAAAACAATTGAAGTAAAAACGAACTAGAAAAAAAAACCTAAAAAAAATCGAGAAAAAAAATCTGGTATAAAAACTTTAACAATTGGTGTACCACCCCACAACACCCCCTCCCTTTTCCACGCTAAACATTTCGAGAATCTGTATGGATTTGGTATGGAGTTCATTTTTTGCAGGCTTGTTTGTTTCATGCCTCTATTCTTCGCTTCTGCTCCAACAGTTTACTGGTGTATAAGTTCAATCTTACACCACCATCAAAAGAATATTTACGAGTCAGTCGTATTTAGTAAATGCGCGCACAGTGGCATGAAGAGGCCTATTTTTTAAATCTACTTCATCTGCAATTTATTCTGCTTCAGGGAATTACAATTTAACAAATGTTTTTCATGTCAACAGAAATGAAACTAAAAATTATTTGAATAATTTTAAACATTTTAAGGAAAATTTTTTTGTTCAAATACTTTCTTTCTTCCTTTCAATCACTTAAAATTTCGATTGAATAATCTTTTCAAGTTGAAAATATTATTTCGCTACAAGCATAGTTAATTAATGTCTTCGGCAATTAAGAACAACAAGATAAAAGCTTTGCTTTCAAACTTTACAAGTATTTAAATTAGCGCAGCGCTAAAAGTACAATACATTTTGTTTCAAATAGGAACAAAGACGGAAGGAACGACAGAGATGCTGGGAAAAATTACTATTTAAAGTGCTGACAGTTGTGTTGTTTAATCATTATCTGCTTAAATTTCTTCAACGTTTTGTGACAACAAGAAATAATTCATTCATTAATCATTTAAATTTCCATTCTGGCGGTTTTAATTACATTTTCTTTTATATTCAATATAATAAATAGCCAAGAGCATATTTTGTGATGGATTTCATGGCCGCATTATTCTACTGATTTCTATAAAAATTATACAAAATTAAAAATATGCATTTACAAAAGTAAACAAGATATTTTGGGTTACAATCGATAAAGTATTTTGAGAGCTATTAATGTTTAAAGCTGCTAATAATCCAATCACACGTATTACTTATGCATGTAAATTAAAAAAGTAATAACAAACAAAAGGTTCATGTGTGTTTTCTTCAATTGGTTTTGCAACGAAAATAACAAAAATAAGAAATATATTTGTTGTATGGATGTTTGGTTGTGGGAGCAAAAAAAAAAGGGAAGAGAGCTTAGTAAATTTAGTATGAATGCTAACAGCCATACCTAAACAAGAGCGGAAAGCGGAACGTTTTCTACCGCCTATCGTTAACGCTGAAATACCATACCTAAACAAGAGCGTCAACGCTTTGTCATAAAAACAGGGTTATTACAAAATATATAACAACCCTGATTATAATAGTACACTCATAACCTAATAATACATGCATCTCTACAACAAACACAACAAAAAAATTCCTCTGAAGTCAAAAGTATAAATGTGTATGTGTGTATGTTTCAACCTGTGACAAAAATATAAATAAAAATTATTCATTCAAATACGAAAAAATAAATACAAATCAAAATTTAACACTTGAAATAAAAAACAAGTAATTTACAAGAATTGTCAGCTGGGCTTGTAAGACTACCTTATAGTCATTGTATCATGAGTGCTTGTCTTTTGCAGCTAACTTCACTATTAAACGCGCTGTCAAAATCGGATTTTCCAATTGCAATATTTTGCCGCCCCGTTACCGCCGCGTTATTTCGGGATGCTCCATACAAATTGTATGGGCATGAGAACTTTTGACAGCTAAAAAACGCTTGCCGCTCTTGTTTAGGTATGGTTGTAAAGGAACAAAAGAGAGGAGAACTCAGTTAATAAATTTAGCTCATTGGAAGACAAATATTTTGACTTTTGCATTTAATAATTGTGCTTTATTTCTAATATATGCAAATGTGCGCGTTTATTAGTAACAATTTTAAACGTTTCTAGCTCTCAAAAAAACTTAACCCATAAAATCAAAAAATGTCTTGTTCACTTCCGCGAATAAATATTTTTAATTTGGCATAACTTTGGTCAAAATCGGTCGAATAATGTGGCCATAATGTCCATCACAAAAAATCTTCTCAACCATGGTTAATTTTATAGATAGATGTTATTCGCTAGAAATTTTCGAACAATAAGTTTTTTAAACCAATAAATATTTACAATCTGGGGCGCCCTATGCTCCAGTGGGAGTTAAAGGAACATATATATATAATATATATATATATATATATATATATAAATATTTACAGTTGTTGTACAGTTTTTTTTTGCAAAAAAATGTAAAATATTTGTGAATCTGATCTGAATTCCGATGCATCTCTTCAGTGGCAATTTTTTATTAAACAGAAAAACAAAATTTTTAAATATTTTTATGGATTTCCTAAAGGTTTCTCTGAAAATGAAAAAAAATCGTCAAATACCTAACCGCAAAAATCAATTCCCAAACAGCAGCTAAAATTGAGAGAAATTCATAAAATGGGTATAATCAATTGTAGCAATGCTGATACACAAGTAATAGAGGTAAACCAGTTAAATAAACAATTTGCAAATATACCCATGCCACAAATGAACATAACTTTTTTACAACAACGTCGTTTTTAATCAGCAAAAAGCTTTCAAAGGTATTTGAAAAATTAATACATTCTCAAATAAGCCGCCATTTGCATACTAACTCGTGTGTTAAGTGAAAGACAATCTGGGTTTAGGCCAAAGCATAGCTGCCTTAGTACTTTGATTAGCGTGTCTGAGGAAATTAGGTGCCAAATTGATAAACGCCAGATGATGTCATTTCTTATACTGCTTCACCACTCTTAAGGCATTTGACACGGTACATCATACAATTCTCTGTCATAAGTTAAAAAATATATGTAATTTTTCCTCAACTGCTATAAAGCTCTTATCTCTTCATACCTAAGTGATATAAGTCAAAGTGTATGCCATGATTCAATGATATCCAGCAGCTGTTCAATGCCAAGAGGTGGTACCACAGGGCTCGACACTTGGCCCATTATTGTATTCGATATATGCTAATCACCTTCCATTGCATGTAAAACATTGCCAAATACAAATGTATGCTAATGATGTACAACTGTATACACAGAGCCAAAACTGCCTAATAGAATCAAGAAGATTTTCTCTATAAAAAGCTTTTAGGCTAAGGGATGTATCCCAGCCGAAAGAAGCAAAGATTTTTTCGAAGAGATTCCTTATTGTTTTTATGTGGTAAATCTTATTAATTTTTTCAATAAGGAAAACACATAAAATCAAGAAGAAAACTTGTTATTAATTTTTTTTTTTACACAATTTACGTTATTTTTGGCACCAAAAAAAACAATCCATAGAGAAAAACTTTTTGATTCTATTAGGTTTTCATATGAATTGTAAATAAAAGGGATTTCTTCTTGATTTTATTAGGCCATCTTATTGTTTTTTTCAAAAAGGTTTTCTTCTTGATTTTATTAGGTTCCCGTATGATCATGTGTAAATCATCTTCTTAATTTTTTTAATTAGAATATCTTCCTGATTTCATTAGCTTGCTTGTTATTTCATACATATAAATCCACATAGAAAACATTTTTTTCATAATTTTTTTGTGCTACAATAAATCATCTTCTTAAACTGGCTGCTATGGCTGTTTTCATCACCACCCCTCCATCCAGATAATACAAATACATGTTGTAAATAAGCATTCCGAACGTACCATGACGTTCTGATGACATCAAGTTTGTATTTCCTAACATCACAACAGAGAAAACAGTGCCTAATAAATACCTAATAAAATAGAACAAAATTAATAAGATATCTCTACGGTTTTTTTTTTGCATGAAGGAAGTCTTATTATTTTAATAAGGAAAACCTTTTTGAAAAAATCAATAAGAATACCTAATAAAAACCATAAGTTTCCTTCTTGATTTTTTCAATAAGATTTTCCTTATTAAAATAATAAGACTTCGTTCTTGAAAAAAAAACCGTAGAGATATCTTATTAATTTTGTTATATTTTATTAGGTATTTATTAGGCACTGTTTTCTCTGTGTATTAGTTGCAGTGTTGATGAAGCAGCTAATTGTTTACGGTTGATAAACGAAGATCTGCATCAAATCCACTTATGGGCATCTGCAAATGGATTAAGTTTAAATGCCTAAAAATCAGCTGCTTTATTAGTGGGACATCCTAAGAACTTTTCAATGTGTCTCCCACCAATACATATTAATAACACGATCATAAACTTTGTGGGATCTGCTAAAAACCTCGGTGTTATATTTAATACACAACTAAATTGGTCAGATCATATCAAAATGAACTGTGGGAAAACCTTTGCTATGCTTCGGAAGCTTTGGATGACGCAATATTTCACGCCAATTCATATCCGGATGCTATTAAACAAAACTTATTTATTGCCAACTCTTATGTATGGTTGTGAGCTATTTGCTAGTTGCGATAAATAAATAATAAATAAATAAAAAATAAATTATGTAAAATTATGTAAAATCCCCTATTTGGGGACAAATTTTCACAACTGGCTACAGTGGTTGTATAATCGTTTCTTAGAAGATTTTTTTATGGCGTTTCGCTAATGTCTCGTATGAACATTAAAACAATATATTTACATCTAGAATACGGTCGATTGTGTCGTCGGACGTTGGTTATACTCTGCAGTTATAATAAAAACTTCATTGGACTAAAATAAAAGTTAATGGAGTTTTAATGAATATTATTATTGCCTACATGGAATCAACGTACATATCGATGGCTTAATATAAAGGAGGCGTAAATCGATTTTTTCCCAAAAGCGTTTTTGCCCATTCTGTTAGATAAATGTCAAATACATAATGCTTTAAAAATAAAATAAATTGAAGCATAAGATTTGTTGCCTTTTTTTTAAATAAAAATTGCACTAAAACAATTTTATATGTACTTTAAAATTTACGGATTTTATTGCGATTTGTAGTTCAAACTTAAAGAAAAAAATCGAGTTACGTCTTTCTTATATTAAGCCATCGATATAGTCGTATTTGCAAAACAGTTTATGAATCTGCGTCAACGATTACCACTCATAGAAATGATGTGAATCATATGTGAAATCAGCACAGTTTTCTGCAAACGAGGTGATCTGACCGATATAGTCATGGATGATATTTTTTGTGGTAGATGGGCAGTTGAAATCGTTCTTTTCTGCCTGCGATAAAATTTTTCTTCGTTAGAAATCTCATCGGATATTTAAGTGCTTCATCTTTCAGTCACATCCCATTGTAGAAAATCAGGAATACAAAATAAAATCGTACATAATAAGGCATAATTTTCTTTTACATTAAACCAAGAACTGTTACCATTTATTTTTTTCTTAGCTGGTTACCAACCGTGTACTCTCTTAAGTAGTAAATTTATGTTATAGAGTTGTAGTAGCGAAAACTTAAAATTAAAGTTAGAAAATAAGTTGTGGCTGGGAAACAGTTGAACAGTGAAAAACTAGTTTTTCTTTATTGTCGTCCTATTTTTTTATGTCTTAAATGTTTAAGCTTTTCCTTTAAACACCTTTTGTCAAAAGCACAAAAAATCAAATGAGTTCTCGTTGTGGAACTATTTTTCTACTTGTTTTTTTTTTTTGCCTCTATTTGAAAATTGCTTTCAACATTTATGGCGTTCTGCACGATTGCTTATAATTAGGGTTTCTGTATTTACCGGGTTTTTTTTTTGCTGTTTTGTTTTCTGGGAGTACAACTTTGTGGGAAACTTTACATTTGGCATTTAAATAAAAATAATATGGAATACGGTTGATATTTTTGGAGAGCTCTTGAACTTCCTGTTAAATTTGCGGCATCTGACGCTGTCTTTCATTTAAGTTAGAGTCTGAACATAATGTTTGCGGTGCGGTGCGATTTCTCGTTGCGGGAGAGAAAAATAAATATAATACAACAGAAGACGGCGACGGCAATACATTTACATTTTTATTAATTTTTATGTGCACACATTCAAACATACTTCAAAATCATGTTTTTTGTTTAAAATAATGTGAATTGTGAACACCGCCAATTATTCAAAAACTATGGAGTATCAAAAATTGAGAGAATAAGAAAGAGAGAATAAAATAAAATTTTAATTTTATGCCGCTCCGCACTGCAGTTTTTTACTTCAAAATCGTATGAAAAACCGCACCGCAATAAATTATCGCAACATTGTGTTCAATTTCATTTTCACTTAAAAAAGAAGTTTTTTTTTCCGAAAATTTTCAACACCACCTTTAAGTCGTTGTTTCACCGATTTTGATAATATTTACAGCATTTGAACTTTTTAAATCAATTTGCGAATCACTTTTGCGATGCGATTTTGTGACAATTTTTCGACAATAACAATTTTTAAACGAATTGGTCGATTTTAACCAAACTTTTTATAGTCAACATAAATTTTTTGGGCTTATTGTGGTATTTTCAGAATACGGACAGACGATTGATTTGAGTAGAAAATTTATGTGGAAATCACAAAAAATTCCGAGTGCTTTTTATAAAAATGTTGTACTCAAATCAACTGTGTGCATTATGGAAACCGGACTGATTTTGAATTTGATCTGTCTTGTAGTTTAAAAATTATGTAAAAAATATATTTTTTTACAAAAACTTTATTTTCAAAAATACTCGAAATCTATCGAACCGAATTGGTTCATTATATCACAGGCCTCTAGATGAAGTAAATTGCTTACGAATATCTCGCATTTGGCATCGATTGGTTAAGTCATTCTTAAGTTATGAGGAGTTATATTCTAACATCTACTCACACACACACACACATACATATACATACATCCAAAATAGTCAAAATAATTCCCATGGCCTTAAAATGTCGAGATCTTATAAAAATTAATTTTTCGAAAATTTTAGTAAAATTAGTAACTCACTATTTTTAATAATTTTTTAAGTAAAAAATAATGCGAAAAAAAAACAAACTTGTTCTGAATATGAAATTAAAAAAGTGGTTTAAGTTTTTTGAAACACCAGAGTTGCTCGTTTCTGTAACTCTCATATTAATTTCATGCATCGAAAAGTTTAGTATCACTGAGTGAAAGACAGAGTGACTGAGAAACAAAATTTTATTGCCTTTACAGAGTGGTTCCTATAAAAAACTAACTAATGTTCTATGAATCGTCCTACAAAATATGGGGTGACAGTCGCTTGATTTTCAATAAAATTATCATGATTATTAAAGTAGTTTCAAAGTTTGTCTAAATAATTTAAGTGCCACAAAAAAAAAAATTCAGGGTATTTTCACCTCTAATTCCCGGGATATGATATGAAAAACTCTACTTAAAATAGAAAAAGAAAAAATACAGTTGCAAATAAAACAAAACTTTGATTGCTTTTCTAATGTGAAGCTTTTTAAAATGGTTTTAAGGGATCGACACTTTTATCCGTTTAAATGCATTACAAAAAAAAAAACATTTTTAAGTGATACTCGGCAACAAAAATCATTTTATTTCTAATAAATAGTCGAATAAATAACAAGATTTTGTTACAAATTTTGATAGCATTGATTTTTTTTGTTCTATCAATTGATTGCCTTTCTAAATTCTTGTTGGTACAGTGCACTGTGGCTCTGAATTGATTTTTACTGCCCTAAAATCCAAAATATTTTTTTTTTTATAAGAAATCATATCGGTACTAAGGTAGTGAAAAATTAGGTCAAAATATTAATAGTAGTGGGTGTGGCAGCTTAGATCCCACTATCGGGCACAATGTACCGATTTTCGTCGACTCACTGAAATAAAGTTATAAGTAATAAGCTAAATTTGCCTTATTTGTCAACTAATTGAAATATAAGGACATAATTGCACCACACTGCATTGGACTTATTCCAGAATTAATTGAGAAATAAAGCAATTTTGGTTTAATACTTATGACTTTATTGCAGTGAGCCGACGGAAATCGGTACATTGTGCCGATAGTGGAATCTAAACTTTAGATTGGTTGAACTCTGGTCTTTAAGAAATAGTGTGGATTAAAAAAAATTTTTTGTGACAAAAAAAAAAATCCAAATCGTTCCATAAATCTAGAAGTTGTTAGATAATAAGTATTTTGGGCGAACAAATTGCAGCCGATTTTTAAAAAAATAACAAAATTATTAGACCCCACTTAAGGTTTTATAATTTAATTTTTAATTAAATTAAACAAAATTTATAAAATAAAAAAAAAAAACTCAATTAAATAAGAATACAAGAAAATAGTGAATTTCCAAACCATTAATATGAAAAAAGAACATGTGACTCAGCAGAATTAATTCAAAAGATATTTAATTACTTGATTGCAGCTGCCGTGATTAGCAATAAGGTCTAAGCGGGAAACAGTTCTAATGATGAGACAGACCCTTCTGGTTGGTCCCGAAACATCATTATGTTCAGTTCAACCTTGAGTACATTCTAAATATTCTTCTTATCTGTCCAATTACTACAAATCTCGGGAGTTGTTTTTTTAATATAAAATAATTTAACTAAAAATTAAATTATACGAACTTGAGACTGAATTATTATAATTTCTTTAAATTTATAAGAAATATGGCTGCTCTCGAATAAGGAAAACTTTAAAATCTGATTTAAATTAAAGCAAACAATTAGAATTAAGACTTGCTTGATTTTATCAAATTTATGACGCTTAAAAAATAAGATATCGTTCGGCAACAACTTTGCTTTACAAACCGACTTCGGATAAACCATTAGCGTTTGAGAGAACCCACTTTAGAATCATTGCAGCTCTCAATGAATGTCCTTTTACTAAATTATTATACTCACTGAAGACTCCTACTATGCTGGCTGCCCAAATTTGAATATATAAATTTTTATTGAGAAAAAAAAAAAAAAAAAAAAAAATTAACAAAAAATTACGTCACGCTCCCTTCTCATATTGATTTATGACATTGAATAAAAATCCTGAAGGATTTTGCTATTTTTATACCCTTCAACAAAAATGTTAATTGTATTTAGAGGTTTGTCATTCCGTGTGTAATTTTCAAAATATTCATATAAGATCCATAAAATGTATAATTTCTGGATTTTTGTTGATATGGAAATTGAGTGAGCCATGTCAGTCTGTCCGTCTGTCTGTACTTGAAATCGGTTTTTTGAAGCTACCAGAAGAGTTGGAGCATTGGATCTTAGGCTGATGTGGCAGGATTACTCTTAGTACACTTCGTATTGAAAATCAGCAAAAAATAAAATATCGATTGTCTGTCCGTTTTTCAGTCTGTCTGTACTTGAAATCAGGTTTTTGAAGCCACCAGAAAAGTTGGAGACTTGGATTTGGCGTTGATACTAGATTTGTCTTACTACACTTCGTATTGAAAATTAGCAAAAATAAAATATCGATTGTCTGCCTGTCTGTACTTGAAAACGGTTTTTTTGATGGCTCCAGAAGAGTTGGAGCATTGGATCTGGCGTTGATATATCTAGATTTGTCTTACTACACGTCGTATTGAAAATTAGCAGAAAATATAATATCGATTATCTGTCCGTTTGTCAGTCTGTTTGTACTTGAAATCGTTTTTTTGAAGGCTCCAGAAGAGTTGGAGTACTGGATTTTAGGCTGATGTGGCAGGATTAGTCTTAGTACACTTCGTATTGAAAATCAGCAAAAATAGAATATCGATTTAATGTGCCATGTCTGTCTGTCCGTCTGTCTGTACTTGAAATCGGTTTTTTGATGGCTCCAGAAGAGTTGGAGCATTGGATTTTAGGCTGATGTGGCAGGATTAGTCTTAGTACACTTCGTATTGAAAATCAGCAAAAATAAAATATCGATTTAATGTGCCATGTCTGTCTGTCCGTCTGTCTTTCCGTCTGTCTGTACTTGAAATCGGGTTTTTGAAGCTACCCGAAGAGTTGGAGTATTGGAACTTTGGCTGATATGTCAGCAATTGTTTAAAAACGCTTCGTATTGAAAATCAGCATAAATAAAATATCAGTTGAGATAAATAAACCATTTCGGAAATAAATTTATTTATATATGGTGGTGGGCCAGTATTTTTGAATTTGGAATCATCGGGATTAAAACCCAACATATTGCAGCAGAGTGCTGCCGAGGCTTGTTAATGTTAATTTATATTTTTTCTGCGGTTAAACCAACTTTTCGTTCAGGGATGTGGCCAGAATAGGGTATAAAAAATCGCAAAAAATAGCAAATCGTATAATTTTATTAGAGCTAATTTTTTTTTCGACCACCCGAAGTGCCGGAGACCCAAAATTTACAGCTCATTTCTTATGAGCTTTGTGCAGGGTATATAAGATTCGGCGCAACCTAATATATCAATCACTCTTACTTGTTTTTTTTTTTGCTAATTCCTAGTAACTGTTTTCTCCTTCTCAAGTGGTATTATAAAAGTTTGTTAAATAACATGGAAGTGTTAATGACAAACTGCTCTTGACATTATAAATCCATTTATCCAGGCTTTATTTAGTGTTACAAAATTTACAAAAAAGAAAACCATACGCATTTACTATGTTACACTTCGATTAAGTTTGTAGCACTTAGCGTTCAAAGCACCTTCTAAGCGAATATATATGTATGTATGAAAAAAACCTTTATACATACAAATATGGTAGATGTACATTGTACATACATATATTTATGTATACTCGTAAGTATTGTATTTTTTTTTTGTAAGAAATTTATTAAAGAAAGCACTAATATTGATAAAAATCTCTTTGTATACGATTACATATATTGAAACTATGAAATATGCATTAAAAAGAACAACATGCAGTTAAATTATTACATGTTTTTTTTTTCTTAAAAAATTTCTAATGTTCTTTTCGCTCCTCTTCTTAAAGTACATATACGAATATGTCTATTCGAAAACGATATGTAAAATATAAATTCAAGTTGCAAAATACAACTTTGTAAGTGACAGTAAATACTAAATTATTATGTCATTACATAAACTGTGTATGTACGTAAGTATATATTTGCGTACATATGTATGTATATTGAAACATATTGATATTAAAATAAAATACATATATACATACATACTTTCTGTCAAGTGTTTTCATATATTTTTTTGTTATATTATTTAGAGAATATATGATAACGATATTATAACATCTTACAAAACCCAGCCATAAATACAACTAAAACCACTACATAAATTGAGTTTGTATGACATATATACTCGTACATATATACATACATATATCGATTAAAATTAGGGCGGACCCATTTTGTTATAACACATACATACTTAATATTTGAGATCAACAGAATTTGCGGAGAAATGTTTCCGGTTGAGAAGAACTACAACAACAAACAAAAAATCAGATAAAAATTTTAATCGTGTCTGTTACAAGTTTCACATCCGTGTGAAAGTGAATCTTTTCCGAATATTTTGGAGTCCTGACATTCACTTCCGCACAATTTTTTCGTTTTAATTTCGACTGCACTACTAAGCTGTGTGAAGGCAAATAGAATCTCATTTATTACACAATAAAACTAATTTATTTAATTTAGAATCCAGTAGAAATAAGTCGCGTATTCTATTTGTATTTGTAATTGTGTGTAAATAGAGTATGTAATGACGTTCAACGAAGCTACCTAACAAGTAGTGAAAAAGCATTTGCACATGAATACTGACGAGGTTTAGTGGCTTCAGCCAGTGCTGTTGAAAAATCTACAAAAGGGATGTATAAATATTAAAATTTGTTGTTTGAAATATGTTAACAATGTCTACCTAATATTTCTCTGATTAAAAACATTTACGAACATTAGCCTGTACAAATATTAACAAACTAATTTCATTTGAAAAAAATCTTTTTTGAACTTAAGTTTGATATCTTAACTACCTAATTTGGGGATAAAAATCAATATATAGCCACCAATCGAGCAAAAATATTCGGAAGTATGCCGGAGACAACAAATATTCTATTTTGTGATTCGGAAATTTTCATTCTAATTGAAAACGTTCGGAACTCATGACAGACACGATTATCAGGAAAGCCTTAAATATGTCTTGAAAACTGTGTTTTGAGCGCATTAAATATGCGGCAAATATTTTAAAATATGCTCTTAAAATAGCATAAAGTTTTTTCGTTTTTATATTCTTAAACCCCACTGAGCAGAATTTTGACTCGATCTTATAAATGATTTGAATATTTGCAAATAGTCAATTATTTTCCTCTTGTATTTTTTATGAAATGTGTAAATATTTTTTTTTTGTTTTTTAATTTGCCTAACCCTCAGGGGATGACCACCCCTACGTATGCAGTGCATTGTGATGGAACTCAGTGAGAGGGATAGGGAGGGTAGAGAAGATAGAAGGCTTAACTCTTTTACAACTCTGCTTTACGCGTTATGTTACTTTTTATAGCAGTGTTGAGACGCCTCTGGTGTTAAGTAGACGCATTAACTTTGTTAAGCTGTATTAGCAGGCATTTTATTAATTGTGTTACTTCGCCGATGTTTCTGCTAACCGACGAAGGAGGGCGATGTTTCTGCACATTAGCTTGGAACAGCATCAATCGCTGTCGGAACGGGTTTTTTAGTGACCAGTGCTATGCCTTCATCATTTTAAATGCCTGGCAACCCTGGTTATGTGTTAAAAAAAAATATTCATTACATTTTTATTTCACTCACATTTAAATTTTATGAAGTCTCGCAAATTTTATACATCTCTTTTCTTTCTCTCGCTCTCTCTCTCTCTCTGAGAGAGGTAGCACTAGTTATTTACAGATCCATTTTTACAAAATATGGAAATAAAATATAAATAAATGCACTCCTATTTCAGTAAAAAGTCAAAGGAAACTTTAAAATTTTCTCTCCAAAAACCCACATTGCTGTTGAAGACAAAGATTTTTTTTTGTGTATTTACGATCGTTAATATTTTAATGCTAGCGGAAGCAAAGTTGTCCCAGTTCTGGCCCCAGCAATAAAATAATTTTGCCAAGGAAACCAACTGCAATACAAAACAGCCAATCGAACATCTTATAAAAGCGAGATAAAATGGGTGATGTTAAACAGAAATAACTTCTTAAGAAAACAAAAAAAAAAAAAAAAATGATAATCGATATAGAAATCGTGAATTTCCCTTGTCCACTTACATACATTTCGATGGGACCAAACTGTATTTAAATCACATACTCGTACATATGCAAAGTTCCGAAACAATGCGTCTACTGTAAAACCGATGCCTTGTTTGCTTTCTTACTGCGTTAAAACTTGGCGGCGGCGTTTTGAAATGTGATGCTTTGTTCAAATACGAAACAATTGACGTTTTGGACATCAGCCAGTGTGTCATAGAGACGCGACAATTCGCCCCTACGCGGCAACAAATCAATCAAACGCTTACAAATTACAAAAAAAAAAGAAATGTTAAAGTTATGCATGTAAAAACATAAAAATCGTTCATAAGAATTACCTTCTGGCTTTCTAAAGTCGCTTAAAAAAAGGACCAAATCTTGGTACCAGCCCGTTTTATAACATCAAAAGTACAAATATCAAAAATTAACCCGTCCACAGATTTCTTCTTTGCACAAATTCAAATTGAGTTGAATTTTTGATGCAAGCTTAATTGGTGACGTAACGATTTTGACCGCTCCCCCCCTTTCAAAATTTTCAGGAATTGGTTTGATAGTAGATCCACACATCGGAAGAGGTGCTTACCAAAAACAAATTCAAGATATCCAAAATTAAAAATTTTCGAAAATACAAATTTGGGAAAAAAATTTCCATAAAATTTTGAATTGACATAATACAGTATTTTACACATCGGCTCATGGGAATTATAGATTTTTCTATCTGCAGATATAACCAGCACTTTTATTACAAAAATTAAACTAAAATAATGCTTTTTTTATTTTTTTAATTTCAGGTGATTCGTATCATCATATCGAGAGTGAAGTGTGTGTGTGTGTGTGTGTGTGTGTGTTTAGTGTGAAGTCGGTGATAAAGAAAAATATGTGTCATAAAGGTTGTCGCTGTCTGCTGATCGTTTCGTTCGTTATTTCTATTCTTTCACGGTATCGTCATTTTTACACGTATTTAACGGTATTTTAAAGCGTACTTTTGAAGCAACGGTTGTTAACTCGGTAACGGTAGTAATGTGAAAATGTAAGTCACAATATTTGAAATTAGTGCCTGCAGCAACAGCTAACCTTAGCACAAAAAAAAAAATAAAAAAAAATAAAAAAATAAAAAATATAAAGTGAAAAGGGCCAGTCTTTGGTAAACAAAAGTGTTTTATTTAACAAAAAAAAAAAAAAGTGAAAATAAAAAAAAATTGCAATTAAATGTACTCATCACATCACACATAAAGCAGAACAAATGGTAAGTTTTAATAATTTAAAAACAATTACAAAATGTCTTTATTTAATACAACAAAATTAATGATTGAATTGTTGCTAATAACGATGTAAAATGAAATATTTGTTTTTCGTTATTTCAATAATCTTCATCATGTGGGATTAATTTTAGGCTGCACGTCAAATCTTCCGTGACCCTTTTTACTAAACGGTTTTCCAATAGGAATGATATGATTTTGAAGTGACGTTTCGGCTATTTGTAATATGTCATGATCTGTCATTTGTTTTTCATTGTATTCAGTAGTGTTTACAATTTCATCATGGAGAGATGTACGCAAGAACAACGTTTACAAATTATTCAGTTTTATTATCAAAATAATCGTTCTCCAATTGCAACTTTTCGTGCGCTTTTGCCATTTTATGGTCGTAATAATCGGGCAAGTGTGCTCGCTATTCGTCGAATTGTTGAAAATTTTAAGCGTACATTTTCTTTGCATCATGTTCAAGTGCCAATAAGACAAATAACCGCTCGAAGTAATGCAAATATTGCTGCCGTTCAGGCAAGTGTTGCTGAAGACCGCAATTTGTCGATTCCAAGACGTTTTCAACAATTGGGAGTGTCTCAAACCACAACCTGGTGGTTTTTGAGAAAGGATTTGGGTTTGCATCCGTATACAATTGTTCTCACTCAAGAACTAAAGACATTGGACCACCGTAAACGACGTGAATTTGAATTAGAATTGAATTATTGTGAGAAAAGTTTGGAGATTCGATTATTTCAAGAAATTTGTGATATTGAATGGCCTCCAAGAACTTGTGATTTAACACCATTAGACTATTTCTTGTGGGGTTATTTTAAGTCATTGGTGTTTCGAAATAAACCAGACTCTCTTCAAGCTTTTCAAGTCAATATTGAACGTGCCATCATTCACGACATACGACTTGATTTAGTGCAAAAAGTGTTTGAAAATTGGGATCATCGAATTCGTTCCTGCAGAAGAAGTCGTGGAGGCCATTTGAATGACGTTTTATTTAAAACTTAATTGTATCGATTTCCTCAACAATAAGTGTGGTTTCTTTTGTAAAGAAATACATATAGTCCGACAACAATTAATACAATGCCACACTAATGTACATTAGAGAAATTAATGATGTTGATTGACTTGCTCTGGCCAGGGTTTGAACCCAGGCCCCAAGTCATTGGTTGCTTAGTAGTCAACGCGCTAACCACTTCAGCCAACACCACCCACCCTCTTGTTATTCCCCTTGGCAAAGTTGAAAACATTCCTTAATTGTTTCTATAATACTTGGTCTTATTACGACTGTCGTCTTACCCATTATGTTTAGATATTTCTATCCAAAATTAAATAAAATTAAATGTTGCTAAATTGTTGTCCTTTAATGGGGTGGAATAATATCTTTACATGGAAAAGTGAAATACACCCTCACACTCACTTGCTTTGCTTTCGCGTTCTTCTGCTTCGCCTAAATTGAAATTGCACCACGTTCTAAATATCTATCTGTTCTGTGACCTAATCGAAAAGGCAATAGGCGAAACATTATGGAAAACAGATTGTAATGGCCGAAAAAAGATCTCTAAAATTAATTGGAAATTTTCTGATTTGCCTAAATATGTGGTGCATTCCGAAATAAGAAAAATTATGCTTTAAATATATAAAAATATGCACTAAAAATAGAAATAAAATAGAAGTTAAAAAAAATTCCAAATTAATCAAACGAATATGGACAGTTTTATAAATTTTGTAAAAAAAACAATAATTATTTAGCCAGTATAAATATTAACAAATAATTATTTTTGTTTTTATGCTGGTCCTTCGAATGCAGTGCAGTGTGCCTGAACTTAGAGGGAAGCGGGATAGAGAAAAGAAGATATTCATATGTTAAAAATGTACAAGGATTAATTCTTTTCTAACTCTGCTATTTCCTTCTTATTTTCAGTGTTAAGTCGACGCATTAACTTTCTTTTTTTTCTTTTAATTTTTTTATTGTTTTACTTCATTGATGGTTCTGCTAAGCGACGAAGGATGGCACTGTGGTGTACATTAGCTTGGATCTTTATCAATCGGTGTATGACCAGTCGTATGACTTTTTTACTTTTTCACAGTGCAACAATATTTAATATTATGCTGCACTAAGAGACAGATGTGTTACGGAATAACTTCAGTGCCTGCCTTGCGGCCTTACCTGACGGTGCTCTTAAAACTATGTACATTTATTTATGTGCTTACCACCACCTGCGTGTCTCTCCGAAGGGATCACATCAAATGGCAACTTCTTATGATGGAACCGCCCACCATGTGTAAGCGCATTGCTTGAGTGTCTGAGCTATTCTAATCTTAGGCTTTCTTCTGCTGTTTAGCGACAGCACATGAAGGCTGGACGTTGGTTGTTCGAAGTCCAACCAATCACTAGCACTAGTCGAGCGTCATTGAAGGTCATTTCATTTTAAATTCGAGAGTAGCACGATGCCTGCCAGTATATCCATCCCCAAGGGGATAAAGTACCCATCTCGTCTCACATTGTAAAGTTACTCCAATAAAGGAGCAACACTTTTCTAACCCGTCAGTAGACAATTATCCGTGGGGTCTACCGGCTCCCGTGGTAAGGTTAGTGGTTGAACCGCGAAAGAGGACCCCTTAGATCTTGAGCAGAGTTGTTAGGTGACTTTTCAACTTCTTTCAGATATTAGTGCAAACAAAACAGAGAATTTTTAATCTCCTAGTAAATCGAGAAAGTACTAAATAGTCACGACTGCCCCGACTAAAAAAAAAAAAAAAAAAAAAAAAAAAAAAATACAACCAAACTGCAAATAAATTTGTGCAAACAAGAAGGAATTAAGCCTTCTGCTACATTTTTACCATCTAACCTCTGTATCCTATCCATTTCTACCAAGTTTTGCCACAATGCATACCATAAGTAGAGGTCATCCCTGGGTGCTAGTGCTAAAAAAAAATGGGTCTATAAATTTGAAGGAAAAAAATTCCCCCGTTTTCCAAAAAAATTTATGGAACCAAACTGAAAAGGAATTATAAAATTTATTCATATATAAGGGTAGCAACTTGCCCCCTATATAAAAAAAAATTATTGAATATCGGTTCCTAAATATTAGAAATATGGAGATAAAAATAAAAAAAAAAAATTATTCCTCGAATTGATTATATTCTTCTTTGGATTTTCCATAAATACTTCGGACCCACCGTATTCAAAATCTATCGGTAGATTTAAAGTACATCAAATGAATTCTTGAATTTTAAGAGTGAACTGCTAAAATACTGTACGTATTTGCGGACAGATGAGTAGGTGGTGCCACCCTAATATAAACATTTATTTGCTGTTTGAAACAACTTCTTGCACTCGCATGTCGGTCTATAAGAGATACTCGTACTCAAGGAAAAAATATATGTTTAAATTTATGACAAGTTATTGACATTAATTTCATGTTTTCAAACTGTCATTTACAGTTTGTAAAAGAAATAAATTTAAATGCTTGTGTTTGTTGATACAAAACTTTATCAGCAGCAGCAACTACAATAAAGAAGCATAAAGAAGATACGGATTTCTTTTTTCACCATAAATATTTATTAAACGAAAGGAGAAGTAGAAGTGAAAAAAAAGAAGACGGCAAATATCTTACTACTGTGGCTGGTGACATGATGAGACCATATCGAGGAAAGTTGTAACTTAAGAATATAACAAATACGAGTATGATGGACAGAGAATAACAGAAATAAAAAAAAAAAGTTTTATAAAAATAATAAGAGTATAAAATATTGTCTATAAATACATAAATCTTTAATAAATTGGCTGGTTTTTTTATTTCTGCAAAAGTTTCTTTATATATTTTTTTTCCACTTAAAGTTTTGTAATTTTTTCCAACATCATTTGCGTGTATGTACAAATATGAGGTCATTTAAAACATTTTATTATTTCTTTTTATTATTGTTCTTTTTTGATATGTTTGACAATAATTTTCTTTTTCAAAAATTTTGCAATCGTAAGAAGTTCACTTCCAATTTACGAACATATCAAATTATTATTGAAACATTGTGTATGACAAGATTTTCTTGGCATGTAGGGCATGTGTGTTTCTGGGAGCATGTGAACTTTGCAACAGATGGACAGTAGATTGTTTGGAAAATAAATTATAGTTGAAATAAGGGGTGATCCATTTCGAGGTTCCCTACTTTTTTTAAAGAAAAAAACACAGAAAATTCAAATTTAATGGAGAATGTTTATTATCATTTGAAAGAACATTCTTGGCATTTATTTTTTGAAGATTATGTCTATCAAATATCGGCCGTTGGTACGTCGCAGATGTTCCATCCGTTGAGTCCAATTTTCGATGACTTGTTTGAGCATTTCGACTGGTAACTGGCGAATGACAGTCGTGATATTTTCCTCCAAGGCCTGAATCGAAGCGGGGTTGTCCGCATAAACTTTAGACTTTACATATCCCCACAGGAAAAAGTCTAACGGTGTGATATCACACGATCTTGGTGGCCAATCGACCGGCCTAAAACGTGAAATTATGTGCTCACCGAAATGTTATCTCAATAAAACCATTGATTGATGCGATGTGTGGGAAGTGGCGTCGTCTTGCTGAAACCAAATGTCGCCGAGATCACGTGCTTCAATTTCAGGCATCAAATAGTCGGTTATCATGGCACGATAACGGTCGCCATTAACGGTTACGTTCTTGAATCTCTTCAGGTTGATCTTCGTCCCAAATGCGGCAATTTTGTTTGTTTACATACCCATTGAGCCAGAAATGAGCCTCATCGCTAAGCAATATTTGCCTCGAAAAACATTCCTCACAGAACGTGAATTTTCGTAATAAAGTTGAACGATTTGTAAACGTTGTTCAGGCGTAAGTCTTTCCATTATGAAATGCCAAACAATACTAAACAAAAATAACATGACAGCATGACACGACTCACACGTGATCTGTCAAAAAAAAGGCTATTGAAAAAAGTATCTCTACTTGGATCACCCTTTACAACTAATATATTTTTATATCCTTCACCAAAAAATGTTAAAGGTATTTAGATGTCTGTCATTCCGAATGTAATTTCCACAATATTCATATGAGAACCATATTTTTCTAGATAAGGATATTGTATAAGCTATGTTCGTCTGTCAGTCCGTCCGTCTGTGAAATCAGTTTTTAAAAGCCACCATAACAGTTGGAGACTATGGTCACGGATTAATGTGGCAGGATTTGGCTTAATACACTTCATACTGAAAATCTGCAAAACTAAAATATCGATTAAATGAGCCATATCTGCTTGTCCGTTTGTCAGTCTGTACGTCTGTCTGTATTTGAAATCGGTTTTTTGAAGCCACCAGACAAGTTGGAGGCTAGAATTTTAGATTGACGTGGCAGGATTTGTCTTAAGATGCTTCGTATTGAAAATCGGGAAAAATAAAATATAGATTAGATGAGCCATGTCTGTCTGTCCGTCCGTCTGTCTTTACTTGAAATCGGAGCTTTGAAGCCACCAGAATAGTTAGAGATTTTCATCTTATACTAATGTGGCAGGATTTGTCTTAACACGCTTCGTATTGAAAATCAGGAAAAAGAAAATATCGGTATCGATAAATAAACCATTCCGGAAATAAATTTATATTCAAATAAATATATGATGGTGGCCCAGTATTGAATCTGGAATCATCGGGACTCGAATTAAAGACACTGCAGCAGAGTGCGTTTGAAGCTTGTTATTTTTTTTTTTAATATTTACTCAATAATATAATTTTCTTTTTTTTCGGTCAAACCCGCTTTTTGTTTAGGGATGGAAGTGGCCAGCAATGAAAAATGGAAACATTTTCTTTGGTATAAAAAAGAAAAAAAAGTGGAAATTTTATTAGAGTATTTAAGTTAACATTTTGTTTGCCCACCACAAACACTGTGGGTCCAAAATTTGTAGCTCATTCTTTGCGTCCCCATAATATATACGAGGTGTGTTAAAAAAAAACAAGATGAATTTTAAAATTTCTCTTCCACCTTCATTAGATTAAAAATGTTGGCTCACTCGTCTCGAACATATGTATGTTCACAGTTTCAGCTGTTTTAGCATGAGCGTTATACAAGTTAGAAGTATTTTTCGCGTCAACAAGGATGAAAAGAGCATAACACGGCATGAAAAATGAGAGACAAGTTGCGACCCTCATGGATTGGTCTACCTGGGACGTTTTCTTACTACATTTAAAAAAAAGTTCATTGAGTGCCTCCGAAGTCTTAGAGTTGCCCGAAAATAGAAAACGCGTTAAAATCCACATGGGATCACTTGGATCGTATTACTAGATTGGCAGTCCAGACCACACTAATCAACGCTTCGATGAGTGATGCTAGACGTTTGCAAAACCGTAGAGTATAAATTTTTTACAAAGTTGCTACACTTCAGATGTAAAAAATATAGTTTTACTAGCTTATCCCGGTGTGCTTCGCTACCCCCCTCGCTATAAAATAAAATTAAAAGTATTTATATATCCTATTGTGAAAATTTAATGACAATCGGTCCAGTAGTTAAGACTATATTACGATTTTTAATTTTCCTAAAAATGGGCGTGGTCCCACCCACTTTTCTCCTGGTACGTATTCCAAATTATGCCAATACAATATGTACCAAATATCATCGAAGTAGGTCAAAAAATGCCCAAAATATGGCGATTTAAATTTTTGGGATATATGGGAGGTATCACGCCCCTTTGTCCAATCCCGCCCATATTTGCAGCAGCACTAAAAAAATGCACACTGAACCGACATACAAAATTTTGTTCAAATATGTAGGAAGGCGGAATTGATCCTCCTTTCTAAGTTGGATTTTTATTGTTTTATTTAATTTTTGTAATACTTAAGTAAACCCAGACCAGACGATGTACGTCCAAGTAGGATAATACTTATTTATTAATTTATTTACTTCGGCAAAGAGACAAATCGGACTAAGAAGTCTTAAGATGTCTTCTTTGCTTTGTATTGTTTTAAAATCAAATAAAACTCCGCTGTTTGTTCTTTTCAATCCAGTAGATCATAAGCGAATGAATTTTATTTATTATGAAATGTTCTTACTTAGCTTTTAACAAAATCTTCTAAAATAATCTGAGTCAATATTTTTAGCTAACATTGAAAATAGAATTGTCTACTCTTGAGTGATAGTACAATGTTTTGCATGTTAAAGACAAAGACAGCATATAAGAAATAAATAAAACTAAATATAATAATGAGAGCAATTATCTTGAATCCATTATCTTACTCTAACTCTCCCTCTCTTTTATGATTAAACAACCACCATTCGACAATGTGTGTATGTGTTTGTATGTATGTGTGTTATGCTGTTGCTGAGGTTGTGCAAAAGAATTAACATTAAATAAGACAATATTGTATTATAATGACTCAGAAGTAATCTAATAACTATGTATGTATGTATGTATAAACTCAAAGATATAAACTCAAATAGATATGTATTAATGTTATTACAATAAGGTAAACCACCAAATTATGAATTACATATGTATAAAGAATGAAATTATGTGTATATTAAATATATGTATGTATGTTATTGATACAAGTATGTATGTATGTGTATTGAGATGTATGTAATTGATACATATGTGTTTATGAATTAGTAATGAAATATATATGTACAATATATGTATAATAATGTTGTACTGCTACAAATACCATTATCAGGAGCAGAAATAATGGATTTTTAATTTGTGGTTTGTATGGGAGGTACCACGCCCCTTTTTCCAATTGGACCGAATTGTAAATCTAAACCACCCGGGGCGCCACCCAAACGCATACAAAAAAATTTATGCAAATCGGTCCAGCGGTTTAGGAGGAGTTCAGTTACAACGCACGTACAGTAGAATTATATATATAAAGAGCCACGCCCCTCCGCCCCCAGGCCATTAATTTAAATAATAACTATCCTATCATATAAGTTGGACCAAATTACATATATATGCCAATTTTCATGAATATCAGTTGACTCGTTTTTGAGTTTATTCGGAAACATTTAGATTTTTATATTATTAAAAAATGGGCGTTAAAGTAGGCGTGGACGAAAAAAAATTTCCTATTATTTATGCTGGAGTTTGAGTAACATGCTGACAAAGTTTCAGAAGGATCGGTCCAGCGGTCTAGCTTCGTATACGGTACAAACATTTTGCCACGCCCCTCCGCCCCCAGGCCATTAATTTAAATAATAACTATCCTATCATCTAAGTTGGACCAAATTACATATATATGCCAATTTTCATGAATATCAGTTGACTCGTTTTTGAGTTTATTCGAAACATACACAGTGACACGGATTTTTTATATATTAAGATATACCGATATGCGGTAAGATCAGGCCAGAGCTGGAAAAGGGGCTGTGCACATATTACGTAACGCTGTTTTGAGAGATTTTTTCACCCCCCTCCCCCTTCGTAATGTTTTTTACAAATTTTTCAGTGAAAAATTTCCAATCCGTAACAAATATTAACGCCCCTCCCCCCTGGACCGTTACGTAATATGTGCACAGCTACAATTTTAATAGACTATAAAATGAAGTTCCGATATGATCTTTCAAATCGCCGACACATGGAAATTTCTTTAGTCTCCTCTACCAGAATTACTTGTCGGAACCCATTATTTTTTTTTTTCTGTTAAACTGTGTAATAAATTGTAACCATAAATTTAATTTTTATAAGTTTAATTTTTGATTCACGCGAATTTATTGCACTTTCCAAAACACAAGAAAACACTTTCTAATACACTAAAATAATAAAACGGCTGATATTAGCACTTTATCTCGGGAATGGGCGTGCCAGATTATATTAACATTGACAGCAAAAGTTTAGATTTTTTACATATTTTTAAAAATGTGCCTAGAGTTTTTATTTTACCGTGAAAGATGAAATTGTTTTGTAATTTCCCACGGGATAGCGTTAGTTACCGCTCAATGCATAATAATACAAATTAATTATTAAATAAACGATTTCGGCACCACTGTGCAATGTCATGAACCATTAATTGACTTTATAACATTTAAATTATGTTCTTTATTTTCTTGTTTTTTGTTATTGTTTTTGTTTTTATTTTTGTTTTATTTTTTGTTTGTAATTTATTAGATTCGCATTTTGTTTATGTCAAAATGCTAATTTTCTGTATTAAATATTGATAAACTTATTCATAGTTATGGCTCATTTAGTTTTTGATCTTATGAGTTTCTTTCTTTTTTGCCTTATAAATATTCTTCTTATTTAGCTGGTGGGGTGGTTGACTTCAACTTAATTACGTTTTATTTATTCATACACATGTTAGAAATAATAAACAAATAAACAAAAATAAATGTCAGATAGTTTTATTGCATTTTTTTTTTTTTATTTTTTATTTCTTTGAAGACATTCAATACTTCTATGGAATAATAAAATTATAATTAAGCCATTTGGGACATGTAACTTGAAAGTTGAGAACATCGTTAAGAACAAATAAATTAAAAAAAATAAAGCTAAATGTGTTGTGTGAAGAGGGGGGAAGGGAACTGTTTACAACACCATTAATTTTAATCCTTGTTTTTAATTGTTCATTTAATCAAATAATCAAATAATCAAAACCCTCAACGAAACGAATAAAACTATTTTTTGGTTCTAATTATTTTTACTATAGAGTTAAGCGCAATACTTTTAAATTTACGATTTTTATTTAAAATCATAAATTTGAATTTTCAGAACAGAACTCAAGCCAAAATAATATTCATTTCTCAATTATTTATGAGTGAAGAAATAGTAGAAGAAAATTGTTGGATGCCTTATTCAGCGATTGCCTCTCAATTCGCCACAAAGAAATACTTTATGAAAAAATCTGCCTCTAACCTCTCCATATTCTCTCGCCATATTCAAAAATACAAGAGCTGAAAGATTTTTTGTACAATTCGTCATGTGATAATTCAATAATCCATGGCTTAATTTATCACCAGTATATTTTTTCCACTTTAATGGTTTGGAAATTCACTATTCCCCTGTCTTTATTATTATTATTCAATTGTGCTCTTTAGTTGTTTACTCTTTTCATACCTAGGTGCCGACCACCGGTTGCCGATACATTAGCTGGGATAATTCAATATTTTTTTTTGTTTTTATGTGACGAGCTGTACGTTGACGAATGTAACTAGATTCCGGAAGAAACTTAAGACCAGAGACGGCACTTTTCAACCGATTTCGCAAAAAAAAAAAATATGGTTTTATACTTTAAATGTTTGTGCTCGTTAGTGAATCGATTCTTAAAATGATATTTTGTTTTGAGTGAAAGAATTTTCTTTCAATTTTTATAATTTATTATGTGAGAAAATTTTGGGGAACAAGTTATTTCCATCGAAATATTGATAATCTCGATTTAGAAACCGATGTTGAAAATTATTTTATTTTTTTTATTAAAACGGGTTTGCTTGCAATTTTTTTTCGCAAATTGAATAACAAGCTGTCGAGAACTCTTCTATTTTGGCACCATTTGTGGTGGATAAGATGTCTCCCCTCCCGCCCACCTCCTCCACAAGTTTTGATTCTTGCAGAAAAAAGAAAAATAAATTTTCTTCTTCCTGCGTAGGTCTTCCAATGTTTTATTTTTGTTTGGTTGAATGGTCTTGCTTGGAGTTTGGTCCCAAAAAAATATAAGTTTCTGCCTGATATATTCGGCTTTTATTACGACTGTCGTTGTTGTAATGAAATCTGTAAAATGTGGCAACGTTCGCTTTATGATTTACATTGGAGTCGTTGAGTTTCAACAACGACAACGACACTCATAATAAGGCCCCTTAATTAATAAATAAATCCTCTATTAATGGACCAACCTTCAATTATATATATATTTTTTTAATAAACACTGGCCGGAATCGAACCGACAACCTCTGGCCTACTAGGCTAACTCATACTCTTAAATTCTCGTGGAAGAAAAATATAAATTAGAAAGGGATTTTTATGGAGTTTTTTTTTATGTGTCGATTTTCGAATAATTATTCATTTCAAATCGATGTTTTTTTCTCAAACATCAAAAATGTGATAATATTACATCTGTTCTTTTTATTGTGCGATCGAATTGTAGAGTCGTTAAACTTCATTGCCAACTTGTTAAATCACAAAGAATCGAATCGTACACGTAATGCTGCTAGAAACACAATTAAGACGAACGAAGAATTTTGTTGAACAGACCGAATTCATCGATTAAAATTCGTCATTTTTAAACAGAAGTAAAGTTTTTATCGCACTAACACTTCTTCATATATATTTCATTATCGTGTTGTTAAAGAGTTTTTAGCGTTTTTTAACCGATTGTAAGTTTGTTAATGGAGGAGATTAATTCGATACAGTTGTAGCGATTTATTTAGTACATATTTAGCGATTTTTTGCGGTATGTGATTTTCTGGCGTTGAGTTTTTTTCTTTTTTATTTTGGCGATTTCTAATAAATTTCCCTGCTAATTTCCGATTTTCCGACAATTCTGCAAATTTTGGCGATTTTTTTTGCACTCTTTAAAAGTGGAAGTGGAAGTATGAAATTTGAGGTATTCTTATGTTTGCCAACAAATTGATGTCTCGTGTAGATGGTGTGTTAAGAACTTTTTGGTATAACGTCAAAAATATATCTATATATGAGAAGGAATTTTTTTAAATTTTTGGCGAATTTTAGCGATTCAGAACGTATAATTTTTTTTTGGATATAAAAAAAAAATATAAATTAAAAACTATATTTTATTATCAAAAACTAACAAAAAATGGCCTTGGCGATTCTATAAATTTTTTCATTGAAATTGGCGAAAAAGGTCAAAATGAGACTGCAACCCTGCCCAGCAATACTCTGTGGCTTTTTTTCTCTCCTGTCACTCTCTCTCTCTATCTATTTGAATACTATAGGCAGCGTTGCCAAATGTGCAGATTTATCAGTTTTTTGCAGTTTTTCAAAGCATTGAGCAGTTTTATTTTGGTTTTTTTTTGTACCTAAAGCAGTTTTTTTATATATAAAATAAGTAAAATGAACAATAAATTTTTTGGTTTTTGTTCTATATGCAGTTTTTTCACTGGAAAATTAGGTTTTTTTTATAAATTTGCAGTTTATTAAAAAAAAAAAAAAAATATGGCAGCATTGACTATAAGTGATATTAATTCCATTGTTTTTTGTATTTGTTGCCATGGCGCCGCCATCTTATTAAATTGTTTTGACAGAGTTGTATTGAATAAATTCTCCTTATTTCTGATTCGGTTTGAAATTTTTGTTTTCTTTCTTATCTTATTCTATTTCTTATCTTTTCTTTATTGGCTTTTATATTTTATACACTGTCAGAAATATATAGAATTCCGCTTTGGGATTTTCTCAATGTGTTGCTACAGTTATTTCTCCAATAATTAAATAAATTTTACTTAAGACATCATTTAGATTTCTTCCAATTCGAATATAATAACTTAATTTTTTTACTGAATTTTTTACATTTTAAACAAATAAAGCATCTTTAATTCATCAGCTTATTGTGCTTAAGAAACTCAAGAAGGATCGCGTTAAAAATTTAATGACAACCACCAGCACACTTTGTCGGAATGTCATAAAAATCTTATTTTCACAATATTTTGTTTGAATTGCTACAATTTTGCAGTTAAGTTTTTATAGTTATAATCAGGTGTAGTGAGTGCATTTAATGAGGGAACGAAAAAAAAAAAAAACAAACAGAAATTACTTAGCAAGTATGTATGTATCACCCAGCCACCACTGAGGTTAAGGGAAGTTATAATATCTACTTTATGCCAGTAAGCAGTACACGTGCCAAAAAACATACACATGCACATGTTAAGACACATACATACATACATACATTAAGGATTCTTTAAGGAATATGTTTTTCGATATCCTTTCGGTGGTATGAGAATTATTTTGTTACTATAGCATTTGTGCGTAAATTTTATTTGTGAGTGTGTTAATCAAACTGTGTGACTGTGCTACAGTGGAATATTTTGCAAAACGACTGATACGTTTTTATTTTTGGTTGATTTTAAATTTTAGTAAAACTATGTGCAAAACAGGGGCTCTACATTGAAACATGTATTGTAATTTCTTGATTAAACTAAAAATTCAAATCAAATAAAGTGCGACCAAATAATTATTCGCAATTCAGATTCTAGATTTATTTGGATAAATTAGATCGATAATTCGAATAATTGGAGCAGAAAATTACTTCCAATTTATATTTTAAAGAATTAACTTTTTTAAATTCTCCCTTTAAAAAATAGAGGAAGTTATTAAAAATTGAATTGTTTTCATTAGATCTCGACGTTTTGAGGCCATGGGAATCTGATTATGAATTGATTTACGATGATGTCTGTGTATATGTATGTCTGTATGTACATATGTAACTATATAACTCCTTATAATCTAAGAATGACTTAACCGATCGCTGTAAAATTCACGACATTCAGCTAAAGCCCCTTAAGATAATGATCCAAAGCGGTTCGATACATTTCGAAAGTTTGCGCGAAAATAAAGTTTTCGCCAAAAAATATATTTTTTCCCAATAAATTCTAAACTAAATTGAAACCCTTTATCTGTAATAATCCACATCGGTTCGATACATTTCGAAAGTTTGCAAAAATAAAGTTTTCGCCAAAAAATATATGTTTTCCCAATAAATTCTAAACTAAATTAAAACAAAATCAAGGCGAAACGCCTTATCGTTGTCTAAAATTTTCAAAGAGAAAACAAATTTAATCAGCTGTAGATTTGTTTTACAACAAACCCACTGTGCAAGTGTTGTTAGTTTTCTGTTCGTGTTAACTGTGGCGTTAAATTAAGCCCCTCATTAAACACCGTTATTATTTTATAAATTTACTCTGTAATTCTGTGTCATCAAAGAAATATTGCCAGTCGGTCGTCATTTATTCATTGACACTTTGACGGAATGTCATACAAACACACACACACACACACACAACGTATTAAAATTTCCAACAGAACATAAGATTGTGAAATTTTCTATATGATTTTTGCTTGTTACTAACTTTCAAAGTTTCTTTTTATATTTTTTGTGCTTATCCCAATTCAATGCGTTTAAGTGTGATGAACAAAAAGAAAATAGAAAAAAGAAAGAAAAAAAAAAAAACGAGAGTAGTTTCAGAATTTATCAGTCTGGTAAGGCGGAAACACTCGAATCATCATTTTTGGCGACACTTGAAACAAAATAAGATTCTTATGTTGTTAAGTTTCAATGTAATCTATATAATTTAAAGGTAAATTGAAAAAAATTCTTATTTCCATCTAGAATACGGAAGATTGTGACGTCTGTCGACTCTATTCTCGTTTGTTTCAAGAGCGGTGGTGAATGTTATGAACAGCAAACATTTCGAAATAATTGTTAAGCCTTAAACTCTAATCGTAATTATTAATTCACTTATCTTCATTGCCTCTGGAGGTATGCAGTGAAAGGGGGAAATATGTTGTTGTTTTTCCCAGAATTCCATCAAATTTTATTCTTTTTTTTCTGTATGTTTATTTTACATTTTGAACAACAATTTTCGTTCATACCTCATGAAACCAACACCTTCATCTTTTTGTCATTTTTATTGTTGCTACCAAATTCATTTAGTTTTACTTCCTCACTAATTCCACATAATATTTGTTGTCACAAATACACTACTCTCCTGGAGACTCGCATCTATGAAACTGTGTAATTTACGGTTATTCACTTTTATGCTTGTTCTTTCATATGCCATTTAGCTTTTTATTATGTTGGTGTGTATATGTGCTTGTGTGTCTGTGTGTGTGTGGTGTGTGGTACCACCTATTTATTTTGTTTTTAGTGATTTTTCTTTTACGATTCTTGATTAGTGAGACAGAGAGACAAACAGACAGCTGGGTTAGAAAACTTACTGGATTTTGTAATTTAACACAAAAGTATTTCATAAATTATATGTAGTTTAGTTAAACTAAACTTAGTTTTAATGTCAAGTGCTAAAGTTTGGCGTTTTTAAATTTTTATTTAGTTTATTTTTCTTAAGAAGGTTTCAAATTTGAAATAAGTTTTAAAACTGGCATTTAAAAACAGTCAGTAATCACACGTGCATTTTAGCAACAAATATTTCATTTCACTGTAGTTTAAGCTTCTACCGCATATCTACCGCATGGTAATTTGTTATAAATTGCTAGAATATAGTTTTCCTGTAAAAGATATTTGTTTTTTTCTTTTTATTTATTTAAATTAATTAAATATAAAAATAAAAAAAAAAAACACAATTAAGCTATTTATTATTAGAAAGAAAACTTCAGAGACCCGTAAATATTAAACAGATTAAGAAAATTGTTGAAACAGATTACATATATGGTAATTTTTTCTGTAATTTTGCTGATTTTCAATATCAATCGTCTTAAAACAAATCGGTCCAAGAACCAACCTGCCGTTGCTTCGGAAAGACAATTTCACTGGACCTGTGAACACCTTTTTTTTTTTTTTAGAAAATTTTCAACATTAAATATGCTAAATTCAGTAATGCGTAAATTTTATTGCGAGTCACTCACGTAAAGTGAAAATTATAAATATTTACTATTAAAATAATATTTAATTTATTTTGTAAATTTACAAAAAGTTTCCGGTCTTGTTGCAATTGTGCTGTAGTTGTATCATTATTATGATGCTGTTGTGAATTCATTCATTTATTTTTATTCAACATTTACTCCTTATTCAATCTTTTTATCCTTAATATACACATACATGCGTACGCACACTTATGTGTATGTGAGATTACTTTTCCCATCAACCCAAATAACCTTTTATTCGTAATTAAACGAAAATCGATGAAAATGTTTGAACATTTTTAATTATTAATGAAAATGTTCCAAATTATTAGAAGTTTTTGCTAAAACCCGTTTAAAATTTGATACAAATTGGACTTTTCGTGTAGAAATTACAAATTTTTTTTTAATTTCTGCCCCACTGTGCTGTTATGTGTATAGGTACGTAGTATGTTAGATTTGCAACAAAAATTGAAATAATTATCTGAAATGAATATTTTCTTGTTACTAAACTTCTTAGAAATGGTTACTTTATTTCTAAATTATGCTCCACTGTGCACTTGTATATCTTAAATTTGCAGCCAAAAAATAAAGAAAAGATTATGCGGAAGAGATTGTTTCTTGGGTGCTAAACTTTTTAGAAATAGCTAATTTATTTCTAAATTCTGCCCCACTGTGCTCTTGTATATCTTAAATTTGCAGGCAAAAATTAAGAAAGAAATGGATTTTTCGTGTTGTTAAACTAAGAAATGGCTAATTTATTTTTCTAAATTCTGCCCCAATGTGCGCTGATATTTTAAATTTCCAGGCAAACATTTCGAAAGTTGTGAGAATATTTTTTTATTGTTGCACAAATTTTTAGATATGGCTAATATATTTTACTAAATTCTGCCCCATTGTGCAGTTACTTGCTAAATTTACAGGGAAAAATTAAGAAAGTTGTGAAAAAGGAATTTTTTCTTGTTGCTGAAGTTTTTAGATATGGCTAATTTAGTAGTAAATTTTGCCCCACTGTGCAATAATGTACATGTAAAACTAAAGAAGAAGGTATGTACATATTTGTTTTTATCTGACCGTTGCATTTCAGTTTGTCCATTGAATTCGTATTTCTGTTAGTTCGCTTATTGTTAAAATTACTTCCGTTCATTTAAATTTGAATTCAAATATTATTTCCGGTTTATTGAATACAGAATATTAAATATCAAATGAATATTATGATTTTATTTTTTATTATCATTGAATTGTATAGAGCAAAGCAGAGCAGGTCATATGTATTCATGTGAAGTAGCCCGTTAAGGGATTTCACGTGAAGTAGAAAAGAGATTTTTGTTCTGACTGTACCTCTTGTAGTTAAGAATATGAACAAATAATATATTTTTTATAGGAATATTTGTCAAATCATGGGCTTTGAAAGTCTTGTTGTTGAAAGGGTAGCTCTATAAGGATCTTGTTACTGATTGTATTGTCAAAAGTTGCCATCTCTGGAAGAATACTACAGGAATACTTGAAATTTTATTTCAAACTTCAATTGATGTCAAGTGAATAAAATAATTATTCTTCTATTTCTTAGTAGATATTTAATAAATTGTTATTGTTGCGAATGTTTTTGAAAGGAAATCATGTCCTTTTTGCTAATCTCTTTGTTATTTTTTTTTCTTTTCTTATTTTATTCTCTTTAAGTTTTTCTTTTGTCTTTTGTTGAAGCTGAATACTTTTGACAATAAAATTCAGTGAACCGAAAAAGGTAATGACAATAAAATTATATAAAGATATACAAAAATGAATTTAGTTGTGGAATAAAAAAGAAGTATTAAAGATGGGGCGGGGCGGTGGGGAAACAATTGGAATGTTGATTAAAAATGATAAATTTCTCAAGAATTAAAACGAAAAGAAAGTTGAAATGATTTGTAAAGTATATTAATTAAATTAATGTCATTAAAACTGTATTTAAATAAATAACATGATTTAATAAATCGATTTTATGAGAAGTAAAAATATCATAACTTTCTGTATTTGATAGGAAATATAAAAAAATTTTGTATTTACATATTTGCTCCGCTCGGTTGCACAATTACGAAATCCAAGTTTTTTTTTTTGTAACGTAAGTAAAAATGTATCGTTATTCTATGTTGATTGAATATTTCGTCCCACCTGCTGGCAGTAAAATTTATGTACGGTACATGCATGATCTTGCATGTCGCTGGCTTTGATATTGAGAAAATCAAATTTGTAAATTTTTTTTTTTATACATTATGTTGTGAATTGTTTTGAAATTAAGTTTTTAATTTTACATAAAACTTTACGTTTCCGAATTAATAAGAAAACGTTGTTATTATATGGAAACTTTCTCTCTAGTGCACAAAATCGCCCCACGTCTTTCAACTCACCGTACTATTATTGTGCAGCAGATTTCACTCAAAATACGCAAGAAACAACTGGTAATTGTTAATTCTATTATAATTAATCCCTTATTAGATTAAAGTAGAAGTATTGAAAATCGGTTGAAAAGTATTTATTAATAGTTTATGTATGAAATTAAGAAAAATATAATTACCATAAATTTTACATTTTTAAAGAAAAACTTTAGAAATTTTATAAAACTACCGATTACAAAACATAGTTTTTTCTTATTCTTTTTTGTTGAAATATCAAAATATCAGAGAAAAACACGAAAATATACCACAAAAATAATAAGAAATATGCTAAGTAGTGCTAAAAGTGACTAAATATGAAAAATGTGCACTAAAAAATATCTAAAATTAATTAAAAACTGCAAAAGAAATTCATTAAATTAAATTAAATAAATGATGAAAAATTACTAAAAAAATATTACAAAATTTTTGATCACAAGTAAATATAAAATTAAAAAAAAAACGTTCAAAATATGCAAAAAAAAAAATAGCTAAAAGTAATATGTCGGAAATATGCAAAGTTGTGCTTAAAGTGGCAAACTATGAAAAATATGCACTAAAATTTTTTTAAAATTCATTTGAAACTGCAAAAGAAATTCATTCAAATCGTTATGAAAAATATTTGGAATTTTGGAAAATTACAAACAAATATTTTCCAAAGTTTTTTATCACAAAATATGCTGTCGAAAATATGCAAAATTATTCACTGAAATCGATCACAAAACATAGTTTTTTCTTATTCTTTTTTGTTACAATATCAAAATATCTGGGAAAATCACCCAAATATACCACAAAAAATAATAATAAATTCATTAAATTTGTTATGAAAAATTACTAAAAAAAATATCAAAAAGTTTTTGATCTCAAGACTTTGCTCTTTTAAGGCCGTGCCGCACTATCCTACACAGTCGCGCGATTTGCAAAATATGACATGTGTGCTAAAAATGTATGGTAGTGTGGACTAAAAATGCAACTGTGTGACAGATTTTTTTGGCAAGTCATGCGATTTGTAAAATTTTATGAAAATTTTCGTAAAATTATAGTTTTCATGCGATCAGAGGAGTATTTATTATACACCAGATGTTTTGGCATCAGAGTTGTATGATAGTGTGGCACCTACAACACCATTTTGAAACGATTTTTTAAAGTCGGTCAGATTTTTGCAAGATTTTCCTGTGAATGAATCGTACGATTGTGTAGGATAGTGAAGCACGGCCTTTAGTAAATATAAAACTAAAAAAAAAACGTTCAAAATATGCAAAAAAAAATAGCTAAAAGTAATATGTCGGAAATATGCAAAGTTGTGCTTAAAGGGGCAAACTATGAAAAATATGCACTAAAATTTTTTTAATATTCATTTAAAACTGCAAAAGAAATTCATTCAAATCGTTATGAAAATTTTTTTGAATTTTGAAAAATTACGAAAAAAAATTTAAAAAGTTTTTCATCATAAAATATATTCTTAGAAATATGCAAAAATATTCACTGAACAAATCGATACCTATATTCATAAAACAAATTGAAAATGATCAAAGCTGTAAATAAATGAGGACAGTTTTTTCCAAAAAAAAAACTGCTAAATTTCAAAAAGCTGCTAAAAACCTAAAAAATATGTTTGATCGAAAAACTGATTTGTTTCGTTCATTTTCAAAAGTAACGTAAATATTAATATTTACAAAAAAATGTATTAAAAATATAAGGGAGAAAAATTCAAGACAAAAAGTGATAAATATTTTCTAAATATGCGCTGAAGTTAAAAATACGTAAAATTAAGTTTTCAAGAATAAAATATGCACTTACAAATACTCATACAAAGAGTGTCCCCAAAATTAACGATATACAGTGCACTCGCGAAAATATGAACACTTTTTTTGTGAAAGCTTTAAAATGTGAACAACTTATTTTTGCATTTTTTAACGGATTTTTATCGAAACAGTGATGAAATCTTGGTAAATAAATTCTGCTTCAACTGCATAAAAATTTTGGGATTTCCCTATTTGTTTTTGAATTGCTTTCAGCTGTCAAGGGGAAATTAGATGCCATTCGCAAATATGAACAATCTTTCAAAAGTGAAATTGCTTGGTTTTAATTAGTTCAATTACAGCGCACTGTATTTGAATTTGTAGCCATTTGTGCGGGTAAAAAACAATTCAACAGCTGACAGTTTAGAATTAGTAAAAGTGGAGTACAAAGTGTCTGCATTGTCTGCTATGGCCTGTTCTTGCAGCATATCGGTATATAAAACTAGGTTTTATTTACAGCTGAGTTGTAGGGTATGTTCAGCAACATTGTAGAAAATGTTATGGCGAATATTTTTGTAGAACATATTAACCCTAAAACGCCCCTACAACAGGGCATTTTTTGGTTTATTTCTAAAAATCGTAAAAAAACCACCCCGGAAAAGGGGTCAGAATACAATAAAACACACAAGTTAACACAAATACCAAAAACCAATTTTAACCCTAAGCTGTCAGCTGTCAAATTGTTTTTTTTAAAGGTTACCAACACTTTACCGGCACAAATCGCGACAAATTCATATCTTGCGTTAATATTGGGACAACCTTTATCTAAATATTTTTATGACTCCATTTATGGTGCATAAAAATATGCATATTTAAAATATGTATGGATTTTCGATTCATATGTCCTCAATTATGCTATAAAACATTTATAATATTTATCCATATAAAACATATTTACGATGTTTAAGGAAAAATTATTGTCATTCACAATTAAAATGTCTATTAAATCGGCTGTTTCGGAAATTTAATAAATTATTTGGAAAATACGTATGTATATTTGATACCGTCCCGTACCGTCCCACTGCGTAAACAACAGATGATTGTTGTGTCAGTTAGTAAGTAATTAAGTAAGAAGATGATAGTGATATTGTTGTTATTTTTTTATTTAAATAAAATCGAAAACATTTATCTACCGCCGCCATAACGTTTCTTCAATTAATCCCATCTAATAGTTTTTTTTTTAATTTTTTTGACACAGACAAATTGTCTCTAGTTACGAGTTACAAATCAACTAATTAAATATTAAACTTTTTTTTTTTTTTTTAAAAGAACACAACAAACTTTTGTTATAATTTAGTATTAAATAGAATTTGTAAAATGTATAATATGTTTATGTGTATGCATGTTAGTGTGTTTATTACGTTGTAAGTTAATTAATCGTAATAGTATTATGTACTCGTATACTATATAGTACATACGTAGGCGTTGTAAGAGTTAATACTGACTTTGTGTTTATTGTTTAATTACCCGCATTGTTTTTGTTTTCGCTTCAGTAATAAAAGTGAATACATTTTCATTAATTAACGTTAGAACAAGTAATTTATATAAATTTAAAGACTTAAACAAGCGAAGTAAATTTGAAATTCATTTGAAATATATAATAAGACAATTGTTGTATAAATATACATACGTTTGTACATACCACATACGAGTACATACAATAATGGTTGTTTTAAATTAGTTCAAAATTTGTTTAAATTATATTTGACAAAAAAAAATGGAACTTATAGGGTTAAATTTATACGGTTTTAAAGTTTTTTTTTTTTTTTTTTTTTTTTTTTTTTTTAATTAGGGATGACCCCTACGTATGCAGTGCATTGTGCCGGAACGCAGAGAGAGGGATAGAGTAAAGAAGATAGATGTTGAAAATGTAGAAGGCTTAACTCTTTTACAACTCTGCTTTGCGCGTTATGTTAATTTTTACAGCAGTGTTGAGGCGCCTCCGGTGTTAGGTAGACGCATTAACTTTGTTAAGCTGTATTGGCAGGCATTTTATTAATTGTTTTACTTCGCCGATGTTTCTGCTAACCGACGAAGGAGGGCGATGTTGTGTACATTAGCTTGGAACATCATCAATCGCTGTCGGAACAGTTTTTTAGTGACCAGTGCTATGCCTTCATCACTTAAATAGTCCGACAACAATTAATACAATGTCTCACTAATGTACATTACAGAAATTAATGATGTTGATTGACTTGCTCTGGCCAGGGTTTGAACCCAGGCCCCACGTCATTGTTTGCTTAGTAGTCAACGCGCTAACCACTTCACCCTCAGTTTAAAAGCATAGCACCAAACCGCAAGTGTCGTACGAAATTTAGAGAAATTTTACACACTTTTACTCGTCATAACATGTAAAGTGAGTACTCAAAGGACGAAGCTTCAAAAGACTTCTTTGTCTTTGTAAAAATTATACAAAACAGATTTTTGCATATCGCTTCCAAAAATGGACGAGTTTTCCAATAATCAATATTTTGGGGGAAAAATTCCTCTCCGATTTTCCAAGAAATTTTATGATAACAAAGTTCTTGCCAATTTTTTGCAACAAAAAAAAAAGCTATTTTGAACATCGGTCCATGAATTGGAGAGCAATACAATAATTCATATTTCGTCTAAGAGCCCGGAAGGAGGAGGACTACTAACCCCCTTAACCCCCTTAAGCTAACAGCATCGCTTGCCCGTTCAAATAAAAAAGTTTTTACAAATCGCTGCATAAACGTTCTGAATTACTAGCAAATCAATATTATGTGGAGGAGCCACTTTTCCATATTATTAACATTAACTATGTTAGGCCTTTTTAGCTTAAAGAACAAAAATATTATTATCAACAAATATTGCATCATTGGCCAAATAATTCCTACAACACACTTAAGTTGGATTTAACAAAACCATTTTGTATGGGAAATCCAGAATTTAACAGTTGGAATTGGCGTTAAATTCATGTCAGTGTGAAAACACTATAAGGTTATGGTTTCTTATTCACCTACTTCCTATTGAAGAATTTGTGTTGAGAACGGCGGCAAGGAGTTTGTTCAGGCTTACGGAAGCAGGCCATCACTCTTGGAAAAGATTAGTTTTAGCAGACGGGAGACCAGATCACCTGGTTTTACGGACTCCAAGGTTGTTGAGACTAATTTTATTAGAACGCCTTCACTAGTCATTCCAGATGGTTATCTTTGGGTCAAATCTGGCGCTGGCGTCTATTTTTTAGGAGCAGACATTCGTAGGTCTTTTAGGCTACCGTATGAATGCAGTGTAGTGTAGGGCCACGGAACTAGTGACAGAACACGTAACTGAAGGCGTGGAGGTAACATTCTACGTTGACAGTCAGGCGCCGCTGAAAGCTTTCAAGGGGCATAGTGTCAAATCGAAGCTTGTCAGCAAGTGTATGCTATCTCTCAATTTGCTTATGGACAAATTTAGCGTGAGGCAATGTTGGGTACCAGGACATTCCAGTATTGAGGAAAACGAAATCGCTGATGAGCTGGCAAGAATAGGGTCAACATTAGATGTGGCAGTTAGTGACAAGTCGGTTAAACCTCCAATCGGTTACTACTACAGGGAATTCAATAACTGGACAATTAGCAAAACTAACCATTTCTAGAGGAATAGAGAAGATTGTAGAGTCTCGAGGTCTATATGGACAGAACTAGACTCAGGTAAATCTGATCTACTGCTGGGTGTGAATAGAAAGGTTTTTTTTGAGAGTCTTAGTAGGCGCCTTGACTGGCCATTGCTCGGCTAGAGCGAGGACCAACATATGGGAAAATTCCACTCCGGATTTCTGTAGGACGTGTGGGGATGAAGAGGAGCCAGAAACTATAGTCTATAGAGCATATCTTCGGTCATTGCCCAAGGCTGCAACGCCCGCCATAGGCAAAGATCGCTGAGCAGACGTTTCCATGAGGGCATTAGTGATATCGCGGAGTGCAAACTTGAGGATATCAGAGCCCTTATCATGGGAATTAAATGGCTGAATGATGGATGTTAACGGCTCTTTGTTTCTGCGCGGGCAGTAAGGAGACTTATAAGTCAATAAATTATAAATGAAGGGAATCATAATGGATCCAATTGGGTCTCCAAGTGGATTTGTATTTCACACTACCCTTCCTAACCTAACCTAACCTAATCTAACCTATGATTTTTATTGAAAAAAAAAAAAAAATTTTTTTTTTTAAATTGAAATTTGAAAATTAATATTATTTAGGCTTAAGTTCAGTTTTTTAATCAATTAATGAAAATTGTAAATTATGAAAAGTTTTTCAGGAACATTAGAAGGACATCCAATCAGATGAGCAGAACGTTTCAGTATTCGGATACCGATTTCAAGGTCGCTCTACAGCTCTAATCAATCATCATTCGCTTGCTGGTTTTTGCCACTTATGAAAGTGAATACTAATCAAGGAAGACAGACTATCGAATTTTTAAACGAATTTTTCAAAAGAAATATAATTCAAGAAATTCTTTTTATAATTTCTTTTTATAAAATTTTTGTTTAGTCTAAATTTTGCCCCACCTTCTGATTGGTCATTATATACTACAACTCCAAAAAACACCCAATTCAACGTTATTTTCAAATTAGTCTACTTTGTGTTTGTATGTACATATTGCCGTTTCACTCTTAAAGTAGAGTTGTTCGTTCACATAAATTTTATTGACTACGACTGTGTTACAAAGCCAAAGCTAAATAAATTTTTCACAATTTAAAAATTTATAATATTAATTTAGTTCAAATATCAAAAATTCATTTAATTGAAAATTTAAATTGAACGATAATAAATATCTTTGGATTAATCGAAAAAAAAAAATTTGTTTATCATTTGTGCAAACAATTCGTATGAATATGTACGAATATTGCTGACTCACACTCCTCCTCCCTGGGGCGATGAATGTAAATGGAAATTTTTCAAATTGCTTTCATTTCAAAGAAATTATCTTCGTTATGACGTCGTTGTACGAGCAACTGAATTGTATATTTGGTAAAAATTGAAAAGTTTCTATTTGTAACAGACTTAAGAACAATTATTTTTAAATTATCATTTTATATCACTTTGAAAAAATTATAAGTCTTTAATTCTTTGTAAATGAAAATAAATATTTTATGACAAGGATAATGTACGAAATCCCTGAACTTTAACTTTATCATAAACATATCATACATATATATGTACGTTTATTATATACATAAAGTATATACATACATGCATACATATGAACTTCTTTGGCAATCAGTTCCTTTGTGCCAACGTCGTCGCTCGCTTCCCTTTTCGAATTTATTGATATACAAGAGTTAATTGCATGAATATAAAATTTTACATCCTTCATACGAATGTATGTACGAGTATGTACCTACGAATAAATATTTAATAATTTCAAAATTACAAAACTGCAAAAACGGATTTTGTAAAATATTTGTGAAATTTTAATCAACTCAAAAAGGATTCCTTTTGTATCATGTATACTTTCAAAGCAAATTGTATGCTTTACTTACTTAGGTTTTTTTTTGTACACTGAAAGGAATCTTTTCACATACGAGTATGTATGTATGTATAAATATGTAAATTTATACGTTTATATTATTAATATTTTCCTTGTTTTTCAATCAATGTAACATTTCATTTATGGAATAAAAATTGCTTCATAATTTACAAAAATTTCATAACATATTTTCGTTTTTTGTCGAACCTTTATGGTGGTCAAAACGATTTGTTCATGTCCATGCATGTTCCCCATCAAGCCATCGACTGTGTTTAATTTAATTGTTCGTCCAACAAACATCTAACCAATCAATGCATGTGTTTTATACAAATTTTAAACCAATAAGACATCAATTGCCGAGCGGGAAATTCACTCTTTTCTATTTTCCCAATAAAATAAGCCTCCTCGTAGTTTCATCTAAGGACAAAACAAATTGTAAAAAATGTGTTTTGAAAAAATTTCATATCCAATGTAATATAACTTTTTAACTCTGCAATGTAAAGTTTCATGGTATTAATGAAATTTTACGTTGCATTAGTGTAAATAGAGTTTAGCGCAATGATTTCATTCTCATTACAAAACATTTTTCTTTCAGTGCTCAGACATTGTTATAAGTGTAAATATGCCAAACAATAGAGTATACATATGTATGCGTGTGTACGTGAATATAAATTGTTTATACCCAGTAAGCATTTTATCGCTGATTTGTTGGACATGAGAAAAACATCAAAAACTTTACGTCTCCTAAACAACCGACTGGTCTGTAATTCACTGTAAATTGGGGCGTTAGTTTTTTTTTCATCCCAAACAAACAGTTAATCCAGATTAAAGTTGTGCAAATCTCTGTGCGGCCGCCTAAAAACTCACTCTAACAGTGCAAAAATGCTCCCACATCCAAACATTATTGTTGGTGCTTTGTTGGAGAAAAACATATCGCACTTGTTCCTCAAAAGCGTATGGTTTCATGTTTGTAGCATTAGTAGAAACTTTAAGCGCTTAAAGCTTTCAAAATACTAAACCAACATTAACCCACAGCATCTTGTTCACTTCTGTAAGCAAATATTTTTAATTTGGAATAAATTCTGCCAAAATCGGTTAAATAATTTTTTTTTTTTTTTTTTTTTTTTTTTTTTTTTTTTTATTTATTGAATCTTTAATTATAAATTATCAATAAGGTTTTCAAATCTTAAATCTAAAAATATGAAATATAAGTTTAGCCAATGCTAAACAAATAATGTCGTCATAAAGTCCATCACAAAAAACCTTATTGCCTATTAATTATATAAATGTTGCTAATACATACTCGTACATATATTTTTTTCAAATAGATTCTCGTAAGAAATATATTCATAATATTTAATTTCAGCCGTGCCAGGTGCCTGTAATAAATTGTCTACTTTCATATCAGAAATGCTGAATAAATTCTCAATTCTTCAAAAAGAAAATTTATATACAGCAAGATGTTGTTACCACTTGCATTAATTATCATAATCTTTCAATTAAAAAAAAAAAAGAAGTAATATTAATTGACTTTCGTCATGATAGAGTGTTTGTTGTTTGAGAAAAGTTTATTAAATATTAAAATGAAAGAAGTCTCAAACAGCCAGCCTCCTTTAGTCTAAAGATTTAGCAAATTAAGTGTTTGCTGATAGTGAAGCTTTAATGAAGTTCAATTGTAATTGGAAACATTTATGTTGAGTTCAAGATGGCGTCTGTGCATAATAGAAAATGAATATAATTGCCAATATTGTATTGGCGGTTCTAATGGATTGGTTTTGAGATGAATAACAATATGAAGAAATTATAATTTGTTTTGAAAATATAATTGTATATACATATGTGTGGGTTACAAGCATAGCTGTCAGATTTTTTTAAATAATATCGTCATAGTTTTCGGCAAAAATCGTCATAAAAACGTCAAATGATAAAAACCGCTTTTTTTTTTGCCAACAAAACATATTTTATTAGAGGCAAAACATAACAAAACTCTTAAATCAACAAATCCTATTAATAAAACAGCATTCTTTTGAATACAGACATCAGATACTTCAATTAGAATTCACGATAAAATCACATGTACTCGTAAATAGATTCCATGTTTTTCAATACTTCCAAATCCTTTAGCTATTTTTACTCCAATTTAGTAAAATATGCATTTTAAATTTAATTTTTGGAAACACATTTTCTAAAAATGTATAAAAACTAAAATATAATTTATACAATAAAAATATAATTGTTAAAGAAAATATACTTGTATACATACACAATCGATCGATTTTATTTTTAGAAAAGCTGGAAAAAGGAACAAAATGTATGGAATATGATTTAACAATTTATAATTCGAGTATGTATTTTGAATATATTCAATACAAAGTCAAAAATTCGTCTATTTCCACAACAGTATCATATATTTTTCCAAAAAAATGTACGAAAGCGCCCTCTGGCGGCACTCAAAAATAAAAATTAATGTCAAAAATGGATTCCGCGACCCAAAAAAACCCCCACATACACATTTGGCTAAAGGAAATAGCATTTTTTTGCCTCTATTCTCGAATATTTCTAGAAAAAATACCTATTTTGAAAAATCCGGGGGCTCGAAATTCATTTTAGAGCTATAGTTTCTTTGGCAAATTTGCTTAGAATGACCCATAGAATAAGAATCACGATGAGCCTTTGGGTCGAAAAAATTTGACCCACCCTAATACACATACATACATATATGTATAATATATTTTACAAATACATATACATATATTGCATATACAAATACATATAAATCATTGCAGCTTTAAATAATCTTTTGTAATTAATATTGCTTTCAAATACGACCTTTTCAATGAATTTCTTAAGCTACGTACAGACGATTGGCAGATCTTACAATATTGTAAGATATGTCAATATGCTGACAACGTACTGACAATGAAAAATTGTTACCAAAAGGTAAATTGTCAGTTCAGATGATTGTAAGAAAACCTTACAATTTCATTGTAAGACAATTGTCAGACAATAAATTTATCTGCCAACAAAAATTGTCAGTTTACACGGTTGTCAGATTGTTGTGTGAAAAAATTGCCAGATGTATTGTTAAACTTTGTCAGAACTGTCAAATCCAGTAGTATTTATGGACAGCATTGCCAACAGAAAAATTATCTTACAATGGTGCCATTGTCAGATGCATTAATTTAAACACATCTGCCAATAAAACAAGAGCTTACAATGTCTGACAATTATCTGACTATGGCAAAGTAGAGTGTTCTCACGATTGTCAGATGTCTGACAATATTATTGTTTTACAATGAACTGACAATGCTTTTTCTTGCAACGTTGCAAGACAAAAATTGTAAGTTCAGACGGTCGGCAGACATTTTCTGAACATTTTTCTGACAATATTGTAAGATCTGCCAATCGTCTATAGATAGCTTTACTTTAGCCTTATTTATCTGTACCTGACTAAATATTATTTCCTCATTTACTGGGGATAGTGGTAAAACTAGGTTTTTTGTAATAAATTTAGTCAAAACCGGAAACAAAAGACTTGAATCCCTCGTTTGCATCTCTGATATTTTTTTTCCAAAAATCCAATAGTTATATGTTTTTATCAGGACAATAATTTTAATTGTCTGAACTCAGTTTCTAGCTCTTGGCTTTCACTTTCTTACACAAAATAGAAAAATTCTGTTATAATTTCCGAAAACCAACTTTTATCTACATTAATAATATTAAATGGATTAATTTGGCCAAGAGCTTTATATATTTATTTTCAAAATCAAATCTGGATAATATCTGATCACAAAGCTCTACTATATAAAAATTAACACAATTATTATTTTTCTTGTGCACTAATTTGTGCTTCTTCAAATACATCTCTGGCAAATATTCCGAAATAAATGTCTTCAAAATTTAAAAAATTGTTTTTGTTTTTATAATCAACTAGCTGAGCGCCCGGCTTCGCACGGAAGCTATTTACTTTTATAAATTTCGATTTACCTAATCAAAGCACATTACGACTTTTACGAAAAGTCATAACTCACGAACGCGTCGACCGATTTTGATAAACCATCTACACTACCATACGAACAAACCTTAGAAATTAAATCGAATTCGGTTTGACCGTCCGTGAGTTATAAAGTCACAACACACTAGTAACAATTTTTTATATATACAGGCCAAGTTCGGCCACACAGTGTGTATATTTACACGAAACCATTTGAGCTGTTTTTTAGTACATATTCACTCACTCACTGACTCATCAATATTATTGGGCACTTCCAGTAAAGCTAGAGAGCTGAAACTTGGTACAGAGGCAGGTAGTGATGAGAAATTACCGAAAATAATTTTTTAACGGGCACTTTTCATCTGTGGGCACAATCATGCCCCTTCTTTGTATGGGGCACTTCTAGTTGAGCTAGAAAGCTTAAATTTCGTACACAGGTAGGTCCTAATGAGAAATTAACAAAAATAATTTTTAAACGGGCACTTTTCACCTGGTGGGACTAGGGTTCCCTTATTTGTATGGGGCATTTCCAGTATAGCTAGAAAGCTGAAATTTGGTACACAGGTAGGTCCTGATAAGAAATTAACGAAAATGATTTTTAAACCTGCACTTTTTATCTGGTGCGACTATGGTGCCCCTGCTTTGTATAGGGCACTTCTAGTTGAGCTAGAAAGCTGAAATTTTCTACACAGGCAGGCCCAGATAAGCAATACATATAAATATTTATACAAAAACAACTTAGAAAAAAGAAGTGAGATCCACACAAAAACATAAATTTGAAAATAAGGCCAAGTTCCTATCCAAAAAATTTCGGCCATAAAAAGTACTGAGATCAAAATAAGGACCAAGTTCTTGATAGGTACAATTCCATCTCATTTCTAGGCAACCTATAAGCTTGGCAATATTTTTCCAAGAATTTTTTCCTATATTAGAAAGGCAAACAAATTTTGCCAAGCTTATGGGTTGCCTAGAAATGAGATGGAGTTGTACCTATCAAGAACTTGGTCCTTATTTTGATCTCAGTACTTTTTACGGCCGAAATATTTTGTATAGGAAGTTGGCCTTATTTTCACATTTATGTTTTTGTGTGGATAAATGTTTACTGTTTTAAGCAAACTAGTTTTTAAAAAGTTGCTCATTAAAATTTGCAGCAGTTCAGTTGCTTTAATAGTACAAATAAATGTGTCAAACTTGAATTATTTAAAATCGTCAAAATTATGGTATAAATCGTCCCATCGTCACTATGTCATTTTTGGACCCAAAATCGTCAAAATTACGATAAATTGTCAAATCAGCTATGGTTACAAGTTACAACGATATGCCTGCATTTCGTTGATGCCGCTGCTGGCATGGCAGTCAGCTCCATCAATAAGCCAGAACCGATCATTATAATCTTCAACAATAATGGAGATTTCTCATTCAAACAACAAACAACAAACATTTATATGAGAGCCATAAAATACATATTTATTGTGGATCCTTGTGGATAGGAAAGTTAAATGAGCCATGTCCGCCTGTCCGTCTGTCCGTTGGTCTGTACGTGAAATCGGTTTTCCGAAGATACCAGAAGAGTTGAAGACATGTATTTTGGACTGAAATTGTATTGAAAATCAGCGAAATTAAAAAAAAAAATTTGGAAAACATACGCAGTGTGCCTTTCTTTAGAATGTAAATGAACGTTATAATAAACAGGTAGAGAATATTTGATTTTTCAATTCTTAAAGGCAATTCTATTTATAACTTTTTTTTTTTCATTAGAACACATATACAAATACATTACATTTATTAATAATAATTTGACAATAACTTAAATAACTTTAAGGACAGGCTTATAAAATATTATAAAATGTAATTTAAAGTCAAACCAATATATGCGCTCATATTTATCTGAATACTTGAATGTATACGTACATATCTTTTTGTTGTTTATTGTTAGTTTTATGCAAATGTTGTACACGAAAATGTCGTTAAGTTTATGTGCAGCGAAAAGCAAAAAAAAAACAACATAATAATAAAACATTTCAATGTAAAATAACGAGTAAGAGTACCTTGTTAAATATCACAAGGTGAGATGGTGTGGGTAAAATAACATTGTAGAAGAAGTATATTTAACCGAAACTAATGTAGTCAAATTTCAAAATCCCTAAGCAAAATACGAATACACAGGCACACACACACAGACACACACATTTATATTCATTGCCAATATGTTTCGAAGCTATTCAAAAGAGTAACATACACTGAAAGAAATTTATTATATTATTTTTGTTCTTTCCGAGAATTGAACAGAGGCATTTTAAAAAAGTGTTTGTACGCGCCATAATATAATTTTTAATCACAAGGTTTTCCAATAGGGATGATATAATTTAGAAGTGACGTTTTGGCCATTTGTAAAATGTCATCATGATTTGTCATTTGTTTCTCATTGTGGAGAGATATAAGCACGAACAACGTTTACAAATTATTCAGTTTTATTACGAAAATAGTCGTTCTCCAATTGTAACTTTTCTAGCGGTTTTGCCATTTTATGGTCGTAATAATCGTCCAAGTGTGCTCGCTATTCGTCGAATTGTTGAAAATTTTGAGCGTACATTTTCTTTACATCATGTTAAAGTGCCAATAAGACAAAGAACCGCTCGAAGTAATGCAAATATTGCTGCCGGTCAGGCAAGTGTTGCTGAAGACCGCAATTTGTCGATTCCAAGACGTTCTCAACAATTGGGACTGTCTCAAACCACAACCTGGCGGATTTTGAGAAAATATTTGGGTTTGCATCCGTATGAAATTGTTCTCACTCAAGAACTGAAGCCATTGGACCACCGTAAACGTCGCGAATTTGCTGATTTTGCCACACAGCAAATGCAACCATTGAATTATTGCGAGAAAAGTTTGGAGATTCGATTATTTCAAGAAATTGTGATATTGAATAGCCTCCAAGTAGTTGTGATTTAACACCATTAGACTATTTCTTGTAGGGTTGTTTGAAGTCATTGGACTGTCGAAATAAACCAGACTCTCCTCAAGCTTTTCAAGTCAATATTGAACGTTCCATTCATGACATACGACTGGATGTAGTGGAAAAAGTGCTCGAAAATTGGCTTCATCGAATTCGTTCCTGCAGAAGAAGTCGTGGAGGCCATTTTGAATAACTTTTTATTTAAAACTTAATTGTATCGATTGTACTTTACATTAAATAAAAGCTTTTGAATTTCCTTAAAAAAAAGGTCGTGTTTTTTTTTTAAGAAATCATATCACTCTTATTGGAAAACCTTTTACAACCCTAAAATACTTAAATTTAAACACGAGGCCGATTATAGGAAAATCTAACATGGAACCTCTAAATGGGCAACTTGTATATGTTGCTTTGTTAAAGTGCTCAGAATAGGGTCGCGAGCAGCGAATAACTCGCCATACTGAGGAAATATTTATTATAGTTGCGTGCAGCAGAGATCTATTAAGGAAAAAGTCCTTAAAGTAAAAACTGTACGTTATTAATAAGAGTATAGCGCCTGCTTTCTACTTCATCTGTCCGCCCCTTCAGTTCATCTGTCCGCAAAAGCCACTAAGTTTATTACACTTTAAAGGGTAAACGGCTGAACTGTTTTTAATGAAATTCAAAACATAGAACAAATTCGACAATTGTCGTTTGAAAACAAGAACTTAAAGGCTGGCAGGGGACAATTTCTGCCCTTTTTAAAACTATTCAACTTTTGATGAAACTTAAAACAACTAGTAGAAAATATGAAGAAAAAGCAATAATATGTATTAAGAAATGATACTTTTAGATAAAAAAAGTTGAATAAGTTATGTCCGTCCGTCTGTCTGTCTGTCTTGTCTGTACGTGAAATCGGTTTTTGGAAGCCACCAGAAGACTTGGAGACTTGGTTCTTATGCTGGTGTGTTGGGATTTCTCTAAAGACGATTCGTATTGAAAATCAGCAAAATTAAAAAAAAATCATTTTTTATTCAAATACAGTGCACTCGCGAAAATATGAATACCCCGAAATATGAACACTTTTTTTCTTCCATTGGCTACTCTAAAATATGAACTTAGTGCGAAAGCTTTAAAATGTGAGCAACTGATTTCTGTATTTTTTTTAACGGATTTTTATCGAAATAGTGATGAAATCTTTGTAAACAGCGTTGTAGATAAATTCTGCTTCAACTGCATAATAATTTTGGGATTTACCTATTTGTTTTTATGGGAAAAATGTTTTTAAAGGGAGACTAGATGCCATTCGCAAATATGAACAAACATGCAAAAGTGAACTGGCTTGGTTTTAATTAGTTCATATTATCGTGGGCGCACTGTATTTCTATTATACTTGATGAAGAGTATAAAAGAGTCAGCACTGCTAAATAGAGTCCACTCACTTGTTATATATAAATTTTGTTCATATTATTTTCAGTGTATTGAACATTTGTGTCTGTACTCTCAAAGGGCAAATAAAATAATTAACATTTACGGTGGAAATCCAATTTCACACTTAGCAACATTTTCTTCCATATTTTTCTTTTTTTTTTTTTTGCCGTATACATTATCCAAAATACACAAGTCCTTTCCTTTACAAAAACAACAAAAGCAACAAATATTTTTATAAATTTAAATTCAAATTGTTATTTTTGTGATGAACTTTTTGACGCAATAACGAACCACTGGCATCAGTTAGATGATTCATTTTAATGGTTTAAAGAACTTTTGCATTAAAGAAATGAAAATGTCAATTTATGTTCTTAATTCTTAACATTTTACACATTAAAGATGATTAAAAATACAAGTGATTTGAGTTGAGACACTAATATTTAGTACAGAGACAACAAATATTAGTAGGAGAATTTCAAGACATTTTAAATTATAGATGTTTCAAAATTTCGCAAACTTTCTCGTTATTTATGAAATTTTTCGCATTTTTGTAGAAAAGAAAATAATATTATAGTCTTATCCCGTAATTCATAAACGATTTATAAAGTTAAAGTGCAGATTAAAAAGGGGTTTTCCCATACAAAATTCGTACATTAACGCCACAATAACTTTAATAATCGTTTATGAATTAGGGGGTTAATAAATAGCGATTAATTTGAAAATTTCTTTTCCGAATTCGCAAATTTTTGCGAATTTTTTTCGTTTTATTATAAAATTTTTTGTTGTATTTATAAAGTTTTAGCTTAAACAAGTCCATTTCTAAAATATTTACACTTAAACAATTTATTTGTCGTTTATTTATTTCACAAATGTGTCCTATTTCTGATGCAAAATTCGTCGTTCGTTCAATTTCGCGATTTCCGAGCACTATGCATACAGCAATGTTTTTCATTTTAATGGTATTTTCAATTATTCGATTAAACAATTATTCGATTATTCGATTAATTAAATATTCGATTAATCAATTTTTCGATATTCATTTATTTAATTTGTTCAAGCCATCGGCTAAAAGTACTATTTTAGTCGTGTTAGTTTAATATTTAGAAACTTTTCCGATTAATCGGAAAAATTTTAAATTTATTCGTTAATTGTTTTTTTAATTTATTTCTAGAGCAATAAAAAAATTTGTTCAAACCATCAGTTAAAAAAAGTATTATTTAGATCGTGTGATTTTAACTCTTAGAAACCATTCCGATTAATCGGAAAGCTTTTGAATTTATTCGTTTATTTTTTTTATTTTATCTAGATCAATAAAAATCAATCAAATTTATTCGATTATTCAAGTAATTCGATTAATCAATTATTTGATTAATCAATTATTCGATATTCAGTTGTTTAAGTTATTCAATCCATCGGTTGAAATTATTATTTTGTTCGTGTAGCTTTAATTTTTAGAAACCATTCCGATTAATCGGAAACTTTTAAATTTATTCGATAATTTTTTTTTATTTTTTTCTAGAGCAATCTAAAGCAATAAAATTTATTCTATTAAAATTATTCGATTAATCAATTATTCGATAAATCCATTATTTGATATTCAGTTATTTGAATTATTCAACCAATCGGTTAAAAGTATTATTTTGTTCGTGTAGCTTTAAGTTTTACAAACCTTTCCGATTAATGGGACACTTTTAAATTTATTCGTTAAATTTTTTTTAAATTTTTTTCTAGAGCAATCTAAAGCAATAAAATTTATTCGATTCTCAATTATTCGATTAATCAAATATTCGATATTCAGTTATTTAATTTGTTCAAGCCATAGTTAAATATTTAGAAACTGTTCCGATTAATCGGAAAAATTTTAAATTTATTCGTTAATTGTTTTTTTAATTTTTTTCTAGAACAATAAAAAAATTTATAAAGTTTTTTAGATGTTTTATTTATTTTTATTAGAAAAAAAAAAACAAATATTCGAATAAATTATATATTCGAATAAATAAAATTTAGTCGATTAATCGATTAAAAAGTTAGAATTTATATATACTGGAAATAAAAAAGGTTTTATATCATTAAACATTATAAAACTTAAACTTTTCGATTAATCGTTTGAATGCCCTAATGCACATCCATATATTTCATACTTTTCCATTTGCAGAAAAAATACATAAAAAAAAACTGTTAGTATCATCCTTAAGCAACTTTACGTCGTACAGAAATCACTAAAAGGTCTTAAAAAAAGTCTACCTTTTTGTTTAACCAATTTTTGACCAGCATCTACGAGTCCTTTTAAAATCATTCAGATATCAAATGAATGCAAATATTTGTATGTGCGTTTTAATCTATTATAGATGACTTTTGTTTTGTTGTTTTTTTTGAGGTTGGATATCCTTAAAGGTCATGCTTGACTCATTTTTCATTGAAAATCAACGAAACATAAATAAAAACATTTCTTTTACAACGCAATCAATTTGTGTGAAGTGGTTGCTTTAAAATACTTTTTTTTTAATTATTCAAATTAATTGAAGCGTATGAAACTTTATTGTTTCAGAAACAATAACTTATTGATGCTGAAAATTGTAAATGTCCTCTCTCTGTATTTGTTTTTGGTTGTTTCCTTGAATTCTTCCCCCAAATTTATGTCATATACTCGTACATAGAGAGACACATACATACATATATGTATATGTTTGTATATTTATTAGGGTGAACTCTATTTACATTCTTTTCAATGGTGGATGCTAGATACCTTGTTTGTGTCCGAAAGTGTTTACTCCCTTTTTGGGATTTATTTAACTGAATTCTAGATTAAAATTTTTTTAAACGCAACTCCTCGTATTCAAAATAATCCTAAAATATTTAAATTTAGTAAAAAAAATTTTTGTGTGTGGATTTAAAAAAAAAAAAAATTTGGGTTCTAAATATTAGTGTTGGTAAATTTTCAAAAAATTTTCAATATTTTTTAACATCAAACTAAGAAAAACTAAAACTACAAGACCACAAGATTATAACAAAATGCAACCCTAATGTGCACAGTGTATATTAATTTAAAAACATTTTTCATTAATGTTGTTGTTGTTGTTGTTTGTGCTCTGTTAGGATATATTTTATTTTTATATCTCTTTTGGTTTTTGTGGTAAATTAAAATGTTCTATCGTATAACGAAAGTTTTAAATTTCACTGAGAAAAAAAAAAAAAAGAATGAGATAAAAGGAAAGTTACTTCCTGCCCTTTCCCCCTCCCATTGGGTTATTAAATATTTTGCATGTGTATCTTTTAGGGTATTCACTCATTTTAATCGACTTTGCAATTGTTCGATTAAGCAAATAATTGCTAGTGTGGATTTTTTTTATTAAATCGAACAATCGAGAGATTTTCTTTTCAATTCAAATGACCTCTACGACATCTTCTGCAGGAACGAATTCGATGAACTCAATTTTCGAGCACTTTTTCCACTAAATCAAGTCGTATGTCATGAATGATGGCACGTTCAATATTGACTTGTAAAGCTTGATTAGGGTCCGGTTTATTTCGGCCATAAAAAGTTGGTTATCATCGATCTATACTGCTCTCCATTGACAGTAACGGTGTTACCAGCTTCATTTCGAAAGAAGTACGGACCGATGATTCTACCAGACCAAAAACCAAACCAAAGTGTCAATTTAGGTAAATGTAATGGTTTTTCATAAATAATTTGTGGATGTTCTTCGCAGCAGAATCGACAGTTTTGTTTATTTACCGCACTACTCAGTGAGAAAGTGAGTGAAGACGATTTTCTTAAAAAAATCGTTATCGTTTTCAAGTCGTTTCAAGGCAAAATCAGCAACGTTGTTCTTGTGTATATCTCTCCATGATGAAATTGTAAACACTACTGAATACAATGAAAAACAAATGACAGATCATGTCATATTAGAAATGGCCGAAACGTCACTTCAAAATCATATCATCCCTATTGGAAAACCTTATATTTTGGCTGTACAGTTAATTTACAACCCAAAAGTTTTGCAATTTTTAATAAAGGTGCAAAATACATTCGAAAAAAAAAACTGTATGAATTATTTGTTTCTTTTTAGTTAAATTTTAGCTCTATTATTTGATCAAAGATAAGTTGATTTGAAATTATTCGATTAAGCGAGCAAATATTTTACGAATCGTATACCCTTGTATCTGTATAGTGTTGTGGTTTGTTGTAAGCAACAACCATAACAACAACAACTATAAAACCAACAATTGTTACTAAATTACTTAATTTAAACGACACCGAACGTTGGGAATAACAAATTAAAAGTTATGGGACGAACTTTTTTTTATTTGATTTTTAAAAATTTAAAAAAGTGATTTTTGAAGACGGAAAATAAATGTAAAAATATATATTATATAGACATGTACTCGTATGTATGTATAAATGTAGTTTACATGTGATTCAAGAAAATCCGTAATTACTGTACTACTTTTGGTACGACTTGGAACCATAGCTGCCAGATTTTTTAGAGGTAATACCGTCATATTTTTGGGCAACAATCGTCATTATCGTCGATATAGCTTATTGCAATCTTCATAAAAACGTCAAACGAAAAAACGCCTTTTTACCAACAAAACATATTTTTTTAGAGGCAAAACATAACAAAACTCTTAAATCAACAAATCTTATTAATAGATCTTTTTAATCTTTTGAATACAGAGATCAGATGTACTTCAATTAGAATACTTTGAAATATATGAATGTATATATTAGTGATGTTACGAATATCTACGAATACGAATATTTGAAACAATATTCGCCGAATACGAATATTAGTTTTAAGGTTTAAATTTGAAATATTAATCAAATTTAATTGGAAAAAATCACTCCCTTTGCGTCAGTACCAATAATTTAAAATAACTGTCACACTACTTTAGGTATATATCATTATTATGATATTGAGATATCGCATTTGAAGACCACTACTGCTTGCGCTTTTAATTAGTAACTCAGTGTTGTTTGGAGAATATATTTTCGCAGATTGCGTAGCCACATGTCTCGGTGGACTTTCACATATTAAATTTTAGTTCTTCCATTTTTGAAGTCCAACATTCCTCTCGTGAGAATTGATTACTAACTTAACATGATATGAATTTACATATAAGATTTTAAATTTTAATTTATAGTACCGAAATATAATTTTCATTTGTTTTTGAAGAAGATTATTATCTTGCTTCATAGAGATAAAGGTCTTTCTTTCTTTAAATAAAAATTAATATAAATTAATATATTTTAGTACATTTTATGTACTTTTTTGAACTTTTTGTATGATTTTTTTTTTTTTTTTTTTTTTTTTTTTGAAAATGTACAAATATTCGCTTGAATTTGGCGAATACGAATATCTTAAAACAAGCGAATAGTTGAATAATCGAATACGTATACGACTATTTAGTTTGGAATTAAATTCTTCTTCCATTGTAAATTGCAATAATTGGAGAAGCTGTATATCCCATTGGTAGACTATTATCATATTTAAAATATCTATTATCAATTATGCAAAATTTTAAAATATGTAAAAATAAATTCTTATCTATTTTAGTAAATTCCTTAATTGTATCCCACTTATTCTCAATAATTTCTAGTGCTATATCTGTTGGTATGCTTGGAAATAATGATACTACATCAAGTGAAATTATCCTTTCATCATTACAAATTCTCAAGTCCTTTATATTTTCTCTAAATTGTAATGCATTCTTAACATTATATTGAGAATTTTCAGTTACTTTTTTTAAGAATATTTGTAATATATTTACAAAGTTCATATAATGGTGAATTAACAAATGAACATATTGGTGTTAATGAAAATTGATGCTTATTGATTTTAGCAACTCCATATAATCTAGATGCTACAGATACACTTGTTTTCAGTTTTTTCTTTTCTAAAAGTGTAATAAGTCCTAGTCTAAAAAGATCATCTAGAAATTTGTTATTAATCTTCTCCAATTTAGATGTTGGATCTCTAGTAGAAAATTGGTATGTATTCGTTTCACCTACAATATCATTCATCCTTAAAAGATAATCACACTTGTTCATTGCTACCGTTGTGTTACCTTTATCAGCGTTCATTACACTGTGATAGTCGAAAAAATTAACTTCGATGAATCCTTTTCGAACTATTAGGGGGGAGTCCCCTGAGTGCTAAAGTACATTTAGAAGTGTCAGATTGGCTCCAGTTTTGTGAGAAATCGGTATATATCCATGAAAAATGGAATAATTCGATTAATCGATCAAACAAAACGAAACTCTTGTTCGAATAATATTAAAATGCCGATTTTCGAATAACGAATAAATCGATTAATTAATGTCAATTAATCGAACAACTTTTTTTAGTTTAAAATGCATACGTCAAAAATGTTTCTATTTGTTTGTATGATATGAAACAAAGCGAGTACTTTATATCAACCAAATACATATTATTTTGGATGTTTGCGGTTGTTGTTGAACTGTGCATTACCTACATAGTAGTCGTGCTATGTTTTGAATGAAACGTTAAAAAATTTTCAAGAATGGGATTTTTTCACTCTCAGGTGAATAAATTAGAAATACACTAAAGCCAAAAATTTGAGCTCGTTTTGGAAGTATTTTACCAAGAACAAAACTGTAACAAGTGTCCTAAGTATAAAGTATACAAAATTGTTGGATCAACAACAAAAAAATTAATAATTCTTTTGCAACAGATTTACGAAAACGTATTAAAATAAGAATAAATGAGGGACGTATAAAATTTTTAAATACGTTAATAATATTTTTTTAAATTCTGGAAATTTTCCGAGAAATAAAATTTTTTTAAAATATTCCTAAAAAAGTGAAACTAAAGAATAAATTATACTCCAGATTATTTTATGTTGAAAGTAACCACAATAATTCAGATGAAAGTAATGACAAAGAAGATGTTACTAGTAATGAAATTAACAATCTTTTATACGAATTAAATAATTATATTAAAAGTATTAAAAATTCAAAATTCAAAATATAAAAAGACTTCAGCGATATATTAGACGATATGGTATATTTGAAAAAAATGTAAAAAAAGAACAGAAAAATTAGATAAACTATTTTATGCTCTTCTCACAATATCACCTACCTCGACAATTAGCGAAAGATTTATTTCAAAAAGCAAAACCAAAAATCGTTTGAAGCTAAAAAATTTAGTCAACTTTTATTTGTAAAAGATTATTTCTTAAGAACAACCGAAATTGTCTGATTTCACAAAAAAAAAAATCATGTACATTTGATATTTTTTGACTGAATGAAGCATGTTTATTTGAATTAATAGTTTTATGTATTTTTTTGTTAATAAAAATATTAACTATTTTATTTTTAAGTTTTTTGTATGAAATGTTTATTTTTTGTCAATAAATTTTTTAAATAACTTTTTATTCGTTGTTCTCATCGATTAATCGAAAAATTTTTCAGCTTTAATCGTTTGATCGAACGAACAAAATCAATTATTTGAATTATTCGAACAAAGTTGAAAGGCGAATAATTGACAACTCTAGTATTAACTAAAAATTTACATATGGAAAGTAATATTATCAGGCTCAAGTTCAGTTTTATTGAATTAATGAAAATTCAAAATTACTAAGAGTTTTTTTGTGTTGGAAAATATTATTATTTATATCCAATCAGTTTTTTAGCAGAACGTATCAGTACTGATTTCAAGGCCGCTACACCTCTCATCAGCGTTCAATCTTTACAAATTTCGTAAAGTGGATACTAATTGAGAAGAATATCAACTATTTAACCAGTTTTCAACAGAAATAGAATATGAGAATTAATTTTTAATTCAATTTTTATTCTACAATGAAACAGTGCTGGTTAGTACGAAATTCCCTCATTACTGTTTGGAACTAATACAATTGAACGCTGATGAGAGGTGTAGCGGCCTTGAAATCAGTACTGATACGTTCTGCTAAAAACTGATTGGATATAAATAATAATATTTTCCAACACAAAAAAACTCTTAGTAATTATGAATTTTCATTAATTCAATAAAACTGAACTTGAGCCTGATAATATTACTTTTCATATGTAAATCAATATAAGTTCAAATAATAATTACGTTTATTCGTAATAATAATAATATAAAAATATTAATTCCGCTTGGGCACGAGCTATAAATACCCTAATAGCAGGGGTCACAGTAATATGTGAATTTCCCTAATATAGAGTAAAAACAACAAAAACGTTAAAATACAAAGTAGAATACTTTGATGATAACGGACTATGAGTTTTTAAAGTGTAATTTCTTGCTTACACGATACAAATTATTATCAAAAAAAAAAAAAAAAAAAAAAAACAAAAAAAAAAAAAAACATAACAATGAAAACTTAATAATAGTTTCAATTAATTTCTTAAGTTCATCAATCAAATAATGGGTGATCCAAGTAGAGATACTTTTTTCAATAGCCTTTTTTTTGACAGATCACGTGTGAGCCGTGCCATGCTGTCATGTTATTTTTGTTTAGTATTGTTTGGCATTTCATAATGGAAAGACTTACGCCTGAACAACGTTTACAAATCGTTCAACTTTATTACGAAAATTCACGTTCTGTGAGGAATGTGTTTCGTGCACTTCGCTCAACTTATGGTCAACATAAACGGCCTACTGAGCGTACTATTCGCAAAACCATCACCCATTTTGAGACCCAGCATTCATTATTGGATAATATTCGACCGAATAGACCAGAAAAAACAACGGTTTGGTGTGGTTTGTGGGTCGGTGGAATCATCGGTCCATATTTCTTTAAAAATGATGCCGGTGCGAACGTTACCGTCAATGGCGACCGTTATCGTGCCATGATAACCGACTATTTAATGCCTGAAATTGAAGCTCGTGATCTCGGCGATATTTGGTTTCAGCAAGACTGCGCCACTTCCCACACATCGCATCAATCAAAGGATTTATTGAGAGAACATTTCGGTGAGCACATAATTTCACGTTTTGGGCCGGTCGATTGGCCACCAAGATTGTGTGATATCACACCGTTAGATTTTTTCCTGTGGGGATATGTAAAGTCTAAAGTTTATGCGGACAAACCCGCTTCGATTCAGGCCTTGGAGGAAACCATCACGCGTGTCATTTGCCAGTTAACAGTCGAAATGCTCGAACGAGTCATCGAAAATTGGACTCAACGGATGGACCATCTGCGACGTAGCAACGGCCAACATTTGATAGACATAATCTTCAAAAAATAAATGCCAAAGAATGTTCTTTCAAATGATAATAAACATTCTCCATTAAATTTGAATTTTCTGTGTTTTTTTTTTCTTTAAAAAAGTACCTCGAAATGGATCACGCGTTATAAATAACTTCAATAAAAAAGGTGGAAAAGTTAGCAATACAAATTCAATTAATTCCGTAATTGAATCAATTAACCTTGAGATCAAGAGCAAAAATTCCTAAAAAGTTTTAAAAATTTTAATTTTAAAGTAAAGACAAAATTTCCTTCATTATTCGTTTCACTTGATAATACATTCAAAACCTATTTTTCGTAAATTGATTAGTTTCGTAATTCAATTATTAAATAATTATTTAATTAAAATTAAAAACATAAATAATAACATAAAGTTAAAAACATAAAGAAAGATCTATTCTTTGTCTTTCATAAAGCGTTAAAAAATTGAAGATCGGATTAAAATCAACTGAGTTACGTGTACATAAGTACTGGAACCTACCCGAAAATAGTTTTTTCGGAATAACTCCGAAATTTGGGGGTGTTTCCGCACTTTTAAAAATTGATTTATGATTTACTCAATAATGCCTACAACTTACACTGGGTCACTTTCCAAGTATATTTTCACTGTAGCACCGTGTAATCAATTGAATAAATTTTCGTCTTAGGTAGAACTTCAGTAACGAAATTAATCTATTCTGCAGTTTTGTAATTAATATACATAGAAAACTTTACATATTTTTTTTATGTAAAATAAATAGAAGAAACTTTCTTGCAATTATGAAGTTAGTTTCTTTTAGCAGTAAATGAGAAAATATTCTCGCACATACAATATGACTTTCTTTTTTCCAATATTATTTCTTGTTTTCCCTTTCAACAGATTAAATATTTCATGATTTATATTCAATCTTTTAAGTCCATAAGTGCCCATAACAACCTTTGACAACGGAGTTTATTTCACTGAACATTATCATATACCGATTATCGTATATTGAACACAACATTCTTTATATGTAAGTATGTTTCTTCTATCTGGTTATAATGATGTACAAAAAAAAAAAGAAAATCTTTCAAATGAAACACTTAAAATCTTATTAAAACCACAAGAAGAAAAACAAACAAAAAAATTAGGAGCAAAATTCAATACGTTTATGGTTGCTTTAACAAAAAAAGAAAAAAAAAAAAAACGTAAATAAATTTAAAAATTTTTTGACAAATTTATTACACGCAAATTGTCAAGGGTTTTTTACATGACAGGTAATTTGTCACATGTGTGTAAAACTTGACAGATCTGTCAATATTGAAAACGGCAAACATTTTTTTTTTTTTGTAGTCGGCAATCCCAACTACATATTTATACACTTCACCAAAAATTGTCTGTCTGTCCGGCTGTCTGTACTTGAAATTGAGTTTCCGAAACCACCACAAGAGTTAAAAACTTAGGTCTTGGACAGATGTATCAGAATTTATGTTAAGATGGTGCGTATTGAAAATCAGCAAAAAATAAAACATCGGTTCCGAAAGAGAAAAGCAGCAAATAATCGTAGTGTAAAAGTTCGTTAAAAATCGTTCAATATGAATAAAATTTTGCAAACACTTAGATACTTTTGACTATGATGAATACGATGCTGATATTAACTCAGACTTATCTTATCTCGACGTAAGCGCTTTTTCCTTTTTGCCGCAAATATATCTTAAAAATCATTTACATAACATCTTGTTAAAGGGTAAATAAGATTCGCCACAGTCGAAAAACGCACTCTTACTTGTTTTATTATAAATTTTTTATATTTGTATTTTTTATATGTTTTTGAACCAAACGCTCATTTTTTGTTAAACAAAATTTTTGTTAAACAAAAAAAAAAAAAAAAAATATATGCTGCTGTCAGAAGATGCTTTGCCAAAAGAAAATAGAACATTTTTTAATTTGGAAATTTATCAGTTGACCTTTTTGTTTTGTCTGCAATGTACTCGTATGTAAAATGTTTACTCGGCATGTGTTTCTTTTGCAGTGGAAATTTTTACAAGTCGTATGTATATATGTATGTATGTAAAAAAACATGTCATGTAAAAACACTCTTATTAATATATGGAGATGTGTGTGTATGCATGAATTGTATTCTTTTGTATATGGTTTTTGAGTAGGGTATATTCGCGCTCTCTATCTACACCGCCACCATCATTAATGACATTTATTTTACTACAAAGTAAAACCGACACACCATAAACTATTTAAACGTTATGGGAGATCCATTTAGAAAAAAAGGGAGGAAAGGTTAAAGTAACTACAAACACACAAACACACACACACTCATATACGCCTGCATGCAAAGAGAGATGAGAACATATGCATTGACGTTACATTAAACGGCCATAAAATTGAACACAAATCGCTTATCAAGTTCTAAACAGTTTAAATATAGACTAAGTGCCACTGTAACAGCAGCAGCTTCTCGTATATGTGTACCTCACACTCACACACATCCGCACTTAATAATAAATTCTGTGTAATGCACTGTGGGACAGAATCGGAAAATTTTTTCTTCAACACACACAGTTTAGGCTTACAAAAAAGTGGTAAATGAAATTTTAATTTCTCTACCAGCGATTTAACGATCTATTGGAGTAATTCTCAAGAATTTATGTTTTCAAAAATTTAATTTCTTTGTTAGGGGTTAGCTAATCTGTACGATGTATTGTGTTAGTTGCCAGTGTCAAGTCGATTAGTAGATCTTTAAACTATGCTTTGAAAAGTTTTCAAAATCATTTGCGTATATACAAACTCCCAGGTCCATGTTCAAGCAGAAGTAGAGCATAATAGTCTTACTAAAACTTTACTTTGATTATTTTGACATTAAAAGTTTTGCTGGGTAGCAGTTGTTTGTTTTTTTTTTTATTTCTTTTTTTTTATAGCGTTCGTTTTCGTTATTATAAATAGTGTAAGGTGTTCTATCAAAAAAAAAAAAAGAAGAAACAAAAAATCCTGGGAGGCCACGGTATAAAGTTTTGAAATACCCTGAATCTAGATTATGACGACAACCCGCATACCCAGCACTTACAATTTATTAAGTATAATTTTTAATAGTTAAATGATGCTGTTATGTTTAGATAATTTCTTTGTGTTCTTACGTTTTGCTTTTGTACTCGAATAAAGTTTTTTTTTGTAATTCAGTTTGAATATTTCTGAAGAAAGACAAACGTCTTGCATACTTGCCGGCCCTCTTTCTCTCTCTATCTCTCACAGAAAAACTACTAATAGGCAATTGCATGTTATTTCCTTGGTGATTAATGTAGACTCAAAGCAAATATTTACACATCGTTAGCTAAAATCCAAAACCAGGTAACTAACAAAAAATGAGAAATGGGTTTTTTTGATTGATTATACTGCATATCATCAACATCCATGCCCCCATCAATTTTTACTCTCAGTAGGTACGTAACTACTTATAAAATACGTAACATATAACATATGTTGTTTCTACTGAAAAATAATAAAAATGTTAGTTACGTGGTCTTGGATTTCAGCTAACGATATACATACATATCAGAAATTTAAAAAAATATTTTGCCATAAATATTTTTGCATATTTCCAGCAGCAGGACCATTTCTCTTGCCTTTTTATGGTATACTTGGGTGTTAGTCAGGCATATTTTTTAAAAATTTTTTAACTTAAGACATTAACACATGGACATTAACACTTTAACAAAAATAAAAAAAAAAAAATCAATATATATGAAATATTATATCGATGGTCCCAAGTAGAAAGGCCCTAACTCAAATAATTGCAACTTTACAGGAGAAGGTAAAAACATAAAAGAAACTGTAGCGATCTTAACACAACTATGATTCTACAATTGCTTGTAAAATCGTTATTTTTTACACTATTGCAACAAATTTTTGTGACGAGCTGTATTTGTGTGAAATGTATAGGAATCACGGAAAAACTCAATTTCGTACAAAATACGAGTTGGGGCCTTTGTACTTGTGACCATCGACATCAAATTTAAAAAAAAATTTGGTTTAAATTCTCGGCAAGTTCCCGTCCAGACTTGCAATTTTAATGACTGCAATCCTTTAAAATTTTGCTTTGAAATTGAATTAGTGTCCACATTACAAAAATTTTATTTCGCAATTTTTGTATTTACACCACCACAGAAAAATTTATTTTCAATATTTTTAACTTAAAAAATTGTAATGCATCACATGTTAATTTAATTTTCGTTTTATTTTGTTTTTCATATAATTGAAGAAATACAATTAAACGTCAAATACACATAAAACGCAGTGCGAATTGCAAGGCAAAAGAGAATTGCCGATCACATATATCACTCTGTACCCCGTCCCCAAGCTTCTTACCTCTCTCACCTAAAAAAACCAAGAATTGCAGCCATTGAAATTGCTAGTCTGGACGGAGACTAACTAATTTTTTTCCAATTTTTCCTAATCATTATGCAAATTCTTCGGATTTATTTCGATTTAATTTACAAAAATATAAAAATTTTATATACATATTTTTGCATACATATATGTTTGTTTTTTTTTTCTTTTTTGCTTATTTTTCCATATATTTGCATATTTTTTCTTATTTTTTTCTTATTTTTTTCTTATTGTGAAATGTTAAAATATAAAACGATGTACGGTGAATTAGTAAAAATTTAAGTGTGTACATAAATAATGTTGAGCTCCTGGTATCCAATATTTTATAGTCAAACAGATGAAAGAACAGGCCGGCCGTACAAAAAGAAGAACTTATTAAAGTAAAAATTAACATTATTTACTAATATATTTTAAAACTAAAAAAAAACATGGTAACGCTGTACTGATTTCTTCGTCGTTCGTCGGCGTATGAAATAGAAATAAATCTATCAGAGAATTCGTCACGTACGACGAATTTCGTCGACGTCGGTGCTGTGTTCACTTTCATATGAATGCATGTGTTCTATTTTTGACGACGAATATTCGCAACGAAAAATTCGTCGTTCGTCCCAATTATGTTCCCAGCAAAAAGTGTAGAAATCGCTCTTGATGCCGCCTCAAAGACTCATACCAATAACAATCTATATCATTATAAGCAGCGTTGCCATTTTGGTGCTTTTCAAGTATTTTTTGGTGCTTTTTTACTTAAGCAATACCCGAAATTTTGTTAAATACCCGTTTTTGAAAAGCGGGTATTTATAGTGCTTTTAACAATTTCTCACAGTGCTTTTTGCTGCGTTTTAAATAATCAATATTTTTGGCACATTTTCCATTTTCCTACTATTCTTTAAACACACCTAATACTTTTTTTTAACCAACTGCGTATTATGTGCATATATATTTTGATTAGTACTCGCAAACTGTTAAGAGTTTGAATTCTATAATTTCTCAAGCATCTTTTTTTTTAAATTCGTGCAGAAAATTTTATGATTTATTTGTTTAGCAATGATTTTACTTTTAATATACATATCCGTTGATTTGTTTGCTGTGCAAATTTAAGCAAGAAAGTGCCTTGTTTATTATAAAGCTGAACAGTAATTAAAAGTAAGTTCTTCATTGATTTTATATGTGTTAAAGTTTATCATCTAACAATGGCTTTCCTTGAGATGGAAAAACAAATATATAGAAAACCTTGGAAGAATGATCCAGCTTTTAAAATGTGGCTTAGATTAGCAAAAGATGAACTAAAACCATATTGCATTTGTTGTAAATGTGAAATAGATTCACGATAAAGCGATTTACTCCGACAAAGTCGCACAAAAAAAATATGAAAAAGCAATAGATCCAAATGAAAGTTTTTCATTGCAGCCACGGCTGTCTTTTTATACACCAGACCCAAAACAAAATTAGGTTAGTGCTTTTGTACCCGAAATTTTGTTCATTTTTACCCTATTTCCATGGGCTCACAGTGCTTTTGATGTTGCAAGAGTTGGCATCACTGATTATAAGCGTTTTATTGTTGCCGTCTCAATGACTCACAACAATAGAGCACCGTGTTCTCTGTGAGTTAACTACAGCCGTTTGTACTGAAGTAGGTTGCCTAGTGATGCCGTCTCAACTAAAATTCTGCTGTAGCCGTCACAATGACTCACCACAACAGACACTTTAGTTTTGCACAAAACTAAATGTATTAATATCTCCTATTAAACAATTTTAATAAGAGTTCTTACCACATTCGCAATTGCCAATCAACTCAACTAAATCAACTGATGTGTCGCCTTTTATAGCAAAATGTTGGCACACACAAGATACACACACAACCGCTTTCATACGTTGTGCAAAAGTTGTGTACGTGATCAGCTGTTCGATGGCTGTGTTGAGCAGCGCTGTGTATAAATGTAAGGTTACTATTTATATCATATCTACCAGTGATGGTAGTTAATTTATCCGTTAATTTCTAATGATTAATTATAATTCACTTAGTACTACAATATCGGGTATAAATTCCAATAATTTCCTTAAGGGGTATCTACTTCATAAGTAGTTTAGGTTTACTAATGATTACATACAAAAATTATTTAGAAAAGTTCTTTTACAAATAAAGATTGTATAATTTAAGAAAAATGGTAATTTTTGGTAAAAACCTGTGTGGCAAAAACGACATACGGACTTTTGTCGTTACAAATAAATATCATGAAAATTACAAACCTAATGATTTCTATGACCTCTTAAGAGTACAGTTTTTATTTTAGTCTTTTGCAATTTTGAAAGAATATTTTAAAATTTTCGCTGCATATTTAATAATTCTATGCATAAGGTTTTCCAATAAGAGTGATATGATTAAGGATATTCAAAAGTTTTTTATTTAATGTGAAGTACAATCGATACAATTAAGTACTAAATAAAACGTCATTCAAATGGCCTCCACGACTTCTTCTGCAGGAGCGAATTCGATGAACCCAATTTTCGAGTACTTTTTCCACTAAATCAAGTCGTATGTCATGAATGGCACGTTTAATATTGACTTGTAAAGCTTGAAGAGAGTCTGGTTTATTTCGAAAGACCAATGACTTTAAATAGCCCCACAAGAAATAGTCTAATAGTGTTAAATCACAACTTCTTGGAGGCCATTCAATATAACAATTTCTTGAAATAATCGAATCTCCAAACTTTTCGCGTAATAATTCAATTGTTGCATTTGCTGTGTGGCACGTAGCTCCGTCCAATGGCTTCACTTTTTGAGTGAGATCAATTTTATACGGATGCAAACCCAAATCCTTTCTCAAAATCCGCCAGGTTGTAGTTTGAGACAGTCCCAATTGTTGAGAATGTCTTGGAATCGACAAATTGCGGTCTTCAGCAACACTTACCTGAACGGCAGCAATATTTGCATTACTTCGAGCGGTTCTTTGTCTTATTGGCACTTGAACATGATGTAAAGAAAATGTACGCTCAAAATTTTCAACAATTCGACGAATAGCGAGCACACTTGGACGATTATTACGACCATTAAATGGCAAAACCGCTTGAAAAGTTGCAATTGGAGAACGATTACGAACGATTTGATAATAAAACTTAATAATTTGTAAACGTTGTTTTTGCGTAGATCTCTCCATGATGAAATTGTAAACACTACTGAATACAATGAAAAACAAATGACAGATCATGACATTTTACAAATGGCCGAAACGTCACTTCAAAATCATATCATCCCTATTGGAAAACCTTATATATCTAAGTCTTAAAATCATATTTCCAGTTTCTCTAAAAAAAATTCATTTTAAAACTAAAAACTTCTCAATATAGCATCGACATCGAAATATGTTTTTCCTCCAAATTTCCTTTTAACACTGCCCACTGTACACGTATGTACATGTAGAGTACAAAAAAAAAAATAGTTATATTGCAAAAAAAAAAAAAAAAATTAAACGAGAAACGAGTGCAGGACAAAATGTTCAGAAGATATAAGAAAAGCCATAAATTAAGTTATGAACGCGCGATAACCTTATTGAACCTTTTTTACTTTAAGCAAAAGGAAACTCAACCAATATCAAAGAACGCATGCACATATTCACACACACTGGCAGACAGGCACGCACACACACAACTACATAAATGGCTAAAACAGAAGATTTAAAAAAAATTTTTTAACTCTGCTACTTTAAAGAAAAATATTGAATTTATTTTATTTAAAAATGTCACTTCATTCCATCTGCTGCCTGCGACATCCTTGCGATAATGAAACAGGTTTAGGAAAACATTTTCAACTGGTTGTTGGGTCTGTGAAATGTATGAAAAATACTATTTCACAAAAAATTTTTAGTTATTCAGACTTGAGTTTCTGTAATTTAATTTTTATCTAAATTATTTTTATTTCAACTTTAGAAAAAATTTCCACTTTTTTTTAAAAAATTAAGTTCTGCCAAAAATTTACAACTGAAATAGAAAGAAAAATAATTTTATTTATTTGTTGCGGGTTAGCAATATCTAAATATATATTTCGTTGGTAGCCATACCAACTCATCAGTTGATGTTTGACCCTTTATGTTTAAAAAATTTTAAAGCTCATCTATTTTTTGAACATAAAGGGTAAAACACCTACTGATGAGTTGGCATGGCTACCAACGAAATATATATTTAGATATTGCTAACCCGCAACAAATAAATAAAATTTAAAACATAAATACTTGAGTACATGCTCAAATTAACTGTAAAATTTTATAAAGAAAAATATTTAAATATTTTTATCAACAGCCCAATTTATCAAAAAATAATTCCCGGGTAATTGTTTGACTTTTCACATTCCTCCTATTAATTATTGCGATTTCCATACGGAACAAGACTATTGTAGCCTGCCGACCAGTGTTATCAACTCAATTTAAATTGGCATGACATGACGCGGTGGTAAATCGATTCAAACTTATTTTGTTGTTCTCCAAATATTCACGTATTTATTACAATCTCTACATGCTTTTTTGGAACCGACACCATTTTTCAATATTTCAAATCACTTTTTCTTGGGATATTCAAAGTGCGTCAAATACTTTTAATAGATTTTTTTCACTACCGCCATGTGTTTGGATGTACGTTTGAGCTTTTGCTATTTTATTTGATAAACGTGCTCGGAATTATAGTTGGAGTACAAAATATTGCCACTTAAAGGCAGTCAAACAAGCGAGACTTTACAGCAAAATAAAGAGCAAAACACAAAAAAAAAAAATAAAAAAATAAGAAGGAAAAATAAACGCAAGAACCCTTTTAGTTAAATGCGTCTATTTGCCAAACAGTTGAAATTTGTATATCTGTGTAAGTGTGTGCATGTGGTTGTGTGTGTATCTATATATTTAAAAGGACTGGATGGGTATTGGTTGTAATGCTAACTTAACTTGTTATTAAATAGTTTCAGCCAATCTAGGAATATATAAACAATAACAACAATAGTGAGTGTCACATTAATAATGCAAACACAATTGGAACGAAGGACGAATTTTTCGTAGCAATTTTTTTTCGACATCACAAATAAAACAAATTTTTTCATATGAAAATTAACACAACACCGCCATCGAACGAAATTTGTCGTGCATAAAGAATTCTCCGATAGATTTAGTTTTTACACGCTGACAAAAGACTCATAAATTTTTTAATTGTAAAAGTTCTAGTGGCTAAAATAACTTTGACCACCACTTAAGATTAAATTACCTTCTTTAGCGAAACAATTTAAAATCGGCCCATAAATTACGATAAGTTGCCTCTCCTACTAAAAAAAAAATTACAGATCGGTCAATAACAACTGGTCCCGGTTTAAAAAATATTATGGGACCAAGCTGCGCACACTACAAAAAAAAAAAAAAAGAAAAAAAAAAAAAAAATTACGAAAATCGGTCTTTAAATGAAGCAGTTTTTCAGAAAAAAAAATTATTTAGAAGATAAAATTTTCCCCCGATTTTATGAAGTGAAACTGTTTGCAAAACCGATCTTTGAAAATCGTTCCATCGCCCTGATTTTCCACACCAAAATAGTTATGAAAATCGGTCCGGGAATGAAATTATTGGACCAAAATGCACGATTTCTAAAAAAAAAAAAAAAAAAAAACAATCTGAAAATCTGTTCATAAATGATAAGAGTTATGGAGGATCCAACATTAAACAAAAAATACCTCTTGAATTGCGAACATCCGTCTTTCTTGTCAAAGTTTAAAAAAAATCGCTAAAATAACTAATTTTCGAGAAAACTTGATGAAAGAGAAAGTTGGTAAGAATTTATCCAAATTTTTCAAAATCTATAGTTTTAATTAAAATTTTGTAGAACTTTATGAAATACGAAAAGAAAAAAATTGGCAAAAATCGCTAAAATGACAGAAATTCGAAAAAACTTGATGGCAGCGGAAGTTTGTCAAAATTTTTAGAAATCGATAATTTTGTTTAAAATTTTCTAAAACTATAAGGATTACGAAAAAAAAAAAATCGTTAAAAATCGCTAAAATAAAAAAAATAAAAAAACTTGACGCCAGAGAAAGTTCGTGAAAGTTTGTGAAAATTTTTAAAAATCCATAATTTTAATTGAAACTTTTTTAAACTTTAAGGATTACAAAAAAAAAAAATCGGTAAAAATCGCAAAAATTAAAAACAAAATGAAAAAAAAAAAAAAAAAAAAAAACGTCAGGAAAGATTACAGAGCGCAATATTGATTAAAAGTTTCTAAATGGTTAGGTTAGATTAGCAGGCTACTGGTAAAAGGAAGATTAGATTCCAGCCCACTTGGGTCCTGATGTGGTCCCATTGTGTCACCTGTAGGAAGGAATCGTACTAGAGAAAGGGAGATTTTTGTTTGTTTTGAATTCTCTCCAAACGAGTGATAAGATAAGATTGGCTACGTGAGGACTCCAAATAATAGAAGCGTATTCTAACTTCGACCTAACAAACGACGTATTAACAGCTACATCATCCTCCAACAAAACAAAGGATCCCAAATTTGAGTTAGCAAGAACCCCCGAAATAGGAAAATGATTGCCACCACCTGGCTCAATGTTAGATTTAAAAAAGGAAGCGAACATATTAACAGCCTCATCACAAGGTCTCGAAACTCTACCATCAAGACGAACTATCGATGGAATATCAGATGATCTTTTTTTTTTTTTTTTGACTTTATGAAAGACCAGAAGGCCTTGGGATTACTTTTTATCTCTTGTTTCTTGGACAAAAGAAACTGCTTATAAAGAAATTTAATCAGAAAGTTAAATTCCCGTCGGTAATGAATAAATTTAGCTTCCGATTCAGAGTCACCAACATCTAAAAACTTCTTATGATATTTGTTTCGCATATTCTTTAGCTGTTTTAAATCTCTAGTATACCATGGAAGCTTAAAAGGCTTAACGCACTTAAAAAGAATATTACTGCGGCAGATATCACACACTTTCTATAAAAATACATCGTAGCACTCATTAAGGCCGTGCCGCACTACCCTACACAGTCGCGCGATTTGCAAAATATGACATGTGTGCTAAAAATGTAATAGTACTCGTAGTGTGGACTAAAAATGCAACTGTGTGACAGATTTTTTGGCATGTCGTGCGATTTGTAAAATTTTATGAAAATTTTCATAAAATGATAGTTTTCATGCGATTAGAGGAGTATTTATTGTCAACCAGGAGTTTTCGCATCAGATTTGTATGATAGTGTGGCACCTACAACACCATTTTGAAACGATTTTTTAAAGTCAGTCAGATTTTTGCTAGATTTTCCTGTGAATGAATCGTACGATTGTGTAGGATAGTGAAGCACGGCCTTTAGTATTTAGCCCCGCAAACAAATCGATCCAATCTAAGGACTCAAATATGGCATTCAGCACATCAAAATTACATTGATTAAAATTAAAATCTTTAACAATTGTAGTTTGGGAATGTTTAAAAAATGTTAGGTTATAAATTTCAATCACCAAGGGCTGATGATGGATATTAGGTTGAGAAATTCACAGTAAAGGAACATAAATTTGGCAATCAAGACACTCAGACAAAAATATAATGTCCAGAAAGCGATTTAATTGATTAGCAAACTTGTTAACTTGGCACAGATTCAGCGAAAGTAAGCTACCAATAAAATTTATTTCATGACAATGATTAACATTATGAGGCATTAGCAAAGAGCTGTCCCCAAGCTTTGACCAAGAAATATTTTTTAAATTGCAATCACCAAGAATAAAGAGGTTATCATTAACTGTGAAGTACTCACCCACCGATAATATGTTAGAAATATGAGCATTTTATATAAACAATCAGAGCTATTGGGTGGAATATAAGAAGCACATACTAGAAAAGAACAGCTTAAATTCGATATCGTTACAATTACTTGGTCAACCAAGCCATTAAGATTATTAATGTTGCAAACAGATGACTTAAAACTATTTTTTACAGCAACTAAGACACCTCCTCCCAAAGATTAGAAGAGTCTAGAGAAGAGTAGGCGGTAGAGTGAAAGAAAAAAATAAATAAATAGAGAAACAAGTGATAAAATCGATGCAAGGGGTAAGACACGCAGTGGTAACGGTCAGGATGCCAAGCCCGCTATTGGGTAGAGGGGAGCCACAAACTGCTCCTGATAACAGAGTTAATTCTACCGAGTTCCGCTACTGAGAGGGCAAGAAATGCGTAAATTTTCCAAAAATCACTCAAGAAGCGAAAAATGCTAAAATTCGCAAAAATTTGCAAAATCGTAAACAAACTATAATTTTAATTATTTTTTAGACTATGAAAAAGGTTCTGCAAAAATCGCTAAAAATGGCGAAAATTCGCAAAAAAAAAAAAACTTGACAAAATTGCGATAATTCGCTAAATACGCCAAATTGGAAACTAAAACTGAAATTTATAAGAAATCGCAAAAATTATTAAAAAGGAAGGGAGAAAAAAAAAAATCGAAGGTACGCAAAAAAATCGCATATTGCAAAAAATCGCTAAATATGTATCGAGTTATTAATGTCGATAATTAAGAAAATTACAGGCGGTGTAGGGAACGCTAAAACTCACAGCAACGCGATCATAAAATGTAGAATTGTTAGTGCGACAAAAAACTTTAAAGGTACGGTCACATCTGGCAAACATTTGCCCAAAAAAGCATAACCACTAAATACTAATGAAAACACTTTTGATTTAGATACCTGTTTATTACGTTAAACAGTTTCCTACATAATTTATAGAAAATGTAATAGAATCTTATCTTACTAGATGCTGTTTAACTTAACAAATAAATGCATAAATCAAAAAGTTTTTCATTGGTATTTAGTGGTTACACTTTTTTGGGCAAATGCCAGATGTGTGTTTCAAACGACTAATTCATGCAACGAATTTTAAGCTACAAATTCGGTCTACTCAACGAAATTCATCGTACGTCCCAGTTGTGTTTTTAGCACAACTCTCATGTTTGGAAAAATTTATTTTGAAAACAAAAAAAAAAAAAAAAAACTGTTTGTGTGCTTGCAATGACAAGAGAAATAGGAAAACTGTTTAAATTTAAAATATCTATTTGAAACCTTGAAATTAGTTGAAATTTGATACACAAATATTTTTTTTAGGACCAATTTCTCGTTGGGTTCTTTTTTTTTTCTTTTTTCAAATTGAGACATTTACTTTTGCACATTGAGATGTTTAAACTGGGTCCATTTAGTTTTGACCTTTTTTTTTAATGAAATGTTTCGAATATTTAAGAAGTTGTTTTTTTAAAATTTAAAATTTTTCGATTTTATTCAATTTATATTATTTTGACATTAATCTGTTTTTGGTGTTAAAATGTTCTTTCTACCATTTGAATTTTCATAAAATTTTCTGCATACGTTTACAAATTTGCTCTTGGCTCTTGTTGTCAGCTTAAAATAATTTTAAGTAGACATTTTTTGCTTTCAGCTAAAAATTTGTATAAAGAAGTTTTTTTTTGGGAGTTGTGTGGGGATAAAAGGAAAATTTCCGCTAAAATTTTATTCTATCTAATTTAAATAGAAAATAATACAGCAGCATAAACACATTAGTGAATTTAGTGAAAATTCTAAATTTTTCTTAGTATGAGAAATTTTAAAAATATAAAAAAATTTTATTATTAAAGAAGCGGCTTTGATTTTAAAAATAAGTGTTATAAAATTTGTGGATTTTTTAACATAAGTATAGGAACATATTAACATATTATTATAACGAATAAACGCAATTATTATTTGAACATTTGAAAGAATATCAGTATTATCAATATATTTCAACAGAAATTGAATCCGAGAATTATAAAAAAAGGTTTTCCAATAAGAGTGATATGATTTCTTAAAAAAAACACACACTTTTCGTTAAGGAAACTCAAAAGTTTTTTATTTGATGTGAAGTACAATCGATACAATTAAGTTTTAAATAAACCATCATTCAAATGGCCTCCACGACATCTTCTGCAGGAACGAATTCGATGAACCCAATTTTCGAGTACTTTTTTCACTAAATCAAGTCGTATGTCGTGAATGATGGCACGTTCAATATTGACTTGTAAAGCTTGATTAGGGTCCGGTTTATTTCGGCCATAAAAAGTTGGTTATCATCGATCTATACTGCTCTCCATTGACAGTAATGATCTTCTGCAGGAACGAATTCGATGAACCCAATTTTCGAGTACTTTTTTCACTAAATCAAGTCGTATGTCGTGAATGATGGCACGTTCAATATTGAATTGTAAAGCTTGAAGAGAGTCTGGTTCATTTCGAAAGACCAATGACTTTAAATAGCCCCACAAGAAATAGTCTAATGGGTTTAAATCACAACTACTTGGAGGCCATTCAATATCACAATTTATTGAAATAATCGAATCTCCAAACTTTTCTCGCAATAATTCAATTGTTGCATTTGCTGTGTAGCACATAGCCCTGTCTTGTTGGAACCAAATGTTGTCAAGATTAACTTCTTCCAATTTCGGCCATAAAAAGTTGAATATCATCGATATATACCGCTCTCCATTGACAGTAACGGTGTTACCAGCTTCATTTCGAAAGAAGTACGGGCCGATGATTCCACCAGACCAAAAACCACACCAAACTGTCAATTTAGGTAAATGTAATGGTTTTTCATAAATAATTTGTGGATGTTCTTCGCACCAGAATCGATAGTTTTGTTTATTTACCGCACTACTCAGTGAGAAAGTGAGTGAAGACGATTTTCTTAAAAAAATCATTATCGTTATCAAATTGTTCCAAGGCAAAATCAGCAAAGTTGTTCTTGCGTAAATCTCTCCATGATGAAATTGTAAACACTACTGAATACAATGAAAAACAAATGACAGATCATGACATATTACAAATGGCCGAAACGTCACTGCAAAATCATATCATCCCTATTGGAAAACCTTATATAATTAATTTTTATTGAATTTTTACACATGAAACAATTTTTAGTTAATACGAAATTCCCCATATATCTGACTCTGCTCACTACTTATATTGAATAAATAGTCATACTCATAGATATGGGAAATTTCGTACCAACCAAGAATTGTTTCAATGTGTAAAAATGGAATAAAATGGAATTATATAATTCTCGGATTCTATTTCTGTTGAAAACTTGGTTAAATAGTTGATATAAAATGGACAAACGAACGCTGATGAGAGGCTTAGGGGCCTTGAAATCGTTATACTGATACGTTGTGCTAATTTGATTGGATATACTAGTGTTATTCAAAATTAAAAAGAAAAAACTCTTAAGCGCCATGGCCACGTATCAAATTGGCTTGACAAATAACATGTATGTGTTGGTAAATATTATTTTGCTTAACACAGCAACGTGTCAAATTCGTGCCGTCAAATTTCATTTGAAAGTTATTTTTGAATGATAAGAACGTGTGATGTTTTTGGTCGCAAAATATTTTTTGCTAACAAAATTTTCTTAATTTTATTTATTAATATTTATAATATCAATTACCTTATATTTTTATATGCGATTGAGCCTTTTTATTAAATTATTATGAAAATAATTAAATATATTTTGTTAATTTTAATTTAATAAATATAAAAATTTTCATAACTTTTATACATTTTTTTCAACATTTGGTTTATTTTTAATTGCTCTCCATAAAGCAGGCAAACAGCTATAAAATTTAATTAATTCCAGTATGAAATTTTTTTCATCCATTTTTTATTGTCCATTGATATTGTCGCTGCGCAAACTAAATAAAAATGAGATTTGATGTAATTACGCAGCAACACATCAAATTTGCTTCAAATTACAGTATCGACGGCAGTGAATATCTAAATTGTTTTGATTTTCGTCAAACTCACATGGACATATACGTGAGAGTTGTTTTTCACTAACACAATCAAAAAACCCTTGGTTTGTCAAGCCAGTTTGATACGTGGCCATGGCGCTTTAGTAATTTGAATTTTCATTAATTCAATAAAAACTGAACTTAAGCTTAATAATAAAAATTTCTCATTTATACGGAAAATATTTACTAAAAAATTGTTCAGAAGCTGTCGACATGGGGCGCCATTTTCCGTTGCTTGGAACAATATTTTCGTATAATTGTACAGTACAGTCAAATCCCGATAATTCGTAATCGCAAGGGACCGGCCATTTCTTACGAATTATAGGGGGTTTCAATTTACCGGGATTTCGATTTAGCGGGATTTCGATTTAACGAGGTTAAAATAAAATAAATAAAATTTTTTACTAAAACGATAAAAAAAACATAAAAAACAATTGTTTTTTAAAGATTGAAGTAAGAGTTGATGGAGCAATTTCAAATCGCTTAGTCCTAATTCACACGATGCAAGTCTTATTTCTAAGCTTATTAGCCTTTAGGCGAGAGAGACAGGGGGAAAAGAAACGAGTGCACCCTCTCATGTACTCATGAAATTCATTTTGTTTTCATATTCGTAGTGTTAAGTAGGTATACATACTCGTATGTACATACATACATTCATACAAAATGAAGAACAGTTTAAGCAATAACACGAGTGCAGTGTGAACGCCAATGAAGGTTCAAAGAAGAAATCGTGATAAGTTTTGCAATAAGACTTGGATAGTGTGAATTGGGACTTTGCAACGTCTATTTTTTTCTCTCCAATGTCAATGGCTGCAAAAATTTTTTGTTTTTGTAACACCTACAGAGTTTTATGCGTGCGCTTTGACATTTTTCTTTATTATTCATGGTACAAACTGATCTTAAGAGAATAAACACACTCAAGCAAAAGCAAAAACCCACACAAAAAAATAGCGGTAAACAAAAAATCATTCTTTTCTTGTTTCTGTTGTTTTTATTACGAATTATAAGTGGTAGTTAGCAAACAATTACGATATATAAGAGGTAAAGAAGATTTTATTAAAAAAAAATTACGAATTAGCGAGGGGACCAAAATGTATGGAAATTTTACGAATTAACGAGATTTTTCAAGGGACCGACAGTTTATTACGAATTATCGGGGTACGCATTATCGGGGTACGAATTATCGGGATTTGACTGTAGTTAATATCCTTGCTATGTTGTTTTTGATCTGGCTAAACGTTTCTTTTAATGTCAAAAGAACGATGGAACGTCCGGGGCTGCGGCAGGCAATAGTGTCCGGGAAATAACAACACCTTGGGAAATAATAACACGCACCCCCCCGCCCGCCAAAAAAAAAAAAAAAAAAAAAAACAAGATGAAGTACCTTAAAAATTAGGGATTTATTTCAAATGCAATAAAGTCCGAAATATTAAAATGAAATAAAACCATTAAATCCATATATTACTGCTGTTTTGGGAAATACTATGGAGGCGAAAACCTCTCTCTTAAGTATGGTCGGTGGCCGCCGACTACAAAGGATATCTATCTGTATTAATAAATCTACTAAACCGAAGCTACCCCGGTACGAATCTCAATAGACTTCGAGTTTTATTCAAAGACTTTTCACTCTCTTCATTCGAGACAATACATCCATCCATTAAAGAATCAGCTGTGGACGTTGCAGCGATTCCCTAACATCAAAAGAAGCGCTTAGCAAGGTCAAAAACCACATAGCAAGGAAACGAATCTCCATACAATTCACCCATTACCGGTTGACATCACAAAAGAATTAATTTTTCTTTTTCAAACTTTTAACCCAATTAAATTTCGCTTTTGCCCTTCATAATCTACTCATTTGAATATAAAATAAATTTTATATATTATTTTTTCTATTGTGGTCTGAAATTTTCCCAACTCGATCATTAAAATGAAAAATATTTTGATTTCGATTATAATCTACAAATAATACAATTGTGTTATATGAAAGCTCCTTTTTATTTAGTTTATTTTGCCTTGTTGTTGTTGTTGTTGTTGTTGTTGTTCTCATGCTCATCATTTGTTTATTGGAATAAATTTTATATAAAATGATTTTGGTGTTATTGTTGCTGTTGTTGCTGCTGTTCATCCCGCTCTAATAACTCTTGCGAAAAACAAATATTTATTTTCTTTTGCCTTTCATGCATCATTATTATTTTTTTTTTTTTTTTTGATATTTGCAGATTGTTCTCTAGATATTTTTATCTATTCGTAAATCTACATATAAGTACATATGTGGTTTCAACAAAAAATGATTAGAATAACAAGTATTTTCTTTTATTTATTTTTTTTTTGTTTGTTTTAACATGTTTTGTTTTAATTTTATATGTGTTTGTATGTTTGTAAATGTAAATATATTTTTTTATTATTATTATTTCTGTCTTCGTTTTTATATCACTTTTGTAATGTTAATAAAATAAATTTGTTTTAACACACATACATACATACATACATACAAGTACATATCTAAGATTATGTACTCGTATGTGTCGTTGTCAAATATTCCAGCAAATATGTAGGATTATAGGTAATTCTTTTACTTGCGATACTAAAAACACTGGCTCCTTGATTGTTTATTGACTTCGTGCCAGAGGTTTTTAATCAAAAAAAAAAAAAAAATAAAAACAAAAATATTATTTTCTTTAAATAATTTACGCAAAATTTTAGAAATTTGTATACTTAATATTCCAACGTCGACTTGTTATTCTTTAATAAAGTCATTAATGTTACGTGGGAGATGGTTTCTCCCAACCGCATGCATTTTAATATGTACAGAATTATGTTAGTACCCAGCAGTTCTTTTAAAGCGTTTAGCAACAATGACTTTATGTGAGATTCTACAAAAAAAAAAAAAAAAAAAAAAAAAAAATAACAGGTAGCACTCCGGGAGTGCCGACAGAAACTGAATTTTAAACTTCTTTTAGCGCGGTACCCATATTTGTTTTTAATTATCTAGACGCGTTCGCGAACTGCAATATGTACATGCATTTATGCACACACTATATCTGCGTCTCGTAACGGTGTCGCGAGTTCAGAGATTTAATCGCATCTAAAAATATGCGTACCGCGCTAAAAGAAGTTTTCACTTCAATAACAAAAATGCACCACCTACCTTTAATACAGCGATACTTGTAGAACAAAATTGATTTGTATATATATCTACATATATTAATCCGCTTATTCGACGACACTTGCTAGTTTGGAAACACTTAGCCAAGACACACTTGTGTTTAGTCGAGACACATAAACTTAGGCAAGACACAAAACCCCTTCGGGAATTCTCAAAAACTTGGACAAAAATCCCCTCAAAATCCCAGAAATCCCTGAAAATTTCCCGGGAAAAGTGCCAACAATGAAAATTTCTAAAATTTCCAAAGCGGCAACGCTGTATAGTCATCATACATAGACTATACAAAAAATGTCGCAGTGTCGCGAGTTCTGAGATTTGGTCTCATCTAAAAATTTGCGTATCGCGCGAAAAGAAGTTTACACTTCTAAAAAATAAAATATTATGCGGCCCAACACTGAGCTCTTTTTCAATAGCAGAGTTCTAAAAGAATTAAGCCTTCTACATTTTCAACATCTATCTGCTCTACGCTAGCCCTTTTCCGTAGCTTTAGCGCAAGGAAATGCATAAGTTGATGTCATACCCTCCTTAACAGAAAAAAAAAAAAAAAACAATGACAGATGACAGATGACAGTCGTGAAGGAAATATATTTTTTGTAGTCTTGAATCCTGGAAGGGCGATGTGGGAAAACGGGCTAGCAAAAATACTAATACACCCAATAATGTGTATGAGTAGATTGCAAATAAGCCCTAATTTTACTAACATCACGTCAAAGCAGCGTCAGATGTACTATGCTGCATTTTTTCAGCTACAGATCTCTTGAAGACAACAAAACAACTGGGTCAAGGTTATATAATCCACAAGAAAGAGATTGTTCAGATCAAGATCTGCGAAGATGTCAGAAATTTGTAGTTCTAAAATAGTGGCTGGCATGTTGAGTTGGTTGCTGTTACAATTTACAATGTCGAACATGTCGGCGAACATCAGTATGAAAAAAGGTTGAAAGTAAGAACCCCCTCTATGTTTTGTAGCACCATCTATCTTCTCTACCCTATTCCCTTGCCTATTTCTGTTGTAATTTATACCATAAGTAGGGGTTATTCTCTAAGTTTTAATAAAAAAAAACAATCATGTATTTTGTAACTGCTAAAGTTATAACAGAGCTGTTGGAAAATAAATGGAAATAAGAAACCTTAAACTTCAAAGAAAAATTTTGTCGTAAAGAATGCAGCCAGAAGAAGCCACACAATCTTCTCACATAAATTTATTAAATGATTTCGAAGCAAACTTTTAAGTAATTCAATAAATTCTTTTAAGAAATTTCGCTTAATGTCAATTGGATCTCTTATGTTTAAGGTACGGTCACACTTGGCAAATATTTCCCCAATAATGTATGAATTTTTTACTTATTAAACGAGCTTATCGGTTGCTCGGAAAAAAGTTATCCATTCCTGTCCATTTCCATCCTTGCACAAAAAGGGTTGTTAAATGAAAAAAGATTCCAAAAAAGGGTGTGTATTTATAGAGTGACACAAGTTTAAATCATAATAAAACAAGGAAATATATTTTTAATGTCATTGAAACGGGCTTTATTGGAAAGAAAATTTTATGAAATTAATGTTTAAATGTGATTTCTGCCATGTGGCCGCCACGGCTGGCACGTAGAAGGCGCAATATAGAACACCAATTTTTCAACAACTTTTTGCAGCATTTGCGGCCGTATTTCGCCAATAACTTTTCGAATGTTGATATCCAGGTGTTCAATTGTTTGTGGTTTATCGACGTAGGCAAGTGACTTAACATAAACCCAAAGAAAATAATCTAATGGGGATTAAATCACACAATCTTGGTGGCCAATCAATTGGGCCTTTACGTGCAATTATTTTTTCATAAAAAGTTTCTTTGAGTAAATCAATTGTAGCGCCCGCTGTACGATGAGTTTAACGAATAGAACATTTATTTTGATTAAAAATTTCAACAATGTGCGCGCGTTGCTCTGGTGTAAAACTATTCATAATGAAATTTCAAAGCAAACTAAACAAAAAGCAACTATCCAGCTGTTAAATGGATGCTCAAATAAAGCATTGATGCCAACTCAAAGTTGTGACACTCCTTCGTCAGTTAGCAGAAACATCGGCGAAGTAAAACAATTATTAAAATGCCTGCTGATAACACAGCTTAACAAAGTTAATGCGTCTACTTGACACCGGAGGCGCCTCAACACTGCCTTAAAAATAAACATACCGTGCAAAGCAGAGTTGTGAAAGAGTTAAGTCTTCTAAATTTTCAACATCTATCTTCTCTACGCCATCCATCTCCCTGAGTTCCGGCACAGTGAACTGAACACGTATGGTCATCCCCTGAGTGCTGGTCCTAATTAAAAAAAAAAAAAAAAAACTCTATAAAAAACACCCTATATATACACAATACATTAACAAGCCTCAGTAGCAATGCTGCAGTTTGTTGAATTCCAATAACGATGATTCATAATGATTCATTATTGTGGGGCACCATCACGAATTAATAAATTTATTTTGAAAATTTTCTTTGATTTTCAATACGAATCTTGTTAAGACAAATTCTGGCACATCAGTCCAAGAGCCAAGAGCCAAGACTCCAACTTTTCTGGTGGCTTCGGAAAACCGATTTCACGTGCAGACAGACGGACAGACTAGACATGGCTCATTAATCTCTCTTTTTGTAAGGATATATATATACATTTTGAATGGAGCTCATGTAAATGCCCTTACTCGTTTCTTTTTGGTGAAGGCTATGAAAAAAGTTTCACTTCACTTGTAGTGATATTTGTAGGCAGGAACCTTTTACGTTTTTTTCTTTTTTCTTTTTTACTTTAAGAAGTGAAAGGTGTATATATATTTTTTTTTTTAATATTGACTTGTTTCATTTCATCTTCGCACACGAAATGAAAACATGAAATAAATTTATGGATTAAAATATTGTTTGCATACGTACTCTACTATTTGTGGTGTAGGAATGAATCTTTTTAGAAAAATAAAAAAACAAAATTTTCTTATTTGTACACGTTCATATCTGCTGTTGCTGTTATTATTATTGTTGCCACAATTATTGTACTCGCTGGAGTCTTTGAATGTTTTGTTATTCCGTGTGTGTTGTGTTTTGCGATTGTGGGGGGGGGGGGAGGAAAACCCATTTTCACAAAACACATAATTCCATTTGCCAATATTTATGCATAAACTCACATATAACTTCTTTATATGTTTTTTTTTTAAACATTTTTCTCGTTGTTTATTTGTTTCTTGTTGTTTTCCCCTGCAACCACATGACAGGAGTCACATCCTTACATTCGTTTGGTTAAATAAAGTTAAGTAAATCGTTTTCAATAACAATAACACTCAGTGTTTTGTTAACGATATACACGAATGTTTGCTCGATGTGTGTGTAAATATTATTTTTAATAAAATTAGTATTTTTGGAACCCTTTAATGTTAATCTTTTCAACATACTCGCACATACTTATTTGTGCGGTGGTTTTCATTAGAGATGTACAAAAGTTTTGATTTGTTCGTGTCGTTAGCGTAACGAATGTGTGATCGTGATTATATTTGAAAATAATCAAGCGTAGGTGTGTGTGCGAGTGTATATGGTTTGAATATAAATTACCGTGAGTGATTTCACATGCGTTCGCGAAAAACTTTTAAATATTTTTTGACATATTTTTATATAAATATTTAACCGGCAATGAAATATTTAGTTTCTGCAAGTCGAATCTTTTTTACACCCGAATTGCGACCCTGCGACGTCGTGAGAGCTCTAAGCAAGTGGAACAATTCTGGAAGGTTCTCTCTTGCCTGCAAGATCAACGGGGATATTTTGAAACTCCAAATCAATCCAAAATACTGGGCTTTCTTGGATGTGCCCTACAAAAAATGAGACTAGTCCATACATACGTGTATCGACGACTACTCCACAATGGAGTCAAACTACTCCAAAACTAATCCAAATGTATGGAAAAAACATGTTCCAATTTACATTGCGATGTCCTAGGGCTTGACCACGTAACCCAAAAACTACTACATGTTACTAATCCAAGGGGTACCCGCAGGGGTACTCCGGTAAAAATTTATACATACATACCATACATACATATGTATGTATCTCTGTCACTAATAAAATTGAATGATATTTTAAGTGTGAATTCAGCCCTTCCATTACATTATATAAAAATCAAAATAAAATTCCGAAATTGAAAAAAACACGAGCTCACTTGTGTTTCTTTAAGCTTTTAACAGGGGAGCTACCACAGTTTCAATTTAACTCCAAACATTTTTAGTGTTGCCAAATGGTATTTAACAAATGAAATGGTCCACACTGTTGCATTACATAGGAGTAGTCCAAAAACTACTCCTTTTATCTAAAATGGACCATGTACTCCAATAATTTTTGTCGGAAACCGAGACTGGTGTCTACAAATGGCTGCCATTGTATCAGTTTAGGGTGCTGTGTGCCAATCAAAATACCCTGACAAGCAAAATCCATGGAATAATGAACGGAACTCTATGGTAACGATTGTATGGAATGGATATACGGAAACGATTTAGAACCTGGAACATTCGAAATCTATCAGAAAATTTAAGAGGAAAGCAAATCTCGGAACTGAATTTCTGCGGCTCAGGCTATTGTTTCCAGTGGTCTAATTACCGCTTTCGATATCGAGCTAATTAGATTGAAAATTTTTGATTTGGGATTATGGCATTCGATATCGTACAAAAATAAATCAAATTTGAGATGATGGCTTTCGATATCGAGTCATCGATCGACTGTTTATTTGCAAACATTGCTCGATACCAAAATGTCAATCGTAAACAAAACAAATGGTTTGCTTAATTTTAAATGCATACAATAAATTGTGGAAAATGCAAGTTTTATTTATTTTTTGAGTTAAAACAATTATAATTATGGTGTACATTTTAGGACAAGTGTGAAATATATAAATTTAAAACAAAAATTAATACTGGCAGAGTTTATGTCTGTACATCCGAAGTTAGCAAAGAACCTATTGCCAAATTGTGGACAGGGAAAAGTTGTTGCAAACAATTGTCCTTCGGCAATCTGAACCGCTGTTTAAATCCAAAAAATTTACAGTCAAGAATTTCAGCCTGGTTATTTCATATTCCAAATATGTACTAAATTTATTACTTACACTTTTATGGCATGGATAGTACGTCGCTCTTATCCCGCATTTGTCTCCTAATACGCACCAAATGATGTTCCTCTTCTGACTCCGACGAAGATAAATATGATACCATCAATATTTGTTGATCCATTTTCTATAAAATACAAACTTTTAATTAAAATAACAAAAATTCTAATTTTTACTTACATTACTTGTATTTTGTTTTTTGTGTTGCCACTCTATTACAAATTAAATAAAATCTTTTACAATTAGTATGAAAACTCGATTCGATAGCGATCGAATGCCATCATGAGGAAACTCGATATAGGTCGAGTTTTATTTTTGCTCGATAGTTCATTCGATATCGAAAGCGGTAATTAGACCCCAGAGCTCAGTGAAGTCGAATGAAACAATTTTGGCGATCACAACGATCCGTGGACGCTTAAACAATATCAAGCCTTTCAAGTTGCTAAAATTCCTTATGTACCATCAGCTAGTAACCGCATTTACCGCACAACGAAGTTTCGGTATACACCAACGTCTACACAGTACCTGGATCACCGAGCACACATAAGATCTTAAATATGTTCGTAGAGAGAGAGAGAGAGAGAGAGAGAGAGAAATAAAAAGATCAACAGACCCAAAGCAACACAGGAGAAACAACTCGCACAAGCGAGTTAAGTGTAGCCATCAACGGCGCACAGTGGGGATTTGTTCATACAAGCTTGGAAAAAACTATAAGGAGTGCTCGTAGAATGTTGAAATTTTTCTCTGAGCCTTTGGTTAGGTCAATTAAGAAAAATATAAAGTTTCATAAAAATTGGCCACGCCCACCTCCCACCGCCCACAGAACCCGAAATTTATTTTTGGCCCAAACTTTTTGAAATTTGGCACAGAGAACTATATTACCTTAATTAAGAAAAATATAACGTTTCATCAAAATAAAAAACAGATGAAAGTAATTGTAATTCTTGATTTTTCTAAATTCGTTTAAGCAAAATCCGACTAGTGGTTCTTGAGCTATGTTAAACACCTGGTGGCACTTGAAATTGATTAAAAATGTAAAAACAGATATGAGACAATGTATTAGAAGTGATTTCGAACTGTGGGAAAGTATGGCTAAAATTGCAGGTCCAAATGTTTGGAGAAAAAAGGGATTTTTGTTATATGTTCATAAAAATAAACAACAAAAAAACTTAAGTCTCTGCAGAGTTTATTTTTTCAATTTTAGTATACTGAAATATCCTACTTTAAATAAAAAATAAAAAGAAAAACGTTAGCTCACATAATAAAATAATATTCGTATTGAAATTCTTAGGTTTAAATTAAGTTGTTTCGGTAAAACATACAAGTACTGAGTTTGAGACGGCTATAAAAAAAAACTAGCAGTCAGATCGGAGTAATTCTTTTTGATTTGATTGTACTATTTAGTCTAAAATTTCAAAGTATGTTGAAAATTTGGCTTTTTTCCGCGAAATCCCCAGTGTGCGGCGGATTAAAAACCCAACGCTAGATTTGACGCAGATACCCAAAGATTATACAAAACCCACTTGCAGAGAGAGTTAAACCAAATCGCCAAAACAAATTGCAGACTGCGCATACGCCAACACCATGCTCATAAAAAAAAACCGTAAAGCCAACTTAAGGTGTGGTAAGTGCAGTACAGAAAGCACGTAACGTGCATTAGCACTTCACCAGTAAAGGAATTGCACATGAGACTTATCCAACTAGTTTTTTTTTTTCGGAATAACGTCGAGTTCAGCATTTCAAACTGAGTAACGGCCTCCAGAGATGCTGAAATGCATTTTTGGATCGTTATATCTTAGAAATGGTGGCTCGTATGAAAAAAAATATTAATACGTTTTTTGTAGATAATTTTACCATCTACAATATTTGTCTAAGGTATTTTTATGATAAAACTTACCTTTGACCTTGAATAAAATTTTTTCCATACACCGGAATGGAGGGGAATTTCAACATTTTATTTATAATTATATTTTGAACAATTTTACTGATTTTTAGCTTGTTGTAAATTTCTGTATCACCGAACGTCCAGATTGACCGGACTACATAGTATATAGATTCTATACATACTATGAAGTGGTAGAAATGTAGGAAAAAAGATGCGAGTGTTGAGTAAATTGATTTAGCTCAATGGAAGGTATTTTGTTTTTCCATTTAAGCGTTCTTTTTTATTTTTTATTTTCGTAAATTCATACAAATAATTGTAGTTTTAATTGTTGTATGAGTGTTTTGTAAGATTTTGTTTATGATATTTTTTTTCTATGACTAGAACACGATCGATTGAGTCGACCGTTGGTACACACAAGTTATTATTAACCTTCCAAGAAAACAAAAAAGGCAACTTAATGGAATGCGCAAAATGGAGAGACATTACTCTCGTGATCGCAGTAAACAAGAACATCGTTTAAATTCTACACAACCGTATCAGGATGCTGCCTGCAGTTGAGCCTCGTTTATGGAGGGAGTAACCTGGCCTGAGTCTACATTGGTCTTGCAAATTATCGTGGATCAATTCTCGTCCTGTTTTCATTCAATGCAGCACCGTGCTTCTACGAACAACTTAAATATCTCCTTAATGTACATCATCATCACCGTTTCCGGTATTGTAGGGTACAAAACTCTGTTTTATTTCCAAATCAAATAACAATCAGTTCCAAAATGTAATCTTTAATTTTTCAATCCACATTTAAATGATGTCCTCACTGAATTATAATGATGACAGTTGGAATTGTCTACACATGTTGCATGTTCTGTTATTTCATATTATTTTTATTTTTAAGGTGTGGTAGAGGAAATGTGTTTCCAGATTGAATTTATTCGTTTTTCAAATACCGAAACGACAGGAACTAAAGGTTTCATTGAGCTGCATACTCTATTATATTTGAAATATGCATCTGCACCCACATACTTAAACGACGTATACGTAGTCGTATTCGTATGAATGTATGTGTCTGTGTATGTACGTATGTATTCGTTTACATTATTTAAACGAGTGAATTGTAAATTTATTTACAGAACATTATACTTTGAGTTTTAATTAAAATATGTATGACAATTTCCTATCGTTACTGTCCGACATATGTTCATATACATGTACGAGTGTACAAGTCCGTATGTATGTGAATTGAATGAAAATGTATAAAAATAAAAAAAGAGTAATACATTTTTTGTTAAACATACACGTAACGTACATACGTATGTACGTTTTGTCGCCAATAATTAACAAATGTTGTCATTCAGACGTATGTAAGTATGTACAGAGTAACAAGAATGCTATGAAACAATAAATATGTATGTAATTACAAATGTGCTGACGACGCACAAAGGAGTATTTGGTCTAAATATCTGGAAAAAAAAATTATTTAAGGAAATTAAAAAAATCAAATACGCAGATCGATAGATAACAGAATGCTAAATCGTATTGTGACTTTTCAAGATTTTTAAGTTGATGTTTGTAGTTTTGGCACATGCAGTGTGTCAGGAAAGTGAAGGAAATTATATGCGCTTTCAAGACGTTTATTGTATTTTTTTCTTGTAGGAAAAGAAATTGATCGATTACATTGTTTTACTTTTTTTGGGCTGAAAAACTTGATCAACAGCCTGTTTCGATATCTTTAAATATAAAAATAATAAAGTTCGTATGTGTGTGGAGTTAATTTGAATAATAAAAAAAACTCTAGACACGAATTACAGAATTTAACAGAGCTCTGTTAACATCCTCACATTGCATAAACTGCAAGCGTAGCCATTCTAAATCGCTACCTAAATGGTGGAGCTACGCGATAATCAAAAAACATAAATTCGGAGACAAACCCGCAGTAAAACCCCTTCAAAAATAAAAAGAAATTTGAAAATCAGTTCATAAATGTTTTTTTTTTTTTTAATTAGAACCAGCACTCAGGGGATGATCCCTACGTATGCAAAGCATTGAGCCGGAACTAGGAAAATAGGTGTTGGGAAGGAGGATAAAGTAGTGTTTGTGGACATTCGATTTCAACCCTGACACACTGAATGTGGCAGGAAAGACCACTGCGTTGAGTTTATTCCACATACGAGCAGTACGGCCAAAGTACGAATTCTCTCTGTAATGCGTGGTGCGGTTCACTGAAATATCGACCACAAAGGGATGTGCTCTTGATGAAGAGCATGTTATACGTGAAAAGTGGCGTGTTTCAGGAACAAGTTTCCTGATTTCATTAGAGCACATTCCGTTGTAGTAGCGATAGAACAACGAAACACACCCAACATTGCGTCGATGCTCCAATGAGTCAATAGAGTTGGCTACCCTACTGTCACCGATAAGCTTCTTCGCCCTATCCTGTACGCGGTCGAGTAACTTCAAAATAGATTTTGAAGCACCGGCCCATACATGAGAGTTGTATTCCATTTTCGGTCGGATAAAGGTGGTATAAATATTAAGGAGATCAGATGGAGTGAAGTATGTCCTACACCGTCTTAAAAAGGCGAGGCACTTGAATGCTTCTTTTGAGACATGAAAAATGTGATCATTCCATCGAACTTCACAATGAATTTTCATGCCAAGAACATCAAGAGCTTCTGATTCCTCAATATCTATACCATTCATGTTTACAGATGGAGCAGCATGTCCGGTCATACGTCTATGTGTGAGCATAGCACATTGGGTCTTTCGTGCGTTAAAATTTACCCTATTAGCATGACCCCAATTTGAAATTAACAGGAGATCGCGATTTAGCGTATCATTCATATTTTGGCGCATTGCCCGGATCTCCGACGGGTTTGGCCTGTTACTGAATGAATACGAATGAACTAAGCTGCTGTCATCTGCAAAAGAGTAGATAGGGTTGGAAGTTTGACGTAGAAGGTCATTAAGAAAAATAAGAAAAAGGGTAGGAGAAAGAACGGAGCCTTGCGGTACCCCTGAATTTAACTTGAACTCGTTTGATGAGACCACATCTACAACAACTCGTATAGTGCGATCTCTGAGAAAGCTCGATACAAATCGAGTGAAGCCATCACCGACACCAAAAGCAATCAGTTTTGACAGAAGTGCTCCATGCCACACTCTATCAAATGCCTTGGAAATATCTAGAGCCACCACTTTACTTTCGCCAAAGTGATGTATGCTATTACAACACTTCTCCGAAAGGAAAGCAAGTAGGTCCCCGTAGAGCGGCCTCTACGAAAGCCATACTGCCGGTCGGTAAGTAAACTGTTGAGCTCCAAATACTTCACAAGATGGAAATTCAACATACTATCCATTACTTTGGAAAGCGCAGAACAAATTGCAATTGGGCGGTAATTTTCAGGGTTGTTGGCCTCCCTCTTTTTAGGGATCGGCGTTACATTGGCAACCTTCCATCACTTTGGAAATTCACCAGCATGGTACAAAGTGCTAAACAGGCGTGCCAATGGACGTGCTAACGTCGAAAAGCACTGTTTCAAGACCAGTGCTGAGATACCATCCGGCCCAGGAGACTTGTTTACGTTAAGCTTCGCTAAAACCTTTTTAACTGCACGCGCTCGAAAGAATATTTTTGGCATAGTTACAGATACTCCCTCGAGAACGGGTAGTGGTTGACTGCTTTCCGGCAAGTGAGAATTTCTTGCAAACATTTCAGCCAGAAGGTTAGCTTTATCAACCGGGTCAGTGAATACATGGTCGTCCTTTAAAAGAGGTGGAATTGAAGAACTAATGACCAAAAGCTCTTGCTACCCCGTGGAGCATCAAGAACTTTAGTACGAAGGCGCTGCTCGTACAAAGCTTTTTCGCGCCTTAGTACTCTGTCACATGAAGATCTCGCCTTTTTGCGCAGCGAATAAGTATCGGCGTTTTTATTATTACGCCAGATGCTAAATGCTTCCTCTCTGGATCTGATTGCATTTCTGCACGTCTGATTGAACCAAGACTTAACTTTCGGTTTAATCAATATTTGCTTAGATGGAATGAAAGTTTTCATTCCCAGCAAAATGATATTTTCTACCATTTTCGCCATGGCATCGACGTTATTGTCTAGAAAGCATAGCTTCCAATTAAAATGCCGGAAAAATTCGTTGAGCTCAGCCCAACGCGCCTTTTCGTACATATATTTTAAACGCCTCGTAGCTGATTGGGAGACGTTGCGAAGATTAGAGAACGAAAAGGTGGCGGAAATGGTACAATGATCCGAGTTACCAAGAGGTGCATGTACACAAAAATTAATTTTTTTTTAAATTACACCATAAAAGATGGAGTTATTTTTTTTTTTTTTGAGAAATATAATTTTAAATACTGTTGTTTAAAAAAATACCCCTTTCAATGATGGCCAGTTTTTACGATGCTGTCAAAAACGGACTTAAAAAATTATGGTCTACTTTAAAATGAAATTTTAGCCTAAAAAATATAGAAGGAGTTTTAAAAACTCACAAATGTTACAACAACAGAAAACTCACTAATAAAAATATGGCTGATATATGAGATGTCAGATGCATATCTGCCACAATAAACTGGTGTATATGCTGTATGGGTTCAAAAATAATTTATTTTGGAAATTGCGCAACAAAGTAACATCTTTTTTTATGCCGAATTACATAAATATGTCTAAATAATTTCCAGCAAAATGTAGCATATGGACATACGTACGTACATACATACATGCTTTGCATATTTTACACATATTTTTTTTTTTGTAATTTACCACACATACCTGCATACATACATATGTATATGTGTATCATGAATCATCTCCATTAAAAAATCAAATTTGAAACATTTTATATAAAAATGAAACAACAGGGAATGAGAAAAAAAAACATGTTGAAAATATTACACAGAAAAAAAAAATTAATTGAAAAAAAAGAGTGCAAAAATACAGATTGGCTGGGATCGAGTATAAAAAGTTCAATTCATTACGGATATATTCAACCCCAAAATACTTCATTGAATCCCAAAAAAAAAAAAAAAAAGATTGCTTAATTTTAGGGGAAATTAAACGGCTTTAAATTGGATGCATGTATCCACATGTCCAACATCATCATCATCATCATGCATCTAATCGAAAGCCAGCCCTACAAATTTCTTTGATCTAAAATAAATTCTGTTGCAGCATACCTGCAGGATTATTTATGCTCATTTTTATTCTGCAACACAATTGAATTGATATTTTTAATATTTACTTGATCATTTTCACCTCAAAATTATTTTTGTCCATTGATGTTTTGTAACAAATCGCCTTACGCGACGCAGTCACATTAAAATTGAAAAATAAAGGCAAAAATAAAAATTATTTTTTATCTGTTCATTCGGGTATTGAACTTAGAGTGCTATGTTCTGTTACAAATCGCATTAAAAATACATTAAAGTCGAAAAATAAAGGAAAAAAATATTTTTTTTTTCTTCACTAGGCTTAACTTCAGTTTTATTGAATTAATGAAAATTCCAAAAAATGGAACAAAAAGGAATTATAATAATTCTCGTATTCTATATCTGTTCAAAACTTGGTTAAATAATTCTTTCTCAATTACTATCACAGACTATGAGAGTTTGTTGAATATTAGTAGTAAGCAATCAGACATGGGGAATTTCGTACTAACCAAAATTGTTTCAATATGTAAAAATACAATAAAAATAAATTAAATTAATTCTCGTATTCTATTTCTGTTCAAAACTTGGTTAAATATTTGATATTTTTCCCAATTAGTATCCACTTTACGAAAATTGTAAAGATGGACAAATGAACGCTGATGAGAGGTGTAGCGGCCTTGAAATCGGTATACTGATACGTTCGTTCTGCTAATCTGATTGATTGCACATGCTAATGTTTTTCAAAAAATAAAAACTCATAGTAATTTGAATTTTCATTAATTCCATAAAAGTGAACTTATGCCCAATAATAATAATTTCTTATTCATCTTAATATATAAAAAATCCGTGTCACTGTGTATGTTTCGAATAAACTCAAAAACGAGTCAACTGATATTCATGAAAATTGGCATATATATGTAATTTGGTCCAACTTAGATGATAGGATAGTTATTATTTAAATTAATGGCCTGGGGGCGGAGGGGCGTGGCAAAATGTTTGTACCGTATACGAAGCTAGACCGCTGGACCGATCCTTCTGAAACTTTGTCAGCATGTTACTCAAACTCCAGCATAAATAATAGGAAATTTTTTTTCGTCCACGCCTACTTTAACGCCCATTTTTTAATAATATAAAAATCTAAATGTTTCTGAATAAACTCAAAAACGAGTCAACTGATATTCATGAAAATTGGCATATGCATGTAATTTGGTCCAACTTATATGATAGGATAGTTATTATTTAAATTAATGGCCTGGGGGCGGAGGGGCGTGGCTCTTTATATATATAATTCTACTGTACGTGCGTTGTAAATGAACTCCTCCTAAACGGCTGGACCGATTTGCATAAATTTTTTTGTATGCGTTTGGGTGGCGCCCCGGGTGGTTTAGATTTACAATTCGGTCCAATTGGAAAAAGGGGCGTGGTACCTCCCATACAAACCACATATTAAAAATCTATTATTTCTGCTCCTGATAACGGTATGTGAACAAAATTTAGTACGTCGGTTTGGTGTGCATTTTTTTGATGCTGCTGCAAATATGGGCGAGATTGGACAAAGGGGCGTGGTACCTCTCATACAAACCACAAATTAAAAATCTATTATTTCTGCTCCTGATAATGGTATTTGAACAAAATTTTGTATGTCGGTTCAGTGTGCATTTTTTTAGAGCTGCTGCAAATATGGGCGGGATTGGACAAAGGGGCGTGATACCTCCCATATATCCCAAAAATTTAAATCGCCATATTTTGGGCATTTTTTGACCTACGTCGATGATATTTGGTACATATTGTATTGGCATAATTTGGAATACGTACCAGGAGAAAAGTGGGTGGGACCACGCCCCTTTTTAGGAAAATTAAAAATCGTAATATAGTCTTAACTACTGGACCGATTGTCATTAAATTTTCACAATAGGATATATAAATACTTTTAATTTTATTTTATAACGAGGGGGTAGCGAAGCACACTGGGATAAGCTAGTATTATATATATTCTTAATTTCTGGTATTGAACTGTTTTAAATCCTCTCTGAAAAGTTTTTAAATCCTCTCTGAGATTTATTTAACTAAATTTCCGAATAACTTTTTTAATCACAACTCGTATTGAAAGTTATAATAAAATACTTAAATTTCGTAGTAGGTTTTTTTTCTGTGTGTTCTTGTTAAAGAAACGATCCTAAAAAATAAAAAAAAAAAATCCTTTAAAATTGGGGGAATTTCATTTATTACAAAACATAAAGAAATTATAATAAATGACAAAAACTGTCATGTTTAGGATTCACATGTGAATTTATTTTTTTTTTTTTTTAGTTTGCGAATTTTAAATGTTGCATATCATCATCAGCTAAAGAGCAACAATAAAAGAATCGTAAACGACGACATGTTGTGCTGTGTAGCTGGAGTAGTAAAATTATCATCATCAGCATCAATTACACCTCAAGAAAAGATATGCACGCAGCCCGCACGCAGCCCTTTTTTTCCAATGCTTGGCTCTAGAGAACGGGAAATATGGGTTGTTTGGTATATATATATTTTTTTTTTTGCAAAAAAATATGCTCAACATCTGAATTTGTATGTTGCACGTTCCTATTTACGTGTGGCATACGCATACATACATACATACAAACGTACATACATACTAATATTGGCTGTTTGTGTTTCCTTAATAAAAAAAGACAAATTTTTTATTTGATTGTCAGCCATCCGTCCGCCATTGAACAAAGTCAGTGTGTATCATCTTTTGTCTTCTAACAGCAGCCATGTAAATTATTGAATAAATTTTTTTTATGCTCAAGGTGTTTTTTAATGTGCGTATGTATGCATGCATGTATGTATGAATGCGGGCAGGCATAGGAGTACATATGCAAAGTGAACTTGAGCGGAAATGAAGCCATGTTTCATATTTTTCATTCCATTATTTTAATATTTTATTTTATATGTATGCAAAAATAATTTAGATGATTGACATGTCTACACACAACTAAACATGTACATTTTTGTACTCGTACATGCATGAAAACAATTTTCAATCAAACATTTTTAATTTAAAATTTAATTTTTAGCATTTTACTTTTTTGTTTTCTTTTTTGGCATAAAATGGTATTTATGGACACATTGTTACATACACACTCACAAAATGTATGTGTCTCTAGAGCAGAGCGTCTTAGCAAAATGTAATATTTCCATCATAAATCATTTTAGGTAAATTGACAGTTTTTTTTTTTTTTTTTTTTTTTTTTTTTGGCAACCATTGACAGCAAGATAATGTTATCTTTAAATACAGTAAAAAACATGGTCCTTTCGTTCGAGATACATGAAATGTTTATTGACATTTTTATGACGGCATAGTTATTGTTAGTAATCGATTTAGAATACAAAAAAAAAAAAAAATGCAATTTTTTACGACCTGTCTGTCTGTCTGAACAGACGCATCAAGTAAAAAATACTAAACAGATTTTTATGACATTCGATATGAAAGCAGGAGGAGGAGTAGCAGTAATTTCGCATACCCGGTTCATGAAACTTTCTATCTTATGAAAATACCTCATTTCCGATTTTAGTAAAAAATAAAATACTTTTTAATATTGACAATCAGTTGTTTAACAGCAGTGTGAAACAAACTATTAAGAAGTTTAGAGTGTATAATCTTTTTAGAGTGCAAAAAAGTATTCACCAAGTGTACTGCTATGTGTTTTGTAAAAATCATTTTATAAAACGGATCAAACAAAATGTTCTTTAAGGTCTATATTTTAAAATGTATTGAGTCTGTATGCGTGCGAAAGTCTGTACTTTCCTGGAAAAATCAGCAACGCTTATTTTGGCCAATCGGGAACGGCCCGATTGATTTTTAGCACGATTCGCTTATTTTGTTGATTGAGGTCTATATTTTGATAATTAATGGGTCTGTATGCGTGCGAAAGCCTGTATTGGCCAGAAAAGGTCCTAAGGATGAAAGTATATACTTCCCCGTTTTTAATTCCCAAAATGGACGCTAATTCTATGATTTTAACTGGAAAATCCCCCAAAATTTCCTTGTTTTTTTCCCCGGTTTTTTATTTCTATAATCGACGCTAATTCCTCGACGCTAACTTGGGTCACGTAAAAATTTTTTACATATAAAATTTTTTTTATTTTTTTATAAAAAAAAATGTCCTCAGGAATAGACCACATGAACATAATATATTTATAACGATTTCAAAAAAAGCCCTATGTCAAGTCAAGGATTTTTTGAAAGTAAAAGCCCTAATTCGTTTTTTTGTTTTATTTCATTAGTTTTTACCATGACACAATAAATAATACGATGTAAATCTGTCAGCGCAGCTGTAGTTGTGCGTTTATATTTCCCAAGTATCAAATTCGCTTTCGCGGAAAAATGAGTTGTTGAAGAAATTGCGGCGGAGGCTAAGCAAAAAATTTGGCTACATGCCGCCGGTTACGAATGAACTTTTAAATGAAAATTCATGTAGGAAACACAAAATTATCTGCTGGTTTTGCTGGGAGCAAAAACGAATGTATGTGATCAGCCTTACAAACAGTTCTGAGACAAAAATTAATTCTAGAGAAAAATCAAGACGAACACAGACAATTCAGTATTTTTTGACACATAATTCAATCAGACCACAAGTATGCCGTAATAATTCAGTTTAAAAAAGTCCGAACTTAATTTTTTTTTTCAAAAATATCAATGATATCTTAGATAAATTCATTAAAATAAAAAAATATATAAATTTCATATTCATAATTAAAATGTGTTGCCTCTTTTTATTAAAAATTGCATTAAAACTTTTTTTCGTATCTAAAATTTTACGGATTTTATTAAGTTTTTTCCTTCCCCTGTAAAGTAACAAAAAATCGAGTTACGCCTTTCTTATTTAAGCCATCGATAGGCGATCTTTTAGCTGCCTATAATCACTTTCAAAAAATTACCTTTCATTTGAATTAGGTTTTCAGCAGATCGGTTAGATGATTTCAGACTATATAACGGGCAAACTTACATCTACGCGCAGGTGGGTCTTGGTAAGAAAATAACTAGAAAAATCTGAAAACGGGCACTTTCCACCCGGGGGGACTAGGGTTCCCCTTCTTTATATGGGACACTTCCAGTATAGCTAGAAAGCTGAAATTTGGTACACAGGCAGGTAGTGATGAGAAGTTACCGAAAATGATTTTTTAACGGGCACTTTTCGTCTGGGGGGACAATCATGCCCCTTCTTTGTATGGGACACTTCTAGTATAGCTAGAAAGCTGAAATTACGTACACAGGTAGGTAGTGATGAGAAATTAACGAAAATGATTTTTTAATGGGCACTTTTCACCTGGGGCACAATCATGCCCCTTCTTTGTATGGGGCACTTCTAGTTGAGCTAGAAAGCTTAAATTTCGTACACACGTAGGCCCAGATAAGCAATACATATAAATATTTATACAAAAACAACTTAGAGAAAAGAAGTGAGATCCGCACAAAAACATAAATGTGAAAATAAGGCCAAGTTCCTATCCAAAAAATTTCGGCCGTAAAAAGTATTGAGATCAAAATAAGAACCAAGTTCTTGATAGGTACAATTCCATCTTATTTCTAGGCAACCTGTAAGCTTGGCAATTTTTTTTTTGTCTTTCTAATATGGGAAAGAATTCTTGGAAAAATTTTTGCCAAGCTTACAGGTTGCCTAGAAATGAGATGGAGTTGTACCTATCAAAAACTTGGTCCTTATTTTGATCTCAGTACTTTTTATGGCCGAAATTTTTTGGATAGGAACTTGGCCTTATTTTCACATTTATGTTTTTGTGCGGATACATTATTACAAAAATACATACATACATATCCATTTTTAAGCAGTTTGCTGGAAAGACTCCTTTTAGTGCATAAATTCATATGAATATATTTATGCATATACATATACATATGTATATACATATATGTACATGTGTTTTTTCCCCCATATGTGTGTTTCTTGTTTTTAGAATTTTAAAGATTTGTTTTCAGATTTTTTTACAAAAATTTATTCATGGCATTTTTTTGTTTAGAAATATTACAAATGTTGTGATCTGCAATCTTTTGCATATTTTTGTCTGGCAGATACATACTTTCTTAACTTTGCTGCTGTAAATGTTGTATTACAATATTCTAATAATAATCATAAGAGATACACATTAACTTGACGTTCTTTATGCGAACGTAAGTAATCATATACACATTTATCCTGCTTAATTTTACACTTCCCGTTGCCGTTCCCGTTCCCGTTCCCCAAACCCAATCCCCCTCCCTACTTTTTTTGTTTTCCAAATTGCCTCCGTATACAATATATTCTTGTCAGTTGTTCACAGGTGTATTTATAAATTTTTATAAAGAGACCAACTTTTACTTTATTTCACATTAAATAAAAAAAAAAAAATTTTTTTCTCGGATCTCTTGGCTGGCTGTATGTACATATGTGTGTGTGTGTGTGTGTGGATTATCTATTGCGGGATTTCACTTTATTTCTTTTTCATTGCTCTGGTAATTATGTGTTTCTTCAAACATAAATTATAATTCTTCTTATATACGTTATTTGCATGCATACGAGGAGTACAAACAAACACAGGCAGGCATTTTCTATTTCTTTCCAGGATTAAAGTGTCTTTGTCACTTTTATTTTTGTTTGTGAAGTACTTACATACATTTGTATTTATAGAAATGATTGCAGCATTACACATTACAATGTATACATTTGTTTGTTTGTTTGTCTGTATGTGTGTACTACGTCTTACATTTCTACCCCGCCTTAAAGCATTTGTTTTGTTGTCAGCTAATATTTTATTTAACTTTTAATTTAAGACAAATCATAATACATAGTCATCTTTTGAATGTACGTATATACATATATGTGTGTATATGAAAGTATGTTATATACCAGTTTGTATGTATTATCATCTCCTCCTCCTTAACTTTATATATACATATATATATTTTTTTTAATATTTTGCTAAACAAATACGACCGTATATTCATTAATTCTAACTTTATTTAAATTTATAACTTGTCTCGACCTGATGTTTCCATTTGGCATTTAATGTTTGAGTTTTCAAATTGAAATTCTATGGCAAAATTTCTACAGCGCTTCAATTCAAATGCCGTTTATGAGTCTTCGTATCCTTAGAAGGCTAAAGATATTATCAAACGATACTTAAGTGACTTGTTGTGGAGTCTTATCGCAAACGCAAACCTTAAACATTAAATACACCAGCAGCCATTTTTATTTTTTCAACATTTTTATTATATTAATTTAAAATCAGCTTAATCCTGTTAGAACTTTACAGCAACTCTAAGTTTTATTAATAAAACGTTAAAAAATAAAGGATTTGCAAAAAGAAAACTCGTACAAAATTTATACGTTTTAGAATTACTTTGACTACGAGTCGGGTTAAAAAATTTGAATTCTAAATCTTTTACAATCAATCCTATACTGCCTCTGTTCCATACCAGACATGAACAGAAATAAAATGATTGCTTTTCCCCTTTATTTGTCGATTTTAAAATACAAATTTGGCTGCATCGTATAAATCGATGTTTTATAGAACATGTGGGGCTCTATGTTCAATACCCACAATGAACTAAAATAAATTTTAAGCTAAAATGATCAAGTACGAGTAAAAGAATTAAATTTAAATAAATATTAATTCAATTCAATCGTGTTCCGGAAGTACAAAGAAACGGAGCATAAGCAATCCCGATGAGGGATTGAATGGAGTATAAAAACGTGTTTAGGCTTTCATTTGGATGCATGATGCTGACGTTTCATGTGTGTATTAATGGATTCAATTTAAAGCCATTCAGCCCTGTCGTGAATAAGAAGTGAAATTTTTGTTCACGTGAAATTTTTATTCCCCTCGAAGTGAAAAATGGTATCGTGAATCTCCCGTGAAGAATTATTCCCGCTATCAGTTCTCAGTGAATGTATAAAAGGAAAGAACATTAAAAAAATAAGAAATCATAGAAATTTTTGTTTTAAAAATATACGCGAAGATATATATTTTAAAGAAAACTTAAAAAATCAAAGCTAAATATTCAGTGTTGGAGCTTTAGTTTGGCTGTTATAAAATAATTCGGTACTTTTTCGAAAACCCAACAAAACGAAAAAATTGTAACAAATTAAAGTTCTGCAGGCAATCACCCCGTTGTTTTGTATTTTGTTAAACAATACATCAGTTTGTGCCTTATTATCAGATCTTTTCATTAAAATAAACTTTTTAAGCTTTAATATTCGAATTATAAGAAGAAATACGTACATAGATGTTTTTCATGTTCCCCATCAAAAATAAAGTGAAAAAACTCGCGGGAAAAAATCATTCACGATTAGGGCAATTTTTTATTTTGGCGTGAAATTATTCACGGGGAATTTTTTCACAATTGCAATAATAATGTGAAAATAATAATGTGGAAAAATTTCATGTGGAAAATTATTCACGATAGGGGTGATTATGTTTATTTTAGTTAATTTTTTTTTTTTTTTTTTTTTTTTTTTTTTTTTTGGAATTAAAGTAAATATTTTGGGATTGAATTAAGTATTTATTTACACTTGTTCACTTTAGTGAATAAATATTTATTGTTTCGTGTAAAGTTTTTCAAAATCGTTTAACTAATGTGGCCGCAAAGACCAACACAAAAAATGATCTTGCCTATTAATTATGTATATAGATACAAGCTTTTATTTATGACTTTGTTCAAGCGACATGTTAGTGTAGGCATAAAACTATCTGTTTACCAAACATGTCGAAAATTTAAAAAGTGGCTGGTAAAAGAAAAAAAGTACCAAAAAATGTACCACAATAAAAAAGTACCAAAAAGAAAAAAGTACCAAAGCTAGCAGATTTTACTCATTTTATCCCCAGAAAATAAACTGTGAAAGTATAAAAAAAAACTATTAAAAAATAGTTAAAAGTACCAAAAGTACCGATTTTGGTCGGTTTTTACCTATTAAAAATTACACCCATCTAGATCATATTCATCTGAAGCCATAAAAACTTTTTATTTATAATATTAGTTAGATCATTTTGTTTTATTAAAATTTTATGAAAAATATTTTCAAATGGAAATTTAACTTTTATAAAACCCTTAATAAGTTAGAAATATATGTTTAAATTTAGTAAATAAGGCCGTTATTAATTAGATGCATATTTAATAGTATTATAAAAAAAAGTATTTAACTGATAAATAATACATGTCGCTCCTTTATTGCAACGTAGTCTTATCTCAAAAAAACTCAAACGTGGCAAAATTAATTTAAAGTTTTCAAAACGTAGGCATTTATATGGACCGCTTGAGCATGTAAGGGGTTATTACTTGGGCTTAGATAGAGATTGTTAATGAAATTTTTTTTACAAATAAAGAAGGTATTGATAAACTCTTTTTCGTCAGCAACTGAAAAAATTTTGTTTTTTGAGATATGACTATGTTGCCATAAAAGAGCGATATGAGGAGCCGTATGTACATATGTACGTGTACATAACACTAAGACAAAACTACTGTTCATATTGTGATTATTTTTCTGAATTAATATGTCTTTTTAATATTTTTGCCATTTTGCGTATGTTTGCATATTTCCTATAAATATTTCCAAAATCTTAATATATTTTGCATGCATGCGTATATATTTCTCGGAAGTTTTTAAACAATGGCAATATATATAAATTATATATTTATTATATTTCATCGGAGTGGCATATTTAAAACCGTTTTATATACATATTTTAGATTCGAATATTTTTTGTTTAAATACTAATATTTTATATCTCATATTTATTTGTATTTTGTTAATTTCGCATTAACTAGCAAATAATTTAACTAAAAACTGCAAATTATGAAACTAATTGTTGCAAAATATATTCCAAAAAATATATATTTTTATTTTGTTTGCAATAAAAAATAATATTAATGCAAATTTAGTTATATTATATTTAGTTAATGCAAATATTTAGCTATCGAAAATATGAATATAATAAAAAATTTTATATTTTATTTCAGATTCATCATATATGTATATCAGGTAATAATTTTTATATTAAATCAACACTTTTATCTCTTTCGTACTATAAAGTTGTCATAAAATTATGGTTCAAAAAAGAACATACATACATATGTGCATATGCATATTCATATGCATATTTTTGTAAGCAACTATACAATGTTTAGCTAAAATTATAATATATTTTTGGACAATATGCCATAAGATTATTGCAATTAAAACAACCATATAATATATAGAACATAATTTATTCTATAATAGTATGATACGGCTCCAAATATATCTGTGATAATATGTAAAAACTAAGCTAATTTTGATTTAATATCTCCATTGTATTCTTCATATTCAAAAGTATTCCAGAACAAAGTTTTATTTATATTAAAGGATTTTAAACAAAGAGTTGCCCTAATGACTTGTTGCTTTACCTCTTTTAATTTATTATCTTATATGTAATAACGGCCGGCCTAATTTAACTTATAAGATATTTAAATATCAAATTGAATATGATTGGTGTAGTAGACGGAACCATGTAACACAAAAGAATCGCAGAATGTAAATCAAAAGAAACGAAAAACGAGTGATCATCTTGAAAGTGCAGGGGGAATAAATTTTTAAAAATCCCATTTAAAGATTTGACTTAAGCATTTTTTCCTTATTGCCACAGATAGTTGCTCTTCGTTATGGTCGCCGCCTTAACCATTTGCAAAATTATAATATTATTCCTGCATTGACTGAAGAATTTTCAGAATAATTTTTCTGAGGGGGTTTGCTTCTAGTTTCGTCTCATTCTTCTGCAATTTACCCCTCCTCTTACCGCCAAATTATTTATTCTCTCATAACTACACATTTTGTGATCCGATTGAAAACATATTTTTTTTTGGTTTTAAAAAATTTGCTTGAAATTTTGTTTTACAAAATTTTGATCGAAAATATTTTTGTGCATTGATGAAGACGGTTATTATACTCTTCATCAAAAATGGTTGGACTATTTCCACAATATTCATAGGAGAGCTTATAAATAGGGAAGTTCAATGAGGCATGTCCGTCTGGCCTTGTCCGGTTGTCCGTTTGTCCGTCTGTGAAATCGGTTTTCCGAAACCATCTGTTGAACTGCAGACTGAAATCTTGGGTTGATGAGCAGGATTTCGTATTGAAAATCAGCAGAAATCAAATAACTATTGAATAAGGCATGTCCGTCTGTCTATCCGTGAAATCGGTTTTCCGAAGCCATCAGAAGAGTTGGAGACTTGACACTTGGACTGATGCGGCAGGATTTATCTGAATACACTTCGTATTGAAAATCAGCAAAAACCAAATAACTATTGAATAGGGCATGCCCGCCTGTTCGTTGTTGTCTGTCCGTCTGTCTATCCGTGAAATCGGTTTTCCGAAGCCATCAGAAGAGTTGGAGACTTGACACTTGGACTGATGCGGCAAGATTTGTCTGAATACACTTCGTATTGAAAATCAGCAAAAACCAAATAACTATTGAATAGGGCATGCCCGCCTGTTCGTTGTTGTCTGTCCGTCTGTCTATCCGTGAAATCGGTTTTCCGAAGCCATCAGAAGAGTTGGAGACTTGACACTTGGACTGATGCGGCAGGATTTATCTTAATGCACTTCGTATTGAAAATCAGCAAAAACCAAATAACTATTGAATAGGGCATGTCCGCCTGTTCGTTGTTGTCTGTCCGTCTGTCTAGCCATGAAATCGGTTTTCCGAAGCCATCAGAAGAGTAGTTAGACTTAGTTCTTGGACTGATGTATCGCAATATGTCGTCTTAAGGCGCTTCTTATTGAAAATCAGCGAATATTTTGGAAATAAATTTATTAATTTATGATGGTGCCCCCAGTCTTGAATCTTGAATCATCGTGATTAAAATTCAAGGCACTGCAGCAGTGCTACTTATTCATCTTAATGTGTTCTGTATATTTACTTAATATTGTCATCATATTTTTTTGCTTTAAACCATCATTTTTTTCAGAGATGGAAGTGGACAGGAATGGAATTTTTTTTTTTTTTTTGGAATATGAAACGACAAAAAGATAAAGTTTTTAATAAAGAAGGAATTATTATTAAGTTGTTGTAGCTGCAACTATAGTGGGATATTACTAAAAGATTACTTGGTTTTGTATGTACATATGTACATGTCCATGTTGCGTAGATGTGTCCTAATCATAAAAAATCTTTTGATTGTTGCTGGCATTAGTCCTGTACTTGTTATATTGTACAACATTTCTAATGAATGTTTATTACTTTGTGTGCAGTAATATTAATATACATTTTTAGATATTATCCAAGGCAATCTTCTTCTTTATCATGTCCTTTAAGATGATTTCTGTGAAATTGTTACTCATGTTTTGGTAGAAATGTTTATGCTAATTTGCTTGTTTCTTTTTGTATTACAGGCAGGAAACGACGATGCTTGTTTTAATAACAGGAAGATCAAACAAATACATTTTATGATTTATATTTAAATCCGGTGTTGTACACATGTACATATGTATGTATGTATATACTCGTTTGTATATATATACCTTAATACGCAACATATATTATGAAAGTAATCTTAAAACTTACATTGTACGGATACAGATGATTCTTTGATATCTAGTTTAACTTTTTAGCTTTGTAATTATCATATTAGTACTATTCACAATCTTGTGTAAATGGTCTTGTATAAAAAACACAAGATTAGAATCCTGCCACTTGATCTGTAACCGGGTTTAGTTGTAACCGGTTTTTTTAACCGGTTTTACATTGGCAAAAAAAAAATTATATTGTTCATATATAAAGAAAAATACCTGTTAAATCATGTATGTCTTAGTTTTATTGGTGGACAATAACATATTTAAAAGTGTGCCACAAAAAATCGTGAAGCCTCTTTACAATATATTTTTAGATTTACACAAGATTATGAATACGGTTACTACGTTTATATTTGTATATACATAAATTTCTTTAGTTCTAAATTGTTAGCAATAAAAAAATAAATTAAATTTGTTTGAAGCAAACAAAATTCTGTGCAATAGATGCTATTAATTTTGGTCAAACCAAACAAGGCTAAGGACTTTATTATAATTTCCTTTAGCCTTGAGCGAAATTTAAATTCAAATATAAAGAATAATATATATTATCGCTACATAGATATGCCATGAAATATGTCGTTGTGTAAATCTGGTTCCAGTTTAACTGCGAAATTCAATACATATTTTGATAATTTTTCAGTACATAAAATTTGAATGATTTTTTTTAACAACTCACATAGATTTCTTAATATTTAACGCAATTATGTTAATTCCTTCCCAGATAATTGTTTCCTTTTATCTATTCCTTTAGAAAAAAAGTAGTGTGAGGGTGGTGTTGGCTGAAGTGGTTAGCGCGTTGACTACTAAGCAAAAAATGACTTGGGGCCTGGGTTCAAACCCTGGCCAGAGCAAGTCAATCAACATCATTAATTTCTCTAATGTACTTTAGTATGGCATTCTATTAATTGTTGTCGGACTATTTAAGTTATTAAGACGTAGCACTGGTCACTAAAAAACTGTTCCGACACCGATTGATGCTGTTCCAAGCTAATGTACACAACATCGTCCTCCTTCGTCGGTGAGCAGAAACATCGGCAAAGTAAAACAATTAATAAAATGCCTGCCAATACAGCTGAACAAAGTTAATGCGTCTACCTAACACCGGAGACGCCTCAACACTGCTATAAAAATTAACATAACGCTCAAAGCAGAGTTGTGAAAGAGTTAAGTCTTCTAAATTTTCAACATCTATCTTCTCTACCCTCCCTATCCCTCTTTCTGAGTTCCGGCACAGTGCACTGCATACGTAGGGGTCATCCCCTGAGTGCTGCTCCTAATTAAAAAAAAAAAAAAAAAAAAAAAAAAGGGTACCTGCGCATAATTTCGCTGTTTATCAAACTATGAATTTTTTCGTTTGCTTGTCTTTGCATGCACAGTTTGGTATATATTTCTCTTTATAAAATCACGAGTAAATTTGTTCTCCTAAAATATTGATATCCGAAAAACTCGGGCATATACATATAGACCCATTTTCATAATGGTTTATTAAGGGCGTCCACAAAAACTTGTGAACCCCCCGAAAACCATCGCTTGTGTGAAAATTATGTCAAGTTGATTATCTACTAACTTCTCAATATATTGACTAGAGACGTGCAAATGTCTTGAATTGTTCGTGTCACGCGTGAATCACGTGATTCGTGATTACAAATTAATAAAGTCACGCGTGCGTGCGTGATCGTGATTCAAAACTATAATACCGTGTGTGATCGTGCGTGATTTTTTAATACAATTTTCACGCACTCAAACAAATTCTCTATGTTAAGCTTTTTCTTCTTTTGAATTTTTGATCTTTGCTAAAATTACATCCATTCATACATACATATGTATGTAATTACGTACATACATATGTATGTAATTACGTACATATGTATGATTATGGATTCATACATTAAAATCTCCGATACAAATGCAGACATTCGTGTATAGATAAATACATATCCATGTACGTTGTGCATACATACACCTTTGGAAATCTTGCGTTAACCTAAACTTAATAACACTAGTACTCCTTTTGAATTCCTTTACATAAAAATAAAAAGAGAAAATGAAAAATATTTATGTTTCGTGATCCTGCGTGATCGTGAACGTACTTTTACTCACGCGCACACCCCTCATAAAACAGCTCGAATGGTTTCGTGTAAATATATATACTGTGTGGCCGGAACTTGGCCAGTCGCACTACCGTGCTCCTAGATCCATTTATTAAGTGATTTGCCAAATTGTTTCTTGTTAGCCAACTCTGGCTTTTACCACATTTTTTTTTTTTTTTTGTTTTGGAAAATCAGAACAAGTGTTTACAACACACCGGACCCCAAAATTACTGATTTTCCTCTCACTCCTCAATTTATTGACCGATTTTGAAAAATTCTTGTTTTGCTTGATCAGAGGTGGTTTTCTTGCCTTTTGGTCCCATAAAAGGCAAGAAATTTCAACTTTGTTCCACTAAAATATTGATCACCTAGAAGTGTAAACGGCCTCCTGAAATATTTTTTTATTAAATCTACCCATAAATAGAGGGCCGATTTTTTTTTTTTGTATTCGATGCGGAATATTTTTTTTCATATAGTAATTTTTTATTCATTCGTTAAATTAAGTAGACTAAACAAGTCTAAACGTGATTGAACCCGCCCGCCGATTGTATTGATCACACATTTGTTTCGTGAGAACTGCCTTTGAAGAAAAGTATCATTTCAGCGGAATATTATGAATATAGGAAAACGAGTTTTTAATTTTGTGTTTGTTGGGTAATAAGATATATATCCGTGTGTGTGTGTGTGTGTGTGTGTGTGTTTGCGTTCCATCCATTGACTTGGAAACAATTTACTACATATTTTTAAATTCTTTTTATTTTTCTATATTTATTATTGGAAATTATGAATGAAGCCCATGCGAGTTTTTTTGGCTTGTTTTTTTTTTTTTTGTTTGCTTTTTTTTGCCATTAAGCAAAAATATTTTTAAAATCAAAACATGTTTTCCGGATTTTACATTTCATGTTTTGCTTTAACAAACGGCGCAAAATATTGGAAAAACAGCATAAAATCATTGTGTATGTGTGTGTTTTATTGCTTGGGGTATACAAGCCGGAAATTCCTTTAATTTTATTTTTTTGTGTTTTGTGCTTCACGTCAACATTTTTAATTTTCTTAACGGAAGGTCCTTCGCGTGTTTATGAATTATGTCTGTTTGGTTTGATAGCATTAATATAATTTTTTGCAGAGTTGTTGTTTTTTTTTTGCTTCGTTTTAACTTTTATGTGGATGTGTGTGTTGGCCATGGTGGTGCCTCTCTGTTGGTCGGTCGGGCTGTGGTTCGTCGTTGGTCCTTGTTGTTGCTGCTGTAGTATGGTCCGATGAAGGGATAAAAGTGTTTGTGATGGTGATTATGATGATGATGACGTTTCACACAATCAGTTAAATTTATATCTGTATATTATTTTTCTTATTTATTTAGTATTTTATCATTTTTATATTTATTTATTTATTTTTTTCTGCTAATGTTGTTTTTGTTCTTTTTGTTGTTTTCTTGTGTGGTGTTTATTTTACAGTCCCTTAAGTGTCGCTTGATTATGGTCAACACGTGTTTGCAGGGGATTAAAGAAAACAACATCAAGTTTAATTTCGAAAATATATAATATCGTACAAATATTAATTTAAAGTGCAGGTCATATTCTGACTGACATTCGTTGTTGATAAAAGTATACTGTACATCTTGGCAAGGAAGTGTACTAATTTTGTTGTAGTTGTTTTTATTTTTTTTAATGAATATTAAGAAAGCAAGATCAAAGCTTTTACCTTTGATTACAATAGGGAAAATGTTGTTAATATTTTAATTTCATTATATTACGAATTCATGAAGGATTGGGAGGGGGGTATACAAACAAATAAGCAACTATTTTCACTGTTGTAGCTTTTGAAAAATAAATGACGACAAAAACTTCACTTGTAAAGAAGAACACGTACAGCCATACGAGCACATTCATCACATACATACCTATTTATCTATGTACATATTTAATAAACTAAAATGTTTTGCTATTCAATACAAAAAGAAAAAAACACAAAAAAAAAAAGGAAAATTTTTGATAAAATAGAAATAAATCCTATTTAATGAAATTTTTAAAGAGCTTAATCGATAAATACGATAAGAAGTTTTGCTCTTTGCTATACACATACATACATACATAAATACATACAGACATACATATCTAAATAAACATATGTATGTATGTATATTTGTTCCGATCTGTGCCCTATTTTCTTTTTAAAATGTTCTTATAATAAAGCTTAATCCAGCTTTTTGAGAGCTTAATGAGTGCTTTGAAACTCTTTATGTTACGCAAATATGCATATACACTCCGGTTCACTTATTTAAAGGCATTAAAAATTCCATATTCAGCAGCCTGTATACATATATTGCAATTTTTAACCGATTGCAGAATTTTAAAATGGAAATGGAAGCTAGACAGACATCTTGAGATATAAAAAAAAAAAATCATAACAATAGTGGTTTCTTAACTAAAGAACTTTTTAAAGCAATTTATCAAATAAAAAGTGAAAAAATGTGCTATTTTTTCTGGTTCACTTGAATAAAGGCACTTTATTATTTTTTTTTTTTTTTTTTTATTATTTTTAAAGTAAACGATGATTTTTTGTAGGGAGCGTTCGTTTATTACAATTTATTACAACTTAATCATTTTGCGAGTGAAAATGGCAAAACAAAAAATTTTAAATCTATCGGAAAAAACTAAAATCGATGTTTAACCGTTCTGAAGGATATTCTAACCGCGCAATAGCTAAAAAAAATTGGACGAAGCCCAACAGATCTCGGCGATTACATCAAGAACCACGGAGGGTATGGAAACAATTTTAAAGGAAGGATTTCATAGTCTTTATCTACGTATGAGCGAAAAGAAAAATCATCAGAATTGCTTCTAATTCTGTCTTATTCTTGTAAAAAATAAGAGCTCAAGCGAGCAAGTCATCAGTACGCAGAGTAATTAAGAGCTGGGAGTATCTTAAATGCCTAAAATTACAAAAAAAGCCGCCAATTAATGCTCCTCGTAAGGAAAAGCGGCTTCAATTCGCAAGAGACTACATGGTATGCGATGTGCAGCAAAGAGGTCATGTAAATGACTGGAGAACCGTTGTATTTACGGATGAGGAGAAGTTTAATTTGGATGGGCCTGATGGCTACAACTATTATTTTTATGATCTGCGCAAAGAAAAGCGATTTTTCAACTGACATCACAGCCGAGATGGCGGCGTTATGGTGTGGGATGCTATTAAGTACTATTGCACCATCGATCTTGAATTTTAAAGTGCACAAATGACTGGTGCAAGCTACAAAATGTTATTTGAATCGGCTTTTCCGAAGTTCAGTGAACTATTTGGTCCCATATCTTAGATATTGCAACAGGATAATGCCCCTATACACAACGCCAGAGTAGTAAAGGAGTTCATTGCAATCCAAAATGTTAGATAATATTCTTGAATGGCCACCCTATTCGCCAGATTTAAACATTATCGAATATGTCTGCGGTTGGTTATCTCGTAAGGTCTATAAAGGAGGTAGACAATTTGATGACAAGCGGACACTAATTCAGGCCATCAAGGATGCTTAGATTCAAATATCGTTGGATTACATAAATGCTCTTTATCTGTCAATGAAAACCCGTATATTTGAAGTTATTAAAAATAAAGGGGGTTGTACCCATTACTAATAGTTCTTAAAAAAAGTTAAATAAATTAAAAAAAAAAAACAAGAAAAACTGTTTTTCATTAAAATTAGTTAAAGTGCCTTTATTCAAGTGAACCAACAAAAATAGCACATTTTTGGATTTATTTTTAAAAATTGCTAAAAAAAAAAGTTCCTTAGTAAAGAAACTACTATTGGCATGATTTTTTTTTTTTTATATCTCAAGATGTCTAGCTTCCATTTTCATTTTAAAATTCTGCAATCGGTTAAAAATTGCAAAAGATACAGGCTGCTGAATATGGAATTTTTAGTGCCTTTAAGGAAGTGAACCGGAGTGTATATGTGTACATGTGTATTTATGCATATTTGTAGGTTATTCATTCGGGCAACTGTTTGATTAGTTTATCGGAAAAGTAAATCAACTAATATTTGAACGAAAAATAATTTTCCATATCGCGGAAAAAATTAGTGAAATCCTTTATACCGATTAATCGCATAGCTCGAATAACGTGTGTTATTAAAAAAAAAAAAAAAAAAAAAAATTTTTTTTTTCAAAATCGGATCACACCCACAAATTGTGGGAAAATTTTTTCAAACGAAAAAAGAATTTTGAAAATCGGTCGGAAAATTAATCAATTTTTTTCTACTACAGATTATTTAAAAATTTTGCCCACTTGTCAAGCCACGATTACACTAATGCGCTATTTTTTTTCACAAGGAAATCGGCGGAATAACTTGTCCCCCGAAAATCTGATTATCGCATAACTCCTGCAGGGTCAATTCCCCCCCTTCCCCCTGCCACCTCCACTATATATTGTTTGACAGGGATTCTTTGCAGTTTAATCTAATTATTGTTTTTTTTTTCGGAGGGTGGGTTGGCAAATTTCCCTCCTTCCCCATTAAATATGTTGATTATCTCGAGACTGTTTTATTTGATAATTGATTTTCAAAATTCTTTTTTTGTTTGAAAATGTTTGTTTGCAATTGGATCCCGTAAACTTTATTTTTCGGAGGGGAAAATTTTCCTCCCCTCTTGTTTGAATATATTAAGTGTCGCCCTGTTCCCCGTTTTTTTATGCCGATTTAAAAATAATAATTTTTTAAAGCATTTGCTTGCAGTTTGGTCCTGTAATTTTTTTTTTTTAACAGAAACCGGAGGGCAAGTTGCCCGAAAGTTATCGCCTTAGTTTTCATATGAACGGATTGATTTAAAATATTTCTTTTTTTTGTTTCAAAGGATTTGTTTGCTATTACGTTCCATGAATTTTTGTTCGGAGGGGCAAGATGCCCGCCAAAAATATAAATCAATTGTCAGATGCAACATTTGTGGACCAATTTTGGAAGGAGCTGTAGGCGTACTACAGCTTAGTTGCAAGGAAATATAAGTGAGAATCGGACATGTTCTTATGTATGGCTGGCTGAAATATTAATTATCAAATAACTCTGATATATTCGTGGACCGTTGTTAAATTTTTAGTTCACTCTTGTTAGCGTCACCTGTATGCACGTGTGTCTAAAACGGAATATTTCAACTCGATTTTGACGCACTTGAAGGTGTCAGATTCATTAAAAATTTTGCCCACTTCTCAAAGAACGATGTCAATACAGTAATTTGATCTTTTTGTCACGAAGGCATAATTAAAATCCTTCTGCAGACGCGGCCTAAGAAACGACGGTGTGTAAAAATCGTGTTGTTTAAGGTTTTTTATATTTATTAAAGTTACAAATAGAAGAAAATTTTAATTATCTCCAGTAAATTTATTCAGTCTAAAAATTGAAATAATAAAAACAAATTGCTAAAATGTATTTTTTTCTTCGCCTTAAGGCGATGTTGTTCTTGTCACTGCCTGAATATAATGATAACGATGATGGTGGTGATGATGATGATGACGACTTGATTCTAGGGATTTTAGCGATATCACAAAATATTATTCCACACACACACACATTTAAAATTGTTCAATATTTTTTTAACACATTTAAGCACTAATTTTGTATAGATGTCGTCGTTTGTATACGATTATTAATATATTTCTGACTTATTTATTCATGAGGTGACAGGGAGGATGTAACAATGATGTGTAAATGGGAAACATTAAAAATAATGAAGATGTGTGAAAGAATGCAAAAAAAAAAAAAAAAAAAAAAAAAAAAACTTCCTGAATTACCTAAGATAATGAGTGTGTGTGTGTTTTTTTTCACACTAACTACACACACACATACTAGCTAACAGACACACATACATTAATATATACAATATAATTTAGAAAGTTGTTTGCGAAAACTCATTTGTTTTTTTAGTCAGAACTTTATAAAAAAAAAAAAAATGTTTTTGTAAAGAAAATTCTGTGATACATTTGACACTGGATACCATGTAAATGAAAAACAAAAATTTTAATGAAACTACGTCGTGTATTTGTACTCCATGCCGCCCCCAAACCCCAAACATACAAAGGAAACCGTCTATAATTGAAAACAACGTTGTCAATTTGGTGATTTCAACACTGTTTTAGTGCTTTTTCAATGCCTTTATCACTAGTAAATTTTAACATGTTTCCATGGTTTTTAACCAAAAATATTAAAAACCGCGCAAGTGGGCGTGGTATCTTACACAAAATAATTTCGATTTATGTTGGAAACTTATCAAGTAAATAAGCGGAGCTTTTCAATTAGTTACTCTGATGATTTAGTGCATCATTATAGGAAAAAAAATTTAGTGGGCGTGGCACTTTCCATATAAAGGAACTTTACATTTGATGCTACTTATGGAAGTAATACAGCTAAATATTTGAAAGTTTATGTGCTTTGGCCATTGTATTTTTTGTTTAAAAGAAAAAAGTATAAAAATTTGGAAAAGTAGGCGTGGCACCTCCCACAAAATAATTTCAATATATATTGGGAACTAATCAAGTAATTGACAGGAGATTTTTAAGAAGTTACACAGTTGATTTAGTGCATTATGCTAGGAAAAAATATAGAAAAAAAAAAAAAAAAAGTGGGCGTGGCACTTCCTATAGAAATTAACTTTTTATTTGATAATGAAAGTAGTGCAGCAAAACAAGTGAAATTTTGTGCGTTTTGCCCTTTTTTAAATAGTGGTTTTAAGGAAATGGCATGAAGAAGTGGAGAAGTGGGCGTGTCACCACCACAATAATAATTTTTTTTATTACTTGGGATGTAATAAAAAAAATTTACCTAAGATTTTTTTACCAGTAATCCATTATTTAGTACGTGTATTATCCAAAAAAATGAGTCAGAATAATGTGAGTGGGCGTGGCATATTTTATATATGTATAACGAGAAATAATATTGGGAGTATTTGTGGGCTTCCCAAGAAAATTGAAATATTTTGTAATTCTTTCCGAAAAAGATCGTACGTATATAGTAGATGAGGTAGCATCCACAAAAAGAGAAAACATTTAGGTTTTGTTCGTGCATGCTCAAGCAAGAAAATCAAAGACTATATTTTAATGCCAAGGCATGTCATGCTAATGCCTTTGGACCGTTATCATAATAATTTAAAGCAATTAATTTGGAATAGAACAAAAAATAATAAAAAAAAATTACAATATCATGATTTTTTTTTTCAATTTTACAGCACAATAAAAAGTTTTTTAATACGCTGCGTCATATGCGACTTTTTTTCTTTCTGATTGTATTGTTTTTCCTTTTTTTTTTTTTTTTTTAATTTCAAAGCTCGCAACGCAGATTGAAAATGATATCAAAAACGGAAAAAGGTGTATAAACATAAATAAATGAATTTTGGTATATTTCATGTTTGGTAATGCAGACATGTATGGGTGTGTGTGTGTGTTTGCGAGTAAGCCTGCTTCAATTTGCGTGATTGTGCAAAACGGAAATGAAATATGCTTCAGAGGTTTTGTATTCGGAGTAGTAAAAACCAAAACCGCACCAAAGGCAACATCATCAACAAAACTTATGTTTTTGTTATTTTACTGGTTGATACGTTTGCATATATTTTGTTGTTCTTGTTCTTATTGCTTTTGTATATTTAAGCAACTACTCGTAGAAGAGGAAGAGGCTGTTGGTTGCTGTTTAATAATAACATTCCTTATTGTTTGTGTGTATGGGTGGGTGGGTGATGGTGTTGGTTTCATTTTGCCATTCAATGGAAATCTTTCATTTATTTTTATATACTCGTAACAATCGTCGTAGATATTTAGCGTCTTTGTTCGAATTCAAACGGAAATTGCTAAGGGATGCAAGTTGTACGTACCCCTAAGATCTTTTGCATAAAAACAACAAAAAAAAAAAAAGGAAAAAAAAAACAAAAAACAACATTCATACGCATTCATGGCAAATGCTGTAATTGACATTTTGCTCTGCAGTCAAATGAATACATGAATACATACATATCTACACTCATATACTTACATACATATTATTTGTGTATGCATGTTAAGTTTCCCAGTTGTATACATTTGTCTGAACAACATTTTACTTAAATGCCATTTTCTCTTCTTTATTTCTTTTCATTTTCTGTTTTCTTCAAAGTCTTCCTGGAGGCTATAAGTCGACATTTAAAGGCTCACAAGTAAATTTTTATTACTGGCCTTAATAAAATAACACAAACATTTAACACTAGGTGGTCACATAAATTTAGCCCGCAACAAAAAACAAAAAAATTTTAATGAAAAGTTTTTGAAGTTCTGTTTTTTCTTTTTTTTTTTGAAAAATAATCTATAAAATTAATTCTTTAATTTGTTATTACTTTTTCATAAACTGAATAGTGTGGGAAAGGGGGAGGGGGTAGTAGGCAAAATGTATTTTCCTTAATTTCAGCTAAACAAATAAATATGTAGAATAATTTATTGGCCCAGTTTTATTTCAGTTGGCCTTAAGCTTTTGAATGTGATGAGAAAAAGTTCTATATTCTTAAGTAAATATTTAAAGTTCAACACTGCAGCTGTTGCCCGTCCGCAGGCCATTTTTTTTTTTTTTATATAAATCTAGTTCTTTTTATTTTGTAAGTCATTGTTGCTTTACCGTTTGTCTTAATAATGTTGGAACTGCAGGAATGATGTTGATAAATCATAACGCTTTAAACAATTAATTTCCAAGATATTTCATATAAATTGATTAATTTTAACGATTAATCGTCCTTTATAACGAATTAATGATAATTTTTTGTTTAAATTTATAGGATTATATACGAGTAGAAAGTGGACATTTTTGATTTGTTTTCAACAAATATAAAAATTTTGTTTGGAACGAACCAGCTGATGTAAATTTGTTTTTTTTAGGGGTGACGCTTAGTTATGCAATGCATTGTGCCAGAAATAAGCGAAAGGTTTAGGGTAGCGAAGATAGACTTTTTTATACTAAAGTATAGTTACAGTGTGTGACAAAAAAGATAATAATCTAGAAAGTAAAACTATTTTGCTTGTAGATTTTATCGAGTACAACATGACTGCGTTTGTGAAGCTTTTTGAAACACACTTTTTCAAAATCACAAGTTACGGATTTAAAAAAAAAAACGGGTTTTGTGGACACCCTTTTTACATTTATAAGCCAGTAACTAAGTGGAAGGAATACACACAGCCAAAAGTGCCTACTCGTAATAGAATCAAGAAGATTTTCTCTATGAAACATTTTTAGGCTAAGGGTTATCCCAGCACAAAGAAGCGAAGATTTTTCCGAAGAGATTCCTTATTATTTTCATGTGGTAAATCTTTTTAATTTTATCAAGAAGGAAAATACATAAAATTACAATTTTTATTATCCAGTTTTCGTTAGTTTTGGCACCAAAAAAAAAAACAATCCATAGAGAAAAACTTTTTGATTTTATTAGGTTTTCATATGAATTGTATAAAAAAGGTATTCTTTATTGATTTCATTAGGTTCCTGTATGATCATGTGTAAATCATCTTCTTAAACTGGATGTTAACATGTAGCAAAATGTAGTAGTGAGGTGGTTAGAGTGCCTATTTACGAAACCGAAGCTCCTTGGTTCGACTCCCAACAGATGTAAATTTTATAAAAATGTTTTCATTAACCATCATCCAGATAATACAACTTTATGTTGTAAAAAAGCATTCCGGACGTACCATGACGTTCTGACAACATCAAACTTGTACTTCCTAACATCACACAGAGAAAACAGTGCCTAATAAATACCTAATAAAATAGAACAAAATTAATAAGATGGCCTAGTAAAATCAAGAAGAAAACCTTTTAAAAAAATCAATAAGAATACCTAATAAAAACCCTAAGTTTCCTTCTTGATTTTTTCAAAAAGGTTTTCCTTATTAAAATAATAAGACTTCCTTCTTTTTGGTGAAAAAATTCCGTAGAGATATCTTATTAATTTTGTTCTATTCTATTAGGTATTTATTAGGCACTATTTTCTCTGTGTACAAACCGATTTGAACTTGTTAAACGGCCGGTAATCAATATTTCGGAGAGAAAAAGAATTTATGGAACCAAACTGCAAGCAAATGGATTATTTATAAAACAATCAAAATTTCAAAAGAATAAATAAATTGTGTCCAAACATTTTAAAAAACAGAACTGCAATCCGCATTAAGTCTATTTTAAGTATCAAATTCAATTTCAAAATCGGTCGCTTTAAATGTAGGAACTACCCGATTAAGGGGAATAACTTGCCCAAAAAAAAAAAAAAAAAAAATAAATTGTCCCACCAAACAACAATTCGCTGGCAGCACTGTAATGTTTAATATATGACAATAAATAAAAAACAAAACAAAAAAATTCCCCAGCTAGCATCCATTAGAAGAAATAAGTTGCGTATTCTATTTGTAATTGTGTATAAATAGAGTATTTAATGACATGCAACGAAGCTACCTAATAAGTAGTGAAAGCATTTGCACATTAATACTGACGAGGTTTAGTGGCTTTAACCGAAAACAACGTTTGTTCTATTCAGCCAGTGTTGCTGAAAAATCTTCAAAAGGGATGTATAAAAATATTAAATCTTTCCTCTTTTAATTTACAACTAGCTTATCCCGGGTGTGCTTCGCTACCCTCCTCGTTATAAAATAAAATTAAAAGTATTTATGTATATATCCTATTGTGAAAATTTAATGACGACCGGTCCAGTATTTAAGAGTATATTACGATTTTTAATTTTCCTAAAAGGGGGCGTGGTCCCACCCACTTTTCTCCTGGTACGTATTCCAAATTATGCCAATACCATATGTACCAAATATCATCGACGTAGGTCGAAAAATGCCCAAAATATGGCGATTTAAATTTTTGGGTTATATGGGCTGTGCCACTCCCCTTTGTCTAATCAAAACTTCATATAGCCTATAATTCATCCGAGAGTTCTAGTTAAATACTGTGAAAATTTTAGGAAAATCGGTTTGGCGTTCTATAAGGAACAAAGAAACAAACAAACAAACAAATAAACAAACACACATTCGGTTTTATATATCGCTCCTTTATTGCAACGTAGTCATATCTCAAAAAAACTTAAATGTGGCGAAATGCATTTAAAGTTTTCAAAACGTAAGCATTTATATGGACCGCTTGAGCATGTAAGGGGTTATTACTTGGGTTTAGATAGAGATTCTTAATGAAATTTTTTTTACAAATAAAGAAGGTATTCATAAACTCTTTTTCGTCAGCAACTGAAAAATTTCGTTTTTTGAGATATGACTATGTTGCAATAAAGGAGCGATATATAGATTTACGACTTTCAAACATAAATTTAAAATTTAAAAAAAAATCTGTGCATAAATCTTTGCTATTTATATGACAATCCATAAATCCAGAGGGGGTTGGGTGATACATTTCCTCTATGATTTTTTTAAAATTTTATAGAATCAAATTGCATACAAACCCGATCAAGCGAGAAAAAATATAAAAAAAAAATCGCTCTACAAATGAAAGAGTTATTGCACAATCATTCACCCTTATCGGGCATAAAAAAAAAAAAAAACTTGTGAAATTTTTTCCCTTTGCCTAAAATTGTGATCGCGCCAATTTTTGCTAAATTTCTTTGTTGTTGTATAAGTGCAATATTTTCTTAATTTTCGTTTGCCATTTTTCTTTTTGTTCTTTTGCTCATGAGAAATATTCCATTCTTATTCGCGATAATTGGGAATATTTTAAAGAACAACTTGACACCGAATTTTCTAAAATTAAAAACATGGAACCAAACTGTAAAAAGAAATTGTCATTTAATAACGAAAATCGTAAATTGAGGAGCTTTGCGTGCGATAATCAATATTTTTGGGTGGTGTGAGGAGAGGAGAGGAGAGGACAATTTGCCTCCGATTTTCCCCCCAAAAAAAAAAAAAATTATGGCAACGAACTCAAGTAAATTAACAAAAAAAAAAATTAAAAATTTGGCGAATAAATGGTGGAGTTTGGCGATAATCACTATGGGTAAGAATTAAAAAAAAAAAAAAAAAACTGTTCAGGAGACCTAATAGCAAGAAATAAATAATTTCGACCATTTATGGGACCAAACTGCAAAAAAAAACCGATAAAACAAACAAAAAATAAAAAATTATTAACAGGCATAAGTTCAGTTTTATTGAATTAAAGGAAAATTCAAATTAGTATGAGTTTTTCATTTTTGAAAAACATTAGCATATGCAGTCAGATTAGCAGAACGTATAAGTATACCGATGTCAAAGCCGCTGCCGCTACACCTCTCATCAGCGTTGGACTACCATTTTTGTATAGTGGCATATTCCCATACATCACCATTTTTTCATAAAATCCACTAATCTCTTCCAGAAATTTTTTTCATATGAAAATTTGAATTTGCATTTTTTTAAAGTCCCAAGATTATTACAGATATCCTACCTTTTCTGCATGGTAGTCGACCACCTGGACTACTATTTGTATGTAGTGGGATATTCCTATACATCACCATTTTTCCATAATATCCACTAATATTCATCCGAAATGAGTTGCATCAACTTTTACAGCAACTGTTAAGTGCTTAACAGTGCTCTCTTAACTGCAAAATTGGCTTGACTAAAATTTTTGGTTGAAATCTTAGCTAGTTAAATTTAAATTTATCTTCACACACATAAAACCATCTCATATTTTAAAGTTGGTGAAAAAAGTCGGATTCCCTATATTTTTATAACAAAAAATAAAAAAAAATCCAAAAATAAATACGCTAATTTACATTTTCGCTTTGTGATTTTTCTATTCTTAAGTGTGTAATATTTTTAACAACATCTTAAAAACTTTGTTGCCAACAATACAAATATACAAAAGAAATGAATAGCATACCCTCACTACCCCTCCCTAAATTTGTGAGTAATGAATGTGAACCTTCTAAGTGCAGAATAAGAAAAAAATAAAAAATAATCGAATATTGTATCAGACCCATATCAGAACTTTCAAGAAGGCCTCTTTCGCAATGTTTCCCACTTTGTACCCATGTAAACATGTGTAAATAACTACAGGTGTATGCATGGATATGTGTACGTTTATGTGTTTGAGTGTGTATGTGTCTGTGTGTATAAAAATGTATAACATTTCGATTTCAAGCATCTCTTCTTGATGGGTTTCTGGTTCATTTAATCACTTTTCGTTAGTTCTTCTACTCCATGTTGTTGTTTGTGTTGTTCTTGTTGTAGTTGTTATTTTTGGGACTTTATTTTGTTGATTTGTTTTTTTTTCCCCCTTTAAAATATTTTTGCTTTTGCTTTGCTTGTTAGTGTACTACACATTTTGCAATGGATTGATATCCTTCATTTATTTCTTCACTTCAACAATTATTTGATTCATTCAATCGTAGATATTTATTTATTATTTTTATCTGCAAAAGCTAAAGGATATAGAAAAAAGCTAAAAGCTAAGGTGAGAAAAAAGCATTAACTTTGAGAATTTTTATTACGAGTTCGTTAAAGACTTTTTTCAAATTTTATTTATTCTTTTATTTCTTTTCCAATTTTTTTGCAAACTACTCGACAAAAAATAATAAAGTCTTTAATTGGTGGAAATTTTTCTTTAGAAAATATAATTTTTAACACACATATTTGATGTTCTGGCTGAAAGATGTGGACGTGAGTGATGATGGTAAGCCTACGATTATGTACACGCAAAATGTTTGTTGTCACGCATTTGTAAGCAAAACATTTTTTCAAACTGAAAAAAAAAAACGAAACTGCAGATGACAGCAGCATCATTCATGGGTCCTATTTATTTAGTAGCAGGCTAAACCTATCAGAGGTTAAGAATATGCTGCAAAACATGAAGGATATGCTTAATTGCGACCTCTTAATTATCTCTAAGTGGGGTATAGCGAATAGGATAAATTTTAACACCCGTAGGATGCAATGTGCCCTGCTAATGCACAGGCAAATGACGGCATATGCTGTTTAATCTGTAATTATGGATGATGGTTAAGGTATTTGAGTAATCAGAAGCTCTTGATGTTCTTGGCATGAAAAATCCAGTGTGATGTTCGTTGAACTGATCACATTTTTCATATCGCATTCATCAATTTACTCGGCTTTTTTTTAACATGATGTAATACGACATATTTTACTCCCTCTGATCCTTAAAATTTATACCATCTAAATTCGACTGAAAATGGACAGTATTCTTCTCACATAATATTGTCCACTGTGCTCTTAGGGCAAACGTGTTTATAAAACTTTTAAGAATTTTAAAAAACTTATAAAAATTATTAGAGATCTTCTGATACACTGGCGTATAAGCGATTTACGTATGAGTAATACACGAATAAGAAATATACGTATGATTAACATGCTTATAAGTAATTTGCGTGTGAGAAATATACGTGTGAGTACTTTACGTATGACTAATTTGCATTTATAATGTTTCTTTTGCATTTTTAAATCATTTGTAAAGGTCATATACTAGAGTTGTCAACCGATTAAGAATAATTCGATTAATCGATCAAACAAAACGAAACTCTTGTTCGAATAATTTAAAAATGCCGATTTTCGAATAACAAATAAATCGATTAATTAATGTCAATTAATCGAACAACTTTTTTAAGTTTAAAATGCATACGTCAAAAATGTTTAAATTTGTTTGTATGATATGAAACAAAGCGAGTACTTTATATCAACCAAATACATATTATTTTGGACGTTTGCAGTTGTTGTCGAATTGCGCATACCTACATAGTAGTCGTGCTATGTTTTGAATGAAACGTTAAAAAATTTTCAAGAATGGGATTTTTTCACTCAAGAACAAAAATGAAAAAAATAAACAAAGTCACATGTAAAAAGTGTTCTTTTGCAACAGATTTACGAAAACATATTAAAATAAGAATAAATGAGGGACGTATAAAATTTTTAAATACGTTAATAATATTTTTTAAATTCTGGAAATTTTCCGAGCAATGAAAGTTTTTTTAAAATATTCTTAAAAAAGTGAAACTAAAGAATAAATTATACTCCAGATTATTTTATGTTGAAAGTAACCACAATAATTCAGATGAAAGTAATGATAAAGAAGATGTTAATAGTAATGAAATTAACAATCTTTTATGCGAATTAAATAATTATATTAAAAGTATTAAAAATTCAAAATTCAAAATATAAAAAGACTTCAGCGATATATTAGACGATATGGTATATTTGAAAAAATGTAAAAAAAGAAGAGAAAAATTAGATAAACTATTTTATGCTCTTCTCACAATATCACCTACACAGAGAAAAAAATTAACCTTATATAAGGTTAACTTAACCATAAATAAACATGATTTGGAGTCTACGTTATATAAGGTTAATTTGAACATTTTCTTGTTGACTGGTATTTAACAATAATAATAGTTAACTTAACTATTTCGTGGTTGAATTTTTTAACCATGAAAATGGTAGATATTAATATGATTACTGTTGTTTTAACAATACATTGTTAACTTTTTTAACCATGAAAACTGTTATTTTTAAAATAATTGTTAATATTATTATTAATATTAATAACTATGAAGATTGTTATTTAAACCTTTTTTTTTGTTAAGTTAACCATTTATTGTTTACCTCTTTTAACCAGAAACATAGTTGATATAAAAATTTACCTACTAATATTTGAATAAAACAAGAAAAATTGAATTTTTTACAAGTTTATTTTTTATTATATTTACAAGTATATGTACATATGTATATACAGTGCGCTGGGGATAACGTCAATTAATTAAAACCGTTGATGAAATGGGGTGTTCACGCTATCCCGAGTCATGTGTCATTATGTGTCATTCACATAAATATCCAAGCCAACTTCTTCGAGGTATTTAATTTCCTTAACAAGGTATTGTATTGGCCCAACTTACCAAAAGTTTAAGCACGAACAGCCACCGAAAAACGAACACCTGTGATAAAAGAACAAAAAGATTAGAAAATATTCGTATATATCGCACCCGAAATACAAAAGAGTCACAATTCAAAATTTTCCAAAATGTATTTTTTTCCATAAATTATTTACAGTAAACATCTCTAACTATAAAAATTTCAGACTCATCACTATCTTCTTTAACTGAATAAATACCGTTATGTATATTTTTATGTTATGGTGTTATTTTGAGTTGTGCCGCTATAACTGTAAAAAATGATAAAGTTTGTGGTTTATTTCCAAAAACACAATATAAAACTAAAACAATTATAGCAAAACATTCTTCAAAATAACTTTTTCATAATGGAACTGATTTTTTTTAATATTGCAACTATTTGTACATACTTACATAAACAGTTTTTTTGCTTCTCCTGAATATTTGGGAAATTTGAGTTGTGACTCTTTTGTATTTAGGGTGCGATATGTAGGTAACACTTCTAACAAAATATGCATGTACTCTTTACACTTTCAACTTAGCATCAACAACACCAACGTACATACGTACGGCGTAGCAGCCACAAGTGCACAAGCAACGATAAGAAGACCACATACACACACGTACATATACATTAGTTTTTTTTCTCCTTATTTCTGGTTGTCATGTACCGTTAATGCGACAGCGTGTACATATTTCTTCACTTTTTAACGCAGAATCTTACACTTTTCTGAAATCGCCTTGCTGTACTAATATTATAACATATTAAAATTTCTAACTTACCAACAAACAGATTCCGACACCAACACTACTCACTTTCACTATTCAACACCAACTGAAGCTTCTTCACAGCTCGACATGCAGACAAACTACCATTTGGTGTTGGATTTTTGAGAGAGCGCATTCGCATTCGTTTCAACTTCGTGTAACACAAAGCAGTTCATAAACTTCGATCACAAAAAAAACCGACTGAACTTTGAATTTTTGCATATCTCGCACATTTTTCTGCCTCTCTCTCGAAAAAGCCAACCTTTTTTAATGTTAACTCAACTATTTTTCATGTACATTTGACATTATATAACGTTATTTTGGCTTCGTAATCAAACATTTACCATGAAAAAATTAACCAGACACATAGTTAAAAAAATCATTGTATTTTCTTCTCAGTGTACCTCGACAATTAGCGAAAGATTTATTTCAAAAACCAAAACCAAAAATCGTTTGAAAGCTAAAAAATTTAGATTTAGATTTAGAAGATTATTTCTTAAGAACAACCCAAATTGTCTGATTTCACAAAAAAAAAAAAAAAAAAACATTTGATATTTTTTGACTGAATGAAGCATGTTTATTTGAATTAATAGTTTTATGTATTTTTTTTTTTGTTAATAAAAATATTAACTATTTTATTTTTAAGTTTTTTGTATGAAAAGTTTATTTTTTGCCAATAAATTTTTTAAATCATTTTTTATTCGTTGTTCTCATCGATTAATCGAATAATTTTTCAACTTTAATCGTTTGATCGAACGAACAAAATCAATTATTTGAATTATTCGAACAAAGTTGAAAGGCGAACAATTGACAACTCTATCATACACACACTATAAATTTTTCTTTTTTGAAAATCACATCAACTGTTCCTGAGGATTTTTTTTTTGTATGTCGAATATTGACGTTGCTAAATGGGAAATCTAATCGATTGAACTTTTTGATATACTTGACATCAAACATACGTACGTACAAAATTTTTAAGTCTCAACATTCTACTAACATACATAATTCATCTGTAGACAAATACTCAAGTTTAAATAAATAAGAAAGAGAGTGAGAGAGAGAGAAGCAGAGAGCATCTAAATTAAATTTTATCTTCCATTCGCTGTTTACTTTTTTATTCGTGTCAACTAAATGTACTAAATAGCCGACCAACTTCAACGTGCTTAATAATAAGTTAAGCGATCTCTCTGCCTTCTTTTTGTACAGCCTCGGAACCGCTTCAAAACTGCGCATCTCGAAAGCATGAAATTTTGTTACTGCTTCCAGAAACATAATAATTTTTTCCTGGGATAGTACATACAAATATGCATTCATGAATATGTGATGTCCTGTGAGAAAATGCAATTGGAGCAAAACCATATATTTCTCCACTCGGTGAAATATGTCCTGTATAAAATCCACTTTAAGTGAATTAATTGATTGTTGTTTTTCTATAAAATTATCGATGATTATTTCTTTTTTCTACTCTTTTAGTCATAAATTAAAAACTTTTCGCATTTGAAAGTATCACATGTAATTGGCTTCTTTAAGAGCTGTTTGTTTATATTATTCGTATAATTATACAATTAAGCTAAATGTATGTATGTACATTTACATTTATACACTGATACGCATTATTATTATTAATAATTTTATTAGAAAACTTTTTTTTTTTGTTGTTTGTTTTTATTATTAAATGTGTGAAATAAACAAGCTGTCAGTTTGACAAGAGCCATTAAGTATTTCTATGCAATCAGCAGTTTTAGATGTAAATAATTTACTACAATTTAATGGAAAAAAAAAAAAACATTTGTTTGTTTGTCTGTTTGCTTGTTTCAGTTTAAGCTGATCTACATACCGTTAGCTTAGCACATAAAGGCCCTAACTCATTATATATTTTCAAATCACTTATTTATCACAATTTCGATAAGTAACCCCAGATATAAACAAAAAAACTCGATTTAAAAAAAAATTATTTAGGGTCTTTCTATATAAGATAACGATACATACATACATACATACAGCCTTACTTACTAACAAATATAGATGACTGTACTCACTTCTTCAATGGTAATTGCAACTCATAATCTTAATATATAAAACCGAATGTGTGTTTGTGTATTTGTTTGTTTTTTTTTTTTGGTGGTTGTTTGTTCCTTATAGGAGGCCAAACCCTTGGACCAATCTTCCTGAAATTTTCACAGTATTTAACTGGAACTCTCGGATGAATTATAGGCTACTTTTTTTTTCAACCACACCCACTTTTACGCCCACTTTTTTAAATTATGTTACTCCTACCACGTAGTTTTTAACAGATTTTATAATGTAAAGTGAGCATAACTTCGCCATTTGTGGACCAATTTTCAAAATTCTTTCAGCATATGGAAAAGGTGCATTAAATTTTTTTGTTTTTGAAAATTGTGCGTAGGGACAGGGTGTCGCAAATGGCCCGCCACAATAATTGTTTATCAAATAACTTCGCCATTTTTTTAGCCAATTTTCAAAATTGTTTTTGCATATGGAAAAGGTCCAGAATATTTTTTTGTGTTTAGAAATTGTTTGTTGGGTCGAATGGGGGGGGGGGGGAGGGGCGGTAGGGCGTTGCAAATTGCCCGCCACAATAATTATTATCAAATAACTTCGCCATATTTTGGGCATTTTTTGACCTACGTCGATGATATTTGGTACATATGGTATTGGCATAATTTGGAATACGTACCAGGAGAAAAATGGGTGGAACCACGCCCCTTTTTAGGAAAATTAAAAATCGTAATATAGTCTTAACTACTGGACCGATCGTCATTAAATTTTCACAATAGGATATATAAATACTTTTAATTTTATTTTATAACGAGGGAGCAGCGAAGCACACCAGGATAGGCTAGTGTGTCTATATAATTAATAATAATAATAAATACGTATTTTGACAAAACTTATGCCAATTTAAAAATATTTCGTTACAAAATTGAACGATTTTTATACATGTCCGCCGGGAAGTTATACTACTTTGTTTGTTTATAATTTTTGATTAAATGAAAGATAAATGTTCGCCCTCTGTTAGCCTCACAAATGCGAGCCCTTTTGAGCACATTTTTCTTTACATTCTCACACATTTCACGCGGAATTTAATTAATTTCATCACGAATATTTTGTTTGAGTTGCTCAAGCGTTTCTGCTTTGTTTGCATAAACCTTACTTTTCAGATATCGCCACAAAAAGAAGTCCGGGGCAGTCAAATCAGGCGACCGTGGAGGCCAATCAACATCTTTCTCATCGTCACAGTAATCGATAATTGATTTTGATAAAATGTTTTAACGATTAAAACACGTTGGTTTATCGAATATTTTTCCACAATAAATTGACCACGTGTCTACTTCAAGACAAAGTAGTATACCTTCCCGGTGGACACCCTGTATTTAGCTTAAATCGGTTCAGTATTTTAGGAGTTGCAAGTGTTTCAAGTTGCCAGTAATACATGCACATAAATACGCACATGCACATAAATACGCACATGCACATGCACATGTATTTGCGTATTGCAGTTACAAAAAAAAAAAAAAAAAAAAATTAAAAAAATTAAAAGAAAACTGTACGCACTCAGTTCATTGTTTATGTTTTTTCTATTGTTTTTGTATAACAATCGCGACTAACTGAGCAGAAAGTTGATTAAATTAATTGAGCTCACTTGTAGGGAATTTCGTATGGGTATTTGTATGTGTTTTATTGTTGTTTTTTTTTTTTAATTTTAATACACTTCCAAACATACATACGTACACGTGTATATTTAAGACAAAGACTTTAATTAGTTAATTGTAGTTGCATTATACACAGCTACATACACACACACACACACATATACATATGTATGTACATGCGAGTATATTGTTTGGCGTTTTTTTAAAGGGTTTTTATGAAATTTCAATTATATTTATAAAATTACACAGTTCAACAGGAAAAAAATTACGGCGTTTCAACGATTGATTATTTTAGATCAAATCGAAAATTTATTTTGGAGACGGTTTCCCAGCTCTGGCCTGTTCTCATAGCATATCGGTATATAAAACTATGTTTTCTTTACATCAGAGATGTAGGGTGTATTCAGCAAATTTGTGGGAAATTTTATGGCCAGCATTTTTGTAGAACATATTAACCCTCTAACGCCGTCGCATAATAGCATTTTAAGGCTTTATTTTTTGTAGAACATATTAACCCTCTAACTCCGTCGCATAATAGCATTTTAAGGCTTTATTTTAACAAATCGTAAAAAAAAAAATTTTCTATATGTATCAGAACACACCAAAACTTAACACAAACACAAAAAAAAAAAAAAACAATCAAATTCAAAATTGCCCATTAAGGGTTAATTTAGTTATTATTATATTTTTCAGTTTGATTAGTTTTTGGTACTTGTGTTAAGTTTTGGGATTTGTGAAGACATATATAGTAAAATTTTATGGCCAACATTTTTATGGAACATATTATTCCCGTTCCTTCTTTTTCTCGAAGTGTTTTTACGGATATGCGGGGAGTTAGAGGGTTAATATGTTCTACAAAAATGTTGGCCATAAAATTTTCCACAAATTTGCTGATCACACCCTACATCTCCGATGTAAAGAAAACATAGTTTTATATACCAATATGCTATAAGAACAGGCCAGAGCTGGGAAACTTTAACTGCCTGCATCTAAAATAAAATTCCGATGTGATCTTTTAAAAATGCCGACACATGTACTTTTTTTTTTCTTTTGGTCTCCTCTACCAGTATCAATACTTGAAACCCCCCATAATTTTGGAAGAAGTTTGTAATTGTTGTACACTGTTATTTATATCTAGAATACGGATGATTGTGTCGTCCATTAGCGACACTTTTTTATATTTCAAAGACACTTATTTTTTAAGATGGTAAGCAAAATTTATACACGCATTCGAATTCATGTCCAATAATATTGTACAGAAAATTTCTTGTTTATATTTCTAACCGACTTGAAAAAAAAGAATAACCTCAATTCCAGTGTATTTTTCTTTTTAAACCCTTCACCAAAAATGGTAAGGTTTGCCATTATTTTACTAATTAAATGTTTTTTTTTTGTTTTCAAAAGGATTTGATTGCAGTTGGCTTCCATAAAATAAATTTGAAAAACCGACGGGCAAGTTGTGCCCCTTTCAAAATATATATTTTATCGAATAACTCCTTCATTTATGGTCTGATTTTTTTAAATTCTTAAGTTTTTCTTTAAAAAGGTTTACATGCAATTTGACAAAATATTTTTTTTTAATCTTGAACAAGTTGTTATATGTTGTTGTTGTTGTTTTGTTAAATTATTCTTATTGTTTCTTAAATTACTTATGTGGAAAATTGCATAGAAATATTTAATGGCTCTTGTCAAACTGACAGCTTGTTTACTTCAGACATTTAATAACAAAAACAAACAACAAAAAAAAAAAGTTTTCTAATAAAATTATTAATAATAATAAATATAAATGTAAATGTAGATACATACATTTAGCTTAATTGTATAATTATACGAATAATATAAACAAACAGCTCTTAAAGAAGCCAATTTTACATGTGATACTTTCAAATGCGAAAAGTTTTTAATTTATGACTAAAAGAGTAGAAAAAAAAATAATCATGGATAATTTTATAGAAAAACAACAATCAAATCACTTAAAGTGGATTTTGGAGGACAAGTGTGTTATTTTTATTGAAAAAAGGAGGGATATAAGGACTTTTTTTTTGTAAAGTTGCAGTTTAATATAACTCAAGTTGTTTTTACAAAAAAAAAAAAAAAAAAAAACAAAATTTACTAATTTAACTTAATTTTAGTTTAAATAGAGTGATTGCCGCAATATCATTTTTACAGAAATTCTGCAACATTTTTCCTGTATGTTGGGAAATACAAATTTCATCTTACAGGAAGGCTGGCTTCCAAAACGTCAATTGCTTTGTGTTTGAACAAAGCGACACATTTCACAACGCCGCAGTAAAATAATTATACAATGTATACAATTTAAATTTGAAGACACATTTCTAGTTAGATATGCTGACGACATCGCGGCAGTTACCCAAGGAAGAACCACAGAGGTTGCAAAACGCAAACTGCGACAAGTCATGATAAGAACAAAGACTTGCCTCGATTCACATGGCTTGCTACTCGCTACGTACAAAACAGATCTTCTGTTACTTACCAGACGACAAATGCCTATTGAAATAGACATCCCGATAGACGACATAGTGCTACGCACCAAAAAATCATTGAACTACCTGGGGGTAAGACTAGACCCAAAGCTGACATATTGGAACCTAATCCAACACTCAACAACAAAAGCGGCAAAAATCACGGCTCAACTCAGCCGACTTATGGCAAACATGGGAGGACCCAGCCCAAGTAAGCGAAAGCTATTCATGGAAGCCTGCAATAGCATCCTCTTATATGGTAGCGTAATATGGGCGCAGACACTAAATGCCAAACGCAGAGCATAAACATTACAGTCAGTGCAGCCGTACTGTATCAGCACCCGCCGTTCTCGTAATAACTGGAATGCGGTCGATAGACTTACAGGCCACAGAGCGCAGGAGAATATACTACGCAAAACAAACTGACCGGAAACTGTACAGAAGTGGCAAACGCGATGGAGAAACAAAAAATACGGAAGGTGGACTCATAAAATGATTCCAATTTTAGATGAATGGATAAACAGAAAAAATGGAGAAGTAAATTTCTACCTAACGCAGATGTTAGTTAACCGGACAGATTGTGAATGAGTATACGTCAGCACCTGCCTTTACGGCTTATCTGACGGTGTACTTAAACACTTAGTGTAGATTAAGCGTTCACCATCGCCCCTGAGCCACCCCACTCAAGAAACCCGAAGGCATCCCCGAGGGGATGACAACAGGTAGCAACTTCTCAGACATGACCAAGGCCCGTCATGTCCAAACACCTTGCTAAAGTGAGCGAGCTACCTAAACTCTGGAATCCTGTTGGTTCACAACAGCACATAGAGGCTTCGCATCGGTAGACACGAAGTCCGCTAAGCGAGCATCAGTCTTTAACCGACACCTCTCCCAGCTTTTGGTAACAACCACAACCACTACGTGAACTCTCGAAAGAGACCTCAACCAACAACCGGCCCATGGGATCCTGTAACCGGTATAGTAGAGGAGGACTCTACTTCCCGGTTTAAACATTCCCCCATGTGGGCTGCCGGCCCCGTAGTGCCAGTTCAAACTACTGGTAAAGTTTCGAAAGGAAATCCCAAAAGGGATTAACTTTCTATTAGTTTTGGTCATGGGCTAGACCTTAGGTACCCTTACACCTTCTATGTAGACTTACGTGGCAAGCCACTACGTTCATTATAAAATATATGCACATTCCGTTGCTCTGTTAATTCAGAGATTGGTCCGAGCATATAAGTTTTATGGGTAACTGACAAAACGTTATGTCTACAAAAATCAGTTACCCTATACCCCGGGGAGTATTGCATCTTGTTGTTGAGAATCAACAAGATGAACTATCTACCCCCCGGGGGGAAGTTAACCGGACAGGGCTACATCGGGAAGTACCTCCACAGTATGAGAAAATGCAACATTCCCTTTTGCATTTATGAGGAAGAAATGGTAGCAGACGACGCTGAGCACACCTTTTTCAAGTGCCGCCGTTGGTCTGAACACCGGACTCAGTTAGAAGCGCAAATTGGCCAAGCGACAGCTACTATAGGTTACAAAATGGTCAGTAGTCGTGAAAACTGGACTGCGGTAGCAACATATATGGAGCACGTACTTCGCATAAAAAGGCATGACCTAGATGCAGTGGCACTGATCTAGTGTTTAAAGTGGGTACCTGGACGCAGGCATAACACAGGAGAGGCATACTAGCCAAAACAGGGATCCACCTCGAAGTAATGCGAAAGCGGTGCCGGGGTGATCAACAAGGTGGGTTTTTAGCCGGTAACCATATTGGAGCCCGGCACATCTTGCACCAAAAAAAAAAAAAAAAAAAAAATGCGCCGCCACCAAGAAAGCAAACAAGGCATCGGGTTTTTTACAGTTGATGCATTGTTTCGGCACTTTGCAAAAGTATGTGATTTAAATACAGTAGTAATACTGTATACAAACTTTGTATACGAACGTTTTGGAATTTTTTTTTTAAATTATAAAAAATATTTACTAAAAAATAGAGTTGAGTGTTTATCCAAAAATTAGTAAAAATTTGGACATGTGGTTCCATCTGCCTTGGCTAGAAATAAAGTTTTTATATAATTGTAAAGAGGTTTATTGCCTCGCTATGTGGTTTTGGATCCTGCTAAGCACGTGTCATGTTGCTGTTTTCTTCTACAGATGGTGATTCCTGAGCCATCCATATGGTACAACGTTTTTTTTTTTGTTTCGTGTTGGACCAGCTCTTAAGGGATGACCACTACTTATGCCTCCTCTGTATTGTGCCAGAACTTAGGAAATATAAATAAAGTAGAGATATATAGATGTTGAAAATGTAAAAGGCTGAACTCTTACAACTCTGTTATTGCGCGTTATGTTAATTTTTAGACCAAAAATTTTTAGAAAAAGTGACTGATCACCAGCGTAAGAAATTTACAGCGTTTACTTAACATCAGAGGCACTGGAACACTTTTCTAAAATAACAAAAAAAAAAAAAAATCGTGCAATAGCAGAGTTGTAAAATAATTAAATCTCCTTCTACATTTCAATAACTCTACACCATACCTTTCTTCCTAGTTCTGGCACAATGCATGGCATAAGTAGGGCTCATCATTAGAGTGCTGGTTCTATAAAAAAAAAAGTAGTGAGCAGGCATTTTATTAAATATTTCATTGCGCCGATGGTTTTGCTAGCCAACGAAGGGAGGCGCAGTGGTGTACATTAGCTTGAAACAGTATCAATCGGTTTTGGAACAGTATTTCTAGTGACCACTGATATGTCTATGCATCGCTTAAAACAGTCCAACCAACAGAATTACAAAGCGCCACACTAATTTACTCTTGCATTAGAGAAAATCATGGTGTTCATGACTTGCCCTGACCGGAGATCAAACCCAGGCCCCAAGTCCTTGTTTTCCTAGTAGTCAACGTGCTGTAACCATTCTCGCATTTTCTGATGTCAGAAGAGCGCTGAAACGTGCCGGGCTGCTTCTTTACATGTATAATGTGTTGTCTGGAATGAGTGGGCTTGAAACATAAAGAATAAAACTCGGAGTCTATTGGGATTCGAACCGAGGTAGTCGTTTTAGTAGATAGAAAATTAGAAATATTTTTTAGAAACTATTTTTCGAAAGAAATATTTTACACAAATTTGGTACATGTTTTTTAAGGGTACTTTTAATTGAACTTTTTTTTTTCGTTTGCTGTTTCGAAAATTTTTTTTTGTGTCAGTTTTTATGTTTTTTTTTTCTTTAAAATTTAACGATTTGTTCCACCTTATCATTTTTCCGTTTTTTGCAACTTTTATGCGTTGTATCCTTTAACGTTAGACGTTTTTTTTTTTTGGGCTCATCTTTCCCGTATCGGAAACGATTCTTGTTTCATTTTTAGCGATTTATTTTCGTTTTACCGATTTTTTTTTTTTTTTTTGGAGTTTGACGACATTTTTCTATTTTATTTGAGGAGAGAATTTAATGATTTTCTAACACAATTTATTATCTTGTTTCTGATAATCCTTTCCACTTAATATTGTTAGCAATTCACCAATTTATCAATTGAAAGAATTTTGGCAACAACCGGTATCGTAATTTAATTGATCGCTGATAATAAAATTAAGCAATTAAAATGGTAGTAAATTGTAAATGACAAGTGCAAAATTAATGCGATAGTGTTTTGCCTATAATGTGATAATAATTTTTATTATAAAAGGCATTAACAAAACTAGACCGAAATTAGTTTGTTTAAATATTTCAATGATAGCAGATCCTGAAACATGTGAAATGTGAAAAATTCTTTAACCTTTGCCAAAGCTGCAAAGAAGGATCATATAAAAATAAATTTTTTGTACGTAAAATACGCAATAAATAGAAAATGATTAAAAGAATTAATTTGTTTTTTTTTTTGTGTAAAGTTTCCGCCGATTTGTCTTTGTAGCTTTTTTGACTGAATTTATTTTACTTTTACTTTTATCGAATGCTGATTTAACAACCGGACTAAAAAAAGCAATGTAAAAATATTTTCGGAAGACAACAACAGCACCAAGGACAACAAAATGTAATCAAGATTGGTAGTATTATATTTTTTTAACGAAACTTTGGTGACAAAATTCAGGAAAATTAATGCCTTTAGATTAAGGTGCCGTTCAAAATCAATTCCCTTCTATCGCATCCTTAAATCAATGCCTACACAGAGAAAATAGTGCCTAATAAATACCTAATAGAATAGAACAAAATTAATAAGAGATCTCTACGGATTTTTTTCAAGAAGGAAGTCTTTTTATTATTTTAATAAGGAAAACCTTTTTGATTAAATCAAGAAGGAAACTTAGGGTTTTTATTAGGTATTCTTATTGATTTTTCCAAAAGGTTTTCTTCTTGATTTTATTAGGCCATCTTATTAATTTTGTTCTATTTTATTAGGTATTTATTAGGCACTGTTTTCTCTGTGTGATGTTAGGAAGTACAATTTTGATGTTGTCAGAAAGTCATGGTACGTCCGAAATGCTTATTTACAACATAAAGTTGTATTATCTGGATGAGGGGTACTGAAAACATTTTTATAAAATTTACGCCTGCTGTGACTCGAACCAAGAAGCTTCGGTTTCGTAAATAGGTACTTTAATCACCTCACTACTACACCTTGTTACATGTTAGCAGCCAGTTTAAGAAGATGATTTACACATGATCATACAGGAACCTAATGAAATCAATAAGGAATACCTTTTTTATACAATTCATATGAAAACCTAATAAAATCAAAAAGGTTTTCTCTATGGATTGTTTTTTGGTGCCAAAAATAACGGAAATTTGGTAAAAAAAAATTTGGAATAACAAGTTTCCTTCTTGATTTTATGTATTTTCCTTCTTGATAAAATTAAAAAGATTTATCACATAAAAATAATGAGGAATCTCTTCGGAAAAATATTCGCATCTTTCTGCTGAGATACCCCTTAGCCTAAAAATGTTTCATAGAGAAAATCTTCTTGATTCTATTAGGGAGTTTTGGCTTTGTGTAATCGGGATTATTTTTATCCTGGAACATCATTGAGTTAATATTTTTACACCCTTCACCAAAAAAAAAAAAAATGGCAAGCATATTTCTAAGTGTGTCATTCCGTGCGAAATTTCCACAATATTGTGGATCCTTATAGATAGGAAAGTTAAATGTGACATGTCCGTCTGTCTGTCTGTCCGTCTGTCCGTCTGTCTGTCCGCCTGTTTGTACATGAAATCGGTTTTCCGAAGTTAGCAGACGTGTTGGTGACTTGGGTCTTGGACTAATGTGTCAGAATTTACCCTAAAACAATTCGTATTGAAAATCAGCAAAAATAAAATATTGGTTCTGATATTTAATTTGATAAAATAATGGCGGCACCCATTATTGAATATTGAATTATCGGGATAAAAATTCAACACACTGCTGCAGTGCTACTACAGGCTGGTTAATCTGTTTTCTATATTAAATTAATAATATCATCTTTTATTTCATTGAAACCTCCGTTTTGTTCCCGAATAGAAATGGCCAGGAATGGAAAACGGAAAATTTTAACTAACTAAATTGAATTTTTTACTACAATATTATAATTTCATATTTATTTTTGTCCATCATTGTTGTTTAATTTCTTATTTATTTTTTGGTATTGAAAGTGGCATAAGTAACCTTGTTTTTAAGTCGAGATATTTAAGGATTTGCGTTTTAACACGTTATAAAATATGGATGCTAACTTTCGAGAAGATTTTCTTAAATTTGTTATCGCATGATACTGATATTTTTCTCAGTATTTCTCCATATTTTTAAACGTTTGTTAATGTAAACCCTTAAATATCTCGACTTAAAAACATAGCGACTTATGCCACTGTCAAAATAAACGGCTCAAACGTTTAATACCTTTTGGAATTAATTCACAAGTACATATTAGGGATATTCGGATTAAAAGTTGTAATCATCCGTCGTACTCATAGTAATTCTTACGTATTTAAATTTACTACGAGTTTATTTTTGTGTATTAATTGCATACAACAACGACAAATCCTTCCCCGGTTATCTTAACAAAAAAAAAAAAAAAAAAAAAAATTAGCCTACTGCAGATTTGAACCCAGTACACCAAGCTTTATTTTTTCCAGTTTCCAAACTGATGCTATTAAAAATATTACTTTGCAGTCTCTCTACGCACTTAAAATCAGCTGTAAGACAAAGAAAATGTGATCCAATACAAAATGTAATTGTATGTTTCAATGGCAAATCTACTGAAATTGAACAAGATATTTCACAAGCAATATCTGATCAGGTACGATTCTATAAGAAAACAACTTAATATGCGTAAATATATCATAATATATCGTAAATATATATATTTTTTTGTTTGCTCGCAGTTTAGAAGAACACATTCAAAGATAGCAGAATTGCGTCTTTATAATTACACATTTCCCGATAGTAAAATCAATTATGGTTTCTTGGGAAATTTTAGTAACCAAATAACTTCATTACATATCGCTTCATCTCATATCACTGACATTGAAGCTGGTGCTTTTGCCAAAGGAATTTTTGACAAAATTTCCTTAGAAAATCTTTACCTTAAAGAGCTTCAAACGGATTTCTTTAGGGGAATAACAAATACATTTGATTCGTTATCTATTAAACAAAAGAATATGCCACTGCAATCGGTTCAAACTAGGGATGCCAATCGGGACTGATTTTTCCAAATCCCGGGATTCGGGATTTTAAAAATTGGGATCCCGGGATCCCGGGATTTTTCGGGATCCCGGGGTTTTTCGGGATCCCGGGATTTTTCGGGATTTCGGGATTTTTCGGGATTTCGGGATTAAATAAATATATTTTCCATCTTCATAATTAAACTGCTTTTATATATTTCCAATGTATCAAAATGTTTATTATCTATTATGTTTTATGGAAATAGATACAAATACAAAAATTAAGTAAATAAAAACATAAAAGTAAATTCATTTAATAAACAAAAATAAAAAATTAATAAAAAAATTCATATAAATTAACAAAAACGAAAAAGTAAATTCATATAAAGTAATTATAAGACACAAAAAAAAACATTAACAAAAAAATTATTTCAATTTATAAATGTATTAATTGCACTTCTTGAATTTCAAGTGAAAATAATCAATTTCAAATCGTATTTTATTTGAAATTAAGAAAGTTCAAAATTTCAGTAGATATTTTCTTTAAAACTTAGAAGTTCCATTCGGAAATTCTAATTAAAATTATAAATTTCAATTCATATTTTCTAAATTAAAGTTTTAAGTGGAGTAATAATCATATCTGACTAGACATATTGTACATTATACAATATAAAATAAAATTAGCAATGAGAATGCAAATTCTTGCTTATTTTGAAAAATAATATTCACTGTTTTAAAAAACTTCTTAGAAATATTAAGGCATTTAAAGTTTCGTCTGACAACCTTGATCTGATTTTGTTAGCGACATAAGCAGCCGATGAAAAACATCTTTCGCAATCAACGCTTGTTGGTAGAATTGTTAGTAAATAACTGTACGCAGCTTGCAGATAGGTACCTCTAACACCTTCTGACATAAACAAGTCGAATTCTTTTGTAATGTTAGAATTTACATCGTTGTATGCGTTGTTCATTGTTTTTACTGGACTTCTACACTTTTCTATGGCATCGTTTAACTTTTTCGCTATAGAAAAATTATCATCCATTTCTATTTCCTCAACTCATCAATCTCACCTGATGAGGTAGCCGACTCGTTAGAAACAGTTTTGGCTTTAAAACGAGATATTAAATTTTTTAATTCGATTTTAATTAGAGATATGTCAAATTGATCACCTAAATCATTTTTTAAATTTGGATTTTTTAAAAAGTTAAGCAGCGCAGAGTAAATAGTCCTACGCTCCTTAATTCTGTTAAGAAGAGCCCTTATTATTTCGTCGCTTAAGTTGCAATTTATTGTTGAAATCTCTTTTAGCATAAAGGACAAAGCAGCATCCGCTTTGCATAGATTCATGTCCATACGACAGAGTGCTTCCACTGTAACTTTGATAGGATTTAAAACGTTAGTTATCTGCTTAAGTAAACAAAACTCATCGTCAGAAATGGAATAGGTTTTTAAATCTATTAAAGCTTTTTTAATTGGGCCTTCCAATTCTAAAAACCTCTGGCACATATCAAACAGTGTGTTCCATCTAGTCTTGCAATCTAAGATAAGTTTTAGTTCTTTACCCTTATCGTGTACGACATATTTTTGCAAAGTATCATTTTTTGTTGGGGACTTTCTGAACATTTTTGAAATTTTCCTGACCTTTTCAATAAGAGGTTTTATATGGAATCGATCAGTAACATCATTCTTGGTATTACTTGTGTATATCTCAAAAGATTCAAATTCTTCATCTTCATCATCGTCGTCTGACGAGGACGAGTCATACTCAACGACTGGAACAGCAGGAGCTGGCTTGTAAAAAACATCAAGTACTGCAAGATGTACACCATGTGCAAAACACAATTGCTGCTTCGGATCAATTATTCTCCCTATTTTTTTCATTGTTGCTGCTCCATCTGTAGTAAACCCTACAATATCGTTATTAAGTGACAGCCCGTATTCCTTCAAACGTTGTTCTAAGTATTCAATACACACGACGGCAGTGGCAGATTTGTTTAATCTAACCAATCCAAGATTAAAGAATTTTTCATTTGAATGCACAATTACGTTAATATAACGTTTGTTTGAAGTAGACGTCCATTCGTCAAATGTAAGGCTTAACTTACAACCTTCTAATTTAATCTTATCCAATTCCTGTTTTACGTTGTCCTTGCATTTGTAAAAGAATTCCATAAACTTACTTTTAATAGTTTCTCTAGATTTTGGAACTTCAAACCCGCGTGCTTGTAATGACTTTCGAAGTTCAGTAGAAGTGATAAATAATGAAAATGGTATACCATCCAGAGCAGTCATGCGTGCTATTACCGCACCAAGGGACTCATTCTGTTGTAAAAAACCAAAATTGGTGATTTTCAAAATTTTTCGCTGCGGCTCTTCTTGATCACTTTTTTGTACCTTTACACCATGTGTCTATTTAAATAAACAAAAGTTATTAACAATAATAAAAGTTGATCATTATACATACAAGTAGATGTGTTATTAGTCCTTTTGTAGAACCACCATTAGTCTTCAGTTTTTTTTTACACATTTTGCATCTTGCTTGTGGAGCACCAGTTGCATCCACCAAAAAGTGGAACCATACAGAGGTTTTTTCTCCACTTTTTGTTTTATGCGGAACAAAATTCATTTGTACTGAAAAATTTGTATATGTATATCTTTTATTTTTGTTTTATGATTGTTATTTTACAACTTTATGTTTTTTTCACTTTAATTTTGTACGTTGTTGAACGCTTTGTAAATAAGAGTAACAAATAGAAACATTTGTTTATGGAACAGGGTGTATCAACTACTTGTAAAGTTATAATAGTATGCTTCATATACATTTTTTTAAAAAATATTTAATGATAAAAATTTTCGGGAAATCCCGGGATTTCGGGATTCGGGATTTCCCGTTTGGCATCCCTAGTTCAAACGGATTTTCTTTATTATGTCCAGTATCAAATAAAAATATTGATCCTAGAGGCTGCTCTAAAAAGTATCCACAATTTAACGGCCGATAGTAAAGTGACAAGCTTAAATTCGATTTACTTAAACTACAATAATTTCGGCAGTGATATGTCATTGTCAGATTTCACTAAACTTCCTATGATTGAATACTTGCATATGAAACATTCTAATTTGGAATATTTACCTGCAAAGTTGTTCGCTCCAGTCTTATCGACTTTGCGCAGGTTGAATTTGTCTTATAATAAATTAAAAACTATTAATCGCGACATATTTGGACAGAATGCAATGCCACGTTTTTTGTATATTGAAGCAACCGGTAATGAATGGTCATGTTCGTGTGAACTGCAGCGTGAAATGTTGAAGATTTTCGTTTACAACCGACCCTATTATTTTTGTTCTGCTCCAGCTCCTTATAATGGTTTATCAATATTCCATTATGAAGTATGTAACTTAGAGAGTTCAGAAACTACTACCACCGATAATCGACATATTAGTACGATCACAACAATTTCCACATCAACTGGCACTGCCGCACCAGATAATTTGATAAAACTGGATTGTTTGGTCCCCGATTCTAGTCCCCGTAATAAAAGTAAACGCATTTCTCATCTCATAAAGCGTCCTTTGACGCTGTAGATCTTGTGGTAGATTTTTTCCAAGAGTATTATGACACTTTAAATCTCTTATGGTTTAGTAAAGTTACAAGAAACTATTCGGAAATGAAAATAAATTGTAAGAAATATGGTTTGGGATGCTATAAAAACATTCCTTTAGTCACAACAGTGGAAAATCTATTACCCAGAACATCGTATACGTTCTGTCTTGTTGTTAGGCAGCAATTTAAAGTGAGTCCTTTTAATTGCAAGTCAGTACACGTGGTCGGTAGTCAACAACAACGAAGTGTTTGGTTGACACGCGACATGAGATTAACTGGTTTGTCACTGACGACATCTGGAATTGTCATCTTTATGTTTGTGGGAATAAGAATGATGATGTACATTCTACTGAAATGGAAACCTACTTTGCTAAAAGGTAGCAAGAGGATAATTATTATGCCTTCGAATATCAACGGCATTGTTGTTTTTCCTAAGAAAGATTCGATACGTTCTATAAAGGAAAAGGAAGAATTTTTAGCTAGATATGGGTAAGTTCAGAAAAATGTGGGTAAAAGTAAAATTTAATAGAAAAAAGAAAAATTTAATAACTTCGACATTTACAGACCCTTTCAGCTTCATCAAAAACGCCGCCGTCAGTCTAAATACAGTCAAGCCAGTCATCAAAGTTATATTAACTGTCACTTGTATGAAGTTGTTCAACCGTATCAAAAGCTTAACCAAAATACCCCTACTGCTGCCGTAACTTCAAATGTGCGAAAGAAGGAGAAATTTGCTAAAACTAACAAACGAGTCTCGGATACTTCGTACCTGACCCCATTGGAGTTAGACGGGAATTCTACTTAAAATTAATAATCATTATTTTCGAATGTTAATGTGCTTCTAAAATTAACTAGTATTTTTTTTAAATAAAAAAATATAAATTCCATGGTCTGTTAGAATATTTTTGCCACAACCATGTTCTTGCTTTGCATGTACTTTGTAATTAGTAAACCTTCGTGTTATTTTACAGCAAAAAATAAAATCAAATAAATAATGAAAATTGTCATAAATTTTTTAATGCGAAAAATTTTATTATTGAAAATCTATATATTTCAAAGGCAAGATCATTATTTGTGATGGACTTTGTGGGCACATTCTTCAACCGATTTTAACGAAATTTGTACAAAATTAAAAATTTTTATTTTCATAAACGAACAAGTTATTGTGTCTTAGTATGGAATCAATATTTTGGCAGCTATACGTGTTTCCAGTTATGTACAGTAGATGTGAATTAAAAAAACACTCATTTTTTTCTAAAGAAAGTGGGGAGCTCAATAAATAAGTTTAGTTCATTGGAAGTTGTTTTACTTTTGCATTTGACTGTACACAATAAATACCTATATAAAAGGTTTTCCAATAGGGATGATATGATTTTGAAGTGACGTTTCGGCCATTTGTAATATGTCATGATCTGTCATTCGTTTTTTATTGTATTCAGTAGTGTTTACAATTTCATCATGGAGAGATTTACGCAAGAACAACGTTTACAAATTTTTCAGTTTTATTATCAAAATCGTTCTCCAATTGCAACTTTTTGTGCGCTTTTGCCATTTTATGGTCGTAATAATCGTCCAAGTGTGTTCGCTTTTCGTCGAATTGTTGAAAATTTTGAGCGTACATTCTCTTTACATCATGTTCAAGTGCCAATAAGACAAAGAACCGCTCTAAATATTGCAAATACTACTGCCGTTCAGGCAAGTGTTGCTGAAGACCGCAATTTGTCGATTACAAGACATTCTCAACAATTGGGACTGTCTCAAACCTGGCGGATTTTGAGAAAGGATTTGGGTTTGCATCCGTATAAAATTGTTCTTGACAACATTTGATTCCAACAAGACGTGGCTACGTGCCACACAAAAATCGCAACAATTGAATTATTGCGAGAAAAGTTGGGAGATTCGATTATTTCAAGAAATTGTGATATTGAATGGCCTCCAAGAAGTTGTGATTTAACACCATTAGACTACTTCTTGTGGGGTTATTTGAAGTCATTGGTTTTTCGAAATAAACCAGACTCCCTTACAAGTCAATATTGAACATGCCATTCATGACATACGACTTGATTTAGTGGAAAATGTGCTCGAAAATTGGGTTTATCGAATTCCTTCCTGCAGAAGAAGTCGTGGAGGCCATTTGAATGACGTTTTATTTAGAACTTAATTGTATCGGTTGTACTTCACATTAAATGAAAAACTTTTGAATTTCCTTAACAATAAGTGGGTTTATTTTTTCAAAGAAATCATATCACTCTTATTGGAAAACCTTTTACTACAGAATGGACAATGACGCAGCAATGATATGTTTTCACATGTTTTATCTGTCTGATTAAATTCCTTGTCTTATCTTTCTAAATCGCTTGCGGAAAACAAATAAATCTTTACAAATGATTTATTTATTTATCAATTTCCAATCGAAATTTCCATCAAAATAGTTAATCATAATAACTGAAAAAAAACTAATTGATTACATATAATAATAATCATAATACTAATAACGGGCAATTCTACACGGACCACTTAAAAAGTTTCTACAATGAGGTAAAAAGCGACTTCAATACCAAAATCTAATCAAACAGATTACAACATCGACGCAACTATACAACATGCTTGATGCCCACGAAATATTTAAGTACTTTCTTTAACAAAAACAATTTTATATATATATATATATATATATGTCCTTTATTTATCCAAATATAAATAGAATTACATTTCTGAACACCATAAATACTTAGATAAAGTTCAGTGTGAACATAGGGCGTCACAGAGGTGCACTTCGGTGTGGAACGCTATCTGCCTGCTATTCACTTGGGAATAGCAAGAAGCAATTCCTCTGATGGATTTCCCAAGCAGTTCACTACTTCCGGTCCGTTGGCCAAGTATCCCCTGGAAATGACGTTCAGACACCCGTCTGATGTCAGCTAGAGTGAGAAGGCGTACAGCTATGAGTAACCTGAATGGCACGCTAACATCGGTGCGTCTCAGGAAATTAGGTGGTACTCCAGACTACATTTTACCTCTGAAACTCAGCTGTATTTTTTTGCCTGCCTAGAGGTAGTTGGCAGCCCCAACACTAGGATCGGAGTGCAGTGGTCCAATCAGCCCTCACTCTTAAACTACTACGATTACAGAAACGTCAAAAAACAATTTTAATCGGCCCATAAATAGCGGTTTTATTTATTAATCAATATTTAAAAAAAAAGAGGTCCATCTTACGTCGGTGTGGGTTAAGCGTAATGTTCTGCAGTCGTACGAGTCCGAAAAAACGTTTTATCTTACGATCAGTGTGGGTTAAGCGTAATGTTTTGTTATTGCATTAGTCCGAAAAAAACGTTTTGTTTTATGTTGGTGTGGGTTAAGCCTAATGTTTTGTTTTCGCATTAGTCACAAACACTGCCTTGTCTCTCTCTCTCTCTCTTCGGTGTGGTTTCAGCTTTAGAAAAACAAAATTTATTCTCAATTTTGAAAATTAATTTTAAGAGGACAGGGTTTTTGCAAATTTTGTATAGGAAAAGTGGTTTATGGCACACTTTAATTTTCTAGCAATCGTTTATGAATAAGTGGTTTGGTGTTGGGGGGGGCACATCTACATATGCATGTATCTGTTTTTGAAAGTACATATGTATGTTTGCGCTAATGGTGAGCCGCTAGCCAGTATCTTGTATGAAAATACAATTTTCTTTTTAAAAAATTACAACTAAATGCAACAAATGCAACAAACACTGTGCAATTAAAAGTGTGTGCAATATTTATTTTTTATTGCACACTTGATACAACTGGCTACTCAATTGTTGTACAATGGTTCGTTTTATTGCTATCTCTCTCTCTCTCTCTCTCTCTTTCTCTATACACTAAAATCAATATTCAGGTGGTAAAAAAAATGCATCACTGTACACGTGTAAGTCTCTTGCGCACACCACCTAAGTTTGTACTTATTAAACATGTACTCGTTCGTATTTATTTGTATGTCCTTAAAAGGATACATTTAAGCTATTTATTACAGAAATTTAAAAAAAATGAGTTTGCTGCCTTTGCTTTTGTATCCCTCTATTGACGTTTTTATTTAATTTTCTTTAAATTCAAAAAAAAAAAACACAAGAACATGAAATACAACACAAAAAGGAAAAAACTTGAACAAATTTTAAGTCTGTAGGGTAGAATTGCCGATAAAGGATGTATGAATAAATTGTATTTAAATATCAATTTTTTTTTTTTACTCTACAAACTTTCTTTTTATGTATGTATGTATGTACGTGTGTGTTTGTGTATGTGTGTCCTCTTCGTATATATGCAGTGGCACAAAATAACAATGTAATTTCTTGCATATCTTTTAGACTTTTCTTTTTAAGCCAATGTCTTAATTTCCCCCTTCCACATTTGACATAAAATCAATGCAAATGTGTTTCGGTTTTCTTTGTGAAATTTAAAAAGGTTTTACAATAAATCCTCTTATTGTGAAGTATTGAAAAATGGTATAAAAATATCCGAAAAACAAATGTTAAGAGGAGGGCGAGAACGCAATTTTATAATTGCCCTTCTTAAAGATTTTGGTTTTTTTTTTGCGTGTTTAGAAACGGTTTGAAACATAACGTGGGTGTGTATGTAAAACAGAGCCCGGCAAGCTAAAAAATTACTCGCATAAATTTCATTAAAAAGACTTTATTTATTTATATAAAAAAAAAGAAAAAAAACTTGTACTAAATTAAAGTAATTATATTTCGTTTACTTTGAGTACACGTGGTGATTACAAATCTTAATCCGAATATCTCCAAAATTAACTTGGAATCAATCTTAACTGGTATTAAGCACTTTTTCCGCTGTCACTGTTCAATACCAGAAATTAACAAAAATAACATGAAAAAAATTCAAGACTTTTATTTGGCGGTTTTAATATTCTAAAGTGTCAGTCAGAGTCGTTTAAGGCGATTTGTTACACAACATGTGTCTCTATGTTCAATACCAGCAATGTACCAAAACAAAATTTTAAATTGAAATAATTAAGTAGACAAATTTATTTTATTTAAGAATTAAAAATATTAATTCAATTGTGGTTCCAGGATAAAAATTAGCATAACTAATCCCCATTAGGGATTAATTTTAAGTAAAAAAGTGGGTACGTGGTTTGTAAACAAACAAAACATTTTTTCATATAAATATAAACGTATTTCATTGAATATTATTATATATAACCCCGAAGAAGCTACCCATTGTTTGGTAGCGAAATATTGGCTTAAAAATAAATTTGTTATTGTTATTTTTTATAAAAAACAAAAAGTGGATCTTTAACTCGCAAAAATCAGACTGAAAATAAATTTAATAAAAAGATCGAAGAAATTATAAGAAATAATTAAAAAGAATTTTACTTGAGCCACTTGCAGAATTTTATTTGGGGTTTTTTTCTTCCCAATGAAATTTCAAGTGTAGTTTGGAGATATTACATTTTACCTGACGATAAATGGACACATAATTAAATTTTTGAAACATTAATTTAATTAAGAATTTCTTTAATAATATTTTATTTTTGTAATTAGTTTGTTTTTTATGGCATAAAAAAATAAATAATAAGAAAAATTTGGGAAGAATACAAGCTTACAATAATATTACGAATATAAGCTTTTTATAAATATGATGTATGTTTATTATCTGATAAGACTTTTAAAATTTTTTATTATAAAAAAAGTTGTTAATAAATCCCTTACACTTGCACAACACTTTTCTAAGCTTAAGCTAAGCTTGTTGCAAGTGATTTCATAGTATCTTTTTGTTTTTTCTGGGAGAGCTTTAATATTTAAATCGCCAAGCTAAGAAATGGAGTTGGAACAAATTGATAAATTTAGTTTAACTATTTAATTAATAATTGTTAGTTTTTAGGCTCAGTTTCCTGCATATGGAGCCATATTTTGTCTTAAAGTAAAAAAGTTATCGAAATTTATTAACGTTAATGCATTTATACGTTGATTCAATGAAAATAATCATAAAGTTCAAATTAAAATTCACTGCTGTCAGTCTTTAAAAAAATAAGAAACTATTTCATTGATTTAACGTAAAAATACATTTAAGCCAAATCAATGAAAAAAAATCCATTAAAACAATGAACTTTTTCAATGAACTTTAAATGTAAACTTTCAAAAACCTGACCCATTCAAAATTTTATAACTTTTTAACCGAATTAATTTTTAGAATCTTTCACTTTCGATTTTATAAACGTCCTCTCGCCTAAAGGGTGATGTCATATCAATCCCCACTAAATTCTTTAAACAGGCTGAATTAGTTGAAATCCCATAAAAAAATTACGATTTGCCAAAACAAACAATAAAAAAAGAAACACACATAAAGTTAATGAAGGTAAGGTAACACCTCATACAGTGAACATCATAAAGGTTTCTTTATTGTCAGCAAAAAAAAAAACCAAAATTATATTTCGGACATTTAAAATCTTAAAAACTAATAAAAATAATATCCTACATACACAATTGTTGTTAAAACTTTATATTCAAAATAAAATCACCATACACGAGTGGTCGAACATACTGACGAACAGACAGACTAAAGAAAAAAAAATAAAACTTTGCATTGACAGAGTTAATGCTTAAATGCAGGTTTATTTATGTGTTTGCGCTGTTTTCTTCCATAACATTTTAGTGCAGTCATAAAATTTCAACCAGCCATGTATTTATTTTCTCTCTTCCGTATTGAAATACAAACAAAATCACAATTTAACACCAGCAACAACAGAAACAGCAACACGGCACCCATGTTAGCAACCCATTAAAAGAGCCAGAAATAAACAATACAGTGTGGTTGAAAAGTATGCATTGTATGTATTTTAATGCATGAATTTATCTGCATTAATACTATTTCTTGATGCATTTTTTTTTTCGGCATCACAGATTGTTATGGACATTATCCAGAACATATAAATTTCCTATACGTTGTAAATCCCATACCTTAACCATCGATCAGCTTGCCATTACCGTCATCATTGATCATTGATTCGATTTCAAACACCATCATAGGAATTGTGACTAAATAGTACGTGACATTTTTTATGTGAAATATATAACTAAAGGGTGTTTTTTATAGAGTGACACAAGTTTAAATCCTAATAAAACAAGGAAATATATTTTTAATATCAATGCAGCGGGTTTTATTGGAAAGAAAATTTTATGAAATTCATGTTTAAATATGATTTCTGCCATGGGTCCGCCACAGCTGGCGCGTAAAAGGCGCAACCTGGAACACCAATTTTCAACACCTTTTCGCAGCATTTGCGGTCGTATTTCGCCGATAACTCTTCGGATGTTGATTTTCAGGTGTTCAATTGTTTGTGGCTTATCGACGTAGACAAGTGACTTAACATAAACCCGAAGAAAATAATCTAATGTTAAATGGGTGCTCAAATAAAGCTGTGATGCCATTTTAAAGTTATTACACTACAAAAAACACCCTATACATCACACCACTATGTACATAAACTTTTTTTGCTCAGTGTAAAAGTCATATATAAATAAACTTTTGGTCAATATAATAGTTCTACCTTGTTTGTTTGTTCTCAGATAAATTTTTATTTTACATTTTTAAATTTAGTCTTGCAACTTTAACCTCAATTACAATATTTAATATAGCAGCTCTAATTTTTACCGAAAACAAATACGAAGTGGTGCATTGGTACATGATCCAAAATGAAGCCTGTACGCGAGGAGAGAGAAAGTTAGCGTTCGATTGCCAAATATCTGGCAAAATCATTGTTCAAAATGCTTTGAAACCAGAAAAAAGTTGATATTAGGTTGGACGGCAAAAAAAGCACTCAGATCTGAATATTAGTCCCGCAAAAAAAGAAAAAAGAAAAGAAAACGAACAAAGGAATAAGGGCCTGTTCGGAAATGCAGCACTTCGCCGCATCTGATGCGTTTTACGTTCTGAAAATCAACGGCTGGTAACACTGCATATGCTGTTTTGTATTAGCTGTGCAAACTAATCACACATGCGCAGCAGATGCGGTGTAGTGATGCATTTCCGAACAGGTCCTATGTCTGCTCGAACTGATCGGCTACGATTACAAGATTCCATGTTAACCGCATTTTTTACTTAAGTTGGGTCTGATCTGTCATCTGGTATGAATTGATTTTACCCGTAATAATAAATTTTCTGTATTGTACCAAATTTATCGGAAAAATAAAAAGTACCAAATGCAAAAAGTACCAAAAGTACCAGATTTTCTCCATTTTACCCCCCACAAAGTACACTGTATTTCAATGTAAAAAAAATTAAAAAAAAAAAATAAAAAGTACCTAAAGTAATAATTAATTCCCTTTTTAACCCTATAAAAAGTGCCATATATTTTCATCCAAATCCATTAGGCGTAAAACAAACATGCAAACAACATATAAACTTTCATATATATAATATTAGTAGGATAAGAAAATGAAACATACTTGCTTGTGTACTTATTTTAATGGCCACGTGTGTATGTCCCCAAATATGTATGTACATATTATGTAAACATAAATATTTGTATGGACAAAATATATCCCAAACTATTTACAAACAGCAATATACTTACATGCTGACATATATACGTAAATATAAAAATATAATATTTGTTTGTTTTTATGTTTCGTTGAAAGCTCTAAACCCAGCAGCGCTTTTAACGCTCCAGCCTGCCTGCTTTTATTTACAATACTTTTTGCTTACCCAAAAATAGGTTTATTTTAAAATGCCCCAAGTCATCAACATTTTCAGCACTAAAACTTAAAACATACAGATCACATTTCCCAACAAACTCAAAGAATTTAGAAAAGACTTGTAATAACATTACAAACATAAGCCTTAAACGTAGAAAAGAATTGTGAAAACTATTGTTATGGGGGGGCTTATTAATAATTTTTCAATAATGAAAACTTAACTGTTGTATAATATTACAAGCTTCAAATGCTAGTTAGAGAATAAACATATAAAATAAAAGTAATATTCTAATCATATTTATAATAAGCTTACATTCGTAATTATATTGTAAGCTTGTTTCCGAAATTTTCACTTTTTTATTTATATTTTTATTTCATAAAAAACATACTAATTAACCAAATAAATAAAATATTATTTAATTAAAGGAATTCTAAATTGAATTGATGTTTTCAAAAAAAATTTATATACTTTTTTGAATTAATTGGAAAAAAAATGTGTATGGGATTTCAACTAATTCAACCTGTTTAGAGAATTTAGTGGGGATTTGTTTGACTACACCCTTTAGGCGAGAGGGCGTTTATAAAATCGAAAGCAGAAGATTCTAAAGATTAATTCGGTTAAAAAGTTTTAAAATTTTGAATGGGTGAGGTTTTTGAAAGTTTACATTTAAAGTTCATTGAGAAAGTTCATTGTTTTAATGAATTTTTTCATTGATTTGGCTTAAATGTATTTTTACGTTAAATCAATGAAATAGTTTCCTAATTTTTTTTAAAGACCGACAGCAGTGAATTTTAATTTAAACTTTATGATTATTTTCATTGAATCAACGTATAAATGCATTAACGTTAATAAATTTCGGTTAATGCATTGTCCTTCATTTAATCTGAGAATAAATTAACTTCTTTACTTTAAGTCAAAAAAGGCTTCATATGCGGGAAACTTACTCAATTACTCAACTATATATATTTTAAGTAATAATGCACATAAAAAGAGCTGAGCCCATTACCTCGCCTAAAAACTAACAAGTATCAATTAAATAGTTAAACCAATTTGTTCCAACCGCATTTCTTAACTTGGCGATTTAAATATTAAAGATCTCCCAGAAAAAAACAAATAGATACTTTAAAATCACTTGCAACAAGCTTACCTTAAGCTTAGAAAAGTGTTGTGCAAGTGTAAAGGGTTTGTTAACCATTTTTTTTATAAGAAAAAAGTTTAAAAGTCTTATCAGATAATAAACATACAAAAAAAACTGGTTTTCTTATCATATTTATAAAAAGCTTATATTCGTAATATTATTGTAAGCTTGTATTCTTACTAATTTTTCTTATTATTTATTTTATAAAAAACAAACTAATTAAAAAAAATATTATTAAAGAAAGTTCTTAATTAAATTGATGTTTTAAAAAATTTAAATACGTTTCCATATATCGTCAGGTAAATTGTTATATCACCTAACTACACTTTTTTGAAATTTCATTGGGAAGAAAAAACCCCAAATAAAATTCTGCAAGTGGCTCAAGTAAAATTCTTGTTAATTTTTATCATAACAAATGATATAAAACTTTTTCACATTTACAATAGAATTTTGCAGTATTTGTAAAAATTAAATGAAAGTAAATAAATTATGTTATTCCATATTTAATATGAAATATTTTACTCCTTATATCGGTCTATCGGAAGTCAGGCTCTTTAAAACACTTCTTGTAAACAAGTAACTTTTCGAGAAAATAACAATAAATTTGAAGGTTTAAACAAATTATAAAATACTAGATATACCCGGTGCGCCTCGCTACCCCCTCGTTATAAAATAAAATTCCTATTGTGAAAATTTAATGACGATCGATCCAGTAGTTAAGACTATATTACGATTTTTCATTTTCCTAAAAAGGGGCGTGGTCCTACCCACTTTTCCCCTGGTACATGTTCCAAATTATGCCAATACCATATGTACCAAATATCATCGACGTAGGTCAAAAAATGCCCAAAATATGGCGATTTAAATTTTTGGGTTATATGAGCGGTGCCACGCCTCTTTGTCCAATCAAAACTTCATATAGTCTATGTCACCCGATAAAATTTTTATCTAAACTAAGTGTTTAACAAGTGTTATTGCAACAAGTATTATCTTTGTCAAGTGATATATTTTTCAAACACTATTTAAGAACCTGATTATATATTGTACTTAAATAAGCTTATAAGAAGCATGCTTATAAAAATGTTGTAGGAAATCTCTTATGATAAGCTTATTCTACAATTCAGTTGCATTTTTTTTCCAATACATGATGCAATACATTTGCACAACAAACATAAAAATTTCTGCAACTGGGCATTTAATTTTGAATTTAATTTTAGAACACATTAGCCAAATTCAAAATCGGAGAAATTAGGAAGGATCTATAGACAGCTTAGAAAAATAGTGAATTCATTCATGTAAATTTTGCAATGAAATCATTTCTAAACGACGTCACGCTCGTAACTCTGTCTATTTTTGTTCATCTCATCGTGTGTGTGCTTGTATTTTGCACATATATATTTTTTTTTCGAAAATGGAAGACAAGTTCTTCCCCTAAAATACTCTGGTGCAAGGGTGGTGTTCGCTGAAGTGGTTAGCGCGTTGACTACTAAGCAAACAATGTCTTGGGGCCTGGGTTCAAACCCTAGTCAGAGCAAGTCAATCAACGCCATTAATATCTCTAATGTAAATTAGTGAGACATTGTATTAATTGTTGTCGGACTATTTAAGTGAAGAAGGCATAATAGCACTGGTTACTAAAAACTGTACCGACAGCGATTAATGCTGTTCCAAGCTAATGTACACAACATCGCCCTCCTTCGTCGGTTAGAAGAAACATCGGTGAAGTAAAACAATTAATAAAATGCCTGCTAATACATCTTAACAAAGTTAATGCGTCGTCTACTTAATACCGGAGGCGCCTCAACACTGCCTTAAAAATTTACATAACGCGCAAAGCAGAGTTGTAAAAGTGTTAAGTCTTCTAAATTTTCAACATCTATCTTCTCTACCCTATCCCTCTTTCTGAGTTCCGGCACAGTGCACTGCATATGTATGTACGGGTCATGAGTGCTGGTCCTAATTAAAAAAAAAAAAAAAAAGAGTACCCCTCCTAAAATAAATCCTTTACTTATTAACTGATTTTTAAAAACTATTTTTTGTTTCATTGACTTGACTTGCATTTTTTCAAATATTTTTTTTTGTAATTTAGTTTAAGATTTTGTAAGTAGTAAGAGGCATACATAAAAACTCATTTAATCATCAATTAAATATCATTTAATGACGAAGCACACCGGGTGTGACCAAATGAAAGATAAAAGCCAGTATAAAAAATTGTTTTGCCTCCAAACAAAACTTATCCTGAAAACAAAGACGCAACACAAAAAAATTAAAATAAAAACTTGTACAATTAAATGTAGTGGCCCAAAAAATACAAAAAATTTAATAACAACAAAAACTCTATTGTTTTTATCTCTTCGTAAAGTATCGCATTTTATGATTATTGTATGAAACGCAAAAGAAAAGCAAACAAAACAAAAAAAAAAAACTAAAAAAAAAGAAAAAGTTTGTTTATTTTTTTATCGCAACTCTGTGAAGACCATCAAATAATTGAATGTGCACAAATTTACATTCTCATTCAAAAGCATTTATAAAAATAAAAAGGAGGAAAACAAAACAAACAAAAAAAAAAGGCAAAATGACGTTTCCATTTCAAAGCAAATTTCAAATAATCGAATTAAGAAAAAAATAATCAAAAATAGCATTTCGTAAAGGAGCTTTGTTTTGTTTTGTATGAAATCGGCTTTATCTTCTTCTGTGTGTGTGTATTTTTAATAAGGATATCCAAACGGAATTTTGTAAATTCCCAAGGCTGAGATTTTTGAAAATAAATCCCGCATAGAAAAAATTAGTCCCAAGAATATTTTAAATAATATTCTTCATCTAATTAATATTTCAAACGAGTTTCAATTAATTCCGCAATTGAATCAATTAATCAATTGAAGGATTTTGAAAACTAAGATTAATTGAAATTTTAAATTTAATTAATTGACTTAACAATTTTCGTCGTATCTAAACAACGAAATTAATTAAATTTTGCAGAACAAAATTTGAATACAATTTTAATTATGAAATCTTCAGATTCAATTAATTTCGTTGTTGAAAATTTTACAATCAATCAATTTTTAATTTTTCAAAATTTTTAGCAATTTTTTTTATGATCTTATGATTAATTGATTCAATTGCGGATATCATTGAAACTATTTTGGTTTAATTTTTTAATTAAAATTTTTTTAATTGTTTTTTTTTTCATAAGTTTTCTGTATTTTTCGGGAATTTTTTAAAATAATATTGCTTTTTTAAATTTTTAAAATTAAAGAAGATGCTGATTTATTTTCCTTCTTAATTTATTCAAATATAAAAAAAAAACTTATGTATGTATGTTTGTATGTATTTATGTATCAGTATATGAGTATTATCTGCATAAAATTTTTAAAAATTAACAAAACTACAAAATCCAATTTTAAAAAAGCGGGGGTTGTACAAAAAATTTTGGATTTGAAGATTTAAATAATTTCGAATCACAAGTTAAAAACTGAAACTGATTGGTAGGGGGTCCCATATATCTGATACTTTTGTAATTTTTTTCTGATCATTTTGAAGTTCCGCAAAAAATTCTTAAAGAAATAAATTACGTTGCGCTAATTCCAAGAAGAACAACGTTACATCAGTTTGTACTCTCGAGAAATGTGTGCGAATGTTATTAAAAATCCCATCGTCACTGGAACACTTCCGAAAAAACGGTACAACATTATTTCCGTATCTTGCAGAGTGACAAGCAAAGAATGTCGTACAGGTTTGGAGCTCGAAGAACAAGGGACGCCCCTAATGTAATAAGTATTTACGTTCTTACAGACATACTTTGTTTTATTTCTGCTACTGGTACTGATTGTTATTTAAACAGCTAAGCAACCAACCAACCTATTGTTGTCCATTTGAAAAAGTGATTGAAAATGCAAAATTTTTTCATACACTTCCTTTCATTTAACTTAAAACAAAACAAAACAAAACAAAAGCAAAGTAATAAAAGTAAATTTTTATTTAATTTTCTATGACGGTTAAAAACCCAAATAACCAATTAAAACTTGTCGAACTTTATGAATTTCACAAGTGAAAAATCAACTTAATTTGAATGTAAAACTGAAATAAAATCTTTCTCAATTAACAAGTACTTAACCTTATTGTCAAAAAATATCTTTTTGTTGTTGTTGCTGTAATGGTGGGCATAATGATGGGTCTGCTAAAAGGTTTCACTGTAGCGGTATATAAAGGTTTAAAGCCTACAACGAAGTTTTGCAGTTCAGAGCTGCGTTGCCATTTTTGACAACAACGATACGACTCTGAAATATAGAACTGTCCTCATGTCAAGCCCGTTTATCTTAATTCTTTATTTACATAAAAAATATTGCTTTAACATCGCAACATACATAATTTTAACATATGATACGATCAGCGTTGCCATATTTATTTTGCCCCCGATTTTAGGTAATAAAAATTATGGAACGCTACTGCTCGCGAACCCTTTCAAACAAAAAAAAAGGATTTTAAAAATCGACTCAGAATTTATGTAATAATAAACTATTTTTTTTTTTGTTGTGTTAAAGTGGTGAGGGGGGGGGGGGTGGGCGGCGGTGGTAATTTACCCTAAAATTAGATCAAATTATTTGAGATCAAACTGCTTGGAAGCTTGTAAAAATATAAAAGGAATTACGAAAATCGGTCCACTTTTAATGGAGTTATTCGATAATAAATATTTGGCGGAACAACCTGCCCCCGATTTTTGGATATAAAAATTATAGGACGCAACTGTTAGCCAGTTCGCTCAAATTAAAAAGGAATTTTGTAAATCAATTCAGAAATGATGGAATTATGAATTATTCAATTATATTTTTTGTGTGTGGGGTGGGGGGGAGGTGGATGAATTTCCCTAAAATTAAAAAAAAAAATTATATTCGACAAATTATAATATATATATATGTTATTTGATATTCACAATATTTGGGGGAACAACCTGCCCCCCATTTTTGGAAATAAAAATTATAGGACTCAACTGTTAGCCAGTTCGCTCAAATTAAAAAGGAATTTTGTAAATCAATTCAGAAATGATGGAATTATGAAATATTCAATAATTTTTTTTTTTGGTGGGGGTGGGCGGGTCTGGGGAATTTCCCTCAAATTTGATCAAAAATTATATCCGACAAATTATTATATCTGCGCAGGAAGCCGTTAAAAAATATTTTTTTTTTTAAATTGGCCCATAATTAAAAGTGTTATTTGATATTCACAATATTTGGGGGAACAACCTGCCCCCGATTTAAAAAAAAAAATATATATATATATAGAACGCAACTTTTAGCCAGTTTGTTCTCCAACAAACAATTTTCAAAAATGTTTCAGAAATGATGGAGTTATGGAATAATCAATAAATTCAAGGAGGGGGTAGGACAATTTCCCCCGAATTTGATAAAAAATTATATGGGACTATACTGCACGGAAACACGTTAAAATATAAAATGAATTACGAAAAGCGGGAACAAATTGGCCCTGATTTTTGCAAAAAAACAGCATTTTTAAAAAGTCGATTCGAGTTATGGACGTTTAAGCAATAAAACTTATGCATGTACGTACCTCCATCTATTTCTGAAGTCAGTTGGGAAAAAGTTCAAAATCATCACAATTTACAAAAAATCTTAATTTTTTAACAAAAACCTTCAAAACTGTTAAATGCTTAGAAAAACTGCAACATACTCGTACATATAAATCCACATATTTGGCAACTCTTGATACGGTGTATTCAATACACACAGACAAACAGAAATGGGTGTCATATGAAAGTGATGTGAGAAAAGACGATGTGAAATTACGTATAAATGGGGCTAATACGTATGTATGTATGTGTACTTAAGTATACTTTTTCAACTTCAAATTATTATGAAAAAAAAAAACAAAAAAAAATTCTATTCTTTATTCAAGCGATTCGAGATCAATCCTGTGATAATTCCGAACATTTAACTTTCACATGGAAGGAATACAAAGCAGTTCTGTAGAATTATTAAATTTTATTTGCAACAGAAGTGAATGTGAATCCTTTAAGATGTTCACATTATTATTTTTCTTTTTTATCTTTTGATGATGAGTCATATGTATGATGTCCTTGTAAGAATTAGTTTGAGCTCATATGCTTGTAATTGAATGTCTGTTTGTGTGAATGTTTACATGTATTCTTTTATATAGTGAATTTCATAAGAGTGTGGAGTGTGTTGTGTGTTTAAAGAACTCCATAGAATTGATATCTAATTTTATACCTCTTGGCCAAGTTGAATTTTTTTTTCTTTTGTGTCTTTGTAATGCGGTTGGTATACTTTACATACGATAATTTTGTGATGTTTCATGTTTTAACTTTTTTTTTTTCTAAAAGAAAAAATATAAAAACCTACTTTCTTTCCTTAAAGCAAAATTTCAGATAAAATTAAGTTTTTAAAAGATCTTTTGTGTTTTGTGTAAAGCTAGATACTAAGTAACGGCCAATAGTGTCAGGTCAGGATGTTACTGTGTAAATTGAGATATATATCTATATATATGTGTGTATGTATGTACGTATTCATGTGTGTGGGTATATCATTTATATGTATGCATAAGTTTATACATAACTTTCTCAGCTATGTTTTATTAGGGATCAGAAAATGTCCGTTTGTATCTATTTAAGCACTCACACCAAAAATGAAAAAAGACACCATACTTATAATGTCGATTAATCAGGGCAATCACAAATATGCAACAGCATATTTTTTTCTATGCAATGAATGGAGATCGAAATAAAATATTTGTACAATTCAGAACATTTTAAGAATTTTGACATCAATTTGTTAGTGCATATTTTTGCATATTTCACTTTTTACTGCATATTTTCCACTACAACGCTAAATTTGGGTTATATATTACTTTTTGTGTCACATTTGCTTGTATTCTCAGCATATTTGTTAGTGCATATTTTTCCATATTTCACTTTTTACTGCATATTTTCCACTATAACGCTATATTCGCGTTATATATTACTTTTTCTATCACATTTGCTTATATTTCCTGTATATTTGTAAGTGTATATTTTTGCATATTTTTGCATATTTCACGTTTTACAGCATATTTTCGACTACAAGTCTATATTGTCGAAAACCTTAGTTGTTAGTACCTTCTTTCTAATTTAACGTTATAATTCATTATGACCTTAAATCTTGCAAATAAATAAATAATATATTACTTTTTGTGTCACATTTGCTTGTTATCCCTGCATATTTTAAGTTTTTTCAAAGTGGATATTACTTTTAAAACAATTTAAGCAGTGAATTAAGTTTTTTAATAAAATTATTTTGGACAATATTTATTAATTTTTACAAAATTTTAAAAGTTTAAGCTTTTAGTCGCTACTTTAATTTGTGCTAAAAAATTTTGAAAACAACTTGGTTTCATTAACGATTTTAAATTCGCAATATTAAATATTTCTCGCAGTCTTAAATTAATGTTCGACTTTCGTTAGTGCATATATTTGCTATTTCGGACTTCAGCATATAGTTGTTTGCTTTTCCTGCATATTGTTAGTACCCAGTTTCAAAAAGAATTAACCAAACAATTTCGTTTTTGGATATCAATAAATTTGAAAATTTTTCTAAAAAACTGTAGCTATTTTTTAATTTTTTATTCCAATTTTATTTATGGCCTTAGTAACTTTTGGTTCATTTCAGGCATTTTAGGGATCGATTTTGTGATGAATGTTTTTGCATATTTTGATGTTATTCGTGTATATTTTGAGTGATTTCTGTTTATCTTTTCTTTAATTTTAATATCAGCTTTTTAAAAAAATAACAAAAAAAAAAAACTTACAGTAATTCGGAATCTTAAATTCATTTAACGGATTTGTTAGTGCATATTTTCGCATATTTCGGACTTCAGCATTTATTTGCAAGTGTTTTTCCTGCGCTAGTTAAATTCTTTTGGAAATTTTAATATTCTGTTTTAATAAAATTAACTAAACAATTCCGTGTTTCTCCCCAAGATTTTTATTAATTTTTTAGTAATTTTTCGGTCATTAAATTTTTAAATAAATTTTTGCGATATTAAAGAGCGAAGAATACTTATGCATATTTTTTCATTTTTCCTGTATAATTGGGCAGTTAATTTTTTGTATACATTTTTTTTTATAAAATATATCAAAAACATCCAAAATTTCGAGATTTTTTTGGTATTCCAGATTTGAAATCTAGAAATTAATTTTGGGGATTTGTTAAGTGCATATTTTTGCATATTTTGGACTTTCTTTATATATAATTTTAAATTTTGAAAAATTTTTATATACACTTTTGCAGAAAAGAGTAAAAGAAATTATGTTTCGTCATTTGTACTTTTTTTAAAATTTCCTTTTTCTAAAAATTTTTATATATTTTCTAAAAATTTTTATTTGTTTTTGAAATTGTTTTACATAAAATTTTGTTTGGAAATTATTTAAATTATAAAAAATTTTCATTCAATTAAGAATTATATCTTTTTTTGCACATTTTTGCATATTTTCCTTTTTAAAGCATATTCGCTTTGCTTATTTCGGATTGCATCGAAGGCTTATAGCATTTTTTTGCACTCACATCTTGTAACAATTTTTGTTAATTACAGTACAACCTCCCTAATCCGGACAGATATAGGTTCAGCTATTGTCCGGATTAGTGGATCTTCCGGACTACAGTTAAAATAAATTTTTAAACGCATATAATTTGTTTTTATTACCGAACAGATATATACGAATTCATTTGCATTTAATTAATTTATAGAAAACATAAAGAAAAATACTAAAAGTGACCAAAATTATTAATTTTGCAAAATAAGAATTTATTTGTTTCCAAACATTTGTCTGTGAATTTCAAAATTACTCAATTGTTGTTTTGAGTAATTGATAAATTTTATTTGAGTATTTTTTAAATACTTTCAAAATCATAATTTAAGACAATTTTATAGATTCCATAAACTGTTCGAAAAATTTAAATGCCCGGATTACTGGATAGTCCGAATTAGCGAATATCCGAAATAGGGAGGTTGTTCTGTATATGTACTTTTTTAATAATTTTGGGATCAAATTTTAAAAATTATCAGAGATCTATTCCGTTCGGAAACGGAATTCAATCCGTATTTTGATTTTTAAAAAAATCGAAAAAAGAAATGATTTTTCCAAATGAAACAATTTCTAAATTTACAAACAGAAAAAATTTTATTTATCTAAAAGTGGTTTTATTCCGAAAGCTATTTTGGTTATTCGCTTTATGAAGAAACAAAATACAAATTGAATTCCGTTTCCGAACGGAATAGATCTCTGTGACATGGCTGTATACTGCATATTTAGATCATAAACATACAAGCTTTAAAAGAATATTTTCGGTTTTCCTGCTAATAATATTAACACATGTTAGGAAATGTGAACATTAAAACCTTAACAAATAATAAATGTTAGCAAAGGGGCAAATAAGAAATTCGAGAAAATATTTGGAATTCTTTAATATAAAATGGAAGAAGGGTTTATGTGAATTAACGTTTATTTCTTCTAGAAAATTTCAAAAAAAAAAAAAAAAAAAAAAAAAAAAAACAGTTACAAAAGATATTATTATATCCTTTATATCATAGTTTTCTTTTTGTATATATATTAAAAACTGACTGCTTGCTACACTTGCAACATTAAGCATTAAGAGAATATTATATTATTTTGTTTTATCTCTTCAGCTTTTGTTTAATACAATAATAAAATCATCTTAAAAGGTCAAACGTCCTTAACTACACCCAAATACTTAAAATGTATAAACTATATACTCGTACATATGTGTATGTATATGTGTGTATGTGTGCATGACTGTGTTGGAAAAAAATGGTTAACAGGAAACAAACTTTAACTGCTGGCAAGCCACAAATTTAATTCAAATATTTTTAACAAATAAAAAAAAAAAATAAAATTGTTTGCCAAACTAAAAACGGTTGCTCTCAAACTAAGAGCGAATGAAAACAAGCCAGTCCTCCCTCCCCCCGTTCATACATCCAAACTAGAAAAGGAAAGACTATTAAAGTTTCTTTTCAAATATAATACGAAATTTTAAAAAAGGATTTCATTACAGTTATTTACATATTCTATTTAAATTTATTTCTTTTGCCTTTAAAATAGATTCGAAAGTATTTAATATGGAAATTGTTCTTTGCTTATTTTGTTTGAAAAAAGTTTAAATGCTGGTTTAATGGATTAAAACTTTTGTAACTAGAAAATGAATATGTTTAGGATTATGCATGCATGTATGCATGTATGTGTATATAAAATCCATAAAAACTTTATATTAATTTTACGTGTAGCCACACCAGCCGAGAAAGAGACAGACAGAGACAGAGCGATTGATAGAGAGTCTGTAATAAGCAAAAAAAAAAAAAAAAGATTTTCCATTTTGTTAATTATTTTAATATCCTGACAATAAGGGATCAACATAACATTTTAGTTAACGACAACACCTTCCTAAAAACAATGATTGTTAATTTACAAAGTAAAAAAAAAGATAATTATAAAGAAGAAAATAAGCTTTTGTACAAGTTTAGCAGAGCTTTGTTCAGTTCGAAGCCAGATTTCACAGGAGAATGAAAATTTTTAAATTCATTTATTTGTTTTAATTAAAAGTGACAACAACTTTTTAATAGAAATTAATAACTAAGTCCATTAGGGAAATGCAAATATGTGTAAAAATAACTTAACAGCAATAACTTGACCCACATTTTTGTTTATCCACAAAATATTTTAATTAAATTCTTTCCATGTTTTTTATGTGCTTTTGTGTACGTGTGTTACGTTGTGTATGTTGTCAGTTTTATGTTCAACTGTCCGCTCAATGGATTTAAATGAAATTTTGTAGACGTATAGCATATGACCCAGATTAGAATATAAGGAACTTTTTAAGGGCTAAAAATGGGACAAATTGGTACTTTTAGTACTTTCTATTTGTGTTCTCATACTTTATAAAATTTTTATTAATTAAAATACTTTTTATCTGGAGGCTAAAATAAGAAAAAACTAGTACTTTTGGTTTTTTTTTTTTTTAACTTTTGGTACATATTTTCCATTGGTACTTTTTCTCTTGAGAATTATCTTAAAGGTACATACATATATGGTTCAAACTTGGTACTTTTTACTTTTTATATTAATATATCATAATTAGAATTTGGTACTTCTTTTGCTTTTGGTACGCTTTTATACTATTGGTACTTTTTCTCTTGAGAAATTCTCTTAATGGTATATGGATCAAATTTAGTAGACGAATATAATGTGACCCCACATTAAAATATAGATAATTTTTTAGGTGTAAAAACGAAACTAATTTTTACTTTTGGTACTTTTTATTTTTGTACTAATATTTTATAATTCTTTTATATAAAATAACATCCTTTCTATGAAAAGGCTAACAAGGGAAAAAACCAATACTTTTGGTACTTTTTCACTATTGGTACTTTTTCTCTTAAGAAATTCTCCTAAAGAATTTGGATCAAATTTGACAGAGGAATAGGATTTGAGCCCGATTAAAATATAGAGAATCTTTTAAGGGTAAAAAGGCAACAAAATGGTACTATTGGTACTTTTAATTTTTGTGTGTACTAATTATCTATAATTTATTTTTATTATATTAAAATATTTTCTGATGAATGAAATGAAAAAATTAATTTATATTTTTGGTACTCTTTTGCTCTTGGTATTTTTTTTTACTTTTGCTGCTATTTTACTTTTGGTACTTTTACTCTTAAAAAATTCTATTAATAGAATTTCGATTAAATTTGGTAGACGGATAGTATATGACCCACGTTAAAATATAGAGAATTTTATAAGGTTAAAAAGGCAACAAATTGGTACTATTGGTACTTTTTATTTTTGTACTAATATTTTATAATTATTTTCAATGAAATAACATCATATCTATGAAGAGGCTGAAAAGGGAAAAAACTAATACTTTTGGTACTTTTTTACTTGTGATATTTTTTCACTATTGGTACTTTTTCTCTTAAGCAATTCTCCTAAAGAATTTGGATCAAATTTGACAGAGGAATAGGATTTGAGCCCGATTAAAATATAGAGAATCTTTTAAGGGTAAAAAGGCAACAAAATGGTACTATTGGTACTTTTAATTTTTGTGTGTACTAATTATCTATAATTTATTTTTATTATATTAAAATATTTTCTGATGAATGAAATGAAAAAATTAATTTATATTTTTGGTACTCTTTTGCTCTTGGTATTTTTTTTTTACTTTTGCTGCTATTTTACTTTTGGTACTTTTACTCTTAAAAAATTCTATTAATAGAATTTCGATTAAATTTGGTAGACGGATAGTATATGACCCACATTAAAATATAGAGAATTTTATAAGGTTAGAAAGGCAACAAATTGGTACTATTGGTACTTTTTATTTTTGTACTAATATTTCCTAAATTTTTTTCAATAAATTGACATATTTTCTGGGGATTGAAATGAAAAAATTCATTGATATTTTTGGTACTTTTTTACTTTTGGTACTTTTTCTTTTGAGAAATTCTCTTAAGGGATTTTAATGCAATTTGTCGCAGTTTGGCCTCATAGGTTCGTAACATAATTTTTATATACTAATTTTTGGGTAACTCCTACATTTGTAGACCGATTTTCAAATTACAATTGATGTTTGGAGGTTTGGTCCGATAACTTTTTATAAATTGCCGCTGGTCGCTCAAAATATTGATTATCTCCAAGCTCTAGCATTTGCGGACCGATTTCGAAAGTATACGCTTGCAATTGGATCCCAGACATTCTTAAGGGAAAAAATATTACTCACATAACTTATAAACGTAATAACGAAATAAACGCTTCATTATTCGAATAATGCAAAAGTCGACTAAGACAAAAATCATAATGTTTTTGAAAGTTCTATAAATTTAGTTTTATTGCCCAAAACGTTGCTGGAAGACTTAATAAAATAGAGCAAATCCTTCTGTGATAATCATGTTTTAAAAAATTTTTAAGCCAAGAGATAAGCAAGTCACTACCGTTTACTATGAGTGGATATTTGGGCATTTCAATGACTAAAATAAGCTTTTGTTTGTTTTATGAGACGACATATTCTGTAAAAAGCTCTGCTTTCAAGGAACAGCTTTACTATTTTGATTTTTATATTTAAACATTTTAATATTATGCTTTTTTTCAACTTCAGCCTTGAGATAATGTTTTACTTTTTTGTTGGTAGCAGTGATACAAAAAAAAAAAAAAAAAAAACAGGCCTCTTTAGTTAATGCGCAGTTAAACTGTTGTGGAAAAGTTATAAAAATCAAGATCGTAAAAATTACTGCATAAAAAGTTCGTCATAAAAGACAAACAAGCCCCTGACAAAAAGCCAAATATCCCCTTGTAGAGGAGTTCATTCCATACTTATGATTATGTAACTACATCCGGTATACTTGCATGCATACATTAGGGTTGTTCACCACAGTAGGCAGAAAGAAAACATCAAGAAATACCAACAACATTTTATTGTTTTTTTAAATATTAATTCAAAATTTGTTCCCGGACCAAAATTAATATAATTTATCACGCTTAGGGATTAATTTAAGAAATATCTATGTCTTTCATTTTGATCTTTCAATTTTGATTACGTTAGACATGTACCCAATCTAAAGCCTTTTTTTTTTGTTTATGGGAAATATTTCACTAGGAAAAAATTTTCACCTCATTTTTCCGATAAGAATCGAAAATTTTCGAAAAAAAAGTTTTCGCAAGGGGATATTTTTTTTTTTAAAAAAAGTCAACAAAAAGCTCGATTCAAGTCTGGCGATTCTTTCGATAGATATCATTGTCGAATAGTTTCGAACATTGTTCTTTAAAAATTTATAACTTTTTAAAGATTTATAGTTTAAAATTGATTAAAATCGATAAAGAGAGGCTTCAGAGGTATTTTCGAAATAAAGCTCGAAAACTTTTTTGATGGTGAAAAAATTTCGAAAATTGCTCTTCCCTGCTTAAATTGATTTTTAAAAAATTATACTGTAAAATTGATTAAAATCGATGAAGGGTGGCTTCAGAGATATATTCGAAATAAAGTTCGAAAACATTTTTCTTTGCCGAAAAATTTCGAACATTGTTATTTGCTACTTAAATTGTTTTTTAAAAAATTATACTGTAAAATTGATTAAAATCGACGAAGTATGGCTTCAGAGATATATTCGTAATAAAGTTCGAAAATATGTTTCATTGTCGAAAAATTTCGAACATTGTTCTTCGCTACTTAAATTGATTTTTAAAAAATTATACTGTAAAATTGATTAAAATCGATAAAGAGTGGCTTCAGAGATATCTTCGAAATAAACTTCGAAAAAAAAAATTTTTTAATCGTGTAAAACTTCGAATGAAATTGATTTTCAAGATTAGACTCCTTGTGTTTTTCTTTTTATTTTTTAAGACTAGGGCTGTTACTCTGTAATTCGATTCGAAATAAATGTTCTTCGAACTACCATGTATGTATGTATATAACATCCAAATTCGAATAGTTTTCTATTCGCATCGAAATACAGAGTAACCAACCCCCAGCACTCAGGGAATGACGATCTACTTATGCAATAAATTGTACCACAACTAGGGAGAAAGGCTTTGGATATAGAGATTAAATGTTGGAAATATAGAGAAGACTTAATTCTTTTACAACTCTGCTATTGCGCATTTTTTTCTTAATTATTAGAGCATTGTTGCAGCGCCTTTGATGTTAATTAGACTCATTAACTTTCTTCAGCTGTATGAGCAGGCATTTTATTAACTGTTTTACCTCGTTCGACGGTTGTCTAACCGACGTAGGAGGTCGCTGTGGTGTAAGTTAGCGGGGAACTGTACCCATCGCTAGCGGTTTTTTAGTAACCCGTCACTTAAAAGTGCCCAACAAAAATTAAAACAATGCCACACAAATTTCCATTAAAGAAATTTATGATGTTGATGACTGGCACCGTCCAGGAATCGAACCCAGGTACTAAGTAATTGTTTGCTTTAAATACCGCAAATTTTATATAGAAGAACTTCGTTTACCGGGAACCACCAAAAATGACGCACAAGGTCAACCGTATTCCTTATTTTCATTTAGAAGGACACCTTAATATAAATACATACAGACATGCAAACGTATGTTTGTATGTTCATTATTTTAAATTCAAACATAATATGCTTGACGTATTATGTACGAGTATGTATTTATGTATGTTTGTATACTATTTTATAGACGATTTTTTGAAGAAGGTAGTAGTGATGATAGTAAAACGATGAACACATTTGACTGATGATACTTAATGAGGGACTGTCAGTCAGCTGCGTGTAAGTCTACTTTGTCATTCAGCAAGTCATCAATTCGTTGGTTTTTTTTTTGGAAGGATTTTATTGCGCTTTTTTTTTAATGACAATTGTGTTAAATTTTATAATAAATTCCAACAAAATAAAAAAAGAAGGAAAAGGAGAAGCAAGATTGGTTGGCAGTTGTTTCTTTTCTGTGTTGTTGTTTATTATCGTAATAAAATCTACAGATACCTTTTATGTGTGTGAGTGTGTGCATACGTGTAAACTTGTTAACAAAAGGACTTAAATTTTGTTGGTCTCTTGTTTTTTTTTTTAATACTTTTACGCATTTGATTTGAGTAAAATCTTGACACAATTACTGCAAAACTATTATGTTTCGTTTTTCTATTCTGCTTGAGTTTTATTGTCTTGTTGGGTTTGTTTTTTTTTTTTTTTTTTTTTTTTTTCTCTTTTCTTTTGCTGCAATATTTTTATATAAGTCTTGAATTTTTGTTTTTTTTTCAAAATATTTTAGGATGGACATTAAATAGTTGTTTGTCTTCTATCTGTTCAGCTTTTATTATTTTTATTTTTTTTTTATTTTCTATTCAATTTTTATATTTTATGATGATCATAAAAAGTAGGTCTCAAAAAAATTATACGTACGTACATATGTATGTTTTTATGCTTATGCATGTACTCGTATGTGTGTTTGTCTGTACAAAGCTGTTAAAAAATATACTTGAATATAAAAATTTCTTTAAATTCATATAAATACGACAGGCATCACTAATGTGTCCTCAATGAATTATTCTACAGCCATGCAACTGTCAGTCATTCTTCCATCATCTAGATGTTGTTGGTATTCAGCGTGACCGTTGCGCAATTGAAATGGTAATTTGGCACATTTTTGATCTGATGCTACAAACAAACCCATTTATAAAATTTTTTTATTATAAAATAACTCAATATTGATCCTTATTACAGTTCTCGAATCGACATTAACCGCTGCATTAGATTGAAGATGTATTGGATTAGAATAGAACAATATTTCATCGTCGAGTCATGAACCGTAATTAGATCCATTGTCAATTTTATTCCCAAAAATATAATTTATCTCTTTGTTGCCACATTTTCCCCGTCCTGAAAAATCCCTGTTTTGTGCCAAATGTAGAAATTATTTTTAAAAATATGTTCCTAAAGCGTCATAGACATGATTAAAATGCTTGCCGTGAAGTTCGTGTACATACATACGTGTGCTTGACATCAAGCATACCCAATATCTAAATTTTTTGATTTTTCTTCAAGTGTCGTCGGTTTCACACATACAAACAAACTTTAACTCATACTGTAACCATGCTTTGTTAGCATTTTGATCGTGTCTGAAACCCTTAAGCATACGAGACCTCCAGGTGACTTTATGGATTTTGTTCTTGGCAGCTTTGGAATTTAAGAACACAGGCCATAAAATTTATATTTTCCTTGCAAATAGATATTTTCCAAAAAGGAGTAGGAGTCTGTATAATACACCGCAAAAGCCGCTAAATGGATTTGCATGTGCCACAGAATAAAATAAATGGTATTTTTGAATGGCTAAAAGAGGGAAAAATTTGTAGTTTTGGTATCTTTTATTTTTGAAAAACTATTTTATTCCTTTTTTTAAATACCATTTTCTCTAGGCAAAAATAAAAAAAACTGGTACTTTTTTTTAATTTTGGTACTTTTCCTCTTTTCGCATTTGCCCCAGATACAATAAATGGTACTTTTTAATGAGCACCTTCTATTTTTGCATAACCATTTTATTCTTTTTTTAAAATGCCATTTTCTCGAAGCAAAAATGAAAAAAACTGGTACTTTTTTAATTTTGGTAGTTTTACTATTTTCCCATTTGCGGCAAAATACAATAAATGGTACTTTTAAACGGGTAAAAGAAGGAAAAAAAATTTAACTTTTGGCACCTTTTATTTTTGCAATACCCCTTTATTACTTTTTTTTTTTTGAAAATTATATTTTGTACTTTTTAATGGATAAAAAAGGGAAAAATTTTTAGGTTTGGCACTTTTTATTTTTGCACTAATATATTATCCCTCTATTTTAAATAACATATTTCTCGCGGCGAAAATGAAAAAATAAAACCGGTACTTTGATATATTTTCTCTTGGTACTTTTTTCTTTTTGGTACTTTTTCTCTTCAGAATTTTTCTTAAAGGATTTTAATGAAATTTGTAGACGAATTGTATGTCACCCAGAATAAAATATATATGGTACCATAAAAAAGGGAAAAATTTGTAATTGTAGTACTTTTTATTTTTGCATTAAAATTTTATCTTTTTTTTTGGAAAAATAACATGTTTTTGGCGGGTGAAATAAGAATAAACTGGTACTTATTGTATATATATTTTTTTGTTGGCACTTTTTTGCTTTTACGACCCAAACTGAAATATTGGTTACTTTTAAGAAGCTAATTGGTACTTTTAGTTTACTTTTTAATAAGTTTCTTTTTGACAATAATTTGCGGTGTACTTTCTGGGAAGTAAAAATAAGGAAAAGCTAGAACTTTTGGTACTTTTTGTTTATTTTTCCAATTAATTTTTTTACATTTTAACAAAGTGCTGTTGGTGTGGAATTAATGAAGAAAATGTGGTACTTTTACTTCTTCTCTGTTTCTTTTATAAATTTAGTATATAGAGAGTTTAATGCCTTTATTAACATGTAGCGTGAACAAAGTCACGGTTAAGAGCTGCTTTTATATATCCCGGTGTGCTTCGCTACCCCCCTCGTTATAAAATAAAATTAAAAGTATTTATATATCCTATTGCGAAAATTCAATGACGATCGGTCCAGTAGTTAAGACTATATTACGATTTTTAATTTTCCTAAAAAGGGGCGTGGTCCCACCCACTTATCTCCTGGTACGTATTCCAAATTATGCCAATACCATATGTACCAAATATCATCGACGTAAGTCAAAAAATGCCCAAAATATGGCGATTTAAATTTTTGGGTTATACGGGCGGCGCCACTCCCCTTTGTCCAATCAAAACTTCATACAGCCTATTATTCCTTCCAGAGTCACAGTAACATGCTGTGAAAATTTCAGGAAGATCGGTCCAAGGGTTTGGTTTTCCTAAAAAAGGGGCGTGGTCCCACCCACTTTTCTCCTGGTACGTATTCCAAATTATGCCAATACCATATGTACCAAATATCATCGACGTAAGTCAAAAAATGCCCTAAATATGGCGAAGTTATTTGATAATCAATTATTGTGGCGGGCCATTTGCAACGCCCTACCGCCCCCCCCCGTTCGACCCAACAAACAATTTCTAAAAACAAAAAAATATTCTGGACCTTTTCCATATGCAAAAAGAATTTTGAAAATTGGCTAGAAAATGGCGAAGTTATTTGATAAACAATTATTAAGGCGGGCCATTTGCGACATCCTACCCCTACGCACAATTTTCAAAAACAAAAAAATTTAATGCACCTTTTCCATATGCTGAAAGAATTTTGAAAATTGATCTAAAAATGGCGAAGTTATGCTCACTTTACATTATAAAATCTGTTAAAAACTACGTGGTAGGAGTTACACAATTTAAAAAAGTGGGCGTAAAAGTGGGTGTGGTTGAAAAAAAAGTAGCCTATAATTCATCCGAGAGTTCCAGTTAAATACTGTGAAAATTTCAGGAAGTTCGGTCCAAGGGTTTGGCCTCCTATAAGGAACAAACAAACAAACAAACAAACAAACAAATAAACAAACAAATAAACAAACACACATTCTTTTTTATATATTAAGATGCGTATAACTTTTGACTTTGTTTTTCAGAGTCGTACAAGATTTATTTTGGCGATAAGCAAAATAATGGATCACGGTAGAAAAGAAATTTTTAACTAAAATATTTTTAAAAAGTTCTATTAATTTCTTTGAGTTTTATATGATATTTTGTCTGATTTATTCAAGTTAAAAGATTCAAATTTTTTATATAAACGAAATGACAGTAACAAAAGCATTTAATTAATTTTTATCCAGTCAAATATTTCCGTTTGCAAAGAAATTTTTTTTCTAATTCAGTAATTTTTTTTTTCAGATCAAAAGCTTCAGCTCGCCATATACGAGTATTTGAATTTATTTCCATAATTTCTCTACTGTTTGTAAGAAGGACCCTAAAAGTTTAGTACCACAAAATTGAAGCAACATCAAATTCTCAATTTGTTGGCGCTTCACTTAAAATAACTCCTAAATTGTTATTTATTAAGTGACAAAAGTAATTTGGGCAAAATACTTTTGATTAATACTCTTACACCGCGCTAGCAGATGAAATGAGAAAATTTAATTAACAATTATTCAGTCTAAAGTAGCTAAAGTTGTTTAAACATACCTAAAGAATACTTTTTTAAAGGCAGACATACGAGTACAATATTTTTGAACAATTAAATTCATTTATTTAATAGACAAAATCTGACAGATCAGTCATTAGCAGTGTCATATGACAAAAAGGATTTAAAGTAGAAAAATTATTATCAAAACGAGTTGTTGTTAAAGTATCTTAAAAATGTATCAAAGTTTTAACTTTCTCTCGATGGCACATATGCTTACTCCCCCTCTGCCACCTGTCACATGCGAACATTAATCAATTTTTTATGGCGGTTCCTTTTATGCCCTTTAATTTGATTGTTTAAATTTAAAGCATTTAACTTCCATAAACGAAGTTGAAAAAAATTTACTCTGTCCTTTTTGCGTACAATAAATTTACGAAAAACTTGCTGCAAAACTTTTTTATATTTTCTGCTTACAAATTACGCTCTTAACAATTTAGTTGTCTTTTAAACTATTTAGCGTCAATTTGATGTTCATATCAGGCACATAAAAGTGTTAAGGTTTCTTTAGGAAAAGCTACTAAATCTGTCACAAATAAAAGTTCAACTATAAGAGAGTTAAAAAATTAAATTTATTTTACAACTCAAAATATGAGATGAGTTTTTTTCTTTTTACTTTAAAATATTTGGCCAAACTTAAAAGATTTTAAAATCAAATTAATTTAATGTTCTGTTTTATGGCAGTCAAAAATTAATATGATAAAATTAATCTTTAATCGTAAAACAAAATTGCATCGTAAAACCCTAAACTGCAATAATTTTCTAGTTAAAAAATTAACTTACGCACAGACATGTATTTTAAAAAATTAGCTTCGTAAGCAATTTATAAGAAAAACATTTTCTCTTTTAATTATAAATTTCCCCTGCAGAAATTTTAAAATTAAGTGTAGTGTTAAGCTTGATAAAATCTTTTTTATATAATTTTAAATTTCATTAAAAATTGTGCAACATTTAAAATAGAGTCGTTATAAACTGTTACAAAAACGGTTGCGACTCTTTTTATTTTGAATGTATGTTTGCACGGATGTGTAGGATTATTGATACTAATCCCAACGATGATTTCTTGTGGTGGACTTTAAGGCCAAATTATTCAACCGATTTTGAAAATATTTATATCAAATCAAAGATATTTATTGACATAAATTAACAATATATTGTGGGCTAAAAACCGTTGAACATTTTGGAAGCTGTAAGTGTTTAAAAATTCTATGTACTATATGATGTACACATATTACTCATACATGTAAATTAATAACAAACAAACAAGACATGCGTGTGTTTAATCAAAAATATGTATCTTTACTATTGTGAGCGACTGTTTTTTAGGAGATCCTATATAACGTTTGGATAACTTCATACAGAATACAGACGATTGTGTCATCCGTTGGCTACACTAGTTAAATATAATAGACGCTACGATTTCTGTGCGACTTTATATCTTTTCTAAATTAACAAACTCCAAAATGCTCTATAAAATTTATCATATTAAAATAAAAAGTTTTTTGCTCGTAAACAATTTGTGTATCTGTATGTATTTAAATACTTTTCCAAGTAGCAAATTATTGTAATCTAGGGTTTTACGACTTAAGTAAAAAACATCTTAAGCAAGAGATAAATTTGATAATTTTATTCTTTGATTACCATAAAACAGAACATTAAATTAATTTGATTTTAAAATGTTAAGTTTGTCCACATATTTTAAACGAAAAAAAGTTATCTTTTATAGTTGAACTTTTATTTGTGAAAGATTTAGTAGCTTTTTTTTTTTGGTAGAAACCTTAACACTTTTATGTGCCAGATATGAACATCAAATTGACGCTAAATAGTTTAAAAGCCAACTAAATATTTAAGAGCGTAATTTGTATCCAAAATATATAAAAAAGTTTTCCAGCAAATTTTTCGTAAATTTATTGTACGAAAAAAGGACAGAGTAAATTTTTTTCAAACAATCAAGTTAAAGGCCATAAAAGGAACCGCCATAAAAAATTGATTAATGTTCGCATGTGACAGGTGGCAGAGGGGGAGTAAGCATATGTGCCATCGAGAGAAAGTTAAAACTTTGATACATTTTTAAGATAATTTAACAACAACTCGTTTTGATAATAATTTTTCAACTTTAAATCCTTTTTGTCACATGACACTGCTAATGACTGATCTGTCAGATTTTGTCTATTAAATAAATGAATTTAATTGTTCAAAAATGTTGTACTCGTATGTTTGCCTTTAAAAAAGTATTCTTTAGGTCTGTTTAAACAACTTTAGCTACTTTAGACTGAATAATTGTTAATTAAATTTTCTCATTTCATCTGCTAGCGCGGTGTAAGAGTATTAATCAAAAGTATTTTGCCCAAATTACTTTTGTCACTTAATAAATAACAATTTAGGAGTTATTTTAAGTGAAACGCCAACAAATTAAGAATTTAACATAACAAAGATGTTGCTTCAATTTTGTGGTACTAAACTTTTAGGGTCCTTCTTACAAACAGTAGAGAAATTATGGAAATAAATTCAAATACTCGTATATGGCGAGCTGATACTTTTGATGTGAAAAAAAAAAAATTACTGAATTAGTAGAAAGATCTCCAGTCAAATATTTCCCATATTTGACTTTATAAAAATTAATTAAATGCTTTTGTTATTGTTATTTCGTTTATATAAAAAAATTTAATCTTTTAACTTGAATAAAACAGACAAAATATCATATAAAACTCAAAGAAATTAATAGAACTTTTTATAAATATTTTACTTGAAATTTTTTTCCTACCGCGGTCCATTGTTTTGCTAATCGCCGCCAATATAAATCTTGTCCGACTTGTAAAAACAAAGTCAAAAGTTTCGAGTATAATTACAGCTGCCGTGGTGGCAGTGAAATCTAAGCGGTAAACAACTCTCGATGATGAGACTGTAGTTAGTCTCTAAAAATCATGATGTCAGTTCAAACCTCCGCGCAGTCCAATTTTTCTTTGTCTGTTCAATTTTTACGAGCTAAAAATCTAGAGATTTTTCTTACGCGCAGTCTAATTTTTCTTTGTCTGTTCAAGTATTAAAAGCCACTAGATTTTTCTTTCTAATTGAATTTATAACAAAATTATATTTAGAGAAAACGAACTTAAGCCTGAAAAATTAAAAATTTCTTTGATTAATAATTTAATTTATAAAAAAAAAATTAAATTTGGAGAAAACGAACTTAACTCTGACAAATTAAAATTTCTTTGAATTCGTTAAATATTAAAAATATTAATTAAATTGTGTTCCAGGACAAAAAACCGAGCATAAATAAAAATTGAGTAAAAATTTAGTAAAAATGGAAAAATAAATTTTTTTTTTAATTTTTTTACCATAGCGATTGTAGTGGTGGTGGTTTTTTATGAAATGTTAAGCGGATTATAAATGGTCATGACCTTGAATTACGACGGACTGCGTAAACATTGGCTTTAACGGCGCATTCTTAGCGAGCTTTCACTGCGGACATGCAGAAGTTTTGAGAAAGTCTATGTCTTTTTGGTCTTTCCCTAGACGCTGTTGCTTGCTATTTTGATCTTTTCGTTCATATTTTTAATGGACATTTTAATGTTGGCCATTTAACTGAAAAGAAGTTTCTTTCCTTTTTGTGGGACAGCATTCTGCTGGATTTTCAAATTGAAATTTTTCTCTCTTCGACCGTGTAAGGGGCTTTTTTACTTCTGAAAATTAAAAAAATTAATTAAAAATGTAATATAATTTTTATCCAATATCGGCTTTACAAAATACTTGTATATTTCTCTAAATTTGATAAATAATTATAACTTCCTTAGTTAAGTTATTCGTAGTGTACAATAAAAACATCATCAACTTAGAAAATTTTTATATTATTTTTGGAGTGTGAATTATGAATTACTCGTATGTATGTTGGGACGAGTATATGCAAGTATACACATTCATACATATTTTATAACCTTAATCTGAAAGAGATCATTTAGTTTGTATAAAATATTCTTCCTCAATTTTTCCTTTTTGTACCCTTCACCAAAAATGCTAATGGTATTTTTAGGTTTGTGATTCCGTTTGTAATTTCCAAAATATGCATGCGAGACTCATAAAGTATAAATGTATGTATGTATATTCTGGGTCCTTATAAATAGAGAAGTTGAATGAGACATGTCCGTCAGTCACCCTGTCTGTCTGTCTGCTCGTGAAATCGATTTTCCGAAGCCACCAGAAGACTTAATGGCTTGGGTCTTCAACTGATGTGTAAGGATTCGTCCTAGGACGCATCGTATTGAAAATCATTAAAAATAAAATGTCGGTTCCGATAATTCAAAAATTTGCACGTTTATGCATGTACGTACTCGTATATATAATTAACTAAATATATATACGCCCCACCCAACTCATTTTATTTTCTCAAAACGATTATTTATCGTATTTCGAAAACCCACTGTAATTTCCGATATAAGCAAAAAAAAAAAAAACGCGATATAAAAACATGAGTTACGGCCTTTCTATATTAAGGTAAGGTGCTGGCGTCTATTTTTTAGGAACAGACATTCGTAGGTATTTTAGGCTACCGAACGAATGTAGTGTATTTCAGGCTGAAATCCTAGCGATCCTAATGGCCACGGAACTAGTGCCAGAACCCGTAACTGAAGGCGTGGAGGTAACATTTTACGTTGACAGTCAGTCGGCGCTGAAAGCTTTGAAAGGGCATAGTGTCAAATCGAAGCTGGTCAGCAAGTGTAGGCTATCTCTCAATTTGCTTATGGAAAAATTTAGTGTTAGGCTATGTTGGGTACCAGGACATTGCAATATTGAGGGAAACGAAATTGCTGATGAGCTGGCAAGAATAGGGTCAGCATTAGATGTGGCAGTTAGTGACAGATCGATTAAACCTCCAATCGGTTACTACTATAGGGAACTCAGTAATTGGGCAATTAGCAGAACTAACCATTCCTGGAGGAATAGAGAAGATTGTAGAGTCTCGAGGTTCATATGGACAGAACTAGACTCAGGTAAATCTGATCTACTGCTGGGTATGAATAGAAAGGTTTTTTTTGAGAGTCTTAGTAGGCGCCTTGACTGACCATTGCTCGGTTAGTGCGAGGACCAGCATATGGGAAAATGGCACTCCAGATTTTTGTAGGATGTGTGGGGATGAAGAGGAGCCAGAAACTATAGAGCATATCTTCGGTCATTGCCCAAGGCTGCAACGCCATAGGCAAAGATGACTGAGCAGACATTTCCATGACGGCATTAGGGGCTGTGCACATTTTACGTAAGGACCAATGGGGGGGTTAAAGATTTGTTTCGGATTGGAAACTTTACACTGAAAAATTATTAAAAAGCGTTACGGAGGGGTGGTGGGGGGTATAAAATCTCTGAAAACAGCGTTACGTTATATGTGCACAGCCCCTTAGTGATATCGCGAAGTGGAAACTTGAGGATATCAGGGGCTTTATCATGGGAATTAAGTGGCTGAATGATGGATGTTAAGGGCTCTTTGTTTCTCCTTGGACAGTAAGGAGACTAATTAGTCAATAAATTATAAATGAAGGGAATCACAATGGATCCAATTGGGTCTCCGAGTGGATGTGTATTTCACACTACCCTTCCTAACCTAAACTAACATAACGATATAAGTATAACCATTCCGGAAATAGATTTATTAATTTATGACGGTGGCCCAATATTGAATCTTGAATCCATGGGGTTTCTAATATTAACTTCATTATAAATAGCATCTTTGTCGTTCAAACCGGCTATTGAACGATCAGAGTTGGAAGTGGCCAGGAATGGAAAGAGCAAACAATTTTTTTTTTTGGAATATGAAATGAAAACTAGAAACAAATATTAAAAAGTATTAAAGAATTAGTTCTAGTTTGTTTTTCGATTACACCAAACACAGGTCCGCCTAAACTTTGCAGCTCATTATTATTATTATGCGCCCAAATAATATGGCTATCAAACGAAAAGGTTTTTCTAAGCAAACAGCTGATAATAAAATGTAATCATTTTAAATGCAAAATGGCGGGTACACTGGATACTATATATAAACTGAATAAGGGTATATAACATTCGGCTCGGCCAAATATAACACACTTACTTGTTATAGTTTTTAAAGTTTTCATTTCTTTTCAATGACAGTGCGATTTTCTTAAATACATATCTACGATATACATAGCTACGACATACATACACATCTACATATACTTACGTGTATGTGAATAAATGTGTTTATTTTCTATATTTGACGCGTCATATTTTAATTTTTCTACAACCAGAGAGATATAAAAATTTGGTTAAATTAAGTAACCATCCACATCCAACATCGAAAGGCCTCTTGCGGCTTCTTGTACGTTTTTTTTTCCTTATTTTTCTTTTTTGTTGTTCGTTTTATTTCTTTTTCTTACTTGATTTGGATTTTCCTATGACATTTTTATGCAAAATAGTAATTTTGTATGATTTTTAGCGCAAATATTTTTTAACTGTATTTGCATAAAAGTTCAAAAAAAAAAAAAAAAAAAGAAAAACAACAAAGAACTAAATAAAAAAAAGCAAGTATAGAAGATGTGTTGAAACTTCGCCATTTGTGGTTTATATGGTTTAATATTTCCAAATATTTATAAACGGATGACTGTGTCTCATATGAAGAAGTATATTTGGTTACGCCATAATGCTGTTACTTGGCAGAATTACTATCATAGATAGTTGTCCTTAATAATTTTTTTTCGGTTTGCTTCCTTTTTTTTTCTCTTCAAAACTTGGCAGCCATAAATATGCGAAGAAAAATTTTTTTTTCCAACATTATTTTTTTTTTGTTTCTTTTTTTGTTGTTGTGTAGTGTAGCATATTACTGCAAAGTGTCGGCTTCGTTGTATGGAAAAAAGTTTTGACAGTTTAAAATTCTTATTTGTATTCATTTCTCTGTCTATTACTTTTTCTGTTGTGTGCTTTTTTGGTTTAATTTAACTCTTGGGCAAAAAGGAAAACGAAAAAAAAAAAGAAAAAATAATGAAAGTTTTGACAGTAATGTTTTGACTTTTGACAAATTTATTGTAAAAAATTTAGCAGGTAATTGAAATTTTGTATTCTATTGCCAATAAAAATGTTTTTTGTTAAATCGTAAATATAACAGACAATACTGCGCTGTTTAAATCGATTTTAGGGTATTCAGAAAAAACGAACTTTTTCCAAAATAATCGGGTTTTGACAAATTTATTGTAAAAAATTTAGCAGGTAATTGAAATTTTGTATTCTATTGCCAATAAAAATATTTTGTGTTAAATCGTAAATATAACAGACAATACTGCGCCGTTTAAATCTATTTTGGGGTAATCAGAAAAAACGAACTTTTTCCAAAATAATCGGGTTTTGACAAATTTATTGTAAAAAAATTTAGCAGGTAATTGAAATTTTGTATTATATTGCCAATAAAAATGTTTTTTGTTAAATTGTAAATATAACAGACAATACTGCGCTGTTTAAATCGATTTTAGGGTATTCAGAAAAACGAACTTTTTCCAAAATAATCGGGTTTTGACAAATTTATTGTAAAAAATTAGCAGGTAATTGAAATTTTGTATTCTATTGCCAATAAAAATGTTTTGTGTTAAATCGTAAATATAACAGACAATACTGCGCTGTTTAAATCGATTTTAGGGTATTCAGAAAAACGAACTTTTTCCAAAATAATCGGGTTTTGACAAATTTATTGTAAAAAATTAGCAGGTAATTGAAATTTTGTATTCTATTGCCAATAAAAATATTTTGTGTTAAATCGTAAATATAGCAGACAATTTACGCTATTTAAATCGATTTTAGAGTATTCAGAAAAAATAAATTTTCCCAAAAATAACCGGGTTTTTGAAAAATTCAAAAAACTAGGTTCTAAAATTTATGATAATTTTTCCCAAATTCTATTTATTTTTATTATCTAATTTGTAGCTTTTTAATATCATTTTTAATTAAACCTCAAAAAATATTTTTACTTTTTTGGCATTAGGGAAAAACTGCTTAAATCGAAATAAGCTAATTTTGAGTTAATCGCGCCCCTGTATTCTTCGTATTCTAAAGTATGGCTGGACAGAGTTTAATTAAAATTCAACGTTTTTAGACTTTGCTACTTTTCTTTTTCTAATTAAATGTCTCATAATACAATTATGCCTTAATTTAGGTTAAGTTTTTTTAGTGGGCTTGAGCCATGTGTTTTTAGTTAATCAAAAGTATCGAAAAACGAATGATCAACTTTAAGTACGATTGGAATACATTTTTTAAAAAATATTAAACATTTAAAAGTGCTTTGCTATAAAACTATAAAATGTGACTGAAACACTTACGGCCCGCCCCACGATCCGTTAATCCGTTATTAGTGGAACGCAAGTTACATTTTTTTACGTCTAAAAATCCAGCGATCGACATCGTTCGATATCGTGGGCCAGGCCGTTAATTTTAGAACCAGGAATATTATTCAAAAACGGAAAATTTATTTAAAAACGGACTCTTTTTAATGCATTCTTTTTTTTATTAAATTTAGTAAATATATAGGATTTGAAAAAGCCCTACTTTTAGCAATCCGTTTATACTTGATTTAAAAAATCCGTATTTACTATATTTTCATCATCGCTTGGTTTAAATTAGGGATGCAACCGATAGCGAGACCGATATATCGGCGATACTCCCGGTTTTCCGATATATTGATATCGGCGATATTTTACTGTCGATACGCCGATACTTCTTATATTTTTCTTTAGAGTTTTTTGAACAAAATATTCAATTTTCAACTCTTTTTTTTGCATGACAACTATGAGAAATAACATATTAAAAGCAGGACATAAAATCAAAACAGAATACATAATGAAATTTTTTCTTCTATTTTGCTTTGCACCATAGTAATGAAATGTTCTCTCAATGCTAAGTCTTGTATGTGTTTGAATGTTTTAAATTTTTTTTTTTAAGGCGCATTGACACAAGTGGTGGTAATTCTACAACAATTACAACTTACAATAACAACTGACATATCAGCCCCTATGTCAACATGTACAAATTTAGAGGCTACAAAATCCAAAAGCAAAGCCTCTGCTACATTGTCTGACGCTATTCCGCTAGTTAACAGTCTTCGAACATTATTAGAAAACATAATACATGAAGCAACGGAGATGGCGAGTAGTTCGGACTCCCAAAAATTTGAAAATTTCTGAATGAAAGATTTGAGGGTTTAGAGAATAATGAAACCTATTATTTATCTACAATTCTTGACCCTCGATACAAAGCTCGAATATTTCAAAGACAATCGACTTCAATCCTATCGAAAAAACGTCTAATTGAGCTGCTTAACATGACTCTACATTCCGAAAGTGTTGAAGACACAGTCCTCCCTACACCTCGCAAAAGTTCTGATAAGTCTACGAGTAGTACTCGCCTTTGGAGCGTATGTGAAAAAATTATAAGAGAATCCGAGGAGGATGATCCATCCTGCTAACGAAGAAGTCGAGAGATACCTTAGAACTCCTAATATTCCTAGAGACGCAGACCCTCTTGTTTACTGGCGCAGTGACATATCCTACCCAAACTTAAAGAAAATGGCGCAGAAATACTTAAGTTTTCAAATGAGTGCTGTCGCATCTGAGAGACTATTTTCCACTGCAGGTCTGCTTCAAATGGATTTGAGAAATATGTCTAAATTTGAGAACACTTTGTTTTTTAAACAAAAATCTTATTAATATCAATTTTAAATATTAATCTTTTGCAATGTTGTTTTTATAATTTTAATTTAATTTTAACATGATCTCAAATTCAATTCATTCTTTTTTAAGTCTTATTAATATTTTAAATCTTGAGTCAATCTAAACTGAATGCCATCGTTTATTTTGTAAAATCATAAATATCGCAGACGTTTTGTTGTTTGACAATTTGAAGTTGAGAAACTGAAATGTATTGAAAATTTTGATGATTTTAGAAAATAAACAGTATGACATTCAGTTTGAATTGACTCATTAATATTATCTTACACTGTTCATTTTGTGAAAAACAATAATTTATTTTTTGTTAATATGAATTCAAATTCAATTCTTTTTTTTTTAAATCTTATTAATATAAATTTTAAATCTTGAGCCAATCTAAACTGAATGCCATCGTTTATTTTGTAAAATCATAAATATCGCAGACGTTTTGTTGTTTGAAAATTTGAAGTTGAGAAACTGAAATGTATTTAAAATTTTGATGAGTTGAATATAAACTCTGTTATTTTGTATAATAGAAGAATTACTCTACTTGAGTTTTGTTAATTTTTACTTGAGCTCAATTTCGATATGCGTATCGGTATCGGAATCGGTATCGGCGATTTTTATTTTTGAGTATCGGTATTGGTATCGGATCGGCGAAATGGCTTGTCGTAACATCCTTAGTTTTAATACATTTGGGACTATTTTATTTTTTTTTTGTACATCAAGAATTTTAATTGCGAGTTACGCGTAACGTTTAATTTCCAAAATAAATATATTTTATTTATACACGATTCCAAAACTTTCTATACTAATTTGCATAGAAATCGTATTTAGATGCTTTTGATCCATATGTGTGCAAATAGGCCTCATACTTTTTTGTAGCACACTTATAAGTATTTTAGTTTCCACGTTTATTTTTATGTAACATATATATTTTGCTCTAGAAATGCACAATGCATATTTTTGCCTAAGAAACCCGGTTACAAAACCGGGTTACAAACAAACCCGTTTACAAAACCAGTTAAAAACAAACCCGGTTACGGTTACGGATCATATGGTTGAATTTCGAAAAGTGAGCGAGGTTTTTAGTTTCTAAAAATTGTTAAAATTATTGAAAGCTACAAATTTAGCACAGACATAAACCATTTTTAAAGGGAGCTTAAGCAAACGATATGGTTCTAGTCTTAGCTTAAAATTGTAGTTGCATTTTCAATTAACTTTAATTGTAGTCAGAGTTTTTCAATAATATTATATTGTTAAACACAATCATATTGCAAATTACAAAAATACTAAAAAATGTATTGCAAACTTATTGAGATTCACAACCATTTAAAATAATAATAGTAACACGTTTTTCACAACTTTTCTTTGCGTGTAATATAAAGTATAAGATCAAAGAAAACTCCTATTATATTTTAGGCTTTTCATTAGATTAACATACTTTTCAATATGGGTTTTCATTGTTGTCAGCCATCACCATTCGATATTGTGCTTTTCCATTAACCATTTTTTTTTTTTTTTTTTTGTTTCAGATTAAACGATTCCTAAAAAACAATGTGAAAGGATTCCATTTGCTGCGTATGCATATGTGCGTGTCTAAGTCCAGCAAACATTTTTTTGGTGAGTAAAAAAAAAAAATCTAAAAATATTAGCACAGTGCCCCTTAGGGGGTACAAATAAAGAGTGTTTTTTTTTTTTTAAATGACACTAGTTTAAATTATAATAAAACAAGGAAATATATTTTTAATAACAATGAAATGGGCTTTATTGGAAAGAAAATTTTATGAAATTAATGTTTAAATAGGATTTCTGCCATGTGGCCGCCACGGCTTGCGCGTAGAAGGCGCAATCTGGAACACCAATTTTCAACAACTTTTCGCAGCATTTGCGGCCGTATTTCGCCGATAACTCTTCGAATGTTGATTGATTTCCAGGTATTCAATTGTTTGTGGTTTATCGACGTAGACAAGTGACTTAAAATAACCCCAAAGAAAAAAATCTAGTGGGTATTAAATCACACGATCTTGGTGGCCAATTAGTTGGGCCTTTACGTGAAATTATTTTTTCATCAAAAGTTTCTTTGATCAAATCAATTGTAGCGCCCGCTGTCTGGCATGTGAAACCACATATCAGCAAGATTAATGCCACGTAATTGCGGTACGAAAATATTTCGAATCATGTTCCTATACCGTTCACCATTGATAGAAACATTCTGACCATCATCGTTTTAATAAATATATGGGCCAATGACTCCGCCAGCCTATAAAGCGCTGAATCTTGAAAGTTTTTAAGCCAAGATCATTTCGTAAAATCTTCCATAAAATGGAAGGACACAACCTCAGTTGTGAGAACGGCGACGAATTGATTGATTAGGATCATCTTCAATGCTTTCCGGTATAGCGGCTACAGCTTCTTCAGTGCGCACTATTTGGCGTCTCACAGGATGCACGTCATCAGTAACAGTAATTGTGGTCCGAAAACGATCTCTTGTTCTTTGAATTAGCCGTTCTGAAGGATGATTTGTTACGCCATAAAATGGAAAAAGTGCACAATGAGTTTGACGAATATAACACTTATTTTTATTAGAAATTTTAACAATTTGTGCACATTGCTCTGGTGTAAGTCGATTCATAATGAAATTTCAAAGCAAACTAAACAAAAAGCAACTTTCAGCAGCTAAATGGGTGCTCAAATAAAGCAGTGATGCCAACTTAAAGTTGTGAAAATAGGGTAAATATAAATTTTATTTAAAATCAGAGTTTGTTACAGTTACGGATTATTTATTTCCGAAATGCGGATCTAAATCCCAAAAAAAAAAAAAAGGAATGGCGAAAATTTACACCTTTAGATTGGATACATGCCCAAACCATGTCCAAACATTATCATGCATGCGTACAATCACTAACGTCGTATACTTTAATTAAGCCCTAATTGTCGTTATTTATGCACATTTTTTGCTGTGGAACATAATTGAATTAATAGCTGTTTTTAATATTCGCTTGATCACTCTACAATTCACAATTCAAATATGGTTTTAGTTCATTGTTGGTATTGTAACAAACACATCGCCAACTAGACAACTCAGCCACATCTGGGTTTAATTTCACGACATACGATATCGATCGGAGTTTCCATATAAATGTAATTGATATTTCGATATCGAATGTCGGAAATTTGGCTCCAGTTTATTAAAATCGACAAATAAAAGTTAAAAAATAAAAATTTCTTAACTTTTATTTTTTGTTCATTTCTTGTATTGAACAGAGGCAGCAGTGTTTAATCACTTTTTGCAACAGATTCGAGTGTACATTTGTCGGATATTTGGATTACAATTTTTACTCACAACTTGTGGTCAAAGTAATGCTAAAATACTTTTTTTTTTTTTTTTTTTGTAGGACCAGCACTTAAGGTATGACGCCTATTTATGAAATTAGTTGTTCCAGCACTTATGGAAGGGAAGGGGATCGGGTGGAGATGTTAGATGTTGAAAATGTTGTTAATTTTTAGAGCAATGTTGCAGCACCTCTGGTGTTAAGTAGATGCATTAACTTTCTTAAGCTGTATGAAAAGTCCGGTTTCAGATTTCTTTATTCTTTTTCTTTTTTTTTCTTATTTCTTTTCTCACATGAAACCTTTCAGCAAACTAAAATGATCACTGGGAAAATTTGGTATTGCATAAAAATAATAAATATTTCTATGGTTGTTTGCTTGTTGGCTTGAACTTGCAGCCCCAACATTTTGTTCTGCTCGAAACGGTTTGTCTTATCGCTTTGTTAGTACAATATTTTTTTTTTCTTTTTTCTTTACTTTTTTTTTTTTTTGTCAACAAAAAGTAAAATAAAGTAAAAAAAAGTAACTCCATTTTGAAATTATCGCACTTCCGATTTTTCTATTATCTTGTTTTCTGTATTTAAGTCTAAACATATATTTTCTTTTTTTATTATTTTTTGTATTCCATTCCCCTTTTCTTTATTTACTTACTCACCCCCTCCCCCAGAAAAAGCATTATAAAGTTGTACGCTTTTATCTAGACAAACAAAAATGTTGATTTAACACAAAGACAAGACATTGTTTTTGTCAGGAAATTTGTATTTCTATCTTGTACAAACGAGCTGTAACAACGGGCGCAGATAATCCTGTAGATTAAAAAAAAGGACTGATGGTTTTTTCTCTCCTTTTTTTTAATTTTTTTTTTTTTGCTTAATAGCCTTCCACTAAGTAACGTTCATAACATACTTTTATGCTGTAAAATATTTTTATTTGCAAAACGCAAATTATTCAACTCCTTTAAAATGTTGTAAGTTTGTTAAGTTTAAATCTTGCCACAAAGTTAATGGACTAAAATAATATTATTATTTTTTTTTTTGTGTCTAAGGACTGTTAAATAAAGGGTTAACTTGTTACTACTGGTAATGGACCTTTGAACTTTAGGAGTGATAAATTATGGGGCTTTTTTTTTTTTAAATTTATAAAAAATCGTGAATGTTTTATTTATATATTTAAAATTCTTTAATATTCACAAGTCATTCATAGTCTGTGCTACTTGTTTAAGCGGCGCGCCATAAATTATATAAACCCTGAATTTTTATTTATAAATAAATTTAATTTGTTTGTTTTTTTTTTTTTTTTTTTTGTTGCTGTTTGGACTAGCAAACACGGAATGACCCCTACTCGCATAACATATATATGCTGTATTTCGTTGGCTACTACAGAAGTTCTTTAAACAGGCTTGAAGAGTTTTCAAACTAATTTTTTTAAACACAAACTTTTAAATTTGAATTGAAAACTTTTTAAACATAATTACAGATAGTACATCTGCAACCAACGAAATGCAACATATATGTAGATTAGCTAACCCATAACAAAATTAAATTAAATATTTGCAAACATAAATTTTTTTTGTCTTAAACGACAATCTCGGTAAACAAACGGCAATGTTTATTGTATTTTTTGTTTGTTTTTTTTTTTTTTGGACTTGTCTTAATTGGTGTGGGTTAGATTTTAAGAAATTGCGCAACTATGTGCAACGAGGCATGCTGCAGTCAGTTTTGTCTTACAGTGTGTAGATCGTATGTTGCATCAAATCACATGTGAAGGGGGTGCTCAAATTTAAAAACTCACTCTTTTTTCGACAAATTCAGTTTTATTGATACAAATGTAAAGTAGAAATATGGAAATTGATATGATGTCAGGGAGGGCTTGAGCCCAAGAATGATCATGTGGATCTATGCAATGATTGTCAGACCAATCATTACACGACGGTGCAATTGTATGGTGGCTGAAGACTTTCCAGACTACGGCGAAGAACAAAACTCTGCAACGCTCAGAGAATGGCGTGTCTTCTTGCTACAGGTGCAATGAGGTCATGTCCAACTTTGGCCATTGAGGCCTTGATTGGGTTAACACGTATCCAAATCTTTATAAGTAAGTCTGCTCGCTGTGTTGGCAACGGGCATTCATCAATCCTCAATAAATTGTCCTGCAGAAAACTGTTAGGGATGCCTAGCGACAGAATAATCTGTGAATTAAGGTTCAACAGGAGATTCAATGTCACAATTCCGCTTAGGGCCACGTGGGAGGATAATGGTCCCTTTGTGGATTCCAGAAGTTTATGTTGGTATACGGATGGATCCAAAACTTTAGCTAGAGTCTATGGACCCAACGTGAGAATCTCAGTGCCCATGGGTAAATGACCCACGATATTTCAGGCGGAAATACAGGCACTCACCAAATGTGTTCATATTAATTTGAGCAGAGGCATTAAAGGCGCTCATATAGCCATCTTTTCCGATAGTCAAGCAGCCCTTAAGTCCCTAGTTTCACGGGAATTCCGTTCTAAGCTTGTTTTAGAGTGCTTTGACTCACTACAGAAGCTATCGATACGGAACAAGGTTTCCATTTACTGGATACTTGGCCAAAGCGATCATCCGGGTAACGAGGTAGCGGATGAATTGGCCAAGAGGGCCTCCGCCGCTCCTCTTATAGGCCCAGAGCCCTTTTGTGGCGTAAATTGGTCGACTGTATAAACTCTAATCAGAGAGAACGACATGTCGATCGCTAAGAAAGTTTGGGTGGCTTCTCCCGGTTTAAGGCAGGCCAAATCATTGATACAGCCATTCTCATACAGTGGCATCCTGAATTTCAACAGGAACGAACATACGGCTAGTTACTGGTTTCCTCTCGGGTCATTTGGGACTGAACTACCATCTTTGGAAAAGTAACCTAGTGCGCTCACCCTTGTGCCGTTTATGCATGGAAAAGGATGAGACAACGGCACACATTCTCTGTGAATGTATTGTCTTATGTAATAATAAAAGGCGTGTTTTTCTTTCTGAATTTGTATGTTCAGATGATATTAGGCGGGCTTTTCCAAGCTCTGTGCTGACTTTCATAAGGAGAGTCATTCAGAGCTTAATTTAATTTAGAGATCCATGGCACAAAAGATCCAATAGGTGTCGCAGTGCCGCTCCTTGGACCAGATCTATCCACTTTTCTATTTTATGATGTCAGGGAAATATCCAAATTTTGCTCGTCAGCGTACGTTCGTTCTTTTCATAAAATTTTAAAACACATTTTGCTACAAAGCTTCGCTTATCCGTTCAATTCAGCGCCAAATTTTATCTTTTAGAGCGTCAGTTGTTTGTGGTTTTTTCATATAAGTCCGGTCTTTCAAATGGCCCCCAAGGAAAATAATCCAGCGGCGTTAAATGACAAGAACTAGGCGGCCAATTAACATCGTCAAATCGAAAAATTACGCGACCGGGAAATTTCTCATGCTAGTAAATTTTCACAATTAAAATATTTTGTTCAAAATGCCAACTTTTTACTAAATAAATGTCAAAGGATGACAGCTCAATTTTTGACATTTAATTATTTGACAGCCAATTTACTTCCTAACCTTAAATTTTTTTTTGATAATTTTATTATTTATTGAATCTTTAATTATTTATATTAAATTATCAATAAGTTTTTCAAATCTTAAATCTAAAAAATATTAAATATAAGTTTAGCCAATGCTAAACAAAATTTTTAATTTCAACGATTAATTTTTGTTGTTTTACATCTCTCGTGAACGGCTGAGAAAAAGAGTATCCCTCCTTTTCAGCCGGGTGTGGCCTCTATAATGAAGAATATTGCGCGCAAGTGGATTTGGGTGCAACTCAAGTTTTTTTATATATTTTTTCGCGTGTTTTGAAAATACTGTCTTCACCAACGGAACGTCTAGGTCTTTATGAATTCGATGGTTTCTGACATACCAGGGGGCTGCTGTTATTGTACGTAGAATTTTATTCTGTAGCCTTTGAATTCGTTCGACATTGTCGAAAGAACCTTAAATTTGGCTACAATTTATTTACTGCAACCAATGTCGTGTTGCAGTAACTCAAAAATACAGTTTTTCTGTTGTTTTTTGTTTTGTGTGGGTTGTCTCATAAGAACTTATATTCTGTTGTCGTATTAATAAAAAAAAAATCTGTTTTGTCTCTCGTTGATATGGGTTCAACGTAGGTGCGACTGCAAAAAAATATAATATGCGTTTTTAAATTGGAAGCCATTTGTTATCAGGATCAAGCCGATCAAGCATTTCTTTAATAAACAATTATATTTTTTTTAATTAATCCAAAAAATATTGACAAAAATATCGCCAAAGATTTTAAATATCGTCAAGTAATTCTTAAATTTTCACCACCAAAAATGATTTTTTTTTTTGGTTTATTGCGACGTTTGTCGACCAAAACGTCATAACTGAAAACAGTGCTTGTTATTGTTGAAAATTTTTGTGATTTTGTGGTATACTGTAACAACAAAGTTTTGGAATGCCATGTACATACAGCATTTACAAAATTATTTATTACGCTCTTAATCAATTTACATAGACGACAACACTGTTTATGAACATTTACAAAACATTTCAAGTAAATAACAACAAAGTTGTTAGTTGTTTGCAACGTTTAAAGAAAGTCTATAAATTTAATAAAAAAAAAATTATTTATAGTCTTTCTTTTAAGTGTCAACAATATTTACGTATGAGTAATGGAAACTTGAAGACAGATTGCCCATATAAAAATATTGCGTATACGTACCCAATACAATAATTGCATACAATAGAGAGAGGTTTTTTATGGACACATACTTCATACTCGTAAATAAATTGTAGTTTTCGTATTTAGCAAAACTTTTTCAAAATCACGTTTTTAAAAATAAGCCCATAAAATATTAGCTTTCACAGAGCAAAAAGCTAATTAAATCTTTAGAGCAGTCTGTGCGGAAATTATCACTTAAAAGCCAAAAAAAAAACAACAGAGACAGAAAGTAGACACTCACAAAGGCAATAATGGACTAAAATTTGGGAAATTTTACTTAATTTAAATTCAAAATTGTTGTCATTTGGCGCCAATGTTGTATTTTTTTTAAAGAAATTCTATTAAAATTTTCTTGATATTCAGAATTACTAATTTGGTCTGCACCATCACAAGCTTTTAACACATTGGTTCCCCTAATATTGTTACCACTCAGTAGTTTGATAGAAGAGTAAACACCGCGAAGGTTTGCTGTGTTTGCAGCCTATTCGGCTTCCAATGCTATACCATTTAAGTATTTTTCGCGGTCTGAACGAACCATGTATACAACTTTACGTGCTGTGATTTTATGACTGGTGTCTTGGCTCGTTGAAGCATTGTACGAAGCTTTTTCCGGTTCTGAATTTTACTCCACGTATCGTTGCTAATCCATGGCTTAATTTTATCACGTTTTAGTCCTAGCACTGATTAAGCTGATGTTTTGCAAGCTAACATTATGTCTGACCAAGTGTTATATGGCTATTTCCGTGCAGCAGTGATCTCGGTGTCTGAATATAGGATGATTCTACAACCGAATCTTTAAAGCGATTGACATTGTAAATAGTTCCCTTACTTCTATTCGAAGTTATCGCTGCTGGACGTAGTCTAAATGTAGCTACAAATAGATTATGATCACTGTCTATATCAGTGCCACGTCTGGCTTTTACATCCATTAGTGATCCCAAGTAAAGTCTACTTATTAAAACGTGATCAATTTGATTGCACGTGTGGCCATCTGGCGATTCCCACGTATATTTGTGGATGTTTTTATGAGGAAAATGTGTACCTCCGACAAAAAGCTGATTACGGGCGGAGAAATCCACCAGCCAATCACCGTTACTATTTTTTATAGCACCTAACCCATGCTTTCCCATTACTGCTTGTAGGTTAGTATTGTCACAACCCAATTTGGCATTAATATCACCCAGGAACACTTTTATATCACCCACAGGAAGAGAGCTGCAAACATATTCGTGTTGACTGTAAAAATCATCCTTATTTTTGTCATCGTCTAGCTCAGTTGGAGCGTAGCACTGGATTACAGATATTTTGCGGAATTTAGAGTTGAATCTCGCAGTTATTATTAGATCAGAGATAGCTTTATATTCGATTACGGCCTTTTTTGGTTTAGCAGACAATAACATTCCAACACCATTTTTTCGATAAGTGGAGTTGCCAGAATATATGAAAAAGTGGCCAGACGGCAAGTTCACATGCCACGTTGAAGCCAACGAACTTCACTTACGTGAAGTTGCTCTAGTCTTGATTTTTTGGAGAGAGTTCCAGGTACCAATCACAAACCGTTGTTTAAAGCCAAAAGTCGTCATCCCCCCCCCGATTGTTTGATCTAAAATGGGGTATCTCACAGATGTGTACTTCGGTACGGAAAACTATCTGATTGTCATTCACTTGGGAATGGCCAGTAGTGATCCATTTGTTGAAATACCCAAGCAGCTCACTACTTCCGATCTTAGATCAAGTATTTCCTGGTAGTTCCATACAGACATCCGTCAGTTGGTAGCAAAAGTGAGAAGGCGTCCCTGCCTAGAGGGCCTATTGGCAAACCCAATATTAGGATCGGATGATATGGCCCAATCAGCCATACGTCTTAAATATTCAACGATTACAGAAACGTTAGCAATTTTTAGAAGAAGGATTGTAAATAAAGTAGCTTAAATTCGTATGGCAAAATATCCGAAAAACTTAGTAAGAAAAGGTCTCAACCTACGTTCACATTTATTAAATATTTAATCAAATAGCGGAACCGATATTTTATTTTTGCTGATTTTCAATACGAACTATTTAATAGCAAATTCATACACATTAGTTCAAGACCCAAGTCTCTAACTTATGTGGTGGCTTTAGAAAATCGATATCACGTCCAGAAATACAGATGGACGGACAGACAGACAGACGGACAGATGGACAGACGGACGGACATGGCTTATTTAACTTTACGATCAATAAGAATCCAGAATATATAGTACTTTATGGATCTCATATAAATATTCTAAAAATTATACACGAAATGACAAACCTATAAATGCCCCTTACCAGTTTTGGTGAAGGACATGAAAGGAGAGAATACAACTGGTGTGATTCTCAATATTTTATCTCTACAAAACGATATTCTCAGTGATTTGAGTTAATGAAAAATTGGTGATTATTATGTTTTTTTTTTTTTTTGTACTTTTGGCTAAAGTTTTGTTGGTCTCTATTTTTATTTATGCAGCTGTATACCTCAACACATGATACTACGGTTGTTTTGAATGTAGTATTTCCGATACTATTAAATTAAAGTAATAATATTAATATTAATAATGAATAACGTTTTATATCACTAAATGTATGGCATAGTTTGTAAATGTTTTAAGGAAAAAAAAAAAAACAATTATTCTCAAAGAAACTTTTTAAAAGGATTTTCTTTTTTCAGCTTATTTAAACTTTCTCTTTGGGTCTACAATTATTTTCAATTTCCATTATCAATATTACCGACCAACCAACCGACAAACCGTTCGTCTACAACGTAACTTTATCTCTTAATATAAATTTTTAAATAATTTTACTGGAATTATGAGAAATTTGTTGCCTGTAACAGACAAAAAAAAATATTCTTGTTTTTTTGTCCAAATTGCTTTTAGTTCTACTTTTAAGCTTAATACTCGTTAGCACAACTCGTATCTTCCGGTCTTCATGAACATGAACATGAACATGCTAAAGAATACCTGTAAAAGTTTTATTTCAACATCATGGACATTTTTCCGCATGAAAAACTGCCGGTAATATTTACTTTACTTTCGTCTTTTATCTTTACGAGTTACTACTTAGTGGCAACAGAAAAAAAAAGGTAAGCAAAAGTTTAAGGGAGAGGGTAAAAGTGTTCGATAATGAAAAACAGCGTTATTAATGACAGCGGATAAAGTTCAGCGTTAATGGCATAAATACGAAATTAATAGACGTCGTTGATAAGAAAAGAACAAAAGGAAAGAAAAAGACTAAAGAAAAGAACTTAAAACATAAAAGCAACCTTTAGTGAAAAAGTCGGCAAATAAAAGCAAAAATCGATTTATTATATGAGTTGCATTTATGAAAACTTTAAAAGCAAAAAAAAAAAAAAAAAAAATATGTGAAAAAGGGTATAAAAATGTCATTAAGTTTTTTAGTTCAGCCTTCCGTGAAGTAGTATTATTCTTTGTCTTTTCAATTATTACCAGTTTCCTTTCTAATAAAAAGAAAAATAAGTGAAATAAAAATTAATTGACATGAACTTAAGGCTGATGGATTAAAATTTCTTTGGATTTAACATCTTTCAGTTCATCTAAAAATAAATAACTTAATTGTTAAAACAGTAAAAGCATGCAGCGAACACAATACAATCTCGTCCCTAATGCATCGGCATCCGGGTGGGCGCTATCTGTGCGCCAAGAGGGGGTGTTGGCTGAAGTGGTTAGCGCGTTGACTACAAACAATGTCTTGGGGCCTGGGTTCAAACCCTGACCAGAGCAAGTCAATCAATATCATTAATTTCTCTAATATACATTAATGAGACTTTGTATTAATTGTTGTCGGACTATTTAAGTGATGAAGGCATAGCACTGGTCACTAAAACCTGTTCCGACAGCGATGAATTCTGTTCCAAGCTAATGTACACAACATCGCCCTCCTTCGTCGGTTAGCAGAAACATCGGCGAAGTAAAACAATTAATAAAATGCCTGCCAATACAGCTTAACAAAGTTAATGCGTCTACGTAACACCGGAGGCGCCTCAAAACTGCTATAAAAACTAACATAACACGCAAAGCAGAGTTCTAAAAGAGTTAAGCCTTCTAAATTTTCAACATCTATCTTCTCTACTCTCCCTATCCCTCTCACTGAGTTCTGCCACAATGCACTGCATACGTAGGGGTGGTCATCCCCTGAGTGCTGGTCCTAATTAAAAAAAAAAAAAAAAAAAAAAAAATTAGATAAAAACATCTCTTGATAAAACATTTTCATTTTCACTCAGCAGATTTAAATATAATAAAAGGATTGCAGTTTTTTTTTTGTTTTGGACCAGAACTCAGGGGATGAACCGTACTTTTGCCATGCATTGTGCGTGCCAGAAGTATGGAGAAGGTGATTGGGTAAAGAGGTTAGATGGTGAATATGTAGGAGAAGGCTTAATTCTTTTACAACTCTGATAGAGCACATTTTGTTAATTTTTAGAGAAGTGTTGCAGCGCTTCTGCAACTAGACACATATACTAGACACATAAAATTTATTAAGCTGTGTGCGCAGGCATTAGTTTTTTACTTCGCCGACGAGGAGGTCGCTGTGATGTCCATTAAGCTTGGAACTGTGTATCCATCTCTGTCGGAAGAGTTATTTTCATCTCTTAAACAATGCTTGGCTATAAACAATTCTGACGATAAGACCATGGCGGGTTTCCAAAAATCATAATGCCAGTTATGTGTCTTCTGTGCTCTCTAAGTTTATTATTTTTGTCTCAATACCGGCTTCTGGAGTTTCCTTTCTAATAAAAGGTTTTCCAATAAGAGTGATATGATTTCATTAAAAAACTCTTGTTAAGGAATTTCAAAAGTTTTTTATTTAATGTGAAGTACAATCGATACAATTAAGTTCTAAATAAAAAGTCATTCTAATGGCCTCCAGTCGTGCACCACTTCTTCTGCAGGAACGAATTCGATGAACCCAATTTTCGAGCACTTTTTCCACTAAATCAAGTCGTATGTCATAAATGGCACGTCCAATATTGACTTCTAAAGTTTGAAGAGAGTCTGGTTTATTTCGAAAGACCAATGACTTTAAAGAGCCTTCAAGAAATAGTCTAGTGGTGTTAAATCACAACTTCTTGGAGGCCATCACAACATCACAATTTCTTGAAATAATCGAATCTCTAAACTTTTCTCGCAATAATTCAATTATTGCATTGCATTTGCTGTGTGGCACATAGCCCCGTCTTGTTGGAACGAAATGTTGTCAAGATCAACTTATTCCAATTTCGGCCATAAAAAGTTGAATATCATCGATCTATACCGCTCTCCATTGACAGTAACGGTGTTAACAGCTTCATTTCGAAAGAAGTGCGGACCGATGATTCCACCAGACCAAAAACCACCACACCAAACTGTCAAGTTAGGTGAATGTAATGAATGGTTTTTCATAAATAATTTGTGGATTTTCTTTACACCAGAATCGACAGTTTTTTTTTATTTACCGCACCACTCAGATGAAAGTCAGCCTCATCGGAGAAGAAGATTTTCTTTAAAAAATCGTTATCGTTTTCAAGTTGTTCCAAGGCAAAATCAGCAACGTTGTTCTTGCTGATGATGAAATTGTAGACACTACTGAATATAATGAAAAACAAATGGCACATCATGACGTATTACAAATGGCCGAAACGTCACTTCAATATCATATCATCCCTATTAGAAAACCTTATAGAAAAATAACTTTATTAAAACTTAAATAACACTGTACAACAATTTAAAAGTTTTTCCAAAATTACGCAATTATGACAACTGATTCTGGTAGAGGCGACCCAAAGAAAAAAATATACCTGTGTTGGCGTTTTAAAAAATCACATCGAAATTTAATTTTTGAGGCATTTAAAGTTTCCCAGCTCTGGCCTGTTCTTGCAGCATATCAGTATTTAAAACTATGTCGTCTTTGCAACTGAGGTGTAGGGTATGTTTGTTGATATTTCTGTGTTTATTTTTCGGTTTTGGTGTGTTCTGGCACATACAGTAACATTTTATGGCCAACTTTTTTGTAGAACATTTTAACCCTGCCCCCCCTTTTTTCGGTGTTTTTTTTATGGGTTGTTTGAATAAAGTCACAATAAGCGACTCTGTGTGTTATGTTGGGGTATTTGCTCCGATCACTGAATACCGCTAATGTTTTTATATTCAAAAGTTGCACTAAAACCATTTGTATCCAAAACACTGAACTTCGCATAAATAATTTTGAAGCCTTTGCGAATAGTATAAACACCCACACACCACACGTAGCAGATCCAGCCCATTTATGCATACATTGCAAAACGATTCACAATAAAGGAAAGAAAACACCAATAAACAAAGAAGAAGAAAAAGAATCAGCTGACTCGGCTTAATGCAAGGCTCAGCAGTTATTTTTTTGTTTGTTTTATTTTTAAATATATAAAAATTTTTCTCTGCCTTTAAAACGGTTAAAACGGAAATGCTGTGTCAAGCAAAACCAAAACGAAACAACAAAAAAAAAACAAACACCAGCCATTTATCATGATTCGTATGAAATATTGTTTAGCACAGCAGGCTTCAACGTATACAAGTAGTGATTTGGATAAATTTCACCATCATCCCTTTCACAGTTTTCAAACACGCATTATTAACATGCAATATACACACACACACATACACACACATATATATATATACTCTCTCATTTCCATAAATATGTATGTATGTAGTTTATGTATATGTATGGCATGCATAGGCATGCATATATTGGCAATATTTTATCCAGCAACCTTTTATGAAACAAAATAAAAAAAAAATTTATAAGAATACCTTCTTGAAAATTTGCTTAAAAGCAGTTAATTATTTGCATGACGCATTTTACACGAAAATTGCCTTAATTACCTAATTTGTTTGAATTTTAACACGTATTTTTGGCAAAGAGTTGCATTAAATTATTTGTAGAAGAAATGCAAAAAAAAGCTTTTTAAATGTAACCGAAAGCTTATCATTCGAAAGAATCTGCTTATCGGACCATTGGCAGCACGAACTATAACGGGCTGCTTAAAGAGTATTGAAAATTCTTTAAATAATCGACAAGATGAGTCACTGCCGGCGGTGAATGATGGCAGACTTCAATTTTTATCTTAAAATTAGCAGTAACGCACAAAAATCCACTTAGAAAGGTTTGGAAATCATGGGATGCATTAGGACCCGCATGAGATCACTTTCGATACTTCGAAGGGTTACCAGACTACCTATCAATGGGCCTTACTACAAGTATCGAATCCACTTCGACTGTTGTACTAGATTAAAGAAACACACAACATTTTTCTTTAATCTATTACACTAGTCGAAGTCGAATCGAGAACCGTAATAAACCCCAATGCTTCTTTGCGTGATGACATACATACTTCTACTTCAGCAAAGCGTTGTCTGAAACTCCAGAAAGATCCTTAGAAAGGTAGGGAAAGCCTGGAACTTATTGGAACACGTATAGGACCACTTGAAATGTGAGTGTAAGACCACTGGTTGCCAGACCATCTATCAACGACCGTTGCCACACTTCTACTTCGTCAAGGAGTTGCCATAAAAGCAGAAAGCTTAGGAAACCAAAGACGCTTGTAAGACGTATAGGACTACTTGAAACGTGCTTAAGTGTTTTAAAACTACTTGTGAAGGTATCGTTGAGTGTTGCCAGACATGTACTTCATTAAAGAATTTCTAAATAACGAGGATAACCACTTTAGAAATGCTGGGAAAACTAGGGAAACGTTGGAACCCGCCTAAGACTACTTAATACTGCTACAGAAGTTACCGGAGAACCTATTTACGGTTCGTTAAGTGTTGCCAAACTTGCACTTCAGAAAAAAATTTTAAATAAAATAAGAAAAAGGGAAAGCTGGGAAAATTACGGAGGTGTAGAACGTGTTGAAGAATTAACAACCACCTTTCAAAAATTTCAAAATATCTTTCATAACATTCGAAGCATATTTTACTGACGCCCCTAAAAGTACGCATGTTTTTTTATTATTTACCATAATTAAAGCTAAAATTCATTGTTAATTCGATTTTCTTTTTTTTAAAGTGATTTGAGTACAAACAAAAATATCGTTTTTCAATTTCTACTGAAAACTTTCGTAAGTGAAACTGTGATATGACTGTACGTATGTATGTGTGTTCCTTCAACAAAATTCCCTTAAACAAATTTCCTATAGTGTAGATGTAAAATGAAATTTTTTTTGCTGGTTTTCTGTTTTTAAATAAAAAGCCAACAGCGCCCAACAGAAAACTGCACAATAAATGTGTGACAGGAGCAAAAATTAAAAAAAGTGACCAATAAAAAACTACATACAAAAATAGCAACAATTCATATAAGAAAAAAAATAAAATATGTAAAAGTATAAAATTAATGGATTATTTGTTTGATAATTTATTAGCAGGTCAATATCCGTTTCGTTCTTTATTTTTAATATTGATTTATTTTTATCTATTTATACGAGAAAATAAATACAAACAACAGCAAAAATGTGTATCCTTTAATGAAAATACCACACAATATAGATATACATACTCGTATGTACATATGTATATATAAATTTATGTGAGCATGTATGTTTGCAAAAAAATAAACATCCTTTAAGGATGGCCATGGGTTAATCAAACTTCACACTGAAAAAAAAAAAACGAATAATGAAACTAAGTTATAATTTTTATTAAAATGTAACAAAAATTACATTTTATGAGATGAAAGCTCTTACGATCGGCTTGTAGCAGTAATCGGCATTTGTTAAGTTACAACACACAAAGAAATAAATGTTTCTAATAAAAAAATACGTCTTCCTCTAGTTTAAAAATTGAGTAAATACATGAAGCAAAATTTATTAAATAGTTTTGCAGTTTAAAAAACTAATGTTTATATGTACATTAGGGCAATAACTTTGCATAAACTGTCTGTATACCAAATACTCGTATATCAAAAAAAACAAAGAGTACCAAAAATACCAGTTTTTCGTGACTCTAACCCCCAGAAAAAACTACTCTATGTGTAAAAAATGTAAAAAAAAATTTATTAAAAAAATAAAAAGTACCAATTTGCACCGTTTTCATCCCTTCAAAAAGTGACCTCCTGTATTATATCAAATTTTATCCAAATGCATTAAACAGCTTTCGAGTTATAATGGAGCAAACATACAAACATGTAAACATACAAATTTTCACATAATTAATATATGTAGGATTAGTACAAAAATAAAAAGTACCAAATTTACTAATTTGTATATTTTTCATATTATGTATTTTAATCTGGGTCACATGATGTCTGTCTACCAAATTTTATGCAAATCCATTAAGAGAATTTCTTAGAAGAAAAAGTACCAAAAATAAATAAGCACCAAATTAATAAAAAGTGCTATAAGTAAAAAAGTACCAAGACCACCAATTTGTCTAATTCTTACTCAATAATTTATTCTGGATCATATGCTATCCGTCTACCAAATTTCATACAAATCGGTTAGAGAATTTCTTAAGAGAAAAAGTACCAAAAGATAAAAAAAAACACCAAATTTATAAAAAGTACTATAAGTATAAAATTATCAATTTTTTTCATTAAATTCTTTTGGCCCCCAGAAAGAATGATAGTGTATAAAAAGTTTTATTAAAAATAAATATAAAAATAAAAAGTACTAAACCATTCATTTGTTTATTTTTTACTTTTTAAAAAGTTCTCTATATATCAATCTAGATCCCATTCTATTCATCTACCAAATTTCATTTCTCTTAGTGGAGACTTTATCAAAAAAAAAAATTTACCAAAATTATAATAATAATACCATGTGTAAAAAATGTACCAAAAGTATAAAAAGTACCAAAAGTACCAGTTTCTTTTCTCAGTTCAGCACGCAGCAAATACTTAATTTATAAAAAATTTATGAAATATTGGCACAAAAGTAAAAAGTACCAACACAACGAATTGGCCCTTTCTTACACCTAAAAATATATTCTATATTTTAATCTAGGTCACATGCTAATCGTCTACTAAGTTTTATGCAAAGCCATTAAGAGAATTTCTTAACAGAAAAAGTACCAACAGTAAAAAAACTCCAAAAATATAAAAAGTACCATATGTAAAAAAGTACCAATAGTACTAGTTCTTTCTTAATATTTCAGCTACCAGAAAGTGTGTTAATTAATAAAAAGTTTTTAAAATATTAGTACAAAAATAAAAAGTACCAAAACTACCAATTCGTCCATTTTCACTTCCTGTAAAGTATTCAATATTTTAAGCTGGGCCATATGCTTATCCGTGTACCAAATTTCATACAAATCCCGTAAGAGAATCTGTCAAGTTAAAAAATACTAAAAGTTAAATAGTACCAAAAGTATCATAAGTAAAAAAAGTACCAATTTTTTTTTAGTTCAACACGCAGAAAATATTTAATAAAAAAAAAATTTTTTAAATATTAGTACAAAAATAAAAAGTACCTAAAGTATCAAGTTAACGTTTTTAATTTTTTTTTTTTTTTTTTTTTTTTTTTAGAAAATTTTTTTATTAAAATTATTGTACCCTTTTTTGGGGGGAGGGGAGGAGTTTACAACATCGTTTTTTTATTCTAATACTATCTACCTGTTACAATCTTTTTTTCATAAATAACAAAATCGTGTATAGCCCTAATGTACATACCAGCACATATCCTCCGCTGAGGAATTTGTTCCAATTTTCCCTTTTTCCGTGACATTAGTTTTTTTAATTTCTTGCTTTTTTCAATTAAAACGTATTGCGTAAAAATTCTTTTTAACAAAATTTTTTTAAACAAGATTATCTAAAATTTGCAAAGTAGACAAGATGAAGTTCACATGCCATTTAAATTTTTAACGTTAAACCAATCAAAGCAGATGCTTTTTGGAAATGAACAGAAGAATGAACTTTTTATGTTGGCCAAGAACAACTGAATTTTATTATAATATTTTTCTTAAGAGTAGTAAATCCTTTTATTGATGCATAACATTTTTCCAAACGAAAAAAAAATTACACAATTTCAGAGTATAATTTTATTTTCACAGTGTCCATGTGGTCGGTTCATTATGCATTTGGCCACCAAAGGTTTTCTTACGTTAATCAGCGTTACCACCACTAAACAAAAAAAAAAAGAGTAGAAATTCAAATTGAATGCTGCCATAAATTTCAAATAGTCTGTTCCATTTTTTATTAAAATAAATTAATTAAAAATTTCAACTGTTAAACCGAAAATCGAAATAAAAGATTTGTTCAAACACTGCATGTTATAAGAACTTGGTAACGCTGTTTCCAATACAACTAACCCTTTTTTTTTATAACTTATAAGAGCCAACCGCCACTCACACACATACATACATGCATACTTCCCACTTTCTTTTGATGAAGTGTATATCCTTTTAATTTTTCATCTTAACTTTTATTATCACACAAATACAAACACACGCATATACTCACTCACTCGTACATACGTATTTATGTTTTATTTTTTATTCACATAAACTTTCTAATATTTATTCACATACATACAGACGCATCTAATTGGAATAGACTTATATTTTATCCTTTTTATTAAATCCTTTAAGTCGCAGCATATGTGCTCGAAATTCGATTCTAAAACGAAAAAGAAATTTAAGATTTATTCTTTTAACATGGTGTGGAATAATAAACCTGCTAGATTTATTTACTGTTTTTGTTGTTGTTGTAGCTGTTGCTAGGATTTAGTGTTAATAGCCAAGTTGAAAAGGGTTTAAAAGTGTTTTTGAAGCATTGAAAATTTTTAACAACTTATTTTGATAAATTTTCTCAAAAAAAATAGTCTTATGCAAGTTAATAAATGTCGGGAGGATAATGTGGACAACATTTAGTATTTTATATCTAAACTTCTACACATACTCGTACGTACGTACGTACGTTTGTTTATAAGTAAATTACAGCTTGGCATGTGACAGAACATCTTTTTTCGATAATCAACTTGAGCTTAAATTTATATTCATGCTAGGGAATAACAGGCGATTGCTATCATGCTAAAAAATAGTAAGAAAAAAAATAAATTTTTGCAAATATCGAAGGAGCGAGCTATTGCGCTTTAAAAAGTACCTCACTGTGTGTGGTTTTCCGCGTTTTGGTAAATTTTTTCACTCTCTGTAGAAAAGAAATATTTTTTTTTATGAGAAGTAATATTATTTAGGCTCAAGTTCAGTTTTATTGAATTAATGAAAATTCAAAATTACTAAGAGTTTTTTTTTATGTTGAAAAATATTATTATTTATATCAAATCAGTTTTTAGCAGAACGTATCAGTACCGATTTCAAGGCCGCTACACCTCTCATCAGCGTTCAATCTTTACAATTTTCGTAAAGTGGTTACTAATTGAGATGAATATCAACTATTTAACCAGTTTTCAATAGAAATAGAATATGAGAATTAATTTTTAATTTAATCAAAGAAATTTTTAATTTTTCAGGCTTAAGTGCGTTTTCTCTAAATATAATTTTTTTATAAATTAAATTATTATTTAAATTAGAAAGAAAAATCTAGTGGCTCTTAATACTTGAACAGACAAAGAAAAATTAGACTGCGCGGAGGGTTGAACTGACATCGATGTTTCGAGACTAACCACAGTCTCATCATCAGAATTGTCTACCGCTTAGACCTCACTGCCATCACGGCAGCTGCAATCATATTAGTTAAAAATCCTCTATCATTAATTGAATCTGCTGAATTACATGTAAGTTTTTACACCACAGCTTTTATCATTTTTTAATGGGTTGGAACCGCACTATACTTTTTCAAAGTCTATCTTGTTCAAGTTGAGCTTTATTCTAGTGTTTCTTATTTGATTCCTAGGTGGCAGCCTTCGGCTACCAATACTCTAGAGGTTATGGAATGTGGCATACGTTATACATATATACAACTGTTTTTTTTTTATTGTATAAACAACTGTGATGTACAAACACATTCTTAGCTACGTGCCTTTAGTTTTATAATTAAGTTGCGATTTTTTTATTCGAACTAAAAATTTCTTTGATTAAATATCCCTCAGTTCGAATAAAAAAATTCACAACTTAATTAATTTTTAATTTATATATGTCATAAAATGAATTAAATTAATTCTCGTATTCTATTTCTGTTGAAAACTGGTTAAATAGTGGATATTCTTCCATACAAAATAGTATAAAAAACAAATTTTCGGCCGTTTTTTTCCCCTTAAAAGTACAAATTTAGTTAGAAAAATATAAGGTTTTCCAGTAGGGATGATATGATTTTGAAGTGACTTTTCGGCCATTTGTAATAGTCATGATCTGTCATTTGTTTTTTCATTGTATTCAGGAGTGTTTACAATTTCATCATGGAGAAATGTACGCAAGAACAACGTTTACAAATTATTCAGTTTTATTATCAAATCGTTCGTAATCGTTCTCCAATTGCAACTTTTTGTGCGCTTTTGCCATTTTATGGTCGTAATAATCATCCAAGAGTGCTCGCTATTCGTCGAATTGTTGAAAATTTTGAGCGTACATTTTCTTTGCATCATGTTCAAGTGCCAATAAGATAAAGAACGGCTCGAACTAATGAAAATATTGCTGCCGTTCAGGCAAGTGTTACTGAAGACCGTAATTTGTCGATTACAAGACATTCCCAACAATTGGGACTGTCTCAAACCACAACCTAGCGGATTTTGAGAAAGGATTTGAGTTTGCATCCGTATAAAATTGTTCTCACTTAAGAAATGAAGCCATTGGACCACGTCGTGAAATTGCTGATTTTGTCTTGGAACAACTTGAAAACGATAACGATTTTTTTAAGCAAATCATCTTCTCCGATGAGGCTCACTTTCATCTGAGTGGTGCGGTAAATAAACAAAACTGTCGATTCTGGTGCGAAGAAAATCCACAAATTATTCATGAAAATTCATTACATTCACCTAAATTGACAGTTTGGTGTGGTTTTTGGTCTGGTGGAATCATCGGTCCGTACTTCTTTCGAAATGAAGCTGGTAACATCGTTACTGTCTATGGAGAGCGGTATACATCGATGATAACCAACTTTTTATGACCGAAATAAACCAGACTCTCTTCAAGCTTTACAAGTCAATATTGAACGCTCCCATTCATAACATACGACTTGATTTAGTTGAAAAAGTGCTCCTCGAAAATTGGGTTCATCGATTTCGTTCCTGCAGAAGAAGTCGTGGAGGCCATTTGAATGACGTTTTTTTTTTTTTTTTTTGTTTTAATTAGGACCAGCACTCAGTGGATGACCCCTACGCATGCAGTGCACTGTGCCGGAACTCAGGAAGAGGGATAGGGTAGAGAAGATAGATGTTGAAAATTTAGAAGACTTAACTCTTTCGCAACTCTGCTTTGCGCGTTATGTTAATTTGTAAGGCAGTGTTGAGGCGCCTCCGGTGTTAAATAGACGCATTAACTTTGTTAAGATGTGTTTGCAGGCATTTTAATAATTGTTTTACTTCGCTGATGTTTCTGCTAACCGAAGAAGGAGGGCGATGTTGTGTACATTAGCTTGGATAGCATCAATAGTGATTGACAGTGGTCGGAACAGTTTTTAGTCACCAGTGCTATGCCTTCATCACTTAAATAGTCCGACAGAAATTAATACCAAGTCTCACTAATGTACATTAGAGAAATTAATGGCGTTGATGGACTTGCTCTGACCAGGGTTTGAACTCAGGCCCCAAGTCATTGCTTGCTTAGTAGTCAACGCGCTAACCACTTCAGCCACTACCACCCTTTATTTAGAACTTAATTGTATCGATTGTACTTCACATTAAATAAAAAACTTTTGAATTTCCTTAACTATATAAGTATGTGTTTTTTTAAAGAAGTCATATCATTCTTATTGGAAAACCTTTTAGTAGAAAATACAAATTTTCGGCTGTTTTATCCCCTTAAAAGTACAAGTTTTGTTAGAAAAATATAACATACAATTATCCACCTGTTTTTTTCGCTGACATTCCGTTCTTTACCCTTTTAACCTTCCTAAAATTCCAATTGCCGAAAATATCATCCTAAAGGATTTGCGACGTGTAAGAAGAAGAAAGGTATCTGCCTACAAGTCAAGTTTTAAGACATAAAAATTTTTTCATTTTCAAAAATTAAAATTTTGAAAAAAGAATTTTTTGTAGGAAAAATAATTTTTTGTAGGAAAAATAAATTTTTTGTAGCAAAAATAATTTTTTGTATAAGAAAAATTAAAAAATCGTCTTCACGAATAGACCTTATACAGTGCCTTAGTTTGGTGTCTAAAAGCATCTGTACAAAATTGCCTTTCGAATGAAATCTGTTTGAAGCACATTGGGTTTAATGGTTTGATGTATAAGGCTTAGATCCCACTATCGGCTCAATGTATTGATTTTCGTCGGCTCACTGAAATAATGTTATAAGTAATAAGCTAAATTTGCCTTATTTGTCAACTAATTTAAATATAAGGACATCATTGCACCACACTGCATTGGTAAAAAAGCCATATAGACTTTTTCCACAAGTAGTTGAGAAATAACTCAATTTTGGTTAAGTACTTATGACTTTATTGCAGTGAGCCGACGAAAATCGGTACATTGTGCCGATAGTGTGATCTAAGCTTAAGATTTTCTTTTGAATCTGCTTTAAAAAAGGTGGAAGTTATCGGTATTGTGGAATATTTTTAATGTTTGTGCCCGCCAAGATCTCTCTCTCTCTCTCTCTTAAGAATCGAATTTCAAAATTCTTTTTTGTTTGGAAGGTTTTATGTGCAGTTTGGTCCCATCACATATTTTTTTATAGGTCTTGCCAGCAGTGTGCGGCCATAATTATTTTTTTTACTATTGCATAGCTTCTATCGCGGGCTTTGGGGCGACCGAATCAAGAAATTTTGAAAAGGTTGTTTCTTAAGTCTTTTGTTTTTGAAACGAAAAAACCTGGAATTTGTTTTTGAAACGAAAAAACCTGACACTAAATTTGTTTCTTAATTCTTTTGTTTTTTGAAGTAAAAACATCTTTTTTGTATAGTCTATGTATGATGACTATACAGTGTTGCCGCTTTGGAAATTTTATTAAATTTACAGTATTGCCACTTTTCCCGGGAAATTTTCCGGGATTTCGAGGGGATTTTTGTCCAAGAGTTTGGGAATTCCCGGCCAGTGTTGCCACCGTATCCCGGGATTTTTTGGTTTTTGAGGGGATTTTTATATATGTATTTAAAAGAATGTCGTGTTAGTTACAGATTTGGCTGAAAATTGGTGGGCAGGTAGCTTAGAAGCAGCAGAAGGACATATGATACTAAGTTAAGGCACTTTTTACCTGGGGGACTAGGGTGCCCCTTCTTTATATGGGGCACTTCCAGTATAGCTAGAAAGCTGAAATTGAAATTGAAATTGCATAAGTTGATAAAAAAAAATGCTATGCAATAGCTTTACCGCGGCAGACCCCGAGTGCTACTCGTCTTTTTTTTAAATAAGGGTGAGAGTTGCCTCCCCCCACAAACATTTATTATCGCATAGCTCCTCTATTAATTGAACTTATTTTCAAAATACCCCATTTGTTTAATCGATGTTGGTTACAGTTTGACTTCATTACTTTTTTTCCTTAAATCAGGTTGAAAGTTGTCCTCCTAAACATTGATTATGGTGTAGGTCCTTCATTTGTGAACCGTTTTTCAAAAGACTTTATTTGTTTAATCGATTTTGACTGCATTTTGGGCCCATAATTTTTTTAAATATGGTGGTTAAATGTCCCCTTTAAAAAAAAGTGATTATCGCATAGCTCCTTCATTTATGAATCTATTTTCAAGTCAAGTTGTTCGCTTCTACCTATACTCGTAATTCGTAGGAAGAAGTTAGAAGTTACACTAACGTGTAGTGATCGTAATCAATTTTGAAAATGTACACTTGCAGTTTGGCCGCCTGAAATAAGGAATAATAAATAAATCCTGTACACTTAAAAAAAAAATAGTCCCAAACGTACTTAAATTAATCCCAAGCGGTCTCAAGTATACGTTAAGTACGGAAAAAGATTAGTGCAAAAATGAGTCGTGTCTTAATTTAAGGCAAATATTAACGTGGCTGTGTAAATCCACTTCCAACATTTGCAAGCATCCATTTTTTTTCAAATTAAATTCAATCCTGTCGCATACTTGATTCAATCCCTAAATCTCTATTATATACGCTCATTTTTATCCTGGAATACAATAGAATTAATATTTTCAATATTTACTTGATCACTTGAATATCAAAATTATTTTTTTTCCCACTGTTGGTATTGAACATACGAGTCAAGTGTTCTGTAACGACAGTTTAGAAATAATAAAACTGCAAATAAAATATTTTTTGTTTATTTCTGGTATTGAACAGAGGCAGCTTAGAAATTTTTTACTACCGTTTGGCATTGATTCAGGATTATTTCGGATTAAAATGTTTAATCACAGCTCGTCCTCGAGATTTTTTTTTTTTTTTTTTTTGTGCAACTGATTTTCAATATTGTTTTTATTTCAGAAAGTAATGTTATCTTTCGTGGGAGTAAAATTTGAACAAAACATGGATTATATCGGCATTTTCAACTTTAGCGCTTAAAAGCGTGAATTTTCTTATCTGTTCGATTAGCTTTCTTTCGCTTTTTTGCCGGAAATATTCAAATCAATTGTTATTGTTGATTAGAAAATATTCTTAAATCATAAAATAGTATTCTAAAGGAAATATAAAGGTTTTGGGTGTTGGTTCCTGGGTCCTGAAACGCTGAAAGAATTAGAGAAGGACTTTTATAGAACTCTCAGTAGATGCTATTTTGCACATTTATTTTTGGATTTATCTTAATTAATTTTTCTAGAACAATTCAAAGCCAGCCCAGCACAGCCACCCACTATGATGCCATAGACATACTTTCGACCTGTAGTGAAGGGTATAATAAAACAAATTTATTGGACAAAAATGAGTAGTTGGAGAAAGTGTTTTTGTTTCTAATGGGTTTTTGTGGTTAATTATTGCTTCTTGCACATGTGTTAACGAGGTCGATTCAAAAATTGTTTCAAATTATATAACATGTGAAAATGTATTTTTAAATAGAGATGATTGTAAAAAATTCTACAAATTTTTTAAAATTAAACAGCAAAAATTTTTTCTATCATATAAACGTTTGAAAAAAAAAAATCAAAATCCAACAATAAATAAACTTTTTGGAAAACCTTTTAATTATAGAAATCTTTAGACGCGAATGAAATTTATGTTGAAAAACATCCCAAATTTTTTTTTCAAATTTTTATTTATTTCTCATTTTTCTGTTGCATAATTAACTTTCTCGTACCTCCTCTCTAGCGTGCGTCTGTATATGTGTGTGTTTGTATGCAATATACAACATATACTGCGTATTATGTTGCTTAATTATGTGCCACATTATTAGCTTCTGTTTGCGAACGGATATTAAAACTTACAGACCATTAAATTCTATTTCATTTTTCCCCAACATTAGTTTCAGGTGGTAATTTTTCACATTATTTATGTTACATTGTTTTTTGTTGTTTTTAAATTTTGCTACATATTTACTTCCTTATCATGCATAAACTTTGTGGTTTTATTTTAAAAAGTTTGTAAACTTAAATAAAAAAATTATTTTTGATATTAAATTTTGATTACAAAATGATTTTGATTTTGTTGGCTGTTTGACTTTATTAGTTTTATAGGGTGTTTTTTACAGAATGTGACAACTTTGAGTTGGCACCACTGCTTTATTTGACCACTCATTTAACAGCTGATAGTTGCTTTTTGTTTAATTTGCTTTGAAATTTAATTACAGCAGAGAAACGTGTGCAAATTGTTGAAATTTTTAATCAAAATAATTGTTCTATTCATCAAACTCATCGTGCAGCGGGCGCTACAATCGATTTATTAAAAAAAAAAACTTTTGGTGAAAAAATAATTTCACGTAATTGCCCAATTAATTGGCCACCAAGATCGTGTGATTTAACCCCCATTAGATTATATTCTTTGGGTTTATTTTAAGCCACTTGTCTACGTCGATAAACCACAAACAATTGAACATCTGGAAATCAACATTCTAAGAGTTATCGGCGTAATACGGTCGCAAATGCTGCGAAAAGTTGTTGTTGCAAATTGGTGTTGCAGATTGCACCTTCTAAGCGCCAGCCGTGGCGGCCACATGGCAGAAATCATATTTAAACATTTATTTCATAAAAATTTCTTTCCAATAAAGCCCGTTTCAATGACATTAAAAATATATTTTCTTGCTTTATTATGATTTAATCTTGTGTCACTCTATAAAAGACACCCTTTTTATATGTTTATTTATTAAAAAGCATATCGTTAACTTAATATATAAAGGCCCTATCGCAATATTATTTTCAAATCTTGTATTTATTATATATCGATAAGTAAACCTTGAAGTTGTCGTTGTGAACACACAAAACGCGATTAATTAAAATATGTTAGGGCCTTTTATATGAAGGAAACGATATAGTATATGTATATCGATGGCTTAATATAGAAAGGTCGTATCTCAAGTTTTAGCTATTTTACAGGAGAAGGAAAAAACACAATGAAAACTGAACAAATAACATATTAAAAAATGAGTTGGGGCTGTTTTTTAAATACTGTAAATCTGTTATTCGTCAACTGAATTTTTCGGGAGGTGTATTTGAGTTTTGTCTACCAGAACATGTAAAAAACCGATTTTGAAAAAAAAAAACGAGATACGACCTTTCTATATTAAGCCATCGATATGTGAATTGACTCGAAAAATTTTAAGAGTACAATTAGTTGAAATTAATCGAATTCACAAGCAACTATTTCAAAATATGTTGTGGTTTGCAAAATTAAGCACAGCTTTGAAGTTGCCCGATTCATCTGAAATTAAAATGTTTGATTCTCATTGATGTGAAAATTTTTTTTTATTAATTTTTATTAAAAAAAAAATCGAAATATTTATATTTATTAAAATTAATGTTGCTTTGATTTTATAAAAAAAAATGCTTCATTTTCATGTAAAAAGGGCACCTTGGTGTTCTTAGAGTAGTGTGTTTTTTTCAAAAAAAAAAAGTCGCTCCCTTGGTTATGGTGGAAGGCATTGATTGCACTTTATGCCCCGTACAAATCGATAGTGTTGTTAGTGCCCCCTGTAAAACACATGACAAAGTTGTTAAAAACAGGGCAGGGCGTTCTACTTTTGCATAAATTGTGTTTTGTTCTAGTGAAAATAACAAGTTGCATTATTACAGGGCAACCTTTAACATGGTGGCATTTTCTATGTGGCAAAGAAAACACCTTAAATAATTATGGCAAAAAACGAATGTCTCAAAAAAAAAATAAACAACTAAAATGTGGGAAATTTTATTTAAAAATTGTTGGTCGTACAACGTCAATACAATTTTTTATAAAAATTCTGTAAAATTTTCCCTGAAATACAAATTTTATCTTTCACAGGAAAATTTTCTAATTATAAGAAAATATTTAGTAAAAACTAGAGTTTAGTGTTTTTCCAAAAACTAGTAAAAAATTTCGTCATGGGCGTCAGCCATCTGCCATTGCCGTCAATAGGAAAACAATGTTTTCATGTAACTTTCCTTCCTGTGTGGTTTTTGTGGCTTGCTAAGTATTTCTCATTGCCATGTTTTCCCTTCTGCTGAACCTTCGTCCATCTGTAACAACGAGGCTTTTGTTATTATTAGAGCTCTGAAATGTCCGGAATGTCTGCCTTTTTTTAAAGGTACGCTGTATTTTCTTGAATAAGGGGAGGGGTATTGAAAAACCTTTTAATAAAATTCAAATTCTATTAGGACTCGAACATCACACTACTTCACCTTCATGCTTCTTAACACGTTAGAACAGAAATTTCGCAATTTCTTACATTAACAAAAATTTATTTTCTCTTAAATTTTAAATTTGAATTTTTCTAACATCGACTAAAATTTTATTTGTGGTTTCCATAACACAGAAAATTTTGTATAGATACCCGTCAGTCTTTTAAGTGATTTCCAATAAAATTTTACACTTAAATCAATCGTTCGTCATATGGAAACAGCAACTTAATTAATACATGGCTTTTTTTTTTAGTGTACTGTCAGCTCATAATACAAATTTTACATTCATACGATGCTCGATGTTCAATAGCCAGCGAATTTATATTGAAAATATGTTACAAAATAAAAGCCAAAGATAAAAATTATGCCAAAAAGTATGCTAACAAAATCAAATTTTTATTTATGTATGTATATACTCGTATGTATACAAAAACAGATGTTAATTAAAATCGTATTCATAACAAAATTTTTAAAAGTAAAGTAAATATTTTTTTTTCAAAAAAGTTTATTACAACTTTTTTTTGTTGTTCTTGTTAAGGATAAACTTTTGCAAGAGCTTTTCATTTACTTCATATACATATTCGTAGCTAATTTTGAACTTATCAAATTTGAAATTTTAAGTAGTGAATTTTTATTTGAACTGTATAATGTTTTTAATTCAAAGAAAATTTAATTATTCTAGCACTTGACTAAAAATCTTTACTTAATTGTAAACATTGAAAAAACATTGCTAAGAAAATTTATAAAAAAAAGTAATAAAGAAAAATAGACACACCACTTTGCCTGTCTATAGAAGACTTTAAATACTTTTTTGTCGTCTACAGTGTTTGGGCCAGAATTTCTCTTGGAATAATCCCTTTCTATATTAATGTAGCAATTTTTCAATAATACCAAAAAATGATTTATCAAATTGACAATTTTTTTACGTTTTAAGTCACTAGAAAACTGTTACTCAACTGTTAACTCGTCGCACATAAATTTTATCAAATGTTTGTCACACAATAATGTATAACATGTAATAAATAACATAAATAGAACGCACCTGTGCGTTACAATTTTTATTAAAAAAAAATTTTTTATAGAAAAAAAAATTATCTGCATAAAAGAAAATTCTTAACACATTCACAGTCATATCCAAACATGTTTAAACAGAACATGCACAGACATGATATGTACATGTATCAGTTGATATTGTTCGTATTGCCTTAAAAAAATTTTATTATATTAAAAAATTTAGAAAAATAGCAATCTTAGCTTGAAAAATTTTTCCATGCCAATTTTTTACAAACAAAAAAAAAAACGTGTCGTACTCGGGGACTGCCGCGGTAAAGCTATTGCATAGCATTTTTTATCAACTTATGCAATTTCAATTTCAGCTTTCTAGCTATACTGGAAATGCCCCTAACAAAGAAGGAGCACACTAGTCCCCCGCAGGTAAAAAGTGCCTCACCTTAGTATCCTATGTCCTTCTCCTGGTTCTAATCTACCTGCCCACCAATTTTCAGCCAAATCAGTTCAGCCGTTCTTGAGTTATAAATAGTGTAACTAACACGACATTATTTTATATACATATATAAAAATCCCCTCAAAAACAAAAACATCCCAGGAAAAGGTGGCAACGCTGGACGGTAACTCCCAAAAACTTGGACAAAAATCCCCTCAAAATCCCATAACTCCCGGACAATTTCCCAGGAAAAGTGGCAACACTGGCAATTTAAAAAAATTTTCAAAGCTGCAACACTGTATAGTCATCATACATAGACTATACCCAAAAGATGTTTTCACTTCAAAAAACAAAAGACTTAAGAAACAAACTTAGTGTCAGCAATTTTACTTTCATAAACAAAAGACTTAAGAAACAAACGTTTCACAATTTCTTGATTCGGTCGCCTCAAAGCCCGCGATAAAAGCTTTGCAATAGCTTAAAAAGTTTAGCATTTTAAAAAAAATTTAAAAAATTATTTTGCCAAAGTTAACCAACTTCAATAATTGTAAGCCAATCGAACAGACTAAAAAAATCGATGCAGAAGCCTAAGCCACGACATAATTTATTTATGGGTTATATTTTACTTCCACGAAGAATTTAAGCAACTTCTTACAAAAAAAAAAAAAAATCAGCCCATTAATAGAGAATTGGTGCTTACTTATATTTCGAAAGGACCAACATTTCGGGGGGTACAATTCTGCAATAGGACCCTGCAAGAAAGGACAATCAAGCTACTCCTGGTTCTAAGCTACCTGCCCACCAATTTGCAGCCAAAGCCTTAGCAAAGACACAAACCCCCTTCGGGAATTTCCAAAAGCTTGGACAAAAATCATCTCAAAATCCCAGAAATCCCGGAAAATTTACCGGGAAAAGTGACAACACTGGACGGGCATTCCCAAAAACTTGGACAAAAATCCCCTCAAAATCTCAGCAATCCCGGAAAATTTGCCGGGAAAAGTGGCAAAATTGGAAATTTAAAAAATTTCCAAACCGGCAACACTGTATAGTCATCATACATAGATTATACAAAAAAGAAGTTTTCACTCCAAAAAACAAAAGACTTAAGAAACAAGTGCCACTTATGCACTATTTCCGGTCTAGGTCCAAAAAAACAAAAAATTCGGGGACCGGACCACTTGTAGCTTATAGTGGACCTAAATACCTGCATTTTGGTATATAAATTATTTTGCCAACCAGTTTTTGGTTAAACAAAGTAATTAAAAACTTAGTGTCAGGATTTTTCGTTTGAAAAACAAAAGACTTAAGAAACAAACGTTTCAAAATTTCTTGATTCGGTCGCCTCAGAGCCCGCGATAAAAGCTTTGCTATAGCTTAAAAAAAATGCTACCAAAGTACAAGCTGACTACAAAGCAAACTATGACTTTAGCATCTGGTTTCAAATTCCGATCAGAGCAAGAAAATCAAAATCATAAATTTTAAACCGAAAACAAAATCAAATAAAATAATTGTTGATTTAAATCCAATATTAATTGAAAATGAATTTTTTTCCCCGAATAAACAGTTAATTGAAAAAGAAAATAATTATGAGGCAAAATCTAACAAAGAAAGTTAATTAATTTACGGCTGGATAATTTTATTTTTCAATATTTGTATAACAAAAACAACAACAACAACAAAAAGCGACAAGAATTAATTTTTTAAAGAAAAGTAATTTAAATAAAAATTTTTCCAATTTGTATTTTATAAATATTTATTTTAGCACAAGAAAATGGGGGTAGCAATTGTAGGCCACTAGATACTGAATAAAGTAAAAAGCAAACATGAATATCCAATTAATAGAAAAAGAAAAGTATAAGAAGTTTTTTTTTTTTTTTTCTTCTTTTTTGCCATCAAATTTTTGTGTTTCCACAATCAAGTGGAATGAATCAAAGATTTTATTTAGATAAACAATTGAGTAGTTTAATTCAAATAAATCGTATTCAGGCGCCAGGCATCATTGTTTTTACTAAATTTATGGAGAAGCAAATTTCTAAACCGAAAATATAGTAAAAGAAGAAAAATAAAAAAGAAACATCGCCAAATAATTAATTAACTTAAAAGTATTTTGCTTGTCTATAAACAAAACGAATTTAATTCATTGTGTAGCAGCACCACCCACCTCCCTGTTGTCCCCCTTCCCACAAGCAGTCAATGAAAACCCAGCATAATTTATTTTGATTTGATGGAAATGAACGGATGAAGGATGGATGGATGTTTCTTTTAGTTTTTTTTTTTATATTTATTTTATTCGTTCTTTAGGAATTCTTTAGGATGTCAAAAAACAATTTTTTGAAAAACCAAAAAGACAGCAAATTTATTTTACATTTATTTGCCTTCATACTTTGTTTGTTTGCATAAATTGAGTGTATTTATTTCCTTCTCCCAGCTCCGCCTCGCCATTCTCAAATACATCTAATGTCCGCAAAATGATTTTTGTTTATTATACCCTTCGAAATATAAATAAAAATAATATTTTTGAAAGGATATTCATTCGCCTGTGCAAACACGTTATTAAGAAATATTAATATTATGTGAGCTGAGCTGTTAGTTTGGTCTGATCAGGCTAAAATTGGTGAATTTCAATTTGTTCCAGAGAAGCAACATTAGGGCAATTATGGCCAACTATATAGCAAAATTATTCCGAAATATGTATTTATTTTCAACAACTTTTCGCAGCATTTTCTGCCGTATTTCGCCGATAACTCTTCGTTGCTCTGATGTAAGTCGATTTATAATGAAATTTCAAAGCAAAATAAACAAAAAGCAACTATCAGCTGTTCAAATAAAGCAGGTGCTGCCAACTAAAAGTTGTAACTCTCTATAAAAAACATCCTTTAAAATGTATTAAAAGAAAAGCACCAAGAGTAAAAAAAGTAAATAAAAATTACCAAAATATAGATTTTTGTCCCATTTAAAACCCTTAATCCCAGACGTACTTGAATACATCCCAAGCGGGATCAAAAATGTGCTAATTACGGATTTTTTTAAATCAAATATAAAACGGTTGTCTAAGTACGGATTATTCAATCTCAAAATACTCAATTCAATCCCCAAAAAAAGAAAGATTAGTGCTTTAGATTGAACGATATGGAACCGACACGTCAAACATCATCATCATGCATCCAATTGAAGGATGTAAACATTTATTTAACCTAAATACACACCCCTCGTATGTTTGCATCAATTCCCAATCGGCATTATTTATGCCTATTTATATCCAGAACAAATTTAAAATTAAATTAGAATTAAATTTAAATTAAATTTTAATTTAAAATTTTTTTTGTCCATTTTTTGAAATTGAACTTAGAGTCATATATTTGCAAAGCACCACCTTAGACAACTCAGCCACAACAGGGTTAAAAATACGTCATTAGAAATCTATTGAAATTTCAAAATTTAAATTTAATTGATGATCGTTATCGAATGCTTCAATTTGGACCCAGTTTATTGAAATAGACAAAAAAACCTAGAAAAAGAACTTTAATTATGTATTTTAGTTTTGTTAATTTCTAGTATTGAACAGAGGCAGCTGAAAAAAAGTGCTTAATACCTTTTCGAATTGATTCAAGTACATTTGGAATTAAAATTTTTAATCACAACTTGTATATAAAGTTATCGTAAAAAACTTAAATTTAGAACGTTTTTTTTTCAGTGTACCCTATATTTTCATCTGGGTTATAACCTTAAATAAAGAAATTAATTGAATCTGTAGATTTCATAATTGAAATCTTATTTTGTGTAACCTTCTCTAGGAAATATAAAATTGTTTAAATATAAATTTATTGAAAAAAGTACCAAAAGTAATAAAAAAGTACAATAATTACCAGCTTTTACCCATTTTATCCCCCAAAAGTAAACCTTAATGAAATATATAAAAAATAGTAAAAAAAAAAAAAAATTTAACCGAAAAGTACAATTTTGTCCCTTTTTCCCCCCCAAGGTATCATATATATTTTAGTCTAGATCATATGCTATTTGTCAAACAAAATTGCATGTAAATCTATTTAGCGATTGTGAGAATGAACTTAAAGACGAAGTAATTACTTTTAATTTGAAGCCTAAAGGATTGAAAGAAAAATTCTGTTAAAATTTTTTTAATTAATAAATTAATTGAAAAGAATTTGATGAAAATCGAAAAATGAAATCTATATATATTTTATTCAGCGATTTCGATAGATATTCACTTCAAAGAATATAATCCAATTAAAAAGAGTTCCATTAATACAATAGTGGATTTAATTAAAATATTAATTAACACATACGGCTGCACGTAAATTTAGCTGGTACCTGCCACGTAATCACTTATGGTGTTTTCTTTTCTACACACAAAATGGCAAGGTACATACATATATAAAATGTCTTGTCAACCCTGTAATAACGCAGCTTGTTATTTCACTAGAACAGAACACAGCTTATGAAAAAGTGGAACGCCCTGTTTTCCACAGCTGACATCTAAGTTTTACAGGGCACCATCAACACTGTCGATTTTTACGGGGCATAAAGTGCAATACCTTCGACCATTAGTGACGGCGATTTTTTTAGAATCAAACACACTGCCATTTTAGAGAGCAAAACATTTTTTAAGAAACGAACACCAAAGTACATTTTCTGCATGGAGATGTACCATTTTTTTTTTTGTAGAAAAGAAAACATCATTAATTTCTTCATATAAAAATGTAGTACGGAAGCTGAATATTTATGCGTATAGCAGGCGCTTTAAGTGTTTCCTAAATATATATATTTTCTTACGTATACACTGAGAAAAATTTACTGGCTAATATCTATCTCAATTTCTTATCAATTAATTTATTAATTAATATACTCATTTTATTTTTCTCATTTTTTCATCAATATAATTGAAATTAAGATACCATCAAATTTCAAGAATATCCACATGCGAATTATTTTAAAATAAAGTCAAATTAATTTGACAGATTGATAATTATTTCTAGGAAATTAATTGATTTGATGAAATATTTTAATTAAAATTTAAAGTAATAAAAAAACAAATTTTTCTTAAGAAAAAAGATATTAAAATATTTTCAATTGATACTACGATTTTCGTGACTGCTTCGGATCTAATTAATTTTTTTAATTGCGTCGTCGTATTTTCTTGATCTGTTCTTGATTTAAATTTTTTTTTTCTGTGTATGAGTGGGGTTTTTTGGAACATCGCAAACATTTTGCAATTCTTCAATATTATACATGACGTTCATGGGTCGAGAGTATGTCTAGCAAGCAAATTCACACAAGCTTATATCGAGCCTTTGCTGCAATAAAGTAATAACTCTAAAAATTCGATTTTTGAGTTATTATAGCAGCTCTTTAATTGTCATATTGTTATTCATAACATGTAATAATTTCTTTGAAATATTTTATATACAAAAGTTTTGAGAGAAAATTTTTATATTCTTTTACAATTATGTTGTAAGTCAATTTAAAACTTTATTAAACTGGATTTTTTTGTAAAATTACTATATTTGAGTTATGACTGTATTGCATCAAAGGGTCAATATATGATTATTCGATTGTCTAGCAGAAACTTAATGGCTCGATTATGGATAGCAACCGAATTTCAGTTGCGTTGCCAGCCGTCAATTAAAAATTTGTGGTTGCCAGAAAAGCACTAAATACCAACTGAAACTGAAACCTCTCAGTTGCCAGTTGCCATCCGTAATACAATTCTCAGCAACTGATAACGCAACTGGAGTTCGGTTGCCATCCATAATCGACCCATAAGTTTCTGCTATGTACGAGTATGTATTTCGGTATGTAGATACCCTAGATGGATGTAGATGTGCAATCGAATTTGTGTGATGTATTGATGTACATATACATTTCCGTATGTATGATCATGCATGTTTACATATTTTTTTTGTATATGTATGTACGTATGTATGTATGCATGTATGTATCGCCAAAATTGACAGCAAAGACTGATTAGTTTACCTCAAATTCTATAACGAACGAAAAAAAAATGTTAATCACTTGTTTAGAATCGATCATTTTGCTTTGAAAGAAAATGGAAAATAATTTAAAAATACAAAATACAATTTTTATAAATAAACGGAAGGCAGGTATCCCACAAAACCCATCATCATCATGTTGAAGACTTTGTTATGTGTGTTTGTGTTGTTTATGTTTAAACAATGTTTAATGTTTATCGACCACTCACTGACTCACGCACACACTCAGTCACTCACTCCATTGCATAGAGTGGGGAAATGTGTTTTTTTTTCAAGTTCTTTTCATTTTTTTCTATCAACATTTACACTAAACTGTCAGTATTTTCTCCCTCCTCTTTCTCTCTCTCTCTCTCACCCAATCATGAAGCATACATATGAAGGAGTCTTGCATTAGCAAATGACATAAAATAGTTAAACAAACCAAAAAAAAAAAAAAACCTTGCGTCATTTACTCAATACACAAATCAATCATTTAGATAGATACGTGTCTATACAAACTGATTACTTGCAAATATACACTCTATTGTTCGTTTTTAATCGAAAGTTACACCACAATTTTCTTTTGTTTTGTGTTTTTTTTTTTTTTTTTTTTTTTTTTGTTGGTGTTTTCCAAAGAAAATGCGGCTTGGTAAAATAAAATAAAGCGAGAGTTAGATGATGTGTTAAAATGGTACCAAAAAAGAAAAAAAAAAAAAAGAATTATACTCACTTAACCCTTTTTAGAGGTGGGAAATCCACAACAAGCGTGTATAATTATTCTGAAAATGAAATTGATGAATTGATGAACAATGATATGACACATCAGCATCATTATCATCATCATCATAGTCATTGTCATCATCATGATTCCCACTTAGCTAAACACAAAAAAAAAAAAAAATAAAGAATAAATTTACATACATGTACTAGTTATTCCTAAATGACTTTTGGTTTCACAAAATATGTATACATGGTGCTGGTATCCTGTGCACAGTGGAATGAAATGTTGTTGTTTTATTTTTTCTTGCTTTTTTTTTTGTAAATGACAGCGTAGAAATTGCATTTATTATAAATTTATATAATGATTTAATCTAAGCAAGATTTAGTGCCTGTTCGCCGATATCGAAGAAGTTCTTTCTTTCGAGCATATTACATTTGAAACAAACAAAATTTTTGAATTTGTTTTGTTTCAAATGTAATTGCTCTAAAGAAAGAACATCTTCCATATTGGCGAACAGGCACTTAAAATGATTTCTCTACCGAAAATAAGAACACGTACTAAATTATAAGTATCTTGAGCTTTAGTACTAGACAGGATTAAACATGATTTTAAGCAGCCTCTGTTCAATAACAGATTTTTTTTTTTTTTTTTTACTTTTTTATTTATTTAATCTTCACATAAATTATTAATAACTATTCAAATCCTAAATCTAAAAATGTTAAATCTAGTATGGTTAACCATCGCTAAACATGTCTTATGTCTCTCGTGTACGGCTGCAATACTAGAACTTAACAAAAAAAAAACTTAATAAAAATAAAATTTGGTGTCCTTGTTCAGTTGAAATTTCTCTATTACAGTGCACTCGCGATAATATGAACTAATTAAAACCAAGACAGTTCACTTTTGCAAAATTGTTCACATTTGCGAATGGCATATAATTCCTATAAAACCAAAAGTTATTATGTTTTTTTAAATTTTATTATGAAGATCTTTAGCCTTTTCTTTTAACATAAGTCCACTAATAGGGAATTTTTTGTCTCTCATATCTAGAAAACTTCGGTATAAAGCATACTCCATTTTTGCGTACTTAGACTTTTAGACTTTTTCACCCCAAATTTATTCGCTAAATTAGTAAAACTTGCTTCTTTTTGTAAATGCTCTAAAACTTCCGAATTTTCTTTTAAATTTAAAAACTTGTGCCTTTTTTATGCATATTTAAATACTTTTAATGTGAAATTAATTTATATTAAAAACTTGAATATGAGCACTAACTAAAAGTGTATAAATGAAATTTTGATTGACAGCTGAAAGCAATTCAAAAACCAAAAGGGAAATACCAAAATTATTATGCCGTTGAAGCAGAATTTATCTACAACCCTGTTAACAAAGATTTCATCAATGTTTCGATAAAAATCCGTTAAAAATGCAAAAATAAATTGTTCACATTTTAAAGCTTGCGCACGAAGTTCATATTTTAGAGTAGCCAATGGAAGAAAAAAAGTGTTCATATAACAGGAGGGTGTTCATATTTTCGCAAGTGCACTGTATTTAACAACGATCATGTAAAACATATTCATACTTTTTTATACTAAAAGTATTTCTCAAAAAAAATTTTTTTGTTTAAGTATTACCAACATAGAGAAATTTAACAAAATTGTTTTTAAAAACATCTTAAATCTTTTCCCCATTTTTTGTTTCTTTTCTCGCACACTGTGCCATGAAAAATGAGTATGATTGAATGAACAACTAATGATACAAATAATTTAAATTTACAACCATAGAAAATTTGTCGGAACGCAAATGTTCTTTTTTATCATCATTATTCATATGCGTGTGTACATACATACATATATACGTGAATACATACTAGTATATACATACATACATACACATGAGCATAAACATAATGAATGACTATAGACACATTTATACAATTCAAAGGCAGCATATGTGCTACTTTATTATGTTCCGCCTTAAGATAATTTTATTTGATAAAAACTTAATATCAATCAAAAGTTTTAACAAAAATTTTTGTTTTTTTTTTTGGGAAAATAAGAATTTATCAAAATATTTGGTTTAATTTTTTTTCAAAGATATTATTGAAAAGTTGTTTGAAGCTGTTTTATTACTATTTTATATGGCATAATAATGTTGCTTACAAAATCAATGAAAATTAAATTGCGGAATTGAATTGTGCCCACCAAAAACTTTATAATGTGTTTCAATTACCCAACAACATACATACTTTTGCAACACAAACTAGATAAAGTTCGAATCATGTTTTAGAAGTTACACCAGCTACTTATTTTTATACAAACAATCGATTAGATCCCTTGTTAGGGGCTGTGCACATATTACGTAACGCTGTTTTCAGAGATTTTAGACCCCCCCCGTAACGCTTTTTAATAATTTTTCAGTGCAAAATTTTCAATCCGTAACAAATCCTTAACACCGCCTCCCTCCCTTGGAGCGTTACTTAATATGTGCGCAGCCCCTTAGCATCGTAGTAATGTTTTTGTTTATTATTCAGATGTTGCGAAGTTCAAATCTTGTCACAGCAAGACTGAATTTAATTTTTTATTTGTGCGCGAGTTTGTACAAAAATATTTAAAAAAATAGTAATTGTAGCGTAAACTAGTGAGTATGTATAAACTTGATATAAAACACACTTGACATGTGTTCAATACCCATCAGAGACTTTTAATTTTATATATATATTTTTTTTTTATTACATTTTGAATATTTAAGAATTTCTAATATTTTATCATGGAAAATATTAGTGAATAAAAAATGAAACTGCTGTTGAGTTGTCCCATTGTTGTCTGATTATCTTCTACAAAGAAAAAATACTGTAAGAATTGAGCACGTGTTCAATATTCAGCAAAGATTTTATTTTTTTTATTACATATTGAACATTTAAGAATTTCCAATATTTTATCATGGAAAATATTAGTGAATAAGTCTGTGTTCACACTATCCAAGTCTTATTGCAAAACTTATCACGATTTCTTCTTTGAACTTTCATTGGCGTTCACACAGCACTAGTCTTATTGCTTATTTTGTATGAATGTATGTATGTATGTATACCTACTTAACACTACAAATAAGACAACAAAACGAATTTCATGAGTACATGCGAGGGTGTACTCGTTTCTTTCCCCCCTGTCTCTCTCTCCTAAAAGCTAATAAGCTTAAAAATAAGATTTACATCGTCTGAACACAGACTAAACAAGGAAACTACTATTGATTTGTCCCATTGTTGTCTGATTCTCTTTTACAAAGAGAAAATACTGTAAGACTTCAGCACGTGTTCAATACTCAGCTGAGACTTAATTTTTTTTATTACATTTTGAATATTTAAGAATTTCTAATATTTTATCATGGAAAATATTAGTGAATAAACAATGAAACTATTGATTTGTCCCATTGCTTACTGATTTTCTTCTACAAAGAGAAAAAAAACTGTAAGAATTGCTTTCCTGGTATCCAGTATAAAAAGCTTGAGTCTATTATGAATTATTAAATTCCTAAATACTTAATTCAATACCAGAAAAGAGATTATTTGAAGGTAAATATGAACGGCTTTAGATTGAGATGCATCGAATCCACACGTCCAACATCATCTTCATTCATCCAATTGAAAGAAAGCCTTCTAAATTTATTTTACCTAAAATCACTCCTATCGCATACTCTTGAATTAATCCCGATTAGGGATTAAACACAATTGAATTAACCTTAAATAATTATAATTTATAACTTAATGAGATTTATTTTTTGCTCATTGCTGGTATTGAACAGAGGCCCCAATAAAGACCGATTTTCTTATATTTTTGAGCCATCGGGTATTAAATACCATAAGTTTTTTTGGAAATATTGAAATAACTGTAACAATCGTTTATAAATATGGTGGGAAGTCATTATAATAAAATTACATGAAAATCTGTCTGTGAATTATTAACTTGACTTATTAACTTAACTTATCTTAACTTTATATGCATACATACATTTTTACTTGTACAAACATTCAAAGTGAACAATATTTTATTTTCTCTCCTGATTGCCTTTTATGCAAAGATATACATGCATATATATGAACATAACTATATATTATGTATAGTATATGCACTGTATATAAACACAGTCAGCCAGCCAGGCACGTACAATTTTTGAAGTGGTTTTGCACGTAGTCTCTACTACTGGATCCACAACATCCACGAACTAGAATATGTATGTAATTCAAATGAAAGATAGACAGACGGACGGACGGACATACAAACAGACAGTGTGTTAAAACATAACGAAATTGCCACTTAAAGTATAAGTTATCAGCTAATTTAAAAGTAATCACGAATATGCATGCATAGCGAATAAATAAATTAAACAACGAAACATTCAACAATTATGTATACTACAATAACAACAACTTTGATATTACAACAAAAGAGGAAGTTAAACATAAAGCTTGGCACATTATTATTATAATTTTTTTTTTTCTTTTTTTTATTATTGTTCACTTATTTTGATTTTAATTTTCAATTTTCAATATGGGATAAATATCCAATAATTATGTCGGAGATGGCAACAGCCCGCCAGACATCGAAGCATTCAGTTCAACCACAAAAAGTGAACGAATGAACAAACAAAAAAGTGTGTTACAAATTTTTGATATCGACAAATTTTAACAAGAAACTGTTGCTACTGACGAACAAAAACCAGGGGGCAATTTACGGCATTCGATAACAATTGAAATTTATATTTAAAATGTACTGAAATTTCGATCGATATCGAATGCCGTAATCTGGCCCCAGGTCAAATATTTTTTTTAGGGAAAACAATATTATTCTCAGCCCCATTTTTAAATATAAATTTTCATTACAAATGACTTGTTTGGGGGGGCGTGGCACCTACAGCACATCTATTTTATTATATCATGACAACTATTGCGGTAAATGGCCAGTAATTTTCTAAAAATTACTTCGTTAATGTTGTTTATTGTTCTAAATATAATATAGTGAGTGGGCGTGGCACTTTTCATATAGATAAAGAAACTTTTAATTTTATATTTATGGAACTAATATTTATAGCTAAAAACTAGAAATTTGTTGCGATTGGTTTTAAAGAAAATATATTAAAAAGTGATCAACTGGGCGTGGCACCTACGGCATATGTATTTTTAAAAATTTGTCAACTAATAAGGTAAATGGCCGTAGTGGCTCTGTTAACGTAGATTATTGTCCTAAAGAAAATATTTAGAATATAGTGAGTGGGCGTAGCACTTCTAATATAGAGAAGCTTTTAATTTTATGATAATTATAGAACTCATTTAGCTAAAAACTAGTTGTTGCGGTTAGCACTTTGTATAACACTGCTTTACAAATTTTTAGTTTGGAAAAATACCAAGAACGCCACATGCCTAGATAAGTCAATTGGGACTTCCCAAGCACGAAAAACGCTGTAATTTTTTTTTTATAGTACAGTTTTTAGATAACGGTACTTTTGTGTTTTTCGGTGTATGGCCCCACTCAAACCCTTGTGGAGCCCAACCCAAAAGTCCAATCAATATAAATTGTATACCGTTGGAAAGGTAATTGAATGCCTTTTCCGTCGATATGCTGAAAATTTCTGTATGATAAGAAATGGCTGAGTTATGGCACCTCAAAGTTCAAAATTTTCCTATTTTTTACGTTTTTTTCAAAATTTTTCATTTTCATTTCATTTTTTTTCTACTTTATTGTAAACATCTGGAATGTTTTATTTTTTTACCAAATAGGTTATTTTATTACCAACATTTTAAGCGTAATTTGGAAAAAAACGGATGAAAAATAAAGTTTTTATTAATGATTTTGTGGAAAGACAATATTTTCATTTTCATTGCTCACACACTATATTTGGCGTAAATTCAAAAAATTTAAATTAAAATGACGAGCGACTTGAACTTTTGCGTTTTTTTTCGGATGGATCTTCGCGAATGAGGAACCAACAATAGTCCGCCATCATTTGTTCATCCCACCAGCCTTTATAACGTCTCTCGATTTCTTCCATTTCCTGGTGAAATCTTTCACCTTGTTCATCACTTTCGGAGCCCAAGTTCGTGGGGAAACTATCCAAATGACTGAATAAAAAGTGTAATTTAGGTGTCATATTTGAACCTAAAATTTAAAAAGAATAAATTTTTAAATGTTAACGGCCTTTTTGATATACATGCTTTCACTCAAAGCTTACCAATGGCATTGAATTTTTGCAGTAATTTATCGATCTTCTCAGCGTAATCAGGACTTCTGTAGTTTCCCAAAAAGTTGTGAACAATGTCCTGGAATGCTTCCCATGCCTCTAAATGAGCTGGACCTAAACACTCATTAAATGCTTGGTCACCGTACAGAGCCCGAATTTGAGGTCCATCAAATATACCAGCTTCAATTTTGCTCGCTGTGGCTCTCGGAAATTTTCGTTTAAGGTAGTTCATGGCAAGACTGTCTTTTGGCAACTTTTTCACAATATCTTCTCCTGAGGAATGAGTGGGTCATTTTTGATATTGTGCTATCCGTGCGTACGTCCTGATTACGCTGAGAAGATCGATAAATTACTGCAAAAATTCAATGCCATTGGTAAGCTTTGAGTGAAAGCATGTATATCAAAAAGGCCGTTAACATTTAAAAATTTATTCTTTTTAACTTTTAGGTTCAAATATGACACCTAAATTACACTTTTTATTCAGTCATTTGGATAGTTTCCCCACGAACTTGGGCTCCGAAAGTGATGAACAAGGTGAAAGATTTCACCAGGAAATGGAAGAAATCGAGAGACGTTATAAAGGCTGGTGGGATGAACAAATGATGGCGGACTATTGTTGGTTCCTCATTCGCGAAGATCCATCCGAAAAAAAACGCAAAAGTTCAAGTCGCTCGTCATTTTAATTTAAATTTTTTGAATTTACGCCAAATATAGTGTGTGAGCAATGAAAATGAAAATATTGTCTTTCCACAAAATCATTAATAAAAACTTTATTTTTCATCCGTTTTTTTTCCAAATTACGCTTAAAATGTTGGTAATAAAATAACCTATTTGGTAAAAAAATAAAACATTCCAGATGTTTACAATAAAGTAGAAAAAAAATGAAATGAAAATGAAAAATTTTGAAAAAAACGTAAAAAATAGGAAAATTTTGAGGTGTCATAACTCAGCCATTTCTTATCATACAGAAATTTTCAGCATATCGACGGAAAAGGCATTCAATTACCTTTCCAACGGTATACAATTTATATTGATTGGACTTTTGGGTTGGGCTCCAAAAGGGTTTGAGTGGGGCCATACACCGAAAAACACAAAAGTACCGTTATCTAAAAAACTGTACTATAAAAAAAAAAATTACAGCGTTTTTCGTGCTTGGGAGGTCCCAATTGACTTATCTAGGCATGTGGCGTTCTTGGTATTTTTTGGCTGTAAACTAGTGTAATTGTTTTAAAGAAAATATATTAAAAAGTGATCAACTGGTGGGCGTGGCACCTGCAGCATATTTATTTAAAAAAAATTGGCAACTAATGGCCAGAGAGATTTTCTATAAATTACTCTAAAGAAAATAGTTTGATTAAATTAAGTGGGCGTGGCATATCCTATATAAAAACAAATATATATTTTTTTTTCAGTTTTAGAGCAAGTTCCGTAAATAAATTGAAATTTTGTGGCAGCAATTTCTTTTTATGAATGGCCGTTGAGCCAGCAAAGTGCATACGTATGTATTGGACACGTGGCTATGCCACCTCCCATAAAGTTGAAAAATTAATTATTCGATATTTTGAAAACTGAAATATGGAGAAACTAGAAATTTTGTGGGAAATAATTTTGATATGTTTTTAAAACTAATATCAGAATTGCTGCAACGAGAGGCTACGGACAAATCAAAGCAACATGATGCACGTCAGGGTTCTAGGATCAGAATAACTATAAAACACGTCACCGAGGAGAAGTAAAAATATAAATATTCATATTTTATATTTTATGTTATTACTACGACACCACAAACAGATTGACTTAAAAGGCCGGTGATTTGCAAACCTCCATTACGAACTTCAAATGGTGACTGGGCAAGAACTGATGCTGAAAAAGGTGCTCTTTTTGTTAAACACTTAGAAAAAGTATTTACTCCAAATATTTCTACTGATATTGTTGAACTGTCACCAGTCGTCTCTTTACCAGAAATATCGCTAAGATTTAATATTTTGGGGATTTAAAAGGCCATTAATAGTCTTAACAAAAAAAAAAAAAGCCCCAGGTGTCGACAAAATAAGCAACAAAATGCTTCAAGAATTGCCTTTCATTGCAAAAAGAATAATACTATTCATTTTCAATGGTATTTTACGGCTGCAATACTATCCAAAAGAATGGAAGGTTTCGATGATTATTATGATACCAAAGCCCGGCAAGGATCATACGAAGGTTGAATCCTATCGGCCTATTAGTTTATTGCCCAACATATCAAAAATATTTGAGAAGCTGTATATGAGCAAGCTGATGCCTATGGTGACTAGTAATGGATGCATTCCAGATCATCAATTCGGTTTTCGCAGACAGCATAACACTATTGAACAAACTCACAGGCTTGTGAATGTTGTAAGAGACACTTTTGAAAAAAAAAAAAATATTGCTCTGCGCTCTTTATAGATGTTTCTCAAGCTTTCGATAAAGTATGGCACGATGGTCTTATCCTTAAATTAACACGAAACCTGCCCTCAAACATCGTAAAGCTTTTGAAAAGCTGTTTAATAGAAAGAAAATTTGAAATTAGGGAAGGCAATTTTAAAACTCGATTGAAGCCGGAGTCCCTCAAGGCAGTATCTTCGATCCATTACTTTACTTAATATATGCCTCTGACTTACCGTTAAGCAGTAACATTCACATTTGCTGATGATACGGCTTTTCTAAGCGTTCATGAAAATCCTGTAGAAGCTTCCCGGAATCTACAAGGGTACATCTCAAAATTGGAAACATGGCTAAAACAATGGCGGATAAAAGTAAATGAGCAGAAATATGTACACGTTACTTTTACTTTACGCAGGGAAACATGCCCGCCTATACAAATCAACACCGAGACTATACCGCAACACACTGTAGTCAAATATCTAGGCGTTCATCTTGATCGTCGTTTAACATGGAAATCGCATATAGACGCATTGATTGATCCAAATGAAATTAAAAGCAGTCCAAATGAATTGGCTTATTGGAAGAAATTCTATACTAAAGGTACGGTCACTTCTGGCAAATATTTGCCAAAAAAACCGTAACCACTAAATACTAATGAAAACATTTTTGATTTAGATACCTGTTTATTACGTTAAACAGTTTCCTACACAATTTATAGAAAATGTAATAGAATCTAATCTTATTAGATGCTGTTTAACTTTATAAATAAATGCATAAATCAAAAAGTTTTTCATTGGTATTTAGTGGTTACGCTTTTTTGGACAAATCTTTGCCAGATGTGACCGTACCTTAAGTCTTGACTGTAAACTTTTATTATACAACGCGATCCTGAAACCAATATGGTCCTATGGAATCCAGTTATGGGGCACTGCCTCAGCATCGAATGTAGAAAAAATTCAAAGGCGACAAAACAAAATTCTACGTACAATAACAGCAGCCCCCTGGTATAACCGAAATCAGCGAATTCACAAAGACCTTGATGTTCCGTTGGTGAAGACAGTATTTTCGAAACACGCGAGCAAATACATTAAAAAACTTGAGTTTCACCCAAACCCACTTGCGCGCAATATTCTAGAGTATAGAGGCCACACCCGGCTTAGGAGGAGGGATACTCTTTTTCTGATGGCAGTCACAATAATATTTTTGTTATTAATTTGAGCATTTTTTTTTTATGTGATTTCAAGTGATACAGAATAAATGGTTGTTTTGAATTTTTTGATAAAATTCATGTTTGTCTTCTTTTTTTTAAGCTTAAGTAAATATTTTTTAAAATATTTTATTGCTTCATAGATAACGTTTGAGTTTGATAACAACAATTAGATACATTTCGAATAAAAAAAAAAAAACAAAAAAAAAAATTCAAGTTTGCTATTCTAAGAATTATACGTACGTGTTGTTTTTTACTTGCCTTGTGGCAGCTGCTGCTGTGTCCAGAACAATAATTCGACCAAAAGTTCTTAAAAAATTTTTTCTAGTTTCAATGCAAACAAACAAAACTCCGGGGAGAAAATTTGTACCATCGATTGATATCAAAAGAAATTTCAGTTTAATTTCTGTTGAAATTTCAAATAAATTTTAAAAATAATTCGAACGCTTTCGAACTCTCAAATCTTTAATTTATTTAGATAAATTTTAAAAAATTTCCAAAAAAAAAAAAAAAATACAATGTCACATAGAAATTTTTATATAGAATTTATATGGTTTCTAAATTTTAATCGTTTTCACTCAACCTTTTCATAATCTCTGGGGGATGGAGCACCATAAACTACAACTCTGGATCTTAAATATTTTGTATTTAGTGCCGTGATTTTCAAAGCAACCCTTAATTTGTTTAAGCCTCCTTCTACGATAGTGACATCATATGTTGCCTCATCATTGGTTTTTTCAAAGAGAACCGTAATCTTAGAGATTTGATTGATATTACCGTCGCCAGTATATGCAATTAATTTTGTTATATTTTCAAACGAGGGATTATTACTTCCCACCGTAACCCCAGCGTTGTAAAGTATGCGATCGCCTTTAAAAAAGAAATGCACAAAATTAATTAATAATGAACGAAATTTAAATTTCAAAAAATAAAAAATCATCATCAATATTTTGCCAGACTATTTGCACCAAACACTGAATGTGAATGTATGTAATCAATTTACCTGCTACATCCTGGCCAAAATCCTTTCTAACAGTAGTTAATTCTTCATAATGGGATAAAGTTGGCTGATAGCTATGGGCAGCAACTATAACCACAGCTATAGAAGCGGCTAATACAACTTTCAGGATAGTGAAATTTAACATCTTTTCTTTCGTAAACGTTTCAAAGAACTGATTTAGTTTTTTGATGTTTCGTAAACATGCCCCTTTTATATGATTTTAAACGAAAATTATAGACAGTGGTATTTCGGTTGAACGACTATTATTTTTTTTTTTTTTTGTAAATAGTACTTTTTGTAAATGTTCAAAAGTACTATTACGTAAAAAGTACTTTATCTTCACAAGTACTTTCGCTAAAAATTTAATATTTTTAAGAAAAGTACTTTTTTATAAAAAAAATACTTTGCATAAATAAATAGTTCTTTTTTAATAAAAAAAAAAAAGAAAGGATTTTTCTGAAAAGTTTAATTGTTCGTAAAAAGTACTACATGTTTCTTAATACATAAAATGTTTTTCAAAAGTGTACATACTTTTTGTTAATAAATACTTTTTTAAAAAGGATTTTTCTTACATTATAGTTTTTTCATCATAACTAATTTTTTCGTAAGACATATGTAATTTTTCTTTAAAAGTCCTTTTTTAAAATGCCCCTCTTTTCTTACAAAGTGCTTTGGCTCTTCATAAGTTCATTTTCTTGAAGCATCAAAACGAAATTTCTTAAAAATAAGTTTTTTTAAATGTACATTTTCGCAAAAAGTACAATATTTTCATAATTTACCTAAAAAATGCAAAACTTTGAAAAAAGTACTTGCGTTCTAAAAATACCTTTTTAAAAAATAGTAAATACATTCATCATAAAAATCATTTTTTTTCTAAAAATTACTGCTTATTTCCTAAAAAAGTAATATATCTTGAAGAGTACTTTATTTTCATAAGCACTTTTCCTAAAATGTATTATATAAAAAAAATTCTTTGTCTTTAAAAATAGCTTTTTTAAAAATAGTAATATAACTTGTTTTATTTTTATGAAACCATATTTCAAGAAAAAAAAAACATTTTTTAAAATGTACTTTGTCTTTAAAAATGCTTTTGCTTTAGAATAAATGAAGCGTTTTTGTAATAAACTTCTTAATAAAAATTGTTATTGAAAAACAAAATTTTCTTAAAAAGCACTTCAAAAGTACTTTTTCTTAAATAATACTTTTTCTTCAAAAAGTACTTTTTCTGGAAAAGTACTTTTTTTTCAAATTTACTTTTGCTTCAAAGGTACTTTTTATTCAAAAGTATTTTTATTTAAAAGTACTTTTTTTATAAGGAACTTTTTCTTTCGAAGTACTTTACTTCTTCTTCAATAGCACTTTTTCTTAAAAAGTACTTTTTTTATAAGCAACGTTTTCTTTCGAAGTAATTTTTCTTTAAGAGTACTTATTCTTCAAATGAACTTTTCCTAAAAACATATTTTTCTTCTAAAATTTATTTTTCTTAAAAAATACTTCATCTCAAAAGTAATTTTTTGCAATAATTCTTAAAAAACTTGTGCTAATATGTACTTCTTCGTTAAAAGCAAATTTTTCTTCAAAAGCATTTTTTTTACCTAGAAGTAAGTTAGTTTAGATAACTTTTTTAAAAAAAAAAAATTTATAAAATCTTAAAAAAATCTTAAACATTTTTAAAAGTTACTTCCTCTTAAAAATCTTGTGGTTTTTTTGCCCCCTCTTTAAAGAGGTTCTCCCCTGTAAAAATTTAAAATCGGCTGGTATATAAAATTTTAAATTTTATTATAAAAAATTCAGTCATAATTCACAGATAACTATTTATTTATCTATTTACTAACGTCACGGCGCAGTCAACAACAATGCTTACGCACTAGATAACTAACACATTGTCTCATCTTAAGCAATAAATTTAACTTGATTGTTATTCTGGAATGATTTGGAAAGTTCCAAAAAAGCTTATCATATTTTATCAAGTCGTATAATTTTGGTTACAGTTAAATTTATGAAAAAAAAAAAAAATTTGAGAGATTTTTTAAAAACTTTTATGCTTTAACATATTTTCCCATTTTTTTTTAAATTTTCTCGCAATTTAATTTGGTGTTTTGATGACAACTCTACGAGTATTATATTAAAAAGAGATTTATCTATATAATTAATAGGCAAGACCATATTTTGTGACAGACTTTATGGCCAGATTATTCAATAGATTGTGACAAAACTAATACCAAATTAAAAATATTTATTTACAGAAGTGAACGACGAGATACAAATGACTTGAGTATGCGATAGTCTAGTAGTTATGTTGTTGGTTTTGAATAGTACATAGTTGCAGGCAGAACGTACTTAGGTCATTGTGAAAATGCAATGCGGAAAATCTTTCGTAAGTAGAAAAACTAGTTTAGTGAAAAACTGTAACCATATTAAAAAAAAAATGAAAATTTCCAAAGTAGTTAAAATGGCGCCAGCATAGGAAAATTGACGAAAAAACTTTGGTCTGCTTTTAAATGGAAATATTTTTGAGGACCTTTTTTTCATTTTAAGACTATTTTTTGTTGGGACAATTTTTCCTAATCCATGAAAATATTAAAAAATGTTTGATAAAAATATTATAAATATTTTAAATTTTATTTATTTGTTGCGGGTTAGCAATATCTAAATATATGTATATTTCGTTGGTAGCCATAACAACTCATCAGTAGTAGTAATGGCAACCAGCGGTTGTCTAATTGTGTAGGTGTAGAAAAGTAAACACATTCATAATGGAAAAGTATTTGTTGTGATAGGCCGATAGGATTCAACCTTTGTATGATCCTTACCGGGCTTTGGTATCATAGTAATCATCGACACCTTCCATTCTGCCGGATAGTATTGCAGTCGTAAAATGATGAAGATGAATTAAAGATGAATAGTATTATTCGTTTTGCAATGAAAGGCAATTCTTGAAGCATTTTGTTGCTTATTTTATCAATACCTGGGGCTTTTTTTGTTTTTAAGACTATTAATGGCCTTTTCAATCTCCAAAATATTAAATCTTAGTGATATTTCTGGTAAAGAGACGACTGGTGGCAGTTCAACAATATCAGTAGAAATATTCGGGGTAAATACTTTTTCTAAGTGTTTAACAAAAAGAGCACCTTTTTCAGCATCAGCTCTTGCCCAGTCACCATTTGAAGCTCGTAACGGAGGTTTGCAAATCACCGGCCTTTTACGTCCTCTATCTGCACGCTACAGCGAATAATCTGTTTGTGGAGTTGCATCGAGTTCTTGAAGAAATTTTTGAAGGGGAGCTGTTTTTTATGTTTACAAAACTATCCTAAGCTGCTTGGTACACTACTTAAGCCTTAATTTTAGCTGAGGCGATCTGTAACGTTGCCATTCTCGTCGAGATCTCCTTTTTTCATCAACAGAAATTTTTTTTGTTGAATCTCACGTGTTGATTTGAAGAAGCATTAAGAGCAGCTTCTTTAACGTGTGCTTGAAACAACCTAATAGACTCATCTATGTCAGAAGGTGTTCTATTGTCCGAGCAATGAGCACTCAGGTATTTTTTTGTTATTCAGCCAATTAATACGTGCAGATGTCGTTGGTAAGTCACATGTAGGTGATGAAGTTGTATGCGAGTATATAGTGACAATTGTAGGCGAGTGGTCTGAAGATAAATCCAAAGATGATTCAACTGCAATCATTACGCTGGGCACACCTTTCACGATTCCAAAGTCGATAACATCAGGAATTTTTTGTCGATTTGTTGGCCAATGTGTTGGCTGACCACTTGAAACTACATTCAAACCCATTTTTAATATTGTGTCGAACAAAACACGACCCTTAGGAGTGATTAAACGTGAACCCCAGAATGTGTGTTTAGCATTGTAGTCGCCAGCTGCTAGAAAACGGGGGCCCAGTGATTTATAAAAGTGCGTATATTGACTCTCGGTAAATGAAAATCTAAGGGGGGGGGGGGGGGGGGGGAATAGACAGATGATATTACAAATTTTTGATAGTAATTTTCAATGCAGATGTTTGTTGCTTGAAGATAATCTGCACAAAAATCATTCAACAGGTAGTGTTTAATGAGTTCATTTTTTTTTTGAACACGTTTCCACATAGCGGACGAACGATTTTAGTGTAAAATTTCTATGGGAATCAGCTAAAAATCTGAGTGGTTTTTTACATTTTTTTTACATTCAAATCTTTCGTCCGTCATGTGGAAACATCACCTTAGATAAATTAAAATTTTTTTTTTCTTATCATTTCAATTTTAAATTCTCAAAAAATAGATCAGTAACAGTCTTCCACTTTCTTTGCGAATGCCCGGCCTTACACCATTCGAGACTCAAATTTCTAGGCAACAGCATAATAGACGATCTCTCGGAGGTATCAGGGATAGGTCTAGGTGACCTCATTAGATACCTTAATTCGACGGGATGGATCTAGAATCTTACTCCGAATCTGAGGCCTGGATTCGGACCAAAATCAGGTTGACACTGACGAGTGGAGTGGTCTGTCAAAACGGAATCTCATTGATTCTACTTGAATGCTTGCGCGAAGCAGGCAGCCACGTAAACCAACCAACCAACCAACCAACAATTTTACAGAACCAAAAATATTAGCCAATTAATTCATTTAAAATATTGGCCATATCACACCTTTCGATTGAAATGGTTTTATAGCCGTATTTGCTGCGCTCTGCTCTTTTTTCTTCTTCTCTAATCTTCAGATTCAGCTTATTTTTCATTACAAGATTAAAGTTGATAAAGCTTTTATTGTTTTAGGGCGTTCACTTAAACAATTGTTAACCAGAAAAGCTCATATTTTATATTTAATCCTCCCAAAAGTATGCAAGTTTTATTAAATACTATAAATGCAAATAATGTTCGTAAACAAAGTTGTTTATCAATTCTATTTTAACTTTAAAAAAAGATTAGATTAGATTACGAATTGTTATTTTTACTAATTTTAAAAGATTTAAATTTTTTTAAACGGAATGTTAGTCATTTCGTAGTACAACAAGATTATTCAAGATTATTGAAACATTAAGGCTCAAATGTACAGTCTTAAGTTAACTAATGATGATAGCTTAACTCATGATATTTGTATGGAAAATCTCTAGTTAAACCGTTATTATTAGTTAACTAAACACTGTAAATTTGGGCCTAAATTGAATATTATTCCTTTTTTGCGAAATCAATCGATTTTAAATGAAATCAGTATCATAGTTTTGAATACAGTTTGAATTTTTCATTAAAAAGAATTTTTAAAAATAAACATATTTCTAATGCGGTCGCAAGTATTATGCCGCACTAATGATCGACTATAACTGAAAGTAGCAAATTAATAGATTAGATGATTGATGTTGGATCACTTTGATGTGTGTTTCACTCGAATTAAATATAAAACTACATTATTTTTATCAAAAAAAAAAAAAAAAAAAAAAAAAAATATGAACGTATTACAACTAAAGATGCCACTCGTAATGAATTGTTGAAAATCCCAATTGTTGCAGATATAGTTATGGAGAAATTATTGGATTTATCTATTCAAAAATTGAATGCGATTCCCAGATTGATGACTAAGTATGTAGATGATCTGTTTTGCATTATTCCTGAATGTGAAATTGATAAGGTGCTTTTGACATTTAATGAATTTAATTCTAATATTAAATTTACTGTTGAAAAGGAATATAACTCAAGGATCAATTATCTAGATACTAGTATTATTAGAAAAGATAATAGATTATTGATAGATTGGTACCAGAAACCAACAGCATCGGGAAGGTTAATTAATTACTATTCTAAACATAGCAAACATATTATTATTAATACAGCTAGAAATTTCATAGAAAGAGTTTTAACTATAAGTGACAAACAGTTTCACAACAAGAATGAGAGGAAGATAAGAAGTATTTTGAGAGAGAATGATTACCCCAGTTCTTTAATTAATAAATTAATATATAGACACAAACATAAAATAATTAATAATATAGATAGTGATACAGAACAGAGAATATACAAGTCCTTAACGTATATTCCTGAGATTTCAGAGAGATTGACAAAATCAAAGATTTTTGATACGAACAAATAGAGAATAGCTCATAGAACCTATAACACATTAAATAAATTATTTAGTAGAACTAAGGACAAAATTAATAAATGGGATAGATCGAATGTAGTTTACAAAATACCTTGCAGGGGAAATGATGGAGAGAATTGTAACATGGTATATGTAGGTACTACCAAAAATAAATTAAAAACGAGAATAGCAGGTCATAAGTCAGATCAGAAATATAGGCATATCAATTCACAGAAGACAGCGTTGTCATCTCATTGTTCCAGATTAGTTCACTTTCCTAACTTTGAAAATGTTTCAATTCTGATTACAGAAAATAATTATAAACAGCGTTTGATGTTAGAAATGTTAGAGATAATTAATACACCAGCAACACAAAGAATAAATTTCAAAGTAGATACAGAAAATTTAGCACAGCATTATAGATATTTAGTTAGTAAAAATCTAAATGTTAAATGATTGTTTCTTGTTTCACTATGAATTTTTTTTGTTACTTTGTTTAATTACATATCTAATTATATTATGGTCCCACAGGAAAATAATCACATTATTGCTTCTTGGTTTCACACCAATAATAACTTAATTTCCTGTAGGATTTTTATTATTCTTAACTTTTATAAAGCTTATAAAAATTTGTAAATAATTTTTGATATTTATATTTAAAAAACAGCCTAGATACATACTACACATTTTAATGTTAATTGTTTTGATATATTGAATTCAATGTTAATTTTTTAAAACTATTTTTATAACATAACATTTTTAATAATTTTTTCTATGTTAAAAATTTTATATCTATCCAATACTTAACTCATTTTCAATAATTTTTTTATGTTAAAATTTGGAAACAATTTTTGTGACATTTCATACAAAAACCTTTTTATATACTGTAGTTAAATTTTCCTAGACTTTTTCCATTAAATATAAAAAAAAAAAAAAAAAATTATTATTGAAAAAATTTTATGACACCCAATACACAAATCAATATTAAAATTTCAAATAATTTATAAAATTTTCCTGAAGATGCTAACAAATTGTTAGCGAAATATCGAAAATAAATATAAATATAAACAACAATATATATGTATATACATATATTAAAATAAAAAGACCTATAGCTTAAATAAACATTCTAATAAATAATGAATTGTTTTTTGATTTGTAAAAAAAAATGAATTTCAAAAAGTCCCAGAAATCCCGCAATATAAAATTTAAATCTGAGGGGATTCGGTATTCAAGATCTCGGTTTTTTTCTGGCCTTTTGCAATTAAAACGTTGTACGCGCGTACATTTTTCTATTTGTAAATACTGAACTGACTATTTAAATGGCAGAGAGACTTTTTTTTATAAACAAGTGGCAACGCTTTACACCTTATGGGCAAATTTTTAATTGTTGTAATTGTTTTTCGTGAGTTAATGTATACAACAACAATGCATAGAAATTGTGATTAGAAATAATTGCATCGTTATGTAATTCTACGAGAGCGGTACTGAAAGAGGTATAATCAGCGTACAAGTGTCTAGTATTTAATGATAGCTTGTGATGTTGACAACAGCTATAATAACAACAAAGACTATAAATATTAATTACGGTTATTTGTATCTATCGTCGATCTATATATTTATACATACATACAAAAAAATTAGTCTTTGTTTGTATGTTTCTTATAGGAGATCAAAACGGCAAAACGGCAATACTGATCGTTTTGCAATTTTGGAATTATATTACTGATGACCGTAAAGTTTAAATAGGATAAGAATTTTTTTAATATTCGAAGGGAAAAGGGCAGCCGCCCACCCCTTTCCGCTCAAATCAAGATAAATATTGATGTTACCATATCTACTCAATTAAAATAATAAATGTCTTAAAACTCGATAAGGGGTTAATCTTGGAATAGAATACATTTTACTAGAAAATCTTCCAACGATAGGACTGGGGGAGAGGTGTCCCCCCATATACAGATATGATTAGTATTTCCATATCTGGATATCTGGGCAACTAAAATAGTGAATGTTTTGAAATTCGATGTGTGCTACTTCTACTAAGAATACATCTTGAAGCGAAATCTAGAGGCGATAGGATTTGGGTAAGAGATACCCCCCCATATAAAGTAAGAATTAATATTCAAATATCTGAGAAACTAAAATAGTGAATGTTTTGAAATTCAATGTCGGTTACTCCTTTCGATGTTCAAGCAATAGGACTGGGGAAAGATGTGCCCCCTTTACAAAGAAATTATTAATACTGCCATATCTGGGCAACAAAATAGTGAACGTCTTGAAATTTGCTGTAAATAGCTCCTAGAACAGAATACAACTTGAAGCGAAATCTTGAGGCGATATGACGGGGGAAAGAGGTGCCCACCATATTCACATACATATACGGTTTTCCAATAAGAGTGATATGATATCTTTTAAAAATAAACACACTTTTCGTTAAGGAAATTCAAAAATTTTTCTATTTAATGTGAAGTACAATCGATACAATTAAGTTCTAAATAAAATGTCATTCAAATGGCCTCCACGACTTCTTCTGCACGAAAGAATTCGATGAACCCAATTTTCGAGCACTTTTTCCACTAAATCAAGTCGTATGTCATGAATGATGGCACGTCCAATATTGACTTGTAAAGCTTGAAGAGAGTCTGATTTATTCCGAAAGAACAATGACTTCAAATAACCCCATAAGAAATAGTCTAATGGTTTTAAAACACAACTTCTTGGAGGCCATTCAATATCACAATTTCTTGAATGAATCGAATCTCCAAACTTTTCTCGCAATAATTCAATTGCTGCATTTGCTGTGTGGCACGTAGCCCCGTCTTGTAGGAACCAAATGTTGTCAAGATCAATTTATTCCAATTTAGACCATAAGTAATTGAATATCATCGATCTATACCGCTCTCCATTGACAGTAACGGTGTTACCAGCTTCATTTCGAAAGAAGTACGGACCGATGATTCCACCAGACCAAAAACCACATCAAACTATGAATTTAGGTGAATGTAATGGTTTTTCATGAATAATTTGTGAATTTTCTTTGCACCAGAATCGACAGTTTTTTTATTTACCGCACCACTCAGATGAAAGTGAGCCTCATCGGAGAATATGATTTTCTTAAAAAAATCGTTATCGTTTTCAAGTTGTTCCAAGGAAAACTCAGCAACATTAATCTTGTGTAAATCTCTCCATGATGAAATTCTAAACACTACTGAATACAATGAAAAACAAATGACAGATCATGACATATTACAAATAGCCGAAACGTCACTTCGAAGTCATATCATCCCTATTGGAAATCGTTATACAATTCGAAACGAACTCTTGAAGCGATAGGACGGGGAAAAGACATGCCCCGCATATTCACATATCTGCGCAACTAAAATAGTCAATGTCTTGAAATTTGCTGTGAATGGCTTCTAGAACAAAATACAACTTGAAGCGAAATCTGGAGGCGATAGGGCCGTGGGAAAGAGACGACCCCTTACAAAAAAATAATAATTATTCACATATCTGCTGTGGGTAGCTCCTACAACATTATATACGAGTACACTTTATAGCAAATATGTATATTGTGGCGAGAGGACGGGGAGCACCAAGAACCCCCTATACAAACGAATACTAATTATCATTGCATAACTTTCACTTAACTGCAGCGACTTTCAATATATTGTTTTTGTTTGAAAGGATTTGCTGGCATTTACCTGTCATTTTATACGTATTACTTTGCTCTTTTTTATTAATTAATCTTTTTAATTTTTTTTTTCTAAAAGTTTGAATTTTTTACCAAATGATTATATAGAAAATTCCAGATTTAAAATCTGCAATTGTCAAATATATTGAGTTATGAAGTATTATTAATTTTTAAGAATGTGGGGGTATAGCAAAACACACCGGGTGTAGCGTGTCATTTTAATAAAAATGATTCCACAAAAATCAAAATCACTACAGACAGCTTGTCGCCGTTTAACCAACAAATTACGATGGTCGTTGTGACTGCAAAGGAAAGAAGGCTGGAATTTCAAACCACTAGATGATAATAACTAACAGCTAATCATTTATATGAATACATAAGTACATATTTATTTTACTATATATGTATGTATGTATGTATGTATGCTTGTGTAGTGTGTTATTGAAATCATGGCCAACAAAATTTTTTCACTTCTAATTTTAAGCTTCTAAAGAAATTCATTTAAAATCATAATGTTTTTCTATGTTTCTAGTTTTTTTTTCTTTTCTCTCTCATTTATTTAATTATATTTTAGGTAGAACATTATTTTTTATTGTTTTTTTTTTTGTTTTGATTTTTGTGTTATTCTTTTACATGGTTCTGCAGGCTTTAATCAAATTATAAGTAATTGTTAGTTTTTCCCTGTTTTTTTGTTTGTTTTCTTCTTTCACTAAAATTACCATAAATACAAACAAACATACAAACATGTGCATGTATGTAAGTAACTTCATTCATAAATATATTTTTTTCTATTTCTTTAATATTTTAAAAATATATGTACCTATATCGTTGGTGTCATGTAGAAAATTCATAACTCACATAATTGCCACTTTATAGGAGAAGGTAAAAACACAATCAAAACATGATCATGATCAAAACTAACGTAAAAATTCCATTTTTTTTTTGTGACGAGTTTGTTTATTTCATTAATTTCTTGGAAAAAGTCAGTTTCGAAAAAAAAATGCGAGTTGGCTCCTATTCACATGAGACCAGCGATATGTACTCGTATGTATAAATATCTACATACATATATACCTATTGTAAGAAAATGCTTAAGTTAGTGAAAATGTGTTTGTTCAGCTAAGCAGAAGAAGAAAAAAAAATAAATAAATAGAAATATATTAAACAGTACAAGTATTTTCCAGGTCATGCACACACACGCACTGCTGCATATCATGACTCATTATGGAAAAAAGCAATAAAATTTAACCATACAATAATTTTGTTTAATATTTTCTCAGTATAATCGAGCAATATTTTTCATAACATTAGAGAAACCTTTTGAAATTTTAAAAATATACAAATACATTCACACAAAAATACTTACATATGTATGGATGTATGTATGTACATATACCCAATAAACACAAACGATTTAGTGAAGAAATCAGTGAAACAAACTTAGAAAAATGTTGTGAATAAATCAAAACCAAAATTTAAAAATATAATTACTTGACTAAAGTATAAAATAAGCTAAAATGTACGAAATTATGTTCAATTAATATTTTAATAAAATCAACAATTATTTTAATTGACTTAATATTCATTTAAAACACTGTTTTGAATATAATTCAAATGTTGCGATCATAAAATTTCGAAAATTAAAAAAAAATCAGTTCCTAAATGTGCAGGTTCACTGTCAATAAAAATGACGTGAACCAACCTTCTAAAGGGTGTTTTTTATAGAGTGACACAAGTTTAAATCAGGAGTTTGACGAATAGAACAATTATTTTGATCAAAAATTGCAACAATTTGCGCGCGTTGCTCTGGTGTAAAACGATTCATAATGAAATTTTAAAGCAAACTAAACAAAAAGCAACTATCAGCTGTTACATGGTTGCTCAAATAAAGCAGGGGGGTTATTCTGGAATACGATGCGATAGCAAATGTGATGCGAAAGCAATCTTATTTACATTGTTTTCGCATCGCAATCCAGAATAACCCCCCAGGTGTTGCCAACTAAAAGTTGTGACACTCTATAAAAAACACCCTTGATAAAGTGAAACAACAAATACGTTAGATTGCAAACTAGTATATTTTGAAAATAGCCAATACTAGTAAAGACTAATCCAAAAAAAGTGGGGGTATTTCAGGCTAACCAAAAAATTGTTTCAACATAAAAAATTTTAAATGACAAAAAAAAAAAATTAAAAAAAATTTTCTTAAATTCTATTTCTGCTGAAAAAATTGGGATTCACTTTCAGAAGTAATAACAACGAACAAAGGAACGCTGATGAGATGTTTAGCAGCCTTGATTCGTTCTGCTACTGTGATTCGATATTCTAATGTTCCGAAAAACTTTTAGTAATTTGAATTTTCATAAATTCAATAAAAATTTAATTTCTCAAATATCCACTAATATAATTCAAACAGTAGTTTCCACAAGACAGGCGAATGGCGAATAAAAATAGCAAATACAGATAAAAAAAAATAATAAAATATTTGCCAATTTTTAAAAATCCATTCTGAAAAATTATGTTTCTAAACAATTTACTTTGATTGAGTTAATCGATTAATCGATTAAAAATAATCGAATAAATCTTTACTTTTAATTGGAAATATTTAACATTAGTTTTTTGTTTTTTTTTTTACCTATTAATTGTTGTTCTAGTGAATACCCTACTACTGGGCCCGCGCTTCTGCCAACCAACATAAGCCAAATAGTTGAGTTAATTTTTATATCAAATTAAATTGTAATTTTTATAAATTCTGGTCTATGTGGAATCATCTACGGCTCTAGTAATGTTATGAATATTTTTTTTTTTTTTTCAAAGGATGAAATAAAATGTGGCAGAAAAAAAATCAATTCAAAAAAATTCCGAGAAATATTTTGTTTCCTACTATATCTCCGCATTTGGGGAAAAATCTCCAATTTTGGCAGTCGTGCAAATTCAAGTATTTTCCGATTACTTTGAGTACAAGTTGTGATTAAACATTTTAATCCGAGAATTCCTAAAAACTTTACTTGAATCAAACCCAAATTTAACAGTTATTAAACACTTTTTTTAAGCTGCCTCTGTTCAATACCAGAAATGAAGAAAAATAAGTGTAAAAAATTTTTGTTTTTGGCTTTTATCTGTTGGTTTTATTATGCGAATGCTTCGTTGCAATGTAACAACAGTCAACAGAAAGAAGCATAAAATGGGAACTCAACCAAGACTTGGATGGGAAGTTTGGAATAAGCCGATGATATTTGCCTCTTGTCATAAGACCATCGTCACATGTCTGCTACACTTAAATCTTTGGAGAATAAAGTTGCAAAAGCGAAGCTAATATCACCCCCAATTAACAGCGCCAACAAAATTCAGGACACTTAATATCGAGTTGGAAAAGGTAACCACCTTTTGCTATCTTGGCAGCATTTTAACAGCAACTGGAGGCCGTAACAATGAAAGAATGTACCGAATATCCAGAGCCAAAATCAATCTTTCGGTATGCGAGAGCTAAATAAAATCAGCATATTTAAATCCTGCTTAAAATCCGTACTGCTCGAAGGTCCTGGCATATGGTCTTACAAGCATTTCCAATACTATTCCAGATTTCATTAATTGCTGTCTCCGAAGGATAATAACCGACACACGACTCACAAAGAGATAATCGATCGAAAAGTGTGATGGATCGGTTGTAACAAGAACACAGTCATAGACTTAGAACCCACATGTTAAAACTCCGAAAGTTGATCGATCGTCTACTACATTCCTGGTGGTGACAAATTGAATTCCAAGCCAACCAAATCGGTCGAAGTTGGGGGGAAAATCAAAAACTGTCTCAGACTGTGAACCCACAGGTTAAAACTCGGAAAGTTGATTGTTTACTGCATATTTGGAGGCGACAAATTGAATTCGAAGCCAACCAAATTAGTCGAAGTTGGGAGGAAAACAAAAACAGTCCTAGACTTTGAACCCACAGCTTAAAACTCCGAAAGTTGATCGTCTAATACATTCATGAAGGCGGAAAATTGAATTCCAAGCCAACCAAATCGGGAAAAGTGGGGAGAAATAAAAAACAGTCTCAGACTGTGAACCCACAGGTTAAAACTCGGAAAGTTGATTGTTTACTGCATATTTGGAGGCGAAAAATTGAATTCGAAGCCAACCAAATTAGTCGAAGTTGGGAGGAAAACAAAAACAGTCCTAGACTTTAAACCCACAGCTTAAAACTCCGAAAGTTGATCGTCTAATACATTCATGAAGGCGGAAAATTGAATTCGAAACCAACCAAATCGGTCAAAGGTGGGGGGGAATCAAAAACAGTCATAGAGTGTGAACTCACAGCTTAAAACTCCAAAAGTTTATCGTCTACTGCATATTTGGAGGCCAAAAATTGAAGTCGAAGTTCGGGGGAAAATCAAAAACATGGCATCAAACCGGATCGAGTGGAAGAAAATTGTTGAGTTGTTTTGTTTCCCTTAGAAAGGCACATGAGACTGAATGTGATGTGGCTGGGTTATTTTAGGCGATTTTTCACAGAACATATGACTCTTATGTTCAATACCAACTACGGACAAATACAAACTTTGAATTTAATTTATCTAAGTACTAAAAATACTAATTTAGTTGTGTTTTGGGATAAAAAGGAGCGGAAATAATCCTGATGAGGAGGATAAATTTTTTTTTTTTTGAACTAAGCATTTTTTTTGGAGGGTGGGGGGATATTTCGTTAACTAATCTATGTATGTACTGCCATTCATTGGTTGCTAATGCCAACTAATCAGCAAACTCTCAAACAAATGAGTTTGAAAACCTTTGAAAACCTGATTAAAGATCTACTGATGATGTCTGTTGGTATTAGCAACCAATGAATGGCAGCATATCTATAGATGAGCTAAGCCACAAAAAATTAATTAAGGTTTAAAAATATTTATTTATTGTATTCTCCATACTAAATTGACTGACTTTTTCATAAGTTGCGTTTGCCACATTTCTCGTTGGTTTTTTTTCTTTCTTTGTATTTTAAAATGAAAAATTAGCAGCACAAGTGGATTTTATTTCGGATTATTATTTATTTTCTTTTCGTTTTTTTTTTTTTTGTAATTTATTTTTTTTACGTTAGAAAATCTTGAAATTACGAAATTTTGATTTGACGTTAGCTTAAGAAATATGTAACAGTTGCTGTTTGTTGTGATGATAGAAATTATTTTTGAATGATGATGATGTCGAGCGCATAATTCTGGTATGAGGTTTTTAATTTAAAAATGTTTTCTTTTTATAGAAATTTTACGATGCTTCACAATGTCTTCTTCCAAGTGGCGTGTACTTATTATGGACCATGGTGATTATGATTTAATCATGAATGGCACACTGGTGATGGTGCGGAGAGGGAGCGGGGGAAGTTTTACTTAACTAACGTCTAAGGAAAACCTACACAAATAACAAAAGAAAAGTTCATACAAACAAAATTGAAAACAATTTTAAAGAAAAATTAGGAAAAGAAAAAAACCAAAAAAAAAAAAAAAAAAACAAAAAATTAACTTTGAAACATCACTTAACATCTAGAAAATTCATCAACCAGGGGAAAGTTTAAAACACAAAAAAAAAAGGAAATAAAAGTTATAGATAAATTAGAGAATCCTTCAAAAAGCATTATAATTTCATTTATGTCAGTCAGTCAGAGAGAGTCATTTAGTGTTTTGCTTGTCTAATGGCAAAAAATGTGTATGTATAAGTAGATTTGTGTCTATCGCAATGTGTTGCCTTCTTGCGTTAAAATTTTGCCACGACCAGCACCACCACAACCACTACCAGCTCTACCTTCGTGTCGGAAGTAATTTAATGCATTTCAAGATAATGGAAATGATTTTCTTCAACAATCGCTGTTAGTTTAATTGCTAACCGCTAATGTAACACAAGGGCTCCATTAAATAAAATTTATTTGGTAGATATTTTTCATATATTTTTTTTTTGTTTTTTTTTTTGTAAAATTTGTCTAGATATTAATTTAAATATGAAATTGTTTATTAATTATATTTGATCGACGTCATTTATTATTTTGTGTTGTACGAAAATGATTTCTTATAATTTATTGTATTCATTTGGTTAAATCCAAACATTAATGCAATAATTTATTTTAATATCTTAGCAGCTGTTTGAAAAGAGTAGTTTAAGTTCTTGCGTTAACTGCCAATCAGAGTTGCTGAGATAGCATTTTAAATGCGAGATTAAGGCATATTTTAAACCGCAGATCTTATTTTTTTTTTAGCATATTTGTAAGAAAAAAATTCTATTTATTTTTAACCACATTTTAACGACTTAAACGGCTTTTAAAGAAGCTTTAATTTTATTTCTAAGTTTAACTTAAACTAAGTTTAAGCTTAGGATTAAAAATGTTGCTTAAATACAAGGCAATATTATGAAAACACTTTAAACTAAGTATCGTAGCCATTAGGTATCCATTATAGAGGATTACTTTGGAGCTTAAGTTAATTTTAGTATCTTCACAGTGTGTTCTTCGGCCGCAAAGCAACTGATGACGTTAATCTTAGAAACATCTGTAGTCGGTAGTCGGCTGTCTTAAATGTGTTTAATGACTTAATTTATATTTCTTTATAAAAAACATACAAGTTTTAGGGAGTGTTTTTAAGTACAAGTTTAAGGCTTTAAGTTAAATTGTTTGTTTGCTAGTTTAAGTTTAAACCAACAACAGTGGCTTAGCCACTAAAAATTAAAGAAAAAAAGAAAAAAAAAAACAAGTCAACCGGAAGAGTAAATTCTGATATTAAATTTAACTTAATCTCTAATCTTGTACTTAAAAAACCCTCCTAAAACTTGTTGGATGTCATGAAACATATTTAAGACTGCAAACTACCGACTACAGATGTTTCTAAGATTAACATCAGCAGCTGCTTTGCGGCCTAATAACACCGTGTAAAGATATTAAATTTAACTTAATCTCGTACTTTAAAACCACATTCTAGAACTTTTATATTTTTAAGATATTAAAAATAAATTGAAAAAATCTGGCTACCGAATATTAAGTTTAACGTCGGTATTCGTCTTGCCATCTAAGAACACCATTAGGTTGTTAACACCATGTGAAGCTGAGTATTCAATACTACCCTCGAGTTTCGCTAGAGACATACCGATGTGGCTTGCAAGGAACAACTACTTATGCATGGACCAAGAATAATGCAAAAGAATAATAATGCGGATATCTGGCCATTCACTAGTACTGGTTGAGTACCTACCCATCACCCATAACCACCACGTTCCCACGAAAATTGGATCTTTGCTCCGGAGCGATCCATCCGACTCCCACTTACTTAAGATTAGGTGCCAATTCACATATTACGCAGCGCTGTTTTTGGAGATATTTTAACCCCCCCCCCCCCCCCCTTTCCCATGCAACGCTTTTTACACATTTTTCAGTGCAAAATTTCGACACCGTAACAAATATAGAACGACGCCCCTCACCCCCTTGGTGCGTGCACATTTCCTAGGGTAATCAGCGACAGCAGCAGTACTAAATGGAAGTTTTTTCCTCAGGAAAGAACTTGCGACAAGAGCAAAGCTGTTAAAAATCAACAATAACCACTTACACTTCCGCAAGAGAACTCAAAATTCACATATCACAGAATTCTGTCACCATTGACGGTATTACGATGCCTACCAGCGCACCCATTCTCTAGGGGACGGAGGAAGCAGTTCGAATTTCAGCGGAAATTAAATCGAATAGGCGAGCAATACTTCTTTAATCCTCCAGAGGTCATTAAGGCTTGATAAAAAATGGCCCCAATCTGAAAAAATTAAAAATGGTCCAAAAGTTTTGTATTAAAAACAACAGCACGAACTTTGGGGTAATTTTTTTGTTTCCAGTTTGGAGCTTCTTTTGGGGCTTCTTTTGCTACCATTGTATGGTTACTGGTCGAGCTTTAAATATAAACACGTCTCGAGATTAACTTTCTATCGATTTTCTAGTCTTGGGGGAAATCTTAGGTGACTGTTCATATTAAACCAAACAAGTAAAGGGTGTTTTTTTATAGATCTATAGAACAGTGAGCTGCAGAGAGTGCTTAATTTTCGGGTATATTTAATTATGCACATTGATTTTTATGATCTAATCGTTTTTGTTCAAAAGCAAAAAATACTTGTTTACGCAACCGTTCGTTTCAAACATTCAGTTTTATTCACTTGTTGTTTTATGCTAACATGAATGTTCTGACTGTGTCGTTAAGAGTATGAAACTCATTTTGAATCGAAGCAAACGTGTTGCAAACGGAACAAGTGTTTTATTCAGTTGTTAAAAGTAATTTTATACTCGTATATGAATAAATAATTTTTATTTATATTTTTGTCACAGTTTGAAACATGCACACATACATATTTATACTTTTGACTTCCGAAATCAAATTTTCCACCAACAAAATATATAGAGTTGGTGCTTTTTGCATTTCTGCATATGCCTTATATTCATTGTATCACGCAATCAGATCATGCACATTCGCATCAAATGATCGAAATGATTTACACTTGTTAATGAATTTTCTGCTTGTGCATAAAAAGCGAACGAGTATAAAATTGAATAATACTTGTTTGTGTTGTTCTTAAAATTCAACGTTAGGGAATAAAAATGATCGATCATACTTGTTGCAGCTCACTGGTATAGAACTTTCGTCAAAGGTCATATCTGTGGCAAAAATCAATAAACACTAAGAGTCTCTTTCACCAAACAAATTTAAACACAGTTTAATTTAATTAAAGATCTCTATTTAAATTCTGTTTAATAAAATTCCATTTCACCACCAACTTCTATAATAAAACACCAGAAAGTATGGTAGCCTTTTGTTGTTTAATATGGCAGCACCAACTTTCAGCTGTTTTTTAAAAAACAAATTAGCGAAAATGGAAGCGTATACCAAAAATTTTTCGTCCGAAGATATAAAATTGCTGTTATGTTTTATTTTGTGGCGTATTAATTCCAAAATTGTCCATGCTGCTTCCTTGGATACACGAAATCTACATCTGAAGTCCTCTTCATCGTAAAATGTAAAAAAATTACGTCGTTCTCTTATTGTTTGCGGCCTTCGTTCGACAAAAACTTTTACAATAACTTCGTAATGGTAATTCACTTTCATCACTTTCCATTTGATTTGTTAAATATTTTTAGCTTTATACAAATTATAAGCAAATTTTTGAAAATTTTTAATTTTTGTTAACGAAAAATTTATGTATGTGTCGCTAGAGACAGCTGTTGTGAGAGAGATGCAAAATCAGTATTTAAATTGAGATTGCTACCTATTTAAACAGCTTTTAAATGTGTAAAGAGAATATGTTGGTGAAAATTAATAACTACGTTTATCGCCAAGATGCAAAACCGTGCTATACGATAAGGCTACCGACTACAATTGATGTAGGTTATCCCTCATACAAAGTAAATATTAACATTTTCATATCTGAAACTTGTACGCTCTCAACCTTCTACAACGGCACAAATTTTGTTACTTCATTTTCTCTTACATTTGTTATATATTGAATCTTCAATTATAAATTGAACGAATAATAAGTATTCAAATCTTAAATTTAAAAACACACGCCATTACGAGGTCGTACTAAATAAATTATATTTTTCAACTACTTCTATTTAAGTAGTTCTCCTATAAGAAAGCTAATGTGGGTTGCACTTAGAATAATTTGGAATTTCCAAGAAAATCTAAGAGGTAAGTAAAGGAGCAGGGCGATACCCAATCTACCATACAAAGTATTTATTAATTTTCATAGTTATACACTACGAATCATTTCCATAAGGAGTTTAATTTTAATAACTTTGTACAGCGAAGATACGAGTATATTTTGTTTAAAAGATGTTTTAATAATTCAGAGTTAAGTTTCGCGGGTCATAACACCTTAAGAAGTAACGCCCCTTTCTAACTTATCAGAATTGCATAATTTTATTTTGAATTATTGAATGGAAATAATAAAACAGTAAAATTGTGAATTTTCAAACCATTAATATGAAAAATCTGAAGACAAAATTTTCAGGATATTTCAACGATTTGATTTCAGATGTCGTGAATAGCAGTGAGCCCGCAGCTGACAAGAACTCTAATAATGAGAACGTGATTGGTCTAGAAATATCAGAGATGTCAGTAAAACCTTCCACGCCCTCAGCTGGTGTTGCAATAAGTATTAGAGGCAACATCAGAATAATCTTTTAATTTTCCCGGGTCTCGGGCAGTTGTTTTTTGCCTACTCCCTGTTCTCCACTTCTAAATAAAATCTACCCAGATTTTTTCTCTTTTTTACTCCTAATTCTAAACGAACTTCGAAAATGGGAATCTTATTCTCGGGGAGAAAGAGGAAAAAGATTTTGCTAGAAGGGAATTACGATTAAAATTTTATTTTCAATTAAACGCAATGAATTTTTACTCACGCCATGCAAAAACATAAACTAATCTTGCGACATCTTAAATAAGAATTTTAAACTTATTTACGAATAAAAGCTCATTTCTTAGCTTATAATATTAATGAGCTCAGTAAAAGTATTTTTTTTTTAGTACAAGAAATCAAAAAAATCATAGAGAACAAAAAAAAAAAAAAATTAAATTGAAACTTGAATTTTACACAAAAAACAATTACTCATGCATGATCATGCTCTCCCTTCATGTTAAATAGTGATCATGATATAACAAAAATTGCTGAAATTAGCAAACTTGTCAGCTTGGCTGTAAAAACCAACAAACAAATAATAAGTAATAACGTGGTGACCAACCATAGTACTTAACGTGACCAACACTGAATCTGTAGATGCACTGAGAGAAATTATTGACAATAAATGTCAAACGGAAATGGATAGAAACATAATCGTGCTAAAACGGAGAAGAAAAAGTCACAAATCTGCTCAAATTGCAATAACGGACAGTGAAATTACCCAGAGATGAAAACGAGCGATCACATTAACAATTCTGAAAATTGTTTCGCCATAAGAACGATTAAACCACCACTTATATATTTAAGAGATCAAAATTCCAGTTTGCTAGTTAAAAGCCTTATCTCATTAATTGGAGAAAATGAGTTCTATGTAACTCCAATTAAATGCGGCAAAATTGACCGAGACAAAAATACAGATAAGAAACTTTTTATTGAAAAACAATCCCAGAGTTTGAGTTCAAAAACAAACAAAAGGTGTACAACTATTAGCTAAATAGTGCTAAAGGTCTTCTGTCGTTATAAAAGCTATAGATTTCAGCATGGATCCAAAGCAGCTAAAGTCTGGTCTTGAAATCATTGGCTTCAGCGCCAAATATGTTTCAATCATTTAAAATAGGAAAGAATGCTCCAACCTACATATATTTAGAGTGGAATTATAGCCACGTGACTTAAATATGAAAAAGATTGAGACACACAAAATTTAGAATTCATTTCACCGCGACTATTCACAATTGGGCTGATTATTTGCTCTTAGGTTTTTTTTTAAATTTCCATTGCGAGGAATTATTTATGAATTTAAATTCCTTCTCTTAGTGACATCACCAGAACTGCAGGGGAACCGATGATCGGAACATCGTGCTCACACGTGGAAAAGACAAATTTAAAACGAAGTAAACGTCAGCGAAAAGAGTTGGGTTGACGAAAAGGCGTTGGCACAAAAAAGGGATTTGTCCAAACTATTCAATCAGGTCCTTTTTGCAGGAATTACGGGAACTTATTTTATTGCTACGCAGTGTACGAGTCAGTATAAAAATATATTTAGGTAATTTAACTTTACCTAACACGTAAACATATAAAACCTCTTAAAATATTGTCACTCAGGTAAAACACTATTTGATCCAAATGTGCTGAAAACATGCAATAACAAAATAAATTGTGAAAAAAAAGAAAATATATACACACATACGAGTACGTTTGTTTGGCTGTATAGAGGAATATAGTTAACAAAAAAGGATATACTCGTATATTATTTATGATAATTACAATTGCTTTTTGGTTCTCGCGTACAAGTCAAACATCAAACTTGAAAAGATTGATATTTTCCATTTATCTATCAAATAAATGAAAATTTATTGTAAGTGCCTGTCTAAGGATATTTGTTGTTATTGCTGTTGTTGTTGGATGTGTATCGAAACAACTGTTATATCCCTTTTTTTTTCTTTTCTTTTTTTCTGTTATATTTTTTTTTTTTTTTTCGTTTTTCCCATATCGATTTTTGCTGGAAAAAATAACTCTATTTTCTTATTGAAAATAAATGGAAATGGAAATTAAATGGATACGAGCATGTACGTATGTAAATTATTATTATTAAATCAATTATGCTCGAAACAATTGTATCTGTATGAGACCTGCCCCCTGAACCACTCAAAAAAAGAAATAAAATAAATTCTAAAACAATTTAAAATTAATTTGTCATTGTGTCATAAATATGTTTAGAACATTTCAATTGCAAAAGTTTTTAAGGTTCATTTCATTTCATTTTATACACTTCACTACACAATCACTTACTCCGCCACAGCAAGGTCCCCAACATTTATTATTTATGTATGTATATCGCAGAACCTTATTAACAAGCAAATGTCAAAAGAAGAAAAAAAAAAAAGGAAAATATATAAAAAAAAATTTATGGGATTGGCTTTTTTTTTCACAAATTAAAAGCAACACATTTGTTGCGGCCACTACCCAGCAAAAAAGTTGACAATGTGTAGCAAATACCCAACAAACATACTTTTTACTCACAAACTACTTACCGTTCACATTGCTTCACAGCAGTTACGCCAACAAGTTATTTGTAAAAAAAACAATCCCTTTATTCTTTCGCTAGCACGGTTAGTAGTGTCTACTGTTTACTATTCCGACGTACTGAAGATCAATTCCTGGCAAAGCAAATTAAAATTTTTTGAATATTAGTTAGATATTTTTACCGGCTAAAGTTCGTAAATTTTATAATCAGAGAAATATGAGACATTGGTTAACATATTTCACACAACGAAGGGAAATACCTAAACATGACTTTGAATATCAACTACACGGCTGAATAGAACAAACGTTGTTTTTGGTAGAAGACACTAAAATTTTATTTATTTGTTTGCCGGTATGTAAAAACAAATTTAATGCCGGTACTCTGTTGAGTAGAGCGGGGAGTAAAAAAATTGGAATAAAACTGACTTGGCACGTGTTCAATAGTCAGCAGAGACTTTTAATTTTTATTTTGTTTTAAATTCCACAATATTATAAATGTGAAAGTTTTTACGTTTGTTCCATTATAACGTGATAACTGCTAAATAAGCGGATAGCATGGTTAAAAAATGGACAAATTAGTGTAGTTGGTACTTTTTATTTTTTGTACTAATCTAACTATATTTATAAATGAATTGCTGTTCGTTAGTCTCATTAAAACTCGAGAACGGCTGGACCGATTTGGCTAATTTTGGTATTAAATTATTTGTGGAAGTCTAGGGAATATCTAAAAGTACTTTTGGTACTTCCTATTTATTGTATTTTTTTAATGGGTTTTGATGAAATTTGATAGGGTACTTTTTAAGTGCTTGGTAGGTTTTGTTTTTATTGGTTTATTTACATTGACTTACGGCGTACTTTTTTTGGAGCAAAATAATGAACATCTGACACTTTTGGTACTATTATAACGTTTTATTACAAAAAAAAAAAAAAAAAAACAGAAAAGTTGTTTTTACAATAACGTAAATTAATATAGTATACTTTCTTGGGTGTAATATAAGGAAAAACAGGTACTTTTGGTGCGTTTTGCTTTTAGTACTTTTTGTTTTTTGATTAACATATAGCGTGAACGAAGTCACGGGTAAAATCTAGTATTTTATAAATATTTTAGAAATAAACATACTTTACCGGGCCTGATAGATGAACTGTGGTACATTTGGTACTTTTTTATGGTACCTTTGGTCCTTTTTTATATTTCGTACTTTTTCTCTCGAGAAATTATATAAATGGAGTTTAATGAAATTTGTTAGACGGATAGCATGTGACGCAGATTGAAATATATAGGGTACAATTTTAGGGTAATTTTGGTACTTTTTATTTTTGTATTAATATTTAATAATTTGACGCATGTGACGCAGATTAAAATAAAGGTTGTTAGCCTTTCTGTGGCAGAGTAAGTGTTTGTATAGGTTTCTTTTTACGGGGTAAAAAATGGACAAAATGGTGTAGTTGGTGCTTTTTATTTTAATACTAATATTTTATAAGTGTTTTATAAATAAACATACTTTCTGGGACCTGAAATATAAAAAGCTAATAATTTTGATACTTTTTTACTTATGGTACTATCTTACTTTTGGTGCCTTTTTACATTTAGTACTTAGTATTTAGTCTCTTGAGAAATTCTTTTCATGGATTTGAATGAAATTTTTTAGACGGATAGAATGTGATGCAGATTAATGTATATGTATAGCGTACAATTTTAGGGTAATTTTGGTACTTTTTATTTTTGTATTAATATTTTATAATTTTTTTTTTAATCTTTATACATTTTTATTATATATTTAGATGGAATTTGGTAGACAGATTAAAATACAGGGTACTTTTTAAGGGGTAAAAATGGTAAATAAACATACTTTCTGGGGCCTAATGCTAAAAAGTGCTACTTTTGTTATATTTTCCCTTTTGATGTTTTTTTTATATTTGGTACTTCTTCTCTTGGGAAATTCTTTTAATGAATTTGAATATAATGTGGTAAATAATGTCATACAGAATAAAATACATAGAGTACTTTTTAAGAGGTAAAATTAGCACATTTTGTTAATTTTTGGTACTTTTTATTATTGTACTAATATTTTATAAATTTTTTTAATATTTTACACATTTTTCTGAGAGTTGAAATGGAAAAAAATTTTGTACTTATTTACTTGTGGTACTTTTTTGCATTTGTTACTTCTTCTTTTGAGAACTTTTCTTAATGGATTTGAATGAAATTTGGTAGACAGATAAAATGTGTCCCAAATTTTATTATAGAGCACTTTTTAAAAATTACAAAAAGGGATAAATTGGTGTTTTCGTACTTTTTATTTTTGCAATAATATTTCATAAATTCCTTATAAATTAACATATTTTATCTGGAATAAGATATAATAAGAATAAAACTGATACCTTTTATGGTTAATTTTTACATTTGGTGCTTTTTTAGATTTGATACTTTTGGCAAAATAATTATTATTACTTAGTACTTTTTTTTTACTTTCCAGCGAAATTTTTGCTGGTTAATTTCAAACATTTTTAATTGAAAACGACACAATTGAAAAAACCATTTGCAAATACTTTTGATTTTAACCACTGTTTATTTTAAATTTTTGAGAAAAAAAACCCAGCATGATTTAAAAAAAGTAATTATTTTTATAAAAAATAAATGAAATTACAAAAAAGAAAATTCTAAAATTTAATTTTTGTTTAAAATTTTGTATTTGTACGACTGAAAAACTTCATTCGACATCATAAAAGAGGCACTAAATTTAACAATTCATAAAGTAACCACTTGCATACACTCAAGATTACATACACACTTACAATTTTGTAAATATATGTACATAGAAATGTATGCATATGTATGTATTATATAATATGTATGTGTGCATGTATGTATGTATGTATGTATGTACGTATAAATGAGTTTTTGCGTCCGGGGAAAACAACAAAAGAAAAAAAGTATAAAAGAAAATCCATTGTGATGAAGAAAATCAAACTGTCAGTCGTTGTTAACCAGCCAAATGCACAATAATAGTCAAAATGATACAACATATTTGGCAGTAAAAAACACTAACAAACAAAAAAACTTTGGACTAAAGGAAACAAATTCAATTAATCGTTTGTCCTAAAGCATAAAGAACACTTTGTAGTGTTCCATTCCTTTTGTTGTATACGACAATGAGGGGAGGTGGAGGGTAGATATCAAAAATCGACAGCATAAGTGACTCATATTTTTATTTACGTATATTCTCTATTCGTGTGATTGTCAGATATTACAATATTGTCAGGGAAAATGTGTCAAATATATGTACATGCATACATACATATTTTACAAACACATGTGAAATAAATTATTTTTTTTCCATACAATATTGTTAGAAAAACCAACTGACCAACCAAATGACTGACAATATCTAATATTGTAAAAAATCTGACAATCGTGTGAACACATTTCGTTTTGACATTGTCAGTTTGTTTTGTTGCATTGTTTGATGTAAGAAAAACAAAAATTGTATGACTTTTATCTTATAAAACTTATGTACGACATAATTATGTACTCTTACGTATTATGTATTGTATGTACGTACATACGAGTACAATACTAAAGTTCATAACAGGTACACTCACCTCAATTCGCTTTGAAATATATTTACTCCCGATGTCAAAATAATGTATCGCAGAATGTTTCAACAAGGCTTTCGCCGTGGTGTGGATATTGCAAACAATACTGAATTCGCTTTGGAAGTCGCTTAATAGCAGTTCCAATATTTGTCTTTTTGATCGTGATCGAATTTGTTTTTTCTTTTTTTTTTCTGTATAATTGATCAGTCTAATTAACAATAACTGTCTTCAAAAAACTCAAATTTAAAATTAAAATAACGCAAAGGTATATTTATTTTCTCTAAGCTTCTTTAATTTTTAAATAATTTCTGAAAATATATGAGCTGTCATTTGTCAAAGTGTCATAAGTCTAATATATAAAAATTTTGCTAACAAGAATTGAGTAAGTAAAATAAAAAAATTTTATTTTTCTATCAATTAAATGAAAGAAAATATTAATTCAATTGTGTTTCGGGACAAAAATGAGCAAAAATAATCCCCATGGATTGATTAGAACATGCGAAGGGGATTGATTTTAGGTAAAAGAAATCTCTACGGCTTTCAATTGTATGCATGTGATGATGTTGAAAGTGCTGGACTCATCATGCATGCAATCTAAAGGCGTCAATCTTCGCCTTAAATCAAGCCGGACGCTTTTTTTAAATTTTTTTATTTTTTTTTTTTTTGGGGGGGGGGGGGGATTTAATTAAATATTTTGGGTTTAAATAATCCATACCTGATTCAAGAAAATCGTATTTTTGCATTGATTTAAGTACGTTTGCTAAAATCGCCGGTAAAAACTCGTCGTTTGAAATACAATTAAAGTTTGTCGTCGCACTAATAGTTCTATGTTTTATTATCGTATTGTGAGTTTTTAGCGTTCCTTAACCGTTTGGATATTTATTTTAATTGTTTTATCCATTTTTGTCTTTTTAATACTTTTAGCCAATTCTAATGAATTTCAGTGCTAAATTCCGATGTGGCAATTTTGGAATTTCCCCGATGTTATCAAGGTTTTGCGATTTATTTTTCATTTTAGGGATTTTTTTTTAATTTCAACGATTTTTAGCAATATTTTCGTAATTATAGTTTGTTTAAGATTTCGCATATATCTCGCTAATTTTTGCATTTTCTGCGACAGTAGTAATTTTTGCAAACATTTTTGACTTGCTTTAATTTTTAAAAAATTTTGCAATTATTTGGGATTTCTTTCATTTCAGCGATTTTTTTTAGCTATTTTTGGATAGGTTAGGTTAGGTTAGGAAGGGTAGGGAGACCCAATTGGATCCATTGTAATTCCCTTCATTTATAATTTCTTGACTAATTAGTCTCCTTACTGCCCGCGCAGAAACAAAGAGCCGTTAACATCCATCATTCAGCCATTTAATTCCCATGATAAGGCCCCTGATATCCTCAAGTTTGCACTTCGCGATATCACAAATGTCCTCATGGAAACGTCTGCTCAGCCATCTTTGTCTATGGCGTTGCAGCCTTGGGCAATGACAGATGATATGCTTTATAGTTTCATCCCCACACATCCTACAGAAATCCGCAGTGCCATTTTCCCATATGCTGGTCCTCGCTCTTAGCCAGTCAAGGCGCCTACTAAGACTCTCAAAAAAACTTTTCTATTCATACCCAGCAGTAGATCAGATTTACCTTAGTTTAGTTCTGTCCATATTGGCCTCGAGACTCTACAATCTTCTCTATTCCTCCAGGAATGGTTAGTTCTGCTTATTGCCCAATTACTGAGTTCCCTATAGTAGTGACCGATTGGAGGTTTAACCGACCTGTCACTAACTGCCACATCTAATGCTGACCCTATTCTTGCCAACTCATCAGCAATTTCGTTTTTTTTTTAGATATACATATTTCGCTAATTTTCTCATTTTCTGCGACAGTAGTAGTTTTTGCAAAAATATTTGTGTTACTTTTATTTTTAGAAAATTTTGCTATTTTTTTCATTGTATCGTTTTTTTTTTTCATTTTAACGATTTTTAGCAATATATTCGAAATTACATATATATTTTATAATTCGCAAATTTCTCGCGAATTTTCACATTTGTTTCTATTTTTTTTTTTTTAATTAGGACCAACACATTGTGCCGGAACTCAGAGAGAGGGATAGAGTAGAGAACATATGTAGCTGTTGAAAATGTAGAAGACTTAACTCTTTCACAACTCTGCTTTGCGCGTTATGTTAATTTTTAAGGCAGTGTTGAGACGCCTCCGGTGTTAAGTAGACGCATTAACTTCGTTAAGCTGTATTGGCAGGCATTTTATTAATTGTTTTACTTCGCCGATGTTTCTGCTAACCGACGAAGGAGGGCGATGTTGTGTGTACATTTGCTTGGAACATCATCAATCAGTGTCGGAACAGTTTTTTAGTGACCAGTGCTATGCCTTCATCACTTAATTAGTCAGACAACAATTAATACAATGTCTCACTAATGTAAATTAGAGAAATTAATGATGTTGATTGACTTGCTTTGGCCAGGGTTTGAACTCAGGCCCCGAGTCATTGTTTGCTTAGTAGTCAACGCGCTAACCACTTCAGCCAACACCACCCTCAATTTTCCGCGACAGGAATAACTTTTCCCACGTTTTTGCGATTTTTTTTACTATTTTCGTATACCATAAAGTTTTTTCGATTTCGATTTTTAAAAAGTTTTACAATTTTGCGCTTAATTTTCTCCCTGCATGAATTTTTTTTTTTTTTTAATAAAATTTGTAATTAATTGCAGTTAATTTTAAGGTTTATATCCGAATTTGCAACTTTTAATGATTTTTGCCATTGAAATGACAAAATTATTATTATAAAATTAAAAGTACTCAATATTCTTTTAATTTTATAATAAAAATCGTTGCTGTATTTATTAAATTTTAACCAAAAAAGAAAGGTATTTTATCCACTAAATATGTAAAAAAAATAATTCGGCACAAAAAATAAAAATAGTTTGTGGTTTCCTCCATAAACTAAAAACCTTTCAGTTTTTTTGAATGATTTCCATAAAAAATTTCTACACTTGACTGTTCTGTAGAAACAGCACCTAAATCTATCACAAATTTCGTCACGTGCGACGATTTTCGTTCGACGCCAATGTTGTGCTAATTTTCATATGTACAAATGTGTTTTATATCTGATGACGAAAATTCGCATCGAAATATTTGTCGTTAGTATCTATGTACCTGCAAATAGTATTTTCCAAAAAACTAAACAAGTTTTTTTTTAATTAAAAACAAAAATTGGTATTCGCATCGTGTAGACTAGAAGACATCTCACAATTGGCAAGCAACCGTTCATTCCTTTATTCCTTCATTCGTTTACTGTAGCAATTTTATAAGTATATTTTTTGTATGTACTTATATGATTTTAACATTATAATTCATAAAAATGACAATAGAAAGCCAAATATTGTTCCATCCCTCACTCTCTCACTGCACATAAGTAATTCATCATCTTCTAAAATAGTGAAACTTAAATCTTTTGGTTGTCTTATCAGGACACAGACATCACATCACATCTACTCTCTGACGTTGTTAAATAATTTAACTTAATTTAGAAGTTATTTAATGTTGTTTGTATATTTTTCATATTCATCTTCTTCCGGCCGTATAGATACAAATCTCTTTCCATATCATTTGCTGCTGTTGTTTTACCATTTGCATGGACATAACAAAAATGGCGTCTAAAAGTAATCATGTCCAGATTGAATATTAGTGAGTTCATTTAAGTGAAAAAAGATTTTACAAAATACAGAAGAAGAAGAAAAAAAGATAATTGTGTTGAAAAGGTAAAATTATATACAACAAAAAAAAAAAAAGAATACGAACTAGAAAACACTAGCGAAATGACAGAGTAAAATTTTATGTTGAATGTAAAGAAAGGGAGAGATAACACAAAGTCCAAAAGTATGTAGATGAAAAATATCATTTTCTACGTGAGTTTTATTTTTTTTATCGTTGGGTAAAACTGTTTTTTTTAGCCCAAAAAATTAAATAAAATTAAGGAATTCTCTTTAATTAAAAAAGTCAGTGAAATAAATAAAAGCGCTAATAGTTGAGTAATTGATTTTTGAAAAAATAATACCAAGTCATGGCTTTTAGACGAAAGGAAAATTTTCGGTACGAAGGAAGTGTGTAGAAAATATAAGAAAAAAAATGAGTCCATGAGCCATTCTTTTTAATTTTCGGTACACATTTTGTGCCTCAGTAAAAAAAGAGCATATATTTTTTTTTATTAATTGGAGAGATATTTTAATAAATTTTTTTTTCCAATTTTCAATATCAAAACTATCTATTGAAAACTGTTCATTTCAGAAAGTACCGAACTATGATGTGCAACTAACCCCTTTTGGTACATGTTTCGTCCCTCAGTACAAAAAGAGCATATACTTGTTTTTTTTGGTAATTGGAGAGATTTTTTAATAATTTTTTTTTGCAATATCGATATATTTATTGAAAACCGTTTGTTTCAAAAAATACTAAACTATGGGCATTTGTCCCCTTTTTGGTACATTTTTTGTCCCCTAAAAAAACAGCATATATATTTTTTTTTTATTAATTGAAGAGATTTTTTATATTTTTTTTTTTCAGCATACACAAAAAATATCTATTGAAAACCGTTCGTTTCAAAAATTACCGAACTGTGATGTGCAATTGTTCCCCTTTTGATACCTTTTTTGTCCCTTAGTTCAAAAAGATCATATGTACTTCTTTTTATTAATTGGAGAGATTTTTAAATAAATTATTTTCAGCATCCATAAAATATATTTATTGAAAACCGTTCGTTTCAAAAAGTACCGAACTATGTGCGATTGTGTCCTTTTCTGGTACATTTTTTGTTCCTCAGTACAAAAACAGCATATATTTTTTTTTATTAATTGAATAGATTTTTTAATGATTTTTTTTCTTTAGAAAAAAAAGTACCATAATGATGGCTCAATTGAAATCCTTTAACGATAATAAAATTTCAAAATAGTACCAAAATCTATTTAAAATTTTTATTTTGAAGGACTGGAGTTCTATTTGGGTGCTGTTTCCTCAAGACGAATTAATGCTTTGAGTGTAAAATTTGTTAAAATCACTCAAGAAAAACCCAATTGCTTTTCATAAAAATGTGACACCTAAAAATATTGTTTCCGGCACCGTACACTCGGTACAATCTGACGGAATAGTATAAAAAAAATTTCTAATTCCTTTTTCTATTCCATGGAAAGATAGAAAACGTATTAACTTGCATAAAAAGAAACCTTAACTAAAATTTGGAAAATTTTACTTAATTTAAATTCAAAATAGTTGTCGTATGGTGCTAATGAATGTTTTTTTACATAAATTCTGTAAAATTTTCCTTAATGATGTACAAATTTAGTCTTACAAAAATGATTAATAAAAATATTCATTTTTGAGCCAACATCTGCCGTTCCTTCAGACAATCTTTAAATAATTGTGACATGGTGCAGTTCCTGGCTATGTGGTTTTTGATCTTGCTAACCAGTTTTAATTGCCATGTTTCGCCTCTAGAAAGTGCTTTCTAATGTTTTCCCTCTAGATGGATTAGGCAATGCTATATGCTGCATTTCATTGTTTGCTAAATACCAACTCATCCGTAAATCTTTACCATCATGCAGCCAATGAAATGCACACTCAGTTAAAAAGCACGAATGCATTCAAGCTCACTTATTTGTTGTTGTTGTTGAAAGTACGACAAACGGAAATGACAGCTTTAATTGATGGTAGTAATCACTTTTTTTTCATTATTATTATACATATTTAGTTTTGCAAAGCATCACAAACGAGCATATGACTGTCTGATGGCATGTGCATATAATCCTGTTTTCAACAGTCTAAACTCACATTATGGGAATAAAAGAAGCAAAGTAATAAAATGCGAAACAAACATGTTTTCCGTCATGCTCGCTTGTCTAATCTAAATCTATATTTTCCACAACTTCACAACAATTTTTTCTCTCTAGTGTTGACTTGTTAATACTCATAATGCAAGAAAAAAAACCTCCACAAACATTTGACATAAACTAAACTTGTCAATGCTTACGTCTTACACATACATACATACATGTGTGTACTTACTAACTTTATATATGAGTCATTCCATGTCAGACCGAACACCTTTTTTACACCACCTCTTCCGATTTTCTTTAAATTTGCCAGACGTATTAAACATAAAAAAATATTTTACACGTGTTTCGGGAAAAAAATTTAAGATTTTTTTTTAAAAAGTTATTTGCATTTGAAAATCGTCAAAATCGTGAAAAATCTTCCGACATGACAACATTTAAACTAATGAAGACTTCGTTCTCAAATTTTGAAAGACATCGGAGACATCAAAGTCAATTTTTAGCAAAAATCGTACGGTTTGACATGGAATGACACATATACGAGTATATGTGTTACCATAGGCTGCATAAAATATCACTCAAAACAAAAATACAGAAAAAAATAATTATAAAATATTTTCGACTTTCAAAATCTTCCAGAAATTGGGAAAAATTATGCTAAAAACTATTAAAAAAAGATCGACAATTTGAAATGAGTTGGTGACTTTTTATTAAAAAAAAATCAATTTGCATAATTTATTAAATTAACCCCTTTTTTTCGGCCAGGATTAAGAGTACCTCCCTCTGATTATGTTGAAAAGTGGCTTCCATGAGTAGAGATTTGTTGGTTTTCGTGACTGCCCGTTACGCACAAGCATCAAGTAGAATCAATAAGATTCCCTTTTGACAAAATAGAGATTTGTTAATACATTGCCGTTTATTTTACAATATTTTTAATTTAATTTCGAATTTTCGAATCTAATTTCGAAATTTTCGAATGAGATTTCGAAATTTTTAAACGTGATTTATGTGTTTAATTTCGAAAATTTACACTAAAAACTCTTCTGAAAATTTTGAACTTATTTCGAAAAATTTGAACTTATTTCGAAAAGCTCGAACTTATTTCGCAATTAATTTTGAAATTTTAGCTTCATTTCGAAAATCCAAGCTTAAATTTTAACATATTTCAAAAATTTCGAAGTTATTTTGAGAAATTTAAAACTAAGTTTTTCGTGCACTGTCTCTAAATAAAAACACCCAGCATTTATATTTGGTTGTAAGTAAGCGTCTTTACCAGGAGCGGTTGATTAACACTGCAAGAGATTTAAAAAATTAAAAAAAAAAATTATATTTTTCCAAAAAATTTAAAATTTAGGCTCTCTTGAAAATTATATAAAATATTTTCATATTTTTAAATCTCATCTGCTGTTAGTGGTGGTCGGTCGCTTCGTTCCCATTAAATACCATACCAATTCGAATTTATTTTCTTACACCAAAAAGAATTTTTTACCGTTCCATTCATAATGTATCTGAAATTAAATTCTCCTCTGAATGACGTGGTCATAAGGGGGAACAGCGGCAGCTTTCAATAGGTTGTTTAATCGCACCACCCACCATACATACAATTCAGCTAAAATTTCATAACTTAATTAATGTTCGACCTGAATTTCGAAAATTCAAACTTGATATGGAAAATTCATGATAACTCTCAAAATATGGAAAATTAATTTCGTAAATTAAAATTAGATTTCCAAAATTTTGAAATTAATTTCGAATTTTCGAACTTAATTTCGAATATCCAAACTTACTTTCGAATTTTCGAACTTAATTTCGAAATTTCAATACAAATTTAAAAATATGCAAATTTCACTGGTAGGGAGGTGAAGCTTTAGCATTCCTTTCATATTATGGCTTAGGATAAAGCCTCAAAAAATTTAACATGAGAATAATTTTGAATAAATTTTGAAAGTATTTATTTTTTATCAACAATTTTTATTTGGGGTTTTTTTTTTCTAGTATTTTATAGACCGAAATGTATTTGCTGCTTGTGACAAATCATAGAAGATTATCGTAAATAAATTTTTAAAATTCTTTTGCAATATATCCATTGTGTGCAGGAAAATTTTTAGAGCAATATTAAAAGCCCTGTATGTATGTACATTCCAGCAGTGTATTACATTTTTGTTAATAAACTAAAATATAAACCGCGCACTCATTTTTTTTTTATAATTGTCACAGTTTTGGAAAATAAACCCTAAACTTAAATTTAGATATTAACAAAAAAAAAAAAAATCCGTCGTTATAAAATAAAGACTCAACCTTACCGAACTTATTTAAAAATAGGCAACCACACACTCACCTTAAGTAAGTATGTGTGCACACATGCAGACGTACATACTAAGATCCTTGTATCTAAGGATATGAGTGTGGAAATTAAACAAATAAACAAAATATGCCACACACATAAAAAGCGAGTATGCAAAAACACTCATTCCAAATGAAAATATATTTGCGGTTACCACAAAACTCATTTCAAAAGATATTTCGCATGAAAAAGTTTAAGAGTTTCATTTTCTTGTGCGAGTATTTTTGGCAACACGAAAGAAACAAATACAAAAAATAACCATTTTGCCACGTGCAATACGTGATTGGAATTTTGAAATCCCATTTACACAAGTATTTGCTGAATTAAGGTAAAATGAGTTTTATTAGATGCGAGTATGTCGTCTAGTCGAATCATTTATACGCTACACAAAAAATATTACATAAAGTTACAAAAAGCTGAGAGCTTTTCATACAAATTTTAAACTCAAATTAGTTATTTGCCACGTAAAAGAAGGCACATAAGTTTTTTTAAGTTTAGCCATTTTGAAATACAAAAGTCTAGCCTCATTTCCATTTCCTATGTGAAGTGGAAAAAAATTTACGTTTATTAAAATTATGAATTACTAACTTTTTTACCCATGACTTCGTTCACGTTACATGTTAATGAAAAGCACAAAAAAGTACTACAAGCAAAAGCCAAAAAGCACTAAAAGTATCAGTTTATCCTCATATTACCTCCAAGAAAGCTCACTGTATGTTATTGAGAAAAAAAAAATTTACAAAAATAAAATGTACCAATTATACAAAAAGTACCAAGGAAGACCTTGCTTTACCCCCCACCAAAGAAAGTACACTCTAAGTTTTAAAGTAAAAATAATAATAAAAAAAATAAAAATACCAATTTATCCCCTTTTTATCCCTTTAAAACTAGTCTATATTTTAATCTGGGTCGAGAAAAAGTACGAAAATTCAAATATTGTACTCAAAGCGAATTCATAAAAGCTAGTCTCGTCCCAAATGTGCTTAAAAAACTCCTGCTTGAGATATCAAAATTATGTACTAAAAAATGTATTTTGGAATCTAAGAGGGAGATCAAAAATACAAGGGGCGAATGTGGGCGAATGTGGGCGAATATAGTCATCTGTGATCTCGAGACCACCTTGTATGAATTCGCTTTGGAAGTAGTTGGAAAGTGTATTTATCAGTGTGGTGGTTCGGGTGCCTAAAAAGTTTAAAAGTTTTAAAACACATCTCTTGACGAAAAGGAAAACGTTAACGTCGATCATATAGACGGTTCAGGAAGAGCCATATACAGAAATGAGAAAGTGCTTAGCTAGATCACAAACCACATAGCAAGGAAATGAATCAAAATATATGAAGACATTATTCTTAGCCACGGTAGATGACATGACATGACAACATTTTTCTTATATTTTTTTCATTAAACACTGATCTGGTTTTTAGTAATCATTTTCTTATAATTATGGAAAATTTTATCCGAAAAAATTTTACAGAATATCTGTAAAAATTCTTTATTTGTATTGTATGTACAACCGTTTTCAAGATAAGCGAAAAACAAATTATATTGTTTCATTGCAATTCCATTAAAAACGCGTATACGTATACCCTACAATATTTACGTATGAGCAATAGATCATCATTTTTTTATTACTCATACGTAAACAATGGGGGCACTTAAACTTTGCTAAACCGCTCTTAAATAATTTTGTCAATCGATTGGCATAATGCGAATTTTTTTTATACTAAATCGGTATAAGAGATCTTTTTAATTATTACGTTTGAGATGTACATAAGTCGAGATTTAATTTTCCCGGCACCCCCGTGTAATTTTTCGAAAATAAATTCCAAGCAATTTTTTTTTTATGTTGGATTTCACGGGAATAATCCAATAATAATATCTTAATAATTTACAAATAAAATCTTATTAAGGTTGAGGTATTATTACGTCCTACACAAAGCCATACCGTCTGACAAGTTAAATGCAACTTTTTATTAATTATTTAGAATTTTATGTGTTTACGAAACAATACAACAATAAATATATTGCATTCTAGTTGACAACAACCACAACAAAAACAACAGCAATAATATAATAAAATTTTTAAATTATTCAAAAATAGAAATAAACAATTTAAAAACCAGCAACCAATTTACATTGTAATATACTACAGTGGGCAGTGTGTGCAACTCAATTGGCAAAATTTAAGACGTAAGTACAAGTGGAACAAAAAATTTCGAAATGCAGACCTTTGAAATTATGAATTTATTTTTAATGGATTTGAATAAAATGTGGTAGACGGATAGCATGTGACCCAGATTAAAATATAGGGTACTTTTAAAAGATTTAAAAAAAAGGAACCAATTGGTAGTTTTGGTACTTTTTATTTATACACTAATATTTCATAAGTTCCTTTTAAATTAATATATTTTATCTGGAAGCTGAAATGAGAAAAAAAACTGATACTTGTTATTGTACATTTTCATTTTTGGGGGGCGTTTTTAGTTTTGGTACTTTTTGCCTAGCGAAATTCTCTTAATGGATTTGGGCGAACTTTGATAGACGAATAGCTTGTGACCCATTTAACAATATTTTTTTTTTTTTTTTTTTTTTTGTGATAATTTTATTATTTATTGAATCTTTAATTATTTAAATTGAATTATCAATAAGTTTTTCAAATCTTAAATCTAAAAAAATATTAAATATAAGTTTAGCCAATGCTAAACAAAATTTTTAATTTCAACGGTTAATTTTTGTTCTTTAACATCTCTCGTGAACGGCTGAGAAAAAGAGTATCCCTTCTTTTCAGCCGGGTGTGGCCTCTATAATGAAGAATATTGCGCGCAAGTGGATTTGGGTGCAACTCAAGTTTTTTTATATATTTTTTCGCGTGTTTTGAAAATACTGTCTTCACCAACGGAACGTCTAGGTCTTTATGAATTCGATGGTTTCTGACATACCAGGGGGCTGCTGTAATTGTACGTAGAATTTTATTTTGTCGCCTTTGAATTTTTTCGACATTTGATGCTGAGGCAGTGCCCCATAACTGGATTCCATAGAACCATATTGGTTTCAGGATCGCGTTGTATAATAGTAGTTTACAGTCTAGGCTTAGTATAGAATTTCTTCCAATAAGCCAATTCATTTGAGCTGCTTTTAATTTCATTTGAGTCAACTTTGCGTCTATATGCGATTTCCATGTTAAACGACGATCAAGATGAACGCCTAGATATTTGACTACAGTGTGTTGTGGTATAGTCTCGGTGTTAATTTTTATAGGCGGGCATGTTTGCCTGCGCAACGTAAAAGTGACGTGTGCACATTTCTGCTCGTTAACTTTTATACGCCATTGTTTGAGCCATTTTTCCAGTTTGGATATATATTCTTGTAAATTGCGGGAAGCTTCTACAGGATTTTCGTGAACGCTTAGAAAGGCTGTATCATCCGCAAATGTTGATGTATGAATGTTACTGCTTAACGGTAAGTCAGAGGCATATATTAAATAAAGTAAGGGTCCGAAGATACTGCCTTGAGGGACTCCGGCTTCAATCGACTGCGGAGGGCTTAAAAAATTGCCTTCCCTAACTACAAATTTACGTTCCATCAAATAGCTTTTTAAAAGCTTTACGATGTTTGCTGGTAGATTTTGTGTTAATTTATTGAAAAGACCTTTGTGCCATACCTTATCGAAAGCTTGTGAGACGTCAATAAAGAGCGCAGAGCAGTATTTCTTTTTTTCAAAAGTGTCTCTAACGACATTCACTAGTCTGTGAGTTTGTTCAATTGTGTTATGTTGTCTGCGAAAACCGAATTGATGATCTGGAATACATCCATTACTAGTCACTATAGGCATCAGCTTGCTCATACACAGCTTTTCAAATAGTTTTGAAATGTTAGACAGTAAACTAATAGGCCGATAGGATTCAACCTTTGTATGATCCTTGCCGGGCTTTGGTATCATAGTAATTAGCGAAACCTTCCATTCTGCAGGATAGTGTTCTAGGCGTAGAATACTGTTAAAAATGAATAGTATTATTCTTTTTGCAGTGTAAGGCAATTCTTGAAGCATTTTGTTGCTTATTTTGTCGACACCTGGGGCTTTTCTGGTGTGAAGATTAGTAATAGTATTTTCAATCTCCGTCATGTTAAATCTCATCGGTATTTCTGGTAAAGGGACGACTGGTGGCAGTTCAACAATATCAGCAGAAATATTCGGAGTGAAAACTTTTTCTAAGTGTTTAACAAAAAGTGCACCTTTTTCATCATCAGTTTTTGCCCAGTCACCATTTGGGGCTCGTAATGGGGGTTTGCATATCACCGGCCTTTTTAGACCTCTGGCTGCACGCCACAGTGAATAATCTGTTTGTGGTGTTGCATCTAGCTCTTGAAGGAATTTTTGAAGGGAAGCTGTTTTTTGAGTTTGCAAAACTTTCCTAAGCTGCTTGGTACACTCCTTAAGCCTTAATTTTAGCTGGGGCGATCTGTAACGTTGCCATTCTCGTCGAGCTCTTCGTTTTTCAGTCAATAGCCTTTCTATATCTACAGAAAAAATATTGTTAAATCTCACTGGTTGGTTTATTTCATTTGAAGTAGCATTAAAAGCAGCTTGTTTAACATGCGCTTCAAACAACCTGAGAGAATCGTCTATGTCTGAAGGTGTTCTCAGCGGCATTTTTTCCGAGCAATGAGCACTCAGATATTTTCTGTATTTCAGCCAGTTAATGCGTGCAGATGTCGTCGCTAAATCACATGTTGTGTGTGAGTAAATAGTGACAATAGTAGGCGAGTGGTCTGAAGATAAGTCCAAAGATGCTTCAACTTCAACCATCTCGCTGGGCACGCCTTTCACAATTCCAAAGTCGATAACATCAGGAATTTTTTGTCGATCTGTTGGCCAATATGTTGGCTGTCCACTTGAAACTACATTCAAACCCATTTTAGATATTGTGTCGAATAAAATTCGTCCCTTAGGTGTAATTAAACGTGAACCCCAAAATGTGTGTTTAGCATTGTAGTCGCCAGCTGCTAGAAAACGGAGGCCCAGTGATTTATAAAAAGCCGTATATTGACTCTCGGTAATTGAGAATCTGGGGGGCGAATAGACAGATGATATTACAAGTTTTTGATAGTAAGTTTCGATGCAGATGTTCGTTGCTTGAAGATAATCTTCACAAAAATCATTCAACAGGTGGTGTTTTATTCGCGTTTTTATTAGGATTCCCGAACCACCACAAGCTCTGCCACGGGGATCCTTGGTGTCGTAAAAATTATATCCACTGATTCTGAAACAGCTTCGAGATGTCAAATGAGTTTCTGAGATAAGCATAACATCGATTTGTTTATCCTGAAGAAAATATTCTATTTCGTTTTTATGTTGGCAGATGCCGTTTGCGTTCCAAAAACAGATTTTTAAGTTCATGGTTTGCTTAGTACAGCCTGCAACAAGGTAGACTGCATTTTCAACATTTCCTGCATCATACAGGACATGTTGAGAGTAAATGTGTTTACAGTTTGTATTAAGCTCTCAATTGAGGCTTCAATACGACTAAAATTATACCCCGAATCTTCATTTACATTTACGGTTTTTTGCGCCGTACTCTGATTGCTTTTTAAAATACTAGCGTATGAAAATTTGTTGTTAGATTGTTGTTGTATATGTTACTTTTTAAAAGTAAGATAAAATAAAAAATTGATAGTTTTGGTACTTTTTCTTTGTGGAATTATAAATTAATAAATTTCTTTTAAATAAACATACTTTATGGAGGCGCTGAAGTAATGAAACAAAAAACTGATTCTTTGGTACTATTTTAATTATGGTACTTTTTACTTCTGGTACGTTATTACTTTTGGTGCTTTTTCTCGTGAGAAATGATCTTAATGCATTTGAATGTAATGTGGTAGACGGATGCAAGTGACCCAGATTAAAATATAGGGTACTATTTAAAGATTAAAAAAAGCATTGGTAGTTTTGGTACTTTTTATTTATGCACTAATATTTCATAAGTTCCTTGTAAATTAACATATTTTATCCGAAAGCTGAAATAAAAAAAAATTGATTCTTCTTATTGTACATTTTCATTTTTGGGGCGTTTTTAGTTTTGGTACTTTTTGCCTAGCGAAATTCTCTTAATGGATTTGGGCGAACTTTGATAGACGAATGGCTTGTGACCCATTTAACAATATATGTTACTTTTTAAAAGTAAGATAAAATAAAAAATTGATAGTTTTGGTACTTTTTCTTTGTGGAATTATAAATTAATAAATTTCTTTTAAATAAACATACTTTATGGAGGCGCTGAAGTAATGAAACAAAAAACTGATTCTTTGGTACTATTTTAATTATGGTACTTTTTACTTCTGGTACGTTATTACTTTTGGTGCTTTTTCTCGTGAGAAATGATCTTAATGCATTTGAATGTAATGTGGTAGACGGATGCAAGTGACCCAGATTAAAATATAGGGTACTATTTAAAGATTAAAAAAAGCATTGGTAGTTTTGGTACTTTTTATTTATACACTAATATTTCATAAGTTCCTTGTAAATTAACATATTTTATCCGAAAGCTGAAATAAAAAAAAATTGATTCTTCTTATTGTACATTTTCATTTTTGGGGCGTTTTTAGTTTTGGTACTTTTTGCCTAGCGAAATTCTCTTAATGGATTTGGGCGAACTTTGATAGACGAATAGCTTGTGACCCATTTAACAATATATGTTACTTTTTAAAAGTAAGATAAAATAAAAAATTGATAGTTTTGGTACTTTTTCTTTGTGGAATTATAAATTAATAAATTTCTTTTAAATAAACATACTTTATGGAGGCGCTGAAGTAATGAAACAAAAAACTGATTCTTTGGTACTATTTTAATTATGGTACTTTTTACTTCTGGTACGTTATTACTTTTGGTGCTTTTTCTCGTGAGAAATGATCTTAATGCATTTGAATGTAATGTGGTATTTAAAGATTAAAAAAAGGATTGGTAGTTTTGGTACTTTTTATTTATGCACTAATATTTCATAAGTTCCTTGTAAATTAACATATTTTATCCGAAAGCTGAAATAAAAAAAAATTGATTCTTCTTATTGTACATTTTCATTTTTGGGGCGTTTTTAGTTTTGGTACTTTTTGCCTAGCGAAATTCTCTTAATGGATTTGGGCGAACTTTGATAGACGAATGGCTTGTGACCCATTTAACAATATATGTTACTTTTTAAAAGTAAGATAAAATAAAAAATTGATAGTTTTGGTACTTTTTCTTTTTGCAATTATATATAATTAATAAATTTCTTTTAAATAAACATACTTTATGGAGGCGCTGAAATGATAAAAAAAAATTGATACTGTTTTAATTGTGGTACTTTTTACTTCTGGTACTTTATTAGAAATTATCTTAATGCATTCGAATGAAATGTGGTAGACGGATAACATGTCACCCAGGTGACAATATTGGGTACTTCTTAAAGATTAGAAAAAGGTACAAATTGGAAGTTTTGGTAATTCTTCATTTTTGCACTAATATTTCATAAATTTCTTGTAAATTAACATACTTCGTGAGTGCTTTGATATAAGAGAAACCTGACACTTTTGGTAATTATGGTACATTTTTACATTTGGTGCTCTTTGGTACTTTTTCTCTTGAGAAATTCTCTTAATGGATTTTAATTAAATCTACGTAAAGCATGGATTCAGATTAAAATTTATGGTACTTTTGAAGGGCTAAAAACGGGACAAATCTATACTTATGATAAATTTTGTTCATTATTTTTACCTATTTTTTTAACATTAATGCACTTTGTGAAGGGTAAAATGAGAAAAACTTGGTACTTTTAGTACCTCTTTTAGCCATAGGATTAATCATTGCAATCTCTTTAGAAAGCTTCACCACTCTGATTAGCAGATTTACCACACCATCTCTAGTATATCTAACAATTGTTAATCAATAATTATTATCTTTAGCTACTTTATATAATGTTTCAATAATTATTGTTAAATCTTAAAAAAGCCAAATCAACAATTCAAATAATGTATTAAAACATTTACGTATCCTACATTACAAACTTATAAATTTTAATAAAAATTTAAGCATTTTGTGCCAACTCGTTGCTTACAACAATGTATTTGGTTACATGTGATCATTTATTAAAATATTGTTTGTGCGCTGCGGTTTAAAAAAAATTAATTTTCTTTTTTTTCTTTTGTGATTCGTTCACCTTAAAAACAACAACTACAACAACAAAAACACGGATATGTGCGTCAGTGACCAAAACATTTATAATGCCAGTAAATATTTTATTTTTTTTTATTATTTTGAATGCATATTTATTTTAGTTTTTATTCAGTGTGTGTGTGTGTGTGTATGTGTGTGTATTTTCACGTCAAAGCTTTGAGGAGGGTAATTTGTACAATAACATATAGTAATAGTAGTACTATTCACTATTCTCGTTATTTTCGGCTAAAAATTCTCCTCCAAAAAATACCGACAATAGGGTTTTTAATAATATTTCTTAATACCTTTTCCATCTATTAAGAGAATTTCTTAAGAGAAAAAGTACCACAACTATAAAAGCACTAAATGTAAAAATGTACCATAATTAAAAAAAGTAACAAAAGTGCCATTTTTTTTCTCATTTAAGCGTCTCCATAAAGTATTTTCATTTATAAGAAATATAAAAATATTATTGCAAAAACAAAAAAAAAGTACAAAAACTAACAATTTTCCCCGGTTTTTAATCTTCAAGAAATACCCAATATTGTAATGTGGGTGACATGCATCCGTCTACCAAATTTCATTCAAATCCATTAGGAGAATTTTGCAAGAGAAAAATTACCAGAAGTAATAAAGTACCAGAAGTAAAAAGTACCATAATTAAAATATTGCCAAAAGTCCCATTTTTTTTCATCATTTCAGCGCCTCCATAAGGTATGTTTATTTTGTGGAGTTTGAAAGGATGAAAACAAAGGCAAGCAAGTGCCGAATTATGTTTTTAGTTTAAGTCTGATTTTATTTACAAAATATTCTACCTTTAATACTACTTATGAGAGAATCTATATGATAATCTAGAATTGTAAATCACTCAATTTATTAATAAAGAAAAATAAAATTAAATTAAATTAAATTAAATTAAATTAAATTAAATTTTCCTGTGTCATCAACTTGCACACAGTAATTTCTGTAATTCAATATTTGTTCCAAATAACTTTTGCCATACTTCAATATGTGTAGGATTATCGCTTGTTGCGCTACACAGTTGAAGTTGGTATGTACCTACTGTGCATGTTGTATGTATGACATGTGTACACTATAATTTAAAAGAAATTAATAAAATATTAGTACAAAAATAAAATATACCAAAACTACCAATTTAGTTTAAAAAGTACCTTATATTATATTTCTTCATGCAAAAAAAACATTTTTTTGGAAAATATTTAAGAATAAATAAGGCCTCCAAGAAAAAAAGAAAAAAAAATTTAAATGTCTAAAAAATAGTATATTTTGAAACGATCTGTATCATTGGAAAAAAAATCTTCCCCATTTTTTATAATTTCGAATCACAGCACAACCGAAATTTCCTTTTGTCAAAATTTAATACTGAAATAAGTGACATTAAAGGTTTAAAAAAAAAATAATGCTGTAAAATTCTTCCTTAGGGGCTGTGCACATATTACGCAACGCTTCATGGGAGGGGTTAAAGATTTGTTACGGATTGGAAATTTTGCACTGAAAAATTATTAAAAAGCGTTGTGGAGGGGGGGTATAAAATCTCTGAAAACAGCGTTAAGTAATATCGCTCCTTATCGCTCGTAGGAGATAAACTATATTCATAATTAGTTGCGCAGAAAATATAATAAAAAAAAATTTCTAACAATCCCAGAATTCCCAAAAAAAAAACAAGAAATCGCCAAAATGGGCTTTTATTTTTTTTTGCGGATTTGTTTAAGATGAAATTTGTAGAAATAATATTTAAAAGGAATCTAGCCTTTAAAATTAAGTCTTGAAATTTTTTTAGTTGCAGCTTTGGAATTTTAAGAAAACAGGCCTAAAAATGTATACGTTCAATTCAAAATAAAGGTCCACTTTAAAACTCTCTGTTTTCAGCTTTAACTACGAAAATTTAAAAATAAAATTATGTGATACCTACCAAAAAAAAAAAAATTTTTTATATATATTTTTTTTTCTAAAATATCCCCCTGTCAAACGGTATCCTTAGAGTTGAAAATTTAAACAGCATTAAATTTTTTATTCGAAACCAATTTTTACAAATTTAACTTTAATTGAAAAATGTGACTTTAATCTTCGAAACAGACTATAATATATGCAAATCGCACGTTAAATTGTTAAGTTATGATGGTTTAAGTGTAAAAGGCTGTTCATTTAAAAAAAATAAAATGTATTATCCTGACTCTCTAAGTTGCTTAAGGGTCATTACATTTCTACTGATAAAATAGGAAACTCTGATAGCTGTCCCAAATCGGTTTTAAAATATATGATCCATGTGACAAAGAAGTTAAGACTGCCGTTAAAGGAGTTAAAACTCTATGAAAGCCATTTTTTTACCACAAATTTTAGCATAAAATCACTTTGTGTAGAGACCTAGAAAAACTAAAAGTGCTCTTTTTCTCTATTAAGTCCAATAAAACCAAATTGGTACATGAAAGCATCTGAATAATTTTGATGTATTACAAAGTAATTGAAGCAAATCTATGACCGCTCTGGAAGTTACCTTTGGCAGGCTAGTACCGCACACTTGGGTCTACAATAGACCTCTTCGATTTGTCTGTGATCATCAGAAAGAAATAAAATTAAAACAAGTGTAGCTAAATGAGAAACAAGACAGAGGAGAGAAATGGATGGTTTATGAATGGAACCATGCGTTTATGAAAGACCTAAGTTTGCCATTATAGGCCTCCGCCAGGTTAGATAGGATGATAAATGATCGACTCGACTCTCCAATGCAAAACAGTGGCAAAGAAGGTGTAATATTCGTATTCTCTTCCTCATTTTGGCATCTTCTGCAAAATTTGTGTGATAACAGGCCCAAGCTAAATCACTAAATTAGCACAACTACGTGGTCGTGGCGACAAGGGCACTCAATTGCATCTTCTTCAAATGTAAGAGTTTCCTGCTACGAATTGAGTCTATTCTAGGCCAGATAAATTTTGAGCAATATATTGATATATTTGACATTTTAGTACGGTCTTTTATCTAAATTAAATACTGAAAAAAAAAACGTTTTGCCGCAAAATAAATTAGCAACTTTGTTGCAAAAGTCGTTCACAGTTGATGGCAAAAAGTAAAAATTGCATAAGTTTTGCAATCCCACTTGCAAAAGACTGTGAATACCACTATTGTATTTATTTGAACTAGTTTGTACGTATACATATGTCCATACATACATATATATATATATATATATATATATATATATTATATGTGTGTGCATGCATGTGCTTCTAAAATAACAACAATAACAACTAAATTTGTATACACAATATGCTTTACAAATATAAAAATTAATACACTTTATGCTAATGGCGTGCAACAAATGCGTGCCTTGGCAAAAATCCAAATAATAAGCAGCACACGCAGCACGAGAGAGCATTAAAAAGCACAAACAAACATACATACAAAAAAAAAATACATATCAACTGATATAAGAAAAAAATATATGAACGAGTATATTCTAACAATTTATAATAATGTTGCAATTGATATTCATACACATAATAGAATTATTTGAAATTATAAAAAATCATGCATGCATGCAAATGTCATCGTTTTTATTTATATACATACATATTTTTTTTTTTTTTTTTGATGTGCTCCATTTATATCGCCGCTAGAATGACCAATAGATGTAAAAAAACTGAGAGTTTACAAAAATTTTGCAGCACAGCACTTGATTATATGCTTCGAACCGCAAATAGATGCAAAAACACTTTCTATTTTTTTTTAGAGACTTTCAACTTCCCCTCTCTCTAGGCGGAACATCTACCCTAAGGAAGATGCCCCCAAAAGGTTTCAGCATTCTTCTGACAATAAAAACATCAGCATCGCCATATGGACGATTAGGAAGCGCAATGAGAAAAGCTTAGCAAGATGACAAACCAAAAAATAGCAAGGAACTGCACCACCACACAATTATGCAATCCATAGAGAAAAACTTTTTGATTCTATTAGGTTTTCATATGAATTGTATAAAAAAGGGATTTCTTATTGTTGATTTCATTAGGTTCCTGTATGATCATGTGTAAATCATCTTCTTAAACTGGCTGCTAACATTTAGCAAAATGTAGTAGTGAAGTAGTTAGAGTGCCTATTTACGAAACCGAAGCTGCTTGGTTCGAGTCCCAACAGACGTAAATTTTATAAAAATGTTTTCAGTACCCCTCATACAGATAATACAACTTCATGTTGTAAATAAGCATTCCGGACGTACCATGACGTTCTGACGACATCAAAATTGTACTTCCTAACATCACACAAGGAAAACAGTGCCTAATAAATACCTAATAAAATAGAACAAAATTAAAAGATATCTCTACGGATTTTTTTCAAGAAGGAAGTCTTATTATTTTAATAAGGAAAACCTTTTAGAAAACATCAATAAGAATACCTAATAAAAACCATAAGTTTCCTTCTTGATTTTTTTAAAAAAGGTTTTCTACTTCACTTTAGTAGGCCATCTTAGGCCAATTTTGTTCTATTTTATTAGGTACTAGCTGAACTCGGTGTACTTCGCTACCCCCTTCTTAATGGTCAAGAATTTATTATTTCGTAAGAATATCCTATTGTGAAAATTTAATGACGATCGGTCCAGTAGTTAAGACTATATTACGATTTTCAATTTTCCTAAAAAGGGGCGTGATCCGACCCACTTTTCTCCTGGTACGTATTCCTAATTATGCCAATCAATATGTACCAAATATCATCGACGTATGTAGGTCAAAAAATGACCAAAATATGGCGATTTAAATTTTTGGGTTATATGGGCGGTGCCACGCCCCTTTGTCCAATCAAAACTTCATATAGTCTACTATTCCTTCCAGGCTCACAGTAACATGCTGTGAAAATTTCAGGAAGATCGGTCCAAGGGTTTGGCCTCCTATAAAGCACAAACAAACAAACAGACAGCCATTCATTTTTATATATATAGATTGCCACGCCCCTCCGCCCGCAGACCGAAAATCAAAAATCCCTGAAAATTTCATCAAAATCGGCCCAGCCGTTTTGGAGTCCATACGTTACATACATACACACATTTGTTTTATATATATAGATTTATTAGACACTGTTTTTTTTGTGTACTTTTTAAAAATGTCCTTTTTCCTAAAACTCTCGTTATGATTTTTTCTGTCTTTTTAATATATTCATTTTGAAAAATTAGTATCTAAGGTACTTTTTACAAAATGTACTTTTTGCAAAAGTGCTTTTTTGAAAGGGTAATTTTTTAAAAAATAATTAATGGAAAGTCACTTCTTTAAAGGGTAATTTTTGAAATTTTTTTTTTGGAAAATGTACTACATATTTTAAAAGGTACTTTTTTAAGGAGATAATTTTTGGAAAAGTGCTTTTGGAAAATGTAGTTTTTGGAAATGTACTTTTTAAAAGGGTAATTTCTGGAAAGGTACTCTTTGAATATGTACTATTTTAAACGGAACTTTTTGAAAAGATAATATTTTAAAAGGTACTTTGGAAAATGTACTTATTTAAAATGTAGTTTTTGGCAATTTACTTCTTTCAAGGGTAATTTCTGAAAAGGTATTTTTTGAAAATGTGCTATTTTAAAAGGTACTTTTTCAAAAGATAATTTTAGTTAAAGTACTTTTGGAAAATGTACTTTGCAAAAGTACTTTTTTAAAGGTGCTTTCTTGTACAGTTTCTTTTTCGAAAAGAGTACGCTCTTCGATTCAAATTAAATTTTTTTTAATCTTTATTAAAAAAAATCGACTTGTTGATATAGTATTTTATTATAAAGTACCTCTTCTTTTATTGTAAATCTCTCATGTTCGGAGAAAGTACTCGTATAACGTTGGTGACAATAGAAAAACCACACACATATACTTTTACGAAGTGTCGTTTTTCTTAACCTCAAGATTCTTCTCTTCTTCTTTTTATAATTTTTTTTTTCCTACAATAGGAACCACTGTGCGGCAGTTAAATCAAAATTATTGTTAGCAATTACAAAATTCTGCCTCTTAAATTCATAATATTAATAGAACGCATTAGGAGGCATCGGACAACTTTTCACTAAAATAACTTTTACAACAATTTATGAAAACATTCACCACATACATACATACATACATAAATACTTCCATATATATGTATGTACATATATACATATTATTCATTCAAGCATTTACTTAGTCGAACAAACAAAACACTAATAAAACATACCAAATAGTGTGACTTTCATACACACAGGAAATTAAAAGAATATTGTTCGGTAACACGCTCTTGATATGTAATTATTGTATTAAACTATACAGCATAGAAATTCATACATATGTACAAACATACGAGTACATAAAGAAAGAAAATTCCACAAAATATAAATTACAAAACCCCACATAGACAGGAAGCCCATAAAAAATCCTCTACTGTCCACTACTCTCACTTCAATGGAACCAAAATTCGTTGGAAAACAAAGTGACTATTTATTACTTACAGAAACTGTTAAAAATCACGCGTTTCAAAGCAATTTATAATATTTTTTTTTTTTTTGTTATATGTCAGGAGTAAAAAAGAATTACACTGGTAAACCGGCAATAATGTCAAAAACAACTTTAATATTGTGGTTAATAATTTACAATAAAAAAAGTAGTAATTACAGAAGGGGTGGGAGGATGTCAACGACGGTTAAAAACACTGTTAAAATATGTTTAATAGTTTGCAAATCTTTGCATCACACGCAATATTGTTAATAATTTTTTTTTTTAAATTTGAGGTAAAATATGTGCAAAAATGTTGATTGGAATATTTTTAGTTGTAGCAGCAGTGTTTGTTCACGCATAGACAAATGACTGATCATACGTTAAGAAGAGTGACTAAGTATTTGTTTTACCACCACCGAAAGAGTTAGAGACTTCGGTACGTGACTAAATGTTTCGGGGTTTCATATACTAGATTTTACCCGTGACTTCGTTCACGCTACATGTTAAAGAAAAAACAAAAAGTACTAAATGCAAAACGCACCAAAAGTACCTGCTTTTCTTATATTACATCCAAGAAAGTATGTATACTATATTAATGTATGTTATTGTAAAAACAATTTTTTTGCTTTTTTTTTTAATAAAAAGTTATAATAGTAGATACCAAAAGTGACAGATTTTCATTATTTTTCCCCCAAGAAAGTCCGCTGTAAGACAATGTAAAAAATCTAATAAATACAAAACCCACCAAAATTAAAAATTTTACGCCTTTTTAACACTTAAAAAGTACTGTGACGACAAAAGTCCGTATGTCGTTTTTGCCACACAGGTTTTTACCAAAAATTATTATATTTGTAAATGAACTTTGTAAATGAACTTTATTAAATAATTTTTGTATGTTATTATTAATAAACCTGAACTTCTTAGGTATTAGATATCCCTTAAGGTAAATTATTAGAATTTATACCCGATATTGTAGTACTAACCGAATTATAATTAATCATTTTGAATTAACGTATAATTTAACTACCATCACTGGTAGATATGATATAAATAGTAACCTTGCATTTTTATACAGCGCTGCGGAATACAACCATCGAACAGCCGATCACGTACACAACTTGCGCACAACATATGACTACGGTTTTGTGTGTATTTTGTGTGTGCCAGCATTTAGCTATAAAAGGCGACATATGAGTTGATTCAGTTGAGTTGGTTGGCAGCTGCGAATGTGGTAAGAGCTCTTATTAAACTTGTTTAATAGGAGATATTAATACATTTTTTTGTGCAAACTAAAACTTCTGTTGTGGTGAGTCCTAGTACGGCTACAACAAGGTTTTGGTAGAAGTAGGCTGAATAGAGGTGTGAGTCCTAGCACGACATCACTAGACGGCATACTTCAGTACAAACAGTTGTAAGTAACTCTGAGAGAAATACCGTGCTCTATTGTGGTGAGTCCTAGCACGGCCACAATAGAGATTTCGTCATATTTCTCTTCCATCAAACGGGCTCTATTGTGGTGAGGTTGTTCTAGGTTTCTCTTCAGAGATACCTGCTCTTGACATAACTTGCTTTTTTAGAGAACTAGAGCTAAACTAACACTAAGAGAAGTACGTACAAACTAGATACCTATTAAAATTTAAGAGTAAATAAAGTGATACGAATTATAACGAATAATAGAAATTCTGAAGGCCTTTTACTATTAAATTAAATCTAGTAACGACCCTGGACAACGCTGAGCCTAGCCCAGCTTTAAAGCGGAAAACGTGTCGTTACAGTACCTTATCAAATTTCATCAAAATCCATTAAAAAAGTACCAAAAACAAAAAAGTATTAAAGTATTTTTAAATCTTCTGTAGACTTCGACAAATAATTGAAGACCAAAATTAGCCAGTTTTAGCGAGACTAAAGCTGGATTCACCCATTGTTTCCGAACAAAATTTTTGTCCGGACAAAATTTTTTGTTCTGAAACATTTTTGCAACATGATTCACTCATTTCGAACAATTTGTTTGGAAAAACAAAGCTACCGTATGAAATACATTTGTTTTATTAATTTTTCAAGGTGGCTGTACAGTGACAGATAAATTAAATTTGGTGTTTTTTTGTCAAACGCACCTTGTTTTATTGTTTATTAAGAAAATTACATGTTAAAAAAAAATTAATAAAAGTCAGTTAGTTTTTTTTACTAGCAATTGAGCTTTTCTTTATATTTATTTTACTGGATATAAGTTACTATGTGCTTTTATTATACATATATACTTATAACATTATGTGGCAGCTCGCTTCAACTTTGGCTGAGAAAATAAAATAGGTGGCAGCTTATTTCAACTTTGTCCGGACAAAATTTAAAATTAAACCAATTCAACCAAAAGATGTTCCGAACAAATTTTGTTCTCTTTTTCTCTCACTCTCAAAAAGAGAAACGTCAAACTTCATATAAAAAAAATTTTGTCCGGACAAAAATTTTGTTCCGAAACAATGGGTGAATCCAGCTTAACGAACAGCAATTCATCTCATATATATAAAATTCTCAAGGGGAGAGTCTGGGAGGGTCTCTCGAGCACCCACTAAATCCCGAGTTTGCCTGTGATCCTTGTAACGTCGTGGCGAGCAATTGGCGCCAAACCAAAAATCCAATATCACAACCGACCACGGGCGGTATAACCCTACGCATGCCTGGATGCATTGTTGGCAGCCCCAACACCAGGATCGGATGCTTTGGCCCAATCAGCCACTCGTCTTAAATAAAAACTGATTACCGAAACCGTAACATTTTTGCGGCCCTATGCTCCTTGTAGGAGTAAAAGGAAGAAATATATATATATAAAATTCTCGTGTCACAATGTTCGCTAGAATACTCCTCCGAAACGGCTTGACCGATTCTTATGAAATTTTTTTATGCATATTCAGTAAGTCTGAGAATCGGCTACTATCTATTTTTCAAACCGCTAGGGGCCTGAGGAGGGGAGGGAGGGGGCAATTTCTGTATTTAGTAAACTATTAAACCAACAGATGGCGCTATGTTCACCTCATAATTATTTTTGTTGTTGATTGACAGATGGCGCTACGTCCGCCTCATGTAGTAGAATTGTTGTCGTTCGTATTTCAAACAGAACAAAATTATTGTTTGGTATTTTTTTCATCGGCGGTCATCGTCACACACTTACAATACATTCGCTATTTTTTATATAATACCCAAAATATGACTTGGTGAAGGATGTATAAGATTCGGCACAGACAAATGTAATACTCTTATTTGTTTAAAATAATTCTGGCAAAAAGAAATCTGACTACTGGCGTAACTATGCCGATATCCCATATTTTCTATGTGATAATAAATATTTAAGCAGATCACTTAATTGGTCCAATTTCTATTTACATACATTTCTATGGAATCAAGCTAGAAACGTGCACTTTTAAAATTGCTCCATAAATGTTTTATGTCTCAAAAGAATCACGCAAGTATTTCGGTTTCTTAAGACGGTGTACTTCACTCCCACAACAGATCTCCTTAATATTTATACCACCTTAATCCGACCTAAAATGGAATATAAATCCCATGCATGGGCCGGTCCTTCAAAATCTATTTGGAAGTTGCTCGATCGCGTACTAGATTTTTTTTTTTTTTTTTTTTTTTTTAATTAGGACCATTCCCTGAGTGAATGACCCCTACGTATGCAATGCATTGTGCCGGAACTTTGGGAGAGGGATAGGGTAGAGAAGATAGAGGTTGAAAATTTAGAAGGCTTAACTCTTTTACAACTCTGCTTTGCGCGTTATGTTGATTTTTTTAGCAGTGTTGAGGCGCCTCTGGTGTTAAGTAGACGCATTAACTTTGTTAAGCTGTATTAGCAGGCATTTTATTAATTGTTTTACTTCGCCGATGTTTCTGCTAACCGACGAAGGAGGGCGATGTTGTGTACATTAGTTTGAAACGGCATCAATCGCTGTCGGAACAGTTTTTTAGTGACCAGTGCTATGCCTTCATCACTTAAATAGTCCGACAACAATTAATAACAATGTCTCACCAATGTACATTAGAAAAATTAATGATGTTAATTGACTTGCTCTGGCCAGGGTTTGAACCCAGGCCCCAAGTCATTGTTTGCTTAGTAGTCAACGCGCTAACCACCTCAGCCAACACCACCCAAAGAAGCTTATCGGTGACAGCCAACTCTATTGACTCACTGGAGCACAGACGTAGGGTAGGGTGTATTTCACCATTTTATCGTTACTACAACGGAATGTGTTGTAATGAAATCATGGAATTTGTTCCGGAAACTCGTCCGTTTTCACGTACACCATATTCTTCATTAAGAGCACATCTCTTTGTGGTCGATATGCCAGTGAAACGCACTACACATTACAGAGAAAATTATTACTTTAGCCGAAGTCTTCGCATGTGGAATCAATTTCCTACAGAGCTCTTTCTTGTCACCTTCAGTATATTAAAGTTGAAATCGAATCATTATTTCCTTTATCCTCCTTCCCGTAACCAATTTTCCTAGTTCCGGCACAATGAGCGTGGTGTGGGCGGAATTAGTTACCGCATTGACTACTAAGCAAACAATGACGTTAGGACCTGGATTCAAATCCTGGACAGAGCAAGTGAAGCAACATCATTAATTTCTCGAATGTACAATATTGTGGTATTTTATTAATTATTGTTGGAGGACTGTTTTAAGCGATGAAGGCATACTAGAAACTAAAAAACTGTTCCGACAGCGATTGATACTGCTCCAAATTAATGTGCAACAACATCGTCCTCTCTCGTCGGTTAGCAGAACCGTCGGTGAAGTCAAACAATAAAAATATAACTTAAGAAACTTAATGCGTATAATTAAGACCAGAAGCGCTATAACACTGGTCTTAAAATGAACGGAAAAAAAAACAGCGCGCAGTAGCAGAGTTTTAAACGAATTAAGCTTTCTTGTACAATTTTTCACACAACTATCTTCTTTACATTATGCCTTTCCTTCTAGTGTACTGGTATAATGCATTTCATAAGTAGGGGTCATCCCCTAACTGCTGCTCCTCAAAAAAAAAAAGAAAAAAAAACACAGCATACGTAGAGTTCATATCCCCTGCGTGTTGGTCTGAATAAAAAAATAGTGGATGAGTTATGCCGATAGTAGATTCGTTAAGTGAACAACGATTTGGTCCACAATTATATACTGAACAAAGTATTTTAAAAATCGCTTAATAAATGATGGAATTATAAGAATGCAAACACAAAAAAAAATACCACACGTTCTAAATAACTTCCTTGCTTTTTGAAGTCCGCTATAAAATAACATACTCTGCCTTTATTAAAATCATTAAATGAAATATTTAGTTAAACAGAACAGAAGAAACTCAAAACAAACAACATTTTTGTGATAAATAAATATTGCGAATAAAATATAAAGATTAATGTGTGAAAAACCCCTCTCAAAAGAAGTACAGAATAATATTATTGTATTGAGATGCTTGGAAAATGTATACGTTAGATTGCTTTTGGTACACGATAAATGCACAACGCACCACTCATATCTGACATTTATGGTCTGTCAATTTATTTGAAAAATATCACACATTCATAACAAAAAGACACAATCTAACAAAAGGAAACAAATAGACGAGTATTTAATAAAAAAAAAATAAATAAATAAATAAATAATAATAAAAAATAGATGCTATAAAAGATATTAGTACGAATGAACGTGTGTATATGTTTACTAGTGTATGTGTACTAGTGCATGTGTGTAACTGCAGATAACAACTAACTACATACAATTTTTTTTTTTTTTTTTTTGAGAAAAACTTCTGTAAAAGAAAATATTAAGTACCACACGAACATGACTTATATCCTTTTCTATACACATGTGCACACTCTTGGTCAAACTCTTAAACTCACATACATACTCATATATTTATTTATTTTATTGCGGTTGTATGCGTACTCCCTCCCGCCTTAAATGTTTAATACTTTCGATATTTTCGTATTATTGATTGTAATAAATAATTTTGAATAAAAATAAAAGATAGAAAAATCTTCTCTAATTCTACTGGTCTGTGAAAGCACATCGTTTTGCGTACTTTTCGTATGCCACCCACCCACTTTGTTTCATAACAATCGTATTGTCGTCTAAGTATATCTCGGTCTCCGGTTTTTTGTTTTTCTAGCTGTATGTGTATATGTGTGTGTGATTTTTTTTTTAATGTAACGTCACAAATTGGCTATAACGAGACATATAATCGCAAAAGGATTTAAAGATTATTACTGAAATCATTTTTAATATATTATTATTATTAATAATATTAGTTATTGATAGTAAATTGTTTGTAACACACACACACACGTACACTTCTGAGCGTATTTGGCATGCATACAGTATGATATAAATGTTGACCATATCGCAGTTGTTCCTCAAAAGCGTAACAACTCGAAATTTTCAAATATTCACTTTTTGCAAAAAAAAACCAAACCACAGTGGTCATATCTACCCACTGTAAAAATTTTACACCATTTTCTCCACACTTTCACCACAAAAAAATACAGTTGTATCTCTCTTTGTGATAGAAGAGTAGTATTAAAAAAAAAATTTTTTTGGCCTCTACTGAAAATTCATGAATTTTGAGTTGTTATGCTTTTGAGGTACAAGTGCGATATTTAAAAGCCATGGATAATTTTCTTAAAGTTTGCAGCGCCATATTTGTTACCGATTTTTTTTTTCTAGCGAAATAGATTGCGTGAATTGTTTCAGCTTTCTATGATGATATTCCTCATATCTGATTCATTGTTTAAATTTTAAAATCATAAATCAACTCTACTACGCTGGCGGCAAGACTGAAGGAAGCGTTGATATATAGTCTGGGTGCCTCTCAACACTTCCCATATGGTCCAGTACAGATCCCAACACGTTCAAAGTTTTTCCAGCCTTTCTAAGGCTATTTTAGGTTTTTTCCTGTGTTTTGGGACAATGACACCGGGGGAATCTGGAAATACTGAACTAAGCGTTCACAGTTAGTCTGGCACCTCGTCAACACATTCTAACTGATCCTATGTGGAGTTTCCCAGCCTTTCTAAGACTACTTTATTAACTACTATACAATGGAGGATGCGTCTGGCAACATAAAAACGATTCGTTAACATCTGCTATGGCAACCCTTTACCATGTCCAAAGTAGTTGTATTGTAAGTCTAAACACGTTCAAAGTTTTTCCAGTCATTCAAGGGTTATATTAGGTTTTTTTTCTGCGTTTGGGACAACTATACTACGACAAGGAAATCTGGCAACACTGAAAAAAACGTTCACAGCTAGTCTGGCACACTCCGTCAACACTTCCTAAGTGGTCCTATGCGGACTCCAAAGCAATTCTTATTCTTCCCAGCCTTATTAAGACTCTTTAGGCTTTTTCCAGCGTTTTTATTTATAACAACGATGCGTTAAGATCTGCTATGGCAACCCTATAGCATGCCCAAAGTAGTCCCATGTGAGTCCCAACACGTTTAAAGTTTTTCCAGTCATTCAAGGGTTATTTTAGGTTTTTTGTTTCTGCGTTTCTGGCAACACTATGACGATGAAGGCATCTGGCAATAATAAACAATATGTTGGCCACTGGTCTTATATCACGTCGGCCTTACCGTCTACTCGACCCCTTCCTCAACATTATTATTATGCCAAATTGGCAACGCTGCTTAAAAGCGTTCTACAAAATATCAGGGAACAAAAATTATAAAAACTCGTTTCGTTTTATTTTTTTTTTGTCATTATCTGAAATTTAAACAAATGCTACTCTGAAATTGACATTTGTGATTTGTGATGCTGTCATCGACAGCCTTCTTTGCACGCAAAACGATACTGAGAAATACAAAATCCTCAGCAGGAGAAGCAGTTAGGCACAGCATAAGAATGATTTTAATAAGCTTATGAACTTAATCTTTTTAAATAAAACCAAAAATCTATTAAATCAAAAGAGAAATAAGTACATGTGTACATACGAGTTCAACGAAGGGTTTTTTTTTAAGATTAAAATTCAGTTTACTTTTGTACTTTTTCAACGTTGTCATCACCTTGAAAACCATAAATTGATGCAAATGTAATTATTAAAACAGTCAATAGTGGTATGGATTTAGGACTTTTTATTTAACAAACAAAAAAATTAATAATAATAATAATAATAATAATTAGAGGCGAAGACGTAAAAAAGTAACTGAATTACTTAAGATTATAGTCAATACAAAGCTTATAATACTGATATCGGTATCACTTGATGTATTTGAAGAGAGCTTATGAAACATAGAAATAAAGAAGATTAATATTAGAAATAAATCCAATTTTTTCCAATACTCGTAATGACACATTGTGTCTAATCGCCTTAAAGTAAATATTAATGTATGTACATGTACTTACCATACTTGCATATAAATGTAGGCAATGTCGACATTTATATACCCTTCGGCACTGTCACAAAATTTAATACCGATTGAAAATGGCTTCAATTCCAAACCACTTTAAAAATGCAAAATGGCTTTGACAATGAAGTTTTCTACTAAATTTTATTTCAATAAATAATTAAAATGCATGCCTACTTTAGGAGCGTCCGTCAAATAAGCTTTGGATTTTTAAAAAAAAAAAGCTTATATAAAGTTTTCCAATAAGAGTGATATGAGTTCTTTTAAAAAAACACACACACACACTTATTGTTAAGGAAATTCAAAAATTTTTTTATTTAATGTGAAGTACAATCGATACAATTAAGTTCAAAATAAAACGTCATTCAAATGGCCTCCACGATTCCTTCTGCAGGAACGAATTCGATGAACCCAATTTTTGAGCACTTTTTCCACTAAATCAAGTCGTATGTCATGAATGATGACACGTTCAATATTGACTTGTAAAGCTTGAAGAGAGTCTGGTTTATTTCGAAAGACCAATGACTTTAAATAGCCCCACAAGAAATAGTCTAATGGTGTTAAATCACAACTTCTTGGAGGCCATTCAATTTCTGGAAATAATCGTATCTCCAAACTTTTCTCGCAATAATTCAGTTGGTGCATTTGCTGTGTGGCATGTAGCCCCGTCTTGTTGGAACAAAATGTTGTCAAGATCAACTTATTCCAATTTAGACCATAAGTAATTGAATATCATCGATCTATACCGCTCTCCATTGACAGTACCGGTGTTACCAGCATCATTTCGAAAGAAGTACGGACCGATGATTCTAGACCAAACTGTCAATTTAGGTGAATGTAATGGTTTTTAAGAATCGACAGTTTTGCTTATTTACCGCACCACTCAGATGAAAGTGAGCCTCATCGGAGAATATGATTTTCTTAAAAAAATCGTTATCGTTTTCAAGTTGTTCCAAGGCAAAATCAGCACTTTGTTCTTGCGTATATCTCTCCATGATGAAATTGTAAACACTACTGAATACAATGAAAAACAAATGACAGATCATGACATATTACAAATGGCCGAAACGTCACTTCAAAATCATATCACCCCTATTGGAAAACCTTATACTGTTTGATATTTTTCTCCATATTTCAATTAATATTAAAAAAAAAATCCATTTTCCATTCCTGGCCACATTCATCCCTAAAAAAAGGTGGCGCGAACGAAAAAAAAAAATGCTATAATAAAGTGAATTTACACAACTTAGCAGCTCTACTGTAGTGTGTTGAATTCTAAATCCGATGATTTAAGTTTCAATACTTGGGCACCGGTCATGTATTAATAAAATTATTTGCGAACTATTTAATCAAAAATCGGAACCGATATTTTGTTTTTGCCAATTTTCAATACGAATCATCTTAAGACAAATCTTGACACATCAGTTCAAAACGGAAGTCTCCAACTCGTCTGGTGGCTTGGGAAAACCAATTTCACGTACAGCCAGATGAACGGACAGACAGACAGACAGACGGACATGGCTTATTCAACTGCCATTTCTATAAAGATCTCGAATATACATACTTTATATGTCTCATATAAATATTGTGAAAATTACACACGAAATGAAATTACACACGAATGATTTTTAGTGAAGCGTATAAAAAAATTTTTGAAAAAAAATAAAATAGAATACATGAGTATAGATATAGAGTTTGTTAGAAAGAAGGCCGCCGAAAGGTTTGCCGTAGCTTAATTGCCGTAGATAGTCCACTGTTTTGCCCAAAACATGTAGGTGATGCTTCTATTTCTCGTAGACCGATCACATGTTATAAAACAAACTAATGCACTAACGAATCTTGCGCCATGCTCTAGGAAATTTCTCTGAAGTATTTGGACTACACATAACTAATCACATTTTCTCTTGTGATGGAAAAAGTTTTCATTTCTATCAAAGCTATCGTTTGTATGATATCTACCAGTATGCAGGCACACATACACACACAACCATGCATATTTACATTCACTAAGATTCATTAATGGACCGATTTACTGAATTTGTGCAAATAATGTCTTAAATATCATTTCCACATTATTACAAACATAAGCAGCAATCGATATGTTTCAGCTTTCAGTTCAGGTGCACAAATAAACAACAACAAAATATACTTCTTTCCTTTTTTTTTTTTTTTTTGGTTTGTCGTAAAAGTAAAATTTATCTGTGTGGCGCCCCAAACCAAAAAGTTTTTTATTATATAATAAATTTTTTGTGTTTATTTATTTATTTTTTCTTCTTCTAATCTTATTTTGCTCCATTAAATTCGATTCTATTCTATGCCATTACTTTCGTTTTGATATTGAACAAACAATAATAATAATAAATGATTAATTACAAATACAAATCAAGGAAATAAAATGAAAAATAAAAGTATTAATATTAATTTAAGTGTATCACATGTGAAGGGACAAACGACCGATTGAAGGAAGGAAGGATCGAACGAAAAGTGATTTAAATGACAAAATATTTTTGGGAAAACTTTTTATTGTCACCATTCGAATTAGTTCAAGTGTGTTTGTGTGGACCACTAATGTGTAATAATGAAAAATGTATTAAGTTGAGTGGAAGAAATTCGTATGACTTTATTATTAAAGCACGCACAAATACACAAATACATACAGACTTCTATATAATAGTTAATGTACGTAATGCGTGTACATATCAAAAGCACGTGTCATCATTTATCAATAATGGGTTTGCTTGCTATTTGCCAAAGAAAAATTTCCTATTCCATTATGAAAACGATAATATTGGTATTATGCAGTCTAGTCAATTGAATCATATACACTCGTAGTAGTGGCCTTTAGATGACATTAAAAAAAATTAACTCTTAGTGGATTGATTTAATCTTTTCTGAATCGAAGATTTGAAAAAAAAATAGAGAAGAGAGGTGCCATTACAATGATTTCCGCTTAATTTTATCTACTTCTTTAATAATATTTCGATAGCTTAATATAGAAAGGTCGTATCTCCTTTTTTTTCAAAATCGTTTTTTTTTTTTTACATGTTCTGGTCAGTGAGCTGCAACAAGTATGATCGATCCTATTTATTCCCTAACGTTGAATTTTAAGAACAACAAAAACAAGTATTATTCAATTTTATACTCGTTCGCTTTTTATGCACAAGCAGAAAATTCATTAACAAGTGTAAATCATTTCGATCATTTGATGCGAATGTGCATGATCTGATTACATGATACAATGAATATAAGGCATATGCAGAAATGCAAAAAACACCAACTCTATGTATTTTGTTGGTGGAAATTTTAATTTCGGAAGTCAAAAGTATAAATATGTATGTGTGCATGTTTCAAACTGTGACAAAAATATAAATAAATATTTTTTTATTCAAATTCGAGTACAAAATTACTTTAACAACTGAATAAAACACTTGTTGCGTTTGCAACACGTTAGCTTCGATTCAAAATCAGAACATTCATGTTAGCATAAAACAACAAGTGAATAAAACTGAATGTTTGAAACAAGTATTTTTTGCTTTTAAGCAAAAACGATTAGATCATAAAAATGCATAATTAAATATACCCGAAAATTAAGCACTTGCTGCAGCTCACTGGTTCTGGTATACAATACTCATACACATCCCTTGAAAAATTCAGTTTCCTATTGTAGAAAAAAGAAGGGTGTGAGGTGTAGCGGCCTTGAAATCGGTAGAGAGGCTGTGCACATATTACGTAACGCTGTTTTCAGAGATTTTATACCCCCCCCCCCCCCTTCGTAACGCTTTTTACTAATTTTTCAGTGCAAAATTTTTAATCAGTAACAAATCTTTAACAACCCTCCCCCCCCCCCCCCCCCCCCCCCTTGGAGCGTTACGTAATATGTGCACAACCCCATACTCATACATTCTGCTAAACTGATTGGATATAATAATGTTTTGTTTTTTCAACATAAAAACTCTTAGTAATTTTGAATTTTTATTAATTCATTAAAACTGAACTTGAGCCTGATAATATTACTTTTCATATGTAAATCAATATAAGTTCAAATAATAATTACGTTTATTCGTAATAATATAAAAATAAAAATATTAATTTTAAATTCCGTAAAGCCAAATCTAAAATTTTCAATAAAAATGTTAATTTGTCTGTTACAAAAGTAATTTTTCTTTAGAGAAATAAGGCGGCCTTAAATTGAGTGCAATTAATTTCTTTGTAACACCCCCCTCTATAAATCTATTGTTATCGAGTAGACAAATCATCCCTTTAAATGTATAAGAAAATATTATGCGTGAAGTAATTGAAATCTATATAAAGCAGTATTTTCAAAATAACTACATACTCGTACACAGTAACTGGCAGTTTTTAACATTAAACTCAAATAACAATTAATTGCTCGATTAGTTAATCTTAAAATTAATTTTGTATAACCTTAATCTACTTGAAAAGTTTAGCACGTCTCGTTTAAACTATTTAGCGTTGCTAAACTAAATATGTAAAGGATGTGTTTTTATAGAGTGTTACAAGTTTAAATCATAATAAAATCAGGAAATATATTTTTAATATCAATGAAACGGGTTTTATTGGAAACAAAATTTTATGAAATTAATGTTTAAAAGTGATTGCTGCCATGTGGCCGCCACAGCTGGCGCGTAGAAGGCGCAATCTGAAACAGCAATTTTCAACAAATTTTCGCAGCATTTGCGGCCGTATTTCACCGATAACTCCTTGAATGTTGATTTCCAGATGTTCAATTGTTTGTGTTTTATCGACGTAGACAAGTGACTTAAAATAACCCCAAAGAAAATAATCTAATGGGGTTAAATCACACGATCTTGGTGGTCAATTAATTGGGCCATTACGTGAAATTATTTTTTCATCAAAAGTTTCTTTGAGTAAATCAATTGTAGCGGCCGCTGCACGATGAGTTTGACGAATAGAACAATTATTTTGATTAAAAATTTCAATAATTTGCACGCGTTGCTCTGGTGTAAGTCAATTCATAATGAAAATTTAAAGAAAACTTAACAAAAAGCAACTATCCAGCTGTTAAATGGGTGCTCAAATTAAGCACTGATGCCAACTCAAAGTTGTGACACTCTATAAAAACACCCTTTATAAACATGTATATTGTTTTTATTAGTATGGTAATCCGAAGCCAATGTTACCAGCTGCGTTTCATGAACGGAAACTTTTCTAACTGACAGTTTTATTATTTTACAGGAGAAACAAACAGAAACATACTAAAGGACACTTTAAATTCTTACAAGATGTGTATTAATTAGGCTGCTTTAAGAAAATCAAAGACAGTTGAAAATGTATAGACAAATTATTATACTGGTCAGGTATACATCCTTTTCTTTTTGATAATGTTATTCGTAAACCCGTTACTTTTTTATGGAGTGAAGTCTGATTTCTGTCAGCCTGTAGGAAACCCCTAAAAATATTAAAACTTATTATTGGTCATAAACAGAAAACTTATACACAAGTCTGATTTCTTTTATAGAGATGTGTGATGATTGAAGAAAATCCTTCGGAATGAAAAAAAATGCCATTTCCGACTTTTTGTTATTGTTACGTCAGTTTGCGTTTCAGGTAACGATATTCTGAAAAATAAAATCCTAAAAGCAGCAAAAATTGCCAAAATACATACATTTACATATTTAACAATTTCATACACCACTCTTCAACGTTGGAAGAAAAATTCTGAGCGCCAGCGGGGAAAATTTCAGTAGTGATGCCAGACTTATGATTTGAATTTCACCTTAAAATGTAATGAGATCAAAGAGATGAAACTTATGGTGTTTTCTTTTCTACACACAAAATGTCACCTTGGTGAAAGGTACATTTATAACATGTCTTGCCAACCTTGTAATAATGCAGCTTGTTCTTTCACTAGAACTGAACACAACTTATGAAAAAGTGGAACGCCCTGTTTTCAACAACTGACAGCTAAGTTTTATAGGGCGCTATCAACACTGTCGATTTTTACGGGGCAAAAAGTGCAATGCCTTCCACCTTTAGTGAGGGCGATTTTTTTAGAATCAAACACACTGCCCTTTTAGAGAGCAAAACATTTTTAAGAAACGAACACCAAAGTACATTTTCTGCATGGAAATGTACAATTTTTTTTTGTAGAAAAGAAAACACCATTAATATTTACCTCCCGATTATTTAAGACCTTTTAAACGATTTGAAATGAAATTAAACGTCGTTTAAATTTTTTTTAATTTTTTTTTTTGTTCTGTGCTGGTATAAATTTTCTTTATTTCTTTTTTCTTTGTCTTCTTTATTATTTGTTATAATTTAATAAATAATACATTTTACACATAGTACATACATAGAGATAATAAAAAAATTTATGTTATATGTTTTTTTTTTCCTGTTTTCATTAATATGTTAATTATTAAAAAAAGTTTTTGTTTATTTTGAAATCCTATTAAATACTAATTAATACACACACTTAAAAAAGAGTTTAATTAAGATCATTGATTTTTATTATTCCTAATACATATAGATTTTTCTTTGCTTAAAAAACATTTTGAATTAGATTTTCTTATTGGTTTTTGCTTATTTAAATGTAACGATTACTGTTTCAGCGCGCTGCAAGGTGTATTCAAGGGATTTGGCCAACAATCTGGGGGGTTAATCTGTATTGCGATGCGAATTTACATTGTTTTCGCATCGCATTTGCTTTTCTCGCAATACAGACTAAATCCCCTGGTAACACATGTTGTCACTTAAAATGCAAAATGCCGTAACCATACTTTATTTTAGCGAAAAATGTAAATTTAATACTTCTCATTCGTTATTAAAATTATAAACGAGATAAATTTTTGTTAATTTGCATTATAAGCGATCGAAGATTTTATTTTGAATTTTTCTCAGTTACGTACGGTCTTTTGAATTTTAGATGACGCCATGTAAGAATTAGGAAAATAGCTTTCTTACTGTGTATAACATTCACAAAGAGTTGTTATAAATTGACCGCATCTCTTATATGAACTACCATGCACGTGTATCTGTTTTTGTACAGCTGAAAGGAGTTTGTTGTGAAATGTTTTAAATTTCTTTCAAATTTTTTTTTTAATTTTATTTAATTTTTTTGGTTCTTAATTTCTTTTGCATGTTGATGGCAATATGCGTGTACACATGCATGTATGTACATTAGACTGATTCACTTTCCAATAATAACAAAATTAAAGCTTCCATTTCTATTGCAATCGTGAAAAAAAAAATATTTATTGAAAACTATCGGGGACACAAATGGTAAAAATTTTTTAACTGTTGGTTTTACAAAATTGTACCAAAGATTTTTTAAATTTATTTTAATATATTTATTATCACGGATATACTAAGCACTTACATACATACATACGTATGTAATAATTCTTTGAACCGTATGAATTTACAATTTATTATTATTTCGGCTTAAGTTCAATACTGGAATTAGTGTAAAAGGGTTTTTCTTTCCATTTTGAAATTTCCACAATATTTATGTGAAACCCATAAAATGCATACATATTTATTCCTTATATTTAGGAAACTTGAATAAGCCATGTCCGTCTATCCGAAATCGACTTTCCCAAGCCCCCAGAAGAGTTGTAGACTTGGCTTTTGTACTGATGTGTCGAGATTTGTCTTAAAACGATTCGTATTGAAAATTAGCAAAATTTAAATATCGGTTCCGATATTTGATAAAATATTTCGCCCCAGTATTGAACCCTGAATTATCGGTATTAGAATTTTACACATTGCAGCAGAGCTACTGAGGCTTGCTAATGTGTTAATATTGTGTTAATTTACCCAATAACAGCATGTTAATTTATTCGCTCAAACCCCCTTTTTTTTGTTCAGGGTTGCAAGTGGTCAGGAATGGGAAATGGAAAATTTTACTTAAAATATGAAATTGGAAAAAAATCGGAATAAATATTAAATAGTAAAATTGCTTTAGAGTATTGGAGCTAATTTTTTTCGACAATCCGAAACACCGGCTGCGTAAAATTTGCAGTTTATAATTTTTATGCCTTAAGCTTAGATCCCACTACATATCGGCACAATGTACCGATTTTCGTCGGCTCACTGCAATCAAGTCATAAGTACTAAACCAAAATTGCATTATTTCTCAATTAATTCTGGAATAAATCTATATGGCTTTATTATTTATTAAGGCAAATTTAGCTTATTACTTATAAGTTTATTTCAGTGATCCGACGAAAATCGGTACATTGTGCCGATAGTGGGATCTAAGCTTTAGTTTCATATATATTTGCTTGAATAGGTTTAATGTACATACATACATATGTACATACATACATACATATGCATAGCGACCCTTGGTCCCTCAGAGCCGAAGTGTCTTAATTCATTTATTTTCAATTTGTAATTTCTTGTTTTGTTATTTTTTTCAAAAATTTTAAAAATTTGTGTTTCTTTTTTTTTTTTTTTTGGTAATACTACAACAATATTTAGATTTAGGAAAAAATTTTAAAAACTACTACTGGTAATTAGTATTATTATTATTATTATTATTTATGTTTTAATCAATATCGCAGTTAAAAAAATTGTTTTTACTTTTATACTATAAAATTTGGTTATTATGAATACACATATATTTAGTTTGATGGTTGGGAGGAGAGGCGGGATGCGGTGGGGGTGGTTGGAAACAGAATGTTTCTGTTAGATTTAATATTGCACAGAAAAAAAATTTTTTTTTTTTTTTAATTTTTCAAACAAACTTTTATTTGAAACTAACATTTAAATTATTGAACAATAAAGTTAATTAGTTCAATTAATGTTGCCGTTTTACACACCAATAGCAACAAAAACTAATATAATTTTACAAAAATCTTTTAATGGTCCATTTTTAGTAAAAAATTTTTCATATACTTTTTACAAAAAAAGAAAAGCAAAAAATATTTTTTTTTTGTAGTAACAAATTTGTAGAAATTAATTTTAAAAGTTTTTTTTTTTAATGTTTTCTTTTCCATATACAAGTGTCTTCCTTGATTGGTCCGCGCATTCATCATAAACGAAAGTAAAAATTAATTTGTTCTCTACATGAAGACTTGTTGCAATTTCAAGAAATTTTTTTAGTTTGCAAAAAAAAAACAAACAAAAAAAAGCTTAAATTTTTTTTCACAAATTTACAAAAAGCCAAGAAAAATCAAACGATTATGTAATTCTACTTTCTTGAGATTTTAAAAGCAAACAGATAAAGTGGAAAAGAGTCTGAGAACAGGAGTTAAGAATTCTTTATTGTATTTTATAAGTTTAGTTTAGTTTAGTTTTGTTTTTGTAATAAAAAGCTCTAGTGCTAACTATTTAACAGCTACAAGTACATACTACTTAATCAGTATCACAATTCAATGAGTTACAGTAGATGGCAAACTCCCAGATACTTAAATGTTTCCCAAAAAAAACAAAATGTATCCTTTACATTGAAGAAGAAGATGACAAAGTCTTTGGACAGAAAAGTATTCTGGAGTTGTAATGCAAACATCTGACCATATTTTTCACAATTTACGTTCCTTTCGTAATCAAAAACACAAACACGAATAAAACTTAATAACTATTTTGACAAAAAAAAAACAAAAAACGACAAAAAAATCTTACACTTCTAATATGGTGGTGAATTCACAATGACAGCAATAAATGACGACATGAGATGACGAATGTTGTAATTTTTGATTTATGTAACTTTTTTTTTTGAAAAAATTATTTTTGTAAATACAATATACAGTTAAATTTAAGCTTACAAAGCTTACAAAAGTTTAGCCTGTTAAAAACGGAGATGAAAGAATTGTTTTTTTTTTTTTTTTTTTGGTTCAAATGATGAAAATGTTTGAGCGGATTATGAGTTTGTTGGTGTGGTTTTTTGTTTTTTTGTTTTTTTTTTTTTCTTTTTGCTTTGTATGCCATAAGTGGGATTGTTCGAATGTAAACAAAAAAAAAAAAAGAAAAACAAATACATATAAAATATATTTAGCAGCCACTTGTGCCACAACAAGCTGTGTAAGACAAACTAACTGCTTTCGTTGGACGAATACAGCTTGTGTTTGGTCAAACTAAATTGCGGACTTATCGTTACGCTACGCGATAAGTTTTTCATAAATTGTGGCAATAACGACGCCCAGCCCCGGTGGTCCTGACGCAATGTTAGATAAAGCTCAAAAGTTGACACCATTTCATTGTCGACTTTTAGGGTGCCAATGCGTCGGGAATTTTGAGACTCCTCTTCGAATTCTATGTAAAGAGTGCAGCCGCGTATACCGCAGGGTTCACGTTCCGAAAGACGTATTATTTCGGACGCTATGCGTGTGGTGAGATCACAGGGTATTGAAACTTCGGTACAGGTTAAATTACGGGATTTTGCTGCACGCAACTCATCGAGCAGACGGCTGGCCAAATCGTTAACAGCCGCTTTCGATTCGATTTTATCACAGTAAACGAGTTCTTCATCAGCTAAATAATTCGAAGTATCATTAGCAGTGGTATTTGTTGTTTTTGTTGTTGCTTCTGTTACATCTGCTTTTGTAGGTCGTCGTGTGCTCTGCAAAGATGTGGACCAATCTAAAATTTTAAGAGAAAAATACAAATGATTTGTTAAAATTTTTTTTTATAAAAAGAAAAAAAAAAGAAGAAAAAAAAACAGTGTATTAAATCTAAAACTTTTTGACGTCATGCCTGCCCTTCATTTAATTAGTCGTCAATCAACGAAAGTATAATTTTCTTAAAAATTTTTTTAATATTTTTCCATTTTTGTTTTTATACAAACAATTTTTATGGTTTGTATGAATTAAGTTTCTAGTTCAAATATTAAGAAAAAATAACCACGGCAACAAGTTTGCTATCTTTTTTATATTAGACGTTTTAAAATCGTCAAGTTTTACAAATATACGCTTTAGAGATTTTTTTCTTATAAAACGTCAAGCTTTTGCTCGTCATCAGCCAATTCGATTTTTGAACATAATTAACAAAAAAAAAAATTGTTAATTTCGAATAGTTTGATTTTGATTGCAGAAAAATTTTAATTATTACATCTGCACCTGGTAACACTGGCTGTACATTTGAAAACTTTTAAAATTTACTGAAAATTGTTCGGTGCTCGCATTTTACGGCTCCATGAAAAATAGCCTCAAAGGTAAAATGCTCTACACAAAAGTTAGAGAGCAACCGAGTAAATTTCCAAAACTTTCCTAATTAAGATAATAAATTTGAAAATTTCAAATTAATGGAAAAAATTGAACAAACGAGAAATTTTAATATCAAAAATTTTATTATTAAAAAAACTGAAACTTCGGATTACAATCAATTTTTTAGTGTTATAATTCTCGTATTAAAATTTCACAAAATTGCAAACACATTCTTTACAGCCACCACCACCAACCACAGCAAGTAGTGAGTGGTCGATCAGCATGTAAGACAACATAAACACAAATGCCCATTGTTTTCCATAATTAACATAGTTATTTTGTCCGATGTGTTTGTTAAAATCTAAATTGATGTTGGAATATTAAAAATTTTAAGATTTTTCTGCAAAATAAGTTTGTAAAATTTAGAAGAAAAAACAATCTGCTAACACTGATCTCAAGTGTGAAATTAAATACATGAATATTTTCATATTTTTAATAAAATAAAACAGACATTTTTGAGAATAATTCTGGTAAACCAACGTCTTCAGTACTAAAAGCCAGATTAAAAAACCTGGCGCAACTATGAAGCAGCTTCAAAGCCGATATAAAAAAATTAAATTCGATTAATTAATATTTCCAGGGTCCACTTACATTTCTCTAGGACAACTATTTTGGGGTGGCAACTTGCCTCTCCGATAAAAAAAAAAAAGAAAAACAATGAGACCAAACATCAAGCTTAAACTTGTACCAATTGTGGGATCCAACTGTAGCCAATCCCTTTCAAACACAAACAAATAATTTTCCAAAACGGTCTATAAATGAAGGAGTTTTCTAAAAATTATTATTTTAAAGGAACAAATTTCCCGCCGATTTGAAAATGTATGAGACCAAAAAGACTTTCGAAAATCGGTTTACAACTGCTGGACTTATGAAGGTTCAGATATTAAAAAAAAATAACCGTATTTTTTTAGTCTTTTAAAAATTGTATTATTTAATTTTTGTTTTAGTAATTTTCAAAAATCTTTAAAAATCCTATTGATTGCTAACACTTTTCGATTTCATAATTGTGAAATTGTGTCTAAACAGATAATGAAATACGTACGTAACAGCTCTAAAGCAAAATTTGCAAAACAAAATTTCATCATGTAAATTTTGTCTAATTTGAAAGAAAAAATTAGAATTTGTTTCTTAGCAATAAAAAAAAAAACTAAGGATATTCAGGATGGAAAAATTTAAATTTTTTACAACAAAGTTGGGTTTCACGGGATGTCACAAATTAAAACGGGCGCACTTGGATCTGTTGATTCGGTTTTTACAATACAATAAATTTTTTTTGGAAATTTTTTTTTGAGAAATAGTTTTTTGTTGTAATTGTTGTAAAAGATAATGTTAAAATTTTTTTAAATTTTAAATTTTGAATACCCTTAATATTTGTTTACGTTTTTTTTTTTTTTTGCTTTCCCCCCATTTTAGTTGACGATAGATACTTCCCTTTATTCTATTAATAAATGTATAGCAAGTGTTTTTATTGCTGTTGTCCATGTGTCTAGCATCGTCTATGTAAGTTTAAGTTAAAATTTCATCAGATTTAAAAAAAAAAACAACTTGAAAATGTTGTGATTTGATACATATTTTTGTTAAATAAGAATAATTTATTATAGAAAAAAAAAAGAAACAACAACGCTGATAAAATGTTTACAAATTAGAAAACAAGTTACTGAGACCAGTTTTTTTATTGTTGTTTTTTTTTAATGTTTTTGCATATTCTGTTGTTTTTTTCCACAAATTTGATTTGCTTGAAAATAACAACTGAACCAAATACAAAAAAAGAAAAACAAATGCAAATTTATTTTAATTTGAATTTATTTCAAGTATAGATTAAGCAAAACTAACAACAACAACAACAATAATAATAATAATAGAAGAAAATTAGATTAAAAAAAGTTATTTAGTTGTTATCACCCCTCTACCCCTCTTAACCATATTGAGTTCGTAATGTACTACAAAATTAACTATAATATAATAATTGGTTTAAATGAAGTTTAAATGAAAGACTTTAACTTGAACATTAATTCGTTTCATATAGAAATTGAGTCCCCCCATTAAGTTCTTTAGAAGAGCAATTAGAAATGAAATTTTTTGTTTTGTTTCAAATATGAAATTGGTGTTGACAAATATAGTTAATTTGTACATATATGTGTATGTTTGTGTGTTGAAAAATGATTTAAAGAATTTAAAAGAATTAAATGCATGATGAGTCATATTAAAAATTACCTGTTTGGGGGCAAAAGTAAATGATTTAAGCAGTTTTTTTTTTTAATGAATCGGACTTAATGCCTTTTTTTTCTACAACAAGATTTTTTTTTTTTTTTTTTTTTTTAATAGTCAATCGAATTTGTTATTTAAATCAAATACATAGTATGACTTTTGCGAATAAGTATAATTTTGCTTGAAATCTATATATCGCACACTACATCATACAGAGGCAGCACAACTCAATGTATTTTCAGAATGCCTGTTTTATTTCATAAAAATCAGATTAAATCTCTTAAAAAATCTTGAACATATATTTTCTATTGCCGCCTGGCTTCCTTAAGATGAAAAATACCTTTATATAGTAGTTTGCCTCTGCTGGAATTGTCTAATTTAATGCGCGATATACATACATACATACATACATATAAATATGTAGGTCACACGATTTTTTGTTGTTGGCTTTTAAGTGTGATTTTGTCCAGCAATATTTATGAAACATATATGGTTGAAAAGGTAATTTTCTCTAAATAAGCACAATATACTTTGTAGTTGAAAAAAACCGGTTAGAAATAAAACCCGGTTACAAACCCGATTACAAACAAAACCCGATTACAAACCAAACCCGATTACAAAAAAAAACCGATTACAAAAAAAAAAAAAACCTGGTTACAAACAAAACTTGGTTACAAACAAAACCCGGTTACGGATCAAGTGATCCAATTTCGGCCAATAGACTGCATTTTAGTTAAATATAAAACCATTTGGTATTTTTCATCAACATTCTTCAACTTGAAATCATGTAGAAATTTTCATTTTGTCTTTTCTAGAAAAAAAAAATCATTTCGACTTTGCTAGTTTTTTTGTAAAAAATAACAATTTAACATTATTTTAAATTAAAAACTTTTTCCTTTGTAAAAAAAGATTTAATAACCGGTAATAAATTCATTTCTTCGAAAAATATTATATTTTGTTTGCAAAAAAATCCGGTTACAAACAAAACCCGGTTAATCCGTAACCGTAATCGAATTTCGGCCACTAGTCTCTAGATTCTAGTTAAGTATGAAACAATTTGGGTATTTTTCGTCAACATTCATGAACTTCAAATCATAAAGAAATTTTTATGTTGTCTTCTCTACAAAAATAAAATAATTCCTTTTTTCCATTTTTTTTTTTATTTTTGAAATTGCAATTTAACATTATTTTTAAAACTTTTTTCTTTGTAAGAAAATTCATATCTTTGAAAATTTCTTACATTGCAATTGGTTTAGTAAAGAAAGCGTTAATTTATTATGAATTTAATATTCAAATTAAAGTTTAATTTATTTGCAATCTAAAACTGTAAAATCTTTTAACTATTTTAACTGTTTTATTGTGTTTCAATTACTTTTCTTGTCCAACTCTTGAAATTTTTAAATACAAGAAATTATTCTTAAAAATTATTCACAGACCAGTTACTTTGTAAGAAAAAGTTGTTTTTCCCTGCATTTATTTCGAAATTTTCACAATTTTTGAAATCTTTTCGAAACTTATTTATAGATTTTTCATTTTTTCACAATTCATTCCAAAATCGATAGGGTTTTCAACTTTAAGTCTCACTTTACATCGGACCATTTTGAATTTAAAATTTTATCGGGAACTGGAGCTATTTTTATATACATACGAGTACATGTAATTTTCAACGAAAATAGTTTCGAGCAGTGTTCTATAAAGATAATTCCTTAAAGGAATTTAAAGCATTTTTTTATTGATCTTAAAATATTTTCTTCTCTTTCTGGCAAAAAAAAGTTTAAAACCGCCCCATAAATACCGGGTTGATTTAATTAAGAGGAGCCGGGCCCGCTGACATTTCTATGCGACTAAGATTTTGCCTCTCCGATAGAAGACAAATCGTTATTAAATCAAACTGCAACCCGTTCCAACGAAATGAGAATTTTGAAAATTGGTAAATAAATTGAGGAGTTATACGTCAATGAAATTTGTTTGTATTTTTGAAGCGGATTAGGTAAAAAGTTGCCCGATTTAAAAAATATTATGGGATAAAAAATAATTTTGAAAATCGGCCTATAATAAGCGAAGTAATGCGATAAATAATGTTCTTAAGGAGGGACAACTGGAGCCGTTTTTTCAAAAAATAAAATTGATGAGACCAAAATTCCAGTTCCCGGATTTAAAAAAAAAAAAAAATCGAACAAAATAATTTTGAAAATCGGTGCATAAATTGGCCAATAAATATCGTAGTTATGCGTTACAAAATATATTGGGGGCGGCCGATTTGCCCAAAAAAAATTGTATTCGAAATATATAATTTTGAAAATCGGTTTTTAAATTGGCCAATAAATAGCGGAACTATGCGATAAATAATATTTTTGAGAAATTTGTATTTTAGAAAAAGTTTTGACTGCTTTAGATTTTTCATGAAAACGAGTACATACTATGCGAAAACTTCTATTTCTTAAAAGAAACTCTTAAATCTATTAAAACTTTAAGTTTAAGTAAAATTTGGAATATTTGCAACAACAGCATTTAAAGCAAAAGAAAACAAAAATTCTATTGTGGATAATGATTTTCATTTTTGCAACATTTTCTTACAATCAACTGAAATTGTTTTTTTTTTTTTAACTGCCGGCCATTAACCTTTATGACCCCAGCCAGCACTTTAATAGTTAATTCATATTGAAAAAAAACATTATAAAAGAAAGTTTCTTTAACATACATACATACATACCTTTTGTTTTTGTTGTATTACTTATAATACTAAAACGTTCAGGATATTGATTTTGCACAGATAAAATTTCCATTTTTTCTGGCTTAATTTTGCTTTAGAATCAATGAAAAATATTTTTTGTTTTAAATTTTAGTTATTGATAATTTCAATTTTAAATGCACGTTTTTTTTTTTTTTTTTTTTTTTCTGTTAAAAAATATTTATATTTTCTTAACAAAGAAATCACAGTATCTTCTTGTAAAAAGCACAATTTTCGCTTTTTCGTTTCGTTTTTTGCTTATTTAATTTTTATTTGCAATTAAACGTTTTCTTTATACTCTCCCGACATATGGAAGTTTAGTCACGTACTCTTTCCGATATTCTGCCTGTAGGTTATTGTAAATAATTTTATTTAGTTCATTTATATGTTTACAATCACAATCTTGGTTGGTTGGTTGGTTGTTTTGAAAAACTATTATCACCGTCAAAAAAAAAAAAAAAACTTTGATTAGAATATTAAAAAAAATATATATCTCTTTCTATTCTTTTTCTAAGTTACGTGAATATCAGCAGTGTTTATTAGTAACTGAAATTATCGGACGTGTGCCGGGGTTTTTATAGTCTAACGCAGAGTGGTTATTTTGAGTGGTTCATGGACGTTCGAGAGTAGTTTAAAGTAATTGTGCTCCTCATGAAAAACGAGAGCGAGCGCGCAGGACAGCGTTGCCGTTTTGATTACTTTTATCCAAAATTGCTTGCTTTTTTTTTTTGCCAAGGTGTACTTGTGTATTTTTTTTTCTAACCCGAAAAATAGCTGATTTTTTTTTAAACCTGTCTTATAAAATACAGCTTTTGAAACTGTTCACTTAAATAGATGTTAGTTAATTTCCTTCTCAGCGGCTACAAAATTTTCTTATTCGCAGATTAAAAAAAAATCAATAGGAGTAAAAATGCAAGCCACCTACACTAAAAAGAAAATGCCATGTTCTAAATTATTGACAAAAATTTCCTGTCAAATTTGCTCCAAAAAAATCTTGCCTTCAAAAAAATTTTTATTTAATTTCGGAGTGTATTTTCCAAAAGTAGGAAGGACGGACTTACAATTTTTTGGGTTCAAATTATTATCCACAATTGGTTAAAAAAAATGTTTGGTATTCCCTTGTTTTTCTATAATCACAGAAGAAAACTCAGCAACATTGTTCAGAGTCTCTGCAGCCAGGTATGGAAAACTACATTATTTTATATCGAAAATATTTTATATATTCATGGGTTTTGTTTTTTCTAACCTTTTATTTTTCTTTTATAATTTAAACACAATTTCAAGTTTTAGTTAAACATTTTCTAAAAATAAATATTTTTCTTTTGATATTCATCAACTTAAACGGTTTTTCAATAAGAGTGATATGATTTCTTAAAAAAAAAAAACACACACACTTATTGTTAAGGAAATTCAAGAGTTTTTTACTTAATGTGAAGTACAATCGATACAATTAAGTTTCAAATAAAACGTCATTCAAATGGCCTCCACTACTTCTTCTGCAGCAGGAACGAATTCGATGAACCCAATTTTCGAGCACTTTTTTCCACTAAATCAAGTCGTATGTCATGAAAAATGGCACGTTCAATATTGACTTGTAAAGCTTGAAGAGACTCTGGTTTATTTCGAAAGACCAATGACTTCAAATAATCCCACAAGAAATTGTCTAATGGTGTTAAATCACAACTTCTTGGAGGCCATTCAATATCACAATTTTTTGAAATAATCGAATCTCCAAACTTTTGCCGCAATAATTCAATTGTTGCATTTGCTGTGTGGCAAAATTAGCAAATTCACGACGTTTACGGTGGTCCAATGGCTTCAGTTCTTGAGTGAGAACAATTTTACACGGGTGCAAACCCAAATATTTTCTCAAAATCCGCCAGGTTGTGGTTTGAGACAGTTCCAATTGTTGAGAACTTCTTGGAATCGACAAATTGCGGTATTCAGCAACACTTGCCTGAACGGCAGCAATATTTGCATTACTTCGAGCGGTTGGCTGACTTCCAAAACGTCAATTGCTTTGTGTTTGAACAAAGCATCATATTTCATAACGCCGCAGTACAATAATTGCACAATGTATACCATTTCAAAACGCCGCCGCCAAGTATTTTTAACGAAGTAAGAAAGCAAACACGGCATCGGTTTTATAGTTGTTGCATTGCTTCGGAACTTTGCATATGTATGTGATTTAAATACAGTAGCAATACTGTATACAAACTTTGTATACGAACGTTTTGGAAGTCAACCGTTCTTTGTCTTATTGGCACTTGAACAGTATGTAAAGAAAATGTCAGCTCAAAATTTTCAGCAATTCGACGAATAGCGGGCACACTTGGTCGATTATTACGACCATAAAATGGCAAAAGTGCACGAAAAGTTGCAATTGAAGAACGATTATTTTGATAATAAAAGTGAATAATTTGTAAACGTTGTTCTTGCGTATATCTCTCCATGATGAAATTGTAAACACTACAATGAAAAACAAATGACAGATCATGATATACAACAAATGGCCAAAACGTCACTTTAAAATCATATCATCCCTATTGGAAAACCTTATATTAATCATGAAATCTGCTGACAATTTAAATACTAATAGAATAGAGATAACTTCTGATTTTTTTAGGGGCTAAATTAATTCGATTTTTCCCATCTATATACATATATAATTACAAGTTTTCCATGCCTGGCTTGGAGATAAAATTAGCTCTTGAGTTTTTTAAATGTGGATTTTTGTGCTCTTTTTAATCTCAAAATCGCGGAAAAAACACAATGAAAAAACGAGTGAGTTTAATTTTGAAGTGATTTGAGTTGTTGATGTTCTTTTAACTCAATGAAAATTCCAAAAATATGTGTTTGTGTGCCTATGAAGGCAAGTGTATGGTATACGTGACTTCTTTTTTTATTATTATTTATTTTTTTTTTTTAAAGACGGTCTGTCGTCCGTTCAGTTGTTAACTTGGTCGGTTAGTTGTTTGTTTATTTGTTTGTTTTTTGTTTGTTTGTTTGTTTCTATTTTGCTGGCCCAAGTTCTCTGGTCTTTTAGTATGAGCAGAATTATGTAGTTTGTGATTATAAATCCATAAAGACATGTGTGTGCATGAGTATTCATGTAGATGCACGTGTATACGGGTATGTTTATCTGTGGCTGTTTAATTTCAACGTTTACGTTCACTCATGCATTGTGAAAACTGTCATTAGAAGTACCCCCTTTTTCTTCCTTCCCACACCAGTGCCAGCCAAGCCAGCCAGCACTTTTTTTAAACATCGTCATCTAATAAAGTGTTGCTTTTTTACAAATGCACAGAAACAACACATTCTTGCAAACATTATAAGAAATCTTTCATAAGCCCATCTAACCATCTATTGGGTGTTTCGGCCGCTTTGGCTACATCCATACATGAATACATACATACATATGTACATATGTACATAAGTAAGTCGCAAACTGTATGTCTGCCTGACTATTAGTCCGTCTGTCTGTCTGTCTGTCTGTCCATTTTATATTTCAAACGCATATGAAAATTTCCAAAGTGCTGTCAGTTTATGTTTGTTGGTTTGTCTATTACAGCCGGTTTTTTTCTAATACTTTTTTTTTTATTCCATATGTTTGCACACATATGTACATATGTATGTATGTATTAGTTGTTTTCGTTTTTCTCTCTTGTGTATATTTTTTGTTTATAATTTTTTTGAAGTATTTCTTTTATTTTCATACTTTAATACTTATGGATATTTTCTTTAGTTGTATATTTTTTTCAGCATAATCTGTTACGGCCTTTTTCGTAAAAATTTAAATAAATGTTTATAAACCATTTTCATGCAAAATTATATGAATATATGTACACATATACATACTAAGGCATGCATACAAACATATGTATGTATGCATGTAGCATGGCCTTATACTATTCCAAACATAGATTTATACTCGAATTTTATTTTAAACTTTAAATCTTCAGTAACTTCTTATCAACAAAAGGCCACTTCTAAGTTTAAATATCGTTAACCAAAGTCTTATTCCCATTCTTTAGATCCGCGGTGCCCACAAGTTCTTTATGGAAGAACAAACACCAATACATTTAAAGAAAAACAAATTTTTATTCAAAATTTTTTGTTGTAAAAACAAATACATGCAAAGAAAACACAAAAAATATATTTCATATACCTATTTATTTCATATGATACGTTAAACAAAAACAAAATGTATTTACATTGATGATCGCTGTCGTAAATGTTTATTAGCAAAGCATACGAAAGTGTTGTTGCTTTGCTCTTGCGTGTATACAGTGAAGAACGACAAAAAAAAACCAATAAGACAAAGTTGTTTGTGTATTTCGCATTGAGGTTGCTGAGTGCTGTATGAGTATATTAAAATACACAGCCTATAGCTAAGAGTATTACAAAAACAAATAAGCATAAAGAGCATAGGGCCTGGGCACCAATGCTTTAGATCATTTAAATAAGAAAAATTGCGTGACTCCTTTTTATACCCTTGACCAAAAATGTTCAGGGTGTTTAGGGTAGGTTAGCAGTCTGCTGGTAAGAGGAAGATTAGATTCCAGCTAATTTGATGTGGTCCCGTTGTGTTGTGTTTAGGGTAGGTTCGTCACCCCATCTGTAATTATTACAATATTCATGTGATACTCATAAAATTCATGTATTCTTGATCCTTTCGTAGATAGGGAAGTTGAATGACCCATGTTTGTCTGTCTGTCCGTCTGTCTGTCTGTCTGTTCGTCTCTCTGTACTTGAAATCGGTTTTGCGAAGCGACCAGAAGTGTTGGACTTTTGGCTGTTGGACTGATGTGTCAGGATTTGCCTTAAGACGATTCGTATTGAAAATCAGCAAAAACTAATAATACATATCGCTGGCTGAACATCCAAAAGCCCTAAGTATATATTTTAAAATTTTAAAGGAGACAATCAAATCAAACTTTATTTCTGCGTTAACATTTTTAAATTCTGTAAATTGTACTTGTTATAGGGACTTGGTGCTTTTCTTGCGCTATAAGCAACATCACTTCAAAATAAAACTACAAAAAACGAGATAACTGTAGTTTTTTTTCCTTTGTAATCAATATGAGGGTAATCACTCTTGGTTGAAAACTGCTTTTGCATCCGTTGCATATCTTGCAAGTCTAGCTTATTTAAATATTTTGTTATTGCATTGCTGCAAACTGATGAAAATAAGCTAGACTTTCAAGATCTGCAATGATTGCAATACTAAGAGTGACTTCCCCTTATATTTTTACTTATTGTACAATTTCTAAAAAAAAAAAAAAGTGGACTTAGAGCTTGTGCATGTTGAGCCAGCGCTATTACATACAAAGAGTTTTTAGTAACATTAGAATATCCAATCAGGCTAACATAATGTATCGTTATACCAATTTTTAAGGCCACTACAACTCTCATAAGCCTTCGTTTCTTCGTTTTTTAAATTTATGAAGGTGACTGCTAAAAAAATTTTTCAACAGAAATAGAATTCATGAAGTTTTGTAATATTTTTTTTTTTTTTAAATGTTTCATATTTAAACAATATTTTAATTAGCCTTCTGATTTTCAAATTTTGTTTTAACCTAAAAATGTAATTAAAACTGGGGGGTTACTCTGTATTGCGAAACGAAAACAATGTAAATAAGATTGCTTTCGCATAGCAAAACAGAGTAACCCCCCTGGTATGTACATATAATCATTGGCCGGCACAATCGACCGCATTCTAGATGTAAAAAAAAATTTTCTTAATTTTCATTCAAAATCTATTAAAAGACAATCATACAATAACCTTAACTAAAGTTATTTTATGGTGAATTTGAATGAATTCGCATACCACATATTTAGAAAATAAAACTAAAACCGTTCAATGCCAAAACAAAATATCTTCAAATGAAGTGGTATCTGTTTACTGAGCTCTCTTCTCTTTTTTTTCCTTTCACATCCCTAAAATTCTCCAACATCCAAACATAGAAAAAAATGTCTGTATAATTGTTGTTATATTCGTTGCAAAACCAGTTGGAAGAAAAACACATGCATATTTAGTTTGTTCGATGGTTTGTTTTTTTAACTAGCAAGAACAAGTATAATGTGTGCAAGTATAAGTACCCACTTTAAGCCCTTATAGCTTTTAAAATGCTGAACTTACAATAATCTACAATGTACCGTTCGCTTCTGTGAATAAATATTTTTAATTTAGTATAAGTTTTGTCAAAATCGGTTGAATAATTTGGCCATAAAGTCCGTCACAAAATATGCTCTTGCCTATTAATTGTAGAGATTTCTGTAGTAAACAAAGAAAAAATTTAAAGAATGAAAATGTGGGACAAACCAAACAGTTTTTGGAACAAAATAAGAACATTCTAATTCTGAATTCAGACAAGGGCAACAAAACTGTAGCTTTAGAGAAGGATGACTACGATGAGAAGATGAGAAACATTTTAAGTGATCTTTGCATGTATAAACATGTAAAAAAGGATCCCACCTCAGTTCTACAAAATAAAAATAACCAACTAATAGATGAATTGTATAACTCAAAACTGATTAACGCTCAAGAGAGACATAGACTTATGGACAAAACTACAGTATGTCCCTGCTTATACGGACCACCAAAAATTCACAAGACAAATACACCATTAAGACCTATTTGCTCTTCGATTAACTCTCCGTCATACAAACTATGCAAATTTATAATTAACATCCTCAAAAATCTTACCAAAGACTCAAAATATAATGTCAAGGATGCCATAGAGTTCAAAGAAAAAGTAAAAGAATTAAAATTAGAAAATGACGAAATATTATTGTCATTTGACGTAATTTCGTTGTTTCCCAATATCCCGGTAAAGCTAGCGCGAAATACACTAATATACCAAAAGATTTATTTATAAAAACTTTAAAATTCTGTACTATGGAAACAAGATATTTTAAACATGGAAATTATGTTTACGAACAACGTAAAGGATTACCAATGGGCTCCCCTGCTTCGCCGGTAATCGCAGATATTGTAATGGAGGAATTGTTGAATCGATCTCTGGAAGCAATGGATACAAAACCGAAGATTTTAACCAAATATGTGGATGAAATTTTTGCAGTCATTAAAGAAAACGCCGTAGAAGACAAATTAAGGATACTGAACTCATATAATACGCAGATTCAATTCACGATAGAAAAGGAACAAAATAACAGAATATCATAACTGGACTGTGAAATAGTTCGCGAAGATCGAACCTTAAAATTGAATGGGCACAAAAAGCCAACTTCATCGGGAAGGCTAATCAATTTCTATTCCAAACACCCAAGAAGGATCATCATAAATACGGCCACAAACTTTATTAGAAAAGTCTTAGAAATAAGTCATAAAGATTTTCACGCAGAAAATATTACAAAAATTAGAAATATTCTAAAATGTAATGAGTTCCCAAACAAAACGATCGACGAACTGATAAATTATGTGAAATACAACAAACGCAATATTTCAAAAGAAAACCATACAGAAATCAGTTACAAATCGACAATATATATATTCCAGGATTATCGTAGAGAATAAAGAATTGCAATATATATGACAAGGAAAAATACGAACTAGTTTTTAAAACATACAACAATGTAAACACGCTGTTTAGCAAAACGAAAACAAAAATAGAAAAAGAAGACAAATCCAGTCTTATTTATGAAATTAGATGCAGCGGAAATGCATTGAATAACTGCAACAAAGTATATAAGTATCGGCACAACCAAAACAAAATTAAAAACACGACTCACATCACATAAATCAGAACAAAAAGCCACATACAAACTGATCGAGCAAAAAACCGCACTTGCAGCCCACTGTTCGATAACAGATCATACTCCAGACTTAAAAAACACAAGAGTGTTACAAGAAGAAAATAATTACAAAAAGAGATTTATGTTCGAGATGCTCCATATAATTGATATCCCGCTAAATAAAACACTCAATTATAAAACCGATACAAAAAAATGCGCTCAACAGTATAGACATACGGTAGACAAATACAGCAGGACAAAAAAGAGACATTAATAACAAACAAAAGTAAACAACAAAAAGGTGCACAATTATAGCATTTTATATACAAAAATTGTTTTTTTAAAAATTGGACAAAAATATAAAAATAAAAATTGATGTGATACATACATATACATACATGTACGAAAACATAATATATATGTATGTGTTTTATTAATTTTTTCATATGATCTTAAGCCGAATATATATATATATACAATACATCACAATTTACATAAAACTTTTTTTTGCTCGAGTTATTCGATTAAAATGATATTAAAATATTCGAATAAACCTGCACTCGAAAGATTGAAGCGTTTTCTTTCGTCAAACACATTATTTTTTAATTAAATTTTTGCAATTAATCGAGCAAACATCAGCCAATTGACTACCCTAAAATAGCTCTACTCGAACACATGTAAATACACACATACATATATATGTATGTATGTATGTAGTTATGGATGTGTATATAAAATATTATTAATATCTCTGTTTTATTATTTTTATTGTTTTATTGTTGAAATTAAATTAACTGTAGAGAGATAAGCAATTTCATTCTTGTTGTTCTTGTACGTACAAACATATTTGCTTTGGATTTTATTATATCACCATTTGATAAGATAATTAAAAGCACAAATGTAATAATTGTAATAAAGAAACCATTAAAAATTTCATTATTTGCAAAAAAAAAAAAAAAAAAAAAAAAAAACAATACAAATAACAGACAGTCAGGGGCAACAGTGGTATTTAATTGACTTACGAAACATTGGCGATATTCAGGGTTTCGTGCAAATGGTATTGCTAAAGTACAAATGCTTTTTGTATGAAAATCCAGGTACCAGAGCTGCCATTAGATTTAAAACAAAAAAAAAAAAACGAGGGTATTTTGCATTTGCACTTTCGCAATACCATTTCCACCAAATACTGAATACCCCTATTGTATTTGAGAAAAAAATTTATATACATTTATGTACATAAATATGTTGAAAAATTTCTAATTATAGTCTCGGTACTTAAAACGTCGAAGACCCTATCGAATAAGTGCTTGACAGAAGAAATCGATTGCTTTCGTTTTCGTAATTATTTTGCTCTTACTGTTGTTGCCAAGCTATATTTATGTATGTGTGAATACTTGCACACATACACATTTATTTATTAGATTGCTTTTATAATTTCGGCTGTCAATAAATTTTGTCCGATAACGCCCATTTTTGTCCTGATTACTCACATTAGTAACATATGAACTATTGCAATGTTTCAAAACTCTTGCTATCACAATAGTCAAGATATATGATGTTATTCAATTTATGTGGGAGGGGCTACGCCCACTTGAAATATTAAAATCCTAAAACCATCCTCTATAAATTCTCTTTTGAATGACACCAGTTTGGGTCAAATCGGTTGGATAGTTTCCGAGTCTATAGCGAACATGGGTACAAACATTTTTTGTATTTTATATATATAGATTGTGAAAATTTAATGACGATCGGTCCAGTAGTTAAGTCTATATTACGATTTTTAATTTTCCTAAAAAGGGGCGTGGTCCCAACCACTTTTCTCCTAGTACGTATTCCTAATTATGTCAATACTATATGTACCAAATATCATCGGCGTAGGTCAAAAAATGCCCAAAATATGGCGATTTCAATTTTTGGGTTATATGGGAGCTGCCACGCCCACTTGTCCGATAACGCCCATTTTTGTCCTGATTACTCACACTAGTAACATATGAACTATTGCAATGTTTCAAAACTCTTGCTATCACAATAGTCAAGATATATGATGTTATTCAATTTATGTGGGAGGGGCTACGCCCACTTGAAATATTAAAAGCCTAAAACCATCCTCTATAAATTCCCTTTTGAATGACACCAGTTTGGGTCAAATCGGTTGGATAGTTTCCGAGTCTATAGCGAACATGGGTACAAACATTTTTTGTATTTTATATATATAGATTAGTTTGGTCCCAAATCGGGAAGATTTTTGTTTCCCTACATTGTTGCTTATTGCAAAACTCCTCAACTTAAAGACCGATTTTAGATAATTTTAAGGGTTAAGGGTTTACCGCTCCTCCATTTTCCAAATTTTAACAAATATTTTGGTCACAAATCGGGAAGATTTTTGTTTCCCTTCATTATTGGTTATTGCAAAACTCCTCTTTTTTTCTAAACACTAAAATGGGAGACAATATATTTAGAAGGTTTTATTTTACATTTTGCTTAAACAGTTTTGGAAATCGGACCGGTGTTCTTACCAACTTCAAATGTTTATAATATTAGTTGAAATATAGAATGATAATCTGGCGATTTATACCTCGCTCTGTTATTCCATGCCAATGGAAAAATCGGAAAAAAGTGACTATTTACTCGTAATCGAGATAAAACTCGACCCTACGTTATCATACCAAAAACTAGGTTAGGTTTGATTGATAGGTTGCTGGTAGAAAGGAAAAATAGATTCCAGCCTACTTGGATGCAAGTATGGTATCTGTCGGAGAGAGAAATGAGAAGAAAGATGGGAAAACAAACGTTCAAAATTGCAGATATAGAGAGAGAAGATAAAGCAAGAGAATCTTTTGTTTAGAAGAAGCCGTTCAAAAATTCGAGCAAAATTTAGAGAGTTCCGCGAGAAAATCCCCCGCCGCTGCTCCTGATGAAGGAATTCAAATTTCTGAGCTTCATTACTAAAAGATCGTAGAGGCTTCCAAAGGATCTATCACTTGGAAATTAAAGGTGTCGGTCTCACACAGAGGGACAGAAAAACACGGCGTGCGTGTCATTTACTTTCTGGTCATTGCAGCCGAAACAGAAGTCAGTTTAGGGGAGTTTCATGGCGTCTAGCGTGGCTTCTGAAGGTCCAGTGCTCCGTCGCTGTAGAATTACATCAATATCATGCCACCAAATCTATATAATAAACACTTATACGTCCCTAGTTTATTACTAACGGCCTGGCCCACGATATCGAACGATGTCGATCGCTGGATTTCTAGACGTAAAAAAACTAACTTGCGTTCCACTAATAACGGATTTTATTTAACTTATTATTATTATTACAGGCACATAAGCTAAACAAATAAATAAATTAAATGGGTGTTTAGAAGGTCGTAAATCAGTTGCTTTTCGTCTACTATTTCAGCATTATCGATCGATCGACATCATGGGGCGGGCCGTAAATATTCGGAACATAAAATAAAAGTTGAAATAGCAAATTAATTTGAAAATAATTATTTTGTATTTTAGATTTCAAAAATACTTATTTCAAAACTACATATTTTGTATTTGTTTATTTATGAAATAGAAAATTTAATGTAAAAAGCATTTATTTGTCTGGTGTTAATTTAAGAATAATTTGGTGTTGAAGCGCTATGAAGCAAGCAAAAAAATTATCTCTAATTTTATTTTTTAATTTTTTTCTCAGACTTCTTCCGGCTGCACTGGCCAGCAAAACTTACACTCTTCTGCATTATGTAGTTTCACATAATTATTATTACATACATATATTTATATGTAATCGTATATTTTTTTTTTTAATTTTATGAGGAAATTTTTCGTTGTGCCATGCCAGTTCAATTTAATCTGTATGGGAGGGACATCGTCATTAATTCATTAAAATATATATTGTTTGCTGTTATTATAGTTGCTGCTGCTGCTGCTGCTGTTTTCTGTTGTTCATGGTTTTGGCGTTGTAGCTTTTCGAAAACTAAAAAAAAAAAAAAGAAATAATAACGAAAAATATAAAATAAAATAAAATTAGCACAGTTTAGATACAACATATCACTTGGGCTTTTACACAATCAAACAAATAATAGCAATAACAATGACTATTTAAGACTGATATGATACTCGTATGTTTGCTTGTATGTATGTACATATGTTATTATTGGATAAATAACTTTGTATGCGAGATTGTATAAAAAAAAGAATACCCAATAAAATACAGTAATGAAAAAAAGAAGAAACAATTAAAAGTATGGACAGGCATTTAGTTGTTTTCTGTAGGCACGTCTATGCCTAATATCCCAGCAAACAAATGCTTAACTTATAGTTACAACATAATTTTATTATTGAAAATTAATCAATCCAATCAAATGAGACCAAAGCTTAAGCAAAACCCTTAAAATATTAAAGAAATTTTAAAATCTGTTCATAATTGTAGGTCGTAATCGAAAATAAAAATATCAAGGAGGCAACTTGACTCTCTACATTCCGAAAAGTATATAAGTAAAGCACCAAACTATAAGCAAGCAACCTCCCATAATTGTTTTTCAAGGGTACAATTTTGAAAAATTTTTATTGGATATAAATTTTTGGAAAATCGGAACGCAGTTGAAAGAGTTACGCGATACGGACATTTTGAAAGGGGAACTTGTTCCAGCTACGAAAAGGCCAAACTGCATGCAGATCCATTTAACCAAGGCGAATTCATTACCAGGAGGCCTTATTAGCCTACGTCATCATCAGCTGAGCAAACCCTGAACTGTCATATTTTTATAAGAACATTGTTGCATTTGCTTTAACAGTTGGAGGACAATTTAGCGGCGAATGTTATTGTTGCAGGGATAATGTTACCTGGTATAAATAACAAACAAATAAAGAATTTTAAAAATCGAAACATAAATTTAGAAGTTATTAACAACAATTTTGCGGGTGGGGGACATTTCCCCCTTCTTATTTTCAAAAGACTGGTTGCATAAATTTCAAGCAAAGCTGATCAAACAACTAAATATAAATGAAAAATCAGTCTATAACTAGAGATGTTATGCGATAAACAATAATTAAGGCAATTAAGGCAATAACTAACCGCCCGATTTAAAAAAGAATAATTATAAGACCGAACTACCAGCAGGACCTTTTAAACTAAATTATTGTTTAAAAAATCGGTTCAAAAATGCAAACGTTAAAAAAATTACCACACGAATTGATAACATCCTTCTTTAAGTTTTTAAGTCGCGCTACAAAAAGGACTTCTTTCAAAAAGTTCGTTTTTAAACAAATGCTTTAATGAAAACGTGCCTATTTCAAAAGGTCCATCCACAATAATATGTGTAGTAAAAAGTACCATTTCTTTAGAAAAAGTGCTTTGTTTTCTAAAATCATTGCTTTCTGCCTGGTTTACGATGTCGACCGATCGATAATGCTGAAACTGTAAACAGAAAACAAATGATTTGTGACCTTCAAAGCATCCATTTTATTTATTTCTTTAGCTTTTCTTCCAGTAAACAGTAAAAAAAGTTTAATAAAAATCGGTTATTAGTGGAATTCAAGCGATCGACACCGGTCGACATCGTGAGCTAGGCAGTTTATGTTCTATAAAAAAAAATTATTTAGTTTGAAAAATACTAACTTTAAATAAAAGTTTGTATACAGTCAGGCCTCGATTATCCGTAATGATCGGATTACGGATAATCGATTTTCACAGTTAATCGAATAACAATTTTGATTATACAGTTTTTTTTAAATATTGTTATTGTTTAACTTTATCTTCAATATTCAAAACGATTTTTTGTCTTTTTACCACTGGTAACGATGCCATACTAAATATATTTAGATCTAACCACCCGCACTTTTCAAATTTCAAAAAAAAACTAATCACTTGTAAATGCTTCTGACTCATCGTACCTATGCAAACAAGAGAATTCCCCGTTTTCATGTTTATTATACATATTGTATGTATGTATGTATGAATTTGAAGTTAATAAAAAAAATTCTGCCATCACGGATAATAGAGGTAATCACGGTTAATCGAAGCAAACAATTTGAAAACATTGCAAAAAAAAAAACAATAGACTGATCTTTGGCCATCACGGTTAATCGGGGTTACCGGTTAACCGGATCACGGATAAGCGAGGCCCGACTGTACCTACTATTGAACATACTATGCAAAAGTATAAAAAAAAGTACCAAACAGGTCTTGCCTTTATTTATTTGAATTTAAAAAAAAATAAAATCTTTTTTAGAGCTTCTTTAAGAGAGAGAGGAAAATTAAATAAATTTGATTTCTTACTTTATTTGTACACTTTTTCGGGCCCTCAACAAAAATAAATTCAAATGTATTTCCCCTTATTTTCGAACATAATAATTTTTTTTTTTTTTTAAGAAACACAAACCCGTACAACGATTATCAGAAAACACCCAGGATCTCTGGCCGTAATCGAACCGATAACCTCCGAACTACTGGGCTAGCATTGCTACCTATCACCCACGGCGGCACCCAAATTATGATGTCCTTTGAATTTTATGTAAATTATTTTATAATCACCCCTATTCTGCGTTTCGATTAAGTCTCCGCATTCAGTTCCGTTGCGATCGAAAATTGGTATTCTGAAGAAAAACGGAATCGAAAGAAAAAGAAGAAGACAACAATGTTTACAAAATTAATAGCATCACCGTGGAATGTGGAAATGAAATAGCAAAATAAGCAAGATTATTATTATTTTCATAAACAAATGTCAAATTTAATACAAAAAGTTGTATGTATACATAATTAAAAATAAGTTCTTGATAAAGTTTAATAAAAAAAATTGTTAAAGAAAATAAAAAATATATAAAAACAAACTAAAATTAGTTGTTCATAAACATATTACAGTGCAAAGAATCTTCTGAAGATAAAGGTACATAATTAGAAAAAATTAATAGTGTTGTGATGAAATACATATGTAAAGACCAAAACAAAACTTTAATAAAAATTGTAGAGGATTAATTCAGTGTGTTTGCAATTAATTTTTTAAATATCTGAATTTTCCAGTTCCTGAACCTCACAGGCAACACCAAAATCTACTGCACCGCATATACCAGATGTACTTGTTACTAGCCCCGTCAGCTGTACTACTTTTTTTTCCAAGGGGCTAATAAGCTGCAAGCGGCAAGGGCCTCCTCCGGTGCTCATCATTTCCCTTTTGTTTGCTGACATCTTCTTTATGTATCACTTCCTGTAATACATAAAAAAAACACATCAGATTCGGGTACAAAAATAAACAATTTAAAAGAAAAAAAATTAATTTAATTAAATAAATTAATTAAAAATAATTTTAAGTGTTTTTTAATCGTTTCTGAACATTTTATCTCATTTTCTACTTACATTTTTTTCAATTTTAAACTTTTTACCTAAAAAACACAGATAAAGAAAACCCGCCCTTTAACAAAAAAAAACAACTGAGAAAAATGGAGCTCCGATCGTAATGCAGAATACATACAATCGAAAGAAACTGAGCGGAATCGAAACGCAGAATAGCAAAGCTGCCAGACGCAGAAAATTTCGATTCGAATCGAAACGCAGAATAGCCCCAAATATAAAGATTTTTTATAGATTTTTATTCTTTCATATACATGAGATTTTTTTAGAGCCCCTTAATAGGCGATTTTTTTAAATAAGATGTGAACAATGATTTGGTGGAAAACGTTGTTTTTCTTTTATTGCAAAATTCAAATCACAATTTTATTTTAATATACGAAATAGAAATCATATCCTATCTTCTAAATTGCCAGAATATGAAAACTATGACATTAGAAAACCTTTTCACTCATTCCACAATAAATGTTTTACAAGATAATTTTCATTCTTAGTTTTAGCTATCAAGTGTCCACTGTACATGTAAAACTTAAAAATGCCCACTCTCTCGGACATGTAGAGATGAAATTGCATTTGCAACCGGAAAACGCAATTCACGAGTACTAAGTATGGAATACAACATGTTCTAACATTAAGTACAGCCTATAAGAACTTCTGTGAAACGCGTAGTAGTCACTAATGCACGTGCTACATTATTTAAGGCTACGTAAATGCAAAGTACTACATATTATACAATACTCGTATATCGTTGGAAAGGTAAATCAATCTAGATTTTATATTTCTACAAATAATTTCCATAATTAAAAAAAAATTGTCGTAACATTTTCGCGATTTTTTCTTTTATTTTTAACGAGCCCCACCCACAAGATATTAAATCTTTCAAAATATTTTCTTGAACTTCAAAATAAAGTTACTTATGAAAAAAAATTTTGGTTGAATGAATTTTAAATTATTTCATAAAAAAAAAATTATATTTACTTTATATGTAATTGTATGAAAGAAAGAAGTCTGTCGACATCGTGGAACAGGCAATCAAATTTTAAAATGTGACAACAATAAATTAATAAAGAAGCAAAGTTGATAAATAAGAAGTGAATCATTTACACTTTTACCCTCAGTATTATTTTTAAACGCATCAGTGGCGTATTTAAATATGGGTTTTGCAAATGCGTCAAGTGTTCATTTAACCAAAGATCGCTTAAGTGAATCCCCGTTTAAATGCGGAAAATTTGAATATGCTTGGGGACTACTGTATAAAGTGTAATTTACATTACTTAACCAGTGATTAACTTTAATAAGTACTATCGATTAGAGAAATTCGTAGAGTTTTTGTTTTTGCTGTGATGTAAGAAGCCATTTGACTGATCAAAACACTTCGTGTTTACTGGGATGTTGTTGAATTAATTTTATTTGTTTTTTTTTTTTTTTTTGCTTGAGAGCATATATTTTTCTTGTAAATGATTGAACAGGCAGGCATGCACAAAACTGGCCTTTTTAAGAATAGTTGTTAATTTTATCCAATACTATAATACATTTTCTGGCCTGACTGACTTCTAGAAGACATCGAAACTGTGTTCTAACAAATCCGTTATACATCATTAATTTCCATCTTGTGAAATGGAATGAACTTTTGTGTAAAAGTGTGTAATTTAATAAACTTCCTGTTCATAATCCAACGTAAGAAATAGTAAACGGAAGTAATTTTATAGCAGAAATAAAAATACTAAAATTATGATGTTGTTGACTAGCCGTGGCCAGGGATCGAACCCAGGTCCTAAGTTATTACTATTAGTTTGGGCTAATCACTTCAGCTAACACCGCCCAATATGGAAGTATTATCTCTCTATCTCTTAAAAAGCAATTTTCAAAAAAAAAAAAAAAAAAACTGATCGTGACAACTTTCGGTTAGTAGTTGTTGGAGCCGTTTTACTCTTCACACACGAAATTTTCTTTCGTAATGCTATTTCTTAAAAATTAATTATTAACAGTCCTCTTTATATAATTTCTTACAATAACAAAATATATATATATATCCATAAATCATGAATATCTATCATATTTTCTTTCTTGCAAAAAGTCTTGAACTACATTTAATAGACTCCTGGTCCGAAAATCGGGAAACCATCCATATTAGCTAAATACCTACTCAAAAATCTCACAGTAAATATGTTACGAAATTTCTGATAAGCTTTTGCTCTGTTATTGCATAATATTTTTTAAATAAAATTTTCAGCTAAGATATGATATCTAATCTAGTCTTAACAACACCATTGTTTTAACAACCAAAATAAATGGTATAATTTTAGTATCAAGAGAGCATAAAGTTGATGTAACCAAATCAGCATAAAAATATGAAAATACACTAATTTAAAAGCAATACGGAAATAATATTAAAAAAAATTATTATTTTTAGTATACAGTCGAACTTCCATAACTCGAACTTCTCTAACTCGAATTTTCTCTAACTCGAACCAATTTGGTTGGCAGTAGCGTCAAAAGAACAAATCACATACAATTTTCCCTCTGTAACTCGAACTTCTATAAGTCGAAGTTCTCCATAACGCAAACAAAAAACATGCACATGAACTCTATAACTCGAAGAATTCTGCTTGTTTAAATGGTTTTTTGTTTTCGTTTTAGTTATGGTTTGTTTGTTTTACTCTCTTTTGTTGTTTGAGCTGGTTTGTATATTTTACATGCTATTTTTGTTTATTTGTTTCGGGGAATTACAAATTTGTTTCTTTTTGTTTGCGTAAGTATCAGTTCTATGCATAATTCGGGCTAGATGATAAATGTTGAAATCGATTTTTTTTTTATTATTATGACAACTAAAGGTGTTTTAAAATGCTTATCAATTGAAGAAAAATATAAACTAATAAAAGACATCGAAGATGGATTAAAGAAAAAGGAAGCAGCTGATAAATATGGTATCCCGGCAAGCACGGTCTCAACAATTTTCAAAAATAAGGAATCAATTATCAACTCGGTTGAATCTGGATTTCGTTTACGTAGTAAAAGAGTAAGGACCCAGTCACTTATTTCAGTCAGTCACTTATTTCAGAATATTTTACTTAACTGTAATTTTTTAATTACATATGCTTGTTCTTTTACATTCTTAAGTATGTAGTTTTTGATTAGAGGATATTTTAAATAAAAATACATACTACAAGATCCTTTTATTCTATTTTGACAAAAAATTCTGTAACTCGAAGTCTCCGTAAGTCGACGTTTTTTTTTGGGATAATGGTGATTCGAGTTATGGAAGTTCGACTGTATATGTATGTATGTATGTATGTATGTATGTATGTATGTATGTATACATGTACATAAGTATGTATTTATGTGTATAAACAATTAACGAGTTATATATTCGGCTGTGATAATTTTTTTTTTATTTTTTGCTGATTTTCAATAGAAGTCGTCTTAACCCATTTACGGCCGCTGTGCCAATTTGGGAACACTGTTGTCTTTATTCAAAATATTTTTACGTCATTGATTAGCTAAAAGTACAAACATACTCGTAATAAAAAAAAAATTCATTAGATTACATGATTTTGAGGTAAAACTCGTTAAATTTTTCCTATAAAGCCCTCTGTGGAAGTGAGTATTAGGGACGCCAATCCCGAAATTGTTTACTATTTTTTTTTCTTTTATATATTTTTATTTATATCTACTTATGTATTATTAAAACAAAGTCATCATAATTTTCCCTTATAAGCACATAAGCAATTTCATTATTGATGCCATGGCTCTAACGAGAGTCAAATGAATCCAGCAACAAAATACACAGTTTTGCTTTCTGAATTCCGTCTATAGCACGGACAAATGAACAGATAACACATTTAACAGACATTGGATTTATATGCATACATAGCATTAATGTTTCTCAACTGGATGTTTTCATTCATAATTTTTTGGACCCGTACATATCTCATTTCTAGACCGAATATAAAGGGTCCGCCATTTAACGTTTTTTTTTTTTTTTTGAAAATGCTATAAAAAAAACTACTGAATATTTTCTCAAATCTCTTTTTTTATTTGAAAGCACAATCCTTCCGGTTAATAATGAAAAATAAGTCATTCAAATGGCTGCCTCGACTGGCCATGCAGTAGCCTACACGATCGGTCCAATTTTTAAGCACATTATCGATTGTGTGCAGCTGTATTTCACCAATGGCTTCACCCATATTGTCCTTTAAAGCGTCAATTGTCTCTGGCTTGTCGGCGTAATACTTATCTTTGACGGCACCCCACAAATAATAGTCCAACGGTGTCAAATCGCAGCTCCGAGATGGCCAAACGACATCAGCTCTGCGGCTGATAATGCGATCTTCAAAAACAGGCGCAAAACATCGAGTGTAGCTTCGGCTGTGTGGCACGTAGTGCCGTCCTGTTGAAACCAAATGTTGCCAATATTATCCTCTTCAATTTTTGTGAACAAAAATTCGTTCAACATGGCCCGATAACGATCGCCATTGACTGTAACGGCCACTCCTTGCTCAATTTCGAAGAAAAATGGCCCAATTATGCCTCTGGACCAAAATCCGCACCAAACAGTGACTCGTTTTGGGTGCGTCCGATTTTCAATGTATGCGTGCGGGTTTTCTGTGGCCCAAATGCGACAATTTTGCTTGTTTACATACCCGCCAAGATCGAAATGAGCTTCATCTGAAAAGATGATTTTTTTTGGCAAAATCGGCATCTTCTGTAAGTCGACCGCAGGCCCACTTAGCGAAGCGTTCTTCAAGCGTATGCACAACCATATTCGTTCAGCGGCAGGATAAAACTAATTATCTGTCAAATCAGACAGAAGCTAAGTGTTACCATTCACGAAATAAGCACTAGTTGAAAAAAAAAACGTTAAATGGCGGACCCTTTAGTACAAAAAGAATGCTCACGGTTAATAACAAATCTAATGCAATTGAAAATAATTGCAAAAGAAACGCACCAACGATAGAACTTCACTATTGTCACCGTGTGTCCACAATATTGATCTTTTACATATTTTTGTTTCGCCCTGTTAAAACTGTCAATGAAGATAGATAGAAAAGTGGATAGATTTGGTCCAAGGAACGGCACTGTGACACCTATTGGATCTTTTGTGCCATGGATCTCTAAATTAAACCAAGCTCTGAATGACTCTCCTTATGAAAGTCAGCACAGAGCTTGGAGAAGCCCGCCTAATATCATCCGAACACACAAATTCAGAAAGAAAAACACGCCTTCTATTATCACATAAGACTTACATTAACGGAGAATGTGTGCCGTTGTCTCATCCTCTTACATGCATAAACGGCACAAGGGTGAGCGAACTAGGTTACTTTTCCAAAGATGGTACTTCAGTCCATAATGACCGGAGAGGAAACCAGTAACTGCCGAAATTCTGGATGCCTCTGTAAGAAAATGGCTGTAACAATGATTTGGCCTGCCTTAGACCGGGAGAAGCCACCCAACTGTCAATGAAACTAAAAGAAACAAATTTAACTTTATTATCCTTTTTAAACACGTTTAGCAATTATAAAAAAATACGCCGTTAAATACTTTTATTTAAATAATTTTATTTTGTTACTTTGGGATCCCGGGATTGGAATTTTTGAAATCCCGAATCCCGGGATTCACAAATCCAGTCCCGATTGGCATCCCTATATAATTTTCTATACAAAATGTATATCCTCCCTCATTAATACTTATTTTTTTTTTTTTTAAATTCAGTATTTAACAAAATATATAAAAAGCTTTTAGATGGAATAAAAAAAATTTATATGATTTTACACCACTTGCGCCAAATGTGTATTGGCATTCTGTGAAAAAAAAATCAAAATGAGTTATAAAGAATATTTTAGCGCAAGTAAATGTCTGACTTCTGTTCAAGTATTTGAAAAAGTTTTTACGAAGAAGTCCTGGTCATTATTGCCAACTTCATGCAGGCGTATACAAGTCAAAACAATCGATATAATTTCACTCCCACTGTAGCAGAGCTAAAAATAACTTTTTTGGTTTGTTTTGGTACTACTTCTTTCAGGTTACAACAAATAACATATATGTGACCTTCTCCGTGAAAAGGGACCTAGTGTGTCAAAAAGCGGGTTTGGACTTAAGAGTGGATTCTGGTACCTAAAAGGGTGTAGAATAAGATGAAATGAGTTTTTCATTTTCACACACTACTAGGTCCCTATTCTCGGCGAAGGTCACATATCAAGAATATATTGGTCTTTGAATGAAGGCATAGTACCTAATCGAACCTGTACTGAAAAATTATTTAAAGTTTGGAAACTTTAAGATCTTCTGATCAAAAACTTCAAACATTGAACTGTTTTTCATGAATTCAAATCGGTCGAAGAATCCATGGTGAAGTAGTTACAAAAATCAAGTTGTGAGAAGTTTCTCTGGATGCTGTTATTGCTTTATTATATAGTGTGATAAGTCAAGTGATAAAAGTAATGAGACATGGTCTTCCAAAGTTGTAAAAATGTTGCTCATAAATTAGACACAAATCCTGCAAATTCCAAAGGATTTTTTGTGCAGCACAAATTTTCACCGAATTAGGTTAAGGCTGCGAATAAAACCAGCCACCCTACTCGATGAGAGATTGTAAATCTCAGTTGGAGACACTAAGATGGCTCCTGCGTTACCGCCGGACAGTCACAGAGGATGTGCTCTAGCGTCTCTTTTTGCACTTCGCAAAATCTGCATAAATCATTCTCAGAGTTTCCAATAATGAATTGGTGTTTCCAGAGACCACAAGGTTCAGTAAACCATCCCGTCAATAGTCTTAGGTCATTTTTGTCCATTTGTTGTAACTTTTGGGATTTGTCTTTTGGTAACGTAAGGAAATCTCATTACCCACAATAGGTTCGATAAAAAATAGAACAGAGAATCTGCTGGTCCTCTTGAACGATAATAGCAGGGAACAATGATTCCTATTAGCCTGCAGCAACTGTCAAAAGATAGAATACATATGCAGGGTGTCCCGTAAATAGTGGTCTAAACGTATTGTGTCGATAGACAAGATCATACCCTATCAGATTAATCCAACATAGGTCTGTGAAAAATAACTTTTTTTGTTTTTCTTTTTTTAGTGCTCCTAATTTTATATTAATAAAGAATTTTTTAAAATATTTCCTTGTCATTTTGGACAAATCCTGACACCTGAATCAGATGTACAGACGGACATGGCTCATTTAATAGATATTTTATATGTGCTTATTTTCAATACGACTCGTATTAAGACAAATCCTGCCAAATCAGCTTAAGATCCAAGTCTCTTCTGGTAGCTTAAAAAAATTGATTACACCCTTATACAGACAGACAGACAGACAGACAGACAGACGGACGGACTTGTTTTTTTTTTTTTTTTTTTAATTTCCTATATATAATGATCCATATTATAAATACGTTATGAGTCTCATATGAATATTTGTGGGAATTATAAGCGGAATGACAAACCTATAAATATCCCTACCATTTTTGGTGAAGGGGTATGAAAAGGGGTTAAGTTCTTTAAAAAAATAAGTGATAAATGTCTTGAAATATGAAGAACATGAGTTCGTATCCCGGTTGAGTAAATTTTTCTTTGTTTTTTTCTTAACTATTTACGATCATTTCGTATGTTTTTGTGATGAAAAATTTTGTAATATTTCTTAATATTTACAAATGTTTATATACCTCGCTTATATTTTGTTTATTGTATATGATTTATATGGACCAATACAGGAAATTGCATCTTTATACAAAATATTTTACTAAATTTACAAATTGTTTTTTTTTTTCCATAATTTATTTGTCTATATGGTGCATTTCGTTGGATGATAATGCCGCCTTTTTATCATTTTTATCACTAAATTTGTTAAACATGCTGGCACAAATTTTCAAACATTAAATGAGAATTACAAATAGAATAACCTAATAACTTATTTAAAATAACACAACATATATCTCGAACAAATTTTATAAAAAAATGAAAAAAAAAGGCCTTATTAGAAAGGCTTCTTCATATTTTCGCTATAACCGGTGTCGGGATAAGTGTTGCTAAAATATGTATGTATTTAGTAGCAGGCAATAATACATGCACAGCATATAACATATGTGGACCATATGTGGCATATGAAGAAGGCCTTCATCCCTACAAAATTCTACAATTTAAGAAAATATCAAACACAACAATTGTTTACTTTTAGTACATTCGATTAAGCAAAGTGTATTAAGATTTTGTTCTTTCTTTCTGCCATCGTGTATCTGGTTGGGCCTAATAGTTTTCTTACACATGTACATAAGTATATAGTTATTGTCTTTTTAGATATAAAATACAACAACCAAAAGCAATCTTAGAATGATATAAAACAGATGGTAGTTTTATTTTTTTGTTGTTTGTGAAATGGTAAAGTTGTTGTCTTGCTTAAAATTAATTCGAATAGAAACTTTTTAGCAATTACAGTTTTAGTAAAAGAAATGTTTCTATATATGAAGAAGTTTAAATTAATTAATTTGTAATGAAATTGTATTAAAGAACTGTTTGTTAAAAGTTTGGACGCACTACATATTCTTTAAATTTGTTGTGTGCGTCGTCTAATGTGTTAAAGAAAAGGCTTCAGCTGTTTTTTCCGATTTATTATATTAATTTTGTATTCATTGCTTAATCGGCAGATGTTTGCTTCTATTTTTTTTTTTTTTTTTTTTTTTTTTTTGTGAAAAGGGCGAAAAAGGGTAAAAATATTTTTCTAACACATTTATCTTCTTAAGTAATCAATCATTTATTATTAATTTATTATTTGAAAAGATTACAAAATCGACGCGCAATTTACTCCCACGAAAGATTAAAGTTCTTTCTTTAACAAAAAAGAAAAAAAAAAAGATTTTAAATTAACCCTTAAATAGAGGATTTATTTATTAATCCATACTTCAGGGGATCACTTACATTTGTATGGGAAGATTATTTCGGGAGGATAAGTTGCCTATCCGAAATTTATGGAACCAAACTGCAAGAAAAATCAATCAAACAAAAAAAAAAATTTTTTTGAAATTGTTCAATAAATTGAGAAGTTATAGGATAACTCCAATATATTTTTCCCATAACTTTTATTTCAAAATATAGAGGAACAAATCTCCCCCTTTATATTTAAATAAAAATAATGAGACAAAACTGCTCCGAAACTTTCAAACAAAAAAAATTGTGGAAACTGGTCTGTCAACGGAGCAATTTAAAAAAAAAAAATTCACATGCTGCCCCCCCCCCCCCCCCCCCCCCACCTTCCTATAATATATATTTCAAAATTAAGGAAGAAAATTCTCCCCACCACCCTAATTTTAAATCAAAATTATGAGACAAAACTGCAAGAAAAAATTTTTTCTTGGAAAATCGGTTCATAAATTAAACTTTTATTAGATAATGAACATTTTGGGGAAAAAACTTACCTCCGATTTGTCAACAAAAAAAAAAAAAATATTTATGTATATGGGACCAAACTGCAAGCAACCCCTTTAAAATCGGTTTATATAATTGAGGCTTTCATCTATTCGAATATAATCGGAATAGCCCGCCCACGTGAACTTTGTGTAAAACCTAACAGTATAGCTGGCGCCATCTTTTTACTAAACATTGACTTAATACCGTTTTTGCTGGAGATTTTCTTTTCATAGGTGGTATATATTCGCGTCCTCTCTTCTATCTCTTCAAGATTTCGCAAAATCAATTTATTAATTTTTAAAAATAACAAAAGGAATTACATCTGGCCAATAATAATAATACAAACAAAATAATCAATTTATTAATATTTGCTTTGAATGATGGGTAATCGTTCCCCCCGCCCTCGAACTAAAATTTTGCTGTAGCTTGTATTTTGTTCTGGGAGTAACACACACCGAATTTTAAGATATTCTACGCCTTAGTTGTGCAGATATAAAACTATTATTATACTATTCTTTGTATTTGGGGGTGCCCCATTCTCTCGTCTTATATTTTCCATAAGTGAAAAATCTTAAAAACGTAAAAAAAAAAATTTCTTAAATTTGCAAAAAAAAATTTAAAGCTGTGAGTTAAAAATACCCTAAATATTTATTGCAGTCCGAAATAAGCAAAATTATGATGAAAAAAGTAAAATATGCAAAAATATGCAGCAAAACATACACCCCTGAAGACAATTTCAAAATATTTAAGTATGGAAAATCAATTCGAAACATATCTATGGAGAAGTTTTAGAAATTTCGGGAAAATTTTATTACAATAAATTTCAAATCGCTAAAGAAATATTTTTTGAAATTTAAAAAAAATATATTGATCACAAAACATAATTTTTCTTTTTAAAAGTGGATGTAAAAGTTTAAAAAAAATTTAAATATGAAGTACAACCGCCCAAACACACCACAAAAACTGAAAAGAAATTGCCCTAAATATGAAGTGAACTCTAAAATATGCAAAAATACGCACTAAAAAATCCTTAAAATTAATTTAAAACTGCGTTAAAAATGAAACTGTCAGTTTCAACTGTTCAGTTATAACTGACAGACTTAACTGTGAACTGAGATGTACACACACGTGCAGTTCAATACTTCAGTTTTTAACATGGATTCGAACGAGCAGGACGGTTTGGCCGCTCTCGGTGTACTTTTTGTAATTTTACAAAAAAGAAAAAAATAAACATGCTCTTTGATGCCTCAAGTTTCTTTTTTTCTTTGCGAAAAGCGGATCTTAAGCTGTTTATTTTTGACAAAACAGATTTCTTTTCCGCGTCAGGTTCTATTTCTTGTAACTTCTTCGCCAAGTTGTTGAGGCAGCATCTTTTTTGGCGCGATCATGATACTCGCTAGATTTAACTTGCCATAGGCAAGGTTCACATCTATATATTGCAATAAAATCACCTGGTTCTGTTTACGCGACATGATACGCACACTCGCTCGACACAAATTGGACTGAGAACGGTACAGTTGAACCCCACACACGTTCACTTCAGGTGAAACTGTCAATTAAAAAAATAAAAATTTTAAATTTCTCAGTTAAACTGAACAGTTGAGTTGAACTGTCAGTTATTACCCACATACGTACAGTTAAAACTGTCAGTTAAAACTGTACGGAAGTGGAGGGCTTAAAATATGCCAAAATACGCACTAAAAAATTTTTAAAATTAACTTAAAACTGCATTGAGAATTTTATGATCACTAAAATGTGCAAAAATATGCACTAAAAAATCCTTGAAATTAATTTAAAACTGTGGCAAAAATTTAAAATCATTAATAAAAATATGAAAAGTTTAAACAATTTTTTGATCACAACATATGCAAAAATATGCTGTAAAAAATATTTAAAATTAAAATTGCGGCAAAAATTTGATTATTGTAAGTTTAAAATCCTTCATGTATTAAATTCAAATTTTATAAAAATTAGTGAAATATTTAAAATATGTATGTATGGTATGTATGTTTGAACCTAAAACTAATTTGTATGATTATTTTTTTGTAAAATTTAATATTAAAACTAAAAAACAACAGCTGCAAGTATCCAGGAACAACAAGCAAATATGCCACAAAAAGTAATAAGTAGTGCTTCTAAATATGCTGTATATTCACAAATATGCAAAATTACACACTATGTAAAGCATAAAATATGGAAAAATATGCCCTAACAAATTGATGACAAAATTCTTAAAAAGTTCTAAATCGTCTAAATAATACATTTGGCTACACATTTATAGCACAGGAAAAAGATGTGCAATTGCATATTTGCGGTTTCTCAGTCCAACAACTAACAATTACATTGTATGTGAATACAGACAAAAGACTTAAAGTCTGCTCTTCACATCGACTTAATAACACCATGAGCCACTCAAATAATTATGGCGTTTAAGCAAACAATGCATTTATTTATTTTTCTATTTAAAACTCTTTATTTATATAAATTTTTATTAAAATTTTTTGCAAATAAATAAAATAAGCTAAGTATTGTGATAAAAAAAAAAAACTAAACGTTAATAACAACGTCAACGAGTACTAGTTTAGATTTTTATATTCAAAAAATAAACGCAATAACGTCTGGCGGTGAGGTAGTGGGAAAATGTTCAAAACACAATTGATATTCACGCTTCTATGTGATTAAAAATAATATAAAAAAAAAAACAAGTTAATAGTTTATATTTTCTGCTGTTGTTATTGTTGTTATGATTATTTAGTTTTTATTATACCCCATCTACAGTTGTATTTGAAAAATTGTTGTGTTCTTCTACTATCGTAGCACTGTAGTCAAAATAGGACAAAAAAAAATTCCGAAAACTTTACATACATATATTTTTGTTTAAATTCCTAGAAAAAATTTTGATGGAAAATTAATGAAAAAAATGCTTCTACTTCGCCTTTTCAATATTCAAAAGTTATAAAATATTTAAAATATTACAAAATTTTACATTTATTTGAGCATGTATTCAAGTAATTATGTTTAAAATTTTATTTATTTAAACATAAAGGGTAAAGCATCTACTGATGAATTGGTATAGCTACCAACGAAATATATATCTGTATTTTTTTTTTTTTTTAATTAGAACCAGCTCTCATGCATGGCATTGTGCCAGAACTAGGAAAATAGGTTTTGGGAAGGAGGATAAAGGGAGTAGTGGTAGGAAAGACCTCTGCGGGGAGTTTATTCCTCATAGGAACAGTACGGCTAAAGTACGAATTCTCCCCGTAATGCGTGGTGCGGTTCACTGACATATCGACCACAAAGGGATGTACCCTTGATGAAGAGTGTGTTGTACGTGAAAAGTGAAGGGTTTCGGGAATAAGTTCCCTGATTTCATTAGAACACATTCCGTTGTAGTAGCGATAGAACAATGAAACACTCCCAACATTGCGTCGATGCTCCAGTGAGTCAATAGATAAGCTTCTTCGTCCTATCCTGTACGCGGTCGAGTAACTTCAAAATAGATTTTGAAGCACCGGCCTATATATGAGAGTTGTATTCCATTTTAGGTCGGATAAAGGTAGTATAAATATTGAGGAGATCAGATGGAGTGAAGTATGTCCTACACCGTCTTAAAAAGCCGAGGCACTTGGGTGCTTCTTTTGAGACATGAAAAATGTGATCATTCCATCAAACATCACAATGAATTTTCATGCCAAGAACATCTAGAGCTTCTGATTCCTCAATATCTATACCATCCATGTTTATAGATGGATGTCCGGTCATACGTCTGTGCGTGAGCATAGCACATTGGGTCCTTCGTTCATTAAAATTGACCCTTAGCATGACCCCAATTTGTAATTGTCAGGAGATCGCGATTTAGTGTATCATTCATATTTGGCCGCATTGCCCGGATCTCCGACGTGTCTGGCCTGTTACTGAATAAATACGAATGAAGTAAGCTGCTGTCATCTGCAAAAGAGTAGATAGGGTTGGAAGTTTGACGTGGAAGGTCATTAAGAAAAATACGAAATATGGTAGGAGAAAGAACGGAGCCTTGCGGTACCCCTGAATTTAACTTGAACTCGTTTGATGAGACCCCATCTACAACAACTCGTATAGTGCGATCTCAGAGAAAACTCGATACAAATCGAGTGAAGCCACCATTTATTAAGCAATTAACCCAATTCGTATTTCAAACAGAACAAAATTATTTTTGTTATTGAATGACAGATGGCGCTACGTCCGCCTATCAATATTAGAAAAATGGGTTGTTGAGTTGGGAGAATGGTTCCCCCATATAAAAAAATAGCTTCCGGTCGAAGCCGGTCCAATCATCTAATATATTTATATATTTTCCCCTTTCTACGTTCTGTATAAATTATTAATGACAACACAAAAATAAAAACAAGTGCATAAAAAGAATTTCCTACCGCTTATATAATTTTTCATCAGATTCCATTATGGATTCCATATTCATCCTTAAGCTAATCCGCTAACCCACATACATACATACATACATATGAATGTACTTCGCATTGCAACATTTTTTAACTTAAACTTCAATGCCTTAAGACAATCTTTTGCGTAAAGGCAATTTAATTTTACTTTCAATAATTTGAGAAGCTCTTCTTAATATTTTTATGGTTGCGATTTCTAAACTCTGTTTAAGTAAAAAAAAAGTAATTAGTACAGTACAGCACCGTTTAATTACCCCTCACATGAAGAATTACCTTCCATTCTGATATAGAAATTTTCCTTAAATTTTTCTAGAAAGAAGATAGGAGCCAAAGGGACCTTTCATAATTCTGATAATTCTAATTTTTGCCTGAGTTGTGGATATACATACATTTTAACAGACTTAAACAAAAATAAGGGTGGGGTTGAGGAGGAAGTTATCAATTTAAGAGGAATTTTTTCTAGTGTTTGAAACTACAGAACTCTAAATTATTTGTTTCTTTAAACAAATTTAATTTTCTTTTAAGCTATTGCATAGGTTCTATCGCAGGCGTTGAGGTGACCGAATCAATAAATTTTTAAACGTTTGTTTCTTAAGTCTTTTGTTTTCGAAACGAAAAAACCTGGAAAAAATCTATCATTTGTTTTTGACACGAAAAAACCTGGCACTAAGTTTGTTTCTTAAGTCTTTTGTTTTGTTAAGTATTTAAATCGCCCAATGTATGTTAGCCCCTAAAGTATGCTATTGATTTTGATTTCATTAACATACAGTATTGCCAGAATAACAACGGATTTATTAAACAAAACCTAATAATATAATTGCATAAGTTGATAAAAAAAATGCTGTGCAATAGCTTTACAGCGGCATTCCCCGAGTGCCACATGTCTTTTTTTGTTTCATATATATTTTTTTTTTTATTTAAATCGGTGCAGATATTTTTGAGCCCTCAAAAAAATTCTTGATTATCCAATAACTTTTTAATTTACGGACCGATTTTCAAAACTTTGTTTGAACAATTTTGCTTGCATTTAGAGGTCCCATAAAAAAATGGGAAAATAGCTCCCCTAAAATATTGATTTTCGAATAACTCCACCATTTATAGACCTGGGGGCCAATTTCGGCATTCAAATGTAAATTTCGATCGATATCGAATGCCATAATTTACAGTCTGTTTTTTTTTTTTTTGTCTTGTTTTCACAAGGCTGCTTGCTTGTTTTGTTGGTCCCATAAAATTTGGAAAATCGGTGCAAAAAAAAGTTTAATTATCTAATAACTTTTCAATTTATTAACCGATTATAAAAATTATATTTTTGTTTGAAGGGATTTCTTACATCCACACATAGAAATGTATGTAAGTGGCTCCCTGATATATTCAGCCATGTCACAGAGATATATTGCGTTCGGAAACGGAATTAAACAAAATTTATATTTTGTTTTTTCAAAAAGATAGATAAACAAAATTTTTCTGTTTGTAAACTTAAAAATGTTTTCATTTGGAAAAATCATTTGTTTTTTTCGGTTTTCTTAAGAATCAAAATACGAATTGAGTTCCGTTTCCGAAGGGAATAGATCTCTGTGACATGACTGATTCTTTACTAATTCAGGGCGCTATTTATGGGCCGCTTTTAAATTTGTTTTTGTATTGAAGTCGGTTTTTTTTGCGAAAAAAAAAATCTATTAAATAATTTACATTTTGCACCACTGTAAAGTGTTACGATCATAAAAGTTTATTATTTTTGTTTGTTTGACAGTTAATATAAAAAAAACAATTATACAATAAACACACGTACATACATACTCGTTCATATGTATGAACATACATGTGTATATACTCGTCTATACGAGAGTATGTACTTAGTTTGTATAATTTATTTATCTTTAGTTGTTCACAGTAATCAATACAAAATACTCGTAGCAAACACACCATGCAATCCAGCAAGTGTGTAAAATATTAAAATAAATATAGAAAAAAAAATAAAGATAGCAGCAGCAGCAAGTAAGCAAACTATAATTCTATTATTCGCCCCCTCGTTTAGTAGAGTTTGAGGTTTGTAAATTTGTTATTGTTATTTTGCATAAAAATATTCTATTAATTTTGTGCTAATCAATGTGGCTTTGCGTCCGTCCGCCCGTCCGTCTGTTTTTCTTCTTGCCTGTTTAAATGTCAGTCACATAATTTATTGTTGTTTTTTTTTTTTCGTTTTTCAACAGATAAATATATGCCCACTAATTAACAGACATACTAGAATATTTTTAATAATATAAGGGTTCTCAAGTAGGGTAAACAGGCTCCTAGGGGTAAGTTCATTACTTACAAATCGTACAGAAATATATAAAAAGATAAGAAATTGTCAAACTGTCCTCCTGTTTAATATTAAAGTGAAACTTAGTTAAAAAGACTAAATATCTACAGGACATACGAGTACGTAAAGAGTGTTTTTTATAGAATGTCACAACTTTGAGTTGGCATCACTGCTTTATTTGAGCTCCGATTTAACAGCTGATAGTTGCTTTTTGTTTAGTTTGCTTTGAAATTTCATTATGAATCGTTTTACACCAGTGCACAACGCGTGCAAATTTGAAATTTTTAATCAAAATAATTGTTCTATTCGTCAAACTCATCGTGCAGCGGCCGCTAAAATTGATTTACTCAAAGAAACATTTGATGAAAAAATAATTTCACGTAATGGCCCAATTAATTGGCCACCAAGATCGTGTGATTTAACCCCATTTGATTATTTTCTTTGGGGTTATGTTAAGTCACTTGTCTACGTTGATAAACCACAAACAGTTGACCACATAGAAATCAGCATTCGAAGAGTTAGGGCCTAAAATGCTGCGAAAAGTTGTTCAAAAAGATTGCACCTTCTACACGCGGCCACATGGCACAAATCCTATTTAAACATTAATTTCATAAAATTTTCTTACCAATAAAGCCCGTTTCTTTGATATTAAAAATATAATTTCATTGTTTTATTATGATTTAAACTTGTGTCACTCTGTAAAAAACACCCTTTATACCTGTGACAATAAGGAAAAAGTGCTTAAGTCATATTTTATAGTTATCTAGAAAAGCATTTTTAAATGTTTAAGTGGTTTGATAAAAATGTAATTGCGTAATTGTACTAAAAGTTGATCGTTCGTTTTTCGATTCTTTTGATTGTTTAACTGTCCACTATAACATACATACATACATATATTCAATTTGAAATTTAATATGTTATAAGATAAAATAAGATGTTATTCCATATGGGATATTTATTTAGAAAAAGAAAAGCAGCAAGTAATTGAGCCAGAACTTCGTTAAAATTCCTTCAATAAAAATAAAATTTTGCCCAGAGATACTTTTGAATATGAAGAATACAATGGTGATATTAACTCAAAATGCGCTTATCTCGACTTAAGCACTTTTCCCTTTTTGCCATAGATATATCATGTAAATGGTTAACATCTAACAATTTAGATATGTATGTATATGACATGTCCTATTTTCACCATTCGCAACTACCAAACAACACTGTGTATCCACCCACTCCCACACCTACCAACATGTCGTGGTACTTGTAGATTTGGAACAAATGTCACAAACTTTTCCGCAGAGAATTAATAAAAAAAAATTTCATTACAACATTATTATTATTAATAATAATAACAATAACATTTTTCGTTTTTAAGCCATTATTGTATGTTCGAGAGGAATTTTTAAACGCTTAGCTGGATATACATAAGCTGAAAGTTGCGGCCCCGTTTTGTAGGAAAATTAATCTTTCCTCTTTTTTTTTTTTTTTTAAATAGTCAAGTATATAATTACATTTTTTATTATTTTCTTTTTGGTGAAGAAAAGTCCCACCCTTATAGCAACATAAAAGGAAGGTAGATCTTATTTTTATTTTATAATTAAATCTTGCCCACCAAAAAAAAAAACTCTTTCATAAGGAGGTTGCACTTTTATAAACATTATTATTAAACACACTTAGGTCAACATTGTGCGATAATTATGAAAATTTACTTTTAACTACAAATGAAAAAAATGACATCAGAAACACTCCTTTTTAAATGAAAAGAAAGAACAGAAAATTAAAGGTAATTTTCCAGAAAAGAGAGAAAGGAACATCATTCATCATCAACATTAAAAAGCCTAAACAGGAAAATTACAAAAAAAAAGTAAGAGTGCTATATTTGGCTGTGCCGAATCTTATATACCCTCCACCAATTTGCAAGGTTTTCCAATAAGAGTGATATGATTTCTTTAAAATAAAACCCACACTTATTGTTAAGGAAATTCAAAAGTTTTTTTTATTTAATGAATCGATACAATTAAGTTCTAAATAAAACGTCATTCAAACGGCCTCCACGACCTCTTCTGCAGGAACGAATTCGATGAACTCAATTTCCGAGCACATCTTCCACTAAATCAAGTCGTATGTCATAAATGGCACGTTCAATACTGACTTGTAAAGCTTGAAGAGAGTCTGGTTTATTTCGAAAGACCAATGACTTCAAATAACACCACAAGAAATAGTCTAATGGGGTTAAATCACAACTTCTTGGAGGCCATTCAATATCACAATTTTTTGAAATAATCGAATCTCCAAACTTTTCTCGTAATAATTAAATTGTTGCATTTGCTGTGTGGCACGTAGCCCCGTCTTGTTGGAACCACATGTTGTCAAGATCAACTTCTTCCAAGCTCGTAATAATTGAACAGACAAAGAAAAATTAGACTACGCGGAGGATTGAACTGACATCATGATTTTGCGAGACTAACCACAGTCTCATCATCAGAGCTGTTTACCACTTACACCTCACTGCCACCATGGCAGCTGCATCATACTTAAAACATCATGATGTCAGTTCAACCCTCCGCGCAGTGTAATTTTACTTTGTCTGTTCAATGATTACGAGCTTCTAGATTTTTCTTTCTAATAAAATTAATAATTAAATTAATAAAAAATTAAATTTAGAGAAAACGAACTTAAGCCTGACAAATTAAAATTTCTTTGATATGTAGTTTATTCAATGTATCAGCTGATTAAAAGTGTTGCCATGTGTACTGAAAATTAATAGGCTAAACCATTAATGTTGGCACTTGTATGTACGTGCTCGTATTTTTATGAGTTATAAAAGAGAGAAAATTCATGAAATTTACTTCGTGCGAACTTATGTTGACTGCTACAGTATGTTGACTTCAAATCCCATTACTATATTAAAAAATTTATTTCCGGAAGTGTATACATATATTTTTTTTTTAATTTAATCAAATATCTGAACCGATATTTTATTTTTGTTAATTTTCAATACCAAACCTGTCTTAAGAAAAATCCTTATACATCAGTCCAAGACCCAAGTCTATGTACAAATCTTCTGGTGGCTTCGCAAAAACCGATTTCACATGCAGACAGACGGACATGTGTCATTGAACTTCCCCATCTATAAGGATCCACAATATATAAATATGCGTAGCGTATCGCTTATAAATATTGCAGAAATTATACACGAAACGACAAACCCATAAATAACACGTACCAGTTTTCGTGTAGGGTACAAAAAAAAAGAAAAGTGTGTGTATGTCTGAGCCTAATTCATTTCTTTTGGGACAACTTAATAACACGTCAAACTCCTTGACGTTTATTTTAATTTTTATAATGACAGTAATCACAGCATGGTACACAATTTCTTGTACGTACTACGCGTAGGGTACGTACATACGTACACAAAGTGTGTTGTATTTGTGTTTTGGTATATGTAAATATGTATGTAAGCGCAGTAACATTCGTACAGTTCACTGGCGATGAAGTGCGTGTTAGAAGGACCGCCCATGGACATATGTCCTTGATGTATGTATTTAGTTATTGGTTAAGCGTACCTAAAGTCGTCATGTACCAGTAGTCGGCACTTTTTCAATTGAAACTCAAATAAATAAGAAAAACTCAGTGATTATGTTTTTAAGTAGAAGCTTCTTATTATCGCGTTCAGGACAGTTGTTATCCTAATGTTGGCATCAGTTTTTCATACAGGTACTGCTTAATTAATTTTGATTTTTAATATTAATATAAAAATGTTTAAATTTAACTAATTTCGTCTTAAACAATACAAATTGATGATTTAAAAATAAGTTCTCATGAATCCAATTTAAGTCCCCACACAAAAGTGATGGGACACCAGCCGACTACTGGTACAATTACCAGTTTTTGTAATATGTATGCATGAATGTTTGTATGTACCTTCTCGTTTGTAATAAGACGTACAAATAGTTGTGTGTATTAGAATATGTCGTATTTAAATGAAAATTGTACAAATTACATTCTTTCATTCTTCTAACATTTAAAATTGCGTGTCCTGTTTATAGAAAAAACATATCTTTGTACGAGTATGTACGTATGTATGCTTGCGTGTATGTATGCAAATGAAAACCACCGTATCACTATTTAATACGCAATGAAAACCTACTTCGTAATTGGTGAGTCATATAAGTATGTATGTAATGTAATTAAATTGTGGTTAACTGGTAAATATCTATTATTATTATTTACTTGCATGTACAGTGGCGAGCAAAAGTGATGCATATATGCAAACATTTGCAGTTTTTATCTAATAACAAAAGAGTTATTACACCCAATTTACACTGTTATTAAAAATTCATGAATTTTTTCATCTTATCTTTGAAAGTATCTTCGTAAATCCTCTTGCATTTATACTATGATTTTTAAGCATGCTTAATTTCTCTTGAAGTGTTTAGTTTTTAGCGTATAATCGCTCAATCTTCTTTGAAAGTAGAAAAAGAATAAAACATAATAACAAAAATCGAAACAAAAGTAAAAGGAAATACAAAAAAATGCATGGAAAACAGAAAATGTGATTATTTTTCTACCCCTCTTTTTTCTTTACCCCGCTCGACAACCAAAAAAAAATTTCATGATATTTAGTCATGACTAAAAATCACCGTGTAAATTCGGTGTTAATATAAATACGATTTTTATTTTTAATTTTTAGCACTAATAATTAATTTTATTCATAACAAAATTTGATAATTTAAAAAACTTAAAAATATTTTTAAAAAAATAAACTAATAAAAAGTGAGTACAAGGTAACATAACCTGATAGATGTACTCAGTTTTACACTCTTGATAGAAAAAAAATTGGGAGTTAATACCTGGTCCACAGCAGGTGAATATGAAGGTAAACCTCTTTCTTACAGTGTCTTCAAAATCCCAGATGGCCAATTATATCACCCCGTAAAGGAGCTCGAAATCACCCGACAGCCTCCTCCATATTTTAAGATTTTGCATAACTTGATAATTTTTAATTCTCTAAAACCTATGACAATTATACCATGGATGACTGTAAACGTATCACTACTTGGTCCGTAGAAGTCAAAGTAAATCATCATCGACCGTATAAAAGAATTGAAAATAATTGAGTTAGTCAAAATAAATCATCATCGAACGTATAAAATAATTGAGTTGTGGAGTTTAACAATGCTTTAAACATGTTTAAGGATGGTGTTGACTCATGCCGCTTGACTTTAGGACCTGTGTTCGATCCCTAGTTAGGGCAATTCATCAACATCATAAACTTCTCTAATGTACATTAGTCTGGCATTTTATTAATTGTTGTTAAACTATTTAAGTCATAAAATCTGTTCCGACTGCACTAATTTATTGCATAAATGGGACCGGGCCATCCCCAGTTGTACAAAAAATAAGTTGCTGTTGTAACTTTTGTAATTGTATTTCGGATGGTATGTAGTTTGTGGTTGAAAAGTATTTTGTGGGGTAGTTTTTTTTTTGTTGAGGCGCCTCCGGTGTTAAGTAGACGCATTAACTTTGTTAAGCTATATTACTGGCATTTTATTAATTGTTTTACTTCGCCGATGTTTCTGCTAACCGACGAAGGAGGGCGATGTTGTGTACATTAGCTTGGATAGCATCAATAGTGGTTGACAGTGGTCGGAACAGTTTTTAGTGACCAGTGCTATGCCTTCATCACTTAAATAATCCGACAAAAATTAATACAATGTCTCACTAATGTACACTAGAGAAACGAATAATGTTGTTTGACTTGCTCTGGCCAGGGTTTGAACGCAGGCCCCAAGTCATTGTTTTCGCTAACCACTTCAGCCAACACCACCCTCAACGCATTACCAAGTTTTACTGGGTATGTATGCATATGTACAAGTATGTGTTAAAAATTCCCATAAAAACGGCAAAAGCTTAAAACATACACTCGCTTTTGCTCGCTACTGTATGTGTAGTTTTCCAACTTCAACATAATTACTAGGGACCAAAGTTCAAATTTAGTGAAGGATAATATATGCAGACATATCAAATTAAAAAAAAAAAAATTAGCTTTCGTTGTTGCCTGATATTTTTTGTAGTGCGTTTTTTTAATCGGCTAAATTAACTCAACGCCCAGTGAGATGGTAACTATTTAAAAGGCTGTAAGAAAAGAATTCCCATCAAAATTTATTTAAATAAACTGTGCAAAGTGGTTCGATAGCTCGTAAACCCACTGTTTAATAATTTCTATACACGTCACTAAGGACCTTACGAAATATTTACATAATGCTTAACGTTTTCCGGGAAGAAGGGTATGAAGCCGAAATTTTATAAAAAGCTTTACGGTGGGATGCGTATATTTTCCAAAAATAGCGCCCCTTATGAAACATGTTATACCATGTTCAGACATATGTACGCTTTAATTGTACAGTTGAGAAATTTAGTCAAGTTAGATCTTAATTGTGCAATTAGTACTAAATTATATTACTAATTGCGTAAAATGCGAAATGAAAAGTATGTTTAATGGAATAAAAAATTCGTTACAATGACAAGCTTAATGACAAATAAATAAATTATTAATGTAAAAAATATACATACATGTTAAAACAAACCTAAAAATTTTTTTAAAAATATCAAGTTATTATTTATTTTTTTCTAAGAAATGTTAGCAGCGCCACCTGTCATTCAACAACAAAAATACAGTAGTTTTCCGGTTTAACGAACCAGTACTTTTTCAGGCCTGTTCGTTAAAATGAAAAGTTCGTTATATGCCATATTTATGTGTAGTACCCATGTTATGAATAAATAAATAACTAGAACTGTATTATTTGTCGTTTATTTTGAAATATGTTATTAGATCTGTATAATATATTAAAAAAAATTAAAAAAGGAACAATTCATTACACTGGTAGCATAAAACCTAAAATAATTTTAATGAAATAGATAGGTTCAAATTCATTTTCAATTTCATTGAAAATTTTACATAAAAAATTTGTCGAGTAATGTTTGTTTTTTTTTTTTTTGGAACAAAAATATTTTGTTTTGTGGCATATTCCTGAAGTTCTTTTAAAAACAATAAAGTTGAGAAATTGACATTATTTTGTTAAGTTTTGATAAGAGCCTATTTTTATAATGGAACTTAAGCAAACGTATGACATTCTGATCCATTGGTTGAATCACGAGTGTAACATTGGGGGGCATATAAAGCACCCAAATTTTGCCTCTGTGTGTTTTTTCTACCATTTCTTCTGCCAGAGGATGAGACGGCGCATTATCCAGAAGTAAAACAGCATTTAACGGCAAAATATTTTCGGCAAGAAATTATTTAACCGTGACTTGCATTGAAATCTCCACTATAAAGCTTTCTATGAATTTCTTTGGCTTTGAATGCACCAGAAACAGGCATGTATGAATGTCGTTGTCGTAGAAACCAAGAAAAAAGTTGTTTCTCCATTGTTGGAAATTCACCTTGTTTCATGGCTTTTCTATTTTTAAATCCAAGGTTTGTACTTTTCGCATTTTTTTATAAGACTTTGTTTTGATTTTAAAATCGTACATACTGTCGATTTTCTTAAGCCATACTTTTTGCAAAAATCTACAACTCACAATCCATTTTGGTAATCATCCAAAATTTTTAGTTTTTCTTTAAAAAAAAAGTATCTTTTTTGTATTCATTTTTATGTTTACACCACGAAAGAATATGCGTAACTGATCATTGCAGCATAATCACACACAAATGCTACATAAACAAAACCTAAAATAGAGGTACTTTTTGCTACTCACTTTGTTTTTAGTTAGAAATTACTTCACATTATCCTTTCTTAAACTAAAATTATGAATCTTATTTGTTCGCTAAATTGGGCACAAGAAAATATTTTTTGTTCGCTATATAAGGTACTCAATGGAGCAAACTTGTGTGTTCGTTAAATGCGATGTTCGCAGAATCGAAGGTTCGTTAAACAGGAAAACTACTGTAATTATGAGGCGGACATAGCGCCATCTGTTGGGTTAATAGTTTAGTAAATACAGGAATTGCCCTATCCCTCCCCTCCTCGTGCCACCAACAGTTTAAAATAAACTTTAAAACCTAATCTCATACTTACCAAATATGCATAAAAAATTTCATTAAAATCGGCCGAGCCGTTTCGGAGGAGTACGATAATAAACATCGTGACACGAGAATTTTATATGTTAGATGTCTTTTAAAACAGAATTTATATCCATTTTTTATGTCTATATACAGTAAATATAAATTTTAACAAATAAAATAAAAACTGTAAAAAAAAATACTAATTGAGTATGCATGAACAGTAAATTTAATTGCTCAATTAAAAGTAAATTGACACAATTAAAAATGTATGTCTTAACATTGGTATTATTTGCCTTGTTTTATTTATTTTGTTTCTATTTTGGTGTTGTTAGTTTGTACAATTCTGTATTAGTTTATTTGCTAATACATTTTTAATCAATTTGTTAAATTTTCATAAAATGTCCTGCTAATTGTATTTTTACTCGCCAGCTAGTGTTAAAAAAACGCTCAATGCCCTCCATTGAAAAAGTTTGCTTTGTAAAAGTACTATTTTTGCAACTATGAAAAAAGTTTGGTACGTGATAGCAAAAAGTTTGTTTTGTACACAGCGATAAGAAAACAATAGCTCAGCTGTGTTTATAACATCACCACCTGTTAAGTGATTTCGAATTTGTTACAACATAACCATAATTTACTAAGGATATTAAAAACTAAAACCAAACAGGGTCCCCAAGTATGATCGAGCCGTCTCAATCACTAGAACTAAATAACAAGTACAGTCTAATCAAGATTTCGGTCGTTTTGTTCCCAAGCGTGTTTCATTTACGAACCAAAAAAATCAGTAACAAGTACATACATATGTATGTATGTATCAGTCATAACATTCAGCCTGAACTTTTCTTTAATTTAGTACTTGGCGTAGTCGAAATACGCCACACGTAATCAGGCTGAATATGCTCACAAGACATATCGCAAATTCAAAATTACCTTTAGCTGTTTTTGTTTCTCCTGTAAAATAATAAAAATGTTAGTAAGAGCGTTTTGCGTTCATGTAACGCAGCTGGGTAACATCGGCTTGGGCTGCCATACTACTCGTAATAAAAAGACATGTGGCACTCGGGGACTGCCGCGGTAAAGCTATTGCATAGGTTTTTTTATCAACTTATGCAATTATATTATTACGTTTTGTTTAATAACTCCGTTGTTTTTCTGGCAATACTGTATGTTAATGAAATCAAAATCAATAGCATACTTTAGGGGTTAACATACATTGGGCTATTTAAATACTTAAAAAAACCAAAAGACTTAAGAAACAAACTTAGTGTCAGGTTTTTTCGTTTCAAAAACAAAAGACTTAAGAAACAAACTTAGTGTCAGGTTTTTTTATTTCAAAAACAAAAGACTTAAGAAACAAACGTTTCAAAATTTCTTGATTCGGTCGCCTCAAAGCTCGCGATACAGGCTATGCAATAGCTTTAAGAGTATATATTGAAGGTGGCATCATTTCTATACAATAATTACAAAAACAACTAAAACAAATTCATGTTGTTTTTGTAAATATTGTAGAACTGTTACCACCAGCTACATACATATTTCGTAGCGCGGACTTTTGATTTTATTAATATTATCCGTTTAAACATAAAAAATACCTCTTCTTATACACAAAGAGAATTTCATAATATTTTGATTCTACAAAGTGTTATTACTTTGTAGTACCATGTAAAATCACCTTAAATAATTGAAATTCGAACTCATTAGTACCTACATATGTATATAAGTATGTACATATGTACATACATAAGTACATACTCGGATATATGTACATATGTATGCATGTACATGTACTTATACATTTTACAGAAATTTAGTTTTAGTTTGTTTTAATACATACATATGTATGTAAGTACATATTAATATCCTTATATACATACATACATATCTAATTATGTAAATATGTATGTATGTATGTATGTATGTACCCTGTCGGGCTTCTATGAACTAGTTCTGAGTTAAGTTGACTTTTTGCTAACTATTTTCTACTGACTTCAAATTAACTCAGAACTGATGCAGAGATGGGTAGTCATTTGGTTTTTAATACATCTGACTTCTTCCTGATAAGTATTAAACTAACTTTTTGCTCACTCGAAACTGATGCACATATAAGCAAACATTGAACAACTAAAAATTAAAAGCAAAAAAAATAAAGAAGAAAAAGAAACAAAAAAAAAAAGAAATAACTATCAATACGACTGTGATTTTGTTTTCAGTTTGATTTGTGGTTTCACAATTAATTTTCAGAAAAATTAATTATTTAAAAATTCAGACCATTGACGGTTTGGAAGAAATTAATAGCAAAATAAAAGAATCAAATCGTGCTGGTTATGTAAGTATTTTGTTACTCTGTTACTCTGGGTTAACATCGATTAAAAACAAATTAAATTAATTGAAATAAATCTTTTCAGACTCGTTGTATGTCATCTTTACTAAGAGGACAACTTCATAAATCTCTGACAGAGATTTTCTCCGTGGACCTAATTGTCGCCTGTAACGTGGATGGAATCCACGGAAAACTATCGCTGAAAAATTTTAAAAGATTTTTTGATGCTTTAATGGGTAAAGTAACATACATTTATTTTTCTTTCGAACGTGTAATCACAAATTAGTTTTCGTATCATTAATATATGCTATTCATGGTAACCAAGAAGATAATCCAGAAAAAGCTATAAGAAATGCACTTAAGTTGATAAAGCAGCGACATTTCCAAGCAATTTGCATTACCAAAAAGAAAGAATCCAAAGGAAATAATGACCATCATGAATGAAAAATTTAATTTTAAAATAAATATAATATATAAATTAATAAAAAGATATACATATATATAAAATATGTAAAAAACTGAAGTTCCTTTTATTTTATGTTCCTATTTTATGCCTATGACTGTTGGAATATCATTAATTTTTTTATAATAAAATCATTTTTACTGTAAAATTAATTAAATAATCTTAGTATTATATTGTTAATTAATTAATTAATAAATAAATATATATAAAATCATAAAATATGAGAAAAAAAATTCTTTTTTTAAATTTTAGCAATTTTACTCAAAGCTAACTTATAAAACCCAATCATTAGTTAGTTAGTTCATAGCTAACTCATAGCGCCCTCCTGATTTATGCGCCACAAACTAACTTATAAACCCCAATCATTAGCTAGTTAGTTCATAGCTAACTCATAGGGACCACTTACTTTATGCGCCACAAACTAACTAATAATAAGCTAACATATGGTTAGCTGAAACTTATGCAGAGTAAGTGAGTACTGACTCGCTCTGATGACATCAAATGTAAAACCTGAATAGCGTTTAACAAAGCAAATGAACTAGTTTTTTAGTCACCTGTGACTCAAATCTGATTGACTATAAGTATGCTTTAAGTTAACTCAAAGCCCGACAGGGTATGTATGTATGTTTGTTTAAAGTTAACAAATTATTCCCAGCGGCAATTAAATATTCACAGAAACATAAATACATACATACATACATATGTATATACATACATAGATATGTACATATGTATGTACACACATAAATCAAAAAACAAACTACACACTAAAATAGTAACTACTCCAATGTAAGAAAATAATCTCATTATAGTAATCCTCCTCTCAATAATAATGCATCAATAAAAAAAAAACTCCCAAATTGTTTCTTTATGTCGTTCTTTTTTTATTCACGTGTTCAGTTCTTGCCGGCCTTTTGTTAATTGCATTGCGTTTTGTGTGTTTGCATATTAAAGATAAAATCATAAAATAAAGAAAGAAATCAATAATTTTTACAAATTTCAAGAATCTAATATTAATAATTAATCTTCAAAGTTTAATTGATATAAATATAAAAGTTAAAAGAAGATAATAATTTAATTTGTTTGTGTGTCCAATTTAATTCGTGAGAAAATAAAAACGGTGTTTTGCTTGTTGTTCTTTTGGTACATTTTAAAGTGTGTGTGCGTGCCGTTCTATGTGTGTTTTGTCATTGAAAGTGTTTTTCTTTTTGTTTTACACATGTGCATCAGTGATGGAATTTGAGTTTTTTTGTTTTGGGCCAAATTGACAATTTGAAAGGGCCAAAATAGCTTCGAGAGGGCCAATATATTTGATAACACGCTTTTTATTTAAATAAAAACAATAGTGCAGTACACACAGTATAAAACTAATACAGTATATGTGTTTTATTTTATTTAGAACAAAAAAGTTTAAAAGTGTTTTTTTAAGGTTATATTTAAAGCAAATACATATTTTAATATGTAGTTAAAAAAAATATTGTAGTTAAAAAACATATTTTCTATGTAATTCTAATTTTATTGTATATAATCCCCAAGATTTTAGTTCAAAGTTCCTCAATGGTGATATTACTGTTTGTAACATTTTTCTTTGTTATAAGTTTTAAAATATCTTTATCATAACAATTACCAGAATTATATTTAATTAAATCTTTCGATTGCATTAAAGATGACACGGTATTTACATGAAGACGATTCCTTATATTGGTTTTAATCATATTTTGGGTAGAAAAAATTCTTTTTACACATGCTGAGGAGTGTAGAATGTCAAGAAACAAATAGTGTATTTTAACATTCGACAATGATGAAAAAGCTAAAAACAAGTTAACAGCTGTGCTTACAAGTTCACCTGAAAGGATTCGCCTTGGGTACTAGCACAAGACAGGTTTGCAAATAAAAGTAAGGAGTTTTTTTCTTGACAAACAAAACAATGTTGTATGTATATAAAAGTATCGTTCGAAACAGTACATTTCAAACCGTTCGAACGATTTGAATCAGTTAGTTGAATTTTGAGCTGAAAGGGCCAAAATAGATTAGAAAGTACCACAGGGCCATCAAACACTCAAAAGTGCCAAAAATGGCACAATTGTGCCACATTTTCCATCACTGATGTGCATGCCGCTGTATAAGAGCTGACAGAGAGTAAATAAAAGGTAATTTGTTTTTGTTTTCAGCTACTTACTTGTTTTTAATCATTGTGTTTGTTTCTTTTTAGGTACATATTTATTTGTTTATCAAAATTTTTGGTTTGGCTATTTGCAGTAGGGTTCCCACCTTTTTTTTTTTTTTTTTTTTGCAATTAAAGTACATTGGTTGTTAAAGGTTAGGAAAAAAAAGTACCTACACTGTATAAAAAAAAAGTACAATTTATTTTTCTTTATTATTATATTTGAAAACGTTTTTTTTTATTGCTTTTCGCAAGTTTTATCAAATAATTATCATATTTAAATTGAAGTAAATAATTAATTCATTTTTTATCAGATTCAGAGACGCTTTGTTTCTTTCGTCTCGCCATTTGCTCTTCATTACAGAAAAAACTCTCTCTGTGAATGCTGACGTGGCAGGAATAGAAATTAAAAATGAAATTACTTTATACAAATTTGATAAATTATCATCAGTTTTATAAAATAATAGCTGCCATTTAATTGCTGTAGATAATTCTGCAAAACCTTTAGAACTGTATATCTGATCATAAATTGTGTTTAATGACGCAATTTCTCCATAAAGATCATCCATATTTATATTCACCCCTATCGTGAACAAATTTTCCCTCGTAACTTTTTCCTTTTTCCCTTAATGGCAATCGTGAACAACTCCCATGAAAAAATTTTATTCAGTCCAGAATAATAACGTGAAAAAATGCTCCCATGAAAAAATTCCCCTTATCGTGAATAACTTTTTTCCCACAAATTTTTTCACTTTTCCCTTCGATTTATTCACTTTATTTTTGATGGGGAATAGAACAAAACATGTATGTAATTCTTCATACAACTTGAATATTAAAGATTAAAAAGTTTATTTAAAGAAAAATATCTAATAATAAGGTACCAACTGATGTATTGGTCAACAAAATGCAAAACAACAAGTCTATTGCCTGCGAATTTGTGAAGCTTTAATTTGTTGGAATTTTTTTCGTTTTGTTGGCTTTCCAAAAGTAGCCGAACCATTTAAACACATAAAAGTTAGAATGCAATAAATAAAAGCTGCAAATAAACTATCGCTCCAACACTGAATATTTAGCTTTCCTTTTTTTAAGTTTTCTTTAAAATATATATTTCCAAGTATATTTTATAACAAAAATTTCTTTTATTTTTTATTTTTGTTATCTTCTTTCTTATTTTACATTCACAACGAATTAATAGCGGGAACAAACGTTCCCATGAAATTCACGAAACCAAATTTCCCTTCATGGGGAATGAAAATTTCATGGGAACAAAAATTTCACATTTTGTTCACGATAGGGGTGATTAAGTTTTTTGCAGATTTAAATTTTCGTTTATGCTAAGAATATTATCAAATTTTGCTCTTTAAATTTTTATTGCTAAATAGATATACCCGGTGCGCTTCGCTACCCCCTCGTAATAAAATAAAATTCCTATTGTGAAAATTTAATGACGATCGGCCCTGTAGTTAAGACTTTATTACGATTTTTTATTTTCCTAAAAGGGCCGCGGTCCCACCCACTTTTTTCCAGGTACGTATTCCTAATTATGTCAATACCATATGTACCAAATATCATCGACGTAGGTCAAAAAATGCCCAAAATATGGCGATTTAAATTTTTGGGTTATATGGGCGGTGCCACGCCCCTTTGTCCAATCAAAACTTCATATAGGTTATTATTCCTTCCAGAGTCACAGTAACATGCTGTAAATATTTCAGGAAGAAAAATAAATATATGTACCTATATGTCATTGGTGAAGCAATATGAAAATTGGATTTTGCCACGCCCGCAGACCGAAAATCAAAAATCAGACTTCACTGTCTCACCCGCCTGAATATTCTGAAGATTACCTGAAAATTTCATCAAAATCGGCCCAGCCGTTTTGGAGTCCATACGTTACATACATACATACACATTCATTTTTATATATATAGATATATGAAAAATATTAAATCTTCGGAACTACATAACCGATTTAAAAGAATGATACCTCTAAACCATCATCGAATAATTGCCTTTCCAATGAAACTGGTTTGGGACACATCCGTTGAATGGTTTCGAAGTCTATAACGTACATAGGTAGATTTTGTGTGTTTTATATATATATATATATATATATATTGTAAATAACCAGTTTCTATTTTTAAAATCAAACCATTTATTCAGGTATTCTAAGGCTTTATCGATAAATAATAAAAAATTCATGTGAATTTCCCTGGTCAGTTCAGGTGCAGACAAAAGGTTAATTTTTTTGCTTGTTTCATATCCAAATATCCAAATTGCCATGACATAGTCTTAAGAAAGAATCGCCATTGTAAAAAAACCTTAACAAATGACTAATATAACCCGAATCTATTTTGAATTGTAGATAAATCAAATCATGCGAAATAAAGTATTTTGGTGTACTTTATTGTTTCTATAAAGTATAGGGTACAATTAATCAAAAAAAACGTACAATACTTTATTATAAAGTACGGGTGGCAAGCCTAATTTGCAGTGCTGCCAGTGTTGTATGTACCAATTGAGCTGCAACATCTCAAACACTAGCGCTAAATAAGAAGAAGGTACTTATGTATGTATGCATGTATGTACTGCAATGCATTTCGATGGAACCAAACTGCAAGCGACAACTTTCAAAAGCGGTCTATTAACGTAAGACCGTAAGTTATGCATGTAAAAACTTAAAAATCGTTCATTAGAATTACCTTCTGGCTTTCTAAAGTCGTTTAAAAAAGGACCAAATCTTGGTACCAGCCCGTTTTATAACATCAAAAGTACAAATATCAAAAATTACCCATTCACAGATTTCTTCTTTGCACAAATTCAAATTGAGTTGAATTTTTGTTGCAAGCTTAATTGGAGACGTAACGATTTTGACTGCACCCCCCCCTTTCAAAATCTTCAGGAATTGGTTTGATAGTAGATCCACACATGGGAAGAGGTGTTTACCAAAAACAAATTTAAGATATCCAATATTAAAAATTTTCGAAAATACAAAATTGGGAAAAAAATTTCCAAAAAATTTTGAATTGACATAATACAGTATTTTACACATCGGCTCATGGGAATTATAGATTTTTCTATCTGCAGATATTACCAGCACTTTTATTACAAAAATTAAACTAAAATAATGTTTTTTTTTTTTTTTAATTTCAGATGACTCGTATCATCATATCGAGAGTGAAGTGTGTGTGTGTGTGTGTGTTTAGTATGAATTCGGTGATAAAGAAAAATATGTGTCATAAAGGTTGTTGCTGTCTGCTGATCGTTTCGTTCGTTATATCTATTCTTTCACGGTATCGCCATTTTTACACGTATGTAACGGTACTTTAAAGCATAGTTTTGAAGCAACGGTTGTTAACTCGGTAACGGTAGTAATGTGAAAATGTTAGTCACAATCCGGTCACAATATTTCAAATTAGTGCCTGCAGCAACAGCTAACCTAAAAATAAAAAAGAAAAAAAAGAAAAGAAAAAATGTAAAGCGAAAAGGGCCAGTCTTTGTTAAAAAAAAAAGTGTTTTAGTTCATAATAAAAAAAGTGGAAATAAAAAAATTCCACATAAATGTTCTCATCATACATCACACATAAAGCAGACCAAATGGTAAGTTTTTATAATTTAAAAACAATTACAAAATGTTCTTATTTAATACAAAAAATGTAATCATCGAATTGTTGCTAATAACGATGTAAATCGAAATATTTGTTTTTCGTTATTTCAATAATCTTCATCATGTGGGATTAATTTTAGATTGAACTTCAAGTCTTTCGTAATCCTTTTTCTATATTAAATCGGCTTGAGAAATCTGTTAATCTGCATTTTAAATACATACATACATGCATATATAAATAGTCCGACAACAATTAATACAATGTCTCACTAATGTACCAGTGGCCAGTGTTTGAACCCAGACCCAAGTCATTGTTTGCTTAATTGTCAACGCACGCTAATCACTTCAGCAAATCTCAAAAATATGTAAATTGGGAGGTCTTCATACAAATTATCCACACAAATCATTCGTCCGGTTTGTGAAAACTGCACCTAAGTTTTGTCTAGGTAAATAATTTTACTGATCATCTTGAATTTTGAAGCTATTGCATAGCTTCTATCGCGGGCTTTGAGGAGATCGAATCAAGAAATTTTGAAAAGTTTGTTTTGTCTTTTTTTTATGAAACGAAAAAACTTGGAATTTGTTTATGAAACGAAAAATGCTGACACTAAGTTTGTTTCTTAAGTCTTTTGTTTTTTGAAGTGAAAACTTCTTTTTTGTATAGTCTGTGTATGATGACTATACAGTGTTGTCACTTTTCCCGGGATATCTGGGCTTTGAGGGGATTTTTGTCCAAGTTTTTGGGAATTACCGTACAGTTTTGCCACTTTTTCCCGGGAAATTCTCCGGGATTCCTGGGTTTTTGAGGGGATTTTTATATATGTATGTATATAAAAGAAATTCGTGTTAGTTTCACTATTTATAACTCAAGAACGGATGAACTGATTTGGCTGAAAATTGGTGGGCAGGTAGCTTAGAACCAAGAGAAGGACATAGGATACTAAGGTAAGGCCTTTTTTACCTGGGGGGACTAGGGTGCCCCTTCTTTGTATGGGGCACTTCCAGTAAAGCTAGAAAGCTGAAATTGAAATTACATAAGTTGATAAAAAATGCTATTCAATAGCTAGCCTTACCGCGGCAGTCCCCCACTGCCACACGCCTTTTTTTTAATAAAATTGCCATTTTTGTTCCGTGAAATTTAATTTTCTTCTTGTTGGATTTACGTTGGAGAAATATGTAGGTAATATGTACCTACATGGAAATTTAAAAAAAAAATCGATGTACATATGTATGTACATAATTACCTACCTACGACTTTTTTGTTAGTTAGGGCGTTTTGCGTTTTTGGAGACGATATACACACATATGTATATATTTAAAACTTTAATGTACATACATATGAAATAACCCACTTACAGTGATGCCAACTCTTGCAACATGAAAGGCACTGTGAGCATATGGAAATAGGGTAAAAAAGGGTAAAAATGAAAAAAAATTCGGGTACAAAAGCCCTAACCTAATTTTGTTTTGGATCTGGTGGATCCAAAGACAGTAAATCGCTTTTATAGTGCATTTATTTCGCAATTACAACAAATGCAATATGCTTTTAGTTGATCTTTTGCTGGTCTAAGCCACTTTTTAAAAGTTAGATCATTCTCCCAAGCATTTCTATATATTCGTTTTTCCGGCTGTACGAATAATCGCCCAAGTGAAAATCGACCGAATAACAAATATGTAGGATCGCCCAAAAATTGATTTAAAATAAATTGGGTGATCATTCATCGACTTTGGGTGATTCAACATTTTCAGATATTTGGGTATTTGTTCATAATGAATAATTGTCCAATTTTTGTAAAGAGTTAAAAAACCCCAAAAAAATTTTTGGCCGATTATTCACTCTCAATTCGGATGATTTTACATAATGAACAAACATCCAAAATCTTTGGGCGATTATTCGTTTCACACTTTTGGATTTTCCTTCATCTTTATTGGGCGATCGAGCACTGTTTTTTGGGTGTTTCTTCACTATGACGAATTACCCAACTATTTTGGGCTTTCCTTCATTTAGCTGCTTCGGGCGATTTTCACTTGGGCGATAATACGTACAGCTAGTTTTTCCTTCTAAACTAAACCCATTGTTAGATGATGAACTTTAACACATCTAAAATGAATAAAGAAGTTACTTTTAATAACTGGCACTTTCTTGCTTATATTTACACAACAAACAAATCAACAGATATGTAAATTAAATGTAAATCGTTGCTAAAGAAATAAATCATGAAATTTTTTCACGAATTAAAAAAAAATATGCTTGAGAAATTCTAGAATTCAAACTCTTAATAGTTTGCGAATACTAATCAAAATATAGATGCAAATAATACGCAGTTGGTTAGAAAAGTATTAGGTGGGTTTAAAGAATATGTAGTAGGAAAATGCATTAATGCCAAATATGTTGATTATTTAAAAAGCACTTAAAAGCACTCTGAGAAATTGCTAAAAGCACTATAAATACCCGCTTTTCAAAAACGGGTATTTAATAAAATTTCGGGTATTGCTTGAGTAAAAAAGCACCAAAAAATACCCGAAAAGCACTAAAATGGCAACGCTGCCCACTTATGTTTTTATAAAAGTGGTGAGTTAGGTGAAATAAATTCAAAATACTTATTATTTTTCATAATACAAAATTTATTCAAAGGCATACAAAATACAAAACATTTATAACATATTTTATAAAATTCAATTTTCTTTTTTGTTACTATTACTGATTACTATTTTCAAACTCTTTAGATTTTTGCTTAACACATTGCACGCAAGCACTTTTATTATTCAAACGAGCACTTTCAAAATTCAGTTTAGAAAATTAAAATTATTTAATTTAAAAGATTTGCTCGATGGAAATACAGAAGCAGCACACATGTGTTTAAAAAGAGTTTACTTAGACTGCGTTCACACGTGAAAGTTTTCTTTCATGAAAGTCGTTAGTTTGTTGGTGAGAGGGGAGAGAAGAATAGTGTCGGGTACCATTCTCCTCTCCCCTCTCACCAACAAACTACCACTTTCATGAAAGAAAACTTTCACGTGTGAACGCAGTCTAAGTAAACTTTTCTTATCATTTTAATTAGAGAAATACAGAACTTAACGGAGGGGCTTTTAATTTTTCAAATCTTGTGTGGTTCTCTCTTTATTTTTTTTTTTTTTTTGGTCACTTATAATCAGCGTTGTCAACATTGAAGTAAAAAAACAAGCGCTAAAATCGACAAAAAAAAGTTTGATCACACTATTTATAATTGTAAAAGAAATAAATACAGGGTGTCCGCCGGAAAAGTATACTACTTTGTTTGTTTATAATTTTTGATTAAATGAAAGATAAATGTTTTATTTAATGTCGGCAATTATGTATGTATATAATACAATATCAGATAAATGTCTGCCTCTGTTAGCCTCACAAATGCGAGCTCTTTTGAGCACATTTTTCATTACATTCTCACACATTTCACGCGCTTTAATTTCATCACGAATATTTTGTTTGAGTTACTCAAGCGTTTCTGGTTTGTTTGCATAAACCTTGCTTTTCACATATCGCCACAAAAAGAAGTCCGGAGCAGTAAAATCAGGCGACCGTGGAGGCCAATCAATATCACCATTTCTTGAAATAACTTGTTGTGGAAAGAGGTCTCGCAGTAATTCCATTGTAATCCTGGCTGTATGCGATGTAGCACCGTCTTGTTGATACCACTTATTAATCAAGCCCAAAGCATGCAGTTGTGGCGTTAAAAAGTTTTCAATTATATCACGATATCGCTCCCCATTTACAGTTGCCGTTACGCCGTTTTCATTTTAAAAGAAGTAAGGTCCAATGATTCCTTCTGACCAAATTGCACACCAGACTGTCACTTTCAATGGATGCAGACGTGACTGATGAATAATTTGAGGGTTTTCCATTGCCCAGAACCGACTATTCTTTTTATTCACATATCCATTCAAATGAAAATGTGCCTCGTCAGCCATTATGATTTTTTCAAGAAAATCTTGGTTGTCATGGGCGAGCTGTAACATCCTATTGGCATATGTACGACGGCATAAATGGTCTTGTGGAAGAAGCTCTTGCGTGAACTGAATCCTAAATGGAAACAAATTCAAATCTTTCTGCAAAATTGTGGCCAAAGTTGTTCTTTGAAGGCCAAGCTCCTGAGCATGGCGTCGAATTGAGGTTGATGGATTGTTTTGAACACTTTCTTGTGCAGCAGTAGTGTTTTTAGCCGATCTTGCAGTACGTTGTGGTCCATGCTTGGGCCTATCACCTACAGACCCTCTTTCTTCGAAATCATTCACTCACTACACGATAAATAGTGCGTTTTGTTGGCACGTTGTTTTTCCCAAAAATTTCATGTAACTTTCTCATCGTCACAGTAATCGATGATTGATTTTGATGAAATGTTTTAACGATTAAAACACGTTGTTTTATCGAATATTTTTCCATAATAAATTTGCCACATGTCTACTTCACGACTGCCAAATGTGAACTGTCAAGACTAATGTTTACCAAAATGGTGGCAAAACAAAGTAGTATACCTTCCCGGCGGACACCCTGTACTTACATAAAAATTAATTATAAAATTGCGATAGTAAAAAATTACTTTTATGTTTGTAATAATTGGAGACATTTTCTTGCCTCATTTTGATCGAAATGCATTTTTAGTTATTTTGAAATCGACTAACAGTGTTACCGAAGTAAGGCGGTTATCTGCCTATCATCAATCGCTCGATGACGCTACTCTGTTTATTTTTTCTCATTAAAAAAAGTTTACTCAGAAAACAAATTATTATTAGCAATTAATCTTTTAATTGAATTAAACATTATTTCAATTTCTTTTAAAGCAATGCTATCAATATAAATATATAAAAAGAACTTCCGAATATGAAGTTTAGATAATCGTGGCTTAATCTTATTTTGGCTAAAAATGCCTCTCTCCAATGTTTTAAAAATTACATTTGACGTCTGTGAGAGAGATGGGAAATAAAATTAGGCGAATATGATAACATGGGCTGCTGTCGAATGAATTTCTGGTATGAATTCGCCTTGGTATTTCTTCTTGATCATTTTAAGTTAATACTTTATGTGATAAAAAAAAACTTATAAAAATTAAAAAACCATTAAATATTTAAATAGCTAGCACATTAACTCGAGCATAATTCGCTTTGAAATTTTAATTAAATAACTAAAATCACTGCTAAAAGATGACAAAGCTGCTAGCAGTCAATTGCTGTCATGAGAGTAAAGCTTTCGTTTCGTGATGGTATAATCGGGACTTATAGTTACAGTCCTTGATAGACCTTTAAGGAACTGGGACAATAGCGAGGTCCAGCCTCGTTTATCCTGGCGTAGTGTTAAATACACTTCAAAGGTTGACACCATTTCTGGATTCAGTTTTAATTTTGCAATACGTTTAACATTATTTATGCCCTCTTCGTATTCGACAAATACGGTACATCCACGTATACCGCAGGGTTCACGTTCTGAGAGACGCACAATATCGCTGGCTATACGTTGGGTGAGATCACTCGGCAATGACACTTCGGTACAGGTAAGATTGCGCGTTTTAGCGGCACGCAATTCGCAAAGCAAACGTAATGAAAGTTCATTCACGGCACTTAAATCAATACTATTATCACAGGAAATTTGTTGCTCATCTTCTGAGGCATAATGGTAATCTTGTGGTATATTTTGCTCTTGCGGTGGCTTTAGTTGCTGTTGTGGTTTTTGCTGAGAATTATGGCGACGACAATATTGCTGGCGTTGGTGTTGCAGGTCTGATGGTTGTGCGTTATTGTTTAAAGATTTTGTTGACCAATCTAAAAATAGTTTAAGAAAATAAAAGATTACAACGTGAATATAAAACAATGTACTACATCGCATGTATTTACAAACATAAAATTTGTTTTGGTTTATAAATGTTCAGGAAAAAAAAACAAGTGTTCGGTTAAATCAAATCTAGCAAATAAATAAATATTTACAAAAAATTCGAAATTTTATTTCAATGAATACCCCTTGGTAATATTTTAGATATGTAGTTTAGTATTTTTCTTATTTTTCTACATGTGTTTTTTATATATGTATGTATGTATGTATGTGTGTTGAAATGATGTTTTTTTACTCTTGATTTTTGTTTAAATTTACTGTAACACTTTGAATTAAAAATGTGTTAAGGTTTTTTTGCGTAAACATAATTAGAAAATTCATACCCGAATATACTTATATATGTACATATATTCGTATATATATATATATATATATATATATATGTGTATGTTAGTATGTAGATGTGCGTAAAAAAAAGTAGGTAGTAAATTTTTAATTAGTAAAAAATAAACTCAAACTAACAAAAAATTTAAATAAATAAGTATGCCGAAACAGAAAAACAAAATAACACTGAAACAAATAAATATTTTCTAAATCAATTGGAGCACAAAATGAGCCAGAGAAAGTTTTTTATTTTTATTTATTTTATATTTTTCAAATTTTACTGAGTGAAAAAACAAAAACAGATTATGAAACCTTTTATATTTATTTTTTTTTTTTATATCTTATTTATCTATTTCATTTGGTTGAACGAACGCCATTTGACACAATGACAGTAAATTATCAAAAAAAAGTTATTGAAGTGCTGACATTTTTTTATATACTCGTATGTGTAACTCTAGCTATACCCGGTGTGTTTTGCTACCGCCATTCTCATAAAATAAAACTTAACATTATTTGATGCTTCATTATTTTAGCTGATCTGAAGCTTTCACAGAAAAAAATATTGAATTTTTTTTTTCAATTAACCCTTTCATTGAAAATATAAAAAATTTGATTAAATATATAATTTATTTAATTAAATTTTTAATTGTAATAAATAATTTTAGTTAATAAATGTATAAAAATTTAATTGATACTATTAATTTGTTTGCTTGTGCAAATTTAATTAAATTTTTAATTAATATCACAAATTTTTGAATTGAAATCAATTTTTATTTTTTTCTGTGTTCAATTACTCTGTAAATTTATTTATAATTTGAGAGAAAAAACGCGAGATTTCAAGAGAAAAGAAAGAAGTTCTGCATAATAAAAATGTAACTGCCGGAAAATCTTTTCAAACAAAAAGAATGCGATAGTTATGTTATGATCAATATTTGTTTGCATGGTGTTACCCTTGTCCCCTTATATCGCTTGAAGGTTTTCCTGGAAAATGTATTTTATTCCAGGAGTAACACATAAATTTTCAACTCATTCACTGTTTTAGTTGCGCAGAGATTGCGAATACATATTAATAATATCTTTACATGCACAGAAAAAATAAAAATTGATTTCGCTTGCAGGGTAACTTAATTTGGCTTAGGATCATATGTAGATATATAACAAATTAATTTAAAAAAAAAATTTTTTTTTTTCAATTAAAAAATTTGTGATATCAATTAAAAATTTAATTAAATTTGCACCAGTAAACAAATTAATAGTATTAATTAAATTTTTAGACATTTATTAACTAAAATTATTTATTACAATTAAAAATTTAATTAAATAAATTATATATTTAATCAAATTTTTTTTATATTTTTAATTAAAGGATTAATTGAAAAAAAAATATTAAATATTTTTTTTTGTGTGGGGACCAACCCTTGCCCCCGTCCTTTCGCCTACAGATTTTGCTGTAAGTTGTATTTGTTCTTAGAATAACACTTAAGGAGTTTCAAGACATAAATTGCTTTAGTTGCTCAGGTATATGAATATTAGAATTTACTTTCTATGTGTGGTTAACGCTCCAATATTAAAAAATATCCTAGTTGAATATCCCGATCATCACACAGAAAAAAATTAATTTCGCATTCAATTACTAAATTCATAATCCCATTTACATTTTTAATTGGAATGGGACCTATCACGAAATTTGTAAAACTAACAACCACAATTCGTAAATAAGTAATAGAAAAAAAAAACACACGTATGTATGTTATTGTAAAAATCAGACAAAACCAAAAATCAGACAATGATATTAATAAAAGCAAAGAAAACATAAATAAAACATAAAATTGAATGCAAACAAATATTTGTTAAGAAAAAAAATCTGTATATTTTTTTCTGTGCAGTAATATGGTTCCAAAAGTTAAAAACGATCGTTCCCACCGTTTGGCACCATATGAGGAACATACCAACAAATAAATATGCAAGGCAGTGTTTTCTTCATATTACCCCCAAGAAAGTGCACTGTATGAACTAGGGATGTAACGATACGCCATTTCGCCGATCCGATACTCAAAAATAAATATCGCCGATACAGATTCCGATACCGATACGAATATTGAAATTGAACTCAAGTAAAACTTAACAACACTCAACTAGAGTAATTCTTCTATTATACAAAAGTGTTTATTAATGAGCCATTCAAATCATCAAAATTGTCAATACATTTAAGTTTCTAAAATTCAAATTTTCAAACAACAAAACGTCTGCAATATTTATGATTTTACAAAATAAACGTTGGCATTCAGTTTAGATTGACTTAAGATTTAAAATATTAATAAGACTTAAAAAAGAAAGAATTGAATTTGAGATCATGTTAAAATTAAATTAAAATTATAAAAACAACATTGCAAAAGATTAATATTTAAAATTGATATTAATAAGATTTTTGTTTAAAAAACAAAGTGTTCTCAAATTTTGCGGAGATAGACGATTTCTCAAATCCGTTTGAAGCAGACCTGCAGTGGAAAATAGTCTCAGATGCGACAAAACTCATTTGAAAACTTAAGTATTTCTGCGCCATTTTCTTTAAGTTTGGGTAGGATATGTCATTGCACCAGTAAACATGAGGGTCTGCGTCTCTAGGAATATTAGGAGATCTAAGGTATCTCTCGACTTCTTCGTTAGCAGAACCACAGCTTAGGATGGATAGAGGCTCATCCTCCTCAGATTCTCTTATAATTTTTTCACATACGCTCCAATGGCGAGTACTTCTCGTAGACTTATCAGAACTTTTGCGAGGTGTAGGGAGGACTGTGTCTTCAAAACTTTCGGAATGTAGAGTCATGTTAAGCAGCTCAATAAGACGTTTTTTCGATAGAATTGAACTCGATTGTCTTTGAAATATTCGAGCTTTGTATCGAGGGTCAAGAATTGTAGATAAATAATAGGTTAGGACATAGGGGCTTAGATGTCAGTTGTTATTTTAAGTTGTAATTGTTGTAGAATTACCACCACTTGTGTTAATGCGCCTTGAAAAAAATCTTAAAACATACAAACACATACAACATTTAGCATTGAGAGAACATTTCATTACTATGGTGCAAAGCAAAATAGAAGAAACAATTTCATTATGTATTCTGTTTTGATTTTATGTTCTGCTTTTAATATGTTATTTCTCATAGTTGTCATGCAAAAAAAGAGTTGAAAATTGAATATTTTGTTCAAAAAACTCTAAAGAAAAATATAAGAAGTATCGGCGTATCGACAGTAAAATATAGCCGATATCGATATATCGGAAAACCAAAAGTATCGCCGATATATCGGTATCGGTTGCGTCCCCTAGAATGATCGTAGAAAGAAATTTCTAAAAAAAAGTAAAAATAGTACCAAAAGTACCAACTTTTCATAATTTTACACCCCAAGAAAGTACTCTGTATGTATGTTATGGTAGAAAGAAATTTCTACAAAAAATAAAAAGTACCAATAGTACCAGGTTTTCCTTATTTTACCACCTACCTACAGTGTACTTTGTAAGTTATCGTAAACAAAAAAATTATAATAAAAAATCAAAAAGTATCAAAAGTACCAATGTGACCCCGTTTTTTACCCATCAAAAAGTTCTCTATATTTAAATCTGGATCACATCCTATGCGTGTATCAAATTTCATCCAAATCCGTTAGGAAAATTTCTTTAGTGAAAAAATACCTAAAGTAAAGAAAAACCAGAAGTAAAAAAGTACCAGTAGTACAATTTTTTCATTTCAGCACCCCGAAAGTATGTCAGTTTATAAAAAATTTATAAAATATTAGTGCAAAACCAAAAAGTATCAAAGTACAAATAAATGTGAGCCGTTTTTAACCCCCCCCCAAAAAAAAAAGTACATTATAGTTTCATCTGGGTCACATTCTGTCCGTCTACCAAATTTCATCCAAAGGTATTAAGAGAATTTCTGTAGAGAAAAAGTACCCAAAGTAAAAAAAAAGTACCAGTTTTTTTACATATCAAAAGGTATGTTGGTTTATAAAAAAATTTATAAAATTGTAGTGCAAAACCAAAAAGTACTAAAAGTACAAATACGAGTATGTGCCGTTTTTAACGCCCCAAAAAGTAAACTCTAGTTTCATCTAGATCACATTCTATTTATCTGTCTATAAAATATTATCTTGAGAGCGGTTTTTGCGTTATAGTTGTAACAAACATACAAACATACAAACTTTCACATTTATAATATTAGTAGGAGAAATAAATAGATAGATAGATAAATTATAATAATATATTCTAATGATAGCAAATAGATTAAAATTTGTTTACTTAACCAAAGTCAATGAACTCCATTGAGACTATGTGTGAGGTTATACGTTGGATATTTTAAATTTTGTAAACAAGAATTGAATGCTTAAAGGAAACTTGAATTGTGTAAAAACACGAGTAATGGCAAAAGTGTGCCAATGGAAAAATCTACTTCCTTCCGGCCATCTATCACAGGATCTCCGTAACAGGTAGACACTGAAAATTTTCAAAGTTCTATGATCGCAAAAATGAACATAGAAAATTTCTTGAGTACGATCCGCATTAAATCGAAATATTTTCACGAATGTGATATAAATTTTACACCAATCTTGGATAATTTTTAATTATAAACTGTTCACTCCCAAAAACTAAAGCAAGATTTAGTTATAAAAATACAACTCTGAAAGTATTAAGTAACTACTTTTGAGTATGGAGTAACTGAAAAAATAACAAATACTTGATAATCGCTCGCAATCAATGTTTTCAATACTTTGAGAACACTAATTCAAAATCGACTTTCTCAGTATGTATTTTAAATTTTTTTAGTATAAAATTTTACATTTATTTGAGCATGTACTCAAGTATTTATGTTTTAAATTTTATTTATTTGTTGCGCGCTAGCAATATCTAAATCTATATTTCGTTGGTAGCCATAGCAACTCATCAGTAGTAAAAAAAATTTTTAAACATAAAGGGTTTACACATCTACTGATGAGTTGGTATGGCTACCAACGAAATATATATTTTTTTAGTATATTTAAATTTTTAATTATAATAGTCAGTAGAATTGTTTTTTTGTAAAAGATTTAAATTAATCGAAAAATATATTTCTTAAGCAATGATCACATAAATCACTTTTAAAAACACACATCTTTTAAGTTGAAATTTGAATTTAGTTTATCTTACATCATCAATCAAAATGCCATTTTCTTCAACGTAACAGTTAATAAATTATTACAAATTTAATTAAATATTCGTAAAACTAGTTTAGAAGAGTGTTTCAAACTGGAATTGACAAAACATTTAAGTTTATTACAAAATCCATATCTATATAAATCATGAGTGGGCTTTAAATTAGAAAACAAACAAAAAATTCATAATAAAAAAAAAACAAACTTAAAAGAGATTTTTTTTTAATAATCTTCCATTAAGAAGTAAATAATTTTGGAAAAAACCTAGAAAAAAAATAATCATCCATTAAAAATTGTTTTACTGCCTGGTCCACGATGTCGATCGACAACTTAAGCGAGCGACAGCAAGTCACTCACTATCGATCGCTTAAGCGCCCCACTAAATATCGACATGTCGGTGGTCTGGCTTTACGTGTTTAACGTAATCATTGTCAAATAACTATAATGCCAGATCAAATATTCCATGTTAGTTCAGCCATAAATATGGCCATTTGAACGTGGCACAACTACAAGGTATGCACACTTCGATAACAAGTACAACAAAGTAGTATATTGTTGGTATAAAATACTCGATTTTTTATTGAAACAATCAAATAAATTTAGCAATTTCTTAAAAATGCTTTACAAACTGTAACAATTATTTGTGTATGCTGTAAAACTGTATCAGTTAGTATGCAAATTTGATCTAAAGCTATCAGAGTCAGCTGTGCTAGTCAGCTCACCTCTTGAATATGCCTTGCTTCAAATGTAAACACAAAACATATGTTTTCAATAAATCAATCTTGTGAAAAAAAACTTATAGCAAAATAATTTTTTGATATTGTGTATAATTTACAAATTCAACTAGAACCTGCATCTGCTTCAGAGCCTTTTTAAGGCAGAAAAATGTTGTTGGTAATAAATAATTATTAGCTGTACAAGAATATTTTTATTTTTAAATACATAATTATTTACATACATGAATACCTACATATCAATTTTCCATCATGAAATTTCTAAAATTATTTATAAAATAACCAATTTTTTATATATTTTGTCAACTTAATTTCTCAGTCGACAACCAAAAAGCAAGTGACTGATTTTGACAGTTGTTGTCGTACAATATTTCTTAGTGGGGCGCAAATTTGTACAAGAATGCTTACGTTATCGCTCGCTTTGATTGTCGATCGATTTGTCGTGCTGAAAACTCTTAGTGGGGCGCAAATCAGCTGTTTGTCGTCACAAAAGCAAGCGAGCGATAGCGGTCGACATCGTGGACCAGGCAGTTAATTTCTTGTGTGTTAAGCCTGTCTATATGCCAAATGTCTATGCCAAATCATCAGTAGACCTTAAGCACATTTTGAAAAGATAGAGTGCCACTGTGGCTGATCGGTAGCAATGCTAATCTATTCGTCCAGAGGTTGTCGGTTCTAATCCGGCCAAACAGCCTGCAGACAATCTAATGGCGGGTTATGTTTGCTAAGTCATGATATTTGTATGAAAAATCATTGGTTAAACCATTCTTATTGGTTAACTGAAGACTGTAAATTTGGGCCTTGGTGCGTATTATCAAAGATGCCAGATCTGCAGCTATATTCTGTAATTCTCGTAGCTAAAGCTAAAACTCGATCGCTCAAAATTTGAGGGCGAAAATTTTAGCGATTTTGCCACAAAGGTATTCTGTCTGTAACTCTAATCGCTTAGCTGAAATTTACTTCTTTCGCCGTAGCTAATTTACTATCATTAGACCATTCCTTTCTTTCTTATTTGAAAATATAATATTGAAAAGAGACAAATATATATGCTTGTATATTGGATATTTTACATTAGTGCTACCTTACATTATACTTTATACTCCGTAATAATGATTGTGTTTTTGTTAAAGAAATTTTTAAAATATATTTTAAAACGTCTATTTTTGAAAGCTATTTCACAATGTTCTGGTCCAAACTTATTAGTTTTTTGCAGCATATGCATTTTGAAAATTGTAAAGCGCGTGATTTTTGCGTAGTAATTTCTCAAGAAAGCATTACGTCCGAAAGTTATGGGAACATTTATAAGAGATGGCATCACTGTTAAGAATTAATTTCAGTAAACAATTGAAATTTTTTCTATGTTAAAACGGTGATATTTGCTGGCAGTACGTGGCGTAGTTATTTGAAAGCGTTTATTTGTACAAAAAATATTTTTGATCATATTAAATTTAAAATTTGTGTACAGAATTTTCCTTAATTTTGTAATATTTGTTCACTGCTTTACAAATATACATATATGTATGTACATATGTATGTAAATTGTAAAAATCTTTTTTTCTTATTAAATAAATTTTTTATATAAAAGTTAGTATTTGAGTTTTATTTAAATTAAACTACTCATAACAGCCAAAAGACTTCAACCTGTCATAGGCAAACTCTTGATGCTATTCCAAATACTAAATGAGCATGTATATTTGCCCTTTTTTATCCTTTTTATAGTTTACTACATTATTTAAAAAAAAAAGCTAATAGGTCGATTATGGATAGCAACCGAACCCCAGTTGAGTCGCCAGTAGCTGAAAATTGTATTATGGATAGCAACTGGCCACTGAGAGCTGCCAGTTTCAGTTTCTATTTAGTGCTTTTCTGGTAAGGACAAATTTTCAGTTGCCGGTTGGCAACGCAACTGAAGTTCAGTTGCAATCCATAATCGAGCCATCAACAACAATGATATAAAAAATATTTTACTTAAATTACTTTTTAACACTGTCAAAATATCGTTGCTTAAATTTTAGCGTTTCTAGCTAGAAAAGTTGTTTATATGTATGTGCTTAGAGAATATAAATGTATAACATTTTAGCGATGACAGCAAACGCCAAAATTGAGGCGAATTCAATTTTTATGACATTGTCTAATTTAGCAATACGCATTACAGAATTCAATATGTAGCTAAGAATCTCTAAAACAGTTTTAGACATTTTTAGCGATGGAGATTTAGCTTTAGCGAGTTACAGAATATAGCTGCTGATCACCCATTTAAAAAAAAAATATTCCTAAACAATTTTCAATTAAGAAAACATAAAACTAAGTGCTGATTCACACACGTCAAGTTTCCTTGATTAAGATTTCATTTGTCTGAGAGAAAGACAGATAAAGCAAAATAAAATCCTCTGGTTCTTTCTCTCTTTCTCACCCAGCTGATTAAAAACATTCATTTAATCACTAACTCAAATATCCAAATGTCCTCATAACTTGAAAAAAAATTTCAATAATTGAAAATTTTAATTTTAATGATTGAAAATCACAAGATTTCAAATCACTTGTAATTTGATGGTTCTCTGCAAACTAAAGAAGGTCTAACTTCTAACAAGAATTCAAAAAGTTATGTGGTTAGAACATTTTTTTTGTGATTTGAAATCACTTTCACAAAAACAGATTTTCAAATTATGCCTGTTTATGTATAACTTTGAAAGAAATTAATTACAACTACAGTTTTCGTAATTAAAATCATATTGTGTTTTGTGTTTTCTATGCATTTTATTATCAGACAATTTAAAAATATTTTCAGTATTATAAAACTACTTGCGTGATCAGAATTAAAAACTTGCAAAAAAAAAAAAATAATCACTCAAATAATTAAAATATAAATTCATAAATCTTCATAAGCATTCTAATAAAGGTGTAGCCAATAAAGCTTTTAACAAAAATAGAAATTTAGAAAAGATAAGATATTAAAAGTTTACTCTTCTTTTAGAAAAATAACTATTTATTAATAAAAACAAACTTATTTACTTTTGTATATTTAACAAAGATATGTATGTATGTATGTATGTGTCAAGGTTGTTTTTATTAGCAAAATACATAGTTGTACATGCACAAACACACACACGCACACAGTTTAACAACATTAAAAAACCAAAAAAAATTTCCAGTACTCGTAAGATCATCAAAAACAAAAAGGTACTGAATAGTAAAATTCGTCAAAAAAAAAATCTGTTATCAATTAAATCGTCTTAAACTCAAGATAAAAATTTTTAATAAATTTGTTTGGTCTGGCAGTTAAAAATAACAGTGTTATCTAGGCGTATTCATACAAGGTGGTCTCGCCCATGATATAATAAACAAAGTATTTGCACCGCTACAACATCACAACACTAATAAAAAACAACCGGCATTTTGTTTATTTAAAAAGCGAATTCATGACCTAAGCTGTAAAAATTCTCCTTGAATAAAAAATTACATAAAAATGGCACCGGAAAATATGAACCAAATTTGACAGTTTTAGTGATGGATAAATTCATCCGAATTCACCACTGCATCCACCTGATAATAAATTCGCCTTGGTCTCGCACTGTGTTTTGACATCTCAGGGAGAAGAAAACAAAACGCAAGTGGCGAAAATAAGCACCTTGTATGAATTCGCCTTGGAATGCTGCATATTGATTAGCTAATCCATAACAAATCAATTAATTTTTGAAAATATATCATAGTTTTTATTAGAAAAGAAACTCCAAAAATAAAGACTGCACGGAAGATTGAACTGACAGCGTGATATCTCGAGACCCACCACGATTTTCTCATCAGAATTGTATAACACTTAGACCTCCAGCCATTCAAGTAATTATTTGAATATCCTCCTGGCTGACTTCCAAAACGTCAATTGCTTTGTGTTTGAACAAAGCATCACATTTCATAACGCCGCAGTACAATAATTATACAATGTACACCATTTCAAAACGCCGCCGCCAAGTATTTTTAACGCAGTAAGTAAGCAAGCAATATATATATATATATTTATTCCTGGGATTCCATGGAGGAACATAGGGCCACAAGTAAGCAAGCAAGGTATCGGTTTAATAGTTGTTGCATTGTTTCGGTACTTTGCATATGTATCTGATTTAAATACAGTAGCAATACTGTATACAAAGGCTGACTTCCAAAACGTTCGTATACAAAGTTTGTATACTGTATTGATACTGTATTTAAATCACATACATATGCAAAGTTCCGAAACAATGAATCAACTATAAAACCGATGCCTTGGTTGCTTTCTTACTGCGTTAAAAATACTTGGCGGCGGCGTTTTGAAATGGTATACATTGTATAATTATTGTACTACGGCGTTGTGAAATGTGATGCTTTGTTCAAACACAAAGCAATTGACGTTTTGGAAGTCAGCCAAACTTTGTATACGAACGTTTTGGAAGTCAGCCCCTCTTAACATTAATTTAATTTTGCTGATTCAAATGAAAGATTATCATCATATTTTTTCATATATATGGCTTGGATATTCACTATTTCTTGTCTTAAAGAGGTTTCTTTGAAAAGTTTTCCTTGCAGTTTAGTTTAGTCTTATAAAATATTCTTGAAAATAGTGGCAAAAATTTCTAAAATTTATGGATCGATTTTTTTAATTTTGTTTAAAAATTATTGCTTGCAGTTTGGTCGGGCTATTTGTTTTTTTAAATCGGTGATCAAGTGGTCAAAAATATTAATTAAAGCATAATCCCATAATCAGTAGTAAAAAAAATTTTTAAACATAAAGGGTTTACACATCTACTGATGAGTTGGTATGGCTACCAACGAAATATATATTTTTTTAGTATATTTAAATTTTTAATTATAATAGTCAGTAGAATTGTTTTTTTGTAAAAGATTTAAATTAATCGAAAAATATATTTCTTAAGCAATGATCACATAAATCACTTTTAAAAACACACATCTTTTAAGTTGAAATTTGAATTTAGTTTATCTTACATCATCAATCAAAATGCCATTTTCTTCAACGTAACAGTTAATAAATTATTACAAATTTAATTAAATATTCGTAAAACTAGTTTAGAAGAGTGTTTCAAACTGGAATTGACAAAACATTTAAGTTTATTACAAAATCCATATCTATATAAATCATGAGTGGGCTTTAAATTAGAAAACAAACAAAAAATTCATAATAAAAAAAAAACAAACTTAAAAGAGATTTTTTTTTAATAATCTTCCATTAAGAAGTAAATAATTTTGGAAAAAACCTAGAAAAAAAATAATCATCCATTAAAAATTGTTTTACTGCCTGGTCCACGATGTCGATCGACAACTTAAGCGAGCGACAGCAAGTCACTCACTATCGATCGCTTAAGCGCCCCACTAAATATCGACATGTCGGTGGTCTGGCTTTACGTGTTTAACGTAATCATTGTCAAATAACTATAATGCCAGATCAAATATTCCATGTTAGTTCAGCCATAAATATGGCCATTTGAACGTGGCACAACTACAAGGTATGCACACTTCGATAACAAGTACAACAAAGTAGTATATTGTTGGTATAAAATACTCGATTTTTTATTGAAACAATCAAATAAATTTAGCAATTTCTTAAAAATGCTTTACAAACTGTAACAATTATTTGTGTATGCTGTAAAACTGTATCAGTTAGTATGCAAATTTGATCTAAAGCTATCAGAGTCAGCTGTGCTAGTCAGCTCACCTCTTGAATATGCCTTGCTTCAAATGTAAACACAAAACATATGTTTTCAATAAATCAATCTTGTGAAAAAAAACTTATAGCAAAATAATTTTTTGATATTGTGTATAATTTACAAATTCAACTAGAACCTGCATCTGCTTCAGAGCCTTTTTAAGGCAGAAAAATGTTGTTGGTAATAAATAATTATTAGCTGTACAAGAATATTTTTATTTTTAAATACATAATTATTTACATACATGAATACCTACATATCAATTTTCCATCATGAAATTTCTAAAATTATTTATAAAATAACCAATTTTTTATATATTTTGTCAACTTAATTTCTCAGTCGACAACCAAAAAGCAAGTGACTGATTTTGACAGTTGTTGTCGTACAATATTTCTTAGTGGGGCGCAAATTTGTACAAGAATGCTTACGTTATCGCTCGCTTTGATTGTCGATCGATTTGTCGTGCTGAAAACTCTTAGTGGGGCGCAAATCAGCTGTTTGTCGTCACAAAAGCAAGCGAGCGATAGCGGTCGACATCGTGGACCAGGCAGTTAATTTCTTGTGTGTTAAGCCTGTCTATATGCCAAATGTCTATGCCAAATCATCAGTAGACCTTAAGCACATTTTGAAAAGATAGAGTGCCACTGTGGCTGATCGGTAGCAATGCTAATCTATTCGTCCAGAGGTTGTCGGTTCTAATCCGGCCAAACAGCCTGCAGACAATCTAATGGCGGGTTATGTTTGCTAAGTCATGATATTTGTATGAAAAATCATTGGTTAAACCATTCTTATTGGTTAACTGAAGACTGTAAATTTGGGCCTTGGTGCGTATTATCAAAGATGCCAGATCTGCAGCTATATTCTGTAATTCTCGTAGCTAAAGCTAAAACTCGATCGCTCAAAATTTGAGGGCGAAAATTTTAGCGATTTTGCCACAAAGGTATTCTGTCTGTAACTCTAATCGCTTAGCTGAAATTTACTTCTTTCGCCGTAGCTAATTTACTATCATTAGACCATTCCTTTCTTTCTTATTTGAAAATATAATATTGAAAAGAGACAAATATATATGCTTGTATATTGGATATTTTACATTAGTGCTACCTTACATTATACTTTATACTCCGTAATAATGATTGTGTTTTTGTTAAAGAAATTTTTAAAATATATTTTAAAACGTCTATTTTTGAAAGCTATTTCACAATGTTCTGGTCCAAACTTATTAGTTTTTTGCAGCATATGCATTTTGAAAATTGTAAAGCGCGTGATTTTTGCGTAGTAATTTCTCAAGAAAGCATTACGTCCGAAAGTTATGGGAACATTTATAAGAGATGGCATCACTGTTAAGAATTAATTTCAGTAAACAATTGAAATTTTTTCTATGTTAAAACGGTGATATTTGCTGGCAGTACGTGGCGTAGTTATTTGAAAGCGTTTATTTGTACAAAAAATATTTTTGATCATATTAAATTTAAAATTTGTGTACAGAATTTTCCTTAATTTTGTAATATTTGTTCACTGCTTTACAAATATACATATATGTATGTACATATGTATGTAAATTGTAAAAATCTTTTTTTCTTATTAAATAAATTTTTTATATAAAAGTTAGTATTTGAGTTTTATTTAAATTAAACTACTCATAACAGCCAAAAGACTTCAACCTGTCATAGGCAAACTCTTGATGCTATTCCAAATACTAAATGAGCATGTATATTTGCCCTTTTTTATCCTTTTTATAGTTTACTACATTATTTAAAAAAAAAAGCTAATAGGTCGATTATGGATAGCAACCGAACCCCAGTTGAGTCGCCAGTAGCTGAAAATTGTATTATGGATAGCAACTGGCCACTGAGAGCTGCCAGTTTCAGTTTCTATTTAGTGCTTTTCTGGTAAGGACAAATTTTCAGTTGCCGGTTGGCAACGCAACTGAAGTTCAGTTGCAATCCATAATCGAGCCATCAACAACAATGATATAAAAAATATTTTACTTAAATTACTTTTTAACACTGTCAAAATATCGTTGCTTAAATTTTAGCGTTTCTAGCTAGAAAAGTTGTTTATATGTATGTGCTTAGAGAATATAAATGTATAACATTTTAGCGATGACAGCAAACGCCAAAATTGAGGCGAATTCAATTTTTATGACATTGTCTAATTTAGCAATACGCATTACAGAATTCAATATGTAGCTAAGAATCTCTAAAACAGTTTTAGACATTTTTAGCGATGGAGATTTAGCTTTAGCGAGTTACAGAATATAGCTGCTGATCACCCATTTAAAAAAAAAATATTCCTAAACAATTTTCAATTAAGAAAACATAAAACTAAGTGCTGATTCACACACGTCAAGTTTCCTTGATTAAGATTTCATTTGTCTGAGAGAAAGACAGATAAAGCAAAATAAAATCCTCTGGTTCTTTCTCTCTTTCTCACCCAGCTGATTAAAAACATTCATTTAATCACTAACTCAAATATCCAAATGTCCTCATAACTTGAAAAAAAATTTCAATAATTGAAAATTTTAATTTTAATGATTGAAAATCACAAGATTTCAAATCACTTGTAATTTGATGGTTCTCTGCAAACTAAAGAAGGTCTAACTTCTAACAAGAATTCAAAAAGTTATGTGGTTAGAACATTTTTTTTGTGATTTGAAATCACTTTCACAAAAACAGATTTTCAAATTATGCCTGTTTATGTATAACTTTGAAAGAAATTAATTACAACTACAGTTTTCGTAATTAAAATCATATTGTGTTTTGTGTTTTCTATGCATTTTATTATCAGACAATTTAAAAATATTTTCAGTATTATAAAACTACTTGCGTGATCAGAATTAAAAACTTGCAAAAAAAAAAAAATAATCACTCAAATAATTAAAATATAAATTCATAAATCTTCATAAGCATTCTAATAAAGGTGTAGCCAATAAAGCTTTTAACAAAAATAGAAATTTAGAAAAGATAAGATATTAACAGTGTTATTCATGAAAAATTCTTATTGTAGAGATAATGTACACATTAGTTAATAATCAGTTTTTGTGTTATTACCCGGTAATAATAAACATTATTCACAAACGTTTAATAAAGCCAAATTAACTATTGTGTGATTTTTTCAGTTTTGTGATTCTGTGTTAGCAACATTGTTTCATTTTAATTGTCAAGTTATAATTAGTGTTGTGTACAATAACATACTCGATAAGCAAGTAGTCTCTAATGGTTTGAAAATGTGAAAATAATGTCATATAAATTTTATTTAAACAAGTTAGAGTAATAGAGTATTGCTTATAATATTTTAAAAGATATTAAAATTTTTTAATATGTGTTGTATTGATATTGCTAGCAATGTGTTTTCATAAGTTATTACAAAAGTATTCAAATACCGAGTTCGTTGCAATTGATTACACACCACTAATATGTTTGCTTTATTTATTTGGAAATGTTTTTAATCTTGTTGTGGTTGAAATGTGACAAATTATGCACAAAATCATAAAAAAAAGATGTAATAATATTAATATTTCAAAGAGCATGTAGAATTTAAGTTATGTATGTTTGTGTACATACATACATACGTAAACAATCATACATATGTACATACATATGTACATATTTACATACATATATTCACATTTATGTATTTCTTCTTGAATTTTCTTATTTTACGTACATACATATGTATGTAAACATTGCAGAAGGACTGGAAGAATCGGGAGAGTTGAAATACATTATCTGCAAAATATTTAATTTAATAAAAAAATTATAGTTTTATGTATATGCATATATTTTGTATAATACTAACGAATGTCGAAATTATATTTATTACAATCATTACTTTATTCGAATCTTTTTTTTTATTTTCCATACTTTTTGAAGTAAATAGTGATTTTTTTACTTTAAAAAATGCAAATGTCAACTTATTAAACGGCTAAAGTAGCGTGATGCCTACAATAAAATTTTCGAGTTTATTAGCGTGTAATAACCGCGTCATAATGCTATTAAACGTTTGTGAATACTACTTTAGCGCATTTTGCTTATTAGCCTCTAATAAAACGTTTGTGAATAACACTGTAAAAGTTTACTCTTCTTTTAGAAAAATAACTATTTATTAATAAAAACAAACTTATTTACTTTTGTATATTTAACAAAGATATGTATGTATGTATGTATGTGTCAAGGTTGTTTTTATTAGCAAAATACATAGTTGTACATGCACAAACACACACACGCACACAGTTTAACAACATTAAAAAACCAAAAAAAATTTCCAGTACTCGTAAGATCATCAAAAACAAAAAGGTACTGAATAGTAAAATTCGTCAAAAAAAAAATCTGTTATCAATTAAATCGTCTTAAACTCAAGATAAAAATTTTTAATAAATTTGTTTGGTCTGGCAGTTAAAAATAACAGTGTTATCTAGGCGTATTCATACAAGGTGGTCTCGCCCATGATATAATAAACAAAGTATTTGCACCGCTACAACATCACAACACTAATAAAAAACAACCGGCATTTTGTTTATTTAAAAAGCGAATTCATGACCTAAGCTGTAAAAATTCTCCTTGAATAAAAAATTACATAAAAATGGCACCGGAAAATATGAACCAAATTTGACAGTTTTAGTGATGGATAAATTCATCCGAATTCACCACTGCATCCACCTGATAATAAATTCGCCTTGGTCTCGCACTGTGTTTTGACATCTCAGGGAGAAGAAAACAAAACGCAAGTGGCGAAAATAAGCACCTTGTATGAATTCGCCTTGGAATGCTGCATATTGATTAGCTAATCCATAACAAATCAATTAATTTTTGAAAATATATCATAGTTTTTATTAGAAAAGAAACTCCAAAAATAAAGACTGCACGGAAGATTGAACTGACAGCGTGATATCTCGAGACCCACCACGATTTTCTCATCAGAATTGTATAACACTTAGACCTCCAGCCATTCAAGTAATTATTTGAATATCCTCCTGGCTGACTTCCAAAACGTCAATTGCTTTGTGTTTGAACAAAGCATCACATTTCATAACGCCGCAGTACAATAATTATACAATGTACACCATTTCAAAACGCCGCCGCCAAGTATTTTTAACGCAGTAAGTAAGCAAGCAATATATATATATATATTTATTCCTGGGATTCCATGGAGGAACATAGGGCCACAAGTAAGCAAGCAAGGTATCGGTTTAATAGTTGTTGCATTGTTTCGGTACTTTGCATATGTATCTGATTTAAATACAGTAGCAATACTGTATACAAAGGCTGACTTCCAAAACGTTCGTATACAAAGTTTGTATACTGTATTGATACTGTATTTAAATCACATACATATGCAAAGTTCCGAAACAATGAATCAACTATAAAACCGATGCCTTGGTTGCTTTCTTACTGCGTTAAAAATACTTGGCGGCGGCGTTTTGAAATGGTATACATTGTATAATTATTGTACTACGGCGTTGTGAAATGTGATGCTTTGTTCAAACACAAAGCAATTGACGTTTTGGAAGTCAGCCAAACTTTGTATACGAACGTTTTGGAAGTCAGCCCCTCTTAACATTAATTTAATTTTGCTGATTCAAATGAAAGATTATCATCATATTTTTTCATATATATGGCTTGGATATTCACTATTTCTTGTCTTAAAGAGGTTTCTTTGAAAAGTTTTCCTTGCAGTTTAGTTTAGTCTTATAAAATATTCTTGAAAATAGTGGCAAAAATTTCTAAAATTTATGGATCGATTTTTTTAATTTTGTTTAAAAATTATTGCTTGCAGTTTGGTCGGGCTATTTGTTTTTTTAAATCGGTGATCAAGTGGTCAAAAATATTAATTAAAGCATAATCCCCTCATTTATAGACCGATTTTTGTAATTTTTCTTTTCTAATTGAACTACTACGGATGGTAAAGCTCTAGAATGAAAAGGAGTTCGGAAAATTAAAAAAAAAAATTGGACTTTAGAAATGTTGTTACCCAGGCTGGTTTAGTTGGTGGGTCATCGAGGATCATAAGAGCAACTAGAGCCTGCCGACAAGGTGACATTTTATCGCCTCTGCTGTGAACATTGGCAATCCATTAACTGATTGAAGAATAAAAATCCTGGGCTCCCGTATATATGGTTGAGCTGTTGATCTTGTCATATCGATGGGAGGATGGAACGGAACCATATCGGAAAAGATGCAAGATGCCCAAAATTTACAAATTGTGGCAAAAAGAATGAATTGTTCATTAACCCAGAAATGAAAATCATTGAACCATTTGCCAGACGAAGGGAAACTTATATTACATTGGTGCCGTCACACTTGACAAGTCACACACTTACTCGCATACTGCCAACAAAGCCATCATAATGGGCTTAAATTACTGACGAGTTGGTTTACAGGAGACATCAATTTATCATTGGAAACTGGTCTCAGAGATCTCTGCAGATTATGCGAAACTCAGAGATAGACCCCGGAGCACATTCTCGTTGAATGGCCGGCGGCAACGGCGCACAGAATAAGGTTTCTTGAAGGTATCCTGATAAGGTTTGCAATCTCTCACCTTGTAGAATAGTTGGCTTTACTTTGGTGAAAGTTTCGGGCTGCACTAAAGATACTTCGGGTCGCGGTGCCTATGATCTCTCTTAAAAATAATAGTATGTTTTGATTCCATAAATTATTTTTATTTTATTCGATCCAAGTTGTTACGGCCTTCCTACCAGAAAAGTTTTGATTATCTCATAACTCCTCAATTTATTGAGGACAGTAATAATTTAAACTAGAAACGAATTATATCGGACTTAAAAGCATTGGCACAGTAGCTTCAAATTCGTGATCTTATCGATTGACTTCTGGACTGTGTTTTTTTTTTTTCTTGCCAAAGTTATTGTAGTATGTTTGTTTTCCAATAGGGATGATATGATATTGAAGTGACGTTTCGGCCATTTGTAATATGTCATGATCTGTCATTTGTTTTTCATTGTATTCAGTAGTGTTTACAATTTCATCATGGAGAGATCTTAGCAAGAACAACGTTTACAAATTATTCAGTTTTATTATCAAAATAATCGTTCTACAATTGCAAATTTTCGTGCGGTTTTGCCATTTTATGGTCGTAATAATCGTCCAAGTGTGCACGCTATTCGTCGAATTGTTGAAAATTTTGAGCGTACATTTTCTTTACATCATGTTCAAGTGCCAATAAGACAAATAACCGCTCGAAGTAAAGCAAATATTGCTGCCGTTCAGGCAAGTGTAGCTGAAGACCGCAATTTGTCAATTCCAAGACATTTTCAACAATTGGGACTGTCTCAAACCATAATCGATCGATGATAACCAACTTTTTATGGCCGAAATTGGAAGAAGTTGATCTTGAAAACATTTGGTTCCAACCAGACGGGGCTACGTGCCACACAGCAAATGCAGCAATTGAATTATTGCGAGAAAAGTTTGGAGATTCGATTATTTCAGTATGGCCTCCAAGAAGTTGTGATTTAACACCATTAGACTATTTCTTGTGGTGTTATTTGAAGTCATTGGCCTTTCGGAATAAACCAGACTCTCTCAAGCTTTACAAGTCAACATTGAATTTGGCATTCTTGACATACGACTTGATTTAGTGGAAAAAGTGCTCGAAAATTGGGTTCATCGAATTCGTTCCTGCAGAAGAAGTCGTGGAGGCCATTTGAATAACGTTTTATTTAGAACTTAATTGTATCGATTCTACTTCATATCACTCTTATTGGAAAACCTTTTATTAAAAGAAATTTAGGACCAGGGGCCAAATCACCGCATACGATATCGATACGATTGACTATCGTATCGAATAACATTACGATACGTGTCGAATAAGCAAATTATGGCAAACGATGCGTCAAATTGCGATACAATTCATGCGATATCGTATGCGATAATACCAAAATGAAAGAATTTCGATAAATTTTGATCGATATCGTATGCGGTGATTTGGCCCCAGCACTCAGGGGATGACCCCTACTTATGCAGTGCATTGTGCCGGAACGAGGACAATTGGTTGTGAGAAGAGTGTTTGAGCATATTCGATTTGAACTTTCATGAATATTGTTTATGAATATGTATGGGAGCTAAGAGTATATTTTCTTTATTTCTGTGATTACTGATCGAGAAAGTTGACTACAAAAAATTTTAACTTGATCATACTCGTACTTACTTTTGATTCTCCTTGTTGAAATTTCACTGTAGTGCTGATCATTGTAACGATTTTGTACTGTCAAAATTTCCATACTGGCAATTTTTAATTACAATTAATTTTTTTTTTGTTAATAATTTAAAATGTTTAACAAAATTTTTATTACAATTCCATTTACATACACGAGTATCACAATGGCCTATCAGGCAGGCAGGCAGGCTGGTTTTTATTAAATTTAATTTGTAGTTTGCTCACGCAAAGCAAAACAAAAGAAAAAAACAATTAAGATGAGTTTTTTTTTGTAATTCAAAATTCAAGTAATTTTATTTAAACAACAATATTTTTTTTAGATTTGATTACATACATACTCGTATGTATATTGTTTGCATGTGTTTGTTGTTGTGCAGCAGTTTGCTAAATTTAATTAAATGGCCACTTTATTCATTTGAGTAAAAATAAATTTTATTAAATTACTTTTAAGAAATCGTTTATTTTTCTCTAACAATTAGTGGAACTTTGAGTAGTTTCAATTTAGACACACTTTTCTGATATTCGTACTGTTCTGAAATATAATTTTTTTTTTTAAATTTTTGTATCGAGATATTCAACAGCTCTTTTTATTTAGTTCTTCGCGGCACAGTGGTAAACGAGTGAATACAGTTAAAAGACACAAAACGAGGCGCTGTATATATATATTATTACATATGTACGTATGTTTGAATGTTTGTACATTCGTTGAGGTTGATTGAATATTGTTTTTTATTTTATAGATATTTTTTTTTTTTATTAAGAGGAGAAGAAAGACGAAAAGTATCTTATCTGTAGGGTAATTTGTTTGTTTCTGAATTGTGTCAGAGACAGTGTATGTATTGTTGTTGTGTGTGTGTGTGTGTATGTGCCTGGGTTTTGCGAACAACAGCAACGTTTCAAAGCAACTAACCAGTTAACAGCTGTGTTGTGTGACTTTTATACTCGTCCGTCATACTGTTCGGCCCTACACTATGCAACAAATATTAATTTATAATGTATATGTATCCAATAGGTACTGGTAATTAAATTCAGCTTGTAGCATTGTGTAACTTTATATGAATGGCTGTCAGTGTGACCAGATTTTAAAATACATATGTTGCAATTAAATCGCATCGAAAATAATGTAGAAAAATTCTACAAATTTAAATGTCCTTTTGTAACTCAACTTCAATTAAATTCAAAATTAAAAAAGTCTGAACCTTCTTAAATCTATCGTTTATTTAATTAAATTAATCATTTATTAATTGTTTCAAAGGATTTTCATGCAGTTTGGTCGCAAAAAATTTTTTTCTAAAATCAGGGGACGATTTTTTCCCCATATAAAGGGTGTTTTTTATAGAGTGACACAAGTTTAAATCATAATAAAGTCAGGAAATATATTTTTAATATCAATGAAACGAGCTTTATTGGAAAGAAAATTTTATGAAATTAATGTTTAAATATGATTTCTGCCATGTGGCCGCCACAGCTGGCGCGTAGAAGGCGCAATCTGAAACAGCAATTTTCAACAACTTTTCGCAGCATTTGCGGCCGTATTACGCCGACAACTCTTCGAGTGTTGATTTCCAGGTGTTCAATTGATTGTGGTTTATCGACGTAGACAAGTGACTTAACATAACCCCAAAGAAAATAATCTAATGGGGTTAAATCACACGATCTTGGTGGCCAATTAATTGGGGCATTACCTGAAATGATTTTTTCATCAAAAATTTCTTTCAGTAAATCAATTGCAGCGCCCGCTGCAGCACGAGTTCTACGAATAGAACAATTATTTTGATTAAAAATTTTAATAATTTGCACGCGTTGCTTTGGTGTAAGTCAATTCATAATGAAAATTCAAAGAAAACTAAACAAAAAGCAACTATCAGCTGTTAAATGGGTGCTCAAATAAAGCAGTGATCCTACCTAAAAGTTGTGACACTCTATAAAAAATACCCTTTATATTGAATTTTTTTAATAACTCCTGTCCTTATAGACCGATTTCTATATATATTTATTTTGTTTGCACAAGTTTCTTTGCAGCTTGATATTAACCATACCTTTTTTGCAGATCGGTTGAAGCCCCTCACAATTTATTGGCCGATTTTAAAAATTCCTTTTTTGTTAGATGTATTTTCTTGCAGATTTGTCCCATACATTTTTTTTATCGAAGAGGTATGCGCCCAGAAAAATTAGTTCCATAGAAATGTAAGCGGTCGGTCTCCTGAAATATTGTTTAATAAATCAACCGATTTAAAATTTTTCGTGTATTGAAGTCGATTTTGTTTTGCCAGAATTTTTTATTTTTAAACCCCCTAAGGGTATTTACAGGTTAGTCAGTGCGAGTATAATCTCCACCGTATTCATATTTTGCATCCTTGAAGATAAGAAATTTTATTGAGCCAGGTCCGTCTATCCGTCAGTCTTTCTGTACTTTAAATGGGGTTTTCGAAGCCACCAGAAAAATTCGAGACATGGGGTTTAGACTGATGCGTCAGGATTCGTTTTGAAAATCTACTAAAACTTAAAAAATAAATTGTATGAAATTAACATTAAAAAAAAACTCAATTGAATAATAGGACAAGAAAATAGTGAACTTCCAAACCAATAATATGAAAAAATATAATGATAAACTTTTAAGTGACTTATCGGAAATTAATGCCATGATTGGCAGCGAGGTCTAAGCGGCAAACAGCTTTGATAATAAGACCGTGGTTAGTTTCAAAACAGCATTATCATAATTTTTTTTTTTTTTTTTTTTGAAGAAATTAAATTTTTTCAACAAAAACTTCTGGCGTCTCTGGTAGCGATAGAAAGATAATATTCCTCCTTTATATGATGTTGTATACATTGGGAAAAAAATGCAAGAAAATGCCAAACAAATAATTACAAAGTAATGTTAATTTCTAAATTGAAAAAATAAATTTAGCAAAAAAAAAAAAAATCTGAAATGGTCACACTTGCAACAGTACATGTATTTAGGCATAAAAGCAAGTACATACATATAAGAATAAATAAAACAAAACAAACACATACATATATTTCTATCTACATATGTATTTTGCACACATTAGATATGTAACTAAGTTTTACGAAAAATTCTTTATACCCCTAAGTGATGGTATATGTATGTTGTACAATTAATAAAAATCATTCTTTGCATTAAAATCATATTTTTAAATATCAAATATTTATGTATTAGTTTTGCTATTTTTAAAAAGTTATACACCTAATGTTCTTATACATATATGCCTGTACATACGTATGTGTGTACCACATAAAATATCTACATTTTATAAAAAGAAGAAACACAAACACGTAAAAATAAAGAAAAACAAAATAATCATTAGTTAGCCCGCTTCTCCAAATGGAGGAACTTAAATAAAAACAATCCAAAAAAACAACATTCAGTCAACAACGAGTCAATGGTGTCCCAACATTTTATAGATACATTTCGCTCATTTAGCGCAATATCGTCATATCTAGAAAAGTGTTTATTTTGAAGATATCGAAATAATGGAGCTTCTTCTTCTTATTGTAAAAACATTTTTATTAAGCCGAAGATATTTTACCTAAAGAGCTTTTTACCAGTCCGAAAGTTTTTAATTCGAAGTTATTTTACCCAAATAAAGCTTTTTCCAGGCAGAAGCGTTTAAACCGAAGCTATTTTGGGGCAACCATAATTTAGTACCTACTAACAAATGATAAATACTTTTATTTTCAACCAATTGCTGACTGAGGGCCTGTTCGGAAATGCATCACTGCGCCGCATCTGATGCGCATGAGTGGTTAGTTTGCTCAGCTGATACAAAACAGCATATGCAGTGTTACCAGCCGGTGATTTTCAGAACGTACAGATACGGCGCAGTGATGCATTTCCGAACAGGCCCTAATACTATAAAGTCACACAAATTTGTATGCTGTGCATTTCGATTAGCTTCTAAGCCTACTCTGCTTTTTCTTGAGTAATTCTCAAATGATTTTTGAAAATTTTGTGCATAAGCTAAAAGGTTTTTCTAAAAATTCTATTGAAATCTACTGCGCCAATGAAATGCATTATTAGTAGACTTGCTTAACATAAAGCAAATTAATAAAATAAAAAAAAAATCAAGAATTATTTCAATTAATTTTATTACTAAAATGGCACAAATTTTATTAATTGGAAAGTTGGAAAGGGGTTACTTACTTAAGTTCCTCAAAAATACTGATTATGGAATATTTCCTTTATTTATGGATCGATTTCAAAATTCTTGTATTCTTTAAACGGGGGGGTTACTTTGTCTTGCGAGGCGATAGCAAATGCGATGTGTAAACAATGTAAATAATAATGCTTGCAATTTATTCGCATAAAATGTTGTGGAAAATTGAGGTGCAAGCTGTTAGTTATCACATCATAACTTCTCCATTTATGGACCAATTTTTAATTTTTCTTATTTGTTGGATGGGCATTGCTTGCATTACAATAAATTTTTGTTGGAAAATTGTCCGATTTTTTTAAATTATTTATTTGTTTAATAGTGCTTCCTTGCAGTTTGGTCCCAATAATTATTATGGCAAATCGGTGCTAGGCTGGCCCTTATCACATGACTGCTTCATATATAGTCGGATTTTTAGAATTCTTTGAGTTGGTTTTAAAACGATTGATTACTGTTTGGTCAAATATTTTTTGTAAATCTGGGATAAGTTACCCCAAACCTCCGCCCCCCCCTTGGCCATACATTCTAAAGTTTCGCATAACTTGTCTACTTAGCAGCCGCTTTTCATTTTGATTCTCTCACAATTTTTGGAAGATCTGATGGGCAAGTAGTCCTCCCGAAATATTGATCAAGTTTTAAAAAACTAACATGGACTATTTTCAATATATTTTGTTTTGTTTAAGAGATGTGTTCCGTGTTGATGCCACATTTTTTATTTTTAATTTAGGGAGGCAAGTTGCCCCCTCGATATATTGGTTTTCGAGTAACTTCCTACATTAATGGACCGAGTTTTCTTTTTATATTTGAAAATGTTTGCTTGCCGTTTTTTTATTTTTTTTTTTTTGTATTGATAAAAGTCTAATGGAATTTTAATATTGAAATCGGTTATTTTTACCAGAATTATTTAACTTACTTCACGAATTTCTTATTGGAAATTTCACAAATATTGACATACGCGGCTATTTATAAAATCCGCAAACATACAAAACTAGCTTTTTCCATGTGCTTTTCAGTACGCCCGGTCGTAATAGAAGTAAAATCTTTATGTATGTATGCACGTGTGTGTATGTATGGTTATATGTATATGTATATGCATGTTTGTATGTATGTATGTAAATAGACATTAAATTTTCCATGTTTTATTCACTATCGTCTATTTTACATTTATAAAAAAAATAAACTACATTAAAATTAAAGACTTTCGCTCTTGCAATTTATTAAATAATAATTCTTATAATATTTCGGTTTTTTAGAAAAGAATATATGTACATATGTATGTACATACATATATAGATGTGGCACCCGCCGTGATCATCAAGTTTGTGAGCACATCTACAGTTTAGTTGAGAATCTTTATTATTTTTTGTACTTCAACCGAATTTAATAAAACAATTGTTTTGCATACAATCGTATGTATGTATGTACACTTACATGTATGTATGTATGTGTATTGATTTATTAATAGTTTATAAAGTAAATAACTTTATAAAATATTTGCTTGTTGATATCACTGGAATAGCTTATTAGTTTAGTTTTGTTAAAAAAAAACATTTTTTTGTTGCAATTAACACTACGAAGAAATTAAGAATAGACATACATACATACAAACACACATGTATACATACATACCTACATATGTATATATGAATATACTTTTTTAATTCTAAAAATAAATGTATTTCTTGCAGTACACAGAATAATTTATTCGTAAGTTTTTCGTATAAATAATTTTCTAAAATAATCTTTAAATCTAATTCATTGACAGCCAATCAAATCAACCAAAAAGAAATCTGGTTACGATTTCGCAAGATTCTCATTAAATTGTTGACTATTCCTGTCCATTTAAACAGATTTGAAATTGCAAAGTTTTCAACTAAATCAGATCAAAAATATTAATAAAAAATTTAAAAATTTAATTTAAAATCGATCAATAAATAGAGAATTTATTCAATATTTTTTTTTTTTCCGATCGAAAGGGGTTTCAATTCCAAAAATTGAGTTGTTAAAAAAAGAGAGCTATTTTTTATTTTATTCAAAACACTTTTAAATTTCAAATTAAAATTGACGGTGAATTTTTCTGCCATCTTCATTTGTGGAAAATCATAAAAAACAATTATACTTTTAGGAGCGTCAGTAAAATAAGGTTTGCTTTGTTAATAAAAAAAAAAAAAAACTTAATGTGAGCAAGAAGATTTTAAAAAAACAGCTATGGGCATAAAAAAACTTTATCATTGTAAAATCGGAATCATAAATAAAAACAATCTGAAGACTGTAAATCAAAAACGATCGGAATGCAATTACGATATTGAAATCAAATTCGTTCGGAATATGTAACCTGTGCGATTATGTTCGTAATTATCATATGAACTGTATTAATATACTTGTACTCGTAAGAATGACTATTATTCTAGTATTCTATTAATAATTATAAAGGGTCTTTTTTTAGAGTGTCACAACTTTGAGTTGGCATCACTGCTGTATTTGAGCACCAATTTAAAAGCTGACAGTTGATTTTTGTTTAGTTTGCTTTGAAATTTCATTATGAATCGACTTACACCAAATTATTGAAATTTCTAATCAAAATAATTGTTCTATTCGTCAAACTCATCGTGCAGCGGGCGCTACAATTGATTTACTCAAAGAAACTTTTGATGAAAAAATAATTTCACGTAATGGCCAAGATCGTGTGATTTAACCCCATTAGATTATTTCCTTTTGGAGTTATTTTAAGTCACTCGTCTATGTCGACGAACCAAAAACAATTGAACACCTGGAAATCAACATTCGATGTGTTGTCGGCGAAATACGGCCGCAAATTCTGTGAAAAGTTTTTAAAAATCGGTGTTCTAGATTGCGCCTTCTACGCGCAAGCTGGGGCGGCCACATGGCAGAAATCATATTTAAACATTAATTTCATAAAATTTTCTTTCCAATAAAGCTCGTTTCATTGATATTAAAATTATATTTCCTTGTTTTACTATAAAAAAAAACACCCTTTAAAATTAGAGTGTGAGATGAGCGAGCAACACCTTGAAATCGGTACACTGATATGTTCTATTAGTCTCCTTGTCTATTCTAAAATTCTTCATAATGTGAATTTTCATTGATTAAAATACTGAACTTAAGCGATAAAACGATATTGTTTTTTTTTAATTTAATTTAACTGTTTTTTTAAACGGCAGATCTGTTTAAAATTAATGTTTATGTATAAACGGCATATACAAGTAAACGCGAAGAATTGTCCTTTAAACGTTAATATTTCAAAAGAAAATATAACTTATAAGAAGTATAAGAGGCATTTAGACCCAAAAGCATTTTGGGTAAACTTTTGGCCTGCATGCATATACGACCCACCCTAATATTCATCTATATTTCCATACAAATGTATTTAAACAAAAAATTACATACATACATACGTAGTGTACACACTTTATATAGTTTTAGTATCATATTATGTTTGGAAAATTACAACAAAAATGAAAAGCATCGCGGCATTGTAATTCTACATTTGTTTTGACCATTTGTTTGAATCGTTTGTTTGTTTATTTGTTTGTTTTGTTTACTTCAGAATCTATGAATAAATAATACTTAAAGTGAAATGTATTCCTATTTAACAAAACACAGCAAAAAAATTAATGCAAATAAATAAACATTATCGAAAGGATGTAGGTGCGAGCATTTTCAGCACGCATGAGTAAATTTCCGACCGTTTGGCTGGTCAATTGTTGGTAATCAAAAATAGTTGAAATACATATTCAACACAGAATAATGTAAAATTCAACTTTAAATGCACCTGTTGTTGCCAACTGATGGCACTTGTTTAAAAAAAAAACTAAAAAATTATTAAAATTAAATGTTAAAAAGAAAAATTAAGTAAATGTTCGATTATAAAAGATTTTCCAATACGAGTGATATGATTTCTTTTAAAAAAAAACACACACACACACTTATTGTTGAAAAAATTCAAAAGTTTTTTATTTAATGTGAAGTACAATCGATACAATTAAGTTCTAAATAAAACGTCCTTCAAATGGCCTCCACGACTTCTTCTGCAGAAACGAATTCGATGAACCCAATTTTCGAGCACTTTTTCCCCTAAATCAAGTCGTATGTCATGAATGATGGCACGTTCAATATTGACTTGTAAAGCTTGAAGAGAGTCTGGTTTAAGACCAATGACTTTAAAGAACACCACAAGAAATAGTCTAATGATGTTAAATCACAACTTCTTGGAGGCCATTCCATATCACAATTTCTTGAAATAATCGTATCTCCAAACTTTTCTCGCAATAATTCAATTGCTGCATTTGCTGTGTGGCACGTAGCCCCATCTTGTTGGAACCAAATGTTGTCAAGATCAACTTATTCCAATTTAGACCATAAGTAATTGAATATCATCGATCTATACCGCTCTCCATTGACAGTACCGGTGTTACCAGCATCATTTCGAAAGAAGTACGGACCGATGATTCCACACCAAACTGTCAATTTAGGTGAATGTAATTTTTCAGAATCGACAGTTTTGCTTATTTACCGCACCACTCAGATGAAAGTGAGCCTCATCGCAGAAGAATATTTTCTTTAAAAAATCGTTATCGTTTTCAAGTTGTTTTAAGGAAAAATCAGCAACATTGTTTTTGCGTATATCTCTCCATGATGAAATTCTAAACACTACTGAATACAATGAAAAATAAATGACAGATCATGACGTATTACAAATGTCCGAAACGCCACTTCAAAATCATATCATCCCTATTGGAAAACCTTACATTGATTTAGTTTTATAACGAAGAATTCGTAAGCGAAAAAAGCTTTAATTCAATTATGTGACAAAATTTCGAATTTATCCGTTAATGAATACGACAAATGTGATAGATGAAGTAAAATCCCATTTTTTTTTTTATAAAAACTAACTTTGTCGCTTCCAACTTGGCATTAAATTTAAAATCGAGTGTATTGCTTTCATTACAAGTTAAGAAAATATCATGGTTAAGGCAACCATAATATGAGAGCAACATGGTTGAAACTAAATTATGTAAATTTGTTCTAAACATAATCACCCCTATCGTGAATAATTTTCCACGTGAAATTTTTTCACTTTTCACGTATTTGCAATCGTGAACAACTCGCATGAACAAATTTTATTCAGTCCAGGGGGTAGATTCTGGTTCTGCGATAACGTGAAATGTAAAAAAATGTTTCATTTTCGTTTTCATTACAACTTTACGCAATATCTTTTCGCAGTTGCACAAAATGCGATTCCCGTTTATATTATGAAAAAGTGTTTCATTCCATCTGTTGCAGTGTAACTTTATATCCATGTTATTCAACTTGAAATGTCACACACAGAGAACGAAGTTGAACTACTTCGATGCGGTGCAAGGCCGCATGCAAATATTTATTTGCTTTTGTGGCTTTTACAACATGCATATATTCTTCATTGAAATTTTGAAGTTTATTTTTCAACATATATTACATAATATATGTACATAGCTTATGTTATAGAAAATTGAATAAAAATTAGAAAATATTAAAAAAACGAAATTTATATTTATAGCGGTGGTGAAGAAATTGTATGAATTACATAAGTAAGTAGGCAATTTTATTAATAGTCTATCATTACAGATACTGAGTTAATCCTACAAGTTGAATAAGGAATAAATATATATATATTTGTATATATAATCGGAGATATTATTTAATGTCTTATTGGCAAAAAAATATAATAAAAAAATAGTGTATAATCACACTTTTATACTATAATTTCAAATGGTAAAAACTGTGAAAATCAAAGTCGATAGTTTAAAAATATAGAAAATATAGATAGGTATAAATATCGGTATCGATAATATTTAAAATACAATTTTGACCGTTCCTTTAGTTTAAATCTATTTATTTACTTTTTATTTTTTTTAATAAAATGATATGATTTCAAATTACATACTCGTATGTATGCATGTTGCAAAGAGCAACAAATTTTTAAACGGGATTAATTCTAGATGTTTTAAAAATGATTTATTTAACCTTTCTCTTGTGCTCTCTGGAGACGATAAAAAGCACATCAACGTTCTAAGTGTGTGCGTGCAGTCGTACTTTTTCGGGTACACGTATACGTTGTCGGCTCTGATTTATGAAAACCATAATCTTGTGATATATTACTTTGATAGTCTCCAATTGTGATTGACAAAGAAAATGTCACTTGTTTTGTATCGAAGTGTAATGAGTAAAAAGATGGCAGCACACGCATACTTGTTAATTTTATGCTCTGGTATTTTTGTGTATAAACAGTGTCAAAGGCATATATATTTTTGTTTTTTGACAAAATTGCACAAGACCCGCGGTTGCAGGTAGTAATTTAAATAAACTAATAACAACAAATTGCCTGAATAGTTATAATTAGGTAAAATTTTCCTACTTAAGTACAAACATTCAATCGATAGTAAAATCGGAAAAATCATTAGCAGAAAAAATAGCACTAAGTCGAATACAATTTTTTTTTTAATTATTTCTATTTATTGATACATTTTCCATAACATATGCTAATTGCTTTCTAGTTTTGGCCTGAGTTTATTTAAATGTGCTAGATATTCAATTTTATGCGTTTCCGAGATTTAGTGCAAAATAAGTTTTTTTTACTTTTCTATCGCATTATGTATTTTTTAAGCAGCCGGCTCCAAAATAAGTTTAAGCCGCCTCTTAGTTTATTTTTTTTAAGCCGACACCAACTTTCTCTCTGCTTGGGCCTGCACAATTGTCAAAAAAAAAAAAAAAAAAAAATACGTTGTACATTGGGATAAATGTATAAAAGTTAAAAATGTATGCATTATTTTTTTTAAATGCAGTAACAAATCTGTAAATACATATGTATACATATGTATGTACATATGTATGTACATACGCATGTATACATAAATCAATTATTCAAATAATTTTTTTTATTTTTGAACTGTATACATACATATGTACATATGTACATACTTACATATTTATCGTTTGCAATATCGACATTTATGTTCTAAAAATTAATAAAAATTCTTTTCGATTTATGCTTGTGCGCATGCCTTTTGCTGTTTTTTCCATTTTCGCTGACAAATTTTAAGTGAAAAAAAAACGCGTCATATGAAAATGTTTTGACATTTGTTTTCGCAGTTACATAAAACGAGAATCAGTTTTGCTGTGAAACTGAGAAAAAAATTGTTTCATTCCATTTGTTTCTCTCATTGTGAAAAGATTTTAATTTGTTTTAATTTCTTCACAGAACGGGAATCAGAAACAAAATGTAAACGAGAAAAATGTTTACATTTCACGTTATCGCAGAACCAGAATCTACCCCCAGAATAACAACGTGAAAAATGTTCACTGAAAAAAATTCCCCTTATCGTGAATAAATATTTCCTCGGAATTTTTTCACTTCTCACATTGATATTTTCACTTTATTTTTGATGGGGAATAGAACAGCAATTATATGTATTTCTTCTTATAATTCGAATATTAAAGCTTAAAAAGTTTATTTTAATGAAAAGTTCTGATAATAAGGCATAAAATGCAAAAAAACAGGTCGATTGCCTGCAGATTTGTGAAACTTTAATTTGTTGGCATTTTTTCGTTTTGTTGGCTTTCCAAAAAGTAGCCGAATTATTTTACCACATAAAAGTTATAATGCAATAAACAAACGGAGCAACCAAACTAAAGCTCCAAAACTGAATATTTAACTTTGATTTTTGAAGTTTTCTTTAAAATAAATATGTCCGTGTATATTTTTGAACAAAAAGTTGTATGATTTTTTTTTTTTATCTTCTTCCCTTTTTTACATTCACTAACAACTGATAGCGGGAATAATTTTTCACGGGAGATTCACGATACCATTTTTCCCTTCGAGTGGAATTAAAATTTCACGTGAACAAAAATTTCACTTCTTATTCACGATAGGGGTGAATATTGTTGCCAAATGTAACAATAATATCATGTCATATAACTTTAATTGTAATTCGTTAATAATATAATATGAGTTAAGCTAATCAAAGTATATTTGTCTATTAAAATATTATGGTTCTAAATAATTATATATATGTATAATATACATTGTATAGGGTCATATGTACTCGTATGTATGTTGTTTTCTGCACCTTTTTTAATCAATAAAAGCAGTTATTAAACATATTTTTTTGTGTATGTTTGAAAAGTTTTTGAAAAAACATTAAAAAGCACGTTTTGTTGTGCACCAAGTTTTTTTGTAACCCATTTTCTTAGTAAAACCAAAAAAAAAAAAAAAAAATATGCCAACTATATTTTTTTTCTAAAAGATTTCAATCCAAATATTCTAAAAATACCAAAAAACCAATTTGCAAAAAAAATGCGAATATGTACTTTTGTTCTGCGACTCCTCAAATGAAGTTAGAGGAAAGAAAAATTCATTGTCATCTTGAATTTTTAAAGTGTGTTGATTACAACCAAAATTTTCGTTTTTTTAGAGAATAAGGTGCGGTTTATACAAGTTGAACGAGTGATTTGAGTGTAAATTTTGTATGGAAACCACTAAAAAAAAACTGAGTGCTTTTCATACAAAATTTACACTCAAATCACTTGTTCGGCTTGTATAAACCGCACCTAAATTTTCGGATCTGAAACCACTTGCGATCGGAATTGAGTTCTGTTACGATTTTAATAATTTAATATATTTTTCAGTTTTTTTTATGGTGTTGAACATTTTTTTTAAATTAATTTATTTTTTTTTTAAATTTCGATGGCATTCTGCTCATACTACATACTTACCTACAACAAAGTCAAAGTACGACTTATCTAGTTAGTTAGTATTAAAGTTGGCTACACCTGCTGCATAAGTTAAGGCCGAAACAAAAAAGTATTTATTTAGATTTGTTTTCACTATAAATGAACAAGTGTTGAAATCATTTTTATTCGAGACAATAAAATAAGACCCTAAACAACTAAATATTGCAACAACAAAATAAATAAGAAATAAAACAGTTAGTAACAATGACTAGACGTCGGACATAAAATGAAATCATGTAATGCCTTTCATTTCCGTTCGAATTTGTAATTTAGGTAAAGGTACAATACACACACACACAAACGCACACACTTACACACACAGAAAACATAAACATCCAAATTTAAATTCTTTAATTTATTTTAATACCCGTGATACTCTATAAAACGAGTAAAAAATGAATGAAATGCACAATTGTGAAGAAAAAAGAACAATGATTATAAGAATAGCAAAAATAAGGCTAAAACTAACTCTACTACCTACCTGTCTTAAGGTATACAAAAAAATCCCTTTGAAAAAAAAACATATTTATTGTTAAGTTAATGAAAATAAATATAAACGATAAATTGTTGCTCAAGCAGAAAACTACACACGATAAATAAATGCATGAATAAGAAACATAAAATATAAAAATAAATATAAACACAAAGGGCTTAGCTCGTGCTACAATAGGAATAGACCAAACTCGAATACCAAATAAACAGCCCGCACATCAGAGAAGTTTAGTCAGAGGTACAATAACAATTTACACCGTTGAATAATAAACCCAGCAAAAATACAGTTACTAAATCACCAAAACCGTTCGAAAATGTCAACTGATGAAATACTTCGCTCTGTTTGAAGTTTATGTTTCCGAAAATATTGAATCCAAATTATTTCGTTCGCTTCTATGAATAAACTTTTTTAATTTGGTATAAATTTTGTTAAAATCGGTGAAATAATGTGACCATAAAATCCACCACAAAAAATCGTCTTGCCTATTAATTACATATATTGATTCTATTAGTTTCAAAACGAATGCCGAAAAAAACGATGACATTTTTTTTCATATGTTTTTTTATTACATATTATGAATACATTAATGCACTAGACGAAGCCGTGACTTCGTGCACGCTACAAGATAATGAAGAAATAAACTATCTGTATATATCGAAATATATCGAAGAAACAAAGAGTTACCAAAACTACCAACTTTTGCTCCGGAATATGTTCATGAAAAAAAAAAAAAAATTATAAAATTGTTCTTTTATACCAGCTTTTCAATATCGTACCCCTCAGAAAGTGCACTGCATATTAATGTAAAAAAATGGTTAAATAAGAAAAGGTACTAAAAAAATAAGTACCAAAAAAATATTAATCTGACTCACATGCTATCCGTCTACCAAATTTTATTCAATTGTATTAAAAGAATTTCTCAAGGGAAAAAGTACCAAAAGGTAAAAAATCTACCAAATGTTAAAAAAAAAGGAAAAAAGAACTCAAAGTAGCAGATTTTCTCATTTCAGCTCGCCCCAAGAAAGTACGTACATATGTATGTTAATTTATAAAAAATTTATTAAATATTAATATGAAATAAAAAGTACCAAAACTGCTAATTTGTCCATTTTTACTCCTTAAAAAGTACCCTATAGAGTAAGACACATGCTCGCCATCTACCGAATTTCATTAAAATACATTAAAAGAATTTGTCAAGGAAAAAAGTACCAAAAGTAAAAAGCACCATATTTATTTAATGTACCCTAAGTAAAAAATTAGCAGTTTTTCTCATTTCAGTTCGCCCCCAAGAAAGTATGTTGATTTATAAAAATTTATTACAAATTAAATATTCATTCGAAATAAAAAGTACCAACAATACTAATATGTCCATTTTTATCCCTTAAAAAGTACCCTATATTTTAATATAGGTCACACGCTAGCCCGCCCGTCTGCCGAATTTCATCCAAATCCATTAAAAGAATTTTTCAAGATAAATATTTAGTAACAAAAGTAAACAAGTACCAAAAGTAAACAAGTACTATAAATTGAAAAAAAAAACTAAAGAAAACAGTTTTGAAAATTGGCCAAATAGCGGAGTTGTTCGATGAAAAATATTATTCATAACAAATGAAGAAAATTATTTGCTGTGATGTTTGTAAAGTTTTTTGAAAAACTATTTTGCTTGTGCTTTTGTAATTCGCAAATTTTATTTACGAGCTTATGTATGAGTAAACGAGTTTTGGAACTTTTGAAACACAAATTGTAAAGATCTACTGATGAGTTGGTTTTTAGCAACCAAAAAAATGCATATAGATTTGCTAACCCACAACAAGTAAATAAAGTTTTTTAAAAAGATGAAGAATATTTTTTTTTTTTTTTTTTGGGTGGGTGGATAACTTTTCTTGACATTCTAAAAGCTTTTATGGGACCAAACTGCAATCAAACCTTTTCCGGCAAAGGTTTTAATTTGGAAAATCGGTCAACCAAATAACAAGAGTTATGGAGTTTCAAACCTAAAAAAAAGACAAGCGAATTTGATAATCTTTTTATTTTTTTTTTGTTTTGTGAAATTGGTTCAAATATTTTTAATATTTTCGTACCTTCATATTTTGTAAGACCGCTTTTTGTGTAAAAAAATATTTTTTCGTTATGGGAGGAAAATTTTATAGACCAACCAACATTTTCTAAACATTGTTTTCGGCCGAACTGCCAACATCAAACACGAATGTTCGCTTGGACAGTAAAGATTTTATGCAAAAGAAAAAAGAGCCTAAATAGTTTTTAGCCCCTTTAATGTACCGTGAACTACGTTTCTATATAAATAAAAATATACACATAAGATACTTATATTTATTTACTTCCTCTTGTTAACTTTCTTTTAGTTAAAGCAAAGAAATCCTTTCATTTAAGATTTTTTACCCATCTCAACAAGTTTCTTTAGAAGTTGAGTGAAAAAACAATGGAAACAAACTACCCCACTATAGATAAATTTTCTTTAAAACAATGACATTGATTTAAGTCTTGTTTCAATAAAACTAAAAGCAAAGTAAATATGTACATATGTATGTATGTATTTATGTGCATAAATATGATAAAAGAAAACTTCCAAGGATTATAAAATTTACATAAAACTTACTTTTAAATACGTACATATGTATGTATTTATGGATGTATGGATGTATGCACGTATACAATAATCGTAATATAGAGGAAGTGTATAGTGGAGTGAATGAGAAAAGGGTTTCTTTGAAAATGTGAAGAGATTAGTGGCATACGTGTATAAGTGTTTATGTATGTATTTATGTGTAAAACAAAAGGATTGAATTGTTTCCCTCTCCAAATAATGTCTTACGCAAGAAGTAGTACAATAAAATAAAGTTGTAATAAAAGTTGTTGACTTTAGAAGTGAAAAAAAGAACTTGTATAAGAAACAGGAACAAAACAGGAATAGAAGAATTATTAAGAATTAGTATAACAAACGGCTGACATAATCGACCGTATTCCAGATATAAATAATTCTCTTTATATGTATTTCAGGCATTATTTAAATGTCATAAAAAAATTCTGAAAAAACATTCACACGCATTCAAAAACGAAGACATGTACTAAATTTACATACGTAAAAAATGTTTTCAAAATGATTTAAAAAAATTTCTAAATTTTCGACCTGGTCCACGATGTCAATCGATGTCGTTCGCTGGAATTCTAGATGTAAAAAAAAACTAACTTGCTTTTCTCTAACAAAATCGATTTTATTATTTGTTTACTGGTAAAAAAAAGTTAAAAAAATAAATAAAATGGATGGATATTAGTTCGCAAATCAGATGTTTTGCGTTTACAATTTGCGCATTATCGATCGATCGACGTCGGGGGTCGGAGGCCGTTAATTATAATTTTATTATTATTATTTATTCTTCCAAAAAATTCCAGAAAAATTTTTTTTTTAAATTTTTTTGGCTCTACAGAAATATGTGTCTGAAAAATGCGAAAATAATGTGAATTTTCAGCCAAATCTGTTCAGCTGTTCTTGAGTTATAAAAAGTGTAACTAACAAGACTTTCTTTTATATACATATACTAGCTTATCCCGGTGTGCTTCGCTACCCTCTCGTTATGAAATAAAATTAAAAGTATTTATATATCCTACTGTGAAAATTTAATGACGATCGGTCCAGTAGTTAAGACTATATTACGATTTTTAATTTTCCTTAAAAAGGGGCGTGGTCCCACCAACTTTTTTCCAGGTACGTATTCCTAATTATGCCAATACCATATGTACCAAATATCATCGACGTAGGTCAAAAAATGCCCAAAATATGGCGATTTAAATTTTTGGGTTATATGGGCGGTGCCACGCCCCTTTGTCCAATCAAAACTTCATATAGCCTATAATTCATGCGAGAATTCCAGTTAAATACTGTGAAAATTTCAGGAAGATCGGCCTCCTATAAGGAACAAACAAACACACATTCGGTTTTATATATATAGATAAAAATTCCCTCAAAAACCCAGAAATCCCGGGAAAAGGTGGCAACACTGGACGAGAATTCCCAAACATTTGGACAAAGATCCCCTCAAAATCCCGCAAAATTTTCCGGGAAAAGTGGCAACACTGGAAATTTAAAGCGGCAACACTGTATAGTCATCAAACATAAACTATACAAAAAAGAAGTTTTCACTTCAAAAAACAAAAGACTTAAGAAACAAACATAGTTCCAGGTTTTTTCGTTTCAAAACAAATGACAGATTTTTGACAGATTTTTTCCAGGTTTTTTTCGTTTCAAAAACAAAAACAAACGTTTAAAAATTTCTTGATTCGGTCGCCTCAAAGCCTGCGATAGAAGCTATGCAATAGCTTAAAAAAAAGTTCCATTGGAACGAGAATGAAAATTACAAAAGGTACGTAATTCAATCATATAATAAAATTATACTTCAAGAAATAAAATAAGTATGAAAAACATGAAAATTATGACAGTTACTTCTAAACTGTTAAACTGGGTTTGGAAAAATTGTAAAAAAAAACTTTGTAAAAGTAAATTTGCTTCTTGCTAAAGCAAATATTCGAAAACATTATTACATTTTCTAAGCATAGCAATTTAGAAATTTCGATTTTTACACACTCTTCTTTTTTCAGTTTCACACCACTGTGCGTAAGCGCTATTTTTTTTAATATTTTATGTATTTATTTATTTTTTGTGAAATCTAAGATAAATGTTTTAACACTTGCCTTAACGATTTAAAACTTTTTGTTTAACTAATCTGAATTCTAAATACATCTACTTCGAAAAAAAACAACGTTGAACTGAATTTAGAAAATATACTCGCCTACAAACAATAAAAAATATAACTGGAATAAATTAACATCAAATCAAGACAGCAATAAATAAAACTTATAAAACCCTTATAATGGAGGAAATGTCTGTCTGCCAATATGTCTGTTAACAATATTAAAGTTTTTTCTTTTTTTTGTTGTTTTTTTTTTACTGTGTGCTATTAGATAGGAGTACTTATTTTTAAGTTTTCTTGAAGTACATTTATGCATACGTAACAACTATAAGTAGCCGTACATACATGTCTCTGAATACTCCTACTTGGACACTCAAGAAATGGGTTATTAATTGTCTTATTTTCTATTAAAATTAAAATGTTTTGAATACAAATTAACTAAAATTAATGTTGACATGCAGTGCATGCACCTGGTTATTTAACAAAAACAACTTTTTAATTAATATGTATGTTGAAGTTTATTTTTCAATTAAAAACCAATTAACAAAGAAGCAATTAAATCGAATCGTTTAAAAAAATCCTAATTTTTGTTAAATGAAGGACATCAATAATTCGGCTTTCATAATGTACACTTGTAGTGTATGGGAAAGAAAATAAAAAAATTTGGTTAGAAAGAATGGAGCCCGCGCGGTACGCCTGAACTTTTACTCTACTTTTTTTCCTATGACTTTTTCTAAAAAAAAAAAGCCGGGAAGGAAACTTTAAAATTTTCTCTCAAAAACCTACATCGCTGTTGAAGACAAAGATTTTTTTTTTTTTTATTTACAATCGTTAATATTTTAATACTAGCGGAAGCAAAGTTTTCCCAACTCTGGCCCAAGCAATCACCTTTATTCTATTTGGTAGCGTCAATGCAACACAACATTGTTTTGTATCCCTTGTGTTAAATCGGTATTTTCAATGTCAACATCGAAAGTAATCGATTACTTTCAACATATTTTTTTGTATTCTATAAAAAAAATGTGACGGCCACGTTTCATTATAATGACTCTGATTTTGTCGTCGGTGATTTTGGTATTGACGAAAATTTATTTTGTTAATATTTTACTTTTTTTTTTTTAATCTACATATTCATATATGAGCCGTTTATTTTGAAAGTGGTTTAAGTCACTTTTTTTGCTGATTGCAAATTTTTTACAAATGAAAAGATACCGTGCAATTTTATTTAGTGTTGCCATTAACTCGTTTTTTTTGAAAAAGTGACTTATGCCACTTTCAAAATAAACGGCTCATATATAAAACAGGATGTGTGTATGTATGTATGTACATATGTAACGTATGGACTCCAAAACGGCTGGACCCATTTTGATGAAATTTTCAGGGAATCTTCAGAATATTCAGGCGGGAGACACTGTGAAGTCTGATTTTTGATTTTCGGTCTGCGGGCGGAGGGGCGTGGCAAAATCAAATTTTCATATTGCACATATACATACATATATTTATTTTTTTGTGCTTTTTTTTATTTTATTTTTTTTTTAAGTCGTTGTCATGTTTTTCAAAACGAGATATCAAACTCTTAAATCGGTTATGTAGTTCCGAAGATATTTACAGAAAATCTATATATATAAAAATTAATGTCTGTCTGTCTGTTTGTTTGTGCTTTATAGGAGGCCAACCCTTGGACCGATCTTCCTGAAATTTTCACAGCATGTTACTGTGACCCTGGAAGGAATAATAGGCTATACGAAGTTTTGATTGGACAAAGGGGAGTGGCACCGCCCATATAACCCAAAAATTGAAATCGCCATATTTTGGTCATTTTTTGACCTACGTCGATGATATTTGGTACATATGGTATTGGCATAATTAGGAATACGTACCAGGGGAAAAGTGGGTGGGACCACGCCCCTTTCTAGGAAAATTAAAAATCGTAATATAGTCTTAACTACTGGACCGATTGTCATTAAATTTTCACAATAGGATATTCTTACGAAATAATAAATTCTTGACTATAACGAGCGGGGTAGCGAAGCACACTGGGTTCAGCTGGTATTAAAATAAAATGGAAAAATATAAATTATCTGGCCTTACAATTTTTATATGGTATCCGTCCACGCACCCAATTACACCCGGGAAATACGCTTTTTCAATAAAAAATTAATTTGGCTTCGGCTTTTTCAGCTCCGTCATTTGAAACTTGATCATCCATTGTGGGCAAACTTTCATTTTCAAAATACCTAGAGTTTTGGACAACAGGCTGTATAATCCCAAATTTAAACCGTTATCCACACTCCAGCTGGTACACTTAACCAAATACTTGGGTGAAAAATAAGGAATAATTCCTTGAATCAAGTAACAGGTTCTTTGAATCAACGTATGGCAATTCATTGTGTTGTTGAATTCAACGTAGCAGTTCGTTGAAGTTAGGAACCATACGTTGATTTTTAAGAATTTATTCCTTGATCCAACGTATACATATGTACATACAACAAAATCAACGTATATTACTTAAAATCAGGAAACAGGTTCTTTGAATCAAACTATTTGTTCATTTTGTGTTTAAATAAATGAACGAGTTTCTTAAATTCAACGTATTATACGTTAAATAAAAAAAAGTAGTTTATTTTTTAATTTAACGAATAAAATTAAATAATGGTTTCAACGTTGAGTTCATAAATACATAAAATTTTACCTTTGAATTTCAAGGAATATTTTACTGAAACAACGTGTAATACGTTGAATTTCAAAGAATTTAGTTCAAGGAACTTGAGTTCGTTGAATTTATTTTAAAACTGTTTTTTTAGTGTACGATTCTTGAGATAAAAATTGTAAAGTTGCTGCTATTTTGATAGTGTTCGGAACAAAAGTTGGTTTATACAAATTTTCTACTCAAACCAATTGTTTGTATTATAGAAACGTCACAATAATCTTCAGGAATATGTCCTATGTATATATAATAATATAATATAACTAATACGTGGCGGGGTACATGTCAAGCATTTATTGCAACGTAGTCAAATCTTAAAATCGGTTAATTTCACTGTATTCTGAATAAAATCAACCTTTATGCATCGATTTTCATGAAGTAAAGTTTATTTTATTTGGAATATACATACCTTTCTAATCATGCAATAAAAATATGAAGTTTTTGCCATTTTCGATTTTTAAATATTTTTTAAGAATAAAAATTTACCAATTTTACATAAAAAAAAAATTAATTTTAATTAATGCAGTCTAAATAATTCCGAAACCGTTGAGTTTATAAAAAAATAATATTAGCATGGCTTAAAAGTAATTTCATTTCAAGTTTATTAGTATGTTTTGTGACAAAATTGAACAAGTCGTTCCATAGTTGTGATAAAATTGGTAAATCAGGAAATCGAGAATTCCAAAATTTAGGAAAAAATTAAAAAAGAAAAACTTATCCATAGAATTGAAAAATTTTACCATTTTCGTAATTAGGTATCTATGATGCATCAAATCTATATATTTTCGATTTTGTTTCCCTGTGTAATCGATCTAGAAATCGTGGATTACCCTTGTCCACTTACATATATTTCTATGGGACCAAAATGCAAGCGTCCACTTTCAAAAGCGGTCTATTAACGTAAGACTTATGCGAAAATCTACGTACCTCTATATCAAGCTAATTTTGCAAATCAACCTTTATACTCAGGAATAGCCAATATAATGTGGCATAGAGACGCGACAATTCGCCCCTACGCGGCACCAAGTCAAACAAACGCTTACAAATTACAAAAAAAAAGAAATGTTAAAGTTATGCATGTAAAAACATAAAAATCGTTCATAAGAATTACCTTCTGCCTTTCTAAAGTCGTTTAAAAAAAGAACCAAATCTTGGTACCAGCCCATTTTATAACATCAAAAGTATAAATATCAAAAATTACCCATCCTTAGATTTTTTCTTTGCACAAATTCAAATTGCGTTGAATTTTTGTTGCTTAGTTAGTTCCGAGACGTACTGATTTTGACCACTTTACCGCCCCCTACCTTTAAAATTTTCAAGAATCCCTTTCATAGTAGATCCACACATCGGAAAAGGTGTTTACATAAAAAACTCAAGATAAACAAACTTGGGAAAAAATTTCCAAAAAATTTTGAATTGACATAATACAGTATTTTACACATCGGCACATGCGAATTATAGATTTTTCTATTTGCAGATATTACTAGCACTTTTGTTACAAAAATTAAACTAATTTAATGTCCTTTAATTTTTTTAATTTCAGATGACTCGTTTCATCATATCAAGTGTGAAGTGTATGTGTGTTTAGTGTTAAGTCTGTGATAAAGAAAAAATATGTGCCATAAAGGTTGTCGCTGTCTGCTCATCGTTTTTTACGTTTCGTTCGTTATTTATATTCTTTCACGGTATCGCAATTTTTACACATATGTAACGGTACTTTAAAGCGTAATTTTTAGGCAACGGTTGTTAACTCGGTAACGGTACTAATGTGAAAATGTAACTCACAATCCGGTCACAATATTTCAAATTAGGGCCTGCAGCAACAGCTAACCTAAAAATAAAAAAGAAAGAAAAAATATAAAGTGAAAAGGGCCAGTGTTTGTTAAAAAAAAACTATTTTAGTTTATAATAAAAAAAAAAGTGCAAATAAAAAAATTCCACATAAATGTTCTCATCATACATCACACAGAAAGCAGACCAAATGGTAAGTTTTTATAATTTAAAAACAATTACAAAATGTCCTTATTTAATACAACAAACGTAATGATCGAATTGTTGCTAATAACGATGTAAAATGAAATATTAGTGTTTCGGTGTTTCAATAATCTTCATCATGTGGGATTAATTTTAGGTTGAACTTCAAGTCTTTCGTAATCCTTTTTCTATATTAAATCGGCTTGAGAAATCTGTTAACCCTCTGCATTTTAAATATATGTAAGTATATATATAAATAATTCGACAACAATATAAACCTTCAAAGAACATTTTGAGCGAACCGTGCTAAAAATTAATCGGGCCGTTTCCGAGCAATCCCATCTTTTCATATTGATTTTTAGCACGGTTCGCTCAAATGTTCTTTAAGGTCTATATTTTAAAATGTATTGGGTCTGTATGCGTGCGAAAGCCTGTACAAAATGGCCGCCAGTTAAAAAAAGTGTTGCCAATTTAGATATTTAGAGTTCTATAACTCTATTAAAAAACACCCTTTATTTGTTTTAATATTAACACTACCAGGGCCCAAATCGTTACTCGTACATCCGTGAACGTACAACTCGTCACGTAATTTCCCATCCAATTATACAGTAATTACGTGACGAGTTGTACGTTCACGGATGTAACGATTTGGGCCCTGGTAAGGAAATGTAACGAGAAATCAATCAAAGTGAAGAAATCATATCACATCGCCAGCTTTCACACCACAAATTGCATTCGCAAGAAACTATTTTCTAAACAACGAGTACACTCGCATATTTAAAATCCTTTTGTAATAAAAGCGTAATTTATTATTTATGTATGTATGTATGTACGAATTTGTATTAATAAACAAAATATTTGATTAATTTAAGCTTTTGCTGTAACAAAAAATGTTTCATCCTCTAACAGACATCTTTGTCCCACATAATTATCATTCGGTTCCCAAAAATCATCTTCATCATCATCGAATGTTTGTAATTGTTCAGCTTTTATCTTGTTATCACCCAATATTTCAGTGATTTCATATTGTTTCTTTCGGGCAAATTCGGCAATAGTCAAATGTTTGTCTTGGTCTTTGTTATTAAAATGCTTTAATTCGCTCGTCAAAGGACACGATTTCTTTTCATACAAATATTTGAGTTGTACAAAATGTTGACCATAAGCCAAACGTTGTATGGAATTTTGAACAATAGCTGCTGACCAACAGACAGCCAGTGTAGTGTGTGGTTCATATGAGGCCACTACATTATTGAATTCTTCCGTTGTAATATTTGTATTAAAATAAATTGTTTCGTGATTGGCCAAAAAGCTGTACATTTTATAAATTTTCGGAATGTTTTGTTCAGAACGATTCGATGTAGTGTTCAGCGACATAATGTCCATGTAAGAAAGCCGAGATTTAAGTATTTCTTCAGCTACTGCAGGCTTTTGTACTGGTGGCTCAGAAGGCTTAAGTAAGCGGCATTGAAACGTGGATGTTTTGGTTGATTTCAAGCATCGTTCTAAAAAAAAAAAAAAAAGATTTTCAAGATTAAACATCAAATTACCTGACAATTGAATAGAATTGTTCTTTGTTTAAATTAGTAAATTTTAAAAAACCCATTTTAAACCCATTTTTTTTTTTTTTTTTTTTATTTGAAAAGATTAATGCCAAAATTAAGTTTACTTTTTTCATGCGATTATTAAAGTTTTAACAATATTTACCTCCCAAAAGTCCAGAACTTATCTCGATTTGATTCATAACTGAAAAACAAAACAAAACCAACAAACAAACAAGCGTTAATTTCAAATGAATAAAATAAAAAAAAAAAAAAAAAACATTCGTAATAATTTGATCTACACTTACGGTAAAATTTTTCCTTATTTAATTGAAATTGATCACAATACAAGGCCAACGAATTTATATATAGTTCCGCCATCAATGGATGATGTAATTTATTTTCATTGCGTATCTCAACATTAAGACCCAACTCACCAGTGACGGCATTACTTAACACACAACTTACTTCGGTGTGTAAACATTCGTGTATATTGAATTTCCAAGTGTGACGTACCAAACGATATTTCAGATTATTTGAGTCCAACGAGGATAGAGCATAATAAAAGAGCAAACGTAAAGTGTGTTCTCCCTTGTCAAAGGGTGCTTGCAGCCATGCTGTTACAAACGTAGTCTCTTGAGCCTTTAAGGCAACATTATCGGCAGTACGATGTTTAAGTAAACGAAAAACATGCTGTCTACGTATTTCTTTATCCTTTACCAACTTTTCGTTGCTTAAATTTTTAATGGCTGTAAGAAAAAGCACAAAATATTTGTGGTAATTTATTTATTTAGTTTTTTTTTTAATTCAAATACTTACAACTTAAAATGGACAAGGGTATGTCGGCTTCTTTGTCGTGCAAAGTTAACCAACGTGGATTGTCACAGCCCAAAAATATTTCTTCTATGGGTTTAATACCTTCATTTCTTAACGATATTGTTACGGGTATAATTTCACCGGCTATTAAATCTGTCGGTATTTCGGAGAAACTAACATTTAGCCATGGCACGGCCGGTATAACGCGTATATTAAGTTTTTGATCAAACAGTGTTTGTTTAGTCTGTTTGCCGGGCGGTCTAAAGGTTTGTGTTTCAAATTGCAGTGAACCAATTAAAGTATTATTGGGCTCTGCAGCCGATGCCACTTGAGCTACCATACCAATTATAGTAAGGCGGCCGGTTAATTTCGATATCAACTTAAAGTATAACGTTTCACTGCCCATTTCGTCAAGTTGCAAACTTGTAATGGTGCTTGATTTTATAGCGGCCATAATAGCGGCTGAATCTGAAAATTCAATTTCAATGCAAATAAGGATGTATGCTTATATTTTATTTGTGTGAAAGAAAAACTTACTTTGGTTTTCAGCTGAATTTTCATATAGATTAATATTTGTTAGCTCCTCATCAGAGTCGAATTTCAGATGCCACAATAGTTCGATATTAGTTAAGAGAATACTGCAGCGTATGGTATTGGAAATAGTAACAGCAACTTCGATGGGCTCTAAAATTTACACCAAAACACCAAGTTTGAGATATTTAATGACAAAATTATTCAAATCGAAAGGAAATCTTTACAAAACGCTAATAAAAAAATTAATCGAATATCATATTTTTATATTATTATTATTACGAATAAACGTAATTATTATTCGAACTTATATTGATGTACTTATGAAAAGTAATATTATCAGGCTCAAGTTCAGTTTTATTGAATTAATAAAAATTCAAAATTACTAAGAGTTTTTTTTTTTTTATGTTGAAAAATATTATTATTTATATCCAATCAGTTTTTAACAGAACGTATCAGTACTGATTTCAAGGCCGCTACACCTCTCGAATTATTAGTATCCACTTTACGAAAATTGTAAAGATGGACAATTGAATGCTATTGTTCTACGTACAATTTTTTCGATCATGATATTTGGCTTCGTTTACGCTACATGTTAATAAAAAGCCAAAAAAAGAAAACAAAAAGTTCTTCAAGCACCAAAAGTACCAGATTTTCCTCATATTACCCCCATGCAAAAAAAAAAAAAAAAATCTAAAAAAATAAAAAGTTCCAATAGTACTAGATTTTTCTTATTTAACCCGGAAGGTACATAAGCACGAATTCGTCCCGTTTTTACCACCTAAAAAGTACTCTATATTTTTATTTGCGTCACATGCTATCCCTCTAACAAATTGTATTCAAATCTATATCAGAATTTTTCAAGAGCAAAAGTACCCTATGCTCCTTATAGGAACTAAAGGAATCAATATATATATATATATAAAAGTACCACAAGAAAAAACAAAGCACCAAAAGTAAAAAGTACCAGTTTTTTTTTTTATTTAAGTCCGCGGAAAGTATGTTAACTTATTAAAAATTTATAATATAGTAGTACAAAAATAAAAAGTACCAAAACTATTAAATGGGTCTCTTATTATTCCTTAAAAAGTACCCTGTCTTTTAATCTAAAAGTCACATGCTATTCGTCTACCAAATTTCATCCGAATCCATTTCGCTTTACAGTAGAACAAACATTCAAACAAAGTGTTGCATTTTACAAAAATGTATCCGAAACTCCCAACTCTATTTATAAATATTTATAATTTAAACGTAAGTACATATTTACAAATTTACATAAATTACTAAAATAAAATAAAAACTATGCTTCATTTAACTTGTACACTTACGATGTCGCATGTGACCAAGCTTATATCAATGTTTAGATCACACATTTTTATATTAAATAACGAAAAAAAACTCACCACCCTGCACCGCCAACGGATTATCGGTTGTTGGATTTTCTTTTGTAAATAAACTTCTTGACGGTTTAAATACCAACGGTTTATTGGCTGCAGCTGTAGTAACTATCATTTCTTCGAGTTTATGCCAAACAGATTCTTCATTTAAATCGGTCTTTTCATATAAATAATAATAATATTAACAAATTCTTTTTACATGCTCAAACACATACAACAAAAACATCAACTTACATTAATTGTAATATTTGTGGCCGGTATGTAATTATTAGTTGAATTAATCACAGGCGGAATAGTAAGTACTTTGATTGACTCTTGTACCACTTGTGGCAAAGCATGTGCTAGTAAACCCAATTCCGGATGACGTTTAATGTATTCCTCAAAAAAAAAAAAAAAAAGAAATCAACTTGTTGTTAAAATTTTCTTTTCATTAAGAAAAAAAAGGCTTACATTTTGTGTTTGTATAAATTCCTTAAGAAAACTCATTTGCTGTTGACCGTTTTGAAGACTGCCTGGCCTTAAGAGATGAGCTAACGATCTACTGGCTTCTTCAAGTTTTTTAAGCATATATGCCTGTTTGGCCATAGTGTATTGTATATTATCTTCGGCCAAACTCCAGCCCTTTTGTTGAAATACTTGATAGGCTTGACTGTAACAGCGATAGGCATGCTTGCGTTGACCGGCACGAGAATAACGATTGCCCGATAAAACAATTTGAAATGCATAAGTGCGATGCATGGCCGGTGTGGAAGCTAAAAAGCAATAGGCAGCCTGTTCCAATAATAAAGCTGAACGCAAATCAGACTCCTCACTGGTCATGCGTATTAATTGTTTGGCTGCTTCGCCATAATAACGTGCCGTTTTCAAGCATTCCATACTTAACAAAGTTGCTCGGGTGGCAAATTGCTGAAGCCTTTCCAATTTTTAATAATTGTCAATAATACATACATACATATGTATATTAATTCATTAAACTGAATGGCTTTTTCATACTCACTTGCATGTATTCAAATAACATACTATTGCATCTTCCATATAATCATATGTTTTTCGACTGGCAGTGCCCAACATAAATGCTGATAAAGCAGCCATTTCCAATGCTCCTGCATAATACTGCCAAGCCGAATCGGCATTAAAGTCTCTTTTAGCCTGATGATAGGCCTGAAACGCCATATTATAATGTCCAAACATAAAATATAAATCACCTAGTTTTCGTGTTTGCAATTCGGCTGATTCTTGGGTATAACTAAAAATATTTACGCATAAAACTGTAAAGGAAAAAAAATTTAAAAAAAAATATCTTACATTACAGCATTTTGATTGCTAACACTGGACCCCGGTTTACTGGTGACAAACCAACGTTTTGTTGCACTTAATAAGGATTTGCTAACACCTTTTTTATTTGTGACCTTGAAAAATTTAAATTAAATTCACTAACAAGTTCCATTAGCATTGGCCTTTCCAATCAATACTTACTGCTTCATTTAGTATCCCCACTAAATGCTCTATATATGGTATAAGTGCTCTTACGGCATAATCATGTACAAAATGCCTTAAGTTTTCCACATCCATAGAGTTAAGACATTGACCGTGCGGTGCATCATAATCACCAGTCCAAACATTCGGATTTATATTTTGGGAGGCAATGCTTTCACTGCTTATGGAAAATTTCGAATTCTGAAAATGAAAAAAAAAAAATAATAGTAACGTAAAATTTATAGTTCTCTATGTTACATAAATTTTTAATTAAAGTTTATCAATCTTTTCAAGTTTTGCAGAATTAAATTAAAAGCTGTATCGATGATTTCTAATTAATTCAAATTCACGTACTACTTATTTTATAAAAAAAAAAATGTTTTTATATTATTATTATTATGAATAAACGTAATTATTATTCGAACTTATACTGATGTACATATGAAAAGTAATATTATCATATGTACAAAAAAAAAATTTTTATACATATTTACATATTTAATCTGCCGTGTCACAGAACTCTCAATTCGAATCTACTCAACTGCGATCGTCTTCGATTCCGAAAGTTGCGTCTTTAGAAAACGAAAATTTTGCTTGTTATCGAATCATTTTTAAAATATAAAATCGAATTAACAATAAATTTTTCTAACTTTATTTTTACTAAACAATAAAAAAATATGTATGTATACTTTTAGGAGCGTTAGTTAAATAATATTTTTATGTTAATGAAAAAGCTTAGCAAAGCTTTAGTAAAAACAATTTAAGAATTTATGAATACAAGTGTATACAAACGGTCGACCCAATCGACCATGTTCTAGTCATAGAAAAAAATATCATAAAAAATCTCTTATAAAACATTCATATAACAAACAAAACTACAATTATTTAATGATACATTTGTATGAATAATAAAAAAACGGTTAAATGGAAAAACTAAATACTCTACTCTCTCATCTTTTTTCCTACATTTCTTCCACATCTTAGTATGTATAGATGTCTTGTTGTTATATTTTTCTTTCCACCCAAATGTGTAAAACACATGAATGTGATGTTGGTTTCTTTGGCTTTAACTTACATGCATAAAGCTACGTTCACATTTATCAAATATTTGTCGAAAAAAACGTAACCAAGAAAAAAATTAATAATTTATTTCCTTTAATTCCAATATTTTTTTAATTTTGGGTTCGAATTTTTTAAAAACTGTATAAGAATACTCTTTTGGAGAAGAATTAATTTTATTTTGTGATATAAAAATCGTGTTAAATGACACTATACCTAAGCAAAACTATTGGTTACGTTTTTTTGGGCAAATATTTGATAAATGTGAACGTAGCTTAAGTAATACGTGTGAATGTAGTAGTAGAACTTTAAACGGTTATAGCTCCCAAATTACGGAAGCCACAAAAACCCACAATACCTCGTTCACATCTGTGAAAAAATGTCTTTAATTTGGTAGAAGTCTTGTAAAAATCTGTTCTATAATAGGTGTATGAAGGGCAGCACAAAAAAAGCAATCGTCTATTAATTATATAAAAAAAAAATCGAAATACAAAATAAGCAGAATCTGGGCGGCTATTCCGTGTTTCGAATCAAATGCAAATGCAATGCTTTCGATTTTCAACGTAAATAAGATACAAACTAGAACAGGTTTCTTTTCGAATCGAATTACAGAGCAACTTTCCTAAAGACTCTAAATCACAAACAATCGGTATAAAATTCCGAAATTGAAACCATTACGATCAGAATGTGTGACTTATGTATATGATTTTTTTCAAGTTCATAGTGAATATTTTAAACATTTAGAAAAAAGTTTTGAAGTCTGTTTCCGTTAAAAAAATTTACAGTTATTTGATGAAACTCGATTTCATAAATGATGCAGTTTTATGGTTCTAGAGGACTACTAATGCACACATGGACCCGATTGTTTGGTTTAGATCCAGTTCTTAACTATTTTCGAATATTTGTTAGGTTGAACGAAAATTCTAGTTTTCGTCTTGAAGTGGTACTCATCAACATTGGTAATTTTCTACACAGAATCTGGTCACTTTTCAACCATTTCGTGCTAATAACATTCGAAAAATTAAGGAAGAATTAACACATTGATGCATGAATAAAGAGTGGAGAAAATGGTGTGAAATTTTTACAGTGGGTAGATATGACCACTGTATATCGATTTCTTGCAAAAAACGAAATTTTAAAAATTTTGAGTTGATCAAGTGCGATACTAGTTTAAATATGTATGTACGTATGATATACTCACATACATACATGATGATTTCATACTTACTATCGCCTCAGTTGCATTTTCCTGAACCGGACTAAGAGGATGCATTATTCCAACCGTTTCGTTTAACTCTTTATTCGCCACAGCATCATTTATAGTTGAGAATTGTATTGTTGGCAAGCAACTCATAGACAAATTATCTTGTGGTGTTTTATGTCCACTTAACTGATCACCACTAGCACTATTGGAGCCCATATTATCTATAGTTTTAGGTTGTCGCCTCAAAAACGGAGACCAATAATCAGGCACTTCACTGGTCACATTGTTGTCCAAGGAATTCGTTTGTATAAGAAAACATTTAGCATCGCCAAAAGTGGACTTTAGCATTTCATAGCCTTGCTGAGCTCTAGACAAATCTCCTTGACTGCCTTCGTGCAAGACAACATAGCTGTTAAGAACATCAGATGATTGAAACCATTTCGGTAGTTTTTGTGGAGTAACACTTTGCATTTGATGGACATTTTGAGAAAGCTTATGTGCTGTTTCGACAATGTTTGGATCACCACTAGATAATACTATGAGGCAACTCAAAAGATGTCTTGTGAATTCATGGTCAGCAGGAAATTGCACGGTAAGAAAAGTCTCACGCCAATTTTCAAACCACGGCTCTGCTGTGGGTATCTCTAAACTTACGTTGTCTACAATAAATATTACAATTTTGTTAGTCGTATGTAAATTTTCAACTGATTTCTTTTTACAAACCTATGTGCATTACTTTGGTTTTGTCATTATGGGTATTGGTCACCGATTCATTTAGCATTTTTCGAGCCAAAACAGTTTGAGGTGGTCTCCACTCTACATCACAGAAATTTAAACGTAGTCCTCTTATGGAGACACTTGTACCAGAAACGTCACGAAAGTGAGCTAATAATGGGATGGCAATTAAAACCAGTTGAACCATAAAATAAATAAAACACAATACCGTCATTTTGCAATTTGGCAAATGGCTGTAACAATTCCACAAATGATAAGTTATTGCGATGACACACATCATCCGCACAAGGACTTGTTACTACTCCTATTAGAGGTGAAAATATATTCTGCACTATTTCGCGGCTATTAAAATTTTGGCCTGATAAATGTATCATTTCGAATAAACTTCAATGAATAAACACAATATTAAATATCCATAAAAAATTTCAACACATACATATACACCATGGTGGAATAATAAGGTGCGCGTATCAACGCAACAACAAAATCGACATGCATTTTGTTTGTGTAAAATTAATTCAACATTGTCAAAACAAAGCTGTATACAAAACAAAACAAAAGTTGTTTTGTATGTATTTATTGGTTATGCAAAAACAAAAAGCATAACGTAAACAAAAATATTCATGATGGCGGCCAAAAATGTAAACAACTTTTGACAAGACCGAATTAACTTACCATATTTTTGCAGATTATTTAACGGTCAAAACACAACCCTACAAAAAATCATATTCCTTCTTGCGCAGACCTGATTATTAGACCATGCATATACACAAAGCAAAACAATTAAACAGCTGGAACTAAATTATAGTGCTGCCACCAAACTTTATTTTATAAAAAAGTTTAGTTTACGGGGGTGTTCACAAATTACGCTGCTTTCTTAGGTCTTTATGTTAAAGATATAGTAATTGGGAAGCAATCACATTGTAAGCCATGTTGATTTCCATAAAGAAAAAGTTTGCGTCCGAAATTAACTGCCGGAACAAATCTAGTTTAACTACATTGCTTAAAAATAAAAAAAAATGAAAGCTATCCTATCCCATAGAGAATCACAAAGTAAGAAAATATTATATAAACAAATTTTATGGCGAGGCTTAGTTTCCGAGTTATGGGCCTCTGATATTCCAGTTCAAAATTGTGATTATTTACTGCATTTTAAAAATGTTCATGTGACGTCATAGTGTAAGCTATTGTACATTATTGTTTAATATTATCCAAAAAATTGTTGATGTTTTTTCTTCTTTTTTAATAGAAATAATAAAAAATAATCCCTTGAAAAACTGAACATACAATTCACGAAACGTCGGGAAAATTATGGAATAAAAAATTTTACTTTTATTTACATAAAATACGGTAGGCCAATAGCTAAATTTATAAATAAAAAAACAACTAGGGGTAGCACTCCGGGAGTGCCGACAGAAGTGAAAAATTGACGAGTGCACCAAAAAAATTAGTGTTTTTCTCATATATGGCAACATCACGCTCGCTTAATTTTGAGCGAAAAAATTTAGGTGTTGGGCCTTACTACGGTTCTCGATTCGACTTCGCTTGCTGTAATAGATTAAAGAAATTGTTGTGTGTTCCTTTAATCTAGTACAACACTCGAAGTCGATTCGAGAACCGTAGTAAGGCCTAACACCTAAATTTTTTCGCTCTAAATGAAGCGAGCGTAATGTCAAAAACTATGACGGTATCGCGAAATCAGATTTTTTAGCCCACCCAAAACCTCCGTACCGCGCCAATAGAAGTTTTCACTTCAATAACAAAAGATTTAAGCCAATTTTTTAATTCTGTTTTTGGTTTCAACATAATTGGACGATGGAAGATTTTTTAATTTTCTTCTACAAACAGGCAGTCAGTAAGTTTTAAAAATTACTCGAGGAAATGTTAGCACAATTTAATTAGACGCTTTTGCCATACCTGAACTAATCATCTGCTGCCATTCACTACGAAGTGCTTGCATCATTTACTAATGCATTGGAATTTGGCGGGAAAGTTGGCAACATTTCTGGAACTGTCATTTCTTATTATGAGAAACACTAGTGTTTTTTTTTTTGCTGCACTTCCCTCTTATTAATAAAGAAAGAAAACCAAGTCGGGAAATTTTCATAAAAATATTAATAGTTTTACCAAAATATATAATATTTAGGTAAGTAAATTATATTTTCTGTAAGAATCAACAAAAATTATGAAAACTTTTTATTCTAGGTAATTGAAAACTACAAATTTTTGCTACAATTAGAAATTACACCATCCTATCAGCCTTTACTCATTGTTTGCGGTAACAAATCGCATATTTGTGCTAGTGAACACGCTATCATAAGCAAACAAATAAGTGCCGCTTAATATTAATATGGCCAAGGTGCACATTACAAATGTTGTAGTTCTGGACAATCCAAGTAGTTTCTTCAATCCTTTCCAATTTGAGTTAACATTTGAATGCATTGAAGAACTAAAAGAAGATTTGGAGTGGAAGATGATATATGTCGGTTCGGCTGAATCGGAAGAGTATGATCAAGTTTTAGATACTATATATGTTGGCCCGGTACCTGAGGGTAGACATATATTTGTTTTTCAAGCTGATCCACCAGATGTAACAAAAATTCCTGAGCCAGACGCTGTTGGTGTCACTATAGTCCTACTTACGTGTTCATATAGAGGGCAGGAATTTGTTCGTGTTGGTTATTTTGTGAATAACGATTATGCTGATCCTGAGATGCGTGAAAATCCTCCACCAAGACCTTTATTTGATAAATTAACCCGCAACATTTTGGCCACAAAACCCCGTGTAACACGTTTCAAAATCAATTGGGATGACGCACCATCGAATGACTTGACAAATGGCAACGGTGAACACATTGATGACGACATGCAATGCGGTGATATGAATGGTGGTGCCTCAACTTCAGCTGCTGGATGCTCATTATCGACAAATCTTACATCTATGGAACCACCAGAAGCAACAATCGATGATAATAGTTTAGCTATGCCAATTGAAAATGGTGTAACTGCTTTAAATGAAAACTCAAATTCATTAGCCATGGAATGTTAGGGATTAATTTATTAATGAATTTTGTTCTAGGTTAGTCGAAAAAAAAATCAATTTTAGTTTCTCCATCTCTTATTGTCCGTAGGGGATGATTAAAACATGATTAAAATTTCCAGAAGCGAGTTAATATATTGAGTACAACTGTACCGAATATTTCGCTTGTCTCAAAGATTAGCGTTTCTATTTTTTTAAGTTCATGATAAATGCTTTTTTTTTTGTTTTAAATTCATGATCATTTTTTTTTCATATTTATCTTATATTTAGAATGTAATTTACTTTATTGTAAAATTATCTATAAAAAAAAAATACAAAATTTAAAAAGTTTTGTGCAAATGAAGTTATTTTAGTTGGATGGTGGTGGTTGTTAGAAATCTTTTAAGAATATCCTTGCAAACGATTTTCTGCAATGAATATGAATTTTAGATCTGTGGATTTTTGACAGAACAGCCTCAGTATAACTTTGAAAATTTTCAGTAGAACAAAAATTTTGTTAAAAAAACTTTCTCTGTGCGTTTAAGGAAAATTAAAATTTGATTATATACAACCGATCCCAATTAGAATTTTTCTTGTTTTTTTTTTTTTTTGTTTTTAGTATATATTTTGAAACATTCGAATTTAGCTGATAAATAATGGGAATTAATCGCCTTGTTCTGTATTTCACTAAAAAATGCAAGTGAAAATATTTTGAATTTCACATTTACAATTTCACTGTGTTCTAAAAAAGTAATGAAATTTTTTTTCCCACGATTTCATTTTTGTTTTGTTTCAAACGAATTTTTAAAATAATGTGGGAAAAAATCTAGTTTGGCTGCGTTAAAAACAAATATCCTATCCGATAGAGAATCAAAAAATAAGAAAAATTTGTCGGATATGTTTAGTTCCCGGCTTATGGGCCTCTGAAGTTCCAGTAAAAAATTTGTGAATATATTATATTCTATACACCATAATGTATGTTTCATATAATGTGGTCAATATTGGTATTCAATTTAAAAGCTTTTTTGAAGATGCTTAATTTGCTAAACTTTTTAAATAATTCACTAACCCACTGGAATAGCGGCTTCGCTGAGTAAAGATTTTCTCAAATTGAAAAAAAAAATTATTTGTATTTTTATGATTTGTAAGAAAAAAAATTCAGCAATCTTGCCTTGAAATATCTGTGCATTGGAGAAAATCAAGCCTATTACGAAAATTTAACAAGAACCACCATATTCAATGCAAGTCCTAAAACTGATTATACAGGTATGGCATGAAAATCGTTTTCGAATTTAAATCGATACAAAAACGTATAAATTTGTGATGCTCACTTCAATATTGTTTTCATATCGATTTTACTTCAAATCGTATTCGATTTCATATTGTTCTATGAAAACTTCAACAAAAAAGGTGTGATGGAAAACGAAATTTGGATTTTTTTTTAACTATTTCAAATCGATCGTAGCCGATTTAAAAACTTTTTAAGTATTTATTTTTTCTTTGCAATAAATTTCGTTAAAATGTAAGTAAAATTCTTTCATTTCATAAAAAATGTTTTCCTTTTTGTTTTTCTTTTTCGATAAAATGTTCAAGTTTATGCGTGTTTTTAACAATTGTAACTAAAAAACTACATACATATATCGCTAAAGTGAAAATCTGTAAAAATTGCAATGTTTTAATGAAGCCTTAATCTTGATCGAAAATCGATAAGAGTTTATTATATGCAAAACATTCAAAGCAAGTGAAAATGGTACAAATTAAGGAAAAAAAGACATGTGGTGTTCGGGGACTGCCGCGGTAAAGCTATTTATCAACTTGTGCAATTATATTATTACGTTTTGTTTAATAACTCCGTTGTTATTCTGCCAATACTGTATGTTAATGATATCAATATGATATCAAATGTTAACTTTAATCAATAGCATACTTTAGGGGTTAACATACATTGGGCGATTTAAATACTTAAAAAACAAAAGACTTAAGAAACAAACGTTTCAAAATTTCTTGATTCGGTCGCCTCAAAGCCCGCGATAGCTTAAAAATTACGCTCTCGCCAGAGTTCGCTAAAAATAGCAAATATTTATACAACCCAAAATTTTCATTTCCAATCTGCAAAATATGAACCAAACCAAAACATTAGTTAAAAATGGCTAAAATTTATCGCTTTCGGAAAAAACGCGAAATTTATGAGAGTGCAAAAACTTGCTAAAATTTTAATTTATGTTTGATTAAAAAAAGTCCCTAAAGATGTAAGAATGCCAAAAACTTACCCACATTACAAAAAACTTCATAAATTTTAAAGATATCACAATTATGATTAAAAATCGCTAAAACTTTAAAGAATATAAAATATATTGTAGAAGACACGAAAATGGCGAAAAATCGCGATATCTTGGATAAATGAAAACGATTATCGAACGCAATACTGATTAAAAGTTCCGAAAAATCTAAAAAAACGAAAAACTTCGGCAAAATTTTGATTAAAAATTGTCAAAACTTTGAGAAAATAAAGTTAGAAAAAATTATTTCTATAATTTTTACCAAAAAGTATTTTATTTCATGCGGCTGTTTGCCTTTGATTTCAAATTACTTTTTTTTTGTGGTGAAAATGATTTGTAGAATACATCAATTTCACTTGAAATAAGGGGCTGTGCACATATTACGTAACGCTGTTTTCAGACCCCCCCCCCTCACCCCTTCGTAACGTTTTTTAATAATTTTTCAGTCCAAAATTTCCAATCCGTAACACATCTTTAACGTGGGGCGTTACGTAATATGTGCACAGCCCCTAAGTTGAAAATGAAATTTTACTTTTTATTTCACTTTAACAAATTTAAGAAGACAAAATTAGTGAAATTTTCACTTTCATTTCATTTTACGAATGTAGAACACATGCAAATAATAATATTTGTAAAACTGTCTTAACTCGATTTAAAGGTTTCTGTCAAAAGTCCACATACATACTTACATGTACATATGTAGGTAATATGTTCTCGATTATTCAATAATTTTCTATGAAAAAATCTGCGCTTTAGATTAAATAAATATGAAACAATTTTGTTATCTTCTGATTTTAATATTTTTAAAAAAATTACAATAATCCAACTTTAATAAAATTTAAGTCTGCTTCCAAATCGATTACATTTTTAATTTTCTATAAACGTAAATTAGAACTTTTATTGCAATATTCCTTACAAATGTCCTCGATTGTATTGTTCACTTCTCTGCTAGAGTTTCTATGCGATTTACGTAAATGTCGTATATACTCGATAACGTTGTGGGAGTGTTCAAAACATAAAAGGCCGGCAGTGCCTACACTAAGATCCAAATGACGAAAACGATCAAAGTTACAGGTGCAGCCATCAAATAAAAAGTAATACTTCCCTTTCGAGACGCTTTTGCCAGTACAACGAAATATTACAAAATTGCCCCAGGGTGTCATGAGGAGCAAGCGATCTGCTATTTTAAAACCAGCTTGAAACAGTTTACAAATGCTCTCGTAGCTGCCACTTTCAGAACCAATGAAAGCCAAATCAGCTGGATATTTGCAATATCCTGGATAACTATTTGGATTAGGAACAGAACATTGCGGTTTCTCTTTAAAGCATTCGTCATTTTCATCGTCTGCTTCGCCGCCATCAGCATGGATTTTTTTACGGTCCTTACGACGACCTCTTTTTCCAGTTTGTTTGCCAATACCTGTTTGTTTGGATCCGCCATCGGAATAAGCCTGCTCCATATCACTATCACTATCATCGGAATCGTTTTCCATTTCGTTCTCTTTATTACTATCTTTTTCTCTGCCACGGGTTTTTCCTCGATCGGATTTATCATCATAATCTCTGTCATCATCTTCTTCCCTGCTAAAACCTCTATCCCTACTACGATATTTTCGCTTGCTGGGGTCCTCATCTTGGTCTTCGGCTAGATCGAAGTCAGATTTGCTTCCATATTTGTGTTTGCTGGGATATCTTTCTCTGCTCGGATGTCTGTCGTCGCCTAAACTTCGGCTTACATCGCTATCTCGACTTGGATGTCTGCCTTTGCTTAAATCTCCGCTAGATCCTTTGCTTTGGCTGCGATCTTTATGTGTGCCAAAGCCCTCTCGATCAGTATCAGAATCTCTTGAACTCTTAGTTTTACCAGATCTTTCGCCCTTTGATTTTTTACCATCTTTTCTTGTTCCTTTGTAGTCTTCATCATCAGTAGATTCATCGCCAGTTTTATATTTCTTGTGCTTGCCTTGTTTAGTTTTTTTACCTCTCCTGCCTCCTCTTCTAGATTTACGATCATCGTCATTTGCTCCTCTACCTTTCTTACTTCTCTTTCTGCCACCCTTCTTAGTTCCTTTGCCTTTAGCTGCACTCCCTTTTCCGTCCCTAAGACGTCTTATTCTTCTTCTTCTGGCTCCTCTCCTTTTATGTCCAGTTCCATCTTCTCCACTAGACGAGGATTCTAAGCCCTCCATATCTTCCCATTCTCCTTCATCGAAATCTTCTTCATCTATAACATCTTCTTCTTCGCTGGTTGAAGTATCCAGCTCCATCTCGTCCACATCCGACTTTAGATCTTCATCTTCATAGTCACTTATTTCAGCCAGAGCTGCTTTGCACGTATCTTCCGCTTGCTCAAAGCAAATATGTTCATTAATCGATACAATTTCGCCGTAATCGTCTAGTTTGGGCTCTTCAATTGGCGTAACGTTACCCGGCTTTACATTTTCTTCCTTCTGGATATTTTTCACTTTAATAGTGTGTAGGAAAAAGTCGCTAGTTCGATTCGAATCGAGCAAAATGTTGTTGAAGACATTCAAAAACACATCGAAAGAACGGAACATTCTCACTGTAGCTTTTTTCTCCATATTTTCATAAACATTGGACTCATTTGGTTTGCCCAGAATACGATGGCGATATGGATCAAAAAGATATATAAAATCATGCTTTTTCCAAATTCCATAAATTTGGGAATTGATTTCTAATATCAATTTACTGTGTCCAGCATCGAAAGCCTTCCTGATATTCTGGGCCAATTCGGTGTTCTTAAAGCCGGGAACACAATGCCAAATTCCATCATATTTGTGGCTTTCCAATTCGATATGGACATGAAATTGCCCCATAATAAAATATGTAGGAAAATCATGCACATTCATGTCTTCCGGGTCTTTACATTCCAACCATTGTGATTGACAAAAGTTAACCCCAAAACATATTATGCTATCGATCATTTTCATGTCCCACGTGGCTGGATGTTCTATCTTGGAGACGACAGTGGCAGCTACTGCTACTGGCAGACCACTGCGATTTCTAAGCAGCTCTTTTTTGTTCAGTGACAGATGAAGTTGGGAGCTGAGATATGCATAATCATCATTGACAACTTCATATTGTTGGGTTCGTGTGCCATAATATTGTTGCATTATGACGCCTTTAGGGGTAACAACCTTAACCAGCTTTAGTTCTCTTAATTTTAAATGAAATGTAGGTTTCAAACGACTTAGGCTGGCAATTAAATGTTTAACATTTTGCAGACTTCTGAAGCACATTAGCATGGCCATGCCTTTATCTGCATCAGTGCGAAAATCGGTCAACCGCCTACCGCAGACATCAAACACAAAGTAGGCATCTTTGGAGCGCCAAATCATGACATAAAACGACCCAATCTTTAAAAGACCATACTTGTGGTGGCGAAAGAAACTTTTTGCGACCGCTACAAAATCTTGCAAAGTGTTCCCGGCTCCATCACCTTTGGCTCCGATTTCGGAAGAATTTGAAACATTCAGTTTAAATTGTGGCATCAATTCGACTTGAAAGCCAAAACTGGATAATTCAAATTCCCGCGAAATGTCAACTTCATTGGCTGCATAAATATCAGATGGTGGTGTTTCGACTTCGACTTCGACTTCGGCATCGGCATCAGATTCTCTTTTTTGTGAACTTTCTTGCAATTTAAGACCTTCTTTCAATATGTCGTCTATAAGCAGAGGATCCCATGTCTTTTCGTCATTAAGATAGAGGCGAGCAAATGCCTTAAGGTAGGCAGAATATCGAGCTCCTGCAAGATCGGCAGCCTGTGCTTCGCTTTTCAAATTAATGTTTGAGGCAACCATGCCAATGGGTGAACCCAAAGTTTTTAGATTTTCATCTTGTATTTTATTGGCTAGAAAAAAAAGAAAAAGATTTAAAAGATTTCGTTTAAAAGGATCACAAAATTCAAATGCAGATTAACGATTAACAGACGACAAAAATTTATATCAACTCTACGGCAGGGTATTGCCAGATGAAAACAATTTCACTAGCAACCGGATATTCAAAAATACTGTAAAAGGAAACTAAACAAAAACTCAGTATACCAGGCGATCACACGAAATTATACCGTTATCGGGAATAAAAGTTCACGCGAAATGTGCCCCCCTCCCTCTCCCTAAAACTGTGATCGGCAATTTTATGTGTTTTGGTTGTTGTTGTTGTGTCAGTTTACTGTTTTCTAATTTTGTTCACCATTTTTTTTTTTTTTTCATGGGAAATATTTCACCTGAACAAAATGTTCGCATCGTATTCCCGATTATCTTCTTTTTAACCGACTTAAAATAAAGAAGAAATCGATCGAACAACTTTCGAATGCAGTTTGGTGTCATAATTTATTTTAGAATCGGTTCAAGTTTATCCCCCGAAATATTGATTTCCCAAACTTTATATTTTTTTTTTTTTTTTTGTTTGAAAGGGTTTGATTGTAGTTTTGTTTCAAAGTTTTTATGAAAATCGGCATAACTCCTCCATTTGTGGGCCGATATTCGAAACGGGTTTGTTTATTTTTTTTTTTTTTTGAAGATCATTCGGCAATTTAAAGGAAAACAAATATAATATACACCCTATAGGTTGGTGGCAGAATACTTTTAGCACGAATTAATTTAAAAGTAAAAAAAAAAAAATATCTACTTACGTTTTTTACGACATGGATAATCTGGGACAGGATTTGTATCGTGACCTCCAAATATCTTGCAGTTCTTCAAACTACAAACGAATTCCGGTTTTAAAGGTCTCTCCGCACGTATCCTAAAAATTAAATGAAGAAGAAAACAAAAGCACGCATTTCAAGGAAAACAAGTTAACAATCTTCAAAGATAAGGATCGCACCTCACATAAGGCTTCGCTAAACATTGTGGCATACAAGCAACACATGCAGAAGGTGGACAACAGTGACAATCGTTTTCGGGATGATTCATTGTGCGGCATGAGTGACTTGAATTTTTATTAAAAAAAAATTACTTATATTTTTTTCAAGGTTTCTCACTGATTTTGAAAATTTTTAAATTTATTTTTATTATTAATCTTTTAAAATATTCTTCAAAAATATATTTTTAATGTTTTTTGAACTAAAATTTGACAAGTTTTGGATGGATTGTTTTTACTTTTTTTTTGGGACAAAAAAACTTCTGATTTGACTCGAAATATTTTGACTTTTTGCGTTTTAATTTTTTTTTTAAGTGCTGACAAATAAATTATGGTAAATTTTATTTGATCAGCGCATGGGCTGAAGTTGGTCATATTCCTGCACTGTATGCAACAAGATTTACTGAAGATGTAAGAGTTATAGTTTTAGAAACATTTAATAAATTTTAGTGCATTCTAATCATAAATTTAGCTAAAATTTAGTTTTTGAGAAAAAAGGATATACGGGAGTTGGTCATATTCTTGCACCGTATGCAACAAGATTTACTGAAGATGTAAGAGTTATAGTTTTAGAAACATTTAATAAATTTTAGTGCATTCTAATCATAAATTTAGCTAAAATTTAGTTTTTGAGAAAAAGGATATACGGGAGTTGGTCATATTCTTGCACCGTATGTAACAAGATTTACTGAAGATGTAAGAGTTATAGTTTTTGAAACATTTACTAAATTTTAGTGCATTCTAATCATAAATTCAGCTAAAATTTAGTTTTTGAGAAAAAAGGATATACGGGAGTTGGTCATATTCTTGCACCGTATGCAACAAGATTTACTGAAGATGTAAGAGTTATAGTTTTTGAAACATTTACTAAATTTTAGTGCATTCTAATCATAAATTCAGCTAAAATTTAGTTTTTGAGAAAAAAGGATATACGGGAGTTGGTCATATTCTTGCACCGTATGTAACAAGATTTACTGAAGATGTAAGAGTTATAGTTTTAGAAACATTTAATAAATTTTAGTGTATTCTAATCATAAATTCAGTTAAAATTTCGTTTTTGAGAAAAAGGATATACGGGAGCTGGTCATATTCTTGCACTGTATGCAACAAGATTTACTGAAGATGTAAGAGTTATAGTTTTTGTAACATTTACTAAATTTTAGTGCATTCTAATCATAAATTCAGCTAAAATTTAGTTTTTGAGAAAAAAGGATATACGGGAGTTGGTCATATTCTTGCACCGTATGCAACAAGATTTACTGAAGATGTAAGAGTTATAGTTTTAGAAACATTTAATAAATTTTAGTGCATTCTAATCATAAATTTAGCTAAAATTTAGTTTTTGAGAAAAAGGATATACGGGAGTTGGTCATATTCTTGCACCGTATGTAACAAGATGTACTGAAGATGTAAGAGTTATAGTTTTTCAAACATTTACTAAATTTTAGTGCATTCTAATCATAAATTCAGCTAAAATTTAGTTTTTGAGAAAAAGGATATACGGGAGGTGGTCATATTCTTGCACTGTATGCAACAAGATTTACTGAAGATGTAAGAGTTATAGTTTTTGAAACATTTATAAATCTTAGTGCATTCTAATCATAAATTCAGCTAAAATTTAGTTTTTGAAAAAAGGATATAGGGGAGGTGGTCATATTCTTGCACTGTATGCAACAAGATTTACTGAATATGTAAGAGTTATAGTTTTTGAAACATTTACTAAATTTTAGTGCATTCTAATCATAAATTCAGCTAAAATTTAGTTTTTAACAAAAAGGATATACGGGAGTTGGTCATATTCTTGCACCGTATGCAACAAGATTTACTGAAGATGTAAGAGTTATAGTTGTAGAAACATTTAATAAATTTTACTGCATTCTAATCATAAATTCAGCTAAAATTTAGTTTTTGAAAAAAAGGATATACAGGAGCCGGTCATATTCTTGCACCATATGCAACAAGATTTACTGAAGATGTAAGAGTTATAGTTGTAGAAACATTTAATAAATTTTACTGCATTCTAATCATAAATTCAGCTAAAATTTAGTTTTTGAAAAAAAGGATATACAGGAGCCGGTCATATTCTTGCACCATATGCAACAAGATTTACTGAAGATGTAAGAGTTATAGTTTTTGAAACATTTACTAAATTTTAGTGCATTCTAATCATAAATTCAGCTAAAATTTAGTTTTTGAGAAAAAAGGATATACGGGAGTTGGTCATATTCTTGCACCGTATGTAACAAGATTTACTGAAGATGTAAGAGTTATAGTTTTAGAAACATTTAATAAATTTTAGTGCATTCTAATCATAAATTCAGTTAAAATTTCGTTTTTGAGAAAAAGGATATACGGGAGCTGGTCATATTCTTGCACTGTATGCAACAAGATTTACTGAAGATGTAAGAGTTATAGTTTTTGTAACATTTACTAAATTTTAGTGCATTCTAATCATAAATTCAGCTAAAATTTAGTTTTTGAGAAAAAAGGATATACGGGAGTTGGTCATATTCTTGCACCGTATGCAACAAGATTTACTGAAGATGTAAGAGTTATAGTTTTAGAAACATTTAATAAATTTTAGTGCATTCTAATCATAAATTTAGCTAAAATTTAGTTTTTGAGAAAAAGGATATACGGGAGTTGGTCATATTCTTGCACCGTATGTAACAAGATTTACTGAAGATGTAAGAGTTATAGTTTTTGAAACATTTACTAAATTTTAGTGCATTCTAATCATAAATTCAGCTAAAATTTAGTTTTTGAGAAAAAAGGATATACGGGAGTTGGTCATATTCTTGCACCGTATGCAACAAGATTTACTGAAGATGTAAGAGTTATAGTTTTAGAAACATTTAATAAATTTTAGTGCATTCTAATCATAAATTCAGTTAAAATTTCGTTTTTGAGAAAAAGGATATACGGGAGCTGGTCATATTCTTGCACTGTATGCAACAAGATTTACTGAAGATGTAAGAGTTATAGTTTTTGAAACATTTACTAAATTTTAGTGCATTCTAATCATAAATTCAGCTAAAATTTAGTTTTTGAGAAAAAAGGATATACGGGAGTTGGTCTATTCTTGCACCGTATGTAACAAGATTTACTGAAGATGTAAGAGTTATAGTTTTTGAAACATTTACTAAATTTTAGTGCATTCTAATCATAAATTCAGTTAAAATTTCGTTTTTGAGAAAAAGGATATACGGGAGCTGGTCATATTCTTGCACTGTATGCAACAAGATTTACTGAAGATGTAAGAGTTATAGTTTTTGTAACATTTACTAAATTTTAGTGCATTCTAATCATAAATTCAGCTAAAATTTAGTTTTTGAGAAAAACGATACACGGGAGGTGGTGATATTCTTGCACTGTATGCAACAAGATGTACTGAAGATGTAAGAGTTATAGTTTTTCAAACATTTACTAAATTTTAGTGCATTCTAATCATAAATTCAGCTAAAATTTAGTTTTTGAGAAAAAGGATATACGGGAGGTGGTCATATTCTTGCACTGTATGCAACAAGATTTACTGAAGATGTAAGAGTTATAGTTTTTGAAACATTTATAAATCTTAGTGCATTCTAATCATAAATTCAGCTAAAATTTAGTTTTTGAAAAAAGGATATAGGGGAGGTGGTCATATTCTTGCACTGTATGCAACAAGATTTACTGAATATGTAAGAGTTATAGTTTTTGAAACATTTACTAAATTTTAGTGCATTCTAATCATAAATTCAGCTAAAATTTAGTTTTTAACAAAAAGGATATACGGGAGTTGGTCATATTCTTGCACCGTATGCAACAAGATTTACTGAAGATGTAAGAGTTATAGTTGTAGAAACATTTAATAAATTTTACTGCATTCTAATCATAAATTCAGCTAAAATTTAGTTTTTGAAAAAAAGGATATACAGGAGCCGGTCATATTCTTGCACCATATGCAACAAGATTTACTGAAGATGTAAGAGTTATAGTTTTAGAAACATATACTAAATTTTAGTGCATTCTAATCATAAATTCAGCTAAAATTTAGTTTTTGAGAAAAAGGATATACGGGAGGTGGTCATATTCTTGCACCGTATGCAACAAGATTTACTGAAGATGTAAGAGTTATAGTTTTAGAAACATATACTAAATTTTAGTGCATTCTAATCATAAATTCAGCTAAAATTTAGTTTTTGAAAAAAAAGGATATATGGAAGGTCTTCATGTTTTGGTACTAAAGACAACAAGACTTACTGAAGATCTAAGAGGCATAATTTTAGAAATACTTTTTAATTTTTAGTACATTCTAATCATAAATACAGCTAAATATTTTTTTGATGATGTCCTTCAACTAGTATGTGGTTAGAAACATACTACATACATAGTTGTTTTGTACTTCAGGCTAATTGCTGTTGATGTAGACTGTTCTTTTTTCATTTATCGAACTATCGATTTTAACATTAAATTACCTATAAAATTTTTCACAAACTCAATTCAGGGATTATAACTATTTTTGGTAGTAGTAAATAGTCTCATAACTATTTCATATAAGGTGGCATAGCATGCCAACCCTTCATTTGGGCGCATTGGCCAAAATCCTTCACAGATCTCATATAAGAGTAAAGTAAAATTTAAATTATCTATAAAAGATATAAAAAAGACTAGGTGAAATTTCGTACAATGTTACTACTTAAAGTCTTAACGTTAGGCTGAATTAATGATTAGAATGTACTAAAAACTTAATAAATATTTTTAAAATTATGCATCTCTGATCTTCAGTAAGTTTTGTTGCATTTAGTGCAAGAACATGACGACCCTCCATGTATCCTTTTTTTCAAAAACAAAATTTTAGCTGAATTTATGATTAAATTGAATTTAAAATTAGTAAATGTTTCTAAAATTATGCTTCCTAGGTCTGCTGTGAATTTTGTTTCATTTTACGCAAAGACATGAACAGCTCCCGTATATCCTTTTTCTCAAGAACTAAATTTTAGCTGAATTTATTATTATAACTATAACACTAAAATGTAGTAAATGTTTCTAAAACTACATCTCTTAGATCTGGAAATTTTTTTTTTTACATTCTACGCATGGACATGACCATCTGCCGTGTATCCTTTTTTTTTTTAACTGAATTTTAGCTGTATTTCTAATTAGAATGAACTAAAAATTTAAAAATGTTACTAGAATAATGCTTAATAGATATACAGTGAATTTTGTTTCATCCTGCTCAACGACATGAATACGTCCTAGATATCCTTTTTCTCAAAAATTAAGTTTTAGCTGCATTTCTGATTAGAATGCACTTGAAACGAATAAATATTTCTAAAAATAAGAGTTTTAGCTCTGCTGTAAATTTAGTTTCATACGATGCAAGAACCCGACGACTACCTTCCATATATCCCATTTTTATGATTAGAATGCGCAGAAAATTAATGATATATATTTGATATTTATTTGAGGCGCAGAAATTTCGTGCAAAATGATATTATCACTAAAAATCACGTCCTCAAAAAAGTTGAATTAAAAAGGAAAATTTTCTTTTGGGTCGTTTAGACCAACTTTAATTTTCAACATGGAATTAACAAGATTCAAGGAAATGTTTTTTTGAAAAATAATTTTTAAAACTTTTTCTGTGTACACACAAACGTACATACATTGAAAATAATGCAAACTCTGTGGTTGTTTTATCACCCACAGTAGAGATGCAGTGCATCATGACATGAATTTTCGGCTTTTTTGTTAACTTCATTATTTCAAATTGGCTAAAAGAGTAAATAATACACATACATACATATATCTTTGATTTTTATTATTATTTATTTATGTATATTTTATAATTAATATACGTACGTGGAATATGCCTCATTTTTGTAATTCTTAGACGTTTTTAAATCGTTTATTTATTTATTTACGTTTTTTTTTTAATTCTAATATCTGCTTTTGTTTGTATTGTTTTTTATACGAATTACATATATATTTTTTTCAGTGTATAAGCTAAAATATAATAGTATGTATTGGCTTAAAATATTAAATATTATTACATTGTTTACCTTCTAAATACAAAGTAATTTTTTTGTTGCATTTGTAATATTCGTAATTAATAATTATTTGTTGCTTTTTTCGTACAAGTGGTTTATTTTTGTTTTTTTAATTAAATTTTTTATCAAAAATTTGTATTTAATGCTGCAGCACAATAATTAATAAATTTCTTTTTATATTGTTTTGCATTAAGGCACTGAAGCAAGAATTTTGTGCAAATTAAAATTTAGAGAAATCATAATTAAACTACAAATTCAATAATAATAATAATAAAAAAAAATATAGTGTGTCGCATAAGTTTTCGAACTCTGTATCCGAAAATAAAAACAAAGGAGTTATTTTCATGACATACAATTAAACCAATATTTGTTTTTAAATCCGACATTTCTATTTCCTTATATTTTATTGTTTATTTCACCAACAGCTGATGGCTTAACTCATTGCCCAAACCAAGGCGAATTCATACCAGGTAGTCCTATAACTACAACATTCGCCGCTAAAACTATTTCCTCCTAACAAAATTTTACATTTATTTGAGCATGTACTCAAGTATTTATGTTTAGAAAAGTAAACACATTCATAATGGAAAATTATTGTTGTGTGTGTTTAAAAAATTTTTTAAAGGCTATTTTTATGCTTTGTAATTCACAAAAATATATTTGTGAGTTTTTGTATAAATATATGAGCTTTGGAATTTTTTAAACATAAAGGGTAAAACATCTACTGTTAAATTGGTATAGCTACCAACGAAATATATATCTAGATATTGCTAACCCGCAACTTCTGAACAGAAACTGATGATGACGAGGCTAATAAGGCCACTTGTTAATGAATTCCCTGTATCCCAAACTAGCACGAAGAAAAAGTACTGCCTGTTTCGTGCCAGGGCGAATTCATACCAGATAGTCTTATCCCGACAACAATAACATTCGCCGCTATATTTTCCTCTAACTGTCAAAGCAATTGCAACAATGTTGTTATGGAAATTTATAAAGAAAACTAACCTCACTTCTTAATGTACGCCATTTGTGACAGTTCAATGTTGAACAGCTGATTATGACTTATGGTTGATTATTAGCCATAAGGCCAAATGGTAATCAATTCGCCTTGTTTCGTGCAACAAGCAGAAGAAGAAGAAAACTTTCTCTCTCATTTATCCAATCGTGCAGTACGGGAACAGTTTTCCCTATTAAAGGGAAGTTTGTTTTATATTAGAAATTCGTCAAATTATAAATAAAATTTAGGCCCTAATTTTGTAAATCACATCACCAAGTGATTTTTATATGGAAAGCAAAAACAAAAATTCAAATATTTGTTTTTGTTTTTCATACAATATCATCACCGAACAAACACACAGAACTTAAGGCGTTGCTTTGCCTTCAAAAATTTGAATGAAAACAATGAACAAAATTTTTATATAATTGAATTTTTGTTTTTGCTTTCCATATAAAAGTCACTTTGGTGATGCGTTTTACAATATTAGGGCCTTAAAGAAAAAAAAAGAAACATGACTTTTAGACGATAATAAAAATTTACTAATCATAAATTGCATGTCAAACTAACGTTTGTATTGTACGATTCGAAAACTTATGCAAGTCACTGTTATTTATTTTTGTTTCATTTTATAATTTTGATCCCAGCAACAAAATTTTGATGGTATTTTTCATATTTTTTTTTTTTTGTAATTTTAATTTTAATTTACAAACTAAAAACTACAACAAATATACATAAATTGCTAATAATACATAAACAATTACAAATACAATTGCATTTACATATAATTAAACTAAATAATATATACATTTATAATCTATAAAGTATTTTAAAAATAAATGATACGAGTTTAGGGGAAATTGTACAGGAAATTATTGTTTGCTTAAAACTAAAATAAAAAGAATTAATTTAATTATTAAAACTACTAAGGTAGCAAATTAAAGTTAAACAAAACCACAGACTTATTAAAGTTAACTTAAAGTTACTTTGATTTGTTGTTTTTTTATTTTATTTTATTTTATTTTATTTTATTTTATTTTATTTTTATTAATGCTAATAATTGTCGCAAATATATAAATAGTTTCAGTATTATATATGTATATGTTTGTATGTATATAGTATATGTAAGTATGTGTAACACTGGTACAACAAAAAACTAAAGTTTTAATGGAAAATAACCAGGTTCTAAAAGCTGATCCTGGATGAAGGAAACTATGTTTCGTTTATAGTGAATTGGCTTAGAAAATCGTGTACTCCTCTCATTTTGGAGACATATGTAAGTTGGCTTCAGCAGATCACAAGAAAATTTTTGTGAAACACTTTAAAACCGATATATCACAGTTTAAGGCAGAAGTATATTTCCGTTATTTTCAAGAAATCTCCAAAAAGACCCACACTGCAAAGAGTTAGAGGGTTAAAATATTCTACAAAATTGTTATTTGTAATATTTTGCATAAAAAACCTCAACTTATTTAATAGCTAAAATATCAGGACAACAAGATTTGTCTATGCCATTTCACAACGAGTAAAGGGTTGAAATACTCACTCCCCTAAAAATAAGTACCTTGTGTAAATTTGCACGTATAAATCCTCTATTTTGATGTTTTGCTTTGAGTTGTACAGTGTAATTAAAATATTTACAGTAAATTAAAGAAAAAATATGATCATGTTCCTGCAATGTAAATGCACAGAACAACATGAATTAAATCAAAAAAAGAATTAGAGAAAGAAATTATATTTTTGTGAAAAATTTCGAGCACCAAAAAAAAAAAAAAAATGAAAATACACATGAAATTATATTTCAAATATCAAGAGGGGAACGTTAATTAATAAAAAATGAGGCGCGATACCGATGAGGCTGGTGTTGGCTGAAGTGGTTAGCGCGTTGAATACTAAGCAAACAATGACTCGGGGCCTGAGTTCAAACCCTGGCCCAGAGCAAGTCAAACAACATCACTCATTTTTCTAATGAACATTAGTGTGGCATTGTATTAATTCTTGTCGGACTATTTTAGTGATGAAGGCATAGCACTGTTCACTAAAAAAACTGTTCCGACAGCGATTGATGCTGTTCCATGCTAATGTACACAGCATCGCCCTCCTTCGTCGGTTAGCAGAAACATCGGCGAAGTAAAACAATTAATAAAATGCCTGCTAATACAGCTTAACAAAGTTAATGCGTCTACTCAACACCGGAGGCGCCTCAACACTGCTATAAAAATTAGCATAACGCGCAAAGCAGAGTTGTAAAAGAGTTAAGCCTTCTAAATTTTCAACATCTAACTTATCTACCCTATCCCTCTCCCTGAGTTCCGGCACAATGCAATGCATACGTAGGGGTCTTCCCCTGAGTGCTGGTCCTAATTAAAAAAAAAATTATTTTTTGTGTTATAAAAAAGTCATCTAAAAGGATCTGCGTTTTTTTTTCCACAATATTTTTTGTGATCTAAAAATCCACAAAGAGTTCTGATCAATTTTTAGAAATCTTGCAAATACATTTTTAAATTCCGCCAAATATTATACAATATTTTTTTGACCTACAAAATTCATCTAAAAGGATCTGCGTCTCTTTTAGTCACAATTTAAAAAAAAGAGGAACGTTAATTATTTTAAATATACGCAACAGATTATAACAACGTTGTTTTCGGAAGCCGCCATACCTACTTGGCGGCGATCATGTGCTTTTTATGACTGAAATTTCACCAATTATTGCACAATATTTTTTTGTGATCGAAAAATATAAATTAACTCCGGCTAATTTCGCCTCAATTTTTTCACAAAGGTTTTTGTTACATTTTTAGAAATCTTTTAAATACATTTCTAAATTCCGTCAAATATTGTACAATATTTTTGGAATCAAAAAAAGTCATAAAAAAGGATCAGTGTCTGTCTCAATTTTTTTAATAAGATTTTGGATAGATATTTAAAAATCTAAATTAGACCAAATATCGCACAACATTTTTGTGATTAAAAAGCAGAGGGAACAACTGCATGTGGTTTGAGACTCAATTATATATTTTCAAACATGATTTTCGATAAATTTCTAGAAATTTTTTTAAATAAATTTTTAAATTAAATGAAACATTGCACCACAATATACAATAGATTTGTAACCAATAAAAAAAAGTGAAGAATCTCTGTCTGGTTTGGTCTCAATTAGACTTTTCAATTAAGACTTTCAATAAATGTTTAAAAATCTATAAGAAATACGCCAAATATTGCACAAAATTTATGCGATGGATAAAGTAAAAGAAAGATGTGCGCCTGGTTTAAACTCGGTCGTATTTTTCTAATAAGATTTTCGATAAATTACTATTTATAAAAAATTTCTCGTATTCTACTACGTTGAATAAATTGTTGATAAATAAACCAAGAACGCTGATGGGATGGTCTAATGACCTCGAAATTAGTACTCACACGTTTTGCTGATGGGATATTCTTATAGATCTCCACTACTCATAATAATTTGAATTTAAATTAATTGCAAAATCAACTTAAGCCAAAATACTACATTTGAAATTTGGAAAAATTTTACAAAATCTTTAAAGAAAAATTCTAAATAGAGCCAAATTATTGCGCAATATTTTTCTTTGCGATTAGGTTGTTAAATCAATCAAAAACTACATCAAATATTGCACAATATATTTTCAAATAAATTTAAAAAATGTGAATGAAGCAAAGCTTCCGAAGTCATGGCAAAAAAAGATGTTTAATGAAATGGAATAGTAATCTTTTACAAACGTCAAGTTTTATTTCAACTTCGATAAAGACAAAAAAAGAAAAACGATTATAAATCTCTCTCTATATCTCTCTCTCTCGCTCAACTCTCTCTCAGGTTAACTTCAACTTGACATATGTAATTCCCGGTTCACACACTTTAACTTTTGCTGCTCAGATTCTTTTTAATTCCCTTTTAATGTTGCCTTAATGTTTACACAGAGAAATCTGTTTCAATTATGTGTCGTTTTCTTTTGCTTCCAATTTCTTAAATTTTTGACAGCTCATTTTATTCATTTTATGTAAAAATATTCATTATTGCAAATTTTGCAACATTTTTCACAGAGAAGCAAAAAATGAAAAAAAAAAAAAATATTAAATATTAACCTGCAACTAACTGCGTGTTTATAATTACGAATGGTACAACAAAACGAACTTTCCAGTACAAGCAGCTCCGTACCAAATACCAGTCTCCTTTCCCCTCTCTCCAACAAACTTAAAAGTTAAGCAGCAAAAGTTGTAGTGTGTGAACCGGGACTAAAGCAGGTTTTATATTAATATGCAGGTTAAAATGCTGTTTCCACTTAACGGACGAATATTATTTTAGTAGAAAATTTGTATGAAAAGCACTCAGTTTTTTGAGTGATTCCTATACAAATTTTCTACTCAAACCTTTCGTCTATGTATTTCGTTAAAAAAAAAACTTGGTTAACCGTTTGATGTTTTTTGTCTTATGTGCTGTTTCCAAAAGACGGACGAATTTGAGTGTAAAATTTGCATGAAATTCACTCAGATTTTTTAGTGATTTCCATACAAATTTTACATTCAAATCATTCGTTCGTCTTGTGGAAACTGCATCTAATTTTTTTTTCAATCTCTTCTTTCACAGAGATTTATAAAAACTCATTTCAAATTATTACTGATTAATAAAAAAAGTGATCATACAAAACTACGTTTATAAATCTTTTAAAAATCCAAAAAAAAGTTTTTATAAATAAAAAAAACTTATTTTTTTTTTATTTACTGTAAATATTTTGTAACATACTAATGTTTAAATTAATATTAATTTTAAAATAAGGTTAATTTTGAACATGTTTTCAATATACAAAATTCATCATGTAAAACATTTTTATGTTTAATAATCATTTATGAATCTGGGCCTAAAATTACAATTACTACTTTGATAATTTTTATCTTACTATTAGGACGTATGTTGATGTATTGTTTGTACGAAAAAAAAAAAAACTAAAAATCTAATAATAAAACTATAGGAAAAACAACAAAATATTTAAATATAAAATGGAGTATAAACATGCACAATTAAATCGACATGTTGTAATTATTTTACATGTAAAGTGTATTTCGATCGCTTAATATATAAAGGTCGTATCTCGTTTTTTTTTTCAAAATCGGTTTTTTACATGTTCAAATACACCTCCCTTAAACAGATTTACAGTAATTAAAAAAAGAACCAACTCATTTTTTACATGTTATTTTTTTTAGATATTATTGAGTTTTTTCCTTCTCCTGTAAAGTAGCTAAAAGTTGAGATACGACTTTTCTATATTAAGCCATCGATTTGTTAATTTATGTTGGCAAAAATATTGGCAATAAAGTGAAAAATTTAAAGCCTCTTTTGAACGTTGGAAATTTATATAAATTTTAAATTCTAAAATATCAAATAATTTAAAAACAGTGTACTCGTATTTAAAAAAGAATTCGGAGAAAATAGACCACAATTATTTAATTCACTTTAACGAAGTTAAATTTATATAAAAAGCGAAAAATTAAACTTAAAATATTCTAAAAATGTCTTTTTGTTTTACACAAGGCGAATTCATAACTGCATAGGTGGCCTACGTCATCATCAGCTGTGCAATACTGAACTGTCAAAAATTGCTTAGATATAGAAGTTAGGTTAGTTGTATTTATACATATATTTCTATAAAAACATTGTTGCATTTGCTTTGACAGTTAGAGGAAATTTGTTCAGTACTAAAATTCAGGCGCTACTTTGCCTTTTTAAAATTTCTTTAATATAATGGATCGATTATCGATAGCAACCGAACTCCAGTTGCGTTGTTAGTTGTTGACGATTCTATTATGGATGGCAACTGGCAACTGAGAGGTTCCAGTTTCAGTTGCTATTTAGTGCTTTTCTGGCAACCAGAAATTTTCAGTTGCCGGCTAGCAACGCAACTAAAATTCGGTTGCTATCCATAAGCGAGCCATAAATAATTTTTTTCCATATAAAATATCAATTTGGTGACATGACTTACACGGCTTCATAAAAAAAATGGTCCCAATGAAACATGACCCCAAACCAGAAATGAAAAATGTCCCAAAATTTTTGTATTGAAAACTATAACACGAACTTTGGGTCATTTTAAATTTTTTCATTAATAAATTTCGAAAAAATTTATTTTTAATGTAAAAATTTTTGGGCAATTTTTTAGTTTGGTCTACTTTTGATTTTTTAGTTTTGGCCATTTTTTTATGGAGCCGATTTATATAATTAGGGCCTAAATGAAATTTTTACAGAAATTCTGAAAAATTATTAAAAAGTACTGCCTCTCGGCAGATGCCAAAAATTTAGTGTAAAAGTGAAAAGCATAAAATATATCAACGAAAACGAATAGAATTTTGAGATACACATACACAAAATAAGGTTTATTTACGGTTCGGTATTAAATAGTAGCGAAAACTTTCGGCCTCGTTAATATTTGTTGGAATTTTTCAGATATTAATTTCTTAATTTGGTTAAGTTAAGTTCGAACAAGAACAATGTGTCCAGCTGTGTTGTGTCTTACAATTCAATTTCAGAAAATAATCTCACAGAAATTAAAAGCAGCGTTCGTTCCATATATTAAATATGATTTTTTAAATCAGTAAATTGGAAAACATTTATAGTTTATTTGAAAATATTACTGCCTTTAAAGAATATGGTATACCAGAACGCCTAAATGTTCTGCTTGCTTAGAACACATGTATAGATGGCGCTGTCCACAGATGAGAAAAAAGCCCTGCTAATGATTTATGAAATAACACTCACAAAAAAACTCAATTTAATTTTCAGTAATGAAATGCATAAATCAATTCGCCGCATCGACCGACGGCAACCCATCTAACCTTACCTAAGTTTCAAAAATTAACAATTAAAGTTAGCACCATTTGATGTTGTATAGAAATTTTCAACTTAACCTAAAATTTTGAGAAAAAAAGGAAACTTTTTTTATTTTGAGTTTAAAAAGATTTTGAATTCTAATTAACTCGCCGTCTACATTAGCCATCGATTTGTTTGCATATGAACATAGCACCAGCAGAATAACAGAACAAAATTTGTTCATGTTTTTCTATGTGGGGAATGTTAGTAAATGCTCATGTGCTGTTTTACCACAATTTTAAGTTTGCCAACAAGTTCGCCTCGTAGTAAATAGATCTTAAAAACATCAGTGTAGTTCCACTCCATTATTTATACAGTTTTTTTTTTTAATTAATAATTATTTATATGTATATGTAGTTATTTTTTAACATCAAAACAAGTTTCATCAGCACGGAACAAATTAATTGACAAGATTTCTTTGAAAACTATTTTTGCGCTTTTTTCTTTGTCGCTTCACCCGTGAATTTTTGTAGAAAAAGGAATTGTCAAAGTAAAAATGACATTTGATGGTTGAACATATGTAGTTGTACGAACAAATGTTCTGACAACGCTGTTTGACTAAAAACAAAACATGAACAACAGTGGTCTACATTAGCTAAAATAATGTCCGAACAAGTATTTGTTCATTGGCCGAACAAATCGATGGCTAATGCAGACTGCGAGTAAGAAACGTACGAATTCGAAAAGTTTTTTTTTTGACCAACTAGACTAAAATACGTTGAGTACATGAAAAAAAGAACTGCGTAAAGGAATGCTAAAAAAATCAAAGAAACTGTAGGTATGCCGCCCGTATGTAATTCGTGGTCGTTGTTATGTCTTTGGTTTTCTTTAATTAAATGTCATATTCAAAATTTAAATACATATTCCATTAACTGTCAAAACTAAAGCCAACAAATACACTTAAAGTAGGCTTCTAGTGACCCCTATTTCATGAAAAGGGTGAAAACTGTCGGCACAGTGTCTACACTTAAAATTTATGTTTGCTTATTACTTTTGATGAGTGCACAATTTATAAAATAGGTAACATATAGAATAGAATATTGTAACATTAATTAAATAAATTAATTTAATTGATTATTTTGTTTATTTTTTAATGTATTTTTCTTAAATTGTTTTGTAGTTTTGAGTAAATGTATATTTAATATACTTAAGTATTTCATTTGTAAGTGTATTGCATGTTTTTTGTGTGTGTATTTTGTCTGTTTGTAAAACAAACATCATGGCAAAACTAAAATATTTTATCTTATAGTTTTCACTTAGAAAATAGAGATTTTTTTTACTTAAAAAATAATATTTTAATGTTAAATTCAAAAGAGTTTTTTTTTTTTTTTTTTTTGTTTTTGTTGTGGTGGATCTAAACCATATTTATAGCGCCATCTTTATTATATGTGGGTATTGAAATAATATCGCTTTTATTATTATAACGATTTTTTGCGGTATTTTCTAAATGTTTTTGTTTGAAGGAAGCATTATTAGAATCTCTTACTAGCGGGTTATGTTGTGATGACTTTTTCTTACTAAACGATGGCTGCCTGTGTTGCACGTGTACTGATGGTATTGCTGTTGTTGTTGTTTTTGTCGTCAAAACAGTTGGCAAATCATATGAAACATCTTCCTCAGCCCCGCTAGATTCGGACGATTCTGAATCTGTCGATGTGGAAGTTGTTGTCGTCGATAGCTTGGAGGTTGTGTGATGATGCTGACTGCCAGCTAAATTCGTATTAGCTGCTATTTTCATTTTTTGCAGGGCTTCTGGCATATCGGGATTACTTTCGAGTGTGGAATGTTGACTGGATGGTGAATGACTATATTCGGAAGTATTTTCTTCATCGGATACAATAATTGCATTACGTTTTTGTATTGAGACTTTTTGTGTAATGGGCGTTTTATAGCAACGTCGTGCACGCATGCCACGCCCAATTGGCAAGCGACCGATACTATAAAAAAAATCACAAAATATACTATTTTAATAACTTGAATAAAAAAGTTCTAAAATGGTTCTTCTTCTAAAAATTATCAATATTCGAGTATTTCGAGCCTTATTTCGAATTTGGATGTGCCGTAAGCTAAAAGGCCTAACTTCACTTTTTGAAAATTTTTCAATTTTGTTATATTACTATCTATCACAACTAATTAGATAGTAATTTAACAAAATTGAGAAATTTTCGAAAAGTGGAGTTGGGCCTCTTAGCTTTTGACACCTCTATTTATGTGAAGTTATTTTAAGGTCTTTAGTTTTGAAAAATTTTATTTTCCAAGTATAATTTCTATATAAAATCGTTAATATCGTATTATTAACGATTTTAAGTATGTTCGAAATTTCGAACTTGGTTTCGAATTTGCGAATTTCGAATGTTAAGGTCTCGTAACTTATTTTGATGGCCCAATATAACTTGCAAGTTTTTTTTGTTGCAACCTCATAAACGACATTAATAACTCCAAGTGTTTTAAAAAGCTTAAAACAATTTCAAATATTCGTAAAATCAGAACACTTTGTGAATTTAATAAAAAAAAAATCAATTACCATAAGAAAATTACTATTTTTATACGAAAATCTAATAATATAAACTTTTCAGCATATTCGAATTTACGAACTTAATTTCGAAATTTTAAACTTCAGTAAAATTTTACTTTAAGTGCTTTATTGTATAAATTTTACTTTTAATTCATATATATTTTAGGCGAAAACGCACAAATGTTAACTTTTAAGGTCCGGTTTATACAAGCCGAACGAGTGATTTGAGTGTAAATTGTGTATGAAAGGCACTGAGGTTTTTGAGTGGTTTCCATACAAAATTTACACTGAAATCACCCGTTCGGCTTGTCGAAAACCGCACCTAAATATAATCGAAATTCAAAATACATATTATGGTATACCCATATTTGAAACTTAAACCTTTCGTTAAACCGTAACGTTCGTAAATCGTTTCATGTAAATGGTTAAAAAACAAAATATACTCACCTTCGCCTTCTTAAGGAATAATTATAATCGGTATTCTCACCCTCCTCATCGGACCAACTATCCTCGCATATATCCTCCTCATTCGACTCAACACTATTTGCATTTAAAACATTGCTCACTAAATCACTGCCACCACTAACATGCTGACGCAATGAACATCGCAGTTGTTGTTGTTGTTGTTGTTGTAGACTAGAACAACGCTTTAAGCGTGGAGTATGTACTAATACCACATCATCATCTGTAGTATCCTGACCTGTTAAACACTCCGAATTGCCATTTTCAGCCGTAATAATCGTTTGACGTGCCACAATAGTGCTGGCAATGGCGCATATTTGATTTTGATTGTTAGTCGCAGAAATGGTGATGTTGGCGCTGGCGTTTGTGTTCGTGTTGATGTTGCTAGTGATGCTATTAGTGTTGCTGTGATTCGACATTATTGTTGTCGAGTGCATGGACAAACGATTCTCGTTAATGAGTTCTATAACTTTACGGCCCAGCCGTTCAAGATTTTCATTGTCACTACAACAATCGGTTATGTCGAGACGTTCATTACTATTCATGACATCGTCCAACAACTGGTCCGGACTAGAGCAGCCATCTTGAAATGTTAAATCGCTGGTGGTCAATAAGTTGCCATTGGGACTTGTGGGTGTCATTGTAATGGGCGATGTACTATACTGAATTTGATTTTGCAGTCGTTGTTCTATGATTTGTTGTAGCTGCGTTGTCTGTTGCTCGGCAAGTTGTTGTGTTGTATTTCGTTGTACTGTCGTCTGCGGTACATCAATGGGCTGCGATGAGGAATGTAGAAGGCAGTGATGATCTAATACCATCGATATGTCGCGTGATGGACAACAAGCAGTGGGACTTATATCGGTTTCGCTGACATCCATGGCATCGGTTTGAGTCTCGGTATCTACAAGTTTGACCTTGCGATTTTCGGGTTCACTCTGATAGCGACGATCACGACAGGGACTGTGTTTGGGTGCGGCAGCAAATGTACCAGAACCGACTCTTCGATGTCTCGATGATTTTTTCGCTTTTTGTGATGTCACACAATATGATTTGGGTTGAGACGATGAACTGTCCAATTGAGCATAGAGGGTACATTTGACGGGACTCTATGAGCAGAAACGAAAGAGAGAATGATTTGAGTTATTTATTAACTATTGAAAATGAGAATCATGCGGATAAATACCTCTGGTGTAGTTTCAGGATCTGGCGTGGCTGAAGATTGTTGCTGTTGCGTTTGTTGTGTCTGTTGTGTTGTTGATGTGGATGCGGTTATCATCAGCGGAGGGCCATTAAGCCTTCTTCGATAATACTGCATTTTACGCAAAGTAGTGCCAAAACGTCGAGAAGGTTTATAACCCGGTAGTTTCTTCTCACGCCTAAGCAATTTGTTATTGATTAAAAAAAAAGTTTAGTACTCCATTTAAGTGCTAAAATTTTCTGAATACTTACTCGGCAATTTCTTTCTCCTTCTCCTGCAACTGTGACATGCATTCGCTTAATTCCAAATACAAACGATTGGTTTTTTCCAATTTATCCTCATACACCATACGAATATCCTGCGCATGTCTCCATTCGGCAGTACGTCGTCTTATCAAATCCTGTTCAAATTTATGAATACTGGTGCCATTTTGTGTCATCTCTTTCATGTGAGATCTCACCTCTTCCTTCCAAGATCGTTGCGTTTCGAAATATTGTTTTTCAGTTTTGCGCAACAATTCGGGTCCGGCTATTTCTAAATGCGATAAAATTTGTCTAAAAGATGGACGGTTACGGGGTTTTGTATTCCAACACAATTTCACTAACAGCTTAAAGCCATCGGGGCAACTCGAGGGTATGGGTAATTTGAGAGAATTATTGCCCACACCCCAAATAATGGCCGATGAATCAACGTCTTTGTACGGTATTTCACAGGTTAACATTTCCCACAGCACTACACCGTAGGACCAAATGTCAACCTTCTCTGAACACGGCTCGTTGCGTATGACCTCGGGTGCCATCCAGGCCACAGTGCCGGCAAAACTCATTTTCGTGCTAATCTCATTCCATTCGCGGCTGGTGCCGAAATCACTTATTTTAACAATTTCATTTGTACTTATAAGAATGCTAAAATAAAAAGTACAATTAACGCAATTTAAAATTCCCATTCTTTTAAGAAAAAAAATATTCTGAAATGTTTCAAATACTTACTTTGGACTCTTTAAATCTCGATGTATTATTTTGTGAGAGTGAAGATATTGCATGCCCAAAGCGATTTGTTTCGACCAGGAAACTAGGCGTGACGGCAACATAACTTCTTCTTCCTTGAGTATATTTTGTAATGGTCCATAAGGACAAAATTCCATAATAATACAAAATACTGGCGATTGTGTGCAAACACCTCTGTAACATTGAAACACGAAAATCTCAATAATAAGGATCGAAGATCTTGGCAACTAAAGAAAAAATACTCACTTAAATTTAATTATATTCTCATGGTCTAGTTTTCTTAAATGCTTGATATCCGTTTCTTTGACATCTTTGACTTTTTTAACTGCCACAATTTCATTTTTCAGTTTACCACTAAACACTGCTCCCTGAGCCCCACTGCCCAACCACTCTAGATCCGTAATATCTTCAAATGGTATTTCCCAACCTTCGGCTTTTTGATTTTTTATTTCAATTACTCCCGCCTTGCCAATAAATGACAATACCGGTTTCATACAACCCAAAAGACCATACATCCAACCTATCGGCTTGTCGGAATGTCCGAATGTACCACTGTTAGGTGGCCATCGGTGTTGGCAGGTGTTTTCAGCACTGCTATCCGTGCAGTCGAGTACAACATTTGTATGGGGCTGGTGTTGATGTTGATGTGTAATTTCTGGTTTATATGGCAGATCTGTAGGACCGCCAAGCCCTAGGTGACCGAGCTCATCTTGAATACAGGCAATACTGAAATTATACAACATAATAGAAGTTCAATTTAATTATACTCATACATTTTATAAGAGAAATTAACGGCATGTAGATATAAAAGAGTTATTGAGCTAAAATCTTATCAATTGGTTGAGCAAGTTTTATAAGCTTGTTAGTAAAGTTTCAATTAATTTTCGATCTGGTGAAAGCCATTCTAGGGGAACGAGAATATTAAAATAACACAGGGTAATAAAATTACATTTGAAATTAATTAAAAGGGAAAGTGTTAGTAAGTGCGTATAAACAATTATTCAAAAAAAGTGCATAAAATCAAAAAAATATTCGAATAAAATTTTTTTTCTAAAAAATATTCGAATAAAATTATTCGGATAAAAATTGTTCAAATAAATATAGACTATTAAAATAATAAATAGGAAAAAAAGTAATAAAATATTTCACGATTAAAAATTAATCGAACAAAAATATTCACAAAGAAGAAATTCCTATAAAGCTATTCCAACATAAATTTATTCGAATAAAATTATGTAGTTCCGAAAATTCGAATAAAATTATTTGAATTATTCATGTTTGTCATTATTCAGAAGGAACTTATTCCACAAAATCGAATAAAATTAATTGAAAAAATATGTGCAAAAAATTAATCGAATATAAACTGTTCGAATAAAAAAATATTCGACAAAAAGTTTATAAAATGAAAACTATTTAAATAAACGTATGTAACAAAAAATCCAATAGAAATTTTCAGAAACAAATTATTCGAATAAAATAGTTAATTTTTATTTAATCGATTCTCAATTGCGAGATCCATATCAGTATAATGTTGCTAGTTGTACTCAAAACTTCTTTTTATGTGCATGAATTCATTCTCAAACTCCCCTAATTTGATACTCAAAGGCCAACAATGGCAACGCTGGTCTTGCTTGATCTATATTTTGTTTAATCATGCACGTGCATTCTATGCACTCTACTTTCTCTCTGTCGCTTTTTGTACAATATAGAATAGGAAACTTGTATTCAATTATATTACAAGGTTATCTTTATTGTTAGCAGTTAAATATACATATTTTTTCTTTGTATAAATTCAATTTCAGATATTTCAGCTTAAAACAAGTGTAAAAAGCTTAACTACGTCACAAGTCTAACTACAAAGACTCAGGGTTGGAAATTTTTTTTAATAAATTTTAAACCTGGATTTTTCGATTTCAGAAGTTTCGACTTCTTAAGACAAACATTTTAATATTGTTTTGTTTCTTGTAAGGTGTGACAACAGCGACACTAAATAAAACTCTATATAAATTATGAAGCAAAATGTCAAAAAAACTAAACTGCAGTTGTCATACTTGGAAAGAGACACATCGCCGACTACAATGCGAGTTTATTTCGTCCTTGCTGCTATCTTTCACAATTAATTCATCTTTACTGTTAAGGACACTATACATTCGTCAAAATCAAATCAAGCATTTATAATTGTATCCGTGAAAATTAATTTATTTGTATGTGTGAAAATCAATAAATTTAAATAATGGGTATGCTTGATGTCAAGCACACATACACACGCTTGATGTCGAGCATTTTGTATAGTGTTCCTTAAAATTTTAATACCCCGTTTGTTATCCCTGCAAAATATATCGATGGCTTAATATAAGAAAGGCGTAACTCGATTTTTTTTCTTTAAGTTTGAACTACAAATCGCAATAAAATCCGTAAATTTTTGAGGGTGGTGTTGGCTGAAGTGGTTAGCGTGTTGACTACTAAGCAAACAATGACGTGGGGCCTGGGTTCAAACCCTGGCCAGAGCAAGTCAATCAACATCATTAATTTCTGTAATGTACATTAGTGAGACATTGTATTAATTGTTGTCGGACTATTTAAGTGATGAAGGCATAGCACTGGTCACTAAAAAAAACTGTTCCGACAGCGATTGATGATATTCCAAGCTAATGTACACAACATCGCCCTCCTTCGTCGGTTAGCAGAAACATCGGCGAAGTAAAACAATTAATAAAATGCCTGCCAATACAGCTTAACAAAGTTAATGCGTCTACCTAACACCGGAGGCGCCTCAACACTGCTATAAAAATTAACATAACGCGCAAAGCAGAGTTGTAAAAGAGTTAAGCCTTCTACATTTTCAACATCTATCTTCTCTACTCTATCCCTCTCTCTGAGTTCCGGCACAATGCACTGCATACGTAGGGGTCATCCCCTGAGTGCTGGTCCTAATTAAAAAAAAAAAAAAAAAAGTACATAATAAAAATGTTTTAGTGCAATTTTTATAAAAAAGAGTCAACAAATCTTATGCTTCAATTTATTTTATTTTGAAAGCATTGTGTATTTGACATTTATCTAACAGAATAGCCAAAAACGCTTTTTGAAAAAATCGAGTTACGCCTTTTTTATATTAAGCCATCGATATGTGATATTTAGCGTTGCCGTTTCGGTTCGATTGGACGATTATTAAGATATCTTTCTACATATATATTTATGGTAGAATTTCTTTGTAGTTTGTTTGTTGGCATTTTAACCTTCAAAATATCATTTGTTTTGGTAGCAGATATTTAAAATTTTTAAACCTTGAAGTAAAAATAGTTTTACAAGCTGTAATAATAAATGATATTATGAAATCAATGTCAGTGCTATTAATTGTCTTTATCTGATTTATTGAGAGAAGATAACGTTTAGTAAGATAAAGAATTTATAAAAATTATGCAGTAAAATCAAACTTTTATCAATCAATGGTAGTTAAGAAAGACAAAGTTTTGAAATAAAATTTCTTTATGGCACTTGATGAAGTATTGCCTTGTAGTAGATTTTATTTGAAATGATTTTATTTGAATTTTTTAAACAAATTTATTAAAATTTACAAAAGGTGTCTTTAATAAACAACTTTTTATAGGAAGTACCCATAATTGAAGTACATTTAAAAAAAGGGCATTATAAAAAAAATTTGCTTCTAAAAAAGGTATACATCTGTTAAAAAAATTACCCTTTAATAAAAGTTTTTTAAAAAATATATACATTTTACACAATGTATCTTTAAAGAAAATTAGCTTATAAAACCAGTACATGTTCTGGGAGGTACCTTTTAAAAAAAGTACAGTTAAAAAAAAGTACAATTTAAAAAAAATTTAAATTTTTAAAAAACAATACCTTTTCCAAAAAGTATTTAAAAAACTACTGCAAAAAAGTATATGTAAATAATAGTACTTTATAAAAATATGGCTTTTAAATAAAGTACCTTCTGAAACTTGTGCCATTACAAAAACACATTTTATAAAAATAATTATTTAAAGAACAGCTTTTAAAAAATTATTCTTTAAAAAAAGAATACTTAAAAAAATTACCTTAAAAAGAATCTTTAAAAAATTATAAAAACTACTTTTTAAAAAAGGAGCCTTAAAAATTACCTTTAAAAAAACAATGCACATCTACAAAAACAGAATAAATGCAAATTATTTTTTCTTAATTTAACTTTAAAACAGAAACAATGATGAACTCTATTTTTACACGGTCCTTTTATTTACAGGATTTTCAAAAACAACACGGTTAAAGTTTTCTTAGTTCCATATCCAGCGTTAAAAAAAGAACGAGTTGAAAGTACATTAAAAAAAGGATTTCCTTCAATACAAAAAATTAAAAAGAATACATTTTACAATAATTAAACATTTAAAAAAGTACATTTTAAGAAAGTACTCTTCAAAAAAAGTGCCTTTTGGAACAGTTTTTCAATGTGCTTATTTAAAAACACGCCGTTCTCATGTGCCTTCACATTTCATCCAGACTTAATTGTTTTTTTTTATTTATAGCATCACTACTTTAATTCACAAATCCCATAGTGCATTTGACACTATGCAGGAATCATAAATTATACTTAAAACGAATTGATAAGAATTTACAACAACAAATAATACTAAAAACAAAAATGTTTTTACGTATTTCATCATTTAAATTTTATCTGTTAAAGAGTTGACAAATATTTAAGGTTAATAACGCGTTTTTTTTTAATTTTCTATAAACAACACAAATTATAGAAATATGTTTAATAGTATAAAATACTATATCTGAAAATATAATACAATTAATAAACAAAAATCACTTACAGACTAAATAGTTCTAAAGTCCAGTAAATACTGTTACTATGGGTTAATTTCACAACAATTTCCCCAGTTTAGAGTATGCGTGAGTATGTATGTTTGGATGTTTGTTCCACTATAAAGAAAAACCGCGTTAAAGGATTTTGGCAGATGGATAACATGTGTCCCAGATTAAAATATAAAATATAGAGTACTTTTTAAGGGATAAAAAATTTACAAATTGGTAATTTTTGTACTTTTTATATTTGAAAAAATACTTTATACTTTTTTTTTTTAATTAACCTACTTTGGGGGGCTTAAATAAGAAATTCTGGTATATTTGGTACTCTTTACTTTTAGTGTTTTTACTTAAGGTACTTTTTGTCTTGAGAAGATTTTTTAATGGATTCACATGAATTTTGGTAGACGGATAGCATGTGACCCAGTTTAAAAAATAGAGTTCTTTTCAAGGGACAAAAAATGGACAAGTTGGTAGTTTTGGTACTTTTTATTTTTGTACTCATACTTTATAAATTAATATACTTTCTGTGGGCTCAATTTTGAGAAATTGTTTTAAAGGATTTGGATAAAATGTGGCACACGGATAGCATGTGACCCGAATTTAAATATAGGGTATTAAGGAGAAAATTGGTACTTTTGGTAGTTATATTTTATAAATCTTTTTATAAATTAACATACTTTCTGGGGCCTAAATTGAGAAAATCTTGAACTTTTAGTACATTTTTTACTTCTGGTGGATAAAATTTGGTAGACGCAGAGCATGTAAAACAGACTAAAGTGTACGGCACTTTTTAAGGGCTCAAAACTATAGAAATTTTTACTTTTGGTACTTTTTTTTTACTAATTTGTTTACATTAACACCTTGTACTTTCCGAGGGTGAAATAATGAAAAGCTGGTACTTTTAATACATTTTATTTTTTACATTAACAAAAGTTGGCAGTTTTATCCAACTTGAGGAAAAATGGCCCCATTAAAAAAATTGTCCCAAAATTTTTACATTGAAAACAACATAAAATTATTTTGGATATTTGGATATTTTTCATTAGCATATCAAGTATGAAAATATCTTAATTCTAATTAGAGTCAAGAAAGTTCAAATTTGTACAAGTTGTGAAGTGTCATTTTCCAACCCTGTTTTTAAGTTTTGAACTCTTCTTTGTTTTATTCTCATGATTTTTTATTGTTTATTTCTCAAAACTTTATAGCGTTTATTTTCGCAAAAGAAGTGATCGCTCTCATTATGGTTTTAGATAAGATAACTTTTTCTATAAATTATTGTTGTTATTGTTGTTGGAACACATGCCTGCCTGTCAGGTGAAAATTTAAATCACCTCTTGTGGCCAGAAGAAGAACAAGACAGATAATAACAATTTATTTTTTCTCTATTTCGTGTTTGTTTAGTTTCCGTTAATATTAAATTTCAAATACTTTTCCTACGCTTATTCTATAATTGTTTTATTGTTTTTTTATAAAAGTTTATTTTTAACAAAATTGATAGAAATATACACACGAGATGACTTCACATACCCGCTCTCTTCCTCTCTCCTTATTTATTATATGTTGTTTGCATCTTTTTCTCTCTTCATGACGTTGAAGCGCATAATATAAAAATTGGGTTTAACTAACTTTTTATTATATTTTTCATTTCGTTTATTGTTAAAAAAAAAAAAAAAATAAAGAAAAAAAACCGGACTACAATAAATTTATGTCATGTGTGAATTTATTTTTATAATTAAAACTTGCACACAATGCAACGTATTATTTAATGTGATTTTATTTGCATTTATTATTTTTATTATTAAAATAAGTTTAATATTATTTTTATTAAAATTTTTGTTTGTATCGTTTGCAAAATAGACGAAAAATAATTCACACTCTGTTTTTTCTGTCTGTTTTTTGTTGTTCTCATTGTTTAGCAGTTCTTCAGCCAAATCTAAACTCTTGTGCCATAATACGACTGGTACGATTATTATTAATAACAATGTTTAAAGTTATTTTGTTAAATCTATTCGCAAACAGAGCTGTAGCACTAAAGGCACGTAAAATTAATGTTATTAAAATATATAATTAATAAAATAGAAAACATATTTGTCAAAATCTTCCCATCCATATATGCAACGAAATTGCAGAATTACTTGAATTTTTTTTCCAAAATTCCTGACTGTGCCTGCAAAGCAAATTATGAAAATTTTTTGTCTGCGTTCGATACACAACAAGTTGTCCTGATGCTCAAAAATGCCTCTCGTTATAATATAGAGCAGTAAAATTACTTTACCTGAAATGAAATTTTATTTCAATTAATTTCGTAATTAAATCAACTACTGATGTGATAAAAAAAAAATTTTTAGAATTTTTGAAAATTTTATTTAGTAAAAAATTTATTTTAATCTTTTGGTTTCATAATTGAAATATTATTTCAATAGAGATGTTCGATGATAAAAATGTAGAAGATGACTGAATTCTTTTACAACTCTGCTATTGAGCGTTTTGTTAATTTTTATACCAGTGATAAGTGAACGCATTAAATTTCTTAAACTGTGTGAGCGAGCAGTAATTTGAAGTGCACTGCATATGTGTAAGTGTCGTGTTTTTGTCGTTTTAAAGAGATACGTATAAATAAAATCGTCAATTATCATTTGTATTGTGCCTTCGCTGCGTTCATTTGTAAACATGTCATCGGATGATGAATTATTGTTAATGGCGTCTTGTGCAAAAAAATACATGCGTTTGACACTGTTTATACACAAAACTACCAGAGAAAATATTAACAAGTGCCCCTGTGCTGCCACCTTTCTACTTATTACACTTCGATTACAAAACAACTCGACATTTTCTTTGTCAATCATAATTGGAGACTATCAATTTAATTACACATCAAAATAATATATCAAAATTTTTGGATTTTCATCAATCAGAGCCGATAACGAATACGTGTACCCTAATAAGCACAACTGCACGCACACGCTTAGAACGTTGGTGTGTTTTTTTGGTCGTCTGCAGGGCACTTTAATTTTTTATTTATTTTTTTTCACCGGGGGTTCTGCTAACCGTCGAAGGTGGACCGCTTTGATATAAATTAGCTGGGAACTGTATCAATCGCTGCCGGAACAGTTTTTTTGTTACCAGGGCTATGCCTTCATCACTTTAAAAAATGTAGCAGAGAAATCTATGATGTTTATTGACTTGCTCTGACCAGGGTTTGATCGCATGTCCTAAGTCATAGCTTGCTTTGTAGTCAACGCCTTAGCCACTTCAGCCAAGAACACCTTCAAGTGGTCATTGAAATATTTTAAGTTAATATTTTTATATTATTATTATTACGAATAAACGTAATTATAATATAATAATATTTTCCAACACAAAAAACTCTTAGTAATTTTGAATTTTCATTAATTCAATAAAACTGTATTTTAAGTTAAATTGAAAATAATTTCATTAAGACAATATAATAATTTTATTGAAATAATGAAATATTTTCGTTAAAATAATATAAAAAATATGAATATATTTAATGAAATAAATTCATTGAAATAATGCAATTATTTTATTGAAATAATGAAAATAATTTCATTGAAATAATGAAATAAATTCATTGAAATAATGAATATAGTTTCATTGAAATTATGAAATAGTTTCATTAATATAAAATATTTCTATTCGTTGATTCGAAAATGATTTTGTGAAGTTCTCATTAAAACAATTCTAATGAAACTTGTGGCTTTATTCCAACGAGCCTTGACGTTGATTGAGTTTTAATGAGCCTTTTCAATGGATTAATATCGAAATTAACATAGTTTTTGAAGTGTGCTCACGCGCACACACACACATGCACATACATTCAAGCATATGAACATTATTGCAAAAATTGTGAGAATAACTATCCGGTGGCTCAAAACGACAAAAATCTCTTTCTTATAAAATCAGCAGAATATCACTTAAGGCACAAAAGTTGTACCCACTGTCTGAGACTCTTTGTTTATACAAGTAATTTTTTATTTAAAATTCGTAATTAAAAAAACTTTCTAAATTTTCCTTATTATTTTCTTTATCTTTCTAAATATATTTACCTTTTTTCTGTATTTAAAATTTTATCCGGCGGCTCAATATTACGACTAAAAATCGAAACACGAAAGACCATAGTATGTACAATAAAATCACTTAATTATGACTGTAGTAGAAGTCTCATCAATAAAAATTTCCTTTGAACTTTATTATTTCGTAGACACATGCGATTGATGACGTTATTGCTAAAGGTGTTAGGAGCAGGTGATTTTACGTACACAGACGTAAATAGTTGATCTTTTTTATTTTTTATTTTATTTGTATCGTGGTATTGGTTGAGTTGTTAAAAGTAAAAAAAAAATTGATATTCCGTAAATTGTTAGAAACTTTTCGGACGGTAAAATTTTTCGATTTTTTTTTCACACACTTTTTTATTTTATAAATATTCACAATTATTTTTTGTTTTTCATTAAATACGTTTATTTATTTATTTATGTGGATTTAGTAGTAGAACCTAAAAATATAATTAAATTTAGAAGTTTGTTATTAAATACTCATACATACAAACATAGTATCGTATGAATTGGTGTTTCACTTTTATGTTTTTTGCAAATCTGTTTACAAAACTGTCACTTTTTTGTTTGTTGTTGTTTTTATTATTAGTATTGTCGTATTTCACGTAATCTTTTTATTATTTTTATTTATTGTGTTTTTTTTTTTTGCATGTATTTCCACTTAAGAAAAATATTTAGTTGTTGCGGTTGTTTTCTTGAATACGCATGTCTACTATTATTAAATAATGACGTATGTACATTCAAAGTTCGAAATTAATATAATTTTGAGAGATTTTTTTTATAATGAAAAGAAAAATGTCATAAAAACAAGTAAGAGTGTTATATTCGGTTGTGCCGAAATAAGTGAATGTATAGTTTTTTTATATATAATTATTTCAAAGCGGCAACATTTAATCTACGGGAGAAGGTTGAGCCCCTTATTTGTAGGGGGAACTTCCACTATTACTAGAAAAACTATGGGGCTGTTCGGAAATGCATCACTGCGCCGCATCTGATGCGCATGTGTGATTAATTTGCTCGGCTGATACAAAACAGCCGTTGATTTTCAGAACGTACAACGCATCAGATGCAGCGCAGTGATGCATTTCCGAACAGGCCCTATACTTGGTTAGATTTTCACAAGCGAATAATTACGAATTACTAAAAATGGTATTTTCTATCTAGATGTAGTGGTATGCCCCTTTTATGTATGATCGAAATTCCTTTACTCGCCTATTCTAAAATTTCAACCGTTAAAAGTGCTGAGATCAAAATTATTTTTTGATATTTAAAATATCATATTTTTTTTCTAGGTAACCTGCTAAGTTGGCCCATATTATTACAATTCTAATCTAAGAAATAATCATGGGTATTTTTCAGCTTTCTAAGCGGAATAGAAATTTGGCGAAAAAAAATGTTGCCATCTTAGCAGTTTGCCTAAAATATTGCCTTATTTTCACGTTTATGGTTTGTGATAACTTTCTTTTTCTTTATATCAGTTTTAATTAAAAAAAGTTTCGTATTACGAAAGATTTAAGCAATATAATAAGAAATTTTCTATATTACTCGTAGAACCAAAAATTTTTGGAAGTTCTTACTTTTTTAATTTTCCATATACAGTACGAGCTCGATATGCGCAACCGAAAGGAAATCGGGGTTGTTGCTTTTACCGAAAAGTTGCAATAACCGACCACTAAAATTTTATAATAAATACACACCACTAGTTAACTTAAATTCATTAGTTTTTAACATTTTAACATAAATAAAAATGATCTTCCCTTAACTCATATAAAACTTTCTACACAATGTGCAACGAACGCATTGTAAAGATTAAAAAACTAACTATAGATTAAAAGACAACGTTTTTTCTTTATTAAATTGGCGTAGAAGTATTTTTCCTTAAAAAATATTGTGATTATGAAAACTGGAGCGGCACTTAGCTCTTGCGTTGGAACAAAAAAGTAAGGAGCATGAAAAAAAAAAATTTACCACCACTGCCATGTGGAAAACATTTTTAAGATGGGTTCTTTGCTTCAACCTTAAGTACTTGTTAAAACTACGTTTCTGAACATATAACTTCAGAGAGAATGTTGCTTAAAATTTAATAAAACAGAAAAAGTTGCACTTATCGAGACTGGTTTTTGAAAAAAGTTGCACTTATAAAGACTGTAATGTAAAAATATTGCCTGTTGCGCTAATCGGGGTGTTGCGATAATCGGTGGTTGCGCGAATCGAGCTCGCACTGTATAATGCGAAACTTGAACGTCAATGAAAATATAAAGACTAAAATTTTATAATCCATTTTACGAAATTTCGCTGTTCACGAAACTTGTAGAATAAAATCAAGTATCGTAGTCAAGACAAGTACCGATATATTTGTGATGTTTGAAAAATATAAGCTGCAGGGTTAACCTTTTGGCTGACTTCCAAAACGTCAATTGCTTTGTGTTTGAACAAAGCATCATATTTCATAACGTCGCAGTACAATAATTATACAATGCATACCATTTCAAAACGCCGCCGCCGAATATTTTTAACGTAGTAAGAAAGCAAATAAGGCATCGGTTTTATAGTTGATTCATTGTTTCGGAACTTTGCATATGTATGTGATTTAAATACAGTATCAATACAGTATACAAACTTTGTATATAAACGTTTTGGAAGTCAATCAGACTGTTTTTTTAAGTTTCAGAACTTTAAATTTAAATTAAAGGCCGACTTACTAAACGCAAGTTGCAATGCATATTTACAATGCAGACACTTCCTAAACGCATAACTAAAATTATTGGCAATGCCTAATGTTCCTAATCTGTTGGCAACTCAGTTTGATGAGTATCAGCTGTCAAATTCTTGCATCTATTTTATTTGGTATGCAAGTGTTTGATACTTGGACAATGGAGAAGTAAGTGATTTTTTTATTTATTATAATTAAATTGTTTTTTAATTTTTTATTTTATACTAGATGAACCCGGTGTGCTTCGCTATCCCCCCTACTTTATATAGTCAAGAATTTATTATTTCGTAAGAATATCCTATTGTGAAAATTTAATGACGATCGGTCCAGTAGTTAAGACTATATTACGATTTTTAATTTTCCTAAAAAGGGGCGTGGTCCTACCCACTGCTGGTACGTATTCCGTTTCATCGACGTAGGTCAAAAAATGCCCAAAATATGGCGATTTAAATTTTTGGGTTATATGGGCGGTGCCTATTATTCCTTCCAGAGTCACAGTCACATGCTGTAAAAATTTCAGGAAGAAAAATAAATATATGTATGTATTTATATGTCATTGGTGGTGCAATATGAAAATTGGATTTTGCCACGCCTCTCCGCCCGCAGACCGAAAATCAAAAACCAGACTTCACAGTGTCACCCGCCTGAATATTCTGAAGATTCCCTGAAAATTTCATCAAAATCGGCCCAGCCGTTTTGGAGTCCATACGTTACGTACATACATACACACATTCGTTTTTATATACTCGTATATAGATTTCTATAATCAACTTTTATTTCATTTTATATTTTTATGAACAACTGTTGTTACAGTGAAAAAAATGCATAGTAGATAGCGTTCCTTAACGCCGTTGTTATGCAAAGCATTTCTCTGCAATGCAAGGTAGCTGCTACAACATGCTTTGCATTGCATACGCAGTTTTTCAAATTATGCTATGCAACATGCGTTTAGGAAGTCGGCCAAACTAAGAAAAATTAATTTGCAAAATCAATTTCACCGACTTTATCAGCCAATTCATGGAGTTTGATTCCATTCGGAAAGAGAATTCAATCCGTATTTCACTTCACATTCAAAAAACGTAAAGACGTTAAAGATGTGTTTGGAATGAAAATTTTTTTAAATAAATTAAGATTTTCCCTTCACACCGAAAAATCTTTTAGTTTTTTGAAAAACCAAAATCTGTATCGAATTTCATTCATTTCGAATGGAATTAAACTTTGTAACATGGTCGAACTAAAGGGTAATTGATGCAGATTTCACACACTTTTTGCAGAAACTGTGGCAATATTTCGTATAATAGTAGAGAGTATATGGGCATGACATACTCTCTAGAGAAAAGAAAACTAGTAGAATTTGATCGCTAGATCGAATATTACGTGAAGTTATTTTCTTTTCATTTAAATCGTTCGAATTTTATCTATTTACCGGTAATTTATTTATTAGTAGGATCCCGCGCAGTTGCCGAATTCCGATCATTTATTCCGTAACCGGGTTTATTTGTAACCGGTTTTGTAGCCGGGTTTCTGAACCAAAAAAAAATTATTTTGTGCATATCTACCGAAAAATACCTTTTAAACCATATATGTTTCATCAACACAGCTTTACAATAACATAGCTCAAATTGTACAACAAAAAATCGTATGGCCTATTTATATACTCGTACTCGTAAAAGAGAACTTTAGATAGCATGACACACCAAACTGACGAAGAAACAACTATCAGTTGTTCACTCGGTTGTCAAACAAAACCGTATTGAAAACTTAAAAATTGTCAAGAAGCAAAAAAAAAACAAATATTTTAAAATAAAAGAGATTAAATTCTACAGAAGAGATTGAATTACATCCAAAAGCTCAATGTTACTTAGATACGTCTGGTTTGTGTAAATCGAATTTAACCGTTAATCGAGCTTTCTATCAGAAATGATACATTTTGTTTTTTGAATTATCATAAATTTCTTCTAAAGAAAAGTACATAAACCATTCTTGGTGACTTTGTTTATTTTGTTATTCCCGTTATTTTTCGGCATGTTTTGAAAATGTCTTGCAAGTAGGCCATGAGAAATTCAAAAACTTCATAATTCTAGCTATGTATCATTTTTGATACATATGGCATTTCAAGTGTTTCTGTGTTGCGGTGCGTATCATTCGAGACGTGTGTTTTTATATTGTGAATGTTTTTTACTTCTTTTTACAAAACGGAGTGCTTTTGTTTGAATATATCGGTCTCAAAATAATTGTGCGTATTCAAAATAATGTAGCCACGGTTTTTGACCTTAGAAGAACTAGTGAATGAAGTAATGGATGAAAGTGAAGAAGACGAAGACGCTTCCGATCTGGAAACTGAAGGAGAAAACAGTTTGCCTGAAAGCTATTTATCTGAAATTGATGACAGTATTGGCAGCAACTCAGATACTGATTCATTGTATATTGCGAAAGATGGCACTACTTGGCGCAGCGAGCCTTATGCCACTGGTCGGCTAGGTAGAGAAAACATCATCAATTTGCGACCAGGTTCCTAATAATTGTGTATTGAGGTGTTGTAGAAATAAAATTATTATTTTTAGGTGTAACAAGATTTGCATCAAGCCGGGTAAACAACATTCGGGATTCTTTTTTACTACTTTTTCCACCGTCACTATCAAAAATCATAATTGATAACTCTAACAATTACGGAAAGCATTTACATGGTGCCAGTCATATCGAAATTGATGAGGAATTATTTCATGCTTATTTAGCAATATTACTACTGGCAGATGTGTATAAGTAAGTATAGCTGATAAGTCTTTGCGGAAGTATATGTACTTATGTATATATATTTTCTTCAGATCAAAAAACGAAACTTTGCATGATTTGTTCGCTGAAAACTATGGGCGACCAATATTTCGGTCCATCATGTCTGAAAAAACATTTTTATATGTTCACAAAATCATTCGCTTTGATGATGTACTCACCCGACGTACCCAAAAAAGTGATCACAAGTTCGCGCCTATTAGAAACCTTTGGGAAAAGTGGGCTGAACGGCTTCCGACATTCTACAATCCTAATGATTCTGTTACTGTAGATGAACAATTATTGGGATTTCATGGTCGCTGTAAATTTCGCCAGTACATCCCTTCGAAACCGGAGAGATACGGTTTGAAATTCTGTCAACACACAATATTTTCGATCCTGATGACAATGTGCCTAGTCCATCAAAGAAACAGAAAGTTGATAAGTCGCCAAAAAAGAGCCGCGCAAGGTGTCAAAAATGCTACTATTCTGGATAAAACCAAAAAAAAAACAAGTGGACCTCAATATTTTGTTTCTTATGTAAAAAACCCTACTGCAATGACAAGCATGCCAAAAATATCTGCATAGATTGTATAAACAACACTTGAACATGTGAACATGTAAAAAATATTTGCATAAAATGCCTGAATAAAACTTAAATATATCACAAGCTTTAATCAAAATGTCGCAATAAATCAATTATTTATATGAACTCCAGTATGTATCAAAAATGATACATAGCTAGAATTATGAAGTTTTTTTAAAGCTCGATCTACGGTTAAATCATCTGAAAATGTAATTCTTTATCAGCCAAAAAACCTAATGCTTGAATAATCGGTTTTGTTTATTTTTAAATGTCACTACATCAAAGATTTGAATCGTTGCTTACACAATTCAAATCTTTAAGAAAAGCTTAGATGCTGTTTGCGTATAAGACGGCCGAATGATTTGATTTTAAAATTTATCACTCAAAAAACTGAGTAATTTTCATAAAAATTTTACACTCAAATCATTCGTCTGCCTTGTGAAAACAGTATCTTAGAAGAAATTTTTATACAAATTAGAAGTCTCAGATTTTCTTATCAAGTCGTCGTGTGTTTGGATTATGACAACCGCAATTTAATTACAACATTTAAAAAATCCCCCCGCCCCCGAAAAATATCATTTTTATCACGTTTGTGAGGGTGATATAAAACACTTTTGTTTTTGTTTCATAATTTACAGTGCACTTGACAAGTACGCTTTGACCAACACATTTTTGTGGTATGTATATTCAAGTATTTATTTAAAATATTTTAATAGACCAACAAATAGGAAACGAGAAACCAACGCTTTTTCACACACACACACACACACACACACATACACCTTGCAAGTATATTTACTACCTTCGGAATAAAATTTAAAACCAAATAAGCAAAAAAAATAAACAACAATTTACAGCAGAAGTGCTGACAAAAACAAATCAAAACAAAAGTTAGATCTTTGAATTTAAATCGATACTATCAAGGTAAGAGTTGCCACAGAATGAAAATTTTAATAAATGTGAGATATGTAAAGTCGTTTACTCTTTTATTTTGACATAAGCCTTTCGCATTTTTAGAATACAAGTGTAAAAGTTAGAGCGGCCAGGTGTGAAGACAAGGCTGACGGATTTCGTCAATGCACCAATGGGATTGATCACTATTGAAACTCTGGGGCAGTTTTATTAATTTGACAGACAGAAGCCAGTGTAATAACAGCTTCACCTACATACATATGTATGTATGTATGCAGGTAAGCTTATTTCCCGGCGGCACAGCAGCTGATAGGTACCAATGCTAGCCATGTAGTCCAGATGTTATCGGTTCGCTTCCGGCCAGAGATTCAGGGTGTTTTCTGCAGAAAAGCTAATCGATTAAAAAAAAAAACTACTAATATGTACGCCCGAGCTTGAACCGTACCGCAAGCAAACAAAAATAGGTTTTTGAAAATCGGTCTACAAATAATGGAGCTGATATGAAATAGTTTCGTGTCTGAAAAGAATTTAAAAACTACATATTCCATAAAAGGAGGTGTAATGGGATAATCTAAGCTAGGTGGCGAGGAAACAACTTGTCTGACCGATAATTAAAGAAATTAATTGGAATACAGAGCTAGCAAACCATTTCAAACCAAAAAAAAAAAAAAAGAATTCCGAAAATCAGTCCATTAATAGTCAATATTTCCAAAAAGATTTTTGAAAAAGGAGAAAAAGCTATACAGGCAACTTACTCATATATGTACATATGTAAGTATAAATTCTTCTTCTTATGTATTTCTGTTAGATATGTTCAAAATTTCATTTTATTCTTTTCTGAATTTATCCAAAAAAAAAGAAAAAGTCGGTGTTAGTTTTTGTGCAAGAAGAGCTCTAGATGTCAATTGAATTTGCTTAAGTTTCCAAAGATAGAAACTAAATAGGAATACTTTTTTCTACATCTCATGTGAGAATTTCACAATTGAAATATCTGGCATCACAAATATGATAGCCAGATTTCAATGATTGCTTTGATTGTTGTGAAAAGGCAAAAAAAAAACAGCAATAATGGCACTCATAAGCCAAAAAAAAAAAACTCGACTTAAATGGGAATTATCTTGATTTCATAAAATATATATGACTGCTGCATGTTATAATACTCAGTAGTAACTACCACACACTTTACAAATAATGGCCTTAATAACCATTATTACCGTTAAGAAATGTTGTCGCTTTTAATTTAAAAAAATCGTAAAGCACCGAAGACAAGTTAAAAATAAAACAAAAAGTTATGTACATACGAGTATATAAATTAATAATATTTAAAAATTACGACAAGGTAAACAATAAACATACATATACACGCATATACATATTCTGTATGCGAGACATTCGCATTCCAACTACAAAACAACTGTTTAAACTAAAACAGCAAAGTTGCCAGATAAATCGTTATTTCGAATTGAAATTTTTTTTCTAAACTAAAACATATTTTGTTGGAAAATTCCATATTAAGAATACAAATTACAAATCTAGAACCTGTTCGAATTTAAAATCGTATACTGTAGTAAATAAAATTTAATTATAGTAAGTTCGTGACCAGTCCCAAATACTTTCGAATTAGATAGATGATGCTAACATATCGTTTATTAGTACGAAATATTAATTTTAAGCATTTCCAAATTTTTTATACAATAGAATCATCGCTGGCGTTAAAAAGTTTTCGTTTCATATCACGATATCGCTCCCCATGCACAGTTTTCATTTTCAAAGAAGTAAGGTCCAATGAATGATTCCTTCTGACCAAATTGCACACTAGACTGTCACTTTTAATGGATGCAAAGGTGACTGATGAATAATTTGAGGATTTTCCATTGCCCAGAACCGACTAGCTGTAACATCCTTTAAGACACGTTCGTTTATCGAATATTTTTCCATAATAAATTTGCCACGTGTCTACTTCACGACTGCCAAATATGAGCTGTCAAGACTAATGTTTACCAAAATGGCGGCAAAACAAAATAGTATACCTTCCCGGCGGACACCCTGTACATTGTACTCATATATCAATTAATAACCGTCGTCATTCGTATACCGTTAAACGGAAATCTTGTTAAATTGAAAACCCCTATAATTCGTACAAAATGAATGGTCTCTTGTGACTACGAATTAGCCCGGGTCTTCTGTATTACATAAAATTCTGGTTTTAGGAAACGTGTTCTCCTAAATTGGAAAACAGTGTTCCTTCAGGTGGACGATTTACGAAAATTTTAAACTAAAGGCCGTGATTTACTTTCCTACACAATCGTGCCATGTGTGCTGAAAAAGTATGGTAGTGTGGACTTAAAAATGCAACTGTGTGTCAGATTTAAAAATTTATGAAAATTAAGTTATGAATTTTTTTTTTTTTTTTAAATTAGGACCAGCACTCAGAAGATGACCCCTACGTATGCAGTGCATTGTGCCGGAACTCAGAGAGAGGGATAGAGTAAAGAAGATAGATGTTGAAAATGTAGAAGGCTTAACTCTTTTACAACTCTGCTTTGCGCGTTATGTTAATTTTTATAGCAGTGTTGAGGCGCCTCCGGTGTTAGGTAGACGCATTAACTTTGTTAAGCTGTATTGGCAGGCATTTTATTAATTGTTTTACTTCGCCGATGTTTCTGCTAACCGACGAAGGAGGGCGATGTTGTGTACATTAGCTTGGAATATCATCAATCGCTGTCGGAACAGTTTTTTTAGTGACCAGTGCTATGCCTTCATCACTTAAATAGTCCGACAACAATTAATACAATGTCTCACTAATGTACATTACAGAAATTAATGATGTTGATTGACTTGCTCTGGCCAGGGTTTGAACCCAGGCCCCACGTCATTGTTTGCTTAGTAGTCAACGCGCTAACTGAGTGATGTTTAATCAAAGAAATTTTAATTTGTCAGGCTTAAGTAATGTACATATAAACTTACATGTAACTCAGCAGATTTAATTAATGATAGAGGATCTTTAACTAGTGTGATTGCAGTTGCCGTGGTGGCAGTGAGGTCTATGCGGTAAACAACTCTGATGATGAGACTGTGGTTAGTCTCGAAACATCATGATTTCAGTTCAACCCTCCTCCTCCCTTATGACGAGCTTCTAGATTTTTCTTTCTAATAAAAATAATAATTTTTTTATAAAAGAAATTAAATATAGACAAAACGAACTTAAGCCTTAAAAATTAATATTTATGAAAATTTTCATAAAATTATAGTTTTCATGCGATCAGAGGAGTATTTATTGTCAACCTCCTGAGAATTTTAACTTTGTCTTTATTCGTAACATTTTATTTCTTTTTTTTTTTTTTTGTTTGATTCTTTAACTATAAAAAATGCCAATTAGGGCGAACCAAATGTTCGAAAATGATTCTGAATGTTTTAGTAAATTAAGCCATGAAATATTGAATTTTATTTGCATTATTAGATCTCATTTACAAGCAAATGTTATTAAGTGTGTAAATTTGAAATGCACATCTAGCCGTTTAAAAAATTTATTATACAGAATTGTATAAATAAATTTTTCACTATTTCTTTTATATTTGTTAGTTTTTTTAGGTTGTTTTTAAATTATTGTTATGTTATTCTTATGTTATTTTAATCGTTTTTATCCATTTTTTTATTATTTTTAAACGAACCTCAAATGAAAAATTACAATTAAAAAATATATTTTTAATTTTGAAAAAAAATTATTGAGGGATAATAAAATTGTGTGTAGGGGAAAAAAAGGAATTTTTTCCATAAGCGTAGGGATTTTAGCAAAAATCTACTGGCATCACTGATATAAACACTTTTTCCCGATATTTAGTTTTTGGGAGTTTTTCGTTTTAGCGATTTTTCCTGTTTTGGTGATTTTTTTTTTTTAGTTTTGAACATATTTTTTTCCCGTTTTAGCGCTTTGTACCATTTTTTCCATTTTCTTTATTTTTATTTACAGTTTTATTCAAACGTCCCGTGATGAGCAGAACGTCCATCCTTTGACTGAACATTGTTTTTATACATACATACGTATGTATGTATGTATGTATGTATGTACATATGTATATACAAATGTATGTATGAAGTATCTATTATATGGCTAGTATTAAGACTACGCAAATTTACTAAGTTAAAACAATTGTTAAAAACTAATACATGCATACACCATAGATACATATGTATGTATGTATGTATGTTGTGCTTTAACATGTTTATTTTATCTTTCGTTCGTTTTATTCCCTTTCATCATTTTATTGTTATCACTTCTTTAAATCGAATTTAAGGAAAAATTTCACATTAAAGAAATAACTTTATTTTTGATAACATTTTTCTAAGAAAAATATTTTAAAAACCTAAAAGAAGCACAACCACAAAGGTAACAATGCAAAATTATTAATAAAATACAACAATAACAAAACAATTGTGTATAAATAAGTACTCGTACGTTTGTATGTGTGCCATTTTTCTTGTACTCATTTATGGTTATTAAAAAATGATAATGAATTTCATGTTTTTGTTTTTATATCAATTTTGTTGTTAAGAAAACAAATTAAATAAGAAATCCAAATACGAACGTTTTTGTTTTGTTTTCAATGATCGTTATATTTTCTCGTTTTTTTTTCATTTATTTTTCAAACACCGTACCACCGTTACCTAAATGTTGAGAATTTGCACGTCTACTAAATGTTTTTTCTCCATGATTGCTATTTTGGAGGCCTTCGTCTCCCCACAAAATCCCCACACTCACACACACACACACACTTGCATAAATACATTGTAGAAATAACAATTCAATAAAAAAAAGTAAACAAAATTATAACTTTAGATGAGAGCAAATAAACGAAAGACCAGACGGAGCAAATATTTTACAAAAAAACCATAAAAGTATGTACATAAATACTATAAAAGTAAGGGGTATTTAACCAGGTGGCATCGCCAAGCCATGTGGTTTTTATTTTTGCTTCACACATTTCTAATAAATCAATATGTCAAAAGGAATTTTTGTTCTAAACAAATATTTTTGACAGAATGACTTATTTTGGCTTTACTTCTATTCGTTTATTCCTCCTGCTGCTGTCACCTTGTTTAATACACCATGTAAATATGTATGTATGTAATTGCTGAACTTATCAATAATCAATCAATCAATTTGTATTCTGTTAATATTTTCGTAATGGCAACTTCGGCCTTGTATTATTACAATCAGAAAATTCCATTTACCAGTGTTTTTAAATATTCGATTAGTTAATGAATTTATTTTATGAGATATTCGCCCAATTCTATTTATTTATTAGACATGTGCCTGCATTTCGAATCATCACTAGAATTTCACCATATTACCCCCAGATCAGGTCACAACACAAAAACTCGACGTCGCCAAACTAATACAGACGAAGGACAAAACTTCATTGCCTTCAAAACAGTATTTGCTAAACGGAAGTTAATAAAGGAGCAAACATAATTAAAATATTTTTATTTGAATATTCTACAAAAATAAAGCCGAATGTGTGTTTGTTTATTTGTTTGTTTGTTCCTTATAGGAGGCCAAACCCTTCGACCGATTTTCCTGAAATTTTCACAGTATTTAACTGGAACTCTCGGATGAATTATAGGCTATATGAAGTTTTGATTGGACAAAGGGGTGTGGCACCGCCCATATAACCCAAAAATTTAAATCGCCATATTTTGGGCATTTTTTGACCTACGTCGATGATATTTGGTACATATGGTATTGGCATAATTTGGAATACGTACCAGGGGAAAAGTGGGTGGGACCACGCCCCTTTTTAGGAAAAACAAACCCTTGGACCGATCTTCCTGAAATTTTCACAGCATGTTAATGTGACTCTGGAAGGAATAATAGGCTATATGAAGTTTTGATTGGACAAAGAGGCGTGGCACCGCCCATATAACCCAAAAATTGAAATCGCCATATTTTGGGCATTTTTTGACCTACGTCGATGATATTTGGTACATATGGTATTGGCATAATTTGGAATACGTACCAGGGGAAAAGTGGTTGGGACCACGCCCCTTTTTAGGAAAATTAAAAATCGTAATATCGACTTAACTACTGGACCGATCGTCATTAAATTTTCACAATAGGATATATAAATACTTTTAATTTTATTTTATAACGAGGGGGTAGCGAAGCACACCGGGATAAGCTAGTATTCTAAAAAAAAATGTTCGTTTTGAAACGATTTTCAGAAAAATTTTTTAAACGTGGCGATTGTTTGGACCGTGTAAGCAAGACCTAAACCTTCTACGATAACACTGCATGCAATGAGAGCAGTCAGTGTCTTTGTGACATGATTACTCTAAAATTTGTTCTTATATTTTTTTTTCGTTTTTACATTAAAATTAAAAAAAAAACAACTGATAAAGCTGTTTTGGCCATGCAGAAAAATGCAGAAAAACACACAAACATACATATGTATGTACAATATGCGAGTGTGTGTGTTTCCTATCAAATGTGGGGAGTTTTTAAATGAACTAGGTCCAAATTTACAGTCTTTAGTTAATTAATGATAATAACTTATCTCATGATATTTGTATGAAAAATCTTTGGTTAACTAAAGACTGTAAATTTTGGCCTTAGTGCGTATTATCACAGATGCCAGCCAGGTCTGTTCTTTTTCTGCTACCACAAACACAGATACATATGTGCATACGTATGTATATACTCGTATGAAGCTTCTGATTTTAAACTTAAACTAAAATTTCTTTATCGTATATATTATTTTAAAAGAGCAACAAACACTTTTCTGGAATAATTTTATGTGTGTTGGAAAATATTTTACGGCCCCTACACGTTGCGACTTGTTGTAGAATTTGATCGAATTTTACAACTAATTGTTAGGTTACCCTGCATTTACACCTGTAAGTAATTGCAAGTAGTGTATGCGTATTATCAACGAAAATGTCGAGATTATAGCCGAAAGTCTTGCAAGTTGATGGAGTGTTTACACAGTAAGTTCATTTTCTCGAAGCGTAAGCACGCTATGAAAATAGCTTTACTTTATGTGAATCAAGTATTGCCGTGTTGCCGATATCATAAAATTACTGAAAAGAATATTTGGTTTAACAAATTTTTTTTTCAAAATGCAAGAAATTCATGCTTAAAAATACCATTAAGATGCGTTGTTGTATAGATGTGTTCTTTTTCGTTTTTTATTTTTTATAAATACACAGAAAATCAGCTATAAACATTACTTTTATTTTACTAAATACTGGTAAATTGATATAAAACTCATCCTCGGTAGCGCTGTTTCTTCACTTGTCATTTTACTTGCCGTAAGTGTCAAAAATTTACTTACAAGCAAATTATCTTGTAAGTAGAGCTGCAATTATGCTTGTGTTAGGGAAAACGTGTGAGTGTATTGAGTTTTTCGCACTTACACTTGCTTGTGTAAACGGCAATTTAGAGGTTAACCAACGTTGGTCATCGGTTGAATAAAAAATCTAAAAAAAATTATATTTTCATTACGTGAAATGGCGATTTTTTCTTTCGTTTTTAATTTTCATTCTGACGTTTTGTAAGCAACTTCGTGTAAAGTAAGAAATACCAATGCGCAATTATATTGAAGAATATTGATTATTGTTTATTGCAGGTAATCTAACACAACAAGATAATAATCTTATAAATTATAGTGCTAGTGAATAACTCAAATAAATCAAAGTTAAATACAAAACATATAAGATGATTACATTAGAAGTAAATTGAAAAAATTAATATAATGCTGGAATATTAAAAGCGATAAATACAAGAATAAAAATATTCGACGTAGAAGTTATGAAGACTTATTAAAAAAAAAATATCAAACATGCGTACCTCATGTTGAGTCTATAAAAATTACTTCTTATTGAAGTTGAATGAAATGTTGGTAGAAAAATTGTAGGCTGTGCAGTGAACGATCAGCTGGTTTATTAAACTCGGTTGTACGACCAGTTGCAACATGTAGGGGCCGCATTAGAAACTCGATTATTCACCCCGGTTTTAGCAAAAATCGTATAAAAGCTTTTATTGGCATAGTCTGATGACATCCTACATATTTTCTTCATCTCAAAACTACTTTTACTGTTGAGAGATGTATTAAACTTTTGCCTATGAAAGCGTCGCAAAAGTATTTAGCTGGCAACACTGATGTTGCATAGGCGCTGTGGGAATTTAAACAGTCAATGTAAAAAGTCTACACCGTCAAACACTGAACATTGATTGTTTGGTGTTTTTTTTTTTTTTTTTCTTAGAATGCAGTTGTCGCACAAGTTAAACGTGTTTGTTTGAACCAGTCACTAAATGCAATAGCGGAGGCAGATTGTGATAAAAATTTGATTGAATATAAATTTAATTGAGAGTGGTCAAATCCATATAATAAAGAAAAGGGAAATTGACAGAAATATGTATTTGTGTGTATGTACATACATACATATATGGAGTTTTGAATACAAGTATATCTCAGTGTGTGTGTGAGTTTTTAAGAACAGGAAAGTAAAAATACGATTAAGAAATAAATTGCGATTTTACGAGGTTTTGCACATGTCCGTTTGGTATATTACAATTTGTGAATGGATGGATATTTTGTAGTGGATTTTGTAGAACATGATTTCTTTGAAACTTCTCTCTTAGCATTTCGTAAAAGCGGTAGAATTTTCTTATTAAAAATTTATTGGTTTGATCACGTGAATGAAAATAACTTAAATATATAAGTATGTATGTACATACTATGTATGTGTGTACGAGATTGTATAAAATTTTATTTGTAGCAATTTCCGTGTTTATCTATTATTTTTATTTCGAAAATTTCTTCGGCTTTAAGGATTTTAATAAATTTTTTTTTATTTCGCAGTTTTTCTCCTTTAGAATTTATTTGATTTTTAGCTTTTTTTCGCAAGTTCGGCTCTGGTGACATAATTATTGAAACATACTGTATACGAATTATATCTTTTTAAATCGATTTTAAAATTTTTTTGGTCCCATACAATTTTTGGAAAATCGGTTCCACTAAAATATTAATGATCGAATGACTTCCTTATTTCTAGACCGGTTTTCAAAATCCCTTTTTTTTTTTTGAAAGGAGTTCCTTGCAGTTTGGTCAGCCAATTCAGAGCAAGTTGTCAAGTTGCTGGTGCCATTGTTTTTGTAGGACCAGCACTCAGAGACGACCCCTACTTATGCAATGCATTGTGCCAGAACTTAGGGAAACGGACAGCGTAGAGAAGAAAGATGTCTTAATTCTTTTACAACTCTGCTTTTTAGTGACCAGTGCTATGCTTTCAACACTTTAAAGAATGTAAAAACAATGAATACATTGCCACATTAATACAGATTTGAGAAATTTATGAAGTTGATTGACTTGCCCTGACCAGGATTCGAACCCAGGTCCAAGCAATACTAGTTTAGTTTATTTTAAGGACTGGAATTTTTGGAATTTAAAATTAACATTTTTGATATTATAATTTCTAACAGAATAATTATAAATCAATTTGAAGTACCATTAGAAAAAAATATTTGTTATCAAAAAATTATACTCCAAATGAGTCACTCACTTGCTTTTAAACATTTAAAAAAAATATTCTTTATCTCATACAAAATTACGAGTATATACCAATTTTTTAAGATAAACATTTCATTGAATATGAAATAATTAACTTAACGTTACTCACCTCCTTCGTATATTATCCCCTTGATCCTGATATAAATTCGGACTGCTGCCATGACGTTGATGTTTATACGATGCTAAGGCAATTTGTGATGCTAATTTTGAGGCAGTTACTAAATCTTCACGACTTTTGCTCAAGCTCTCACTATAGGGATGCATGTTCCAAATTATTTTAAGTGATTTTTCTCATTGTTAGAGTTTAGTGGAATTAGAACTGAAAATAAACAAAAAAAATCTATGTAGAAAAAACATGTTTCTAACAAATTTGAATTTATTAAAAAAAATCTATTAGTGTTACATACAAACATGTTCGAAAATTCGAAGTAACTTTTTCATTATCGAAAATTTTATTAGTAAATTATGTATTAATGATTTTCGAAATTTCGAATTTAACATCGAATTCAATCAAAATAATTGTTGTGGCCTAAATTATATTATATATTAATTTTATAAAAAATATCAGAAAATTGTTAAAGAAATTTCTCATTCAAAACTTCGAAACTTAAGTTCAAAATTTTGGAGACATACAAATGATATTTTCTTTTATAATAATAAAAAAAAATGCTTAACTATTTTAAGATCAAATCCACTTAAATATAATACATATTTATAAATACTAACAATTTTTCGAACTTAGAACCTAATTTCGATTCTGAGTCATGTTCATTATTTATTCAAAATCTTTCGAACAATACATATGCGTGTATTTTTTTAAATTTTGTTCGAAAATTTTTTAAAGTTTTTGCATTACAGACGAAAACAACAAAGAAATAATGTGTGTTCGGAAATTCGACCTTACTTTCGAATTTAAATAAAAATTGGGAAAAGTCTAATAGTTTCGATATTAATTTCGAATTTGAATTCAGTTTCGAAGTCATGTATGATATTCAGATCAGAAAATTATTATGTACTTCCTTGAGAATAACGAGAAAATCCTTAAGATCAATCGAAATCTTTTCGCCTAAGAGAGAATTTTTCTTTAAAAAAAAGAAATAATGTCCGTGTGAGTTTTTTTTTGTCAATATTTAAATTTAACTAACGATAATGATTACGAAATTTGCTATAGGGAGATATGGCTTAGCCGATTTTTTTTTATCTGGTAGAAAATTTTATAATTTGAAATTTCGAAATTCAATATTAAAAAGAATGTAGTGTGCTTCCTTAGCAATCAAACTAGCTGATGGTGAAGTTGTTAAAATATTTATTGCCAGTTAAGACGACAAACTTAAAAAAAAAACAAAAACACTTGTCCATTTCCAAAAAAAAAAAAAAACTTCAAAATTTTGAAGCCGAATTCAATTCAGAAATTTTTATACGTAAATGTTGATAGATAATTTAATTTAAAAATTATAATTGGAAAAAAGAAAAAATGGCGTAAGTATTCCTTTTATTCTTATTATTAATTTCAAATAACTAAAAATTCCGTTTGTACGTTTCTCTACGCCAAAGTGATGCTGCGGATGAAATTAAACCCACTTTTGGCAAATTTTGTGGCCATCATTGGAAGGGTGTTGTTACTGTTCTTGTACCGTTGGTATTTCTGCCCATTCCCATTGTGTATCCAGCAGTTGTAAGTATATTTATAAATATTCAAGCTTTCAAGCCCCACCTCTCTCGCCAAGCTAATAAAATCGAGTTATTGGACTGTGTGCAGTTGTCTTGTTTCAATATTAGTGAGGCGCAAACCTCTCAGGTTACAACAGCAGTCGTGGTTTTAGCTGCCTCGTGCTTTAGGTAGCCTCGTCAATAATCGGTTTCAATATTAGCTAGCAGTCGAGGTGAATTCACATCAGCTGGCGTCGATAGTTCAATTGATTACTGCTTGTATATCTCACAAATTTGAAAACATAAGAGACGCAAATAATCCGTCTCACTGTCGAGCCCTCATGCTGTGAATTTGCGACCTTAAGATGGGATTAAATTTATGCCTTTAAGTCTCTTCGAATATTTTTTTCTTTATCTCCTGCAGGAATTTCGTTGCATGTATTTGATATTGATTTGCTGCTTTTACTGGATTACAGAATGTATACCTTTGTATGTAACATCTTTGATGCCTTTGTTTGCTCTGCCGCTACTAGGAATTTTGGTAATTTATTCTATACGGTCAAGGCGAATTCATAATATTCAAGGCATATTTATGTGACATGTTCTTGTTTCAATTCACTTCAAAAAATGTCTTCCTTGGCTACCAAAAAAATATACTGAAATAGACATCTGACGAAGATGAAAAATAAAAGCGGTGAAATTATGCGGATAAAATCATCTGTGCTGTCGAGGTCACCTGGACTCCACAGCGAAGTTTAAATTGATCTTCATTTGATATAAAATCCGTTTCTAAAACATGTTCAGTACATATTTTTGGAAATTCCGAGAAAGTATTTCTGCAAGGCGAATTGGGGCGAGTATACCTAATATAAGTCAAAGCGAATTCATTACATTCTTTGACAGCTGGAAAATTTAGTGGCGAATGTTATTGTTGTAGAGATAAAAATACCTGGTGTGAATTTGCCTTGATATAATTTTGCTTTGTATACCGGCACACATAACGATCGTAATGGTTTCAATTCCGTAATAGTATTCCGATCTTGTTTTTAATTACATTCTTCAGATTGCGTTTGTTTAAATTGATTTTACTAGCAAAACTCACACGAAGCTTTATTATTAACATAAATAATTTATTTTATTGATGCTCCTAAAAGTATGCATAATTTTTATTGCTTACTCCAACCGAAGCTAATAGAAAAAGTCATTGTTAATTCCATTTGGAACGTGATTTGATTGCAAACAAAATAATCGTTTTCTAAAGACTCGGAATTGAAACTACTTTCAAACAGAATTAAATAATTCTATGACATGGCTGAAAAAATCAAATTATAAATAAAGAATTCTAAATTTAAAAAAAAAAGATACGAAAAATAATTAAAATTTTAATTTGCAACAATTTCCTTAACATACTGCTTACTTTTCTATTGGTATTATTAAGGAGTCGGAAGCAACTTGTATGAATTATTTTAGAGATACTTTGGCCATGTTTGTGGGTGGCTTAATTGTAGCTTTAGCTGTGGAATACTGTAACTTACACAAAAGATTGGCCTTAAGAACAATACTTCTTGTAGGGTGTAGTCCGAGGCGGTCAGTATATGAGAAGGACTAAAAAAAGCTTTTGGTTGCGCTAAATTAAAACTTGAAAATTTTCCAGTTTGCATTTCGGTTTAACTTGTGTCACATGTTTCATTTCATTTTGGATTTCAAATTCTGCCTCAACAGCCATGATGTGTCCCATTATCAAAGCCGTATTAGAGGAGTTGGAAGCGGTATTTTTTAACTTTTTTAATGATTTTTGTCATCAATCAGAATTATCGTGTCATGTTTTAGAATAAAGTTATCGATGCGTACATGGATGAAAGTGAAGAGCCAGCTGTGGATGGTAAAAAACATCCCTCAAAAGTTGCCATGGGCTTTTATTTTGGTGTGGCTTATGGCTCCACCATAGGCGGCTGTGCCACTCTTATAGGAACTGGCACCAATTTGACATTAAAAGGCATTTATGAAGGGTATGAAAAGTTTAGTTTTTCATTCCAGTGTATCAATATGTTTCAAATTCTAGACGCTTTCCACATGCTACCGATCTAATCGATTTTCCCAAATTTATGGCCTGGAGTGTTCCCATGGTTATAGTGGACACTTTACTTTTATACGTTTGCTTGCAAATTACCCACTTCGGTTTGTTTCGTCCCAATAGCAGAGAAGGCCAAGCAGTAGCCAAAGGCGCTGAAGCCACGGATACAGTCAAGGCGGTAGTTTTACAAAAATACGAAGAATTGGGTCCCATGAATGTGCACGAGATGCAAGTTTTATTTTGGTTTATCTGCATGGTGGCTCTCTTATTCACCCGTTCGCCTGGTTTTATGACAGGTTGGGGTGATTATTTGGATGCCGTGTAAGTAACGAAAGAAATCACTAATTCCACAGCTTCTACAAACTTTTTTCTTTCAGTCCCGTAAGATCATCTGTACCGGTTATGTTCAGTGTATTTTGTCTATTTCTGTTTCCGATGACCTGCTTTTGGTGTAGCCACTTGAAGTCGGAAGGTTAGTTAGAGGGGTTTGACTAAAAGTTTAAAATATTTCTAATAGAGAAATTCATAAAAATTGCCGAAAATCGCATTTCATGAAAATTCTCAATTAAAAAATTTATTGATCATTAAAATTAATTTCAATTAACTCCATCATTGAGTCCATCACTCGTTTGATAAGAATCGAATTTGTGATCAGATCGGTTGGACTGCTTACAAACATGTTAATAAATGATTTGCTAAAATTAATTGCGTTCTAAAAATATTGAAATAAAAACTTCTAAACAAATTTTGAGTTTTATAAATGTTCACTATAAATGTGACTTCAAATATTTAAACTTCTTTTTCTTTCAGGCCCTTATCCAACAGTACGAGAGAAGGCTCTCTTAACATGGGAATTTATCAATAACAACACACCATGGGGATTGGTATTTCTATTGGGTAAAATCAAACCAAAATACGTAGAATTTAACAATCCCAACTGCGGTAGCAACCATTCACATAAGCACACGCACACCCACAAACATGTTGCCCTCAATTAAAAGATTTTATTGTTTGACGTGCTGGAAACTATTCGAATTAGGAGATATTAATAGTCTAGCACTTTTCCTTTGCTGCCAAAGTTAGTGAGCAGTCACTCAACACTAAAGTTCCGTAATCAGCTGTTTGTATAGCAACAGTTATGTAGCAAACCGTTTCCGTTTCATTTTAGTTGTTTTACGACCCATATTTTCGGATTTGGCGATTTTTGTTTTTTCCCGTGTTTTTCGTTTTGGTACAATTTTTCGCGTTCTGGTCTCTCTTAGTTTCATTTTTATTTTTTCTTCGTTGCAGCAATTTTCTGCCTTAGAGCTTTTTAAATTTTACCGTTTTTTTACGATTAGAGGGGTTTTTTTTTTGTTGGAGTGTTGGTATGCTGACATTTTCCGCTGTTGATTTTCTTGTTTCACTTATTTTTCGTTTCGTGTTTTCTTGTAAGCTGGCGGGTTGTTTCCATATTGCAGCTTTATTTTTCGCTTTAGCCAATTTATTACATGTTTTTTGTCGCTGACTTGGTGCTTTTTTCTGTTTTCATAACGTTCTTTTTTTGTCGATTTCTGCATTTTTTCGAGTTTTTTTTCATACTGATGATATATGACCATTTCGGCGATTAGTTTTTCGTTTTAGAGACTTCCCCATTTGGTTGAAATTTTCTAGTTTGCCGCTTTTTTCCTTGTTAGCGGTTTTTTTTGCTTTGCTGATTTTTTTCAGTTTAGTTTTGGAAATTTTTTTTTTTTTATGCAACTCTTGATTTTGCATAACATTAAAAATTAGATTGTTCGAAAAACTTGGCAACCGTCTACTTAAAAATTTCGCTCTGCAAAGTACTAAAGGAGAAAGTATCCGTAATCGAACGCTTATCTTTATTAAGATTGACAGCATTTCTTTTTTTTCATTTTGGCAATTTTTTGCCCCTATCACGGGTGTCGTAGTTGTAGTCGAACTTTAACGACTTCAATGTAAAACATATAGCGAACGTTGCCACATTTTACTTATTTCGTTACGACAACGACACACGCAATTAGGCCGAATATGTTTTTTTCGTTTAGCCTTTTTATGTTCTGGCAGTTTGCTTCCGACTGCCAGCTCCATTATCAATATTTTCAAATTTTTTTTCGTTTTACTATTTTTCATTTATTGTTTTAGCGTTTTTTCCGTATTGCAGCTTTTTTCAGATTTGTTGATATTTTGCTATTGAATTTGCTTTTCAGTCGACTTGCCTTGATTTAAAAAAGGAAGTTAGGAGTCGAAACTTCAAGCACACAACTTTAAACAAAAAAAAAATAATTTTGAAAATTGGTTCATAAATAGAAGAATTATTCGATTCGATTTTAAGCGATTTTCTCAAAAATTTTTGGTTTCCAACTGTAAATAAACCCTTTTATTAAACAATAAATGAATTTTTGAAAGTCGAAGTTATGGAGGTTCAAACATTAAAAGAAACATACACCTGGAATCATCCTTCATTTCTTTAAGTCGGTTAAAAGAACCGTTTAGATAAAAGTTTTTTAAACAACTTTGCTTAAATTAATATTTTGCAGGCGGTGGTTTCGCTTTGGCCGAAGGTAGCCAAAAAAGTGGTATGGCCTTGCTGCTCGGCCGTTCTATGAATTTCCTCACTGAATATCCCGTCTTGGGCGTACAAATGGCAGCCATTATTTTTGCCACTTTTCTAACAAATTTCAGTTCTAATGTAGCGATTTGTAATATTATATTGCCGGTATTAGCGGAATTGGTAAGTTCTTGTACACAAATTGTTTTTAATAAACTTCAATAGTGGCAAAAAAAAAATATTTTGATTGGTTTTTTTTTTTTTTGCAAGGCTGTAGTAATTAGAATGAGCCCAATAATGCTGATGCTTCCCGCTGGTATAGCCTGCAGTATGGCATTTCATTTGCCCGTGGGTACGCCACCCAATGCAATTATATCCGGTTATGCTGGCATAAAAACTAAATATATGGTAAGTTTTGTTATAACGACGAGTGCTAAAGGCGAAAAAGAATCGTATTAAGCGAACAAAGTTAGAACTATTCACAATGGTGCTGTATTCACTGTTAATGCAAATAGTCTTGCGAAAGAGCAAATTCAAAATATTGTACCGTTAGATTCAGTGTTTTTTGTCGCTGTATTCTGCCACAAAGCTACGATATTTTGCACTTGCATTTTTGCAAGACCATATTCACCAAACAGTGAATAGCCCCAATAAAGAGCGTCAATAAATTGTGGTGCAATAGCATTTGGAAAAGCGAGATTCTGATGCAAAACCATCTGCACAAAATTGTGGTATTTTTTTTTATTGAAATTTTCCCAAAAACTTATTATTTATCTCTCAGGTCGTCGCCGGTATTTGCCCCACTATTTTTACCATAATCATGCTAGTGGTCAATGTTCAAACTATGCATTACGTTGTGTATCCTAATCGTGAATTCCCTGCCTGGGCAGAACCAGATCCAAGTAGAAGATATATTTTTGGTCTATAATTTGTATGTGAATTTGAATTTTATTAATAATACATGAGTATTTCTTTTTTAATAAATTTTTACTTATTTTTCTGTACAAACTAATTTTATTAAAAACTTACTATACTAGCAAACTCACTCACACACACACATATGTACATATTTACAAGTATTTAAGTCCTTCAAATACATATTTTACTTAACTCCTATCAAAAGTTACGTTTGAGTGTTTGTTATGCAAAGAAAGAGACGCAGAGAGAGCGAGAGAGTGATTGGGAGCAGTAGATAATACTATTTTTTTTTTGTTGTTACTAAAAGTTCATTAGGATAACTGGCGTCATACGGTGTCTCTAGTATGCTCCTTTTTGGTTTAAATGTTTTGTCAATGTTTTCCTTAGCCTTTGTTGTTGTTGGTGTGGTGAAAAAGTCTAAACCGTCCAAACTCAAATAAGTACATGAACTTTCGCTAACAAAACAAATATACACACATGTTTTGTTAAAACTGCATGTATGTATGTATGTACATACTTACATATATTGAAATTAACAAATGTCTAATTGGGAATTCTTAGTTTTTTTTTTAATTTTGTTGTAGGTGCTTTACTTCCGATGCGATTTACTTGAATTGGGAATGATTTTGTGTCATTCCACGTCTAATATCCTTTAAAATAATCAAACAGATTTCAGCCATATGCCCGTAAACGATCTTTATAAACCAAAGTTTATCTTTTTGTTAAATTAGCCATTAGATGATAAAAATGATTAGATTGATAAAATTTACTGAGGGTGTCGAAAGAATTCGTTCGTTCTTTTGAAAACAAATAGAATATTTAAAAGATTTGTTACGAAGTGCAAATTTTGTAAGGCAAATTTTTGTAAAAAGTGTAATGAATGGGGGTGGGAGGTGTGTAAAATTTCCGAAACCAGCGTTAAGTAATGTGCGTTACTACGAGTGTCGTTGTCATAATTGAACTTTGACCACTCCAGTGTAAAACATATAGCGAACGTTTTACCACATTTTACAGATTTCGTTACGACAACGACACTCGTAATAAGGCTAATTAGCATTTTCGATTTATACGAGACGTAGAATGCAATACCATCCACAATTATTGTAAGCGATTTTTGTTTTCCTTAAAAAAATTCCAACCTTAGGAAGCACAATAATTTTAAGAAGCGAACACTTTTTACATGAAAATGTCACATATTTTCTACTTTGTCATGGAAGTGTTTGAAAACGGCTCATACTAGAGGGTAGTATATTATAAGTACTCTGGCTTAAAAACTCACTCGTGTTTTTGACAAATTCATGACTCGATTATGGACAGCAACCGAACTTCAGTTGCATTGCCAGCCGGCAACTAAAAATTTGTGGTTGCCACAAAAGCACTAAATAGCAACTCGAAACTGGAACCTCTCAGTTGCCAGTTGCCATCCGTAATACAATTGTCAGCAACTGATAATGCAACTGGAGTTCGGTTGCCATCCATAATCGACCCATCAGTTTTATTGATACCAATGTAAACTAGAAATATGGAAATTAATAATGGAATATGATATGGGGTATTAATTCATTTTTTTTTGGGGGTTATTTCCTGGGGGGTTATTGCCTGCCGCCCTAAATATGAGATGCGAAACCTTTCGGTGACATTTAAAACTTTTAGGCACTTCGATAACAAACCGACTAACGCATTAGCTTTGTGCTTGATGAGCAACAACTTCTGTATGATTGTATGTACAGGTCTCTCTTAATACTTCTCAGTCTTCTTGCCAACAAAACATGAAATGATGCGACAAAAATCGTTCATTGTAAAAGTAGACTATAGTAGCTGCCTTGCCCACTATACCAAACGAAATTTTCTTTCATGTGTCTTCAGAGCAGACACAGCTTAAGATAGTTAATGTACCTACTTAACACCAGAGGCGCTGTAATCTTCTCTAACATATCACTTTCTCTCTCTCTCTCTAGTTCTGGCACCAATGCATTGCATAAGCACGGAGTTCTAGTTTTGAAAGAAAATTTTACTTTAAATTCCATAATTCCTAAGGGGTCTTTCAAAGGAGGAGGTGTGGACATACCATGCATATAAATAAGCATATACATACTCTATTCTCAATACGCATACACACAAAATAAAAAAATTATGACGTTTTCTTTATATTGAAAGGAAGTCATTAAAAGAAAAAAACTACATTCATACAAACATTTATGTATCCTGTATAAATTTTAATACTCTTTTGGAAATTTAAGAATTTATTTTTAGAAAGAAACCCTTCTTACTTCAGTTGTTGTTCAGTTAAAATACTCGTAAATACCACTTACTTTGATTTCGTAGAATTTTAATCCAAATCAATCACGTCTGTATTAAGAAACCGTATATGTATAGAGAATGTTAAAACTCATTAAAACGAGGATGATGGACTAAGAGAAAAAAGTTTTGGAGTTAATTTTGCCACTGCTGTTGTTGTTGTTGTAAACTATGTATATTTCACGTAATTTGAGATACTCTCTATGGAAAAAAAAAACAAAGGAAATGCAAAATTTCTTTCCTTAATTTTTTTGAAGCAAATAAATCAATAAATTTTTTAGCTATGTATATTAAAAATAACTTTGCGAAAATTTGTTATTTAAAAGATTTTAAAGAGAGAGACAAAATTTAATTTCTGGATTTATTTCCATTTTTAGGATTTTTCCTTTTTTTTTTTTTTTGTTTTTTATAGGTTGGACAATATATTGTTTAAATTAAGACGATTTTATTCAAGCCGACTTTTTATCACAGCTTTTCAAGTTTTATTTTTAGATTTTTCTTTTTGTAAGTATTTGATGAAATTTCCAATTTTATTTCTTATTTAGATTTTTTAGATATTTCTTTTATCTCTTGGCTTTTTTTATCTGGCCTTTTATTTTCAATTATGCTTCTTAACTTGGCCAACAAATGGAAAACAATAATTACCAACAAAAATACTTGAAAAAAAGAGCTTAAACAAGAGCGCACGAGCTCAGTTTTTCACCACTTTTAAAAGAGCCAATTCAACACCAACAAAAAAAATTCAACATTTATGAATTCAATTACCTTTTGCATTTTTTTTTTTATTATTCTATTATTTTTTTTTTTTATTTGTTTCTTTGCTTCTAAATGAATTTTTCTTATATTTTTCTTTTAGTGCGCAACATAAAATCGATATTAAGGATTTTTCTCCAAATACTTTTTTCACACACACACAATATACCACTTTTTATTCTTTTTAAAATATAGATTTTCTTTTCATTCTTTATTTACAATGCTTTTTGTTTAAAAAATGTTTATAAAAAATATTACAATTTGCTAGTGTTTTTTAATTTTATATTTGTTGTTAATTAAGAAATCTCGTTTGAGTTTCCCATACATAGTTATATACATATATGTATGTATGTACGTATGTATGTATGTATCTTCTAAAATTCTACTAAACAAAATTGGTATTTTTTTTTTTTTTTTTGTCTTAAACCACTCGAACAAAATAATAAAACACAAACGCAACGAAACCGAGCTCTCAAAAAGGTAGTCAGTCAACTACTGAATACATTTTTAGCCATCTTGCAGATACAGAGGAGCGACTAAAACATTTACCAACAAACTCCAACATGCGCATAATAAATGGTTACAGAGCTCTCTTGCTATCTCTTAGTTATCTGAAAAATGGAACCAGCTCTTTCCCCACACCCCGACCAAGCAACTTCGTTTTCACACTATTTGAGCCAACTTTTTACAATTCGCCTTTTTAATGCTGTTTAATGTTGTTATTGAACGATTTTTCCTTCTTTACACCTTTTCTCTGATTGCTTTTTTGTTGTTGTTGTTGTTGTTATTTGTCCATTTGCCCGGGTGTCTTTTTAACACATTTTATAACTTTTATGGTTAACACTTTTGTTGTATTGTTGTATCTTATATTTTCTTCGCTCGAATCCAGTTTTGAGTATTAAGAACTTACATTCGCAATAAAACCAATAAGACAAAATCAACCACCAGCCAGCCATGTTAACAATACATATTTTTTATCTACACATTTATTTGTTGGTTGCTTCTGCACCAACAGCAGCAGCAGCTAAGATACTCAACATAATAACAAACACAGCTATAAACGTTTTAAATGTACACTAATGTATCTTACCATGGGCTTAATGTTTAAGCTACGTTCACATTTATTAAATATTTGCCAAAAAAAACGTAACCACTAGTTTTCCTTAACTTGGTTTTTATATTTACAAAATAAAATAACTTATAGGTACTACAAAAATTTATTTTTTATAAAGTTTTTAAAAAATGCAAAAACATAATGAAAAAAAAATATTGGAATTAAAGGAAATAAATTATTGGTTTCTTTCTTGGTCACTTTATTTTGTACAAATATTTAATAAATGTGAACGTAGCTTTAGTATTATTTCTCCAGAGTAGCCTACCAGGGGCACGCGATTTTAAAAATGCAGATAAATGCTGGTGGTATGAAAAATAGTTCCCAGGGAATTATTAATTTTGCTGATTCTTTAAGCAAAAAAGACAAAAAATTCTTATGGGGATGATGTTGGTTGCAGTGGTTAGCGTGTTGAATACTAAGCAAACCAGTTACTTGGGGACTGGGTTCAAACCCTGGTCAGAACAAGTCAAACAACATCACTCATTTTTCTAATGAACATTAGTGTAGCATTGTATTAATTGTTGTCGGACTATTTAAGTGATGAAAGCATAGCACTGGTCACTAAAAACTGTTTCGACAGCGATTGATACTGTTCCCAGCTAATGTACACTACAGCCAGCGTTGTCAACTTGGTGCGTTTCGCACCTTTTTTGGTGCTTTTCTAAATGTTTTGTGCGAAAAATATTTGAGTTGGTGCGTGGTGCGCTTTTTCTTTAATTTTGGTGCGTTTTTTTTAATTTAGGGTGGCTACAAATCATATTAAACACAATTTTTTGTTTCAGTATGCAAAGGATTGTAACACTAAAATTAATAAAATTTATATTTACTTAAAGAAATATTTAAAGTTAGTGTCAAGAATGGAGTCTAAAAAAGGAGATCATAAGCGAAATACAAAAGGATTTGGGAATCACAATGTGAGTTTAAGCAATGGATTCGGCCTTGACCAAATAATAACACAAAAGCAAGATGTTTTTATTGCAAATGCGATATCACGCCTAAATATCCAATCTTGTTTGGCATGCTGGAACACGGAAACACATTGCAGATTTAAGCCCATTTAGCTACAAACGACATCAACAACCAGCATTGTACAAAATGTTTTATCCCATTGCAAATATGATATCATGCCATTAGCAGTAAAATTTGAATACGATGTCGAAATATTATCTATTATTGAAAAACGGTGGAGAATGATTCACTTCATGCATTGGCACAATAATATGTCAACATTAGAATTTTGGACTAAAGTTAAATGTTGTAAAGACGCAAAATTAATTCAATAAAAATTTTCAATAAAAAGAAAAATTCCGAACTTGGTGCGTTTTTTGTTAAATGGCGCGTTTTTTTCTCCATTTTGGTGCCTTTTGAAATTTCAAAGTTGACAACGCTGACTACAGCGTCCTCCTTCGTAGGTTAGCAGCACTGTCGGGGCGAAGTAAAACAATTAATAAAATGCCTGCTCATGAAGCTTAAGAAAGTTAATGCGTCTACTTAAAATCTGAGGCGCTTTTAACACTGTACTAAAAATTAACACAACGCGCAATAGCAGAGTTATAAAAGAATTAAGACTTCTAAATTTTCACCACCTAACTTCTCTACCCTGTCCGTTTTCCTAAGTTTCTGGCACAATGCATTGCATAAGTAGGGATCATTCCTTGAGTGCTGGTCCTACAAAATAAAAAATACAAGGGAGAGGGAAATATTTTTACCTTCCCTCACTTTTTTCCTTATAGAAATAAGTTTGGGACCATCTTAATACATTTTTAAAAACGTAGATTTTGCCCAAAACGACTTCAATGAAAGTTTTTTGATGTGGATAATTTCCGATAAAATTTAAACAGAAATTAGCTTTATAAAGTGAAGTGTTTTATAATTATCTGGCTGATTTTTTCAATTTTGCAACTTTAGTTGTGTTTTTAAACCATTAAAAAAAAAAAAACAAAAAAAAAGTTTAAATCAATTCAACGGGTATTTTTTTAATGTTTGAATCTCCTTAACTATCATTTATGAAATGATTTTATAAATTCTTTTTGAAAGAATTGGGTCCAATAATTTGTGGAAAAATGGGGTAGTAGTTGCTCCCCTAAGTATTGATTATCGAATAACACATTCATTTATAGAACCACTTTAAAATTGCTCTTTTATTTTGAAAGGGTTGTTTTGTTGCCCCCACACTCCTCTACCCATACAAAAAACTATTCGCGTATAACTCCTCAATTTATTAATGATTGGGGTCTCTTGCAGTTTGATCCTATAACATTTTTTATATCGAATATTCAAGCTGCCCCTCCGAAATATTGGACATACTTATGTATACCAAACATTTCACATAAAGTACGTTTAACGCAGCGCGAAGCGAAAAGTTGGACATCTCTTAAGACCATGTCAGATAAAACTTTTGCTTCGCGTTGCGTTGCAGAAAACCTTTTTGAAAAAATCAAGAAGGAAACTTATGGTTTTTCTTAGATATTCTTATTGATTTTTTCAAAAAGGTTTTCTTCTTGATTTTATTTGGCCATCTTATTAATTTTGTTCTATTTTATTAGGTATTTATTTATTAGGCACTGTTTTTTCTGTGTGATGTTAGGAAGTACAATTTTGATGTCGTCAGAACGTCATGGTACGTCCGGAATGCTTATTTACAACATGAAGTTGTATTATCTGGATGAGGGGTACTGAAAACATTTTTATAAAATTTACATCTGTTGGGAGTCGAACCAAGGAGCTTCGGTTTCGTAAATAGGCACTATAACCACTTCACTACTACACCCTGGTACATGTTAGCAGCCAGTTTAAGAAGATGATTTACACATGATCATACAGGTACCTAATGAAATCAATAAGAAATCCCTTTTTTATACAATTCATATGAAAACCTAATAGAATCAAAAAGTTTTTCTCTATGGATTGTTTTTTTGGTGCCAAAATAACGGAAATTGGATAATAAAAATTGTGAATAACAGGTTTTCTTCTTGATTTTATGTATTTTCCTTCTTGATAAAATTAAAACCACATAAAAATAATAACGAATCTCTTCGGAAAAATCTTCGCTTCTTTCTGCTGGGATACCCCTTAGCCTAAAAATGTTTCATAGAGAAAATCTTCTTGATTCTATTAGGCAGTTATGGCTCTGTGTAAATACTACCAACACCTTTTATAGGTAAAGTGATTCTTGCCAAAGTTTTTATTGTGTCATAGACCTTTTCCCTTACACTTTCTCATCAAAGTCAGAAACGTCACACAAAGCGACGAAGTTATATCTGACACGTCCTTAATATGTATATAAACATTTAGCGCACCTGATCTATCAGTTTGGACATCACAGCAAAATAAAAGTTATGTGATGCCCACCACTACATGTAAATAATACCTTTTTCAGAGGATGTGTTTGTTTGTTTGCATTTAACATTAAATCTATTTGATTTTTTTTTGTTAATATTTATTTATCTCTCTTCTTTTTCTTTATAAATTTATTCTTTCATTTACATGCATCTTTCACTTTATCAATAAATTTAATACTCTTGTAATGAAATGTATACATACTCGTACATCTATGTATATATATAAAACCGAATGTGTGTTTGTTTATTTGTTTGTTTGTTCGTTATAGGAGGCTAGACCTCTGAACGGATCTTCCTGAAATTTTCACAGTATTTAACTGGAACTCTGGGATAATTTATAGGCTATATGAAGTTTTGATTGGACAAATAGGTGTGGCACCGCCCATATAACCCAAAAATTTAAATCGCCATATTTTGGGCATTTTTTGACCTACGTCGATGATATTTGGTACATATGGTATTGGCATAATTTGGAATACGTATCAGGAGAAAAGTGGGTGGGAGCACGCCCCTTTTGAGGAAAACCAAACCCTTGGACCAATCTTCCTGAAATTTTCACAGTATTTAACTGGAACTCTGGGATGAATTATAGGCTATATGAAGTTTTGATTGGACAAATAGGCGTGGCACCGCCCATATAACCCAAAAATTTAAATCGCCACATTTTGGGCATATTTTTACCTACGTCGATGATATTTGGTACATATGGTATTGGCATAATTTGGAATACGTACCAGGAGAAAAGTGGGTGGGACCACGCCCCTTTTGAGGAAAACCAAACACTTGGACCAATCTTCCTGAAATTTGTACAGCATGTTACTGTGACTCTGGAAGGAATAATAAGCTATATGAAGTTTTGATTGGACAAAGAGGCGTGGCACCGCCCATATAACCCAAAAATTTAAATCGCCATATTTTGGGCATTTTTTTACCTACGTCGATGATATTTGGTACATATGGTAGTGGCATAATTTGGAATACGTACCAGGGGAAAAGTGGTTGGGACCACGCCCCTTTTTAGGAAAATTAAAAATCGTAATATAGACTTAACTACTGGACCGTTCGTCATTAAATTTTCACAATAGGATATATAAATACTTTTAATTTTATTTTATAACGAGGGGGTAGCGAAGCACACCGGGATAAGCTAGTATGTGTATAAAAACAAAAATACTTGTACAGCAATCGACTATGAAAACTATGTAATAATAAACTTTGGTAATAAAGAAATATGTATGTACATACATAAATGCCATGATTAATTAAAATAAAATTAAATGAATTTACTTGATAAAATTCAAATTATTTTCTACCAATTTTTCGATTAGCCAGGTTATCGTTAGAAATATTTCGAATGTATAGGGGAGCGTCGAACTGCGGGTAGCGCAACAATCGCATTAGATTCTAGATAGAAGCTGCGAAGATGAAGATTAATAAACTAGTCTCTGGCTCCCATGCCTGGCATATCGTAATGCCCGGTGACACATAATGTCCACGGCGCAGTGTCGTGTCTTGTGATGTCCACAAATTATTTCTGACCATAGCAGGTCTTCAGGCGGGCTTGAAATTATTTTCCAACATGGTAATGATTTTCTGCATGACAGTCTTCGGTTGTATTTCCTAAAACGACGCTTCTTACATGGACATAACATCCATGTTTGGAGAGTCATAATGTCCATAGACATGATATGTATACAAAAGAGATACACCACAGGGAGGGTGGATGTTACCGCTGCTATGGGGCATTGACATTGTGAAATCTTATCGGATTTCATCAGAGAATTTACAAAAAGTTCACTAACGTATGGTGATGATGTTTTGCTCCTGGTCCGAACAAATTCTTCCCAATGACTTGCGAGATCATGATGAGGTCACTCAAAAAGTTTATTTAGAAGAGCAAACGAAAGACAAACTAATTCTATTTATCAGAAGATAAAAAATCACATAGACTTCCTCAAGGCGAATTAATACCAGGTAGTCTTATCCCTACAACAATAACATTCGCCGATAAATTTTCCTCCAGCTGTCAAAGAAACTGCAACAATGTTCTTGTAGAAATATGTATATACAGAAAACTAACCTAACTTCTTAGCATACACTGTTTTTGACAGTTCAGGGTTGTACAGCTGGTAATGAATTCGCCTTGAGACTACTCAGGCTAAAAGGAGATGCTTTGTAACTATCAAAAGAAGGTGAAATATGTTAGGCGGAGTCTTTGTTACCAAACTTTTCTGGCAGTGGTATATGGACCAAAAATATTAATAGCAGTACGAAAAGCTGCATATATCCAGTCTGATAAAACTCGATATCAGTTAGGTTGAAAGAAAAGTACATGACAGGCAAGGAGTAAATTTTGCGAGGGTTGCATTAAATTACGACAAAGGAAAGCCAGAGTTAGTATCACCTGCTGCTCCCGATGTAGCGATCTTCTAGCTAGCAACAGAAGATAAACGATAATTTCTTCTTTCCGACGTTTGGCGTCGATTTTGAAAGCGCTTATGCCACGCCAATTTGATTAGAACGATATATAGTAATATTCTTGGCGACGATATCGCTGATGGATCTTCGTGTTAAGGCGCAGAAGATATGGATAATCCTAAAACGTCCAATGGGTATACACCAAGAGTTCAGGACGGCAGATAATCCCTCTTAGGGAATATACAAATATGAAGACCTGATAAAGCTGGAAAATCTACATCTAGATAACCCCTTCAAATATAAATTATGCTGGTGCTTGAAAATAAATCAAATTATAGAACAATCAGCTGCCAGGCTTTCAAGTGCACTTCTCAAAGTGTGGGCAGTCCATTCAACCTAATCATGTCAAGCAAAGCATTACAAAATTTATCTTAACCAAAGTTGACTCTCTTTTCAATTAAAGTGTATAAAAATGTTCATACACGGCCATTGAGAAATTTACCACAATGAATGAATTGCCGTTTTCTAAAGCATGGGAATCCAAAATATACAAAACAAGTACCAGTTACAAACTTGTCTGTACACACATTCAAACAAACAACAAACAAACACCAACTAATGCACCTTGACGCATTTGCTTGCATGCACAGATAAATGCGCGTGTTTGAAGATAAATCTATAAGATTTTCTAAAAGATTGAGTGCAAGAAAGAGAATGTGTTTAAAATAGAGAAGAAGGAGATGCAACATTTTGCCGATACGCATGGAGGAGTGTTAAAAAGTGGTTAATTATTAATAACTGTTATTTGAAATGACAAGTTGTGTGTATTTAGTTGTTGTGTGGTGTGGTGTATTTCAGCTACAGAACGTTAGAAAAGTGGTAGAATTTAAAAGTTATGAAATTAGAAGGCAAATTTCCACAGTAGTGTTTTGTATTATAAGTACAGAGATAACAGGTATTTCTTGGAGCAAGAAAACTATTTTATTTTTCAACATAGAATCCTTTAATGGAATCGCAAACGTACGCATTTGCCACATAAACAAGTGATAGCATTCACAGAACAAACGCAAGTAAGAGTGCTATATTCGGCTGAGCCGCACATTACATACCCTACACCAAGCAAGTACATATTTATGTACTTATACTCGTCTGTAAATGAATTTATATACATACATACTTATGAATAATGTGGATAAAAAATAATAAGCTGCACAACTCAACTACGAGAGTATTAATTTGATATTTTTCCCAATTTTTCATTTCATATTCGAAACAAAATTTTTCATATTCCATTCCTGTCCACTTCCATCCCTGAACAAAAAGCGGGTTTAAACGAAAAAAAAGGAAAAATTATTATGTATTATTATTTGAATATCCTAAGCACATAACCAAGCCTCAGCAGCAATGCTACGTTGTGTTGAATTCTAAATCCGGTGTTACAAGATTCGATACTGGCGCCCCGTCATATATTAATACAGTTGAACTTCCATAATTTGAATCAGCATTATCCAGAAAAGAAACTTCAATTTAGGGAGACTTCAAGTCATCGAATAAGTTTTCAAAACTTTGCACATTTATAGCGCCGCTCTTGTCATGCGATTTGCTTCAATTTATAGAAACTTCAAGTTATAGAAGCTCAATCTATAGAAGTTCAACTGTAATTTTATTTGCGGAACATTTAATAAAATATCGGAACCGATAATTTATTTTTGCTCATCTTAAGACAAATCCTAACACATGAGTCCAAAACCCAAATCTCCAACTCTTATGGTGGCTTCGGAAAACCGATTTCATGGTTAGAGTGACAGACGGACATGGCACGATCAAATTCTTTAAAAATTATTAAACAACCAATTGCAACTCAGGGGGATCTGATAGTAAATATTAGGAAGACGACAATGCCTCTATTCCTATATTTTTTAGTTGGAAGAAGCTGTAAAAAAATTTCCAAAAAAAAAAAACTTCTTTATGTTGAATTTATTTTATTTACATTCCATTTCAAATTGTGCCACCACTTGCACAGAATTTCTATAAACGATCCCTCACAAATTGAAAACAGGTAGAAAAACTAAAGATATTCAGGATTGTGATGTGAAGATAAAAAATAAGAATAAATAAATAAAAAAGATTTGGTAAACAATGATGACTCACATCCAAAAATGTACGCATGCGTGCAAGTGCGCCCAAACAACTACGTGCATATAACATACATATTACATATATGTACATACATAAGTACTATTTATGTATGTATGTATGTATGTATGTTTGTATGTATGTATGTACAAAAAAATAAAAAAAACAAATATGTTTGTAGTTCTTGCAGACCATTTCTAATGATTATTGGGTCTTTGGCAGCTCAAGTCTGCCATGATCGATTTTAACCATTCACATGTACATACAATTGGTATGTTTGCGTTTATGCTTCAACATTAAACAAGTTTAAAATTCTTTAATCGTGCGACCGGCCAAACAGCAATAACATCTTAAAAGACTGCACTGAAAGAAAAAGTGGATTAGAGATGAAACATTTTCATAAAAGAATTATAACTTTTGTATTTGAAAGGATAACAATATTTCCTTTTGTTTTCTTTATATGGATATCGCAATTAATAATAGGAGGAATGTGAAAAATGGAAAAATTCCGCAGGAATTATTTTTCTTAATTGTGCTGAATACATTTCCCAGCGGTGTTGATAGCAGCCGCAGCCACCACATGTGCTTCCGTAGAAGACCTCACCAATAAACGGTGAATGAATCAAGCTACAAGGGAGGGTAGCAGCATGCCCGGCGTAAATTGAGTTCAATGTAGGAGTGACACTTCTCTAATCCTCGGTAGATATTCATCCGTGAGGCTTACCAGCTACCGTAGAGAATTTGAACATCGTTCAAATGTACGCCACGCCACGGCTTCTCTGATTGGAGCGCATCTGAATTTTTTTTTTTTTTTTAATTAGGACCAGCACTCAGAGGATGACCCCTACTTATTCACTGCACTGTGCCGGAACTCAGGGAGAGGGATAGGGTAGAGAAGATAGATGTTGAAAATTTGGAAGACTTAACTCTTTCACAACTCTGGTTTGCGCGTTATGTTAATTTTTAAGGCAGTGTTGAGGAGGCTCCGGTGTTAAGTAGGCGCATTAACTTTGTTAAGCTGTATTGGCAGGCATTTTATTAATTGTTTTACTTCGCCGATGTTTCTGCTAACCGACGAAGGAGGGCGGTGTTGTGTACATTAGCTTGGATAGCATCAATCGCTGTCGGTACAGTTTTTAGTGACCAGTGGTATGCCTTCATCACGTAAATAGTCCGACAACAATTAATACAATGTCTCACTAATGTACGAGTACATTAGAGAAATTAATAATGTTGATTGACTTGCTCTGGCCTGGGTTTGAACTCAGGCCCCAAGTCATTGTTTGCTTAGTAGTCAACGCGCTTTGAGAACCACTGTGGTTTGTAGCTTATTCGCATACACGTGCGACTTAAAAAAACCCGACAAAAAAAATCTAACGGGGCCAAATCGCACTATATCGGTGCCCAGTTCACATCACTTCCACTTGAGATGATCAAGTCCTTAAATCGCTTTTGCAGAATATCCCGTGTGGCATGAGCTGTGCGTCCCGTAGCGTCGTCCTGCTTAAACACATGTCTTTGGTGTTCAAATTATCAAATTCAGCGCAAAAGAAGTTGGTAATCATCGATCTATAGTGTTCACTGTTGACAATGACGACCTGGCCAAAGTCCCTCTTAAAGAAAATTGGACCGATCAACACCAAACAGTAACTTTTGCGGAATGCATTAAACGCTCTTGGATCTCATGTGAATTAGTAGCGTCTCAAATTCGAGTACTTTGTTTATTCACGTACCCATTCTTCCAGAAATGAGCCTCATCGTTGAAGATCATTTTTCGATGAAAATTGCGCCCAGTTGCCCCACTGCCATTTTGATAAAACAATTTTATTAATTGTACGTGTTATTGAATGCTATAACGGTCCATAGTAATTTGGCAAAACAGATTGAATAAAAATGGCAGGTGTAGCTTCAACAAGATGGCCGTCACCAACTGTCAAAATTCGTAAGTCCCTGTCGGAAGACCCTTTATATTGATGAAATAAATCTTAATTCATAAAAAAACAGATTTCCGATTTTTTGGTTTAATTATGGAGTTTTGCATTTTAGGTAACCATATACAACCACTTTGGATTAATAGTTTAATTTAATTTAATGCGAAAAATAACCAATAATTTCTCTGGGTGTATTTTTCTTGCGTTTCCCTTTGTTTTCATCTCTGGGTATGAGTCAACAAGTTGATAACCAAATAGTCCGTCCATGTTAATTAATAAACATTTTCTTATATAAACCAGTGTTTTATGTAGAAATTTTATGTTTGCCTGCCTTTTTTTTTTTTTCTTTTTCATTGTTATTTAACAGGTAGATCAAACAAAAAAGTTTCTATTCTAAAAAAGGGTTGTTTTAAACACATTAAAACAATTTAAAAAAAAGCAATGGATTGAAGTTAAGATAAGAAAGAAAATATTATGTAAATTAGGGTCTTTATAAAAATGTCTACATTAAACTGGACATATTACCTACGAGTACTTATATGGAAGAATAAGAGTTAAAATAGTTTAGTGATTATAAAATAATATTAAGAAGGATTTTTCAAAAATGAAATCATTCAAATCTACTAACAGCTCTTCTGGCCGCGTTTTTATTTTCTTAAAATCAGATACCAAACATGAAAAAATTGCTATTTAAAACAAAAAGTAAAATATTTCTAAAATTCGGTCAATTTGTTTAACACATTGAGTGCCACGTCGTGCGTTTCCGTACGACACCTATCCCGTTGTGCAGTGTCTTGTCGTACGTTTCCATACAACAGTGACTGTTTTTACTTAGAGCCTGTAGTTCTTTTATATACACTGACACTGAGTGGAATTTGTTTTTAAATAAAGAATCCTTTACCGAACATTTTCGCAAAAGCATTCATGGGTCTAGGATGATATTTTGAGGTTTTATAAAATGAAAAATGTATGAAATGTATTTTTTTTTTAAACTTTCATTAAAAAGTAAGGGATATAATGGACTAGGGATATCTCAGAAATCGTTTTTATCACTAATAAACACATTTAACAAAAAAATGTTTGGCCTCCTGGGAAATAAAAAAAAGTAAAAATTTTTTAAAACTTAACTTTTCGTCACTAAGAAAACTTTAAAATTTTATTGCGATCGAAATTTATATGTTACGTATATTTTTTGGTCTTAAATATGTGAGATCAACCAAATCGAGTGGCTGGCTTCATTTCACCAAAGTTTTAAGAGTTAAAAAACTGTTGCTACTACCAAAGTTATGAGAGGCTTACGATCTTACGCATACGGGCGAATTTCGTAAAAATACTCAAAATACCTTCTTGGTTCTCTAAACGCTGAAATCTAATAAAAATTTGGAACAGAATGCATGAAATCACTAGGCTTTCCATTTTTTCGATTAAGTGAAGTTAAAAAATATGAAAAAAAAAATTCAAGGGAAAAGCGTGGAATTAATTAAAAATTAAAAAATCACCATTACGTGAAAAAAATCGCTAAGACTCAGAAGAAACGCTAAAACTGAAAAAATAGAAGAGGAAAAATGAAACAATAAACCAAAAACAAATTTTTAATCAAAATAAAAGTAACCAGTAAAGAAACAAAAAAAAAATTAAATCAAAACAGAAAAAAAATTTTCAAAATGTAAAATAATAGCAAAAAAGAAAATTAACTGTCAAAGCGAAAAAAATCGCAACAACACGAGAAAAACCTTCTGGCGAAAACGCGACAAAATGAAGCAGCCCAAAGAAATCTCCGTTACCCTGCATTTACACAAAGTAAGTAATTTCTTGCAAGTAGTGTTACGTATTATCAACGAAAATGTCGAAATTATAGCCGAAAGACTTGCAAGTTGATCGAGTGTTTACACAGTCAGTTAGTTGTAAGTTCATTTTCAAAATGTTCTCGTATGTGAATTTCAGTATTACTGAAAAGAATATTTGTTTTAACAAATTTTTTTTCAAAATGCAAGAAATGCATGCTTAAAAATACCATTAAGATGCGTTGTTGTATAGATGTGTTCTTTTTCGTTTTTTATTTTTTATAAATACACAGAAAATCAGCTATAAACATTACTTTTATTTTACTAAATACATACTGGTAAATTGATATAAAACTCATCCTCGGTAGCGCTGTTTCTTCACTTGTCATTTTACTTGCCGTAAGTGTCAAAAATTTACTTACAAGCAAATTATCTTGTAAGTAGAGCTGCAAGTCCGAAAATTATGCTTGTGTTATGGAAAACGTGTGAGTGTATTGAGTTTTTCGCACTTGCACTTGGCATGCGTAAATATTATCAGACAAAAAATAAGCTACTCAAAAATAAAAATGGCTCCATAGGATCCAAATTGCCAAAACTGGAAAAAATATATGTCATATGTGGTACAAATCGCTAAAAAAATAAATACGCCAAATCGAACAAAATCGGCCAAAATAATTATAAATGATTCCAGGCGAATAGTTATGCCATAACAGAAGTTACGAAAAGAATTGATGGTCTCATCTCAGAGATCAGTGCCATGGATTTTTTCGTACTTAGCCTGGCCACAATTAACATTGAAATGGGGCGAATCAAAGTGCACATTCAATTTCTGTCTCTGCTTGAAAGAGGCATGAACACATTCAGAGTAACGAAAATGTGCAAAAGTAGAAGACCCTGTACGAAATGCAAATCACAGAGGAATGCGGATATGCCCTTAAGTTACGCTCACATTGGGGAAACATTTGCTGCAAATATGTTGGTTCATGTTTAACAAAAATTTAGGTAAATTAATACACAAGTTGTTTTGTGGTCACACCACGCACTCTTATCAAACAACGGCAGGTCATAACATGGGAAAACATATTTTCCCTGTGGTCACACTTGAACAAATATTTTTCTTAACAAAATATTAGATAAAACTATCAAAAAAACATAAAATTTGTTTTTTAACAAACATGTCGTTCCTAATGATTGGTTTCTGCTGTTGGGCAACCAAAAAGTAATATTAACAAAATATTTTTGCAAATTGCACAAAAACTATTACTTTCGCCCTTTTTAATCATTCCGTCGTCAATTTTGAGCCAACGCCGATTTGTAGATTTCAACGGAAGTGATAAGCAATTTTTTTTTTGCGAAATGCGATTTTTCACGTTTTTTCCATTTTTTTTTTTTTTTCATTTTAACAGTTTTGCCATTTCTGATGAATTTGTGTGCAAGTTTCTGGGTTTATAATTTTCTCGTTAGCAAGATTTGGCAAATTTTTGCCATATTCTCGATTTAGGAAAAATTTTTTTGCATTTTTTAAGGCTTTAACGTTTTTTTTTTAATATTATGGCTTTATTGGTATTAAATAATTTTTCGCAAGTTTTCGCTTTTTTTTTTTTTTTGAAAGGCTACAATTCTGCCAAACTTTTTGGCTTTCTTGCATTTTTTACCACTTTTTTTTAACAAATTATGGTTTTTTTCTTTAAATTTTGCAACTTATAGAGATTTTTCGCTTTTCTCGCGGAAGGAAGCAACACAATTTTTTTAAGTTTTTTTTATCAGCCAGCAGCAGTAGTAGTTTTAGAGAATCACACAGTAGTTTTAGAAATCGCACTAATTTTGCAAATGCCAAAAATTCGACAAGATCTCATTCACAATAACCAGGATAATTAACAAGCTGCTGCTGCATGTTTCTTTATTTATTTAATATTTTCAATATCTTGCCTTCTCTGAGAAATTTTTGAAAATTCTGCAAGATCTTATTTTCCGCGAATTGGCTCGTCTTATTCAGGCATTTAATTAAATACATTATTAAAGCATGTCCAACAAAGCTACCAAAAAAAATATCAGCCGTAAAAATCTTTTATAAAGATAGATATTTTTATTCGACTCTGTTTGTTCTTACAAAAAACTTTGTAAGATCTAATAATTGTTTTCCCAAAATAAATCAAAATATTTGCCTCTTAGTGGTCACAATATGTTCACTTTGGAAATATTTTTGTTTGCCAGCAAATATTTTTGTTTGCCATTAAACAGATCTTTTGCTGTTTGCCTCTAATAAATATTTTGTGGTCAGACTACGATAAGGAAATATTTGTCGTTTTTCGTCAAATGTTTCCCCAATGTGACCGTACCTTTAGTTGTACTGTCAATTAGAGATTAAGGATCGGGTGATCTGTATAAAAAATGCAAATGACTTAAAGATGTCAAAAGGAAAATCTTTCATATCCTGTGTCCCACGACACCGATCGGTAGTTTTTTTTTTCTATTTTGAACGTGTTATCCGGCTACACAACACATCTCTCTGTTTTGTAGTGGTTCTTTTCCTTACTTTCGTCTTAATTGTGTTTATTGCTCAAGTTGATCATTTTGCTGATCGCAATTAAAAAACTTTTTTCTTTGTTGGTTATTTTGATTTTTCATATTATAAATCTTTTTAATAATTTATTATTGCAAATTAAAAATTACATTTATGTTAAGAAAATTATAAAAAAACTATTTTTTTTTTTTTAAATTGTAAATTACTTTATATTAATAACTAGAATAATTTTATTATATTCAAGATTTTATTGAAATAAATTTGGTACCTTTGGCACACACGCTTATTATAACTCTAATAATATTAAACACACTCAATTTTTTAAGCACAAAACTAAAAGAAATGAAAAAATAAAAATATTAATTGAAATTAAAGTGAAAAATATATTGAAAAGAAAGTAAAAAATTAATAAAAATTAATAAAAAAAATGCGATTTAACAAAATAATTGTGTGACTTTGCTACTGCTATTTCTAAAGGATTTTTCTTTATTTAAATGGCGTTAGCAAAGCTTTACATCTTTATTTTGGAAGGAGCAGAAGCCAATCAATTGTGGTGAAAAAGAAGCGAGATAGTAATAATGGAATATGAATGCGTCAGTTATTATTATTATTACCACATGCAACATCAAATAAGATTGGAAATTAGTATTTCATGAAGACTAAATAAAAAAAAATGTGTGATCTAGAAATTCATGACTTATAATGTTACAAAAGCAAGCAGCTTAACAAATTCGGGATACATACTTAAAAATGTAGTGGGCAAAAAAATTAAGCCGGCTTTGTGGGGTTAAAATAGAAGAGTGAGAGGTAGTTGTTACATGTTAACAATGGAATGATTTTAAAGGATTTTCTTTTAAAAGTTATTAATGATTGCTGCTGTTATTTTACAAAAACAATGAGTGCAATATCTGATTCATTTTTTAATAAAAACTTACAAGTTTTTTTTTCGATCTTTTTATTTTGATTTGTTGCATTTTGGTGGTAATAAAAGATTTCGATAGAATTCGTAGATATTGAAAACACAATTCTTTAAAATATATTTCAATGATAAGAGAAGATCAGAAGAACGTTTGTAATCTAAAAAAATGAATTGAAGAAGAAGAAAAAACTCACATTAAAAAATTAAAAAAAAAAAATTAAATAAAATTGGAAATTAAATGAAAAAAACATAAAGAATAAATTAAAAAATTAAATAATATAAAAAAATAACTTGGCCATAACATACAATATACGAGTATATACAGAAACCAGTATTTTGTATGTAAATACTGGTTTTAAGCTCTTAAAGTATACTTTGCTTATGGGGGCCAATATATGTACGATTATATGAAATAAAAAATATTACAATCAATAAAAGAGAATCTTAGAGGGTCGATTATGGATGGCAGCCGTACCTCAGTTGTGGGATGCCAGGTGCTGAAAATTATATTACGGATGGCAAATAACAGCTACCAGTTTCAGTTGCTATTTAGTGATTTTTCTGGGCAACCACGAATTTTCAGCTGCCGGTGGGCAACGCTACTAAGCTCCGGTTGTAATCGAAATTGAACCATAAATTTCAAAATAGTTTCTAATATTCGAAAATTATCTTCATGTAAAAATTTTCAAAATTCTAAACAAAATTTTCCTGTTAGAATTTATATTAAAAACAACAATAAAATATGATTATAATTTTTCCACACGAAATTTTGTTTTGATTTTCGAAAAGCAAAAAACTATTAGTATTCAAATATATATTTAAATGAAGCTCAAAGTGTTGAATTAGATTAAGGAAAGAATTGAAATCTAATTGCAATAATGAATGTGGGTTCATGAAAACATAAGGAAATTGCTTTGTTCGAAAAATTGTTTACTTTCATACAAAATTGAAAATAACATCCACTTATTTGTATATTTAATATTTAGACGATGGATGAAATCTATTGAAACTACGCTGCGAAAATGACCCAGTCTACATTCAACAATTTCACAAGGAATTAGTTTATTTCTAACAAATTTTAATATATTCCGAAAATTCTTTAAAATCTTTAAAGTTAAAAAATAATAATAAATTATAAATCGCGGGCATTGAGGCGAGCGGATCAAGAAATTTTTAAGCGTTTGTTTCTTAAGTCTTTTGTTTTTGAAAATACACAGAAAAAAATAAAAATTGATTTCTATTAAAAAATTTGTGATATCAATTAAAAATTTAATTAAATTTGCACCAGTAAACAAATTAATAGTATCAATTAAATTTTTATACATTTATTAACTAAAACTATTTATTACAATTAAAAATTTAATTAAATAAATTAAATATTTAATCAAATTTTTTTTATATTTTTAATTAAAGGGTTAATTGAAAAAAAAAATTAAATATTTTTTTCTGTGTAGTACAGAATATAATCGTATATATTCCGAAAATTTTAAATACACTCTCAAAGAGACAAATAAAATTATTATGAAAAAAAATTCGTAAGTTGTTTGAATATTCGAAAATTAACACATGATCGGAAAATAAAGAAGTTGATCTTGACAACATTTGGTTCCAACAAGACGTGCCACACAGCAAATGCAACAATTGAGTTATTGCGAGAAAAGTTTGGAGATTCGATTATTTCAAGAAATTGTGATATTGAATGGCCTTCAAGAAGTTGTGATTTAACACCATTAGACTATTTCTTGTGGGGTTATTTGAAGTCATTGGTCTTTCGAAATAAACCAGACTTTCTTCAATATTGAACTTGCCATTCTTAACATACGACTTGATTTAGTGGAAAAAGTCCTAGAAAATTGGGTTCATCGAATTCGTTCCTGCAGAAGAAGTCGTGGAGACCATTTGAATGTCGTTTTATTTAGAACTTAATTGTATCGATTGTACTTCACATTAAATAAAAAAACTTTTGAATTTCCTTAACAATAAGTGTGTTTTTTTTTTTTTTGGAAAACCTTATACATTTTCGAAAATTCAGCAAAAGTATCATTCGCTTATGTTTGCTATTCTTATCTCTTACGCCTTTCTCTTCATGGATTTGCCATATTTTCTGAAACATACTTTCGAAGAATAGATTTTTTAACAAAATTCAATATTAAATTTAGATAAAATTGTATGTAAAGAAATAAACGGCAAAATTCAATTAACAACAAAATAAAATTTAACGTATCGCGTCATTTGTGGAGAAAAGTTTTCTTAATTAAAAATTAAACGTATTTAAAGCAAACTAAAAACAATTAAGAAAAGCTAGCATACTTTAGGGCTTAGTTTAATTTATAATAAGCAGCCAAGAAAACTAGTTTTTTGTTTGGTGTTTTCAATCATTTAAATTAATTAACTGATTCAAATTAAATTGTAATATTTAAAAAAGGAGCGTTTGTTTTTTTTTTATTATTTTACGTAATTTCTATATTATACTGATCATTTAACATGTTTGTATGTAATTTCTAATCTCGGTAGTATATAGTTTTGATGAATTCTTTGTTATTTCTTTTCAAGGAACGTCTGGTGTGTTTTTCTTCTTTTTTCTTATAGATTTTTTGCACAAAAAATATATCTATGTATTTATGTATATGTATATTAATTTGTATGTTGTTTTATGCTGTTTTTATGTTCATTCGTTTTAGAGGAGTACGTTATTTAAATTTATTAAGTTGTCTAGTTAAATGTTTCTTTTTTTCATTTTTGTTGTTGTTTGTTATTGTTTGTTATGAGTTTATATTTGTTTTAGTTCGCTTTAATTACGAATTTATATGAATTATTATGGTTTTTCCTGATTATAAGAATGTGTAGTAGACCTTTGGCCAGTAGGAGTTGATTGCTGTTCATTATTATCATCATCACTAGAATCAACAATATTACGTAAAGTTAATGCATGAAAATCATTTAAAGTCTGTTCAAATAAATCTATAGTTGGCTGATCAGCTGTGGCAATAACACGCTGTGTTGCACCCAGTAGATCTTCAGCGGCCCCCAATAATTCACGACTACCACGTTCACGTGTTAGGTTGACACCACCACTAACACCGGCAGCATTAGCAATGCTCGCCGGAGTATTTGTTGTCGCCGTATTTGGCAATGCTGTTGTTAAAAGGGTGTTAAGTGTTAAATCATTTAAACTAAGCTCACCGGATGATGATGAATTTAAGAAAGCATCTTGATTGTTTATTGTATTGTGATCTTGCCTGTAGGCGGCATTAGTGGAGCTGGATGGTATATTATGGCTGCCAGATCGTGTCAGTTCATCGGCATGGGCTAGTGTTGAACCAATTATATCGCTGGCAATACGTAGAGCGGCATCTGTAGCGGCTGCAGTCGATACAAATTCACTGGGATTTCCCAGTTCGATCACATAAGCACCTAAGCCATCGTATGCTAAGCGCAAAGGATTGGGTGATGCTGGATCGCTCGGAACACGTGTGCGTAAAATTTGATTGTCGGGTCTTTCCAAATCGTTGTCGTTTAGCAGTTCGCCACTGCGATATCTGAAATGCAATGATGAAAACCATTCAAGTTTGCTTTTAAATATCATGTGATGATGAAATTTGCTTAAAATGCTTTAAAATAGGGATTCATAATCTCGAAGTCAAGTCACTTTAGAATGTCATTTTCTTTTCGAATCGAATAAATTTAGAGCTAGTTTTCAAATCAAAGTTTTCAATTATTAAACTTTAAGTTTTTTTTACACAATTTTAAAGAAAATATCAAAATATAAAACGAATTAATTCACACCATGAAAGAAATCATCGTCATTGATTGCGCACAGTTTAAAAAATAGTTTAACGATAAAAAGCGGGAATTTCACCTCTTTCTTTTTACAGAAACAAAAAAAAAAACAAAATAAATGGCTCTGACCGGCACCAGTTATAGTGAAGCCCCGCCGAACATGTTAAAATTTCAATTCTGCTCAATACAAAAATTTTTGCCCAATTTCGATTTAGAGAGCAAAGATTTTGCTGCAAATTTAATTTAATTTTAATGTAATTGATCTGAATAGTATTACAAAAATACAAATGTGTTTTCATTTACATGTCAGGTAAATGGGCTTATAAACATCTCATTTAAGATGTCGCCGAAGTATGTTCATGTTTTTGGATGGCGTGAGTAAATATTATTTAAGCGTTCTGGTGCATATTTAACTTCATTGTCCTAAAAAAAATTCTTAAGTCATCGCTGTTTTTATTATTATTAAAACAAATAAGTTTACAATAATTTTTTTTACAATTTGTATATGAATTTAAAAATTTTCTCTTACGTATGACATAATTTTACGCTGTACAACAGTTTCTTTTTAATTACATTTAAAATTTTACCATTAATTCTCTCATATTTTGAAAACTAATTTTATTGCAGCAGAAAAGATTCCCATTTTCGAAGTTCGTTTAGAATATGGAAAGAGCGAAAGAGAGAGATTTTATTTAGAATAGTGGTAAGGAACACTGAATACCGAAAAAAAAACTCCCAGGGAATTGTTATTCTTAATGGGGCTGCTTCTATTTATTTCTACATTTAAAATAGTGCTTGTAGAGGATGTTAAAAACAAATCTAGTTTACAAGTTCTAGTTTTTGGAACTTTTCAAACATAAATGGTAAAGATCTACTGAAGAGTTGGTATTTAGAAAGCATGGAAATGCACAACAAATAAATAAAAAAAATTTAAAAACAAATAAAATAAAAGAAATTGCTTGTGTTGTAGGAGGAAAGTGTAAAATATGAATAAAACCGATATTTTCCAATTTATGGACTGATGGCGGTGAAAAGTTTTACAACAACTATAATCGAAGAAACATGGAACATCTACAATGAACATCATACATACCTGTTCTGACGACTCTGATAAACTTGAGCAGCAAAATTTGAATCCGTTGTAACCGTATTACCCTCAATGCGTAGACCAGCTACGCCTTTTTTGGGTATTGTAGCCAAATCGCGTTTAACTCTACGACAACGAGCCGGTTCATTTTGCCGCTGTTGTATCATGGCATCAAAATCAACAATATAAACATAACCGGCCACTAAGATTGTGCAAGAACGTTCACCTTTTTTAAATGCCTCCTCTAGATCTTGGCTAGTGCGATCATCGTATTGCCACCAACCTTAAAAATATTACATTTTAAAAATGGCAAATAGAAATGCAGGACAACCAAAAATAGTAAACAGTTGTTACCAATCAATATTTTTTTTTTTTTTTAATGCAATAAAACAAACTTGGTTTTGAGTTTTAAAGATAATATAGATGGCATAATAATTCAATGGTTTTTTATTAATAGTTAAAATCTAATTCATGCAGACTAATACTAGTTTTCATTTCGTTTAAGGGAATACAATAGTGTTTTTTTTTTCATGAAAGGATATAGTACATAAATATTTCAGAATTTATGAGTCATTAAAAGGATCATGTATAAAAGTGTACATGCGTAAAAAAAAATTAAAATAAAAATGTAAATGGCAAATTAAAATCTTTGAAAACAATATAAAATTGTCGAAAGAGAAAAGATCATTTTAATATGGGCGTATTCTATGATTTCTCTTTGAATTTAAAATACCGGCCACACCTTTGGCCGGCAAGCCCTTAGCTCTACAAATTTTACGTTTTCTATATGGCATAGCTTCCGGATATTGTACCATATTTTCAAAATCAACAACATAAAGTGTGCCACATATTTGCATGTTATGTGTAAAAGGATGAAGAATATTTATCTTATTGTCATTCTCCTCCCCTTCGCTATCGAAATCGTCGTCCTCCTCATCCTCCTCATTGTCATCATCATTTTGTCTTTTATTTTCCTTCTTCTTTGCCTTAATCTGTCTTTGCAATTCATTTAATAGCAATTGATGATAAGAGTCTTTTTTAAATAACTTTTGAAAGGCTTCTTCAATTTCAGAGGCGCTGCGTTTTTCATATTCCCACCAGCCACCTAAATGAAGGGGAGGGAGTAGGAAGATGGGCATCAACAATAATATTGTATTGAGAGAGTTTAACGTTTATGTCAAAGAAGTGAGAGTTAAGCAAAAAAAAATTTTAAAAAATATACTCAAAACTACTGACAATTTGAAATTTGTATTCTTTAAGATTTTGTTGTTTGAAAAAAGGGGAAGATATTTGGGGCAAGGATCAGCTATAAAGGATACAAAGACCAAATCAAACTTACCATTACGTCCTTCGTAAAACCACTGATAGCCATCGTCTGTGGCTTTTGTAGTGCAAATATCCTCAATACCATTAACTAATTGTGGATGATCTAGAAACTCTGGTGGTATTTCACGTCGGCACATAGCACAGCGACGATTTTTGTAAGCGACACCCTGAAAAGAAAATTCCAATGTTTTTTTTTAATACAATTTCTAATAAAACTATGCAACAAGATTAATTTTTATATTCTCTGAGATCATTTTTCGAAGCTACATGTTGCAATTCTACAAGAAAAAACAACTACAAGCCAATCATGAATTTTTTAAAAGTTTATTTTTTAGAAATATAACACACAGTTTTATAAAAATTTTGCAAGCTATTTTCATAAACGATTATCAAAGTTTAGCTGCCTGTTCGCCGATATCGAAGAAGTTCTTTCTTTCGAACAATTAGATTTGAAACAGAAACAAATTCAAAAACAGGCACTAGGTTCATAATAAAATCGGATTTCCATATAAAATTCTAAAATTAAACCAAGATTAATTTTAACAATCATTAATGAATAAAGCGGTTAGTAAATTAATTTTTAGATTTTTTCCAAGATTCTGTGTTACCAATTTTATTACTTTCATAACTTAAGAGCAACTAGTTTTGTTTTTGTATATAAAGTTTTACGCAAATTTGAGGTTAAGAAGTAAATTGACTGTCAAATGATGAAATGTCAAGAATTGAGCTGTCATCCTTTCGACATTTATTTAAAAAAGTTGTAAAATTTTAAACATGGAACGCTACACTCTTGAGCAATGAAATTTAATTGTGAAAATCTATTATCATGAGAAATTTACTATCATGAGAAATTTCCCGATCGTGTAATTTCTCGTTTCGGCCGCCTCGTTCTTGTGATTAAACATCGCTGGATTATTTTATATAGCGCCATTTGAAATATCGCGCTTACGTAAACAAATAAACCACAACCAACTGACCCTCTGAAAGATGCAATTCGGCGCTGCATTGACGAGAAAAAACGAAGCTTTGTTGCAAAATGTGGAGCGGCTGTCTGCCGACTTGCTAGAAGAGGACATTTGCCTCGACATCATATTCCATTATTAATTCCCATATTTATACTTTACATTGGTATCCAGCAAACTGAATTTGTAAAAAAAAAAAAGTGAGTTTTTAAGCCAATTTACTTCCAAACCTCAAATTTGCCCAACCTTTTATATACAACAACAGTAACTTTACAACAAATAATAACTAATATTTTATTATTAATAATTGGCTTATGAATTTTAAAAATGTTAAAAAGAAAAGCAAAAAGCCAAATTAATTGAGCAGCGTATAAAAGAAGAAATATTGAAAACAAAAATATTTAAAAAGAAAAAAAAAAAAACAACTGCAAAATGAGGAAATAAAATAAAAACAAAAATAGATAAATAACCAAAACATTTGTTTAAAATCAATTTGTTTAATAAAATTAATTTTGTAAAGTGCATAATAGTATGAAATGCATTTAAATTGCATTATTAAAATCTCTGAATCTATGAATTTATATTGCTTTAAATACTTTTGTATGGCTTTTGATAAATTTGCTAAAACAAAATAAGGCCACGGTCGATCTATTTTCGTAATACACATATGAAATGTTTTTAGTTGTTGTAAGTTAATTATGAGAGCTTCGCAATTAAAAGTAATTTAAGCAGCAAACTCCTATGGGTATAAAAAAACTTTATCGAAATACCAAATAATCGGAATTCTGAAGATTGTAAATCAAATACGCGTGACTTGCCCGATTAGCTCCAATTGTTTTTTCCGAAAATGTTTAAAAAATATATGAAAAAACATTTAGAAAAATTATATTCATGTTTAACGAACGCTTTCCTAAATTCGAATAAATTCGTTGTTATTGAAGTGATGAAAATTAGTATTATAAAAATACCGACTCATAACCAATTTTGTTTTCTTTTCAGATCATGAAAAAACGCCTTCGAAGAAGCGAAAATGTATGGGTTGAATGGATTCATTTTGGCAACTTATTTAATGGAACCAGTTCGACATTACATGAGACCATGATTCAACTCCATTATTGTCAATTTGTTTTAAGGTAGGTAACTTATTAACTCCTATATTTATGGATTTTGATTTCTATATCAGATGAGGGTTTTTGTTTTGATAGTCCGCTTCTAAATAAACTCTCCTTAAGGAGCTAAGCAAGCTGCTCCTAAAAAATTCGAGTTAAACATCTTCTTTATCAAGCCATCGAAAGATAACATTAAAACTGAAATTATTTAAATATTTACGTTTTGGAGAAACTTCGTTAATAACAAAAATTATATATGAATAAAATTATTTAATTTTCGCCCAATTAATTGGCTTTCTCTAACAACGCTTTCAAATCGAATCAACAACTGAAGTGATTGATTTGACCCTGAACTTGAGGAATATTTTGCAAAAATACCAAAATAACAACTTTTATTTTAACTAAAATAGTTTTTAACTTATGAGTACTTAAATTTTTTCAAATTTGAAGGTCAACAAAACTAAAGCACCGACTCTAAACAAACTTCCGCGTCTTGAAAAGTTTTTTTTTTTTTTATCATAAAATAAAACGAAAAAGAAAACTAAAGTGACTCTCCAAAAGCAACCGGCTTAAAATGTTTTGAGTGATTGTCAACCAAATACACACATTCATTTAACTAATTTTAAATGCAAAACACGTTAACAACAAAAAAAAAAAAGAAAATAAAAAGTTTAAACAAACTGAAATTGAGTACATAAAGCAAATGCCAAATTGAATACATAATACAAAAGTGAATAGTAGAATTTAAAAATAATAAAAACACTTACTTTTACACAAAGGAAACAAAATATATGACCACATGGCAAGCGCGCAGGATGTATGCATGGTTGCAAACATATGGGACATTCCAAGAGATTTGTGGTATTAGTGCTGCTACTGCTGTTGCTAGGAGTGTTGGCTGCAGAAGATGTTGAAGGATTTTGATCTAAAGCTGGGAATAAAATTGAATTTTCTTAAAAATTATTTTAACAATACACAAACATTTGTAAGACAATAAGTCTATAAGTTTTATATTCCCCTCATATTAATTTCGCGTGAAGTACAGAACTCCCCACATAATTTTAAGAACTTTTTAAATTTTTGAATTAGAGAAAAAGTTTGGAGTTTTAAAATTTACAATATAATTGATAAATATTTGAAATAAAAGTACCATCATTATGCCAAATTCTAAATGTAAATAGGAAAAAAGTAATTTACAAGATTTTTTAAAAATATTATCGAGATATAGGTATTTGTTTATATTTCTTCAGGCGAAAGCTCGTAAATTTAATAATCAGAGAAATATTAGAAATACTTTGTTAACATATTTCAAGCAACAAAGGAAAAATTTAATATCTAAACATCCCTTTAGATTTCAACTACATGGCTGAATAGAACAAACGTTGTTTTCGGTATTCGTGTGTTAATGCTTTCACTACTTACTTCTTAGGTAGCTCTGTTGAACGTGATTACATATCCTATTTATACACATTACGAATGCAAATATAATACTTTTTTTTTTTTTTGGTTCTACTTAAGGCAAACTTTCTTTACCGAGTTATATTATCCTTGAATAGATTGCCTTCTTTATTTCGGGTAAAAAGATAGTTTAACAACACCTTAAGATGACAGTAAGATCGTTAATAGAAGTTGATATTCTGGAAAATATGATAACTTTAAAATCAAAATTTTAAGAAGACCCCCTTCCAATATCTAACAGGAGGGATTTACTTAAAGACCTATGACGCCAAACAGCAACAATGTAAATAATGCTTCTAGGTTTGTGCAATTAAAAAAAAAGCTATTAAAAAAAATCACCCTCTATATTGTACACAGATACTGTAACTCACCCGCTGCATTGCTGTCTTTCAAAGTTTCCTCAAAATTTCTTTTAACTAAATTAGTTGCCCCTACAGCGCCCGCACTGTTAGAGGTGGATGTTGAGGGTTGTGGTGAGGTCAAATCTAATACTTCAATGGGATTTTCTATAATTTCCACAGAATCATTTAAGTTTTCGGCTGGGCTATGGGGTGGTATGACATCCACTGTAGCTGCAAGTTCAGCTTCCACTTCAGGTGCAGCTGTATGTACAATTTCACCCAAATTTTCTTCAAAATTTTCCATTTTTTGTATGTAGATATTTTAAAAATAAATTAAATGAACTAAATACAAACGAAAATAATTAACAAGCTTTCTCTTGTCAATGTACCGTTTCGTTGTTATTTTCTTTAATTTCACAATTTCTTCTTGTTTAAATTTTCATTTTGACACACACGAACACACATGCAATCTCATTAAATTTATATTTTAATTGCAATGAATTTTTTAAATTCTGCATATAATTATTTAATTTTTTATGCTCTTTGGCTTTTTTTTCTTGTGCTGCTTATCTTGCAAATTGCGTTTCTTGAATGAGATTTCTGTGTTTTTCTTCGTATAAAAATTCTTCTGTTGTTTTCTCTGCTTTTGTTTTTTGTATCTTGTTGCTTTTATAGTAGTGTTGTTGTTACTATAAACTAATGTATACAACGCTGTTAGTGTTTGTTTACGTTCGTTTTTAATAATGGGAAATTTATTTATCAATGGTGCTGCCAAGTTTTGTGGTCTATCACTTTATATAGATAATACAGTGCAAGACAATACAATGTAGTGTACGTTATTTTGATGAGAATAATGCAAATGCGTATGAATTTTATTATAAAATTTCAAACCATATTGATGTTATATTAAGATTCAAAATTATAAAAAATGTAGATACATTAGTCTTTCTAAAAGTTAAAATTTTGTAGGCAAGCTGTTATGGCACGAACAAGATCAAACGATGCGTAAAATCCAAAGGTACACTGAAATAAAAAAGTTTGAGGATTGTCTAACCTTCACTTAACCACAGTAGTCGTATCTCCCCATATATGTACATATGTACATATATGTATATCGACGTTGAATACGAAAAAGGTGTAACTAGTCCCGAATTTTTAATAGGTAGTTTACGGAAGAAACTAATTTAACAAATAAAAAAATACATATATTTTTATAGTTTTAAAATTTAAAATGTCGAGCTATCTTTACAAAGTGCCAGGGTATAAAACATAAACGAAGATTCTTCGAAAAACCTCTAATCAACCTATACCGTCGTATAGGGAGGGACAGAATATCCTAAATCAATTTACTAACGAGTTTTTTATTAGGTTCAACAACCAGACATTGAAAACTACTACATATCAGTGATGGAAAATGTGGCACAATTGGGCCATTTGTGGCACTTTTGAATGTGGTACTTTCTAATCTATTTAGGCCCTTTGGGCTCAAAATTCAACTAACTGCTTTAAATCGTTCGAACAGTTTGAAATGTACTGAAAGCGTTCAGTACATTTTCAATGTAATTTTCTCCCTGTTTCGAACCCTACTTTTGTTTACAACATTGTTTTGTTTGTCAAGAAAAAACTCCTGACTTTTATTTGCAAACTTGTCTTGTACTAGTACCCAAGGCGAATTCATTACAGGTGAATTTATAAGTACAGCTGTTAATTTTTTTTGCATTTTCATCATTGTCGGATGTAAAAATACACTATTTGCTTCTTGAATTTGACATTGTACAAAGATCTTACAAAAACAAAATGCTTGTGGTTTTTGTAACATGTTGTACTTGTTTTATTAGTGCGATCACCTGTTATGAATCCGCCTTGGCTAGTACCAATATCAAGTAAACACAAAAAAAACTAAGTAGACTGTCTAACGGTAACAAATTCTTGATGAATAAAATTTGTATTGAAAAATAAAATTTCGTGTTGCTTTTGAGTAATCGTGTATGTTTAAATTTATTTAAAATAAAACACATATACTGTATTACTGCCTATTTCACTATGTCGAAAGAAAATTTCCATATGTTTTCATTCGCATAATTACATTTGATTCAAAAACAAATTCTAAAATTTTGTTATTGTATCAAATGTATTTGTACGAATGAAAATAAAATTCAAAATTCTTTCGACATCGTGAAATCGGCAGTTAGTATTACAATTTTTTTTTATTTAAATAAAAAGCTTGTTATCAAATATTTTCCAAAAAGTTTTGTTGGCCCTCTCGAAGCTATTTTGGCCCTTTTAAATTGTCAATTTGGCCCAAAACAAAAAAACTCAAAATCCATCACTGCTACATATCAAATTTTTCATTCAATTTTCGGTTTCAAATAAACTGCCTAAACGTTTCTTTAGCAAATTATTATAGATAGAACTGTTCTATAATAAGCTCTTATTCGTTCCACTATCTTAAAGCTTTTTTAAATTGTTTTTTTTTTCATTATTTATCATTTCAAAGAGCCAACATAGCGTTTTCTTATAAAGCTCAAATTATGTCATACAAAAAACCCAGCTATTTTTATGCTTTTAGCAATTTGCCACACTTTTTGTTCTAATGAGATTTTTGTAGACGGTTGTGTGTTTGTGGGCATATATGTGCTTTGTTTTTGCTCAGTAAGCACACCTAAAGCTGTCCTTGTTCTTCAAATAGCAAATTAAAGGCCAAGTACGTTTAATGAACATTAATTGCAAACACAAAGCAAAAGCAAGAATCAAAATAAGGAGAGTAAAACTTTTGTTGGGCTAAATCTACATATACAGCGTTACCAGAGAATAATGATTTTATCATATTTTTGATGATATTTTGTCCATCACATGATTTTATTTATTGTTTTCCTTATATGATGGTTTTTAATTTTAAAAATTAAAATTTCTTATTGGAAATAATTAAGTACATTGATGTGTACAAAATTTTTGTACAGTTTGTATTAACAGGCACTTCTGAAAACATTAAAGTTTTATATCAGCTTTTCATACACTTGATGATATTGGATTCAGAAATAAATTTATAAATAAATGAGGTGCCCCAGTATTGAATATGGAATCTTTCGATTATAATTCAACGTTTGAGCCATCGTGCTACTGAGGCTTCTTAGTGTTATGTGTGTATTATCTTAATAATAACTTTATTTATTTTTCGTACAAACCCCTATTTGTTACTTTACAAAGGCTGCACAATTCACCACAAGATTTTTCTGTAACTTGTATTTTGTTCTATGAGTGACTTACCGCGAACTTTAACATATTCATTGATTTAGTTGCACAGATATAAATAACTTTTTTGTATGGTGGGTAACCCTTTCCTCGACCTATCGTATTAAGATTTTTGTTGTTGTAAATTTTACTTTGTTGTTGGAGTAAATCACAGCACATTTTCAAAACATTCCTTGCTTTAGTCGCGCAAATATTTGAATATTAATATTTACTTTATATGCGGGGTATCCTTTCCCCCTTCTATATTAATTATATATAAATATATTACAATACGATCAGTTTTACCATTTTGCTGCCTATAAGGAATGCACGGATACAGAGCAATTAAAAAAAAATATTTAAAAGAACAAAATTTTAGGTTTATTTTACATAAAATTCTAAAAAGTTCCCACCCCCAAACGATAAAGCTGGATACGCGCTTGTATAAGTAATATACAAACAAACAAATATACAAACACAGTTAGGACCAATATTTGACTTCGTATTTAAGTACTCATAATTAGCTAAAATTTTATTTTCTGTTTTATTTAAGTTATACTTCCGTTTTTCAGTCGTACTTAGTTGTTCTTAATTAATTGTATTGAAAATTTGGTAGCATTACGTACTGAAAAAAAGTTCCACAAATTTCCCAAAAGAACAGCTGATTAGAATTAATAAACAAAAATTCATGATATAATAGGCCTTATCAGGAGTGTCGTAGTCGTGACGAAATCTGTAAAATGTGGCAACGTTCGCTATATGTTTTACATGGGAGTCGTTAAAGTTCGACTACGACTACGACACTCATGATAAGGCTTATTAAAAATAGGTAAAATTATCCTGCCTGCTGTAGACATGTATATATTATGATTTTAAAAATGTCAAAATGATTAAAAAATTTGTTTCGGCGTCTAAACAAAAAAAAAATTTATTTCAACCCGCCAGTGAATAATAAAATTTTATTTGGAAATTTTTATATACATATCTGCTCTAAAGAAAAATTTAATGAAACATTAAAAAACTTTAACCTAACAATGCATATTTATCGACCGAGCTACCTTTAAAACTAGTAAAAAAAAATCGGTGTGTTTGGCAGTGGCACGAATTTACAAAAGCGGCAGAGATGGCCAGCTTCGAAGCGATCGGCTTATTTCCCTGTTTTTGACACACAGACAATATTTAAAAATAATTAAGAACTTAAATGTTCTAAAAGAATAAAAGCAATCTTCAAAATGATTAAAAGGTTAATAGCGAAAAAAGCAAGCCAAAATTTGATGCATATTGGTAGCAGCCACAACTTTTTATTGGCTCTGTTTTAAATGAGAATAATAAGCAGTTAAAAACATGTGAAAATGCGTAAATATTAATTATTATTAAAATATACAAAGTTGTTCATTTAATTAAGTTTTTTTTTTAAATATGCACTCAAAATTACAATATGGAATTTAATTAGAACTTAAAAATCACTTAAATATCAAGTTAAAAACTGGCTATAACTTTAATTACTAAAATGTTTGCGCTAATATCTTCAAAATATTACTTTTTTCGGCCAAATTATGATTTTTTCCTACAACTTCTGGCAACGCTGTTGACATGGAAATAACCAGCGTTGTCAACTTTGAAATTTCAAAAGGCACCAAAATGGAGAAAAAAACGCACCATTTAGCAAAAAACGCACCATGTTCAGATTTTTTTTATTGAAAATTTTTATTGAATTAATTACAACAATTAACTTTAATTTACAAAATTTAACTTTAGTCTAAAATTCTAATGTTGATATAATATTGTGCCAATGCATGAAGTGAATCATTCTCCACCCTTTTGCAATACTAGATAATATTTCGACATCGTATTCAAATTGTACTGCTAATGGCATGATATCATACTTGCAATGGTTATAGCTAAATGGGCTTAAAGCTGCAATGTGTTTCCGTGTTCCAGCATGCCGAACAAGGTTGCGTGATATCGCATTTGCAATAACAACATCTTACTTTTGTGTTATTATTTGGTCAAGGCCGAATCCATTGCTTAAACTCACATTGTGATTTCCAAATCCTTTTGTATTTCGTTATGATCTCCTTTTTTAGACTCCATTCTTGACACTAACTTTAAATATTTCTTTTAGTAAATATAAATTTTATTAATTTTAGTGTTACAAACCTTTATGTAAACTTTTACGCATTTTATAAAAAACGAACAATGATCGCAAGGCTCAAGGATACTTTGTTTTTGCAAGATCTTTAACAGACTTGACAACAACTTTTACGACAAAAAACAATTATGTACTCTGAAAATCTAAAAGGGACAACAAATTTCTTATAATGAAATGTTACAAATTATCTATAACAACAAGACGGTTTAAATTTAATGAAATGGTATTGAAACAGTTGTATTTTTTGTACAAAATTCTTTTTTCTCATACTGAAACAAAAAATTGTGTTATGATTTGGAGCCACCCAAAATTAAAAAAACGCACCAAAATTAAAGAAAAAGCGCACCACGCACCAACTCGGATATTTTTCGCACAAAACATTTAGAAAAGCACCAAAAAAGGTGCGAAACGCACCAAGTTGACAACGCTGGAAATAACAAGACGTAGTAGAATGTAGGAAATTATTTGTACTGTTGTTGTTGTTGTTATTGGTGTAAAGAGCAAGCTTTTTGTCCCCTTCTAAAATATGGAACTTCTAATGCAATGCAATTTAGGTTAGTGTAGGAATAATAAAAATTAGGTTGATTTAATTTGCTATTTTACTTGTGCTTTCTATGAATTTTATTTAGAATGAAATGTGGAATGATGGGAAGGTTATGGTTCGCAGTTTTGTTATTGTAAAGAGGGATGCAAGGGGAAATAAAGCTAAGGAAAAAAGAGCACAAATGTAAGCTTAGTACCTTGCTGAGTTTAATATTTAGGGGTACAATTTGTAGTTGTTGCTGCTTTTGTTTTGCAAATAGATACACACATGTACATAAGTATGTATGTATGTATATATTATTTTGTTAAGGCGAGTAGATTTTATACTTATACGTTCTTGTTGTTGTTTTAGTAAGAGTTTAGGCCTTCGCCTTTACCTTCGTTTAAATGTTGAGTGCTTTTTGGCATTTTAGTGTGTGGTGTCGTGTTTTAAGGAAATAATCAACTATAAATTTTGTGTTTGCTTCTAAAAAAAAAAATATTGTCGTTTCCAATATGGAAGAACAGGAATATTAAAAGTGTTACAATTATGAAGTGTATTTAATTTAACGCAACGAAATGGAAAGTTTAATAATAAAAAAAAAAAAAACATTTTATTAGTTATCTTCAATTTGTATTAAATCAAAACTAATTTTAATGGCGTTGTAAAAGATGGTTCATGTGGCCTTTTAAAAGTCCGTCGGTCGTTTCTTGCTTGTTTCTATTGTCGAAATTCGTTTTGAGAGCAACAGCAACCAACACACCAAATACGATGTTGGCCTACAGACCTAATTTCCTTTTAGTTGAGCACAGCTAATCATCAGCGAAAAAGACATCAATACGCAAAATATAATACCGAGTTACTGGAAGACAAAACGAAAAGTATAACGACAAAACATAATCAGATACATTTTCCTGAAAATCAAAGTGTAAAGTGTATAAATAGAACGGCAAAAAATAAGTGCTAAATAAATTGTACAACCATTGTTAAATTAAAGCATTTATGTAAATATGTATGTATGTATGTACATACATACTTTTGCATGCATACACATGTACCCTAATGAAAGTTTAGAAAAATCTACAGAAATTTTACAAAAAAAAATATACATACCTATATAAAAATCAAAGTTAATTGAAAGTATCGCTGTGTTAAAATGTTACGTTAAAAAATAAATAAACTAAAAAGAACAAGCAGACAACGGTATAGATATGTACATACATATGTATTTCTTTTTTAAATAAACTACACAAATATGTAAATAAAACAAACAAAAATAAACAAATTTTATTAACAAATTACACAAAAAATTTAAATAAATATTTGTATGTATCTATACCATCCATCTATAGATACAAATAATAAAAATAAAAACCATCTACTAATTAAATTAAAACAAATATGTTCTAAAAGAAAAAAAAATACCTCATAATTAACATCGCTACTATAATTTACTCTGCTGCTGTCTCCCTCATTTTCTCTATAATGAAACGAAAAAAACCCAACAACAATAAGTAAAACACATATGTACATACATATAACAAAGTAAAAGCTCTTTATAGGTATTATTTCACATGTTGCCTTTGTGGTTTAATTAAATACAAAAAAAAAACGAAGAAAAATCCAATAAATTGTTTATTTTAAAAACATTAAAGTTTAAAAAAAAAAAAATTTAAGGTGTTTTTATTATCTAAAGCAGCAAAATATTAAGAAAATTTAGCTAAAAATTCTATCTAAATACATACCTACTTACATACTTATCAGTTGGGAAAATATAAAACAAATTTATTCTCTTTTACTGAAATAGTGTTTTGCTAAAAACAAAACCAACAACAGCAACTCAATATTTAGTCACAGTGTGTAGTGCAAAATATAAAAGAAAACACAAAACAAATCATTTTGATTAACAAAAGAGAGCCAGTTTGTGTGTTTGGCTAAAATCCCTCTTGTTTTTCTCTCCTTGGTGTGTTAATTATCAAGTACAAAAAAAGCAAAACAAAATAAGGCAAGAAAAAAAAACAAAAATCTTTAAAAAGTTTAGTGTATTATTGTGTCGCCATCCTCATCATCATCATCATCGTCGTCCAACAACTGTGAAAAGTTGTTGTCGTAGTCGTTGCCGTCGAGTTTTATTGATATTATTGTTGTTTGTGTAATTCTTATTTTGTCATATACGCGGCATTTGGTTTTTTTTCCCTTCCGTTTGCTGTTGTTGTATGCGTGTGTTTTTTTATTTTTTGCATATTGAGAATTATGGTTGTTGGTTTATTTTGGCAGTGGTGGGCAACTAACATTACTCCATATTACGTATTTTAATTAAATTAACGTTCTTAAATAAACCAGACGTTTCGAAAACAACTTTATAAAAAGGTAAGTTTTGATTTTAATCTTGTAATTTTGCTGATTCTTAATCGAATAACAAAAAAAAAAAAAGAGCACAAGATTAGTTACTCTTCACATCTAAAAATATGATCAAATTAAATTCTGAATACTATAATAAATTATAAGGCCCTTTCATAATTCTGAAGCGGCCCACATACTTGTAATATAATTGTCCCATTTTTCATCTTATTCATATCGCCAATGAGTATCTCTTGTTACACCCGATTTACATGATGACTTTTGCGACGTCGCTTTTTCGACGTCTCTTTTTGCTTGTCGGTGAGCGGTGTAGGGAAGAAAGAGGGGTAAACAAAAAGTCTTGATTTGTGTTTTTCAAGACTTTTCTTCCATTTCTCTTTGTTACTTTTCATTATTTTTCTTACTTTTGTTATTTATCTTTGTTACTTACATTATTTCAAAATAAAAATGGGAAAAAAGACATGAAACTAAAAGATATCGTCTGAACGCACAAAGATTTTGGTAGCAACTTCAAAAGGGAATTCAGTAAAAACGACGTTGCAAAAGTCATCATGTGAAATGGGTGTTAGATGGGGATGAAGACAACCAGGGAATGAAGCCTATACTGATTTATCTTCGGCGATTACTGTTTGTCGGCTAAAAGCAGGCGAATGTCAAGAACATTTCTTAATTACCAATAATGACAAAGTGGGCACATACTTTGCCGTTGATATAAAATTAGAAGATTTTTTTTTAAAAAAGCGGCTAAGCCGGCAACCTCTGTAAGCTGGAAACAATCAGCCTTATCGTGTTTGGCGTTTTGCGACTACGTCAAGTACTAGATTAATGATAAACGCCAAACACGATAAAGTTGATTATCGGCGGAAGCTAATTATGATCAAATTTTGTCGGTGGCGGCTATAAGTCGACTTGCAACCGATTGAGTGCGTTTCCTAGACACAGTATACATACAGAGCACTCGAGATAAGGAGAAGTAATGAAAATTGGGGCTGCTGACGTTTGTGAATTGTTCACCTAATCGAATATTAGAAATAAAGGAACATAAATGTGTTCTAGTTTTAATAAGAATCAATATTTTTTAGCTATGCAACTTACACTACTTCCAATTACCGGGGCAATGAGAACATGTGCTACATATGCCTTGGGTCGACATCCTGTACATTTCTTCCTTGTATATTGTAGAGAAGTAGGAAGCCCGCAGGATCGCACTTCGGCCGCTGGATATCGTCAATATGAAGGCTTTAGATCTGGTTAGACACTTGAACATATTGAGACTCTTTGTAAACGACCCATATATTAGAATAAGTGACCAAACGCAACCGTAATTAGTTCTGAACAAAAACTAACGTTCTAATTACGGAACGGAGCCAATGGCAAGACCATACTCCATGGCAAAAAGATGCAGACCAAATCTGGTACACCGGCAGCTCCAAAATTTTAATTTAAACTTATATAAATAAATTTATAATTTAAGAAAATAGAGCCAATCCATAACGCTTATGGACGTAAGTATGTTTGGGATCCCCATCTAGCTAATATATGAAGGTACTCACCTAAATTTTCATCACTGAACCAATGTGCTACCGAATAAAACAACCCAAATTTATTAAGCTACTATGCGCTTGCTTCATTGTTTATTTTAGTTGGTGTTTTCTTAACGCAAGTGTCATTTTAAAATAGCTTTAACCAAGGGTTGAACCAATTTTAAAATTCGTTTATTTAAATAAGGTTTAAAATAGGAATTTTAAGCTACAATTCGTTTATGGATACCATTTTAACGAATTTTGCTTAAAAATGGTTTAAAATGCTTTTTAAAATTTATATGAATACGGCTGTTAGAGTTTCATAAGAACGGTGCTAGTAGGACTCCTTATTATCTCACTAACTGAAGGCGGTTTACTTTGGTTTCATCAGGTCATATTATCCATTTACAGATTTACACACTCCAGTTTTTGTGCGCTTTGCAGAATATTAGTCTAGTTTTAAATTCTTCTCTGACAGGGTTTTGTTGCATTATACTTAGCTGCAGCAGTAGTCTGGTAGCAAACATCGCCGCAATAAAGAGCAAATTGCCAATTTTCTCAAAAATTCGCGTGCTTAATGATTGTTTTTTGTAATTTCAACTACTATTTGAATTTTTAAAACAGCTGAAATCTTTCGTCTTTTTATTGAAAAAAAAAAAAAATGATGAAAATTAAAGCTGCCCTACAATTAACTCAAATATCATAAACAACTTATATACATATGAAAAGTAATTTTATCAGGCTCAAGTTGAGTTTTATTGAATTAATGAAAATTCAAATTACTAAGAGTTATTTTTTTATGTTGAAAAATATTATTATATCCAATCAGTTTAGCAGAACGTATCAGAACCGATTTCAATGCGTTCTCATCAGCGTTCAATTGCCCATCTTTACAATTTTCGTAAAGTGCATACTAATTGGGAAGAATATCGACTATTTAACCAAGTTTTCAACAGAAATAGAATTCAAATAATAATATTAATTTCATAAATATGCATAAATACATTAACATATGTATGTATTTAGTTCAAATAATAATTGTTTGTTTTCGTAATAATAATACCTACCTATAAAATAAAAAAAATAAAAAATTCCAGATCGTTAATAAACGAATCATTCAAGAGTTACCCTAATATGGGTACGTGGATATGAGTAAAATACAGGCAACATATTCGCTGTGAATCTGACCAAGAGAGAAAGAGATCTTGAGGATGTCGGCATTGTCGATTTCTGCGGTGTTCCACTCTTAGCCTGCTGCAAGCGAATTGATAAAGCTCTTATGCAAATATCTCAAACCAGATGGTACAATGAGCCAACCTGCTCCAGAGCAAGGACAGTATGGCCTTGGGTGCATGTCAACAGAATTAAAACCCTGTTGAAATTCCCTAAGATGCAATTACGCACATGACTCTGCACCTTTGGAACCAATGCTAGCCGCATGGGTCTACCATATCATGAAGCCCAATAGCGGGCTTGGTAATTTGCCCGTAACCCTTGCATAATTTCACCGCTTGTATCGATTTCCCAGTTAATCTCATCCTCACTTTTTCGTTTATTTTTCTCGACCTTTCTTGACTCTCCTCTGCCTAATCTCCCCTTGTTTTCTACTTTTCTTCCTTACAGGTAACACAATGGGCCCACATTACAAACCAAGTGGGCTGGAATCTAATTTCCCTTTCCCCAGCAACCTGCCAACCTAACCTAACCTAGGTAATAAATAATTATGTATGTACGAGTATGTACTAGTGACGTTACGAATACTCGTATTCGTATTCGACTATTCGCCTGTTTTAAGATATTCGTATTCGCCAAATTCAAGCGAATAATTTTCCCATACATTTTCCAAAAAAAAATCATACAAAAGTTTAAAAAAAGTACATAAAATGTAAAAAAATATATTAATTTTTATTAAAAAAAACCCATTGTATTTTACGCAAAGTAATAACCTTCTTAAAAAACAAACAAAAATATATATAAATTATAATTTAAGTTGTCTCAAATGTATTAATAAAATTAAAAATGATTTCGCAGCAGTGAATTGAACAAAGTACATCATCTATCGGCAATAAATTGGAATATACTCGTATAACTTAAATGCATGATATTTAAAGAAACTCGGTGAGATGTTTTGATTCTGTTTATATGTAAATGTATAAGGGTGGGAAGCTACAGGAATCAAACTAAAACTTTTTATATATGAAATTCCACTGACACAGGTGGATGCGCCTTCTGCAAAAATATGTTCGCTAAACAGCGCTGAATTATGAATTAAAAACCCAAACAGAGTAAGAAAAACGAAATCTGAAAGTACCTATGTAAGTAAAATAATTAAAAAATGTTCTGTAGAGGTTTTCAAATTCGGCATCTTAATGCAATAATAATGTTAAATCACTAAATTTTTTTTTTCATTTATAGTTACTAACGCAAAGGCAGGGATTTTTTCCAATTAAATTTTAAATATAAACCTCAAAAGAAATATTCGTATTCGTATTCGGCGAATACTGTTTTAAATATTCGTATTCGTATTCGCGAATACTAAAAATTGATATTCGTAACATCACTAGTATGTACTTTTAGTTGAAAACCTGATTGACTTTGTATATGTAGATATTTTGTGAAATTTGATGGCTTTTGAAGTAATGCATGAGATCCAAGGAAACAAGGGCCACTTTGTATGTGAAAAAGATAATTGTTGGTACGAAATTCTGCAAAGTTTGCCCAACCCGGTTTGACTACAAATGTTTTATTCGCACTAGTTCCCTACAAAATCACACAGAATATGTGCAAACCTATAATATACAGAGCATGTGTTGGAACATATACACACATACATACATATCGATATTTGCTTGCATGAATGTACATATGTATGTATGTTTGGACATATCTTCTCGTGCATATGGACTTGTATTCGCATAAATATGTATGGCTGTATGTATACCTATGCGTTTCTGAGTGTTTGTCTGACTTTTGCTACTTGCTTTGCAGATGCCTACGAGAAACGAGAAGCATTTCGCCAACCCCACACTGAATCTCGCCCCTACATCTAAACTGCCCCCACAAATGAAAGAGCAACAAAAAAAAAAAAACAACAACTGCAAATGTTCTCACTTGAAAATAAAAAGAAAAAATTATGTTTTCGTTATACTGGGAAATCGTAGAAGGCAAATAGGTATACAGATAAATAAGATTGCAAAAATAAATGTGCGGATAAATATGTACATTTAAAATAAAATTGGAATCTCTTAATATTGCAATTGCGAAATGTAGTTAGTGTTTGACATTCGCCTGACTTTTGTTTTCCTTCAATTTTCTTTGTGTTTTTCTATAGATTACGAATAATAATGATCGTAATTACGTTTATTAATGATGATAATGACAGTGGAAGTGTTTGTGGTACATACTAGTGCAAGCAAGCATATGTTGTATTGTTGTTTTTTCAATATGGCATATACATACATACATACATACATACATACATATATAAGCTTATAAACTTAAATTTATAATATAAAGTGAAAACGAATGGATGAATGGCTTTTGCAAAACAAGAATGCAAAAACGACAACTATTCTAAAGAAATTAGTGTTGCCAATATGTATCGTTTTTTTTTTTTGTTTGTTTTGTTTCGTGAAGTGGTTTTCCTAAAAAGTATGTACATACATATGTATGTATGTCTGACAGTTCAATTTTCGGGGATTGAGCTCCCGGGGAATTAATTTTTTCTAAGGACAAATCCTCCTATTTTAAAATGCCGGGGAATAATAAAATATGGTGGACGTAAAATGTTGATCAGCTGTTTCGTGTTTATGTATTATTTCGTCTTACAAATTTCATGTTTTAACTGGCCATTCAGAGACGAGTTTTTAGGGGAGAGAGCGGATTTTCGTTGGTATTATTTTTCAACGAGCTACATGCCAGCATAAGCAACACAAAACCAATACATTTACATTTTGCAAAAACAAATGAACACAAAAAACACTAATGCACACACAGCGATGTGCACGTATAAATTTTAAGCCAGATGAAATAAACCCATGTGTGAAGAAAGCAATAAAAATTGTGCCGCTTAAAAATCCATCTCGTGTGTAAAGGCTCATTAACAATAAGAATGTATGTATGTATGTGACGATATAGGTAGGGTAAACGCTCCTGCATGCCGAATGCACCAATAGTAGAAAACTAGATGATTGTGCCGGCTTCGCCCGGAAGCTATTTTCTTATATGGGGGAACCATTCTCCCTACTACTCAACCCCCTATTTTATGCTTGACTATTTGAAAACGAACGACTACATGCGGCGGACGTAGCGCCATCTGTCCTTCAACAACATAAATTATTTTGTTCTACTTGAAATACGAATCGGGTTAATAGTTTAGTAAATACAGGAATTGCCCCCTCCATCCCCTCCTCATGCCCCTAGCGGTTTCAAATATACTTTAAAACCTAATCATATACCTACCAAATATACATACAAAATTTCATTAAAATCAGTCGAGTCGTTTCGGAGGAGCTCGATAACAAACATCGTTACACAAGATTTTTATATATTAGAAGAAAGAAGATTAGGAATCAGTTTTAATTGAAAATACATTCAATTCTCCTCATCAAGTGTTTGATTTGGCTGAGATGAGTATTTTTATCTATTTGGTTCGTCAGTCAGTGGCAATCTTTCAATACGGACGCTAGTGCTGATTTTTTTTTTTTTGGTAATTGCTTAGTGCCAAGCATAATTAAGACAAGTGAGTAATCACATTAATTTATTTTTGTATTATTTTTATCATGTTTATGTTTTTAGCTGATAAAAATATGTTCTAATGAAAAAATTTCTTACAAAAACATTTTTTTTGCTTATTTTAAAGCCTGCCGACATTAGGAACAAATTTTAAATTAATTTCAATAGTCGGCATGTTGTTGCCGACTTCTGGATAATTGGTATTTTCTGTATGTTACTTACTTACCTCTTTTGAGAAAACGCGGTGAGGGGGGGGGGGGGGGCGGTATAAAATCTCTGAAAACAGCGTTACGTAATATGTGCACAGCCCCTTATGTATTATAATGTGGGCAGCAGCTATTAAAAGTTTTCTTATTACAAAATGCAATGCCGACTATTGGGTCAAAAAATTCCGAATTTAGGGAAACATGTGCCGAGTATTAGCACAAATGCCGTATTTTAGAAAAAACGTAAATTATTCTAATTTAATAACAGAACTTTTAAAAACTTATTTAGATCAAGGTTATTTTAGTGTAATTTTAGATCCATGAATTGGATCTAGACAGTTTGGATCTAAAATTACACTACATAATTTCTCAACATTAATAACCCTTTGATAATCTAATACTATGGATCACACCCTTGACAATAACTGTTGAAAAAAGGAAAATAAGTTATTCCCCTATTACGGTTTACAACTCAACCAAGTTGAGTTGAACTTTAACAATGTGTATGAATTTAAATTTTAAAATATAAAACCCTAGACATGAACCACAGAATTTAACAGAGCTCTGTACGCAGGTTAATAGTGCTCTGTAGATATATGAAAATCATAGCGAGTACACTAAAAACGTATTTTTTTTAGGAAGGAGTCAATATGGGCGGAAAGAGAACATTGGGGTTTGTGGACGAAGTGGTCCTTAACAAACCCCTATATGTGGTACAGTCGAATTCGGATAAGAGCACGCTGTTTAATGGAAAAAATCGCTTAATTAAAAATAAAAATTCTTATTTCTTATTTTTGATTAATTTCAAAGCAGTTACATTTGCTTAAAAGAAACCCTTTTAATTGACAAATATTTTTGTTAGAAATAAACTATTTTATATAAAACAAACACCGCATATAAGAAAAAATTATTAATTTACTGTTGACGAAAAAATTTTTCGTGACCGCTTATTTCAATGAATGTCGTTGCAAGCTTATATATAATTTTTAAAATGAATCTGAAATTTAAAACAAATCACAAAGGTTTTACTTCTTATGCTATATTTTCGTTTTACAGAGCAATTTTGAAGTGAGTTCATTTAACTGAAACGTTTATCACTTATCCAAACACCTTTTTATCGAAAATCTCGCATAAGCGGAACAAGGTGAGGTTAGGTTTCGAGGGCCGTCACGTCCAAGACGAGACGCACTTGGGTCCGTTAATTCGGTCCCTTTGTGATACCCTGCAGCGGACAGGGCACAGTCGATTGATTATTCAATTTCCTGTGATTGTCCTGTCGCCGAATCAAACCATCCTGATTGTTGTAAAAAGGAGGATAGGCTGATTAGCCTCATGTTCGCCAGCGGAACAAAGTACTAGTAATTTTACAATTTCGCTTAACCGAATTCGACTGTATATCTTACAGTTTAAGTTTTACCGAGATATATTCGATTTACAAAAATTTTAGAAATATGGATTCTCTAAGGAACGACTACATTTTTTTTAGGAAGGAGTCAACGTGGGCGGAAAAACTTCATTGGGTTTTGTGGACGAAGTGGTCCTCAAAAAACCCCTATATCTGGTATAATATATACATAAATGTTTTCAGATTTAAAAGTTTCTTTCGTTTAAATAAAGAAGAATTTTGCGTTCTGTTAAATGAGCTGAAGGAACATTTCCTGAAGCATGTGCGAGGTACGGCTATACCTCATATACTAAAACTATGTGCAACTTTTAGGTTCCTTGCTGACAGCAGTTATAAAAAAAGCTGTGGAAATGATTTTAAAGTTGGATTGGCACACACACACAATATGTGTAGTGAATAAAGAAGATTTTACATTTATTTGAGCATGTACTGAAGTATTTATGTTTTAAATTTCATTTATTTGTTGCGGGTTAGCAATGGTTAGGTGTAGAAAAGTTAACACATTCATAATGGAAAATTATTTGTTGTGTGTGTTTAAAAAATTTTGAAAGCTGTTAAACATAAAGGGTAAAACATCTACTGATGAGTTGGTATGGCTACCAACGAAATATATACATATATAGATATTGCTAACCTGCAACAAATAAATAAAATTTAAAACGTGATTAAAGAATTATTAAATATCTTCGAGCAATATGTTTGTGCAAAATGGATAATAACAGAAATGATTGAAGAAGAGCAAAACGTTCTGTTATCTCGTTCTGACTCTATTTTTTCTATAAATAACTTATCAATCGTTAATAAATTCATGTAAGGCATTTAAAAAAAACTTGACTTTCCCTCTCCATATTATTTCCTTGTGATTTTTTAAACAATTACTACTGAGCATTTGTAATATTTTTTTTTTTGGCATTTTTGTCAACCTCACTAACACTGAGTTGTAATCGATAATACCACAAAAAAGTTGTAATACGAAATAATTTCAACTTTAACATTTTTGACAGGTTGAGTTGTAATCGATAATACCGATTTGAAAAATTTCAACTAAATTACAGTTGAGTTGTAAACCGTCGACACATAAAGCATATAATAGAACTAGTGGGCTTTTCATACCTACATACATACATATATAATAAAACATTATCCCCATTATGCGTCCCATACACGTTTCAATTCAATCGTCAATTGAGTCTTTCAATTGAATTGATTCTTGGCCACACACTTCATAAACTAAATTGAAAGATTTTCATTCAACTGTCGATTTGCTCTAGCATTTTTATCCAGCTTTATGTCAAAAATTTCTCGATTTGTATGTATTTGTCGCCCTAATAATACCACCTGCATTATTTCATCATGCTATACACATAAATTTTGACAGCTTATCAAGAGACTCGAGCACACACAGCATAATCGAATTGAAAGACTTGCTAGCCAACTTGAAAAATCAAAATCTTTTGATTTTTCTTCAACCAACTCGACAACTGCCAAACTAATCAATTGACATGGCCATACAACGCTTTGATTTAAACAACAACCGACTCAGTTGACAATTGGATTGAAACGTGTATGGGGTGCTTTACAAGTTAAAAAGCCCCACTCTTGTTTTGTAAAAAGCTTTTCGTAATACGAAAAACGCATTATTGGCAACATTTGTACGTACGATGCAAGAAGTAAGAAATAAGCCAAAAGTAAAACTTATTTAGCAGATACATACATACATACATGCTTTAGCAGCTGTGTAAGTCTTCTTATTTATTTTTGTATCTGTTGTACTGTAGCGGAAATTTCAATTTCATTTCTACACTTCAATGTTGAATGGATGTATCTACATATGTACATGCATAAGTACATATGATGTTGTTGTTGTTTCTTGTTGTCTGTTACTATTTTCTTTTGGCAAAAACGGGGTGCGGCTAATTATTTGGAATTTCTTTCCCCATTCCGCTAAGAAGTCTGCTATTTTGTGTATTCTAATCTTTTTCGTATTTGCTTTATCTTTTACGTTTAGAGTATCTCACTTTTTATGCTTAGCTTTTTATTGGAAATTTATTTTGTTTTTGGAATTTTTGCAATGTTAGAATACAATACTGAAGACTTTTTTGGAGTGTTTTTGTTTCCTTCATTTTCTTAGAGTTCTTCGTCAATGCATGCGATTGCACAAAAATAGTTTAGTATGTCATCCGCTAAAACTCCAAATAAAAACATATGTATGTACATATGTATGTAGATAGGTAAGTATGTATGCAGAAAGCGTTTTTTACTCTCATTCTCTCGTTATGGCTTTCCTTCTCTTTATAAAGCACTTTTGCTTTCGCTTTTAACTGGTTTTTATTTTCATTATCACAAGTTTTTTAGTAATTTTTTTTTGTTTGCACATTCGCACACGTAAACATTGCGGCTAAACTTGTTGCTGCTTTTGTTGTTGTTTTGTTAGTAAACCATCCTTATTTGACGCATGATCAACTGTTAAATAACTTTTGTGTTTATGCTGCCATACTTTTTTAAATGTGGATTTCTTAAAAGTTTGTCTGGAAATAAGCTCATTTTCTAAAGTTGTTTAGAAAACATCTTACAGTTGCGGCTAAAATAATGGGTACACATTTTACAAGTGACATAACTCGAAAAACTAGTTTTACAGAATACGAATTTAAAATGATTAATTTTCAATTTATTCACACCCTAATAAAATAATATGGAAAATTAAAATGTTTGTTTTAAATAAATCGGGTTATTTTCTTTGGATTTTTTTTCCCAAAATATAAATGTACATACCTACATATGTAGGTATTATTAATAGGCTTGCCAAGTTGGGAAAATTCGTGATGTATTCACCAAAAAAATCTTGATTTTTAAAAAATTCCTTGACATCAACAAATACTTGTACGGCAGTGGTTTTACTTAAATGTGGTTTAATTTTTTTTTAAAAATATACTCATATATTTTATGCAAATAATTACATAAAAACGATTAAGAAAAAAACAAAAACAACAAAAAATAAACTAAACAGTTACGGTCTTATAAAGTTCATAGGTATAAAATAAATTATAAAAAAATTATAATCTACTCTGACTAGACTCTGATCAGACCCTTAGTAAACCCTGACCAGATTCTAACTAAACTATAACTTGACTATAACTTGAATATGACTAGATCCTGACCAGGCAGAAATGTTTAAGTCTTTGAGTACCTATAAGGCAATTATTAAGACACCACTAGACACCATCTCTGTAAGAAATTTTCACCCCGTTTCCTACCATTTTCGAGAAAAGGACCAATGTCCTTTTACCATTATTAATTTTTAAAAGGCATTGGAAACCGCTTAATAGTAATAATTTTCTTTTAATAACTAAAGGTACGGTCACATTGGGATAACATTTGACGAAAACGACAAAATTTCCTTATCGTAGTCTGACCATAAAATATTTATTAGAGGCAAACAGCAAAACAGCTGTTTAATGGCAAACAAAACTATTTACTGCCAAACAAAAATGTTTCCAATCTGAACATAGTATGTGGCAAATATGTATTTTGATTTATTTTGGGAAAACAATTAGTAGATCTTTCAAAGTTTTTGTAAGAACAAACAGAGTCAAATAAAAATATCTATCTTTAGGCAAAATGCTTCAATAAAAGATTTTTACGGCTGATATTTTTTTGCAAGCTTTGTTGGACATGCTTTAATAATGTAATTAAATGACTGAATAAGACAAGCCAATTCGCGGAAATTAAGATCTTGCAGAAATTTAATAAATTTCTCAGAGAAGGCAAGATACTGAAAATTTTAAATCCAAAATAAAGAATCAAGTAGCAGCGGTTTGGTAATTATCCTGATTATTGTGAATGAGATCTTGTTGGATTTTTGGTATTTGCAAAATTAGTGCGATTTTTATTTTATTCGTGATTCTCTAAAACTTCTACTGATGCTGTCTGATAAAAACTGTAAAAAATTGTGTAGCTTTCTTCCGCGAGAAAAGCAAAAAATCTATAAATTGTAAATTAAAAAAAAAAAAAATGGTAAAAGATGCAAGAAAGCCAAAAAGTTTGGCAGAATTGCACCCTTCGCGAAAAAAGCGACAACTTCCGAAAAATTATTTAATATCAATAAAGCCATACTATTAAAATAAAAACCGATAAAACCTTAAAGAATGCAAAAAAAATTCCTCCTAAATCGAGAATATGGCGAAAATTTGTCAAATCTTGCAAACGAGAAAATTACAAACACGGAAACTTGCACACAAATTGCCCAAATCGTTACATCCGTGAACGTACAACTCGTCACGTAATTTCCCATCCAATTATACGGTAATTACGTGACGAGTTGTACGTTCAACTCGTTTATTTTTAAAGTGGCATAAGTCACTTTTTAAAAAAAATCGAGTTATTGGCAACACTAAACACAATTGAACGGTATCTTTTCATTTGTAAAAAATTGCAATAAAAAAAAGTGACTTATGCCACTTTCAAAATAAACGGCTCATATATACATACATGCATATCTTTATATATATAATTCTACTGTACGTGCGTTGTAACTGAACTCCTCCTAAACAGCTGGACCGATTTCCATAAATTTTTTTGTATGCGTTTGGGTGGCGCCCCGGGTGGTTTAGATTTACAATTCGGTCCAATTGGACAAAGGGGCGTGGTACCTCCCATACAAACCACATATTAAAAATATATTATTTCTGCTCCTGATAACGGTATTTGAACAAAATTTGGTACGTCGGTTTGGTGTGCATTTTTTAAGTGCTGCTGCAAATATGGGTGGGATTGGACAAAGGGGCGTGGTACATCTCATACAAACCACAAATTAAAAATCTATTATTTCTGCTCCTGATAACGGTATTTGAACAAAATTTGGTACGTCGGTTTGGTGTGCATTTCTTAAGTGCTGCTGCAAATATGCGCGGGATTGGACAAAGGGGCGTGGTACCTCTCATACAAACCACAAATTAAAAATCTATTATTTCTGCTCCTGATAACGGTATTTGAACAAAATTTGGTACGTCGGTTCAGTGTGCATTTTTTAGTGCTGCTGCAAATATAGGCGGAATAGGACAAAGGGGCGTGGTACCTCTCATACAAACCACAAATTAAAAATCTATTATTTCTGCTCCTGATAATGGTATTTGAACAAAATTTGGTATGTCGGTTTGGTGTGCATTTCTTAAGTGCTGCTGCAAATATGGGCGGGATTGGACAAAGAGGCGTGGTACCGCCATATTTTGGGCATTTTTTTACCTACGTCGATGATATTTGGTACATATGGTATTGGCATAATTTGGAATACGTACCATTAGAAAAGTGGGTGGGACCACGCCCCTTTTTAGGAAAATTAAAAATCGTAATATAGTCTTAACTACTCGACCGATCGTCATTAAATTTTCACAATAGAATATATAAATACTTTTAATTTTATTTTATAACGAGGGGGGTAGCGAAGCAGACCGGGATAAGCTAGTATTGTATATTTTTTTATTTTAAAATTTAAAATGTGGCAATTATTCAATTTTTATTAAAAAAATTAATTTTTTAAATATCTAACAGAGCTACGTTAAACTGATAACAGAACCCTGTTAAGGTTCATGGTTCATGCTTGTGATCTCATATGTATGTTGTATGTACATTAAATGTTTTTAAAAAATAAAAAGAAAAAATAACTTTTTGGTAATCTTGGGATCAAATACACACTTAAAATAAATTTCTTTTGATACTAAAGTTCAAATCTCGTTTTCCATTACTGGTGTGAATTGCTCTCTGCACAATTGTGCAATGAAATGACGACCATTGCTTTAAACTGGAAGGCAAGAGAGTTGACAATATTGAATTATCTTTTATGAAGGTACGCAGGTACTTTGTTCATGTTTTTATTTTAAAGCTGGAGGTCCATACCACGCGTTTGACGCATTTTACGCTTCATACGCGTATTTAAATTTAAGTTACAATGCAACGCTTTTTACGCGCCAATTGTTTCTTTTTGATCATGTGTGGTGTAAGTATTTTCATAAAAAATTTATTATTAGTACAAAAAATAGAAGAAATTAATCCACGAAACAAATATATTTATCGATAACATTGAAAGTATAATATAATTTGTCATGCTTAACTATCCAAACCAGCTGTCATTTTATCTTGGCGCGAGAGACGCGTTCAAAAGTAGAAAGTAAACCTACTTTACGCGTTGTACGCGTTTAAGCGTTCTATGCGTTGTGCTGTGTAACTTGCCACATACAATTACACTAATTCTACTTTTTTGACAGCCGTACGACGCTTAAACGCGTGAAAAGCGTGGTATGGACCTCCAGCTTAATGTGTAGAAGCGTTACTAGTTACGTTATAACTAATTATTTAGAATAGCATTATTAATTCTAAGAGTGTTTGTTTTTAAAACATATTTTTATGACGTTTAGAAAATTTTCCATGAAAACTTTTTTCCCTTCGTTTATTCCTCTTGATGAGAACATATTGTAGGTATCTATTAACAATATTTTGACATCTTTTTCTATATTGTCTTAATGTTTTAATTTCATTTAATGGGTGACTAATTTGATCCATACAATAAAACGGCAGTGCTATTTGCGTTTGTCAAAAAAAAAAAAAAAAAATAAGCCATAATTATATATGGGCAATTTGCAAGAGTTTATTATTTTAGATTGGACTTTACAACATATGTATATATTTATGAACCCTCATAAAATTATATCTGTACAAACATGTGTATCATACATTCATACATACATAAGTATGTAAACAATTGCAGAATATGAACATTTGTGTCGTCCGTATTAGTTATTCTTTACCTGTAAACACAAATAAATTACAAAGTGCATGCATACATAGTAGTTTTATGACCATTTCGGATGGGAAGTACCTAAAATAATTGTCTATTCAAAAAGGATTGGCTATAACAAATAGTATACTAATTCGTGGAAATTAGGATAACTAAAGATGGAAATATTATTTCAGGAAAATCCTAACGATTGAACCGTAATTTTAATACTAAATTTAAACAACAGGACTGAAATAATACACAACACAGTATGCAATACGCATCCATTTACAAGAGTAATTTTCCAATGAAACGACTAACCATTACATATTATTCGCGTTTACTGTTTATTTAAGTAAAAGGCAGCAGCAGTGTGTGTGCCATTTCATGCAAAAAATTTTCCAAACATTTTATTTTATGCACATATTTGGGGAAAGTCCTGTCAATTTTCTTCTGGAAATATCTTAGAATAACAAAGATTAGAGGAACAGTTTTTAACTTCGTCTTGTTATTTGTTAAGCGGGCACAGAGAATAGAAGTTCGTTGTTGTCTAGACTCTAGAACGCGTACGTATGTCGGTTTACTGTTTTAAATATTGTCATACCGAATACATACTCGTATATACATGCATACATAGTTAGTCCCGGTTCCCACAATACAATGTTTGCTGCTCAACTTTTGAGTTTGTCGGAGAGAGGGGGGAAAAAAGAATTTTATTTGGTACGGAGCTGCTTATACTGGGAACTTCGCTATGTTGTACCATTTGCAATTATAAATACGAAGTTAGATGCAGATTATTATTTGACATTTCTATTTATTCTGTGCTGCGCTGTGAAAAATTTGGCAAAATTTGCAATAATAAAGACGTTTTACACAAACTAAATAAAATGAAGTGACAAAAATTTAAGAAATTTGAAGCAAAAGAAAACGAAAATTAGTTGAAACAGGGCCCAAATCGTTACATCCGTGAACGTAGGATTCGTCACGTAATAACTGTGTAATTGGATGGAAAATTACTTGACGAGTTGTACGTTCACGGATGTAACGATTTGGGCCCTGCTTACTCTATGTGAACGTTAAGGCAACTTTAAAAGGGAACTGAAAAGAATTTGATCATCCAAAGTTAAAAAAGTGTGTAAAGCGGGACTTACGGAATAATGGGGATTGATTTTAATGCGCTTCAAAAATTGCCGATCCAGCTGGTATATTTCATTATAAATTAAGAACGGTTTGATCGATTTCGACAAATGAAACTCCAACGGATGCGTAACAACATTTTTTTCTATCTACAACATCTTCGGAGTTATTCAAAAATTAGTGGCGAAAAAACATTTGTTATTTTAATTAAAAAAAAAAAAATTCTTTTTGCTTTAAGATAAATTTTACATTTTGATCATAATTTAGAAAGTTTATTAGTACAGTGGAAATAAACTAACCTAGAATTCATGAAAATCAATTTTAATTTTACACTAAAAAAAGACCGGACATGTTCTAAATTTAAGTACAAAATTTCCTTCCAAATATGTAGTTTGAAAAAATTGTAATTTTGCCGGTAATTTTTTTTAAATTTAGAAAATATTTTTTAAATCAACTAAAATTTCCTTAATATAAGAAAAAGTTTTACGGTTCATGTTTTTAAAAATAGTTTTATGGAAATGTTTTTTTAAAAGCAATTTTTTTTTACTAAATTTAAGGACATTTTGTCATACGAATGAAATTCTTTTAATTTACATTTACACCAATATTTAGGAAATGACTTAGGCATGAATAGTTCATAAAAATTTGCGTACCTATTGCTTATCTACTAAACCGAAGTAGCTCGGTTAGATTTCCAAGAGACTTTACGTTTTATTAAAAGGTTTTCAACACCTCTCAATCCAAAAAATTCATCCTAGCTGTAAAAAAGCATCCTCGGACTCTCTCTCACTCTCTATAATGTCATTAAAATCTTCGTTTTAAGGTATAAACACATTCGCCACAGCAGGCTACCGACTACCAGCTGTCAAAATTAGAATACATTTGTGCATATGAGAATGATTATATTGAAGACAGCAAGGCAACACGGGAAAAGGTTTTGGTCCATGCTACTATTGTCGTGTAGTCGAATTAAACTAATTTCTATTTCTGATGGCCACAAAACCAAAACAGTGTTGACAATATAACAAAATATGTAAAGCAAATTAGTGATTAGAAATATTTTTTATTGTAAAATAAAAAAGAAAATAACAAAATATAAATGTTATAATATATATGGGCATTTCCAGGATCGCGAACGGGACATTCGTACGCACTCAACTTGAAAAAAATATGAAAACTCAAATTTTTTTTTTAACTTTTTATAAATATTTAATAGCATTTTAGTAGAACAATTTTTGAGAACAAAAAGAAAATTATAAAATATGAATGTTCTCAAAATATTTTGGATAAACTTGCGATCGCGAACGGGACAAAAAATGTAAGTAATTTTTTTCGGTGTGTGGTTTTGTTTAAAACTCTGCGAATTTTGTCAGTTTATTAAATGGAGATTATTTTTTAACTACAGCAGAGATATAAAGCTTTTATTTAGCATTTTGTTTTTTTTTAATTATCCTTATTATTATTTTTTTTAAATATTTTTTCAGAATCGCGAACGGGACAATGATTCCAAAGGCATTTTTTAGGTTTAAAATTTTTTATTTATAAGTATAAAAAATAAATAAAACAGGATATATTCCAATGATAACAAAAATAAAAGAATTATTATTTAAGTTAATAAATTATAAAAATTTAGACAGTTCTCTAATTAAATTTGATAAAGAAAAATTTTTTTTTTCCGGTTTTTAATATTTCTGTCGCGGTTGACCTTTTTCTGGAAATGCCCATATGCATCAAGAATTTTTATTAGCTTTATTGTTATATGGAATATTGACTTGAGTCAAAAATACCAACATTGTTAAAGTTTTAAACAAACACACAGGGTAATAGCCTTTTTTACCTAAAAATTTTTGTGTAATTTTTTCGGCGCTCTCTCTTGATTCCGCAGTTTCGGGGTTCAAAACTTTAATATATTATTGATCATAAGTCCTACAATATAGAACGAATATAAACGACATAGGAATCATTTCAAAATGCTCTAAATAACTCATTTAATTCTTAAAATCATCATTAAAGAAGCATAACTTACGTATTTCATCGGTGACAGCATTCAAGTATACACCAAATAAAAGCATGGTAAATTCTCTGTAAAAGTGAAAATTCAGATAAAAAAAATTTAAAATTGAATTTCACTCGCAATGGGTAAATTGTTTTAAAAAATTTGTATACCAGTATAACGGTATTTTAGAGAAGTTTAGAGTGATATACACATCGCTTATATCCGTTCCATATTCTAGGAGTTATGGCCAATAAAAATAAATTTTGAACCCCGTAACTCCGGAGCCAAAAGAGATCCATGAGATTTTTTCGTTCAAAGCGAATCCATACAATCCATACGTATTCAATTCGCCCCAGCGAATTTTAAAAAAGCAAAAGCGCTAAATATCACCACTGTAAGATACATAAATGTATCGTTGCAACAATTCAGGATCAGCTGTTTACTGTGTAGCTGTCGTTTCTAAAATAAGTAAGTAGCTGGCTTAACGGCTACATCGGTAGCTAGCAGCATTTCTAGTCTTGTGTTCGTGTAGTCTGCTGCGGCGAAACGATTCGGGGCCATTGTGCGAGGTTGAGGAAATACTTTTATTGATCCTGCCGCAAATTTTCTCTGCGGGCGGTAACAAATTTGTTAAGTAGGTGATTATTAATCTCATAGAGGGGCCTATTTCAACAAACAATTGCTTAGAAGCCACACTTCATTTATTTTAATGCCTCTCAATTTAGTCATTCATGAGACAGCGATGAGTGAACATCATCGTTAGTAGCTACGCTGCTGTTTTTTCTAATACATACAGTGCACTGCGTAAAATAAATGGTAATTGATTATTAAGTAAATTAAGAAAATTATAATGCTCAATGTTTTTTGTGTCATCAAACAGTTAAAATTCATTGGGAAAATCGTTATTAAGAGGCAGCCATTATCATCCTTTTAGTAATATGAAATTAGGTATATATCGTGAGGAAAAGGAAGTGATTTTTAAAATTAAGTAAATCAAGTAAAAAAAAAAAACTAGCATAACCAAAGTAAAACGCATTATTTCAGCTTTTTCACAATACAATTTTTTTTTGTTATTAATATTAAATGAAAATCATTACGATTTCCCGTAAGTATATCCTGGCGGACAGATACGGATCCAGAATGTTTGTATATAATATTGTGTTCTCATATGAAGATTGTAAATATTACACCCAGAATGCAAACGTAAAAAAATACCCTTACTATTTTTGGTGAAGGGTAGAAAAAGGCACTTTTTTCTTTGCACTTTTTTTTTTTTAAAAAGCTATTTTAAAGAGTACTTTTTACTGCTACTTTGTTTAATTGTTTCCTTTATTATATATTTCATAAGTAATTCTTGAAAAGTACTTTTTCTTCGTTTTTAAAAAGTACTTTTTAAAAAGTACCTTTCTTAAAAAGTACCTTTTTACACTGTTATTTTTATACAATTTTTACTTAATTATAATTTCTTGAAAGATATGTTTCTTAAAAAGTATCTACTTTTAAAACTGTTATTTTTATACAATTTTTACTTAATTATAATATTTTAAAAGGTAATTTTCAAAGATGCTATTTTATAAAAAAAAACTTTTTAAAAGACACCTTTTTCAATTCTATTTTCTTAAAATACATATATATGTATCTTAATACAAAATGCATTTTTGCAAAGAGATTTTTTTCATACTTGCTTTTAAACATACATACTTTTTTAAAAAGTACTTTTTAAAAATATTTTTGTACATATTAAGTGATTGTTTTTTATAAGGTACTTTTTTTCTTTAAAATATTCATATCAAATTTTAAGAAGGTTTTTGTAAGGAAATTTTCTGGAAACTTACTTCTATTAAAAATTACTTCATTTTCAAACGATACTTTTTGTAAAACGTAAGAGTCTGAACACAATGTTGCGATAATTTATTGCAGTGCGGTTTTTCATACGATTTTGAAAATTAAAATCTATTTTTTATTTTCATTGAGGACTTTCTTATTCTCTCAATTGGATACTCTTTCTCTTTCTGATGTTGCCATAGTTTTTGAATAATTGGCGGTGTTCACAACATTATTGTAAACAAAAAACATGATTTTGAAGTATGTTTGAATGTATGCACATAAAAATTAATAAAAATGTAAATGTATTGCCGTCGCCGTCTTCCGTTGTATTATATTTATTTTTCTCTCCCGCAAAGAGAAATCGCACCGCACCGCTAACATTGTGTTCAGACTCTAATGGTGTTTTCTTTTCTGCACACCCTGGTAAAAGGTACATACATGCATAAAATGTCTGGCCCACCCAGTAATAATGCAACTTCTTGTTTCACTAGAACAAAAAACAATTTATGAAACAGTAGAACACCCTGTTCTTAACACCTATTGAGGGTAATTTTTTAGAATAAAACGCTCTACCCTTTTACAGAGCAAAACATTTTTAAGAAACGAACACCAAAGTACACTTTTTACATGGAGATGTACCATTTTTTGTAGAAAAGAAAACACCATAAGAGGTAATTTTTTTAGAAGCGAATTTTTTGGAAAGTTACTTTTTAAGTTACGTTTGGTCCGATGTTGCTTAAGATGTGTGTGTAAAGCGACATGGCTACACATCAATCTTACGCTTCAAACTCACCTTTTTTTTATAGAGTAGGCATAGCTGCCAGATTTTTTAGAGGTGATATCGTCATATTTTTGGGCAAAAATCGTCATTATCGTCAATATACCTTATTGGAATCGTCATAAAAACGTCAAATGAAAAAAACCGCTTTTTTACCAACAAAACATATTTTTATTAGAGGCAAAACATAACAAAACTCTTAAATCAACAAATCTTATTAATAAAACAACATTCTTTTCAACACAGAGATCAGATACTTCAATTAGAATTCACAATAAAATCACATGTAAATAGATTGCATGTTTTTCAATACTTTGAAATATATATGTATAACAAAATTCAATCTCTTAGTTATTTATTTTCCAATGTAGTACAATATGCATTTTAAATTTCATTTTTGGAAACACCTTTTCTAAAAATGTATAAAAATTACAATAAAATATAATTGTTAAAGAAAATAGACTTATACATATACATACATATATGTATAATATATTTTACAAATATATATTGCAATTAAACATGTTGATTAATTCAAGTACATTTGTTAGATCATAGCAGCTACATTTGTCTAGTTTTAAATATTCTTTCCACATTTGCTGAAGAATGTGGTAAAACTAAGATTTTCCTAATAAACCAGAAACAAAATACTAGAATCCCTCGTTTGCATCTCTGATATTTTTTTTTCCAAAAATCCAATAGTTATGTATATGTTTTTATCAGGACAATAATTTTAATTGTCTGATTTCAGTTTCTAGCTCTTGCCTTTCACTTTCTTCAACAAAATAGCAAAATTATTTTATAATTTTAGAAAACCAACACTTTTCTTCATTAATAATATTAAATGGATTAATTTGGCCAAGAGCTTAATATATATTTTCAAAATCAAATCTTGATAATATTTGATCACAAAGTTCTATATTAAAATTAACACAATTATCACTAATATCATATTTTTCTTTTTCATTTATTTGTGCTTCTTCCTATACATCTTTGGCAAATATTCCTAAATAAATGTCTTTGAAATTAAAAAAATTGTTTTTGTTTTATAATCGATTAAATAAAAGTTTTCAGTTTTAGGCAAAATAGTTTTTAAAAAGTTGCTCATTACAATTTTCAGCAGTTCAAGGTTGCTTTAATAGTACAAATAAATGTTGCAAACTTTAATTATTTAAAATCGTCAAAATTCTCAATATGACGATAAATCGACAAATTTGGCAGCTATATGCTGGGAACACAATTGGGACGAACGCTGAATTTCGTCTAGCACGACGAATTCGTTGGCAAAAGTTCGTTGCGTAAATTCGTCGTGTGGCGCACAACTGGGACGAACAAACAACTGCTGTCATAATAATCCAAAACAATGTGTGTAGTTTTTATTACAAATTTGTTTTATATACATACATACAAACATAACAACGATAGTGTTACCGTATAAAATTAAATATTAAAAAAAAACTATTAAAAACAAATTTCATCATTAATAATTATGTATATTTAACTAAAATGCTCTCTATCATAAAAACAAGAATTTATTAAAGTAAAAATTAACATTATTTACTAATATATTTTAAAACTAAAAAAAACATGGTAGCGCTGCACTGATTTCTTCGTCGTTCGTCGGCGTATGAAATAGAAATAAATCTATCAGAGAATTCGTCACGTAAGACGAATTTCGTCGACGTCAGTGCTGTGTTCACTTTCATATGAATGCATGTGTTCTATTGTTGACGACGAATATTCGCAACGAAAAATTCGTCGTCCGTCCCAATTATGTTCCCAGCAATAAGTGTAGGTGAAAAAAACTCATCACACCAAAATTTTACCAACATATGCACATGTTTGACGCGTCAGTTTAATGTGTGACCATGGCGCTTAAAGATGAATTTCAAGCATCGTTAATCCTGGACACAAACCATCTCTTTTAGCAGTCAATGTTATTGTTTTTATAACACAAAGTTTAGACATAATTTTTAACAGCAGCCATTCAAATACGAAATTTTAATATAAATGAATTAAAAAATTTATGGAATTAATGGATATTATGGTCCTTTTTAACACACACAGTATTCAGAACAAGCAACAGTAGAATTTTAAGCACAAAAAATTATGATGTTATTGATGTGTGTGAAGATAAATATGCCGCGTTAAATATGTTTTACGTAAGAGCTTACGTCATGACATATTTAACTCAACAGTTAAATATGTTTAGTCGGGACATTGCCAACATAGCTCGATGGAACTTTTTGGTTTACATCTTTGATAGTTGATATAAATATATCTTATATAAGATAACTTTGTGTGATCTCTGCGGCAATTTGACCATTTGTTGGCACATTTTTGTTTGTCACTCATTTGGACCAATGGGAAATGAAAGCCAATGGTCCATACTTAGAGACTGCATAAGTCCGATTTCTCACTTGTATTTGAGAATTTTTCTATAAAATTTTAAAAATTAAAATTGTGTAATTTTTGATGAGCTCTACGGGAATTTGGCCATTTGTGGGCAAATTTTTGTTTGTCACTCATTTGGACCAATGGGAAATGAAAGCCAATGGTCCATACTTAGAGACTGCATAAGTCCGATTTCTCAATTGTATTTGAGAATTTTCTATAAAATTTTAAAAATTAAAATTGTGTAAATTTTGATGAGCTCTACGGGAATTTGGCCATTTGTGGGCAAGTTTTTGTTTGTCACTCATTTGGACCAATGGGAAATGAAAGCTAATGGTCCATACTTATAGACTGCATAAGTCCGATTTCTCAATTGTATTTGAGAATTTTCTATAAAATTTTAAAAATTAAAATTGTGTAAATTTTGATGAGCTCTACGGAAATTTGGCCATTTGTGGGCAAGTTTTTGTTTGTCACTCATTTGGACCAATGGGAAATGAAAGCCAATGTTCCATACTTATAGACTGCATAAGTCCGATTTCTCAATTGTATTTGAGAATTTTCTATAAAATTTTAAAAATTAAAATTGTGTAAATTTTGATGAGCTCTACGGGAATTTGGCCATTTGTGGGCAAGTTTTTGTTTGTCACTCATTTGGACCAATGGGAAATGAAAGCCAATGGTCCATACTTATAGACTGCATAAGTCCGATTTCTCAATTGTATTTGAGAATTTTCTATAAAATTTTAAAAATTAAAATTGTGTAAATTTTGATGAACTCTACGGGAATTTGGCCATTTGTGGGCAAATTTTTGTTTGTCACTCATTTGGACCAATGGGAAATGAAAGCCAATGGTCCATACTTATAGACTGCATAAGTCCGATTTCTCAATTGTATTTGAGAATTTTCTATAAAATTTTAAAAATTAAAATTGTGTAAATTTTGATGAGCTCTACGGGAATTTGGCCATTTGTGGGCATATTTTTGTTTGTCACTCATTTGGACCAATGGGAAATGAAAACCAATGGTCAATACTTATAGACTACATAAGTCCGATTTCTCAATTGTATTTGAGAATTTTCTATAAAATTTTAAAAATTAAAATTGTATAATTTTTGATGAGCTCTACGGGAATTTAGCCATTTGTGGGCATATTTTTGTTTGTCACTCATTTGGACCAATGGGAAATGAAAGCCAATGGTCCATACTTATAGACTGCATAAGTCCGATTTCTCAATTGTATTTGAGAATTTTCTATAAAATTTTAAAAATTAAAATTGTATAATTTTTGATGAGCTCTACGGGAATTTGGCCATTTGTGGGCATATTTTTGTTTGTCACTCATTTGGACCAATGGGAAATGAAAGCCAATGGTTCATACTTATAGACTGGATAAGTCCGATTTCTCAATTGTATTTGAGAATTTTCTATAAAATTTTAAAAATTAAAATTGTATAATTTTTGATGAGCTCTACGGGAATTTAGCCATTTGTGGGCATATTTTTGTTTGTCACTCATTTGGACCAATGGGAAATGAAAACCAATGGTCAATACTTATAGACTACATAAGTCCGATTTCTCAATTGTATTTGAGAATTTTCTATAAAATTTTAAAAATTAAAATTGTATAATTTTTGATGAGCTCTACGGGAATTTAGCCATTTGTGGGCATATTTTTGTTTGTCACTCATTTGGACCAATGGGAAATGAAAGCCAATGGTCCATACTTATAGACTGCATAAGTCCGATTTCTCAATTGTATTTGAGAATTTTCTATAAAATTTTAAAAATTAAAATTGTGTAAATTTTGATGAACTCTACGGGAATTTGGCCATTTGTGGGCATATTTTTGTTTGTCACTCATTTGGACCAATGGGAAATGAAAGCCAATGGTCCATACTTATAGACTGCATAAGTCCGATTTCTCAATTGTATTTGAGAATTTTCTATAAAATTTTAAAAATTAAAATTGTATAATTTTTGATGAGCTCTACGGGAATTTGGCCATTTGTGGGCACATTTTTGTTTGTCACTCATTTGGACCTATGGGAAATGAAAACCAATGGTCAATACTTATAGACTACATAAGTCCGATTTCTCAATTGTATTTGAGAATTTTTCTATAAAATTTTAAAAATTAAAATTGTATAATTTTTGATGAGCTCTACGGGAATTTGGCCATTTGTGGGCACATTTTTGTTTGTCACTCATTTGGACCTATGGGAAATGAACACCAATGGTCAATAATTATAGATTACATAAGTCCGATTTCTCAATTGTATTTGAGAATTTTTCTATAAAATTTTAAAAATTAAAATTGTATAATTTTTGATGAGCTCTACGGGAATTTGGCCATTTGTGGGCACATTTTTGTTTGTCACTCATTTGGACCTATGGGAAATGAACACCAATGGTCAATAATTATAGATTACATAAGTCCGATTTCTCAATTGTATTTGAGAATTTTTCTATAAAATTTTAAAAATTAAAATTGTATAATTTTTGATGAGCTCTACGGGAATTTGGCCATTTGTGGGCACATTTTTGTTTGTCACTCATTTGGACCAATGGGAAATGAATACCAATGGTCAATAATTATAGATTACATAAGTCCGATTTCTCAATTGTATTTGAGAATTTTTCTATAAAATTTTAAAAATTAAAATTGTATAATTTTTGATGAGCTCTACGGGAATTTGGCCATTTGTGGGCAAATTTTTGTTTGTCACTCATTTGGACCAATGGGAAATGAAAGCCAATGGTCCATACTTATAGACTGCATAAGTCCGATTTCTCAATTGTATTTGAGAATTTTCTATAAAATTTTAAAAATTAAAATTGTATAATTTTTGATGAGCTCTACGGGAATTTGGCCATTTGTGGGCAAATTTTTGTTTGTCACTCATTTGGACCAATGGGAAATGAAAGCCAATGGTCCATACTTATAGACTGCATAAGTCCGATTTCTCAATTGTATTTGAGAATTTTCTATAAAATTTTAAAAATTAAAATTGTATAATGTTTGATGAGCTCTACGGGAATTTAGCCATTTGTGGGCACATTTTTGTTTGTCACTCATTTGGACCAATGGGAAATGAAAGCCAATGGTCCATACTTATAGACTGCATAAGTCCGATTTCTCAATTGTATTTGAGAATTTTCTATAAAATTTTAAAAATTAAAATTGTATAATTTTTGATGAGCTCTACGGGAATTTAGCCATTTGTGGGCACATTTTTGTTTGTCACTCATTTGGACCAATGGGAAATGAAAGCCAATGGTCCATACTTATAGACTGCATAAGTCCGATTTCTCAATTGTATTTGAGAATTTTCTATAAAATTTTAAAAATTAAAATTGTATAATTTTTGATGAGCTCTACGGGAATTTAGCCATTTGTGGGCACATTTTTGTTTGTCACTCATTTGGACCAATGGGAAATGAAAGCCAATGGTCCATACTTATAGACTGCATAAGTCCGATTTCTCAATTGTATTTGAGAATTTTCTATAAAATTTTAAAAATTAAAATTGTGTAAATTTTGATGAGCTCTACGGGAATTTGGCCATTTGTGGGCACATTTTTGTTTGTCACTCATTTGGACCAATGGGAAATGAAAGCCAATGGTCCATACTTATAGACTGCATAAGTCCGATTTCTCAATTGTATTTGAGAATTTTCTATAAAATTTTAAAAATTAAAATTGTATAATTTTTGATGAGCTCTACGGGAATTTAGCCATTTGTGGGCACATTTTTGTTTGTCACTCATTTGGACCAATGGGAAATGAAAGCCAATGGTCCATACTTATAGACTACATAAGTCCGATTTCTCAATTGTATTTGAGAATTTTCTATAAAATTTTAAAAATTAAAATTGTATAATTTTTGATGAGCTCTACGGGAATTTAGCCATTTGTGGGCACATTTTTGTTTGTCACTCATTTGGACCAATGGGAAATGAAAGCCAATGGTCCATACTTATAGACTACATAAGTCCGATTTCTCAATTGTATTTGAGAATTTTCTATAAAATTTTAAAAATTAAAATTGTATAATTTTTGATGAGCTCTACGGGAATTTAGCCATTTGTGGGCACATTTTTGTTTGTCACTCATTTGGACCAATGGGAAATGAAAGCCAATGGTCCATACTTATAGACTACATAAGTCCGATTTCTCAATTGTATTTGAGAATTTTCTATAAAATTTTAAAAATTAAAATTGTATAATTTTTGATGAGCTCTACGGGAATTTAGCCATTTGTGGGCACATTTTTGTTTGTCACTCATTTGGACCAATGGGAAATGAAAGCCAATGGTCCATACTTATAGACTACATAAGTCCGATTTCTCAATTGTATTTGAGAATTTTCTATAAAATTTTAAAAATTAAAATTGTATAATTTTTGATGAGCTCTACGGGAATTTAGCCATTTGTGGGCATATTTTTGTTTGTCACTCATTTGGACCAATTTGAAATGAAAACCAATGGTCAATACTTATAGACTACATAAGTCCGATTTCTCAATTGTATTTGAGAATTTTCTATAAAATTTTAAAAATTAAAATTGTATAATTTTTGATGAGCTCTACGGGAATTTAGCCATTAGTGGGCACATTTTTGTTTGTCACTCATTTGGACCAATGGGAAATGAAAGCCAATGGTCCATACTTATAGACTGCATAAGTCCGATTTCTCAATTGTATTTGAGAATTTTCTATAAAATTTTAAAAATTAAAATTGTATAATTTTTGATGAGCTCTACGGGAATTTAGCCATTTGTGGGCATATTTTTGTTTGTCACTCATTTGGACCAATGGGAAATGAAAGCCAATGGTCCATACTTATAGACTGCATAAGTCCGATTTCTCAATTGTATTTGAGAATTTTCTATAAAATTTTAAAAATTAAAATTGTATAATTTTTGATGAGCTCTACGGGAATTTAGCCATTTGTGGGCATATTTTTGTTTGTCACTCATTTGGACCAATGGGAAATGAAAGCCAATGGTCCATACTTATAGACTGCATAAGTCCGATTTCTCAATTGTATTTGAGAATTTTCTATAAAATTTTAAAAATTAAAATTGTATAATTTTTGATGAGCTCTACGGGAATTTGGCCATTTGTGGGCACATTTTTGTTTGTCACTCATTTGGACCTATGGGAAATGAAAACCAATGGTCAATACTTATAGACTACATAAGTCCGATTTCTCAATTGTATTTGAGAATTTTTCTATAAAGTTTTGCAAACAAAACATCCCAAAACATCATTTATAGTATTTATTAGGGGATTTTCGAAATTTCATATTTGTTTGATCGTTTTTGCTTGTTGCAGTTTGTTCCCATTTTTTTTAAACAGCCCCACATAACCCCTCCATTTTTGGACTGATTTTAAATATTCTTGTTCTATTATTTGAAAAATTTGCTTGGTCTCTTAACTTTGTATATAAAAATCGGGGGAGTTATTGTCCGCCTTCTCGCCATATTAAGTTTATTATCACATAACTTTTGAATTAAGTAATCGGTTATCAAACTTCTTTCATTTTTAATTTGAATGAATTTTCTCCTAGTTTGGTCCCATAATTTTTTTTTTTCGAAAATCGTTGGGCCAAGTTGTCCTCCAAAAATATTGATTATCATATAAATAAATTCATTTATCGATCAATTTTCTATTATTTTATTGCTTGATAGAGTTTGCTTGTACTTTGGTACCATGAAAATCAGGGAAAGTGTTCCTCTCCTCAATTTATTGGACGATTTTAAAAATTATTTTTTTGTTTGCTCGCGTATAAGTATACCCCTTTTGGAATCTGTTCTGTGATTGGCTTTTTGTATTGAAGTCGTTTTTTTTTTTGCCAGAAATTTTTAAGTGGAGCTGTGTCTTCCTTCTTTACTTCCAAGTTACAAGTTGTTTTAGTAACTCTTAGGATCGTTTATTTTTTTTAATTTTATTATTAATTATATTCTATATTTTTCTCATTTTAGCCTGTTTGCAATACTAAATTACCCAGAAACTTATTTTATTTTTGTAACATGGAAAATTTTTCTGCGCCTCTTCTGGCTGACAGTGAAAACTACAACAACAATAATATTATTAATAATACCAACAACATCAATATGCATCATCATAAAGATCACATGTTGGCTGCTGGCAGCACACCAAGCACAACTTCATTTATGTACGACTCCACACAAGTAAATGTCAAAGGTGAAATGTCTATGCCCAAAAGTGATTATAGCGCTTTTACAGCTTGTATACAACAATCGGCTCTACTAGATCATCGTTCAGCCATAGATTCTAATTTGGATGCTGGTGTATCATTGGGTGCTTTATGTGATTTGAAATTTTCGGGTGTTACTCCCTCTATTTTAAGTGATTCTAATACTAATTTCAAAGGCTTACCACCACTTTTAAGCAGTCTTGAAACTAATCAGATAATGAGTGGCCTACAGAAGCTCAATACTACAATGGGATCATTGAATACGCCCTCGTTTTCTAACATTTTATTTGCCAGAGAATCTACCACAACCAATTCCATGAACAATAACAACAACAGTAATGATAAATATAATGCCGCCTCATCACCCACAACACACTATATGACATTGAAAGTTAATGAAGTACAAAACACTGCCGAAACTACTCAACAACAACAAATACATCACTATTTAACAAATGCCACTATAACGGGTGCCGAACAAACAGTTAGACAAATGACACCAACCAACGATATTATTTCGAGGGGCAATAATGACAGTAGTAACCATCATCTCTTAGATTATGGAATAGTACCCAGTTCAGCCTCCTCTCTAGTAACTGATCTTAATGATACTACAGACACTGCAATAACAAATCGTAATGGTTTGAAAAGTCAGCAACAGCAATCGGTTGTCAATGAACATGTTATTACGACCACAACAGCCATCACAAATGATACACATAACACTGCCAATATGAATGGAAGCTCCAACAACAACAACAATAACAGCACCAACGCCAGCACCACCAATCATGCAATACAACAACAGACTTTAGCCACCTCAACAACCAGTACAAGATCTACCGTAAACAGTATTGAAGAATTAGCAGCCAGTTCCTGTACACCAACCTCTTCTACATCAAATTCTCTAAATACTCTAACAAATAATGGCAATAATATTGCAACAGCCACCTCCTCATTGTCTTCAACAACAACAACAACAACAGCAACAGCAACAACAACAGCTACAACAGTACCTTCATTAGTAAATAGTAATGAAACGCCGTTGAAATATCAGCAACAGCGGCGGCTGCAACAACATAATGATGTGCCTGTTACTGGTCCACAAACTGAAACTAATAATTCTAACAATCAGCAACAGCAACTGCAGTACCATCAGCTTCATCAGCAAATTCAGCAACATCAGCATCATAATCGCCAGCAAACGTTGCTCAACTCTACCATTTTGAGTAGTGACAGTAACGATTCCCTTTCCTCTTCAGATGATTACCATGAAATGGAGCTAAATGAAAGATCGGGTGAGTTTAAAAAATTTGTTCTGCACTATTTTGAATAATTTTTTTAGCTCTGATATGTTGGCAATATTTTGTTGCTGTAAAGGATGCTGCAAGAAAAAAAAAGGAAATAATTACAATTCAATTTAATTAAATAAATAATTTTAAATAATTTTATACGAAAAAACAAATGACCAACATCGACCACAAGTTTTAATAAAAAAAAAAACAAAAATATCCAACTAAAAGCTCTAGCTTTAACGTGCAACTTACAGCATACTGAGATATACAGTGAACAGTGAAACTAAAAAGTAATCGGCCACTGGTGATACATATAATTAATGTTAATCGGCACACCTCTTTGTTAAAATTTAAATATCGTCACACTTTTTGTATTTAATAAATCATTTCGGTTGGGTTACTTTACTTCCATACATAAAAAAAACATTTACCGTCAACTCTCTCTTAGCAGACAACTTTGTTAAAAGGACAACTCCGCGCTTATTTCAGCCCCGAAGAAATTCATTAGTGTTTTTATTATTTTTCCCTCTTGATTAGTCAACCGTTTTATAACCGGACGCTGAGACTGGTTTGCCGTATCAAATTGGAATTTTAGTTTCCCATAAATGAACAACCGAAAACGAAAGCTGAACTAAAATGTTTTTCTTTATATCACAAGAATCGTTAAGGTCTTGCAATTTCGAACTAATCTTTTAAGCGATGCGAACAGTGTGGAGTTTCCCAAGTAAATCTGAAAAGAACTTTTATCTAGTATTCGAAGGTGATGATCCTACAGTGATGCAACGTTGTCTTGTCTATTATGAAATGCAATTTAAATTATATATTAACTTGTTCGTCCAGCTGAGGTAGTATTATCGTTGTGTCCGTCGAGGTTCTTTCGTTTGAAATGTTTGAAGGAACAATCATACTTTTTAATTTGTCGTATTTTAGCATGTTTTAATTCGACTTCAAGTCGTCGTTGTAGGTTCCTAAGATTCCATCACTTTGTGTCTTGGTTTGTTATATTGACGCAGGGCTCTCCTCATCATAAAGTAGGTAAGTACGTGTCACACATGAGAGAATGAAGGTCTCTTGACCGCTTCCGCTTACCATATTTTAAATTAGTCCATATAGACTTAGGTTTTTATTGCAGGACATTAACGCGCCGCGCCTTTTCAAATTGTCGCTGCCTATCTTGGTTTTTTTCTGGCTGGTTCTTTATTTTACCTTGCTTTACTTTTTAATCCTTTAGAATTTGTCATATTTCAGCATGTTTTACATCGACTTCAAAGTCGTCGTTGAAGGTTCCAGAGATTTCATTGCAGTCTGTCTGTCTGTCTTGGTTTGTTATCTTGACGTAGGGCTCCCCTCATCATATAGTAGGCAACTACGCTCCACGAAGAAGGGTAGGAAAGTCTCTTGACTTCTTCCGTTTGTCATATTTTTAACTATTCCATATTGACTTGGATTTTCGTTGCAGGTATTAACGCTCCACCGTTTTCACATTGTCGGTATCTACCTTGGTTTGCTCTGGCTGGTTCTTTATTTTACCATAATTTTTTGGCATGTTTTACATCGACTTCAAGTCGTCGTTTAAGGTTCCAAAGATTCCATCGCTGTCTGTATTGGTTTGTTATATATTTTTTTTTATACTGAAAAAGGTCAGAGGTCCCTCCGCTACACGTCAAAAACATATCGACTTTGAATAGACGTTGAAAAAAATATATTTTTAAAATGCGGTTAACTACGAGATTCTGTCCCTCCCTTCACAACCTTATTTAGTAAGTAAGATATTAACTCATTTAAAGCCTGCTTTCCCATAACCATTGCGAGGAGATATTATCAGATACATCCGCTTATGTAACCTAATTCGTAAAGCATTAGATGCAACACCTCAGATGTGTGTGCCAGCTGCCAAGTACTTCACTTTATTTAGAAACTTTCAAAGTCAAATATTTATCTAAATTTTTATTTTAATATTTAATTACAATTTTGCCACAAAATTAAGTACGACATCGTCCCCTTGAATTTGCAAGTTTTAAATAACTTCATGCTTTGCGGCAAAAACAATTAAAGCAACAGACCATAAAATCATAAAGCACACGTACATACATCATACATATTTTCCAAGCTACTTGCAACAAGTATGTGGATACTTAATGCACTTAAATGGCCATCAAATGTCATTTTCAATGTCTCTAACATTAAACAGAATATCTATTCTTTAATGAATGAAGATGCACGAACTGAAATAGAGATAGAGAGAGAGAGAGAGAGAGAGAGAGAAAGATAAACTGAGAGTACGTTAACCAAAATCCTGGCATTCACATTGACCTAAAATATTTTGAACAACAACTAAAAAAAAACTAACTCTATTTGGCCTTAAAAAAAAAACCATTTCCCCTTAAATTTAAACTAAAATCTGAAAGAAAAGTATTTCCTTTTTTTATTATTTTTTTTTTTTATCAAAACTAAATTGAATGCACAGTAACAGATCTAAGAGATGAAAATAAAAAAAAAACCAAAACATTAAAAACAGAAAGAAATTTAAACTAATTTTATTAAAAAGAATAGTGAAAAGGCGTACAAAATGAACAACTAGTTCTTACTGGCAACTCAACAACAACTCTATGTCACCAGACAAACAGACAGACACAAACACATATTTTTATATATTGTTGTTGGTGTTGTTGTTGGATCTCTATGAGGTTTTGGTGGTGTAATGACGAGGTTGTGTTGTGAGTATTTCATATACAACTTGTTGGCCTTTAAAACACGCAACACTCACAGACACTCACTCATAATCTTCTCGTTGACATTCATCAATGTCAGTGCTGCATTAAATCGTATTTATGAAAACACAACATAAAAACGCACAACAGCTTTGTTGCAGCATGCAACTGTAGAAAATATTAGAATTTACTTGTTTTTATTTTTATTGTTGTTTTGTGCAAGAGCAACAAAAAAAAAAAACACCGATGTGATTTGCGGGGAATGAAAAAAAAAATAAAAATAGGAAAAATAACAAAACATGCAATTAATCTAATGCTGCAGACCTTCTGCTATTAAAACAGATGCATACAAACTAATGGAACAGAGAGCTCCACGTTGTGGAATCAAGACGTAGTATGTGGGGAGAGAGAGAGCGAGATGTACGTATGTTTTACACACAATCAGACATCCACATTTAAGTGTTTACGGAACCAGGGGGTGAAAGTGGTTTTCCTTTATGTTTGGTTGTGTGACATTGAGTTTTATTATTGTTATTGCTGTTGTTGTTGCTCGTAAGTAGGTGAAGGTTAAACAAAATGATTTTTTTCAAATACTTGTTGCACTTCAGTGAGATGTGTGTGAGAGAGAGAGAGAGAGAGTGAAAGAGATGTAAAACAGAGTAGGGAGTATAACGATTGTTTGTTTTAACTGATTCAATTTAATCTTCTTGTTCAAGACCACATCTTGGTAATCGTTGTTTATGAATGAATATGGTGGAGATAAGGTTACGTACAGGAGAAGGTTTGTATTTTTTTTTTATAACATCAGAAGGTCTTTATCAAGTTTGTTAATTCAGTGTTTCTAAGTCAGGTTTGCTTAAAAATCCGGCTACAAACAATGATGAGCAAGGCGGTGGAAATTCATGAGTTATTCTGAGTCGCGTGTACTTAAACCAAAATTCGTGGAGTACATCCTGCAAAGTGATTCTGTATTAATATAATATTAAGTGCAATTACTACTAGTTTTGTTCCCTATGAACAGGATTTCATTATTACCCCCTTTTTTTATTATTAGTCCGTGATTGGCACGACCGCAATGCAATGTTATGTGTTATTTTAGAACTATAGTCCTCGCTTATATTTTTACAGCTGTCTAGGAGGGCAGCTTATGGTTAGGCGTTCAAAAGAATTGCCAAAATAGTTTTGAGATTTCAACCGACTACTAAATCTGGCTATAGTTTGCCTTTGTTTGATTGAAGTCTCAAAACTAATTTGGCAGTTCTCTTGAAAGCCTAATCCTAAGCTGCCCTCCTCGACAGCTGTATATATGTATATATATAAGCAAGGACTATAGGAAATAATACAAAGAACACATATTATTACATTAAGCCTTATTTTAGCTATTTTTATTATGTATTAATCTCTTAACTACGATAAACCTTTTTGGCAAGAAAGTTGCAAGTACATATTTGGAAAATCTTCAATCTCCCGCAATGACAAACTTAGAGCAGAATAACAAAATCGATGCAGTATTCAGTATAAGAGTAAGAAAAATTATGGTAGACTAGTTATAAAGACTACAAAGATCTGCGTGAATCGCGATCACAGGTTTTTTACGTACTAGTCCTTTAGAGGCTTGAAATGATTTACTAAATTTAATTCCAAGTGGCATATATAATGTCAGATGAAACGATATTGGGGCCATAGTAATGTGAAGATCTGCTTTGCGCGTTATGTTAATTTTTAGAGCAGTGTTGCAGCGCCTCCGGTGTTAATTAGACGCATTAAATTTCTTAAGCTTTATGAGCAGGCATTTTTTTAATTGTTTTACTTCGCCGACCTTTCTGCTAACCGACGAAGGAGGTTTACATTAGCTGGGGAACAGCACCAATCACTACCGGAACAGTTTTTAGTGACCAGTGCTATGCCTTCATCACTTTAAGCAGTCCAACAAAAATTAGTACGATGCCGCAGTAATGCTCATTATAGAAATTAATGATGTTGATTGACTTGCTCTGACCAAGGATTGAACCCAGGTCAACCCGCTAACGACTAAAGTATACAATAAAACCCGGTTTGAAATACAAAATTGTAACATTAAGTCCATAATAACTGTAATAATCGTTTATGAATAACAAGATTAATTGATTACAGGAAATATTGATTGATAATGCGATTATAAAGAAGATGAAAGTTAACAGGTCTCGGATAATGAAATAAACTCTACCTTTTTCTCGGCCGTACAAGTCGCAGTTGACTTTTGCGATAAATCCCTGCTTGTCTACGATTACCGGAGCAACGAGAGACACCAATCACACTTCCGATTTCGTACCCTAATATCCTCCTATATTGTTTACTGATAATGCCATGGCAAGACAATTACATCCTTTCTATGGTTATTATTTCCATTTAGCTGCGTTCCTAGTAAATTGCTGACACTTTCAGCTGTAGGACAGAGCAATTTTTTGCGAAGCCTGGCCATCTTTAATTCATTTGATAAAATACAATTTTTCTTAGAATACTTCCCCTCGCATTTGCATTTTTTTTAGTTTAAATTTATTTTATTTGTTTTAAGTAATAAACTTTTACGTCTCTCCATTGGTAGTTGTGTGTGCGAACGTGTTTATGAATGTGCATGTATGAATGCACAAATATGTGATACAAGCTTTTTAATTAGAACATGACGCTTGAGACTAGCAATTTGTGTTGTGTTATTTAAAAATAAATATTATATTATTTTCACAAAATTGCATTGAAAATTTAGGTCAAGCTCAAGCGGTATTTTCTAATATACTCGAGATTGGATACAAGGATGTTTCCAAAGTAAGATTCTCTACAATAACAACAACAGCTAGTACAAATACAGCAATCATAGTAGTAAAATAATATGAGTTCTTTGAATAAATCTACAAACTGCAAACAAATATTTAATTGAACGATTATAAAAACCACAGTTGCCAACTTTGTAATGAGGGGGAAATATTTTTAGAAGGGTAAATCCTTTCAAGCACTGAAAACGTTTTTGAGAAAGCTTTTCCACACTGATTTTTTTCTTTTTGCTTAGTAGACATGCTGTCTTAAAGATCATTTTTCCAAAAAAAAATCAATTTTTAACAAGATTTTTTGTTAAAACTTTCTTTGAAAAGGTTATTTTGAAAAGCAACATTTTCTGGCGTAGCTATAGAAACAGAGCTTGCAGACAAAAATATGAATCTGTTAGCATTATTTCTTAAAGTATTTTTAACACGAGTTTATTAGCTTTACATTTAATTAATCATGAATGCAAATAGTCTGCATAACTTAAAACCTTGCACGCATATTAAATTTCCTTAGCAATGCTAATTATTGGTTAGAAAAATGGGCACTGCCACACCCATTTGATGTAAAATATTATTTTTCAATTCGTTGCACTTAAAACATTCTCATAAAACGTTTTGCGCACATTGAGCTCATGTGACAATTCAATTTAATGATAACAAAAGTGGGCGGTTTCACTACTACACAATGCATTTTTAGGTACTGATTGAAGAAAAATCAGAAATGCACACGCAATGGTTACAAGTCGGCAAAGTTTATATATTACTTTACTTTATTCTATTGTGATTGTGAAAATTTTACTGCTGATTAAGCATCATGAGTGTGCATAAAAACAAATTGTCGTTAATGTGCATTTTTGTTAGCTAACAAAGCAGTTGTGCATGATTTTTTAAATACTAATAGTGAATAAGTACGAAATTAAACCTTTAAACACACTTAAAGTTCTAAATGATTTCTGCCGTTCCACTTTAGTTCGGAGCCTGTAGTGTCCTTGAGGACCTATTGCAGAATTTTATGGTAAATATTATTTATAGAACATTACAACGCCGTTGAATTGCTGTTTAGTCAACTCTTTTTATGAAAGGAATAAAAAGTTCAATACACCAAAGCGTTAAAGGGTTAAAATGTTCTCTGTAATTTATTTAAAAATCTCTGCAAATACAAAATCATTCTTTGTGGCAACTCTATGTAATGAATAACAAATTTTTAAGGCCATTTTATATACATATATAGTTAAGTGTTGTTATTGCAATTGTTGTATTTATTAGTACATATTGTTTGTAATTTTGTGTTGTATGTATGTACATAAGTATGTAGTTTATATTGCATTACCTGACATTGCTGTAGTTTATTTATTTTTCCTAATATAAAACTCTCATGCACGCACGCACTCTTGGATAGACATTCTCTACATGCATTCATACATACATACACACATATGTAGTTGTGCATTAAGTGTGCTTTTTGTGTGTGTGTGTATCAAAAAACTAACACTCATTTCTATTCTTGTTGTTAATAAATTTGTTTCTACTGATGTACTCGTAATACTATAGACTGCACTTGTTCATTATTATCGAAATAATCATTATAATAGAAAACGTTGTATTGAGAATATACATATGTACATATAAACATGCATGCCCATGCAACAAGCTTATAAGAAATGGGTCAAAGTCAACATTTTTAAATAGAGAAACAAGAACAACAATAACGTATGTATGTATAAACAAACTTAAATGAAATAGAATGAATGCATTTTTCTCTTTTTTTGGTTTTGTTTTCAAACACACAACCACACGTAAAAACACAAAACAGTTGTGCATACATACATACATATATACTATTGGTACAAGGTTGCCAGACATAGTAGGTACATACATAGGTGTTTGTTGTTGCATAATTTTGTTTGTTTATTAAAAGTGTGCAGATGTGTATGTGCATGTGTATGTTTGCATGTGTGTTTGTTATGTTAAACAGCTACAATAATAATGGAAAATAAGGCCATGGTTTTCACGGCATTGACATACTAAACTCAAAACCGCCATCTTTGTTTATTTTTTTTTCTTATTAATATTTTGACATTTGTTTTTATTGGCTTCCATCACTGCTTGCAGTATGACTTTTGGCATTTTTATTTTTTTTTACTGTTACGAATATTGTGGGAGGGATTTTGGTTAGGCACAGCAGTTATTCATGTAATTGCAAGGTCACAGTTAACGTAGTCGCCGCATATTCACCGTTTGCGCTTGTTCTTCTTATTCTTCTTGATTTATGCTCTACTCTATTGTTGTTGCTAATAGTATTATGTTGCTACTGTTGCTTCTACTATTGCTACTGCTGCTGCTAACTTAATACTTTGTCCTTGTCGCTATAAATTGTTAAATATTTGTTTTGCTATCTGAAGGACTTTGGCAATTACCACAGGTGTTTGTGACAAGGTCGATTGCATAAAACAAAATCATCAGGTCTTTAAGGATTTAAAGTGAAAGTAATGTACATTGGAGGACATTTAATGCAACACGAACGATATTACACAAAAATTGAGCGATATACAAAGTTTACTAATAGAAGAGGTTGAGGGTGTTATAAGTGAACTATTGAGTGAGAAATGTTGGACTCCGACACACAATTATTATCAGCCCAATTTGAATAACAATTCTCAGGGATTTTTTTCCTACTCCTCAGAAAATTTCTCCGTTTTCTTTTATTCTAAACGAACTTCGAAAATGGGAATTTTTCTAATGGGAAAAAAGTAGGTATTCTAAATGGGAGTTTATTCGTCAAGCATTCTGTAGGGGAATCAGCGCTAAACTTTCAAATTCAAATTATAAACTAAATAAGAATTTCTTTAGGACAACGAACTTAAATAAACACCGGAATGTTGTATTTCTCTGTTGTTTAAGGTGTTTCTACTCATTTTAAATAACAGGTTTAAGCCCATTTACCTAATGTGTAAAAAAACGCATATGTTGACTTATACCATTATTATAATATCGACATAAATTTTATGCCCCTAATGAATTGGTACGCTTTCTACTATTTTATTAAGGCATAAATATATTTATTACATCACTCACATTCTTCTTTTGTTTCAGGTAACTTATTAAACGCTACACTAATTTCTTATTTAGTTACGTATTTGTTTTTTTAATTAAAACGATTTGTTTTTCAGAAAAATATTTCCATTTTCTTCAAATTTTATGTCAAAACAACACAGTTTAGTCAAAACAGCTGTCTGCGAAAATTCCAAAATTCACTTTCCCGCAATATGTTTTATTCTCTCTCTCTCTCTGTTTAGAATAAGAGAGTTTTATTGCCATAAAAAATCATTTCCTGGGAATATTCATAACTGCGTTTTATATAAAAGAGTACTTGACACAACTAACACTTTACTTGGGGCTTAAAATTTCTTCTTGAAGATTTGGAGTATACTGATGACACATGTATGCCAGTTGTCTCGTTCACCTTTTCACTCAACACTACTCACTAATTTTCATTTGGGTACTCAGTACCTCTCTATACTTAGAAAAGATAAAATAGAATTGCATTCCGATCGGTAAATTTTCATTGAATTTGTATATAAAAATATTTAGTAAATACGTGTGAGTATTGAATACCCGAAAAGTATCAAATACTTGATAATAAGTATTCAATACTTTTCCAGAACTATTCGGACAGCACAGTATCAAAAACGCAAATCAGTCGGATGTAATGCTTCAAAAGTTTGAAAATTTCCTTTAATCTGCTTAAAAATAATCCTCAATAATTTCTCTAATTGGTTTCTATTCGAATCATGACGCTACAATATGCTGGCAATACCTTTCTTTTGTTCTTACTTCTATCGAACTTTTCTCTTCGAATTGCAAGCTGCCTTTGCCACATGGTTGAGGCATCACGTCCTCTGGCTACCTTGAGGATTCCCATCAATTGAATTTGTTTACTATACTTAGAGGAATGGGGCCTCTCCATTTCTTGCCCTTAGAAAAGTTGGATGTTTTGTGCTTTGGAACAGCTACACTAACTGCTACTGAAGGAACAGATTTCCCGAAAACCACTTGGGCAAAAACTAAAGCAGACACTACTGAGCGAGTTATTAACCCGAAAATTAGAGAGTGAGTTGTTGGCCAAGATATCACGGAATAAAGAAATGCATCAATTGGAATATTCTGGTCTCACTCCCTTAGTGGCCGTATGTATATATGCACATATGTATGTATGTATGTATGTATATCCACAAGGTTTTCTTCGTTTATCAAACGTCAATCGTATATAAAACAATAATTGATAAAATCAATAAAAACTGCATAAATTAGTCTTTATAAGAGGAATGTGATGATACTGCAGTATTGTGCATGTGTAAGTGTGCATGATAATACACAACTTGTGAGCAAATTAAAACATACTTACTTACATACATGGATACATATTTGATTTTTATTGTATAAAAAAGGATAGTGTGCAAATATGAGTAGAACATGGTCCAGTACTTTTTAAAATACATTTTAGGGAGAAAATCTCTTTCATATTTGAACATACATATGTACATATGTACATTATTCTTTAAAAATTGCAATATTTTAATAAAAAATTTAAAAATTTTGATAATTAAAAAAAAACGCTCAAAGTTTTGACAAAAATAGGTGATTGAAAAGTTCACTTTATGGGTATTGATTTTGTGTCGGATCTCGCTAACCATCAGACAATTTTGTTAATCCCTCTTTTTTGTAATATGTACAGTGAAACTTCGATGTAACGAAACCTGTAAGTAGAACGATATTTTTCTGAGCCCCTTGAAAAAACCTCGTTATTGCAAATAATTTCATACAACAATATACTCTAGCTAGAACGAACAAATTCTGATCTATAGTCTCTATATAGCAATGTATTCATTTAAAATCTTCAAGAGTGATATTTTTATGTTTAATTTCCAGTAAAATTTTTCGTAAAAAAACTATAGTTACAACGAATTTTTTCCGATTTTCTTCATATTTCGTTATACCAAACAAAGTTTGACTATTACATACGCACAATGAAAGAAAAGCCGTAACGAAGTAATTTGCAATCCCCTTCAAGTTTGCTATATCGAAGTTTCACTATATATTTTTTTCAGAGTCAATTTTTTCAATCGTTGATTGGCAAAAACAAACCTTGTGGTTAAGTTATTTATGGGTCGCTTTAGAAATCACAAACAAATATTTTTCAATTGGCCTTAAATGCATTGGATAATGTAATTTCACTTTAAAGCTTGACCTAGAAGTGTTTGGCCCCCACCCCAAACGTTCTACCCTCCCGGCTTACATTATTATTTATTCAATCAAAAACATCTATTATTGACCTCGTATAAAAATTTATTTATTATTTAGAATAATTTAATTAAAAAATATAAATTTAATTAAATTATAACAAAAACTAAACAAACGTAATAAAAATGCACTAAATAAAAATCAATTAAAATGCAACAACACTCATACCAATAAACATTAAATGCAACCATCACTACAAAGACAAACTAAATGCAACGCAATATGTATATTATAGTTTAGGGGGAGAGTGTGAAATAGTGTGGGAGAGTGCGCGAAGTGAAAGAGGAAGAGACATAAACAATAGAAAATGAAGAAGGATGACTTAATGATAAATAAACAAATAAAGAAACAAACAAATAAATGCAATTTAAAATTGTGGTCATTGTTATTGTTGCTGTTGCTGGTTTCGCTGCTGCTGCTGCTGCTGCAACTCTAGTGTTAGTGCTACGGTTGCATTTAACCTTAACTCAATGTAAAAATAACTTAAAAATGAAAATCATTTTTAAATGAAAAATATTATAACAAAAATGAAAAACAATAACACTCAACTAACTATGCCAGTGGGTCACCAGATGACCTTGTGCCAGTTGCAAAAAAAAAAAAAAATGCAAAATTCACAAAAACTAAGACAATTTGTGCAGAGTGCAAGAGAGGGTGAGAGAGTGTGTTTGATGGGCTGAGCAATTGCGGGGTGTGGTGTATCAGGAATAGTGTTGTGAACAATTTCTAATTGAAATCATGATGATCGCCTTAAAAACATGTTAAAAAGCATTAAATTAAATAAATATTTTTTTTTTAAATCGGTTTCCTTAAAATGTGATTTCTTAACCGATTCTTGCTTTGTGCAATCACGTTTACTTGCAGTTTGGTCCCACTTTTAAAATGGAGCAAGTAGTAGCTGCCTCCCCAAATATTAGCTACCGTGTAAATCTTCCATTTATTGAGCAAATTCCACATATGTATTGTCTTTATCGAGTTTTATTGCGGGGTAGGGGGCCTTCCGCTCTATTTCAAAGTCGTAAATTTCGTATAGCTCCTCTATTTATGGGCCGAATTGAAATGTTTTTTCTTTTTGCAAAAATTTGCTGCCTGCTCGGTGCTATGAACTTTTTGAAAAATTAGATGTGCATTTTGTGCCCTAAAAATACTGAATATCGCATAAAAAATCTATTTATCAGCCGATTTTCCAAAATTTTTTGTTGTTTGAAAATGGTTGCTTGTATTTTGTTAAGATTTTTTTTTTGGAAAAGCAGGGTGACTTCCATAAAAGTTGACCCGATAAAAATAAAACTGGGCCCTTGAAATATTGATTAATAAATAAATTCGCTCTTAATGGGCCGATTAACATTATTTTTTGTTTGTTTTTTTAAAGAAGGTGCTTTAATATATCGTGAGAGTAAAATATAGACTAGAAATTAAAAATATCGGGGTTTTCAAGCTTTTGCGTGTTGCGTCGATTTTATAATCTGTTCGACTGGCTTGTGGTATTGGAGTCGTAATTTTCTTGCCAGATTTATTAAGATTTCAGGTCATTATTGAGTTAAATAATAACTAACAAAACTATATACATAAGTATTTTTTGTAAATATGTATTTTAATTTTACTGTTGTGGAAAATGCGTGCACGTTCATTGCATGTTTTTAACTCTATTCTAATCAGGCTATTTTGTACTATTTATATTTTTCTTATAATTGTTGTAGTTTTGAGGTTTATGATGTCATATTTATTATGCAGTGACGCCTGGTTTAACGTTTAAGAGGAGATTTCACTGTGACATTTTCTGTGGTATTGCAAGAATGAAAATTTTTTTTAATTCCTCATAACTCCCATTTAAAGCAAAAAAAAAAGTTCATACAGACTCAGTTGTCGCTTTATAATTCATACTACCCATATATGAAATGTTTCCTTGGCCCTGTACTTAGAATTGTGTAACAATCATATAATTTTCTCCTATCTTCAGTGTCTCATTATATATGACAGTAACTGGATCAATTTAATATCACATCCACAATGATCTTCTAATAATTGAAATAAGAAATAAAAAAATACTAATAAATAATAAAATCTACAAGCCTGTACAACATAGAGGTTCATATAAAAAATACGTATGCTAACAAAAATTTCACAACCAGCCTTTATGATGATGACACTTAGTCATCTACAGTTTGTAAACGTTGATGACAGAATTGTCATTATGATTCTTAACGGCAACATGACCAACTGAAGTAAACTGCTTAAGGTATATAAGCTCTTTTAACGCATTTAGCCAATATGTATTCTCTTCCTGCGATTTTAATTTTAGCTTCAGCCACTGCCATTACTATTCGGTTACAAAGTTTTCCTCAACGTTAGAGATATGAAAGATGTCGGGCGAAACAATGACTCGAGAAGCTCTTGCGGCGTTGCAATCATATTTGTATGTACTGTGTAGCATCATCATCCACATTGAAGACAGGTCATATCTAGGCCAGATGGTTATCGTAGTACCATTTAATACCGGCATTCGTCGGACTGAAGCTTCTCACAGCTTGAAGTTTCGAGAGGCCCAAGACAATTGTTAATTCATCTAAATGGTCCCCGTTTTGGGGTTGATTTTATAATTTTTTAATGAAGAGCAACGATTGCAAAATGTTGGAATTGTTGGTTTTTTTTTTACCAAAATAGTTCTAAAAAAAGTTAAAATTTTTTTTTTTTTTTTTTTGTAAAATTTTTGGCTTTTATTTCCATTCCTGGCCACTTCCATCCGCGAATAAAAATGGGTACACAACATATTAATCAGCCTCAATAGCATCACAGCTGCAATGTGTTAAACTCTAATCCCTACAAAATTCAATTAAGAAATTTATTTCCGGTTCCGATATTTTATTTTTGTTGATTTTCATTATGAATCGTCTTAAGAGAAAGCCTTACATATCAGTCCAAGACCGCAGCCTCCAGGTCTTCTGGTGGATTCGGAAAACCGATTTCACGTACAGATGAACGGAAAGCCGGACAGACAGACATGACATATTTAACTTCTCTATTTATTAGGATGCAGGATATATAATATATGGGTCTCATATGAATATTGTAGAAACTATACTATAACAATATAGGTCATTAAAATACCCATTTTCCATCTCTGATGCATAACCAATAATGAATGATATCATATTCACTTTTAGCATTTAATTGTTAAAAAGAACCAGATATACAGTTATTTATGCATATGTAATAGAACAGTGTAGCCAGGTGTGGACATTTATTCCTAAATTGGGGATTTTAGCTGCTGTTTTTTGATTTTCGTAAGGAGGTATGTATTTGGGTATTTTTAATTTCTCGTATATATGTACATACATACATATGTAATACATACTAACTTTTAATTTTTATTTTGTAATATGTATTTAGCTGGCTACACTCATTTAGAATTAAGTATTTAACAAGAAAACAAATGCCTGTAGAAACTGCAACACCCATGCATTCTAAGTTCGACCTCTTTATTAAAAGCAATTTTTAATTTTTCCACTCGGTGTTTTGTTGCTGTTGGTTTTTTTGACGACGCCATATTTATATGTCTTCTCACGCTGCACACACTCATCACTCTCTTTCTCTTGCATTACATACATGTGGTGCATGTGTCTCTCCTTATTTGTTATGTGTTTGTTATTGTTGTTGCTGCTGTTGCTGATTTCTTTTCATTGTATTGGGGATGTACCCTGACCTAGTTACATTTTTTAGAATTTTTTAAATGTGTTTTGTGTGTGTGTGTGTGCGTGCGTGCGATTATATTGCAATTGTTGTTACTGTTTTCTTTATATTGTTTCTAGCTGTTGTTATTTATTTTTTGCTTATTAGAATTCAAGTAAAATGCATTTTATAATAATTTTGTGCAATTTTTAATTATTAATAAATGTGCATTAAATATTCATAATTATTTTATTTAAGTCATAAATATTTGTTTTAGCATTGTTTCTATTTTTTTAAACTGGGTTAAAGTTGTTTCATTTTAGTGCGAAGTTTATATTTAATTGATTTTCTTTTTTTTGTATAATTTCTTACCTTGTTAGAACATTTTCACTTACTCAAGTATAGCAAAGACCTCTTCGGTAGGTACGAAGGTTCTTCAATACAAATTAATGTTGCTTGAAGATTGATTGGTGTTGTTTTGTGTCATAAATGCAAGAAAATTGAAAGCAGTGATTAAGGTGTTTATTGAAGGGAGAGGGTAAGATTGGTAGCAGTATTCTCAGGATAGAAGTATCTCATCTTTTAGATGTGGCTTCACTAATATCAATAGCTTTTGAAATTTACGTGAACTTAGCTCCTTGAAAATAGTGAAAGGGAAGGCGGTGATACCCTAGAGAGGGAGAGATGTACAAAAGATGTGTGATACTTTTCTCTACTTCCTCGTCGTTGCAGCCGAAGTAGTATTTATAGGGGAGATCCATGCATCTGATGTGGATCTTGAAAGTGCAGTGTACCGAGACTGTAGCCATGAAATTGCGGAAATTCAACTCAGATTATTCTTCTCATTATGTAGAGAAAGCTTTGAAAGGTCTAGAATCTGAGGGAATGATATATAATGGCATTATCACTAAGAGCGATATCCCTGAGCTCTTTTAAGTAAATTTCATTGAAGAACCGCCATTGTTTTGAAATTTATTCAACGTATCTCTTAGGACTAGCTTTAGCTGAAGGTGTCAATATTGTAAAAAGCATGTATCATATATTCTGTCAGGGAGCGTTTCGAACTGTGTAAACGTTCCCAGACTAAAATTCTATAAACCGTAACCGTGGTGAGAGCGATTTAATTAAAATTAGAAAAAAAAAAAAAAAAAACAATTAAGAATGTTATATTCGTCTGTGTCGAATCTTATAAACCCTTCGTCAAGCTATATATGCCTGCAGTTTTTATATATATTATGGGGATCGTAAAAAAAATTAACCGAAAATTTTGAAAGTCCATTTTTCATTTCATGTTCGAAACAAAAATTTTTCATTTTCCATTCCTGGCCATTTCCATCCCTGATTTTCAAAACGAATCGTCTTAAGAAAAATATTTACACATTAGTCCAAGCCCCAAGTCTATAACTCTTCTGCAGGCTTCCGATTCATGTACAGACGGACAGACAGACTAAGAACAGGACAGACGGATATGGGCCCATTTTACTTCACTATCTATAACTATCTAGATTCTAGAATATAGTACAGACATACATACATATACTTATTGGGTCTTATATGAATACTGTGGAAATAACAAACGGACTGAGGAATCTATAAATACCCTTACAATTTTTGGTGAAGGGTTTAATAATCAATATTCTGAAAATATAATTAATTTACGATCTTTGTTTCACATTTTTCATTTATTGCATTTTCATCTTGTGGTAATTTTAAATTTATTTCAATTAGTCTGTTCTTATTTTCCTTTCCTTATTGTATCAATAATTTGCATGTAGAAGATTTTTTATGTCATAAAAATTAATTTTATTTTGATTGAACAACACGTTCAGTGCAGGGATGACGCCAATATTATTATTTTTTTGTTTGTTTGTCTCATTTTCAATTCAGTTTTTTTCTTCTTCTTATTGAACAGACGCCTGACTAAAAAGTCTTTCCTTTGTTGTCGGTACATTTGATTTTTGTTTAGTTCTGGTGTTTCTTTCTTACCTTTTTTTTGTATTTTTTGTTTTGTGTTTGCTATTCATGTTGTCATTAAGTGTATGCATGCATGCATGTGCCTGTTTGCAGTTTCTTGATAGGTATTTATTTTTTTTTGTTAAGGAAGGTCTTGTCATTGTTTTTTTACTTTGTTTTAATTGTTGTATTTTTATTACAAAAGTTTCTTTATTAAAATAAATTGTTTATTTTTATTTTTTTTCCTACAAAGTTTTGTTTACTTCTTTTTTTCTTCTTTTTATTTCTGTTTATTTTTATCACATTTTTATATGTGGAATAATTTATATTTTATTTAAACGAATATTTTGCAAATTTAAAACGAATTTACAAGTATTTATTGTCCTGCTCTGTATGTAAAGTTACACTCGAGAAAATAAGTTGGCTATAATTTCGGATGGAATGTGAACATTTTCATGAGGCAGATGAGGCTATCCTGGGGTACACATCCTCCTGCTACTTCCTATGCCAAAGCCAAAGAATATGAATATTGAACACCACTGCATTTAGGCACACTTGTGCCCTATCTATCAGTTCCATCCATATGTTCTCTTAGGATATTCTACAGGCAATTGTTCACTACACGATGGTAGCAATACACCTCAAGCAGTCAATATCTAAATTAGCCGAGGAGTTATTCATATTTTTTATTTGCAATGTTTGTTTTTGAATTACATCTTTATCGTATTTTGGATTTTATGGCTCATTATGGATACAGCATGATCCTGACTTCTGAAATGACTGGAATTTTGCAGGGTTGTATACATTTCAACGTATATGGCAGAATAGAAAAGTATTGCTTTCGAAAGTCGCCACACAACTATCGTCAGTCTTTATGTGTATCATTCTTATCATTTCTTGTTACGTAGATCTGGTGAATGTGATTGGAATTGCGATATACTCGTATCTGTGGAAAAAAGCCATTTTATTTCATAATAAAATTCAAAATACATATTGATAATAAAGTACAAAAGAACTGGCTGCAAGATCTGTACATGATTGCAGTAGATATATCGAACGTAAATTCAATGAATATAATGTCAGCGATGGATACTTTCGTGCCATTATAAAATTACACTTTCTTGTATTTGATAAAATAAAATGGTGGTTTCTTATAAAAAAAAAAAATAATTTCATTAAAAATTTAGTTTAACGATCTTAAGCCTGAATATTTAATCGGTTTACGGAAATAAATTTTTCAATTTTTGTTAAGATTAACAAGATTTTGATGTGAGGGAAGGAAGATAAATTTTATTTTCACTAGCAAAGTTTTAAACCAAATATTTAAATCGAATAATGATGGTATGTGTAAAAAAGTGAACTTAATTACCTGTCGAACTCTGCGTGTCACATTTGAATTAAAGCCTACTAAGCGCTTCTTAAAATTCGCAAAACAAGCTATAATTAAGGGTATTTTTATACACTGAAAAAACATTTTTACATAAATTCAACAAAGTCACGTTCCTTGAACTAAATTCTTTGAAATTCAACGTATTATACGTTGTATCAGTAAAATATTCCTTGAAATTCAAAGGTAAAATTTTATGTATTTATGAACTCAACGTTGAAACCATTATTTGATTTTATTCGTTGAATTAAACAATGAACTAGTTTAATTCGTTGAATTTAAGAAATTCGTTCATTTATTTAAACACAAAATGAACAAATAGTTTGATTCAAAGAACCTGTTTGCTGATTTTAAGTAATATACGTTGATTTTGTTGTATGCATACGTTGGATCAAGGAATAAATTCTTAAAAATAAACGTATGGTTTCTTAACTTCAACGAACTGGAACGTTGAATTCAATAAGCCAATGAATTGCCATACGTTGAATCAAAGAACCTGTTCCTTGGGTGAAAAACAAGGAATAAATTCGTTGATTCAACGAATTGTACCTTATTTTTCACCCAAGTATTTGGTTGAGTGTAGAGTGACACAAGTTTAAATCATAATAAAAAAATGAAATATTTTTTTTAATATCAATGAAACAGTCTTTATTGGAAAGAACATTTTATGAAATTAATGTTTGAATATGATTTCTGCCATGTGGCCGCCACGGCTGGCACTTAGAAGGTGCAATCTGGATCACCAATTTTCAACAACTTTTCGCAGCATTTGTGGCCGTATTTCGCCGATGTTGATTTTCAGGTGTTTAATTGTTTGTGGTTTATCGACGTGGACAACATAACTTCAAAGAAAATAATCTAGTGCAGTTAAATCACACGATCTTGGTGGCCAATTAATTGGGCCATTACGTGAAATTATGTTTTCATCAAAATTTCCTTTGAGTAAATCAATTGTAGCGCCCGCTGCACGATAAGTTTGACGAAGAGAATAATTATTTTGATTAAAAATTTCAACAATTTGCACGCGTTGCTCTGGTGTAGGTCGCTTCAAAATGAAAATTTGAAGAAAACTTAACAAAAAGCAACTATCAGCTGTTAAATGGGTGCTCAAATTAAGCACTGATGCCTTTATATGATGGAATATTGTGTTCCGTACATATTGCACGACATTCGCGTTTTTCGTTTTCCAACTCAATTTCATCTCTATATAAATTTGTGGGAATACATTTAAAAATTAATTATAGAAAATTTTAGCAAACATATCTTGTAAAATTTTTTTATAAGAAAATTTTTATACTCATTTTTTCAAAGCTCTAAAATTATTTCAGATATCTAACCTTTTCCGCACGCTAGTGCACCCTTACCTCAATCACCATTTTGTAGGTAGTTGGATAATTCTAAACATCACCATTTTTCCATAATAACCACTAATTTTCAACCCAAATGAATTTCATAAACTTGAATTCCAGTACTGCACTAATAATCCAAAGCGAATTGTTCTGATAATATTACAATTGTAGTGTATTTATCACCCCTGTTGCGCCCAAATAGTTAGTTCTTGCTCCTAAAAGTATGCACAATTTTATTTTTAACCATAATTAAAAGTTTACGAGTTTAAAAGTTTCAAATCAATATCTACAGACATTTTGGCACAATAAAAATTTATTAAAAATATGTATGTATGTATGTATGTATGTATGTATGTATGTATGTATGTATGTATGTGGAAAACAAAATTTGCTCTAATGTTGGTATTAAATACGATCTCAAAGGCTCACATTTCCATGCTTGGTATGACTAACTAAACGTTGATGATCTGAGAAATTGCCAACAACTATAAAGTTAAAAAAAAATTTCACACAAAAAAGCAACAATTCCCAATATGAATAGTGGTTTTAGGTTAAAAAGAAGAACAACCTTTTATGGGAAATAATACATTTTGGTGCTTGTTTTTTGTTTTTTAATTGCACCAAGCAACAAACAAACAAACAAACAAACAAACAAACAAACAAACAAACAAACAAACGAGCACCCTTTTAAGCAACACCAACTAAAATTATAATAACAATAACAAATAAGCCAAATAACAATAAAAATGTTTAACTAAATTTAAAAATTATTTCATCAACAACTACAACATCTCTAACAACAACAAACCATCCATGAATAAGAAACAAAATGCTTAAATATCTCTGCAACCAGCGATCACGATCATAATGACGATGAAGATCATGATGATTATACAAAATGAAAACGTACTAAAATTGTACAACAGAGAAGTAACAAATACAACCAACAACAAAAACAATAAATTATGTAATATTACAAAATAAATCGTGATTACAAATGAGTTGACACATAAAGGAAAACATTTTAATAAAAAAGCCGAAAAAAAATCGAAAACAACAAAACATTAAGGCCTATTTTTGCTGTCTTTATTTTTTTTTTGCGGTTTTAAGTATTATTATTATTTTGTTAACAAAGAAAATTAAAATTATGACATGTTGTTGTTGGCTCATAATTCTTTTTTTTAAATGAAAATAATGAAAATTATTATGTTGCATACAATAGATATGCATTACATGCTGGGTAAGGACGGAGATAAGTAGGGCACCTTACCACAATAGTAACACGCATACAAACATACACTCACACATACAGACATAAGTAATTTGGTATGCACGTATGCGAATCCATTTTGTCTGGTAGAATAATTAAAAATTCATCTCGCAGAATTTTAGAGGTGCGTAAAGGGTGTGTTAATAAATAAATTTAAAAAAAAAATGCCTAAAAGTATACAAGTTTTTGTCATGAACTGTGAGAATATTAAATGAGAGTATGCAAGAAACTGAAGTTTATACGATAATAATTTTTACTTCGCACAATCTAATCTAATTTTCAATCGATCACGACGTTTGTGCTCTTTCCTTGATTATTTTTTCGATAATATCCGCATTCTTCACATACAGCAGTTCGGTGTCTTTTTGTCTTTTTTTGAACATCTACGCCGATTCAACAGTGGTGGCGACTTCCGAACTTAACTTTATTCTCTTTATATATGTGAACTTTGAAAATTAAATTGAGGAATAAATCAAATTCCTTGGAATAAAAACCAAATAATTAATCAGCTCTTAACTTTAATAAAACACTACTCTCTTGCTGACAATTTTATTTATTTAATTCGATCGTTGTCGAAAAAATGTTATATTGTTTTTAATGACTCTAAATTATTGTCCAATCGACGTTTCTAGGCCTTCCCCAATTCCTCCGATAACAGCAAGCAACTTCTTCGAAGTTAAAAACTATTTTGAAAATTAGTTTTTGGAGTTTTAAGCATTAAAAAATACACCCTGACAGTTCAGTTATCAGTTAAAAAGACTATGTCAAGAAACACCATTTAGATCGAAGTACATAGTATCAGTAAAAGAATTGCATACCCTTAGGAGCAGCATCATATAATAATTTGGCCATAACTTTGGAATGTTAATGTGAGCTTTGTTTACCCAAAAAGCTTTCAATAAATGCTTCTAGTTATAAAAACGATATCACTGAAAACAGGAAACATTAACTTAATCAAATCTAAAGAAGAAGACAAAGAAACCCCGATCGAAATACAAGTTCCGAATCACAACCCATTCCGTGCGAAATTTGTGACATACGATGGACAATTTTTTTTTTTTTTGGTAATTTTTATTTGAAAATTTCGGTATCGCAGTTTACGAAAAAGAAAACTTGGCAACCCTGTTATTATAATTAAGTCTCTAAGAGAAAAAGTTGTTGATTACTGCAAAAAAAGAAAAAGGAACAACAAAGAGTTTTTCAAAGTCTATTTTAGAAATAAAATGTTCCAAACTATAATTTTCAAAATTTTACTTATCAACACGATCCCATATTTTATTGATTGTTTTAGTGTTGATCACTCCGCCCTCCACCACCATGTTATGCATAAATATTTTCATTATTTAGTTTCGTTGAGAGTTGAACTTATATTTATTTCACTCTGTTCTCTTGGTTGCATTAATTAAACATCTTTTCTCTCCATTCATTTATCTGAGTTTGGGGCTCTTCCACATTTAAATACAAACGAAACTGAAATAATCGTGTGGTATATAATTGTGTGTTTTTGTGTGCCTGTGTATTTTTTTTTCAGTTTAATCTGTTTTGTATTAGTGACCCACTTTTTCACTTGTATGGCCTACTGCACTTGGCCAATTTTTTGTCTTACTCTTTTTCTTTTATTTTTGTGTGTTTCTTAGTTTATTTTTGTACTTAATGTTGTGCTGTAGTTGTTGTTGTATGTAGATTTCGTTTTTTTTTTTGGATAATCAATTGTTGGGCCATTCGATTTCTGTTGTTAGATAATTTGTTATTGTTGTTGTCAAGTAATTATTTTTATTGCGTTGTTCTGCTCGAACGTTGGCTTATTAGTTTTTTTTTTGTCAGAAACAAATTTTAGGTTATGAGTTTATTCGCATTGAATGTATGTAATTTTAAATGCGTAACGCAGACAAAAGATTTGAAAATTATGACACTGAACTTCAATTTAAAAAGTAATTTATATGTATGTACATATGTATATTTTTGCTATAAATCGGTTACAGTTTAAACACAATGGATCTACCATCCATCGTAGGGATCGTTTAGGCGTTGTAAAAAATAATTATTCGTTTGAAGGTTTTGGTCAAATGTCTGAAGATATCGCCAAAACGAGGAAAAACACCCAAAGCGAGGGAAAAATTCCCAAAACGGGAAAAGTCATCAAAACAGCTGGGAAATTGCCTAAACTGGCAAAACGAGAAGGAATCTTCAAATGGAAAAAAAGCGCTAATGCAGAAAAAAAATGCCAAAAAGGGACAAAAACGCTGAAACGAAAAAAAATCTTCAAAGAAATACAAATCCCAAAACTTGAAAATTGACAAAACGAAAAGGAACCTTCAAATGGAAAAAAACGCTAAAGCAGAAAAAATGCACAAAAGGATGGAAAAACAAAAATCGTCAAACAACTACAAATCCCAAAACTTTAAAATTGGCTAAACGAAAAAGAAATATCAAATAGGAAAAATTGCAAAAAGGGGGAAAAAACACTAAAATGAAAAAAAAAAAATCGCCAAATAAATACAAATCCCAAAACTTGCAATTGACACAAGAAAATTAATCATCAAATGGAAAAAATCGCTAAAGCAGAAAAAATTGCCAAAGGGCTGAAAAAAACGCTAAAACCAGAAAAAATTGCCCAACAAGTACAAATCCGAAAACTTAAAAAAAAATCACTAGAATGAAGATACTCGTTAAAAACGAAAAATTCGAAAATTCGGAAAAAGTTATCAAAATTAAAAAAAATCGCCCAAATCTCCTCTCGAAAATTGCAAAAAGGAGGAAAAACCGCTAAAACAAAAAAATCATCAAACAATTACAAACCCCAAAAACTTAAGGTGCGGTCACATCTGCCAAACATTTGCCCAAAAAAGCGTAACCACTAAATACGAATGAAAAACTTTTTGATTTATGCATTTATTTATTAAGTTAAACAGCATCTAATAATGGCTGACTTCCAAAACGTCAATTGCTTTGTGTTTGAACAAAGCATCACATTTCATAACGCCGCAGTACAATAATTATACAATGTATACCATTTCAAAACGCCGCCGTCAAGTATTTTTAACGCAGTAAGAAAAAAAAAGGCATCGGTTTTATAGTTGTTGCATTGTTTCGGAACTTTGCAAATGTATCTGATTTAAATACAGCAGCAATGCTGTATATAAACCTTGTATACGAACGTTTTGGAAGTCAGCCAATATAAGATTCTATTACATTTTCTATAAATTATATGGAAACTGTTTAACGTAATAAACAGGTATCTAAATCAAAAGTTTTTTCATTAGTATTTAGTGGTTACGCTTTTTTTGGGCAAATGTTTGACAGATGTGACCGTACCTTTACAATTGACACAACGAAAAGGAATCATTAAATAGAAAAAATCGTCCAAATCTCCACTCGAAACTTTTTTTTACAAACCGTTTGGAAACTTCTCCTACATACATACATATTCGTATACGAGTACATTGAGAAATTTTGTGGAAAGTGTTGGAAGGAACTGAGAATTTAGTGCATCAATTAAACATATCATGGCCCTTTAAGTAAAAATTTGATCGTACTGAAATTTTGAAGAATTATTTTTAAAACAAAAATTTGTTTAAAATAAAAACGCAAATTATAGAAAAAACTAAATATCATAACGTCCGATATAGTGAGTTGAACTTAAGCCAAATATAAAATTTTAGCTTTTTCATTATTCCATATATCCGAATGAAAAGTTTTTCGCACAAAAGTGTGCTAAATAAATTTTCATACAATAATATATTAATGAAACGATTAATGAAAATTTTCGTTGTGTTATGGGAAGATGATCAACATATTCGTTTCGTTTCCATTATGAGGCGGTTTTAGTTTGACTTTAATAGTTCGAAAATATAAACGAGTACAAAATAAATTTATACACTACCGATCGCGGCACGTGACCGTGGCACGTGAAAGCTACTGAAAGATTGTTGCAGATTTCGAAAATAATATTATAAATGGAATTAATTAACGTTACATCTTCCCATAATACTTGAAATATTCTTTCATGTCCAAAATGTTACTTTTGAATAAACGTCGTATAAAATTTAATTTTTAACTTCCAGCCTAATTTACACACACATACACAAGTACTCACTCGCATCATGTAGATTTCAAATTATTTCGCAAAATATTTACAAGCACTTTAATATCATAATTTTCAAACAGATTTTGTTGGCAATTATTGCCACAATTTTACTTGTGCTGCTTGCTGATCATTTGTTATCAGTGATGGAAATATGAAAAATTGAAATGGTACTGTCCGTCAAGAAAAAGAGTACTTTTTCAACATTGTGGTACTTTTTATGAAACATATTTTTTATTCAAAAATAAAATTAAAAAGTACACAAAATTTAACATTTTAGTTACCCATTAGAAGCAGAAATTCTAGGACAAAAAGTGCTTTATTTCTTAGTGGATTGCAAAATATGTATATGTATATGTTTATTGACTAGTAATGTGTAAAGTGGCATGTTATCGAAACCATGTACATAGTTAAAACACATTAGAATTGGTTGCTTGAATGGTCCAATTTACACGAGATTTATTGTACTGGCATAACATGGCAGCTTGTCGGTATTTTCGGTGAAGAGAGTCGTTTTTCGTTGGCATAATCTTTCAACCAGCCTCAACCCCGCATTAGCAGTACAAAACTAATACATGCACACTTACGAATACACAGGTTCTATGTTTTCTTTTTTACAGACCGTATTTATTCGTTGGTTAGCTATCGTCGAGTGAACATGAATTTCAAAGAAGAAGGGGGTTGGTCTTAATGCATTTATTTATTAATAAAACAGTATGAAACATTCTCCTCAATTCATTTTTAATTTTTTTTTATACTTATGTATTTTATATTTTTTTTTTTATTTTCTTTATAATCAGAATTTTTTTTTTAAATAAGGCGGTTTATGTTTATTAATTGTGAATTGATTAAATTTGTCAATAAATCTTTTTTAAAAAAATTTTTTTTAACGATTAAGGTGAATTCCATACAAAAGTACACAACAAAGTAAAACTCTTTTAACTTTTTAACTCATTTTAATGTAAGTGCACATCTTCAAAAAAGAGTTGAAGCGCTAAAATAAATTTATTTGTAATTCCAAAAATTAAATTAATCAAAAACTGTATAATCTTAACTTTAAACTTTAACTTTAACTCTACATATTATTTAGTGTCGTGTAAGTCACAATTTGTATGTCGTGTAAGTCACGCGAAAAAAACTATTTTTTGTGAAAAATAAAATAAATTTCACTAAGTTGAAGCCATTTTGTCGTTGTTTGTATTTCTCAAATACTTTTGGTGGAGTTTAAAAGGAATCGGTCTACACAATTAACAGAATTTTTAAACTATCTTTGATTACCCTGAAATCAATGGATTTGATGTCGTGTAAGTCACAACTAATTAATTATATTAAAATTAAAAATATGTAATCGCAAATCAAAAATCAAAGTGCATGAATTAATACGTATGTTCTTGTAGATGTTATTTCTTAAAACGAAAAAATTAAAAAAATTATGATTGTACCAGAAATTTTATCAAAAATGACAAAAGTTTTGGAATTTGTCGTGTAAGTCACACGTGGAATTGACCTTAATTATAAAAAGTCTCACAATTTACTCAAAAAACTACAAAAGTTCTAAGAGAATCAATAAGTTACATACACAATTAAATTACAAACTTTGAAAAATGTTGGCTAAAGTTTTTTTTATTAGTATAGAAGTTTTGAAGCAATTTAAAAAATTTTTATATTCATGTTTAAAATTTTCCCTCATTGCAAAAATATTCAGTAAATTTGCTTCTTATACTTGAAATTACTCCTAAAATAATTGCCAATTCATCAGCACTTATTCTCGCCATATTTTTGTCAATTATGTTCCGTAATGTGTAAAACGAAAGACAAACTTCAAATGAATAAAAAAAAAAAACACTAAGCCACACAAAGCTGAGAACACGTATACATTTTATGCCAGATTAATTAGTCTCGTATGTGAACAAAAGAACAAAATTGTGCGACATAAAAATTCATTTCGTGTGTGAATGCTCAATGATTATTAAAATAACGCACATTTCTAAACAGGGAACAAAGCAAAACAAAAAAGTAGTACTAAATATGACGTGGGGGGGTACTGTGGTATTTTTGTTGTGAAAAAGTACTGAAAATAGTACAAAAGTACTGAATTTTCCATCACTGTTTGTTATAGTAAATTAAACAAAAAGTAAATAAAAAAAAAACACTATGCTCACCTTTTAGCTTTTTCATTGTGTGAGTTTTTAACCCGAACTCTGACTTTAATTTTGTATATTTCTGCGTTAAGGAGGGCAAACAAACTGTACAAAACATTGAATTAAAAAAAAAAAAAGATTATTACAAAACTTTATTTAAATGTGTTTTTTTGTTTTTGTCTAATAAATTTTCATACACGCATAATTTTACGCAATTTGTTGTGTTTTTTTTTTAGCAACTAAACAGACAACTGACTGACGGATGGACAGACGGACGCACGGACTAAATTGCTTGCTGAGTATTAAAATGAATGTGGTTGTCTGTGGTTGGTTGGTTGTCTAAAATAAACAATTAAAATTAAACAATACTACTACATAATAATAATAATTTTTATGTGTACTACATATATTATATTAAATATTGTATTATTTTTTTTTTGTTGTTCTCGTATGTCTGTACAAATAATAATACAAACAACACGTAAAAGATTACAAATTATGTAAGAGATTCAAAAACTAAAAAAAAAACACACAAATATGTTTAAATGAAGCACACATACAACGGATGGATATATACAAATATAAATATGATATACTTCTTAAATTTAGGAGAAATACATACAAGGTAACTTCTATGTAATAAACACATATTTATGTACGTGTCAAACTCGTGTACTTATTATTGTAAACAGAGTGTAAAATAATTAAAGTACTCAATTGGAACAAAATAATAATTATTAATTAATTTATAATTATGTATATTATTATTTGTTTTCTATGGGTCTATATGTCTGATTCTGAGATTACCGGCTAATTTAGACATTATTTTTCGGCATTTAAGTTTTTTTTGCGGAATTTAGTATTTCAAGTACATATGTAGCTTTAATCCTTCAAAGAATAGCTACTTAATTATCGTAGGTACACATCAATTTCTTAATGATTAACCGAATTATGTGCAATTACAATTTCTGTCCACCCATGTAATGACTTATTGAGCAAGGAAAATACGATAACAAATAACAAATAAATACAATAACAGATAACAAAATCATTTTATTTTATTTAAAATCAATTATTTTAATTCAGTTCGTTTATTATTTATTATAAAAAAAAGGCTTATTCTAAGCAATTATGTTATAAACTATTAATAATTAATAATTATTAGTTGTCAGAGTCTATTTTGTATGGAAACTTGTATTTAACGTCACATTCGTGCACAATAACGATTGGTGTTGGCAATATACCCAGAACTTGATATAAAGAAATGTAAGATATCACTTTTTTTTGACCTGGAAGCTGATAATTAAAATGAACTAAAAAAACATAAAATATTCAGAATTTTGTTATTTAAACAAAACAGGGGAATGACCAACGTAAGCGCGAATGATCGATACGTAAGGCAAAATAGCACTGACCTCTCTTTATTAAACAGAGTTAGAGGCTGCTGAAATTGACAACTTCTGTGGTCTTCCGCTCTTGACCTGCTGGAGGCGAATCGAAGAAGCTCTTATGCGAAAGGCACAAACCAGATGGTTTAATGAGCCATCCTGCACCACAGCGAGGCCCCTATGGTCTTGCCTAGATGTCAACAGAACCAAAAATCTGCTGAACTTTCCAAAAATGCAATTGCGCAATCTTGTGGCCACGGTCACGGGTCACTGCACCTTCCGAACCCATGCCAGACGCATGGGTCTACCATACAATGAATATTGCTCCAGCTGCAGTGACGAAGAAGAAGAAGAAAGTATCGCACACCTGCTATGCCACTGCCCAGCTATGGAGGATCACCGCCTCAGCTTTCTAGGCAGCATATCCTTCAGCACCCTCTCCGAGCTCTCAGATACGGAACTCGGTTGATTTAGCTCCTTAATCAGGAGCAGTGGATGGTTCGCCCAATAGGGGGCTTGACATCCTGCCCGTTTCTGCAAGACTTACCCCTTGCTTCAATTTTTTCCTACCTGCTCTGCTCTTGTTCTTCTCTGTCCTTCCCTCGCCTACTCTTCTTCTGACTCTTCTAATCTCCCTTTCTCTATCACTCTCCTTCACTACAGGCAGCACAATGGGACCACATCAGGACCCAAGTGAGCTGGAATCTAATGTTCCCTTTACCAGCAGCCTGCTAACCATAACCTAACCTCTCTTTATTAATATTGTTGGTGAAAATGCTGCAACATGTATACGCAAAAAACATAATGTTCTTTCAAATTTATATTATTGCAAATCACCAATATTTCGGAAAATTAAGGTTTATCAAATATACGATTTTTTACAGGGGAATGACGTGAAACTTGAGGGACAAAATATTATAATTCATTAAAATATTAATTGATAAAATATAATATGTATGTATATATTACGTGAAAAAAGAGATCATTTAATATTATTTTTTTATTATACAATCATTTTAATAAAATTTTATATAGTATTTTGGTAAAAATTATGATATATTTAAGAAAAGTAATGTTAACACTTTAGCAGGCAATTTTTTGAAAAAAAAAAAAATAAACAATTTTAGGAAAAATTATTTCAGAGACAGCAAAAGACCTATAAAACGTTGCTGTGAAGTAAATAATAAAGTGGAATATATTTCTTTTTTTCCCTTTTAAATACAAATATAGCAAATTAGTCCGTAATCTCAGAATCAACCGTATACGCTTGAAAAATCATAAGTGAAACTGGTTAGCGATCATGTCCGGTAGAATGTAAAAGAAGTTTTTAACAAAATTTATACGCCTATCACATTGTACTAGGCAGGCGTTTTAAAATATTTATTATCTCATTAAGGCATGCATATGTAAAATACCTCACATGTGCGATAGTTCTAACAATAATGAAAAGAAGACCACAAGGAAATGAGATCTGCGTTAAAAGAAATATTTGATATAAAATGGCAGTACGCTCTTTTAATTCACCGAAAATTTATTTTTTCTTATCAACATATCGCACTTGTTCCTCCAAAGCATAACAACTCCAAATTCATGAATTTTCGGTAGAGGCCAAAAACTTTTTTTTAATACTACTCTTCTATCACAAAGAGAGATACAACTGTATTTTTTTGGTGAAAGAGTGGAGAAAATGGTGTAAAATTTTTGCAGTGGGTAGATATGACCACTGTGATTTCGTTTTTTGCAAAAACTGAAAATTTCAAAATTTCGAGTTGTTACGCTTTTGAGGAACAAGTGCGATATATAAATTACTAAATATTTTAAACACTAATTTGTCCAGCCAATTTACTCTTAATGTTTTCATTTGCATTAATTTTCCTCTTTATTGTGAAAGTAATCACATTTGTTTGATGTTTTTCAGAAGCCTAGACTAAATATTATATATGTATGTATGTATATGTAACTCCTTAGAGTATGCACACATTATAGTTTGAAAGGCTAACTTAAGCTCCAATAACTTGGTGCTTACACGTTCAAGTTTTCTTTAAATTTTTGATTCAAGATTCAATACACAATAGAAAACAATTAGGGGCTGTGCACATATTACCTAACGCTGTTTTCAGAGATTTTATACCCCCACCCCCCCTTCGTAACGCTTTTTACTAATTTTTCAGTGCAAAATTTCCAATCCGTAACAAATCTTTAACCCCCCCCCCCTGGAGCGTTACGTAATATGTGCACAGCCCCTTATTCCTCAAATAGGAAAAATGGCTCCAAACTTTTTACATTGAAAACAACAATAATTATTTTTGGGGCCATTTTTCCTATTTTGGGGCCATTTTTCTTATTTTGGGGCCGTTTTTCTTTTTCTGTTTGGGACAATTTTTCATTTTTTAGTTTGGGGCCATTTTTCATTTTTTAGTTTGGGGCCATTTTTTTTTTTTAGTTTGCGGCCATTTTTTATTGGGGCCAGTTTTCATGGAGCCCACTCACACATTTGGCTCTTGACTATCAACTTGATTTCAATTTTGCTTTCAAGTTATCTTTAAATTTTTCTTTCAAGTAAACAGCTGATGAGAGCTGTTGTAAATAATTTTTGTATTTATTTCAAAGAAAATATATTATTTGAAATAAAAAAATTAATAAAATTAATAAAAATTGTGATATGTTGCGATTTTAATGTTTTTTTTTTTTTATTTCATTTTTAATTTTTTTTTTGACGATGACATCTTGAAAATAAAATTGACTATCAAGTTGCTTACAGCCTATGTCACAACGTCAATTCACATAAATTTTGACAAAATGTGTTCAACTTGAAATCAACTTCTTGAACGTGTAACTGAAGAGTAAAGTACAAGAAATTGAAAGTGTTTGGCAGTTCGTTTAGTTATATATCCACACAAAAACATAAATGTGAAAATAAGGCCAAGTTCGTATCCAAAAAGTTTCGGCCGTAAAAAGTACTGAGATCAAAATAAGGACCAAGTTGTTGATAGGTATAATTCCATCTCATTTCTAGGCAACCATAAGCTTGGCAAAATTTTTCAAAGAATTCTTTCCATATTAGAAAGGCAAAAAATTTTTGCCAAGCTTACAGGTTGCCTAGAAATGAGATGGAATTGTACCTATCAAGAATTTGGTCCTTATTTTGATCTCAGTACTCAGTATTTTTACGGCCGAAACTTTTTGGATACGAACTTGGCCTTATTTTCACATTTATGTTTTTGTGTGGATCTCACTTCTTTTTTCTAAGTTGTTTTCGTATAAATATTTAAAATTTCAGCTTTCTAGCTATACTGGAAAGGCCCCATACAAATAAAGGCACCCAAGTCCCCCCAGGTAAAAAGTGCCCGTTTAAAACTTATTTTTGTTAATTTTTCTGCAGGACATACCTGTGTACGAAATTTAAGCTTTCTAGGTCAACTAGAAGTGCCCAATACAAAAAGGGGCATGATTGTCCCCCCAGATGAAAAGTGCCCGTTAAAAAATCATTTTCGGTAATTTCTCATCACTACCTGCCTGTGTACCAAATTTCAGCTTTCTATCTCTACTAGAAGTGCCCCATACAAAGAAGGGGAATGATTGTCCCCCCAGATGAAAAGTGCCCGTTTTCAGATTTTTCTGCTTATTTTCTCACCAAGACCTACCTGTGTACCAAATTTCAGCTTTCTAGCTATACTGGAAATGCCCCATACAAAGAAGGGGCACTCAGGTCCCCCCTGGGAGGAAAGTGCCCGTTTTCAGATTTTTCTGGTTATTTTCTCACCAAGACCTACCTGTGTACCAAATTTCACCTTTCTAGCTATACTGGAAGTGCAAAATAATATTGATGAGTCAGTGAGTATGTACTAAAATATGGACTTTTCACACCTTAATATCTCGGGAAGCTTCTACGGTAGAACTTTCAAATTTAACCTGTGAGGTTACCTCTGTGGGGAGAACTTATGTTTCAAGTTTCATTATATTATGATCAAGAGGAGCAAAGTTATGAGGGGGGTAAAAACAGCTCGAACTGTTTCGTGTAAATATACACACTGTGTGGCCGAAATTGGCCTGGCGCACTACCGTGCGCCTAGATATTTATTTTTTTTTTAGATGAAAAACTAACTTACGAAATTCAAAGTACTCGTACTTTTGATCGAAATCAAATTCTGTACACACTCTTGGCATAGAAACGTTTCTAGTGATTCTAAATTTCTACCTAAATTTCAATTTTTCCAGAGCTGCTTCTCCGATTGCATGTTCATAGCAATGCATAGTGGGGGAATTAATACAATATATGTACATATATAAATAAATCACCGGACAGGCCAGGCCGATTGTAAAAAAAATCGCGTTTTATCTACAAACTGTATACCAAATTTATCAAAAATTGAAAAACTGAAAAAGTACCAAAAGTGAAAAAGTCAAAACACCCCCAGAAAGGACACTGTATGTTACGTACGAGTACAGTATTAAAAAACTATTTTTGCTACATTAGTTTCATAAATATCATAAAATAAAAAGTATGTTGATTTTTTAATATTCGACCTTAAAATAAAAAGTTCTTTTCTATGGGAAGTGCCACGCCCGCTAATATTTTTTAGGAAATAGTTTTTTTTTTGTAGAATAATGCATAAAAGCAACGAAGTATCTGATACGAAATGTCCGAACTGTTATCTTATTAGATGCGAAGATATTTTAAAACTAATATGTAGGAGGTGCGACGCTCATTTGCTAACTTCGCAATTAATTCTTCTTCTTAAATTAATTTTAAAATGAGCTAAACGTTCAAATCTTTCAAGTTTTTAACTGCATTAGGTTTATAAATATCATGTGGGAAGTGCCACACCCACCTTTATTATAAAAAAATACCCTTTTGATCCTTTTAGACTATTACAAATATACTGTGAACATTGCAGCAAGATTAGTTTAGTTTCATGAGTATATATTCTATATTTATATTAATTTGCAAAAGTTTTTATTTCGTAAAAATAATTGATGAATAAGTTCAATATTTAAATACTTCTTTTATCAAACTTTGAAATATGCAAAAATATGCACTAACCATCAAAATAGGCAAAAAAAAGGTTAGAATGAATCTTCTAATGCTGGAGATTTTACGGTATTTTTTTAATGATAATAAATATTTCATCTCTGATCTTACACTGTTCCACAACTGCCACTTTATTTGCGTTATACATATAGCATTGATGACATGTTTAAACATGTTCGCGCTATTCCCAATAAATTTCTACTGGGTATTTTTCTCTCTTTATTTATCGTCATATGCGAGTGTGTGTGCGTGTTGTTTGGATTTTCATTGCATTAGTGTTAGTACATTTGTTACAATGTTATATTGCTGCCATGATCTAGATTTCTTAACTAATTATTGCGGCATGCATTTTGCGTTTCAAGTGTGTTTGCTCAAGTCTGTCTGTCTGTCTGTCTGTCTATTTTACAATGTTTGCCAATAAAATATTAAATAGTAAAATATTGATAGCATATTTTATTTATTTGAATTAATTCTTTTAAGAAATAGAAATCGATCGTATTTTTGGGTACACGTTTTTGTTTTATAAATAAAATTTCTCCAACTGATCATAAAGGTTTTGAAGTATTAGCCCTCCCCTCCCATTGCTGTAATAACTTACATCTTAATTATTTTTATAGTAATTTTAAAATCACATTCGTATGAAAATAAGTACCTTATAAATGATTCAAAGTATGTATTTATTTAATATATTTTTAAAATATTTCTTAAAATAAGAAAATTATTTCGTACCTGAGTTTTTCTTAAGCTACGTTCACATTTATCAAATATTTGCCAAAAAAAACGTAACCAATAGTTTTGCTTAGGGATAGTGTCATTTAACACGATTTTTATATTACAAAATAAAATTAATTCTTATCCAAAAGAGTATTTTTATACAGTTTTTAAAAAATTCGAACCCAAAATTAAAAAAATATTGGAATTAAAGGAAATAACTTATTAGTTATTTTCTTGGTTACGTTTTTTTCGACAAATATTTGATAAATGTGAACGTAGCTTTACTTACGAATTTACACAAGTTTTTTTTTTAATGTTTCAAAATATAATGTTGTAAAATATAATGTAAATACATACATGTGTATGTACATATTTTTCTTTTAGCCAATTAAACAAACAACCATTTTAAACAATTAGATTTTGTAAGACTACCTTTATTAGTACATATGTAATTTCTTAAAATTTTTCAATGATCAAGGTTTTAATTTAAAATATTGGGAAATTCCCAAAAATGAGTTAAATGTGTATAAATAGACTTCGATCACTTCAAAATTAAAATAAATTGATGTGTGTAAAGAAAAATTTAAATTTGATTAGCAAAGATTCAACCCAAAAATGTTAAGCCAAACAAATTTTGCAGTTAAAAGAGCACTTTTAAACAATTAACAGTCCTAGAAACTCTTTAAGGATGAAGTCTAGTGGTTATTATAAAAAAAGTAAGAATGCAAATAGTCAGTCCAGGTAGTGCACGCACAAAACTTCATTTTCGTTGTAGTCGTGGCTTTTATCATCTTTCACTAATTGGAGTTAACTCAAGGGTGTAACCTTTTCAATTCTTGCGGCATGTTGGTAGCTTCAGTCACTACTGTATTTTTAACCTATTAGATAATTATAAACTAATCTAAAGCAGTTGCCAAGACGAGGATTACATACCGTTACTAATATTTGATATCACGATCCTCAGGATCACAAGTATAACATACAGGTTATATAGAGTTTGATCTTCTAATATATAAAAATCTCGTGTCACGATGTTAGTTATCGAACTTCTCTGAAACGGCTCGACCGATTTTAATGAAATTTTTTATGCATATTTGGTAGGTATGAGATTAGATTTTAAAGTATATTTTAAACCGCTAGGTACACGAGGTGGGGAGGGAGGAAGCAATTCCTGTATTTACTAAACTATTAATCCAATTCATATTTCAAACAGAAAAAAATATTTTTGTTGTTGAATGACAGATGGCGCTATGTCCGCCTCTTCGAGAAGCTTCGCTCATATTGACAGAAAGATGGTGCTACGTCCGCCTCATTCACGAGAAGCGTCATTGTGCGTATTTCAAGTAGAACAAAATTATTTATGTTGTTGAAGGACAGATGGTGCTACGTCCGCTTATGAAAATTGGAAAAATGGCTTAATGAGTGCGGAGAATGAATGGTTCCGCCATATAAGAAAACAGCTTCCGGGCGCAACCGGACAATCATCTAGTTTCTTTATAAAAAATAAATATAATTGCGATCATTTTCACTGTAGAAATAGTGCAGTTTTATATCTGAACAATTTTGCAACCCGTTTTCCCTAAGATCATTTCAAGACATTGACTGAATATGGATCCACTTCAAACAAAAAAAAAAAAAAAAAAACAATTTGCCACTGCGATTTTCTCATTCTCATTTTCAATATTCTATTATCTTTATCTATGTTTATAATGTCTCAAACATTGTATCTATCACATGTCATTTGCATCAAAAAAAGAAATTATGGAAAAAAATCTGAGGTTTTTTATTTTCTGTGCAAAAGTGCAACACAAGTGTTGTGGTTGGTTGGTTGTTGATAGCGATAAGCGATGCTTATGCTGCAGTGAGGCTTTTCTTCTCCCACTCTTTCTTTGTATTGGTGTTGTTGTTTTTTTTGCTTCAGTGTTTTTCCTTTTATTTGCAATATATTTTTTTTTTTGTTTTCTTTTATGGTTTTGTAGGTGACCCAAATTCACTTTTAGTAGTACTTGACCCAGTTTTCAATGTGTGTTGTTTTTGGTTGTTGCTGTTGTTGCTTCTTTCATTTTCATGTATTTTGATGCAATTCTTCTTTTTATAATTTCTTAATAAAATATTTAATTTTTAAACGTTTGATAATTTTCTTGCTGTTTTTTGCTTAATTAAATGCCAGCAGTTTTAACGCGAAGACAATATGGAAAGTTATAATCAAATTTTTAACGAATTTCGTCATAAAATGCTTTTGTAAGTTTTTGCTTTTGCAAATATTAAATTATTATTTTTATAAGAAACACTTCAGCCTATTTTGCATGATTTTAAAACTCATGAATAAAATGTCTTTTATAGGCTTCGGAAAAGCTTTTTATAACTCATGACTCACAATTAATATACAGTAGTGCCCACTTATGTGCTCATGTTAAATTTCACATACAGTTGAACCTCGATTATCCGGTTCTCAGGGCACGGATAATATAAAAACACGGTTATTAGAGGTTATATGAAAAAAAAACATATATTTTCTGCACGGATAATAGATGCAAAGCACGGTTAATACAGGTACAAAAACGAAGAACAGATAATACAGGTTATAAAATAATGCGAGCAGCATGCCGGTTAATAGATGTAACCGGTTAATAGAGGCCCAGATAATCGAGGTTCAACTGTATTTTGACGCATTTAAGAGGGGAATTATTTGAGCGAACACTGGATAGATGTGCAAATGATGACTAAAAATTAAATTGAAAATTTGCGTTTAAGTTTGTGGTAGACTTATAGCACTTTTCCAAAATATTCGAAAATGTTTTTAAACGAATCTGGCAAAACTGTTCAAATTTTTTTCGTAGTAATTTCGTCGCCTTTTGCCTTCTTTGGATTTCTTTTATAGTAATAAAAATTGTCGACGTTTAGTAAAATTAAGGTGTTTATAAAAGGATTTTTGAAAAATTTGATCATATCTATCACATTTTCGAAAAGTTTTATATAATTTTCGACTAATTTTCTTATATTCGCATAATTTTATATCGTACGCAGTTGAAACAGATTTATTTGCAAATCTATGAGAAAAAAGCGCTATATTGCAACACGGCCTCTTTAAATTAAAGTTGTTGTGTCGCCTTCATGTTGCTGTTGTAAACAACTCTGTTGTTGGCTTTATGCAAAGCGCTGCCATATTAGCATATTTTTCAAGATCAAAATTTCTTTGTTTTAATTTATTTTTGTAAAATAAAAAACATAAACGGCTTAAATTAAATCTGTTGCTAGGTGAGAGCATTTCAAATATTTTTATTGCTTTTATTACCCAACAACATTCCCTCGGCTCGGCATTTATTTAATTGCTTAGCATAAAATTTGAATTGCATAAATAAATTTCAAAACGGCATTTTTGAATAGAAACAAATTAAATGAAAACTATTTAATAGGTACCTACAATACAATCGAAAGCGCGTGATTTATACTATTTTGATTTTTGATGCATACATATTTTCTTTTGTTTAAATTTAAATTTGGTTAAGAAATTGCGCAAAAATACATAATCACGCACTCACAGGCATCGGCATACATACACATATATGTACATACATACGTCAATTGATGTTAACACTTTGTATCAAAAGAAGCAAAAAACTAAAAGGAAAAAAATTTTATATAAAAAAAATATATAAAAAAGGGTGGACGTACATATACATATACATATGTACATTTAACAAACACGCATACACACAATAACTCATGTTAACAATGATCGTGAAACGCATTTTTACACAATTAAATAAACGCATAGTGGCTCGGAATTTGGATAACAGCTGAACCATGGTACAATAATAACAGGTACACGCATCAGCAGATTTGCTCGTCAGCTGGTTTCAATTTGTGTGTGTGTGTTTAAACGCTTGAGTGCTATATTTTGACATCTGGCATGAACTGCTGATGTTATACATAAGTATGTAGGCTTTGAAAACATACATGTTTGTGTGTTGATTTTTTGACAAGTCACCAAAATAAAGTCGCAGTCAGCAGAATAAAAAGGCAGAGAAACGCAGAGTTGCATGGATAGTGTAACTGTTATTATTGTACCATGAGAGTAATGAGCGTCGTAAACTTATTTTGAATGTATATACTGAAAATAAGTACCCTGTTGCTGGTTCGGTTTGGCTGTGAGTTTCAGCATTAATGACTGGTTTGTGTTGGTCATAAACCATTGTTAAGAGATTGTATACCTTTCATACGCCCACAAACTGTTTGAAATATGCAGTAGTGACTCTATACGCGACAAAAACACAAATGTGAAAATAAGGCCAAGTTCCTATCAAAAATATTTCGGACGTAAAAAGTACTGAGATCAAAATATGGACCAAGTTCATGATAGATATCATATAGTATGTAGTGCTATATTTGGCTGTGCCGAATCTTATATACTCTTTTCCAATTTATATCTCTTATGGAGACGTGTAAAAAAAATAATGAACCACAATGTTTGGTCGGCCGGTGTTTGGAATGGCTGCCATTTTGAATTTAAGATGATTCAAGATTCAATACTGGGGCACTGGTCATAAACAATAAATTTACTTATGTACATATGTGTATACTACTTAATCAAATATCGGAAACGATATTTTATTTTTCTGATTTTCAATACGAATCATCTTAAGACAAATCCTTAAACATCAGTTCCAGAGTCAGACACAAGTCTCCAACAATTCTGGTGGCTTCAGAAAACCTATTTTACGTACTGACAGACAGATAAACGCGAACAGACGGACATGGCTAAATCAGATCTCCTATGTATAAGGTTCCAGAAAATATATACATATCGCACTTGATCAACAAGAAGGGTATTAACTCAAAATTTTTAAAATATTTTTTGCAAGAAATCGATGAACAGTGGTCATATATATCCACTGTAAAAATTTTACACCATTTTCTCCACTCTTTCACCCAAAAATCTCTCTTTGTGATAGAAGAATAGTAAAAAAAAAGTTTTTTGCCTCTACTGTAAATTTTAGAATTTTGAGTTAATACCTACGCTCTTGTTGATCAAGTGCGATATGTACTTTATGGGTCTCATAGGAATATTGTGAAAATTACACACGGAATGACAGCAGTTAAATATTTCCCTACAAAATACTGGTTTTGAACTTTCAAAGTAAAAATACTGCACAACCCCACTGTTTATAAATTGTTTGTTGATTAATTTACAATATTGCCGACATAAATCATTTAAACTTCAATTTGTGCTTCATTTGACACATATCTATGTATGTATGTATGCATATGAAACAAAAATTTGGCCAGTGTGCGTGAGAATTACTCAACTTTTAACAAAGAAAAATAATATTAAGAAATATTTCGTCTCTTTATTTATAAATAAAAAGATCTCAATTAATTCCTTTTTTGAAGAATTCTCATACATTAAAAAGTTTTTTTTTACACACTTACAAACACATGTAACTTCCTCTGTATATTTGTATGTTGCTCCATTTTTTTTTTTATAAAAAAGGTGAATAATTTTTATGTTGTCCCAGGTTATAAAGGAATTTATACATTAAAGTTAGGCAGTCAGCAACTCCATGCATGTGTGATGTTACGCATTTTTTTAATATGGGAATATACATACACGTATATTTTTTATCTATGACAGCAAGAGAGTGAGCGAGAGCTTGTTTGTAGTGGTCGAGCGATGTTCAGAGTTGCCGCTTTAATATGATTTTATTATATTTTTTCATTTTGAATATGAAACAATGTAAGAATGTATGTTTCAGAAATTAATGTTATTTAAGTTTGAGATCAGTTTATTGAATTAATGAAAATTCAAATTACTAAGGCTCAAATTTACAGTCTTTAGTTAACTAATGATGATAACTAAAGACTGTAAATTTGGGCCTAAAACTATTTCGAAGAACATTAGAATAACACATCAGAGTAGCTGAACTTATCTGGCCTTGAAATCGGTATACTGGATATCAAGGTCTATTTTCTGACCTGGGGGGATTAATTCATTTTTCGTTTATAACCAAAGTGTAAAATCTATAAAATTAGTGTTATTTGTGAAAATCTTTGATACGGCGTGTAAGGATATAGCATGGTGGAGAAGATTGTTAATTCCGTCCGAAGGCATGCTACAAAAGGCATCTTTGGAATAACGAACGTATAGTAGACTTTTTTAGTACACTTTTCCTGTGTAGCTAGCTGGTCGGGCTTATTTAGTATAGAATCTATAAAATGTGTATTAAAATCGCATTTCATTTGGAAACTTGGTGTTTTGTTTCATATGAAATAAGACCCCAACAATAGGGTATTGGGCCGTATGACTGTTCTCGAATCGACTTCGACCGATGTAGTAGATTAAACAAAAATATTTTGAGTTCTTTTAATCTATACAACACTCGAAGTCGATTCGAGAAACGTAGTAAGGCTCATTATTTCATATATATTTGGGATATTTCATTTCGTTTTGGGGTCTTAGATGATTTTAAAAATTGGAGATTTTTTGCTATAAAACAAATCGCGAATTTTTTGGATATTATTAAAAACAATTTTTGGGCTTATAACCTTGGGGGGGCTATTGCCTGCCGTCTTAAATGACACAACATTGATTAGGTAGCATAAATTTTATTCTCTGTTAAAAATGAGAAATAAAGAAGTCTCATACTGGAAGCATGGTGTACTCTTGACAGATACCGAGGAATTTTTTGCGGATCTACTCCAATGTAGAGTTTGCTTCACTTTAACATTTTTAAGCTTTACATGATTGCTTTTAAGAATGGGGAATTTAGAATTTATATTAAAGCTTTCAAAAATATTCTTGAATTTTTATTCTAATTTAGTCTTTTATTTTTACTTTATTTTCGGTCTAAACATGTTTTTTAACGAAAGTTCTAAATATTGGTTAATTCTTGCTAGTAAAAATTATTTTTTATTGAAATTTATTGTCGTTTAAATTAAATTTGTAATAAAAATTATATTATTGCAATTACAAATAGTTAACGTTTAGTTTTTTAATATGTTTTCCCCTAACTGGCAACTCAATTTTTCACACTCTCACGCACGTTTCTCACGCATTTTATTTATGTGCAGACTCTCAATAAATATTCAATAAATTTGCCGCTATTTGGCTTATATTTAAATAATATTACTCATACGCTCTTGTTTCATGCTGGTGTATGCGTGTGTTTTTGTTTGGCACAGTGATGTTAACTAATATTTTCCAATTACCGTACAGCCTTAAAAAAAATTACCGTTTTAGGGTAAAATTACCGTACGGGTAAAGCGGGTTTAATTTTTTAATCAATATAAGTACATATTTTAAAGACAACAAAAACTTAAGAAACAATAAGTATTAATAATATATTAGAATTAAAACTTTTACATTAAATCACCGTTGCTTAAAGCTGTGTATACATACATAACTATATAAATTATTTTATATTTAAAGCTGAGTGTTATTCATAGATTAATCAAAGATTTTATATATTTTCGGCCTACCCCGCGATGTAGATCGATCGATAATGCTGAAATTGTAAACGAAATTCAACCGGTTTGCGACCTTCTAACCATCAATTTATTATTATTTGCATATTTGTGGTAGTAAATAAATAATAAGTTAAATAAAATCGGTTATTAGAGAAATGCAAGGTACATCTAGAAAACCATTGATCGATATCGTTTGACATCGCAGGCCAGCCCATTTGTTTCTAGTTTGTCACCCAAGAAAAAAACAACATTTTAGCTAATGCGAGTACCTGTATAATTATTCCATAGGAGAATTTTTTAGCATTTAGACACAATTGGCATTGTTAAAATGTTTTAGGAAAACCGTGGGTTTTATGATTTGATTAAAAATTGAAGCTTTATAAAATTACCGTACAAATATTGAAATTACCTGCCTACCTTTTGGAGGTCTAGATTACCGTACAATACGGTAATTACCGTACGGTTAACATCACTGGTTTGGCATTTGTGCAAAGAATAAAAAGCTTTATACATACGAGTATGTATTAATAAGTGAGTGTGATTTTTCTTTATTAAAGAGTAGATGTGTTGTGAAATACTTCGATATGGTGGATACAATAAAATTGTTCGTGTGCTGTTTGTGAGTTAATGGTTTCTGGGAGTATAAAATTTATTTGAGACGCATACAGCGTTGTCATTGTTAACAGTTTCCTACAAACTTTGGTCGGGGGCAAAATATTACCGCACATCCCCAATTTAAAACAGAGTGGTGTACCGAAAATCTTCATTAAAGAACTGAAATACATAAAAATATATATACAGATTTCATTATACATATTATTCTGATTTACATATGTATACATATATATACATACATACATATATGTACATACCTTTATATGTACGAATCTACAGACATACTTATGTATGTATGTGCGTACGTAGATGTATGAACTAGTATGAACTAGCACTATTGTTCAATTCAGAAAACATCTTTATTGTGTACTAGCTGATCCCGGTGTACTTCGCTACCCCCCTCGTTATAAAATAAAATTAAAAGTATTTATATATCCTATTGTGAAAATTTAATGACCATCGGTCCAATAGTTAAGACTATATTAAGATTTTTTATTTTCCTATAAAGGGGCGTGGTCCCACTCACTTTTCTCCTAGTACGTATTCCTAATTATGTCAATACTATATGTACCAAATATCATCGGCGTAGGTCAAAAAATGCCCAAAATATGGCGATTTCAATTTTTGGGTTATATGGGAGCTGTCACGCCCACTTGTCCGATAACGCCCATTTTTGTCCTGATTACTCACAATAGTAACATATGAACTATTGCAATGTTTCAAAACTCTTGCTATCACAATAGTCAAGATATATGATGTTATTCAATTTATGTGGGAGGGGCTACGCCCACTTGAAATATTAAAAGCCTAAAACCATCCTCTATAAATTCCCTTTTGAATGACACCAGTTTGGGTCAAATCGGTTGGATAGTTTCCGAGTCGATAGCGAACATGGGTACAAACATTTTTTGTATTTTATATATATAGATGTTGTGTCAAATACACTCTCTGGTTATTAGATTGCGAACACCCAGTATACCTATACATATGTAGGTATCGGTTTGTATCTTATATTGACAGGTAAAAGAGGAACAAGCACCTTAAAAATACCTTCCCACGAAAATATGTCGCCAAACAATAGTTCAAATCCCCATATTGCGGGACTAGTCCCGGCAATTGGCTACACTGCCACTTACAAGGGAATAACTATTTTGATCTTTACGCCAAATTTAACATTTTATAACAAACATATGAGCCGTTGATATTGATAGTGGCATAAGTCACTTTTTTTTATTGCAAATTTTTTACAAATCAAAAGATACCGTTCAATTTTATTTAGTGTTGCCATTAACTCGATTTTTTCTTTGAAAAAGTCACTTATGCCACTTTCAAAATAAACGGCTCATATGTGTGTATGTTCTTACATACGCACACACACACCTTCTCAATACGATTTGATATGAATTGAGTCGAAATTAGTGCCTTTAGCCAAAACGGCTGACTAGCCGGCCGACTATGCGTGCGTTTGTATGAAAATTTGATTGCGTCGATGGTTGGTTGGTTGGGGTTTTTATTTCTACATTTATTTAAATTTTTTGTTTATATGTATGTATGTATGTAGGTATAATATTTTGTTGCTGCTGCTGGTGCCGCTTGGTAATAATAAACGCAAAAAAGCTAAAATAAAACAGCAACAGCGTAAATAAGTACGAAGAATATGAGAAGAAGAAATAAGCAAGCTTCACATTTTGTTGAAAAAAGTAGGTTAGTGGGTCACCATATCTAACAACAAAAAACACACACAAACCTACAAACAGCCAACTACAACTTTTTTATAATCTATTCATAAGTATGTATGTATGTGCATGCACAAATACTCGCTCACGCACATACGAGTGCATACACACATCCATACAATTAAATAAATATAAAAATTTGTATCGATGTGTGCTTTATTCGTTTTACTCGTATGGAAATTAAAAATATTGAATTATTAAACAAAAAAAAAATAAAATAGCTGCATTTTGTTTATTTTAAATATACATACTTATTTTTATTTTAATTTTGCTGCTGCTTATACCTATTTTAATCATTTTCGTAACAAGTTTTTCTTAATGGAATTTGTTTATAATTCTTAGATAATGAATGCAACTAACAAATAAATAAGATGAATTGAGTTGTTTCTATCAATTTAATTTATGACATTTGAATGTTTAATTAAACAAAAAAAAAAAAAATTCTCCGAAAGGGGGAGGAAGGAATGATTTAAACATATTATGGTTGGCTATTAAAAAAAAACGCTTGAAGAGAACAAAAATATAAAAAATACATACAAACATTTTTTCAACTCATAAAAATAAAATTCTATAAAATTGCACTAAAATCACTTCTATTCATAAAGCGATGAACATCAATTAAAAATGTAAATATATTGATAAAAATACACAATTGATTTTTAAATAAAAAATAATCAGTTTTAATATAAAGGTATGCGTCATGCGTGTGCAACACGTGATCTTATAAGGTTTTATAAGGGCAATTCTATTTCTGGAGTACCGAGAATCTGCATGAACAAGAATATTGATAGAAATAGAATATTGATAGAATTAAACATGATTATGCGTGATTGTGCATGACTGTGAGTAGAAAATTACTCACTATTTCATATTTAAGCATGTGTGTACATTATTTAAAATTCAGTCAGAATAAAAATTTCTTTAAAATTGATGCAAAATGTTGGTTTTCATAAATACTAATTTAAAACTGTAGATTTTCTTCAAACGAAAAACAGAAAAAAAAGAATATATCTAGTAAAAGTGATACAGCGCAAGGCGAATTAATACCGGGTAGTCTTATCCCTACCACAATAACATTCGCCGCTAAAAAAATCGCTATTTGTCAAAACAAATGCAACAATGTTCTTAAAGAAATATATAATGAAAACTAACCTAACTTCTCAACATAAGCAACTTTTGACATTTCAGGATTGCACAGCTGATGAGACGTAGTCTAATAAGGCCACCTGGTACAGAATTCCCCTTAATTTAGCTACGATGTGTTATTGTTTTATTTTTAGCACTGTGTGTCGTGGCATGGCAATAGAATACTAAGGACAGTGTTACGTTAACGACTGTAAAAGTGCACCTTCTTTTGTTTTTGTTTTTTTTTTTTCTTAAAACAAACACAACCCGCAAAGCGATTACCTTGTCTGCCGAAAACACCCAGGATCTGTGGCCAGAATCGATCCGACAACCTCCGGACTACTAGCCACGGCGCTACCTACGTGAAGTCACAATTAGAAACTGTTCACATATTTCGTAATAAATTTTGCGGAAAATATAAGGGTTTTTTAATAACAAATGATAATTAAGGCGGCTGGTATAAAATCAGAAACTAAAATTTTAAGTTTGGCACATGCTGGCGTCTTATTAAAAAGCATAAAAATGTCATTCTAAAGATTATGCGACAAATACAAAATGTCGGTCAATTAGTAGTTAAAAATCGGGAGACGCCTTGCTTCATTTTCTCTTCATCAGCTGCGTTTCCTGCGAATGGATTCTTTCTATAAAAGTCAAATAAAAATTATTTCTAAAATAATCATCTTGGTGCTGAAATTATTAAAACAACTTCTTTTTTCAAAATAAATAGTTTGAATAATTTGCGTTGAAAAATAGTTATATTTGTATGTACATATATTTCTGTTTTATGTATTCTTTATTTAAAATATTTTTGAGGTTTTTGGCACACTGCTGACTTGCAAATCTAGATTTTTGTCATATTCATGCATTTAGAAGGCAAAATATTTCTGACTGTTTTTTTTTTTTTTTTTTTATATAAATTTCTAACAGTTGTTTTTAGTAGTCGGTGGTTAAAAATCAAATATCAATTATGGTTGCAGATACAGGTTGTATAAACTGCGATCTTGATTTACCAAAAAATAAGCAGAAAAATCGACAAGAAAAAAAAAGAATAGTCAAGAATAGAAATAATAATAAAAAATAATATCATGGGGGTTTTATAATTTATATGCGCAGTAAATAAATAAATACTGTTGTTTTGTTTTTATTTTTTTTATTTTTTTTGTTAAATAAATCTTATGCAGTAATTTGCCACGCTTAACTCGTGAAAATGTTGTTAAATCTTTCCTTATGTTTGCAATTAAAAAAATAAAAGAATAATATCTGATGTATTTGCTCAAAAATTTATTAAGAAAATGTGAATGTAAGTAAAACAAATCGTGTTTCTTTTCTATAGGAAAAAGAACTAGGTACATAGTCATTTACATAAGTATACCAGCAACCGGTTTTAATCTTAGAGCTTTACATGAAGAAAATACATAGATATATCGCTTTTACATGGCATTGCCTTTGGTAAAGATCAATTGAATAATTTAGGTACTCAGTAGCAGTTGACATTATTAGCCCATATGTAAAGGGTATTTTTTATAGAGTGACACAAGTTTAAATCATAATAAAACAAGGAAATATATTTTCAATATCAATGAAACGGGCTTTATTGTCTTGGTGGCCAATTAATTGGGCCATTACGTGAAATTATTTTTCATCAAAATTTTCTTTGAGTAAATCAATTGTAGCGCCTGCTGCAGTTTGACGAATAGAACAATAATTTAATTAAAAAAATAAAAAAAATACAATTTCCACGCGTTGCTCTGGTGTAAGATGATTCATACAGTCCAATTACGAATATTCTCTAGTAATTTCTCTCCCACGGAAAATATTTTTCTCGAGAAAAATTTCTCCAAATATAAATTTTTATATGTAAATAAAAGGGAAAAGTGAAAAATCTCATGCGGAATTTATATTCATAATAGGAGGAATGGGAAAAGTGAAAAAATTCCCAAGGAATTATTATTCGTAATTGGGCTGATAATGAAATTTCTAAGTAAACTAAACAAAAAGCAACTATTAGCTGTTAAATGGGTGCTCAAATAAAGCAGTGATGCCAATTCAATGTTGTGACAATTTTGTGTTTACAATGACGATTTTTTAGTTTTTACAAATTTTTTTTTTGTGGTTAATCAAATTTTTTTCCTTTTGACAATTTTTTTTCTTGACGATTTTTTATATATCTATTGGTTTCTGGCGTTGCGGTATTGTTTTCGGTTTAGCGATTTGTTTCGATTTTTTCGTTGTGTTGGATATTGACGTTTTGACGATTTTCTTTTTATCTGAGATCTCTTAATTTCACTGGTCTGGAAAGTAGTTTCTCTTTTAAATAAAATTATGAAAAGTAATTGGCTTTTAATATTCGTTGTTGTAGCGATCATAGTTACACATTTCTTTGTATTCATTAGGAGTTCGGACAGACAGATAGACAGACAGACGGAATTACAGACAGAGAGACTGACATACAGATGGACGGATAAATTAGTAAAAACAATAGGGTTCTTTTTTATCTTCGGTGTATGGAACTCCAAAACTGACACTCTTGAAATAATGCAACATGACTTAACATGACAGTGCATGACATAACAAGACATGACTTGATGTGAAAAAAAACCCAAGGTAATTTGATCACTTTTACTGATATACATATTATTTAGATTTTATTGAATATCATTGCAAATTACGTACGGTGCTATTTTCACCAGACATGGGACTACAACTAATGGATTATAGACTCATGTGTGAGTTATGTGTAAGTGCATATGTAATTGACAAAAACTTCTTGCTGCAAGAAATAACTTTTTGTGGAATTTTTGTTATTGAACAAATTCATAAATCTTAATTTGAGAATACTGCGACGGCCCTCGAAAACGTTGTACTCTCATCATCTTTGCGAAAAGGTCCCCTGGTTTTGACTAAAGTGTAACAAATTGTTTATAATGAAAATAAACTATGACTCAGACAAAACCCGAACCCAATAAATCAGCACAACTTTTTTATTAAAAAATTATTACCGCATGTATAGATTTGCAGAAAAAAGCATTAAAAATATTAAGTATTCATACTCATACCTGTATTTTTTGTTTTGTTTCGTTTCATTTTATTAAAAAAAAAAAAACAACAATAACAACAAGAAAATCTCAATTACAAACTTATGTATAATAATAATAATAATAAAATGGTTGCATATGAGTTGTTTTGTGTTGTGGCCTCGTAACCTACTTTTTTTCGCAGTCGATTAAGAAGAAACAACAACTACACCAAGTAAAACAAAAATATTAACAACAATAACAACAACAACAAAAAAATGGCAACAGTTACAACAACAAAATAATTAAATCATAAAAATTAAACAGAAAAAAAAAATGATCTTGTCAAATATTTTTTTTTACTTCTCTGAAATTTAACGGACAACGAAAACAATACTGAATACAATACAGAAATTGATTAAAAAAAATATTAAAAACAACAACGCCAAAAACAAAAAACAGTTGCTTTTTACACAGTTTCAGTGCACAGAATTTTAATGTGCTCTGGCGGGGCGGGTTTTTCCTTTTCGCGCCGACTGTATAAATAATATCTGTCGCAATAATTTGTTCAGTTAATTTAATATTTATTTACGTGAAACTCCTTCAGTTTTATTTGTATTTATTCAGTTGAAATGTTTTATACACATGTAAGTACATATGTACGAGTACATACATACATATTTTAATTCAATAACAAAAAATTGTTACTCAATTATGAAGACTTCATTACTTCCGCTTTTTGACAGACATGAAAAAATAATACAAAATAAATTCAAATTATACAAAAATTTAATTGCTGAAATTATAATGAAGGCAAAATAATACTACAAGTTTATTACCATGATTTTTTTCAGCAAGAATTTAAAAAATATTAATATTAAATTTTAATAGTAACTGTTCTTGTAAACGAACCTTTTTCAAAAATTTACACTTTTCAATAAATTAAACGTCAGTAATTGACGTCTTAAGAAAGGATCTTTGTAAAAGAAAGTAGGTACCTTATTTTTCAACAAAAACTATATGTTTCTTTTCAAAAAAAGGATGTTTAATTCTAAAAAAGTACCTTTCAGAAAATTTTCCTGTTATAAAAAGAACTTTTAAAAGTACTTTTCAAAAAAAGATTATAATAATAAAAACTGTTTAAAACTACATTAAATATAAAGGCACGTTTTCTCAAAAAAATATTTTCTTACAAAAGTATTATTCTTAAAGAAGTATGCATCGTTTATTAAAAAAGGATATGAAAACCGTTAACTTAATATAGAAAGGCTCTAAAGCATTTATTTTCACATCACCTTTATTTGTTTCCTTACATACATATATCGATAACTTAGAGGGCTACTTATCGAAATATGTCAAATACTCAATTTGAAAAAATAATGAGTTAGTCGAGGCTTCTGTGTAAATTATTTGAATTACCTTTAAAATTTTATTGAATTTTTCCCTGCGTCTCTACAAATATGCATGAAATCTAGGTCTACTTAATATTTTTTACATTTTTGTTGCTATTTTTTATATAATTTTTTTTCAAACACGTAAATACATAAAAGGTTTTATGAGCTTTTTAATTTCAAGGTTAATAAAAGCAAATATGTAAAAAACATTCAATAATATTGTAGAAATAAAATAAAAATGAGAACAAGCTTATTAGTTTTATTATGTATTAATAAATGAATTTTGAACACTAGACTTATTAAATATTTTAGTTTGTTGCCAATTAAAAAAAAAAAAAAAAAGAATATACACACTACTCGTGTAGATAAGTGTGAAAAATTTACCAACACTAATTGCATCTTTTACTAAAAATACTTCCTAATTTTTACAAAAAAAAAAAAACAAAATCTTTAACAAAATGTAATTTTTACCTAAGGAAACTTTAGATTTTACAAAGTAATATTACATATAACAAAAATTTCTGCTATAAAAAGTGTCATTTGAAAAAAAGTACCTGGCACAAAGTATATTTTACAGAGAGATACTCGTAGCATCGTTTACGAGAAGTATGTTTAAAGAAAAGTACCTTTTACAAAGCTAAGTTTTACGACAAATGTATTTTACAAAAACTACCTTCTGCCTAACGTACCCTAAGTACATGTTACAAAAAGTACCTTATACAACAAGTACCATTTAGAAAAATTATCTCTTATAATAAGTACTTAATACAAAAAGTACCTTGTAGAAAAAATTTCGGCCGTAAAAAGTACTGAGATCAATATAAGGACCAAAATCTTGATAGGTACAATTCCATCTCATTTCTAGGCAACCTGTAAGCTTGGCAAAACTTTTTTGCCTTTATAATATGGGAAATAATTCTTGGAAAAATTTTGCCAAGCTTGCAGGTTGCCTAGAAATGAGATGGAATTGTAGCTATCAAGAACTTTGTACTTATTTTGATCTCAGTACTTTTTACGGCCGAAATTTTTTGGTAGGAACTTGGCCTTATTTTCACATTTATGTTTTTGTGTGGATCTCACTTCTTTTTTCTAAGTTGTTGGTGTATAAATATTTATATGTATTGCTTATCTGGGCCTACCTGTGTAGAAAATTTCAGATTTCTAGCTCAACTAGAAGTGTCCCATACAAAGAAGGGGCATGATTGTCCCCCCAGATGAAAAGTGCCCGTTAAAAAATCATTTTCGGAATTTCTCACCACTGTGACGAAATTTCAGCTTTCTAGCTATACAGATAGTGCCCCATACAAATAAGGGGCATGAATGTCCCCCCAGTGCCCGTTAAAAAATCAGATTTCAGTTATTACAAAATTTGGCATTGTAATAAAAATTTCCCAAAGATATGATAACACTTGTCTAAATTTAAATGTCAAAGTCATGCATACATAACCCATTTAACCAACGAACCAATTAATAACGTACGTTATTTATTTTAGGAATTTTTATGTTAAAAATATAAAATGAAAGAATTTTTATTATCTCATAAAATTACAATTTCTTAACAAACTTATAAATCAAATTTTCACTAAATACTTTTTTTGTGTGAGGAGATTTTCAACAACAACAAAAAACAATACTCATAAATTGTATGTATTTCTGTGAAATTTCCCAAAAACTTAATAAAGTTGTTGGAAAGAGTATTAAAAAACTTATGTATGTATAAACAATAAGTTTGGAAAAAATACGTTTTTGTTATTTTTTTGTTGTTTCATCTGATAATATTTTTACACTCTTCTGGGCGGCCATAAAACCCATAAACCATTTTTAGCGATTTATGTCGTAAAAATATAAAAAAAAAAATAAAAAGACTTGGAGCTAAAATTAACACTACATCACTATTAAAAAATTACATAATGTGTATTCATCATTGCTAAGTTATGTATCGTTTCCATAATTTATAAAGGCCTTAACTCGTTTTTTTTCATATCGCTATTTATTTTTGGCTTAAATCGATAACTTAGAGAATTACTTACACGTTTTGAAATAATAAAGTTAAGGCCTTTATACTTTAAGATAACGATATGTATATATGTACATATGCATACTTGTATGCTTAATTGCGTAAGTATATGAGTGTGTTTGTATTTTTGTTTTTCAAATGAAAAAGTAAATATCCGCCAGTTTTTTGGTTGAAATTTTCCATTACATTAAATTTTTTTGGAATTAAAGTTTCTGTTTGCAGTTTTGTTTCATGACCGTACATGTCCACTGTAAGGTGGGCGTGCAAAAGGTACTTTTCTTTAAAGTTTTTTTATATCTTTTTTCTTTGTATGCTTGCGTTTGCCTATTCAATAATTAATGATATCTACTGTTTTAAAAATTACATAACTTTATACAACAATTGTGAAAAGACAAGTTTATATTGGAGAAAAAAAGCCATTCGAAATATTGCACGGCAAAGGATAAACTTTTAATGGAAAAGCTATTTTTAGGTATTTTTTTCAAAAGGTACTTTTATTATAAGGTGTTTTTTTGTGTATGTAAAATATAGATTTTGTTAAAAGGTAATTTTTGCAGAAGCTACGTTTGGTAAAGTTACTTTTTGGTAAAGGTACTTTTTCTGATAGGTACTTATTTTAAAAGAAATTTATATAAAACTGACCTTATGTAAAAAGTGCTTATGGTTGGCAAGCGAATTTGTTTCAATTGTAGTTATTATAGAAGACTTTTTGTGAAATATACTTGTTGTTAAGAGTATCTTGCGTTAAAGGTACTTTTTGTAAAAGGCACATGTTGTAACATTTATTTATTGTAAAAAAAAATAGTTTATGTTAAACGTACACTTTGTAGAAGTAATTTTTTGGTAAAGGTACTTTTTGGTAAAGGTACTTTTTGTATATAGGTACTTTTTCAACTATAATTTATTTTAAACTGACCTTTTGTGAAAATTTCTTATGTATGTAAAACAAATTTATTTCAAATGTAGTTATTGTAAAAGGACTTTTTGTAAAATGTTTTTGTTGTTAAAGTACTTCATGCACATGGTACTTGTTGCAAAAGGTAAATGTTGTAAAATTTATATATTTTAAAAGGTATTTTTTGGTAAAAGTATTTTTTCTTACTTGGTACTATTTGTAAAATTTATTCATTGTAAAGGGTACCTTTTGTTAAATATACTTCTTAAAGGTTTTTTTTTAATTATGTTTTTTTTTAATTATGTTTTTTTTTTTTTTTTTTTTTTTTTGTAAATTGAACTTTCTGGGAAAGGCACTTGTTGTAAAAGGTACTTTTTGCTTTTGTGAAACGTATTTTTTGTAAAAGGTATTTGTTATAAAAGTGTCATTTTATAAACTGTACTTTTTAAAAAATACAACAGTTCAATGGTACTTTTTACATAAAGGACTTATATGTACCCTTAGTAAATTAATTATTTCCTATGATCTTCCGCTGGCTGTTAGAAAATTTTTCTCAACACTTTCATATCGTTTTAAGGAAAGTGTGAAAAGCTATTAAAAATATATATGAATTATTTATTTTTAAATTTTGTGTGCACAAACATTTGCTATAAACAATTTTGCATTGAGCACAACAAACAAAAAAAAATAAATAAATAAAACTAATAGCAGCAATAACAACGGCAACTGCATACAACAACAAAATGCAATATTATTGCTCATCGCGCGTCGCATTTAACTGACCTCCTCCTCGAAAATGAAATTGCGGTCGTATATGGCCCTGGCTAAATATGTTTGTTGTTGTTATTCGATTTTTTTTTATTTATTTATTTTATTCGTGTAATGAGGTGTTGTTATGTACCTATACAGTAGTCTATAGTATTTAAACTGATGAACACATTTTGACATACAAAAAAGATTTTTTTTATATGGATATGAATTTATATTAAGTCATGTGTTTCTTTGCTTGTGTTAATGTGTGTAATATTTTTTTATACATACATATGTATATTGCTGTGTGTAGAATTCAGTAAATGTGTTGCCGTATTGTAATATTCTGGGTTGAGGGTTAATTATGATCAATCGTTACGGGAAAAATTTTAAATGTAAAATTTTTTTTGTTGTTTAAATTTTAAAATATTACAGAAGACGAATAATACAATATTATAAAATATTGGAGTATGAATGACATATGTACATATTTAATTTTAATATATTTTCCTCAAATCAAGCCACAAGTAAATGTCTTCTTATAATTTTATATGTACAGTGAAACTTTGATGCAACGAAGTTGAATGTGAGCGGAAAATACTTCGTTATATCTTTTGTTATACAGTCGAACTTCCATAACTCGAATCACCATTATCCCAAAAAAAACTTCGACTTACGGAGACTTCGAGCTACAGAAGTTTTTGTCAAAATAGAATAAAAGGTTTTTGTACTATGTATTTTTATTTAAAATAGGCTCTAATGGAAAACTACATACTTAAGAATGTAAAAGAACAAGCATATGTACTCATATATGTAATGTAATTAAAAAAATACAGTTGAGTAAAATATTCTGAAATAAGTGACTGGGTCCTTACTCTTTTACTACATAAACGAAATCCAGATTCATACGAGTTGATAATTGATTCCTTATTTTTGAAAATTGTTGAGACCTTCCTGCTTCCTTTTTCTCTTCGACGTCTTTTATAAGTTTATATTTTTCTTCAATTGATAAGCATTTTAAAATACGTTTTTAGTTGTCATAATAATAAAAAAAAAACATCGATTTCAACATTTATCATCTAGCCCGAATTATGCATAGAACTGATACTTATGCAAACAAAAAGAAACAAATTTGTAATTCCCCGAAAAAAATTAACAAAAATATACAAAGCAGCTTAAGCAAAAAACCATTTAAACAAACAGAATTCTTCGACTTATAGAGTTCATGTGTATGTTTTTTGTTTGAGTTATGGAGAACTTCGACTTATAGAAGTTCGAGTTACGGAAGGAAAATTGTATGTGATTTGTTCGTTTGACGCTACTGCCAACCAAATTAGTTCGAGTTAGAGAAAATTCAAATTAGAGCAGATCGAGTTATGGCAGTTCGACTGTATGTATGTATATGTATGTATATAGTTTAAAAAGTATTTTTCTCAAGATATTAATAAATTATGGTAGCGTAAAAACCCGGTTACGTAAAATTGTCTTAAGCGTAATAAAATAGAAAACGTTGCACTTATCAAGACTACTGTAAATTAAAAATAGCCTGTTGCGCTAATGGGGGTGTTGCAATCGTCGGTGGTTAAGCAAATCGAGCTGGCACTGTTTTTGTTTTTTACATTCAAATTTTATTTTAATGGAAAATACTAGAGTTGTCAATTATTCGCCTTTCAACTTTGCTCGAATAATTCAAATAATAGTTTTTGTTCGTTCGATATATTTATTAACAAAATAAAATACATAAAATTAATAATACATAAAGAAACTTAAAAATGTAATAACTGAGATTACTTTGAACTGATGTATGTCGATCTTAATACTTCAAATACACATGTTTTATTCAGTCAAAATATATCAAATGATAGTGAGAAGAGCATAAAATAGTTAACATATCTAATTTTTATGTTCTTCTTTGAGATTTTTCCAAATATACCATATCGTCTAATATATCGCTAAATTCTTTTTAATTTTCTTAATTTTATTAGTTAAATTGTTATTTTCATTACTAATAATTTCTTCTATATCATTACTTTTATCTGAAGTATTGTGGTTACTTTCAGTATAAAATAATCTAGAGTACACACTCTTTAGTTTAAATTTTTGAAGTATATTTTAAAAACTTTCATTGCTCGGAAAATTTCCAGAATTTAAAAATATTATTAACGTATTTTAAAGTTGTATACGTCTCTTATTTAATCTTATTTTAATGCGTTTTAGTAAATCTGTTGCAAAAGAATTATTAATTTTTTTTGTTGTAAACTTTGATTTTTTTCTTTTTTGCGCTTGGTAAAATACTTCCAAACCAATCTCATTCTGAAAGATAATTATATAATTAAAAAAAAATAGAATACAATAACAACATTTTCTACTTACATGATAAGGTTTATATAACGCAATTGCTTCTTTTTTGGCTTTTAGTAAATTTCTAACTTATTCACCTGAGAGTGAAAAAAACCCCGTTCTTGAAAATTGTTTAACGTTTCATTTAAAACATAGCACGATTACTAGGTATGCGCAGTTCGACAAACATACAAAATAAAACGTATTTGGTTAATATAAAGTATTCGCTTTGTTTCAAATCACACTAACAAATTTAACATATTACTTACGTATGCAAAAATTTTTTTGATTAATTGACATTAATTAATCGATTTATTCGTTATTCGAAATTCTGCATTTTAAAATTATTCGAACAAGAGTTTGGTTTTCTTTAACCGATAAATCGAATTATTCTTAATCGGTTGACAACTCTAGAAAATACTAATCAAATTCACTATTCAAAATACATATAAATAAAAATGGAAATTTTTATGTTTTTTTTATAATTTTATTAGAGTTCATTGTATAGAGGCTTTTGCATAAATACTTCGTTAAAGGTTTCATAGTTCAAAATATCTTCGTTATAACTACATCATTAACTAGGCTGTTTCGGGGACTCAGAAATAGGTCATTATATTGAGATTTTTTTTTATATCAAATTTCGTTATATCGAAGTTTCACTGTATATAGAAATGCTACCCATTATATTGTTGTGCACTTTTTTGTATCTTATTGTGTACTAATATTTATTTAACATACATATATGGTTAAAAATATATTTATCTCTAGATATGTACAATATATGTATGTTATCCTAAAAAACCCGGTTACAAAACCCGGTTACCAAACCAATGACAAAAAAAACCGGTTACGGAACAATTGGTCGAATTTTGCCTGCTGGGCGGGATTGGAGTACATATTTAAAAAAAATTATGAAAAGTTATGTTGCATTAACTTTTTTAAGCTGGTTGATCAGTCATTTTATTAATTATTTAACTTGGCCGACGATTCTACTAACCGACGAAGGAGGGCGCTGTAGTGTACATTAGCTTCGAACTTTTTTTTTTTTTAATTAGGACCAACACTCAGGGTAGAGTTGGGAAGAGTTGTTAGTGACCAGTGTTATGCCTTCACCATTTTAAGCAGTTCAACAAAAATTAATACAATGCCAAACTAATGCACATTAGAGAAATTTATGATGTTGATGGACTTGCCCTGACCAGGGATCGAACACAAGTCCTAAACTATAGTTTTCTTCTTAGTAGTCAACGAGTCAGCCCTTAAACTCTATTTCGAATATTCGGTGTTTGTGAAAGTTTTGATATGAAAATACTGGTGGTAATACGAAATTTTACTTCAACTAGATGAGAATTGTCAATCCCGTACGTTTCTTCAATACTCTGGCAATGCGGTTGCAATAATATAATTTTTTTATTTTTTTGTATTTAGTGTTGCTCTTTTTGTTGTTGCTATTATTTTTTTTTTTTTTTGCTTTTATTTTATTTAATTTGTGTATGTTGTTAACAAAAAAATAAATAAATAAATAAATAGGTATAAACAGCAACAAATAGACAAAAAATAATGATAACAACAACAACAACATCATATAAAATTATTGTAAGGCGCGCGCTCGCGCAAAAAGTATGTCAAGGTTTTTTTGACGTTGCGTTAAGTTTTTTTTTTACTTAATTTTTTATATATTGTTTTTTTTTTTTTAATTTATTCAAGTAGTAGTGGTTGTTGTTATTTAATACATTAGTGCAAGTATTGTTGTTGTAATTGTCATTGTATTTGCTGCTCTGAGGAGTGAGTATTTTAAGTATTCAAGTGAAATACTACTATTAAAATAAAAATTGAAAAACCCGCTATACATACAATAGTAGTAGATATAGATAATTACAACCAATACGAAGAAGAAAAACAAACGCAGAGAAAAAAATATTTGTTTTAAGTGCATTATTGCTTTCGATGTTTTTGTTGTTGCGGTTGTTGCATTTGTCTTTGCGGCTAGTTTATCTAAGTTGCTGCTTGTGTGTCTTAATTAGTTTAATTTGTTTATTAAAAAAAAATTATCAAATTAAATTTAGTGTTAGTAACAATAATAATAACAACAACAATACATACGGACGATTTAATAGATAATATGATAATAAAGGTACTTCAGCGTTATATGAAAACCCCATCGATCCATCCAAATTAAACCTTTGTTGCTGTTTTCTAAGGTTTATTTTTTAAACCATTTATAAATTATAGGTAGTCAAATTTAAATTTTAAATTAGGCATGTCTACTAAATAAATAAATTGAAAATTAGTCATAAACTCGTATGTATGTATGTACTCGGAGTATGTATACCAGACCTTTGTTTTTCGTAATTTATAGAAAAAATATTTGGCGATACCTAAATAAAAAAAAATAAAAGAAAAAAAAATTTGTTTTTAATTTCGTTTCTGAAACTTTAGTTAGATTTTTCTTTGATTTGGGGGCAAAAAAATTAATCGAAGTCAGTTTCCCCCTTTTATAATATTAAAACTAGTTCAAAGAACAGACCTATTATAATATGGGTTATAGCATAATTAACAAAAAAAAAACTTCAATAATTAAGTTATCGATGACAAAGTTTTCAAAACTAAATATATAAACATTTTTTTTAAAGTTATCGATAACAAATACATTTTTTAAGGTAAATTAGTTACCAATAACAAAATTTGCTTAAGAAAGTTCAGTTCAGTTTTGGTTTTTTTAGTTTCGTTGAGATCAATTTCAAAACGCATAAAATCCACTCAAGTTTATATCATTCAAATATTAGCGGAAATCATTTCATCGAACGAAAAAAGAAATCCTGGTATCGATAACAACATTTCATTTCTAAAATTTCTAAAAGGAAATTATTTTTTCCATAAAATAAAATAAGTCACTGAAAACGTCGATATCGATAACATAAACAAAAAAAAAAGATCAGTTTTGTATAGTTTTTGATTTCTTTCAGAAAACTTTTTATTGATATCGAGATATTCTTTTTTTTTTTTTTTTTTGATAATTTTGATAATTGAAACATCAAAAAGCTTTTCAAATCTTCAATATAAAATTTTTTAATATATTTTTAATTTTAACGGTTAGTTTTTGTTGTTTTACATCCCTCGTGTACGGCTGAGTGAAAGAGTATCCCTCCTTCTCAATCGGGTGTGGCCTCTATAATTTAGAATATTGCGCGCAAGTGGATTTGGGTGCAATTCAAGCTTTTTTACCTTTTTTTTTACCGTGTTTTGAAAATACTGTCTTCATCAACAGAACATCAAGGTCTTTGTGAATTCGCTGATTTCGGATATACCAGGGAGCTGCTGTTATTGTACGTTGAAATTTGTTTTGTCGCCTTTGAATTTTTCCTACATTCGATGCTGAGGCAGTGCCCCATAACTGGATTCCATAGGACCATATTGGTTTCATGATCGCGTTGTATAATAGACTGTAGTCTAGGCTTAGTATAGAGTTTCTTCCAAGAAGCCAATTCATTTGGGCTGCTTTTAATTTCATTTGGACCAACTTTGCATCTATGTGCGATTTCCATGTTAAACGACGATCAAGGTGAACGCCTAGATATTTGACTTTAGAGTGTTGCGGTATAGTCTCGGTGTTGATTTGTATAGGCGGGTATGTTTCCCCGCGTAACGTAAATGTGACTTGTACACATTTCTGCTTGTTAACTTTAATACGCCATTGCTTTAGCCATTTTTCCAATTTGGATATATACCCTTGTAAGTTGCGGGAAGGGCTTAAAAAATTGCCTTCTCGAACTACAAATTTACGTTCCTTTAAATAGTTTTTTTAAAAGTCTGACGATGTTTGCGGGTAGATTTTGCGTTAACTTGTGTATAAGACCTTCGTGCCATACTTTATCAAAACCTTGAGAAACATTTATAAAGATCACAGAGCAATATTTCTTTTTTTCAAAAGTGTCTCCAACAACATTCCCATGTCTGTGAGTTTGTTCAATAGTGCTATGTTGTCTGCGAAACCCGAATTGATGATCTAGAATGCTTCCATTACTAGTCACTATAGGCATTAGCTTGCTCACATACAGCTTTTCAAATAGCAAAACTAATTGGTCGATAGGATTCAACCCTCGTATGATCTTTGCCGGCATATAGTACTTGTGACACGGAAATATCGGTATCAAAATTTTCTTATGAAAAATTTCATTATCAATTAAAAACTTCCTAAGTAATAATAAAATTATTTGAAGGAAATTCATTAATTGAAAGTCAAATTTCTAATGTAAAATCTATTACCGATAACATAATTTCTTTAAGGAAATTCGTCATAGAAATTAGAATTTTTTTTAGGAAAACTTACAACATATTTATAGAGTAAACCTGTTATCGATAAAAAGTTTTTAAAAAGATGAGTTATCGATTACAAAAGCTTGTCTAGTTGTCGACAACACAATTTCTTATACTATGTTCACACGAAGAACTGAAACACTAGGTTCGCTCCATGAACCACGATGGCGAACCTATGTGTTCACACGACTCATTCTAGATTCGTTCGTACTTCGTTATTTAATATTATTTGTTGTTTTTCCACTTTATATAATTATTTACATAAATATAAATATATGCTTTTACTTATTCAATGTTTTTATTAAAATTTAGCACTTATCAATTTTTTTTCATTGTTAAAATGTTTTTGGACAACTAGTTCAGATAAACTAGCGATAATTTGTTATCAAAATTAGAGATGATAGTAAATTATACGGGTTCGCAACAAGGTTCAAAATGAAACATGTAGGTTCGCTCTCAAAATTTTGTATGGCGAAACATGTAGGTTCAATCAAGGTTCGCCCGCGAACCAAGAATGAGAGCGCGAACCTCTATAATTTCTGTCCGTGTGAACATAGTATTAACGCAATTCAGCCAGCGTTTTTTAGATAGGAGAAAACTTGTTATCGATAAAAAGCTTTTAGGAAAATTATCGGTTACAAAAGCAAATCCAGTTATCGATAACAAAGGGAATAAAAATAAAGGGAATTCAGCCAGATTATTTTTGAGTGATAGCAAATTTTTACCATTAGATATAAATCTAGAATAAAATCGTGTGATTATATTCAGTGGTTGCTAGTATGGTTATTATGAGCACGTGCCTTATAAGGCTTGAAATAACATATGTAATTAATAAACTTTTATTTGCCCGGCTAAGTAAATATACTAATATTGTGTTGACCAACTATATTGCTTTTAGTAGGTCACAGATGTTCTAGTTAATGGGGGTTTTTTTTTTGTTACCTTTGTTGATTACTTAACCTAAATCTAAGTACATTTTATTCCAAAAATAAAATCCATCACCATTGAAATTTATTAAACAACTTTATGACACTTTTTCTAACTAATTCCTGAAAAAAAAAGAAATTTGTTTACCACCCACATAAATATTAAATAAGTTGTTGTTTAACACACCCCATGCGCCATGGCGCATAAGTAAAATTTTGAATTTCTTCACACACACCTAAACTTAGGCATAGATACTACATACAAGGAATATTATGTCAGCAATAACTACAACATGAAGCAACAACAAAAACCAATTGGATTTTTTTATTTATCAAACCTAATTTGTGAGTGACGCGTCAATTTATATAGACTTCGAGATAACAGTGTGCGAGGTTATGTACAAGTTTTTAGAACCTTGCACAATAGTATTCCTGGTGTGACTTTGTGTTTTTTTTCGTTTTCGTTGAGAACACTTTACGTGAAGTTGTGAGTAACACAGGTCAACAGTGAAAATGTGCTTGAATAACCACTATATAGATTTGATGAATCATGGATACCCAAGTACAAAAATGGTAATATTTTTCAATTCAATGGATGAGTTTTTTTTTTAATTGTTTTCTAAATTTTGAAAATTTCGAAGGTGCTGATTTACCAATTTTTCATAACTATGGAACGACTTGTTCAATTTTGTCACAAAACATACTAAAAAACTTGAAATGAAATTACTTTTAAGCCATGCTAATATTATTTTTTTTATAAACTCAACGGTTTCGGAATTATTTAGACTGCAATGATTAAAAATAATTTTTTTTTATGGAAAATCGGTAAATTTTTATTCTTAAAAAATATATAAAAAATCGAAAATGGCAAAAACTTTATATTTTTATTGCATGATTAGAAAGGTATGTATGTTCCAAATAAAATAAACTTTATTTCATGAAAATCGATGCATAAATGTTGATTTTATTCAGAATACAGTGAAATTAACCGATTTTAAGATTTGAGTACGTTGCAATAAATGCTTGATATGTACTCCACCACGTATTAATTATATTACATTATTATATATTATATACATAACTAATACGTGGTGGAGTACATATAGTACATTTATTGCAACGTACTCAAATCTTAAAATCGGTTAATTTCACTGTATTCTGAATAAAATCAACATTTATGCATCGATTTTCATGAAATAAAGTTTATTTTATTTGGAACATACATACCTTTCTAATCATGCAATAAAAATATAAAGTTTTTGCCATTTTCGATTTTTTATATATTTTTTAAGAATAAAAATTTACCGATTTTCCATAAAAAAAAATTATTTTTAATCATTGCAGTCTAAATAATTCCGAAACCGTTGAGTTTATAAAAAAAATAATATTAGCATGGCTTAAAAGTAATTTCATTTCAAGTTTTTTAGTATGTTTTGTGACAAAATTGAACAAGTCGTTCCATAGTTATGATAAAATTGGTAAATCAGCCCCTTCGAAAATTTCAAAATTTAGAAAACAATTAAAAAAAACTCATCCATAGAATTGAACAATTTTACCATTTTTGTACTTGGGTATCCATGATACATCAAATCTATATAGTGGTTATTAAAGCATTTAAAATTTTTTCGAAATTGTTCCCCTGTGTAATACACGAAATGTCTTATTAACATATTTTTCGTTATTTAACAGTTGGGGGCAATCAAAAAGCAGTTGTGTGTCTTTGCTAAAGAACTAAATTTAAAAAACTTACTAAAGCCTAACTAATTAAATTTTCTTACGGTTGGAATATTTATTTTTGTTTGGTTGGGTTTGCTTGTATATTTTTTGAGGGTGGTCTTGGCTGAAGTTGTTAACCCGTTGACTATTAAGCTAAATTATTACTTAGGATCTCGGTTCGATCTCTGGTCAGGGCAAGTCAATCAATCAACATCACAAATTTCTCTAATGAGCATTTCTGTGGCATTGTTCTAATTTTTTGTAGGACTGCTTAAAGTGATGAAGGCATAACACTGATCACTATCCGACAGCGATTGATGCAGTTCCAAGGTAATGAACATTATAGCGCCCTCCTTCGTCGGCTAGCAGAACCCTCGGCCAAGCAAAATAACTAATAAAATGCCTGATCAAAATAGCTTAAAAAAGTTAATGCGTCCTTTAACTACAGAGGCGCTGCAACACTGCTCTCAAAATTATCCAAAAACGTCCATTAGCAGAGTTGTAAAAGAATTAAGCCTTCTTCAACATTTTCACCATATATCTTCTCTACCCTAAACCCCTACGCTAATCTTATGAGTGCTTGTCCTACCACAAACAAAAAAATATCGTTTTTCATAAAAGTAACATATTTTGAGTTATGACTTTATTGCAGCAAAGGCTCGAAATTATAACTTAAACTTTACAACATGTTCACTACAACAATGCGCATAAGGATAGAAAATATAGGCCCCCACTAAAATAATACCTTGACGTTAGTTTTTTTTAAAGACGATACAATGACGTATTTCGTTTCTTTCAACGAGAATACTGCTATCTCACATTTTATATATATGTTGTACAGTGTTATTAAAAGTTCAAATGTTGAAGTGCCACCAACAGTCACTACACTCAACATTCTTGGCGTCAGGTGTCAGCATACCCGACATAAGTGCCAAAATTACCAACTACTTGGCCGCCATTACAGACTTCCTGAAAGAGCATAACTTGAAGCTATCACCTTCAAAGTCACTTTTCACTTCCTGGACTAAAGAAGTAAGGATGGAATCAGACATCTCTGTCGAAAGAAGACGCATACCTACGGTGCGTAACCCTAAAATACTGGGCGTAGTATTTGACAGCCTCCTTCACTTTGCCTTGCACGCCACATACCTCAGCCAAAAAGTGAAAGCCCGGAACAAAATCCTGAAAGCCCTTTCGGGCACTAACTGGCGCATGACTAAAGAGGTACTCGTAACGACGTATTAAGCCATCAGTCGTTCCCTCTTAAACTATACTGCACCAGTATGGACGCCGTTCCTTAGTGACATCACTGAGATCACTGCAAACAACACAGAACAATGCTCTTAGAATCGCCACAGGATGCGTAAAAATTACCAACATTGACCATCTGCATGAGGAGACATTAATGCTAACCGTTAGGCAGCATAATGTGATGCTTTCAAAGCAATTCCTGATGGCATGTCAGCTGCCAACACACCCAAACCACCAACTGGTGTTGCAGGACCCTCTCCCGAGACGCATCCGTAAGGCCTTCGGGCACTATAGTGAGGACATCAGAAACGCTATTCCACCAGATGTTACATAGCTGTCCATCACAAGTGCCCTCAAGAAGTTGCATCAACAAGCGGTCATAGAAACAACAAACGGATACAGATGCAACAAGGTCCTTAACTCAAGAACACCCGCGATCGCTGATTGCGGGCGGCAGCTCCCCAGACAATCGCGCTCAATCTTGGAGTAACTTAGAGCCGGCTGGAGCAGTATCCTTAAGTATCCGGCACTATAGACAGATGCCCAGATTGTCTCCAGAGCCCGCACAACACTGAGCACTTGTTCAACTGCCCCAACAGGTCAACATCCCTTAGCCCAATAGACCTATGGCTAAGACCACCTGAGGTGGCAGGGTTCCTCCAACTCCCAACCCTAAATCCATCAAATGACACAAATTAATATAATTATTTTTCTTTTTCTTCTCAATTAATTCCACTCACACATACTTTCAACATTCTGTGTTGATATTAGATTGTGGTTAGGTGTCATCATTTTTTTATTTAAAAACCTAAAGCCCTAATTTCTAATCCAGCTCACCACTAATACCCGATAAATTAATAGCACTCACTTGTATAGTTACATACACATTCTTTGTTTCTGCTTCCAACATTGTCTGTAAAATTCAACAAATGTAACGAAAAAGAAAAGAAACAGCAAGAAAAAAAGCGATTGCTTTTACTATTCTCTCGATAGATATTACTAGTTCCTTCTTCGGTTCTCTATTACTGTTAATCCTAATTTATGACAACAGAAAGAAAAGTGAAATATAGAAGACCAAAAGACGATGCATATTTAAGTGAAAATGAAATTAATCTCGGTAACATAGACCTGAATCTGTGTTTGAGTTTTTTTATGTGTTGTTGCTGCTCTGTTTTGTGTTTTTGATTATACGTTTTTCATTTTCTGCAGTGCTGCTGCCGTTTCCTAAGTAGGTCAAGCAGAGCTGCTAGTGTATAGTGATGACAGCCAGCCATCCAGCCAGCTAGCCAGAAAGTTCAGTCAGTCAATTACAGACATAGGCGAATATAGTTACAGTTGTTGGCTGTGACCGACGAAACTATCGAAAGAACGAACGAACAAAATAACTTTGTAAAGCAAATACACAAACCAAAAAGCAGAGCTACACCAGTGATGTTAACTAATTTTTCCCAATTTCCGTACTTTGGGTAAAATTACCGTACGGGTAAAGCGTTGTATAGAAATAGTAATATTTTACTACTAAAATAGGTTATATTTTTTAATCCATATAAGTACATACATACATATGTACATATATAAAAAAAAGACAACAAAAACTTAAGAAACAATTAGGTATGTAGTAATAATAAAATATTAGAATTAAAACTTATACATTCAATCACCATTGTCTTAAAGGCTATATACACACATATGTATGTGTATATATGTAGCTGTGTATACATACATAGATAGATAAGTATATAAATTATTTTATATTTAAAGCTGAGATTAAAAGTGTTATTCATAGATTAATCAAAGATTTTATATATTTTCGGCCCACCCCGCGATGTCGATCGATCGATAATGCTGAAATTGTAAACGAAATACAACCGGTTTGCGACCCTCTAATCATCAATTTATTATTATTTACATACATACATATTTAGCTTTTGTGGCAGTAAATAAATAATAATTTAAATAAAATCGGTTATTAGAGAAATGCAAGTTAATTTTTTTACATCTAGAAAACCACCGATCGATATCGTTCGACACCGCAGGCCAGCCCATTAGTTTCTAGTTTGTCACCCAATAAAAAACAACATTTTAGCTAATGCGAGTACCTGTATAATTATTCCATAGGAGAAATTTTTAGCATTTAGCCACAATTGGCATTGTTACAATGTTTTAGGAAAACCGTGGGTTTTATGATTTGATTAAAAATTAAAGCTTTATAAAGTTACCGTACAAATATTGAAACTACCTGCCTACCTTTTGGAGGTCTAAATTACCGTACAATACGGTTATTACCGTACAGTTAACATCACTGAGCTACACTTTCACTTGTTATAATATTTAATATGTCGACAATAATAAATCCATCGTACTGCTCACTAACATCATTCACACATATGCACTCAAGAGAATATGGGAATGAATCAAAAAACGTTGGGTTTCTCGTAAATCCGGACTGGCTTAACTTTGTAATATGTAGTTCTACTCTCCTACACGTACAACTGAGTGCATGAATGATTATGAATGTGTGTATGTATGCATGTGTGTATCACTTGTTTAGTACGATTATTGTGTAATAATTTACTAACACACGAGTACAGAAACACAAAAGCAGCAACTCTCAGGCAAAAGGGGGCATGCTTATAGAAAACGTGATTATTCTCACATGCATTTTAGCTTCACATTGATGCATATATGTGTGTGTGTGTGTAAGCTCTTCTCTGCTCTGTTTCTTTATTAATTGTAATAGTATTTGTTTTTGATTTCCCAGTTGGCCACGTCTTTATGACATCTTTAATGACGGGTACAAGACAATAGTAAGTCGTAGAAGACATACTGAAGACAGCTCCATACATATCGTGGACGAAATTTTCATACAAATGGCGGCGAGGTCACCCAAGACGAGATGAGCAACAATGTCGCTCAGCTTGTCGTTGACCTTTTCCCAATCCATGTTCTTTAACAATTTCATCGAAGACTATTTAAAGTACAATACCTCCACATTGTCACTGAAGACTATATAAAGGACAATATCCATCATCTTGTCGTCGACGACTAGATAAGCGATATAGTTGCAATCTGATCGTTAACGACTGTTCTGGCGACATTGTCTCTCAAAGTATATTCAAAGATGTTATAAGCGACATTGTCGCTTATCACGTTTTGTGCAACTCCCGCAATTAAATAAAAAGTAAGCAGAAATTTTATATTTGCAACTTAAATTTTATTTCAGTCCTTTTTTATAATTACATAAACATTTAATTAAATTAACAAACATAAACATTCAATTGCTAAATTAGCGAAAACGAATTAACATTTCATTTTTAAAATAAATATAACTGTGTCTTCAAACATCATTGTAAAAATAATAAATATGGTTTAAGTTTAAAGTTTAAATTAACACATCTTCAATTATTTTCCTTATTACTACCTTTTCTGGAATTTTCTTTATTTGTAGTATTTTTAACTCTACGACAAACTGTACGCAGCTCTTTCACAAACTCTTCATAGCTCTGGTTTTCGTCCTTTGTGGCTTCTATTTAAATTTTTTTTAGATTTAGCTTCCAAAATAACATCAATAATCAAATTATTTTATTTACTTACCAAAGATAGCATTTAATACGTGTCCATATGTTTTCAGTGATTTTTCCGAACAACTTCTCCCACTTCAACATTATTGTCATGTACATACAAACTGTTACTTCCACCTGCTCTATCAAGTCTTTCCAAAAAGACTAATTTTTGGCGTTGAATATCACGTTGTATAGATCTTACTGAAGACATTTTTACATTTTACAATGTTACTTGTTATAAAAAAAATAGTTTATAAGTATATACCACTTACTGACTTACAAAAGTAATATTATTTAATAATATTTATGTAATATTATTTTCACTTAAATGTTCTTTCAACTTCTGATGTTTTTACTCAACTAAATATTAAGCAGCTACGCATTTTATTTCTTATGTTGTCCCTTTTTAAAGTGCCGTTGTTTTTTATTTTTATAGCTTTGCTATTTATGGCGCGGTAGGGGTTGAATTTTATTTTTCGTAAGATAAATAATCGACACTATTCCCGTTATGTTTTTCTTTTTTTGTTTTGATTAGCTCATCCTTTAAAAGCGACTTTGTTGTTGTTTTTTAAAATCAAGACGAGAAAATATGTATGTATGTACATATATAGTGTGTTACTCACATTCAACCGCAATAACAAAAACAAAACAATAAATATACTCATATGAATACATATGTATGTAGGTATGTGAAATATTTATTTTATTATTTAATTAATTAAAGTTTGTTTTCAGTGATCGTTTGTATTTTATCACTATAATATCTGCAATATATCAGAATTTATCAAGTATGTATATATATGTATGTATATGTACATATGTGTGTATGCAAGTAAAAAACCACCACAATTTGGCAAATTTACATCATATTCGCCTTGCAAGAAACGAAATTGCTTTTTTTTATTTTGATTTCAACTTTAACAAAAAACCGAAAATATTATGTGTACATACATATGTATGTACATACTTACTTCTTCTTATTCGCCTTCGTTCCTTATAAAAAAAAAAATGAGCAAAGCTATAACCGGGTGTCCTAAGACACCTCTCTTCTTTTTTTTTTTGTTTTCTTGTTTGCATCTCACATTCACAGACTTTGTCGATCATCTTATTGTTATTAAAGACTAAACGCGTGAATTTGTCGCTCAGATTGTCCCCAACGAAGTTGTATTATAGAGAACAAAGCTTTATTAGAGACAAAACGAGGGACATTGTCGCTCAGATTGTCTTCAACAAAAGTTCGATTGAAGAGTTAACGTAGACATTGTCGCTCAGATAGTAATGAACGACGATTTCCTTTATATTGTCGACTAGAAAACCTAACCGACAGACGACATGTCGTGCATTAATCGTCGAAGACAATGTCGTGTACGACGATTTGGCCAACTGGGTTGTTCTGTTTGGCTTGAAAAGCGTTTCAAACAGTATGTGGTTCTTTAAGAGTATGGATGAACTCGTTAGTACTCGTTTTTACGGCCTCGTTACACTACTATTTGTTATTGTTGCTTTTTTTGTTTAGTTTTTTTTTATCTGTTTCAACGTAATGACACATTAACCACAGCTGACAGCGCTGCCAACTGTTGTTAAACACAGTTATACATATTGAATAATACCAAATTGCAAAAACAACGAAAAATGTTATTTCATATTGAAAGCAAAAGTAAAAACAAAAAAAAAAAAAAACAACACATTTTTAGAGCATGTGATCATTTCTGTTTTTAACTGTGAGTTGGGTGGGATTTATTCCGAAATTGGGGATTTTTTGTTTATGATGTTAGGGGATCAAAATTTCATGATGACAAAGCTGTCTAGCTGATGTGGTGTGTATGGCTGCACTATGGGGTGTGAGCGCATCTGTGATATATGTTCTTGTACATATCGAGCCATTGCCACAGGTAACCAGATGCGACAAAAAAAAATTTGAACTTGGATCATATTTTATTTGTCATAACCCGGCATCGTGAGAAAGAGACAAAATTAGTGTGTTTGTTATGAAAGTAAACAAAACGAAAAGCAAAAAAATAAGTTCAGTTTTTAGTGAAAAATGCTACATGAAAGCACGCTTAAATTTAATAAAATGTAATAATATTAAGTATTTACGGCATACAATTTGAAAATAAAGTGATAAAACAATTTAGTGTGTGCTTATATACTCTGTATATTAAATTTATATACATACGTACATATATGCTGGAAATTTGCCAAATGGTGGTGGTTTTTAACTTACATACATACTTGATAAATTATGATATTTTGCAGATATTATAGTGATAAAATACAAACGATCAGTGAAAACCAACTTAAATTAATTAATTAACGTACATATTAAAAGTAATATTATCAGGCTCAAGTTCAGTTTTATGGAATTAATAAAAATTCAAAACTACTAATAGTCTTTTTATGTTGAAAAATTTTATCCAATAATATCCAATCAGTTTTTAGCAGAATGTATCAGTACTGAGTTCAAGGCCGCTACACTTCCCATCAGCGTTCAATTGTCCATCTTTACAATTTTCGTAAAGTGGATACTAATTGAGAAGAATATCAATTATTTAACCAGTGTTTCAACAGAAATAGAATACGAGAATTAATTTTTAATTTATTTTTATTCTACATTGAAACAGTGCTGGTTAGTACAAAATTCCCTCATCACTGTTTGGAAATTACATAGTCCGTTATCATCAAAGTATTCTACTTTGTAATTTAACGTTTTTTTTTTTTTTTGTTGTTTTTTCCCTAATATAGAGTATATTAGGGAAATTCAGATATTTGTGTGACCCTTGTTATTAGGGAATTTATAGCTCGTGCCCAAGCGGAATTAATATTTTTATATTATTATTATTACGAATAAACGTAATTCATTAATTAAAATAGTGCAAAGCATAGATTTTGGTCACTGTACAATCAAAATCCAACTATAATACAATTTTATAACTAAAACTTTTTTAAGATAAGTAAATTTTAGAAAAATTTGGGTAATTTAACTTAATTTTAATTCGAAATGGTTGTCGTATGACGTCAATGACGTTTGGCTGAAGCAGTTAGCACGTTGACTACAAAGAAAACTATGATTTAGGAGTTGGATGCGATCCCTGGTCGGTGCAAGTCAATCAATATCATAAATATCTCTGATGAGGCTTAGTGTGGCATCGCATTGATTTTTGTTGGACTGATTAAGTGATGAAGGTATAGTACTGGTCACTAAAAACTGTTCCGAATGCGATTGATACTCGTCCAAGCTATTGTACACCACAGCGTCCTCCTTCGTCGGCTAGCAAAGTCGGCGGCGAAGTAAAACATATTAATGAAATTACTGCCCTCTCCACAGCTGGGGGGTTACTCTCTATTACGATGCGAAAGCAAATGCGATGCGAAAATAATGTAAATAAGATACAAATGCGAATAGTTTTCTTATCGCATCGTAATACAGAGTAACCCCCCTGAAGATATTTAATGCGTCTACTTAACATCAGAGGCGCTGCAACACTGCTCTAAAAAAAAAACGTGTTATAGCAGAGTTGTAAAAGAATTCCTTCTTCTACATGCATAAGTGCTGATCCTACCTTAAAAAAAAACTGAAATTTTTCTTGCTGTAAGAAACTTAAAATTCGCCTTTCACAGGAAATTTTTCCAAATCCAAAAAAATATTTGCTAAAAACCAGTTCAGTGTTTATCAAAAATATATTTATTTTCGTTGTTTTTTTGTCATTAAGAGCGGGCGTTTGTAAATTCTCTCTGTTAGTTCTCCTGTTATAATGCGAGATTGTGAGTGCGCTGGCTTCTGTTAATGGCTGCTACTAAATTTATTGTTAATGTAGGTTGTGTTTTAATTATTTTTTTCTTGCGTTTTCTTGCTGTAGGTATTTGTGTTTTTTCTATATACATACATAACCTTATCCCCCGCTTTGTTTTTATTTGCTTTTTAATCACTTTTTTGTTCTGAACATGTTATAATTACAACAATTTTTGTATGTGAAAGCTTTTGGGATTTAGAAATAAGGATATCAGTATGTACATATGTAAATATACTTATGTGTATGTAAGTAGGTTTAAGAGGTTATGTGTGTAGGCCTGTGTAGTTATAAAAAGGGAACAAGGAAGAGAAGAAAAAAAAAACAGGAACTTAAAATACATATATAATATTTTGCAATTAGAAGTCAATTGGTTTCTTTCACCGCTTTTTTTCTTTTGCACAAATAAAAAATTTTTTTAAAACACTTTTGGGCACATCTAAACAGAAACGAAAAGATTGTTTATTTATGGTCTTAAATTGACTATTAAAAAGGAATGTTTTTCTTTTACAGAAACCGGCCAATAATGAATTTTAAGTTGAGAACAGCACAAAAATATGAACATATGTAAGTCGGTGGTAGCATTGGTATCTGCGCCGTCTACGTATAAATTTTAATAGAATTAGATTATGTAATAAGCTTTATTTTGTTCCACAGAGGACATTTTAGACTTCAATTTAAAATTATATATTTTAAAATCGGGTGATAACAGAATACCCTCTTGGATGCCCTCGGAATTTAACTTTCCCGAAGAAAACAGTGGGGTAGAAAATGTTTAATTGCTTTAGTCAATTATGAACTTTTCCAAAACCCACTACTTTTTATTTTTACTTATTTTTCAACCAAAAATTTCTAAGTATTATTTCTAGCGCTAAAATATCTTTTTTAAATCACTTAAATTTGGATCTTTGTTTATATTATTTTTTTTAAACAAACTTGTCTTAAAAACATCTTGAAATTTTTGTTTAAATGATTTGATTTGATAATAAATATTTTAATTATTTCTGATTGAGTTTTATGTGTTTATTTTTTGCTAAACCACATTTTGGTTTTCTTAGTTTTGAACTTAAAGTCCAAGACACGAAATTCAAAGAAAAAAAAAAAACTATTACAAGGTTTAACGTTTTTTTTTTTGCCAATTTTGATGTTGTTCAAAATCAAAATTGAGAAAATATATTTTTAAATTTATTTTTATAGTGTTAAAAAACAATAGATAAGCGCTTAAAATGTGTATAATTATTATTTTTTTAAAAGCATTTTCGTAAAAAAAAAGGAAAACAAAAATAGGAAGTTTGTTATAATGCAGTGTTTTTGTTATTTTAAACATGTTTTTTTATTTATTAAAATGACGTCATTGAAGTTTAAAAATTAAATTTGGCTAAATTTAAGACTATGTCGTCTGTGGAAAGCAAAAATAAAAAATGATGTGTATCCAACTTTCGTTATTGATTGATATTCCGTTTATTCAACTGACAAAAGAAAAAACTGTCATGAAAAAAAAAAATTTGTAGCAGTTGATTTGTGTATTTATTTAAATTTCAATTAATGGTGAAATTGTAACAAAAAAGTGTACAAATTTAATGAGAGTCAGACTTTACCTAAACATAAAACAAAAAATTTAATTGACATATTTCACCACTAGTGGTGAATTTTTTTATACATACATAAATGTATGTTTCTAGATAATTTAGCAAATTTCCCTTAATACACCAAATATATATTTCACCACTAGTGGTGAAAAATTGTTGAAACACATTTCTATATTTTATTAAGCATTTTCATTGCGACACGTCACTCACAAAGAAAGAACTATTAGAGGCTGTGCACAGCCTCTACGTAATATGTGCAGCGTTACGTAATATGTGCACAGCCCCTTATTTCTTAATATCGGTTTCACCTTATCTATTTGTATATGTACGTATTTCACCACTTTATTGCACTTATTTTTATGTCAGGTGTTATTATATTTCTAAATAATATTACTTACACCTTCATGCATATACATATATGTATGTATCAGCACTAGTGGTAAAAAAAATCTTTGCCTATTTGTTAGATATTCACCGACTTATTTCTCATGGAGACAGAAGGAATGTGTTTACATAATATCTGGTTCTTAAAATTAATTATAATATTCGAAGCGTATAACTTTCTTTGTGTATTTCACCACTAGAGGTGATAAGCAACAGTCGAAAAATTGTATAAAATAAATTGAGAAATATTTTTGGAGAATACAGGATTGCTAACAACTCAATTAGGTTTTCTTTTGTATTCTAGGCTGGGGAAAAGCAGTGCTACTAAGTATGTACTCGTATACGATTTCTGGAATTTTGTTTCCTCATAGTTTCCTCATATTCCACCATGTGGTGATAATAAGCAAGTCGTTGCGTATAGCTTCTTAAAAAACCTATAAAATAAATTAGTTGATCAAACCTATATTTTGTGAATTACAAGTGTAATTTAGTATACACTTCAGGTGAAAATGTTATGTATTTTTCTACTAATTCCGACCAGAATCTCCCACCTACTTATATTTTTATTTTCTTTTAATAAAATTAACTATTATTAGAGCTATGTATTTTGTTTACGTTTTAAAATGTTGTTAACATTTACGCAAGAAAAAAGCTTTAGAATATGTTTAAAAATTTCACCACTAGTGGTGAAAAATTTTAACTTTTCTAAATAAATTTTTAATTGTTTTTATCATTTCAATAGAGAGAGAGCGATGCAAAAAGAAAAATTCAAGAAAGTGCACTGTTTGGATCAGTTCATTTCGCATATTTCACCACTGGCGTCCAAAAAAGTACATAGTTACTTATTCTATTTTTTTTTTCATATGAATTTTTCAAAATAAATTTAAACAGAAAATTAGAAATTTACATGTATGTAAATAATGATGACTGTTTAAGTAATGTCCGTTTTACCAAACGACTGCACTTTAAAACGCTCGTCTATTGCTCAGCTTATCTTTGTTGTGAAATATATTCGTCGAAAAAAAGTCATCTTCAGTTTTCTGGCGAAACTATGAGTGCTTTTTGCTCACACAATAACATACATATACATACATATGTATGTATGTATGTACATATGTATGAAGAATAACCATACGATCAATTTTATTTTAAAGTTGTTTGCCAATTAACCCTTTTTAACAGCAAATTATCAACCAACCCACATTATTTTCCTCAAAAAAAATTTCCATTTAAAGGCATTCACAGTAATTTTCACTTTTATTTCGTTGATACATATGTTATGATTTCGCAACCCAACAGAAACAATAAAATCATGTTAAAGGGAAAACCCATAAAATTTATGAAATTGGAATCCCTTCGGAGACAACCACATCAAACTGAAAGCAAAAAAAAAGAAATCAATTTTTAAAAATGAAATGCAAAAAATGCAATAAAATACAAATTGAAGTCATGGGTGATCGTCGTCATTGTCAGTATCAGCAGCAGCCATGTAAAGTAAGCAACAGCACGCCAACGATATCGTCATCATCATTATTTTATTATCTAAATAAGCTGAAATCGAAAAAGAAAATACTTCAAATATTTAAACAGGCAGGACGCGAAAACATCAATAAAACAATTGCACCTTAACGATCATATGTTGTTAAGAGCATGCGACGAGTTATGACTTAATAAAAAAACGAGTTTTTTTACAGTGTATAAAAACGAATTATGTAGTGGAATTATTTCCAAAACAAAAGAGATGTGATCGTGAGTAACACTTCAGATATGTAATTCACAAGACCGAATATAAAAAATTAATATTTAGTTATCTTAGTTTAGGCTTTCCCTCGCAAACGATCGTGTTAGGGCAACACATGCACACATAAATCTATTAATATGTATGTATGTATGTATGTGTGATCATGATCACATCTTTTCAAGATCACAAAGAATTCATGAACAAAAACTTATAGTAAATACATATAATTGACAAAATTTAATCATATTTAATAATAAATAACGAAGAGAAAATCTTCCCACTCGTGTTATACACACGATCACTTTTATATTTACGTCACTAAAATAAGCGCTGTCCATCACTAATTTCCAGCTGTTAACAATTTAGATAAAAAAGATGATTTTCAAAACACCTTAGTAACACCTTCGCAATAACAGAAGATATTCGTAATAATAAAAAAAATTAAAGAAAAAATATAAAAATTAAAAAAATCAAGACAATGAAATAGTAAATGAAATGGAAAAAGAAGAAGAAACAACATAAAACTCTTTCAAAATTCAACGCGTACTCAAGTTGTACCAAAAAAAAAAAACAAAGCGTAAAAAAATTACGAAATTTTTTTAAGCGCTTAACACTCTTGTACAAATGTTTAGAGGCATGCATGACTGAAAATTTTACAAACGTGAGATCAAAGATCTGGTGTGAATTTTACGAGATCAATCTACAATAAAAAAAAACAAATAAAACTAGAAGTTTATTGAGCGTCAAATAAGCTTGATCAGAGTTTATCGAAAGTAACGGGCGACTAAGCACAATATTTTGATCCCTAACTCCAACTTCTTAAAAAAAAACTAAATTTCAGTGTGAAACTTTTATGCAAAGTTTCGAGCTCAGATTTTCGGTTAATTTTTCTTTTTTTTAAGTATCATCCTAAATTCCTAAATTTCTTTAGTGAAATAAAAGCGAAAAATGGGTTAGAGACTAACGATCTTAAGCTGGTTTCTCTTCTCTCAATCCAACCTAATCTTGGTTTTGTTTTTAAGTGCATCCAATCATTTTAGGCAAATAGGTTTAGCATTTTCAGAAATGTGATAAATATCGAGTTGTCGAAGAATATACGATCTCTTCGGACTAACCTGGGATGGGTGTGTAACGTAGATCAGGGGGTTACTCTCTGTTGTTTTCGCATCGCATTTGCTTTCGCATCGCATTTGCTTTCGCATCGCAATAGAGAGTAACCCCCCAGGAGCCAAATTACAGCACTCGATATCGATCGAAATTTCAATATAATTTAAAAATAAATTTTGATCGATATCGAATTGGGCTCCTGAGTTAATTTTTATCATTTTCGAAAAGAACATAAATTTTAATTTGGAATATTCGCTTTGACGTGCAAAAATGATTTCGCTATTTAGTAATTTTATTTTCGAAAATATGTTCGTTAATTATCGATAGATTACCAATATTCGACTTTATTCGATTTCTTTAATGAAATTAAGTGAAGGCTGGTAAATTTCGGGAATGTAAAATATGTTCTGGGATATTATTTTTTAATAATTTGAGGGATTTTCCATAATTAATTAACGAAACTTTGTATTTAAATTGTATTTAGGGTAACTTTTTTAGTATGGTATGTGAAAAATTTGGAATTTTCGAACTTCTTTCGATATTACGGAAATATATTTTTGCGAGTTTTCTATTTATTTTTTAGTTTTTTGATTTTTAGTGAAATATTTAATTTTTGTTGAATTTACGGCAAATTTTCGAAATATTTGTTTATTTTCTGAATTTTCGGAGTAATTTTTAATTTTTGTTAGCATTTAGGTCAAATTAGGGCAATTTTAGTGCTTCATCGAATATATTTAAATTTTTGCGATTTTTCTATGTCTTTAGTTTAAATTCTAGTGCATTGGATTTTCGAAATTATGTCAAATATTTAATTACCCGGGGATTTGTCAATTTTTTTTACGGAGTAGTTTTCGTCATTTTCGGAGTTACTTTTTTTGAGTTTTAGTTAGGTTTTCCTTTGTTATTCTTCTTCCCCTTCCATCCGATATTGAATTTTTTTTCATATACAATTTGGGCTAATTCGAAAATTACGAAAATAATTTGAGTGATCTTCTTAGACTCCAAACTGTTGAATTTTCAATTGGAAAATTGTCAATATTAAAATAGTTTTACCTGTTCTATATCTCTTAAACGAATTTTCAAACATGTTTCTACTCTCTCATACCATAACATACGACGTCTATATGATCTACAACTTGAATGGAAATCATCCAACAACTAAATCATACAAAACTTTAAGCAGCGAAAAATAAAGAAAAGATTTCACTTACAATTTCAACAGTAAAATCGGGCCAAAGTAAGCAGATGGTCGTAGATGGTATTGTTTACATTGTTTCTTTGCTAAAAATGCAGTTATTTTGCCAGCCCAAGACAACAGCTAGCCAGACATTTAGCCAAATAAAAAAAAAAAACAACCAAATCTAACTTAAAACCGTTTGGGCCACAAGACAAAAAGAAACCTAAAAATTTCCATAAAAACCTGGTTTCGAATATTGCAAAATACCTTGATTATATGTCAAAGAAACAAACACACGAACGCATGCAAAATGTTCAGAAAGAGCAGAAAACAAGATCTTTCATTTACATATGGACAAACACACACACACAAACAGAGAGGAACTTAAAGGAAGGAAATAAAATAAACAATGAATGCTTTTGAAAAACCTATACAACGATTTTAACTATTGCGGCAATCAGAAGGCTAATAAAATTGAAAACAAAAGTTAAAAAAAAAACAAACAACAACCAAAAAAAATATTAAGCAATCGATTTTATTTAACAAGAGCAAAGGTCTGTCTAGCTGGCTGTAATGGACAGACAAATGGCCACAACGAAATCAGCGTTTAACCCAACTTAAATGTGCTTTAAGCCAACAACAAAAATTTCTCGCACATCACTCTCACTCTTTATGAAAACTGGTTAAAAGAGTAAATTTTAGGCAAAGATGTTGGATGGTTTGTTTCTGTATGATGGCCAAACATAGAGGAAGCATTTGTATATACAATAATGAGCGGTTTTTAACAGTCTTTCCAAAAATAAAACCACACACAACACACACACTCACACAAAAGCCATCTCATAACACACACACACTCGCACACTAATGCAGGCACGATTGAACGTATGATTGTTTGAAACGAATTTTTAAACTGGTTTGAAGACCTAGATTTTTGTGTTTTAAGTTACGCGCCTCTTCTACTCCATTTACATTTCGTTCATTTAAAACGAAAACAGTAAAAAAATATTTAATACAGTGGGTTAGGTGGTGTTTAAAGTGGTCATACATAGAAAACTAAAACTTGCACAATTATTTAAATTCGTTAAGAAATTAAGGGGTCAAATGTTTGGTACTTTTATTTTCTTAATTATTATACAATTAGCGTGGTGGGGAGGGCCAGCGTGGAAATATTAGAAATGTTATATTGATATTTCTTGGTCAGTTAGAAATATATTAAAATTTTATTCTTAAGTTCTTAAGATACATATACAGTGTAGCCTCGTTGAACGCAACCTTCGATATGCGCAACCCCTCGCTTAACGCAACACCCAATTTCTGAACATTGGTGACTCTGTAAACGCAACTTTTAAAAAAACAAAGCCCCAATTACCGCAACTTTGCAAAAAGACGTAAAGCTTTTTTTTTTTTTTTTTTATTTTGGTTTTTGATAAATAAATTCAAAACTAAAACGTGTATATCTAAAATCTTATGCTTTACATTTGAATGTGTATTTTATTAATTTTTTTATTATATGCATATTTTGTTTTTCTGTTTTTATTCTTTATTTCAATCAAATAAATACGATTATTAAAAGCTAACCTTAGTTTTTTTATATAATTCTTGATTGGTTTAAAATAAGCTTTTAAATAGAAAAATATGACTAGAAATTTGTGACTTGGTTTGCGTTACAACTCAGCTATCGCAACAGCCTAAAATTTCTATTGGTTGCGTTCACCGAGGTTACACTGTATGTACTTAAATATGTTTTGGTACTTTTGGTACAAGTTGTACTATTTTTAGAACTTTTTCGACACAACTAATAATAGGTGCTGAATAAATATATTTTTTTGCATATGAATACTTTAGTACTACCACCTCATAATTAAAAGTTTTTTTTTTTTCATTGTAAAATTTGAAGCAGGACAAAAATGTACCAAAAATGATAAATAGAGAAAAAACTATTGGCCATGAATTCAAGTGAAGTGAGGGTACATTATGGAAGAGCATTCGGGGTAACATTTAGTACTTTTAAAAATAAAACTGTTTGCAAGATATTTGGTAAAAAAAAAATTTTCGTAATGGTAATGTTATTTTGCGTAGTGCAGTTTTAAGAAAAAGTACTTCTAGGAAAAGATACTTAATTTTTAAAAAGTACTGTAAGAAAAAAGTACTGTAAGAAAAAAGTACAGTACAAATATTTTGTAGAGATACCATTTTTAAAAAGTTTACTTTTAAAGCAGATTGCTACTACAAAAAAAAAAAAAAGGTTTTAGAAAAAGTACTTTTCTACGTCGTACGATTTGAAAAATGTTTCTTTAACAAGTCAGTATGGAAAAGATGCTTATGAACTGTATTTTTGTTAAAAAGAGCATTTTGAAGCAGTTTATTTGTTTTGTAAAAAAAATACTTTAAATCAAATTGCATTCTGAAGAAAGTACGTTTTGAAAATGTACTTTGTTCCATTTTTTAAATAATTCAGAAAAAAAACGGACTTTAGAACAAAAAATACAAATCGGTACCGGGTTGATTTATTTAGACAATATTTGGGGGTGCCGCTTATATTTTTATGGGCACATTTTTAATTTTTAAATTCGGTCTATAAATTAAAGAGTTATACGATAATCCAAAAATATGTTTTTTTGAGGTTAAGAAAAGCACCTTGCACCGAATGAAAAAAAAAAAATATGGCACAAAACTGCAAGTAAACTTGTGTTAGTAAAAAATTTATAAAAATTGGATTTTAAATGCATGAGTTGTTTGAAAATCAATATTTTATCGGTCTTTAAATAGCAGAGGTATTCAGTAAATAATATTTTTTAGAGAGTGATGCGGCGACAACTTGCCCCGCTTATACAGAACATGTCATGGGACCAAATTGCAAGCAAACTTGTTCAAACGAAAAAATTATTTTAGAAATCTGTCCACAATTAGAGCAGTTATTCAATAATAAATAAGTTAAGGAAACCAGTTACGTGCGATATTTAAAAAAAAAAAATAGGGAAACCAAATGCAATCAAAACTTTTTAAACAATAAAATAGAATTTTAAAAATTTTTTAGTATTATAAAATACTAAAACTGAAAAATCAGTTCCCAAATTCATTAAAAACTCCTTCATTGATAAACTCCTTTATATCTTTCGATTAAAAAGAACCGTAATAAATATCTATATGTTTGCAGTAAACATAGTATTTTTGTCACAACCATAATATGTTTGTCGCCAATAATAGTATAGTTATAATGGTAATGCCATCACACTAATTCCAATAGTCCATGCATATGTGAAAAAATAGTTTTTCCAACATTAAATTTAGTTTTTGTTCCACTGTACCTTATTACAACATTTACATATATATGTACATTATTGTGCTGTTTTATTTTTAAGTAACAACTATTTTTAACAAACCCCTTGGCCCCTAATTTTTTTATAATTTTGTATATTTATTTTTGTTTTGTGTAAAACTTGAGTTTGTTTTTTTTCCTGCCAGGCGCTTTTAATGAGCTGCTGTAGTAAATTGTATAAAATTATGTTGCATGCCACCAACGACAACAGCAAAGAAAAACAAAATTCACAAACCTTTTAAACAAAACATTGTATGGAAGGAAGTATGCATGTTAGTAAGTGAACAAAGTATGTATTTTTCTATGTGGCTTTTTTTTTATTAAATGTACCAAAATACTGGATTCGTGTTTTTGCAAACTGCGGTGTGTTTTATTTTAGAAATGATCCAACTGAAAAGATAAACGACTGACAAAAAAAAAAAAAAACTAAAACTCTGGCTAAGACTCTAAAATTAAAATCTCGAGTCAAATAAAAACTCTGTCAAAGATATTTAAAATGACTGACTAACGAAATGAAATTGTACAGTTTTGGCAGACAAAACGACAAATAGTTTAAAAACTCGAATCTCTGATGGTTTGACTGATTTTGACTGACGTTTGTTTCAAATGGCTGGCTAACTTGGCTGACTTGCCTGACTCAACAACACGTTAAATGCGAGCGCATAGACTACAAAGTTAATGTCGTGGTAATGCTTTTTTACGCTTTTCGTAATTTGTTGTTCTTGCTGTTGCTGTTTTTGCAATGACTACAACAACAACAACAACAACAACTATTTGTATTTAAGTTTTTATTTATTTCTTTCTGTTTGCAACTTCTGTTGTTTCTTGTAATAGAAGTTTATTTTCGTTAATTTATTTTTGCATTTAGTTGGTTGTTGCGATAATGTCACAACTAAATAAAAGTTTGTAATCAACAATTGTAATAATGTATTTTATTTGAGTGAGCGCTACATCATGGGGTTCTTTTAAAGTTTTCATGCTGAGTTGTTGCTTGATGGTGTGTGTTGCAAGTTCTGGATTTACGGTTAATGTGTTGCATTAAACGATAACAATGATATTGTTGCGACACTTTGTTTATATATATATTTTATGCCAAAAAGAAAATGTCATGCAAAGGTTTTTGTTGATAAAAAAAAAAGAAGGAAATCTAAGCTGTTGCTTGGATCGCTGTTACTTTTAATTAACTAAATTATTCTATATTTTGAATCAAATTTACTTATCATTACCATTTCTGTAATCGTTCCCTATAGCACAATCGGTTACCGACTACTCTTTCATAGTGATACTAACACTAAAGTTAAATTTTTCTAAACTCCTTCATTGACGTATTAAAGATTTACGTTAAAAATTAACTCTAATATTCAAATTCGGTTACCGAGTACCCGCGACAGAAAATGTTACTCAATTCTCGATTTCAAATTGTGTATTCGATGCGTGCAAATTAATTTTCAAAATCGTTTGCTGAATATTCAAGCAACCCAGCATTGGTATAAGTAAGGGTACCGGTTACAAAAGTCACAAATTTCTGAATCAAATAATTTTTGTTTCGTTGGAAATTATACTTTTTTAGGTTATAAACAAACTTTTGAGTACTCGCTAAATTTAAAACATTCTACTTGGAAAATTTTATATTATGGATTTAAGTTAAAAAAAAATTACTACTTTACTCCATGTTACGTTACCGGTTACTCGTTTTTAGTGCTTTAAATTTTTAAAGATTTCTGCATTCCAAATTGTTTATTATTGTGTTAGAAATTTAGTTTCATTACATATTCTTTAATATATAAATACCTTAGTATTATTACATATTCGGCTACCGAGTACTCGTTCTCAGTTTTTGCTAATTGTATATGTACTAAGTTTTCTTCACTCCAAAGAATTTGTATTTGCTTTAGGGACTAGTTTAAAAAATAAACTGCTGAATTTTCAAGAAATTAAGCTGCATTTCGCACTTTCCTAGCGGGTACCAGGTCTTAGTATTAGCAAAATATTAAAATTTTGCTAAATGTCGATTCGTTTATTAATATATTAAACATTGAGTTTTAACGTAAACTTCTGTATATTTATATAACTTAGAATTATAACAGGCTGAGAATATTTACCTACCGAGTACTCGAATAATCAATACTAATGAATTGTAGCGTTACTAATAACTTCGTTTCCGGCCGTTAGTATTTGTTAAGCTGTTCTTTTAAATTTATTTTTTTATAGTTTTTGTTGTTAATGATTTAACAAATGTTTGATCGTTTTAGTGGAGTTTTTTTTTTTTTATTAAATAACTAGATATACCCGGTGAGCTTCGCTACCCCCCTCTTTATAAAATAAAATTCCTATTGTGAAAATTTAATGACAATCGGTTCAGTAGTTAAGACTATATTACGACTTTTTATTTTCCTATTTTCTCCTGGTACGTATTTTAAATTATGTCAACACCATATGTACCAAATATCATCGACGTAGGTTAAAAAATGCCCAAAATATGGCGATTTAAATTTTTTGGTTATATGGGCGGTGCCACGCCTCTTTGTCTAATTAAAACTTCATATAGCCTATTATTCCTTCCAGAATCACAGTAACATGCTGTAAAAATTTCAGGAAGATTGGTCCAAGGGTTTGTTTTTCCCAAAAAGGGGCGTGGTCCCTCCCACTTTTCTCCTGGCACGTAATCCAAATTATGCCAATACGATATGTACCAAATATCATCGAGGTAGGTCAAAAAATGCCCAAAATATGGCGATTTAAATTTTTGGGTTATATGGGCGGTGCCACGCCTCGTTGTCCAATCAAAACTTCATATAGCCTATGTCACCCGCCTAAATATTCTGAAAATTCTCTGAAAATTTCATCAAAATCGGACCAGCCATTTTGGAGTCCATACGTTACATACATACATATATACACACATCCTGTTTTATCTATGTACATATATAGATGAAAGCGCCATCTGGTGGTAACTTCCATTAATATGAATATCATATTCGTTGCCTCTGCGTAAAAATACATGGTCATAATGATTTTCATGACAATCGGTTGAACGGGGCAGAAGTTGATACTCTGCAGCGCCACCTGGTGGCGAGTGGCATAAATGAGAAAAATTCATATATATTTTCATAATAATCGGTCCAGTAGTTTTTGAGTTCATCGATGACATACAGACAAACATTCATTTTTATATAGCTTTAGGAAATAAATAACTAAACATTTTATTTATTTCCAGCTTTATAAATCTATTTTTAATTTTTATATTCTCTCGGCAAACAAATCAAACTGCACAAGAAATAAATTTGTTGCAGAGTCTATAAAAGTAAGAAGAAAAAAACACCAAAAACCAACCGAAAACTCATGGAAGAATTATTCATTTCATTTTATGTATGTATGTAGTTCATTTTATTTTTGAGTTTTAAACGTGGCCAGCATTTAAAAATGTATATTTTTGGCTGGATGACTGACTGTAAAGTAGTTTGTTTCAAAAGGGTGAATAATTTTTAGCTGTTGGCGTTTTCGCTTTAATAAGTTGCTGCTTGTAATTCAAAGTTATTGTTTTCAATAATTTTAGTTCGAAAAATCAAAACATGAGCCAATATTTAAAGTAACAGGAGAAAATTAACATTAATTTATTCCACAACCTACTCAGTAGAACATAATAATTATCCCCATCTCTGTTAATGTGTATTACATGTCTTTTGTCACTGTAAATAGAGCTCGTGTGGGGCTCTGTTCTATACTAAAAAAAAAAACCAACTTTTTCACAAACACCCTGTATTTGCATATCCATTTTGTTAGTTTTAAGTTTTTTTGTGTTTATTGCTTGAATTTCAAATTATTAAACTGTTGCTTATTATGGCGCACTTGAAGGTCTATATTTTTTTTATATGTATTTAACAGAAAAAAAATATTTTTTTACGCAATCTACAGTTATTTTGGTTATTATCATTTTGTTGCTACTGTTGTTAGTGCTTGTTGTGCCTGTTGTCCATTTTCATATGAAGTTTGTAACAGTTTTATTCAAATTAATTTCTTCTCTTTTGCCCCCATTTAAAGGCTGAGAATTTGTTTTTTTAGCCAATTAAAAACATTTTATGGACTTTTTTAGGTTATATCAGGAATGGAAATCGTTGCATGATTTTAATTTTATTTGTTTTGGATTTCGGACAACTAATTTTAAGCCTCTAGAAATGGACTAGAATGGACTAGAAATTAAACTGTGTGACAGATATTTTTGGCAAGTCGTGCGATTTGTAAATATTTATGAAAATTTTCATAAAATGATATTTTTTATGCGATCAGAGCAGTATTTACTGTCAACCAGCTGAGAATTTTAACTTTGTCTTTAATCGTAACACTATTCTTTTTGTTTAATACAACGACAGGGATGCAATTTTTTTTTTCTAATCTATACAATTGCTGTTTTTCTGCTGCCCTTCAATCACCTATTATACAACCGAATTTTACAAGACTTTTATCAAATTAAAGACATTTTTTCACAGGAGTGAACGAGGCATTGTGGGTTCAGTATTTTGGGACCTACATATAACCGTTTAAAGTTCCTACTACTACATTCACACTTATTAATTATGCATGTAAGTCAAAACCACACAAATAACACATATGTATGTATATGTGTTTTACACATTTGGACAGAAAGAGACAATTAACATTAACCCATCTATGTGTACATACTATGATGTGGGAAAAAATATGAGAGGGCAGAGTATTTAGTTTTTACATATGTATAACCGTTTTTTTTTTAATTTTTGTGAATTCATACAAATGTATCATTAAATAATTGTAGTTTTGGTTATTGTATGTTTGTTTTATAAGAGATTTTTTTATGATTTATCTTCTTATGACTGGAACACGGTCAATTGGGTCGACCGTTGGTACACACTAGTATAAATAAGTGATTGCAAAAAATAAACATTTGTTTTGGCATCACTTTTGTATGATTGTTTTGAAACGCCATTTGGATTTTGATTTTTTAAAATCGGTCTGATTTTTGTAAGATTTTTCTGTGAATTAACGCACTTCAGAGAAATTAAAGATGTTGATTGACTTACTCTGACCAGGGTTTGAACACAGGTCCTTAGTTATAGCTGGCTTTGTAGTCAACGCGCTAATCACTTCAGCCAACATCATCCTCCAATTGCATAAAATAAAGTATGTGTGTATGCATGTTTATACCAACACACACACACACACACACACGCGCAAGCATTTACATAGCCAATGTTTATGAAACATTTTTGGTTGATTTTAACCCCATTAATTAAGATTTATGGCCTTTTGATATGGCGTGAATTGCATATAAAATTTCATTGACCACAAACTAATCTTTAATCGATTTTTCTTCTCTTAGAAAGTATAACTTTGTGCTTTCCTTCTAATTTACATACATGTCCATATTTATTTATGTATGTCTGTATGTATGTATGTATGTGTGTATGGCTGCAAACATGTTTGCACAGTCGCAGTTTTAAACCAAATTGTTTGATCAGTTTTTATGAAAAATAAGTACATATTCTTAACTTTATTGAAAATACTTGAAATTTTATTCGCTTAAACATTTAAACAAAAGTCCCTCAAAACCAAATAGGAAACGTGCTACAAACAAAAATTGATTTCAAGAAACATAACAAAAAATAAAAAAACAAGACAAAATCTAGTAAAAACTACAACAAAATTACTAGATGCACATGTACGTACGTATGTATGTATGCATGTATGTATGCATGTATGTATGTATGTATGTGTTTAGTATACTGAAAATAAAAACGGTGTCATGAGCAAATGCAACAAATAAAAAAAAATGCAAACTTAAACTTTTTACATGCTAACATACTTACATACATACATACTTAAGTACTTATAAAGAAAAAAATGCATAAATACAAACATACATATGTACATCCATACATATATATGTAAGTATGTAGTATGTATACGTACACATTTGTAGCTTTAAGTATGACTTTGTGCCTGAACAAAATCTAAAAAAAAAAAAACTAAAACGTCATCATCGTAACACTTAAACACGACCAACCACGATTACATGATGAATTTACCAAGAAGAAGCATACGAGAAGAAATTCCCTCTTTATAAAGCTCATTACAACTTTTGATATGTGAATATAATGTGTGCATGTATGTGTGTGCAAACACCAATGCTTCTGCACACATTTTTATACTATTACAACATAATAAAATGACAAACCAATAATAATGGCAACAACAACAATTACAAATAAAAAAAAAAAAATACGATTGCAGCAATGAATTTTATACAAACAAAAGATGATCATGACAAGTGTTGCCGTCTTAGCGATTTTTCGCACGCTTGTTTTATAAGTTTTGGTGTATGTGTGTTTTTTTAAATTTTTTTTTAGCGATTTGTTACGGATTGGAAATTTTGCATTGAAAAATTAGTAAAAAGCGTTACGAATGCAGGGTGGGGGTATAAAATCTCTGAAAACAGCGTTACGTAATATGTATGTGCACAGCCTCTAAGTAACCCTGAGACCTATTCAGTAAGGGACTGTGCACATATTACGTAACGCTCTAAAGGGCGGTAGGGGCTTACATATTTGTTACGGATTGGAAATTTTGCAATTTGTTACCAAAAATTTGAGGAACAAGTAGTTCTTTAGAAGTTCATTTTTAAGACTTTTTAATTTTATTTGTTCTAAATTATAGATTCCCATTTTATATTGGAATAGCAGATTTTATATGTGATCACAACTGATTCAATTACGCACTTAATTGAAACTGATTATTACTTATTATTAACAACATTTATTGATTAAAAAACTTTTGATGAATGATTTTATTCGAGGTTCCTGCAAAAATTTTATTACAATTATGAGATGACTTGCAAGTTTGAATATAATTTTTTAGTTTCTTGCTTTTTTCCAAATATGATTTACATATTTATTTCAAAAATGCTGGTAACACTTACTACGTGTGAAAAGAGTTAAATAAAATCAGCATGAATGTTAAGAAGGGGGCATAAGGGACGAATGGAAGACCATGCAAAATCTTTCATAATACTACAAAAAATAAATTGTTTATTGTTGCTTTATTAAGAAGAAGATAAAAAGTTTCACTTTCGTTTTCATTTTATGGCTCCCTTCCTCCCAGTCAATCATAAAGAGATCACCCAAAAATTAAAAGAGATTTATTTAAGTGTTTGCTGTTATTTCTTAAGAGAATATTTACAAGGCGTATGAATGATTTTTACATCAAGTAAGTATGCTTGAGCAAAAGCCAAAAGAAAAAAAAAATATTGAGTGTACTACAAGCAAGCATACATACCCTGTCGGAAACTAAGTTAACTTTAAACTAACTTTAAGCTAACTATTTCGCAACTAGTGGCGACTGACACTTGGATTACTTTATATGTAATTAACTAACTATTTTAACATTGCGATGTCCTAGGAAGTAGTCAATTGCCCGACTCTGCACTACTTGTAGCTAACTTTAAGTTAGTTGGAATAAGTCAACCGGTAGTTAGTTAGTATACATATATAAAAATAAATATTTTCATATATATTTTATTTTCTCCATTCTATATTCAGTAGTTTTATATTAACATTGCAATAATAAATTTGTTTTCGAATTTAATTTTCCAACCGATGCTGTGCTGGGACTCGAACCACAGGTCATTGGATTAACAGTCAACGCGCATACCACTCAGCTAAGTTACCACTTAAATATTGACCGCAAGAAGTTATGAAATACTTGAAATAATTTTAAGAGTTCCTAAATGAGTAAATTTGTTGGCGCTCACCATATTCAATTATAAATGAGAGTATAATATATATATACTCAACCTACTAATTGATTTTGATTACATTCTGCATTGTATTGTAGTTAGCTTTAAGTTAGTCTAGAAAAATCAATTTAAAAGTTAGCTTTTCTTGTAGCTAGCTACACATTTGACGACAGGGTATTTAACCAAACAAGCTTTTTCTGTGTAACAGAAATGTTGTCTTTGTGTGTGTCTGAATGAGCATGAATTGAAAGTAAAATCGAAATCGTTTTTAGTGAGAGAGTCCCCCCAACTATTATGTAGTTTAGTTATGTATGAGTAATTATACGTGTGTGTGTGTGTTTTTTAGTTGCGCTCAATATGTTGCTTTTTTTTCGATTTTAAATGAAAGTGAAACTTTTTGTGTGTTAATAACAATTCGTGTTGTTAAGAGCTTTATTTTAGTTTTTCGTTTTCGTTTTCATTTGCAGTTTCGTTTTTTTATTCAATAGTGTGTTTTGTGGGGTTCGTGTTGTTGTCTGTGGCCCAAACATTACATTAATAAAAAGAATATACATATACTACGTAATATTTTGGGGCACAACGTTAACGTGTGGCGTCAACGTTTTTTTATGTACACATTATAGAGCATAGTTGACGTTCTCCTATTATAGAGTATTGCGGGTATCCTCGCCATTACTTTAGGTTTAGTCAATCGAGATACGTGGTTGATGTTGGTCGTATTTTTCGGCAAAAAATATAACAAAAAAACTATAATAACACAATTATAATAAAAAAATAATTAAATTTCAAGCTAAACAGAGAACAAACATCATTATCTATATATACATATAGTATAGATAAAAAGTCCAACTGTGGTAAATTATATTACATTTTAAAAAAAGCCCAAATCTCAAACCCTTTTAATTAACAAAAAAAAAGTATAAAAAGTTGTTAAGTTTTTATGCAATAACCAGCTCCAGGATTATGTTTGTTGTATAAACTTGACACTTTTTTCGCTTTATAACAAAATCTAAACAAATTCTATTTATAATTTACTATAAAAAAAATCAATAAAATAAAAGTGCAATCAATAATTAAAGCAATTTTTCTTTAGCAGCTAACAAAAAAATAAGCAACTCTGTGCAAAATTCTCTATATTTGTGTTGAAAATTTAAGAAAAAAAATTTCTTCCATTATTTATAAAAAAATTATTAACAAAAATCCCTTAAACAACCAAGTACCTGTTTGAAAGAATACAAATTTATTACAAAAACAAAAAAAGGTTTACATAAATAAATAAGTTTATCGAAAAAAAGAACTAAATCAAAAAAAAAAAAAAAATTGTGATTTTTGGTTTTGAATGGTTTATCGATTAATTATTGTGTTTTGTCAAAATGATTGCGAAAAAATTAAGCGAAATTTTTAAAAACAAACATCTACTAAAGCATAATAAATATTTAAAAAATATTATAAAATTGTGTTGAAATAAATAAGAAAATTCCAAAAAAAAAAGTTTCGAAATAATTTTGAAATTAATTTTTTTAAATAAAAGTTATAAATAAATGCACATATACATATAATAAAAGAATTTAGCAAAATCTTATATGCAACTAAACCTAAAAAAATAGCTAAAACTATTTGTAAAAGATATTTCAAAACAGTTTTGAAGGACTAAAAGTTTTACAAAAAGAAAAATCAATTTTGAGCAACTCTTGCGCCAAAAAAAAAATACAATCTAAAAACAACAGTTTCGAGTTATTTTCGGATCTAACAAAAAAAAAGAACAATTTAGTAGCAACAAAATTAAATTCATAAAAAAAAATTTAGAAAAAATTTGGAAAAAAAAATTTTACTTTAAAAGAAAATTGTAATACCATATAAGTAATATAGCAAAACAAAAATTACATAATTAATGTTAAAAAAACAAATCTTTAAAATTAAAAAATAAATTTACATGATTTAGAATTTTCAAAAGAATTAAAAAATAAAACCCCCAAAAGTATTGGAAATGCCCACAAAATCATTTTAAATTGCAAATACGAATTTCTAAAAATATCTAAAATTAAAATTGAAAAACATAAAAGCAGATTAATTTAAGAAAAGAAAAATAAAGATAAAAAAACTCTAAAATTACAAACAAACACACATTTTCAAACACAAAAAAAAAAAATTTTGTATATGGAAAGTGCAAATAAAATCTTAAAATATATGATACAGAAATAGAAAGTTAAAAACCACCACAACAACAAGTGAAACTTCCAGAAAAATTCAAAATATAATTTGTAAATAACGGCAAAATAAATCGTCTAATAACAATATTTAAAAAAGCAACAAACCTCCTCCCTAGTTTACAATCCCATTTAATAAGAAGCAAAAATCAACCAAACAAACCGTCCCTTAACTAAATTTACACTTAGAGAACCTTAACAAATTTGTGTTTAAAACTAAATTAAAGAAAAGCCCACCTCATATTTAATTTAGAACAATTGCAATTAAAAGAAAAAAAAATTAAAATAAATCAAATCTGTTACATGAAGCAAACCAGCTTACGAGAATTATATACACACAATCTATAATAAATTAACTTTAATTTTTGTTGGAAACTAAAAACAACAGTAAACAAACTTGCATAGAAACTAAAAGCAACAACAAAAGAAAACAGTTGCATAAGAATATTAAACTAAAAGTAAATAATAAAATCAACGGTAATTCTCGCACACACTTTCATAAGAAACCCTTATAAAAAGAGCGTGAGTGCGTTAGTTTGAGAAGGGAGAAATAGATAGATAGAGAGAAAGCGAAAATAAGCCCCAAGTATAAATTTATGTTTTTGTTTTGGTACAAAAAATGTTATTAAAAATGGAACAACAACAAGCGACGGCGTCGTTTATATCGTCGTTAAATATGGCACCATTTTCATTGCAATTGGAGCAAGAGCAACCCTCCTCACCAGCTCTGGTAGCTAGTGGTAATTCAAATTCCAATCATCACATAATGAATGCAAATAACACAAATAACAACAACAACAACAACAACAACAACAATACTAATAACAATGAAACGGATATAACTAATGCCAATAATGATTATGCGTCGTATACGTTACATTTAACAAATCCAAGTCATCAGCAGCACCAACAACAACATCATCACCAGCAACAGCACCAACAACATCAATACCACCAGCAACAGCAGCAACACTATCAGCAACAACAACCTCAGCAACAACAACAGCAACAAAATATTGCCAATAATCCAAGTTTTCAATATTCCTACGTCTATAATATCGAGGCTCCATATATTTTTCCCACAGGTTATCAGGACACCACCTCATCCCACTCACAACACAGTGGAAATGGTGGCGGCGGCGGCAACGGTAATGGTCCCTCCTCTAATCCCTCTGCCGCCGGTGTGTCCCTTATCAATGGTGTTGTCACTTTGAATGCCGGCCAAAATGCTGGCCTAACCGGTGGCAGCAATAATGGCGGTTCCTCAGCTTCTTCAGCATCCGGCACTTTTATGTCATTGTTGCCGCCAAATATTGGCGCCACCAGCTCATCAACAGGACATTTGGGTGGTGTAGGAGGTGGCCTAGGTGGAGGCACAAGTGCCTCTGCTGGCGGCTCAGGGCCTGATGTTATCGATTTCAAGCATCTCTTCGAAGAATTGTGTCCTGTGTGTGGTGATAAGGTGAGCGGCTATCATTATGGCCTGCTGACGTGTGAATCGTGTAAAGGTTTCTTCAAGCGGACAGTACAAAATAAAAAGGTGTACACGTGTGTAGCGGAACGTTCGTGTCATATTGATAAGACGCAGCGTAAACGTTGTCCATATTGTCGTTTTCAAAAGTGTCTGGAAGTTGGCATGAAACTAGAAGGTGAGTAGAGAAAATTTTTAAGACCGCATACACTTACATATGTACAGATTTTATTTAAATTAAATTTTTAATTAGAATTTTTATCAAAAAAATATTTTTTTTAACACCATGATTATCGGAAAAGTAAAACAAAATGTTTAACTTCTACGATCTCTGTGTTTTCTGTTCTACTGTATCAGTGTTGAAGTCAAGTACTTACGCACCGAAATGTAGTGCTGGATTTTTCAGGTAATTTTAATTACTCAATGCTGATCGATACTTTCAAAGCGGTAAGCTTTTCGGCAAAGTCATAGCTAATTTATCGCGAGAGATTTAGATTTTTCCTGTATTTATCTATAAAAATACAACTCTGAATCTATTTAGTTCTCGAAAATAACAAAGTCTCGGTACCAAGTCAATACTTCGCCAGCACTATTCTAAATTTAACATTTTGCTTATGTTGGTTGGAAACTTTAGCGTCCTTTTGGAATACAAAATCCCTAGCGTTGCACAGTGGGATATAAATGAAAAAAAAAGTAGAACAATTTATTAATTAAATACATTAGTTTTTCAACGATCGAAGGAATGCGTTATCAAAATCCATTATATTTTTTATTATATAAATTCTATATTTTATGACATTTCATTAGAATTGTGTGCATTATTTTGAGAGCAAGAAAATTTCAAAACGAAATTTAAGCTATGAATTTCTCTTGCATAATATTTGCAAAAAACAATGAAAGAAGAATAAAGACAACTGTTGCAAAATTCACAGATAACTAATTTTTATTATTTAGCCGAATTAGATAAAAGAATAAAACAAAAAGCAAATAATAGTCACATTGTGTTTATTAAAGTTAAACATTGACTTTCTTAACTTTACTTTTTCAAATGCTTTGTTGACATTTTGTTCGGTACAGTTTTTGACAAAGTAAGTAGAGATTTTTCAAAGCGAATTGAGGCGAGCCTACCTGTTACGTATTTGCCTTGATTCTTCCACTCTTATATTGGTGATAATGTTCTTGTAAGTTATCGGCTCCACTTTTTGCTGTTTTAGTTTTTTTTTCATTTTAAATTTTAAGCAAAAGAATATTTCGAAAATATTCTGTATAAAATTTGTTCTAACTGTTCGCCGCTGTCATTCATGTGAAATTTTTATGATGGAGTGCCTGCAACGTCATATCTTTATTCCTACACTTTAACGACATAAAAATAATTTTGCACCTTTTTTTGTTGAATTCGCTTTACAATTAAAAAGAATATAAGTAGATATTTTTATACTAGAAGTGAGACTACTTAGTTTCTTCTGTCTGGGATTTAAAGTTTAATTTTTCATCTTATAAAATGTTCACCCTCACTAGTGTGACGGATGTTGCATACTATACTCCTATCGTAAAAATTTTGCTTCTAATTCGGTCCTAAGTCCTAAAATGCTTCACTGAATGTATACAGCAATTGTTCGTACGAATACGTGATAGCTCAACTTTACAGAATAGACAGATCCGCTTGTATCGAGATAACAGAATATTTACGTAGTTCTTCCATAGATGCTCAAGCATTGACCTTCAGGTATGTACAGTATCCTCAACTAGTTCGGCAAGATTAGCGATTATGGCAGAATGCTGGACTAATTATCGTCCACACTCGTCGCGGTCGGTCTTCGCATGACTTTTGCCGATCAGCAAACATGTTTATTTCACTCAACTGCCTTCAATGAGTTCTGGCGTAGTTGTCGTCAACAGAGCAGTGAAGACAGAGTTTTCCACTATTTTTTTTTTGCGAGCTCTGCATATCTCGAAAAAGAATTTGTTTTAAGGAGTTTTTACCTTTTTTAAAGTTATTTTATTTACAAAATATCTTCATTAGCTTAATGTCGATTTTCACAGATTTTATAAATTCTTTCTATCAGTTCATGATGAATACCTCAAAAATTATATTGCTTGTAACTTTTACGCGAAACAGTCAAATTATACATACATACATAATATATACAAATACATATGTACATAAATCTTTTAATTAAAATAATACATTGTAACTTTTATGCGCATTCAATCAAATTGTGATAATTATTACAAATCCAACATAGAAAAAAACGAAATTTTTATTTAATATTGCAACCAGTTTTTCGTTGCAGTTCTCTGTATGAAAGACGATTGTTAAACAAATATATGAAATATCGATTTTGTTTCTTTTAAGTATTTTTTCTTTCTTAACTCTTGTTTTTTCTGTTTTCTACATGCCTCATTTTCAAGTAGCAGCTGAATTGAAACATGCAAGTTTGTGTGCAGTTAGGCTTTTTAATATTTGCTCTTCTACATACAGTGTGCTTATAGGTATATATGTAGCTGGTGCGCACAGCTTTATTGTTTTTAAAATTTTTTTTTTGATAGTTTTCAATACCTTCACCAATTTTTTTGAGATTGCCTTTATAGTTTGTTCTTTATTATGTCAGTTATTAGTATCAACATATAGAAGAATATTATAAGTTAACAATTGATAGTGAATGATTTATAGAAAAAGTGTAGCCACATTTTTATAAATATTGTTAAGAGGACCAGACTTGCTAATAACATAATTTTTTTCCTTGTTCATAATTTAAAGAATAATTTCGTCATTAGAATGCATCACACACTTACATACAGACATGCGGATATTGTCGTAAAAATCAAGTCTAATCAATACGATGCCACTACTAGCCAAGCGCTCACTAAATCGGATAAATATTAAAATACAAATCTCCATTTATAGATTTGTTTCGCATATTAATAAACGATTGGTAAAGTTATAGTACACTGTAAAATCGGTTTTCCCCAAACAAAATTTATACATTAATCCAACAATAACATTAATAACACAAGTCAACAGCGAAAATGGGCTTGAATAACCACTATATAGATTTGATGCATCATGGATAGCTAAGTACAAAAATTGTAAAATTTTTCAATTCTATGGATAAGTTTTTTTTTTAATTTTTTTCTAAATTTTGGGATTTTCGAAGGGGTTTATTTACTAATTTTATCATAACTATGGAACGACTTGTTCAATTTTGTCACAAAACATACTAAAAAACTTGAAATGAAATTACTTTTAAGCCATGCTAATATTATTTTTTCATAAACTCAACGGTTTCGGAATTATTTAGACTGCAATGATTAAAAATAATTTTTTTTTATGCAAAATTGGTAAATTTTTATTCTTAAAATTCGAAAATTTTATTCGAAAATGGCAAAAACTTCATATTTTTATTGCATGATTAGAAAGGTATGTATATTCCAAATAAAATACACTTCACTTCATGAAATCGATGCATAAATGTTGATTTTATTCAGAATACAGTGAAATTAACCGATTTTGCGATATGACTACGTTGCAATAAAGGCTCGATATGTATACCACTACGTATTAGTTATATTTTATTATTATACATACATACATAACTAATACGTGGTGGAGTACATACAGTACATTTATTGCAACGTACTAAAATCTTAAGATCGGTTAATTTCACTGTATTCTGAATAAAATCAACATTTATGCATCCATTGAACAAGTCGATCCATAGTTATGATAAAATAGGTAAATCAGCCACCTTAAAATCCCAAAATTTCGAAAAAAAAATTAAAAAAAAAACTTATCCATAGAATTGAAAATTTTTACCATTTTTGTACTTAGGTATCCATGATGCATCAAATCTATATAATAGTGGTTATTCAAGCCTTTAAAATTTGTTCGATTTTGTTCCCTTGTGTAATCGTTAATGAATATGGCTGATAGTGCTTAAAATCCCCATTGGAAATTATGTACTTTCACAGCTGCGTAACAGGAAATTTTCTATTCGTGTATCTGCGTCATATGCCTTGGCATTAGTTCCGGCAAAAAAAAAACCCCGACTTAAATAAAAAAAAGCCATTCGAACAGGTTACATATCCTATGGGACGAAATTGTAAACGTACACTGACTGAGAACATCTTCTTCAAACATAAAAGAAAATTTGAAAATCGAGCCATAGATGTAGGAATTAATCAAATATCAATACATATGTAATACATATATCGAGGGAGGATCTTGTCTGATTGAAAAAAAAATATGGTACTAAACTACAAGTAAAAATTTTCAAACAAAAACATTAATTTGTTCATAATTAGGCAATATTGCCACTCCGACTTAAAAACTGAAAAATACTCGATAAAACAAAAAATAAATTCAGAAAATCGGCTCGTAAGTTGGAGGAATTATACAATAGTAAAATTTTTGCCCTTGGGTCAACTTGCCCGCCGATCTACAAAAGTATTTATAGAACCAAACTGTAAGAAAAGCCCAACAAATAAAAAGATACATAAATTTCTTTCTGGCTTTTTTTTTAAATTCGGTTAGAAATAGTCAAAAATGGATTCCTGGAACCTCAAAACGACGAGATCTAATGAAAGCTTAATATTCCAAAGACGCGGGAAAATCGGTAACTTCTTCATATTTTTCAAAATCAATACATACGCAAATATGCACGTTTTTACATATAATTTCGCGGTTAATTTGTTTTCTTATAAAAATAGGGCATTCACGACGAACTAATATCTTGTTCAGGAATGGAAAGTTGAATTTTTACTTGCTAAGAAATGTTTTATATTGGTCATCTTTCAATTAGTTTTAATTTCTCTGAGCCACATAAAGACAAGTATTTTTCTTATCTACATATCGTTAGCTAAAATGCAAAACCACGTAACTAACAGAAAATGAGAAATCGGAAATGGTTTTTTGTTTGATTATAATGCATATTATGAATATAATGCATATTATGCCCTCACCAATTTTTACTCTCATATAATAAAAATTAGACATTTTATAAGCGAGAACCGAAAGTATGTTACATATAACATGTTTTGTTTCTTCTGAAAAATAATAAAAATGATAGTTACGTGGTTTTGGATTTCAGCTAATGATATGTATGTATGAATTTCGAACCATTTCAAATTTACATATGTATGTATGTAGTACATAGTATACATATGTAGTATATGTAGCAATCGGAGAAAATTTGGCTAAAGCCTGTGTAGTATGTTGGCTTATTAATACATATCCCCACCATATCGAGCCTTTGCTGCAATATAGTCATAAGTCAAAAGATTTGATTTTTGGGTTAATAATGCAGCATTAATTATCATATCGTGCTTCAGAATGTGTGAAAATTTTATTCAATTATATTGCATACTACTAAACTTTTGAGACAAATATTAAATTTTCGTTTATCATTAAGCTGGAGTTAAAATTTGGATTTAGCTTATGTAGGCTATTCACATATTACATTCTAAAATATTTATGTACATATATACATACATACATACGTACATACATCCCTATATTGCACAACAGCTTTAATTGCTTAAAATATTACTAAACTTATGTTCTGAAAACTTTGATTTCGCTATTTATCAAGATATTTTGCATTATCTCATGTTATACGTTATACATACATACATACGAGGGCGGTTAGGAAACTTCTTAGCCTAGCACAAAAAGCGCGGTATAAACAGAAAAAACTTAAGTGTTTTAGAAACTTCCATCTCTGCTATGAACACATGTTAAATTTTTTTTCGATCTGGCAACTCCTTCATATAGAAACAGGTGTTCACAAAAGACGCATCCGCGATTTTTTTACAATGGAAAAATTAGAAATGCGTGGTGTCATTAAATATTTACATAAAAAAGGTTTATCGGGACAAGAAATTCATAATGATCTGGTGAATGTGTTAGGTGAAAGTGCTCCTTCATATGCAACAGTAAAAAATTGGGTTGCTGAATTTAAACGTGGTCGTACAAGCATTGAAGATGAACCACGTAGTGGACGTCCAAAAACAGCAACAACAACAGAAATTGTATCCAAAGTGCATGATATGGTATTAAATGATCGACGTATAAAAGTGCGTGAAATAGCTAATACCATGGGCATCTCAAATGATCGAGCCCATTTAATTTTGCATGAAAAACTACAGATTTAAAAGCTTTCTGAAAGATGGGTGCCGCATTTGTTAACAGTCGACCAAAAACGCATAATAATGAACATTTTTCAAGCTTGTTTGGATCGTTTTAAGCGAAATAAAATGGATTTTAAGCGTCGTTTCATAACTGTTGATGAGACATGGATCCACCACTATACTCCAGAGACAAAAGAACAATCCAAACAATGGACTGAAGCTGGAGGAGGTGCCCCAAAGAAGGCAAAAACAATTCAATCGGCTGGTAAGGTTATGGCAATGGTTTTTTGGGACTTCAAAGGTATTTTATTGATTGACTATCTGCAAAAGGGTAAAACAATAAATTCAGAGTACTATTGCAACCTTTTGGATCAATTAAATGTACAAATTCGAGAAAGACGTCCTGGCTTACAACACAAAAAAATTATTTTTAATCAAGACAACGCACCAACGCACAAGAGTGTTTTAACAATGGCTAAAATCAACAAATTAAAGTACGAGTTGCTTGACCACCCACCTTATTCTCCTGATTAAGCTCCCAGTGACTTTTACCTGTTCCCAAATCTAAAAAAATTCCTTGCTGGCAAGCGTTTTGCCTCAAATGCAGATGCAATTACAGTTGTAAACCACTATTTTCAAGACCTTGAGGAAAACTATTTTAATCAAGGAATAGAATTGCTAGAAAAGCGTTGGACTAAGTGTATTGAAGTTTCAGGAGATTATATTGAAAAATAAAAATATTTTTGAAAAACTAACTATTCTCTTTCATTGATAGGCTAAGAAGTTTCCAAACCGCCCTCGTACATACATACATACATATAAATCTATAATTAAACAAAATCTTTATATAATATTCATAGCTACACACTTAGTTATGTACATACGGCATAAATATGTACATAGTATATTTAAAAGTATCTATGTACATACATACATACACATACTTATACGTATGCATGTACTTACTATTTACATAATTTTCTGTCCAAAAAGAACAAACAACCTCTAAAAGCCGACACAAAATAAAATGAGCAACAACAAAATAAATTAACAAAGAAAAAAATGGGAATAAAAGACCGACCTATCCCAAGACCCAAAAAATTTTACTTTTATTTAGTGCTTCGCTGCTTTTACCCCATAATTCTCATACTCTTCTTCTTGTTACTCTTAAACTTTACGGCAAAGTTTCGGTAAATTTCTTTCGTTAATGGATTTGTGCGTATTCGTGAGCTCGAGTGTGTATGTGTGTATTACATTATTTCTGTTTGTGTTGGTTTTGTGAAACATGAATGTGTGTCAATGTGTTTTGGGGTTTTATTTTGGTTGAATATTTATGTAGTTTATCGCTGTTGCTATTGTTTTTACTTTTTGTAGCTAAGTGACATACAAACACACATTAAGATAATAAAACAAGAAGAAAAAAAATAGCTTTTGTTTTATAGGTATTAAGCTTGTTTTTTTTTTGTATATTTTTGCTGTGTATCTGTACGTAGTATGTTTGCTCTTTACATTGTTTCATCATGTCAATATCAGCAAATACGGAAAAAAACTAAACTTAAAACCATAAAATTTTATCGTTTAACTATTACACATACAGTGGTGGTCAGAATATTTGCAATTCAAATTTCATGTTCGCTTGAAAAGCAAATAAAACTGCTCTTAAACAATAATTCGATTTGCTGCTTTTGATTATTTTTATTACGTATAGAGATATACATATATACATATAAACGAGTATGTATTTATATTCATATGTACTTATTTATGTATCCTGTTGCTTGTATTAAATGTAATTCTATTGCTGACTATCATGGATTTGCATTCTAGAGAAATCTACGCTATCTTTCAGTATACTTGTATGCTGCGTATTTGAAAGTGAAATTTATACCTATAATGGTCCCGGCATATGTTTTTACTAACTAGGTAGTATACTTACCTATCTATATACGAGTATGTATAAGAGAAAAGTAAAATGAGACATGATTTTTGGAAGAGTGACAAATTAATTTGATTTATTCATTAATAATAATAAAAAAAAAATCATCATTATCTTTCACAGTTTTTTGGTAATGAAATATCAAATAAATATGTATTGTTGACTTGGACCAGCGTATGATAAAATAATACATAGGTATGGATTGGCCATGAGACAATCGCGGGATTCTTAAATCTATTCGCATATACTCGTAAATAAGTGTAGTGCAGTTTGAAAATTCTGCGATATATTTGATAACAAAAATTGTTACATTATTTTATACTTTGTCATAGTTTAGAAAAAATTCATAATATGTGTGTCCATCTAAGTAATGATTCATCAATCTGCCATATTTTATCAAGTCATTTCAATGCTTGCGAAGAAGAAAAATTTATCACACTGTGCCCTTTTCAATCTGGTTTAAAAAAAAATTTGTAACCAATAGAGCCTCTTACATAAATTTCATCATAATCGGTTAAAGGCATAAATTGCCTCTCTAAACCCTCCTGATCATAGTTTAAAAAAAAAAACTTCTATAGTTAAAATTCCATGGAAATCTAGTGCTCTTCGAAGCAGACTTATCTATGTTTTACGCTTCAGAATTGGTGGGATAGATTTGGAGATGCGGAAATTGCACTCTATAATCCTTGTAGTTTTCAGCGAAAGTTAAGACACAAAACGATACACATACGAGTATAAATAATTTAAATTTCCTTAAGATCAGTTAAATGATTTTATAGAGGCGAAAATCGTCCACTCTCCCCTTCTGATCAACGAAACATATGGGCTATAGTCTTTTTATAGCCGATCCATCTGTGTGTTAAGTTTCATCAAAATGGGTTGGATAGTTTTAAAGGGGCAGAAACTTTTCCCTCCTATTAGCCTCCCGATCCTAATTTTAAACGAAACATATAAGCTATTTATTCAATTTAAAGCCGATCTAGCTGTATTTGTGTTCTATCAAAATCGGTTGGATAGGAAACTTTACCTCCTGTCAGCCTTCCGGGCATAGTTATGCAAATGCATGTATCCTCTGCTTTATAGGCTACATTTTGTGCTATTATTTTCAAAATAACGTGCCTAGGATATTATAAAGTCACACTAACCTTATTTAAATGTTCTATCAAGAATTTCGAAGATATTTAAATTGATGCGAAAAAAATGTTACTCTGCGAAATTTCATTAAAAATAAAAAAACGAAGGGGCACGTCAATGTCAAGTCACTTATTACTTCGGTATTACAATTCAACATATTATTTATTAATATTTAATAATTCTTACTTTAGCCAAACTGTTCGTATTTTTATGTATATGAACGTTTAGAATTCACCTTCAGTATGGTAGGGCTCAAATCGAATATTGTCCACAAACATTTCTCGCTCTATCCTCCCTTCTAAAACAAATTTTTCTAGCTCTGCCTCAACGCACTACATACGTTAGGGTCATCCTCAGAGTGCTGTCCCTAGCAAATATAAAAGAACTAAAAAATATTCACAAAGGAATTAATTATAGACAGCAATATTGCACATTGTAAGTAATGAACACTGTACATATGTACTACTTGTATATATGTACATATGTATATAATAATTATCTGAAATATTCATCACCAAATTTTGTTGAAGTGGTTGCATATGTATGTGTGTATATTCTATTACCACTTACATTTGTCTTTTCCTCTCAATAAGAAAATTCTATTTCGCCATTGTAATTTTCTTTTATTGCCTTAAGTTTAAAGAGCAAAACAATTATTAAAAAAATATATATACTCGTAATGCATTTTTGGAACTACATAATATGCTACCATTTGCATAATATGCTTTTAAAATCTCTGCAAATATTATAAGCTTTCATCAGTTTAATGAAGACTTAGTTTGTAACTAGAAGTATGTACATAAGTATGTATGTATATGATTCAAATCATATCTAATTTACTGTAAATATTTGTACACTAGTGTAATAAAATTTACAAAAATACTAACGAAGGCATTAAATAGGAGCCAATAAGTCAGTCAGTCACAGTCACTAATTCACCTTCGTTTTCAATCAAAAAAAAGACGAAGGAAAAACACACGAACCCCCCAAAACATAAAAATTAAAATGGAAACCTTATGAACACACATTCAAGCACTAAAACACTCAAACAGTTAAATGTATGAAAACATCTGATTACTAGTGAATTGTTGTTGTTAAACTTGTTTTAACCATAACCCTCTCAATATTAAAAACAGAAACAACAACAGCAACAATAATGGAAATGAAAAATCTTGTCATATTCATTGGCATTGTTATTTTTTTTTTTTTTTTTATTTTGTAACATTGTCAGATTATTATTCTTGTTGTTTTGTGAGTTCAGCTAATTTAACAAGCAGTGTGTGCGTATATACATACATACATATATATGTGTGTTGTATTTATTTATATTTTTTTGCTTTTATTCATTCCATAATCATTAATACTTATATTTTCTTTGCATATGAGAATATTATTATTAGTTGATGTTGTTTGTTGTTGTTGCCTTTGCTGTAATTTGTTGTGTAAGGCCGTTATTTATGGTAAATATTTTGTTATTGCTGCTGTCGTCATCGGGCTGCCAGACTTGCATTAAATAAAGGGCTAAATGCGTGTTTATTCTTTTTAATCCAATTTTATCAATTAAAAGTTTTCTAGCAAAGAAAAAAATTGTATCTATTAAATAAGTGCATACCTACATATATATGAAGGTAGCTACCTACCAAAATAAAAAAATATCTTCAGCAAAGCCCGTTTAATTACCTCGCCAAACGTTTAATGACCTCATTAACGCAACCAATAGAAATTTCGGACTGTTGCAAAAACTGGATTGTTGCGAAAACCAAGTAAAAAATTTACAGTATGCCTGTTTTGTTTGATTAAACACTTTATGTCAAACACAAAAGGTTTATTTAGAAAATAATTGCTTTTATTTAAGTATGTAAAATAAAGAAAACTAAAAGAAAATGGCGTTTTTCGAGGATTGGGTTAACCAAAGTTACACTGTAGCTATGCGAAGATATTTCAGCTCTAGCAATAAGGTAATTGCCAGGGCAAGTTTTTTAAGCTTTTTGCTGGAAAAGCAAAATTTCGCTTATTTTGTATTTTTTTTTTTTTTGCAAAATTGCTTTATATGATATACTCTGCTTGAATTTGCTTATAATGCATTTGGCAGCCCTTGAAAATAATTTTTAATCTTTCTGTTGCAAATAAAAAGCAAAAGTTTGTCATTTTTTCACACATGCAATTTTCTATTCTTTAACTCTTGAATTTTTTGATGATGTGGAATCAAAATCTAAAGCAAAAGCTCTACTTAAAAATGCATCTTTAAAATCTGATTTCCCGTACATAAAAGATAACTTCTAGACTATTTGCAGAAGTATAATCAAACTAGAAAGAAGAGAACTTTATTTAAAAGAACATTTGTCTATTATAGAAAAAGTGGAAGAAAAGATGAAAAATTTTGAAAACAAAATATTTTTTGAAAAGTTCAACAAAGTTATGAATCGAAACGTTGAAATTCAAACATTAGTTAAAATTAAAAATAATACATGATGAATACATTGATTCGCTATCTCTAAAGGCCGTCCCGCACTATCCTACACAGTCGCGCGATCTGCAAAATATGACATGTGTGCTAAAAATGTATGGTAGTGTGGACTAAAAATGCAACTGTGTGACAGATTTTTTTGGCAAGTCGTGCGATTTGTAAAATTTTATGAAAATTTTCATAAAATGATAGTTTTCATACGATCATATGAGTATTTATTGTCAACCAGATGTTTTGGCATCAGATTTGTATGATAGTGTGGCACCTACAACACCATTTTGAAACGATTTTTTAAGTCGGTCAGATTTTTGCAAGATTTTCCTGTTAATGAATCGTACGATTGTGTAGGATAGTGAAGCACGGCCTTAAGCGAATTGTTATTGTTTAAGTTCGTTCCTACTACATCCAATGATGTTGAATGAATTTTTTCAATTTATTCTACAGTTTTATGCGATAATCGATCTTTTCTTTTTGAAAATCTAAAAAAAAACATATGATTGTGCTTGGCAATAAAAAATTATTTAATAAAATAAATGAAAATTGGTTACATTGCTCAATTTTTGGAAGCATATTTGCGCTTTTTTTTTTGCTTATTCTTGGGCTTATTTTGCGCGTATTATGTGCTTTTTTACTTGCTTTTTTTCTTTAATTCTGTGCATATTTAAACTTGCCCTGGTAATTACACATACTTATTTATTACTGTTATGTATTACATAATTATATACATTCATATGTATATCCACACACATGTGCATACAGAAATAACAGTAACATAACAGTACTAACGTATGTATGTATTTCTGTATGCACATGTGTGTGGATATACATATGAATGTATATAATTATGTAATACATAACAGTAATCACCCCTATCGTGAATAATTTTCCACATGAAATTTTTTCACTTTTCACGTATTTGCAATCGTGAACAACTCGCAAGAATAATCATCCTTATTCTATAACGCATCGGCAACAACGACGGCAATTTTAAGGCATCATCAATAGAACACAACGTCAATACTAACTTTGTATTCCCTAACAGTATTGTGACGATGTTGACTGTTTATCGAAACATGCAACACACATATCTAATATGAGCCGTTTACTTTGAAAGTGGCAAAAGTCACTTTGTTTTTAAGGGTTTGCGTTTTAACACGTTTCAAAATACGGATGCTAACTTTCGAGACGATTTTCTTGTATTTGTTATTTCATGATACTGATATTTTTCTCAATATATCTTCATACTTTTAAACGTTTTTAAATATAAACCCATAAATATCTCGACTTAAAAATAAAGTGTCTTATGCCACTTTCAAAATAAACGGCTCATATTTGAGTCAGCTGACATTTATTTGACTATTTTCGGTAAAAGTGTTTTTGAATAAATAAAATTTTTGTGCATAATTTAAAATAAAAATTATTTTTCTTCTCGATTCGGACTCCAATTACGAAGAAAATAAATAAATTGAGAATGGGAAGAAGACTGCTTAGATAGAATTCTTTTTGTTTTTTTAGCTTGCCCGATGAGAAGTAAGTAACAAATTTTAAGCAATAATTTTATATATTTGTGTTGTGTTTTTGGTTTAAATAAACGAATGGAACAAATTTAAATAACAAATAAATGCCAATTCGAGAAGCTTGTGCAAGAACTTGAAAAGAATCCATCCATATTAAATAATAATTTCCTTTGTAAGATTTGGAAGTTATTATCGCTTAAATAAACCATATTTTAAACATATACTAGTAGGAGCAATTCCTCTGCGAAATCCTCTGGCTAGTGATGGATTCTTTTCAAGTTCTTGCACAAGCTTCTCGAATTGGCATTTATTTGTTATTTAAATTTGTTCCATTCGTTTATTTAAACCAAACACACAACACAAATATATAAAAATACCAAAAACGAAGAATAAAAGACAACTTTAACATAAATTTTTTCAAAGTTTTAAAACACAACACAAAGCAATGCAAGACAACACCAAAAATGTCGAATATCGAAGGCAATTACAAACAAGGTTAACATCAGTTTTGCTTACAAAATACCAAACATATGTAAAAGTTATCGATAAATGGCAATATTGCCACCTAGAATACCGATGGGAAACAAAAGATAAAAAACGGTGTTGTCTTCTATTGCCGTTGCCATACAAAATAAGGGTGAATAACGTGGAAAAATGTTTACTTCAAAAAATTCCCCTTATTTGTTGACTTTATGGGGAATAGAACAGAAAATGTATGTAGTTCTTCTCATAATTTGAATATTAAAACTTACAAAGTTTATTTTAAGAAATAGATCTGATAATATGGCACAAACTGATGTATTGGTCAACAAAATGTAAAACAACAAGTGGATTCCCTGCAGATTTGTGAAGCTTTAATTTTCTGTAATTCTTTCGTTTTGATAGCATTTTTCACTTCGGGGGGGAATAAACATTTCACGGGAACAAAAATTCCCCTTGTTATTCACGATAGGGGTGAATAATTCAACTCAATGGTAAAAATTATTTTTGTGCCCATCCTTAGTTAAGCTGACATATTTTCCCCAAAATGGATAATTAAGCGACATTTAATTAATCTTTGTTTTTATTAAACCGGTTGTAACATTCTAATGATTGACAACGAAATCAATATGGCGGCTAAGTGACAGAATAAACTCGACATATAACAAAATGGCGAGCGTGGAGCAGTACTTTATCATTAATGGGGGTCGTATTAAAAGCGATAAAACACTTTCAAATTGGCGGCAATAAGAGAAAATAAAGGCAGACACTAAAATTTATCATAAGGTCTCGTAGTAAATACATTACATACTATAAAAAATTACATTCCAACATTCATCCACATCAGGAATAAAAGTTCACGTAAAATGTTTTCGTCAACTTTTTTGTTGTTGTGTTGTCAGGGTAATATTTTCAAATTTTTTTAGCCTTTATTTTGTTTCATGTAATATATTTGACATCAAACAAAAAAAATGTGTCCACCTCTTGCATATACAAAATATCCGAAACGTACTTAAACGAATCCCAAGTTGAAGTAAAAAATAACGTTAAGTACAGGCTTTTTTTAAATCATTTACAATATTGTAAGATCTGCCAATCGTCTGTGCATAGCTTCAGCCGCTTTAGAATATTAAAATCGACAACTAAAAGCCAACAAATTTTTTTGTATTAAATTATTTTTTGTTCATTTCTGGTATTGAACAGAGGCTACTTATAAAATGCTTTATGACTATTTTATTATTGATTCAATCAAGTCAAGTCCATTTTAGGGATATTCAAAAGCTTTTAATCACAACTCCTACTCAAAGTATTCCTAAAATACTTAAATTTAATACGAGTAGTTTTTTTTTTGTATGTACTCGTATATGTTTTGGGAATTTTGATCGTTTTTCATATATGTAGCTCTGTGGCAGCTTTGTGGTATTTGTGTACATACCCTGCAGGAAATGTCTATAGTAAAATTATACTGATTCTCTATTGACGATGTCGCCATTACTACTGACAAATTATACCCCAAGTAATGCTATTTATTATTGACATTTAACACAGGCGTGTCCTACGAAATCTACCAGTAGACTGAGTCCATAGTGACTAGGTAGTTCTTGTGGGAACATAAGGAGGAATTGTCAATAGTAAGATTGTATTGACTTACTATTGACGATATCACCACACTGTGTGAAATGTCCGCAGTAAAACTGTACTGATTCACTGTAGACGGAGTCACCACCTGCAGGAAATGTCAATAGTAAAATTATACTGATTAATAATGCTATTTACTATTGACATTTAACACAGGCGTGTCCTACGAAATCTACCAGTAGACTGCGTCAATAGTGACTAGGTAGTTCTTGTAGGACCATATGGAGGATATGTCAATAGTAAGATTGTATTGACTTACTATTGACGATATCACCACCTGGAGGAAATGTCAATAATAAAATTATACTGATTTCATATTGACGATGTCATACTATTTTATTTTGATTTAGTTCAAACAGGTACAAATATTTATTTAAATTAATGTTTAAAAGTTAAATAAGGTACAAACTATTTTACAGTCTTTTTTGAGGTAAACTTTTGTTATTGTTAAATTAAACAAATGAAAGTTCGTTTCGTTTTAAATAAAAAAATATATATGTAAATTAATAAGCTCATTTCTTCGTGGCTGGCTGAACCTTTTGAATACATATCGTATGTTTAGGGTTTAACATATGTATATTAGTCAGAAGAATCGTCTTCGTTTAAAATATTTGCCTTATTTTTGGTTCTGGTGCGGCTTGATTGCTTAAAAAACTTCTTCTTCTGGCGCTGAAAAGCTGATCTTAATGTTTTATCAGGATTTTCACTGAAACTTGATGTAGCATCTAAATATATAAAAAAATTGGTAATACATACATACATACATATGTTTTTGAAATTCTTATTCAATATAGTATTTTTACCGATTATAGCCTTTAGAACATTGCCGAAGCTACGTAATCCTTTTTTTCCGAATGACCCGTCTACATTAAAGTCCATTATATAAACGTTGCCCAAGAACTAAATGCAAGTTGCGTTCAGCATTACCAGCGAGAAGTAACTTGATTTGCCGAATCTACATATGTATGTATAAGATAAAAATATAAGATATTTTTTTATTGTGTATTTACCCAATAGCAATTCAATTTTAGTTAGGTTGTTAGAGGTCACTAAAATTTACTTATTATTTTGACAACTGTCAACGCATCAATAGTTGTATTGCCTTCCATAACCGTGTCATAATACTTACGTATGGGTCGCCTTGTGTAGCTAAAATAGCGTTTAAATGATTTAATTGCTCCTCAGTGTTAACGGGGAAAATCTCCATTATATTTGTGGCAACTACATTTTGAGCAGCAATGCGCTCCAGTAGAACTTTATGTTCCGCCAAAATATCAGTTAGGGTGTTGTATCGTTTTTGAGCAGCTTCTTCGTATGATTCACAGCATGGAAAAAGTCTTTAACACAACTGGGTTTGCTATTCCCTACATAAATTCCTACAGGAAACGGCCGAATTTTCTCTTCTAAATTAACAATTTTTAAAAGAATTGGCCACAGATGCATTCGTGAGCTTTTGAATAATGGGATGCCATCAACGTTCAAATCCAATTTTATTTCGTTACAGTTTTTTATAATGTTTCCAAATTTTTTTAACTGAGTTTCAATTCCAATGTGGCAATATCTCCCCGGGAAAACTTTTCTTATTTGAACTTTTTGTTTTTTACCCAATAAAGCTGATAATGATAATGGTACATCCAGTCCTTCCTCCTGTAAAATTTTAAAAAGCTTCTCCGCACATTTCCTAGAGGGAGCCGTTTCTATGTACCAATTTTTCAATTTCTCACGCAACAACAACTTTGGGTAAGACAAATCCTCAAAATGGTGCACAAAATCATAATTAGGAACTACGTTTTCTGGAAAATTCTCACTTTCAATAGAAATTGATGCTTCCTCACAATTTCTATTTCTATACAAATTTTTTTGCTTTTTCACCAATCTTCTGTTATTTCTCTTGCTCATTGTATGTAAGTAACTATGTATACACTAATTTAAACAAAAACAATAATATATAATTAGTTTTATTCTTTTTACCAACCTTTTTATATCACTTTTTATTCTTTTTTTTAACAGCTTTTTAGCTTGGGCCACAAATACTAAATTTAAAAAACAAAATGCAATAATTTACAGACAACAGAGCAACAAGAAGATGTTATTTAATCGCCGCTAGCTCTGAAAAGAAATATCGGCGGCGACTGAAAAAGCAGCTTGAATCAAATACATACTAGTGATGTTTCGAATATCAAATTTTAGTATTCGCGAATACGAATATTTGAAATAGTATTCGCCGAATACGAATATTACTTTTAAAGTTTAGAGTAACGTAATATTGCAAATTATAAATGTGCAAATTATTCGAGAAATATTCGCTTGAATTTGGCAAATACGAATATCTTAAAACAGGCGAATAGTCGAATAATCGAATACGAGTATTCGTAACATCACTAATACATACATATGTATATATTTGCAAGTAAAATAATTTAATATATTTTTTTAGAGAAGACTTATTCAGAAGAAAATATATGTATGTATATGTAAGCATGTAAAATAAAAATTACCCGAATGTGTCTTTGAGCCAATTACAGTCGGCGGCGCAAATATCAGTAAAAACAATTGTAGTCGGCTACTCGCCGCTTTTGAGCCCATCAGCTTGATGATTTGTTTTTAAAAGTCAAACATTTTCTCTACCTATCAAAAACAAAAGCCAAAAAAAATTATTTGTTGACAGTGTCACCAAAAAAGCACCATAATTGTTGACAAATATATTGACATGGATACACTTAACCCCATGCATCCTTCAGGGTACCTATTTGTTTTTGATGTCGATGTGTTTTGCTTCAATTTTATATGTATGTATATGTACTTACGTACATATCTAGTACATATATATATACTTACATATGTATATGCTATTGTACTTATATAACTATCTATGTACATATATGGTGTGTGAATCTATACATAGCATATAGTAAATGCTAATATTTTTCACATTTGATTACAAAATCCTACATTTTTAAATATAGCACACATGTACATATGTATGTATGTATATACATATGTAAATATCTACTTGCTATTTATTTTGTACATATACATATATGTACAATATGTAGTATATATGTATGTATAAAAATCAACCACCCACTTAATAACAACAATTTCTTTATTATTTCTCTTTTTTTATCGCTTGGGAATAAAAATTAAACGCTGTACTAATTTTCGATTTGTTTTTATAGTTTTCAAATTATTGATTTTTTCTTATGAATTTGTTAAAAAAGGTTTCTAAAGCGTTTGTCTGTATTGGAATTGCAAAATTTTTTCAGTGTTTTATTCTTATTAAAATTTATGGTAAATATGAAACTTATCCAACGGATGCAATTATTATTTATATCAGAAAATCTTCTATAAGAAATAGGTACGATCTGATCAGTTTTCGAGGTTCTAAAACTTAGAAATTTTTTATTTTTTAATTATGGTTAACGGTTGAGCGAAACAATATTTTCGTCATTTGACACTGCTTTTTAAAGTTTGAAAAATAAAATAGCATCTTCTTGAAATTCAATTTTACAACACATTTTACAATAATTTTTTTTCGAAACTTTTCGACGCCGTTATCTCTTAAACCGCTTCACAGATTTTAATCGAATTTACAGCATCTGACGCTGAATTTCAAGTTCAAAAACCTAAATGAATTTTTAAAATCGGTTTGAAAAACACTTTCAGAGCTGTTAATGTAAAAAAAAAAAACGGTTTTTTTTCGAAATTTTTAGGCAATGATATCTGGTAAACAATCGATTTTAATTAAACTTTTTGATTCAATTGGTGCAGTTGCTTAAATTTTTTTTTTTTAATTTATTTTTGTTTTAGAATGTAACAAATTTGTTTGCGATTGGGTAAGCCATTCTTAAATTATAACGACTTACACACCCACGTAAATAATCTATACTCCCTTAAAAAGTCGAGATCTGCAAACCCAATTTTCGAATATTAGGCTGAAATCATATTTTTAGTAAGGGAAAGTTAAAAAATGCTAAAACGTTGAAAAATAAAAAGAAATCGCATAATTTTAGCAATAAAAAAAAAAAACGTAGAAACGAATAAAACCGCCAAAACGATTAAAATCACAAAAAACGTCGCAACAACAGAATTTTTTTTTCTACCTATATACAAATTGCCTTAACAAAATCCATCAAAATATAATGCATGCCAATGTCTAAATTATTAAAACTTTGCAAAGGAAAAAATTTATTTTCCAACACATTAACTTTCTTGCATGAGCAGGCATTTTATTAATTGTTTTACTTCGCCGACGATTCTTCTAACCGACGAAGGGAGGGCGCTGTGGTGTAAATTAGTAAATAGTTTTTTAGTACTAAGCAGTCCAAAAACAATTAATACAATGTCACACTAATTCACATCACAGAAATTAATGATGTTGATTGAATTGCTCTGACCAGGGTTTGAACTCGGGTCCTAAGTCATCTTTTGCTTTGCAGTCAACCCGGTAATTACTTCAGCCAACACCAAGATCTTGAATTGTGATTATTAAAATTTATTGAATTTTTACAACGAATATAATACAAAAGAAACTAAATTAGTTGAAAGAATACTAAATTAAAGTGCAGCAAATTAGTGTATTCAAAGAACACAACATCAGCGTACATATTTTTTTTATTGGTTTTCTTTCGCTTTTTATTAATTCAGTTAATCGAATTATTTATTCATGCCAATCAGAAGAATTGTATCCGTCCTGCGTCTAATTTGTAATTTAAATGTTTGTACCGTATTTAGCACTCTCAAGACTTTTAAACATTTAAAGATTGTGTGAAATGTTAAAAATAAAAAAAAGACATGTGGCCGCGGTATAGATATTGCACAGACTTTTTTTTATAAACTTATGCAATTATATTATTACTTTTTGTTTAATAACTCCGTTGTTATTCTGGCAATACTGTATGTTAATGATATCAATATGATATCAAATATTAATCAATAGCATACTATAGCGGTTGACATACATACATTGGGCGATTTAAATACTTTAAAAAACAAAAGACTTAAGAAACAAACTTAGTATCAGGCTTTTTCGTTTCAAAAACAAAAGACTTAAGAAACAAACTTAGTATCAGGTTTTTTCGTTTCGAAAACAAAAGACTTAAGAAACAAACTTAGTGTCAGGTTTTTTCGTTTCAAAAACAAAAGACTTAAGAAACAAACGTTTCAAAATTTCTTGATTCGAACGCCTCAAAGCCCGCAATAGATTAAAAAAATAATAAAATTAAATAAAATAAAAATTTTAATTCGAAAATAATCGTATTTCTAATAATATGGGAAGCTGTCCAAATATATCTACTCGTATTTTGGAAAAAAAACTAGACAAAAACTTAAAAACTTGAAACATAAAAATTACAAGATTATTAAAACTAACTAATAAAAGGTATTTCACAATTAAATTAATAAAATAAGTAACATGAGTGAATTGAATGACTGTACAGTTTACACGTGTCTGAAGGTTTGAGGGTCACATCAAATTCAGGTCATTACAATATTAGAAACCGAGATAGCCTCTATGCAATTTCATTGCTTTAACATGCATGTTTGTTTTTAAAACGACCTTCGTTTCAATATTTCACAAATTGAATCTATTGTTTATATGAAAAAAAAAATACAAGTTAATTTTAGATTAAACTAATTTTTTTTTTATTAATGTTATAAAATTAGTATAAAGACGCAATAAAAGATAAAAATAAAATACATAAGTTTTATCATTGAATAATTCGTCTAAATAACTGAGTTGTGAGAAATATCATGATAAGGATTTCTATGAAAAACTTGAAAATTATCCTCTTATGAAGAGTAGAGAAATATTTACCTGATCAAAAATTGCATTATCATTTTTTTTAATATTATCTATATGATTGCACTATACTTCATATTATTTTCTGTAGCATATCAAATAGAAATATCTGCAGGGTAATACATATTATTCTTTGGAAAATGTTGAAGCATACAAATATGAGAACAAAAAATATGTTAATATGAAAAATACGAAAGATTTATATACATATATCGCACTATATTCAAATATAATACACTTAAATATTACTGTTTTGGCTGCAACCTCTCTGAGAAATGTGGAGAAGTCAAAATATGGAAAACTAAAATATTTGAGAAATACAATAAAAATAAATATGTATTATTTATTGGCTGCAACCCCTATAAAAATTTGGAAAACTAAAAATATGGAAAACTGAAATATTTGAGAAATATAATACAAATAAATATTATTTTGTTGGCTGCAACCTCTCTGAAAAATATGAAAAACTAAATATATATATACATATGAAAATTTAAATATTTGAGAAATATATGGGAAATATTTGTATCAAATATTTATATCCCAATAAATACTTTTTGCCTTTTTATGATAGTAAGGTTAAACGTGTTTTGTACGTTTAAAATATGTATGGACTTTTCCATATATGTATGTATGTATGTATGTACATATGTACGTATGTACGTATGTATGTAACATATAAATGTATATTTAAATTTTTAGTTTTACTGTTATACAAAATAAAAACGAATCATAGTCGAAGGTGGTAAATTTTAAATCGGAGTCATGTGATATTCCTTTAGGACCTTTCTTTATTAAGGTAACAATAGATATACATATGTATATATGTATATATCTTAATATATAAAACCGAATGTGTGTTTGTTTGTTCCTTATAGGAGGCCAAACTCTTGGACCGATCTTCTTGAAATTTTCACAAATGGCCCGCTACAATAATTGATTATCAAATAACTTCGCCATATTTTGGGCATTTTTTACCTACGTCGATGATATTTGGTACATATGGTACTGGCATAATTTGGAATACGTACCAGGAGAAAATTTGGTGGAACCACGCCCCTTTTGAGGAAAATTAAAAATCGTAATATAGTCTTAACTACTGGACCGATCGTCATTAAATTTTCACAATAGGATATATAAATACTTTTAATTTTATTTTATAACGAGGGGATAGCGAAGCACACCGGAATAAGTTAGTATACATATATATATATATATATTTATGTACATATTGGCTTTTTAATTTATAGAAATACCAAAGTAATTATATTAATTTTTTTTTAATAATTCAAAAAAAAGATATTGATACCCTCATAATTTTGAATTAAATCTTATATACCTACATACTTGGTACAAATACGGACGACATCCATTTTAAAATACTTAACTTTTCTTAAATAAATTTCTATAACTGACACAAGTATATAAATCCATTTAAAAAAAATTCAATCTCTTATAAATACCTACTTACATACATATGTATGTATGTATATGAGTCATAATATACGCTTTGTTCGTATAACTTGTACAAATACTAAAAATACGTTTGCCATCTCTGATCTAAGGTACACACAATTCAATGTACTGGATTAATTGTATTGCATTTTATACATATGTATGTATGTATGTATGTATGTATGTATGTATATAGACATCATTTACTATAAAAATTACAACAAAATAAGTTCATATGGAAAAATAGAAAAAATAATTAATAAAAAAGTTAGAACAATAACAATTGTTACGAAAAGAAATGTTAGAATTGATTTTAAAAATATATTAATAATAAACTGTGTACATATAATGGCTTACATATGTATACATATGTAGAAGAGACAACATCATTAGCAACTAACATACATACAAACATACATATGTACATACATAGATTAACATTAAATACCTTCTACCTCCTTCTTAATTAACAGCAACAACATTGCACTATCGACAAAACTTCACCTACTTTAAACACTGTTTGGCGGTTGCACAAACATACACACGCATATGTACATGCTGTACATGCTAATCTATAATATTTCATTAATCCCTGTCAATACACGTATGTATGTATGTATTTATGTTCTATGTATGTATGTATGTATGTGAATATTTATACATACAAATATATATTTTTTTCCAATTTGGAGACTGTTTATTACTCACTCAATACTCTCTTGCTTTAAAAATGTGAAAACAATTTATGTCTGAGATAAAGCCGCCACTTCAAGAAAAAAACCAGTCGTTTTCTACATAATTTTTCGTTTTTCTTTTTTTTTTAATTTTAACGTTTTTTTTTTTTGTTTGCTAAAAATACTGTTGAAAACTATTGAGTGCAAAATAAAATTTTGTATGCATTTTTTTTGCTTGTTGTATGTGTACTACTCTCATTTTCAAAATATTTCGGTACGGTTTTTATTATTTTTAATTTTCTGTTTTGTTGTTCGACAAGAATTTGTCCTCGTGCTCACCTCGTCCTCAAGTTGAGGGCAATATCGCATCGAAAAAAAATGTATGTATGCTTGTATGCAGATAATTTAATTTAAATTGATAAAACAAGTCGACATGTAAGAAAGCGCTATAAAGAAAAAGAAATAATATTGCACACACAATCACCTGCATGTTTTACAGTGGTACACCGAACGTAAAAATAATAATAATAGTAAAAAACATTATTACAAAATGGAACGTAAAGCATTCATAATATTAAATTCTACAGCAATGTGTGGGAACGCGCGATGACGTTCAAGGGGACAAAGCTGAAGAACTTAAGTTCTGAAAAGCTTTCGAAGTAAAATTTTAAGGATTATTTTTTGTAAATCATGTAAGAAGAGAAGGATTAAGCTACATTTTCTATATGGAGCTCTATCTCCACTCTTACAGCAGATTACAGCGATCTTTTTATTAGTGTTAAATATTTTGCCAACGATAACAGATCTCGCCGATTCGCCAATTACCCAAAGATCCAGAATAACCGTCTGAGAATTAATTCCATAAACACCGAATTGATTCTTTCTAAAAAACCATTAAAAATTTCGGAATTCTGATAAGGCTTAATTAAAGATTCTGTCTAATCTGAATTCTAAGATCTCGCAGAAATGAGAACGATTTTTTGAGTTTTCTATGTATGAGTAATACCTTTTGGGAATAGATGGGCGTTTCTAACTTTGGACGTACATGGTAGTGATCGGACATTGCTCATTGGGTCCAATAGATTTCACAAAATAATATTTCTCGTCACACTGTGCAAAATATTCCAAGTACGGTCACACAGTGTGTATATTTACACTAAACCATTCGAGATGTTTTTACCCCCCTCATAGCTTTGCTCCTCCTGATCATAATATAATGAACTTAAAACATAAGGTCTCCCCACAGAGGGGACCTCACAAGGTAAAGTACCGTAAAAGCTTCCCGAGATGTTAATGTGGGCAAAGTCCACATTTTAGTACATATTCACTCACTGACTCATCAATATTATTGGGCACTTCCAGTATAGCTAGAGAGCTGAAACTCGGTACACAGGTGGGTCTTGGTGAGAAATTAACCAGAAAAATCTGAAAACGGGCACTTTCCACCCGGGGGGACTAGGGTGCCCCTTCTTTGTATGGGACACTTCCAGTAGAGCTGGAAAGCTTTAATTTGGTACACAGCTAGGCCCAAATAAGCAGTACACATAAATATTTATACAAAAACAACTTAGAAAAAAGAAGTGAGATCCGCACAAAAACATAAATGTGAAAATAAGGCCAAGTTCCAATCCAAAATATTTCGGCCGTAAAAAGTATTGATATCAAAATAAGGACCAAGTTAGGTACAATTCCATCTCATTTCTAGGCAACCTGTAAGCTTGGCAAAATGTGTTTGCCTTTCTAATATGGGAAAGAACTCTTGGAAAAATATTGCCAAGCTTATACTTAGGTTTCACATTTTTGTTTTTGTGCGGATAAGATTTTTTAAGGTCCCTAAACTTCAGTACCGTATATATGGACATACATATGGATGCATTTTTCAATCCAAAAGTTTAAATAAAATCGGATATTAATTTTTTATAACAAACTCTGTGTGTGTGTGTGTGTGTGATCCATATGCAAAATTCTCAAACTACATATATTTAATTCTAATTTGTAATTAATTTTTTTTTCGTGTTCCTTTATTTTTTCTTAATTTCAATCATCAAAATTTTATAGCAATCCGAAAAACTAATCTTAATAGTTATGTACATATGTCTTGCTACTGAGTGCGTGTGTGTGTAACATGACCGATATGCAAATACATTTAGTATGTGTGAGTGTATGATTACATTTTCGCCACTTTATAAAATAGTTTTATGTTTAATTTTTTTTTGTTGTTGAGTTTTCTGTGTTGCTACTGCTGATGTTGTTGTTATTGTTGGTGTTTCTTCTTGCTATCTCATTTCCGCCTTTGCGCTCTTGGCCTATACATCCATCTCTTGCGCTCATGACCTAGATTTTTTCTGTGTTGCTATTTTTTCTTTGCTTTTTTTTTTTTAACTTACTAGTTTATTTATAGGAGTATGAGTATTTATATTGTGGGGTGTGTGTGTTTGCATGTGTGCATATTTATATTCTCCCCATAATATATATTTCCTCTCTTTTATTTGTCATGCTGTGGTTTTTCTATGCGGCTGTATTAGTGTATTTATGGTGTTTGTATGTACATACTTGGACAAGTTGCTTCATTGCGGTAGTGGGGCTTACTGCAGAGCTGTGTATGTGTTAACAATGCAACATGTAGTGTGTATTTTATTTGAGTTTAGTATGCCATACATAGTTAATTTAATATTTTTTTGTCTGTTTTTATTTGGGAATTTTGATAATTTTTTTGTTTTGTTTTGATTTCTTACTTAATTTCTGGTTTTTGGCTGTTCAAGTTTTTTGTGTTTTGTATACATATGTATGTACCTATGTACATATATTTTTAGTTGCCGTTTAGCCTGCAGCTATTTACTTTAATTTCGTTTTCATTTAATCTGTCCGTCATTTTGAAAAGAAATAATTAAAAGTATGACCAAAATTATTTATGTAATAAACATTTTTTTCAGCTTGCTCATTGTAACAACCCTGAAGGAAACATGGGGTTCAGTGTACCCATGGCAACATTTTTGTCAACAATGATGGTGTCTTTTTGGTGACACTGTCAACAAATTTTTCTTTTTTTTTCTTTTGTTTTTGATGAGTAGAGAAAATTTTTTACGGTTTTGATGAGCTCAAAATCGGTATAATTTTAATATTGCCATTTCCTGCAGTTAGTGACAGCGTCTACAGTTTTACTACGGACATTTCCCACAATGTGGTGACATCGTCAATAGTACTCGCAAGTCAGTACAATTTTAGTATGTACATTTGCCCCATTTGGTACCACAAGAACTACCTAGTCAGTATTGACGCAGTCTACTGGTAGATTTCGTAGGACACGCCTGTGTTAAATGTCAATAGTAGATAGCATTACTTGGGGTATCATTTGTCAATAGAACTGTTGACATCGTCAATAGAAAATAAGTATAATTTTACTATTGACATTTTCTGCAGGGAATGTATGCATGTACATACATATGTAGGTACACACATAAATTTGTTGTTATAGTTGTGGTTGTTGCTAATTTTTTTTGGAGTATGTAGTTGTATCAAGTTTTGGTTAAATATTTTTGAGACAATTTGCATGTGTGTAGTTATTTGAGTACATATGTATGTACATGTACATACATATGTATAACTTAGATATGTACATATGTACGATGTGTAGCGGATAGCAGAAATATTTCTACTCCTATTTAATATTATTCCTTTTCAAGTGTTTCAGAAAGGACTTTATTAAATTTTATCGGATTTAATTATTATTTTGGATCTACCATTTTGAATTTATTGAGTTCTTAATATCAGAGCAATTTTCAATATGATCATTTTGTATTGAAATAAGTATGTATATACATATGTATTATTAAATTTTTATGTATGTATATGTAATCCTATTGAAAAAGTTCTGTGATGAAAAATATTCTATAACAAATTTAACGGTGATAATGATAATTTTCTTTAGGAAATCTCTAACTGATGGAAAATTATGATATTCAATTAAAACCTAGTTACTGAAGATAAGTTTCTACTATAAAATTATTACCGATTATAAGTTTTCATAGTAAATGAACTTGTGGTATATACTAATGATATTTTTTTGTAAAAAAATAATCATTGATACCTATAAAACATGTCGCTAATACTAATTTTTTTAAGAAATTTTGTCACTGTTAATAATATTTAATAGAAAAGAAGAACTGATGTTAATTTTGTAAATAAATTCTGTGATGATAATTTTTTTTTTAAGATTTCTATTCAGAAATTATTACTATGTTAGTTTTCTATGGAAAATCTACCAGTGATAATAGTTTTTAATAGAAAAATTATTACTGATAATAATAACATACATACATATCTACGGAAAAATTTGTCACTGACCATGACTTGCAATTGAAATTTTGCTGATGTTAATTTTATAAAGAAAAATTATCACTGTGTTATAATTTTTTATAGGATAGTTATTACGAATGATAATTATCTATAGCATAATTACTACTGATGACAATTTGCTACAGAAATATTTTTTTCTGTAGAAAATTTTATTTTTAATAAACAGATAGTTTAATAGAGACAAAATTTCACCAATGATAATTTTCTGTAAAAAATATTACAGATGAAACCTTACATATAAAAATTATCACTGCTTATAAATTTGTGTGATAATGTTATGTAGAAATATCATCGTTGATAATAATCTTTTATAAAAAAAATATCACTTATGGTAACTTTCCATACGAAAACTATGAATGATGTTAATTATTTATAGCAAAAACCATCTTCGATATGAAATTTTAGCAATAAAAACTTATCACTGATGATAAGTTTTCACAGAAAAATTATCGCTTATTATGAATTTGCATTAAAAAACTATCAATAGTATTAAATATCTATAGAAAAAGTCTCACTCAAGTTAATTTTCTGTAAAAAAAAAAATTATCTCTGATGCCAAAAAGAAAAAAAATTTTAACTTAAAAATCATAATTTTTTAAAACATATGTATGTACATATGTATAATAAAAAAATCAGTTAGTGAAAAAACAGACAAAAAATTTAACAAAAAGAGTTTTCTAAAGTTTTTCCAAACTTTTCTGTTTCTTTGTCTAAAACTCGAAGAAAAAAACTGTGTGAAACTTTTTCTTTATTTTAATCGACATCCTAAATTTAACAAGTCTGTTGACTGTTTGAAATGCTCCAACATCTTAAACGATTAAATTACAATTGTCGTTAAGAGGCGAAAAAGAAACAAACTCAAGAAGAACAAGAAAATTGAAAAGCAATTGAAAAATTCCAAATACATAACACTTCTTTCTTAAACACATAACAACGGCGGCATCTTTTCTGTATGTATGTTTTCACTGCAATTTCTTTTTATTTTCCTTGTTTTTCTTTTCTTTTACATACTAACCAAGTTGCCTTGCTGTCCCACTTTTCTTTCATACTGTCCTTGACCTACTCCACTCACAATATCGACAATAATATAACAGAAGATGAAGAAGCAAAAATAAAACTAAATTTATAATAAAAACATCATGACAGCAGCAACACGAAGACGAACAAGAAAACCGAAATGAAAATTTTCAATCATACACATAGCTGCCAGATTTTTTGAGGTAATATCGTCATATTTTTGGGCAAAAATCGTCATTATCGTCAATATAGCTTATTGGAATCGTCATAAAAACGTCAAATAAAAAAAACCGCTTTTTTACCAACAAAACATATTTTTATTAGAGGCAAAATATAACAAAATTCGTAAATCAACAAATCTTATTAAAAACAGCATTCTTTTAAATACAGAGATCAAATACTTCAATTAGACTTCACAATAAAATCACTTGTAAATAGACTGCATGTTTTTCAATACTTTGAAATATATATGTATAGACATTGTATGGAAAAAAATAAAAAAAATTCAAATCCAGAATAGTTATTTTTTTTCAATTTAGTAAACTATGCATTTTAAATTTCATTTTTGGAAACACTTTTTCTAAAAATGTATAAAATCTACAATAAAATTTATACAATAAAAATAAAATTTTTTAAGAAAATAGACTTACATATATACATATATGTACATACACAGACCCAAAACTGCCTAATAGAATCAAGAAGATTTTCTCTATGAAACGCTTTTAGGCTAAGGGTTATCCCAGCAGAAAGAAGCGAAGATTTTTTTCGAAGAGATTCCTTATTGTTTTTATGTGGTAAATCTTATTATTTTTTTCAATAAGGAAAACACATAAAATCAAGAAGAAAACTTGTTATTCACAATTTTTTTACCCAATTTCCGTTATTTTTGGCACCAAAAAAACAATCCATAGAGAAAAACTTCTTGATTCTATTAGGTTTTCATATGAATTGTAAATAAAAGGAATTTCTTATTGATTTCATTAGGTCGTCTTATTGTTTTTTTCAAAAAGGTTTTCTTCTTGATTTTATTAGGTTCCTGTATGAACATGTGTAAATCATCTTCTTAATTTTTTAATAAGAATATCTTCTTGATTTCATTAGCTTGCTTGTTATTTCATACATATAAATCAACATAGGAACAATTTTTTTCATAATTTTATTGTGCTACAATAAATCATCTTCTTAAACTGGCTGCTAACATGTATACTATATTAAGGTGTAGTAGTGAGGTGTTTAGAGTGTCAATCTACTAAACCGAAGTTCCTTGGTTCAACTCTCTGAATACGTAAGTTTTATAAAAATGTTTTCATCACCCCTCCATCCAGATAATACAAATACATGTTGTAAACAAGCATTCCGGACGTACCATGACGTTCTGATGACACCAAATTTGTATTTCCTAACATCACAACAGAGAAAACAGTGCCTAATAAATAAATACCTAATAAAATAGAACAAAATTATACGGTTTTTTTTAAGAAGGAAGTCTTATTACTTTAATAAGGAAAACCTTTTTGAAAAAAACAATAAGAATATCTAATAAAATCAAGAAGAAAACCTTATTGAAAAAATCAATAAGAATGCCTAATAAAAACCATAAGTTTCCTTCTTGATTTTTTCAATAAGGTTTTCCTTATTAAAATAATAAGACTTCCTTCTTAAAAAAAAACATAAAAATATCTTATTAATTTTGTTCTATTTTATTAGTTATTTATTAGGCACTGTTTTCTCTGTGTACATATGTATAATATATTTTATAAAAACATATTGCAATTAACCATATTGATTAATTCAGTTACAACTGCTAGATCAAAGCAGCTACATATAAAATTATATAAAAATAAATAAATTTGCGTCCAAAGGCGACTTTTTCAATTTTCAAATTCTTATTTTAGTCTTGTTTACGTATACCTGACTAAATATTATTTCCATATTTGCTGAAGAATGCGGTAAAACTAGGATTTTTGTAATAAATTTAGTCAAAATCGGAAACAAAAGACTAGAATCCCTAGTTTGCATCTCTGAAAGTTTTTTCCAAAAACGCAATAGTTATATGTTTTTATCAGGACAATAATTTCAATTGTCTGAACTCTGTTTCTAGCTCTTGGCTTTCACTTTCTTCAACAAAATAGGAAAATTCATTTATAATTTCATATAACCAACTTTTTATTCATTAATAATATTAAATAGATTAATTTGGCCAAGACCTTTATATATATTTTCAATATCAAATCTTGATAATATCTGATCACAAAGCTCTATATAAAAATTAAAACAATTATAAATGTCTTCAAAATTTAAAATTTGTTTTTGTTTTTAGAATCAATTAATTAACAGTTTTCAGTTTTAAGCAAACTAGTTTTTAAAAGGTTTCTGATTACAATTTTCAGCAGTTCAAGGTTGCTTTAATAGTACAAATATATGTTGCAAACTTGAATTATTTAAAATCGTTAAAATTAGGGTATAAATCGTCCCATCGTCACTATATCATTTTTAGGATCCAAAATCGTCAAATCTGGCAGCTTTGATCATACACAAACGGCACACGAAACTAACCAGCAACAACAAGAAAAATGTTACAACAACTAGAGGAAGACAAACAAAAAATAATGTACAAATAAAATTGTGACTGAATTGAACTAAAACAAACTGAAAGAAAAGAGTTTATTTTTAATATAATTGGAGGTAAATACAAACACACACACACACACATATATAAAAACGTTTATGCTTTTACTTTCCGCCAGCGTTTTACAACCTGAAAAAGAAAGAGATTGAAAATGTATACATAATAAGAAAAAGACAAGAAAGCCAACGTCGTCTTAACAGAAAAAAAAGGAAAATGTCGTAATAATGATTACAAAAACAACGATAACAAACATTTAACTAATGCTGCTTACTAACGCTCACTCTCTTATGTCATGCCATATAGAAGAGAGCTTTTCAAGCATTTAACTGGCTTATTGAGGCGACACACATATATATTTTCTTATGTATGTATGTATATTTAAAGCTTTATTTAGCAAGTTTTGTAACCAAGAAAAAGTTCGTAATTGTTAAAGAGTTTCAAAAGAGAACCAGCCAGTCAGCCAGCCATCCATAGACCAAAGAAATGAGTTTGAAAGGAAAATGAAACGTATGAGTAATTTTGTAATACTCATACGTCATGTAGTAACACGTGCTGTTGGTATTAGTAATAGCAAAAAGGAACAAAAATAGAAAAAAAAATTATTTGAGTTGTAATGGATCTCAGCTGAAGGGAAGGAGAATGTATTACATACTAAATCTCTTTAAGGCTGTTATGTGCTCTTATACATATCGATGCATGTATGTATGTGTGCGTTTATTGTGGCACAGGAAATCATCATTGATTTTACGTAGTAGTTTATACATATATACTCGTATAAGTAGATATGTATATGTAGTTCAAAAAATTTTCTGGACTTAAAAAATTGACCAGTAGAAAGAATAAAATGGAAAAAAAAATCGTTGTTCTTATGAAGAATGCCCCTAACTTAGATTATATTCGAAATTTTATTTTTTTTATTTCTATACGTATCCCACCAATACACCTTGTATTAAGAAGAAAAAGTTTGCTCATATGATGCATAGCAGTGATTAATTTTCGAACAGGTTGTTATACTTCAAAATTTAAATTTCGCTTGACTTTGAAAATTTTAAATTATTTATGTTTGAAATCTCCAAACAAAATTTTAACAAACAATTTGTTTTTTCATATTTAACATTTTACAGCCGTGTGAGTATGTTTCGAAATTTCGAAGTTTATTTGGTTCGAATTTTCGATTAATATGAAATTGTCGACATGCATTTAATGGAAATATATATTATGCGGGTTTTTGCTATGACAAAATCTCAGTAATATTTTGAAATATATCTGCATATGTATTTTCGAAATTTCGAACATATCTTGCAAATTAAAGTTTTTTTTATTTGTTTTTGTAGTTTTGTCTTTTATGTTCCTTAAGAAAATTAAAATAATATATATAATTACATACGTGGCAACGTTTTGAGTCGCTTTCATATATCACACAATGGGTTCGTTCGTTTCGTAAAATTAATTGTTATAAATTTTAACCTTCGTTTGAAAACGAAATTGTTTTCTTGTAAACTGCTAATATGTATATGCATGCTTTACTCTAAATTGCTTGCAAATATATTTTCATTAGTGATTCTAAAGAACAAATTTCGAATGTGATGGCAAAGAAAAAGACTACGTACTGCCGCTTGTTTTTAAAAATTTCTTTATAAATTTTATAAAAATACTAATTGAAATTTATTTAACAAATACTGCTACCTGGTTTATCAAAAATAGTAACAGAGCAGCAGATTTCTTTAAATAAAAAATCAGTTAGCCATGTCACAGAATACCATTCCGTTCGGAAGTGATTTAAATCCCGCCAGATGCTTCGTTAGAATACAAAAAGCGGAAAATTTTCTCTGAAATATAACCACTTTTTAAAGTTCAAAATTAAATTGACAAGGATATTTTCTAGTAACATTTTTTACAATAAATACCGTAAAACTTGCATACTTTTAGGAGCTTCAGAAAAATATTTTTCCACAAGCTTACTATGTCAAGGAAAAGGTTAAAGTGAGCTTTAAGCAAGTAAAAACAATTTAATTAAACTCTTATAAGAATGAAAAAAGTTTTTATCGTTGCATAATCAAAATATACAACCCGCTCCACGATGTCGATCGATCGATAATGCTGAAATTGTAGACGAAAAGCAACTGATTTACGACCTTCTAAACACCCATTTTATTTATTTGTTTAGCTTATGTGCCTCTAAACAAATAATAAGTTAAATAAAATTCATTATTAGTGGAACGCAAGTTAGTTTTTTTACGTCTAGAAATCCAGCGATCGACATCGTTCGATATCGGATCAACAACACTCGAAATATTCAAGTAAGGAATTGAAAACATTCTGTGCATGCCACAAAATAGTTACTTTTTCAGCACACTAGTAATTGAATTAATTGCAATTGCAATTACGGTTACGAATTAAATAATTAAAAAATGGTAAAAATTATAAGTGTCCTAAAAGTTATATTCATTTAGGTCGTTACAGCATATTTTAGCTTTCGAACGATTTCGTTGTATATATTTGTATAATTTTTAATTGAAGAATATGTTCCACGAACTATAAATTATAATAAAATTGAAAATGTTGTTTATTTTTTTTTTGTTCTTAAATTTAGGTCACTTTGTTGCAAATGGATTTTTCTTTTCATCACTTTTCTTTTACTCAGTTGCAACAACATGTATTTTAATGCAAAATAAAATAAAACACAATATACCAATTTTTCCAATAACATTTTTATTGCAAAATAATATTGAAAAAAGAAAAAAACAAAACAATTCAGCAGAAAAAAAACAGATTTTTAATATTTACAAAATAATCTGCAGTTTTTAGTTATGACTGCAACTAATCGTTTGCTCTTCTTGCGCTCGCAATCTCTTAAGCTAAATTTTAAAATATTTTTAAGAGTAAAATTGCCAGCATTATGTGAAGCTTTTAACTTGCTGCAGATTTTAACAAGAAATAAAACGCATTTAAATTGTATGCAGACACTCCGTTGCTGCAATAACTTTTGAGAAAATCTAAAAAAAAGAAAAATATGAAAACATTTTTGCTTTTTTTTTCCTAAATGCATAGATTACAACAGCAACAACAATGACTAGAAGAACGTGAACATGGGGTTTTGATAAACAACAACACACTCAAACATCCACACGTTGAATGCATTTATTTTTCATATTTTGTGCTCGTTTCTAAATGCATGCATGCTTGTCACTCACACTATTGCAAATATATTTGTAAACAATACGCTTGACCTAAATTTCATACATCGTTAGATGTTCATGATGTATCGTTGTGTGCAAATGCTGTAATGCATGTGTTGGTATTGTTTTGTATACACATATTTTAAGTACATACATACACACATTTACATACATATAAATATTTTATTTGTTGTGCATTTGCAATTGTTGCCACTTTTTTGATTAATATAGATTTTTAGGAGTTCTCATATTTATTCTTAAAGCGCAATTTAAACATTTTTTTTCTTTAATTATTGGAAAATTTTCCCAATTTAAGAAGAATTATGAACATAAGTAGAAGACAAATGCTTTACGGTTTTGAAGTATGAAATGTTCTATGAACTATTCAGAAGTACACAGAGGGAAAAAAAGCGGTAGAAAAATAGCGAAATTGATACCATTTGTTGTTGAAATTGAGATAAGCCCGTTTGTGCTTACTTTGATAACAGTTTGTATCAATCTTTTAAGAACAACTCGGTATCATTTTAGTACCAACCGTTCTTACTTTGATACCGGATCCGTCTTATTTTGTTACCGATTGTTCTTATTTTGATAACGCACCGTTCTCAATGTGATACCAATTGTTCTTATTTTGATAACGGACCGTTCTTATTTTGATAACGCACCGTTCTCAATGTGATACCAATTGTTCTTATTTTGATAACGCACCTTTCTCAATGTGATACCAATTGTTCTTATTTTGATAACGCCTTGTTATCATTTTATCCACTAATAAATAACCCATTAAGTCCCAACTAACATTTAAACACAAACAAATTTATAATTTCATTATATTATTATTTATTAAATTAAATTTAAAATAATTTTACATATGTATGTTCTTCTATATAAGTCTTCCTTTTTTAGGTACCGCAGACTCTTAAATGTAACATTGGCAGCTTAAAAAAGAAATAAAGAAATTATTTTATGTTTTTGTGCTTCTTTTTAGTACTTACCTTTCAATAAATCAAAAATACATTCCATATCAATGGATTGGAGAAATATTTTCAGCTTCTTCTTCCTAATTTGATAACGTATTAAGCTTGATTTGATATCGAAAGTTAACAAAATATTGTTCACGATTCGTTCTCAATTTGATACCAGCCGCTAACAATTTTAGAACGCCATTTTTCCCTCTGTGTAAGTAATAAAAGTACATTCTTTCATTCGTATGACAAAATGTCCTTAAACTGAGTGAAAATATTTTGGAGAAAATATGCCATTTTTTTTTTAATTAGGACCAGCACTCAGGGGATGACCCCTACGTATGCAGTGCACTGTGCCGGAACTCAGGGAGAGGGATAGGGCAGAGAAGATAGATGTTGAAAATTTAGAAGACTTAACTCTTTTACAACTCTGCTTTGCGCGTTATGTTAATTTTTAAGGCAGTGTTGAGACGCCTCCGGTGTTAAGTAGACGCATTAACTTTGTTAAGCTGTATTAGCAGGCATTTTATTAATTGTTTTACTTCACCGATGTTTCTGCTAACCGACGAAGGAGGGCGATGTTGTGTGTACATTAGCTTGGATAGCATCAATCGCTGTCGGAACAGTTTTTTAGTGACCAGTGCTATGCCTTCATCACTTAAATAGACCGACAACAATTAATACAATGTCTCACTAATGTACATTAGAGAAATTAATGATGTTGATTGACTTGCTCTGGCCAGGGTTTGAACCCAGGCCCCAAGTCATTGTTTGCTTAGTAGTCAACGCGCTAACCACTTCAGCCAACACCACCCTCAACAGATAATGCAATCCTTATAAAATATGTATGTGTTATTACTGTATGTAACATTTCAATCCGCTGGCGGAACCTACATCGTACAAAGCTGCGATCGGAAATATTATTATCTATTAATTCAAAGTGTGATTTCTTTACAAACATTAATATTTTACTATATTATAAAATTTGAAGAATTTTATTAAAATACTGCAGATCGTCAGGGAGTTTTTACCTTAAAAAAAACCTCATAGAAAAACTAAAGATTTTATTATAAATTTCAAATCATGTATGAAAGTTCAAACAACATATTAATTAATTTATCTAAAATAGGAAAAGTACCAAAAGTAAAAGATTATCAAAAGTACCAGATTTTTCTCATTTTATCCCCCCCGAAAGCACACTGTTTTTTTTAGTATATACTCGTATGTATAAAGAATTAAAAAATAGTACCAAAATTACAAATTTCTCACCTCTTTACTTCTTAAAGAATTTCCTATATACATACATATACACATGTACATATGGGCAAATCCCAGAAACAGTCCACCAACCAAAATTTTTTGAAATTTATCCAACTTATTTTTTATGTTTTTTTTTATGGAATATTACGCCCTTATTACGGTTTACAACTCAACCAAGTTGAGTTGAAATTGAAACAACTCATAACTCATTTTTGGTATTATGAATTACAACTCATTCTAGTTGAAGTTGTATTGATGTTGCCAGCCTCAAAAGCAACGATTTGACAGTTGATGAAGCAGTTTATGGTATTTTTTGAGGCAACAACAACAAAAAAAATTGGTTTCTTGTTAAAGTGTGCTTTTTGTTTTGTTTAATAAATAATACAATTGTACAAAGTGAAAAAAATGGATATCTCTTATGATTTATTTGACTCTGACGAAAGTGATAATGCTAACATTGATGAGTTGCGCATACGAGAAAATCTTCGTAATCACTCCAATCCCTTAGAACTTCCCGATGCTATGTAAGAAAAAATATAAGTTATAATTGAATGGCTTTTTAATATATATATTTAATATGATTTTATAATGAGCTGAAGGAACATTTCCAGAAGCCTCTGCGAGGTACGGGTATACTTCACATAATAAGACTATGTGCAACTCTTAGGTTCCTTGCTGACGGCAATTATGTATCAAAAAAGTTGGGGAAATGATGTTAACGTTGTATTGGCACATCCTACAATATGTGTAGTGATTAAAGAAGTATTAAATATCTTCGAGCAATATGTTTGTGCAAAATGGATAACAAAAGAAATGATTGAAGAAGAGCAAAACGCTCTGTTGTATCGTTGTAACTCTATTTTTTCTATAAATAACTTATCAATCGTTAATAAATTCATGTAAGGCATTTAAAAAAAAACTTGACTTACCCCCTTTCCATTTTATTTGCTTAAGATTTTTTATTAACAACTGTTACTGAGCAGTTGTAATTTCTTGGCATTTTAGACAACCTCACTAACACTGAGTTGTAATCGATTATACCACAAAAAAGTTGTAATGCAAAATAATTTCAACTTTTACATATTTGACAGGTTGAGTTGTAATCGATAATACCGTTTTAAAAAATGTCAACTGAATTACAGTTGAGTTGTAAACCGTAATAGCGGCATTAGACTAGATATATAATTTTATAAATAAATAAATAAATATAAATTAAATTATAAATTATAAATACAATTTGTTAAAATAAATACAATTGTGTTTATGTATATGCTACTAAAAAAATGTAGCGTGCGTCACAAAGGGTTCGCGTCTTTTGATAAAAAACGACAAATATTTTTCGCTGCAAATAAGTTATTTTAGAATTCTCTTATATTCATATTTCTTTTAGAAAATAGATTTTTTGTGCTTTATTATGCAAAATTCGCTAAAAAATTACGAAAACTCACCTCAAGTTTCAAAGTTACTTCCGTTTTATGTAGCGTGCGTCACATGACTTTGTGATCAATTATTTCGCAACACATACCTGCTAAAAAATTATGTTTGATGCCATTCGAAAGTACACTTATATCCCACTAAACACCATGTATAAGTTGAAGGTACCTCTTTTGAAAGACCTAAAAAATTGTATATATTAATGTGAAAATGCGTACGAATGTAGCCTTCGTCACGCAGGATTTGCCCATATGTATGTATATCATACAACTATCAAATTTCATTTAAATCCATTAAAAGATTTTCGCCTTATTGTGCAACAAACATCCAAATTTTCTGCAGTTTATTATTGACTAGTTTCTACATGCGAATAAAGCCATAAAATGTCTGTATACCAAATTTGTCGAACAAATAAAGAGGCAGAAAAAATACCAACCCATTTTATACCCCACAAAGTGCAAGGAATGTTGTAAAAAATAATTTGTACAACAAAACAAAAAGTACCAAAAGTACCAGCTGTTCCTTACTTTAGCCTAAAGAAAGTACCTTGCATATTAATGTTAAAAAAGAATATTAAAAAACCAAAAAGTACTAATTCGTCCTGCCTTTACGTCCTTAAAAAGTACCATATATTTTAATAATATGGGTCACATGCTATCTGTCTACCAAATTTTATCCAAATCTAATTAATGAAATTCTCAAGAGAAAAAGTACCAACAGTAAAGAATTACCAAAACTAAAAAGATACCACAATTTAAAAAAAAATACCAAAATAACTACTAGTTTTTTCTCATGTCAGCCACCACAAAAAATTTATAAAATATTAGTACATAAATAAAAAGAACACAAACTACCAATTTGTCCCATTTTTTACCCCTTAAAAATACCTGAATCTTGATCACATTTATAATATTAGTACGATTTTTGTATTGTATATTATGGTTTTGCTTACAAAGTCCACATTTGGTACAAAGGCCATACAATTTGGCGAATAAAACAAACACATAAAGTTGCTTAACCCTAATCATACCGACATAATATATTACAAATCTTAGCAACATGTGTCTCCAAGAAACATACGAGAAAATTTTAAGAAAAAAAACAAGAATAGATAAATAAAACCGAGCGAAAACAATATAACATGGCGTTGACATTTTAAGCAAATACTTATCACACTGACTGACAAATAACAAGTTAAAAGTTTATTAATGAGAAGTTATTAAATAATAAAAACATAAGGAAATTTAAAAGTGTCGGCTGAGCATTGAACATGTGCCAAGTGTATTTTATGTCTATTGTTTTTAAGTAGTTTGTGTTTTAAAAGTAAGTTGTGGGGTAATTGCAACACGTTGCGATGTGCTTGCTGGGTAGTCTCACAACAATAATGCGGTACAAAATCGTTTTTTTTTTGTTTTATCAGCGAAAATGGTTGGATAATTTTTTAAATACTGATTTTTTCCAGATATAAAAACTGGACTTAATTTCCTTTCCAATGGTATATAATATGTAATACTTTGCATTTTGCGTGGTCGTAAATAATACATTTTTAATGTAACCTTTGCCTTGGGTGACTACTACGCACTTCTCAAAATTTTTTATAAGCTATTCGCCTTTTCTGCGTTTTTAAGTGCAGTGAAGATACTTGGAATTAGAACTGTGCCAAATAGTTCCTTTTGGTGTGCGCTCCTTTCCGTTCAATTCAGAGGAACGGACCCGTTCGTTCATTTCGTTCCATCGATCTTTTCAATAAACCTATTAAATAAAATGCTACACTATTCTAGTTAAAGTATGTTTTTGTTTACAATGTGTTCATACACATACATATGTGTATACATGTATGTTGTAAATCCGAAGCTTATCGGCAATAAAGTTTACTTAAGCCTATTTTGTATGTGAAGTTTTATTAAATGATAAAAATTATATTTATACAACTGAACTAAAAAATTGGTTAAATATGTATGTCTGTGGCAGGGTGTGGGGTTTTGTAGTCAACTCGTTTTAAATTATTTTTTTTACTTGCCCAGAAATAAAAAAAAAAATTAAATTTGCTTCTGAACATAATCTGAATGATAAACGGAGTGAGTGGACACTACACTACCACTGTACTAATGAGAGAACAAAAGGATTGTTTGTTTTCGTTCCATTAATAGAATATGTTCGAATAAATTTCAATTATTAAGAGTTGATTGTATTGATGGCTTCTTTCGAGTGGCATTAAAACATCAATATTTCGATAAAATACATCGTTACATGCAAAGAAATTTTATAACTTGAAAAATCGTTGCATACGTTGCTGATGTGGCCCACAGTGCGGCTGTGAAATACCTTCACTCAAAACAATGTCTATTAATTGTTTAATTGAATTGATAAAACGATAAACTATAGTTTTGTAGCCAACGTTTTATTTTGTTTGTTTTAAAATCACGGTTTAAATTTAAAACATGATTTACGCTGGCAACCCTGGCCTTTACCAAACAGAATTGAGAATTTTATTTATTTTTTTTTGGTATTTTTCTTCTTTTCTTTTGCTGTTGTTATTTAATCGTGTTCTTTTGAATTTGTGCAACTAATTACAACAACCAGCCATTGAACAAAATTTATAAAGATTTTTGCGCAAATATAAAATATTATTCAGCTACGAACCCCCCATTTGTTATTACTACTCTTATACGTGTTTTATTGTGTGTCCGTCTGTGTGTGGGGCAGTGCAAGTAAAAAATAATTCGACATATGTATGTATGTATGGCGACTAAAATTATAATATATTTTTTAACAAAATGTTTACATTGACAAAATACGTTGCACTTATTTAGTTAAAGCAAAGAAAAATTAAAAAAAAAATGGAAACGAAAGCTTCATCTAAAGCTTTTTATGTGTAATTTTATTTTTGCGCCCATCTGAGTTGCATAGTATGCAAATCTGATTTAAGGTCCTAGTATCCTTTTTTTATAATTACAAGAAAAAGGGTTGTTTGGTATAAATTTTATTCATATTTTACTACGATAATCCCTTTGTAGATTGGAAAAAAATAAATGAATTTATAATTTAAATGAAAATGAAAACGAACAGTGGCGACCAAAACATTTGGCAATATGCATTTGCTAACAGGAGGATAAACACCACGTTAAAAAAGGGGTGATTAATTTTTTGGACATTTTATTTAAACTACATGTTGTTTTTGTGTTGTTTTATTTGCTTCCACCGTGCAGCCACCTAAATAAATTTCTTCGCCTTAGATGCTTGGAGTTTTTAAAATGTAACAAAGTATATTTTAAAGCTCAGTCGTGACAGCTCAGCTGATTATTTTCGCCTTGTTTCTCTACCTGTTACGATTTTTTCTTGGCTCAGTTCATATAAAAGTTTTTTGTGGGAATATACGGCGAATTCATACCAGGTGGCCTCGAGAGCACCGCTTATTTTTTCTATATCCATCAGATAGATGTCCAAAATGCATTTTTCTGTATACTTATGCGACATCCCAGGTAGGCATTTTTTTGAGGTAAATTTGGGGCGACTATATCTTGTATTAATATCGCTCCTTTTTTGCAACATAGTCATATCTCAAAAAACTACATTTTGCAGTTACTGACGAAAAAGATTTTCGACATAAATGCTTACGTTTTGAAAACTTTAAATGCTCCAATCGGTCACTACTATAGGGAACTCAGTAATTGGGCAATTAACAGAACTAAACATTCCTGGAGGAATAGAGAAGATTGTAGAGTCTCGAGGTCCATATGGACAGAACTAGACTCAGGTAAATCTATTCTACTGCTGGGTATGAATAGAAAGGTTTTGAGAGTCTTAGTAGGCGAGGACCAGCATATGAGAAAATGGCACTCCAGATTTCTGTAGGATGTGTGGGGATGAAGAGGAGCCAGAAACTATAGAGCATATCATCTGTCATTGCCCAAGGCTGCAACGCCATAGGCAAAGATGGCTGAGCAGACGTTTCCATTAAGGCATTAGTGATATCGCGAAGTGCAAACTTGAGGATATCAGGGTCTTTATCATGGGAATTAAGTGGCTGAATGTTGGATGTTAAGGGCTCTTTGTTTCTCCTTGGACAGTAAGGAGACTAATTAGTCAATAAATTATAAATGAAGGGAATTACAATGGATCCAATTGGGTCTCCGAGTGGATGTGTATTTCACACTACCCTTCCTAACCTAACCTAACCTAACCATTACTTCGACTTTTCGAACCTTGTATATAAATTTTCGAACATCATTTCGATTTTCAAAGGCAACTTTATATAGAAACTTTATATAGAAAAGAAAGGAACATAAAAAGTCCAATCAAAATTATAAGATTTTTAACATATGTTCGAAATTTCGAATACATACCAATTCTTCATAGAAATTTTACAAAATAATTTCGATTTTCAAAAATAATTAAAATATTATTTAATAATTAAGGCAAAATTTCGCAATAAAACCTATTTTCTATGTAGTACTTTCGAAATTCGAAGATGCCCAATAATTCAATGTAGCTACAAAAATTATACACGCATACACAGATATACATACATATATATATGAGTACATATCTGTAGCAGTTTAAAAAGAATATGTACATTAGGGCTATAACTTTTTCACACTTTTTACGAATATCAAGAACTCCATAGCATAGTCGTGTATAACATTAAAAGTTATTAATAAAAAATATGATAATTTTTTCGGATCGTTAAAAAAGTTCACGCAGGGATCGGGTTAAAGTTTGAAAACAACCATTTTTATCTCACGGAAATTTTAAAAAATATACACCTGATATTTGTATATATTCCTATATGTATCACTTAAATTCTATTTTGGAATTTATCCACTGCTTTAGAATTAAACATTTTTTAGAAAGCATGGAAATATTATTGGAAGGTTTTAGAAATTTGCTTCCCAGCGTGTGGTTTTTTTCGCAAAACGACGGGAGACAGGTGTTTTCATTACTAAAACATTCTTGGCAAATGCCAAAAATTTGGATATAGCCCTAATGTACATATTTACTTTTTCAAGCAATGACACTGCCCAAAGAGACCAATCTCGTAGTAGTTACAACCTTTTCGAATAAAAGAAAAAAAAACGTTAAAAAAAATGCAAACAAATAAAGAAAAAAAAACTGTTTTAAAACAATTAAAAATTTGCGAAATATTCAATATATTCTCTTATAAACCATATTTTTTTTACCAAATTTCTTTCTGCAACGAAGACAACTCTTCTTATAACAAACTATATTTTCTTTTTTTTAAATTTTAGCTGTGAGAGCCGATCGAATGAGAGGCGGTAGAAATAAGTTTGGACCCATGTATAAGAGAGATCGAGCGCGGAAATTGCAAATAATGCGAAGTCGACAACTTGCATTGCAGGAATACCGAAAGCAAGTGGGTACGGGAGAAATCAAGCAGATCCCCATATCGCCCGGCTACCAACAGGGCTACACAAATATGAATATAAAACAAGAAATACAAATACCTCAGGTAAATCTAATAAATCACAAAAAAAAAATTAAAGCTCGCACACACTCTCAATAAAACTAACAATTTACACATAATTAATGTTAAAAAATTAGAGTTTGATTTAAGCAAAAACAAAAAAGACATACAAACAAAAAATTTTATCAATGTTTAATTTTACAATGACCTTGACATTGACCCATTTCCCTAATTTTAAGACAAAACGAAATATTTTAACATTCAAATCAAAAAGTAGGACACTTTTTTAAGAGATTTCAACAAATAAACAAAAGTTAATTTAATTCATTATGTCAAACGAATTTTTAAATATTTTAAAATAGAAAAAAAAAATTAAATAATGATTTCATTGTTTCGTTGTTATTAATTTAGGTATCCTCTCTAACGCAATCACCCGACTCATCACCCAGCCCCATAGCTATTGCCTTAGGTCAGGTTAATGCCAGCTCTGGTGTGATAGCAACGCCTATGAATGGCAATAGTGGAGCTGGTGGGGGTGGAGGAGGTGGTGGTGGCGGTGGCAATAATGGTAATAATAACAACAACAATAACAACAATAATACAAGTGATGGCATCAACCGCGTTGGTAGTGGCAGTAGTGGTGGCAGTGGTAATTGCCATGAAACTGGCACAGGATCATTACAAAGTGCCAGCGATTCAAAACTGTGGTATAAAGAAATTTCCCATATTTTACTGTTTTCGATTTCTTTTCTATTTTCATTTTCCTTTAACCGCAACTTTATGTTGCCGTGTGAAGGCAAATGTGTGTTTAAAAAAGATAAGTTTTGGGTTTTTTGTTTTCTTTTAATGTTTTCTGGAAAGACTTTTTAAGTATTGAAAACCGCAAAAATGCTTTAAGCTTAAGTCATTATAAATTGGTAGGATAATAGATGCATACATACGTAATTTGATTTTTTTTTAATATTATAAGTAATTTTGTTACCAAAAATTTATTAAAGGAAAAACACTCTTTAAAAATTTAATTGAACTTAAAATTTTAAAGTTATTTTTTTTACAAATTGTACATTTTTCAATATTTGTACTATTTTTAAGCTTTTTAATTATCATTGATTGAAAATAAAAAAAATCGAAAATGAATAGATCTTCATTGAAATGGTCTTATCACATTCAAAGCCTGTGACTAGATATAAATATTTTCTCTTTTTGCTTGTTTCTTCCCATTTTTTTTTCACCAATTAATTAAGCTTCGATTCGGGCACACATCCTTCTAGTACCGCCGATTCCATAATAGAACCTTTAAGGTAAGTAATACTAATATTTCTCTCAGCAATTGTTTCAAATTAATTTATTGCATTTTTTTTTTTTTTTTTTTTTTGTATATCCTTTAGGGTCTCACCGATGATCAGGGAATTTGTACAGTCAATAGATGACCGGGAATGGCAAACGCAATTATTTGCGTTGCTGCAAAAACAAACGTACAATCAAGTTGAAGTGGATCTCTTTGAATTAATGTGTAAAGTTTTAGATCAAAATCTATTTTCCCAAGTTGATTGGGCCCGCAATACTGTGTTCTTTAAAGATCTTAAGGTAAGTTGCTTAATATGAAACTAGAAATTTATAAAAAAGTGATTAACAGGAAACATGTAATGAATTGTGCAAAAAGATCTTATGTATGTTAAAATTATTCTAATCTTAAAATCGATATTTTTCTATTAATCTTATTCAAAAGAGATAGAAATTTCAACGTTTACTTATTTTTTTGTATTTCTGCTACTGAAAGTTTTGTTGTTGCTTAGTTTTCACAATATGTATTTCTGTACGGTCGTAGAGACAACAACAATACCGAATGCAATAACAACAACAACAACAACAACAGCAATAATAAAAAAAAAACGCAAATTATGTAAACTTATTTAGCACACTGTCTGCGTCATCGTCACAATCAAAGCAGCACTCTTCTTTAATAAATGATGATACTCTAGTGCTTTTTTCATCTTAATTTGCATTTGTATTAGATTTATTTCAATATTTCTTGCTAAAGAGACCCTTCAGCTTTTTTTTTTGAAGTGAAAACTTCTATTGGCGCGGTACGGAGGTTTGGGTGGGCTAAAATCTCAGAACTCGCGACATCGTCACGCTTTTTGACACTTGTAGTATAGTTAACAACCTACAGATGTTAGTGAAATTAACAACCTACAAATAACACCTAAATTTTTTTCGCTCAAAATGAAGAGAGCGCCCTCTCTTGTGGGTGATGTTGCCATATATGAGGAAAACTCTATTTTTTTGGTGCACCAAAGAGGGCGCACTGTTCAATTTGAGCGAAACTGATTAAGAAGAGTACACAAAGAGCGCTCTCTCTTTATTATGAGCGAAAAAAATTTAGGTTGTTAACTTCTCGGGCGCAGTTGCATTTACGTTTACAATAAGTGGCATGGCAAAACTAGCAGGTATGCGCAGTTCGACAACAAGTACAACAATCCAAAAACAACATGTATTTTGTTGGTATAAAGCACTCGCTTCATATCAAAACAAAAATTTTTTATGTACTCTCTTCAAACTATATCAGTTTGTATGAAAATTTGCTATAAAGCGAGCTCAGTCAGCTGTGCTAGTAAGCTCACCTGTTGCATACGCCTTGATAAGTGGTTAAATTTGTTGGATGTATTTATATAATTGTTTATATCTACGCATAATTTTTTTGGCAATGGCACGTGTATTGTTGTAATCACAAAACGTTTTCACTTCTGTCAGCATTCCCGGAGTGCTACCCGTAGTTTTTTTTTTTGTTATTTTTCTTTTACCTCATCGTGCGCTTAAGAAGACAAAACTGCCTTGTAAAATTTTTCGATAGCTTTCTCTGCCTCGTTGTTGTAACTTGTAAGATATTTTTGTATCGAAAATCTCATAATGATAATAATTTTTTCGATGCGGAAAAAATTGCCAAATTAGTTTCAATCCCTATTCCTACATGCCAGCATCATTGTGATATTAGTGTCAGCCCATCGTTCACGCTGGTCTCCCGACAGTGACTGCCAAGTTAATTAAAACAATACAAATAATAGTAAAAATAAAATTTATAGATATTAAACTCAGGGCCATTATTGCAACTTTCCATCAATTTTTCCGATACTAAAAGCTTACAAAATAACTTTATTTTAAGTTAAACTTTAAAAGCTTTCGTTATCACGAATTCCTTGTAAAATAAAATAATTTTTTTCGAAAATATGACAATACCGGAGAAAAAAACTGGCTACTTCAATAATGTCTTGGAAGTAGAGCGCGTTCAGACGGCGACAGCGACTGTTGGGAATACTGTCATGGCGAGACCGGAGCTATACAAACCATGTAATAGGAAAATATTTTAAAAAAATTTCTTATAAATTTACCTGGTTTAAGTGTTTTCTAGTACTGAGGCAAAAGCTTTTTTTTTTTTTGATAAAAATTAAACTACGAAAATTTAAATTGGTAAATTTGTCAAGCAAATATCCATATGCTGCAATATAAAAGTACACAGAATGTTTGACAGGAATGAATGTTTGTTACAGTAATCGTAGCAAAGCATATTAAGTCCCGTTTCACACAATTTAATTTTTTTTAATAATCATCCTTTGATTCCGCTGGCTGGCAGAAAGATAGATGAATTTCATTCTACCATTAAGTTGCAGCGTGTAAACCGGCACTAACTTTATTTGATGTAGGCACTGCTGCAGCAAAAACGACAGTACAACAGCAACAAGTGTTTTGGGCTAACGATGGATCTTAACAAATACAACTAAACAACATATAAATTAATTCGCCTTGTTATAAATTTTATATGGTTGCAGCAAGGCGAATTCATAGTAGGTGGCCTCGACAGCTTAGGTGATTATTTTTGCGTTGTTTCGCTTCTTACATTTGTGATCCAGTTAAATATTTTGTTATCACATTGTTCGGACATCGCATGTACTTAAATATTGAGGCGAGTCTAGATGTTATAATAAATATGTATGCCTTGGATGCCAACAGGGACACATTAAATTCGCCTTGTGTTGTGTGAAATGTTAAAAACTTCAATGTATGAAACGTAATGTTTGATTTTATTAAAATTTTCATTAATAGTTTAAATTGTATTTCACATTTATTGTAAACCCAAAATGTCTATGGCATGCTTATGTTCTGCGGTATATGTCGACGTTGGACTAACAGCTGCTATAATTAATTCGCCTTAAATGGTAATAGAATAAATTTTAACTTTTTTTTTGCCATAAACTAACACAAAAGCTATTGTTCGGGCAATTGTTTCGTCACGTCATTTTTGATTATTCCCTATTTTGACTGGTAATTAATTTTTAGTGTTGTTGGTCTGTACATGGGTAATTAACTAAATTTGTGTGAATACAAACAAAATTTGAAAAGAGTAGGACTAATCACGAATGTGAAACTAAAGTCAGTACAGGGGCTTAATACCAGTAATTTAAAATTATCGCGCCAATTCCAAACATTCCGAGATCAATAATAGCCAAATAACCGTTTCATTTCTATGCCTAGTAAGTATAACATTAGCATCACTGATAGATACACTTACTATCGTTAGCAATCTCTTTTACATCATTATTAAAATGGTTATGTATGTATGTACATGTAATCAGAGCTGTAAAAGATTTCATTCGATTGGATTTCGTCTTAATGATTTCTAGTTATTAATTTGCATTTAAAATCGTAAAATGAATCGTCAATTTGATTGCAATCAAATCAAATCCAATCATTACAATCAAAATTAAATCAGAATCGAAATTTTCGGGCTCTTCAAATGAAACTCCTTCAAAATATTGTTTCAAATTTGCTTGCTTATTTCCATTATGGCCATCATTTTTGAGTTAAACACCATTTTGTTGCAATTTCCGCGTTCTTCTAGCATATTCTGACGAATTTTCGCCGTTTTTGCTAATTTTCTTTAAATTTTTTTTGAATTTTTGATTAATAATATGGATCGTTAAACTTATTTTTTTTGCAAACTTTTTCGCGACTGACTTAATTTTCTTCAAAGTTTTTGGATTACAGGAAATTTTTAAGTATGTATTTTTAATTAAGATCAAGTTCTGTAATCTTCAAAAGTTTAGCAAACGTTTTGCAAAATTTCGTCATATCCCCTGTTCTTACAAAATATTTTACATTCCTCAAAATTTTAGTGATTTGTAATCAATAATATTGATTTTTGAAAATTTTCCAATTTCTCGCAAATTTTTGCATATTTTGCAACCGGAGTAATTTTTAAAAAGTTTCTGGCAGTCTTAAATGAAAATGATTTTTGCAAAGTTTTGTCATAGTCTCGATTTTTACAGAACTTTTTACGTTTTTTTAAAATTATAGAGATTTTTAGCCAATAATTTGGATCGTTCAAAAATTCTAGTGGAAATTGTTAGATTCCGAGTGTATCGCCTGTGTTCTACATTCGTAAAATGAATTCAAAGTGAAAATTTCACTAATTTTGTGTTCTTGTTTCAAGTGGAATTGATGTGTTCTACAAATCATTTTCACCACAAATAATGTAATTTGAAATCGAAGGCTAACAGTCGCGTGAAATAATATACTTTTTGTTAAAAATAAAGGATATTATTTTTCCTAGCTTTACTTTCTCAATGTTTAGGCAGTTTTTAATCAAAATTTTGCCGATTTTTTTGTTTTTTTTTTTAGATTTTTAATCAGTTTGCATTTACCCAAGATTTCGCGATTGTTCGCCATTTTCGTGATTTCTACAATTTGTTTGATATTCGATTTAATCATGCGATTTTTAATCATATATATGATATCTTTAAAATTTTTGCAGTTTTTTGCAATGTGCGTAATTTTTGCAAAGTTTTCTGCATTCTTATATTCTTAGGGAATTTTAATAAAATATAAATTAAAATTTGAGCTAGTTTTCATAACTTTCATAAATTTCGCAAATTTTTACGAAAGCAAACAATTTTAGCATATTATAATCAGTTTTAGAGCTTGCATTGAAAATGTGGGTTCTTGTGAATTTTTTTTTTTTTTTAATTTTCGCGATAGGCTCGATTTTCTGCAATGCAAAAATATTGCAAGGCAAGATTTTTTCTTGCATATCATAAAGATACAAATCAATTTTTTTTTTTCAATTTGAGTTTTATATTGAACAAAACAATGGATTAATGGAAGAAAATCTTTACTCAGCGAAGCGGCTATTCCAGTGGGTTAGTGAATTAATTAATTAATTAAGTTTAGGGAATCATTAACCGTCTGCTCAAAAGCTTTTAAATGGTACCAGTATTGACCACATTATATGAAACATACACCATATATTTACAATTTTGTACTGGAACTACAGATACCCATAACTCGGAAACTAAGCATGGCCGAAAAATTTTTCATTTATTTTTTTTCCTATTTTTTGATTCTCCATCGGATAAGATATTTTTTTTTTTAATAACGCAGCCAAACTACATTTGTTCCCACATTATTTTAAAAATTTGTTTGAAACAAAACAAAATTGAAATCGTCGGAAAAACAATATTTCATTACTTTTCTAGAACACAGTGAAATTGTAAATGTGAAATTCGAAAGTTTTTCACTTTCATTTTGTAGTGAAATACAGAACACAGGCGTATATTATTTCGTTGGACTTTTAATATATAAGTTCTACCAAAAAAAAAAAAAAAATATTTTAAAATTATTGCAATTTTGATAAGATTTCATTTGGAAATCTGAAATCATTTTGAAATAAAAGACTACGAAAAGTAGTGAAACACAGGAATAGTGGTGTGGTTTAGTGGCTTCTACCGTAAACATCGTTTTTTGTTCTTTTCAGTCGTGTAGTTTAAATCTAATGGGATGTTTGGATATTGAATTTTTTCTTTGTTGCTTGAAATATGTTAACAATGTCTTTCTAATATTTCTCTGATTATTAAATCTACCAACTTTAGCCTGTATAAATATAAACAAAAAGGAAGGAAATCAGCTTAGTGGAACTTAATATGATGTTAGTTGATTGCAATATTTTACAACTCTGCACACTATGTATGTATGTATATACGTATGTACTCATATGTACTTCTTTCCAATAATATTGCAAAAAAAAAAAAACAAGCATTTACTACTTATTACGAAGTTTTGTCTTGCCTCTTAACCAGTCGGTCTTGGAAAACAGAACACTCAACGTTATTTTTTTTTTTTTCGTTTGTTTTTAAGCCGGCGGATTATCAATTATTTGTTGACGTTTAATTTATTTATTGCTATTTTTATTCGTTTTTTATTTATTTATGTAATTTTTTCCATATCAAAAATACAAGTTGGAATTATTTTTAGTTTTTCAATTTTTATTGTTTTTTGTTTATGTTCGATTGTTCTTTGTCTTCGATTACCATTTGCTTTTGGTTGTTTTTGTTTTTGTTTTTGTTCTTGTTTTTCTTTTTATATTTTTGAGATTCGTTTCGTACTGACGATTTTCGTTTCGATTAGAGTTTCGTTTTGGTTTGTTTATAATATTTGACCTACTTAGTAACCAAAGCTTAACCATATGTTAGCAACAGAGGGTATAACCACAGCTTTGACAGACACGTTTAAAATTGCATGTGTATGTATGTATGTATGTAGGTATGTGCATATCGTTACTTTAATATAGAAAGTCCCTAAATCATTATAATTTTAAAATCGCGTGTTTATTATATTTATATAGTTAAGCCTCTGAGTTATCGATGTGAGAAAAAAACGCAATTTGAAAAAAATGTAATTAGGGCCTTTCTATATTAAGCTAACGATATGTGCTCGTTGTTATAATCATACAAACATGCATAATAATACAAATTTAAGCCACAAAACAAACAATATTTAAAACGAATGAATAACATCATTAACGAAGTTGACAAGAAATTTGCTCTGTTCTTCCCCAAACTAAAGTACTCATATGTGTAATTAATTCCCTAGAAAATATCCTAACAAATATCCAATCAAATCTTCATATCCTAAAATTGCATATCAATCGGTAGTAAAAGTGATGTAGTCGTGCTACATAAATTTTATTCGATTATATTTCTCATACCCACGATTTCGAACGATATCGGTCGCTGGATTTCTAGACGTAAAAATCAAACTTGAGTTTCACTAAGAACCGCATATTTATTTACTGACACAAAAGCTAAACAAATAAATAATATAAATAGATAGTCATTAGGTCGCAAATAAGTTGCCTTTTGTTTACAATGTCATCATTATCGATCGGTCGGCATCGTGGGGCTAGCGATTAATTTAATTTAAAGTTTTCAACGTATTGATTGGTTGAAGAAGCAGGTATGTATGTGATGGGTGTATATTAAGTGGAAGAAGCTGTCGCGATTAGTTTCGTCAGTTTAAGAATGGAGAATTTGACGTCTTTCGACAACATTGTGAGGACGCCGAATTTGTAGTAGGGATCACAGGAAAATCGGGAGTAGATAGGGGGGGTCTGACGCTCTCACGAAAATTTAAGCCCGCCCAGAAATTTTTAATCTAAACTCTTAATTTTGTTTTGAAGACTTTTGAATCAGTGGGGGGCTTTACACCAACCAACGCCCACACCCATCGGGAAAATTACCCACCTCCGACAGTGTTTAAAAAAATTAAAAATATTTAGAAATTGTTTAAGATGGTGATTATTTACGCCATGTGAATTGTTTTCTTCGGTCTAAAATTAAAATTATCAATACAAAGGACTTCTTTCGCCAGAAAACATTCCCTTCGAAGCAGATGATCAGTGAAAACAGCATTGTATTATTTCGTGGTCAGCATATGGAATACCCTGAACAAGAAGAATGTAGAAGGCGCTTCTAAAAATGGTAATTATTGATAATCGGGATGAACCGACTATATACACAGAAAAAAATTTTCGTTGTCTATTTTAAACCGTTGTCAGTGACAACTTGTCACCGTGTCCCCTTATTCCACAAATAACCGATTCTCAAAATTCTTTTTTCTTCCCGTTTGCTCCCATAATTTTTTTTTTTTTTTGTTATGACCACCCCCTAGATGACCCCTTCTGCAGTGCATTGTGCCGAAACTAGGAAAATTGGTTGTGAAAAGGAGAATAGAGGGAGTAGTGTTTGTGGACATTCGATTTGAACTTTAACCTACTGAAGGCGACTGGAAAGACCTCTGCAGGGAGTTTATTCCATATACGATCAGTTCGGCTAAAGTATGAATTCGCTTTGTAAAGCGTAGTGAGGTTCACTGGCATATCGACCATAAAGGGATGTGCTCTTAATTAAGAGTGTGGTGTACGTGAAAAGTGATGGGTTTCGGGAACAAGTTTCCTGATTTCATTAGAACACATGCGGTTGTAGTAACAATAGAACAGCGAAACACGATTCACATTACGACAGTGCTCCAGTGAGTCAATAGAGTTGGCTACGCTACTGTCACCGATATATGAGAGTTGTATTCCATTTTCGGTCGAATGTAGGTGGTATAAATCTTAAAGAGATCAGATGGAGTCTTAAAAAACCGATGCACTTGAGGAATGTTTCTTTTACGGCATGAAAAATGTGATCAGTCCAACGAACATCACTCTGGATTTTCATGCCAAGAACACAAAGAGCTTCTGATTTCCTAATACTTATACAGAATGACAGCTGAAAGAGCATATTCCGTCGTTCGCCTGTGCGTAAGTAAGGCACATCGGTTCTTACGGACATTAAAATGGACCCTATTCGCACTATTCTATTTGGAGATTATTAAGAGGTCGCGATACAGTTCAAGTTTTGCCTCATAATTTGACCTCCGGCAGGTTTGGCCTGTTACTGAGAGAATGCAAAAGAGTAGACAAGGTCGGAAGTTTGACATAGAATGTCATTAAGAAAAATAAGAAATAAGGTAGGAGAAAGTTATTTAATCGGAGGGGCAACTTGTCCTTGCGAAATATTGATGTCATAGAAATGTCAACGTTTCGTAATTTATTATCCGATTGTAATTTTTTTTAGTGTTAGAAGAGTGTCCTATAATCCTTGGTGTTAGTAAAATATGTAATACTAGTAATGAAATATATCAGGTCTAATTACATCGATTTAGTAATCTGCTCCATTGGCTGTTTGAATTGAAGTCGGGGTTTTTTCTGCCAGAACTGTTTGTGTTTATGTTTTTTTTTAATTCTTTTTATAAGTCCTTTTTTGCGTCTGTCCAAAAATTGTCGATAAATATCGCGCATGTATGTGTTTCTTCTCAAATGTCTTTATTTTATCATTTGTTTTCACTAAAGATCGCTTCCGGCCCTCGTGGCTATTTACACCTGTAAAAGACCAATTGGTCGCAGCTGGATCATCGAAAACCGAGGGACCCACTGGATCTTTGAGACGGTAATTAAGCCCATAATGTTTTATGGGGTTATAGTCTGGTGGGAAGCGACAGAGAAAGACTCCCACCGATCCTGATAACGGGAGCGCTCAGGTCCACTCCAACGAAAGCATTGTTCGCTATGCTGAACTGGCTTCCAGTAGACGTTCTGGCCAAACAGCTAGCTTTGATTGCTGCGATCAGACTGAACGCTACATGTTCAGGGACGAGAACCGATCTTGGTCACTCCAAAATTCTCAAGCAGCACCAACCGCTTCCTGACTTTACCGACTACTGCCCACCGGAACCTTATTTTGGCGGACTATTTCAATATATTGTTCCCAATAGGGAATATCACTCCTTACCCCCTGCCACCGAAGGAGCCACCAGAGTATTCACTGATTGCTCCAAAAGAGGCGTAAACACTGGGGAAGGTTTCTATGTGGAAAACTTTAACGTTAAGGTTCCACTTAGGCTTCGGGATGGCTGTAGCGTCCTGAAAGCTGAAGTCTTGGCCATTACAAGAGAGGCAAGTTGGCTTACGTATTATAGGATATCGGAAGACATCCTTATTTTTACCGACAGCAAAGCGGCCATTGCCGCTATCAATGGTGTATACACTACATCGACGGTGGTAAACGAATGCCGGAAATCTCTAAACGAGATAGCGAGACATTCAAGAGTTACACTAGTCTGGATTCCAGGGCACTCAGAGTACACTGGAAACGATATTGCGGACAAAATTGCCAAAAAAGGCGCATCATTGACCAACTCGATGATATGTCACTTCGTTGGCATTCCTCTATCGCACTGCAAGCGATTGATCCAGCAGGAATCATACAATCTTGCTCAAAAAAGGTGGAAACAAGAGCATATCTGTCACGTCGCCAGGTCCACTTGGCCCCGCTACAGCCTGCACAGAACTCGCGAACTGCTCTGGCTTGGTAAATGTCGAATAAGATAATTGGGAACAGTGATGTAAAGAAATAATTGTTTTATATATCAATATGCTGTAAGAACAGGCCAGACCTGCAAAACTTTAACCGCCCTTAAAATAAAATTCCGATGTGATTTTTTTTAAATCGTATATATTTTTTTTTTGTCTTCTATACCCGAATCAATCGTCGGGAAACCGGCAATTTTGGAAAATCTTTAAAATTGTTGTACAGGGTGATTAGAGGTTTTCCAACCATTGGAATTTTTTTTTTCAAGATAAGAAACCCATCCTTAAATTTTCCACATGCTGCATGGGTTTCTTACATGATATTTTTTGCACAATTTTCGTAGTTCCCTGTCCGCAGCGTTAAAGAAGTGTTGGATGTACAAAATAATTTGTCCAACCAGCAGCGGCAAGTTAATTGAGACTTTAGAACATAAAAAATACTCTACAGTATTTTAATTTCCATATTGATTATAGAAAAGAATGAAAAAAATAGTACAAAAGACTACAACCGGTAGCAAATTTTATTAAAAACATGTTCAAAGAAAAAAGAAAAAGTATTGACTGAACTAAACCAAAAAAAAAAATTAACCAAATTATGCATGATTTTGTTGTTGTTGGTGGTGGTGGTGGTGGTGGCGGTGTCGTTGTTATCATGAATTTCAAACGAATAGCGTGCTGTGTTAAAATTTGTTAGATAATGTAACGAACTGTTTTTGGCAAATGGGTGGATGGTGGGTGGGTGGAACAACACCGATCGCTTCCAATAGAATTATTACTAAAGTATTTCTTACTTTATTAACTTTCGTACTTAAAAAAGATTACATTTCTTATATATCATTTGTTTTCTCTGTCTTTTTAGGTTGATGATCAAATGAAACTTCTACAACATTCATGGTCCGATATGTTAGTATTGGATCATTTACATCAGCGCATACATAATGGCCTGCCCGACGAAACGCAATTAAACAATGGACAAGTTTTCAATCTCCTAAGCTTAGGTCTGCTGGGTGTACCACATTTAGGCGACTTTTTCAATGAGCTGCAAAATAAGCTGCAGGATCTAAAATTTGATATGGGCGATTATGTGTGTATGAAGTTTTTAATACTATTGAATCCAGGCAAGAATTGATTAAAAATTAGATGATTAATTTGAATTTATGTTGTATATATATTTTTTCATTGCATTACAGATGTAAGAGGTATTCTCAATAAGAAAACTGTATTGCAGGGTCACGAAAATGTACAAGCTGCGTTATTAGATTATACGTTAACGTGTTATCCATCTGTGACGGTGAGTTTTTATTTCACAATGAATAATTTTATTTTAATTATTAAAATTTAGTGGAAATTATGTTTTAGTTGAAAAATGAAATCATATGTCATCATATGATGTACAAAGCATACATTAGAACGTTTAATTTTAAACCCAGAGTATGAGCATTAGTTTAATTTGTGCATATTTTTTTCTATTTATATCAACAGAATTGAGAAAAATTTTTACAAAAGTTAGAAAAACAAATCTTATAACAAATTTCAGTTTTACTTTTATTGTTAGAGATTTCTTAAGTTCTAAATCTCCACATGTTCTTCAAGATGATTAAAATAGATTCAGTACTTAAATGGATTTTTAACAACATTTCCAAATTTTAAATCAACAGTCCAGAAATAGTTCAAATAAAATTCAATAGCGGAAGTCACTCTTGGTTGAAAACTGCTCTTGCATCCGATAAAGATCTTGCAGGTCTAGTTTATTTGCATATCTCCATGCAGAAAGTGTACTTTGGTGTTCGTTTCTTAAAACTGTTTTGCATTCTAAAAGGGTGGTGTGTTTGATTCTTAAAAAAATCGCCTCCACTAATGGTGGAAGGCATTGCACATTATGCCCTGTAAAAATAGACAGTGTTGGTATTACCCTGTAAAACTTAGCTGTCAGCTGTTAAACACAGGGCGTTCCACTTTTTCATAAGTTGTGTTTTGTTCTAGTAAAATAACAAGATGCATTATTACAGGGTTGGCAAGACATTTATACATGTGTCTTCAAAAACAAGGTGCCATTTTGTGTGTAGAAAAGAAAACACCATAAGAGTGATTTCCCCTAATATAATAAATTTGATGTGTAATATCGTATTAATTTTATATTATAAAGAAAAGCGCTATTTAAAGAATTTTTTTAGGAGTGAATAAGGTATGCAATTTGAGGAAATATGGGACCAGAGTGCATGCAAGACCGATAAAACAAATAAAGACTTTAAAATGCAGACCTTAAATAGAGCAGTTATGAGATAAACAATATTTTGGGAAGGGGGAAAACTACCCCCACCCCACAGTGATTTTGAAAACAAAGTTATATTACAAATAAATACAAAATTTTTTAAAAATCATTACATAAATGGAAGAGTTAAAAGATAAACAACATTTTGGAAAAGGGGAAAACTTGCCCCCGACTTTCACAAAACAAAAAAGGTATCTGATCAAAATGCAAGCAAACCTGTTCAAACAACAAAATAATTTTTGTAGTCAGTCCATAACTGGAGTATTTATTCGATAATCATTATTTTGGGGAAACAATTTGCCACCATTCTTCAAGAACAATATATAAGGCAAGGTAAACCCTTAAAAAAAATAGAATTTTGAAAATCGGTTTCCAAACATAAAAAAAATTCACACAAATTAATAGAATTTTTTTGAAGTAAGTTAAAAAATGGTGAAAATTTAGTCGTCCAAGTTCGCATAATTAATGAATTTTTGGGTCGCCGTGAAGCAACTTCTCGGTGGAAAAATTTGTGCTATTTGGACAAATTAGTGATGTCCATCCCACTGTGTTGAAGAAAATCCAGGTATGTTAATTTTTCGTCCATCTTTGGAATTGAAAACGACTTTATACCGTAATTTTGCACAAATAAGTTTTGAAACAAGAACTGAGACTAAATCGTGAATTGAAGTAAACAATCCCTCAATTAATGAAAAGCAAAAATTCCACTCCATTTATGTTCTTCAATTCGTAACAGACCAACTTAAATTACGACGCAAAGCGTTGCCTGGCTGTCAAAATTTCTCATGGCCATACAAAATGTATGAAACCAACCGAAATAACGCGGCGTCAACGCTTTGCAATTGGAAAATCCAATTTTGACAGCGCGTCAAGAAGTGAAGTTGGCTGCAAAAGCTACTTTCAGCTCAATTCAGTGTCTTCATCTCTATTTCTTATTTTATTTAGAGTTTTTCATTAATTAAAGTGAGTAGTAAAAGCTAAGCGCTAAATTACGTTGCGCTTGAGTATGCGTCCAACTAGTTAAAATATTTCTGAACTTTTTCAATGGCTTTTCAATTTTGTAAAAAAAAACTGTTCTTCGGAATGTCTTGTTTATGTGTTTGCGATGCGAAAATAAAATTGATAATGATAAAACTAAACAATTTTAATATATAAATTTACTGTTAATAAAATATGTAGAAAAAAAAACATTTTTGGTAGAATATCGATCATCTTAATTTAAGAAAAAAAAAATGAGATTTGAAAAAAAATAGTTGGGTCCTTTTTATATCAAAGTAACGATATATAATAAGACATTTTCAGCGATAATACTTATGCATAACAATTAAGGTCTTGTATCATGAAAAAAAAAAAATAACTGAAACCTTTAAACAATTATTTTTATTTTATGTTTTTTAATTTCACAATTTTATAGGATAAATTCAGGAGGCTGTTATGCATACTGCCAGACATTCATGCCATGGCAACACGTGGTGAAGAACACTTGTATTCAAAACATTGTGCCGGAAGTGCACCCACACAAACGTTACTCATGGAAATGTTGCACGCAAAGCGAAAGGTGTAAAATGAACTAAAAATAAAGTAGCAACCATAAAATAAGGATTATTTCGTTTAAGGGGCGGGCTTAAAAATAAGTAATAAAACATAGCAAACACATACATACATACATACCTACATACACCCACATGAAACACACACTGTTACACATTTAAACACAAAAATCATTTAAAATTAGAAAAAGAATATTAAAAGAAAACGGTTTTAAACTAAAAACAAAGCAAAGCTTAAATATATGTAAATGTTAAAAGAAAAAAAAAACAAGAACATAAAAGAAGCAGATTAAAAAAGAATAAACTATATTTTGTGACAACTATAACATAGATAAAGGAAAAAAAACAAGTAACAAAAACATACATACTTTCAGGCTTTACAAAGACACCTTTTTTAAGGCATACTTTCAGGCATAAAACAATTAAACAGAAATTCAAGTGAAAATAAATTATATAAAAAACTTTTAATTTAAAAATGGTTTTTGTGGTTATTTACTCTATATAAATTTAAATTAAAATGATACATATTAAACATCTAAATATTTTCAATTTTCGGGATTCTCTACTATACATCATACAATATTATAAAAAAAAAAAAGAAAAAAAAAAAACCAATTAAACTTTGTTGTTAATTTTAGTAAGTAAATTAAAACATATTTTGTGAAAAAAAAATCTAAACTAATTGTTATTCTATGTAAATATAATTTAAATAGTAAGTTTAATAACAACAAAAAACAATTTATGAACAAAAATCTTTATTAAAAGTAAAACTAAAAAAAAAACAGAAATATTATTTAAAAAACAACATCACTAGTTAAGTAAACAAAAAAAATTAAATTTAATATTAAATAAATAAAAATAACGTTATAAATGTATTTAGTTATTTAAATATTATTAAATAAATTAAAGAAACAATTTGTTGCTTGATGTTTTTAACAAACAATAAAACAAAGACAAGTTCTAACATGTTAAAACAATTTCAAGAAGAAGATGGAGAAGAAGAAGAAAACAAAAACAGACAACAGATACCAACCACTACAACAAAACAAACAGCAATTAATCGTTATAGTTTTAAAAATTAATTAATATTTAAAAAGTATGTACCACTAATTATTACACTGTACAACAAAATTAAAAATTTTAAAAACTAACAAGTTTTTCTGACAACAAATTCTGGTCGAGAGGCGATCAAAGTTAAGTGACGCCGATTTGAAAGTTTACTTTTGAACTTAAGGGGAAGTTTATAGTGTTGGAAATCGAATTCTTACGTTTTTAAGCTATTGCAAAGCTTCTATCGCGGGCTTTGAGGCGACCGAATCAAGAAATTTTGAAACGTTTGTTTCTTAAGTCTTTTGTTTTTGAAACGAAAAACCTGACACTAAGTTCGTTTCTTAAGTCTTTTGTGTTTTTTAAGTATTTAAATCGCCCAATGTATGGTAACCCCTAAAGTATGCTATTGATTTTGATTTCATTAACATACAGTATTGCCAGAAAAACAACGGAGTTATTAAACAAAACGTAATAATATAATTGCATAAGTTGATAAAAAATGCTATGCAATAGCTTTACCGCGGCAGTCCCAGAGTGCCACATGTCTTTTTTATATAAGGCGTGTTCAGCACTTTTTATACATAAATATATAAACTAGTGTTACCAACCGCCGACGCAATCGATGTAAATAATTTTCTTTAATTTTCATAGAAAATTCTGCAAGAAAAAACCTCTTAAGAAACGGTCATACAACAGCCAAAACTACAATTATTTAATTGTACATATTTGCAATAATTTGCAAATATTAAACATAAAAAAGAACGGTTACATGCTGTCGTTAAAAAATTTTTTGAAGCTGCAATTTTCAACACATATTTTCTTTGCCGTTCAGAAATGTTTTTTTTTTTCTTAGCAATATTAGACAAGACAAAATAATACCCATTGGTCATATCAGAGCAATCAAAGCAATTTTCTTAAAGTGCATATTTTTAAATACAATTGTGTAAAAATTTTATTAGTTTTTGATCAAATAAAAATAAAACTTAATTGTGCATCATATTATTTTATCTTTAATGTTCGACTTTTCAAAGTTCATCAAGTTCACTTCAATATAGTTTTGTGATTTCGATGTACAGAAAACACCTATTTTGTGGCAAGTTCAAGTCTCAATCGTACAAATGTTAGAGTCAGAACATGAGCGATATTTGGGCTGTCTTCCTAAATGCATTTTGCAAAGCATAATTTGAAAAATTAAGTGTGTTTCAGCAGGCCCCCATATATAGAAGATAAATGTTTTGCCTAAATAATGGCGTTAAGGAACGCCGTTTCAAGTTTATTTCAAGTTGAAGGCTTTGCAAACAGACTCATAGTAAAATAATTTTGTGATAAATATTTTTACAGGATATTTCTCCTAGATTTGTTGACATTTAATTTTTGGAGAGTGACAAAAAGAGCCAAACATACATAAAGCGAATAACTAGCGTAGGAATTTACCTAAACTTGTTGACCGCATCTTGAGACTAAGGTGCGGTTTATACAAGCCGAACGTGATTTGAGTGTAAATTTTGTATGGAAACCACTAAAAAACTGAGTGCTTTTCATACAAAATTTACACCCAAATCACTCGTTCGGCTTGCATAAACCGCACCTTAAACGTAAAGATTACAACATATCCCAAAATGATTCTGTTTTAAAATATGGAAAAGTTGTTGGAGAAGTTTAACTCCCTCCAGAAATAAATAAAGGGAAACTTTCAAAACCCATTGTTGTTGTTTTTTTTTTTCTGGTCCCCTCTACCAGAATCAGCTGTTAGAACCTGGTTATTTTTAGCGTTTCACAGTGTTGATGTAAAAATTTAAAACAAAAAAAAAAAACAAACAAAAAACTTTTTAGGGAGTACAGATAGAAATCTTTAAGAAAAATTATAAAAAAATATATATTTAAAAAAAAAACAATAGAAAAAAATGTACCTTAAACTATATTTTAAATATGAAAACGATAATTAATTAAATAATTACCATAATTAGTAGTACATAATTAAAAAAAACAAAAAACAAAAATCTGTTAATTCATAATTCTTAAGTGGTTTATTTTTTTAAACGGTTTTTTATCATTATTATTATTATTATTTTTACTTTAAATGTTAAACTATATACAGATATATTATTTAAGATTATTATTGTCATTCATTATTTTTTTCTGTTATATAAAATTTGTAATTATTTTTAATTAATTATGTTAGAAATTCAAATCATACAAAATAACTACTACCTTCATAGATTTTTAAAAATTTATTAAAAGCAAAAGTAAAAAAAAAACGAAACATCATTTTATAGTTTTTAATTTAATTATGTTCTTACTTATTTTGACTTTTATAAAATATTAATATTATTATTCCTTTTTATACCTTTACGCTTCATCTTTTATTTGTTTTAATTGTTACTTTGATTTATAACTGTAGTTTTTTTCTTAGTTTTACTTCTTTCTTAACTTTTTTAATTTTTCCTTTTTTTTCTGTTTGTTTAATTTTCGTCTATAATTTTTATTTTAATGTATAAAAACAAAAGAAACAACAATATAAAAAAAATAATATTAAATTGTCAAACAAAAGAGCGATACTAAAAAGAATAAAAACAAAATTTGCAAAATCACATGAAATTTTAGCAGGAGATTTTAATTGAAGTTTACGTTTCGATTATCGTTGACAACCAAACCTTAGTGGATTGGCTTGGCAGATGCCAAAAACAAAATTACGGATGGCAACATGACAACAGTGAGGTTTAGTTGCTATTTAGCGTTTTTCTGGCAACCACATAATTGTAGCAGCTTTTTTTTTCCCGGTTGGTACGTTTTGTCATTTTGGTGATATCCACACCTTGATGCTGTGCCTTCGGGGGCAAAAAGGTAAATATCATTTCCAGAAATTATCTTTGGCCAATTACTTTAATAATTTGAAAAGGTGAAAGGGCCACGCCCATGCAAAGTGCATATTAATTTTTAATTTTAAATGAAATATTATTCTATTTAAGTGATTGTCAAGACGCTTCGCACAAACACAATAAAGTTTTCGGTTAGTGTCTCACCTGTTTTGTAGTCCGGTTTGTTTTAAAAGAATTAAAAATGGGACTTTCGATGCGAAAAATAGACCAAGTTTAAGTTTGAAAAGAGTAAACAGAAAATGTTGCATTTGGAAGTGATACTAAAAATGTCAACAAAGTAGCGGTGTTTTTATTAACGAATCAAGAAAATGGTTTAATGCCAACAAAATAAAACAGAGGTTTGTTTTTCATTATCGAATCAAGCCAAAACCAAAACGATTTTATAATAACAATTTACAAATCAAAATACATTAAGATGTTTTGCATAAAAGTGGTGAGCATATCGTGGAGCTAAATCCAAAGAATTAAATGCCTCCTAAGCCGATTCACTATTACCATGTGAAAAATGCGGGTCGAATAAATCCCCAACGTCCTTTTCCAGAATCAATTGTTAGAATCAGCCAACAACAATAAAATTCGCCGTTACAACTTAATCCATTTGGCAAAACAAGGTTTTTCTTTATTATTTCGACTTTTAAACATAAACAATTTTTGACAGTTCTGGTATGCACAGCTGATTAAGACGTAGGCTAATAAGGCCACTTGGTAATGAATTCATCTGGATTAGAATCGTAATATTTAAAAAGAATATACAATATACTAAAATGACTGATTTGATGTTTTTGCAAGTTATCATAAGTTTCTTCAAAATTATACATTTTTTTTTCCTATAAAATCTGAAATTTATTAATTTCTAGATTAATTTATTTTGAATTTATCACTATTTTTCCGTTACATTTCTTTGATCCTTTTTAATTTAAACTATTTTATTATCAGCCCATTTGTGATAACTAATCCCCGGGCATTTCTTCCCCTTTTTCCATTCATTCTATTATTAAATTGAAATTTTCTTTATGGAAATCTCACATAATAATTATAGGAATTGTAAAAGGGGAATAAAATCTGCGGGAATTATTTTGAATAAATCCAATCATAATTTTCCAGAAAATAATTACAAATTATATTCTAAAAAAAAAAAACGTTACAAAGTATAAAAAATTGAGTACCTTATAGAAGAGAACTAAATAATAATCACCCCAAACCTTGTAGTTTTAAATTAAAAAAAAGCAAAAAACTGTGCGACATTTAAAGTTAAGCGATTTTAAAATAATCATTTCTACAACGAGGATTGGCTACTACCAATTTTATATAAGCAAGAGTCAAATTGTCACTTTAAGAAAAATCAAATTGTTACGTTCGTAAATCTAATTTGCTGTCTATGGGTCATATTCGATAACGAATTTCAGATTAGCATTCGCTATCGCACGATGTGTTGATATTATGCGATAGCGATTACCATAATCGGAAATTAAGGAAACTCGATAAAAATCAACACGTTATTAATACAACTATGTACGTAACGCAATTGTTTCCGTTTTTTTTTTTTGTCAAGATGATCAAAAGATGATGATGCGCAGATTCAAAAGGAATCTGAAGAAAAAAAATTTTTAAAATTGCTTAATTTTTAAAAGTAGACAGAAAAACTTAATCGAAAAAAACAAACACAAATCAAATCATGTAACCATTTCAGGACCGCACCATTTAAAACAAATATTTTATATAAAAACATTTAATACACTTACACTTACATATTTACTTACATACATACATACATACATAATCGTACTATATCATATACCCCACAATTTAATATTGAAATTTTGGAAGAATAAATTATATACATATATAAAAACTGTTACAACCAAATCAATTTTCCAATCCCATATAAACCAACAAAAACCACATAATCAAATTTATATATTTTTGTGTTCATTTAAGAGAGAGAGAGAGAGAGAGAGAAAAAAACAACAAACCTAAACTGTAAATGTGTGTAAAAATACAGTGTAAATTCCATAGATTGTTGTAAAAAATATTGAAAAATCACAAAAAAAAAGAAGAAAAAGTTGTTACAAAAAAAAAAAAGAAGGGATTTCACAAGATTGTGCTATAACGTTATAACTGTGGTAGGTATGTATAAAAGTATTTTTAAATTGTAGTTTACTTTTTTCTTTAGTGCTTTCCATGAACTAAAGAATAACAGCAATTTCGAACTTTTATGATTGTTACAACACTTTTGTGAAATCCCTTTAAATTTCCAAAAAAAAAAAAAAACTTGATATCAAAAACTTAATTTTTTCATCAAACCCTTTTAAAATACCTGCGAAAATAATAAAATATCTGGAAGGGGATAAACTTAAAGTGAAAGTGGCATTTCTGAATTAAAATTTATTTATTTTTATTATTTCGTTTTTGTCAAAATCTATATTTTTTATAATTTCGTTTTTTCTTTTCATACGTTATTTGAAACATGCAGAAAGAAATCGATGGATTCCTTTAAGGCGAATTAAAACAGGTGGCAGCACCAAGCCCGATGTGATAATTTCTTACTTCACACATTGGAAATGAATCAATTTGTCTAAAGTAATATTTGTTCTAAAAAAGAATATGTTTTTGACAGCTTAAGCTCAACTTAAATATGGTATTAGTTAAATTAAAATTACATAAAAAAATCGACTTCTAGAATAAATTGCCCAAAATTATAATAGGCCCTATCACGAGTGTCGTAGTCGTGGCGAAATCTGTAAAATGTGGCAACGTTCACTATATGTTTAACATGGGAGTCGTTAAAGTTCGACTACGACTACGACACTCGTGATAAGGCCTAATAAGTGAGTCCTGACAGAATATCCTTTAAAGTACTTGTTTAAAATTTCATTAAAAGTTTCTTCAAATACATACATCTACAAATAAGATTAAAATTTCTTTGAATCACCAATAATTAAGTGTAGGATTTAGGGGATTTTGGAAAAAAAAATTGGGAATCTCTGAAAAAGTTTAAATTTCTAAAATTTGCAATAGATACTATGATGAAATATATTTTTATTTTTTTTCCATATATATACTCGTATATGTACATGTTATAATATGGCTTACAATGTGCGTGTGTAGTAAGTATGTATGTACGTATTTGTTACTTGTCAGATTTCAGGCTTAACCTTCACTTTCGATAACGAGTTCACTCGATAGAGTTTATATTGGTTTAGATTTATCTAACTATATTATTAGTGTGGGATTTCGGAGATTTTCAAAAATATTTTTGGGGTTTCTGTAGAAATATTTCTTCCCTTGTTTTATGTTGATTAAATAGTTAACTAGGGATCACGTACGCATAAATTTAATTGTTGAACTAAATATACACAATTATATATCCCGCTGTAATTGTGCATATTTTGGAAAATCTATAAAAATGCGGGAAAATATATAGTCCGAATTCTATAGTATTCGTTGTTTTACCGGAGTTAAAAAGTTAACTGGTGACAATCTTAATACCATAAAAAATAAAAGATATTTCAAATGTGTTTTAGTACAAAATTTTATGTTCATTTAGTATTTACTATTGTATTCATTTATTGTAATAACTTTAACATCCCGTAATTTCTTGGTTTCAGATTGTGTAAAAATAAACTATATACATATATTTTTTCTGGGATTTTGGAAATTTTAGGAGTATTTTTAGGAATTTGTAAAAATTTTCATTTATTGCGTATTTAGTGCAAAATCTTTAAAATCCCGAGATTTCTTAGTTTTAGATTGTGTAAAAATACTATGTACATATGTAGTCTTCTGGTATTTTGGTAATTTTTATAAAATATTTGGGAATCCATGTTGATTTAGAGAGTATTTAGCAAAAACGCTTTAATATCCTTCGTTTTGGTAGCTATTAAACAAATTGCTGAATGTAATTCATCCATTAAGCAGCTAATCGTGCCTCTATTTAAAGTAGCTCAGTTGTTGCTTTTCTTCTTTTATATTTTGCTGAGCCATTTTAAACGTTGCCACCTCGGTAACCTGGCATTACGCCCAACTTCCTGCCACTCTATTCTTCCCCGCATTCATTCTTCATTATTTACCACAAATTGTTAAACAAGTTTTATATATAAAATAAAGAATATTTATTATATTTGTGTAAATTAACTTCAATCGATTAAAGAAAATATTTGTATGTATTTAAAATAAAGTATATTTAATTCTTTAAGAAGAAAAAAAGAACAAGAGTGTAATAAACTGTTGAAAGAAATTGAAAAGTGATTTTTTTGCAAGTGATAAGAATTTTCAAGTAAAATGATGATATAAAACAAAATAAGTCACAGTTATTTAAATAACATTTTAAATTAGTAACAAAATGTATAAATTATTATAAAAAAATATTTAAAATTATAAAGGAAAACCCGAACTAAAACAATACAAGGAAAAAACAAGCTTAAAGTACCGAAAACAACAAACAAACAAAAAAACTTAGTTTTAACTTTAACTGTAACTTCTTTAATTTAAAATTTTATTAAATGTTTCTTTTAAACTAATTTTCATTTTATCCTTTAAAATATATAAGTTGTTATTGTAATTGTATGTATTAAATAATTAATTACAACACAAATATTTATTATAAAAAAAAAACAAGTTTAATGTAAAACAAAAGAACAATTTAATAAAAAATGTTATTTTACTTAAAATTTTATTTTTTCATCTCCAAGTCTAATGTTTCAAAAACATTTTGTAAAAATATGTAATAATGAAGAGGAAAACAAAACAAACTCATTTTGAATTATTTAAGAAAAAGAAGAAAATATATATAAAAACTAAATAAAAAAATACTGTGATTTTATTTTGGAAAAAGAATGTCTTGAAATTTTAAAGATCGATCAAAATTATTTTCTGCTAAATCCTGAAACATGGCTGTTTACTAAAGTTTTTCTTTCCATAGATCCCGCGTTTTTTTGGATGGTTCACATCAGACTAAAGCATCACACATATTTTTCAATTTTCAGCTTAAAATAGTCCAATTCCTTTAAAATTTGTAGGGCACAACCCTGTTACCAGTAGAGAAGATAATTAAAAAAAACCAAAAATATTTCTTTGCATAAAAATGAACAGTGAAAAATGGAAAAATGGCAAAAATTCATATTTATCGATTTTTAGCTGAAATAAAGTCGTAGAGCTCCAATATTTGGTAAGAAATAATAATTTCTGTATTAAAACCGATTCCTTTTGCAAAAGAATAGAAAAACCAAAATTGCCAAAAATTGCAATAATCGAATTTTTTTAATATTCTTCTGAAAAATAATCGCAGAGCTCTAATATTTGGTGTAGAATATGCTTTCTTGTAGCAACATCGAATCCAATTGCAAAAGAATAGCAAAACCAAAAAATATTTTTTGGCCTAAATTTTAGCAAAGGCTATACACAGTGAAAATTGCCAAAAATTGCAATAATCGAATTTTTTTAATATTCTTCTGAAAAATAATCGCAGAGCTCTAATATTTGGTGTAGAATATGCTTTCTTGTAGCAACATCGAATCCCATTGCAAAAGAGTAGAAAATCCAAAAAATATTTTTTGGCGTAAATTTTAGCAAAGGCTATACACAGTGAAAATTGCCAAAAATTGCAATAATCGAATTTTTTTAATATTCTTCTGAAAAATAATCGCAGAGCTCTAATATTTGGTGTAGAATATGCTTTCTTGTAGCAACATCGAATCCCATTGCAAAAGAGTAGAAAATCCAAAAAATATTTTTTGGCGTAAATTTTAGCAAAGGCTATACACAGTGAAAATTGCCAAAAATTGCAATAATCGAATTTTTTTAATATTCTTCTGAAAAATAATCGCAGAGCTCTAATATTTGGTGTAGAATATGCTTTCTTGTAGCAACATCGAATCCCATTGCAAAAGAGTAGAAAATCCAAAAAATATTTTTTGGCGTAAATTTTAGCAAAGGCTATACACAGTGAAAATTGCCAAAAATTGCAATAATTGAATTTTTTTAATATTCTTCTGAAAAATAATCGCAGAGCTCTAAATTTTGCTTTCTTGTAGCAACATCGAATCCCATTGCAAAAGAGTAGAAAATCCAAAAAATATTTTTTGGCGTAAATTTTAGCAAAGGCTATACACAGTGAAAATTGCCAAAAATTGCAATAATCGAATTTTTTTAATATTCTTCTGAAAAATAATCGCAGAGCTCTAATATTTGGTGTAGAATATGCTTTCTTGTAGCAACATCGAATCCCATTGCAAAAGAGTAGAAAATCCAAAAAATATTTTTTGGCGTAAATTTTAGCAAAGGCTATACACAGTGAAAATTGCCAAAAATTGCAATAATCGAATTTTTTTAATATTCTTCTGAAAAATAATCGCAGAGCTCTAATATTTGGTGTAGAATATGCTTTCTTGTAGCAACATAGAATCCCATTGCAAAAGAGTAGAAAATCCAAAAAATATTTTTTGGCGAAAATTGCCAAAAATTGCAATAATCGAATTTTTTTAATATTCTTCTGAAAAATAATCGCAGAGCTCTAATATTTGGTGTATAATATGCTTTCTTGTAGCAACATCGAATCCCATTGCAAAAGAGTAGAAAATCCAAAATATATTTTTTGGCCTAAATTTTAGCAAAGGCTATAATACACAGTGAAAATTGCCAAAAATTGCAATAATTGAATTTTTTTAATATTCTTCTGAAAAATAATCGCAAAGCTCTAATATTTGGTGTAGAATATGCTTTCTTGTAGCAACATCGAATCCCATTGCAAAAGAATAGAAAATCCAAAATATATTTTTTGGCCTAAATTTTAGCAGTGAAAATTGCCAAAAATTGCAATAATTGAATTTTTTTAATATTCTTCTGAAAAATAATCGCAAAGCTCTAATATTTGGTGTAGAATATGCTTTCTTGTAGCAACATCGAATCCCATTGCAAAAGAATAGAAAATCCAAAATATATTTTTTGGCCTAAATTTTAGCAGTGAAAATTGCCAAAAATTGCAATAATTGAATTTTTTTAATATTCCTCTGAAAAATAATCGCAAAGCTCTAATATTTGGTGTAGAATATGCTTTCTTGTAGCAACATCGAATCCCATTGCAAAAGAATAGAAAATCCAAAATATATTTTTTGGCCTAAATTTTAGCAGTGAAAATTGCCAAAAATTGCAATAATCGAATTTTTTTAATATTCTTCTGAAAAATAATCGCAGAGCTCTAATATTTGGTGTAGAATATGCTTTCTTGTAGCAACATCGAATCCCATTGCAAAAGAATAGCAAAACCAAAAAATATTTTTTGGCCTAAATTTTAGCAGTGAAAATTGCCAAAAATTGCAATAATTGAATTTTTTTAATATTCTTCTGAAAAATAATCGCAGAGCTCTAATATTTGGTGTATAATATGCTTTCTTGTAGCAACATCGAATCCCATTGCAAAAGAGTAGAAAATCCAAAATATATTTTTTGGCGTAAATTTTAGCAAAGGCTATACACAGTGAAAATTGCCAAAAATTGCAATAATCGAATTTTTTTAATATTCTTCTGAAAAATAATCGCAGAGCTCTAATATTTGGTGTATAATATGCTTTCTTGTAGCAACATCGAATCCCATTGCAAAAGAGTAGAAAATCCAAAATATATTTTTTGGCCTAAATTTTAGCAAAGGCTATAATACACAGTGAAAATTGCCAAAAATTGCAATAATTGAATTTTTTTAATATTCTTCTGAAAAATAATCGCAAAGCTCTAATATTTGGTGTAGAATATGCTTTCTTGTAGCAACATCGAATCCCATTGCAAAAGAATAGAAAATCCAAAATATATTTTTTGGCCTAAATTTTAGCAGTGAAAATTGCCAAAAATTGCAATAATTGAATTTTTTTAATATTCTTCTGAAAAATAATCGCAAAGCTCTAATATTTGGTGTAGAATATGCTTTCTTGTAGCAACATCGAATCCCATTGCAAAAGAATAGAAAATCCAAAATATATTTTTTGGCCTAAATTTTAGCAGTGAAAATTGCCAAAAATTGCAATAATTGAATTTTTTTAATATTCTTCTGAAAAATAATCGCAAAGCTCTAATATTTGGTGTAGAATATGCTTTCTTGTAGCAACATCGAATCCCATTGCAAAAGAATAGAAAATCCAAAATATATTTTTTGGCCTAAATTTTAGCAGTGAAAATTGCCAAAAATTGCAATAATTGAATTTTTTTAATATTCTTCTGAAAAATAATCGCAGAGCTCTAATATTTGGTGTATAATATGCTTTCTTGTAGCAACATCGAATCCCATTGCAAAAGAGTAGAAAATCCAAAATATATTTTTTGGCGTAAATTTTAGCAAAGGCTATACACAGTGAAAATTGCCAAAAATTGCAATAATCGAATTTTTTTAATATTCTTCTGAAAAATAATCGCAGAGCTCTAATATTTGGTGTATAATATGCTTTCTTGTAGCAACATCGAATCCCATTGCAAAAGAGTAGAAAATCCAAAATATATTTTTTGGCCTAAATTTTAGCAAAGGCTATAATACACAGTGAAAATTGCCAAAAATTGCAATAATTGAATTTTTTTAATATTCTTCTGAAAAATAATCGCAAAGCTCTAATATTTGGTGTAGAATATGCTTTCTTGTAGCAACATCGAATCCCATTGCAAAAGAATAGAAAATCCAAAATATATTTTTTGGCCTAAATTTTAGCAGTGAAAATTGCCAAAAATTGCAATAATCGAATTTTTTTAATATTCTTCTGAAAAATAATCGCAGAGCTCTAATATTTGGTGTATAATATGCTTTCTTGTAGCAACATCGAATCCCATTGCAAAAGAGTAGAAAATCCAAAATATATTTTTTGGCCTAAATTTTAGCAAAGGCTATAATACACAGTGAAAATTGCCAAAAATTGCAATAATTGAATTTTTTTAATATTCTTCTGAAAAATAATCGCAAAGCTCTAATATTTGGTGTAGAATATGCTTTCTTGTAGCAACATCGAATCCCATTGCAAAAGAATAGAAAATCCAAAATATATTTTTTGGCCTAAATTTTAGCAGTGAAAATTGCCAAAAATTGCAATAATTGAATTTTTTTAATATTCTTCTGAAAAATAATCGCAAAGCTCTAATATTTGGTGTAGAATATGCTTTCTTGTAGCAACATCGAATCCCATTGCAAAAGAATAGAAAATCCAAAATATATTTTTTGGCCTAAATTTTAGCAGTGAAAATTGCCAAAAATTGCAATAATCGAATATTTTTAATATTCTTCTGAAAAATAATCGCAGAGCTCTAATATTTGGTGTAGAATATGCTTTCTTGTAGCAACATCGAATCCCATTGCAAAAGAGTAGAAAATCCAAAAAATATTTTTTGGCGAAAATTGCCAAAAATTGCAATAATCGAATTTTTTTAATATTCTTCTGAAAAATAATCGCAGAGCTCTAATATTTGGTGTATAATATGCTTTCTTGTAGCAACATCGAATCCCATTGCAAAAGAGTAGAAAATCCAAAATATATTTTTTGGCCTAAATTTTAGCAGTGAAAATTGCCAAAAATTGCAATAATCGAATTTTTTTAATATTCTTCTGAAAAATAATCGCAGAGCTCTAATATTTGGTGTAGAATATGCTTTCTTGTAGCAACATCGAATCCCATTGCAAAAGAATAGCAAAACCAAAAAATATTTTTTGGCCTAAATTTTAGCAAAGGCTATAATACACAGTGAAAATTGCCAAAAATTGCAATAATCGAATTTTTTTAATATTCTTCTGAAAAATAATCGCAGAGCTCTAATATTTGGTGTAGAATATGCTTTCTTGTAGCAACATCGAATCCCATTGCAAAAGAGTAGAAAATCCAAAATATATTTTTTGGCCTAAATTTTAGCAGTGAAAATTGCCAAAAATTGCAATAATCGAATTTTTTTAATATTCTTCTGAAAAATAATCGCAGAGCTCTAATATTTGGTGTAGAATATGCTTTCTTGTAGCAACATCGAATCCCATTGCAAAAGAATAGCAAAACCAAAAAATATTTTTTGGCCTAAATTTTAGCAAAGGCTATATATACACAGTGAAAATTGCCAAAAATTGCAATAATCGAATTTTTTTAATATTCTTCTGAAAAATAATCGCAGAGCTCTAATATTTGGTGTAGAATATGCTTTCTTGTAGCAACATCGAATCCCATTGCAAAAGAGTAGAAAATCCAAAATATATTTTTTGGCCTAAATTTTAGCAGTGAAAATTGCCAAAAATTGCAATAATCGAATTTTTTTAATATTCTTCTGAAAAATAATCGCAGAGCTCTAATATTTGGTGTAGAATATGCTTTCTTGTAGCAACATCGAATCCCATTGCAAAAGAGTAGAAAATCCAAAATATATTTTTTGGCCTAAATTTTAGCAGTGAAAATTGCCAAAAATTGCAATAATCGAATTTTTTTAATATTCTTCTGAAAAATAATCGCAAAGCTCTAATATTTGGTGTAGAATATGCTTTCTTGTAGCAACATCGAATCCCATTGCAAAAGAATAGCAAAACCAAAAAATATTTTTTGGCCTAAATTTTAGCAAAGGCTATACACAGTGAAAATTGCCAAAAATTGCAATAATCGAATTTTTTTAATATTCTTCTGAAAAATAATCGCAGAGCTCTAATATTTGGTGTAGAATATGCTTTCTTGTAGCAACATCGAATCCCATTGCAAAAGAGTAGAAAATCCAAAATATATTTTTTGGCCTAAATTTTAGCAGTGAAAATTGCCAAAAATTGCAATAATCGAATTTTTTTAATATTCTTCTGAAAAATAATCGCAGAGCTCTAATATTTGGTGTAGAATATGCTTTCTTGTAGCAACATCGAATCCCATTGCAAAAGAATAGCAAAACCAAAAAATATTTTTTGGCCTAAATTTTAGCAAAGGCTATACACAGTGAAAATTGCCAAAAATTGCAATAATCGAATTTTTTTAATATTCTTCTGAAAAATAATCGCAGAGCTCTAATATTTGGTGTAGAATATGCTTTCTTGTAGCAACATCGAATCCCATTGCAAAAGAATAGCAAAACCAAAAAATATTTTTTGGCCTAAATTTTAGCAAAGGCTATACACAGTGAAAATTGCCAAAAATTGCAATAATCGAATTTTTTTAATATTCTTCTGAAAAATAATCGCAGAGCTCTAATATTTGGTGTAGAATATGCTTTCTTGTAGCAACATCGAATCCCATTGCAAAAGAATAGCAAAACCAAAAAATATTTTTTGGCCTAAATTTTAGCAAAGGCTATACACAGTGAAAATTGCCAAAAATTGCAATAATCGAATTTTTTTAATATTCTTCTGAAAAATAATCGCAGAGCTCTAATATTTGGTGTAGAATATGCTTTCTTGTAGCAACATCGAATCCCATTGCAAAAGAATAGCAAAACCAAAAAATATTTTTTGGCCTAAATTTTAGCAAAGGCTATACACAGTGAAAATTGCCAAAAATTGCAATAATCGAATTTTTTTAATATTCTTCTGAAAAATAATCGCAGAGCTCTAATATTTGGTGTAGAATATGCTTTCTTGTAGCAACATCGAATCCCATTGCAAAAGAATAGCAAAACCAAAAAATATTTTTTGGCCTAAATTTTAGCAAAGGCTATAACACAGTGAAAATTGCCAAAAATTGCAATAATCGAATTTTTTTAATATTCTTCTGAAAAATAATCGCAGAGCTCTAATATTTGGTGTAGAATATGCTTTCTTGTAGCAACATCGAATCCCATTGCAAAAGAATAGCAAAACCAAAAAATATTTTTTGGCCTAAATTTTAGCAAAGGCTATACACAGTGAAAATTGCCAAAAATTGCAATAATCGAATTTTTTTAATATTCTTCTGAAAAATAATCGCAGAGCTCTAATATTTGGTGTAGAATATGCTTTCTTGTAGCAACATCGAATCCCATTGCAAAAGAATAGCAAAACCAAAAAATATTTTTTGGCCTAAATTTTAGCAAAGGCTATACACAGTGAAAATTGCCAAAAATTGCAATAATCGAATTTTTTTAATATTCTTCTGAAAAATAATCGCAGAGCTCTAATATTTGGTGTAGAATATGCTTTCTTGTAGCAACATCGAATCCCATTGCAAAAGAATAGCAAAACCAAAAAATATTTTTTGGCCTAAATTTTAGCAAAGGCTATACACAGTGAAAATTGCCAAAAATTGCAATAATCGAATTTTTTTAATATTCTTCTGAAAAATAATCGCAGAGCTCTAATATTTGGTGTAGAATATGCTTTCTTGTAGCAACATCGAATCCCATTGCAAAAGAATAGCAAAACCAAAAAATATTTTTTGGCCTAAATTTTAGCAAAGGCTATATATACACAGTGAAAATTGCCAAAAATTGCAATAATCGAATTTTTTTAATATTCTTCTGAAAAATAATCGCAGAGCTCTAATATTTGGTGTAGAATATGCTTTCTTGTAGCAACATCGAATCCCATTGCAAAAGAGTAGAAAATCCAAAAAATATTTTTTGGCGAAAATTGCCAAAAATTGCAATAATCGAATTTTTTTAATATTCTTCTGAAAAATAATCGCAGAGCTCTAATATTTGGTGTATAATATGCTTTCTTGTAGCAACATCGAATCCCATTGCAAAAGAGTAGAAAATCCAAAATATATTTTTTGGCCTAAATTTTAGCAAAGGCTATAATACACAGTGAAAATTGCCAAAAATTGCAATAATTGAATTTTTTTAATATTCTTCTGAAAAATAATCGCAAAGCTCTAATATTTGGTGTAGAATATGCTTTCTTGTAGCAACATCGAATCCCATTGCAAAAGAATAGAAAATCCAAAATATATTTTTTGGCCTAAATTTTAGCAAAGGCTATAATACACAGTGAAAATTGCCAAAAATTGCAATAATTGAATTTTTTTAATATTCTTCTGAAAAATAATCGCAGAGCTCTAATATTTGGTGTAGAATATGCTTTCTTGTAGCAACATCGAATCCCATTGCAAAAGAATAGAAAATCCAAAATATATTTTTTGGCCTAAATTTTAGCAAAGGCTATACACAGTGAAAATAGCCAAAAATTGCAATAATCGAATTTTTTTAATATTCTTCTGAAAAATAATCGCAGAGCTCTAATATTTGGTGTAGAATATGCTTTCTTGTAGCAACATCGAATCCCATTGCAAAAGAATAGAAAATCCAAAATATATTTTTTGGCCTAAATTTTAGCAAAGGCTTTACACAGTGAAAATTGACAAAAATTGCAATAATCGAATTTTTTTAATATTCTTCTGAAAAATAATCGCAAAGCTCTAATATTTGGTGTAGAATATGCTTTCTTGTAGCAACATCGAATCCCATTGCAAAAGAATAGAAAATCCAAAATATATTTTTTGGCCTAAATTTTAGCAGTGAAAATTGCCAAAAATTGCAATAATCGAATTTTTTTAATATTCTTCTGAAAAATAATCGCAGAGCTCTAATATTTGGTGTAGAATATGCTTTCTTGTAGCAACATCGAATCCCATTGCAAAAGAATAGCAAAACCAAAAAATATTTTTTGGCCTAAATTTTAGCAAAGGCTATACACAGTGAAAATTGCCAAAAATTGCAATAATCGAATTTTTTTAATATTCTTCTGAAAAATAATCGCAGAGCTCTAATATTTGGTGTAGAATATGCTTTCTTGTAGCAACATCGAATCCCATTGCAAAAGAGTAGAAAATCCAAAAAATATTTTTTGGCGAAAATTGCCAAAAATTGCAATAATCGAATTTTTTTAATATTCTTCTGAAAAATAATCGCAGAGCTCTAATATTTGGTGTAGAATATGCTTTCTTGTAGCAACATCGAATCCCATTGCAAAAGAATAGAAAATCCAAAATATATTTTTTGGCCTAAATTTTAGCAAAGGCTTTACACAGTGAAAATTGACAAAAATTGCAATAATCGAATTTTTTTAATATTCTTCTGAAAAATAATCGCAAAGCTCTAATATTTGGTGTAGAATATGCTTTCTTGTAGCAACATCGAATCCCATTGCAAAAGAATAGAAAATCCAAAATATATTTTTTGGCCTAAATTTTAGCAGTGAAAATTGCCAAAAATTGCAATAATCGAATTTTTTTAATATTCTTCTGAAAAATAATCGCAGAGCTCTAATATTTGGTGTAGAATATGCTTTCTTGTAGCAACATCGAATCCCATTGCAAAAGAATAGAAAATCCAAAATATATTTTTTGGCCTAAATTTTAGCAAAGGCTATACACAGTTAAAATTGCCAAAATTGCAATAATCGAATATTTTTAATATTCTTCTGAAAAATAATCGCAGAGCTCTAATATTTGGTGTAGAATATGCTTTCTTGTAGCAACATCGAATCCCATTGCAAAAGAATAGAAAATCCAAAATATATTTTTTGGCCTAAATTTTAGCAGTGAAAATTGCCAAAAATTGCAATAATCGAATTTTTTTAATATTCTTCTGAAAAATAATCGCAGAGCTCTAATATTTGGTGTAGAATATGCTTTCTTGTAGCAACATCGAATCCCATTGCAAAAGAATAGCAAAACCAAAAAATATTTTTTGGCCTAAATTTTAGCAAAGGCTATACACAGTTAAAATTGCCAAAATTGCAATAATCGAATATTTTTAATATTCTTCTGAAAAATAATCGCAGAGCTCTAATATTTGGTGTAGAATATGCTTTCTTGTAGCAACATCGAATCCCATTGCAAAAGAATAGAAAATCCAAAATATATTTTTTGGCCTAAATTTTAGCAGTGAAAATTGCCAAAAATTGCAATAATCGAATTTTTTTAATATTCTTCTGAAAAATAATCGCAGAGCTCTAATATTTGGTGTAGAATATGCTTTCTTGTAGCAACATCGAATCCCATTGCAAAAGAATAGCAAAACCAAAAAATATTTTTTGGCCTAAATTTTAGCAAAGGCTATACACAGTTAAAATTGCCAAAATTGCAATAATCGAATATTTTTAATATTCTTCTGAAAAATAATCGCAGAGCTCTAATATTTGGTGTAGAATATGCTTTCTTGTAGCAACATCGAATCCCATTGCAAAAGAGTAGAAAATCCAAAAAATATTTTTTGGCGAAAATTGCCAAAAATTGCAATAATCGAATTTTTTTAATATTCTTCTGAAAAATAATCGCAGAGCTCTAATATTTGGTGTATAATATGCTTTCTTGTAGCAACATCGAATCCCATTGCAAAAGAGTAGAAAATCCAAAATATATTTTTTGGCCTAAATTTTAGCAAAGGCTTTACACAGTGAAAATTGCCAAAAATTGCAATAATTGAATTTTTTTAATATTCTTCTGAAAAATAATCGCAGAGCTCTAATATTTGGTGTAGAATATGCTTTCTTGTAGCAACATCGAATCCCATTGCAAAAGAATAGAAAATCCAAAATATATTTTTTGGCCTAAATTTTAGCAGTGAAAATTGCCAAAAATTGCAATAATCGAATTTTTTTAATATTCTTCTGAAAAATAATCGCAGAGCTCTAATATTTGGTGTAGAATATGCTTTCTTGTAGCAACATCGAATCCCATTGCAAAAGAATAGAAAATCCAAAATATATTTTTTGGCCTAAATTTTAGCAGTGAAAATTGCCAAAAATTGCAATAATCGAATTTTTTTAATATTCTTCTGAAAAATAATCGCAGAGCTCTAATATTTGGTGTAGAATATGCTTTCTTGTAGCAACATCGAATCCCATTGCAAAAGAGTAGAAAATCCAAAATATATTTTTTGGCCTAAATTTTAGCAAAGGCTTTACACAGTGAAAATTGACAAAAATTGCAATATTTGAATTTTTTTAATATTCTTCTGAAAAATAATCGCAAAGCTCTAATATTTGGTGTAGAATATGCTTTCTTGTAGCAACATCGAATCCCATTGCAAAAGAGTAGAAAATCCAAAAAATATTTTTTGGCGAAAATTGCCAAAAATTGCAATAATCGAATTTTTTTAATATTCTTCTGAAAAATAATCGCAGAGCTCTAATATTTGGTGTATAATATGCTTTCTTGTAGCAACATCGAATCCCATTGCAAAAGAGTAGAAAATCCAAAATATATTTTTTGGCCTAAATTTTAGCAAAGGCTTTACACAGTGAAAATTGACAAAAATTGCAATAATCGAATTTTTTTAATATTCTTCTGAAAAATAATCGCAGAGCTCTAATATTTGGTGTAGAATATGCTTTCTTGTAGCAACATCGAATCCCATTGCAAAAGAATAGAAAATCCAAAATATATTTTTTGGCCTAAATTTTAGCAGTGAAAATTGCCAAAAATTGCAATAATCGAATTTTTTTAATATTCTTCTGAAAAATAATCGCAGAGCTCTAATATTTGGTGTAGAATATGCTTTCTTGTAGCAACATCGAATCCCATTGCAAAAGAATAGAAAATCCAAAATATATTTTTTGGCCTAAATTTTAGCAAAGGCTTTACACAGTGAAAATTGACAAAAATTGCAATAATCGAATTTTTTTAATATTCTTCTGAAAAATAATCGCAAAGCTCTAATATTTGGTGTAGAATATGCTTTCTTGTAGCAACATCGAATCCCATTGCAAAAGAATAGAAAATCCAAAATATATTTTCTGGCCTAAATTTTAGCAGTGAAAATTGCCAAAAATTGCAATAATCGAATTTTTTTAATATTCTTCTGAAAAATAATCGCAGAGCTCTAATATTTGGTGTAGAATATGCTTTCTTGTAGCAACATCGAATCCCATTGCAAAAGAATAGCAAAACCAAAAAATATTTTTTGGCCTAAATTTTAGCAAAGGCTATACACAGTTAAAATTGCCAAAATTGCAATAATCGAATATTTTTAATATTCTTCTGAAAAATAATCGCAGAGCTCTAATATTTGGTGTAGAATATGCTTTCTTGTAGCAACATCGAATCCCACTGCAAAAGAGTAGAAAATCCAAAAAATATTTTTTGGCGAAAATTGCCAAAAATTGCAATAATCGAATTTTTTTAATATTCTTCTGAAAAATAATCGCAGAGCTCTAATATTTGGTGTATAATATGCTTTCTTGTAGCAACATCGAATCCCATTGCAAAAGAGTAGAAAATCCAAAATATATTTTTTGGCCTAAATTTTAGCAAAGGCTTTACACAGTGAAAATTGACAAAAATTGCAATAATCGAATTTTTTTAATATTCTTCTGAAAAATAATCGCAAAGCTCTAATATTTGGTGTAGAATATGCTTTCTTGTAGCAACATCGAATCCCATTGCAAAAGAATAGAAAATCCAAAATATATTTTTTGGCCTAAATTTTAGCAAAGGCTATAATACACAGTGAAAATTGCCAAAAATTGCAATAATTGAATTTTTTTAATATTCTTCTGAAAAATAATCGCAGAGCTCTAATATTTGGTGTAGAATATGCTTTCTTGTAGCAACATCGAATCCCATTGCAAAAGAATAGAAAATCCAAAATATATTTTTTGGCCTAAATTTTAGCAGTGAAAATTGCCAAAAATTGCAATAATCGAATTTTTTTAATATTCTTCTGAAAAATAATCGCAGAGCTCTAATATTTGGTGTAGAATATGCTTTCTTGTAGCAACATCGAATCCCATTGCAAAAGAATAGCAAAACCAAAAAATATTTTTTGGCCTAAATTTTAGCAAAGGCTATACACAGTGAAAATTGCCAAAAATTGCAATAATCGAATTTTTTTAATATTCTTCTGAAAAATAATCGCAGAGCTCTAATATTTGGTGTAGAATATGCTTTCTTGTAGCAACATCGAATCCCATTGCAAAAGAGTAGAAAATCCAAAAAATATTTTTTGGCGAAAATTGCCAAAAATTGCAATAATCGAATTTTTTTAATATTCTTCTGAAAAATAATCGCAGAGCTCTAATATTTGGTGTAGAATATGCTTTCTTGTAGCAACATCGAATCCCATTGCAAAAGAATAGAAAATCCAAAATATATTTTTTGGCCTAAATTTTAGCAGTGAAAATTGCCAAAAATTGCAATAATCGAATTTTTTTAATATTCTTCTGAAAAATAATCGCAGAGCTCTAATATTTGGTGTAGAATATGCTTTCTTGTAGCAACATCGAATCCCATTGCAAAAGAATAGAAAATCCAAAATATATTTTTTGGCCTAAATTTTAGCAGTGAAAATTGCCAAAATTGCAATAATCGAATATTTTTAATATTCTTCTGAAAAATAATCGCAGAGCTCTAATATTTGGTGTAGAATATGCTTTCTTGTAGCAACATCGAATCCCATTGCAAAAGAGTAGAAAATCCAAAAAATATTTTTTGGCGAAAATTGCCAAAAATTGCAATAATCGAATTTTTTTAATATTCTTCTGAAAAATAATCGCAGAGCTCTAATATTTGGTGTATAATATGCTTTCTTGTAGCAACATCGAATCCCATTGCAAAAGAGTAGAAAATCCAAAATATATTTTTTGGCCTAAATTTTAGCAGTGAAAATTGCCAAAAATTGCAATAATCGAATTTTTTTAATATTCTTCTGAAAAATAATCGCAGAGCTCTAATATTTGGTGTAGAATATGCTTTCTTGTAGCAACATCGAATCCCATTGCAAAAGAATAGCAAAACCAAAAAATATTTTTTGGCCTAAATTTTAGCAAAGGCTATATATACACAGTGAAAATTGCCAAAAATTGCAATAATCGAATTTTTTTAATATTCTTCTGAAAAATAATCGCAGAGCTCTAATATTTGGTGTAGAATATGCTTTCTTGTAGCAACATCGAATCCCATTGCAAAAGAGTAGAAAATCCAAAATATATTTTTTGGCCTAAATTTTAGCAGTGAAAATTGCCAAAAATTGCAATAATCGAATTTTTTTAATATTCTTCTGAAAAATAATCGCAGAGCTCTAATATTTGGTGTAGAATATGCTTTCTTGTAGCAACATCGAATCCCATTGCAAAAGAATAGCAAAACCAAAAAATATTTTTTGGCCTAAATTTTAGCAAAGGCTATACACAGTGAAAATTGCCAAAAATTGCAATAATCGAATTTTTTTAATATTCTTCTGAAAAATAATCGCAGAGCTCTAATATTTGGTGTAGAATATGCTTTCTTGTAGCAACATCGAATCCCATTGCAAAAGAATAGAAAATCCAAAATATATTTTTTGGCATAAATTTTAGCAAAGGCTATAATACACAGTGAAAATTGCCAAAAATTGCAATAATCGAATTTTTTTAATATTCTTCTGAAAAATAATCGCAGAGCTCTAATATTTGGTGTAGAATATGCTTTCTTGTAGCAACATCGAATCCCATTGCAAAAGAATAGAAAATCCAAAATATATTTTTTGGCATAAATTTTAGCAAAGGCTATAAAATAATCGCAAAGCTCTAATATTTGGTGTAGAATATGCTTTCTTGTAGCAACATCGAATCCCATTGCAAAAGAATAGAAAATCCAAAATATATTTTTTGGCCTAAATTTTAGCAGTGAAAATTGCCAAAAATTGCAATAATCGAATTTTTTTAATATTCTTCTGAAAAATAATCGCAGAGCTCTAATATTTGGTGTAGAATATGCTTTCTTGTAGCAACATCGAATCCCATTGCAAAAGAATAGAAAATCCAAAATATATTTTTTGGCCTAAATTTTAGCAGTGAAAATTGCCAAAATTGCAATAATCGAATATTTTTAATATTCTTCTGAAAAATAATCGCAGAGCTCTAATATTTGGTGTAGAATATGCTTTCTTGTAGCAACATCGAATCCCATTGCAAAAGAGTAGAAAATCCAAAAAATATTTTTTGGCGAAAATTGCCAAAAATTGCAATAATCGAATTTTTTTAATATTCTTCTGAAAAATAATCGCAGAGCTCTAATATTTGGTGTATAATATGCTTTCTTGTAGCAACATCGAATCCCATTGCAAAAGAGTAGAAAATCCAAAATATATTTTTTGGCCTAAATTTTAGCAAAGGCTATATATACACAGTGAAAATTGCCAAAAATTGCAATAATCGAATTTTTTTAATATTCTTCTGAAAAATAATCGCAGAGCTCTAATATTTGGTGTAGAATATGCTTTCTTGTAGCAACATCGAATCCCATTGCAAAAGAGTAGAAAATCCAAAATATATTTTTTGGCCTAAATTTTAGCAGTGAAAATTGCCAAAAATTGCAATAATCGAATTTTTTTAATATTCTTCTGAAAAATAATCGCAGAGCTCTAATATTTGGTGTAGAATATGCTTTCTTGTAGCAACATCGAATCCCATTGCAAAAGAATAGCAAAACCAAAAAATATTTTTTGGCCTAAATTTTAGCAAAGGCTATACACAGTGAAAATTGCCAAAAATTGCAATAATCGAATTTTTTTAATATTCTTCTGAAAAATAATCGCAGAGCTCTAATATTTGGTGTAGAATATGCTTTCTTGTAGCAACATCGAATCCCATTGCAAAAGAATAGAAAATCCAAAATATATTTTTTGGCATAAATTTTAGCAAAGGCTATAATACACAGTGAAAATTGCCAAAAATTGCAATAATCGAATTTTTTTAATATTCTTCTGAAAAATAATCGCAGAGCTCTAATATTTGGTGTAGAATATGCTTTCTTGTAGCAACATCGAATCCCATTGCAAAAGAATAGAAAATCCAAAATATATTTTTTGGCATAAATTTTAGCAAAGGCTATAAAATAATCGCAAAGCTCTAATATTTGGTGTAGAATATGCTTTCTTGTAGCAACATCGAATCCCATTGCAAAAGAATAGAAAATCCAAAATATATTTTTTGGCCTAAATTTTAGCAGTGAAAATTGCCAAAAATTGCAATAATCGAATTTTTTTAATATTCTTCTGAAAAATAATCGCAGAGCTCTAATATTTGGTGTAGAATATGCTTTCTTGTAGCAACATCGAATCCCATTGCAAAAGAATAGAAAATCCAAAATATATTTTTTGGCCTAAATTTTAGCAGTGAAAATTGCCAAAATTGCAATAATCGAATATTTTTAATATTCTTCTGAAAAATAATCGCAGAGCTCTAATATTTGGTGTAGAATATGCTTTCTTGTAGCAACATCGAATCCCATTGCAAAAGAGTAGAAAATCCAAAAAATATTTTTTGGCGAAAATTGCCAAAAATTGCAATAATCGAATTTTTTTAATATTCTTCTGAAAAATAATCGCAGAGCTCTAATATTTGGTGTATAATATGCTTTCTTGTAGCAACATCGAATCCCATTGCAAAAGAGTAGAAAATCCAAAATATATTTTTTGGCCTAAATTTTAGCAAAGGCTATATATACACAGTGAAAATTGCCAAAAATTGCAATAATCGAATTTTTTTAATATTCTTCTGAAAAATAATCGCAGAGCTCTAATATTTGGTGTAGAATATGCTTTCTTGTAGCAACATCGAATCCCATTGCAAAAGAATAGCAAAACCAAAAAATATTTTTTGGCCTAAATTTTAGCAAAGGCTATAATACACAGTGAAAATTGCCAAAAATTGCAATAATTGAATTTTTTTAATATTCTTCTGAAAAATAATCGCAAAGCTCTAATATTTGGTGTAGAATATGCTTTCTTGTAGCAACATCGAATCCCATTGCAAAAGAATAGAAAATCCAAAATATATTTTTTGGCCTAAATTTTAGCAAAGGCTATAATACACAGTGAAAATTGCCAAAAATTGCAATAATCGAATTTTTTTAATATTCTTCTGAAAAATAATCGCAGAGCTCTAATATTTAATGTAGAATATGCTTTCTTGTAGCAACATCGAATCCCATTGCAAAAGAATAGAAAATCCAAAATATATTTTTTGGCCTAAATTTTAGCAAAGGCTTTACACAGTGAAAATTGACAAAAATTGCAATAATCGAATTTTTTTAATATTCTTCTGAAAAATAATCGCAAAGCTCTAATATTTGGTGTAGAATATGCTTTCTTGTAGCAACATCGAATCCCATTGCAAAAGAATAGAAAATCCAAAATATATTTTTTGGCCTAAATTTTAGCAAAGGCTATAATACACAGTGAAAATTGCCAAAAATTGCAATAATTGAATTTTTTTAATATTCTTCTGAAAAATAATCGCAGAGCTCTAATATTTGGTGTAGAATATGCTTTCTTGTAGCAACATCGAATCCCATTGCAAAAGAATAGAAAATCCAAAATATATTTTTTGGCCTAAATTTTAGCAGTGAAAATTGCCAAAAATTGCAATAATCGAATTTTTTTAATATTCTTCTGAAAAATAATCGCAGAGCTCTAATATTTGGTGTAGAATATGCTTTCTTGTAGCAACATCGAATCCCATTGCAAAAGAATAGCAAAACCAAAAAATATTTTTTGGCCTAAATTTTAGCAAAGGCTATACACAGTGAAAATTGCCAAAAATTGCAATAATCGAATTTTTTTAATATTCTTCTGAAAAATAATCGCAGAGCTCTAATATTTGGTGTAGAATATGCTTTCTTGTAGCAACATCGAATCCCATTGCAAAAGAGTAGAAAATCCAAAAAATATTTTTTGGCGAAAATTGCCAAAAATTGCAATAATCGAATTTTTTTTTAATATTCTTCTGAAAAATAATCGCAGAGCTCTAATATTTGGTGTATAATATGCTTTCTTGTAGCAACATCGAATCCCATTGCAAAAGAGTAGAAAATCCAAAATATATTTTTTGGCCTAAATTTTAGCAAAGGCTATAATACACAGTGAAAATTGCCAAAAATTGCAATAATTGAATTTTTTTAATATTCTTCTGAAAAATAATCGCAAAGCTCTAATATTTGGTGTAGAATATGCTTTCTTGTAGCAACATCGAATCCCATTGCAAAAGAATAGAAAATCCAAAATATATTTTTTGGCATAAATTTTAGCAAAGGCTATAATACACAGTGAAAATTGCCAAAAATTGCAATAATTGAATTTTTTTAATATTCTTCTGAAAAATAATCGCAGAGCTCTAATATTTGGTGTAGAATATGCTTTCTTGTAGCAACATCGAATCCCATTGCAAAAGAATAGAAAATCCAAAATATATTTTTTGGCCTAAATTTTAGCAAAGGCTATACACAGTGAAAATAGCCAAAAATTGCAATAATCGAATTTTTTTAATATTCTTCTGAAAAATAATCGCAGAGCTCTAATATTTGGTGTAGAATATGCTTTCTTGTAGCAACATCGAATCCCATTGCAAAAGAATAGAAAATCCAAAATATATTTTTTGGCCTAAATTTTAGCAAAGGCTTTACACAGTGAAAATTGACAAAAATTGCAATAATCGAATTTTTTTAATATTCTTCTGAAAAATAATCGCAAAGCTCTAATATTTGGTGTAGAATATGCTTTCTTGTAGCAACATCGAATCCCATTGCAAAAGAATAGAAAATCCAAAATATATTTTTTGGCCTAAATTTTAGCAAAGGCTATAATACACAGTGAAAATTGCCAAAAATTGCAATAATTGAATTTTTTTAATATTCTTCTGAAAAATAATCGCAGAGCTCTAATATTTGGTGTAGAATATGCTTTCTTGTAGCAACATCGAATCCCATTGCAAAAGAATAGAAAATCCAAAATATATTTTTTGGCCTAAATTTTAGCAAAGGCTATAATACACAGTGAAAATAGCCAAAAATTGCAATAATCGAATTTTTTTAATATTCTTCTGAAAAATAATCGCAGAGCTCTAATATTTGGTGTAGAATATGCTTTCTTGTAGCAACATCGAATCCCATTGCAAAAGAGTAGAAAATCCAAAAAATATTTTTTGGCCTCAATTTTAGCAAAGGCTATATATACACAGTGAAAATTGCCAAAAATTGCAATAATCGAATTTTTTTAATATTCTTCTGAAAAATAATCGCAGAGCTCTAATATTTGGTGTATAATATGCTTTCTTGTAGCAACATCGAATCCCATTGCAAAAGAGTAGCAAATCCAAAAAATATTTTTTGGCCTCAATTTTAGTGAAAAATTGCCAAAAATTGCAATAATCGAATTTTTTTAATATTCTTCTGAAAAATAATCGCAGAGCTCTAATATTTGGTGTATAATATGCTTTCTTGTAGCAACATCGAATCCCATTGCAAAAGAATAGAAAATCCAAAATATATTTTTTGGCCTCAATTTTAGCAAAGGCTATACACAGTGAAAATAGCCAAAAATTGCAATAATCGAATTTTTTTAATATTCTTCTGAAAAATAATCGCAGAGATCTAATATTTGGTGTAGAATATGCTTTCTTGTAGCAACATCGAATCCCATTGCAAAAGAGTAGAAAATCCAAAAAATATTTTTTGGCCTCAATTTTAGCAAAGGCTATATATACACAGTGAAAATTGCCAAAAATTGCAATAATCGAATTGTTTTAATATTCTTCTGAAAAATAATCGCAGAGCTCTAATATTTATTGGAGAATATGTTTCTTGTAGCAACATCGAGTCCCATTGCAAAAGAGTAGAAAATCCAAAAAATATTTTTTGGCCTCAATTTTAGCAAAGGCTATACACAGTGAAAATTGCCAAAAATTGCAATAATCGAATTTTTTTAATATTCTTCTGAAAAATAATCGCAGAGCTCTAATATTTGGTGTAGAATATGCTTTCTTGTAGCAACATCGAATCCCATTGCAAAAGAATAGAAAATCCAAAAAATATTTTTTGGCCTCAATTTTAGCAAAGGCTATACACAGTGAAAATTGCCAAAAATTGCAATAATCGAATTTTTTTAAAATTCTTCTGAAAAATAATCGCAGAGCTCTAATATTTGGTGTAGAATATGCTTTCTTGTAGCAACATCGAATCCCATTGCAAAAGAATAGAAAATCCAAAAAATATTTTTTGGCCTCAATTTTAGCAAAGGCTATACACAGTGAAAATTGCCAAAAATTGCAATAATTGAATTTTTTTAATATTCTTCTGAAAAATAATCGCAGAGCTCTAAATTTTGCTTTCTTGTAGCAACATCGAATCCCATTGCAAAAGAGTAGAAAATCCAAAAAATATTTTTTGGCGTAAATTTTAGCAAAGGCTATACACAGTGAAATTTGCCAAAATTGCAATAATTGAATATTTTTAATATTCTTCTGAAAAATAATCGCAGAGCTCTAAATTTTGCTTTCTTGTAGCAACATCGAATCCCATTGCAAAAGAGTAGAAAATCCAAAAAATATTTTTTGGCGTAAATTTTAGCAAAGGCTATACACAGTGAAATTTGCCAAAATTGCAATAATTGAATATTTTTAATATTCTTCTGAAAAATAATCGCAGAGCTCTAAATTTTGCTTTCTTGTAGCAACATCGAATCCCATTGCAAAAGAGTAGAAAATCCAAAAAATATTTTTTGGCGTAAATTTTAGCAAAGGCTATACACAGTGAAAATTGCCAAAATTGCAATAATCGAATATTTTTAATATTCTTCTGAAAAATAATCGCAGAGCTCTAAATTTTGCTTTCTTGTAGCAACATCGAATCCCATTGCAAAAGAATAGAAAATCCAAAAAATATTTTTTGGCCTCAATTTTAGCAAAGGCTATACACAGTGAAAATTGCCAAAAATTGCAATAATTGAATTTTTTTAATATTCTTCTGAAAAATAATCGCAGAGCTCTAAATTTTGCTTTCTTGTAGCAACATCGAATCCCATTGCAAAAGAGTAGAAAATCCAAAAAATATTTTTTGGCGTAAATTTTAGCAAAGGCTATACACAGTGAAAATTGCCAAAAATTGCAATAATTGAATTTTTTTAATATTCTTCTGAAAAATAATCGCAGAGCTCTAATATTTGGTGTAGAATATGCTTTCTTGTAGCAACATCGAATCCCATTGCAAAAGAGTAGCAAATCCAAAAAATATTTTTTGGCCTCAATTTTAGCAAAGGCTAAATTGCCAAAAATTGCAATAATCGAATTTTTTTAATATTCTTCTGAAAAATAATCGCAGAGCTCTAAATTTTGCTTTCTTGTAGCAACATCGAATCCCATTGCAAAAGAATAGAAAATCCAAAATATATTTTTTGGCCTCAATTTTAGCAAAGGCTATACACAGTGAAAATTGCCAAAAATTGCAATAATCGAATTTTTTTAATATTCTTCTGAAAAATAATCGCAGAGCTCTAATATTTGGTGTAGAATATGCTTTCTTGTAGCAACATCGAATCCCATTGCAAAAGAATAGAAAATCCAAAAAATATTTTTTGGCCTCAATTTTAGCAAAGGCTATACACAGTGAAAATTGCCAAAAATTGCAATAATCGAATTTTTTTAATATTCTTCTGAAAAATAATCGCAGAGCTCTAAATTTTGCTTTCTTGTAGCAACATCGAATTCCATTGCAAAAGAGTAGAAAATCCAAAAAATATTTTTTGGCGTAAATTTTAGCAAAGGCTATATTATACACAGTGAAAATTGCCAAAAATTGCAATAATCGAATTTTTTTAATATTCTTCTGAAAAATAATCGCAGAGCTCTAATATTTGGTGTAGAATATGCTTTCTTGTAGCAACATCGAATCCCATTGCAAAAGAATAGCAAATCCAAAAAATATTTTTTGGCCTAAATTTTAGCAAAGGCTATACACAGTGAAAATTGCCAAAATTGCAATAATCGAATATTTTTAATATTCTTCTGAAAAATAATCGCAGAGCTCTAAATTTTGCTTTCTTGTAGCAACATCGAATCCCATTGCAAAAGAATAGAAAATCCAAAATATATTTTTTGGCCTAAATTTTAGCAAAGGCTATACACAGTGAAAATTGCCAAAAATTGCAATAATCGAATTTTTTTAATATTCTTCTGAAAAAAAACGCAGAGCTCTAATATTTGGTGTAGAATATGCTTTCTTGTAGCAACATCGAATCCCATTGCAGAAGAATAGAAAATCCAAAATATATTTTTTGGCCTAAATTTTAGCAAAGGCTATACACAGTGAAAATTGCCAAAAATTGCAATAATCGAATTTTTTTAATATTCTTCTGAAAAATAATCGCAGAGCTCTAAATTTTGCTTTCTTGTAGCAACATCGAATCCCATTGCAAAAGAATAGAAAATCCAAAATATATTTTTTGGCCTCAATTTTAGCAAAGGCTATACACAGTGAAAATTGCCAAAAATTGCAATAATCGAATTTTTTTAATATTCTTCTGAAAAAAAAACGCAGAGCTCTAATATTTGGTGTAGAATATGCTTTCTTGTAGCAACATCGAGTCCCATTGCAAAAGAATAGAAAATCCAAAATATATTATTTGGCCTAAATTTTAGCAAAGGCTATACACAGTGAAAATTGCCAAAAATTGCAATAATCGAATTTTTTTAATATTCTTCTGAAAAATAATCGCAGAGCTCTAATATTTGGTGTAGAATATGCTTTCTTGTAGCAACATCGAGTCCCATTGCAAAAGAATAGAAAATCCAAAATATATTATTTGGCCTAAATTTTAGCAAAGGCTATACACAGTGAAAATTGCCAAAAATTGCAATAATCGAATTTTTTTAATATTCTTCTGAAAAATAATCGCAGAGCTCTAATATTTGGTGTAGAATATGCTTTCTTGTAGCAACATCGAATCCCATTGCAAAAGAGTAGAAAATCCAAAATATATTTTTTGGCCTAAATTTTAGCAAAGGCTATACACAGTGAAAATTGCCAAAAATTGCAATAATCGAATTTTTTTAATATTCTTCTGAAAAATAATCGCAGAGCTCTAATATTTGGTGTATAATATGCTTTCTTGTAGCAACATCGAATCCCATTGCAAAAGAGTAGCAAATCCAAAAAATATTTTTTGGCCTCAATTTTAGCAAAGGCTATAATACACAGTGAAAATTGCCAAAAATTGCAATAATCGAATTTTTTTAATATTCTTCTGAAAAATAATCGCAGAGCTAAATTTTAGCAAAGGCTATACACAGTGAAAATTGCCAAAAATTGCAATAATCGAATTTTTTTAATATTCTTCTGAAAAATAATCGCAGAGCTCTTATATTTGGTGTATAATATGCTTTCTTGTAGCAACATCGAATCCCATTGCAAAAGAGTAGAAAATCCAAAAAATATTTTTTGGCCTCAATTTTAGCAAAGGCTATACACAGTGAAAATTGCCAAAAATTGCAATAATCGAATTTTTTTAATATTCTTCTGAAAAATAATCGCAGAGCTCTAATATTTGGTGTATAATATGCTTTCTTGTAGCAACATCGAATCCCATTGCAAAAGAGTAGCAAATCCAAAAAATATTTTTTGGCCTCAATTTTAGCAAAGGCTATACACAGTGAAAATTGCCAAAAATTGCAATAATCGAATTTTTTTAATATTCTTCTGAAAAATAATCGCAGAGCTAAATTTTAGCGAAGGCTATACACAGTGAAAATTGCCAAAAATTTCAATAATCGAATTTTTTAAATATTCTTCTGAAAAATAATCGCAGAGCTCTAATATTTGGTGTATAATATGCTTTCTTGTAGCAACATCGAATCCCATTGCAAAAGAGTAGCAAATCCAAAAAATATTTTTTGGCCTCAATTTTAGCAAAGGCTATACACAGTGAAAATTGCCAAAAATTGCAATAATCGAATTTTTTTAATATTCTTCTGAAAAATAATCGCAGAGCTAAATTTTAGCAAAGGCTATACACAGTGAAAATTGCCAAAAATTTCAATAATCGAATTTTTTAAATATTCTTCTGAAAAATAATCGCAGAGCTCTAATATTTGGTGTATAATATGCTTTCTTGTAGCAACATCGAATCCCATTGCAAAAGAGTAGCAAATCCAAAAAATATTTTTTGGCCTCAATTTTAGCAAAGGCTATACACAGTGAAAATTGCCAAAAATTGCAATAATCGAATTTTTTTAATATTCTTCTGAAAAATAATCGCAGAGCTAAATTTTAGCAAAGGCTATTATACACAGTGAAAATTGCCAAAAATTGCAATAATCGAATTTTTTTAATATTCTTCTGAAAAATAATCGCAGAGCTCTTATATTTGGTGTATAATATGCTTTCTTGTAGCAACATCGAATCCCATTGCAAAAGAGTAGCAAATCCAAAAAATATTTTTTGGCCTCAATTTTAGCAAAGGCTATACACAGTGAAAATTGCCAAAAATTGCAATAATCGAATTTTTTTAATATTCTTCTGAAAAATAATCGCAGAGCTAAATTTTAGCAAAGGCTATACACAGTGAAAATTGCCAAAAATTGCAATAATCGAATTTTTTTAATATTCTTCTGAAAAATAATCGCAGAGCTCTTATATTTGGTGTATAATATGCTTTCTTGTAGCAACATCGAATCCCATTGCAAAAGAGTAGCAAATCCAAAAAATATTTTTTGGCCTCAATTTTAGCAAAGGCTATACACAGTGAAAATTGCCAAAAATTGCAATAATCGAATTTTTTTAATATTCTTCTGAAAAATAATCGCAGAGCTAAATTTTAGCAAAGGCTATACACAGTGAAAATTGCCAAAAATTGCAATAATCGAATTTTTTTAATATTCTTCTGAAAAATAATCGCAGAGCTCTAAATTTTGCTTTCTTGTAGCAACATCGAATCCCATTGCAAAAGAATAGAAAATCCAAAAAATATTTTTTGGCCTAAATTTTAGCAAAGGCTATACACAGTGAAAATTGCCAAAAATTGCAATAATCGAATTTTTTTAATATTCTTCTGAAAAATAATCGCAGAGCTCTAATATTTGGTGTATAATATGCTTTCTTGTAGCAACATCGAATCCCATTGCAAAAGAGTAGCAAATCCAAAAAATATTTTTTGGCCTCAATTTTAGCAAAGGCTATACACAGTGAAAATTGCCAAAAATTGCAATAATCGAATTTTTTTAATATTCTTCTGAAAAATAATCGCAGAGCTAAATTTTAGCAAAGGCTATACACAGTGAAAATTGCCAAAAATTGCAATAATCGAATTTTTTTAATATTCTTCTGAAAAATAATCGCAGAGCTCTTATATTTGGTGTATAATATGCTTTCTTGTAGCAACATCGAATCCCATTGCAAAAGAGTAGCAAATCCAAAAAATATTTTTTGGCCTCAATTTTAGCAAAGGCTATACACAGTGAAAATTGCCAAAAATTGCAATAATCGAATTTTTTTAATATTCTTCTGAAAAATAATCGCAGAGCTAAATTTTAGCAAAGGCTATACACAGTGAAAATTGCCAAAAATTTCAATAATCGAATTTTTTAAATATTCTTCTGAAAAATAATCGCAGAGCTCTAATATTTGGTGTATAATATGCTTTCTTGTAGCAACATCGAATCCCATTGCAAAAGAGTAGCAAATCCAAAAAATATTTTTTGGCCTCAATTTTAGCAAAGGCTATACACAGTGAAAATTGCCAAAAATTGCAATAATCGAATTTTTTTAATATTCTTCTGAAAAATAATCGCAGAGCTAAATTTTAGCAAAGGCTATACACAGTGAAAATTGCCAAAAATTGCAATAATCGAATTTTTTTAATATTCTTCTGAAAAATAATCGCAGAGCTCTTATATTTGGTGTATAATATGCTTTCTTGTAGCAACATCGAATCCCATTGCAAAAGAGTAGCAAATCCAAAAAATATTTTTTGGCCTCAATTTTAGCAAAGGCTATACACAGTGAAAATTGCCAAAAATTGCAATAATCGAATTTTTTTAATATTCTTCTGAAAAATAATCGCAGAGCTAAATTTTAGCAAAGGCTATACACAGTGAAAATTGCCAAAAATTGCAATAATCGAATTTTTTTAATATTCTTCTGAAAAATAATCGCAGAGCTCTAAATTTTGCTTTCTTGTAGCAACATCGAATCCCATTGCAAAAGAATAGAAAATCCAAAAAATATTTTTTGGCCTAAATTTTAGCAAAGGCTATACACAGTGAAAATTGCCAAAAATTGCAATAATCGAATTTTTTTAATATTCTTCTGAAAAATAATCGCAGAGCTCTAATATTTGGTGTATAATATGCTTTCTTGTAGCAACATCGAATCCCATTGCAAAAGAGTAGCAAATCCAAAAAATATTTTTTGGCCTCAATTTTAGCAAAGGCTATACACAGTGAAAATTGCCAAAAATTGCAATAATCGAATTTTTTTAATATTCTTCTGAAAAATAATCGCAGAGCTAAATTTTAGCAAAGGCTATACACAGTGAAAATTGCCAAAAATTGCAATAATCGAATTTTTTTAATATTCTTCTGAAAAATAATCGCAGAGCTCTTATATTTGGTGTATAATATGCTTTCTTGTAGCAACATCGAATCCCATTGCAAAAGAGTAGCAAATCCAAAAAATATTTTTTGGCCTCAATTTTAGCAAAGGCTATACACAGTGAAAATTGCCAAAAATTGCAATAATCGAATTTTTTTAATATTCTTCTGAAAAATAATCGCAGAGCTAAATTTTAGCAAAGGCTATACACAGTGAAAATTGCCAAAAATTGCAATAATCGAATTTTTTTAATATTCTTCTGAAAAATAATCGCAGAGCTCTAATATTTGGTGTAGAATATGCTTTCTTGTAGCAACATCGAATCCCATTGCAAAAGAATAGAAAATCCAAAATATATTTTTTGGCCTAAATTTTAGCAAAGGCTATACACAGTGAAAATTGCCAAAAATTGCAATAATCGAATTTTTTTAATATTCTTCTGAAAAATAATCGCAGAGCTCTAAATTTTGCTTTCTTGTAGCAACATCGAATCCCATTGCAAAAGAATAGAAAATCCAAAATATATTTTTTGGCCTCAATTTTAGCAAAGGCTATACACAGTGAAAATTGCCAAAAATTGCAATAATCGAATTTTTTTAATATTCTTCTGAAAAATAATCGCAGAGCTCTAATATTTGGTGTATAATATGCTTTCTTGTAGCAACATCGAATCCCATTGCAAAAGAATAGAAAATCCAAAATATATTTTTTGGCCTAAATTTTAGCAAAGGCTATACACAGTGAAAATTGCCAAAAATTGTAATAATCGAATTTTTTTAATATTCTTCTGAAAAATAATCGCAGAGCTCTAATATTTGGTGTATAATATGCTTTCTTGTAGCAACATCGAATCCCATTGCAAAAGAGTAGCAAATCCAAAAAATATTTTTTGGCCTCAATTTTAGCAAAGGCTATACACAGTGAAAATTGCCAAAAATTTCAATAATCGAATTTTTTAAATATTCTTCTGAAAAATAATCGCAGAGCTCTAATATTTGGTGTATAATATGCTTTCTTGTAGCAACATCGAATCCCATTGCAAAAGAGTAGCAAATCCAAAAAATATTTTTTGGCCTCAATTTTAGCAAAGGCTATACACAGTGAAAATTGCCAAAAATTGCAATAATCGAATTTTTTTAATATTCTTCTGAAAAATAATCGCAGAGCTAAATTTTAGCAAAGGCTATACACAGTGAAAATTGCCAAAAATTTCAATAATCGAATTTTTTAAATATTCTTCTGAAAAATAATCGCAGAGCTCTTATATTTGGTGTATAATATGCTTTCTTGTAGCAACATCGAATCCCATTGCAAAAGAGTAGCAAATCCAAAAAATATTTTTTGGCCTCAATTTTAGCAAAGGCTATACACAGTGAAAATTGCCAAAAATTGCAATAATCGAATTTTTTTAATATTCTTCTGAAAAATAATCGCAGAGCTAAATTTTAGCAAAGGCTATACACAGTGAAAATTGCCAAAAATTTCAATAATCGAATTTTTTAAATATTCTTCTGAAAAATAATCGCAGAGCTCTAATATTTGGTGTATAATATGCTTTCTTGTAGCAACATCGAATCCCATTGCAAAAGAGTAGCAAATCCAAAAAATATTTTTTGGCCTCAATTTTAGCAAAGGCTATACACAGTGAAAATTGCCAAAAATTGCAATAATCGAATTTTTTTAATATTCTTCTGAAAAATAATCGCAGAGCTAAATTTTAGCAAAGGCTATACACAGTGAAAATTGCCAAAAATTTCAATAATCGAATTTTTTAAATATTCTTCTGAAAAATAATCGCAGAGCTCTAATATTTGGTGTATAATATGCTTTCTTGTAGCAACATCGAATCCCATTGCAAAAGAGTAGCAAATCCAAAAAATATTTTTTGGCCTCAATTTTAGCAAAGGCTATACACAGTGAAAATTGCCAAAAATTGCAATAATCGAATTTTTTTAATATTCTTCTGAAAAATAATCGCAGAGCTAAATTTTAGCAAAGGCTATACACAGTGAAAATTGCCAAAAATTTCAATAATCGAATTTTTTAAATATTCTTCTGAAAAATAATCGCAGAGCTCTAATATTTGGTGTATAATATGCTTTCTTGTAGCAACATCGAATCCCATTGCAAAAGAGTAGCAAATCCAAAAAATATTTTTTGGCCTCAATTTTAGCAAAGGCTATACACAGTGAAAATTGCCAAAAATTGCAATAATCGAATTTTTTTAATATTCTTCTGAAAAATAATCGCAGAGCTCTAATATTTGGTGTAGAATATGCTTTCTTGTAGCAACATCGAATCCCATTGCAAAAGAATAGAAAATCCAAAATATATTTTTTGGCCTAAATTTTAGCAAAGGCTATACACAGTGAAAATTGCCAAAAATTGCAATAATCGAATTTTTTTAATATTCTTCTGAAAAATAATCGCAGAGCTCTAAATTTTGCTTTCTTGTAGCAACATCGAATCCCATTGCAAAAGAATAGAAAATCCAAAATATATTTTTTGGCCTCAATTTTAGCAAAGGCTATACACAGTGAAAATTGCCAAAAATTGCAATAATCGAATTTTTTTAATATTCTTCTGAAAAATAATCGCAGAGCTCTAATATTTGGTGTAGAATATGCTTTCTTGTAGCAACATCGAATCCCATTGCAAAAGAATAGAAAATCCAAAAAATATTTTTTGGCGTAAATTTTAGCAAAGGCTATTATACACAGTGAAAATTGCCAAAAATTGCAATAATTGAATTTTTTTAATATTCTTCTGAAAAATAATCGCAGAGCTCTAATATTTGGTGTAGAATATGCTTTCTTGTAGCAACATCGAATCCCATTGCAAAAGAGTAGAAAATCCAAAAAATATTTTTTGGCGTAAATTTTAGCAAAGGCTATACACAGTGAAAATTGCCAAAAATTGCAATAATCGAATTTTTTTAATATTCTTCTGAAAAATAATCGCAGAGCTCTAATATTTGGTGTATAATATGCTTTCTTGTAGCAACATCGAATCCCATTGCAAAAGAGTAGCAAATCCAAAAAATATTTTTTGGCCTCAATTTTAGCAAAGGCTATACACAGTGAAAATTGCCAAAAATTGCAATAATCGAATTTTTTTAATATTCTTCTGAAAAATAATCGCAGAGCTAAATTTTAGCAAAGGCTATACACAGTGAAAATTGCCAAAAATTGCAATAATCGAATTTTTTTAATATTCTTCTGAAAAATAATCGCAGAGCTCTAATATTTGGTGTAGAATATGCTTTCTTGTAGCAACATCGAATCCCATTGCAAAAGAATAGAAAATCCAAAAAATATTTTTTGGCGTAAATTTTAGCAAAGGCTATTATACACAGTGAAAATTGCCAAAAATTGCAATAATTGAATTTTTTTAATATTCTTCTGAAAAATAATCGCAGAGCTCTAATATTTGGTGTAGAATATGCTTTCTTGTAGCAACATCGAATCCCATTGCAAAAGAGTAGAAAATCCAAAAAATATTTTTTGGCGTAAATTTTAGCAAAGGCTATACACAGTGAAAATTGCCAAAAATTGCAATAATCGAATTTTTTTAATATTCTTCTGAAAAATAATCGCAGAGCTCTAATATTTGGTGTATAATATGCTTTCTTGTAGCAACATCGAATCCCATTGCAAAAGAGTAGCAAATCCAAAAAATATTTTTTGGCCTCAATTTTAGCAAAGGCTATACACAGTGAAAATTGCCAAAAATTGCAATAATCGAATTTTTTTAATATTCTTCTGAAAAATAATCGCAGAGCTCTAATATTTGGTGTATAATATGCTTTCTTGTAGCAACATCGAATCCCATTGCAAAAGAATAGAAAATCCAAAATATATTTTTTGGCCTCAATTTTAGCAAAGGCTATACACAGTGAAAATTGCCAAAAATTGCAATAATCGAATTTTTTTAATATTCTTCTGAAAAATAATCGCAGAGCTCTTATATTTGGTGTATAATATGCTTTCTTGTAGCAACATCGAATCCCATTGCAAAAGAGTAGCAAATCCAAAAAATATTTTTTGGCCTCAATTTTAGCAAAGGCTATACACAGTGAAAATTGCCAAAAATTGCAATAATCGAATTTTTTTAATATTCTTCTGAAAAATAATCGCAGAGCTAAATTTTAGCAAAGGCTATACACAGTGAAAATTGCCAAAAATTGCAATAATCGAATTTTTTTAATATTCTTCTGAAAAATAATCGCAGAGCTCTAATATTTGGTGTAGAATATGCTTTCTTGTAGCAACATCGAATCCCATTGCAAAAGAGTAGAAAATCCAAAAAATATTTTTTGGCGTAAATTTTAGCAAAGGCTATACACAGTGAAAATTGCCAAAAATTGCAATAATCGAATTTTTTTAATATTCTTCTGAAAAATAATCGCAGAGCTCTAATATTTGGTGTATAATATGCTTTCTTGTAGCAACATCGAATCCCATTGCAAAAGAGTAGAAAATCCAAAAAATATTTTTTGGCGTAAATTTTAGCAAAGGCTATTATACACAGTGAAAATTGCCAAAAATTGCAATAATTGAATTTTTTTAATATTCTTCTGAAAAATAATCGCAGAGCTCTAATATTTGGTGTAGAATATGCTTTCTTGTAGCAACATCGAATCCCATTGCAAAAGAGTAGAAAATCCAAAAAATATTTTTTGGCGTAAATTTTAGCAAAGGCTATACACAGTGAAAATTGCCAAAAATTGCAATAATCGAATTTTTTTAATATTCTTCTGAAAAATAATCGCAGAGCTCTAATATTTGGTGTATAATATGCTTTCTTGTAGCAACATCGAATCCCATTGCAAAAGAGTAGCAAATCCAAAAAATATTTTTTGGCCTCAATTTTAGCAAAGGCTATACACAGTGAAAATTGCCAAAAATTGCAATAATCGAATTTTTTTAATATTCTTCTGAAAAATAATCGCAGAGCTAAATTTTAGCAAAGGCTATACACAGTGAAAATTGCCAAAAATTGCAATAATCGAATTTTTTTAATATTCTTCTGAAAAATAATCGCAGAGCTCTAATATTTGGTGTAGAATATGCTTTCTTGTAGCAACATCGAATCCCATTGCAAAAGAATAGAAAATCCAAAAAATATTTTTTGGCGTAAATTTTAGCAAAGGCTATTATACACAGTGAAAATTGCCAAAAATTGCAATAATTGAATTTTTTTAATATTCTTCTGAAAAATAATCGCAGAGCTCTAATATTTGGTGTAGAATATGCTTTCTTGTAGCAACATCGAATCCCATTGCAAAAGAGTAGAAAATCCAAAAAATATTTTTTGGCGTAAATTTTAGCAAAGGCTATACACAGTGAAAATTGCCAAAAATTGCAATAATCGAATTTTTTTAATATTCTTCTGAAAAATAATCGCAGAGCTCTAATATTTGGTGTATAATATGCTTTCTTGTAGCAACATCGAATCCCATTGCAAAAGAGTAGCAAATCCAAAAAATATTTTTTGGCCTCAATTTTAGCAAAGGCTATACACAGTGAAAATTGCCAAAAATTGCAATAATCGAATTTTTTTAATATTCTTCTGAAAAATAATCGCAGAGCTCTAATATTTGGTGTATAATATGCTTTCTTGTAGCAACATCGAATCCCATTGCAAAAGAATAGAAAATCCAAAATATATTTTTTGGCCTCAATTTTAGCAAAGGCTATACACAGTGAAAATTGCCAAAAATTGCAATAATCGAATTTTTTTAATATTCTTCTGAAAAATAATCGCAGAGCTCTTATATTTGGTGTATAATATGCTTTCTTGTAGCAACATCGAATCCCATTGCAAAAGAGTAGCAAATCCAAAAAATATTTTTTGGCCTCAATTTTAGCAAAGGCTATACACAGTGAAAATTGCCAAAAATTGCAATAATCGAATTTTTTTAATATTCTTCTGAAAAATAATCGCAGAGCTAAATTTTAGCAAAGGCTATACACAGTGAAAATTGCCAAAAATTGCAATAATCGAATTTTTTTAATATTCTTCTGAAAAATAATCGCAGAGCTCTAATATTTGGTGTAGAATATGCTTTCTTGTAGCAACATCGAATCCCATTGCAAAAGAATAGAAAATCCAAAATATATTTTTTGGCCTAAATTTTAGCAAAGGCTATACACAGTGAAAATTGCCAAAAATTGCAATAATCGAATTTTTTTAATATTCTTCTGAAAAATAATCGCAGAGCTCTAAATTTTGCTTTCTTGTAGCAACATCGAATCCCATTGCAAAAGAATAGAAAATCCAAAATATATTTTTTGGCCTCAATTTTAGCAAAGGCTATACACAGTGAAAATTGCCAAAAATTGCAATAATCGAATTTTTTTAATATTCTTCTGAAAAATAATCGCAGAGCTCTAAATTTTGCTTTCTTGTAGCAACATCGAATCCCATTGCAAAAGAATAGAAAATCCAAAATATATTTTTTGGCCTCAATTTTAGCAAAGGCTATCACAGTGAAAATTGCCAAAAATTGCAATAATCGAATTTTTTTAATATTCTTCTGAAAAATAATCGCAGAGCTCTAATATTTGGTGTATAATATGCTTTCTTGTAGCAACATCGAATCCCATTGCAAAAGAGTAGCAAATCCAAAAAATATTTTTTGGCCTCAATTTTAGCAAAGGCTATACACAGTGAAAATTGCCAAAAATTGCAATAATCGAATTTTTTTAATATTCTTCTGAAAAATAATCGCAGAGCTCTAAATTTTGCTTTCTTGTAGCAACATCGAATCCCATTGCAAAAGAATAGAAAATCCAAAATATATTTTTTGGCCTCAATTTTAGCAAAGGCTATACACAGTGAAAATTGCCAAAAATTGCAATAATCGAATTTTTTTAATATTCTGCTGAAAAATAATCGCAGAGCTCTAAATTTTGCTTTCTTGTAGCAACATCGAATCCCATTGCAAAAGAGTAGAAAATCCAAAAAATATTTTTTGGCGTAAATTTTAGCAAAGGCTATACACAGTGAAAATTGCCAAAAATTGCAATAATCGAATTTTTTTAATATTCTTCTGAAAAATAATCGCAGAGCTCTAAATTTTGCTTTCTTGTAGCAACATCGAATCCCATTGCAAAAGAATAGAAAATCCAAAATATATTTTTTGGCCTAAATTTTAGCAAAGGCTATACACAGTGAAAATTGACAAAAATTGCAATAATCGAATTTTTTTAATATTCTTCTGAAAAATAATCGCAGAGCTCTAATATTTGGTGTAGAATATGCTTTCTTGTAGCAACATCGAATCCCTTTGCAAAATAATAGCAAATCCAAAAAATATTTTTTGGCCTAAATTTTAGCAAAGGCTATACACAGTGAAAATTGCCAAAAATTGCAATAATCGAATTTTTTTAATATTCTTCTGAAAAATAATCGCAGAGCTCTAATATTTGGTGTATAATATGCTTTCTTGTAGCAACATCGAATCCCATTGCAAAAGAGTAGAAAATCCAAAAAATATTTTTTGGCGTAAATTTTAGGAAAGGCTATACACAGTGAAAATTGCCAAAAATTGCAATAATCGAATTTTTTTAATATTCTTCTGAAAAATAATCGCAGAGCTAAATTTTAGCAAAGGCTATACACAGTGAAAATTGCCAAAAATTGCAATAATCGAATTTTTTTAATATTCTTCTGAAAAATAATCGCAGAGCTCTAAATTTTGCTTTCTTGTAGCAACATCGAATCCCATTGCAAAAGAGTAGAAAATCCAAAAAATATTTTTCGGCGTAAATTTTAGCAAAGGCTATACACAGTGAAAATTGCCAAAATTGCAATAATCGAATATTTTTAATATTCTTCTGAAAAATAATCGCAGAGCTCTAAATTTTGCTTTCTTGTAGCAACATCGAATCCCATTGCAAAAGAATAGAAAATCCAAAATATATTTTTTGGCCTAAATTTTAGCAAAGGCTATACACAGCGAAAATTGCCAAAAATTGCAATAATCGAATTTTTTTAATATTCTTCTGAAAAATAATCGCAGAGCTCTAATATTTGGTGTAGAATATGCTTTCTTGTAGCAACATCGAATCCCATTGCAAAAGAGTAGAAAATCCAAAAAATATTTTTTGGCGTAAATTTTAGCAAAGGCTATACACAGTGAAAATTGCCAAAAATTGCAATAATCGAATTTTTTTAATATTCTTCTGAAAAATAATCGCAGAGCTCTAATATTTGGTGTAGAATATGCTTTCTTGTAGCAACATCGAATCCCATTGCAAAAGAGTAGAAAATCCAAAAAATATTTTTTGGCGTAAATTTTAGCAAAGGCTATACACAGTGAAAATTGCCAAAAATTGCAATAATCGAATTTTTTTAATATTCTTCTGAAAAATAATCGCAGAGCTAAATTTTAGCAAAGGCTATACACAGTGAAAATTGCCAAAAATTGCAATAATCGAATTTTTTTAATATTCTTCTGAAAAATAATCGCAGAGCTCTAATATTTGGTGTAGAATATGCTTTCTTGTAGCAACATCGAATCCCATTGCAAAAGAGTAGAAAATCCAAAAAATATTTTTTGGCGTAAATTTTAGCAAAGGCTATACACAGTGAAAATTGCCAAAAATTGCAATAATCGAATTTTTTTAATATTCTTCTGAAAAATAATCGCAGAGCTAAATTTTAGCAAAGGCTATACACAGTGAAAATTGCCAAAAATTGCAATAATCGAATTTTTTTAATATTCTTCTGAAAAATAATCGCAGAGCTCTAATATTTGGTGTAGAATATGCTTTCTTGTAGCAACATCGAATCCCATTGCAAAAGAGTAGAAAATCCAAAAAATATTTTTTGGCGTAAATTTTAGCAAAGGCTATACACAGTGAAAATTGCCAAAAATTGCAATAATCGAATTTTTTTAATATTCTTCTGAAAAATAATCGCAGAGCTAAATTTTAGCAAAGGCTATACACAGTGAAAATTGCCAAAAATTGCAATAATCGAATTTTTTTAATATTCTTCTGAAAAATAATCGCAGAGCTCTAATATTTGGTGTAGAATATGCTTTCTTGTAGCAACATCGAATCCCATTGCAAAAGAGTAGAAAATCCAAAAAATATTTTTCGGCGTAAATTTTAGCAAAGGCTATACACAGTGAAAATTGCCAAAATTGCAATAATCGAATATTTTTAATATTCTTCTGAAAAATAATCGCAGAGCTCTAAATTTTGCTTTCTTGTAGCAACATCGAATCCCATTGCAAAAGAATAGAAAATCCAAAATATATTTTTTGGCCTAAATTTTAGCAAAGGCTATACACAGTGAAAATTGCCAAAAATTGCAATAATCGAATTTTTTTAATATTCTTCTGAAAAATAATCGCAGAGCTCTAATATTTGGTGTAGAATATGCTTTCTTGTAGCAACATCGAATCCCATTGCAAAAGAGTAGAAAATCCAAAAAATATTTTTTGGCGTAAATTTTAGCAAAGGCTATACACAGTGAAAATTGCCAAAAATTGCAATAATCGAATTTTTTTAATATTCTTCTGAAAAATAATCGCAGAGCTAAATTTTAGCAAAGGCTATACACAGTGAAAATTGCCAAAAATTGCAATAATCGAATTTTTTTAATATTCTTCTGAAAAATAATCGCAGAGCTCTAATATTTGGTGTAGAATATGCTTTCTTGTAGCAACATCGAATCCCATTGCAAAAGAGTAGAAAATCCAAAAAATATTTTTTGGCGTAAATTTTAGCAAAGGCTATACACAGTGAAAATTGCCAAAAATTGCAATAATCGAATTTTTTTAATATTCTTCTGAAAAATAATCGCAGAGCTAAATTTTAGCAAAGGCTATACACAGTGAAAATTGCCAAAAATTGCAATAATCGAATTTTTTTAATATTCTTCTGAAAAATAATCGCAGAGCTCTAATATTTGGTGTAGAATATGCTTTCTTGTAGCAACATCGAATCCCATTGCAAAAGAGTAGAAAATCCAAAAAATATTTTTTGGCGTAAATTTTAGCAAAGGCTATACACAGTGAAAATTGCCAAAAATTGCAATAATCGAATTTTTTTAATATTCTTCTGAAAAATAATCGCAGAGCTAAATTTTAGCAAAGGCTATACACAGTGAAAATTGCCAAAAATTGCAATAATCGAATTTTTTTAATATTCTTCTGAAAAATAATCGCAGAGCTCTAATATTTGGTGTATAATATGCTTTCTTGTAGCAACATCGAATCCCATTGCAAAAGAGTAGAAAATCCAAAAAATATTTTTTGGCGAAAATTGCCAAAAATTGCAATAATCGAATTTTTTTAATATTCTTCTGAAAAATAATCGCAGAGCTCTAATATTTGGTGTATAATATGCTTTCTTGTAGCAACATCGAATACCATTGCAAAAGAGTAGAAAATCCAAAATATATTTTTTGGCCTAAATTTTAGCAAAGGCTATAATACACAGTGAAAATTGCCCAAAATTGCAATAATTGAATTTTTTTAATATTCTTCTGAAAAATAATCGCAAAGCTCTAATATTTGGTGTAGAATATGCTTTCTTGTAGCAACATCGAATACCATTGCAAAAGAGTAGAAAATCCAAAATATATTTTTTGGCCTAAATTTTAGCAAAGGCTATAATACACAGTGAAAATTGCCCAAAATTGCAATAATTGAATTTTTTTAATATTCTTCTGAAAAATAATCGCAAAGCTCTAATATTTGGTGTAGAATATGCTTTCTTGTAGCAACATCGAATCCCATTGCAAAAGAATAGAAAATCCAAAATATATTTTTTGGCCTAAATTTTAGCAAAGGCTATAATACACAGTGAAAATTGCCAAAAATTGCAATAATCGAATTTTTTTAATATTCTTCTGAAAAATAATCGCAGAGCTCTAATATTTGGTGTAGAATATGCTTTCTTGTAGCAACATCGAATCCCTTTGCAAAATAATAGCAAATCCAAAAAATATTTTTTGGCCTAAATTTTAGCAAAGGCTATACACAGTGAAAATTGCCAAAAATTGCAATAATTGAATTTTTTTAATATTCTTCTGAAAAATAAGCGCAGAGCTCTAATATTTATTGGAGAATATGTTTCTTGTAGCAAAATCGAGTCCCATTGCAAAAGAATAGAAAATCCAAAATATATTTTTTGGCCTAAATTTTAGCAAAGGCTATATTATACACAGTGAAAATTGCCAAAATTGCAATAATCGAATATTTTTAATATTCTTCTGAAAAATAATCGCAGAGCTCTAAATTTTGCTTTCTTGTAGCAACATCGAATCCCATTGCAAAAGAATAGAAAATCCAAAAAATATTTTTTGGCCTCAATTTTAGCAAAGGCTATACACAGTGAAAATTGCCAAAAATTGCAATAATCGAATTTTTTTAATATTCTTCTGAAAAATAATCGCAGAGCTCTAATATTTGGTGTAGAATATGCTTTCTTGTAGCAACATCGAATCCCATTGCAAAAGAATAGAAAATCCAAAAAATATTTTTTGGCCTAAATTTTAGCAAAGGCTATACACAGTGAAAATTGCCAAAAATTGCAATAATCGAATTTTTTTAATATTCTTCTGAAAAATAATCGCAGAGCTCTAATATTTGGTGTATAATATGCTTTCTTGTAGCAACATCGAATCCCATTGCAAAAGAGTAGAAAATCCAAAATATATTTTTTGGCCTAAATTTTAGCAAAGGCTATAATACACAGTGAAAATTGCCAAAAATTGCAATAATTGAATTTTTTTAATATTCTTCTGAAAAATAATCGCAAAGCTCTAATATTTGGTGTAGAATATGCTTTCTTGTAGCAACATCGAATCCCATTGCAAAAGAATAGAAAATCCAAAAAATATTTTTTGGCCTCAATTTTAGCAAAGGCTATACACAGTGAAAATTGCCAAAAATTGCAATAATCGAATTTTTTTAATATTCTTCTGAAAAATAATCGCAGAGCTCTAATATTTGGTGTAGAATATGCTTTCTTGTAGCAACATCGAATCCCATTGCAAAAGAATAGAAAATCCAAAAAATATTTTTTGGCCTAAATTTTAGCAAAGGCTATACACAGTGAAAATTGCCAAAAATTGCAATAATCGAATTTTTTTAATATTCTTCTGAAAAATAATCGCAGAGCTCTAATATTTGGTGTATAATATGCTTTCTTGTAGCAACATCGAATCCCATTGCAAAAGAGTAGAAAATCCAAAATATATTTTTTGGCCTAAATTTTAGCAAAGGCTATAATACACAGTGAAAATTGCCAAAAATTGCAATAATTGAATTTTTTTAATATTCTTCTGAAAAATAATCGCAAAGCTCTAATATTTGGTGTAGAATATGCTTTCTTGTAGCAACATCGAATCCCATTGCAAAAGAATAGAAAATCCAAAATATATTTTTTGGCCTAAATTTTAGCAAAGGCTATAATACACAGTGAAAATTGCCAAAAATTGCAATAATTGAATTTTTTTAATATTCTTCTGAAAAATAATCGCAGAGCTCTAAATTTTGCTTTCTTGTAGCAACATCGAATCCCATTGCAAAAGAGTAGAAAATCCAAAAAATATTTTTTGGCGTAAATTTTAGCAAAGGCTATACACAGTGAAAATTGCCAAAAATTGCAATAATCGAATTTTTTTAATATTCTTCTGAAAAATAATCGCAGAGCTCTAATATTTGGTGTAGAATATGCTTTCTTGTAGCAACATCGAATCCCATTGCAAAAGAATAGCAAATCCAAAAAATATTTTTTGGCCTAAATTTTAGCAAAGGCTATACACAGTGAAAATTGCCAAAATTGCAATAATCGAATATTTTTAATATTCTTCTGAAAAATAATCGCAGAGCTCTAAATTTTGCTTTCTTGTAGCAACATCGAATCCCATTGCAAAAGAATAGAAAATCCAAAAAATATTTTTTGGCCTCAATTTTAGCAAAGGCTATACACAGTGAAAATTGCCAAAAATTGCAATAATTGAATTTTTTTAATATTCTTCTGAAAAATAATCGCAAAGCTCTAATATTTGGTGTAGAATATGCTTTCTTGTAGCAACATCGAATCCCATTGCAAAAGAATAGAAAATCCAAAAAATATTTTTTGGCCTAAATTTTAGCAAAGGCTACACACAGTGAAAATTGCCAAAAATTGCAATAATTGAATTTTTTTAATATTCTTCTGAAAAATAATCGCAGAGCTCTAAATTTTGCTTTCTTGTAGCAACATCGAATCCCATTGCAAAAGAGTAGAAAATCCAAAAAATATTTTTTGGCCTAAATTTTAGCAAAGGCTATACACAGTGAAAATTGCCAAAAATTGCAATAATCGAATTTTTTTAATATTCTTCTGAAAAATAATCGCAGAGCTCTAATATTTGGTGTAGAATATGCTTTCTTGTAGCAACATCGAATCCCATTGCAAAAGAGTAGAAAATCCAAAAAATATTTTTTGGCGTAAATTTTAGCAAAGGCTATACACAGTGAAAATTGCCAAAAATTGCAATAATCGAATTTTTTTAATATTCTTCTGAAAAATAATCGCAGAGCTAAATTTTAGCAAAGGCTATACACAGTGAAAATTGCCAAAAATTGCAATAATCGAATTTTTTTAATATTCTTCTGAAAAATAATCGCAGAGCTCTAATATTTGGTGTAGAATATGCTTTCTTGTAGCAACATCGAATCCCATTGCAAAAGAGTAGAAAATCCAAAAAATATTTTTTGGCGTAAATTTTAGCAAAGGCTATACACAGTGAAAATTGCCAAAAATTGCAATAATCGAATTTTTTTAATATTCTTCTGAAAAATAATCGCAGAGCTAAATTTTAGCAAAGGCTATACACAGTGAAAATTGCCAAAAATTGCAATAATCGAATTTTTTTAATATTCTTCTGAAAAATAATCGCAGAGCTCTAATATTTGGTGTAGAATATGCTTTCTTGTAGCAACATCGAATCCCATTGCAAAAGAGTAGAAAATCCAAAAAATATTTTTTGGCGTAAATTTTAGCAAAGGCTATACACAGTGAAAATTGCCAAAAATTGCAATAATCGAATTTTTTTAATATTCTTCTGAAAAATAATCGCAGAGCTAAATTTTAGCAAAGGCTATACACAGTGAAAATTGCCAAAAATTGCAATAATCGAATTTTTTTAATATTCTTCTGAAAAATAATCGCAGAGCTCTAATATTTGGTGTAGAATATGCTTTCTTGTAGCAACATCGAATCCCATTGCAAAAGAGTAGAAAATCCAAAAAATATTTTTCGGCGTAAATTTTAGCAAAGGCTATACACAGTGAAAATTGCCAAAATTGCAATAATCGAATATTTTTAATATTCTTCTGAAAAATAATCGCAGAGCTCTAAATTTTGCTTTCTTGTAGCAACATCGAATCCCATTGCAAAAGAATAGAAAATCCAAAATATATTTTTTGGCCTAAATTTTAGCAAAGGCTATACACAGTGAAAATTGCCAAAAATTGCAATAATCGAATTTTTTTAATATTCTTCTGAAAAATAATCGCAGAGCTCTAATATTTGGTGTAGAATATGCTTTCTTGTAGCAACATCGAATCCCATTGCAAAAGAGTAGAAAATCCAAAAAATATTTTTTGGCGTAAATTTTAGCAAAGGCTATACACAGTGAAAATTGCCAAAAATTGCAATAATCGAATTTTTTTAATATTCTTCTGAAAAATAATCGCAGAGCTAAATTTTAGCAAAGGCTATACACAGTGAAAATTGCCAAAAATTGCAATAATCGAATTTTTTTAATATTCTTCTGAAAAATAATCGCAGAGCTCTAATATTTGGTGTAGAATATGCTTTCTTGTAGCAACATCGAATCCCATTGCAAAAGAGTAGAAAATCCAAAAAATATTTTTTGGCGTAAATTTTAGCAAAGGCTATACACAGTGAAAATTGCCAAAAATTGCAATAATCGAATTTTTTTAATATTCTTCTGAAAAATAATCGCAGAGCTAAATTTTAGCAAAGGCTATACACAGTGAAAATTGCCAAAAATTGCAATAATCGAATTTTTTTAATATTCTTCTGAAAAATAATCGCAGAGCTCTAATATTTGGTGTAGAATATGCTTTCTTGTAGCAACATCGAATCCCATTGCAAAAGAGTAGAAAATCCAAAAAATATTTTTTGGCGTAAATTTTAGCAAAGGCTATACACAGTGAAAATTGCCAAAAATTGCAATAATCGAATTTTTTTAATATTCTTCTGAAAAATAATCGCAGAGCTAAATTTTAGCAAAGGCTATACACAGTGAAAATTGCCAAAAATTGCAATAATCGAATTTTTTTAATATTCTTCTGAAAAATAATCGCAGAGCTCTAATATTTGGTGTATAATATGCTTTCTTGTAGCAACATCGAATACCATTGCAAAAGAGTAGAAAATCCAAAATATATTTTTTGGCCTAAATTTTAGCAAAGGCTATAATACACAGTGAAAATTGCCCAAAATTGCAATAATTGAATTTTTTTAATATTCTTCTGAAAAATAATCGCAAAGCTCTAATATTTGGTGTAGAATATGCTTTCTTGTAGCAACATCGAATACCATTGCAAAAGAGTAGAAAATCCAAAATATATTTTTTGGCCTAAATTTTAGCAAAGGCTATAATACACAGTGAAAATTGCCCAAAATTGCAATAATTGAATTTTTTTAATATTCTTCTGAAAAATAATCGCAGAGCTAAATTTTAGCAAAGGCTATACACAGTGAAAATTGCCAAAAATTGCAATAATCGAATTTTTTTAATATTCTTCTGAAAAATAATCGCAGAGCTCTAATATTTGGTGTAGAATATGCTTTCTTGTAGCAACATCGAATCCCATTGCAAAAGAGTAGAAAATCCAAAAAATATTTTTTGGCGTAAATTTTAGCAAAGGCTATACACAGTGAAAATTGCCAAAAATTGCAATAATCGAATTTTTTTAATATTCTTCTGAAAAATAATCGCAGAGCTAAATTTTAGCAAAGGCTATACACAGTGAAAATTGCCAAAAATTGCAATAATCGAATTTTTTTAATATTCTTCTGAAAAATAATCGCAGAGCTCTAATATTTGGTGTAGAATATGCTTTCTTGTAGCAACATCGAATCCCATTGCAAAAGAGTAGAAAATCCAAAAAATATTTTTCGGCGTAAATTTTAGCAAAGGCTATACACAGTGAAAATTGCCAAAATTGCAATAATCGAATATTTTTAATATTCTTCTGAAAAATAATCGCAGAGCTCTAAATTTTGCTTTCTTGTAGCAACATCGAATCCCATTGCAAAAGAATAGAAAATCCAAAATATATTTTTTGGCCTAAATTTTAGCAAAGGCTATACACAGTGAAAATTGCCAAAAATTGCAATAATCGAATTTTTTTAATATTCTTCTGAAAAATAATCGCAGAGCTCTAATATTTGGTGTAGAATATGCTTTCTTGTAGCAACATCGAATCCCATTGCAAAAGAGTAGAAAATCCAAAAAATATTTTTTGGCGTAAATTTTAGCAAAGGCTATACACAGTGAAAATTGCCAAAAATTGCAATAATCGAATTTTTTTAATATTCTTCTGAAAAATAATCGCAGAGCTAAATTTTAGCAAAGGCTATACACAGTGAAAATTGCCAAAAATTGCAATAATCGAATTTTTTTAATATTCTTCTGAAAAATAATCGCAGAGCTCTAATATTTGGTGTAGAATATGCTTTCTTGTAGCAACATCGAATCCCATTGCAAAAGAGTAGAAAATCCAAAAAATATTTTTCGGCGTAAATTTTAGCAAAGGCTATACACAGTGAAAATTGCCAAAATTGCAATAATCGAATATTTTTAATATTCTTCTGAAAAATAATCGCAGAGCTCTAAATTTTGCTTTCTTGTAGCAACATCGAATCCCATTGCAAAAGAATAGAAAATCCAAAATATATTTTTTGGCCTAAATTTTAGCAAAGGCTATACACAGTGAAAATTGCCAAAAATTGCAATAATCGAATTTTTTTAATATTCTTCTGAAAAATAATCGCAGAGCTCTAATATTTGGTGTAGAATATGCTTTCTTGTAGCAACATCGAATCCCATTGCAAAAGAGTAGAAAATCCAAAAAATATTTTTTGGCGTAAATTTTAGCAAAGGCTATACACAGTGAAAATTGCCAAAAATTGCAATAATCGAATTTTTTTAATATTCTTCTGAAAAATAATCGCAGAGCTAAATTTTAGCAAAGGCTATACACAGTGAAAATTGCCAAAAATTGCAATAATCGAATTTTTTTAATATTCTTCTGAAAAATAATCGCAGAGCTCTAATATTTGGTGTAGAATATGCTTTCTTGTAGCAACATCGAATCCCATTGCAAAAGAGTAGAAAATCCAAAAAATATTTTTTGGCGTAAATTTTAGCAAAGGCTATACACAGTGAAAATTGCCAAAAATTGCAATAATCGAATTTTTTTAATATTCTTCTGAAAAATAATCGCAGAGCTAAATTTTAGCAAAGGCTATACACAGTGCAAATTGCCAAAAATTGCAATAATCGAATTTTTTTAATATTCTTCTGAAAAATAATCGCAGAGCTCTAATATTTGGTGTAGAATATGCTTTCTTGTAGCAACATCGAATCCCATTGCAAAAGAGTAGAAAATCCAAAAAATATTTTTTGGCGTAAATTTTAGCAAAGGCTATACACAGTGAAAATTGCCAAAAATTGCAATAATCGAATTTTTTTAATATTCTTCTGAAAAATAATCGCAGAGCTAAATTTTAGCAAAGGCTATACACAGTGAAAATTGCCAAAAATTGCAATAATCGAATTTTTTTAATATTCTTCTGAAAAATAATCGCAGAGCTCTAATATTTGGTGTATAATATGCTTTCTTGTAGCAACATCGAATCCCATTGCAAAAGAGTAGAAAATCCAAAAAATATTTTTTGGCGAAAATTGCCAAAAATTGCAATAATCGAATTTTTTTAATATTCTTCTGAAAAATAATCGCAGAGCTCTAATATTTGGTGTATAATATGCTTTCTTGTAGCAACATCGAATACCATTGCAAAAGAGTAGAAAATCCAAAATATATTTTTTGGCCTAAATTTTAGCAAAGGCTATAATACACAGTGAAAATTGCCCAAAATTGCAATAATTGAATTTTTTTAATATTCTTCTGAAAAATAATCGCAAAGCTCTAATATTTGGTGTAGAATATGCTTTCTTGTAGCAACATCGAATACCATTGCAAAAGAGTAGAAAATCCAAAATATATTTTTTGGCCTAAATTTTAGCAAAGGCTATAATACACAGTGAAAATTGCCCAAAATTGCAATAATTGAATTTTTTTAATATTCTTCTGAAAAATAATCGCAAAGCTCTAATATTTGGTGTAGAATATGCTTTCTTGTAGCAACATCGAATCCCATTGCAAAAGAATAGAAAATCCAAAATATATTTTTTGGCCTAAATTTTAGCAAAGGCTATAATACACAGTGAAAATTGCCAAAAATTGCAATAATCGAATTTTTTTAATATTCTTCTGAAAAATAATCGCAGAGCTCTAATATTTGGTGTAGAATATGCTTTCTTGTAGCAACATCGAATCCCTTTGCAAAATAATAGCAAATCCAAAAAATATTTTTTGGCCTAAATTTTAGCAAAGGCTATACACAGTGAAAATTGCCAAAAATTGCAATAATTGAATTTTTTTAATATTCTTCTGAAAAATAATCGCAGAGCTCTAATATTTATTGGAGAATATGTTTCTTGTAGCAAAATCGAGTCCCATTGCAAAAGAATAGAAAATCCAAAATATATTTTTTGGCCTAAATTTTAGCAAAGGCTATATTATACACAGTGAAAATTGCCAAAATTGCAATAATCGAATATTTTTAATATTCTTCTGAAAAATAATCGCAGAGCTCTAAATTTTGCTTTCTTGTAGCAACATCGAATCCCATTGCAAAAGAATAGAAAATCCAAAAAATATTTTTTGGCCTCAATTTTAGCAAAGGCTATACACAGTGAAAATTGCCAAAAATTGCAATAATCGAATTTTTTTAATATTCTTCTGAAAAATAATCGCAGAGCTCTAATATTTGGTGTAGAATATGCTTTCTTGTAGCAACATCGAATCCCATTGCAAAAGAATAGAAAATCCAAAAAATATTTTTTGGCCTAAATTTTAGCAAAGGCTATACACAGTGAAAATTGCCAAAAATTGCAATAATCGAATTTTTTTAATATTCTTCTGAAAAATAATCGCAGAGCTCTAATATTTGGTGTATAATATGCTTTCTTGTAGCAACATCGAATCCCATTGCAAAAGAGTAGAAAATCCAAAATATATTTTTTGGCCTAAATTTTAGCAAAGGCTATAATACACAGTGAAAATTGCCAAAAATTGCAATAATTGAATTTTTTTAATATTCTTCTGAAAAATAATCGCAAAGCTCTAATATTTGGTGTAGAATATGCTTTCTTGTAGCAACATCGAATCCCATTGCAAAAGAATAGAAAATCCAAAATATATTTTTTGGCCTAAATTTTAGCAAAGGCTATAATACACAGTGAAAATTGCCAAAAATTGCAATAATTGAATTTTTTTAATATTCTTCTGAAAAATAATCGCAGAGCTCTAAATTTTGCTTTCTTGTAGCAACATCGAATCCCATTGCAAAAGAGTAGAAAATCCAAAAAATATTTTTTGGCGTAAATTTTAGCAAAGGCTATACACAGTGAAAATTGCCAAAAATTGCAATAATCGAATTTTTTTAATATTCTTCTGAAAAATAATCGCAGAGCTCTAATATTTGGTGTAGAATATGCTTTCTTGTAGCAACATCGAATCCCATTGCAAAAGAATAGCAAATCCAAAAAATATTTTTTGGCCTAAATTTTAGCAAAGGCTATACACAGTGAAAATTGCCAAAATTGCAATAATCGAATATTTTTAATATTCTTCTGAAAAATAATCGCAGAGCTCTAAATTTTGCTTTCTTGTAGCAACATCGAATCCCATTGCAAAAGAATAGAAAATCCAAAAAATATTTTTTGGCCTCAATTTTAGCAAATATTATACACAGTGAAAATTGCCAAAAATTGCAATAATTGAATTTTTTTAATATTCTTCTGAAAAATAATCGCAAAGCTCTAATATTTGGTGTAGAATATGCTTTCTTGTAGCAACATCGAATCCCATTGCAAAAGAATAGAAAATCCAAAAAATATTTTTTGGCCTAAATTTTAGCAAAGGCTACACACAGTGAAAATTGCCAAAAATTGCAATAATTGAATTTTTTTAATATTCTTCTGAAAAATAATCGCAGAGCTCTAAATTTTGCTTTCTTGTAGCAACATCGAATCCCATTGCAAAAGAGTAGAAAATCCAAAAAATATTTTTTGGAGTAAATTTTAGCAAAGGCTATACGAGTACACAGTGAAAATTGCCAAAATTGCAATAATTGAATTTTTTTAATATTCTTCTGAAAAATAATCGGAGACCTCTAATATTTGGTGTAGAATATGCTTTCTTGTAGCAACATCGAATCCCATTGCAAAAGAATAGCAAATCCAAAAAATATTTTTTGGCCTAAATTTTAGCAAAGGCTATACACAGTGAAAATTGCCAAAAATTGAAATAATTGAATGTTTTTAATATTCTTCTGAAAAATAATCGCAGAGCTCTAATATTTGGTGTAGAATATGCTTTCTTGTAGCAACATCGAGTCCCATTGCAAAAGAATAGCAAATCCAAAAAATAGTTTTTGCCTAAATTTTAGCAAAGGCTATACACAGTGAAAATTGCCAAAAATTGCAATAATTGAATGTTTTTAATATTCTTCTGAAAAATAATCGCAGAGCTCTAAATTTTGCTTTCTTGTAGCAACATCGAATCCCATTGCAAAAGAATAGCAAATCCAAAAAATATTTTTTGGCCTAAATTTTAGCAAAGGCTATACACAGTGAAAATTGCCAAAAATTGCAATAATTGAATGTTTTTAATATTCTTCTGAAAAATAATCGCAGAGCTCTAATATTTGGTGTAGAATATGCTTTCTTGTAGCAACATCGAGTCCCATTGCAAAAGAATAGCAAATCCAAAAAATAGTTTTTGCCTAAATTTTAGCAAAGGCTATACACAGTGAAAATTGCCAAAAATTGCAATAATTGAATTTTTTTAATATTCTTCTGAAAAATAATCGCAGAGCTCTAATATTTGGTGTAGAATATGCTTTCTTGTAGCAACATCGAGTCCCATTGCAAAAGAATAGCAAATCCAAAAAATAGTTTTTGCCTAAATTTTAGCAAAGGCTATACACAGTGAAAATTGCCAAAATTGCAATAATTGAATGTTTTTAATATTCTTCTGAAAAATAATCGCAGAGCTCTAATATTTGGTGTAGAATATGCTTTCTTGTAGCAACATCGAATCCCATTGCAAAAGAATAGCAAATCCAAAATATATTTTTTGGCCTAAATTTTAGCAAAGGCTACACACAGTGAAAATTGCCAAAAATTGCAATAATTGAATTTTTTTAATATTCTTCTGAAAAATAATCGCAGAGCTCTAAATTTTGCTTTCTTGTAGCAACATCGAATCCCATTGCAAAAGAGTAGAAAATCCAAAAAATATTTTTTGGAGTAAATTTTAGCAAAGGCTATACGAGTACACAGTGAAAATTGCCAAAATTGCAATAATTGAATTTTTTTAATATTCTTCTGAAAAATAATCGGAGACCTCTAATATTTGGTGTAGAATATGCTTTCTTGTAGCAACATCGAATCCCATTGCAAAAGAATAGCAAATCCAAAAAATATTTTTTGGCCTAAATTTTAGCAAAGGCTATACACAGTGAAAATTGCCAAAAATTGAAATAATTGAATGTTTTTAATATTCTTCTGAAAAATAATCGCAGAGCTCTAATATTTGGTGTAGAATATGCTTTCTTGTAGCAACATCGAGTCCCATTGCAAAAGAATAGCAAATCCAAAAAATAGTTTTTGCCTAAATTTTAGCAAAGGATATACACAGTGAAAATTGCCAAAAATTGCAATAATTGAATGTTTTTAATATTCTTCTGAAAAATAATCGCAGAGCTCTAAATTTTGCTTTCTTGTAGCAACATCGAGTCCCATTGCAAAAGAATAGCAAATCCAAAAAATAGTTTTTGCCTAAATTTTAGCAAAGGCTATATATACACAGTAAAAATTGCCAAAAATTGCAATAATTGAATGTTTTTAATATTCTTCTGAAAAATAATCGCAGAGCTCTAATATTTGGTGTAGAATATGCTTTCTTATAGCAACATCGAGTCCCATGGCACAAGAATAGCAAATCCAAAAAATAGTTTTTGCCTAAATTTTAGCAAAGGCTATACACAGTGAAAATTGCCAAAAATTGCAATAATTGAATGTTTTTAATATTCTTCTGAAAAATAATCGCAGAGCTCTAATATTTGGTGTAGAATATGCTTTCTTATAGCAACATCGAGTCCCATTGCACAAGAATAGCAAATCCAAAAAATATTTTTTGGCCTAAATTTTAGCAAAGGCTATACACAGTGAAAATTGCCAAAAATTGCAATAATTGAATTTTTTTAATATTCTTCTGAAAAATAATCGCAGAGCTCTAATATTTGGTGTAGAATATGCTTTCTTGTAGCAACATCGAGTCCCATTGCAAAAGAATAGCAAATCCAAAAAATATTTTTTGGCCCAAAATTTTAGCAAAGGCTATACACAGTGAAAATTTCCAAAATTGCAATAATTGAATGTTTTTAATATTCTTCTGAAAAATAATCGCAGAGCTCTAATATTTGGTGTAGAATATGCTTTCTTGTAGCAACATCGAATCCCATTGCAAAAGAATAGCAAATCCAAAAAATATTTTTTGGCCTAAATTTTAGCAAAGGCTATACACAGTGAAAATTGCCAAAAATTGCAATAATTGAATTTTTTTAATATTCTTCTGAAAAATAATCGCAGAGCTCTAATATTTGGTGTAGAATATGCTTTCTTGTAGCAACATCGAGTCCCATTGCAAAAGAATAGCAAATCCAAAAAATAGTTTTTGCCTAAATTTTAGCAAAGGCTATACACAGTGAAAATTGCCAAAATTGCAATAATTGAATGTTTTTAATATTCTTCTGAAAAATAATCGCAGAGCTCTAATATTTGGTGTAGAATATGCTTTCTTGTAGCAACATCGAATCCCATTGCAAAAGAATAGCAAATCCAAAATATATTTTTTGGCCTAAATTTTAGCAAAGGCTATACACAGTGAAAATTGCCAAAAATTGCAATAATCGAATTTTTTTAATATTCTTCTGAAAAATAATCGCAAAGCTCTAATATTTGGTGTAGAATATGCTTTCTTGTAGCAACATCGAGTCCCATTGCAAAAGAATAGCAAATCCAAAAAATATTGTTTGGCCTAAATTTTAGCAAAGGCTATACACAGTGAAAATTGCAATAATTGAATGTTTTTAATATTCTTCTGAAAAATAATCGCAGAGCTCTAATATTTGGTGTAGAATATGCTTTCTTGTAGCAACATCGAGTCCCATTGCAAAAGAATAGAAAATCCAAAAAATATTTTTTGGCCTAAATTTTAGCAAAGGCTATACGAGTACACAGTGAAAATTGCCAAGATTGCAATAATCGAATTTTTTAATATTCTTCTGAAATACGTACCAGGAGAAAAGTGGGTGGGAACACGCCCCTTTTTAGGAAAATTAAATATCTTAATATAGTCTTAACTACTGGACCGATCGTCATTAACTTTTCACAATACGGTATTCTTACGAAAAAATAAATTCTTGACTATATAAAGTTTTAATTGGACAAAGGGGCGTGGCACCGCTCATATAATCCAAAAATTTAAATCGCCATATTTTGGGCATTTTTTGTCCTACGTCGATGATATTTGGTACATATGGTATTGGCATAATTAGAAATACGTACCAGGAGAAAACTGGGTGGGAAGACGCCCCTTTTTAGGAAAATTAAATATCTTAATATAGTCTTAACTACTGGACCGATCGTCATTTAATTTTCACAATAGGATATTCCTACGAAATAATAAATACATGACTATATATGTAAATACTATCAGTTTTATTTTATAACGATGGGGGTAGCGAAGCACACGGGTTTTTTCGGATTTTTATTATTGTTTTGCCGCAAGATTGGCAGTCCTGCCTTTTACTAATAAATAAACAGATACAGCAGGCGAATGTTTACAATTATTAAAAAACATTGACATCGCAACATTGTGTGTTTTTTCCACATTTAATTCAATCGATTTGCTACATTTATTCGAAAAGAATACTTTATCGGACTTACATAGTCTATAAGTATGGATCCTTGGCTTTAATTTCCCATTGGTCCAAATGAGTGACAAGCAAATTTTATAGAAAAATTCTCAAATACAATTGAGAAATCGGACTAACATAGTCTATAAGTATGGATCCTTGGCTTTAATTTCCCATTGGTCCAAATGAGTGACAAACATAAATGTGCCCACAAATAGCCAAATTCACGTAGAGCTGAACAAAATTTACACAATTTTAATCTTTAAAATTTTATAGAAAAATTCTCAAATACAATTGAGAAATCGGACATAGTCTATAAGTATGGATCCTTGGCTTTAATTTCCCATTGGTCCAAATGAGTGACAAACAAATGTTATAGAAAAATTCTCAAATACAATTGAGATATCGGAGTTACATAGTCTATAAGTATGGATCCTTGGCTTTAATTTCCCATTGGTCCAAATGAGTGACAAACAAATGTTATAGAAAAATTCTCAAATACAATTGAGATATCGGAGTTACATAGTCTATAAGTATGGATCCTTGGCTTTAATTTCCCATTGGTCCAAATGAGTGACAAACAAATGTTATAGAAAAATTCTCAAATACAATTGAGAAATCGGACTAACATAGTCTATAAGTATGGATCCTTGGCTTTAATTTTCCATTAGTCCAAATGAGTGACAAGCATAAATGTGCCCACAAATAGCCAAATTCCCGTAGAGCTCAAGAAAAATGTTCACAATTTTAATCTTTAAAATTTTATAGAAAAATTCTCAAATACAATTGAGAAATCGGAGTTACATAGTCTATAAGTATGGATCCTTGGCTTTAATTTCCCATTGGTCCAAATGAGTGACAAACATAAATGTGCCCACAAATAGCCAAATTCCCGTAGAGCTGAACAAAATTTACACAATTTTAATCTTTAAAATTTTATAGAAAAATTCTCAAATACAATTGAGAAATCGGAGTTACATAGTCTATAAGTATGGATCCTTGGCTTTAATTTCCCATTGGTCCAAATGAGTGACAAACATAAATGTGCCCACAAATAGCCAAATTCACGTAGAGCTGAACAAAATTTACACAATTTTAATCTTTAAAATTTTATAGAAAAATTCTCAAATACAATTGAGAAATCGGACTAACATAGTCTATAAGTATGGATCCTTGTCTTTAATTTCCCATTGGTCCAAATGAGTGACAAACAAATGTTATAGAAAAATTCTCAAATACAATTGAGAAATCGGACTAACATAGTCTATAAGTATGGATCCTTGGCTTTAATTTCCCATTGGTCCAAATGAGTGACAAGCAAATGTTATAGAAAAATTCTCAAATACAATTGAGAAATCGGACTAACATAGTCTATAAGTATGGATCCTTGGCTTTAATTTTCCATTGGTCCAAATGAGTGACAAGCAAATGTTATAGAAAAATTCTCAACTACAATTGAGATATCGGAGTTACATAGTCTATAAGAATGGATCCTTGGCTTTAATTTCCCATTGGTCCAAATGAGTGACAAACAAATGTTATAGAAAAATTCTCAAATACAATTGAGAAATCGGACTAACATAGTCTATAAGTATGGATCCTTGGCTTTAATTTTCCATTGGTCCAAATGAGTGACAAGCAAATGTTATAGAAAAATTCTCAACTACAATTGAGATATCGGAGTTACATAGTCTATAAGTATGGATCCTTGGCTTTAATTTCCCATTGGTCCAAATGAGTGACAAACAAATGTTATAGAAAAATTCTCAAATACAATTGAGAAATCGGACTAACATAGTCTATAAGTATGGATCCTTGGCTTTAATTTCCCATTGGTCCAAATGAGTGACAAACATAAATGTGCCCACAAATAGCCAAATTCCCGTAGAGCTCAACAAAAATTTTCACAATTTTAATCTTTAAAATTTTATAGAAAAATTCTCAAATACAATTGAGAAATCAGACTTACATAGTCTATAAGTATGGATCCTTAGCTTTAATTTCCCATTGGTCCAAATGAGTGACAAACATAAATGTGCTCACAAATAGCCAAATTCCCGTAGAGCTCAACAAAAATTTTCACAATTTTAATCTTTAAAATTTTATAGAAAAATTCTCAAATACAATTGAGAAATCAGACTTACATAGTCTATAAGTATGGATCCTTAGCTTTAATTTCCCATTGGTCCAAATGAGTGACAAACATAAATGTGCCCACAAATAGCCAAATTCCCGTAGAGCTCAACAAAAATTTTCACAATTTTAAACTTTAAAATTTTATAGAAAAATTCTCAAATACAATTGAGAAATCAGACTTACATAGTCTATAAGTATGGATCCTTAGCTTTAATTTCCCATTGGTCCAAATGAGTGACAAACATAAATGTGCTCACAAATAGCCAAATTCCCGTAGAGCTCAACAAAAATTTTCACAATTTTAATCTTTAAAATTTTATAGAAAAATTCTCAAATACAATTGAGAAATCAGACTTACATAGTCTATAAGTATGGATCCTTGGCTTTAATTTCCCATTGGTCCAAATGAGTGACAAACAAATGTTATAGAAAAATTCTCAAATACAATTGAGAAATCGGACTAACATAGTCTATAAGTATGGATCCTTGGCTTTAATTTCCCATTGGTCCAAATGAGTGAAAAACATAAATGTGCCCACAAATAGCCAAATTCACGTAGAGCTCAACAAAAATTTTCACAATTTTAATCTTTAAAATTTTATAGAAAAATTCTCAAATACAATTGAGAAATCAGACTTACATAGTCTATAAGTATGGATCCTTGGCTTTAATTTCCCATTGGTCCAAATGAGTGACAAACATAAATGTGCCCACAAATAGCCAAATTCCCGTAGAGCTCAACAAAAATTTTCACAATTTTAATCTTTAAAATTTTATAGAAAAATTCTCAAATACAATTGAGAAATCAGACTTACATAGTCTATAAGTATGGATCCTTGGCTTTAATTTCCCATTGGTCCAAATGAGTGACAAACATAAATGTGCCCACAAATAGCCAAATTCCCGTAGAGCTCAACAAAAATTTTCACATTTTTAATTTTTAAAATTTTATAGAAAAATTCTCAAATATAATTGAGAAATCAGACTTACATAGTCTATAAGTATGGAGCCTTAGCTTTAATTTCCCATTGGTCCAAATGAGTGAAAAACATAAATGTGCCCACAAATAGACAAATTCACGTAGAGCTGAACAAAATTTACACAATTTTAATCTTTAAAATTTTATAGAAAAATTCTCAAATACAATTGAGAAATCGGACTTACATAGTCTATAAGTATGGATCCTTGGCTTTAATTTCCTATTGGTCCAAATGAGTGACAAACATAAATGTGCCACAAATAGCCAAATTCCCGTAGAGCTGAACAAAATTTACACAATTTTAATCTTTAAAATTTTATAGAAAAATTCTCAAATACAATTGAGAAATCGGAATTACATAGTCTATAAGTATGGATCCTTGGCTTTAATTTCCCATTGGTCCAAATGAGTGACAAACAAATGTTATAGAAAAATTCTCAAATACAATTGAGAAATCGGAGTTACATAGTCTATAAGTATGGATCCTTGGCTTTAATTTCCCATTGGTCCAAATGAGTGACAAACATAAATGTGCCCACAAATAGCCAAATTCCCGTAGAGCTCAACAAAAATTTTCACAATTTTAATTTTTAAAATTTTATAGAAAAATTCTCAAATATAATTGAGAAATCAGACTTACATAGTCTATAAGTATGGATCCTTAGCTTTAATTTCCCATTGGTCCAAATGAGTGAAAAACATAAATGTGCCCACAAATAGACAAATTCACGTAGAGCTCAACAAAAATTTTCACAATTTTAATTTTTAAAATTTTATAGAAAAATTCTCAAATATAATTGAGAAATCGGACTTACATAGTCTATAAGTATGGATCCTTAGCTTTAATTTCCCATTGGTCCAAATGAGTAAAAAACATAAATGTGCCCACAAATAGCCAAATTCACGTAGAGCTGAACAAAATTTACACAATTTTAATCTTTAAAATTTTATAGAAAAATTCTCAAATACAATTGAGAAATCGGACTTACATAGTCTATAAGTATGGATCCTTGGCTTTAATTTCCCATTGGTCCAAATGAGTGACAAACAAATGTTATAGAAAAATTCTCAAATTCTAGCAAAGGCTATACGAGTACACAGTGAAAATTGCCAAAATTGCAATAATCGAATTTTTTTAATATTCTTCTGAAAAATAATCGCAGAGCTCTAATATTTGGTGTAGAATATGCTTTCTTGCAGCAACATCGAGTCCCATTGCAAAAGAATAGCAAATCCAAAAAATATTTTTTGGCGTAAATTTTAGCAAAGGCAAATATAGCACAGTGAAAATTGTTGTAAATGAATTAGGAATAATTTATCACTTTACTATTGTTCTACTGACAATGTTATTATTTTAATTATGTTTATAAACTACATTGCTTTTATATGGTTGTTTACTGAAATTTTCATTATAAGTCAGTTCTTAAATAAAACTCGAATTAACAGGTTATGGGCCCAGGATACGCAAGTTATTAGAATATATTATTTTTTATTTGTTTTAAAATTTAATAAAAATGGCAACGGCACCTGGAGCTTTACATCTGGAGATAATACGTGGGCGTGAAAACTTTGATGCATGGAAGAGGCAAGCGAAATCATTGTTGGTGATTAAGAATTGCTGGTCAGTAGTAAAATAAGGTGTAGGTGAAGGCCGTGATGAAAACTTAGATGAACGTGCTCTTGCGGAGATAACGTTGATGGTGGACTCAAGTAATTATGGTCATATTGCTGCGGCTTCAACATCAAAACAAATCAAGCATGGCAAGGTACCATATATGGAAGCTATAGGATGCTTGTTGTTTGCTGCACAAATCTCAAGACCAGATATATGCTACGCGGTAAATCTTTTAAGTAGATTTAGTTCGAATCCTGGAAAACCTCATTGGGAAGCCGTTAAGAGAGTATTTAGATATCTAAAAGGAACAATATATAAAGGAATAGTATATAAAAAACGAGCAGATGATGAAATAAAAGGTTTTTTTGGTGCTGATTGGGCTGGAAGCGTAGACGATCGTAAATCAACAACTGGCTATGTTTTTATTTTTCAATGTGGTGCATTATCGTGGGCTACTAAAAGGTAAAAAACAGTAGCTTTATCAACTACGGAATCAGAATTCATGTCGGTAACTGCTGCAATTCAAGAATCAATTTGGTTGAAACATTTGGAAGCCGAAATAAATCCTGATTATAAACGAAGCATGACAATTTTTTGTGACAATAAAGGTGCTATACAAGTGGCGTTAAACAATAACTATTCAAACCCAACAAAGCATGTGAACATTAAAGCTAAATTTATTCAACAAAAACTTGAAGACAAGGAAATTGTATTGGAGTATCTTAATACAAATGAAATGATAGCTGACATTTTAACTAAGGCAGTAACCCCACAGAAGATGAAGTTCTTTGCAAATCATTTTGGTCTCATCTAAGATTTTTTTGTTTATACTAATTTTTAATTTAAATTTTGAAATTTATTATACTGGGAGAGTGTTGTAAATGAATTAGGAATGATAAATTTCACTTTACTATTGTTCTACTGACAATGTTTATTTTAATTATGTTTATAAACTACATTGCTTTTATATTGTTGTTTACTGAAATTTTCATTATAAGTCAGTTCTTAAATAAAACTCGAATTAACAAAAATTGCCAAAATTGCAATAATCGAATTTTTTTAATATTCTTCTGAAAAATAATCGCAGAGCTCTAATATTTGGTGTAGAATATGCTTTCTTGTAGCAACATCGAGTCCCATTGTAAAAGAATAGAAATCCAAAAAATATTTTTTGGCCTAAATTTTAGCAAAGGCACAGTGAAAATTGCCAAAAATTGCAATAATCGAATTTTTTTAATATTCTTCTGAAAAATAATCGCAGAGCTCTAATATTTGGTGTAAAATATGCCTTCTTGTAGCAACATCGAGTCCCATTGCAAAAGAATAGTAAAACCAAAAAATATTGTCAAAAATTGCAATAATCACTTTTAATTTAATTTTTACCTGTAAATTAGTCAAATTGCTTTAAAACTTGGTGGGCGCAACCCATTCTGTAAGTTCATCAATTACCAGTAGAGAAGATTTAAAAAACGAAAAATATTTATGTGTATAAGTGTTAACAAAGGCTAAAGTCCAGTGAAAAAAAATAACAAAAAATTCAATTTTTCACAACCTTTCGTAGGTACATCGACTACCAATACAGACGATTTAGAAAAACCAAAAGTACAACAAATTTGATAAAACCTTACTATACATAATTATTTTTCTTCAAAAAATTAAAGAAATTGCCTGTTTGTAATTTTTGACAATTTTTTATGGATTATACATACATACATACATACATAATGACTTTGCTGATAATTAAAGATAATTACATCAATGATTACAATTTCATTAATGCATGTGCTAAAATTTCAAGTAAACTTTCTGAAGTTGTTTCCTATTCTTGTAAATGTTCTGGGTTTTTGCCCTACATATCTTTTACTTGATATATTATTTAAATAGTTTTGAAATAACAAACCAAATGTAACGTAAAGTAATTTCAGTGTTGCACGAAACACAAATAAATTGTGCGCTGAACGTACCTCGTCATAAGCACTTGTTAACAGTGATGCCAACTCTTGCAACATAAAAAGCACTGTGAGCCCATGGAAATAGGTTAAAAATTAAAAAAATTTCGGGTACAAAAGCACTAACATAATTTTGTTTTGAGTCTGGTGGATCAGAAGACAGCCTTGGCTGCAATGGAAAACTTGTATTTGGATCTATTGCTTTTTCGTGTTTTTTTTTGTGCGTCTTTGTCGGAGTAAACGGCTTTATCGTGAATTTATTTCACAATTACAACAAATGCAATTTGCTTTCAGTTCATATTTTGCTAGTCTAAGCCACCTTTTAAAAGGCGGATCATTCTCCCAAGCTTTTTCTATATATTTGTTTTTCCATCTAAAAGAAAGCCCTTGTTAGATGATGAACTTTAACACTAATAAAATCAACTAAGAACTTTCTTTTAATTACTGTTCAGCTTTATAATAAAAAAGGCACTTTCTTGCTTTAATTTACACAACAATATGTATATTAAAAGTAAACTCATTGCTAAACAAATAAATCATTAAATTTTCTGCACGAATTAAAAAAAAGATGTTTGAGAAATTCTAGAATTCAAACTCTTTACAGATTGATGCAAATAATACGCAGTTGGTTAAAAGAGTATTAGGTGTGTTTAAAGAATAGTAGGAAAATGGCTCAATGCTAAAAATTTGGATTATTTAAAACACACTTAAAAGCACTGTGAGAAATTGTTAAAAGCACTATAAATACCCGCTTTTCAAAAACGGGTATTTAACAAAATTTCGGGTATTGCTTAAGTAAAAAAGCACCAACAAATACCCGAAAAGCACCAAAATGGCAACGCTGCTTGTTAACAACAGCTGCTTATTTAACTGAACGATTCTAAAAGAACAACATTTGCAAAAAAAAGCAACAAACTTACCTCGCGAATTACATATTTTTGTGTTTTTTTTGTTAAAAGTAGCAAACAAGATTAAATAAATCGTATATTTTAAATAATTGAAAGAAATATAAAATAACATAGAGTCCGTGGAATAAAATATAAAATGAAACAGAATTTGGATAAACGTGATTTACGTCCATTTATTTATGGTGGCTTGGCATCAATAACAGCGGAATTTGGTAAATTTCTTCCACCGAAAAATGCATACAAAATATAAAAATATAATACATATGTATAAAAGATTTAATAAAAATTAGTATGTTGACTATTGTTAAACTCAAATTACATGACGCAATAGAAAGTACAATAATTGCAATTAAATAAAATGAATTGAAATAGAAAATGATCGTGTTATATACAACAATGTGTTAAAAATAATCATACTCGACTACGTTGGGGGGCTTAACTGCAGTTCTATGTGTACACATGCATAATACAATGGTGGTCAAAACAATCATTTGCACGAATATAAAAACAAAACACATTTATTGCAATTTAGAGAAAACTTTAATTTATTCACTGTAAAACACCATGGTGTAATTAATTAGGTAGTATTGTCCCTAAAACAAATACAACGTCACAAACACAACAGGCACTTTGTTAGTGTAAAACGTTTTCTGTGTGTCAAAAATTGAGAAACAATCGATCGCTTCGAAGCCGGCCATCTCTGCCGCTGTCAAACACATCGCTGTTTTACTACATACTTTTACAGGTAGATCGGCTGATAAAAATGCATTGTTATGTGTCTTTATGTGATAGTTTCTTTATGTGATATTAAATTTTTCTTTACAGCAGATATTTTTATATAATATATATCAAATTTTATACTTCACCGACGAGTTGAAATAAATATTTTTGCTTAGACGTCGCTACAAAAATACACGTCTACAGCAGGCAGGACGATTTTACCTGTTTCTATTATACCATGGTAAAACATCTAAAAATATGATTCAAGGAATAACTCAGGTAGAGGGCACAAAAATTAAAAACTAATGTTCAATATTCTGGCATGATTTCTCGAGTACAGTGAGCAGAAGCACAAATTAAAGCTTTTTTGAAAGGTCTTTCGTTATTAGGGTGGCGAGATATTGGAATAGTCTTCCCAATGAGCTGCGAATATTATCCGACAGTAACAACGTCTTTCGTATCAAATTGGTAAGGCTATTCTCGTTATAGAGTGCAATTGATTTAAAATAGGTAGGTTGTCCTAACATTTACATCGGACTGTAACAAAACTTTTATATTTGTCTTTTTATTAAAGTTAATGTTATCTAATTATGGCTAGGGGGCCTATATATAGCTTGTATATTAGACTTATCATACACATACATACATACATACATACTTATGTATATGAATACGCTGTTTACATTTTTGCATTAGAATTTTTGAGATAATCAGACTGGTGTTTTTTACTTTGTAATACGATATTTTGGCCAATAGGCTTTGTATTACTATATGAATTTGATAAATAAAATAAATAAAAAAATAAAAGCTTTTTTTAAATTTTGTAATCGGAAATATATCATTTTACAAATTATATATATCTTTAAATTCCAGTCCACTTATTTTGATCGTTATTGTATTTGCAATCATGTGTGTGCGACTTTTCCCATTGTGACTGTTTTCAAGCGTTGATGCTTAAAATTGCGGTCTTATCTTTTAAATTGTTTGTTTTATTTATTTACACTATTTACACTATATTTTTATTGTTTACATGGTAATCTAAACGCTTGGAAATTATTGTTACTATATATTTCTTTTTGTATTCATTATTAATAGGCACTTTTCCAATTGATACAACAAAGACCCGCCTTCAGATTCAAGGGCAAAAAATTGACAAAACATTTTCACAATTACGTTATCGTGGTATGACTGATGCCTTTGTAAAAATAAGCAAAGAAGAAGGTTTAAAAGCATTATATTCAGGGTGAGTATAGATCGGTGAAAACAGACTCTACAAGTTTTGAATTGAACATAACAACACTTTGGACAATATTTTTATATTTAATTTTTGGGACATTTTTCCTAAATTAAAAAAAAATTTATATGTATTTAGTGTGTAGCCTTTTTTAATTTTTTTAAAAAATGCTGATCAGCATTGAAACGTGGTGAAGTCAGTAAGATTTCATCTAATTCTTTGTTCCAATAAATTTTGAATCTTATAATGTCTTAGAATTTGGCCAGCAGTATTAAGGCAAGCAACATATGGTACCATAAAATTTGGCACTTATTACACGCTAAAAAGTGTTTTTAGCGAACACGGACTTCTTGTTGATCCCGACACGGGGACAGAAAGAGTATGGGGCAATGTACTGTGTGCTGCGGCCGCCGGAGCAATATCATCAGCTTTAGCAAATCCCACCGATGTATTAAAAGTTCGCATGCAAGTTCATGGGAAGGGCTCAATGCAGAAAGGTCTTTGGTCTTGTTTCCATGATATATACAAATATGAAGGTGTAAGAGGTCTCTGGCGGGGTGTGGGCCCTACAGCACAAAGAGCAGTGGTAATAGCTTCGGTAGAATTGCCGGTTTATGATTTCTGTAAACTGCAGTTGATGGACTATTTTGGAGATGAAATGTCCAATCATTTTATGTAAGTTTCAATTATAATTTTCATTATAATAAGATTTGTATTGCTTCTTTTAATTTATTCATTCATGAACCAAAAGAAGCAATACAAATCTTATTATAATAATTTGAAAAGATTCAGAAATACAAAATCTGATTTATTTTATAATTTTCATACAAAAATTCTCTGACAACTGATTGTATGTTTTTATTTGTATTAGCTCCAGTTTTGTCGCCAGCTTAGGTAGTGCCATTGCTTCCACTCCTATAGATGTAATACGTACCCGCCTCATGAATCAAGGATATGTTACAGTAGTCAATGGTATCACTACAACAGCAGCGTCTACAAAACTATACAATGGTAGCTTAGATTGTGCTATTCAGGTATAATAATATTTGTGTATGGGTTTTTTTTTGTGTACTAATAAACAAAATCAAAAACTTGCTTGCTTACAGTCTGTACGAAACGAGGGTGTTTTGGCATTATATAAAGGTTTTATACCGACTTGGGTGCGCATGGGTCCCTGGAATGTTATATTCTTTATAACATACGAACAACTTAAAAAATATTAACAAAAACGATTGCATTAACATTGTTGTACATGGCTGTTAGTTTATTACAAAAGGAAAACATATACAAATAATACTAAAATAGTTAGTACAAGACTAAACAAAAACACCTCATTAGTTATATCAAAGTTAATTATGTTTATATACATACATATAACATATACTAAGACATTTTCATCATTGCATAACTTTCTATTGCTCATTCTTCATTTTCCTGTTATAAAATGGAAATATCATTAGTTATTAAGTAAAATAGTCAAATATTTCTGTAATTAAAATATCCCATCTATATAAAAACGAAAAACTAAAATTTTATGATGAGTGTCATTGTAAAATTTTCAAGCTTTATTATAATAAATTAATTTTTTTAGCTAAGTTTGCTTTATCGCTCTAAGAAAAATGTATATGTTAAAGTTTTTCTGTTTCTACTTTTATATTTCTTACTGTTTAAAAGAATTCACAGTTGTATTTTCTAAATATGTAAAAGAAAAATGCATTTTGTTTTTAATATTTTTTATTAAATAAGAAGGTAAATTGGCATTTTAAAGCCTTGAGCAACTATGCGAACTAATCAAATATTTTTTTTATTATAAATCGAATCGATAAAGATATTCTTTATATTTTATATACATAAATTTTCTTTGTAATTATTTACGCTTGTATTTCTCAAATTAAAGAAAATTGCATTTTCTGTTTCTCTTTGCTTTTTTTTAGTAAATAATAAATAAAAAAAGAGTAAATAAACTGTTAAATATATTGAGACTTATTTTTATAAATCACACTACGCTGCAAAGTAAATTTTGTATAAAAACTAAAATTCAAGCAATTTTTTAAACTTATTTTTTTGCATGAAGCAAACATACATATAAATTATCACTTTGTAGCATGTTTTACAAAATTAAGAGTTTTATTTTATTGCAATACTCCTCTTTCTATTTAACTTTTTAATCGAAAAATGTACTTTTGTTTAATATTTTTTCTAATTAATAAACTGAACTTTTAATATAATGAAAAACTTTATTTAAATTCGTTTTATTTTCTATAAAATCTTAAATGGAATGAAATATTTTTCTAGTCCAAAATTTCTAGAGTTCATTAGTAAATATTTTGAAATATTTCGAATTACAATGAAAACAACATCCAAAGTCAAACATTTTTGAATCGAAATCCGATGTAAGCACCGGACCCTATTCTCAATGTTACCTTTGTAAGTAAATCCAAGATAAAATTAATTTTTCATATAAAATTTTCAAAACAGAGAATATTATTGAACTTGGTAATTTTTCGAAAATCGACCTGGGATCAGATCTGAATAATTTTACAATATATATGTGTGTGTAAGCTGTAACACAAGTTTTGAAGGAACGGAGCTTTGAAATGTACATCGATATCGAAACTGTCGCCATTGACACTTTCATATCTATTGTGAACTAAAGTTGAAACTATTGTGAGTTATAATTATCCCTTCAGTTTATACGATCACATTATCGAACGATTGTCGATTTTAGCCCAAATAAAGAAAACAATGAAACAGGTTGTTCTCAGCAGATTGCTGCTCTTCAGCAAATTTTTATTTTTGAATGAAGTTATTCGTTTTTTATTGGAAAATATTTTCGGGGAAATAGCTACAACATATTAAATTTCCAAGTGGGATTATTATTAAGACAGCCTTAAGGTATGCTTAAGTCTTTTCTTAAAACAAAATGTTAGTGCATAGTATACAATTTTATAATCTTAAAGAACGAAAAACGAAAAAAAAAAATTTAGGTAATTAGAAATATAATGATGATCACGAAAACTTAGTCACGAAGTACGAAAAGATTATTTTAAATTGTCTGTTAAGTTTTTATAATTAAATATGTATTACTAAAGAGGGATTTGTTTAAATTTTCTGAAAAATTATACATACATACATATGCTATGTGGCAATATGGATTAACCGATTAAGTCGACTTAAAACAAATCCTTTAATTTTAAATTAAAGCCTGCATTTATAATTTATGGAACTTAACGAATTTCTAATATACATATATGAAAATTTTCGACGGCATTCATATTATTAGCGAACAATAATGTGTTCAATTCGAACGGGATTTCGAAAACTTTGATTGCGAATTTTCAATGTTTATTTGGAGAATTTTAAACTTTATTTCGAAAATTCAAACTTAATTTCGAAAACTGCGATTTAATTTCGAAAATTCATAAACTTACTTCTCGTTTGCCACCTCCCAATAAAGACAAACAGCGTTGAAACTTAGTGTAAATTACAATTTTCTAAACGAACACCGATTAATAACAGGAAAATTAGAAAAAATTTTGCTTTTTTTGTCATTTAACCACAAAAAAAAAAAATTCTTTCATTATTTAATTATCCCATATTGTTTATAGATGTCTCTATAGAAGAGCTTAGTTCACCCCAAATATCAAAACATTCTATTCTTTTTAGAGTAAATGGTTTTGGTACCGTCGTTAAACATTTTGTAACTCATTTCAAATATACGAAATTGCATGATTGAATATGCAGACGTAAAATTCTTTTAGGAATGTTCATGTCACCATAATCATTATTAACGAAAATTAAGTTCACTTGAGATTGAGACGCTGAATAAGTAGTGCTGAATACAAAATTTTTATATGAATTTTGAAAACTCGAATTTATATCAGAAATTCATACTAATTTTGAAAATTCGAACCACAGCTGAGAAACAAATACTTTCAATTTAGTTTATACTTAGCTTTGGAAATTCAAACTTAATTTCGAAAACTCGATGCTGATTTCGAAAGTTATATTTTAATACCGGACTTACGAACTTAATTTTGCAAATTATATTTTTTAGTTTTAATTTAAAATTTAATTTCGAATAATAAACACTAATTTCGATAAATAGAAATTTCTCTTTTCGTATTAAAGCTTTATATAAAGGCAAATAGCTTTCATATTTGATGTGATTTAAGCTTTTCTAAAACGAAACCGATTAACAATACAGGGTATTGAAATCTTTAGGGTGAGGGTATTTTAATCGCGAGCCAAGCCAGATAAAAATTATTGTTTACATAATCCAAAATTTTAAATAAATACTTTTACAGCGCCATACCGTTTTATGTAAAACATTTTGATACCTTTCGCATTTCTAAAAAAACTTTCCGTAATAAAAAATAATGATTTACCAATTACATATGTATACATACATATGTACATATATGGCGTGAGTATATTTCGCCTTAAATAGCTAAAAGGTAAAATTAAAGTTTCTATTGTTGCTTGAAGACTCTTTAAGGTGACAACAGTTAAAAGTCTCTTTGTTGCTTGGCATGAATGGATCATTAAAAAAGCATTTAAAAAAGGTTCCTAGCTGATTTTATTCTAAAGTCATTATTAATTTTGTAATAAAGCAATTGTTGATTTTGTGTACCCTACATATGTAAGTATTTTATATTTGTTATTCTGTTTGCTATTTCTTCAATATTCAAATATTTTACGTAAGAATCAATATATCAGATCTTATTGCTGCTTTTGTCTTTTAATATTTTTTGTAAGAATTTGGAAGTATTTAAAGAATTTTCTTTCTCAATTGCTTAAGAATTTACAGAATAATCAAAATATAAATGTGAAGGGTATACGAAATTCGCCAATGTTGATATATTTTTTTTAATTTCAAAGGGTTTCACACTTTGTTAATCTGTCTCATACAATTTGAATGCCTTCTTGATGGAACGCAAAAATAAATATTTGGGGTATTCACACTGTAGTCATATGTCATATGTCATAAAATAATAGCATAAGTATTCTATGCCATAATTGTGCCACCTGATAAACATTTAGCAACACTCCATTTTTAGTCGGATTATTGCGCATACGTTTGCATTTTGGCTTAAATGTAAATGTTTTTTAATTGTTAATAAAGAAAACAATAAATTTCCTGTAATGTCCATTATCAATTAAAATTTTAAATTTTTTTATCTATACGAAATAAATATAATCGAAAACAGCTGTTGCCGGTAACATGAGCTGAACTATTTTTTTGGACGGCGGCAAGTGGAAAAACGTTCACAAGCTGCCAGGCAGATCAGTTACACAAACACATATTTTCATTCAAGGCGAATTAATTGGATGCAGTGGCGAATTCACGCAAATTTATACATTACCTACACTGTCAAATTTTTTACATTTTTTCTTGCGCCATTTTAATGTAATTCTTTATGCATGGAGAATTTTGACAGCGTAGGTAATAAATTCGCCGTTTACACAAACAAAATGCCTGTTGTTTGCTTTGTTGTTGAAAATCTCTGAAAACAGCGTTACTTAATATGTGCACAGCCCCCAATGTATAAATTCACGTGAATTCGCCACTGCATTAACCTTATAATTAAATTAATTCGCCTTGGTCGTGCATATACCTGGTAATTAAATTGCCTTGTTTTCATTCTTGTGCTATTTAAAAGTAGCAGCGGCTTATAAATATTATCGCCGGCTCGAATAAGGAGTTGCAGCTGCTCGACTAAGATTTCTACTGTTATTTTATGACAAACCATAAACATACCTCAAAATGTCTTATTATTATATGACTTATTTGCTTGAAGCACAACAACAATTTTTTTAAACTATTGTAAAATAATAAGGCATTATGACAATATGACTGATATGACAACAGTGTGAACACCCCAATTATCTCATTCGATGTACGTTAAGTTTTATATTTAATGATCTCGATAATAAATTAAATTAATTTCTTTTTAACACATTATTTTTTTTTTATTTTGCAATTAAACAGATGTAAAGAAACAGTTTTTTGTAAAGCGATGATTTTATTGTAAATTAAATCAGATTTATTTTTAGAATTTTGTTTTTTTATAAAAAGGTTTTTTTTCTTAGTGGGATCGAGGTAAAAGAGATAATGCTTGTTTGTTTTTATATAAAAAAAGGTCTTATAACCTCTTTTTGTTAAACAACGCAAGAAAATCCAAGAAGTAAACCTTGAATAATTCTCGCAAAAAATATACTTTAATACAAAAAGCCAAATAAATAGCGGATTTATTTATAATCAATATTTCAGGCGACCATTTACATTTTCTTAATATCAACGTGCAAGGGTACTCTCTCAAAATCGTTCCATAAGTGGTGGATAATCAATATATCGAGGCAGTCACTTGCATCTCTGATTATCAAAAAAAAAAAATGTATATGGTACCAAACAACAAAAAGGTACCTTTAATTCGGTCCAAAAAAGTATTATTCATTCGATAGTCAATATTCTGATGAGACGACCTGCCCCTCCGTCAAAAAGTTTAGAAAATTATTAACTTTAACTGCAAGAAAATTAGTTTCAAAGAAAGAGGATCTTAAAAATCGGTCCGTAAATTTACTCATACATTTGTTTGAAATACAAAATTAAGAAATAGAGAGAAAAATTTTGATTTTTCACAAAAAATATACATACATATATAAATTTGAATTTAATTAATTATTTCATTTTTTATAAATATATATTCATTATTATGTTTTTAGGAATTTAAAGCAAAACAATAATTTTATGTATGTGGAGAGACAGACCAACCAGTTCTAATTCCTAAAGTATTGTATATTCATATACGAGGGTAATTCATTACTTCCATCATCTATTTATTTTGTATATCAATTTTCAAAATTTTTAGATCTTCCGAAAAATAAGATTGTGTAGCAGAGCTGAACTAACTGCTCGGCTTAAATAAGTTTCCCTTAAGTCATTTATTTCGAATTTTAAATAGAAAAATGTTATTAGACAGATCTTAAGATCTGTATTGATGGAAGAAAAATTTTATTATCAAATCGAATATTTTTTGTCTTCGGCACTGCACAGTATGCCACCAATTATTGGCGGTATTCAGTGGTGGTCGTGCGAAAAAGCAAATGCTAAGGCGAATTCGTAAGTAATTGATATTTTGATAGTTATTAAACATCTCCTCGTACAAAAATTAACTGGTTGGCTTGACAGATAATATTTATGGCTGACACAAGCCAAGTCAATATATATATATATATATATATATATATATATATATGTAAATACATATATATTTTTTGGAATAATAAGCATCTGCAAAAACAAACTCGAGACTATTTTAGCAAAAACCCGACAATATAATCGATCATCTTAGTTGCAGTGAGAATTTCAAAAAATATTTTTCAAATTCTAACCCCCAATTCATTAAAATATTAAATGTATTCGAAATTAATGTTAAGAACAATTTTTATTAAAATTTTGTACTAAAACACATTTGAAATGTGTTTCATTTTTTACAAATATGTACTACCAAAAATATTTTAGACAAAAAATTAAAAAAAACAAACGTTTATTTGAAATAAAACCCAAATTGTTTTATGTAAAAATACCATTTTACAGCGATATAAAAATAATGGCATAAAGTGTGCGACATCCGTATTCATTATTATAAAATTATTATAAACTGTAAATTATAACGCCCTCGTTTACCAAAGATTTTTGAAATTTTCAAAAAATTTTTTATTGCTTCAAATTTAAAAATAATATTGTTTAAAAATATACACACTATTAAATTAAGAGATGTTCAGCAATTATTTGTTTTTTTCTAATTTTTTTTTTTGCTTGGAAATTTTTAAATATTTTTAAGCATACTCATACAATATAAAGTTTTACAAAATTAATAGAGGTACTCAAGGCAAATTCATAACAGATAGTATCGACAGCTCAGCTGATTCGTTTTTTTTTCGCTTCTTGTATATGCGATATAGTTTCTTTGCAAATGCTTTGGTGACACATTGTTATGTACATTTTTGACATCGGAAGTAGATCTTTATCCAAAGCGAATTACGCGAGTCTACCTGCTATGAATTTTCCTGGAGTGGTACTGATAACGCTTTGAAAATTATGTATATATGATAATTTAAGCTTTCGTTCTTTCAAACTTCACTATTTGTGTTCAATAAACTATCCCTTACCCAACAAGGCGAATTCATAACATCTTCATGCCCTACAACAATAAAATTCACTGCTATAACTTACTGCATCTATAAAACAAACAATATTCTTATTGAAATAATTAAAGGCAAATTCACTTACCAGGTGGTGTAACTTCTACAACAACTAGAACATTACAACAACATTTGACATATCGACTCTTTATGCTTTCATGTACATATTTTGACATATCGACCTCCATTATGCAAGAAAAAAGAAGCTCAGATGTGTTAGTAACACCACCTGGTAAGTCAATTCGCCTTGCTAACTTATAAACGTAAGAAATTTATGACATTTCTGCTTTGCACAGCTGACAAAGACTAAAAAGTCCACCTGGTAATGAATTCCCCTTGGTTTTACCATTTTTTATAACAATAATTAAGGCTCTAAATTATAAAAAAATTAAAAATCAATTAAAATGTTAAATATAAGTTTCCATTTTATAAAACAAATGACTTGAGTAAAAAACTCGTATGTCTCAGTTTGTTTTAAGTTGTTTCCACACTGAGTTTCTGCTCAAGTCAATTGCAAGGATTCTATAAACAGGAAGATAGTTCTGCCAAATCGTCTTGACTTTTTGTTCTAAAAAAAAAAATTATTTTATTTTCTCGCATATTTTTGGTAGAATTTACAAACATCTTTCTAGGACCGTTTCTAGGCAAAATAATTCTTTTTTTTTTTTAATAAATTGATATTGTTTTCTGTGTAAATATTTGTTTGTATTTTGGATTTTAATAAATTTGAATTTAAAGCACTATTTTAAATGAAAAATTATTTTAGTTAAAGCAAATTAAGCAGAATCATTCATTATTTAACACGAGCCTTTTCCAACTGATTGCCTGGAATTAATACGAAACGGCTTGAATATTTTAACTTGTCTCAAACAACATTTTTCTACCATCTTAACATCGATTTGTCATTTAGCCCAATTAATACTATTTTAAATAAATAATTTATGCAAATTACAGTGAACTCCCGAAAGTATGAACCATATGTTTTCAAGACTAAACTCAATGAAAATCTATCCAACAGCGCTAATTATGCACATAATACATTTTTTATTCCGCAAAATTCTACGAAATTTCTAGAAATCCGTCGAATATTTCATATTTTTATTTTCGTGATTTTCGGTTGAAAATACTGAACATTGAAAAGGTGCACAAATTCCAACATATTTTTTATGATGGATTGTAAAGGAATTAGAGTGGAATTAAGGATTATTATAAATCGTATTTAGTCTGAATCCAAATTTTTTTCTTCAAACGTTCGGAAATTTAGTAACGAAAAAACAAAAAATAGTCTTCAGAAATTCAATTATTTAATACGAAAGCAATTGTGAACTACTTTAAAATCTTAGTATTTTATTAGAAAGTTTTTTTTTTGTTGTTGAAATAATAAACAAATTTTGAAACACCTGCAACCATTATAAATTTAAATCGAGCAGCTAAAATCCTGTTCACACAAAAGAATGATTCAAATTAAAGGCATTTTTTTTTGACATTATGGAACTAGAGTATTACTTTTTCAATAATTCTTGGCTGTCCATATTTTTTTTTGTATTGAATGTTACTTTTTTTAGTATTATTTTTTCGTTTCTTAGTATAAATGTTTGTAATTCTAAGGAATTAACATTCTTGGATGTAGCATAAAAATGTCTTGAACGTTACCCAAATTGTTCTTAATGTTATTTGTAAACTCTAACTCGTAACGAAGGATTAACTTTCTTATGCTGTGTGTGAGGTATTTTTTTTAGTTGGTTTACTTCAACCCAGTATTAAGGAAGGCGCTGTGGTGTACATTATCTGGGATCAGTATCAAACGCTGCCTCAAAAGTTTTTACCGCACAACTGTACATTGGAGAAAATTGAGATGTTGATTGACTTGCACTGACCAGGCATAGAAATCAGCTTCTATGCCATAGTATGTCATTGTAGTCTGCGCGTTAATCACATTAGCCAACACCATTCTTAAAGTCATTCAATCATTCGAGTGTTCATGTTAACGTGAGACCACTGTATTATAATTCAAAATAACTTTTTATTGTATTTTATTTGTTTCAGTGAAAAAAAGCACTAAAAATATTTCAAAATGAACTAATAAATAATCTAATCAAATGTACATATGTATGTATGTGTTAATAAGAAATGAAATGCCACAGCCAAAAAATATCAAATATCATTTATAGCATTAAGAAGAAAGCGAATAAACTGTCCAAAAAAAAAGACACTTTAGCCGTGAAAGGGGAAATTCCCACCATTCGCCAAAACTGAAACCTGAACAAATAAAAAACAAAATCTGCACAAATTCAGCATATTTTTTTTTTTGTTTTTTTTTTTTTTGTTAATTTTTATGTATTAATTTGGACAAGCAAATCAAAGCTGCTATCGGATATACTAAATAAAATAATTTGAATTTACGTCATCTATAATTGATTATTTATGGCCCCTACATTTTAACTAAAATATTTCTGGTCAATTTAAGGCGACAGAATAGTAAATTTTTGTTTTCAAATTTAAATTTAATATGAAATAACTTGTGATTTTTTTGTTCGTTTCTCGTCTGGCGTCTTTGTGACGCCAAAATTTTTACCCATTTTTAGATGTAGACACAAAGAAAAAGAGTTGAAAAGTGTGTTGGTTTTTTTTTATTTAAATTTTATTTTTTTTTTCTTATCTTTTTCTTTTAGCTTAAATTGTTGATTTAATTTCAAGCTGTATATGGGATCATTTTGGACTGGATAAACCCACTCAATATTAAAATAGATTTTCTTAGAGATGAAGCAAAAAGTAAAAAAAAAAAAAACAACAACTAATAATCGTATGGGGACGATTTAATGCGAACAAAGTGTATAAAATGTGTTTAATTTTCAATAAATCACTTAATAAAATGATCATCTTAAAGGAATTATTAGTGATAAATAAACTTTTAAATTAAAAAAAAAAGTTGTGAAAATTTTGACGACTGCTGACAGAAGAGTAAAATCACAATCACGATATGAATTTTTGTTAGTTTCTTTTTACAGTGAAATATAAAAAAAAAACACAATTAAATAAGGAAATTGACAAATACAATTAAAAAAATATGTGTAATTTATTTGCACTAGAGATATTTGTAAATTTAATTTAAAGAAATTAACTGCGTGGCTCACGATGTCGAACGATGTCGATCGCTTGATTTTTAGACGTATAAACTCTAGCTTGCGTTCCACTAATAACCGATTTTATTTCATTTATTAATTGTTTACGGAAAGAAGAGCTAAACATATATAATGGATGGTTTGAAGGTCACAAATCATTTGTTTTTCGTTTACAATTTCAGCATTATCGATCGGTCGACATCTAGAGCCAGGCAGTAAATTATATATAAACAAGCAATTTGCATAACAATCTTATTTAAATTACGTTTACACTTTTCAAATATTGGCCAGAAAAAAAACGTGATCAACAATTTTTAAATATGAAAAAAAAGTTTTTGCAAATTTTCGATACGATATTTTGAATTTGTCCTATCGGAAAACCATTTGCACCAAACTTTTAAATATCGCCATTATGATTAGTTTTATTGGCAAGTCATTGCGTTGAATCATGTAAATAATCATATACATAATTGTTAATTTACCAAACAGCAATTAGAACAGATTTTTTTTTATCATAATATGATTATATTCCAAAAATATAATTTTCATTCATAAAAGTTACGATTTATTTTGATCATAATATGATTAGACTTCAACCATATAATTTTCAAACATAAAAATTACGATATTAGCTTCCACCCTACATTTTCAATGGTCTCCATATACAAGAACTGTTAACGTATACATTTTTAAATTGCAATGCCATGCAACTGCTTTCGAGTTTTGCAACCCCAAAAATTTTCAAAACAGAAAACACCTTTTATCAGTAAACCCTTTAACTAAAGTCTTAATTATAACTAGCAATGTGTTAATTTTAGCATGCAAGGGGGAATTTTATTGGCAATCTTTTGCTCCCACATACAAATTAGCATTTAAATATATATTTTTTGTTTTAAATAAACAAGTACGAGTGCCATAAAAAGTTTACAATCCACTTAAAGCCACATTCATTAAAAAAAATGTACCGCTATAATATTAAAATTTTGAAAATAAATCAAGTACCTTTTTTAGCTAAAAAAAAAACAACCAAATATAATTGGTAAATATTTTTGCCCCTCCATATGAATACTCACTCTTAGAAAGTAAAAAAAAACGATTTATTTTAACAAGAAAAAAAAAACACAAAACTGCATATACTTTGCCATTTGAAGTACTTATTTAGCAAAACATTTATAATCAAGATAGAAAACCTTAGGCGTATGCCAAATATTCGTTAAATGTTTCTCTTTTTTTTCCTCTCAAAAAGACAAATCGCATGGTGGTAGTTTGGCAGGGAGGGAGCAACTTTTATGCATTTTTTTCTGTTAAATGGTTTTCTTTAGTTCCACAATTAGTCATATGCTTGAGTTCATTTAATCTATATCACAAATATATCTGGCATTTCAACGGAAATTCCCAATGTTCAAAGTTTGTAACTTTTTTTTTTATTAAAACACAGTAATTTCAAGTTTCATTATTATTTGCATTAAAACAAAAAGAAACTAAATGATGCCATTATTTGTTTATTATACTTGAATTTGTAATACGGTTAAAATGTTGGCCATATTATATGCTTAAAATAAGCAAATATTTGAATGACATTAAATATTTCATGTTGTTTTTTAGTTGATTTTTTGATAACAAACTATTCATCATGACGCGTCATGATGTTGCAAAAATTTCAACTTTTTTTTTTCTTTTCGCTTGTTCAGAAAGTAAGAAAAATAACTCTTTTGTTTTGTGTTTAAGCTGGTAATTTACACCCCTCTCGCCAAAAAAAAAAAAATATATATGTATATATTTAATACTTGATTTTAAGATGGGCCTAAACTTATTTCTTATTTCAAACTTCGTGTCTTAAGTTTTTTTATTTAACAAATACAAAAGATTAGATCACGATTTTCGTGAAATAACTCGATAGGAACTTTATTAGATACAAATTATCATTCATAGCAAAGTTATTAAATTATAATTAGTGTGATGCAATAGAAAAGATTATTTTATTGCATGGCAGTTCGCAAGCCGACCGACCTCAACTTCTTTTTGCAATATCGAAAAATATTTCTTAATCAATTATTTACATATACATACACATTATACATTTTTTTTAATTTTTTTTTAAATATTATATGATCTTAGCAATAAACACTCATATGACCAAATATATTCTCTTGCGTCAGAGACTTTGTCTCTCTCGAAAGTTCTTGTCTTAAGTCTTTTGTTTTTGTTAAGTTGTAAACTGAACGTGACCACTAGGTTTTTTACCAGAAAGCGGGACATAAACAAATAAAAAGAGAGATTCTGTAGAAAATATTTCTTCAAGAAATAATATCGTTACCTGAAATGCTAAAGGCTCCAACTGAGAAAAAATCGGAAATCGGGGGTTTGGTTGTTTTTCACAAATACATATGTATGCATTTCTATTAAAAAGAAAAATCAGAATTTACCCATCAAAAATAGCGGGTTTATTAATAAAATTTAAAAAAGAAACTAACCTGACCGCTAAAACTATTTGTGTGCACATCACTTAATTGTTAATTTTCTTTTATTTTGTCAAAACAGCTATAATACACATCCTGTAAGAATTTAAAGTTTCTGAATATTAAATTTACTAAATTTAAATTTATGACGGACAAATGGTTTAAGTGTAAAATTTGTATGAAAAGCACTCTCGTTTTTGAAATAATACTTTTTTGTAGAATAATTAATTTTATTTTGCAACATAAAAACCAAGTTAAATGACACTATCGCTAAGCAAAATTAGTGGTTACGTTTTTTTTTTTTTTTTGGACAAATATTTAATAAATGTGAACGTAGCTTTAGTGCCAGATTTTCAACTTTCTTTTTATGATCATAGGGGTTTTTTGCAATACGCTCCCATCTGGACATTGAACGACAAGTTTCCCGCTTGACTACTGGGTGACTCTACCATTTTTAGAACGATTTTGAAAGTGTACGCTTGCAATTTGATCCCGTAGATATATCGAAAACCAAGTATCACTTATAAATATTATTAAAAATCATACCAACTCATTTTATAACTAAATAAATTTTAAAGTAAAATAGTAGTGAAGTGTAAAGTGTACTTATTAGAAGTCATATAAATAAACAAACTAAAAAATAATTTTCTCTTTACACAATGTGTCATACAAAATCGTTATAAATCTTTTCAAATTAACATTTTAAATAGGGTAATAAATGCTTAATGTAAATAAACAAAGGCAACAGCTTCTGTTTGCTGCGACATGATAATGATGTTAATGATAATAATGAACATTAGTTCGAGTGCAGCTTCTGCCTCCATCACTTGAGCTGCAGCCGTAGAAGAAATAAAACGCAAAACACACCCACCACATTCGAAATTTAAAAATTGCACTGCGTCATTCATTGTAATTAATGTTTATATAAAATATGAATTTTTATTAAATTTCCATAAAAAGTCATAAAGTGAATTATAAATTTTAGTCAAAAAAAAAAAAAAAATAAATAAATTAAACCTCAAAAAATTAACTCATCAAAGAAATATTTTTGTTTCAAATTAGGAACAAGTTATTCAGTCATACTTAATAACAACAGAACAAACTCGTACTATATTTAAGTATTTGTAGGATTACGATGATAACAAGTTATGATTAAGAATTTTAAAGGGAGTAAACGCTTTTGAAACTGCCTCTGTTCAATACCAGAAATGAACAAAAACAATAAAATAAAAATTTTTTTCTTGACTTTGTTTTTTTTTTTGGGGGGTCTACTAAGGCGTTGTAATTAGAGATGCCAATCGGGGTAAGTTTTTGAAAATCCCGGGGATCGGAATATGTTTAAAAAAAATCCGAAAACCCGGCCCTGTTTTTCTGGGTTGGGATTAATCTTGATCCCTGGTTTTTAGGGTTTTCGGGAAATCTTAATCCCGAAAATTACCAGAAATTCGGAAAATCCCGGGTGGTAACTCCAGCTGTAAGACAAACATCTGACTCTATGTTCAATACCTACAATGGACAAAAATAAAGTTGAAATTTTGAAATTTGTAAGCAAAAAACTTTCAAATTAAATTTTGTTCCAGGATAAAGGGGGCATAAATAATCCCGATTAGGGATTGTGATTAAAGTATACGACAGGTTTTGATTTTAGGTAAAAGAAATGTCTATGGCTTTCAATTTGGATGCATAATGATATTGGCCGTGGAATCATGTATCCAATTTACAGACATTAATTTGCAGCTTAATTCAAGCCGGACACTTTTTTCTAATCTTTTTTTTTTTTGGATTGGAATAATCCGTACTTGAATTAATCTCTTTATGCTTGATTCAAAAAAAAATCCGTACTTACAGTATTTTTGACACCTTTTGGGATTGATTTACTGACGTCGGGAACTATTTTATTAATTAAATGCTTTTTTTTTAAGAAGTGAAACTACTTTGAATTATTTTCATTAATGATGTTATTAGTATTTTATATAAAAATTTTTTTGCTGGAACTACAATAAATTTTTTTAAAAATATTTACACTTATTATAGAAATGTTATTAAAATTTAATACATTCACACAGAGAATTTCGCAGCAATTATATCTACCAATTATTTTTTCACTTAATTTATGATAAATTAAAAACGCCATACAAAAGTAGTAGAGTTCAATGAATTTATTTTAAAATAGAATTTGATAATAAATAAACATGTAATAAAAGTAATAATAATAAATATATATATATACGTGTGTGTGTGTGTGTACACACAAAAAAGAATTGGAATAAATTCAATGATTTTATTAATGGTGATTAAAAATTTTAAATGGAATATCCCCAAATTCCAAACAAAGTTAAACACTTTTTTGAAGCTGCCTCTGTTCAATACCAGGCTTGAACAAAAATAAACTACAAAAAATGTTTCCATCACATCTATTTGTCTATTCTAATGCGGCTGAGTTGTCCACTAATCTTACAAACATTGTGACCCTCTATTCAATAGCAGCAATGAAAAAAAATAAATTTGAAATTGAAATGAAGAAATAAATACATTTAATTTGGAATAAATATTAAAAATATTCCAGACTAAAAAGGGAGCATAAATAATCCCGATTAGGGATTGCTATTCAAATATGCAAGACGGTTTCGTTTTAGGTAAAAGAAATGTGTACGACTTTCAATTTGGATGCACGACGATGTTGGACATGGATTCATGGATCCAATTTAAAGACGTTGTTAACTTTCGCCTTAGATCAAGCCGGACGGTTTTTTGCACTAAACTTCTTTTTGGAATTAAATTAAGTAATTAGGGATTAAATAATCTGTGCTGTGTAGTCGAGTAGCATCATCAGGGCTTATGTTATTGAGTATTTTACCCACAACCAAACAAATGTTTTAACATCAATCTGTTTGAGTGATCGTCAAAAGTTACACTGACTTAACTTTTGACGATTTTAAAACATCGAAATATTGGCATAAGTGATTAAAAATTATCACTATACGTGACCTCGAGCTTGGAAACAGAAATTTTGTCGTTTTAATTAATTATTAAAAACAGGTCGAACAATAAATAATAACATGTATTAATAACCGCATTTTGGATACCGCTTGGGTATGATTTAAGAAAGTTTAGGATTATTGTTTTCTTTCTGTGTATGTACGCACGACGTAAAATAGAATATTTATTTAAAACGTAAATTTTTATTTATAGAAAAACTAGAATTTTTGCATGAATGTACGCATATTTATTGTTTGAACACGTATCAAGCGATAAACAAAAACTTCAATTGGTTTTTAAGTTCCAAACAATTTAAGTCAACGAATTAAATTGTCAAGGTGTTTCCAATCACAGTATGTTGATGTCTTGACATTGTACTCGTATGCGCAATAAAAATGTTTTGCAAAAACAGTTGAAATTCTTTAATATTTTTTGTGAACATATTTTTTTGAACCCGCGCGCGGGAATATGTAACAAATTTGACTGTGTAGGTAATGTATAAATTCGCGTGAATTTGCCACTGCATCCACCTTATAATTAATTCGCCTTGGTCGTGCATATACCTGGTAATTAAATTGCCTTGTTTTCATTCTTGTGTTATTTAAGAGTAGCAGCGGCTTATAAATATTATCGCCGGCTCGAATAAGGAGTTGCAGCTGCTCGACTAAGATTTCTACTGTAATTTTATGACAAACCATAAACATACCTCAAAATGTCTTATTATTATATGACTTTTTTGTTTGAAGCACAACAACAATTTTTTTAAACTATTGTAAAATAATAAGACATTATGACAATATGACTGATATGACAACAGTGTAAACACCCCAATTATATTGTGGGAGAAAACACATATTTGAAGAATATTTTGCCAAAAACGGTTACAAGGAAGAAAATTTAATATATGTACTTAGCATGGGCATGGCACCGCCCAGTTTATTTTTATCGCTAAGCTGTTGTGATATCGGGTAATATTTCGTCAATGATTCATAAGAAACGTTTAAGTAAAAATAGCTGAAAATTAAAATTTACAGTGTTGGGCATGACGCCACGCCGACCGCTTTTATAATCAAAGTATTGTATATTAATGACAACCTTAAAATCCCTTGTTAACTTATTCATTAATTTCTTCAGCTACGTTTCATCAATGATTTTACTTATGATTTGTTTTTTTGATGTTGTTCTATTTTTCCGATTCAAAGCAACTAGTGAAGCTAATAAAAATTTATTAAGAAGTTATTTATTCAAGACTTAACTGCAAAGAATTTTAATTAGGCTTAAGTTCGGTATTATAAATTATTATTTTATGTATTTATACAAAATCTATTTACCAATATAAAAAAACTATAAAATTTTAATGTCATATTTTAAGCCATAATGATCCAAAATATTTTTATGGCTTAGTTTTACAATTTTGTTATTAATGTATTCTGAAGATAAGTAAAACACATGCCAAAAACTACACTGTAAAAAAGTTATTAAAAATTAAAAACCTAATAAAAGATAAAAGTATCTGCCGAGCATTGAACACGAGCCATGTGTGTTTTCCGCCAAATTTTTTACACATAAATAACACAAAGATTCAATTTGCTTCGCCAGGAGTAGAAATTCTGCTATGTTCACATCGAAAAGTAAAAAACCTAACAAAAATTAAAATAGTACCAAAAATTTAAAAGAGTACCAAAAATTAAAAAAAGTACCATAGTAAAAAAAGTACCAAAAGTACAAGATTTTTTTTCATTTTACCTTCACTGTGTGTTAATGCATAAGAAATTGTTAAGAAATACCAATTTGTCCCGTTTAAACTTACTTTAGTCACATACTTAAGTAATTTGATGCAATAAATCAAAACCATAGTTAGATAGCAAAATAGCTTAATTCAATTTATGAATTAAAAAATTGTTTTTTAAGAAAAAAATTTTAAATATGTAATTAAATTTAAAAAAAAGTGTCTAAAAATAAGTTGTTAAATAAAATGTGTAATGGGACAACAATCCAATATTCTAAATATGATTTGCGACGAATTATTACGACGATTTAAGTTGAGTTGAAAGTTTCATAAGAACCGGTTACTTATTTCTATTTCTATTTCTATTATATGCTCGTAAATTTTCTCAATTTTTCCGATCATAATATTGTATTTTTTTTTTTTGGGGGGGGGGGGGGGGAGCTCGCAATGTGTGTGTAAATTATTACAAGAATTGTTTTGGAGGTAGTAGATTTAAATTAAATATTCCTGGCATGGCTTCACTCACAACTCAAGTGTCTGAAAAATCGTTATAAAAGTTTAATCCAAGCATACTCCCATATGAAATTTTCGAAGTCACCTTCTATGATGAAGTTTTTTTTTTTTTGGATGTCTAAATATTTCCATCACGCATCGGAATGTATAAAGAAATTTTCAAATTACCAAAAAAAAAAAATCCATAAAACATCAGCGTGTACTGTACCACTGTCAATATTTTGACCGCTATGGAAATTCAATATCTTCCTGTTGTGAAGGAAAAAAAAAATTATAAACTAGTTTGCCATAATCAAGCTTAAGAATTTATTTGCATCATCAGTACCAAAAGAGTGAGTGCATTCATTATAGTACAGGCAGTCACTTTAATGTATGCATGCAATTTCGTACGGTAATGACGTCAATATGTTTTACTATGATTTTAGTCTCATGGTGTTTTTTTTTAAATTTTTATACATTAAAATCATTGAATGCCTGCTGTTATGAAAATATATTTTATTTTCTTGTATTAAATTGAAGTTGGAAATCATACCAAGTGTCTGTATGTGTCTTAAGTCTTTTGTTTTTGCTGTTTGCTGCTGTTTGAAACGGAATGAAATTTATTTCATTGTTTTAAAATATTTTCCCCTTAACTTTTAAAGTAAAAAATAAGAACGTAATTATTTTTGCTTTTTTTTTTGCAACAACAGCAACACTCATCAAGTTACAAAATAATTGAAAATTCTATTGTCTCTAATAGTTCTTAGAAAACAGGTGTGTTTTGAAATTAATTATTTAAAAAACTAAGCTTAACTTATTGGCATTCAATTAAGATGAGGATTTGAAGAAAACAGAAAACACAGCAAGTTCTTTAGTTTTTACACACCCACAACTATTTTCAAAATATATGTTTGCGTTAATGTATCTTTTTTAACAGATAAATTAATTCAATCTTTAAAAGGTTAAAATGCTTAAATACTTGGAAGAATTTGCAAAATTATTCGAAATAATAGCAGTTGTCAGCAATAATTAATTACAAAACAACCACAGAAAATGGAATGATGAAAGCATGTTAAGTTCTGTTCTTAATTAATTAAAATTATATACGCCAAAACACCCCTAAGTCTTTAATGGTGCAATAATTAAGTGATTTATTTATCTCAATTGTTTCTTTCGAAAAGTTCGTTCTATAAAATCAGACTTTGGTGCGTTACTAATTTAATTTTCATTAAGGTTTACAAAAAAAAAAGACTTATCGAATAAAAATTGTTTGTTGTGTTGTTTGTATATGTTTGTCTAAAATTAATATTCTTTTACATTTGTAATTCTCACTTCAGACTTGGAAGTTTGCAGCTAAGCAAACGGCTTTGTAAACTTTTCAAATATGATAAATATATATTGACGAGTTGGTATTAGCAATCAATGAAATACAGCATATAATAGATTAGCTATCCCATTACAAAGAAGATACATTTTTAAAATTTAAATTTCAATCTCAGTCAAAATTAAACTTAAAGTTAATTGACCACAATAAAGTTAATTGATGCCAAAAGAGTAACCAACCTGCGTCAGAGCTTCGATGCACTGCTTGATTCTGTGTTACTCTATTCAACCGTTAATACAGTGGAACGTGCTGTAATGAAATTACAGAACTTGCTTATTTCGGAAACTCTATCTTTTTATGCAAACAACACGTTCCTTATATCCATGCATTACACAGAAATTTCGTTATTTAAACTAATTATTCGTAAATCCTTCCCAATAAAGGGCTATTTACATACTATGTTTTCTGTGATTTTGAAACATCTATCCCTATATCTCTTTGGTAACACTTTTTAATAAAATTCCAGTGGAGAATTTTCACAACGTAACAATTCTTTAAACCTCTTACCCGTGATATATGGGTTATCCTTTGACTTTATTTTATACTTGTTTTATAAATTAACATACTGTTTTGGGGCTAAAATAGTACTTTTAGTACTTTTTTACTTATCCGTTCTTACTTTTCCTACTATTTCTCTTCAGAAAAACTCTTAATGTAGATTTGGATGGCGTTTAGTAGGTGGTGTTGTAGCCCAGATTAAAACATAGGTTACTTTTTAAAGGGTAAAAAGGGATAAATTTTGTACTTTTCGTACTTCTCATTTTTGTACAAATATTTTATAAATTTTTTATAACTTAACATACCTTGTAGGGGCTAAAATAAGAAAATGCTGATATTTTTGGTACCTTTATACTTATGGTACTATTATTCGTTTTCGTGCTATTTTTACTTTTGGTACTTTTTCTCTTAAGAAACACTCTTTATGAAGATTTGAATGGAGTTTAGTAGATGGATAGCATCTTGTAGCTCAGATTGAAATATAGGTTACTTTTTAAGGGGGAAAATGGGACAAATTCTTTTTTTTTTTTAACTGTTTATTTTTCTACTAATATTTTATATTTTTTTTTTTTATAAATTAACATACCTTGTAGGGGTTAAAATAAAAAAATGCTGGTATTTTTGGCACTTTTATATTTATGGTACTATTTTTCTTTTTGGTAGTTTTTTTACTTTTGGTACTTTTTCTCTTAAGAAACTCTCCTTATGTTTATGTCTATGTTTAGTAGACGGATAGTATGTTGTAGCCCAGATTAAAATATAGGGAAATTTTTAAAAGGTAAAAAAGGGATAAATTAGTAATTTTGGAACTCTTTGTACTAATATGTTTTATATATATATTTTTTTTAGAAAGTCTAAGAGCTGAAATAATATGTATGTTAATACTTTTATAGAATACGTTTTAAGGGCAAAACCGGGGACAGATAGGTACTTTTCGTTTATATTTAGTTTTTAAACTCATCCTTTTTACAGTAATATGCATTAAACTTTCTCTGTACTTTTGGTGCTTTTAGTTATTTGCAATTTATTTTTCCCATTAACATACTGTGCACTCCGTGGCGCTAAAATGAGGAAAAGTAGGTACTTTTCTTACCTCTTTGTTTTTTCGATACCTTTTGTATTCATATAGACTTTTTAAGAGCTAAAACCGGGAAAAACTGGTACTTTTCGTATTTATTTGGTTTTTTTCAAAGTAATTATATTTTACACTAATCTGCAGTGTATTTTCACGAGGTAAAATAAAAAAAAACTAGTAATTTTGGTACTTTTTCACATTAACATACACTTTGCACTTAGTGAGGGTGTAAAATAAGAAGAAGTTGGTACTTTTTACATCTTTATTTCTTCGATAAATTTGGTATACAGACAGTTTATGCCTTCCTTCATTAATATGTAGCGTGAACGTAAAATTACGTCTAAAAGATATTCATTTACATTTATTAAGCAAAAAATTGGTAAACAGATTGATGCGAAAAGCTCTAGTGTGCAGTTGTGTGAAATTTTTAAATAAAATTGATATTATTCAGCTAAAAAAAAAGAAAACTTTTGAACGCTGATGAGATGTGTAGCGGCCTTGAAATCAGTACTGATACGTTCTGCTAAAAACTGATTGGATATAAATAATAATATTTTCCAACACAAAAAACTCCTAGTAATTTTGAATTTTCATTAATTCAATAAAACTGAACTTGAGCCTGATAATATCACTTTTCATATGTAAAAAAAAATTCCACTCATAAAATTTCTGTAAATAACAATTTTACTTTGTATGACTCTAAAAGGAAAAACCTCAATTAGAACTTCAAGAAATAATAACACTTAAAAAGCTATTTAAGATTAATAGGGCAGAGCTTGTGGCCAAAAGCCATACAGGCGAGTATACAACATATTCTATGGCTTACTCAAATAGATGACTTGAATTTTTAATTTTTTGTTTTTTTTTTAACAAAATTCAAAACAAAAACAAACATTTAACCGGTCTTTTTTTTTCCTTTTTTAATAAAAAACAATCTTGCAAAAACAAAAGATAATGAAAAAAAAACAACCTCAAACAAAATGGGAGAATTTGTTGAGAGAGAATCAAAAAAAGTGTGGTTGGTACTGTGGGAGCTGTTTAAATAAATATGAGAATTCTGTTTTTTGCTTAAATATGAGCGTTGAATTAGAGTCGTAATCAGTAGTTAATACAAACTTAAAGTGTAAACAGCAACCAACTCAAGCTTAAAGTAAAAAAAGTAAACTTTATAAAAGCGTTTTTACAATAAATTATTTTAACAAAATAAAAATAAATTTCAAGAAAGAAAAAAAAAGATTTTCAACGGCTTTGACCTTAAACACTGTGAAAGAAATTTTATAAAAAAAGTGTTAGCAAAAAAATTAAATAAATTTAAAAACAAAATGGCTTATACAAAAACACAAACAACAATGGCCTGTGTGGCTTTAATTGTTTTGATCACTGTTTTAAGTAGTTCTACTACAGAAGCTGCAGTGTATTCCCAACGTGCCTTATTCCATCCTGGTTAGTATCTACATATTTTTTATTTCGTTTTTTGTTTGTATAGTTTTACACAATGAGTGATTATTATGCATATTTAATTATTTATATAAAATTGTTAAATATTTAATTGAAAAATAGTATAATGAAAAAAAAACAAACAAACAAACTTTAACGTGTCATGACATATTTAATGATGTTAAAATGATAAGCATTTTATTTGTTCAAATAAGGAAAATTTCAGCTAATAAAATATCAATATGTCTTCAAAGACAGAATACTTTTTAGCACGATATATCTGTGGCAAGACGGAAAAAAATGCTTAAGTCGAAATAGGCTAATTTCACATCTTATATTTAAAACTATCTCTGGGTAAAGTTTTATTTATAATAAACGGCTTCTAACGTAGTTCTGCCACCATGACTTGCTGCTTTTCTTTTTCTAACTAATTATTTAATATTGAATAACAGCTTAATTCGGCTTATTGCATTTATAAATTGAGTACCTTTGTTACTAAATGCAAAGAATCATAAAACGCATATTTAACTTTGAGTACAATGAGAACACATTTAAAAAAAAATCCACTTAAATCATATAAAAGTAATTTTCAAAAAAAAACTATAAAATTGGACTTAAGTACTTTTTACTTATTGCACACTGATACATTTAATTAGTAAGTGATCGTATCCAGATTACTAAGTAAGATTTCGATTTATTTGAAGAAAATTTTTAATAAGCATCACCATATAGACTTATTACACATAGTTTTATAGCCACTTTTTACAAATTACTCCGTTTTCATTTTATTAAAATACTAAAAATTAAAAATGCCACCAAAAGAGGGCAATTAACTTTAAACAGAAAAAATCCCACAAAAAACGGCAAAATGGCCCCAAAAAAAATTTTTTTGTTCATTTCACTGCAAATATTTTGGGGAAATTTTCAGTCTGTGAAAACAACAGGAAACGTTTTTTCTTACTTTTGGGTATTTTTCAGATTGGGTTAATTTAAAATATTGAAAAATATAAACTTAAAAAAATTTTTTTTTTTTTAATAATAACATTTGTCACTTTTTTTTAATTAAAATGGCATAAATTAAAAATGGCCCCCCAAAGAGGCAAAAAGGACAACAAATAGAAAAAAATTCCCCAGAAATAGGCAAAATGGCTACACAAAAAAATTTGTTGTTGTTCATTTGACTGGAAATATTTTTGGGGAAATTTTTGCTGTTTAAAAAAAAAACAACAAAATCGATTGACCATTTGTCTTATTTTTTGGCTAATTTTCAATTTCGAGCCATTTTTCCTCTTTAAAATATTTTTATGGTGATTTTTCCTATTTAGGGGAAATTTTTCATTTGTCACTTTTTTTAACTGAAATACTGAAAATTAAAAATGGCCCCCAAAGTAGGCAAAAATGACTCCAAATAGAAATCTTTGGGCTATTTTTCTTAAAGTAGGCAAAAACTTTTCCAAAAAGAAATATTCTTCCAAAATAGGCACAAAAAAATTATGTTGTTCATTTGTCTGGAAACCTTTTGGAGGCATTATTCCTCTTTGAAAAGAACAGCAAAAAGTTTTGGTCCATTTTTTTTTTATTTTTGGGCTATTTTATATTTTTCAGTTTTGGGAAATTGTTCTCTTTTCGAACATATTATTTGGTGGTGATACACAAGTTTTGTGGGTAACTGGCCAAAAGTAATGCCTGAATCTAAAGCCAAGTACTTTTTTCCGCCAGAAAGCACAGCACCAAGGTGTGTTTCGTCACCAAGATGCATAACCGTGCCCAAATGGGAGTAATCACAAATGCAAACAGTAAAACTTCAAAAAACTACGTTGCTTTCTTTAGCAGACCCTTTAATTGTAAACATTTTTGTACCGGCCATAGCAATTCATATTCTGTGAAAGTTTCAAGTCTTTATCTATTGTGGTTCTCGGTATAGAAGCTCGTAGCCGATAGACGAATAGACAGAGAGATGGCCGGTAGAGTAAATTAAGCTTCTTTCTAACCTAACATATGAAGTAGAAAGTGAAATGGGTCTGGAATAAATAAAATTGATCTCTTGTACTGAATTTTTCCTAAATTTTTTTTAGTTAAACTAATGCTGTTAGTAAAACCGAGTAAGTCTATAAACGAATCTAGGTGCTATTAACGTAAGTGAAGCCACACAAAACTTGCTCGTAACCATCAGCTGATCTACAAAAAACTTTCCCCATCTTTTAAATCTTTTTTCGATTTCTCATAAGTTTCAAAGCACTTTGAAAGTCTTCTTCTTAACGCCACTCACTGACTTGTTATGAAATAATTTTTGTTGAAACAAATACTTATTGTCTGATTCAAGATATCGATCTAAAAATGTTTTTTTTTTTTTTTTTTTTTTTGTTCTAATTGCAACTGTACAAAAGAAAGAACTCTGTTGATATCGTGGAATGGGCAATTAAATTGCCTACAATCAAAACAGTACAATAACTCCGGACGATCATAACAGTTGTAAAGTTATTAAGAACAACCTTGACCAAAAGTGACATTTTGCAGCATTTAAATGGGAATTTTAATTCGTTTAAGACAATTAAATAAAATTTTATTTTGTCTACATGTTTTTTTTTTTTGCTTTTGAAATGCTTGGAAAATGTGTCTGTTCATTCGTTTAATGCCTGATTTGTGTTTTTTTATTTAAGGGTGCGACATACAGGTTGCTGTCTTAAGTCTTTTGTTTTTTCTTTGTTGATCAAGATGTTGACTTATTTGCATATCTTTTGTGTTTTTAAGCTGATTCTTGAAACAACTTATAACTTATTTATAGTTTTAATAAAAACTATAAATAGTTTTGATAAATTTTAAGCCATTTAAAGTATTTTCTCATTTTTACAAAAAATATTTAAAATTATTTGACATGTACATAAGTTTACTTTTGTTGCCATCTCAGTTTCCCCACTCTCTTGCTATCATGCTATCTCTCTCTCACTATCTCACTATCTCACTTGCTATCTTTTCTCTCTGTGTTTAATTCCCTCGTTATATGTAATGATTGTGTCTTCTGTTTTTTAAATTTCTTTCAAATAAATGCTCGAGAACCTTAATTTTAAATGCGTTTCTACATTAAAATTATGCACAAATTTGGAAAAAAAAACAAACCAAAAATTCTTGAGACTTGTGTGCTTTGAAATATTTTATAGTTCTTCTGGCAGGAATCAAAATAAATGAATATTTATTTTAGTTTTCTTTCACTTAAAGGTTGTTGAATCATGTCTTATTTTTAGTTGATTATGTTTCTTTTTGTTTTGGTCTGAAAAAAAAAACTGTAGCAACAAAATATTTATTTCTACGTGACTTCTGGAATGTAGGAGTGTAAGCTGGTACTACTTTTTACGTTTTATGTTTGCTGTATGATAAAGGGGCATTTATATTGCAAATAGTTGACATTGGTTTGTACTACCACCAGTCATAGCAAGCGCAATTGAAAGCAATTAAGCCCAACCTTTAAAAATTAACTGAACAGAATAACATTTCCTTTTTTGTCAAGTTCCCAAAACTCAAAATCGTACATTATCTTCGCCTTTTTAATATTTTCATTAATTCCTATTTATCATAAATTTCTCAGATTTTATAAACAAATTACTTTAGATTTCATAAAATGATTTATTGTTATTGCATGAAGCAAACAAATAAAAAATAACTTTGTATCAAAATGTTTTTTTTTTTTTTTGTCAACGTCCAGACAATAAGTAATTACATTTTAATCTAATAATTATATTTTGTGTTTTTTTTTATTTCATTAATAAAAACAAGCTATAAACGTGTCCCAAATAACCTCTCTTGTCAATTGCATCAAAACAAAAAAAAAAAAAAACACATAAATAATTATAAAAAAATTTACAAACTTATAACGATAAGTCAATAAATTAGCAAAGCTTGCATTGTAGCAAAATATTTATATACAAATAAATTTATGTGAATTATATAAAGTAACATATAGAAAAATAATAGAGACAAACAACTTTATATAAATATAATTTTAATTTTTAAATCACTATTTGTTTTGAGTTCGAGGTCAAAATGATGGGTTAATAGCACTGCAGATGTCATAAATTTTCATATTGACCTGAAAAAATATCTCATAATTTTCAAATGGCTTTGCCGATTTTCTTTAAATAAAGCTGAGAGCACTAACAATGCAGCTAACTTTCAAACAGCATTTAATAACGGTCTAGCCGTTTGAGAGCTGCAGGCCTACAGACAGACGGTCACACAGATGATATTCACTTGAAATTTATTGGTCTATTGACATGCAAAGTTTATTTTACGTATTCTCCTAAAAGCATACATCTTTTTTATTATTTACTACAGATAAAATCAATAGAAAAATTCACAGTCAATTCCATTTTTTTTTTTGACGAACCCCTAAATAAGGATTGAATCGCGGAAGTCACATATTCCGGTCGGTTTTTATTTACAGTCTTCAGATTCCGTTTATTTTGTATTTGGATTTTTAAATGATGAATATATTTTTTTACTAACAAACCTCATATTAAGCTTTTCTATTGGCATGGAAAGCTTATTTTACTTACGCTCCTAAAAGTATGCAAGTTTTTTTTAAATTAACTACAAACGAAGTTAGACGAAAAATTCACTGTCAATTCCATTTTGAATTTTAAAATTATTTTTCCCATTCTTTTTGGGACGACTCCTTAAAAAATTATTATATCGCGGAAGTCACTCATTCCGGTTGGAATGGTTTCAGTTCCGTAATTGTATGCCGATTGGTTTTGATTTACAGTCTTCAGATTCCGTTTATTTTGTATTTCGATTTTAAAATGAAGAATATTTTTTTTACTAACAAACCTCATATTAAGCTTTTCTATTGGCATGGAAAGCTTATTTTACTTACGCTCATAAAAGTATGCAATTTTTTTGCTGTTAACTAGAAATGAACTTGGAAGAAAAATTCACTGTCAATTCCATTTTGAAATTCAAAAAAATGGTTTGTTTACAAACACAATTTTCGTTTCCAACACTATCAAATTTCGATATAGAAACCAATTTAATTTCAATCGAAATTGAATTCTGTGACATGGCTGTGGCCCCAAAAATAAAATTTTCAAAATTTTTCGAAATTATGTAGTCGTATGTACTAGAAATCAATGAGTTGAAAATTGTTTTAAAAAATATCTACCAAGCTGACTCATAAGCAACAAGTTTGTAGTGTCATCATGACTCATGAGCAGATAATTACTTTCACAAATTCATATTAAAACTGACGTGAAATTTTTGTTGAAGAAATTCTACCCACCTACACACATACATATATACATACTTACATATGTACATATTTTGAAAACTTATTTAAAAACAGAAAATATTATTCAATTTAAAATCTATTTAAACCAAATATTTCATGCAACAAATATCTGGTTTCCAGTCAACATTTGACGTCAATCTTTAGCTTAAAATTGATTCTAGTTGACACTTATGACTATCATGATTGTCATATTATAATTTTTTTTTTTATACTGGCTTTTGAAACATTCGATCGTATTTTATTTTGTAAGAAATAAACTGGATGAAGCTGTAAAAGAAAATACTTAATTATTGACGTCAACACACAGGTTAGTTAAAAAAAAACAAGTTTAGCAACTTTAAAAGAATGAAAAATAAAACAGTGATAAAATACCACAAGTAAATCTACGTAGTACAATGAACTAGGCAACAAAAACAACTACAACAACAACCACAAAAAAGAAGTGTTTTGTATCTGTTAAAAGTTAAAAGAAAAGATGCTAATTACTAATTAAGTTTGCAATGCGGATTTTTGGGAAGGTCGTTTCTACTTTACGTATGTATGTATGTATTTCGAGTCCAAAACATGTTGAATTTTTTTTTGTATTTTTTAATAAATTAATTTTTTGTGTTTATTTCTGCTTTTTTATCTTTATATTTATTTGAATGTTAATTAATTCACAAATGATTGTTGCGTTTATATGTTTGGGTTTCAGAGTCTGGGGTTTTTTACAAATAAAAATTTTATAGCAAGTCGCTAATTGATTGTGTTATCTTTATTTTTCCTTTCTTTTTTTAATTTAATGCTCTGTTTTAAATATCAGTTGCTGCGTCGTTGTGTTGTTGTGTTGTTTTTCCATTTTGTTTATTAATTAATAACGAATTTTGTTTATATGTATTAGACTCTAAACAATGAATGGATTATTTTACGTTTTAGAAAATACCTAAGAATGTTTGTTTCATGTGTAGAATAATAAAAAGATATGTAAGATATTTTATGTTTTTGTGTTCCAAAAAGAAAAAGTTTGCATCTTAAGTCTTTTGTTTTCATTTCATATATTTCACCACTAGCGTAGCTAGATGAGGAGATTTGTGTCCCCAAAGCAGGAGTTTTAGTTACAGTTTATGGGCAAGTTTTTCTTGGGAAAGGATTTGAAAACTTTTCATTTTCAGTTTATAAAAATTGTTTATCATAATTTTGCCAATTTTTCCTTTACATATATACATACTTACATAAATACTTGCTTACATTTATGTATGTGCATATGTATTTACTAGCTTTGTTGTTTACTTGTTATTTTAACTTTGAATACATATTGCGTTTATTTGAATATGTATTGTGTTCGCATCTTAAATCTTTTTATAGTTATCGTGCTTGACAAGTTTGTCTTAAATCTTTCGTTATTAAACTACAACCCAACAATGTTTTCATCTTAAGTCTTTTGTTAGCACCTTATTCGCACAAATAATTTCAGATTTTTCAATGTTTAGTTGTTTTCTTTTTTTAGATATTTTTTAAGTTATTGCATAGCTTCTATCGCGGGCTTTGAGGCGACCGAATCAAGAAATTTTGAAAAGTTTGTTTCTTGTGACTCAGGCGTGAATCACGTGATTCGTGATTACAAATTTATAAAATCACGCGTCATGCTGACACTAAGTTTGTTTCTTAAGTCTTTTGTTTTTTGAAGCGAAAACTTCTTTTTGTGTAGTCTATGTATGATGACTATACAGTGTTGCCGCTGTGGAAATTTTTTTTAAATTTCCAGTTTTGCCACTTTTCCCGGGAAACTTTCCGGGATTTTGAAGGGTTTTTTGTATTTTTTGGGAATTCCCGCCCGGTGTTGCCACCTTTTCGGGAAATTTTCCGGGATTTCTAGGTTTTTGAGGGGATTTTTATATATGTATATAAAAGAAAGTCGTGTTAGTTACACTATTTATAACTCAAGAACGGCTGAACTGATTTAGCTGAAAATTGGTGGGCAGGTAGTTTAGAACCAGGAGAAGGACATAGGATACTAAGGTAAGGCACTTTTTACCTGGGGGGTCTAGGGTGCCCCTTCTTTTTATGGGGCACCTCCAGCGTAGCTAGAAAGCTGAAATTGAAATTGCATAAGTTGATAAAAAAATGCTACGCAATAGCTTTGCCGCGGCAGTCCCCGAGTGCCACACGTCTTTTTCTTGATTTGTTTTTTTTTATAAAAGTTTTGACATTTTTGATTAAAAACTTTCGAACTTAAAATTAAATATGCATAATTTGTATTTGTATTTATTAAATATATAAATTATTACTTCCTTATTTCTTGATTTTTTGTTGAATTTTTTCCTTCTTTTTTGTGTATTCATGAAAATCCAATCACTATAATTTACTTAAGCAAACAAATATAATTTATCGTTTAGTAATTTCCCTTTATACATTTCCTGTTTATTAATTTATTTTCCTCTCTGTTTTTTCTTTTTAATTTGTTTTTTTTAGCATATCCTGGTAAATGTATTGATAAATTCAGCAGACGTGTCATGTTGCCGAATAAGGAGTATAGACCTAAAGGCATTTGTGCTTCTTTGACGTGTGATATTCGGGCGCAACTTATAAATATTGAAACTTGCCCCACCATTGAAATGCCTGGTTGCGAAGAATTACCAGTAAACCCTTCATGGACATTTCCCAAGTGTTGTCCACAATTTAAATGTACTGATTTTAAAACTGGCAAAGAAATTGTGATTTCAGTGTAGTTTTTTAGGAGGCAGACCCAAAAAATTTCATCAATGTACACATCAGCATTAACACAATGAAAACAAAACATTAAAAACCTTTAAAAAAAAGATACAAACACACCAACAACAACAACATAACTACTTGATTTTTATTTAATATAACAAAATATTATATTAATATGTATCTCTATATTGTAGTTTGTAAATGTATGTACATATATAATTCTTTTTTAATTTAAATTGTACGAATGAGTGTCTTCCTTTGTATGTCTCATATATCATTTTGATTTTATAAATCGTTTTACGCATCTCTTCATAATTGCTGCTCCCTACTCTTTTTTAAATTATTTATTAATTGTTATATATTTTCTATTTCATAAATTCTGTTTTATTTATTTTTTTTTTTTTAAATTGTATATAATTAAAATTTTTTCTCATGCGTGCTTGTGCAATATGTATGTTTGTTATTATTTCTTTGTAATTAATATTTTTATATAAAAAAACCTTTTTTTATATTTTGATATTAAGTTTTTATTTGATAAAACAAAAACCTGATTTGATGATCTTTATGTGCATTTTTAGCATACTTTATTAATATTATAGAAATAAAAACAAACCATTCATTATGTAAGATATTTGTTTTGCTGTAAGAATATATTAAGAAAAAAAATACAAAATTTTAAAAATGTATACATAAATAAATATTTGTGGTTTCAATTTATTTTTATTGATAATCTGCTGAATGTTAAAAATAGAAAATTATAGTTTAAATGCACTTAATTCATAGGCACTTGCAGTATTTGCAATATGTTGCGAAATGGTATTGGTAAATTTCCCATCAACATGTTTCTAAGCAGAGTCGCTACAGTAGTAATGTGGGAATTGCCAACAAGAGTTAAATGATATTTTAAAAATTTTTTTTGATTGGATACGAAATTGTATTGTGTGAAATAACGGTATCCGGCCACATGGTATAATAAATGAGTTAGTACACTGGCTAAAAGAAATACATAAAACGTCACAAAAGCAGCAGGCATTTGTTAAGGCTAGTACTCTTGTTCGAATTTGTGGAAAATATTGAGCAACATTGATTATTCCACTTGGAAAATATGACATTTAAAATGTGGTTTATAAATTTGTATTTTATGTTCAGCTGTCAAAATTCCGTATGAAATAAAGCCATCCTGCTTTATTTCGCAGGTATTTTAAAATGTTGCCCTGAACATTTCATATGTTTATCCACGAGAAAACAGAGTAGTTAGTACTCTGGCAACATTTTTTCACGAATATTTTTCGTTGCGAATATTCGTCGTCAAAAAAAGAACGCATGTATGCATATGAAAGTGAACACAACAGCGACGTCGACGAATTTCGTCGGGCGCGATGAATTCTCTGATAGATTTACATATTTCTATTTGATACGCCGACGAACGACGAACAAATCAGTACAGAGTTACCTTGTTTTTTTTTTAGTTTTCAAATATATTAGTAAATAATGTTAGTTTTGACTTTAATAAGTACTTCTTTTTATGATATATAGCTTTTTAGTTAAATAAATATAATTATTAATTTTTATTTGGTTGACATACCAACTCATCAGTAGATGTTTCCCCATTATGTTTAAAATATATATATATATATATATATATATATATATTTAATATATATTTAGATATTGCTAAGCCGCAACAAATAAATAAAATTTAAAAACATAAATTCTTGAGTACATGCTCAAATAAATGTAAAATTTTACATAATTATTAATGATAAAACTTGTTTTTAATAGTTTTTTTCATGTTTAATTTTATAAAGGAATTATTTTCTTTATGAGGTAACACTATCACTGTTATGTTTGTACACTAGAGCCCTGATATGCGTCGTTAATGGAGACCGGTGACATGCGACACAAACCCAAACGACTTAAATCGGATCACTTTTTTTAAATGCAAAAATTCTATTTTTGATAAAAAAAAGTGACATGGTTTAAAAATGTAAGTAGAGAATAAACGGATAACTGGCATTTTTACATGCTACTTGATAAATTCTTCTCTTGTAATTAATTATGACTGCAGTTAAAAAGTTCAATCATAAGTAGGTATGTTGAGACGCAAATCGGAATTAAAACGACACAAAGCGGGTTAAACCAAATTTTAAAAAGCGATGCAAATAGAAACGATGCAAATCGGGGCTACAGCGTACATAAAAACAAATTTGTAATAAAAAATACACACAATTTTTTGAAGTGAAAACTTCTATTGGCGCGGTACGAAGGTTTTGGATGAGACAAAACCTCAGAACTCACGACACCGTCACGCTTTTTGACACTTGTAGCATCTCCGTTTGTGCGAATTCCTATTCGGAGTGAAGTTAACAACCTACAGATAACACCTAAATTTTTTTCGCTCAAAATGAAGAGAGCGCCCTCTCTTGTGGGTGATGTTGCCATATATGAGAAAAACACTCATTTTTTGGTGCACCAAAGAGGGAGCACACTTCAATTTGAGCGAAACTGATTAAGAAGAGTACAAAAAGATGGCGCTCTCTGCATTTTGAGCGAAAAAAGTTTAGGTTGTTAACTTCTCGGGCGCAGTTGCATTTGCGTTTACAATAAGTGGCATGGCAAAACTGGCAAGTATGCGCAGTTCGATAACAAGTACAACAATCCAAAAACAACATGTATTTTGTTGGTATAAAGCACTCGCTTCATATCAAAATACACAAACAAATTTAAAGCATTTTAATACGTATGAGTACCAAACTGTAACCATTTTTTATGTACTCTCTTCAAACTATATCAGTTTGTATGAAAATTTGCTATAAAGCGAGCTCAGTCAGCTGTGCTAGTAAGCTCACCTGTTGCATACGCCTTGATAAGTGGTTAAATTTGTTACATGTATTTATATAATTGTTTATATCTACGCATAATTTTTTTGGCAATAGCACGTGTATTGTTGTAATCACAAAACGTTTTCACTTCTGTCGGCACTCCCGGAGTGCTATCCGTAGTTTTTTTTTGATTATTATGACAGCAGTTATTAGTTCGTCCCAATTGTGCGCCACACGACGAATTTATGCAAAGAACTTTTACCAACGAATTCATCGTGCTAGACGGAATTCGTCGTTTGTCCCAATTGTGTTCCCAGCATTAGCTATTTTTTTTTATACCATGTTTGGGAAATGTGACATTTAAAACGTAGCGTTTTGTAGAACATTTAAGGTGTTCATTGATTTTCGGTGTACTAGCTACATTGTAGATCAAATTCCGTTTAAAATGCAGTAACTTTATTTCACAGCTATGTTAAAATTGTGCCAGACAAATTTTATATATTTTTTTCACGAGAAAACACAATACTATTACCGTAACATATATTCATGAAGTCTTCAGGATTAAACGTGTAATACTAAACATCTCTTTATAAAAGAAAGAGAAATACCAATGTGATGCTTTTATGCATCGAAAATCATAAAACATATTCATGATAGCACCGAATTGGCATTACTGTTGTGCATAAAAAAAATACGACATATAAAATATTCCTTGAAAATGCTGCAAGTTTAAACATAACGTCGAGGTGTATTAAGCCAGGTGGCATCGCCAAACCATATGATATTTATTTGATTCACAAATTTGAATAAATCAATTAATAACGGCCAACCAATTCCATTGACCGTAACTACACCTTAACGGCGTTCTGATTGGCACCTTTCAACTTTGTAGTTTGAACGAACGTCATCAAAAATCAAAATAAAGCTTCAACTACGCCCATAAATTTGTGCAATATTTTGGATTTTTCTTTTTAATCTATATATATAATAAAAATATTGCATCGAAACATTTTTAAAACCTTAAAAAATATTCATTGAAATTTAGACAAAATGAATAAACTTATGTGTATTATGTTAATATTTCTTGGTGTAACATTACGACGAGGTAGGAAAAAAAGAATAGAGCATTAACAGGAACTATTAAAATGATAGGGAGGTGTAAACATTTTACTTTTTGTACGCATTGCAGGTTCAGCTATTTGGTGCTACGTCTGTACTTCGGCCACACCAGGTTGTGCTGAAGATTTTAATTGGCGTGGCATAGGATTTTTGGGAGAAAAATGTCCGGAAAGTGATGATATATGTGTTAAAGTCACCGAGAAACGTGGAGGTTTGTAATTTACCTCCTACTATACATATATTTTAAATATTTTCAATTACGACTCGTTTGTTTTCTTTTGTAGCACAGAGAACAATTATACGTGATTGTTTAAGTACTCTAAGTTTTAGAACTGATATACCAGCTGATAAATATGAAGGATGTCGTCCAGCAGCAAAAGATGTACATCTTGCCAACTATGTCAATCACACTATTAAGGAACACGATGTGAAACGTGATTATTTTAGTAGTGTAGAATTTTGTTTTTGCTTCCTTGATCATCGCTGTAATAGTGCCAATCCAATGTTAAAGTCTCAGACAATATTAGGACTTGCTGTTTTAAGTATATTAATGTTAGTCCTTAATAATATTTTTAATAGAGTTTAACATTAAACTCTAAAACAACAAACAATAATTGCAATTGTTCATTAGAATAGTTCAGACCAAAAGATCTATGCAAGATTTTCCAAAACTAATTCACAATTGACTAACGAATCCAATCCGTCCAATAATTTAAAAAAATTTATGAAAAGTTAGTTATAAATACATATTAAAATCATGACAAAAAAACATATATTTTGTTATTTGCGATTTTACAGCAGTCCAAAAAAAATCCTTTAGAAATTTTATAGTTTTTTTTATAATCATTCATAAATTTAAACTTACCACATCAATGTAAAGAGTCACATGGTCTTGTTCCATTTGTTTTTACGCACTATTTACACTCCATTTTTTTAAGATAATTAATGTAATAATTCTAATCTTTGCAAAATTTATACAATGTACACTTTTTTTATACAAATAAAGAATATTTTATTTTAACTGCGTAAACAAAATTACTAAACATCCACATTATGTGTACGATTTTTAGGACCACGACAATCATATAGAGCAATATCGGGATTTTTATCAATACATTCTTTATAAACTGTAGCCAATCTTATACATTCGTCAACCGATAACTGGAAGGGTCGAAGAGTGTCTTCAACATCTGCCTTTTTAAACATCTCGTAACAAATTTCATCACGTTGCTCAACAGGAAACAGTGTGCTATACCCCCGTCGACAATATTTTTGACGCATATTAAATATATGACGAACAACTTTTTCCACTAAAGGAAACGGCAAATCAGTTTTGGGTTGCTTAAGTGGAATTAGTTTAACAACACCCACATCAACATCTGGTTTAGGTACAAAAGCTTTACCAGGTATGGTAAATTTCAGCAATGGTAGTGTCCAAATTTGGGACATAATGGAAAGGCGACATCTTTGTTCATGTCCTAGAGGAGCACATATACGATCTGCCACTTCCTTTTGAAACGTTAAGGTCATTGCAGTATCAATGCGACGAAAAGCTTGACGTCTCAGAGACAAATCGTGTAACCAGTTGATCAGCAATCTTGTGGAGATAGAAAATGGCAAGTTGCCTATTAAATGTAAACACCGAGAAGTATCATTGACGTGTCCATCAATATCAAAACGTAAAATGTCATTTACAAAAATATCCACTTCTATATGTAATGGTTTAGCACAATCACGCAAAAGTTCTAAAGTTGGAACGAATCTAGCGTCTTTTTCTACTAGGATTAAACGATGAGGTTGCCTCCGCAATATAGAACGTGTAATTCCACCCGGGCCAGGACCAACTTCTAAAACAATATCTTGGCTATCTATACGACCAGCACTTTTAACTATTTTATCTGTTATACGCTCATCCATTAAAAAATTTTGAGATAATTGTTTTAAAGCTTGCAACTGGTACAATTTTACCAAATCTCTGATGGTAGGCAAAGGTGGCAAACGCATGCCAGACTTCAGTACACGTGCAGCAGCTTCAGACATGTTTCTGAAATATAATAACTTTTTTATTTATATATTTCTTTTTGTAAGACAAAAAACTAACCTTAATTAATATTTGTTACCTCCCGCAATATAAATCCAATGAAATCCTTATTATGTAGTTATTGAAAAATATCAAGAAGTTATACAACAGTTTATTCGTTTGGTATCTTAAAAATCTTAAACTATGTATGGATGTATATTATAATGTATTTTCTTTTTTTAATTGGCAACTTTTTTGGGCTCCTCAAAGTCATCCAAAAACTTTTCTTGTTTTATTGACAATATGGAATAGGCATAAATGCCCAAGACAGAGCTAATCAATACACCGGCCGTAATCAAATTATTACGTTTAACTCGTTGCAATTTTGTAGCTCTCTCGAAGTTTTGTTGTTCAATCAACTTCATAAATTCCAACTGAGCCTTACCAATATTTTGTGCGTTTTCGCCGTATTTAATTTTAGGTGCTTCCTTGTCAGCGGACATAATTTTTGGTAAACAAATCCTTGCGTATATAGAAAGTTTTTACAATTTTTAACACCACATTGATGATCTACGAAGCAGATTGCAAAAAATTTCCGTAAGATGTTTTTGCAGTCAGCTTTTTTTATTTTTGTACATTTTCGACAGGGTGACAAAAATATTAATTAATAATGGAAAAATGATGCCACCTAGTTATCGCAAATAACACCCACATTGGTAATGCTAAAATTTAAATACTTAAAGTGTTAAACTGCGTGTAAACCATATATATAAACAAGAAGTTTTCATGCGCAAATCATAATTATTTTGGACAGATAGGTAAGGAGAACTGAAATAAGTTGTGTGCAGTCGAGTCACATTGTCATATAAATATAATAAATAAATAAAATTAAGTCAAGGCAGATATGGGATACATACACGTGTATAATATTTTCATATGAAGTTTAACACAAGTACCAATAAATCTATGGCTTGCCAAGGCTATGATAATAAACAAGAGGGCCTTTAACATATGTATATCTTATAAGATATTTATAGCTATGTATATACTTAGAAACAATGTCAAATAACCTGTCCAATTCTTTAATTACGTATGTATAAGTATAGCAATGTATAATCATATAAATTATTTTAAAACATTAGCTCATTCTAAACTTTTATATGATGCCAGTTTTTTTCGTTACACGAAAATATGCATTCGTGTATTTCGTTCGCCTTTGTTTCATTAAAAATTTCCACTACCGGCGTTGTTTGGTTGCGTTTAATCAGTTGTTGTTCAAACGTGAACGTGTGTAGTTGTACTATTTGGGAAAAAAACAAAACGAAAGTGATTGTGAAATAAATTCAATAAAGAGGCGAAAGGAGAAGCAAAACAAAAACCAATAACGAATAGGAACGCGGTTTTTACAGAAGGTCTAAGAAAAAGTCCACATAAAATAGAAAGATAAAAGTAAATAAGTTCCAAATAAGAAAAAAACGAAATGATTTTATTATAAGCAGCTAACGTCACATACATACTTACATAAGTATATTTAAAGTGAAACAAGCGTGTTTTTTAAAAGTTAATTGAAAGGTACTTTTTGCAAAAAGTGACAAAAACACATTTTTATTTGTTTCACAATTAGCAATAAAACAAAAAGAAAAAATAACAACAATAAAAACGGTACACTGCATGTTAAGTGTGTTTTATTTGTGTTTAGTAAGTTGTACGTGCGAGAGGGGGAGTGAATTTAATGAACGTGTGTGTGTGTGTTAACATATTTCTTTGCAAAAAGTGTGTTGATTTTTTTCTTTGTATTGTTGGTGAAAGGATTAGGAATGGAAAGAAATTAAATTTAAATTTACACGTTTTTTTTTAAATTTTTAAGTATGTTCAATTTTTATATACAACTTTTTCATATCTTTTGTTTCGTTTTAATGCAGCATTTTGTAATAAAGACAACTTAATATAAAAAAGCAGCAAAGTACAGGCAATAAACAAACCACTGGTACCTATAAGCAATAACAAATCCAACCAAATTACATATGTACATATGTACATATACATAATTACATATATACATAAATAATATAAAGCAACAATTAAACAACAACTGAATATGGTTTTAACTAATATTGAATTATGGGCTGCTGACGGCTCATCTGGCTCCTCCATGCCTCTAGATTTTGAATCTGGTAATCATTCACGTCATTTGAATCCTTTCGACCCACGTGTTGTTCCACAAATAAACTCTAACTTAAATCATTTATCATCAAATGGTTACTATGGCTTCTCCTATGTAAATGCAGCACATGATATGGAGATTAACAACAACAATAATAATATTAGCAACATTAATCATAATAACAATAATTGTATAACATATAATTTAGTGGGAAATGATGTCAATGGCATAAATAATATATTCACAACACCAACAGATACTACACAACAACAACAAACACATGCTTCGTCAGTTAACTTTGGCAGCTCTGCTTGCGCAGCCGGTCATGCTGTCAACGTTGCACGTTGTAAGAAACGTTTCTTCGTTATGAATGATGATGATGTTGTATCCGATTGTTCAGCCACAAAAAATAAAAACTATTACAACAATAACTGTGAGGTTTTAGCTAAACGATGCCGTTTTGATGACGACTTTTCGGCCCAGTATTGCAATGGTAAGTAATAAAATAAATTTGTTTTAAATAAAAGACAAATTATTAAAAACCTAAAAATTACATTCATAGATAATAATTTTAGTTTATCATGTAGGTACCTATGTATTAGTAATGTTACGAATATCAATTTTTAGTATTCGCGAATGCGAATATTTGAAAAAAATATTCCCCCAATACGAATATGTATTGATTTTAAGGTTTAGACTCTAACCTTTAGAGCCACTTAATTTTTCAAATTTAATTAGAAAAAATTCCTCTCATTTTGTCAGTAAAAATAATTTGAAAAAAAAAACTGTAATACTACTTTAGGTATTATCGTCATTATGACATTGAGATGCCGAATTTGAAGACCTCTACTGAACATTTTTAAACTATTTTACTTACATACTTTCAGATTTCAGTTTTATCACGCTGTATGCGCTTTTACTTAGTAATTCAGTGATGTTTGAGACAAAATATTTTCGCAGAAGGCGCAGCCACCTGTCTCGGTGGACTTTCGCATTAAATTTTAGTTCTTCCATTTTATAAGTCCAACATTTCTCTACTGAGAATTGATTACTAACTTAATATGATTTGAGTATACATACATATCAGACTTTAATTTTTAAATGGTAGTTGCAAAAAATATATTTATTATATGTAAATACTCATATATGGTTATTATCTTGCGTCAAATAAAAAGTTTTCTTAAATTAAAAATAAATATATTTTTGTACATTTTATGTACTATTTTAAACTTTATGTAGATATGTATCTTATTTCTTTGGAAAGTATGTGCACATTATTCGAGAAATATTCGCTTGAATTATACGAATATTTTGAAATAAGCGAATAATCAAATAGGAATACGAGTATTCGTAACATCACTAATACTAGTTAGTTATGTATGTATAACACTTTTATGATTATTTAAATTGTAAAAAAGAAAAAAAAAAACACATTAGCAAGTAACAAACCGCAAAGCTCGAACTGATTCACACTTTTAAACATTTTTGAAGGTCATTAATATTTCTTTTATTTTATGTATGTACATACATACATATGTATTTTATTTTGTAACGAGCGCAACCACTAAATACCAAAAACAAAAAAAGAACTTCGAAATCGGCGAACAAGCACTAAGTTTTTTATACCCATAGGCGTTTGTTAAAATTGTTTTTACTAGCAGAGCTTACATTAAACTTTTTTATTAACTATTTTTTTATTAATTATTGTAAAATGTTTTACTGTCTCTGCTAAAAGTATGCATGGTATTTATTGTTTACTACAAATGAAGTAACTACAAAAATTCATTGTCAATTCAATTTTGAATTTTAAAAAAGTGTTTGATTATAAACAAAATTTTTGTTCTTCATTTTCTAAAGACTTAATTTGCGGAATTAAAAATACTTTCAAATATTTTCATGATATCTCGGAAAATTAATTCAGTGGCATACACATTGCTGACTATTTTTATTCTCTACACCACATTTTATTATAAAAATCCTGCAACAAACTCTGTCAAAAAATTTAAATTTAATACATATTATGCCTCCCCAGTTTTCTGATAAAGTCCCAAATATACCATTTAAGGTAAACATGTACAAACAAGTTTCGAACATGGAATTTTTCCGCAACGTCGATAAATAATAATAAGTAAATTAATTATAAATGTAGAGCGAATTTTTCTAGAAATAGTGGAAAAAAATGATTTCTTAATTGTGCCAAACAAATGAAACGGAAAATTTTAAAATAATTCTCTTTTTGGTTGAATGCCAAATTGAAAATAAGCGAAATTTTGTTTTTGCTTTTGTTAAATTTTGTAATTAAATTAATAAATAACATGAATAATCATTATGAATAACCACAGTTTCTTCAATATTTTCCATAAAACCTTGCATGTCGTCATATAAAATAATTTTCAATAATATTTCGAAAATTAAAAATTTAATAAAATGCAAACTGGTTTTTCCAATTAGTTCAGTTCAGACTAACAAGAAAAATACGTTGTCATAAGCACATTAATTTGTATTTTTAAGCTTTTTTTAACGGTCGAAAAAAATTTTTAAAAATTGTATTATGATTTTTACATTTTATATTAAAGGATGGATGATATGAAGAAATATGTTTTTGATTATAAGGTCATATACATATAAGCATGCTTTAGTTTTGGTTCAAAAAATAATATTTGTATTTATATATCACACTCGATCAATAAGAGGGTAACAACTCGAAATTTTAACATTTTCAGTACTGCAATGTAATTTTTACTGTAGAAATTTTTGGCAATAACATTTAGTAAACAAACAGTACCTATGCATTTTTAAAAACAATTACTTAAATTTTTTTTTATAAAACAAACAAAAACGGAAAGTAAATAAATTTCATTAAATTAAACTTGTTTTTAGAACAAGTATAAGGCTTTTAAATGAAACAAAAATGTTGATATTTTAATTCTTTGAAATTGTGAAAGTGTACAGTATTTGGGTACTTAATACAGCACTTGTTTTAAGGTAGTCAATAGCAAAACAAACCAGTATTAATATTAATATTAATATAATAAAAAGTATTTAATCGGGTACCGATAAGTAAAGCAGTTAAGTAGTCAAAAAAAAAAGTGTACGAATTTTTCTGCACTACATTTACTTGCCATCAGCTGCTTTCCCTTAATCTTCGAAATTTTTACACAATTTATCCGTTCTCGTACTTTTTTGAGCAAAATCATTTTATTTTTTTTTTTTTTTTTTGAGGTTAAATTCTTTAGTTTACTCAGTACTTATTCACTGTAAAATAAACCAATCGATTTTATATAACATTGTTATCTCTTGTTTGATATTGTTTCAGGAAATATTTGAGTCTAACTGGTAAGGAAGTTCAATAAATCAATCGAATTAACTTTTAATTGAGGTTTACGTAATTTGCCGTTTTCTTTTTCTTTTACTTCGGGATTGGGAAAGCTAATACATATGTGCATACATACATACATAGTACATACATATGTACATCAATTATTTATTATAATTAGACATACTTGCGTTTACATACATAAATACATATGTACATGCATATGTACATACATATGTGTATACTTATCTATACATATTTATATTGTGTGGCTGTGTATTTTTAAAGATAATTTTTATGACGTTTCGATAATTTTTTTATATCCCTCAATGAAATTATTTACATCTACAATAGGAATACATACATACATATGTACATGTAATTATTTGTTAAATTTTTAATAATGAAAAAAAAAATAGACTACACTCTGCTAACATAGTTTTCATTGATTTTTCTTTTATTTCTTTTACTTAATTATGTAAGTACTTATGTACATTAGGGTATAGCTTTTTTTTTTAATTTTTTGCAAATATTAAAATGACTCGTCACTGAAAGTTATTTCAAAAAAATTGTATAATTTTTCGCGGATGTCAAAAAAAAATTGTCCCCAAATCACAGTAAAATTTGGATATCAGTTTTTTAATTTTTGAAAATATTTTTTTATTTATTAGTATAAAAAACACAAATAGTATTTTGTTTGACGTTGGTGTTGGCTGAAGTGGTTAGCGCGTTGACTACTAAACAAACAATGACTTGGCGCCTGGGTTCAAAGCCTGGTCAGAGAAAGTAAATCAACATTATTCATTTCTCTAATGTACATTAGTGAGACATTGTATTAATTGTTGTCGGACTATTTAATTGATGGCGGCATAGCACTGGTCACTAAAAATTGTTCCGACAGCGATGGATGCTGTTCCACGCTAATGTACACAACATCATCCTCCTTCGTCGGTTAGCAGAAACATCGGCGACGTAAAACAATTAATAAAATGCCTGCTAATACAGCTTAACAACAAAGTTAATGCGTCTCCTTAACACCGGAGGCGCCTCAACACTGCTATAAAAATCAACATAACGCGCAAAATAGTATTGTAAAAGAGTTAAGCCTTCCAAATTTTCAACATCTATCTTCTCTACTCTATCCCTCTCTCTGAGTTCTGGCACTATGTACTGCATACGTAGGGGTGATATCCTAAGTGCTGGTCCTAAAAAATAATATCAACCTGTAGCGAATTTGTGTTTTACTATAAAAAATTATATGTATTTTTGAGATGTATTTTTTAATTGGCTTGGTGACGTTACGTGACAAAAAGTAGACTTTTCTGTGGAAATTCCCATAAGTAGCAAAAAAAAAATGAATCAAAAATTAATTCTCGTATTATATTTCTATTGAAAACTGGTTAAATAGTTGATATTCTTCTCAATTAGTATCCACTTTACGAAAATCGTAAAGATGGACGCTGATGAGAGGTGTAGCGGCCTTGAAATCGGTACTGATACGTTCTGCTAAAAACTGATTGGATATAAATAATAATATTTTTCAACATAAAAAAACTCTTAGTAATTTTGAACTTTCATTAATTCAATAAAATTGAACTTGAGCCTAAATAATATTACTTCTCATAGATTTTAAAAATTTTATTTTTTGTGGTTGAGGGTTTGTTCCAAAATAACCAAACAAATTTTTTTCGTAAATAACACAACAGTCTTCACGGGCTTGGTGCTAGGGCTAAAATTTCCTTATTGCCCTAATGTACATATGTATATATATAATATTTGCAATTATGTCTTTGCTTTTATATCATTTTATTCATTACTTATTTTAAGTGCAACTATTTTGCCGACCCAGTAAATCATAATCGTTTCAGTTGGATAAAATAAAATTAATGTAACAGCAAGAACGTACAAACAAATAAAAATAACGTCGGCTTTTTATAATTAGTAGAAAAGTTTACGTACATATGTATGTATATACATATGTACGTACATATATACGAGTACACACATATGGATATATTCACATATTATGTAGATTGTACACTTAAAGAAATATACAAATCATGCTGCCGTTAATTTATTTTTTTCTCTTGGCGCATTATTTAAAAATTATTGTTAAAGTTAGTGTTGCTTGAAAGTACGATTTTTTTCGATTTGATTGCGAAAAATTAAAAAAATTAAAAGCGTGATGACTGAAGTGAATTTATTAACCAAAGTTTATTCTGCGCTGCCACACGCAACTAGAAAAATGGACTAACTTACCCCCAAATCCATAAATTGTTTAGAATGATTTTGAAAACTCACTTTATGAAAATTGAGGGTTAAGTTTTGAGGGCCACCGTCGCAACTTAGAAAGTGACACAGCTGGGTCCGTGTTGATTCGGTCTCTTTGTGAGTATGAAAATGTATAAATTGATTCACTAGCCATTAATATTAAGAACAACACTAATAAAATTTCTTTATTTATGTATGTACAAATATTATGTATTCCGTTTTTGAAAAATTTAAAAATCGAAAATATAAACACTTTGGCGGTTTTTTTTAAGCATCGTTAATTTTATTTGTTTAATTTTTATTAAGTGTACATACATACTTGTATTTTATAAAACACATTTTTTTTCATAGTAATTAAGTTATTTTAGTTTAAAGTAGGTCATGAGGCATGTAAACGTAGCAGCAACGTTGATGACTTTTTTTTTACGCTAACGTCTTGAGTTTTAGCTTTAATTAGCAATATTGTATTAAAAACAACACTCTTACAGATGTCTCAATTAAAATATTAAATTGACAAACAGACATGAGAAATTTTTTTTAGTTTTTTGTTGTATTTTTTTTTAAACTTAATTTATTGCACCACATAATTCATTTACAAATTAAAATTTACGCCTGTGTACATTTTTAACGGAAATTTCGTATTTGTAGATTTCTTTCAGTTACCTGCAACACAAATTGCAACACAATCGTGCTTAATGGACACTGAAGAAGGCCTGCAGCAGCAGCAGCAGCAGCAGAAGCAGCAGCAACAGCAACAGGTAGATGTGGCAATGTTTGAAAACAATAATAATAATATTGAGAAATATGAACAAAAAGTAAACCCACAATTACAAACTTTATCTGCTCAGCACCAACAAGAAGAGCACTGCCAACCAGAACTGCAATCACAAACACAGCAGCTGCAACATGAGTCGCAGCAACAGCAACTACAACCACAACAACAACATTTATATCATCAGCAGCAGCATTATCAAGGTCATTTACATCGTGCTAATCGCGATGTTAGCCGTTGCATGTTATCACATATGATTTAGTTGTATTTCTCTTTATTTTGTTGTAGCTTGATTATAAAACAAAAACAAATCACACTAACACACAAAATTAGTTACAAGATACCTACTTACATACATATTTACGGTACATATTTTTAATTTTTAGTAATTTCTTAGTAAATAATTTTTTAGCACTTCTTTAGTTTTGCTTTCTCTTAAATTTATTTGTTTTTAATTCTTTTGAACTAAATATTTTCTTTTAAACATTAAATTAGATAATATACTCTTGAACTTGGCCTACTTTTCGAATTATACACAGACAAATTATATAATTAATATTGAAAATTGAATGCCACACTGGGGGTGTTATGACGTTTCTCGAATCGACTTCGACTAAACTATACTATAGACTAAAGAAACATACTACATTTTTCTTTAATCTATTACAGCAGACGAAATCGATTCGAGTACTAGTTATCACAATAAAGTTAGGACTCATTTAATATTTTTATTAGAATATCTAATCATAGTAGCAGAACGTAACAGTACTGATTTCGAGGCCGCTACACCATCCGATATTAGCGTTCTTTATTTATTATTATCACTTGTCAAGATGTTTACTAGGGAATAGGAATACATATCAATTACTTTTGAAATTTATATAACGAAATAGAATACGAGAGGTATTGCAATTTTTTATATACACTTGCAAGTTAAATAATTGATTAAAATGTATCCAATTGAAAGCTTAGTCAATTTGAATGCCAGACATGTGTATGTCAGAAGTGTGAGAGATATGTTAATGATGTTTTCGAAAGTTCGATCACTAGGTAGCTAACATATCTACATATGTATGAACATACATACATATCGATGGTCACAAGTAGAAAGGCCCTAACTCGTTTTTTTTTACGAAATAGAGTTTTTCAATGAATCGAATACATTTCACTCAAATACGCCTCGTCACAAAAATTTATTGCAATAGTGTAAAAAATAACGATTTTACAAGCAATTGTAGAATCATAGTTGTATTGAAATCGTTACAGTTTCTATTATGTTTTCACCTTCTCCAGTAAAGTTAAAATTATTCGAGTTAGGGCCTTTCTACTTGGGACAATGGATATGTAGATATGTTAGTTAGATACATATATACATACATCGCTTTGTATAGAAGCTGGCCATTTCGATCTGATAATGAGCATTAAATTTTTATATTAAACAATTCCATGGAAAATCTAATACATATGTTTATAATATCGAGCCTTAGCTGCAATAGAGTCATAACTCAAAAATTATATTTTTGATATCGCTCTTCATAAGATGTAAACATATTCATTCATCCAAATATTTTAGGTACTAAATAAAGTTTTGAGAGGAAAATAATTTATTTATTTCCAACAATTAATTTATTTCCTTTTACCATTAATTTGTTAAAGAATTCTAAACTTTAAACTAGTTTTTTTTTCAAAATTACTTAAATATCACAATTGCACAAAGGTTCGATGTGCAGCTATTCAATCAATACAAAACTTCGTACGATTATTCAGTTCAGTGTTCTAGAATATGAAAAAAAAAAATTAATACAAAATTTAAAAAAAAAATTTTGAGTTTTGAAATTTCTATACTATTTTTTAAGTCACTTTTTAGGAAAGTGCTTAAGCGTTGAGGCAAACTATAATCAGTTAATCTGCATGTAAATTTAATCGACTACTTATGGTGTTTGCTGATATTAAGTGATATCTTACGCCTTGCAAAATTGCCAAACTGAAGAATAAAAAAATGGCATCACTTTTATACGATATTTCAGTAAGTTTAACCCACCCAACGTTGGCCGCTTAAACTTTCAAGTAAAAGTAGTTAATTTTCATCTTAAAAACAGATCACCCAGATTAAAGATGACTAAATCTCTGATCTGATACCTAAAAACTCATTCTAAAAATGTCATAACATTGTTTCTACACAGAAAAGAGAAAAATAAAATGCGTTTACAGACAACTGCAGTTTCAATAATTTTGTTTTTTTTTTTCATTAAAGATCAATCTACGTCGAAAATTCTATATGCAATCACTGAATTTGGAATTTTCATCTACTCAATATTTCTGAAATATTGGCGGAAATTTTAATTTTTCATCACATGAATAATTTATTAATTCAATTGCGAAATTAGTTGCAGCTAGTTTTAGTTTTTAAGATAATTCAAAATTAGATTTTTACCAAATCGTTCAAATCTGAGCGTTTTCCTAATAATTTTAAATTAAAAATTTAATATTTTCTATTGAAATTTTGAAAACTGTAACTTCATCTCTATATAGTAGTAGCATTTAGGGTCTCCTGGATAGAATTACTTTATTTTTTTTTGAAAAGTTAACAAAAAAATATTTAAAAAAAATTTGAATTGCAACGTGACATTCTAAAACAAAACTATTGCAAATTGTATCGAATAAATTTAAAAATTACATTTTTCAAAATGTGATTGATTTTCCATGATATTTAATTTGGCAAATTTTACAAATTCTTTTCTTTTTTTTTTTTTTTTAATTTTAAAACTAAGGCGCTGTTTCCACAAGACAGACGACTGTTTTGAGTGTGAAAATTTTATGGAAATTATTTTAAAAACTAAGTGCTTTTCATGCAAATTTTACACTCAAATCATTTGTTAATCATGTGGAAACAGCAAAATTAAACCCTAGAAATCTTTTTTGTTTTGTGAAATTTTATTGAAAAAATAGTTTTTGAAAATATTTACAACAACAAAGTGTTCTTTAAATTAAAACTATTAAATTTTAAATGAAATCAAGAAACTTTAGTCCATGCATACAAACATAGTACATGAGTACATACATATCTATCTATCTATATATATAAAACAGGATTTATTTATTTATGTATTTAACGTATGGACTCCGAAACGACATATACATACATATATTTATTTTTTTTTCTTATTTTATTTTATTTTTTTTTTAAGCCGTTGTCATGTTTTTCAAAACGAGATATCAAACTCTTAAATCGGTTATGTAGTTCCGAAGATATTTACAAAAAATCTATATATGTATATAAAAATGAATGTCTGTCTGTGTTTGTTTGTGCTTTATAGGAGGCCAAACCCTTGGACCGATCTTTCTGAAATTTTCACAGCATGTTACTGTGACCCTGGAAGGAATAATAGGCTATATGAAGTTTTGATTGGACAAAGGGGCGTCGCCCTGCCCATATAACTCAAAACTTTAAATCGCCATATTTTGGGCATTTTTTGACCTACGTCGATGATATTTGGTACATATGGTATTGGCATAATTAGGAATACGTACCAGGAGAAAAGTGGGTGGGACCACACCCCTTTTTTGGAAAATAAAAATCGTAATATAGTCTTAACTACTAGACCGATCGTCATTAAATTTTCACAATAGGATATTCTTACGAAATAATAAATTCTTGACTATAACGAGCGGGGTAGCGAAGCACACTGGGTTCAGCTAGTATTGAATATTTTTCAAACATGCCACTCGAATGAAATGAATTGCTTGTGTGTATTCAATTCAAAAATTTTCATTGTAATTAAATCTCATTAGTTGTGCGATATATTTTGAGTAAACTGTAATATTGATTTTATTTGAATTTTCATCAATTCAAGTTTTCATTCTATTTTAAGATTTCAATTTTCATACGTCTTTAATTTTTTGAACGTCAGCGCTTTTATGTCTTTTTTTATGTAATTTCTTTGTAAAACTATTTATGTTGGCGTTTATTTATACTTTTTCTTTCTTTTTCTTTTTTAGTTTGTTTTACTGCAATATTTTTCTTTAATTTTTTTTTCTTTATAATTTGCTGGCGAATTATTATTAAGAAATTCGTTATAATTTTTGATACTGTTTTATTTATTTTTTTTTGCAATTTGTGTACCTTATATAATTTAATAATAAAACAAAGTACTTAACTGGGTTTTGTTAGTATGTGTACATAAGTATGTATGTGTGTGTATGTAGTCGTATGTATGCATATAACAAAACAGCAATATTTTTGTAAAAATAATTTTAAAATATGATGTTACAATTGCATTGAAAATGCAACAAAAAAAAAAACCAAATGAAATTAATTCATTTTCATTCGAATAAAAGGAGATGAAAAATTTTTGAAGCAATTAGTATTAGAAATCTTAAATTTAACAACCACTTTGAAATATTAACAAGGAAACTTGAAGCAAAAAAAAAATTAAATTTATAGTTAAATAAAAATTGTTATTCAGTGAATGTACGTATTACGTACAATAAATGTACACACATGCATCATTCTTACATTAATATCGAACTTTATTAATTGTATTCACAACTTTACAGCTTTATAAAAAATTGTAAGGCGTAAGGTTTATAATTAATAAAAAAAAAAAAAATAATTTATTAGTTCTAAGGTAAAGTTAGATCTTAGGAAAAATAATTTTGGTTTAATAATCTCTATTAGATGGCCCCCAATTTTTGTATTGAAAACAAATACACGAAATTTTGGGTATTGTTCTATTTTTTTGTAGCCATTTTTCAGTTTTAAATTTGAAGCAATTTGGAATTTTTCAGTTATAAAAATTATAAAAAATTAAAAATGGCCCTAAACTGAAAAATGGCCTAAATGTTTGAAGCAGTTTTTAATTTTTCAGTTTTTAAATTTTTAAAAAATCAAAAATGGTCCCAAATTGAAAAATTGCTCTAAATTTTTGTATTAAAAACAACAACACGAACTTTGAGACAATTTTTCACGTTTGTTTTAACAAGTTTTCAGTTTTATTTTTTTATTTTGGACCCATTTTTAATTTTACAATTTGAGCTAAGTTTCCATTTTATGAAAATACAAAACTTACAAACTTAAATAAAAAATGGCCCGAAATCTAAAATGAAAAATAGTACCAACATTTTTACATTGAAAACAACAAATAATATTTTTGGAACCATTTTTCATTTTTTACTCTGCAGTTCTCATTAGGGGCATTTTTTATGGAACCGTATTAGATTTAACATGTTATTTGATTTGTCTGTCTTAATTGAACTTTTTAGAATCGATATAAGATTTTATATCTTCTATATATCTATACCGGAATTATAATATACAGTCCGGACGATACAGTCGTACGAATGATAATGCGAAACTTGAAATGAAAAACAATTATACAACAACTACTTTTTTAAGTAAACCAATAAAAAAAAGCAGATAAATAAAATTGGTTGTTAGTGAAAAGAAAATCAGTTGTATTTCGTTTAGGCCCAAATTTACAGTTTTTAGTTAACTAATAACAAAGGTTTAACCAAAGGTTTTTCAAACAAATATCATGAGTTAACCTATCATCATTAGTTAATTGAAGACTGCAAATTTGGGCCTTAGAAATCTTGCAAACGATAACTTTGGTCATCCTGAGGCAGGCTGTTAATTTAGCCGATATAACGAAAATCATATTTTAAGATTTTTAGGAACAAAAAAAAAACCCCCAATCAAACCGCGGTCATCAAAATTTCTTCACTGAATCGATAGCTCCGCGAAAAGTGGCCTCAATTTTTCGTATTTGAAAACAACACGAACTTCGTGGCAAATTTACCTATTTTTTTGGGTGCCATTATATATAGTTTGAAATTTGTGGCCATTTTTTATGGAGCCAAATCAATTACATACTCAATTTATATCGGTAGTAATTTTTGTTGAAGTCTTCTTTTTTTTTTTTACTAAAAGTTTAATTAAAATGACGAAAGATTAGAGTGTAAAATTCTTATAGAAATTATTAAAAATAAACCCGAGTGCTTTTCATACAAACTTTATATATTATGTAACATGAAATGTATGATATTTTTTTATATATTTCGAAATTTCCGATATGCAAATTGTCCGTATTTGTAATAAATTTTTTTGTTGATAATGATATTTTCAATCTTTAAGCTAATAAGGCCTAACGTAGTTAATGTTAATAAAACAGCTTGATTACATTTTTACCCAACGTTTCGTCAATTGTTTGTTGACTTCTTCAGGGGTTTCGTCTATTTAAAAAACATTATATGTATATTTTTGAAAAAGTTTTTTCACCGTACATTATTTACTTACAATAATACAAATGTTGAATTAAAAAGAATTTTTTTTTTTTTTTTAATTAGGACTAGCACTAAACCCTACGTATGCAGTGCATTGTGCCGGAACTCAGAGAGAGGGATAGAGTAGAGAAGATAGATGTTGAAAATGTAGAAGGTTTAACTCTCTTTACAACTCTGCTTTGCGAGTTATGTTAATTTTTATAGCAGTGTTGAGGCGCCTCCGGCATTTTATTAATTGTTTTACTTCGCCGATGTTTCTTTCTGCTAATCGACGAAGGAGGGCGCGATGTTGTGTACATGAGCTTGGAACATCATCAATCGCTGTCGAAATAGTTTTTTAGTGACCAGTGCTATGCCTTCATCACTTAAATAGTCCGACATCAATTAATACAATGTCTCACTAATGTACATTACAGAAATTAATGATGTAGATTGACTTGGTCTGGCCAGGGTTTGAACCCAGGCCCCACGTCATTGTTTGTTTAGTAGTCAACGCGCTAACCACTTCAGCGAACACCACCCTCTAATTGCTACATAGCGATGGTTTCATTCCAGAGTACGCTAAGTCTAAAAAGTGAATTTTACAGGAGACGCGTTCAAAGTTTATTTGGAATTTCTCAAAGGCCGTGTAAGATAGAAATTCACTTTTTTCGGCGTTAAAATCATATTTATTGTAGAATTTTTTTAGTGTGTACGAATTATAAATACTGGTAGTAGAACATGGTTACAAATGACTTAGGCCAATTTAGAATGTACAAAACTTTTTGCGTTGTTCATCCAAGTGGACTTAGCATCTTTTTCTTTTTATACGCTGACGACTTTCTCCAAACTAAACTGTTCTATGTTTAGTTACACGCGCGAACTGTTTTTGTTTATTCAGGGAATAACATGCTAAGTACACATAGCGACACTCAAAAATGTACCGAGTGTATGCTAAGTAGGCTTAGAAAGCATAACAACAATAAATGCCCTTTCTAAAGAATGCTATGTTAACTTAGTTTTCAAAAAAATTTTACAGTTCTCTTCCAAACAATACTGACTGTACTTAGCCCTTTTCGGAATGGAAGTTTTTTAAAACTTTAGTCGTAGGCTAAGTACAATTGTGAGCATAACTTTTGATAGGGTTGTCCGATAAATTCGAGCTTTCGACAGGACTCAAGTTACATCGATCCAAATTCAAATAAACAAACTGCTTCAAAACATGCTAAGTCGACTTAGCATACTCTGGAATTAAGCCAGCGATATATAAAATTGTTTTTGACATTTTTTAATGCCGAAAAGGCCTTATTAGCTTAAAGATTGAAAATATCATTATCAACCAAATTGCATCATTGGCCAAATAATTCCTACAACACAAATAAATTTTTTTATTTTCTATGACAATTTCCTCTTAAGTTATTGAGAGTGAATTATGATGACAGCAAATAATTTTTTGAAATTTTTTTTTTAATTAAAAATTTATTTGAATTTTCATCTTTTGTAATCTTTGAATACTGTCGCTTTCATTTATCATAAAATTAAGAGAAAACAAAAACACATTTGGACAAGAAATATTTTATTTTTATGATTTTTTTTTCTTTCTTTTGTTTCTTGTTTCCATTACAGACATACAAATTGCCACAATCAAATGCCACCACTTCAACCACAACAACAATTGTGACACATTACCATTAAAGAATCAAACATGTAAAATTGATTTCGAGAAAAATACCGAAAATGTATTAGAAAATCAGAACTCAAATCGAAATAGTTCAATACAAAATGAACATGATAATAATGATGCTGCCACAGACATTAAAGTAGATGATGCAACGTTATTTGCACAACTACATGGCGGTTTTTTATATCATCATGATCATAATTTTAATTACACTAGTGAAAATTATATTGCCATAAAACATGCAATAAATAATCATGAAAAATCAATTACAAGATAATAAAATATTATGATGAATTTTAACAAAAATTATATACAGACATGCCGACAGACAGACAGACATAATTATAAATTTAACCGAATGAAGAATCATTTGTGAATTAATAATAAGAAAAAACGATGTAAATTAATTTTAGTCGTGTATTATTTAAATGAATTCAGCATATCGTTAATTTCTTACACAAATTTTTGTAATTAAATATTATTTTGATTTTTTTGTTATTGTTTTTTATAAAACTTTATGCAAGTTAATGTATGAATGTACCTTACTTTATTAAGTTTAAATTTGAAAACAACAAAAAAACTATTTTAAAGCAAATTTAGTACAATTTTAATTTTGAATTGTAAAATTTTCTATATTTTTTTGTAAAATAAAATGAAATAAAAACCGCTACACAAAAATGTATTTGCCTCTTCTTAGCTGTTGAATTTTTATATTTACAAACGGAAAAAGATTTGTAACATTTGATTAGTTTTTGCAGTATACACTAAGGCAACGCAATTTAATTTGCTGTTTAGAGACAGGAAGGACTGGAAAACAATGTTAGCAGCTTTGCAGGTACGAAAAGCACTAAAAATTTTACTATTAAAAATTACATCATATCGTTAGCTGAAATGCAAAATCATGACACATTAAAAAAACAATTTTTTAATATGTATATTAATTGTAATTTTTTAAATTACTGCGAACTGTTTATTATTAATATATGTTAATATTTGTACAGGCTAAAGATCGTAAATGTTTATAATCAGAGAAATATTAGGTAGACATTGTTAACATATTTCGAGCAACAAAGGAAAAATTTAATATTTATACATCACTTTTGTAGATTTTTCAACAGCACTGGCTGAATAGAAACAAACGTTGTTTTTCGGTAAACGCCACTAAACCTCGTCAGTATTCATGTGCAAATACTTTTTCACTACTTGTTAGGTAGCTTCGTTAAACGTCATTGCCAGGCACTAACTAATATTTTGCCTTCTTCATTGGAAATATGAATAAATTTTAAGTTGAAGACTTTATTTTCGAACTATTTTTAGAAAATTGACCTTAAGTGAAGCTTTAGACTTCTTAGAGGAACTTGATAGCGAAAATGAAGACGAAGTTTTTAAAATTTTTATTGAGCCACCTAATAATGACGGTTATATGAGCGGTGAAGACGACGCTCCGGAAGATGAGGCTGGTATTCCAGATAATTTTTGTGTTGCTCAGGTAAAGTCAAATTGTGAAGTAGTGTTGTGAAGTGGACGGACAGCGCTTATCTTCTTATGCGGATGTTGAAGATAAAGATATCAATGACGAAATAAATGAAGCTTTAGAAGATGTTTTAAATAATTCAACTGAAAATTTGTCTGTTGAGCTTTTATCTACTAGTATGATATCAGATGCTTCTTCGAGGGCAACTTTTCTGAAAAAAGTAATACCCAAATCATCATTGTGTCCGCTAGCAACTGAAGTTAGAAAACAGAAGTAGACTTAGAAAAGCAATATTACAGCCTCATCGAATTCCATATTTCCTGAAACTAATTATGAAGATTGTCGTCATTTGCAACCGCATATACAGTTCGAAAAATTTTTCGATGAGATTTCGATAAATCATATAGTTGAAAAATGTAACGAATACGCAGTTTTCAAAGGCAAAAAGAATCCCACTATTACCGCAGATGAAGTTGCCACTTTTATAGGCATTTTGTTAATTACAGGCTATAATTCATCAGCTAGAACTAGGGATATGAATTAGAGTTTATGCGACAAATTGCTATCTACTATTGTAAGCATTTTGGCGTAAGTAGAAAGCGATGCGGACTAACTTCTCTACGCAAAAGGCGCTATGAGACTCGCTACAAAAAGCCCTACGATATGACGGAAAAGACCACTTTGTAATACCTATTGTAGAAAAACGTCGTTGCTCTGGAGAGTTGTGCAAAAAAATTGGTCGTTCGGCTTGTAAAAAGTGTGATATTGGCCTATGCATCAAATGCTTTGCTGATTACCACACAACAATTTCATAAAATATACAATAAAGTGTTATTCCATTCTATGTATCATTATATATGTATGTACTCGTATATAAATAAAATATTATATGAAAACAAAACATACTTAGGATCACGTTCTGGTCTATAAAAAATATACTTTTTCAAATATGGACCTTTGAACTCAAGACCCCCAAAAATGACCTTTGACCTTTTTCTTAAAAAAACACAATATGCATATAATTTTAAAGGGTGCACTTTCACTTTTAAAACGATACCAAAAAAACTAAATTATCCTGCATAGTTCAAAAGTTCCATCGCTTTTTGTAAGGAGACTTTTGTGATTTTTTACCATTTTTTACATAAAACGTCATATTTCGGAACCCGAAAGTATCTGTGGTCTGAAAATTTATGTTTTGTTAAAGTCCAATAACATACAACAGTTGTGGTGAATTTCATTGAAATCAGAGGTGTTGTATCCGAACGGCATGATGGTTTGACATGTTTTCACTCATTTACATTTTTATATACAGGGATCAAAATATATATGTAGTATGTAGTTTCACTAATTGCCCAACAAAAACTTGGTAATGTATTGTAACCAGAAACTACTTACTGTTTTAACTATTTTACAGTAGTTACACTTGACTACACAGAGAGAAAAATATTATCCCAAATGAAATCAAATGAGTTCTTAGCCGTTTCGAAAATACGGTAAGTTTCTTGCATCAAGCATCATGGTATAATAAATTAGGTGATATTGTCCCTAAAACAAATACAACGCCACAAAAACAACAGGTATTAGTGTAAAATGTTTTCTGTGTGTCAAAAACAGAGGAACAACTCGAAAGCTTCAAAGCCGGCCATCTCTGCCACTTTTGTTAATTCGAGCGGCTGCCAAGCACATCGATTTTTTACTGCTTTTACAGTTAGTTCGGCTGTTAAAAATGCATTGTTTAAGGTTTAAGTTTCTTAATGTGACATACAATTTTTCTTTACAGCACATATTTTTGTTTTTCATATAAAATTTCCTAATAAAATTTTATACTTCACAGGAGGGTTGAAATAATTTTTTTTGCTCAGACGCCGCTACAAATTTTTAATCAGCTTATTGCTCTGCTACATGCAATTTGACATTTGTAAAACAAAAAAAAAAAAAAAAAAGCACTTCTACAGCAGGCAGGACAATTTTACTTATTTTTATCATGCCAGTATGGAAAGATTCCATAGTTTTTAAAATTTTTAATCCCTAAATACTCAATTCAGTTCCCAAAAAAGAAAGACATATGGCACTCGGGGACTGCCGCGGTAAAGCGATTGCATAGCATTTTTTATCAACTTATGCAATTATATTAATACGTTTTGTTTAATAACTCCGTTGTTATTCTGGCAATACTGTATGTTAATGAAAATATACAGTATACTTTAGGGATTAACATACATTGGGCGATTTAAATACTTAAAAAACAAAAGACTTAAGAAACAAACCTAGTGACAGGTTTATTAGTTTCAAAAAACAAAAGACTTAAGAAACAAACGTTTCAAAATTTCTTGATTCGGTCGCCTCAAAGCCTGCGATAGAAGCTATGCAATAGCTTAAAAAAATAATAATAAAATGTTCAAAAATGCGTCCAGTTCGATTTAAGGCTTTCGATTGAATGCATAAATCCATGTCCAACATCAATCATGATTTGTTTCACCGAAAACCAATCAGTTCCTTAATCAGCATTATTTATGCCAATTTTTATTCTGAACACACAAATGAATTAATACTTTGAACATATAGCTAAATTAAATTTTTTAATTACTCATTTAAATTTTAAATTTATTTTTATCCATGTCTTGGTATTGAACATGTGACACGTTTGTTACTTTTCTCCAAAGACAACTCACCTAAGAGTTGCTCATTAGCACAGTAGTAGTATCTTTAGTCATCATTCCGATGTTCAGAAGTTCACCTTCAGGCAAAACAAATTTGTTGTCTTTTTTTGTTTTAGTTGTGTGTGATTTTGTAAAAATAATTTTGGAGCCAGTAAAAAAAAGATAATTATTTGGTAGACAACACACTAGGCACGTGTTCAATACAGAGCAGAGAATTTTAATTTTTACTATGTTTACTAAATATTGAAATTTTGTAAGACAATGTGTGGAAGTACTTGCCTCCAATGAATGACAGCGCCATGTTAAAATTCAAATGACAAAGTAGTACATCACAACTAACATAAGTAGCAACTTTAAACATTTATAACTCTCAAAATTTTTAGCCGATTTTAACGAAATATAGATTGTTTACATTTAAAAATAAATACTTATAATTTGATTTAAGTTTTCTATAAATCAGTACAATAATGTGGATATAAAGTCCATCACAAAAAACGGCTTTGCCTATTAACTATAAAGATTTAATTAAAAATTTAATCAAAACGAGCAACGCCCCGAGCACGGCCAGAATATAATTTTATAATATTTTATAGTTTTCGTTTATGCGCCAGAGTCATGGAAAATTTAACATTTCGGTTGCGTTCGAGCCAGAGAAGACGGAGCGGACATTTTAACGATGTTATATTCCACACAAAATGGCATCAATAGGTTTTTTAAACGAATAAAAACTTTCGAGGATATAATGTATGATCACTGCTTAGTTTATTTTAATAGGTACAATAATTAAATGCACTTTTGTGATTCTTTTCAAAATCGAGTTAAGGGAAATGCAATATTTATAAGATTAATTCTCAGCTGAGGCACGATCAGCAGTACCATTTTCAACATTGATATAATTCTCTTGAACATCTTTAACCATAAAATCTACCAAATTGTTTAAATCATATTTATGCCGCCAATTCCAATCACGTCTGGCCTCAGAGTCATCGAAAACTTGCGGCCAAGAGTCGGCTATCAGTTGCCGGCTATCAGGCTTATAGGTCACATGTAAATTGGGAACATAGTTGCTTAGTTTATGTGCCAACTCTTCTGGTGTAAATGACATGGCAGTAACGTTGTAGACGCGACGTTTAAGTTGTTCCGATGGTGTACGCATAAACTCGAGGAGAGCTCTGACAAAGAATTTTACTCGATGAAGTATGATGTAAAAAAAAAATTTATATATATTTTGAAAATGTACCTTAGGCAATCCTCTATGTACATCATGGGTAAGCGGGTGTCAGGCCTTAAGTAGCATTGGTATTTACCTGTTCTTAAAGCATCATGGAAAATAGCTACAGCATAATCTACAATACAAGAAATGAAAGCGAATATAAATACAGATTTATTAATTTATTCCGATCCAAATGGTTTCAATTTCGTATTTGTATTCCGATCGTTTTTGATTTACACTCTTCAGATTCTGCTTATTTGATATTTCGGGATTGTTTAAAATGTTTTTACTGTCGCTCCTAAAAGTATGCACGTTTTTAAGTGTTTACTACTAATAAAGTTAGTAGACAAATTTATTGGAAATTCTTATTTGAATTTTAAAAGTGTTTTGATTACAAACCCAATTTTTGTGCTTCCTTTTCCAAAAACTAAATTATCGGAATTGAAATCACTTTGAAATGGAATTAATTTCAGTAACATGATAGTGACTGATAGTTTTCTGTTTGTTTTTGAATCGGAAATTTCACACATTTAACTTTGAACGCAATAAAAAAACTTCTCTTGTAGATCAGCCTGAATAAAATACTGTTTTACTGCAGATTTTTTATATTTATTTAAAATTATGAAGCAAGGATTGGAATTGCTGGAGTCTTTATACATCGAATATACATAGATAGAGATGTTTCTTTTCGAAACGACCATGTTCCTTGGGAAGATTCCCTAGTTGGAACGTTGCGGACTTTTGTAAAATAAAATTTTTTTATCGTCCCCCGTTCCGCAATTCCAATTTTGAGAAACGCCAAAATCGATATACCAATTTTTTTAATTTCTTTTTAAAACATCTTCTTGGCTAAACTTGGCATACGAAATTATCGAAAGAGTTTCTAGGCCGAGCACTCTTTTTTTATCACCACCGTCAACGGTATAAAGTAAATTTTTACAATTTCTTTTGAAAAAGTTATTTCTTAAAAATATTTTACTTAAAGACTTCTATTATGGTTCTACCGTCAGAAAACAAACTATAAATTATGTTTGTTGACTTTTTTAAAAGTGACAGCGATTTTTTCTCGTTTCTCGATCACTCACTGTTCAAAGTAAGCAACAGAAACGAGGAGCGTAAGGAACGGCCAAGTTCCTTTCTAGCCTCTTCCCGCTTATAAACATCTATACAGGTCTGAACGGTCAACATATTTCAACATCATTATAAAATGTTCCTAAATCATTTTGTTCCACTCTCCATCTTTCGATAATTTTAGTGTCAGCTCTAGAAAATGGTAATAAATTCTAGTGACATCACTGGAAGTTGACATTTAATGACATTAAAATGAAAATGTAAAAATAATTTAATCAGTCATCTTTTAATGAATAAAAATAAAAAATAAAATAAAAAAAAAGAAACAGCGGGGTTACTCTGTATTGCGATGCGAAAGCAAATGCGATGCGAAAATAATATATGTAAATAAGATACAAATGCGAACAGTTTTTTTTATCGCATCGCAATACAGAGTAACGCCCCAGGCATGCAACCGTCCAGTACGATGTCCTCGTCATATTTTCTTCCTCCAGTAAACTTTTTACTGATTAAATACACTGATTCAATAAAAGGGATTACTCTTGCAAATCAACAATTGACCCAATTGTTCTTCCAAATCCATTTTATTTAATTAATTTGTATTTTATTACAAAACCTGTTTCCTTTTTATTTTAACAAATTAAATTATGGTAGATGTTAGATGCTGCAGATGTGAATGCATGTTCACACGCAAGTGTGAAAAGCCTATTAAACTTTTGGTCCGTTCGGAACGATTCCGCAATAGGAGCAATTTTGCACAACTCTAATCGAATATAATGATCCTCTTAATAAAAATTTCGCCATTTCCGCTCCCATATACGCCTCCACGGACGGTCTACTACATATTATAGTTCGAAATTGATTTATATGCCGTAAACAACGTATACAATTTTATATTAACGTCGATCGTTCTTAATCCTATAGATCAGTGTGTAATATTACGCCAAAGTTAATTTTTAATCAGCCTAATTATGAATATTCTTGTGGTAATAAGTTCCCGGGGAATTTATTTTCCCGGTTTAGTGCAGCGTTTCATATGTTTATTGAATAAAGAATGTGATTTCTGCTTAAATAAAGTAAAATACACAATTCACTCCGTGGAGGTAGGCATTGCATTAAATCAACAATGATGCCGTGTACTAAAAAAAAATATAATTGTTTTTACTGTTATTGATCGATTGATCTAAAACTTCCTTAAACAAGAGATAAATATAATATTCCGGAACTGATTTAAGTTCATTGTCCTAAACAAATTCTTATTCTATTGATGTATAACATTTTTTATTTTCAATTGAAAATTTTAGCACTGATTGCCTTCAAAATGTCTCAAGAATTTTCCGCTCTTTCTCATATTTAGAATACCTGCTTTTTTCACGGGGGACAGATTCCCATTTTCGAAGATCACTTAGAATAAGGAAAAAGAGAGAAATGTTTCGGGGAGTTTTTATTTAGAATAGCGGAACAGGCCAGTAATAAAAAAAACCCCATTAAATTGGTATTCACATTAAGGCTGAATATGTGCGTTAGCTTGACCTGCTCCAAATTACAATATCATTCGTATGTGGATTTACGATTACTGGAATACAATACCGAATGCTTTTTTGTTATACAAACTTACCCGTTGTACCACCGCCTGGTGGATCACTGGAAATGACACCAGGAAAACGTAGACATCTAAAATCTAAACCAAACTTATGATAATAATACTCTCCAATTAATTCAGCATGAACTTTCGAAACACCATAAATGGTACGAGGACGTTGTATCTAAATAAGGAAATAAATAAGCAAAAAAAATGTATGTCATCAAAAAGATTGCAATAGAAGTTCAAGAATAACCTACTGTAACATTTGGTGTAGGATTTCGCGGACTGTCGGGCCCAAATGCACCAATTGTACTTGGTACAAAAATACGTAGATTATATTGTTTAGCAAGTTCGATGACATTATGAACACCTTCAATGTTGACTCTAAACGAAAGAGAAATGACAAAAAAAAAAAATGTGGAGTTAGTAAATTTGTTTTATTTTGCTTTTGTAATTAATGTAACTGATAGTTAAATAAAGGGTGTTTTAGCAGGAGGTATATATCTAAGCTACAATAATATTTTGGTAGACTTTCGATATTGCAAAACATTATTAATAATAGGGATGTAACGATACGCCATTTCGCCGATCCGATACCGATACGCATATTGAAATTGCGCTCAAGTAAAAACTAACAAAACTCAACTAGAGTAATTCTTCTATTATACAAAATAACAGTGTTTATTAATGAGCCTTTCAAATCATCAAAATTTTCAATACATTTCAGTTTCTAAAATTCAAATTCTCAAACTACAAAACGTCTGCAATATTTATGATTTTACAAAATAAACGATGGCATTCAGTTTAGATTGGCTCAAGATTTAAAATTGATATTAATAAGATTTAAAGGACAACGAATTGAATTTAAGATCATGTTAAAATTAAATTAAAATTATAAAAACAACATTGCAAAAGATTAATATTTAAAATTGATATTAATAAGATTTTTGTTTAAAAAACAAAGTGTTCTCATATTTTGCGTAGATAGACGATTTCTCAAATCCGTTTGAAGTAGACCTGCAGGGGAAAATAGTCTCTGAGATGCGACAGAACTCATTTGAAAACTTAAGTATTTCTGCGCCATTTTCTTTAAGTTTGGATAGGATATGTCACTGCGCCAGTAAACAAGAGGGTCTGCGTCTCTAGGAATATTAGGAGATCTAAGGTATCTCTCGACTTCTTCGTTAGTAGAACCACAGCTTAGGATGGATAGAGGCTCATCCTCCTCGGATTCTCTTATAATTTTTTCACATACGCTCCAAAGGGGAGTACTTCTCGTAGACTTATCAGAACTTTTGCGAGGTGTAGCGAGGACTGTGTCTTCAACACTTTCGGAATGTAGAGTCATGTTAAGCAGCTCAATAAGACGTTTTTTCGATAGGATTGAAGTCGATTGTCTTTGAAATATTCGAGCTTTGTATCGAGGGTCAAGAATTGTAGATAAATAATAGGTTGTACCAACTTTTACATCGCTGAACTAAATCATCGCATGCATAAATGAATAAAAGAAAATCAAGACGCGTTCAAATTGGTGATGTTATAAGCACAGTTTTTATTCTTTTTTTTTGCGCAAATTAGAGCTTCGTATGTCAAAATTTGTACATGTTGACATAGAGGCTGAGATGTCAGTTGTTATTTTAAGTTGTAATTGTTGTAGAATTACCACCACTTGTATTATAATGCGCCTTGAAAAAAATCTTGAAACATACAAACACATACAAGACTTAGCATTGAGAGAACATTTCATTACTATGGTGCAAAGCAAAATAGAAGAAACAATTTCATTATGTATTCTATTTTTTGAGTTCAAATTTGAATATTTTGTTCAAAAAACTCTAAAGAAAAATATAAAAAGTATCGGCGTATCGACAGTAAAATATCGCCGATATCGATATATCGGAAAACCAGAAGTATCGCCGATATATCGGTATCGGTATCGGTTGGGGCCTGTTCGTAAATTCATCACTGCGCTGCATAATATGATTATTTTGCACTGCCACTGCTAATCAGCTGTTGCTTATGTTTCTTTTTGCGCATTTTAATGTTTGTATTTATGAACCAAAAAATTTAACAAAAATGGAAAAGTTAATGATAAATTTAATTTTTGAGCTGGACGATAAAACTAATGATGTAAAATTGTCTAATCTACAAGAAAGAAAAAGGTTAAGAAATAAAAAACAAATAATAAAATAAAAATTTCCGTTGCATCAGCCATTTTTATGATTAGTGTTTTGTGTTTATTTGCGCATAATATACTGCAGCGATGCATTTTTGAACGCATACCTTTTGCAGAGTTGCCACTATTTGCATATATGAACGTTCTGCGCACAATATGCAGCGCAGTTTTGCATTTACGAACAGGTCCTTGCATCCCTAATTAATACTCTTATTCCGTAGCTATTTGATGATGTCACATTAGGAAAGTATCAAAACCAGGACACTTCTTTACTTGTATTGACAGAGCCATACTATTATCTAAGATCTAGAAAATATGAAGGTGATGTTAAATGCGGTAAATTGCTGTGGACAGCAAGAACGTGAGTGACGTAGTTTTGTGATATTGTCTCGAAGTGAAGTTCATAAATAGTTAGAGAATGCGGACGATTATGCTTTCAATTTACTGAGAAAATTATTCCAAAGAAATTTTTCAATTAAGACACTTACTGCCTGATCCACAATGTCGACAGAGTTCTTTCTATCGTACAATTATATTTATAACAAAAACTAATGTGCGGTTTCTACAATACAAACAATTGGTTTGAGTAGAAAATTCGTATGCAAACCACTCGGTTTTTTTTAGTGATTCCCATACAAAATTTCTACACAAGTCATTTGTCTGTATTGTGGAAAGACTACATAATTTTTATATTTAAAAAAAAAAGAAAGTTTCAAGAAATTTTGTTGAAAACTTCGGCCAAGTTATACATTCCTATCGGAATGATTTCAATGCCTTAAAATTTTATTCCGATCGTTTTTGTTTTACTGTCTTCAAATTCCGTTTATTTTTTATTTCGATTTTACAGTGATCAATTTTTTTCACCTATAGGTGTTTGTTTAAATTGTTTTTAGTAGCTCAAATCTCACATTAACTGCCCGGCTCACGAAGTCAACCGATCGATAATGCTGAAATTGTATTCGAAAAACAAATGATTTTTTACCTTAAACCCATCCATTTTATTTATTTGTTTAGCTTTTCTTCCAGTAAACAATTAATAAGTTAAATAAAATTGGTTATTAGTGGGATGCAAGCTAGACTTTTTACGTCTAAAAATCCAGCGATCGACATCGTTCGAAATCGTGAGCCAGGCAGTAAGCTTATTTATTAACATGAAAGTATGCATGTTTTTTTTCCTAAAGTTAGTAGAAAAATTTATTGGCAATTCCAATTTGAATTTGAAAAATGATTTTATTACAAACAAAATTTTCGATTTTCATTTTCTAAAGACTCAACTTTCGGAATTAATACCACTTTCGAGCGAAATTGAGTTCGATAACATTTAAAGTGAAAACCTAAAAAATTCATCTTTTTTTTTTTAACACTCTTTAATAGACAAAACATTAGTGTGCATTTATTTATATAAGGAAATAACTATTTCACATGACACGCTATTTATTATTTAAGTTTTTAAAATAGTTAACAAAATATTTTTCTAATTTAATTTAATTTGTTAATAAAAAAACATGTATGACTGCAATCATAAACATGGTGAAAGTAATATAAAAACATATATTCACACACATACTCATACCACAAAATTTTGTAAATGAAAAGTTAAATGGATACATATGTATGTACATACCTTACCGCCAACGGTACATTTTGTTCACCGACTGCACTCAACAAAGCTGAAAAGTGTATTAACCAATCGATACGATGATTCACAACGATCTTTTGTAAACCTTTGAAATCTAAAATATCAGCAAATATATACGGTCCACTTTCAATAATCGCTTGACTAGGTTTGATGATATCAGATAAAATGACATTATTGTCACCGTACTGTGAGCGCAGTAGTTTGGCACATTCAATACCCAATTGACCCAAGCCGCCTGAAAGAAAAATGTTATGAAAAGTTTTTAATAAGGGGTGATCCATTTCGAGGTTCCCTACTTTTTAAAGAAAAAAACAGAAAATTCAAATTTAATGGAGAATGTTTATTATCATTTGAAAGAACATTCTTTGACATTTATTTTTTGAAGATTATGTCTATCAAATTTTGGCCGTTGCTACGTCGCAGGTGGTCCATCCGTTGAGTCCAATGACTTCGATGACTCGTTCGAACATTTCGACTGGTAACTGGCGAATAACACGCGTGATGTTTTCCTTCAAGGCCTGAATCGAAGCGGGTTTGTCCGCATAAGCTTTAGACTTTACTTATCCCCACAGGAAAAAGTCTAACGGTGTGATATCACACGATCTTGGTGGCCAATCGACCGGTCCAAAACGTGAAATTATGTGCTCACCGAAATGTTCTCTCAATAAATCCATTGATTGATGCGATGTGTGGGAAGTGGTGCCGTCTTGCTGAAACCAAATGTCGCCGAGATCACTAACTTCAATTTCAGGCATCAAATAGTTGGTTATCATGGCACGATAACGGTCGCCATTGACGGTTACGTTCGCACCGGCATCATTTTTAAACAAATATGGACCGATGATTCTACCGGCCCACAAACCACACCAAACCGTTGTTTTCTCTGGTGAAGTGGCAGTTCTTGAATCTCTTCAGGTTGCTCTTCGTCCCAAATGCGGCAATTTTGTTTGTTTACATACCCATTGAGCCAGAAATGGGCCTCATCTCTAAACAAAATTTGCCTCGAAACACATTCCTCACAGAAAGTGAATTTTCGTAATGAAGTTGAACGATTTGTGCACGTTGTTCAGGCGTAAGTCTTTCCACTATGAAATGCCAAACAATACTAAACAAAAATAACATACTAGCATGACACGAACTCATGCGCCATTTCTCGTATATAAAATTTGCGCCATCTGACAATGTCTTTTAAGTTCAAAGGAAACAGCCGAATCTTGAAAATCAATTTCACCAAAAGTTTTTTTCACTAATTTAAAAGAAAGTTTCGACATTTTTTACACCCATGTTTTTGCTCAAACGAATAGCATTTGATACAATTTTTCGAACTCAAAAACATGGATAAATTTTTGAAAACAATTTGTTTGCAACAATTTTGAAGCATACCTTAAGGATTTTTGTTTTTCTTTTATATACAGTAAATCATTCTAATACCCCTTTTAAAAAGCTAAAATTTAAAGTTTGTTAGCGAGGGTACTAGACATTTTTTAAAAAAAAAACATTGTTTCTCTTTTTCACTCTTCACCTCTTTCAGTTCGATGTGTCATATAAGTTTTCTTATTATTTTCTTACCCAAACAGCAGGGTACAGATTTACGCGGGGAGGAATTTTGGGACTTTTAACAGAACTCGATTCCGATAGCAAATAGTTTCCATTGCGAAAGTTGTGTCTGTAGAAAACGATAATTTGGTTTTTAATCAAATTAATTTTAAAATTAAAATTGGAATCGACAATGAACTTCTCTTGAATCAATGAATTTTTTCATTGATTTTAATTGCTTTTTTGGTTGAGTGAATAAATAACATGCATAATTTTAGGAGCATGAGTAAAATAAGCTTTGCATAGCAAGAGAAAAGCTATGGGTATAAAAAACTTTATTACTGTAAAATCCAAATACCAAATAAATGAAGTCTGAAGACTGTAAATCAAAAACGATCAAAATAAAATTACGAAATTTGGAAACATTCCATTCCGATCGAAATGTGTGACTTTATTTTATTATTTTTATTTTGCGATTTTTGTTATTTCTTAAAATGGTTAGTGCATGTGGCAACATTGATCGTACGTATGTTGATGTTGAAAGAAAACAATATAGAGTGTGACCACTATTGCTCTAAGTTGGTCCCTCTTGCCACAAAATTGTGACACAAATATACATACATACATATAATTTTCTATAGTCTTTATTAATATTGAGATATGGCGTGATCTATATATGTACATATGTATGGCCGGAGCAAATCCCGGGGGAGAGGTAAAATTAATATTTTATTTCGATTGAGTTTTTAAAAATAAATTTGCAAGATATATACATACATATTATGTGTGTATGTTTGATTTATGCAATGGATCTTATGTATATTTAAGCATATTCATACATACATACATACATACATACATATTACTGATTTAATGTAAAACAGTGATATCTCACGAAACAAAAATTTTAATTTAAAATTTAAATAGAGAATGTTTTAAATAAATAAAAAATTTAATTCGATCAACTTAGGATGAATGTTGGTCTTTTTTTTTTTCATCTTCTAAACAGCTTTCTTGTTTTATTTACCAACAACAAAGAGTTAATACATCACTTGAATAAGTTATTTTTATATTTAAAGAAATGCGTGCCCATGACAATAAAATTCTAATCGACGAATATTAAAATATAGTTGAAATTAAATAGGTATATACATAGTTTTATTTCAAATATAAGTATACAAAAAAAGACCAATAATAAGCTCTTCATGCTGAAGAGCTTCCAATAGTGTCAAGTCAATGCTTGGCTAAGTGATGTAAAAATTTTAATTTAATGCAGGTAAATTTAATAAAAATGTTTCTTTAAAATACTAATATGCAAGGCAAGTTTAAATATGCACAAAATTAAAGAAAACAAGCAAGCAAAAAAGCACAAAATAAACGCAAAATAAGCCCAAGAATAAGCAGAAAAAAAAGCTCAAATATGCTTCCAAAAATTAAACAATGTAACCACTTTTCATTTATTTTATTAAATAATTTTTTATTGCAAAACCAAATCATATATTTTTTTAGATTAATAAGAAAAGATCAATAAGAAAAGATCGATTATCGCATAAAACTGTAGAATTGAAAAAATTCATTCAACATCATTGGATGTAGTAGGAGCGAACTTAAACAATAATAATTTGCTTGGAGATAGCGCATCAATGAATTCATCAGATTCGCTTTTGTTTAAAAAAATATTATTTTTAATTTTAACTAATGTTTGAATTTCAACCTTTCGATTCATAACATTGTTGAACTTTTCAAAAAATATTTTGTTTACAAAATTTTTCATCTTGTCTTCCATTTCTTCTATAATAGACAAATTTTCTTTCAAATAAAGTCTTCTGCTTTCTAGTTTGATTATACTTCGGGTAATACACTCGAAATTATCTTTTATGTACGGGATCTCAGATTTTAAAGATGCATTTTTAAATAGAGCTTTTACTTTATATATTGATTCCACATCATCATCGGAAAGTGCATTTAACACATTGAAAATTTCTCTGTAGTTGTCACAATAATAAATAACATCTTTAAGCCAATCTAGTTTGCAATGTCAAGATTTATGGCTCCGTTAGTCAAATCGTATCGTCTTACTTTTGAAGTTGTCGTATCGTTTAAGTTCGGATGTTAGTTAGTGGCTGACTTCGAAAACGTTCGTATACAATGTTTGTATACAGTATTGCTACTGTATTTAAATCACATCCATATGCAAAGTTCGGAAACAAGGCAACAACTATAAAACCGATGCCTTGTTTGCTCTCTTACTGCGTTAAAAATACTTTGCGGCGGCGTTTTGAAATGGTATACATTGTATAACTATTGTACTGCGGCGTTATGAAATGTGATGCTTTGTTCAAACACTAAGCAATTGACGTTTTGGAAGTCAGCCAGTAAAAACGTACGGCTACCAATAAATGTGTCATATGTGTGTGTATGGCTGACTTCCAAAACGTCAATTGCTTAGTGTTTGAACGAAGCATCACATTTCATAACGCTGCAATACAATAACTATACAATGTATACCATTTCAAAACGCCGCCGCCAAGTATTTTGAACGCAGTAAGAAAGCAAACAAGGCATCGGTTTTATAGTTGATTTATTGTTTCGGAACTTTGCATATGTATGTGATTTAAATACAGTAGCAATACTGTATACAAACTTTGTATACGAACGTTTTGGAAGTCAGCCTATGTATACAAGACAAAATTTGACGTTTGGCACGTAAAAATCTATTTTCTGTAGATTTTTACGTAGCAAACGTTACCAATACATTTTCAATAAGCATCAACATGTTTATTATATGTTACAGATTTTGTCGGCTGATACGCAACTCCACGATACGATTTGACTAACGGAGCCATTAAAGAATAGAAAATTGCATGTGTCAAAAAAGGACAAACTTTTGCTTTTTATGTGCAACAGAAAGATTCAAAAATTATTTTCCAGGGCTGCCAAAGTGCATTATTACCAAATTCAAGCAGAGTATATCAAATAAAGCAATTTTGCAAAAAAAGGTACAAAATAACCGAAATCAAGATTTTCCAGCAAAAAGCTTAAAAAACTTGCCCTGCTAATATGTATAATTTAAAAGTCCAAAATATTGTAAGGCCACAATATCTAGCCTATGTGATATATTCATTCAAAATTGGTTAAATAAAATTGCATATTTAATGGTGTTTTAATTTCTACAAAAAAATGCTACATCTCCATGCAGAAAATGTACTTTGGTGTTCGTTTCTTAAAAATTGTTTGCTCTCTAAAAGGGCAGTGTGTTTGATTCTAAAAAAATTGCCATCACTAATGGTGGAAGCCATTGCACTTTATGCCCTATAAAAATCGACGGTGTTGATAGTGCCCTGTAAAACTTAGCTGTCAGCTATTCAAAACAGGGCGTTCCAGTTTTTCATAAATTGTATTTTGTTCTAGTGAAATAACAAGCTGTATTATTACAGGGTTGGCAAGACATTTTATACATGTACCTTTCAACAAGGTGCCATTTTGTGTGTAGAAAAGAAAACACCATAAGTGATGCGCATGTGTATGAATCAATACCGAGTTCGTAAACGAAATTTTAATTTTTCGCATACTAAGAACCAAAATCAATGTTTTGTCATAGACCTTACTTATATGTAGAATTATGAGAATCGCGTAGTAGTCACTAATGCAAACAAATAATATTAAAGTCACTTAAACTGCAAAAGTTCTTCATATTATATATCAATTCATATGTAATTAAATTTGCATTTTATGTATCACCAAGTGATCTGAATATTTTTATTTGTAGTTAAATTAAATAATATTTATTTTTATGTTTAACATTGAAAATAAGCGAAGCACTTATTTAAATGAAATTCAGAATCAGCGTATTATAGTCACAAAACATATAATTTTTTTTTTTTTTGCAATTACTTGCTTAAATTTTTATATTATTTAAGTGAGCACAGTTTCAATGGAAAATCTGTTTAGATTAATTCAAGCAAAAGTAAACTTTTCAACTTAGGCTTTTATTGCTTGTGCCCACATATTTAGTACACACGTGTTTTTCTCAATGATTTTATTTAAATCATGACCATGAAAATTCACATAATTTTTCATGTTGCCGGAATTTCTATAAATGTACAAATACATATGTACATACTCGTATATGTATATAGAAGAAAAGAAATTGAACGATAAAGAAGAAATGGCCAGAAAATAGAGTATTGTTGAATATTTTTTTATAAAATAAATTATTTCCAAATATTTTAGTAATCCATGAATATGACCAACTCAATACTCTGTTATGATTTCAAAACAATTTTTTGCTTGAACTTAGTGTTTGTCGAGACATGGGTAGCAAAAAATGTGAGTATAATATTTAAAATTTGTTTGGTAAAAAAATTTTTACTCTACATTAACAAAATACATACGCAGATATGCACTATTTGCACATTTTTGCAAATAGGTATACAATAGTTATATTACGAATACTCGTATTCGTATTCGATTAATCGACTATTCGCCTATTTCAAGATATTCGTATTCGTATTTGCCAAATTCAAGCGAATATTTCTCGAATAATTTGCACATACATACTTTCCAAAGAAAAAAATACATAAAGTTTAAAAATTACATAAAATGTACAGAAATAAATAAATTTTTAATTATTTTTATTTAATGAAAATCCTTTATATTTGACGCAAGATAATAAATAACCGTCTTTAAAAACAGACACAAATATATAATAGGGGAAATCACTCTTAGTATTGCAATCATTGCAGATCTTGCAAGTCTAGCTTATTTTCATCAGTTTGCAGCAATGCAATAACAAAATATGCAAATAAGCTATACCTGCAAGATCTGCAATGTATGCAAGAGCAGTTTTCAACCAAGAGTGATTACCCTCAATATTTTGCAAATAGCATTTAAAAGTTAAAGTCTTGTATGTATTCGTATTCGCCAAATTCAAGCGAATATTTCTCGAATAATTTGCAAATACATTTTCAAAAAAAAAAAAATATCATACAAAAAGTTCAAAAAAGTACATAAAATGTACAAAAATTTATTAATTTTTAATAATTTTTAATTAAAGAAAGAAAGCCCTTTATCTTTGACGCAAGATAATAATCTTCTTAAAACACAAACGAAAATTATATTTCGTAGCTGTCATTAAAAATTAAAGTCTTATATGTAAATTCATTTCACGTTAAGTTAGTAATCAATTCTCAGTGAATGAATGTTGAACTTCAAAAATGGCAGAACTAAAATTTAATATGTGAAAGTCCACCGAGACATGTGGCTGCACAATCTGCGAAAATATGTTCTCCCAAACAGCACTGATTTACTAATTAAAAGCGCAAGTGGAGTAAGTAAAACGAAATCTGAAAGTATGTAAATAAAATAGTTTAAAAATGTTCAGTAGAGGTCTTCAAATTCGGCATCAAAATGTCATAAAAATGTTAAATACCTCAAGTAGTGTGACAGTTTTTCTTTTCAATTTATTGTTACTGAAGCAAAGCGAGGGATTTGTTTCTAATTAAATTTGAAATATTAAGTGGCTCTAAACCGAAACGAATACTAAAAATTGATATTCTTAACATCACTAGGTTGTATCACTTTAAACCGTTTAAAAACTGTTCATCATCTAATGCAAATAGACCGTGCAATTTTTCAAAATATGTTTAAAGTCTACGGATGATTTGGCAGAAGTGTTAATAAAATGCAATCGTATGAAATCTTTTTATATTATATTTCAATATGTAGTAATAATATTTTTATTGTTAAACAAAAGTTTCATTTCGTTTTTTTTCCAGAACCACAACACGATTGTCACCTAGACGCAATAGAGTATAGTTAGAAAATCTTTTAGTTATTATCAAAGCTTTTTAAAGCTTTAGATCGTTTTTATATAAAAAATGTTTTTAATATATTAACTTTTCGATATTTCGCCACACCCTTTGTTGGCTTCTTCAGGAGAAATTGAGTTAAATTTAATTTATAATAATTTAAACAAATATTGTCAATTCATTTTCAATATTTTGATTGGTATTTGTTCAAATTATTATAAATTAAATTTAACTCAATTTCTCCTGAAGAAGCCAACCAACGGTGTGGCGAAATATCGAAAAATAAATATATTAAAAACATATTTTTATATAAAAACGACCTAAAGCTTTAAAAATTATTATACAATTAAAATTAAAAAGGTCAAGAAAATTAGAAAACTATTAATTATCAAAGCTTTTAAAAAACTGAGGGATACCACCCGTTCGCCCCAGGAGGTTGTATTTTATTTTAAAAGTGATCCACCACAGCGAATTTTATGGTTTAGTTGCGCAGATGTGTGAGTTAAAAATTTTGTTTAGCATTGGCTAAACTTATATGTAATATTTTTTAGATTTAAGATTTGAAAAACTTATTGATAATTTAATTTATAATTGAAGATTCAATAAATAATAAAATTTATCAAAAAAAAAAAAAAAAAGATGTGTGAATATTAATAATTACTTTGTATGGCCCACAGTGGCTCACAGTGAATTTCAAGACATGCATTACTTTAATATTAATAATTTCTTTGTATGCGGGGTACCCGTTCCCACCGTCCTATCAACTCAAGATTTGTCTGGAGGTTGCGATTTAGTCTAAAAGTAACACACCGCGAATTTAATGACATTCGTTGCTTTAGTTTCGCAGATATGAGAATATTAATATTTTTTTTGTATGGGGGAGGAACACTGAGGTCATCAGTAATAATGTTCCAAAAGTTCAGGACGATCGATAATACAGTTTGGCGTTTTATTAGGAACATACAAATAAACAAAGATTCAATTTTACATACATATGCACATACATATGTATATACATAGCCACATAGATAGCTACCGTGTAGTAAACTGGGGGCCAATTTTCTCCAAGTCACCAATTTTGTCGACTTATGTGTTGACTTTGTACTGGGCTTACTGGTGACAAGTCACCAATTTGTCGACTAGTGCTGACTTCTTGATGGCATTGTCAACGATAAGTCTACACTTTTTAGTTTGCTTTAACAGGTAGACTTAAATTATAGAAATGTACTAGTAACTTTCTAGTTCGAATGTCTCCACTTGGTCCCTAAGAACTACATAATCTCTACCTAGTCAACATTCTTAATGTTACTACATAGTACATTCTCAATGACAAGCAGATGCTAAATTTCTATAGCACAAATTATTGTATGTGGGTGTATAGACTGTAGACAAAGTCAAAAGCGAAGCAGTACAATTTAACTATCGACAAGTATACGTATTAAGTGTAATGCGGCCTCAATATATTATTAAGACGTATACTTAATGTCGATGTCGATAACAATTTAAGAACCAAGAAAAGCTATTCAAGAGTGTGTTTATATCGCACCCTAAATACAAAAGGGTCACAACTAAAAATTTTCCAAAACTGATTTTTTTCCATAAAATAATTCAGAGTACACATCTCTAACTACTGCAAAAATTTCTTTCACATCACTATCTTCTTTAACTGGAAAAATACAGGTAAGTCTATTTTTATGTTAAGTATGTTGCTTCTGCACGAAAACAGTTTTTTGTTTTTTTTTTTAGTATTTTGAGTTGTGACCCTTTTGTATTTAGGGTGCGATATGTTTATTAATTTTACACGTTTAATAGGTAGAAAGGTAGACAAGTCACATATTAAGCTTTATAATACTAATTTCTATTTACTTTGCAAGAGTGTGCGTAATCACATTTCAAATTTATGGTTGTGTTTTGAATGGGTTTTGTATGCCAAAACCCCATTGATTATATATATTTTCGATTGAGACTTCCTAAGAAAAATTCATGAAGCTGCTAAAAAAAGTCGAAAAAGTTCGAAATTATTTTAAAATTTTAAATTAATTAATTTTATTTTTTATATTATTATGTATTACGAATAAACGTAATTATTTTTTTTTTAAATCGGTATACTGGTACGTTCTGGTAGTCTGATTGGATATAGTAATGTTTTCAAAATAGAGCTTTACTTTAAATAGTAATTTGAATTTTCATTAATTCAATAAAACTGAACTTAAGCCTAATAATACACTGAAAGAATTTTCTTTCACTGTAATAAATTCTCTTAGAAAAGATGTAAAACATTTTATTCGATTATATATTTATGGAATTTTTTTGCTTTCAAATATTAATTTAGCTGTTATCAGCCATCTAATCTATATGCTACATTTAATTGGTATTTAGTAACTAATGAAATACAGCATATAGATTTACTTACCCATAACAAATAAATTAATTTTTTAAAACATAAAAATGGTATTTATTTATTGTATTTTAAGCATGTGTGCATATGTACATACATACATATATGAATTTCATTAGTACTTATGCCCAATCATCAGTAGACTGTAATGACATTTTGAAAATTTACAAACCCCTTAGAGTATGCTCAAACTTTCAGAAATTATTTAAGAATTATATAAGAATAATTGTAATAAAATATGCAAAAAAAAAACATGTTTTATTCGATATGAATTGATTCATATCTGGATTTTTTTTTCATATTCAAATTAGGGATGTAACGATACGCCATTTCGCCGATCCGATACCGATACTTAAAAATAAATATCGCCGATACCGATTCCGACACCGATACGCATATTGAAATTGAGCTCAAGTAAAAATTAACAAAACTCAAGTAGAGTAATTCTTCTATTATACAAAATAACAGTGTTTATTAATGAACCATTCAAGACAACGAATTGAATTTAAGATCATGTTAAAATTAAATTAAAATTATAAAAACAACATTGCAAAAGATTAATATTTAAAATTGACATTAATAAGATTTTTGTTTAAAAAACAAAGTGTTCTCATATTTTGCGTAGATAGACGATTTCTCAAATCCGTTTGAAGTAGACCTGCAGTGGAAAATAGTCTCTCAGATGCGACAGAACTCATTTGAAAACTTAAGTATTTCTGCGCCATTTTCTTTAAGTTTGGGTAGGATATGTCACTGCGCCAGTAAACAAGAGGGTCTACGTCTCTAGGAATATTAGGAGATCTAAGGTATCTCTCGACTTCTTCGTTAGTAGAACCACAGCTCGGATTCTCTTATAATTTTTTCACATACGCTCCAAAGGCGAGTACTTCTCGTAGACTTATCAGAACTTTTGCGAGGTGTAGGGAGGACTGTGTCTTCAATACTTTCGGAATGTATAGACATGCTAAGCAGCTCAATAAGACGTTTTTTCGATAGGATTGAAGTCGATTGTCTTTGAAATATTCGAGCTTTGTATCGAGGGTCAAGAATTGTAGATAAATAATAGGTTAGGACATAGAGGCTGAGATGTCAGTTGTTTTTATTTTAAGTTGTAATTGTTGTAGAATTACCACCACTTGTATTAATGCGCCTTGAAAAAAATCTTAAAACATACAAACACATACAAGATTTAGCATTGAGAGAACACTTCATTACTATTGTGCAAAGCAAAATAGAAGAAACAATTTCATTATGTATTCTGTTTTTTGAGTTGAAAATTGAATACTTTGTTCAAAAAACTCTAAAGAAACATATAAGAAGTATCGCCGATATATCGGTATCGGCATCGGTTGCATCCCTAATTCAAATCATTAGGGAAATGCTATGATAAAAAACAAATTAGATATCCACTACAATTATGACTAGTGTAGAATTAATTGCAAAAGATTTTTGGTCTTCTTCCTCTTTCATAATTATTCGTTAATATTCAAACGTTTTAAAAAAAATTAACATGGAAAGGCAATGCAAAACATATCGCTCCTTTATTGCAAAGTAGTCATATCTCAAAAAAACTTAAACGTGGCAAAATGCATTTATAGTTTTCAAAACGTGAGCATTTATATCAGCGGTGCCCACAAGTTCCTAATGGAAGAGCAAACATTAATACATTTAAAGAAAAACAAATTTTTATTCAAAATTTTTTGTTGTAAAAACAAATACATGCAAAGAAAACACAAAAAATATATTTCATATCATACGTTAAACAAAAACAAAATGTACATTGATGTTCGCTGTCGTCAATGCTTACCAGCAAAGCATACGAAAGTGTTGTTGCTTTGCTCTTGCGTGTATACAGTGAAGAACGACAAAAAAAAAAACTAATAAGACAAAGTTGTTTGTGTATTTCGTATTGCTAGTGCTGAGTGCTGTATGAGTATATTAGAACACACAGCCTATAGCTAAGAGTATTACAAAAACAAATGAGCATAGGGCCTGGGCACCGCTGATTTATATGGACGGCTTAAGCATGTAAGAGGTTATAACTTCTGTTTAGATATTAGTTATGTTTATGAAAGTTTTTACAAATAAAGAAGGTATTATTGAGAAGCTCTTTTTCGTCAGTAATTGAAAAATTTTGTTTTTTTTTTGAGATATGATACGTTGCAATAAAGGAGCGATATATGTATGTGTATCAGTCATCCCGAAAAGTATGCTCATATTCATTACATTTAATTTTCCACGCGCTCAAATGGCTTTTATACAATTTCATAAACTCAATTGAGGGACATTCACAACGCTTTTTTGGAGTTTTTATACCCCACCCCCTCCCCCTTAAAGCTTTTTACAAAATTTTCTATGCAAAATTTTCAATCCGGAACAAATCTTTAACCTCTGTCATTGTGAACAACACAGAAAATTTGTTATTTACTATAAAACACAAAATTTTGTTCGAATATTCAAAAAAAGAAATAAATAGTGTTGCAAAATAAAATCAGCTGGAGTACAAATACTACCTTCTATTTGAAACTGATGAAAAAAAACCGCCTTCCTTACTGTTTATCACACACACGAGCAGTTTTGAACGAACACGTTTGAAAACCGACGCTTTAAATCAAATTCAAACAGAAACGTGTGTAATAATAACAGTTTTTGGCCCAAAAAGAACGATGTGTATGCCCACTTTACTACAAATACAAAGATCGCGTTTTTAATAAGCGATTCATAAAGTTAAAGTGCACATGAACACCAGTTTTCCCATACAAAATTGTACATTAACGTCACAATAACTTTAATAATTGTTTATGAATTAGAGGGTATATTTACCCTATACGGCACGTTTTTAATGCGTAAGTACCGGGGAAAATTGGTACTTTTTGTTGATTTTTTTTTTTTTTTTTTTGTACAAACAGTTAATAGTCTAAATTAACATGAAGTTTATTCTCAAGCGGCTAAAATTATAAAAATCTGGTACTTTTGCTACTACAGTCAACTCGCAGAAACGTGAACATCCAGTAACATGAACTACCAAAAAACATGAACATGTTTTTTACATTGACTACTTTAAAACGTGAACAAAGGTTAAATAAAGGTTCTAAAACGTGAACTTTCTTTCAAAATTTTAAATTTAATTTTGTAAAAATTTTGGGGTTCCCGCCTGAAGAAATTTTAAAGTGAATATCCATCCACTAATATCATTTTTATTTTTTTTTTTTTTTGTGATAATTTTATTATTTATTGAATCTTTAATTATTAAAATTGAATTATCAATAACGGCCTATTTCACTATGTCGAAAGAAAATTTCCATATGTTTTCATTCGTACAAATACATTTGATACAAAAACAAATTCTAAAATTTTGTTTTTGTATCAAATGTATTTGTACGAATGAAAATAAAATTCAAAATTCTTTCGACATCGTGAAATCGGCAGTAAGTTTTTCAAATCTTAAATCTAAAAAAATATTAAATATAAGTTTAGCCAATGCTAAACAAAATTTTTAATTTCAACGGTTAATTTATGTTGTTTTACATCTCTCGTGTACGGCTGAGAAAAAGAGTATCCCTCCTTTTCAGCCGGGTGTGGCCTCTATAATGAAGAATATTGCGCGCTAGGGGATTTGGGTGCAACTCAAGTTTTTTTATATATTTTTTTCGCGTGTTTTCAAATACTGTCTTCACCAACGGAACGCCTAGATCTTTATGAATTCGATGGTTTCTGACATACCAGGGGGCTGCTGTTATTGTACGTAGGATTTTATTTTGTCGCCTTTGAATTTTTTCGACATTTGATGCTGAGGCAGTGCCCCATAACTGGATTCCATAGAACCATATTGGTTTCAGGATCGCGTTGTATAATAGTAGTTTACAGTCTAGGCTTAGTATAGAATTTCTTCCAATAAGCCAATTCATTTGGGCTGCTTTTAATTTCATTTGTGTTAACTTTGCGTCTATATGCGATTTCCATGTTAAACGACGATCAAGATGAACGCCTAGATATTTGACAACAGTGTGTTGCGGTATGGTCTCGGTGTTAATTTTTATAGGCGGGCATGTTTCCTTGCGCAACGTAAAAGTTACGTGCACACATTTCTGCTCGTTAACTTTAATACGCCATTGTTTGAGCCAATTTTGCAATTTGGATATATACCCTTGTAAATTGCGGGAAGCTTCTACAGGATTTTCGTGAACGCTTAGAAAAGCTGTATCATCGGCAAATGTTGATGTATGAATGTTATTGCTTAACGGTAAGTCAGAGGCATATATTAAATAAAGTAATGGACCGAAGATACTGCCTTGGGGAACTCCGGCTTCGATCGACTGCGGTGGGCTTAAGAAATTGCCTTCCCTAACTACAAATTTTCGTTCACTTAGGTAGCTTATTAAAAGCCTAACAATGTTTGCGGGTAGATTTTGCGTTAATTTATGTATAAGACCTTCGTGCCATACTTTATCGAAAGCTTGAGAAACATCTATAAAGAGCGCAGAGCAATATTTCTTCTTTTCGAAAGTGTCTCTGATAACATTCACAAGTCTGTGAGTTTGTTCAATTGTGCTATGTTGTCTGCGAAAACCGAATTGATGATCTGGAATGCATCCGCTTCTAGTCACTATAGGCATCAGCTTGCTCATATACAGCTTTTCAAATAGTTTTGAAATGTTGGGCAATAAACTAATAGGCCGATAGGATTCAACCTTCGTATGATCCTTGCCGGGCTTTGGTATCATAATAATCATCGAAACCTTCCATTCTGCAGGATAGTATTGCAGCCGTAGAATACTATTAAAAATGAATAGTATAATTCTTTTTGCAATATAAGGCAGTTGTTGAAGCATTTTGTTGCTTATTTTGTCGACACCTGGGGCTTTTTTGGTGTTAAGACTAGTGATGGCCTTTTCAATCTCCACAATGTTAAATCTTAACGGTATTTCTGGTAAAGATATGACTGGTGGCAGTTCAACAATATCAGTAGAAATATTCGGTGTAAATACATTTTCTAAGTGCTTAACAAAAAGAGCACCTTTTTCAGCATCAGTTCTTGCCCAGTCACCATTCGAATCTCGTAACGGAGGTTTGCAAATCACTGGCCTTTTAAGTCCTCTAGCTGCACGCCATAGCGAATAATCTGTTTGTGGTGTTGCATCGAGTTCTTGAAGAAATTTTTGCAGCGAAGCTGTTTTTTGTGTTTGTAAAACTTTTCTGAGCTGTTTGGTGCATTCTTTTAGCCTTAACTTTAGCTGGGGGGATCTGTAACGTTGCCATTCTCGTCGCGCTCTCCGTTTTTCAGTCAATAGCCTTTCTATATCTACAGAAGAAATGTTGTTGAATCTTACTTGTTGATTTGGTTGATTTGAAGAAGCATTAAGAGCAGCTTGATTAACATGTGCTTCAAACAACCTAATAGAATTTTCTATGTCAGTAGGTGTTCTCAACAGCATATTTTCCGTGCAATGAGCACTCAAATATTTTTTGTATTTCAGCCAGTTAATACATGCAGATGTCAGCGGTAAATCGCATGTTGATGTTGCAGTTGTGTGTGAGTAAATAGTGATAATAGTAGGCGAGTGATCTGAAGATAAATCCAATGATGCTTCAACTTCAATCATTTCGCTGGGCACACCTTTCATAACTCCAAAGTCGATAATATCAGGAATTTTTTGTCGATCCGTTGGCCAATATGTTGGCTGACCACTTGAAACTACATTAAAGCCCATTTTTGAAATTGTGTCAAACAAAACACGACCCTTGGGACTGATTAAACGTGAACCCCAAAATGTGTGTTTAGCATTGTAGTCGCCAGCTGCTATCATTTTTATTATGTTATATAAATCCTTTGAATGAAATAATTTTAACAGACACTTTATTATTTAAAAAAATTATTTATTTTTCTTACAAAGAGTAGAATCGAAAACTGTTTCATAAGTAAAAAACCACATACTTTATTTTAATATATAAAACAAACGCAAAAGAGACTTAAAAAAGTGATAAAAATGCAATTTAAAACATGGACAAAATCGAAAACGTGAACACTATCGGTAAAAATTAGTTCACGTTTCTGCGAGTTCACTGTATTTTACTCTTGGTACTTTTTCTCTCTTCGATATATTTTGCTCTGCACATGCAGGAAGTAAAAGTTGAAAGTTGTGTGTGTGCGTGTCCAATATATTTTCACTATCGTGGGAATTTATTTCATGTAACGAATCTATAACCGTCGTATAATGTCGTATATTTTGCTAGAAAATGGCCGACAGGTCATTGGCATTGGTTTCAGTAGTTTTACTGAAAATATTTTTCTTATTAAAAATAAAATTAATATCTATTAATGTCACTTATCGTCTATTTTTTTTTTTAACACTTTTTATTGAGCATAATGTAATCATATGAATACTCATGTGTCTGTACATAATTTATTTTATTAAATATTTTTTCCAAATTTCACACCCACCAGTAATTAAAATTTTTGGTGGACGGCAAATATTTCCATTATGTACAGAACGTTTTAGAAATTCTCGCGCTTTTGGAGTCAAACGTCCCGTAAACGCGGTGCTTTGCACCACTGACGTTAAACACTTTCGAAACATTGACAGAGAAAAAAATTTCAATACAATAACAACTTTCAAGGATGTTTGCAAGAATGAAAAAAAAAAACAACTTTTCCACTAATTCGATTGGCACTGTTTCAAACTGACAAAATTTTAACCCAACGTTTTAAGTAAAACAGAAAATTTTTAATAATCTGCCGAAAATTAGAATTCTACAACCGATGTCGGCTGAGTTAAATATTCAACTGATTTCACTTTTATTTGTGATTTTCAGCATTTTCTATCAGCATTTAAATTTTCTTGAGTTTTCACATTTTGTGCGAATACGGATATGTGTCTGAATATTTGATGTTTTTGTTTTGTTGTTTTTTTCAATATATGTATGTATGTATGTAGAACATGACAATTGCCTGACGTTCGCTAATAAATATCGTCATCATCTCTATAATAATCAGACGTAGAATACTCGTGTACCCCCATGAAGAAGGCACAAACTCATGAACATCATCTGCGAGTATACCGGGGGGAACAAACGATTCTTTTATTCTATTAAGGGGTAAATAAGTTGTTGTTTAACTTGTCGTTTTGTGTATTTGTGGCAAGTGAGTTATTTTTTCTTTAATTCAATTTAATTAAATTCATTTGGACGTTTATGTATTTTTCTTTTTATTTCAATTAGTGCGTATCTTTCGAATCTCTTGTATCTTTATTCCATATTGATGTTAAATAATATTTTTGGTTTCTTTTTTCTTGTGTTGTATGTACTCAATTATGTATGTTTTTTCTACACACGTGTTGGTTGCTTAGTTTCAGCAAATGTTTCCGAAGGGGCCGGCCTGCAAAAAACATATCGACAAAACAATTTGCTGGCTGTTAAAAAAAAAAAATACAAAAAAATTCTTGATAAATACATGAAAATTTTTTGGATGTAGAAAGATTTTTCTGGGATAGCATGGACTTCACCGGTGTAGAGAGAGTTGGGCTGTCTGCGGTGGGCCAAGCCAACTACATCAAAATTTTGGCCACAGGTTTTTTTTAATCTCAACGCTTACTTTTCCATATTAGGGGCTGTGCACATATTACGTAACGCTGTTTTCAGAGATTTTCGCTCGTTCGCTCTTTTCACAACATTTTTAACCACATATTGCAACAGAGCTTCGCTTATCTCGTAAATGCAGCACCGACTTTCATCTTACAGAGCATCAGTTGTTTGTGGTTTGTTCACGTAAGCCCACCCCGTCTTTCAAATGGCCCCCAAGGAAAATAATCCAGCCACATTAAATCTCAAGAACGAGGCGGCCAATTGCCAATTCGAGAAATTACGCGAACGAGAAATTTTTCATGATAGTAAATTTTCACAATTAAAATTCTTTGTTCAAGAGTGTAGCGTTCCAGGGTTAAAATTTCCCAACCTATTTACTAAATAAATGTCAAAGGATGACACCTCAATTCTTGAGATTTCATCATTTGACAGCCTAAAATTTACTTCCTAAGCTCAAATTTGCCCACCCTTTATTTCGGGCGAAAAACTTGTCAGAGATTGTACAAAAAGAAAAATATACTAGAATCAAACTGCAAGAAACTCTTTCATACAGAAAAATAATTTTCAAAATCGATTTATAAATAGAGAAGTTATCCGATAATCAACATTTTTGGGGAATATTGCCCACAAAATTAAAAGAAATTCAAACCTTTTCAAATCGGCTTATAAAGAATTTAGAGTTATCAGAAATATTAAAAAAAATTACAAAAATACCCCTGAATTGATCTTCCTTTTTTTTTTTGCTGAAGCCGGTTAAAAAATTAAATGAAAGCAGCGAAAATTTTAAAAATCCATAAATCAAAGATGAAATTTAAATTAATTTACAGTAGTTCCCGCTCAAATGCGTCCCGTTTAAATGAGCTCCAAGTTTAAATGCGCAAAAGTTGCTGACATGCTGCAATTGCATTACATCATATTCACTTAAATGCACCTCGCTTAAAAGCCTTTCCGCTTAAATGAATCATTTTATAGCAACAAAATTTCATATATCTGAGATAATCTCATTCGATTTACTTTTAATCACTGAATATGTGTTTTTCCAAAGATATGTTCGCTCAAAATTGGTGTAAAATTAAATTTCTTATCTCAGTGATCGGGTGTCCACTGTACACATATAAAACTCGTAAATACATACATACACACATGCATAGACATGTATAGATGAAATTAAGTTTGAAAATGAAAAACGTGTATGATGTACTCGTACACTAATCACGGAACACAATGTTCTATCATTAAGTAAGAAGCGCGTAGTTGGCACTAATGAAGATGTTACATTAAAATTCTATTATTTAACGTTTGCGAAATGCCAAGTACTACATATTATATATCATTGGAGAGGTAATTTAATCTATTTTTTATAAATCTGCAAATTAATTTAAATAATTTCTAGAATTACCGTTATCTTTATTGCTAATGAAATAATAAAAAGAATTTTTTTAAACACACATTTAATTAATAATGTTTCACAACATTTTCTTTAACAATTATGTTATGAATCCGAAGGCTGCCACTTAGGAATGAAATGAGAAACACTAGAATCAAGCTCAACTTGAACCGAATAGACTTTGAAAAGTATAGTAAAGTTCCAACCCATTAAAAATGATAAAGCTGTAGTGCATAGCTGCCAGATTTTTTGAGCTAATATCGTCATATTTTTGGGCAAAAATCGTCATTATCGTCAATATAGCTTATTGAAATCGTCATAAAAACGTCAAATGAAAAAACCGCTTTTTTAACCAAGAAAACATATATTATCATATTTAAATAAACAAATCTTATTAAACAAAACAACATTCTTTAAATACAGATATCAGATACTTTAATTAGAATTCACAATAAAATCACATGTAAATAGATTGCATGTTTTTCACTACTTTGAAATATATATATATACATTGTATAAAAAAAAATTCAATCCTTAATTTATTTTTTTTCCGATGTAGTAAAATATGCATTTTAAATATCGCACTTGATCAACAAGAGGGTATTAAATCAAAATTTTTAAATTTTCAGTAGAGGCAAAAAACTTTTTTTGTAATACTACTCTTCTACCATAAAAAGAGATACAACTGTATTTTTTTTTTTTTTTTTGTGAAAGAATGGATAAAATGGTGTAAAATTTTTACAGTGGGTTGATATGACCATCGATTTCTTGCAAAAAACGAAATTTTAAAAATTTTGAGTTTATACCCTCTTGTTGATCAAGTGCGATATCATTTTTGGAAACATTTTTTTCTTAAAATGTATAAAAACTACAATAAAACTTATACAATAAAAATATAATTTTTACAGAAAATATGTACATTGTACTACATATATGTATAATATATTTTACAAATGTATAGTGCAATTAAACATGTTGATTACTTCAGGTACAACTGTGAGATCATAGCAAATACATTTGTCTAGCTTTAAATAATCTGTTGTATATAATATTGCTTCCAAAGGCGACTTTTTGAATGAATTTCTTACTTTACTCTTATTTATGTTTACCTGGCTAAATATTATTTCTACATTTGCTGAAGAATGTGGTAAAACTAGGACTTTTGTAATAAATTTAGTCAAAACCGGAAACAAAAGACTAGAATCCCTAGTTTGCATCTCTGATATTTTTTCCAAAAATCTAATAGTTATATGTTTTTATCAGGACTTGGCTTTCACTTTCTTCAACAAAATGAAGAATTCTTTTATAATTTCAGAAAACCAAGTTTTTTCTTCATTAATAATATTAAATGGATTAATTTGGCCAAGAGCTTTATATTTATTTTCAAAATCAAATCTTGATAATATCTGATCACAAAGCTCTATATAAAAATTAACACAATTAGTACTACTATCATATTTTTCTTTTGCATTTATTTGTGCTTCTTTCAATACGTCTCTGGCAAATATTCCTAAATAAATGTTTTCAAAATTTAAAAAATTGTTTTTTTTATAATCAGTTAAATAAAAGTTTTCTGTATTAAGCAAGCTAGTTTTTAAAAAGTTGCTCATTACATTTTTCAGCAGTTCGAGGTTGCTTTACTAGTACATATAAGTGTTGCAAACTTGAATTATTTAAAATCGTTAAAATGAGGGTATAAATCGTCCCATCGTCACCATGTCATTTTTAGGACCCAAAATCGTCAAAATGACGATAAATCGTCAAATCTGGCAGCTATGCTGTAGTGTATAAACTTACATGTAACTTAGCAGATTCAATTAATAATAGAGGATCTTTAACTAGATTGCAGCTGCGTTTGGAAGCGGTAAACAACTCTGATGGTGAGACTGTGGTTAGTCTCGAAACATCATAATGTATCGTAAGTCTAATTTTTTTTTTGACTGTTCAATTATTAGAGCTGCTTGATTTTTCTTTCTAATAAATACAACAATTTTATTAAATTAAAAAAAATAAATTTAGAGAAAACGAACTGAAGCCTGACAAATTAAAATTTCTTTGATTTTCTTTAACATCAAAATTTATTGATGAACTCAAATTTTTGATAAATTCTATAATAGGTAAATCAATTTTTAAAAATTAAGTTTCGAGCATTTATGCGTTAAGTGGGAGACAAAACTAAAATATTATAAATTTTTGTGATAATAATAAAATTTGCTAACGCTTTAGGATACATTATATCCTTTGACTTTCCTCTAGGAGCATATAATTCAGAAACAAAAACTAAATATTTCCAAATGTCCAATCCAAACGATATTCTGCGAAAAATTACATAAAGTTACAATACAAGTTTCTTGCTTAATTAGCTCCAAAAATACTCCAATATTATTGTACATTATACATATATGGAAGGTGCCACGTCATTATTTTTTCCTAGAAAAAATGCACTAAATCAACGTCTAATTTTGAATATTTTGTTTTATTCTAGTTTTTTGCTGCATTATTTTCGTATACAAATATCACAAAATAAGAAGTTCCTTGTATATGGATAGTTCCACGCCCACAAATTTTTTATAGAGTAATGCACAAAATCAAGAGAATAACTCCTACAAAATCTAAAGTGATTTACTTCAATAATTTGCAAAAATATATAAAAATGAGTTTGTGGGCGGTGACACGCCTACTGTTAAATTTTTAAACGTTTTTCATTAAAACCAATATATAATGGGCCACGCTCACAAAATTTTAAGTCTTTTTGCTCCATTAGTTTCATAAATAGCATTAGATAAAAAGTTTTTCTGTACGGACAGTGCCACGCCCACTAGAGATATTAAAAAAATAGCTAGCCTACTATTCTTTCCAGACTATTCCAAATATACCGTAAAAAATTAAAATTTAGTTAATTTCAACAAATAACTAATAATATTAATCGAAAATTCGAATAATTTTTATTCGAATAAGGACTTATATATCTGCAGACACTAAAAAAATACTTTTAATATATACTTAAGCTACATACGTTCACATTTATCAGATATTTGTCCGAAAAAACGTAACCACTAGTTTTGCTTTGGGATAGTGTCATTAAGTTGATTTTTATATTTCAAAATAAAATTAATTATTTTACATTTGCGAACCTATAATTAAAAAAATATTGGAATTAAAGGAAATTAATTATTGGGTTTTTTGTTGGTTACGTTTTTTTCGACAAATATTTGATAACTGTGAACGTAGCTTTACGTAAGTGTTTTTTTTTTTTTTTTTGGGAAAAATATTTGCAAAATTATTAAATTTAACAGCATTAATTTAAATTTTATTTTTTGTGTGTTATCCGTTTTATAGACACGAAAACCAAAAATATTTTTTCCGCTTTTAGCTACTTTTTTCCAACTGACGAACTCAATCGCTCATTTATTTACACGGCAATGCGATTTTAACTACAGAACTGAAATTATGTTCACAAGTAGATTTTGGTGATTAACAATAAAAAAAACGGACTTCTATAGAAAAATGTGGTGGGGGTGGGAACGGTTAGCTCTGATTTTAAGAGAAAAAAATATTTTTGCACCACACTGCAAGCATACTAATTCAAACAAAATAAGAATTATGGAAATCGCTTCATAAATGAAGGAATTATTTAATAACTAAAATTTGGGGAGAACAACTTGCCGCCGATTTTCAAAAAAAAAAAAAAAAAAAAATTATGAACATTCAAAAATTAAACAAACGAGTTGATAAGCAGCTCGTTCTTTTTTTTTTTTTTTGGTTTTAAGTCGGTTAAAAAGTACCCATATTTCTTTTCCGTAAAATGGTTACAGTGCAACTTGAAAACTCCATTAATAGATTTAGTAGGCGAATAGCATACATATGGCAAAGATTAAAATATAGGGGTACAAAAGGTACTTTGGTACTTTTTTTTAAATTTTTTTACATTAACATACAGTGTACTTTCTAGTGATAAAATGGAAAAACTCTGGTACTTTTACTACATAAGTTACTTTTGGTACTTTATCTCTTTTTGATAAATATGGTACACATAAAAATTATTGCGTACATTAATATGTAGCGTGAACGAATTCACGATTAGATATGTATGTACATATATATGTAAATATTTATTACCTCCTTGGCATTTTATAAATTGTTCGTAGCAAAAAATCAAATATAATGAAATTATTTTCTAATAAAAATTTGTTTATGATTTTTATTAGTATTTTCGATTTAAATCAATAATTAAAAGTAAACGTGCATTTATAGACGATGTAAATAGATTACATATGTACGTATGTATCTATGTAGGTATGTGTGTACACAAATTTTATTTATTATTTTCAATAAGATTTTTATTGAAATCTTTCTTATCAGTAAAAATATTTGATATTTCCTAGTAAACAACAAACATTTTTTTAATAAATAACTAATTGATTGAACTTAAATTTTAGGTGAAAATTATTTTCTAACAACAAAAAAAAAAAACAAAAGAAATGTCCAATCAATTTTAAAATCAGCAGCAATTTCTTGCCACCGATATTAAGAGAATTTTCAATTTAAATTTAATGAACAGTTCGATTATAGCGAATGCATAAATTTGGCTCCATACTCTTCAAAAGTTTTCTCATTTCAAATTATAATTGAATATTCTAAGGCTAAAACTACACTGTACAACAAAATTAATTGTTATCAAAAAAGTCAACTCAAGAAGTAAATACGGATATACCCGCTTCTTTATAAACGATTGATAAGGTTTAAAAAGCTCAATAAAAACGGGTTTCGTACATCATGACCACAAAAACTTTAATAATCTTTTATTAATAAGGGGGATCAAATTTAAATTTATCTCTATAATCTCGTTCTTAAAAACCCACTCTATTTTTATTAGGAAACTAATTGCTGTGACCACAAACGTTGAAAATCTCATTAACAGATTAAGGAATGAAGAGCTGCGATCCACAACCAAATAAAATTAATATTTTCATTACCAATTTTTTTGAGTATGTCAAAATTGTGAAAGTTCTCAATTCTATAAAATCATGTTTAGAATAAGTCCAACTTGTCGTGTGATGTGCGGAAATAATTTTTCGCAAAAGAAAGTATTCCAACCACATACACAACACAAATATTTAACAACAAACCTACCGCGTTCCCACGACAATCGGATTTTCGCTCCGGAACGACCCGAATCCAATTCGGCCAAGGATTGTCAACTCAGCGACAGCTGAGAACGGAAGTTTTTTCCACAGGAAAGAACTCCCGTTACCAACAGCATCGGAGCTGTTACAACAACAACAATCCTACCGAAATACACCAACTTTAGATAATGAAAAAATCTTTGATGGCAAAATGAATTTAAAATTTTTTGGAACAAAATTTGACATTTATTCGAGCAAATACACAAGAATTTATGTTTCAAAACATCCTAACATAAATGGTAAACATTTACTGATGAGTTGGTATAGCAACCAACGAAATGCATTTAGATATTGCTAACCCGCAACAAATAAATAAAAAAAATTTTAAAAACATAATTCTTTGGAACTATAAAAAACGAAATTAATACTACTTTTTAATCGTATGATTTATAGTTTATTAAAAATTTATTTATGTATTATGGAAAATTATTATAGTGATTTGAACATTTACACGCACATACATACACATGTATATAAGTATGTATACAAGTATGTAGAACTCAAAGAGCTAAATTTAATTAATATATATATAAAAGTAAAACAAGACTTTATATATATATATATATATAGACATCAACATTTCATCAGATCATTAACCAGTGTGTTTGTGGATGGTATAATAGCATCATCTGGTGTATTTATTTGAAATATAAGTTTTTGCATAAATAACCAAACGTGTTCACATTGTTTTGGATATTTAGTATTCGAGCCCAAAAAACAGCGAAAGCAAATTTCGACAGCTTGCAAAGGATTTGGAAATATGTGTCTTCTTCCAAAGAAATCCATATAGGCAAAGTTAATAGATTTAACGCAATCGCCCATAAACTGAAGTTTTGGATGATTTTCTAATTTTAAACGTTTCGCACCCTGATTGCTGCACTCAATATCATCCTCATCTTTTATTAAACTCTATTACATAAAAGTAAACAAATGTATCAAATAAACAAAAAAATATGTTTTAGATATTAAATTATATTTATTACCGCATGTTCCTCTTTAACAAGTCTCTATACAAAAACAAGCAATTGAAAAAAAAACGATATAATTAAAGAAATTTTTATTTGAAAAATCATAAAATTTATGAATTTATTACCTTGGAATAGGAAATGAAAGACTCTTGTACATCACATTTAGTCCTTTGCCTTGAAGTTGGTAATAGATAAGGAATCAATAATAGTGCCAGCGCTAGTTTTGAATCTGAAAAATATAATTTAAAAATATGTATAATGATCTATAGATATATGTAATATATTTCTGGTGTTTCACCTTCATCCCAGGTATTTTCAATATCTGTTAATATATCCCTAACAGCATTGTCTTTTAATTTTTCAGCCTTACTGATAATTTTATTGTAATACAATTTCCATTCGTAAATACCTTTTGATGCAGGATATAATATGTCAAAATCTATTTCAAACTAAATTTTCAATGTTATAAATTATAAATGGTCTCCTTGTTTTTTGTGGGGTTTTGCACTAAACTAACAACTTACTAATTCGTAATTTTTCTCATGCTGTAACACTTTATATTTTTCCATATAATCGACTGTTTCTAGATTTTCATATGTCATCTCAATTTTTCTCAATGTATGAGTTTTTCTCCATATATCAAGTACCAAGTTCCAGTCCGCACAACCTGATTTCAGAATTTCTAATTGGCTTTCGTCAAGATCACTGTCACTTAAAATGCTCGAATCATCTGTAACTAATTGTAGAAGTTTTATAGAATTTTTGTTTTAATAATTTCATAATAAGTTTGTATAAAATTTTCTTACCCACTGTTGGCTGCGGTTTAATTTTAATACGTCTTCTTATTAAGCCAGAAGAGCTTAGTCGTGCTCGCTTATTGTTATACGCATCATATAGTTTTCCTTTGGCCAAATGACCCTTTGTAAATGGTACATAGTAGGTTTCCCTTACCTCGGCAGGAAAGACTTCAACAACCGATTCAGCCAATTGTAAAAATTCTTCTCTTAACAGCCTAAAATAAAAAATGAGTTAATACTATTTAATTGTATTTATATAAACTTTTTTAAAAAATGTACAAACATTTTTTCCGGATTGCTGGTAAGTATCGAAGATATTATTGTCTTTGCAATTCTTATACGGTGCTTATTTTCCAAAGTTTTAAGTTTTATCAGTTCCTTTATTTCAGGTAGAGCTGCGATTTCCTAATGAAATTATTAAACAAATTTGTAAGGTTTGTATTGCACACGGTGTGTGTAGTAAGTTTGCAATAAAAAGTAAATTTTGAACCTTTATTATGTACATTTGGAAACTCTAACACTGAATTTTCACAAGTTATCAAATAGTACGAGCATTTGACGAACGAAATAAGAATTACAGAAGCATTATATTTTTATGTCAACATTGACGTTTGTCAAGGAGAAACTTCGTATTTGTATAATTTACGAATTATCTTTTCTTTAAAAGTAGCAAAATTGTGAATTTTAAATGTTCTTCGAAATATGTTTCAACAAAATTAATCATTTCATTTTACAGGGATCAATATTGCCTATTTGAACAAGTTGTTTTTTGCGCAATACATTTTAAAAAAAGCATTCACGAAATCTGTGTTAATAATGAAAAAGTCGAGATAAGCTAATTTGGAGTTAATATCACCATAGAATTTTCAATATTTAAAAGTATTTATGGGCCATATTTTAGGCCTGACCGATCGATATCGCTGAAGTTATAATCAAAAATCAAGTGATTTGCGAACTTCTAACCATCCATTTTATTTAGTGAAACGGAAGATAGTTTTTACGTCTAGAAATCCAGAGTACGATAATATTCGACAAGGTTCCTCAGACCGTTTGTTAACGACAAAGCAATTTTTGTTCGGTTAAGTCGATATTTTTATTGATATATATTTCTGAAATGCATGGAAACTCCTAAAAAAATCGATTACTGCTTTTTTGTAAATTAGGGCGTCCTGAAGTTCAGCTAACGATATATATGCACCCGTTTTTTGTTTTAAAGAAAATTGAGAAGGTAGTTCGATATAAGTTTTAATCTTCTATTGCTGCAACAACCTGGTAGCCCGGTAATGGATTCAGTATTATTAACACAAAAATCAAATTTTTAGAGTTATGCCTTTTTTAAGAAAATCAACGATATGTACATACTCATATGTGTGTATCTGTAGGGCATATTGTAGCAGGATACTGTTTCAAATATTTACTATAAACTCCACCAAAAAGCTAAGTATATTAATACATACTATTATATACTTACATATATACATATGCATGACTAGATAAGATGTATGGATGCATTTAAGTTTGTACAATCTACACATTAACTACTTACTTTTATAGAAGGTAAATGGGCTGGTGGTGAGCTGCTCACAACTGGCTCAGGTGTATCTTCCTTGATAGTACCTGCAAAACGAAAAACCCACAGATTCCATATGATCTCCACAATTTAATATGTTCTCACATTACATACCTACTACTTTAATATCGAGTACAAAATCCAAGTTATTTATATACTGTGCCACAAAATGTACGAAAATATTTGGTTTCACAATGAAATCTTTGGAGTAAACTTGCACTTCTGACAATTTCGAAATGCTGTACACATTTTTAACTAAAAGAACAAATAAAACGTAAAAATAGTAGATTGATTAATGAATTAACCAAACTATAGATTATTACTTACCTTCTTTTAAAAATAAATTATAACTTTCTTCGCCATTGAAATGTACACCAACTATTTCTTTTTTATTTTCAAAAGTGGTTTTTATCAATTTAAATCCATCCATTTTAGTTTTTTCAATGTAATGTATGTATGTATATGTGTATGAAATCTGTATTAGACGAATATTCATATGCACAGCACAATGATGCTCAAAAATTTACAATTTCTCAATCATAGTTTTATATCTTTTTCAACAATACAAAAGTTAAGGAGAGCATAATATGATAGATAGAAAACATGGCCATTTTAAATAAGCTCTTCTATTAGCACAGCTGTTTTCATGTTTCTATTGTTTCATCACTGCCCAGCAAACAAACAAGCTTTCATATGTAATGGAGAATGAAATGAAAAAGAAATCTATAAATTGGCCTAAGAATTGTTTTGTTGAAATTTTCAAAAACCTTAAGAAATGAATTTATTTTACAACTATTCATAACAAATATTTTTTAAATAGGTACATTGTATATATTGGAAATAAATTGTAGTTTTTTCATATATTGAAGAATTTATGTAGTGCAATGTGATAACAGCATATTACAAAGAGCCTCGTGAACTAAGGCAATATTTTAAGGATTGCGATTATGTGTATATAATTTACATGATAACTATGTACATATGTATGTAAGTAAAGCTATTAATAATAATTAAATTTAAAAATTGAGCTCATGTTTCTATTTTATAAAAATAATTATGAAAATTTAATATCTATATATCGCTGCTACTTTGTGTAGCCACTTCAGGATTAGGGCAGAATTAGTATTTAATTTCTGTTTTTTTGCTTGAACAAATCGTTACATTTTCTATTTTGTTCTGTTCTGTTCTGTTACGGTTCGTTTTAAAAATATCAGAAATGTTCACAATAGTATGATGAAATTGATCATTTTATAAAAAAATATATTACAAACGGTAAAGAATCCTGTTCTTTCCTAAGTTGTATCTTAAAATCATAGCTTGGGAATAATGATTAGTAATCCTAATGATTAGCAATTGGATTAGAAATTTTAATTGTGCTGAAAAATTGATTAATTATGATTAGTTAGCCATTTTAGACGATTACTAATTGATCAGATTAGAAATAATCAAAAATTTAATCACAATTAGTGCCGATTAGCATTTCTAATCAAATCTAATCAAAACTAATCAAAAAAATAATTGATTAGATTTCTTGATTATTTTTGATTAAATTTGATTAGATCCAATATTTTTAACTATTTTTGTGAAAAGAAAATATTTATTTATCACATTTGTTGCTATATTTACATAATGTAACAGTTTTTGAATATTGCATAAATTTGCATACGGTGCATGTGTGCTGATTCTGCTTATATAATTTTGAAAATTGGGAAATTGCCCTCAAACTGAAAGTTGGGTAAATTTTGTATTTGGTATAATTTTCCCTCTTTTGAGGAAATATTTCATTTTTACTATTTTTATTTAAAAAAGTGGTGCTGTGCAATAGCCATAACGATCGAGATGTCAAACAAATTCCACTTTGATATACTTATATGTATATATATTTTATATGAAGTTTGACATCTTTACAATTGAATAAAAAAGTCACCTGGCGATTCGCATCGACCTAATCATTGTGCTATGATATTGCTACTTTTCCGAACTTTCGTTGATGGCGAATGGCCAGTTTCTTGCTTTATATATATTTATATAATTAGTTTACTTTTATTTAAATTTATGTTATATACATATATTTTTTTCAGTGTGTAATTAGAGCTCTCTTTTCATTACGATGAAAATATGGTAGCACTAGGTAATATAAAAAAAAATTTCACAAATTTTACTAAAGAACAGCTGGCAAGAACAAATAAAGTAAAGTAATAAAAAATATATATTTTTATTTTGGCTAAAAAGAAGAATAAATAAGAACTGCTGAAATGTTTTTAAAGAATAAAAGGAACTTTTAAAATTAATAAAAGGTTGATAGCGACAAAACAAGACAAAATTGTATACAATTTGTCAGCAGCCACAATTTTTTTTACTGGCTTTTTTTAAATAAGAACAACAAGCAGTCTAAAACATGGAAATTCGTAAATCTTAATTATTATTTATATACCTACACAATTAATTAAGTATTTTTTTTTAATATGCACTCAAAAACACAATTTGGTATTCAATTAAAACTTAAAAATAATTATAACTTAAATATCAAGTCAAAAACGGGCTCTAAGTTATTTATATATATGAGAGTATCATATTTCATATGTTTGCGTTTGTGTTTGCTTGGTAAGCACAAGTTCTTTTCAGCAAGTTAACTGCGGTCAAAATAGCCTCACTTTGACAACAACAATATTTACATTTGTGATTGTCAAAATCCATATAAAATGTATGATATGATTGTAATATTTTCTTTGCGCTATTTAAATATCATGATGTTGATGTTATTGAAAAAATTATAATAATATTATATAATAACAATATAAACATTTTCATTTTTACACTTTTAATACATACATACATACATACTTATGTACATATCAATGCGTTTATAACAACATACTCAGAAAAAAAAAACAGTCAGCTGCTGTGGCTCCGCCACCTAGTTGTCAATTCAGCTTGATTCCGTGTTTCCTTAATCTATTACAATAGTTTAATTTTGTTTCGACACCGTATTGATGCCCGATAACAGAATTTCTTGTAACAAAATTTAAAAGTGGAAAAAGGATTTTTTTATTTCATACATGTACACACATTTTTAATCTACATACATATTCATATATATTTAATAGCTGGCAATATGTAAATATCTACATACACACATACCTATTTATGTATACAGCAAATTAAGAACAACAATTTACCGTGAATGTTTTCCCTATTCCCAAATTCTAAATAAAATCTCCCTTTATTGTAAACGAACTAGGAAAATTTGAAACTTTTTCCCGGAAAAAAGATAGGTAAACTAAAAATATCTTGAATATTATATTTCTCTTTTGCTTAGGGAACTTTTAGTTACGATATCTAAAAACAGGAACTACTGCGATATCTTAAACAAGAGGTATGAGCCTAACAAAATAAAAATTTATAATTTCTTAGCATACACTGTCACATTGTGGATTTTACTTTCCACTGTATTTAGGGGCCATTCACATATTCACCCCTTTCGCGAATATTATGGGAGTAAGTTGTTTGGGAGAAAAATTGTATTCCCATCTCCAACAAATTGCTATCGCGAATATTTTGGGATTGTAAGTCTCTATTGTGAATTACTTGGGAATAAAAGTTTTTATTTTGAATTGTTTGTTTTGATTTAACAAATAAGTTTTTCGGGATTTATTTTGTGGTGTATGAATAAAAGAAATTAACGCAAATAATGTAAAAATTATGAATAGGATGTATTAGCGTTTTCTGTTGCTGGAAAAGGAAAAACAATCCATAGAACAACTGCACCGAAGACAAATACATGATAAATCTAGTCCCCTTTGTTTTGTTTCGGTTTTTTTTTTTGTTTTCAGTCAGTTTTTTTCTTATGTTTGGTCGATTCACACCTATGCATGAAAAATTTAAGTTACGCTTATTACACTAATAATTAACACTCCTGTGTTAATAAATAAGAGAAAACACTGATTACATGAAGTTCTGGGTTAAAAAACAAAATGCTACTTACATATTCACTTTTCGTTCCCACTTTCATTTGTTGTGAATTATTTTAGTCAAATTATTCGCGGGAGTAAGCATTGGCGATGCCATATTTGTAAGGTATGGGAATTCATTCCCAAAAAAATTTATGGGAATCATTCACGATAGTACAACAAAAAATTTGGGAGTTTTTTCATGGGAATGTATATTCGCGATAGGGGTGATTATTACGTAACGCTGCTTTCGGAGATTTCATACCCCCCTCCTTAGTAACGATTTTTCCACATTTTTCAGTGCAAACTTTCCAACCCGTAACAAATCTGCAACCCTTTCTTTGGACCGTTACGTAAAATGTGCACAGCTCTTTAGTTAAATATAAATTTTTATTAAAATTAAATTGCTGTAATCTAGCAAATAAATTAAAATGTAAACAAAAAACAGCTGATTCATATTTTGCCTCTTCCTTGTTTTATTATTCCCCGGCTTTTATAGAATAGGAGTATTTTTCGCAGGAAAAAATAAATTATCTGGGAGCTCTTTTACCCGGAAATGTTTAGAATTGCGGATTTTTCCGCATTAAAAATTTCAAACTCAATATTGCGTTCAAGTATGGATGTATTTATCTTAATTTATCGCTGATTACGATTTGTATTACATTTACATACGTACGGACCTCCTTGAATAGCTAACATATCGTCCAACTCTATAAATATGTATGTAAGTACTCATGTAAATGCATACAGACATACTTTCTTACATTATCAATTTTAATTTAGTTGAACTATTTTCTTCAAATTCATACGTTGTAGGTATGTTTTCACTGTTTTACGATTATTTTTGTACGAATCAACCAACCGCGTTAAATGATGCGTCTTTATACCACCAGTATGCTTAAATTTTTGTCGAATTTTTTCTTTTAGTTTTATGTAATAAATTCGTTAACCTCATATTCTTTTATTTTTGTTTAAAAGTGCGATTAAAAGCAAACAATTTATTTATTTAATACTGTCTTCATTTTTATTTTAACGTTAGAGAAATTGTTGGCAAAAATATGTACTTATGTTGACAAAACGAAATATTTTAAAAACTATTATGTATAAAATATATGAGCAATATGTATGTACTTTTAATATTACAAGCCTTTTTAAAGCCCCACTTACATACACCTTATTTTTTATCACTTTTTGCTTTCTGTTCTTTAAAACAATTTGTAAAATTTTAAGTTTTTGTAATTTTAAATATTTTATGAGTTTTTCGATCTGAATTTGTGAATAACTAAAGCTTTTTACTAAATGCGAGCCCATATTTAAAATAAAAATATTGAAAATTAAGGAAAGTAATTTTTAAATTTTTCTGTTGGTCACGCTTTCTTCAGCAAATAGTTGATAAGTTCGAAAGTACCTTAAGAAAACACTGATCGCTCTTAAGATAGTTTGAAGGATCTGTGTGATTAGAAAATTTTAAGGTATGTTTAAAACCAGCAACCCCGTGTTACAAACATACATACTATACATATGTATGTGTTCAGTGGTAGAACTACCCGCTTGTTCGGCAAAACTGCTATTGACGTTTTTCTGTAATAAATTCGTCACTCACAATTGCCAGTACCTACTTGGTGTACCAATATATTATATGAATTCGTTCATCGTACAGGTATAAGCAAGCGAGCAAAATTCTTTTTCTGTTATATTCTATTGTTTACGTTGATTATCCAACGTTAACGAAACCGTTCATTATTAAACTCCGGCTTCAGTGTTCTTTTCATCCTAGTATTTTTGTGAATGCAAACTATGATGAATATTCGTCACTGTTTTCGTCAACGGAATGTAAGCGAGAGGGTGGCGATTGTATACTTCCAATGACATCCCCATGTTAAATTCGTCACTCAAACGCACTGCGTAGGTATTGCCGAGCAAGTATAGGTCATTGCTTTGTGCATAATGGTATAATGACTTATGGAATATATCCGCGGACAAGCGGGTATTCTTTATAAAATTTATAATGTTTCAAATGAATGATCTTTAAGATGATTTTTTATAAGTATGTACATCTGTATGTCCCATTTTCAAGTTCATCAATTTAAATATTTATTTACAATTTTCATTTAAGAAGTACTTTAATATAAATTTACATTTAAACATAAAAATGTTTCCATTAAATTAAACATCTTAAGCAATGTAACCTTTAAAAAGTTTAAAGCAAAATTAAAAAAAGTTTTTGTTATCAAGATAATTTTTTTAGTATTAAAATGACAGCAAAATATTAATGACATACATATTTAAAAAATGATTTTCAGGTCGCACGAGTCGTTTGTCGTATGACTATCACTTAAGAATTTAAATACATAATCGTTTGTGAATAAGAGGGTTACTATTTAGACGTGGTGTTCAAGAGTATTCCTGGTAAGAAATGGTTTGCTAAAACATTTAAATATTTGGATATATCTAGTCCATGAATGCGTTACTTGTGTTGATGGTAATTATTCCATGTAATAAAAATATTTTTGCAGAGCTGTCAACATCGACTCACCCTCATTATAAAAACCTATAGAAATACATATGTAATTGAGAAATTATCTATAATTTAAAATGAAACCAAAATACATTTAAATAACATGCGTATTATATACTCATATACATATGCTCATACTAAATACATACATACACACGTACATACGCATCAATATGTTAAAAATATGTTTGCGCAAGCACACTTAAAAGCGTTTAAAATATTTACGAGTGACTTTTTTCAACGCTTTTATTGCCAAGCAATTTATTAAATTAAATAAAAACAAAAAACATTAAAGAAACTTGCATTTTCACTAGTTACGAAAAGACCATACCAAGTCACGTATCGTTAATAACTACTTATGTTAAATAGTGTATCAAGTTACCCGATTTAAATGGGTAGTCGGTAATAAAACAAAACTTGAAAATAAGTATTTTTTAAATAACGGGGTTAATCGATAATTAATAATTTTTTTTGGGAGCTGTGCGAACAACCGGCTCTACAATTTTCGAAAAACAAACCCGTTCAAAAAAAAAAAATTAGATTTTCAAAATTGTTTCATAAATAAAGGAGTTATAGAAAAAAATATACGAGGGTCTCAACTGCTGTTTCAACTAAAAAAATATAGTTTTGAAAATCCTTCTTTAAGTAATTCCAAAAATATATAGTATGTAGTACCAAAACTCGCATTTCGCCTCATTTTATCCCATTTAAAGTACAAAAATTAAAAAAATAGCCACACAAATCCCTCCATTTATTTCTGCATAAATTCAGATTAAGCTGGATTTTTTTTCGGTCCGAGCTTTATGAGCTTTGAGGCGTACCGATTTTACACTCTTTTACCCTCTTAAAATTCGAATTTCTAAGAACCCCTTCTTAATTGATCTACACATCAGCAGATAGACTAACATACGAAATCTCAACACAAACATATTTGAAAATTTTCAAAAGTTCACAATTAGGAAAAAAAAAAATTATTTTTTATATTATTATTATTATTACGAATAAACGTAATTATTATTCGAACTTATAATAATAATAATAATAATAATAATAATAATAATAATAATAATAATAATAATAATAATAATAATAATAATAATAATAATAATAATAATAATAATAATAATAATAATAATAATAATAATAATAATAATAATAATAATAATAATAATAATAATAATAATAATAATAATAATAATAATAATAATAATAATAATAATAATAATAATAATAATAATAATAATAATAATAATAATAATAATAATAATAATAATAATAATAATAATAATAATAATAATAATAATAATAATAATAATAATAATAATAATAATAATAATAATAATAATAATAATAATAATAATAATAATAATAATAATAATAATAATAATAATAATAATAATAATAATAATAATAATAATAATAATAATAATAATAATAATAATAATAATAATAATAATAATAATAATAATAATAATAATAATAATAATAATAATAATAATAATAATAATAATAATAATAATAATAATAATAATAATAATAATAATAATAATAATAATAATAATAATAATAATAATAATAATAATAATAATAATAATAATAATAATAATAATAATAATAATAATAATAATAATAATAATAATAATAATAATAATAATAATAATAATAATAATAATAATAATAATAATAATAATAATAATAATAATAATAATAATAATAATAATAATAATAATAATAATAATAATAATAATAATAATAATAATAATAATAATAATAATAATAATAATAATAATAATAATAATAATAATAATAATAATAATAATAATAATAATAATAATAATAATAATAATAATAATAATAATTACGTTTATTCTTAATAAAAACAATATAAAAAATATTAATTCCGCTTGGGCACGAGCTATAAATACCCTAAATAACAACGGTCACAGTAACATGTGAATTTCCCTAATATAGAGTAAAAACAACAAAAACGTTAAATTACAAAGTAGAATACTTTGATGACAACGGACTATAAGTTTGTGTTGATTATTAGTAATTTCCAAACAGTGATGAAGGAATTTCGTACTAACCAGCACTGTTTCAAGGTAGAGTAAAAAAAATGAATTAAAAATTAATTCTCGTATTCTATTTCTGTTGAAAACTGGTTAAATAGTTGATATTCTTCTCAATTAGTATCCACTTTACGAAAATTGTAAAGATGGACAATTGAACGCTGATGAGAGGTGTAGTGGAAAATTGGGAAACTTCCTGTTTCAGTTTTTAGGAATCGAAAATCATCTTCACAAAATATCCATTCAAATGAAACCGCTTTGGATCTGATCGGTTGGATGGTTTCGGAATCTATAAAGGACACACATACTTATATATGTACATATATAAATACAAAGCTACAAACGTTTTTTTATTTTATATTCATACATAAAGGGTGTTTTTTAAAGAGTGACACAAGTTTAAATCATAATAAAAAAAGGAAATATATTTTTAATATCAATGAAACGGGCTTTATTGGATAGAAAATTTTATGAAATTAATGTTTAAATATGATTTGTGCCATGTGGCCGCCACTTCTGGCGCGTAGAGGGCGCAATCTGGAACACCAATTTTCAACAACTTTTCGCAGTATTTGCGGCCGTTTTTCGCCGATGTTGATTTCCAGGTGTCCAATTGTTTGTGGCTTAGTGACCTAAAATAACCCCAAAGAAAATAATCTAATGGGGTTAAATCACATGATCTTGGTGCCCAATTAATTGGGCCATTACGTGAAATTATTTTTTCATCAAAAGTTTCTTTGAGGAAATTAATTGTAGCGCCCGCTGCACGATGAGTTTGGCGAATATAACAATTATTTTAATTAGAAATTTCAATAATTTGCACGCGTTGCTCTGGTGTAAGTCGATTCATAATGAAATTTCAAAGCACACTAAACAAAAAAAAGACATGTGGCACTCGGGGACTGCCGCGGTAAAGCTATTGCACAGCATTTTTTTATCAACTTATGCAATTATATTATTACGTTTTGTTTAATAACTCCTTTGTTATTCTGGCAATACTGTATGTTAATGATATCAATATGATATCAAATGTTAATGTTAATCAATAGCATACTTTAGGGGTTAACATACATTGGGTGATTTAAATACTTAACAAAACAAAAGACTTAAGAAACAAACTTACTGCCTGGTCCACGATGTCGATCGACAACTTAAGCGAGCGACAGCAAGTCACTCACTATCGATCGCTTAAGCGCCCCACTAAATATCGACTTGTCGGTCGTCTGGCTTTACGTGTTTAACGTAATCATTGTCAAATGACTATATTGCAACATCAAATATTCCATGTTAGTTGAGCCATAAATATGGCCATTTGAGCGTGGCACAACTACCAGGTATGCACACTTCGATAACAAGAACACCAAACAAAAAACAACAAGTATATTGTTGGTATAAAATACTCACTTTTTTATTGAAACAATCAAATAAATTTAACAATTTCTTAAAAATGCTTTACAAACTGTAACAATTATTTGTGTATGCTGTAAAACTGTATCAGTTAGTATGCAAATTTGATCTAAAGCTATCTGAGTCAGCTGTGCTAGTCAGCTCACCTCTTGAATATGCCGTGCGTCAAATGTAAACACAAAACATATGTTTTCAATAAATCAATCTTGTGAAAAAAAACTTATAGCAAAATAATTTTTTGATATTGTGTATATTTTACAAATTCAACTAGAACCAGCATCTGCTTTAGATTTGCCTTTTTAAGGCAGAAAAATGTTGTTGGTAATAAATAATTATTAGCTGTACAAGAATATTTTTATTTTTAAATACATAATTATTTACATACATGAATACCTACATATCAATTTTCCATCATGAAATTTCTAAAATTATATATAAAATAACCAATTTTTTATATATTTTGTCAAATTAATTTCTCAGTCGACAACCAAAAAGCAAGTGACTGATTTTGACAGTTGTTGTCGTACAATATTTCTTAGTGGGGCGCAAATTTGTACAAGAATGCTTACGTTATCGCTCGCTTTGATTGTCGATCGACTTGTCGTGCTGAAAACTCTTAGTGGGGCGCAAATCAGCTGATTGTCGTCACAAAAGCAAGCGAGCGATAGCGGTCGACATCGTGGACCAGGCAGTTAGTGTCAGGTTTTTCGTTGCAAAAACAAATGACAGAGTTTTTCCAGGTTTTTTCGTTTCAAAAACAAAAGACTTAAGAAACAAACGTTTCAAAATTTTTTGATTCGGTCGCCTCAAAGCCCGCGCTAGAAGCTATGCAATAGCTTAAAAACAACAATTAGCTGTTAAATAAAGCAGTGATGCCAACTCAAAGTTGTGACACTCTAAAAAAAACACGCCTTACAAATATATATCGTTACCACAATATAGAAACGCCCTGACTAATTTTTTTTTAATCGTGTTTTTTACATTTTCGATTACTTATGCCCGAATTTGCAGTCTTTAGTTAACTAATAACAATGGTTTAACTAAAGATTTTTCAGACAAATATCATGAGTTATGCTATCATCATTAGTAAACTGAAGACTATAAATTTGGGCCTTAGAGGGTTACCTTATCAAAATATGATAAATACGCGAATTGAAAATATAAAATAACGAGTTATATCATTTATGAATTAAGGTAAAAAAATAAAAGTTTTTATAACAATAAAACTCGAATCGCAAACCGATTACCTTAAAATGATATTAAACAAAAACACTTTGTACATTTTAAAAGCAGCTAAAGCTTAAATTCATGACTTTTGGGTCGTTACACATGACGTAGTATTTATTGTTAAAAAAAAAAAACAAAAACTATCAAACTTACAACCACAATGAAAGATGATGAAAAATGTCAGAAATCGAGCATGAAAGCCAAGCAAGATGCACAGCAAACTTGCATATTTTTAATGGAAAATATTTCCTTTATTCAATATACAAAACTGTTTTCTTTCTTTCATTATCTATTTCAATTTCGATTTTGTCTTGGAAGCATTGGAATGATCAGTGTATATGATGTGTGGCGTGGCTTACAGGTGTTTTATAAAATGCTGTATGGCTTGTAACACTTCCAAAATCCAGTGTTTTGAGTCTAAATTACTCGAGTGTAACATTTGAAGAAGCAGACAACAGCAACAACAACAATAATAAAACATTTGTAGCTGCCAGAAAACATCACCAGAAGTTTTCAAGTCAGTTAGTATGTAAGTATGTGGAAAATAAATTTTATTTAACTTCATAAATTAAAAGGAGATGTGAAGCAGTTACAACTTTGTTTTTTTTTTTTTTTTTGTTTTTTAAAAGTTTTAATTTTTTAACAATTTTCTTGAGTAATAACTTGGCAAAATTCAAAAAGCGATTGTCAGTCTTCACGCGTACTTCAAACGTAACGGTTGAAATTTCGCATAAAAACATAACAGAAGGATAAGGGATTAATAAGCGCACACATACACATACATATACATATATACTCGTATATATTAAAGGATATTTCTTACTCACATATATGTAAAGTCTACGCCAGTGTAAAAATGTGGTATAACGAATAAGTGTTTCAAAGATATGTAACGATTTTAAAAAGTGTGTTGAAAGTGAATTTGTTATATAAATGAATTAAGGCATGAAATTTATGCAACAACTAATGGCTAATTAGCCCAGTTAATAAAATGGATTTTTATTTTCGTAAACGTTAATTTTTCTTTTTCAATTAATGTGGTAACAACATATACATGCATACACATACATACATACAAATAAAGGCATGTTGCTACATCATTGTTAACCTTGAGTGGACTTATCAAAACGGATTTTCAATTAGTAGAAAAATTAATTAAGAATTTAATAAAAAAAATCTAAAAAAAATTTAAGAAGGAATTCATTTTTTTTTTTCTTTTCTTTTCTTTTTTTAAACCATAAAGACTGTTGAGCGATTTGAAGTAGAGAGAAAATAGGTTTACGATGTCACATATATGATGAAATAAATTGAATAAAGGTACTAAACTTTCTATCGGGTGTGATTTTATTTGCATGAGAAATTGAAAGGGGTCTATTGGAATGAAAGAAGTTGCTTACAGTTGGGTTCCATAATATATTTGAGAAAAACTTCCGATTTTCATAATTCTTTTTTGTGTTTTGTGGTTTTCCATACATTTTGGTCCCATTAAAAATTTTATAAAATCGGTGATAATGTCCCCTTCCCCCAGCCAAAAAGAAGATTTATTATGCCTTAACTCTACTATATATGAAGCGATTTTCAAAATAACTATCTTGTTTGAACAGGTTGATTTCAAAAATATTATGTGAAAATCGTGGGAGAGTTGTTTCCCCTACCCCTCCGAAATTTTGGTTTCAACCCATAAAATGTTTTTGTAAAAAGCGAAAGGCAAGTTTCCCTCCTCAAAAGTATTGATTATTGGATAAATTCTCCATTCTTAAATCGATTTTCAAAATTCCTGTTTTTTTGCTTGCAACCGTTTTATGATATAATAATATTTTTCCCACGACAACCACCCTTCCTCTGCGGGCATACGAGTACATACATACATATGTATATAAACATTTATATGTAGTATTAACCGATTTTAAATTTCGTTTTATTTAAGAAGGTACTTTAATCTCTTGTGGGAGTGAAATAAAGGGTGGGCAGGTTTGAGGTTAGGAAGTAAATTGACTTAAAACCCCATATTTTTTTAATTCAATTTTATTGATACCAATGTAAAGTCGAAATATGGGAAATATAAATGGAATATAATGTCGGGCAAATGTCCACCACTATCACGTTGGCAGACGTACGCCCTTTCCATAAAATTTTGAACCACATTTTGCATAAGCTTCGCTTATCTCGTAAATGCAACACCAAATTTCATTTTTCAGAGCGTCAGTTGTTTGTGGTTTGTTCATGTAAGCCCGCCCGTTTTTCAAATGGTCCCATAGAAAACAATCCAGCAGTGCTAAATCACAAGAACGAAGCGGCCGAATGCCAAATCCAGAAATTTTTTCGACCGGTAAATTTCTCATGATTGTAAATTTTCACAATTAAAATTCTTTGTTTAAGAGTGTAGCGTTCCATGGTTAAAATTTCTCAACTTTTTATTAAATAAATGTCAAAGGATGACAGCTCATTCTTGACATTTGGCAGGCAATTTACTTACTAACCTCAAATTTGCCCACACTTTATAAGTTAGATATGGAGTATGTTGGGTTTTAATCTTTTCAATAGTTGCGTCGATTTTGTAATCTGTTCAATTGTATTGAATTTTCGTATTGAAATCGGTTCTTTTTTTTTGTAGCAGAATTAATTCTTATATTGTTCTATAGAATGTGTAGAAATCCCATCCAAATAATCTTGTACATTACACTTTTGAGAGTAAAAAAAAATTCTTTAACTCTTAAGTTGTTTCTGAGCTATGGCCTGTCCCTTATTGCAGCAAATACTCAATATTTATAAAGAGTAGAACTAAGCCAAGATCAATATTCCTACAAGAAACAAGGAAAAACCAAAATGAACTTAATTTTCAACATAAAACGGAATAACATTGTTTTCATAAGCCGCTGCGCCGCCAGTTATGCATTTTTTGTAATAAGTTCTAAAAACTTTTTATAACCATTTTGATTACTTTTTCTTCTTTTCCCGTTCGAATATTAACAATCTTTTGACATGCCGTTTAGTTTAAAAATAACGTTATAACAATTAATATGTCAATGTAAACATACATATGTACATACACACATACATATATGCACAATTTTTCAGTCTGTTAGTAAGTTACAATCTAGAATCTAGGTAGTTTCAATTAAAAAATATATATATAAAATCTAGATTAATGTAAATTAAAAATAAATTATCTTAAAAAAAATATATAGACTTTAAGCTTCACTTTTAGAAAGAAAAGAAAAGAATATTTAAAAAAAAAAAATAAAACATTTAGATGCGCTAAAGTAGTAAATTCTTATACTAAAATCAAAACTGTCGCATATGCGTACATATGTATGTTTGTGCAAAAAGCATACATATGTACATATGACTGCATGTACTCCGAGCTTATAAAGTATATATGTAGCTTGATAAGTAACTTAATAATTCAGGCAAAAATAAAAATCGACTTGAATACAAACAGCCAATCAGTTACAGATTACAAAATCCACCCAAATATGGAAAAGCTTAAAACTCGACAAAATTTATTTCTAGTTTATATTTTACCCCAACAGAAAAATTAAAACAAAAAAAAAAAACAATATTTCAGGGTGCCACTTACATTTCCCTGAGATCAATATTTGAGGGGGCAACTTGCCACTCCGATAAAAAAAAATATTATGGGACCAAAATGCAAGAAAATCCAATCAAACAAAATCGGTTTAGGAGTTGCACGCTAATTAACCTTTTTTTTTTTTTTTGATGGGGTGGGTGGGGTGGTTTACGGCTGCGGGGGCAACAAATCTCCCCAATTCAAAACAATATGGGCCCAAGCTACAATTTCAACACAAAAATAATTGTTGAAAAACGGTTTAGCAATGTAACCTCAAAAACTGCAATTTGGTGAACAAATTTCACCCCCACCCCCTTTAACCAAAAGGGATTTATGGAGCCAAACTGTTTGTAAACTTAATCAAACCATGAAATAATAATTTTGGAAAACGGAAAAAGGTATGCGATAGACAATACTTGTTTTGGGAGAGGGGTCAACTTGCCACCCGATTTTTTCAAATAATTTCGAAAATCGGATACAGTTCAAATATTAAAAAAAAAACCCCGTGAATTTTTGACCATCTTCTTTTTTGAAGTTGGTAATGGGTATTTTTCCAACAGCATGAGAACTATAGATATCGATAACTATGATTTGACAGCTGAAAATGTCAAAATATGTTGACATTTCTCTTCAGTAAAGTTTGACAATTCATCATTTCCGATAAACAATACTTTTTTGGCGGTGGGTGCAACTTGCGACCAATTTTTTCAAATAATTTTAAAAATCGAATACAGTTACGGAAGCTCAAATATTAAAAAAAACGCGTGAATTGTTGACCGTCTTCTTTTTTGAAGTTAGTAATGGGTGTTTTTTTAACTGCATGAGAACAATAGATATCGATAAATATGGTTTGACAGCTGAAAATTTCAAATTTATGTTGACATTTCTCTTCAGTAAAGTTTGACAGTTCATCATTTCATTTATTGTTTTAAAAAAAGTTTTAATTTTGTTTAAAACGGTCTTCTTGCATTGCTTGTTGTTTCTTTTATTATAATATATAATTTAAATAATGTAGAAAATGATTTTCATTCAAAAAAAAGTGTGAATCATATGAAATGCACAGACATTTTTTATCATAGTTTTGAACCAGACGTTGTGTGCATTACATATGATTCACACACTTTAAAAATAAAAAAATAGCGGAAGTTTTATTACTTGTTTTACAAAGAAATAATGTACATAAAAGCTTTTTATGGCCAAAAAAGAATGAGAAGCGACGATTCCGATAGTGATGAAAAGGACCCCTTTCAAGATAGCGGTGATGACTGTGTTCCTTCTGTTTTAAGCTTTTCATAATTTTCAACACCTGAGGAAAGAGAAGAAATCTATGAAGAACATTGTAGATCTGAAGACGAAGAATTGGAAAAAAAAATCATTCTTCACCGGCAGCTTCCAGAATGCCTGAGTCTCAGCAATGGAGCTCCACTTTTGAAGAAGGGAAAAAAATTAAATTTTATTGGCAGATACGGTTTAAATGAACGCGATAGAATTGATAATGGGGAACCCATACCAATCAACATATTTCAACGGTTTTTTGATGAAGAAGTAATGTAATTGATGCTTACAGAGACTAATAGATATGCCAGACAATTTAATGAAAATAATCAGATACGTCATAATTCGCGTACGAATAGATGGTCAGTCGTAACAATGACTGAAATGAAGAACTTTCTAGGTATTATAATTATTTCAGGTCTTATCAAATATCCCAACATGGAAGACTATTAGAAAAAAGATGAAATTTATTATCATCCAGTGTTTCATAAAGTTATTATGACCTACAATCGTTTCACCTAAATTTTAAGAAACTGGCATGTTAGTGATAATAACATTGCTCTGCCTGGAGACCGTTTGTACAAGATATCAAACTTCACCAAAATTTTAATTTTAAAGTACCAGGAAGTATATACACCAGGTGCAAAAATTTCGGTAGACGATACAATGATTTAAGACAAGGGAAGACTCCTATTCAAACAATATAATCCTGGAAAAGCTCATAAATATGACATCAACATACTTAAACTGTGTGAGATGAGTGGCTATATTTGGAATTTGGAATTGTGGTAAGGGATCATCTGAAAAAATTTAAGAACTAGATTATTCTGGAAACATTGTTGCTTCACTAGCCGATGGTTTATTTAATGAGGGAAGAGTACTGGTTGCTAGTTTACTAATTTTTTGGTAGTTTTAAATAAAAAAAAGTGAATTGATTATTTTTTTCGCTATTAAAAAATGGCCTCTTTATTTCCATAAAACTTTTAATGTAGAAGAGTCAAGCTTATGGGGACTTGACACAATATAAAATAATGCCATCTCGACACGTTTAGTAACTTAGTATGAAAGCAACTTGCAGTGCATCATATGTGATGCACAGGACAGGGAAAGGGTTAATTAATTAGAAAAAGTAGTCAAAAATTGCACTGGTAGAACCATGGACTATGCAACTTTTAGTCGCGGCCGTAAATCATATTTAAAAAATTAATTCCTTGGAATAATTTACCACAAGATAATAAAAATAACTCATTCCAACCATATTTCAGTGCTTCCATTGTATTATCAATTTTAAGCTCTCATGCAGCTAAAAAAACACCCGATAGTTTGAGTTTAGTTCGTATCTGCATATAACAAATAAGAGTGCGAATCTTATATACCCTTCACCAAAACGTAAATATTTATATACATATATATATATATATATATATATGTATGTATATATAAATACACACTTTTCAATAAATACATATGTACAAAAAATCCAGTGAACAAAAAGGGGGTTTGTACAAAACATTAACAAGCCTCAGTGGCACGATGGTTCGTGCGTTGAATTATAGTCTGTTGACTCTATGTTCAATACTGAGGCACCGTCATGTATTTATAAAGGGTTGTGTCAAATTACCGACACACAAAATATCTTGCTTGCAGCATTGTCAATGCTTGCATGTTGCGGTACTATTGAATTGCAATGCATACTACACACTGTTGGCCACATGCTACAATATATATATATATATATATCATCATTTATTTGTATATATAATCCAATATCAGAACCGATGTTTTATTTTTGCTGATTTTCAATACGAATCATATTAAGAAAAATTCTTACATTTCAGTGCAAGACCCAAGTCTCTAGCTTTTCTAATATCTTCGGAAAATCGATTTCACGTACAGAGAGACGAATAGACGGACATGGCTCATTCAACTTCCCTATCTATACCGATTTAAAATATATATACAATATGGACCTTGTATAAATATTGTGGAAATTACACACGTAATGACAAAACTATAAATACCCTTACCATTTTAGGTGGTGTTGGCTGAAGTGGTTAGCGCGTTGACTACTAAACAAACAATGACTTGGAGCCTGCGTTCAAACCCTGGCCAGAGCAAGTCAATCAACATCATTAATTTCTCTAATGCACATTAGTGAGACATTGTATTAATTGATGTCGGACTATTTAAGTGATGAAGGCATAGCACTGGTCACTAAAAAACTGTTCCGACAGCGATTGATGCTATCCAAGCTAATGTACACAACACCGCCCTCCTTCGTCGGTTAGCATGGGCAAAGTAAAACAAAAAAAATGCCTGCTAATGCAGGTAAACAAAGTTAATGCTTCTACTTAACACCGGAGGCGCCTCAACACTGCTATAAAAATTAGCATAACGCGCAAAGCAGAGTTGTTAAAGAGTTAAGTCTTCTAAATTTACAACATCTATCTTCTCTGCCCTATTCCTCTCCCTGAGTTCCGGCACAGTGCACTGCATACGTAGGGGTCATCTCCTGAGTGCTGGTCCTAATAAAAAAAAAAAAAAAAAAGGGTATAAAAAGAAATAAGAAGAATTTTCAATCCACCCACTTAGAAAGTTAAAACTCTTTAATAACAACAAAATAAATTGTAAAATAAACAGCACGACAATAATTTCAAGGTTCGTTAGATGCAATCGACTATATTTATTCGGTACAAAGAACGGAACTTGATGTTACGATTTTAAAACATACAACAAGCATTTATGTATACATCATACAACAACGGATGCGTACATACATGTATAGAAAATATTTTGAACATGGGCAAGTGGAAACACTTGGAAAAACATCATCGATTGCGAAATATTAGTATTTACGAAATACAAAAATACAACAATTCCAACACCCAAAGATTGCTACGATACATACATACAGACTTAATTATGAACAAGCAGCAAACTTTCAAAAAAAGTTTCTTTGTTCGTTCAATTTTTAGATGGAAGTTAATAAATATTTAAATGTACTGAAATATGAGGGTAAACTTGGAATTAGTTTAAAAATCTAAGTCTAAAATTTTTTATAAAAATTATTATTCGGTGTAATTCGGTGAATTAGAAGTTATTTTCCCTGTTGGATTTTAATTAAAGGTCCTTTTTAATAAGTTCTATTGTATTGGCGCAATCACACAAAATATCGGTTATAAGAATTTTAACGTTTCATCGTTAAGAGAGAGTTTTTAGGATAGAGTTTAATCTTAGTTTCAAACTTTAACCCACCAACATTGGCCGCTTAAGCTTTCATGTAAATGTACTTAATTGTAATTGTAAAGGAGGTTAATCCAGATTAAAGTTGTGTAAATGTCTGATCGGCCACCTAAAAACTCACTCTAAGATTGCTTAGATTTCAGTTAAAAAGTGGCAACTACGGACTTAAAGGGAATATAACAAAAACCAAACTTTACCAAACCAGAATTCATCTCTCGATGGGTAAATTTAAAAAGAATGTGATGCCGTAACTTCTTTATCTTTCGGGAATAAAACATTGTATCACTGGTACACTAAAAAATATTGCTTTAAATTTGGGATACTTTTACTTAATTCGGGTTCAAAGTGGCTGTCATATGGCCGAAATGCCCATTTTTACAGAATTTTTTTTTTTGCTGTGAGGAAATACAAGTTTCATCTTTTAATGGTAATTTTTTTAGAATAATAAGAAAATATTTGCTAAAAACTAGTTCAGTGTTTATAGAAATAATATCCAGCTAGGAATAATATCTTCATATAAGGTGTGTTTCAGATGGATAACGAAACTGTCCGAACATGTACAAAGTTACGCAAAGGTGTTTCAGGAATGGTCCAGTTACAAAGTGTGTGCAAATCGCCAGATGTTTTTTTTAGGGCTGTGTAAAGAAGTCAAAATTTGTTGACATTTTTGGCCACCATCATGAATATTTTTGTTGATGATTTTATGATTTTTGTTTTTGAACCAACTTATTGTTTCAGCATAACCACTAAATACATATAAAACACATTTTTCTGCCGTTTTTAACATCACCAGCATATTTTTACAAAGACCATGGTTCCAGATAACAATTTTTGTTAAATTTTAAGAGCGAATCAGAAGGTAATTTTTTTCATTTCATGTACGAATTTTTTCTTTTTGGTTAAATTCGGACAAGAATTAAATAATCAGCTGTGTTTTGATTACATGTGGAAGAGTAAAAAGATATAAACAATTTTGTAAATAAAGGAAGAAATAGATTTTTTATATAAAAATTTATCAAAGGGTAAAATGCAAAGTTTTTTAAGAAACTTTGCGCATATTTCTCACTTTCTTTAATATTAGCACAAAAAAAAATGCTTTTACAGATCAGTGAACAATTCATGGACACTTCTATGATGTGAATTTTTTTTTTGATATAAATATTCAGTTTCCTCTTGTCCAGAGTCATCTGGAACACACCTATACTGCCCTGCTAAGAAACAAAGTCACATCTCCATTTTAGTAGTTTTGAGATATTTAGCTTTTTCGTTTTTTATCTTTCGCGCCTTTAAATAAAATGTTTTTTAAAAATTTTAAAAATGATATAAATTTATAATATTTTATTCAATTTTATTATACTACCAAACAGGCGAAATTTTGATGAGAAAGTAGAGAAAATGGACTTATGACTTTTTTGCCTAGTATATTCAAAACAATTAAACAATTAAAATAAAAAATGTATTGCACATCAATAAGAACGAAAGCAACAACAATCAGTGTTGGCATATGCTGAATGTGTTTGGGTGCTACATTGTAAAAATAAAAGAGCAAAAAGTGTTAAATTAGTTTTTAATTGCTAAAAGTGCAAATTTTTTATCGCGATCCATTTTCTGTTTTTATTATTATATAACATAAAAAAGTTATGAATTATAGTTACACAAATTAAAAATTAATGAATTTTACTTACCAGAATTATCAATTTATAATTATCAATTTATAATTATTATCAATTTCTACACTCGTTTACTTAAAAACACTCGAAACCAAGAAGCAACAATGTTAGAAATTAGGTGTTCTGACCTAAGCTGTAACAGCTTCAAAATGTGTGTATGAATATATGTATCATCAATGTGTATTATACACAGTATAATACTGGCCTGCTTGCTGTTTCCAAAAACACAAACGCTATGCATACACAACCAACGTTAAAGCATACACAACCAAAATACACCTACTATTGTTTTTGCATTTATCTAGTGATCATGGGGTTTTTTTTTTTTTTTGTTATCTGTAAAATCATAAATACTAAGCAAAAAAGTCGTAAAAGCCTACTATTTTGGTCAATGTGACTTTTTATCATAGTATGTGGCAGATAAGACTTTTTTGAGTAGCAAACACGCTAGAAGTGGTAAAAGTGACAATTTTGATTAACGTTTTTCAGCCATTTACAGTTAAAAATTTGTATTTTAAATTTAAATCGAAATTCAGAAACTCATTCAAGGTTCCGAATCTGCCCTTATCTCAATTTTCGATTTTTGGCACTTGTGACTTTCTTTCTTAGCAGGGCAGTATAATTGGTGACTGATGCAGTTCTTTGCTATGTATATTGTAATCTTGCTGAGTACTTCGCACTGCCGTGTCTTTCCCTGTAGATGACACTTCCTGAACGTCCATGTAGTGACACCGAAGTTTATGCAGTCGGGAAAGTCCGGGAAAAGTACTTCAATTTAGTATTAAAATTCTTACTTTTGGCAAATGTGCTCTCAAGTTAAACAAATATTTGCTAAGAAATACGATTTTACATTACGATGCATTTTCAAAGACATGAACTATTGGATTTTTCTTTAATTTTTTCATATATTCGAGGGTGGTGTTGGCTGAAGTGGTTAGCGCGTTGACTACAAAGCAAACAATGACGTGCGGCCTGGGTTCAAACCCTCACCAGTGCAAGTCAATCAACATCATTATGTTCTGTAATGTACATTAGTGAGACATTGTATTAATTGTTGTCGGAATATTTAAGTGATGAAGGCATAGCACTGGTCACTAAAAAAAAATGTTCCGATAGCAATTGATGCTGGTCCTAGCTAATGTACACAACATCGCCCTCCTTCGTCGGTTAGCAGAAACATCGGCGAAGTAAAACAATTAATAAAAATGCCTGCCAATACAGCTTAACAAAGTTAATGCGTCTACCTAACACCGGAGGCGCCTCAACACTGCTATAAAAATTAACATAACGCGCAAAGCAGAGTTGTAAAAGAGTTAAGCCTTCTACATGTTCAACATCTATCTTCTCTACTCTATCCCTCAGTCTGAGTTCCGGCACAATGCATTGCATACGTAGGGGTCATCCCCTGAGTGCTGGTCCTAATTAAAAAAAAAAAAAATATATATTAAATTTTAATTAAATTTAGTATATTTTTTTAAACTATGTATTTTGAAAGAGTTTTCTTACTTAAATTTAGTACATGTCGGTTTTTTTAGTGTATGCGAAATTCGATTGCAGACATAATTCGCAGTAATACTAAATCCACTATTGCACCCGAACGGGTTACTTTGCATGTGCTGGTGCTGAAACTACAAACCAGTAGTTGAGGCATTCTAAGGATCTTGTTCTGGAAGCGTTAATTCAATATTCCATAAAAATTTGGACATCACATACTTTAGCAATCCTTAAAAAAGATTATTACACTTGAGTAATTTTTTTTATTAGGACCAGCGCTCAGGGGAAAGGGATAGGATAGAGAAGATACATGTTGAAAATTTAGAAGGCTTAACTCTTTTACAACTCTGCTTTGCGCGTTATGTTGTTTTTTTTTTATAGCAGTGTTGATGCGCCTCCAGTGTTAAGTATACGCATTAATTTTGTTAAGCTGAATTAGCAGGAATTTTATTAATTGTTTTACTTCGCTGATGTTTCTGCTAACCGACGAAGGACGGCGATGTTGTGAACAATTTTTACTGACCATTACAATGCCTTCATCACTTAAATAGTCCGACAACAATTAATACAATGTCTCATTAATGTACATTAGAGAAATTGATAATGTTGATTGACTTGCTCTGGCCAGGGTTTGAACCCAGGAGGCCCCAAGTCATTGTTTGCTTAGTAGTCAACGCACTAACCACTTCAGCCAACACCACCCACAAGTGATCTAATGCAAAGAAATAGTGCAAAAGTTGGATAAAAATTCATTCCTTTAGCATTCCTTCTACAGTTCTCTCACAGACGCAAAGAAAAAACTTGGTTGATGGAATCATAATCGCAAACTATCATTTCATGTTCAAATTAATGATTGCAGCTACTATATATTGCATTTGTCATCTAAGGAACATAATATGTTCTTCATAAATCTCCCTTTGACAATGGGCCTGTTCGGAAAGGCATCACTGCGCCGCATCAGATGCGTATTTGTGATTAGTTTACTTAGCTGATACAAAACAGCATATGCAGTTTTACCAGCCGTTGATTTTCAGAACGTACAATGCATCAGATGCGGCGCAGTGATGCATTTACGAACAGGCCCAATACCATTGTATGAACATAGTATGCTCTGCAAATGGAGAAATTTGAGCGCATTATAGCAAATATGAAAATTTTTTTTCTGGTTTATGTAAATATTTTGACATTTTGCTTAGATAAAAGAAAAATGAACACACAAATACTTATTAAATTAAATTAAATCAAATTATATTTTTGATAAATATTTTCAAATAAAAATAAACTTTTCTGGACAAATTAAATTTAATAAAATTCAAAATAATTAACTTATTCATCGGCATATTTATGTAAAATCCAATTGCCATCTTTTGCAGTTCCGTAGTATTTTTTTTTTGTCATGGTGCAAAGAAACATACATTCGTATATTTAATTCACTCCATATATTAGTATGTACTCGTACCTTAAACCACTAATGTTGAAGATTTCAATTGCACTTTTATTTTGTTGTAAAATTATATAACATTCATCAAATAATTATAATTTTAACATTAATTTTTTCACTTCACATCTCCTCGTCTTATTAAATTCTATGAACGCTGAAGTTACATACGATTGACAGCTATTTTGTTTCTTTTCAGAACACAAACAATGTATGGTCACAATAAACTTAAATTTTAAATAAACTTTTATTATTCTCATTTGCAAAAGATACTCTTGTAGCAGCGAAAAAGCTTTTTTTGAAACATTAAATTTTTATGGGACGAAACCAAGAATGATTATTTTATTGTCGCATCAAATATTTTAATAATTAAAGAATGTTTAATGTAACCATATTTGCTTCAATGAATAATTATTTGGTTGTGGCAGATATACTTGTTGACATGAATATTTAGCAATCATGTCTTTCTATGTGTGCATATGTTTTATTTTTAGCTTCATGCATTTGAGTAATATGTGTGAAGGCATATAGATCCCAAAATACCGAATTCACAACAACCAACGATATTTTGTTCACTTCTGTGAATAAATACGTTAAATTTGGAATATTTTTTATCGAAATCTATTGAAAAATGTGGCCATAAAGTCCATCACAAGAAATGATCTGGCCTATTAATTATGTAGATTTTTTTATATAAAATATTCTTGCGGATTTATATCAATCTTAATTAAGAACATGATCATTATTGTAGAGAAAAGTTAAAATATATTAAAGTGAAGCATTAATTAGTTTTTTTTTTTTTTATTAAGTCTAACCTCGTATGTCGTAACGCAAGCAAGCCTATTTATTTTATTTAAAGTTTGTTTTTCATTTGTATTTAAATTATTAACAATTAACTCAACAACAACCAACAACAAAATATTTCAACATCGATGTTATTTAATTTATTTTATAACTTTGAAGAGTTTAAGACGCTTCCTTTGCTTTACTAAACAACAACAATAGATTTCATGGCATAATTAAAACAACAACAATAACAATAACAATAAGATCTATTAAGCGCTTGTTTGCTAGCTGTTGTTGTTCAATGACACCGTTTTTCAACATAACTTCTGCAATAAAGACATTTTCTTCATCTTTATTATTAAATGTTTGCATGTATGTATGTATGCATGTATTATTGTATTTCCGCTTATTTACAGATAAAAAAAATGCTAAAGCTTTTGTATCCTTCGATTTCCAAAATGACTTGCAGATAAAATCAAGCTGCAAACATGAAAAGAAGACGATGTTTACGCATGACCCGCACCAATAGTCTGTGGATAGATTTTCTTTATAAGTTTTTATTTTATAATTGGATATTAAGTTATTTAATAGTTGATGTTAATGCAGAGGTCAGCACAGGCTGCCCACCGCCCGAAGCCATAGTACCGTGTCGTTGTTCCTTGAGAAGCAAAGAAATACAAATATGGTAAGTTTTAACAATATAATTTTTATTTAGATACGAGTATTTATTTTCGTATGTATGTATACACATTAATACGAACACTAACTTGCCCCGATAGAAAAAATATTATGGGAAGAAAATGCCAACAAACTTGTTAAAAAAAAAAAAATAAAAGAAGAATTCTGAAAATTGTGGATTTATTCGAAAATCAATAATTTAGGGGAACAAATTTCGCGCTGATTTTAAAATAAATTTCGCATTTCATTGAAACAATGTATTTATTCATTAGGTCAACGTAAAGGTTCATTAAATTTAACGTAAAAGTTCATTGAAATAATTTATTACTCCTGAACCTATAGGTTCAGTAAATGCAACATAAAATTTCATTGAAATGCATCAGTTCATTTAATCAAAATCTGAGTTTATTGAAATCAATGAATCACTTCACTAAATATTTATCGAGAACTCAACGTGTAAGTCCATTTAGATAATGAACGGTTTCATTGTCCCAATGAATTTATACATTGACTTTAAAAACCGTATATATTTTAATCAACGGTTGTTCATTGATTTAATGGACATGTGTCGTAGGACAAAAAACTAATGGCGTTTTGTTTTCTAAAAATAAAATGTTTCATAAATGTTACATGTGATTTGGCAAAATTTTTTAATGTTCCCCCATCTTTTAGGAAGTGTTGCATATTTTACGTTTACAAAAGAACATAAATGTTAGCATTAATCAATAAAGTAAAGAAACAATAACAAAACTAGCTGTTAATATAATGCTGCACTTATGCCCTTTTAATTAAAATGAGTGTTGAACATGCGATATTTTTTTTTCTTTTTAAGGGTAACATCATGAGAAAAGAACGCGTTACACTTTTAGCAGAAAAGAACAGAAAGATATACAGAAGGCAAAATAAATGCAGCATATTACTCACAAAAGAAAACGCCATAAGGAACTAATTCATTGTAACAATGAACTTTTTTATTGTCTTTATGTAGTTTTTTGGTTCAGCGAGAATATCGGTTCATAAATAATTGAATTATGGAGGATGAAACATTAAAAAATTACAACCGAATTGATAACCTCCTTCTTATTTCGAAGTCGGTTAAAAATTAAGTCCATTAGTAGAGAATTTTTCTTCTCTTTTCGCGTTAACTATCACATTTATAACATTAGTACGATGCTCTTTCAAAATGGAAATAGGAAATAAATCGCTAACTAATTTATTTCTTAAAAATCTAATTATTTCATATTTTGTTGCAGGTGTTCTCACAGCAATTTGCCACAAATAATGGATGGCATTAAAGCGGTTGAGCGAAATATAAAAGGTCCCATTGATGAGCTGGTGCTGGAAAATAATCAACTACCCGCATTGCCAGGTCGATTCTTTGGTTCGCTGCAAATTGTACGCTTAATGTTACGCTACAATAGCATTGAACGTTTATCAAATGGTTGGCTTAATGAACTAGAAAACTCTTTGGTAGAAATTTTTATCGTAGAGCCGCAATTACGAAGTATACCGGTCGAAAGTCTAAATGGCATGATAAATATGGTAGCGATCACTATACAAAGTGATGATCTGAAACATTTGCCAGATTTTTCCGGTCTACTCAGTTTAACTTATTTAAGTGTGCAAAGTAAATCGTTGACAGAGTTGCAACCTCATTGGTTTAGACATTTGCCAAAACTGCAAAATGTACATATAACAGGAGGAGATCATTTGAATCGCTTAGAAAATGGTTTATTTGATGGCCTGATATCGTTAAAGAATTTGGATTTGAGCAGAAACGGCATTAACTGGATACATTTGAGAGCATTGACGCGACTACCAAACTTGGTGAGTTTGAAATTGTCCTACAATCAAATCAGTGATGTGGGCATGATAGGACGTATTGTCAAGGATTTGGAAAACTTGAAAAAATTGCGCTTGGATCATAATATAATCAATATCATAGAGGATGGCTCATTTGTAGATCTGCCACATTTGAATGAGTTGCATTTAAATGATAATAGAATAACCGAAATAGAATATGGAGCCTTTCTACGAACATCCATGCTAAAGACGATATATTTGCACAACAATCATATTAAAAGAATTCATCCAGAATCGTTTTTGCAAGCCTCTGGCAGTGGAGTGGAAATTATTTATTTGTATAACAATCAGATCGAACATGTTGCAGAGTTGAGATCATTGCTGGAAGCATTGCCGGCCTTAAAGTTTTTGGACATAAGCAATAATTTCTTAAGAGATATACATTTTGGTGCTTTACGTGGCCATGGAACTCTGGAGCAGTTGCATATCAACAACAATCTACTAAGAAATATTGAGAGAGACGCCTTAATGGCCATGCCTGCTTTAAGGGAGTTGCGTTTGAGAAATAATAGTTTGTCTCATGTATTGCCCATGCCATTTTGGAATTTGCCAGGTCTAAAGGGTTTGGATTTATCCTTGAATAACTTTCGAATTGTGGATTCTTTTCTTTTGGCCGGTTTGCCGTCGCTAAGACGTTTGGACTTAAGTGAAAATGGTTTAAGTAAATTAGATCCGACCACTTTTATACACAATGCCATGCTGGAAACTTTAAATATATCAGCCAATGAGTTGGTACTGCTGCATCCGGCAACTTTTCGTAATTTGGATCGTCTTTTTGAGGTGGATTGCAGTTTTAATCAGCTGTTGGAAATTATACCAGGTCTACCGAAAATTGTTGAGAGAATTTCGGTGAGAGGCAATTTAATATCAAATCTGCCTCAGTTATCAAGTAAAACTTTAAATTTGCCCAACTTAAGAATGTTGGATTTGAGTCTAAATCGTTTGGAGCATTTGGCAAAATATGCCTTTCAGGGCACAGTACAATTACGAGTACTTAGTTTGGCTAATAATCGTTTAAGAACATTAGATGATACCGCCTTTATAGGAGCATATCGCTTAGAGCTGCTACATTTGCAGGAGAATCAATTAATGAATATAGACGATCGCTGTCTGTTACCATTATCTGAGTTGAGAAATTTAAATTTACATTCCAACAAACTGACTGTTATTACAGACAATTTATTTTCGAATAATAGTAAACTGGAACAACTGGATTTGTCAAACAATAATGTGCGTTCCATAGCTCCGGCAGCCTTTGATTGGCAGAAATCTTTAGAATATTTGGATTTATCTAGCAACGCCTTAACCGATATGTCAATATCTCTAGCAAACTTAATGAACTTAAAAGACATTGATCTCAGCTATAATCGAATCGTTCATATTCATAGTGAAGTAATTTCAGCTTGGCGCCATGTCATGGAAATACGACTTTCGAATAATTTAATAACCGAACTAGAACATGACTCTTTTCGCAATTTACTAAAACTGCAATATCTCGACTTATCGAGCAATGAAATAAGTGTAGTAGAGCCGGGCGCTCTAAAAAATCTACCAGATCTACAAGAATTCGTTCTGGCCGATAATAAGCTCACCGAGTTGAAAGATCATGTATTCGAGGACTTGCCTAATTTATTGGCTTCCCACTTTCAATATAATAGTTTACGTTTTATATCTTCGGAAAGTTTTTTCAACTCACCCTCTATGGTATTTTTAAACTTGTCAAATAATCATTTTCGTAGTATGGACAATATTGGTTTGCGTACTATGCGCAATTTGGAAGTATTAGATTTGTCGACGAACGGTGTAAAAATGATATCAACAATGCCTTTGAAATCCTTAAATTGGTTGGTGGAACTTAAAATGGATAATAATGAAATATGTAAAATTCAGGTGAGATCGCAGAGCAAAATTGATCTTCATTTTAAAAAGAATTTTCTGTTTTTAGGGATCTCCATTCGAATCGATGCCACGCTTGAGAGTTTTATCTATGCGCAACAATCGTTTGCGCTCGATTAAAGAGAGAACATTTCGAAATTTGAGAGGCAATATTGCCATCATTGATATGGATGGTAAGTTCGAACAAAATTGACTGCGGTTTGGTTTCACGACAACGACAGAGTTTATTCTTTCGGACAATTACATTTAAAAGTATAACAAAATTATGTTTTAAATTTAATTGTAATTGTGGAAGAGGCAGCTGAAATCCTCTTTTAAGGATAATTTTAATGATTTTACGGCTTTTGGCCGGGCTTAAGCATTTTCTCTTCTGAGGTATTTCCAAAACCAGCTTCGCTAACTAACGATTTCTTGCATTGTTATGTGATGTTTATCCAAAGGGGCTTCGCATACAAAAGAATCTGTATGGAACGGTCGAAAAGACTTCTTACTCTGAGGTGTGGCCAAATTCGAAGCTGGTCTTGTATCTAAGAAAAAAAATCAATAAACAACTCAGAAAACCGTCAGTAAGCAAAGCCGGTTTTTATTTCGGAATTATTTCGGACTGCGGTTTGGTTTCACGACAACGACAGAGTTCTTTCTTTCGGACAATTACATTTAAAAGTATAACAAAATTATGTTTTAAATTTAATTGTAATTGTGGAAGAGGCAGCTGAAATCCTCTTTTGAGGATAATTTTAATGGTTTTTCGGCTTTTGGCCGGGCTTAAGCATTTTCTCTAACTAACGATTTCCTGCATTGTTATGTGATGTTTATCCAAAGGGGCTTCGCATACAAAAGAATCTGTATGGAACGGTCGAAAAGACTTCTTACTCTGAGGTATGGCCAAATTCGAAGCTGGTCTTGTATCTAAGAAAAAATCTTTAAACAACTCAGAAAACCGTCAGTAAGCAAAGCCGGTTTTTATTTCGGAATTTTAAGAGAAGAATGTATTCTTGTTAATCAATTTGGCGTTTTTTTCAGTTACGGCCTTTTACATTTTAGGTGAAGATATGTATTTGCTTGTATTTCCAGGTAATCCGATAGATTGTTCCTGCGAAATGCAATGGCTCTCGGTGTGGTTACAGGAAACAAATTTCCCCTATCCAGGACCAAAATGTCAAGATGGCCGCCTGTTGAGAATGTCACGCATCGATAAAAATTTATGCGACAATTTTAATGAAAACAATCCGCGAAATGGTGGCGGTTACAGTGAAAGTGAGAGTTCAAATCATTTGCCACTCCTAAACGAACACGGTGATGTATTTCAAAGAGATTTAAATGATGACTATAATGAGGAATGCGATGCATACGATACGCCATTAGCCGAAAAACCTTTAGCCGGAGAAAGTGAATATTTTTATGATCAATATGTAGACTATCCACCGGCGAATGAGACATTGATTTCAACACAACAAGAACAGTCATCATCTAATGCACATCTTACGTCTAGTAATACTGTCTTAAATTTGAACAAAAAACCGGCGACCTTAACTCCGATAAGTACCAATATAGATCTGAACAATACTATTTTGAATACAAACTATATTAAGAAGAAACCAGGATCCCCTTATACATCATCATCATCACCATTTACATTTTTCGGTTATCCCATACCAAGCTTAAGTTTGGGAAGATTTTTCGGAGCCAATCAACGAGGACGTAAGGATAGAGGTGACAATGGCAATACGGCAGCCTCCACGACTATAACGACAACCAGTGAAATGCCAGCTACACACCGTATGCACACCGGATGGGGTAAAGTGCGTATGTTTCAGCCCAATAGTGCCGAATTTGAGAAATATCTAAAAGATAAGGATGATACAGCCGAAAATGCACAGTATATTGATGCCAATAGTCCTAAAAGATTAATGGAAATATCATCGGATGAGAACTCGGGCAGTTCTGAAAATCCTACAAGTGTTTTTAAAACTGCCTTTAGGGTACCAATTAGCATAGAGAGGGGAGGCTTTAAGCCAATAGTACCCGAAAATAATGGAGGATTTACGCCAGTTCATGATCCATCCAAAAGGAGAGGCGTAGTGGAAGTAATAGCGTCATCTTCGTCGAAAATAAATGTAACCAATCATATAAATCAAGACCGTGAAAAGTCGGTAAATCCATTTAGGCATAAATTTTCATCACCAACTACTGAGTCTCCTGTAAGCGAAGATCTAGAGCCACATACGTATTATGTCACCGAATCGTCAACTGAAGATACTACAACATATCGGCCGATAACACGTCGTCTGCAAAATACGACTCCAAAACACATAGCATCGCCTACTATGCCTCTGACAACGAAAACGACTACCACTACTTCAACCAGCACAACTACGACAACGACCACTAAAGAGCCCGACACAACACCGACAAATTCTTATGAGTCCGAACTATATGATGACGATCTAGAAGCTCAATCAGTTGGTATGCTAAGACCTCCAACTTTTATACAGACAACAACATCAGAAACTATATTATTAATACCGCCACCTGAAGAATTAGTTGAACAAATCAAACGACAGTCCTGGATTCATGCCACAACCAAATCAAATTTCGAACAAAGTAATAAAAAACAAATTAAAACCACAATTGAATCAAGTTCCACTAGCACTAATAAACCTTTAGTTTCTATTGCATTGACAACACCCACAACATTTCCGCTGCCCTATCTACAACGTCCAGGTGGAGCTGCTCGTTCAACAATAACCAAAGTCTTTACACCACAAACTTTAAATCATCACTTGCCAACGGCTGAGGAATATCAAAGGACTACACCGAGTCTTACTGCCAAATCGTATCAAACCGAAGAACCTCAACTGACAGCAAATGCCCAGAAACGTGATGAGCAGCCTATAGAACGTAAAGATGGCATGGACTGGTATTATGAGAGTTTTAAAAAAGCTCGAACAATTGGTTCGATCAAACCGGTTTTTACTGATTCAAGTTCTATGAGAAATTCTGCGGCGAGAGGAAGTGTATCATCTGTTTACTTAGTTTTAATTTGTTTAAGCGCATTAAATTTACTAATTAAATTAATCAATACTAAATCCCAGGAGATTTACTTAAAAATTTAATAGTCGTGTAAGAATTTTAAATATTAAATTATTTAAATAAAAATCTGTTAGATGGAGTTCAAGGCAAATTCTTAACGGGTAGTTTCGACAGCTCATGTGACTATTTTCGCCTTGTTTTTGACCTTGTACCAGTTATGACCCAATTGCTTTATTGACATATTTTTCGGTAAATTTTTTGACATCGGAAGTTCATGGTATTCAAAGCGAATTGATGCTAGTCTACCTGTTATGAATTTGCCTTGATTGAGTTAATAATTAATTGTCATTCAAGCGAATTGAATCTTAACTAATTAACAGGAAGGAAGAGATTAATTAGGACATTTGTTTATGACGAAATCATTATTTTTCTAATTAGAAATCGTAAGCTTACTTACAAAAATAAAAATACTACAAAGAGAGCAAATCTGAGGGTCAACAAATTCGTACTACCTCAACATTCAACTGCCAAAAGCAAAATGTACCAAATTTTTCCAAATTTTATCCCCCAGAAAGTATTTTGCTTGTTTATTTAAAAAAAAAAGTAAAATAATATAAAAAGTACCAAAAGAAAGAAATATTGGAATGAAATGAAATAAAATTTTATTTTTTCTGTTGGCTGCATTATTTTCGGCAAATATTTGATAGCTTTAGCCTAAGTCCATTCTTCTCTCCCCTCTCTCTATCATGTACAAACAGTGCAATACAGGTAAGGACAGGCACATATTGGTAGGATTAAAGGTGGAGGTACATACATAACACGTGTTCTATGCGTCAAAAAAGTTGAATTAGTGTAATTGTATATGACAAGTTATACAACACACAGCGTAGAACGCTTAAGCGCATAGAACGCGTTGAAGTATATCTACTTTCTACTTTTGTAAGCATCCTAAGCGTCATTCAAACCGATCAGCTGTTTTTGATAGCCGTTTTGATGGTTATTTTGCTGCACAAAATGCTTCCTATCTAACTTGAAATTAAGAAAAGCGTAGAATGCATAGAAGGCTTCAAACGCGTAGAATGCGTTGACGCTAAAACGCATGTTATGTACCTCCACCTTAAGGGTTTGGTTTATTCAGAATATGTACATCAGTTCTAGTGTTATTATGAAGTTTCTTTTTACCTTCAGCATTGTATCACAATTCTTAGGGCCGTTTTTCTTTGATATCTATGAGCCTTCAAGGCCATGTTCTAAATTAATTTATAAAAGTAAAATATTTATATGACTTGACTGTGTTCACTTACCTTTCATAAATTGGAGTTTCCAGGAAGTAAAAATAAGATTTCTTGTATAAGTATTATTCAAGATCATTGCAATGAAACGCATAAAAGCTACACATATTTTTCACATCTTGCCTCAAAAAGACATGCACACACACATCGATATATTTTGATTTAAATTTAACGACAAACACACTACGTTTTAATGCACATTAACGATTAATTTTTATTTAATTTTATTTGGATGGCATATAATTAATTATTAACTTTCTCTTATAAATTGATACTAAGAATGTTACACATGTGCCGTTGCACAAAAGAAGCACGGAAACTAACTATCAAACGGCAACTGTCAAAGCTATAAAGAAACAAAGAGAAGAGAAACAAAAACAACAGAGTCAACAGTACTGCCAGATATTTATATAAATAACAGCATGACCATTAAATTATTGCCAGAACGAATATTTAGAACTTAAAAAGGATGGAAAAACTGATTTTGAATGTTGCATATTTTCTAGCATTTTCCAATAATTTCCAGCATTTTCTATCATATTTTATTTATCGTACTAATTTAATTTTATTTTTAAGTTATTAACATTGAATGAGTTCAACAAAAACGTCCACCATTTCAATACTTATTATTATCGGTATTAGTGATATTACGAATATCAATTTTTAATATTCGCGACTAAGAATATCTTTAAGAATATTCGTCGCATACGAATATGTATTAATTTTGAAATTTAGTGCCACTTAATATTTCAAATTTAACTGAAAAATATCCCTTTCTTTGTTTCAGCAACAATAAATTGAAATAAACTGTCACACTACTATAAGTATTTAATATTATTATGACATTTCAGATTTTATTTTACTTACTCTATTTGCGCTTTTAATTAGTGCTGTTTGGAAGAACATATTTTTTTTGCAATATATATGTACATATATACATATATATATATATATATTGTATTTGTTTTTCAAGAAAGCTTTTATCTTGCGCCGAAAAAAAAGAGGTTTTTTAAATAAAAATTATTAAAAATTAATACATATATTTTTGTACATACATATTATCAGGCATGTTCTAAAAATCACTTTTTCGCAAAGTGACTTAAAATCACTGTAAAGGTGTTCTGGGCGCAGTAATGTTCGAAATCTCGTGATTTCAAACCGGTCAGCTAACAGCATGACGATTTCAAATCACTTAAAATTATTTGATCTTTATTTGTTTCTTATTTTTTATTTTATTTTGCGTATTCTTTTTAAGTTTTGCTTTTATATCAATTATTGCTAACAAACTTGCTCCAGGGATTTTAACGATATATGTACATACATATTTACAAAAACTTTATCTTCAATTCGTAAATATATTATGTTTTTGTCATAAATTTCTTAAATATTAAACAAAAATTTGTTAATATTTGTACAGGCTAAAGTTCGTAAATGTTTATAAGCAGAGAAATATTAGAAAAAATTACAATTAAAGTACATATACATACATATGTATGTTGGAAAACAACCTTTTGATACTTGAGCGCAGGAAATAATTTCGACACACAGTTTTCTATTAAAATGTTCTTTATTGTTTGGCGTTCAGTTAACAAGTGAAGTTGCGTGTTACTCCTAACAAGCAAGAAGTATATAAGAGAAAAAGACAAAATAACGTACACATGTGAATGCATGTGTGTGAAGCTTGAAAGGTTGCATTGTAACTTTTAACAAGTGTTGCCATTTCAACAATATAAAACAAAAATGTTTGTACAGAGAGAAAATCAGTTGTTTGCTTGTGATTTAAAAAATGAAATCACTACTAAACTTGAAAAATCTCATGCTTTTCAGAACACCAAAATATTACTCCCATGATTTTAAAATCGATAGTGATTTTATATCATCGTGATTTCAGAACATGACTGTACATATGTACTTTTTTGAACTTTATGTATTAATTTTTTTTTTTTTTTTGGCAAGTATGTGCAATATATTCGACAAATATTCGCTTGAATTTGGCGAATAAGAATATCTTGAAACAGGCGAATAATCGACTACGAATAGTAGTATTCGTAACATCACTAGTACAGATAGTCGTGTATTACACACTCTACGTGTTTAACCCCTCGTCAGGATTTCATTTTCAGCTTTGTAAAAAAGGTCTCAGCAAACATTACTTTCTACACAATTTGAAAGAAAAAATATATTGAAAATTTAAAGCATTTTTATTTTGATACGTGCATTGGTATTTTTACTTTTGCTAATACATAGTTGCTTAATATTGAGATTTGAAAATCAGATTTTATATTTTAAAGTAGATTCTCAAGCAAAATATTTAATTTGTTAACGTTTTATTAGTACTCCATAATTAATTTTAACGTGGTTTTTACCTGGCAGTACTGTTTTCTGTGTTTCGTCTCACATTGTTTCTAGGTTATAAATTTTGACATCCTGATTTTTCTTTTGTTAGTTTCCGCGCTTTTTGTATTGTGTTAAAGGTTTCATATACATAAATTAAATGCAGTGCTTATTTCACGAAGTCAAAATTTTTTATTAATTTGTATTAAAAATTAGTGGTGTTGTTGAAAATAATAAGCCACGTAGTGAAAAGAGTGTGTGTGTTTTGGTGCATTTAATTGCAAAATTTATAAAAATAAATTGCATAGAATATGCAACAAGCAAATGTCTTTTTTTTTTGATAAGTTCATAAATTAATGAATGAAAAGAGTTAAATGAAATAGAAAACAACAACTAAGTATTAAAAAGAAAAACTTTTGCACGGATGCGACATTCAGGAAACTGTCTTTTCTTGAAGAAATCTAAAATATGTCATACGGCTTTTTCCCAACTCGAATATGTTCAGGGTAAGTTAGAAAGATGTTTTAACTAATAAAATTTGTGTAAGTGTTGTTTATATTAATGGAAGTATGGATAATTAAAACTGAGCATGCAGGTAGCATAGGTGGTGAAATTGAACTGGAGTTTCGAGTTTCTTTATACATATGACTATGTATGTAGATTGTAGTCGGCACTTATGACTTCATTCTGCGATGATTTCTGATTTCAATATATACTATATGTATATATGTGGAAAAACTCTTAATAAGACCCAGTTCCTTAAGTTATTTACAACATGAACGATCATAAAGGAAATGTTAGCAGATTCCATAAAAGATAATCTTCCGTGAAAACTTTTGATACTGTTTAAAAAACGTTTTCCAATAAGAAAATATTTCTTAAGATCATGAAACTGAAAATTACAGGGGGGGGGGGGGGGGGGGGGGGTTATTCTGGATTGCGATGCGAAAACAATGTAAATAAGATTGCTTTCGCATCGCAATCCAGTATAACCCCCCAGATTAGTTGCCAACAGTAAAGCAACTGATAACAGAAGTGAGGTTTTGTTGCCATCCAAAATCCAGCCATTGATTTTTTAAATGTTACCGCAAATAGGAAGCATAGAATTCTTCAAATAGTACTTGAAATTTTTGGCAATGCCTAATGTTCCTTATTGTATAGGAACTCATTTTGACTAGTTTTTTGTATGCAAGATTTATGTAAGAGTCCAAAGTCGCGTTCCTTAACGACGGTTTTAAGCAAAACGGGTGCTGCTAAAACATGTTAAACACGCGTTTTTTCCGATTGTGCTTTGCGTTTGGAAGTTTTAAAATTGATTTTCATTTCACTCAATTTTAGACGTACCCAAGTGCCTAAAAACAAAAAAACTTAACCCTCATCGAGAACAAGAACACGGGCAAAATTACGGCATTCAATATCGATCGAAATTTACATTTAGTTTCTATTGAAATTTCGATCGATATCGAGTGCCTTAATTTGGCCCCAGACCATTTTGTATACGTGAAATATTGTCCATGAATAAAATTATAAAATAGTACAACACAAAAAACGACGTTTACAATTTTGGGGAAAGGGAACACATTTCTAGTAATCTTTTATTACCGATAAGAAGTATCATAAGTTTTGATTTAAATTTAAAAAAAAACGTTAATTAAAGCATCATTTTGTTTCTTCAATGTTTGTATTATTTGAAATATATAAGATCACTTCGGTACTCTCGTGATTTACATTCGCAAATGTGAACACATTACAATTTATTTAACGTATTTACATTTTATATTCATATGTACGTTGGATCCATTTCCTATGCAGCAGATATGAGCAAGTTAATAAATCCTTCCAGTTCTCCGCAGAACGCTTCATACAGGCATGTTTTGAAAAACACTTTTCCGCAGTGATCTCAAATCACTGAAAACGTGATCTGGGTACACAAATGTTGGAAATAGGCTTATATACATTTCCATGCTGAATGTAATTGCCATTGTGCAAATAAAACCTTTCATGTTTTTATCTGCTGTTCGCTCATACATACATTATCCTAAAACAAATAAAAGGTAGTCGTTAGTTCCATTAGTGTAATCACATCTTAATTAACATAAATATATAATTAATGTTCAGTTGGTGATGCATGTAAAAAAATTCCTCAAAGAAATTCAGTTTTGAGTATGAAAATTGTCATCATTATGTACTAGATGTACTGTGTAACTTTTGAACATTAAAAACATCACGTGGAAAACTAACCTTTTCTGCCAGGATTGGTCACCAATGGCATCATGCGCCTCAAAAACCTTAAATGAAAAATAATTCCAGAATATATTTATAAATTCAACGCACATACATATGTATGTATGTACATACACACAACATAATTTTATTAAAATAGATAATTTATTGTATGATTCAGTTGGTGATGCATGTTACAAAAATTCCTCAACTTTATTCAGTTTTGGGTATGAGTTTTTTCATCAATACGTATACAAATTATCAAAGCTTTAATAAAAAAAAAAACAAATAGGATTAATCTTACCATTTTTATATTTCCAAGTCTTTTACAGTCTTAAAAAGAGCCAAATTATCGACCATAGACTATATATTCTGTGGTGTAGACTTCTTTTCACATTGAAGATTGGTTAAATAAAGACAGATTTATGCGTTCTCAGTTCCTATTAAAAGGTTTTGAATAAAGCCAATGCACCCATCAATACCAAATTACTTTTATTTCCTGTTGTGATTGTCAAAATGTATATATTAAAATATCTAAGTAAGGCTGTAGTTGTCAAACGCCATTATACTTATAATCACGAGTTTATGAGTATGTATATGCACGCATTTAATAAAAAAGAACAAGACGGGTTACCACTATCGAAAAATTCTACCAAATTTTTGTTCCAAATCTACTAAAATCTACCAACACTTTTCTTTTAATAATTTTCAGCGTGTAGCATTGATCTTAAAGGGCTATTAGACACGCATACTTGTCTGCAGACATGTACGAGGGCTTACTTTGCGTTTTGCTATTATACTATCGAACGCTGACGGCATACTTCAGTACACATATTTGTTGTGTGTATGTTGGTGTGCGACAGACATCAGAAAATAAAAAATTTTTAAAAACCAACATACATGTCTGACGTACTCGACGTACATGCTATTACACAGTGAGTTTTGGTATGACATCGTATATGTCTGCAGATATGCGTGTCTAATAGCCCTTTTACACGTTCTTAATCAATTCAGAGCTCTTACATATATATTCTTGAAAGCTGCAATTTTCAACAAATACATTTTTTGCCGTTCAGGAATAATATGTTCTTGAATCCAAGCATAATATTAGAAATTTTTAAGGTTGATATATCTTGATGCTAAGAGAATAATTTTTATATACATATTACTCATGGTGGAATTAATAAGGTGCGCTTATCAACGCAACAACAAAAAACGACATGCAATTTGTTTGTGTAAAAATTAGCCAATGTTGTCAAAAAAAAAGCTGTATACATAACATACATAGTGGTTATGCAAAAACAAAAAGCATAACGTAATCAAAAATATTCATGATGGCGGCCAAAAATGTAAACAACTTTTGACAAGACCGAAGTAACTTACCATATATTTGCAGATTATTTAACGGTCAAAACACAACCCTACAAAAAACCATATTCCTTCTTGCGCGCAACTTATTAATTCCACCATGATATTACACATTTTAAGATCGCCATCGAAGTTGTGTTTGGTTAGCATAGCATATATTTTGTTATGGGGTATTTTTTATAGTGGCATATTTTTTGAAAGAATAATTTGTGTTTTTTTTTTCACAATTTTATGTGGATGGCTATTTTTCATTGACAAGAAATTTTTGGTGAGTTATATATTACAGAAAATTTATTTTCATTTTGTGTGCTATTAAAAAAATTTACTATATAGATATTTCTGGAGTGTAAGCTTTTTATAATATTATTTAGTTTAGAAGTATAACATTTTATTTAGAAGAGACTGACCAACGGTTTACAAAATATTTCACCCACTAAGAAAATCCACCAATTTTTGTCAGTTCAACTGAAAGTGGCAGCCATGGTTGTAAATACCCAGAGTTGCATTAGCATTCATAAATAATTAACCATGTAGTGTAAGAGCGCCTTAGTAATAATGGGCGCGTTCAGAAGAAAAAAATTAATTTTAAACAGTTTAGCTCTAAAAGATTAATTTTTCTGAACGTTTAGCTCAATTTTTTAACAAAACTATCAAAATGACCAGAACGGCCTGAAAACTTTTACCAATTGCTTAATATAGAGTTAATAATTCTGATGCCACTCTTCCTGGCTAAAGTTCGGTAAAATAAGGAATAATTACGAACTACTCTTGAGCTGGAGGTCCATACCACGCGTTTCACGCGTTTACGCGTCGTACGTCTAGGGTCACACACGACGATCTTCATTGCCCAACTTTTTCAGAATTCTCTTTTGAACTTGCTTTTATGTTCACACACGACGATTATAGTTTGGCAATTCTTCTGTTTTGTTTAGTTTTTATTTTCTTACAATTTGACATTTGTGCTTTCATAAAATAAACAATTTCAATAAAATATAAAAAAATGTAGTAAGCTTTTACTAAAAATTTTTACTCTATAATAATTATTTTATTTTTACATATTTAAAACGTGTAATTTTTGCGTTTAATTGAAATTATAAATGATGTACACACAAAGAAGGAAACACCGAATGATGAGGAATGTCAAATATTCAAATAAAAAAAAAAACCAATGAGAGAATTGCTTGAAATAGCCGGGTACCGGCGATTATTTTTCCCTTTTTATTCCCCTCACCGCAAACTGAAAAAAACATTTATAAACTCAAGAATTGCCCAACTAAAATCGTCGTGTGTGAACATAGACTACGCAGCTGTCAAAAAAGTAGAATCAGTGTAATTGTATGTGATAAGTTACACAGCACAACGCGTAGAACGCTTAAACGCGTACGAAGCGTAAAGTAGGTTTACTTTCTACTTTTGTACGCGTCTCTCGCGCCATGATAAAATGACAGCTGTTTTGGATAGCCAAACATGTCAAATTATATTATACTTTCAATGTTATCGATAAATATATTTTTTTCGTGGATTAATTTCTTCTATTTTTTGTACTAATAATATTTATTTGTTATGAAAATACGTACACCACATATGAAATAAACGAAACAATTACCGCGTAAAAAGCGTTGCATGTAATATGAATTTAAATACGCGTATGAAGCGTGAAACGCGTCAAACGGGCAACGCGTAAAACGCGTAGTATGGACCTCCAGCTTAAGAGTAATTCGTACTTATTTCTTATCACAAAAATTTTTTTGGAAATGTATAAGGCGAATTTACTTAAAAGAAGGTGTTATTTCTACAAAATGTACAAGTTTACAACAACATCTGAAATATTAGCAAACAAGGTTAATTCATTACTAGGTGGACTTATTAGGCTACGTCATCATCAGCTGTTCAACCTTGAATTGTCAATAATGGACTATATTGAGAAGCTAGATATTCTTATAAGAAGTTGGAGAAACATTTTGTGGTGAATGTTATTGCTGTAGGTATAGCGATACCTGCTATGAATTCGCCTTGTCAGCAATTTGCCTTTTATGCTTAAATGTACAAATCTTGAACTATTGACCGCCATTATGCAAGAAAAATTTAGCTCAGCTGAGTTTATTAAGCTACGTTCACATTTATCAAATATTTGTTCAAAAAAACGTAACCAATAGTTTTGCTTAGGGATAGTGTCATTTAACATGGTTTTTATATTATAAAATAAAATTAATTCTTTTCCAAAAGAGTATTTTTATACAGTTTTTAAAAAATTCGAACCCAAAATTAAAAAAATATTAGAATTAAAGGAAATAAATTATTATTTTTTTTTTCTTGGTTACGTTTTTTTTGACAAATATTTGAAAAATGTGAACGTAGCTTTACACCACCTGTTAAGTAAGTGAATTCGCTTTGGGAATGTTGTTTGTATGTAATTTTATATTAACAATACCAAGTAAGTAATTGTATCTTAAGTTAAACGACTAGAGCGGAACATTGCAATATATACGTTATGTCTAATAAATTTTATTATTATCTGTGCACATGTTAAAAGTTTTAATACATTGAACACTTTTGTTCAAGGCAAATAAGTCCCAGCTGTAATACAAAATTATCTTTTATAAAAGTTACATATTTTTACATTTATGGCAAGACTATTTATTACCAGTTCATGGCAATTTTAGCAACTGCTCAAGCATCAAGTGCATTTTTAATCATTTGTTGCAAGCAAAATTTTACCAAATTTATTTTTTTATAATATTCAACAAAATGAACGAAATTTGTGAAAAGATTTTTTAAAAAATATATAGACTTCAAGTGACAACAAAAAAATTATGTAAAATATAAAAAGAAATCCAGAAATATAAAAAAATTGTACACAAATTTAAGTGAATACAGAAAAAGTTGACGCCACGATTTGTTAAAGCTGTCTGAGATACGGAACAAGTATTTTTTAACTGATTACAATTTGGAAAAATAAAAAAAGAAATGTCTGCTCTTAACATCAAACCAGTTATAACACCCATGCAAGGTAAAATCTTCTTAAGGAAATTTATTTAATTTCAATGTATTAATCCTGTTTTGCAAATGCAGGTGCCTCCACCTCCTCTTTGTTGGGAAATTTATCGATTACAGCTGAGAAGAACAAGCAATGGCAAAGGGAATTGCTAATGGAACGAATACGATCTCATTCATCACAACACAAATCATTTCCAGAGCTGTCGAAAAGTATGCGCATGGGCATGTTGGAAAAGCGTTATCCTTTAGATGCTGTAGAAAAGTCTAACCTACAAAAGTGCTTGGACAATATGCAACATTGTATTAAAGTTACTTCCCGAGAGGGTTTAGTCGAGCGACTAGAAAGCCTATCGCGTCAATTAAGTTTAAAGTTTTCGGACGATACTAAAGCTCTTTTTATATCGACAGACATGTTTTTTCTGGAAATACTTTTAGATTCTAATGGTAGCTTGACGGATGTTAAAGTGCATCATGAGTCAAAAGCGGATCAACAGTCATGCAGTGAGCTGGTAGATTGTCTTAATCGTGGCGACTTTGCTGATTTTACGGCACAATTAGAGGGCTTTTCTTCGATATATCAATTGAATGCCGAATCCAAAGTGAAAATTAAGGCTTATGACGCCATGCAGGCAATGGAAACTGATTTATATAATATATTTCAAATGCAAAATTTTACAAAGGACACCGTACAAGTGCTGAAAGACTCTATGGTAGGAGTAGCGTTAAAAAGAAGAGGTGGTCATCCCATGCGCCTTGTGTATTTTGTTTCGCCCTATGACCTAGTTTCGTTGGAAAATAAAACTTTGCAAACTCTTAATTTGGAAACTTTTAATGACAAACAAATAGGCTTTAGCGTAACTGTTAATTTAGAAGCGTCTTCTGCCAATAAACTGCAAATTTTACCCACAGTAACAGTAGCAAAAGATCCTCAAAGTGGCATTGATATGCCCGTATTTGCGCCACTTAATCAAATGAACTCTATGCTTTTACCAGCGACATTTGTGTTACGACTTAACAAACCATTACCAGTATGTTTCAATACATTACGATCTATGGGCTTATGTGTTGCAGCAATTAATGAAACAAATCCGTTACCTTCATCTCTGGAGGCTCAAAATAAAACTCCTGTTGTAGTAAATATCATGAGTCTTATAGTACAGACTGCTTCCGATCAACAAATGAAATCATCACAAAAAGGTTTATTTGTATGCCTGCCAGATCAAACGCACTGCTATTTTTTTACGGAAAATAAGCTGTTAAAGGTATGCTGAGCTTAAAGAATAATTTGAAAATAAATTATATTATTCTTTTTTATAGTCGACTTTAATCCATTCTGTGCCATTTACGGAACCTTCCCAAGTGCCAAAAATTTTAGATTTTCTAAAAAAAATGGCATTGTTTTATTCGCTGTTGGCGAGCTGTGTTCGACCTCAATCAAAAATGGGCAACGGTAAGTAACCAGAAATAAATAAAAAAAAAAAAATTATTAATAATAAAATTAATTAAAAAATTTGCGCTAAAAGAGATCCGAAATAATATTCAAAAGAACGATTGAATAAATTTTTATCAACTGAACGCGTTCTTTTCTGTATTTATGAATGAAAAGAATTTATTTATTTTAATGAAAAGAATGAATTTTATTCGAAGTACGTTAAATTCACATTGTTTTCATTTGGTTTTTTTTTTTTTTTTTTTTTTTTTTTTTTTTTTTGTGACAGACATTGATTCCACCACTATACTCGAAGTGAATGCAATTTCTTATCAACAAATATCGGTAGCTCTCCAACATCCTTATGAAGAATCGATGGCAACAGTAGAATTTGATTTGCGTAGCGGATTGCCACAATGTACCATTTACAGCATTAGTAACAATTATGAATTATTATCTATGAAATTAACAAGCATTGTACAAAAATGTCTTTCCATACCGGTGGCAATAAGAGCTCTCTTAAGATTTTGGGACCAAGAGCGAATGAAAATATTTCAACGCAGCATTGGGGGTGGTTCAACGAATGCGGGTGGTGGTATTGCGGGAGGAGGAGTAGGTGGTGGCACAAACCTTAGTGGAGTTGGAGGAGGTGTTAATATGTCCGCTAATATGCCCAGTACTTCACATACCGCTTATGGAAATTTCAATATAAGTGGTGGATCAAACGATCCAGGTGGCGGTTGTGGTGGCAGCATGAGTAGTAACATGAAAATGGTCGGAAGTATGAAACTGGAAACAGTTGGCCAACAGAGAACGCAAATACAAACGGCTACAGCAGGATTTTTAAAGTACAAAAGTGGAGAATTAAAACAAGAGGATTTTCATGAGAGCCCAAAGAGTCAAACTTTAGCTGTATCAGCTACGGAACATGTTGCTTCATCATTAATGCAATCTAATTTGGAAGTTAACTCTTTGGGCCAAATATTATCTCCACAACAACAACACCAACTTCATTTACAACAAACACAACAAACTTTTGAACAAAATATTGCTGCTAATCATGAAATCGCCGATAAATATAAAAATATTTGGAAAGATAAAACTCCAAATCTAAAAAATAGCGTAAGCATTACGCCTATTAATGATGCTTCCAATAACCACACAAATCCCACTAACAACAACAACAACACTTCTGCATCTTTGGATGTCAAGCGTACGGGTGGCATAGAAATTATACCCTTAATGGGACCAAATAATAACAATACAGGATCTAATCCAAATGTTGCTTCTACTACAATAACGATAACTCCCATAAATGCTGGATTGTCACCTTCTTATATGGGAAATAAAGAAAAAAAAACCTCTTTTAATGTAGGCTCATCATCAACGACAACCTCATCAATTTTGACTACCTCTTCGAATAAACGCCCCTTAGATGCGACCGATAATCAAAAAGATAAGAAACGAAAGAAACGTAGAGATGATTCACCAATGGGACCACCGGAAAAAGTATTTTCACGACAAAATTCACCAGCCGGCACAAGTGAAGCAGCTGCTACTGCAGTAGCTCGTAAATTCTCTTCGCCCTCCTCTTCACCGAAAGGTTCTTCAGGTGGCTTGCTGGCGTCAACAGTATCTGGATCTTCACTGTCTGCTCGGCCCAGTCCCAAACATTCTCCTGTTTATAGTAGTCCCAAACATAATACAGCCTCTAATAGTCCCAAATCACCGTTTGGTATACACTCACCCAAACATGGTTCGTCTGGTAAGCCCAGTATGTCCACACTGAAAAGTGCCGCCGCTGCTAGTCCCAAAGGTGATAAAACATCATCATCATTATCATCATCAACTTTAAACGCTACATCATCGTCATCCGTACTTAATACGGCTGCTTTAGTGCGCAGCATACAATCTGGTCCATCATCTTCAGCTACAACAAATACTGTAGCGGCTGCAGCAGCTGCTGCTATGGCTGCTCTAAAAAATAAAGACAAATCATCGATTCTTAATTCAACGACTGTGAGTACAGCGGCAGCGGCGGCAGCAGCCGCTGTTAAATCAAGTATGGGCGTTACTTCAACAATGCAACAATTAAAGTCTTCCGTTACCAGTTTGAATCATATGACGGCTGCTGCGGCGGCTGGTTTCGGCAATTCAAATAATCCGAATAGTACTTTGGATGTAAATACAACCATGCGTAAAAGTGTAGCCGCTGCGGTAAGTCCTGTAACAGTTTAATTCAGTAGCTAATTTCTTTTATTTTGGTTTGGCTTGCATTTAAATACATAAATTATATGTACATATTTTTAATTTCAATCTCAATATACATATAATATACACATACATGTGTATATTTTTGTCTAAAATAAAATATTACATGTGTAGATGGTTTTAAGTGTAAAAGCTTTTGAAGTAGTTTGCTTTGCCACTGTAGTGCGTTCAGTGCCTTACTGTTGTTGTTATTTATTTGTGCAGCTCAATTAATTATTTAATTAATTAGGACGGTGGTCTGCACAATGAAAACTTAGTATGACGAAATTAAACTACAATTTAACAAGTATTTTTTTTATACAGTTGGGTTAGTCGAGACTCTCTATGCCAAGTTTTTATGATGTATACTTCCTCTCGTTAATATTTTGCTATTTAAAAAATTTAATGCATGTTACATACATAAATATACTAAAATATATAAAACTTATTTAAAAAATACATTTTAAATCGTAATAAAATATAATCTTATATTTATTAAAAATTTAATTAATTTTTGAAGTTATAGCGATACTAATTTGCGGTTAAAAAAAAAGCTATGTAAGTGTATGTGTAAAATAGTATAAGGTTTTCCAATAGGGATGATATGCTTTTGAAGTGACGTTACGGGCATTTGTAATATGTCATGATCTGTCATTTGTTTTTCATTGTATTCAGTAGCGTAACAATTTCATCATGGAGAGATCTACGCAAGAACAACGTTTACAAATTATTCAGTTTTTTTTAATGAAAATAATCGTTCTCCAATTGCAATGACAACGATTTTTTTAAGAAAATCATCTTCTCCGATGAGGCTCACTTGTATCTGAGTGATGCGATAAATAAACAAAACTGTTGTCTTCTCGTGCGAATAAAATCCACAAATTATACAAGAAAAACCATTACATTCACCTAAATTGACAGTTTGGTGTAGTTTTTGGTCTGGTGGAATCATCGGTCTGTATTTTTTTCGAAATGAAGCTGGTAAGACCGTTACTGTCAATGGAGAGCGGTATAGATCGATGATAACCAACTTTTTATAGCCAAAATTAAAAGAAGTTGATCTTGACAACATTTGGTTCCAACAAGACGGGGCCACATGCCACACAGCAAATGCACCAATTGAATTATTGCGAGAAAACTTTGGAGATTCGATTATTTCAAGAAGTTGTGATATTGAATGGCGTCCAAAAAGTTTTGATTTAACACCATTAGACTATTTCTTGTGGGGTTATATGAAGTCATTGGTCTTTCAAAATAAACCAGACTCTCTTCAAGCTTTACAAGTCAATATTGAACGTGCCATTCATAACATACGACTTGATTTAGTGGAAAAAGAGTGAATGACGTTTTATTTAGAACTTTATTGTATCGATTGTACTTCACATTAACTGCCTGTTAGCCGATATCGAAGAAGTTCTTTCTTTCGAACAATTACATTTCAAACAAAAACAAAATTTTTGAATTTGTTTTTGTTACAAGGGTAATTGCTCGAAAGAAAGAACTTCTTCGATATCGGCGAACAGGCACTAAATAAAAAACTTTTGAATTTCCTCAACAATAAGTGTGATTTTTTTAAAGAAATCATATCACTCTTATTGGAAAACCTTTAATATGTTAATTAAAAGTCTGAAAATATTTTTGATCTTTGCTTGATCTGTTTTATCATCCATCAACATTCATTCTGCCAGACATAATGGCATCATATCGACATTTAATTGAATGGAAATGGTATAAAAAAACAAGCTTTCTTCTTAATTTATATTTTTTAAAAATTATTATTTGTTGTGGTTTAGCTAATCTATATGCTGCATTTCATTGGTTGCTAAACACCAACTCATCAGTAGATCTTTACCATTCATACATGAACTCGCAAATAATATCATGCTTTCTGCTAATTTTCCTAATAAAACTTTGTTATTTCATTCAATCATTTGTTATATGTAAATGTAGAGTGCGTAAATTTGAGGATAGGAATTAACTTTCCTTAAAAATTCACTTTTTTTAAAGCATATTTTTGCTTATTTTTTATTGCATATAAAGAATGGGCAGATTTGAGGTTAGGAAGTAAATTTGAGGTTAGGAATTAACTTTCTTTAAAAATTCACTTTTTTTAAAACATATTTTTGCTTTTTTTTATTGCATATAAAGAATGGGCAGATTTGAGGTTAGGAAGTAAATTGGCTTAAAAACTCACTTATTTTTTGGACAAATTCACTTTTATTGATCCCAATGTAAAGTAGAAATATGAGAATTAATATGATAAATGAATATGATGTCAACTAATGTCGGCAGACGTACGCTCTTTTCACAAAATTTTGAACCACATTTTGCTACAAAGCTTCGCTTATCTCGTCAATGCAGCGCTAAATTTCATCTTTCATAGAAAATAATACAGCGGCCTTAAATCACAAGAACGAGGTGGCGAATTGCCAAATCACCAAATCGAGACATTTTTTTTCGACCGCGAAATTTTTCATGATAGTAAATTTTCACAATTAAAATGCTTTGTTTAAAAGTGTAGCGTTAAAATTTCCCAACATTTTACCAAATAAATGTCAAAGGATGACAGCGGAATTATTGACATTTCATCATTTGATATCCAATCTAACCTCAAATTTGCGCTACGTTTATTTTGGGGGCAATTTATCAGTTTGATGCCATTTTTGCTCAAAAATGTAAAAAGTAGACCCAAAGTAGGTTACACTACTTCCTTTTATATCTTATACGTCACTAATATTTTGTACGCCCCATACTCTGTTGATTCAGAGATTAAGTAGTAACATACGAATATAAGTTTAATGGGTAATTGGATAATGATAATATCTGATAAAAGCCAATTAAAACATCATCAAGGGTGTTTTCTTATAGAGTGACACAAGTTTAAATCATAATAAAACAAGGAAATATATTTTTAATTTCAATGAAACGGGCTTTATTGAAAAAAAATTAAAAGGCGCAATCTGGAACAAAAATTTTCAACAACTTTTCGCAGCATTTGCTTTCATTTGCAACAAATTGGTGAACATGTAAAGTTTACTTTACAAAGTCTTCAGTTTATTGCTAAAAGAGGAGAAGTAGAATGACAGGGAAGGGCGTAAAATTTTTTTTACTCAGAAATTCATCCTGAAGTTAGATACAACTTTGTATAAACAACAACAATGTTCGAAAAAAGACAAAACAATAGAAAATTTTAAAAAGAATTGAAGCCATAGTAAACTTTGCAAATCAAATACAAATTTTCGTTTCGGAATTTGTATTAAAACAAGAATAAAAGAAAAGTTTAATATTATTGGAATTTACAATTTTGAGAAGTGCGGGAATATGTCCGAATACTTAAACCTTTTGTATTTATAATGAAAAATAAATTGATTTTGTTTCAAAGAAAATTAAAGTTTTTCGAAATTATTTCTGGACCTGTCATGATGTCGACAGTAAAACGAACCGAAAGGGTATTGTAGGAGCAGCGAAATATTTAGAAGACATTAAGAGGAAAAACATGTTCGTCGAAATCGAATATATGTGGCCTTTTCGAAATTCCAAATTCATTTCAAAAGAAAATTTTTATTTTATTTACCAAAATACGCACTTTGTCTGTCAAGGCGAATTCATTGCCAGGTGGGTTACTCTGTTGTAGTTCGATTCGAAGAGAAAACTGTTCGAATTTATATCTTATTTACATTGCAATTCGAACGTTTTTACTTTCGATTCGAAATACAGAGTAACCCTTCTGGGGGCCTTATTAGCTTACGTCATAATCAGATGTGCGATCCTGAACTGTCAAAAATTACGTATGTTGAGAAGTAAGGTGGTTAGTTTTCTTTATATATTTCTATAAGAACGTTGATGCATTCGCTTTAACCATTGGAGGAAAATTTAGCGGCGAATGTTATTGTTGCAGGGATAAGACTCCGAGGTATGAATTCGCCTTGACAGCTTCCAGTTAAAATACCGAAAACTTAGATCTTAGAAACGTTACAAAGTTGTGAAGTCGAAAAATCAGTTGGGAAAAGTAACACTGAAATCTGTAGTATTCATATAAAGATCATTCCATAAGATCAAGAGCAAGATCAAGAATAAGATCAAGAGTGTGGTGCTGTCGCAATTGAACTGATAAAATATATATTAAATCATTCATTAACCAAATATTGGCATCAAGAAGATGTGTTGTGTTTCTCTCGAATGGTGAACTCATAAAGAGTTGTGAAAATTGAAAAATTTCCTTGTTCGGAGGCAACACTCGATGATTTTTGATCTGGTATCAATAGCGAATTAAAATAGTACACTAAAAGTAGTTGTGTATACCGTCATTGAGACTTCTGTAAAAAAATCTGAAATTAAAATCGTTTGCCCTGATTTTAAATTTCACCCAGAGACTGTAAGAGGCAAACTTTGGAAATTTTCACATCAAAAGATATAATGAAGTAAATATTAAAGGGTAATCCATCAGGTAATGTATAGTGTCTGTATGCAATAAAATTATTAATGGAATGTCGTCTAAAGATAAAAGAAATCTGGAATAAAACAACACAAGTGACGAACTAAAATAGTACCATAATGGACGTGATCGTGGTCGAGAAAAAAAATAGCAACAATAAGTTTTTTGTTTATGTTTTACGTTTATCTGGGCGCTTTAAGCTGACTGCCCAGTAAATGTATGTATATACGAGGTCTGTTAAAAAATTAGCTAAATTTTAATTTTTCAAAAAAAAAAAAAAAAGAATTATTTTTTCTTCACTTTCTAATTCTGTGCCTTTGAAAGTAGTCCCCGCTTCCCTTCCAGTATTAATACACTTGTGCTGGCGTTGTATGTCCTTGAGCTCTCAGCGTGATTCGGCTTTTATTTCCTAAATTGTGGCCAAACGTCATCCTTTCATGGGTCTCTTTAATCTTGGGAACTGGAAAAGTTGCAGGAAGAAAAATCTGGTGAATACGCTGGCTGAGGTATGACTTTTTTTGTAGGATCAGGATGATGGTACAGAATATAAGTATGTAGATGTTGAAACTGCAGGATGAGACGTAATTCTGGTACAGAAAAAAGATGTTGAAAATGCAGGAGAAGGCGTAATCCTTTTACAACTCCGCTATTACGCGTATTTTTTTTTTGGTAGGACCAGCATGGTTTTTCACTCGCCGACGGCTCCAGTAACCGACAAAGAATGGAGAAGTTATGTACATTACGAGTAGCTAGGGGCCAGAGTATCAATCGCTATCGGAACAGTTTTTAGTGATCAGTGAATTCTGTGCTTTCTTCACCTTAAGCAGTCCAACAACAATTAAAAGAATGCCACACTAATGTACATACATTAGGGAAATTTAAGATGTTGATTAACTTTCCCTGACCAGAGATCGAAACCAGGTTTGAAGTCAAAAAAAGTTTTTGGTTAAAATTCAGAAATTTTGGGCATGACGTTTCTGGCAGCAAGCAAAGATACTTCGAAGTTTATTGATTGACATGATCCAACCGATATGACAACATGGTGTTCAGCCACTTCACTTAAAATAATTCGACGATTCTCCATAAAAATTTTCTTCACATTCTCAAGATTTTCATCGGCTGTTGATGTGATGGTGTGTTCAGGGCGACCATCGTCATAATATGACCTTCTCCAAGAAAAGGGACCTAGTGTGTCAAAAAACGGGTTTGGACTTAAGAGTGGATTCTGGTACCTGAAAGGGTGTAGAATAAGATGAAATGAGTTAGATTTCTGATAAAAATTTATTTACCCCAAATCGCATCTCCCAACTGAAGGTGTGTTTACAGTGATAATGCGTTATGAAACTTTAATTGCGTTTTTCTCAAAACTTCATTTTCACACACTAGGTCCCTTTTCTGGGAGAAGGTCACATATATTTTCTCGATCTTCTGTAAAAAGCTTGTAATCCTTGTAAACATTTTTCTAACTCACGTGTACAATCACCGTATGCCGCACCACACTCACTGTCAACATTTCAAGTGTTTTGCAGCACTAAATTAATTTTTTTTACACGAAATTTTATGCAAATTCTTTGAAAAACAATTTTTTTATAGCAGAAAATCGCCGAACACATGAAACACTTTGAACTTCGATGCCACTCACCAACAAACTAAACATGCTAAGCAAACTGTGAACATGTGTTCGACAAGACGTGTGTACGAAGCCTACGAAATTCGAAAATGTTTGTAAGTGTATGCAAAAATTACAAACGGAATGGCAAAGATCAATACGTATAATCGCATCCTGCCAGCCGGTCCTACAATGTTCAGAGTGTACGAAGGAATGAATTTTTTTGCGACATCTTGGGACAAGCAGTGATTTATCAATATAATTAAATAATTTTAAATGGTTTTACGGGATATCTCTTAAACATCTTTTACATTATAGTACATATCCACTTTATTATTTATGTAACACAGCCTTACTAATGTTTCAAAAATTATCCTTTTGATCTATTGTATTTAAAATAAAACTTGCTTGCTTAATAGTTTTAATTTAATGTGTTTTTAAAATAAATTTTAGCACGATCTGCATGTCAATCAAATTCTTTGTTCTTTTTGTTGCGCAAAATTTATGTTTTTCTCTATTAAAAAAAAAAAAAAAAAATTCTTTGTCATCAATGCAAATGTTTTTTCTTTTCTCTTTTTTTTTTTTAAATAATAAAATAAAAAAAAAATTAAAAAAATACCCTGATCTTGATGATGAAAATCATGTCTATCAAATTTGTCAGGTTAGTTTGATGACGTCGACAACTACAGCAACAGCATCAACAACCACAATGCGGTCAACGCAACAACGGCAATCGCAGGAGCAACAGGACAAACACAAACATCAAGCAATAGTAATGCAACACCCACTTGGCAGCAATGAGCTAATGAAAGTGACTTTATCGTCACCAACACTAATGGAAACAGATGCTCTTAATAATACTAGTGGTGGTAATAGCATTAGTACTGGTAGTAGTAGTGAGTATATGGTGAAATCATCACAAGAAGGCTTGAAATTAACCATAAATAAAACATCCCATAAATCGTTAACGAAAACGACGTCAGCATCCACAAAGTCATCTGTAATGGCGGGTGCTCAAGGATCGTTTGGTTCAGCGTCATTTAATAAAAAATTACATACAGGCCTCAAACCGGGTGTTAATAGCGGACCAGCTTCTAAGAAATCCACAACTTCTTTCTCACCATCGTCATCATCACCCTCATCATCATCTATAAAATCCTTATCATCATCCACTAAACATATATTTCAAAAGTCCAATTCATCTGGTAGCTTAAGTACAAAACTTGGATCCAGTATTAATAGTAATTCGAATAGTTCAACGTCAACGGGTTATGGACTTTCTAAAAGTCATAGTACAAATTCCTTTTCCGATATGCGCAGATCATCAAAAAAGTCCCACAGTGCATCAACATCGCCTGGATTGCCGTCGTCACATAACTACTCTATAGCGGCATCAACGTCTCAGCCAGCAACACGTTTAGATCATCACGCAGATATGATGAAAATTTTACAATATGCCTCGCCCATAATGGCAGCCAGTATGGAGGGTTTTATGAAGGGACTAAATTCAAAATTTCAAATACCAAAACTATCACAACGTACCAATAATCCTAATGCCAACAGTAATGCCTCTACCGCCAATGCATCGGCCACAATTTCTTCAACAGCACCACCAGCACCAACATCATCATCCACAATGTCCACTTATGCAAACTCATCATCAACATCGACGAATTCAAATCACAATCGTGCTGCTGCGTTTAATAAATCTGCAGATATTAAACTGCCAACTACGCCTTTGCAGAATCAGCATCAGCAGCATCAGAACCAAAATACACAATCCTCTGCTGCTATGCATACAACATCATCATCAGGGTCCCCTGCAGTAGCAGCATCGATGTCTAAGTCAAAATTGTCGCTATCGTCGTCAACAGCTGCTTCAACTCAAGATTATCTAAACGCTGCAACGAAAACTACCAATTCAAATGCCACGCATGTTGATGATACACTGTTTGCAACATTGGCGACTGGCAAATGACATTGTGCTACATTTTATTTCTATAAAAGTCTTCAAAGTTATTGTTGGCCTTTGGATATGATTAATACATTTAGGACATTAGTCCTTAACTGTTGTGGTGGCATACGATTATTGTTAGCTCTGTTAGTTCATGACAAATAAATATGTATTTTATTTTGCACAAACATTTTTCAGCCTTAATTTGATAAGAAAAAAATTGTAAATCTTTGGGAAAATTATTGTTAAACAAAAAAAATATCTTTTTTTAGAGAAAATGATTAAAATTATTTAAATTATAAATATCTAAAGAGTTTTTCTTTCTCACTGATCTCAGTCTCATTGCATGATATCTTGTATACAGAAAAAAATTAAAAATATTTTTTGGTGCTGTTCATAAAGCCGTTTCGTCATCACAAATTTCAAAAATCTTCCAGAACATTAAATATGTAGGCGTGAAACGCCTCTATGGGATGTTCATAACATCATAAATTTTATTACCGAAAATAAAGTTCGCCTAAGAAGGAGAGGGTTAGCGTTCAATATACACTATTTTCAAATTTAATTTACAAAAATTCAAACAAGATTTGGAAAACTTAATTTTGAATTTTTTTAACTTAATTTCGAATTTTGGAATATAACTTAGAATTTTTAATTTTAGTTTAAAACTTATTTTTGAACTTATTTCGCATTTTTTTAACTTATTTTCGGGGTTTCGAACTTAATTTTAGCTTCTTGAAATTAATTTAGAAACCTCAAATTTATTTTAGACTACCCTATCCCGGTGTGCTTCGCTACAACCCCTCGTTATAAAATAAAATTAAAAGTATTTATATATCCTATTGCGAAAATTTAATGACGATCGGTCTAGTAGTTAAGACTATATTACGATTTTTAATTTTCCTAAAAAGGGGCGTGGTCCCACCCACTTTTCTTCTGGTACGTATTCCAAATTATGCCAATACCATATGTAGCGAGTATCATCGACGTAGGTAAAAAATGCTCAAAATATGGCGATTTAAATTTTTGGGTTATATGAGCGGTGCCACGCCCCTTTTTCTAATCAAAACTTCATATAGCCTATTTATTATTCCTTCCAGAGTCACAGTAACATGCTGTGAAAATTTCAGGAAGATCGGTCCAAGGGTTTGGTTTTCCTAAAAAAGGGGCGTGGTCCCCCCACTTTTCTCCTGGTACGTATACCATATTATGCCAATACCATATGTACCAAATATCATCATGCCCAAAATATGGCGAAGTTATTTGATAATCAATTATTGTGGCGGGCCATTTGCAACGCCCTACCGCCCCCCCGTTCGATCAAACAAACAATTTCTAAAAACAAAAAAATATTCTGGACCATTTCCATATGCAAAAAAATTTTCGAAAATTGGCTCAAAAATGGCGAAGTTATTTGATAAACAATTATTGTGGCGGGCCATTTGCGACACCCTGCCCCTACGCACAATTTTCAAAAACAAAAAAATTTAATGCATCTTTTCCATATGCTGAAAGAATTTTGAAAATTGATCCACAAATGGCGAAGTTATGCTCACTTTACATTATTAAATCTGTTAAAAGCTACGTGGTAGGAGTAACACAATTTAAAAAAGTGGGCGTAAAAGTGGGTGTGGTTGAAAAAAAGTAGCCTATAATTCATCCGAGAGTTCCAGTTAAATACTGTGAAAATTTCAGGAAGATAGGTCCAAGGGTTTGGCCTCCTATACGGAACAAACAAACACACAAACAAACAAACAAATAAACAAACACACATTCAGTTTTATATATTAAGATGATTTAAACTTTCGATAACTCAAAAATAACAAAATAAAAAAAAAATAACATACCCAATTAAATTCCAAATTTCAAATTAAATTCGAAATTAAAATCAAATTTTCGAAATCTGCTTCGAATTTACGAAATTAAATTGAAAATTTAATATTTTGAACGCTTAAATTGTGGTAATTTATATGTGAGACACTGTATTTAAATTTTCTTGTCAAACTGATGATGACGATAATGATGAATTATGTTTATTTAGGATGTGAAAAGGATAAAATACATACATATGTATACATTTGCGCAGTAATCAGATCTTTATTAATAAAGTTTAACGTTGATAGAGACCGTAATCTCTAATATCGGGACCTCGAATTATCTTAACAATCAAACGATAGTTAGTGGTTAAAAAAAAAAATAGAGCAGACATACTAGATGGTATGTACGAGTATATTGTGTAGGAAGGGTCAAAGATGTCTCCTATAAAATTTCCCTTCAATTGATAATAATAAAAAAAGAATTACAATAAAATAACAAAAATACTTTTATAACACAACAGCAAATTTAGTTAAAAATAGAAAAAAAACGGGTAGTTTTCACTTGTATACCTTGTAAAAAGTAAAATAAGAGAACATACATATACAGTTTGAAGCTAAGCACGTCTGACTGCATGTACATATGTATGTATAGTTCCGAAAATACTCAACCGATTTTTATGAAATATAAATTGTGAACATCTGTAAATAGATACCATTAAAATGTTATATATTTTTTTTATAAAATTCGCTATAAAATCTGAGCGTAAAATGTGTCACAAAAAATAGCCTTGCATATTAATTACACAAATGTGTAAAGCAATTTCGACAATAGGAACTTATGGCCTTAAAAAAAATTACTTTCTAGTTGAGAAATTTTTAATGCAGCACTAGAATATCCCCCTGATGTATCGGGAGGGGTTATTCCTACTGGATATCGTTTCAAAACACGCTTCATTACGTTAATGATGTCCCTCCTAATAAACGGTCCCACCCCACACTACTGTACTATAAATTAAATATGTTACAGTCAGTTGTGCAATTAATTCAATATGGATTAAGGGGAAAATAAATTAATTTTCTTTATTTTGACGACAATTTCTGCAGCCCGTAAAAGAAAGAAAGGTCATTTTTAATTTCAAACAAATGGGAGGAGAGTAAAAAAACTTTTGTATCAAAGTAATGCAGGATTTGTTTGCAAAAAAAAAAAAAAGCAATTTAAAGTTTGTAAAAATTTTGTGGTTGTGGTCTAAACTTTGGTCAGACAAACAGTATAAATTTGTTGTAAATGATTGGACGAGTTAAACAAAGAAAATCTTTTTGAAATCGTAGTTAAAAGGTTCAAAAAGAAATTCGTTTAGTAACTTTTTTTTTAATGTAGTTAATGGTGTGTTTTTTTATTTCATGTAATTGATTTATAGTAACTCCATTGTAATGGAAGTTTAGTAATGAATGGGCTGGATGCCTTTTTTTTTTGTCTCATTATTTTGTTAATTATTGAAATTATTTGTTCGTATTCTAGATGTAGTAAAATTTAATTGTTACCAATTAATTTCATCTCTCTTCTTTTTACAACAAAATGGGCCCTGTGTTCGTGTTGTTGTTTTCAGCGTAAAAAGTTTGGGGCCATTTTTTAGTTTGTGGACATTTTTGTAAGTTTTAAAAAAAATAAAAAATATTCCCAAACTTTAGACAAAATGGTCCCAAATTGTAAAATAAATGCAAAATGGTTTCAAAAAGTAGGAAAAATGGGCCCTAAGTTCGTATTATTGGTTTCAAGACAACAATTTGGGGCCTTTTTTGTGCTTTTTCACCAAATGAAAAATTAACCCCAACATTTTAGAAAAAATGGTCCCAAATTTTAAAATAAATGCAAAATGGTTTCAAAAAGCGGGAAAAATGGGCCCTAAATTCGTGTTATTGTTTTCAATACAAAAATTTAGGGCCATTTTTGTAATTTTTCAAAAAAATAAAAAATTGTCCCAAACTTTAGAAAAAATGGTCCCAAATTGTAAAATAAATGCAAAATGGTTTCAAAAAGTAGGAAAAATGGGCCCTAAGTTCATGTTATTGTTTTCAATACAAAAATTTAGGGCCATTTTTGTAATTTTTCACCAAATGAAAAATTAACCCCCACACTTTAGAAAAAATGGTCCCAAATTTTAAAACAAATGCAAAATGGTTTCAAAAAGCAGGAAAAATGGGCCCTAAATTCGTGTTATTGTTTTCAATACAAAAATTTAGGGCCATTTTTGTAATTTTTCAAAAAAATAAAAAATTGTCCCAAACTTTAGAAAAAATGGGCCCAAATTTTAAAATAAATGCAAAATGGTTTCAAAAAGTAGGAAAAATGGGCCCTAATTTCATGTTATTGTTTTCAAAACAAAAATTAAGGGCCATTTTTGTAATTTTTCAAAAAAATAAAAAATTGTCCCAAACTTTAGAAAAAATGGGCCTAAATTTTAAAATAAATGCAAAATGGTTTCAAAAAGTAGGAAAAATGGGCCCTAAATTCGTGTTATTGTTTTCAATACAAAAACTTGGGGCCATTTTGGTACTTTTTCAAAAAATCAAAAATTGGCCCCAAACTTTAGAAAAAATGGTCCCAAATTTTAAAATAAATGCAAAATGGTTTAAAAAAGTAGGAAAAATGGGCCCTAAATTCGTGTTGCAGTTTTCAATACAAAAATTTGGGGCCATATTTAATGGAGCCGAAATTTTATTGCATTTTAGAAATACACCCTACTTCAAGCATTTGTCGAAAGTTAGTGTTAGTGCTTTATATATACATATGTTTGCTATTTTTTATTTTATACTAAAATATGGTAATGATTTTTACTGCATGCAACTATTTGTGGATAAAATAGCTCACAAACATCATGCATTTTGTAGTGTAGTAATTCTCGTATTCAATTTTCGTTAAGAAGTTCTATATACATAAAGAATAGCAAGCAATCACGTAGCAAGCAGTGAAAGCATGATACGAATACAGCACTGATGAATGGTTGAGTAGCATCTTCCGAAAACAAAGATTTTCTGTTTTGCCGTGTACCATGAAATCTAATGGCTCGATTATGGATAGCAACCGAACTTCAGTTGCGTTGCCAGTCGGCAACTGCAAATTTGTGGTTGCCAGAAAAACACTAAATAGCAACTGAAATTGGCAGCGCTCAGTTGCCACCCGTAATACAATTCTCAGCAACTGACAACGCAACTATGGTTCGGTTGCCATCTATAATCGATCCATAAATTGATGTCGATTTTTCCCCTTGCAACTCATATTTTAACAACTGTATCCTATAGAAATGGCCGTAGAATTAACAAATTGTTCTGAAATAATTGAATTTACTATTCGTATACAAATTTACTTTTTTTATATCATCTCACCGATATTGTTGATTATTTTTGTTTTTAATTTCAGTTTGTAATGCAATCAATATCAATTTGGGACCAAACGGCAAGCAAATAGTTTTAAAGAAAAAAATAATTTTTAAAATTGCATTTGTGGAATATTTCGCAAGGATTAAAAAAAAAAATTATGAATTTTGGAAATCGTCTTACAAATGACAAAATTATGTGTTTAGGAAGATAAAATAATTTTGAAGAACAAAACGACTTCAATATCCAGCCACTATCGATCGGTAAGTTCAAAACTCGATATAATCTATTTCTAGTTTATATTCTGTTGATGTCACCAAAGATAAAAAACGTTCTTAAAGAAGAAAAATTGAGAAATTGCTGCCGAAATAGGGGATTTATTTCAAAATCAATATTTTAGGTGGCCCAATTTTGCGTCCGATTTTTTCTCCCAAATTGTCTGAAACCAAACTGCTAGCGTACATTTTCAACACTGGACGCTCCATAAAAGGGGGGAGTTAGCCAATAATCAATATTTTGGGAGGGCAACTTGTCCACTCAACGAAAAAAAAAATTACAACAAAATATCAGACCAAACTGCAAGCAAACCCTTTCAAACATTAAAAACAAGAAATTTGCAAATCGGTCCATTATGAAGGGGTAATGCACATATTAATAATGTATTGATTGTTGTGGGGGAGGCGGTGGCAAACTTACCTTACTAAAAAAATAATTTATGAAAATAAACCCGCTAAGAAAACCTTGCAAATACAGACGAATTTTAAAAAACTTTTTTTAAATCGGTAAATAATCAATATTTTAAGCAGAATAAATTTTCGTCCTATTTTCGAAAAATTATGAAATCATGTTGCAAACAATAATTTTGAATAAAAAAAAAAAATCTGTCATACAGTTGCATTTTTAGTCCACACTACTTTACATTTTCAGCACACATGTCATATTTTGCAAATCGCGCGACTGTGTAGGATAGTGCGGCACGGCCTTTATTGATAGTTGTTTGCATTTTTATCTATTTATAATGTATCATGCGTCAAACCAATAACCAAAAACTACAATCGCTAAAAAACGTAACTATACAAATTCTTAGAGTTGGCATCAACGCAATTCAGTTGTCAATTCTAAAGCATTTTTTCACAATGCGATTTTATTTTGCAGGTGGTACTGTGGCGACAACAAGTTTAACAATCAAAAAAAATAACATGGTTCTTTTTGCATTGGGAGTCAACATAAAGGCGAACAGTTTTGAACGTATTTACGTGCCTCTCACTAGCAAAAATTGTGTGAGCCTGTGTTAGTAACACCACCTGTAAAGTGAATACATCTTCAGGGCTGGGCAGTATTTGAAATACATGTATTTGAAGTACGTATTTAAAATACAAATACTTGTATTTTGTATTTTAAATACATGATCAGCAACTATTTTGTATTTCGCATTTTAAATACCGCAAACCATGTATTTTGCCCAACTCTGGATATTATGTTACGTGTAGACCTCACGTTAAGGAAAAAAAAATTATAATTAATATTTTTGTATTATTATTATTACGAATAAACGTAATTATTATTTGAACTTATATTGATGTATATATGAAAAGTAATATTATCAGGCTCAAGTTCAGTTTTATTGAATTAATGAAAATTCAAAATTACTAAAAGTTTTTTTTTATGTTGGAAAATATTATTATTATTTATATCCAATCAGTTTTTAGCAGAACGTATCAGTACTGATTTCAAGGCCGCTACACCTCTCATCATCGTTCAATTGTCCATCTTTACAATTTTCGTAAAGTGGATACCAATTGAGAAGAATATCAACTATTTAACCAGTTTTCAACAGAAATAGAATATGAGAATTAATTTTTAATTCATTTTTTATTCTACCTTGAAGCAGTGCTGGTTAGTACGAAATTCCCTCATTACTGTTTTTGGAAAGTACTAATAATCAACACAAACTCATAGTTGATTTTATATGTGCATTTGAATATTTTTTTTCGCAACCCCCCTTCACCAAAGTATATTTATACAAGTACATGCATGGGCACAGCGGATCGTGTTTTTTTATACATATTTTCATTGCCTATTTTCAAAATTTTTTCATTTTTCTTTCTACACAATTTTCTTTAAGTTCTGCTCAACAGAGCTGTAAAAGAATGATTAAAATTTGGGTTTTAATTCAAAATGATTTACAAAAAGTTTAATTGATTAATTTTACACAAAATGTGAATTGAATTAAAACACGAAGATTAATTGAATTAAAGTTTGAGTGAAATCGTTGTTGATTTAAAGAAAAGCAATTTTTTAATTAACTGTTTTCACTAGTATTAGGATCATTATTAAAAAACTCTTGAATGTTTTAACAAAAATTTGAAAAAGAGTTTATGATTCGTAGATTCTTTCAAAGAAGGAATCATTCCTTTACAGCTCTTCTACTGAGCTATTTTTGACAATTGTAAATTTATTTTACACAAACAAAAAGCCTGTTGTTGTTTTTATTTTTGATGTTGTTGCCGAGATGCATATATTTGATATTGATATAGGGCCTGTTCGGAAATGCATCACTGCACCGCATCTGAGGCGCATGTGTGATTAGTTTGCTCAGCTGATACAAAACAGCATATGTACTGTTACCAGCCGTTGATTTTTAGAACGTACAACGCATCAGATGCGGCGCAGTGATGCATTTCCGAACAGGCCCATACTTTGGTTAGTACATTGTTAAAAACATGGTTCTATTGTGACTGTTTTTCAGTATTCTTTCACACACACTGATTTTTTTTTTTTTGTGTAGAACCAGCCATCAGGGGATGACCTCTACTGATGTAATGCACTGTGCCAGAACTTAGGGTAAGGAAGGGGTGGTTAAAGAAGATATATGTTGAATATTTAGAAGGTTTAATTCTTTTACATGTCTGATATTGTTTTTAAGTAGACGCATTCAATATTTTTTCAAATCATGCTCAGACGGCTACGTCGCCAACGCTTCTGCTAACCGACGAAGAAGGGCTCGAAAAATTATCATTCGATGTCGGATTGTTTTTAGTGATCAGTGCTATGCCTTCATCACATTAAATACAATGCCACTCTATGGAAATTAGAGTAGTTCTTGATGTTGACAGACTTGCCTTGAAGGGATCATAATTTCCTTAAGGCCATGATTCACTACCCTAGACAATTGTGCGATCTGCCAAATATGACATGTGTGCTTCAAAAGTATGGTAGTGTGGACTAAAAATGCAACTATGTGACACATTTTTTGGCAAGTCGTGCGATGTTTAAAAATTTATGAAAATTTTATTAAAATGATAATTTTGATTAAAATGATTGTACAAAACAAACAGATGTTTTGGCATTAGTTTTGTATGATAGTGTGTCACCTCCAACACCATTTTAAAACGATATTTTAAAGTCGGCAATATTTATCGGTAAGTTTTTTCTGTGAATGAGTCGTACGATTGTGTAGGATAGTGAAACACTGCCTTTAGTAGTGGACCAACACGCCCACATATTTCTTTTTTTTTTAAATTTATGCATTCAATTTACACTAAAACAAAATTTATAATTTATACATATGTACATATGTATGAATGTTCATATGTATGTATGTATCTTTCATACAAAGGGAAATGTTAACTATTTTGTGCACAATTTTTATATTTTCATGTCCAGTCGTAAATTTAATTTCCGATGTTCTCTATAATATTTTACACAAATATTTATTATATATACATTTTGTTCATAAGTAGTTGTGAGAATATTTGAAATTGAATGTTAGTATTTAAAGGACCTAAAGGAGATTTTAAAAATGTAAAGAAGTGAAAATAAATTAAGTGTATTTTTTCTTCTTAAAATTTAAGCTTTTTCCAGACAAAATAACTTAAAGCCTCTTGCAAATTTCTTTGTATCATAACAATTTTATAATCAGATGGACGAACGAACGAATAAGCGGTGTGTAGTGTTTATGATATTTTGATATTTAAGTCGTTCATCATAAAATGTTGATAACAACCTGCATATTAAGCTTTATTGCCTGTTGAATTGTAATAAAGACAAACAATTGCAAAAAGGATGATGGGAAAGCAGGAGGAGTATGAAAAGAGTCAAACAATATAAAGGAAACTCTATTTGTATGCATCGATACATTTATGAAAAAATCAATGTTTTTGTTGCGATAAAAATTAATGTATGTGCATGATTTTTAGAGATTAATTAAAATTTTTATGGATAATAAACCATGAGTGTGGAAAAAACATATGAGTGTTAGATGAAGAAATTGCTGTGATCTTTTCACAAAAAGTATTGAACGATAAATAATTTTTGCTGGTTTTATATTGAATATAGAATTTATGTACTCTCCTCACTAGCCAGGAGCTTTGAAATTTTCAAGTCGAAAGCGGGCCAAATTGTTTAGAGAGTCTCATACAGAGCTTGACTTAATTATAGATTTATGGCGCAAAAGATGCAAATCAAATAGAATTTCAGGTAAATAAAGAAAAAAAGAATGCTCAAAATACTCAGTCCAATTATGTGTAATAGTTCCCGCTAAATTTTATTCCCTTTTTCCATTCCTTCCTTTCATATGAATTGCGATTTCGATACGAAAAAAAGTAAATATTCTAAATGAGAGAGAGAAAGAGAAAAAGATTCTTAAAAGAAAAAAATTAGCGATTACAATATTACGATAATCGGACACATTTCAAGTGGATTTTTGTTCTCGAATTGATTTTGTTTCTATTCTCATTTTTGTCCAGGTGCTATTTTTCATTTTTGATTTTGGTGCCATTTTTCTGAAGCTAAACTAAAAAGTGGCCCCAAAGTTTGTATTGTTGCTCTCAATATGTACGAAAATTGAGGGCCAGTTTTTCACTATTTTTTTGGAGCAATTTTTAATATTTGAATTTTATTTTGGGACAAGTTTTCCTATTTTAGGGCCATTTTTTATATAAAAGTTTTTATTTTGTAGCCATTTTTGGTGTAATTTAAAAGTTTTTTATCTTGGGACCATTTTTCCTGTATTTTCATTTTTATATATTTTATTTTAGATCCATTCTTTAAATTTTCAAGGCCAATTTTAATTTGAGTTGCTACTCTTTGGGACCAATTTTAATTTTGGGATAGTTATTCTAATATTTGGGAATTTTTTTTTATTTTTTGGGACCATTTCTAATAACTAATTTTGGTGTAATTTTTCCAATGTTTTGGTCCCATTTTTAATTTTTGAATTTGGGGCCATTTTTCCTATATTTTCGTTTAATTTTTTTTTTAGTTTGAAGCCATTTTTCCAATTTTTGAGGCCATTTTTCATTTCAGTTTCTATTTTTCCAATATTTGTGACAATTTTTTTATATATGATATTTTACTTTGGTGTAATTTTTAAAAAATTTTTGGTCCCATTTTGAATATTTTAATTTGGGGCCATTATTCCTACTTTTGGGACCATTTTTAATTTAAACGATTTTATTTTGGGGCCATTTTTCCTATATTTCATTTAAATTTTTTTTTATTTTGAAGCCATTTTTCCAATTTTTGAGGCCATTTTTCATTTGAGTTTCTATTTTTTGGGCTTTTTTTTCAATATTTGGGACATTTTTTATATTTTGGGACCATTTATAATATTTTATTTTGGTGTATTTTTTTAATATATTTTTGGCCCAATTTTTAATTTATTAATTTGGGGCCATTTTTCCTATATTTTCGTTTAAATTTTTTTTTATTTTGAAGCCATTTTTCCAATTTTCACAACCATTTTTAATTTTTTTGGCTCCATATGGAATTTTTAATTTATTATTCTAATTTGGGGTAATTTTTCATTCAATTACGTCATTTGAATTATTCTAATATGTAGGTTTAAAGTAGAGGTGTGCGCGTGAGTAAAAGTACGCTCACGATCACGAAACATAAATATTTTTCACGCACGATCACGCACGATATTATATTTTTGAATCACGATCACGCACGCACACGTGATTTTATCAAATTGTAATCACGAATCACAATTCACGACATTTGCACATCTCTACTTTAAAACATTTGGCAGGCTGCAAACCATGCAATATACAAACTTATAAACATAATTTTTATTCATTAATTATAGTCAAAACTTCTCTTGAAAGATTTTGGAAAAATGAAGCCACAATACATACTCGTATTTATTTTATGACATAAACACTAGTTTTCAGAAAGAGACAAAAGTAAATAATTGAAAATGAACAAAAAAAAAAAAAAAAACTTACTGTTGCAACACCCACACTTGTGTTAAAATCTAATTTATATGCTTCAAATATCCTTCAGTATCCATCCATCCTTGGCAATGTTAGTATTTGGGGTTGTTCATTTAACACAATGTCTATCAATCAAAGGTATCAAGGATATTAAATGCAATGTAAAGCAACAATTTCAGCTGCAAGTTACAGTTTGCTTCATACTTCATTCAATAAAATTTTACAATGATGGACAATGACTGCAAAACATTACGAGAAAATGATGATATTTTTTTTTTACTAAAAAAACCTGTTAGCTGTTTACAAAGGATTAAAAGAAATGGGGTAAAATAAATTGAATATAATCATCACTACTTCCAAAAAAAAAAAGTAGCAGGGATTAAAATTTTATTGCAAGTATTGAATTGGATTAAATTTTTTTGTTTTCATTTTCTGGATGTGTATGTGATATGCTTTTTATAACTCTATATTTTCGTAAGACCACTCATAAAAGGTTATTGAAAAGAAACGAAAAGTTCACTAATAAACTAAACATTTTTGTGTATATTATTCTCATTATCCTTTACAGTTTTATTAATTCCTTGCGGCAAAAATATGTACTCATATGTACATATCTTATCTTATTTATAGGGGTTCCTTCTATTTGTATTGTTAGTTTTGGCATACTCTTATCTTACCCATGTTAGTTATCATTTTGTTTTTACTAAAAAACTGGTCAAATTTTTTTGCCATTTGAGCATAATACGAGTAGTATGTGTTCCTTATTCAAAAGTGAAAAATGTTTGTCAGAAGCAGAAAAAAAAAACAAACAAACAAACAAAGAAAATAAATATAAGCAAGTAAGGATGTGTGGCTTACACTGTAACACAAAAATTAGTTTCTGTATAAAATAATAAGAATGAAAATTACAAATTTCATATCCTTCAAAATATAATTTTTCTACATATCCGCGGACGGCAAACTTAGTTTTTGGAAATATTCCAACTACCTGTTGAGGCGGCTGCTCGTATAACAGATGTGTTACAGTTTTATGTTGCAATCGGCCACAATGGTCTTAACACTGTGTGAATTTATATGTTTACCATCACCCCCGGACTCAGCGCGAGGGTACATCAGGTGACAACTTGTTATGCATTGTCCACCGTCCATGCGTAAACATCTTGCTTAACTGTTCGATGTGTATAATCGCTTTTTCTATTGTTTCGCAACAGAACATAGAGGTTGCCATTGGTGGACCGAAGTCTAACCAGCCACTGGCACTGTTCGAGCATCAGTCTTTAAACCAATATCTCTCCCAATTTTTCGTAGCAAATCACAGCCACCACGTTGACTTCCGAAGGAGACCTCACCAGTAGCAGGTCATGGAATCATGCTACCAACGAGGATGATATCCATTCTCAAGGAGAAGGAATATGCCAAATAGCAAACCCATACCGAAGAGGACAGATATTGATTTCAAATCATCAACATCGCATGGTGAATCCAATAGAGGAACAACACTCCCTACCTACCGGTGGGCCTCACCGGCTCCCGTGCTAACCAGCTTAAGGTTAATGGTCAAACCTTGAAAGAGAACCCCTAGGGATGAACTTTCTATCGACTATGATCTTGAGCGGAGACTTTAAGTACCTTTTCACCTTCTACCAACCAGTCTAACATAGATTTCCTACTTCCTTTTTCTATCTTATATTTACATCCGGTATTTATGGGTTATTGACAAAAGTTAATGAATGGAGAAGACAATTACCCTTTTCCCCCCGAAGGCACAGCACCAAGACGACAAGGGGGGGGGGGGGGGGAGAAGTTTGTATTACAATTCGCTCCCAACACTCTTCTTTTCCATGAAAAACTTCATTCTTCAAAAGAAAAAAGGAAAACCAGTAGGTTTGAAATATTTCCGAAACAATTAGAAATTCTGGCATAAGTCAACAACACTTAGGCCCATTATTATAACTTCCCTTTAAGGTATGTGTTAGTTAAAGGTAACTTTTGCTAAAGTGAACGATAAAGTGACCTTTAACTATTTTTGGTTATTACAACTTCCTTATAAAATAAAATTAATTTTTTTGAAAGCCATTACATTACCAGATCGTACTTTTATTTATTTATTTACTTACAAAAAACTAAAGATTAACCACAGACATAAACCAAACAACCAAATAGGTATATTTCCTTGCTGTTTGCGGCAAAAAAATAAACTAAACCTTCAAAGAACAGAAAATTTGGCAACTACAAATGCAAATGCTTACGTTAAAAGTTAAAGGTAAGATGAACTTCCCTTTAGCTTATCGGTCACTTTTAGCTTAAAGTATACTTAGAACAACGGAAAACGATTTATCTGTCCGTTAACATCCTAACTATAGTTATTGGTAAGTTATAATATCGGGCCTTAAAAAACTATAGCGAATGTAAGTCAATTGCAATCATATTTGTTAAATTATTCACTAACATAAGTGTATAACAAATATTATTGTAAAAGACCAAAATGTACCAAATGTACAATTATTAAAAAAAGGCTGAAACTTTTAATTAAAAAAAAGGGACTAATAATTTTGGGCGTAATGCTCTTCTGTGCGATGATCACTTATTTTTTACAAATAAACTACAAAAATTTAAATTTTTATTAGAATAACAAACAAATAAACTTTTATTAGTAGAGTCTGGTAAATAAAAGGTCTTCCAAAAGGGATGATATGATTTTGAAGTGACGTTTCCGCCATTTGTTATGTCATGATCTGTCATTTGTTTTTCATTGTATTCAGTAGTGTTTACAATTTTATCAGGGAGATATATACGAAAGAACAACGTTTACAAATTATTCAGTTTTATTATCAAAATAATCGTTCTCCAATTGCAACTTTTCGGGCGCTTTTGCCATTTTATGGTCGTAATAATCGTAAAAATGTGCTCGCTATTCGTCAAATTGTTGAAAATTTGGAGCTTACATTTCTTTAAATAATGTTCAAGAGCCAATAAGGCAAAGAACCGCTCGAAGTAATGCAAGTGTAGCTGAAGAAGCTGGTGACACCGTTACTGACTATAAAGAGCGGTATAGATCGATGATTACTAACTTTTTATGGCCGAAATTGCAAGAAGTTGATCTTGACAACATTTGGTTTCAACAAGACGGGGCTACGTGCCACACAGCAAATGCAACAATTTAATTATTGGGAGAAAAGTTTGGAGATTCGATTATTTCAAGAAATTGTGATATTGAATGGCCTCCAAGAAGTTGTTATTTAACACCATTAGACTATTTCTTGTGGGGTTATTTTAAGTCATTCGTCTTTCGAAATAAACCAGACTCTCTTCAAGCTTTACAAGTCAATATTGAACGTGCCATTCATGACATACGACTTCATTTAGTGGAAAAAGTGCTCGAAAATTGCGTTCATCGAATTCGTTCCTGCAGAAGAAGTCGTGGAGTTCATTTGAATGACGTTTTATTTAGAACTTTATTGTATCGATTGTACTTCACATTAAATAAAAAACTTTTGAATTTCCTTAAAAATAATTGCGTTCGTTTTGTTAAAGAAATCATATCACTCTTATTGGAAAACCTTATAATTATAAATAAACATCGCATTAAAATCTTTATCATCTTGAAACTTTTAATATTTCTATTTTTCATTTGACCTCAAAGTTTATGATACCTTAGAAAAAATATGGGTACTCGAAAATTTTACAGATCGCTTCGCCAAAAATTCCCGGTTTATTGATGATCTCAATGAAAAGTCATAGAAAAAAAAAAAAAAAACAATATCACTCTTAAGAGGTGGATCACTTGGCTCATGGGTCGATAAAGAACGCAGAAAACTATGCGTCATCGTGTAAACTGCAAGAAACACATGAAGATCAATATTTTGAACGCATATCGAAGTGTATGCTGTAAAGGATATTAGATTTTAATTAATGTGCTGCTTGGACTACATACATAAGGTTGAGTATTGAAACAATATGTTTGGTAAATAAGTTATCTTTTCTTCCTTACGATAGCAAAAAACCACATAATTTATTACTCTAATCTAAATATAAACTGTTTATAACATTAATGTCTAAAGATACCAAAATATTCCGATGTAAATAATATTAATTCTATTCAGAAAATGTCTATGTAGTGTAAAATCTATTATAAAAAAAGAATTGTCGTCTACGAAAAAATTAAAAAAAAAAAAAAATAAGAAAAAAATTTATGGAGAAAAATTTTAAAGGCAGTGGGGATAAGAAAGTTTCAACTTAAAAATATTTTTCAGTTAAAATAATTTTTTATCAATTAATCTGAAACATTTGTGGTATAAAACATCAAGACTCTGAAAAGAGCATCCTTACTTTTCATAACACTACGAACAAACGGATTCAATATATAAATGAAATAATTTATAAAATCGGCACAGAGAAAATATAACTCATATCCAAGGACCTTTTTCATAAATGGCACAAATCGAATTTGATATTTTTTCGAAACTTTTCTTTTAGATGGCAGTGGACCACTTCGTCGCTCAATATTTTAAAAAATATTACTATAATTTTGAACATTTTTTCCGAACTATAATCAAAACTAGCTTATCCCGGTCTGCTTCGCTACCCCCTCGTTATAAAATAAAATTAAAAGAATTTATATATTCTATTGTGAAAATTTAATGACGATCGGTCCAGTAGTTAAGACTATATTACGATTTTTAATTTTTCTAAAAAGGGGCGTGGTCCCACTCCTGGTACGTATTCCAAATTATGCCAATACCATATGTACCAAAAATCATCGACGTAGGTTAAAAAATGCCCAAAATATGGGGATTTAAATTTTTGGGTTATATGGGCGGTACCACGCCCCTTTGTCTAATCCCGCCCATATTTGCAGCAGCACTTAAAAAATGAACACCAAACCGACGTAACAAATTTTGTTCAAATACCGTTATCAGGAGCAGAAATAATAGATTTTTAATATGTGGTTTGTATGGGAGGTACCACGCCCCTTTGTCCAATTGGACCGAATTGTAAATCTAAACCACCCGGGGCGCCACCCAAACGCATACAAAAATCTGGAGCTTTCGAACATTTTTTCAACAATTCATAAAATTTTAACAAATAAAAATAAAGTGGTCCAGTTATGAGGAAATTATGCGATAATCAATATTTCTTTGCAAGAGAAGAGTACCCGTTTCCCCCTTCTTCAGCTTAAAGATTTTAGTGTAAGTTGTATTTTGTACTTGTTTGTACAAAGGGATTGTACATTCTACTTAATTGTTTCTAAGAATCAATAAAATTTATATGGTAAACCCCATTTTAATGCACCAAAATCCATTAAATGACAACGTAAACACTCCTACAAACACTGTTAAACTAAAAAGACTGAAATTAACAGCAGAAAATAATAAATTTTTAAGATTACTTGATTAGAAAGTAAAGAAAAATAACTAATATAGTAAATGTTATGGAAGAGCCATTTTCGCATGATGCTGTAATAAAAAAAGGAGTTTTATAGTTATGTGCCGCATATTCAGTCATTTAAAAATAATGACTCGTATTTGAGTGATCAACTAATCATTTCTGGTGGAATAGGCAGGATAGTAGAGTGTCGAGGGCCATAAAGTCAAAACTGAGCACACATTTTTATGAAGGCATTCCTGAGATCGCGAAGTGAAAACATGACGACCAGAGGGGCTTTAACATGAGAATTAAGTGGCTTTATGATAGATGATAAGAGCTCTTTGATTTCTTCTTAGGCATTAAGGAGGCTAAGGGAATTAGAAAATTTGAAGTGTTCTTGCATACTACCCTTCGTAACCCACATAAAATTTCAATTCATTCACTATTTTAGTATCTCAGATCTGTGATTATTTATCATCTCTTCAAAATTTCGCTAGGAAATGTATTTTACTCAGGAGATACCCACATTAAATTCGAAGACATTCAATATCTGAGTTGGGTACAACGCATATGAGAATTTTAATTTTTGTTTTGTATGATGGTTACCCTTTTCCCTCCTCCAAAATTAAAAAAAAAAAATTATCACAATTGAATTTTCCGGTCATGCATCTCCGAAATTTCAAAACGATCGATCTTACCGTTTGGCTTTCGATAAAGAATATAAAAACAGTTGAAGAAACAAACGAACAAACAAACACAGACTAATTTTTATATATGTACAATGTACATACTTATGCATATAGAACATAATAGATAGTAGATAGTAAAAAGATATAAAAATATAGATAACAAGAGCAAAGTTTTAAAAAATGTATGCGATTACAATTTGAGATGAATATCGGTTTGAAATGAACATGAATATCAAATCATTTCAAAATGAAAGCATCAGTTTTACTTTATCCTCTTTTTTCATTTTATGAAAATACGACGGCATTTACACTATGCAACTTTGTTGTATCCATATATATTATTTATTTTAAATGATCAAGAGAGAGAGAGGGACAGAGAGAGATGAAATAAAAAATGTATACATTTTGATTTCAACACTTACTTAAAATATAAATTGCTTGCAACAAAGTTGCATGGTGTAAATGACAAATTAGAAATGGGCTCTGAACTATTAGAAGTGGTCCTACGACAAAACTTGATGTTGGCACAGCTTTTTAAAGTTTTCCTGCATAGCCGGCCTTCGTCCGATTTTAAATATATTCTCTACCATGGTATTTCGTCACACGACGGTGTTTATCAAAGACTCTCTGTGTATGCCGGCCATTGACACAAAAATCGACCATCATATAGGATTTGCACTGCTTTTTTGTTTTGAACAATTGTTCGGCAGAGGTAGTTTCTACCTCATGGTGCTTCTAACAGTGGCAGTCGTTTATTAAAAGTTTTTTTTCAAAACCAGCCTTCGGCAGTGCTCAATGTTTCTCTTCTCCATGGAGCAACGTCGCCGTTAACTAAGAATTTTCATAAAAGGTACCATTTGATAAAGAATTTTTATTTGTTGGCGATATATTTTCTTTTACTATCTTAGGGCCGATGTTTTAGTTTTTAATTTGGGGCTATTTGTAATTTTTTTTGTTTCGTCATGTAGAAAAGTTGGACCCAATGAAAAATGGCCACAAACTGCAAAAATTAAAAATGGCCTCAAAATTTTTCACATTGAAAACAACAAAAATAAATTTTAGGGCCATATTTCCTTTTTTTGGGTAATTTTGGGCATATTTAAAATTTTTGCAGTTTGGGGCAATTTTTAATTCAGCCACACAAACATACATTTCTTAATATGTATTGACTTTTACTAACCTTTTTTTTTCATTTGTGGACCAGCACTCAGGGCACCGCAAGTAGGGGTCATTACTGATGTAATGCATTGTGCCAGAACTTAGGAAAAGGAAGATGATAGAAGAGATATACTCGTATGTTGAAAATGTAAAATAAGGCTTAATTCTTTTACAGCTCTGCTATTGCGGAAAACAAAATATTGTCAAAAAAGAAAATTGAAAAAATTTTCAAAATTATACGTAATCTTCGTTATATTTTTTTTTTGGGGGAAAATTAGTATGTATGTACTTTTTAAGGATTGAAATGATTGACAGTTTAAGAAATGCTAATTTGATACATTGAATTTTTTTCTATTTCGAAGAAGTGTAAAACGAATGTAATTTAAATTGATGAAATATTTATACTAAGTTAGCTACTTCTGTGGTAAATACACACAAATACATACCTTTATACACAGGTGTGTATGTATATGTATTTACATGTATACCAATGCCATTGATACAAAATATGTATAACAATTTCATTATGCAAATATGTACGATTGTATGCATGTATGTGCCTGTGTTGCAAATAATAATACACACATACATGCCTGAATACTTGCTGGGGAATATATCTGTGTGTGTGTAATCATTCTAATTTGTTTTATGCTTCAATACCTTATAAATGTATTACCTGTCAACACACAAAATCATACGAATTAAAGTAAAACATAAGAGCGACAGTGGCTGGCAAAAGTTGATATACACACTTTTTAATGATAATAAAAAAACCCAATTGTTATAAAATCAAAATTAACTATAAACTCGGGAGGTAATTCTTATCAAAATACATAAATAAAAAAGAGGGAAAGCATTTGCACATGAACATTCAGAAAGCGCCATCTAAAGAGGAAAAATATGACATTAAGAAATGCTCAGAAAATACCATACTAAAGGGTGTTTTTTATAGAGTGACACAAGTTTAAATCATAATAAAGACAGAAAATATATTTTTAATATCAATGAAACGAGCTTTATTGGAAAGAAAATTGTGAAATTATTCTTTAAATATGATTTCTGGCACGTAAAAGGCGCAATCTGGAACACCAATTTTCAACAACTTTTCGCAGCATTTGCGGCCGTATTTCGCCGATAACTGTTCGAATGGTGATTTCCAGGTGTTCAATTGTTTGTGGTTTATCGACGTAGACAAGTGACTTAACAGAACCCCCAAAGAAAATAATAAAATGGGGTTAAATCACACGATCTTTGTGGCCAATTATTTGGGCCATTACGTGAAAATATTTTTTTATCAAAAGTTTCTTTGAGTAAATCAATTGTAGCGCCCGCTGCGGCAGTTTGACGAATAGAACAATTATTTTGATTAAAAATTTCAACAATTTCCACGCGTTTCTCTGGTGTAAGTCGACTCATAATGAAATTGCAAGGCCAACTAAACAAAAAGCAACTATCAGCTGTTAAATGGGTACTCAAATAAAGCAGTGATGCCAACTCAAAGTTGTGACACTCTATAAAAATCACCCTATACTCAGAAAGAATCCACACTAATACAGAATTTTATATGAAGACGTTCGTTTACATCTAGAATATGGTCGATTGTGTCGGCCATTGGTTACAATATAAAATAAAATTCTACATATCGAGCCTTTGCTGCAATAGAGTCATAACTCAAAAAAAAAATAGTAAGTTTATACAAAAAAATATACACATAAATATTTATATTATAATAACTCCTTTAATTTAAACTTATTAGATTTTCAAAAATAAAGAAAGCTCCTGAAGAAGTTGGAAAAAAGCCAACGAAACGTCGAGCAAACGTAATATAACATCAACAATTACAAACAACATTGTTTTATTAGAATCTCAAAACAATAACTGACCAAAAAAATCAGCCTGTAGGAAACCCCTAATAATACTAAAACTAATTATTGGTCATAACCAAAAAAGTTATACACAAAAAAAAGTAGTTTTTCAGAAAACGATTTTAAAGTTGCGCATTCGCTTACAACTTAATGGTAAACGAAAATTTAATATTTCTCTCAAAAGTTTAGTGTGCAAGATATTTGAATAAAATTTTTACAGATTCTGAAACACGATATTACAGATAATACTGCATTATTTTTTGAGTTATGACTCTATTGCAGCAAAGGCTCGATATGTATACTTTAGCTTGAAAAAATTTTAGCTTCAGTAAATTATTATTGTACGCATATTATTGTTTGATACTGTATTTGACAACATATGTGGGTTCATGCATTCATACTTACATATCTATATTATTTTATACAAATCGATTTGCTAGTTTTAATATCGAAATAAATTTTCCAAACGAACATTTCGATGACGATTAAAGAATTGACTGACTGCCAGAATGATTGAAAAGACTTTATAGTTGAAAATATATTTATGGTGTAGATGTTTTGAACAAAACATCAAGTGTTTTTTTTTTTTTGGTGACAGCTTTTCACTATTGTCACACTATGTGACACGATGTCAAAAAACAAAAAACAACAAACAAATAGATACCACTGATATTATTACAAAAGTACATGTATTGACAAGTTATCAAGGATTGGTTATCAAAAAAAAAAAAAAAAAAATAATTCGATTTTGTAGATTTCACTGAAATCAAATTGTAAGCTTTTCTATGTGTATTCTAATTTTATTTGACATAGCAAATATGTATAAATTTTATAAAGTTATATGCGACAAATTTTTTAAAATTTAATTTCGTTAAATAACTTAGAATCACAGAATTAACATTCGATTAATTTATATTCAATTCATAATTATTTATTATGCTAAAAAAAAATTTCAAGTTTTATATTCATGATCACCTTGTAACCGCATAAGTAGTACTCGATTAATTTATATTCGAATAATTTTTATTTGTATCGGGTTCTTAATACATATACCATTAATTCTTATTCCAAAAATTAAATATGATATCCATGATTACCTTAGAAACGAATAAGTACTATTCGATTAATTTATATTCGAATAATTTTGAGCGAGTTCATATATCTATATACTCTTTATTCTAAAAATTGTATTGAAATATGATATCCATGATTACCTTAAAACCGAATAAGTAATATTCGATTAATTTATATTCGAATAATTTTAATATATATGTATTACAATTTTTTTTTTTTAAATTTAGCAACTCAATAACGATAGTTATTTTAAAAAAAAGCTAACAAAACATTTTTATAATTTTCATAATGTGGTGAAATTTCTTACCAAAAATATTTTATGTTGTTTTGAATGGACAATTTTTGAGTTCATTTAAATTTTTTATTCGAGCTGAGTGATTTTTAATCAAGGAAATTTTAATTTGTCAGGCTTAAGTTCGTTTTCTCTAAATTTATGTATTTTTTAAATTAGAAAGAAAAATCTAGCAGCTCGTAATAATTGAATAGACAAAAAAAAATTAGACTGCGCGGAGGGTTGAACTGACTTTAGATGTTTTGAGACTTACATAATTGGTAAAATTTTGGGAAAATTTTTCATTGACACCATTTTTTAGTTTGCATTCAAAAGGACAACAAACTTTATTTGAGACGAATTGAGAATAATTTTTCTTCTTTTGGGGTCATTTTTTATTTGTAGTTTTTTTTTTATTTAAAAACTTAGAGATAGGGCCGAGAATATAGATGTTGAAAATTTAGAAGGCTTAACTCTTTTACAACTCTGCCTTGCGCGTTATGTTAATTTTTTATAGCAGTGTTGCAGCGCCTCTGGTATAAAGTAGACGCATTAACTTTGTTAAGTTGTATTAGTAGACATTTTATTAACCGACTAACGAGGGTGATTTTGAGTACAGCAGCCTGTAACACCATTTATGACTGTCGGAATAGTTTTTTTAGTGACCAGTGCTATGCCTTCATCACTTAAATGGCCCGACAACAATTAATACAATGCCCACACTAATGCATATTAGAGAAAATAATGATGTTGATTGACTTGCCAGGGCTTTGAACGCGTTATCCACTTCAGCCAACACCAACCTCAACATGCTTGTTAATATTTTGCATTTCAAAAACTGCACTGTTTGCTAAAAATTCCCTGCTTACTAAAGAGTTTCGGCATTGCTTTGGGTTTTTAGTTCACAAATCAACTTCATTTTATGGAAAACAAAAAATGGTCCCTAACTGAGAAATTACAATTTGCCATAAGCTTGGCAAAATTTTTCAAAGAATTCTTTCCATATTAGAAAGGCAAAAAATTTTTGCCAAGCTTACAGGTTGCCTAGAAATGAGATGGAATTGTACCTATCAAGAACTTGGTCCTTATTTTGATCTCAGTACTTTTTACGGCCGAAACTTTTTGGATACGAACTTGACCTTATTTTCACATTTATGTTTTTATGTGGATCTCACTTCTTTTTTCTAAGTTGTTTTCGTATAAATATTTCAAATTTCAGCTTTCTAGCTATACTGGAAAGGCCCCATACAAATAAAGGCACCCAAGTCCCCCCAGGTAAAAAGTGCCCGTTTAAAACTTAGTTTTGTTAATTTCTCTGCAGGACATACCTGTGTACGAAATTTAAGCTTTCTAGGTCAACTAGAAGTGCCCAATACAAAAAGGGGCATGATTGTCCCCCCAGATGAAAAGTGCCCGTTAAAAAATCATTTTCGGTAATTTCTCATCACTACCTGCCTGTGTACCAAATTTCAGCTTTCTATCTCTACTAGAAGTGCCCCATACAAAGAAGGGGAATGATTGTCCCCCCAGATGAAAAGTGCCCGTTTTCAGATTTTTCTGCTTATTTTCTCACCAAGACCTACCTGTGTACCGAATTTCAGCTTTCTAGCTATACTAGAAGTGCCCCATATAAAGAAGGGGCACTCAGGTCCCCCCCTGGAAGGAAAGTGCCTGTTTTCAGATTTTTCTGGTTATTTTCTCGCCAAGACCTACCTGTGTACCAAATTTCAGCTTTCTAGCTATACTGGAAATACCCCATACAAAGAAGGGGCACTCAGGTCCCCCCTGGGAGGAAAGTGCCCGTTTTCAGATTTTTCTGGTTATTTTCTCACCAAGACCTACCTGTGTACCAAATTTCAGCTTTCTAGCTATACTGGAAGTGCCCAATAATATTGATGAGTCAGTGAGTCAGTGAGTCAGTGAGTATGTACTAAAATATGGACTTTTCACACCTTAATATCTCGGGAAGCTTCTACGGTAGAACTTTCAAATTTAACCTGTGAGGTCACCTCTGTGGGGAGAACTTATGTTTCAAGTTTCATTATATTATGATCAAGAGGAGCAAAGTTATGAGGGGGGTAAAAACAGCTCGAACTGTTTCGTGTAAATATACACACTGTGTGGCCGAACTTGGCGTGGCGCACTACCGTGCGCCTAGATCCAATATCAGAACCGATATTTTATTTTTGCTGATTTTCAATACAAATCATTATAAGAAAATTCCTTACATTTCTGTCCAAGACCCAAGTCTCTAGCTCTTCTGGTGTCTTCGGAAAATCGATTTAACGTACAGACAGACGGACAGACAGACAGACGGACATGGCTCATTCAACTTCCCTATCTATAAGGATTCAGAATATATATACTATATAGACCTCATGTAAATAATGCGGAAATTACACACGTAATGACCAACCTATAACTACCCTTACCATTTTTGGTGAAGGGTATGAAAATGCCATCAAAGCATAAACGAAAAATGGCAGCAAAATAAAAAATGTCCACAAAAATAGTACTTTACGATGGAAAAATTTTGGCGGCCAGATTTTTAGTTTCTCAGTTTGGGACAATTTATTATGGGAGCTAATTTATCCTGCAAGATGATTTTCCATGGAACATAAAAATTGCCACAAAATTTTGGTAAAAATGTCGCCAAATTTTAAAATAAAAAAACTGCAAAATGCCTTAAAAAAATTAAGAAAAATGGGCCTCTTTTTTAATCTTGCTTCGGGGCCAATTTTCTTAGTTTTTGCAGCAAATTTTCATGGAGCCTTAAATCTTCTAAGGGTTTTCCAATAAGAATGATATGATTTTGAAGCGACGTTTCGGTCATTTGTAATATGTCATGATCTGTCATTTGTTTTTCATTGTATTCAGTAGTGTTTACAATTTCATCATGGAGAGATCTACGCAAGAACAACGTTTACAAATTATTCGGTTTTATTATCAAAATAAACGTTCTCCAATTGCAACTTTTCGTGAGCTTTTGCCATTTTATCGTCCTAATAATCGTCCAAGAATGCTTGCTATTCGTCAAATTTTTGAAAATTTTGGGCTAACATTTTCTTTACATAATGTCCAAGTGCCAATAAGACAAAGAACCGCTCGAAGTAATGCAAATATTGCTGCCGTTTAGGCAAGTATTGCTGAAGACCGGAATTTGTCGATTCCAAGACGTTCCCAACAATTGGGACGGTCTCAAACCACCACAACCTTGGAAAGAAGTTGATCTTGACTGGTCTACGTGCCACACAGCTAATGCAACAATTGAATTATTGCGAGAAAAGTTTGGAGATGCGATTATTTCAAGAAATTGTGATATTGAATGGCCTCCAAGAAATTGTGATTAAACACCATTAGACTATTTCTTGTGGGGTTATTTGAAGTCATTGGTCTTTCGAAATAAACCAGACTCTCTTAAAGCTTTACAAGTCAATATTAAACGTGCCATTCATGACATACGACTTGATTTAGTGGAAAAAGTGCTCGAAAATTGGGTTCATCGAATTCGTTCCTGCAGTAGAAGTCGTGGAGGCCATTTGAATGGCGTTTTATTTAGAACTTAATTGTATCGATTGTACTTCACATTAAATAAAAAAAAACTTGTGAATTTCCTTAACAATAAGTGTTTTTTTTTTAAAGAAATCATATCACTCTTATTGGAAAACCTTATATTTTCGAAATATTTTTAATAAGTTTTTTCAAAATATATGCTTATCTTAATACACTCAACAGTTTTTCAAAAATTTAATTTGTTTGCTATGAGTTTGTTAATCTATATGCTACATTTTGCGGGTTGCTAAATTTTCTTTAAGTTTCTTTTTGCATTTTTTTATTTTTTACGAATTCGGTATTCATATCACCTGAAGCATATTTTAAATATTTTAAAATTTTATGTATGTTTGAAAAAATAACAAGTGTTAGTGAATTTTTCTTACTATTTTGGCATTTTTTTCTCTAAATTGTACTTTTCGTGTTTTTGGTTTTTTGTGCTGCTCTTTTTAGCATCTCATTGTTATGAATGTCAAATGCAGCAACATTTTAACTAAAGGAAAAGTTATGTTGGTTAAACACAGTGTTGCTGAATCAAAACATTTTCGAAATAAAAAGGAAATTTTCAAATTCATAATTTTTTAATATTTTTCGCATAATAAGGTGTCATAATAAATACCCTTGCTTATTTAGGAAAAAAAACAAATAATCACAAATGATAATAAAAACAATGAAAAACAATTTTACTAAAATTTCGGAAACTGTTTCGTATCTTACAAGCTGAAATATCCGCCATCAAAAAGGCAACAAACTGGCTGCGGTACTATTTAGTTATTCAAATTATAGCCGACAGAAACCGACAATGATTGCCCTTTCGGGGGTATATACAACAACTTTTCTAACCCTGGAATGTAGGAAGTCACTCAATACAGTGGCAAATCATTCAAGTGTTACCATTTTATGGATACGGGGACACAAGGAAAACACAGGCATCATCGCTGACAATCAGGCCAGAAGAGGAAGACAGCTAGAGGCTGTCGATATTAACAACTTCTGCGGTCTCCGCTCTCAGCCTGCTGGAAGCGAATTGATAAAGCTCTCATGCAGTTAGAACAAACCAGATGGTATTATGAGCCAACCTGCACCAATGAAAGGACACTATGGCCTCGCCTAGACGTCGACAGAACTAAAAATATGTTGAAATTCCCCAAAACGCAATTGCGCAATCTTGTGGCTGCAGTTACAGGGCAGTTCACCTTCGGTATCCATGCCAGACGAATGGAAGAAGAAGAATGCATCGCACACCTTCTATGCCTCTGCCCAGCTATGGAGGATCACTGCCTTCGCTTTCTAGGCAAAAGAAGAAGATTCTTCCTCTCCGAGCTTTCAGTAGCGGAACTAGGTAGCCTTAGCTCCTTTATCAGGAGCTGTGGATGGTTACTCTCTGACCAATAGCAGGCTTGACATACTGCCCTTTCCACTGCAAGTCTCACCCCTTGCTTCGATTTGTCCCACCTGTTTCTCTGCTTTCTCTGTCCCTCTGTTACCTACTCTTCTCTAGACTCTTCTAATATCCCCTTCTCTACTACTATTCTTCCCTTCCCAGGCAATACAATGGGACCACATCCGGACCCAAGTGGGCTGGAATCTAATCTTCCTCTTACCAGCAGCCCGCCAACCTAACCTAACCTTATATCAAATTAGTTCAATTATACAAAAAATGACAAAGACTATGAAAAAAGTACGTTTTGTTAAAAACAATTAAAAGAAGTACGTTTTTTTCGAACCCATTTTTTTTTAGTAAAACAAACAAAAATTATGCTAACAATTTTTTTTGCTAGAAGATTTCAATCCAAATATGTATTCTAAAAATACCAAAAAACCAATTTGTCAAAAAATGCGAAGAAGTACGTTTTGTTCTGCAGCTACCCAAACAAGTATATTATTTAAATTAAAAAAAAAAAAAAACGCTTTATCTATTTTACCACCCATAGTGCACAAAATACAACAAGATGTTCACTTGCAGCATACGTTTATTATATTGGAATTTGTATTTCTATATAAAAACTTTAACAAATTTGCACAAAATATTCAACAAAAAAAAAATAATAAAGTTTCTTAATTTAGTATTATGCCAGAACAACGTCATACGCAACTATTCATATGAATAATTTGATGTGAAAATAATTTAAAATATTAAAACTGAAATAAAAGACATGTGTTATTTAAAATATAATGATCTGGCAGTGACTGTGCTTAAATTGGAATAGTTTTTATAATATATTTATATAAAATTACAATAACTATTATATAATTATAATTGATGAAAATTAATTAAATTAATTTGTCTTTTTAAAATGTAATATTATTATTACATTCACAACATTAACTAAAAAATATTACAAGAGATTTCTATACTCGTATATTCCCTTTTGTTGGCATAACTCGTTGGTGGTATTTTTTTTTTTTTTAATTATATATTATTTATTGAATCTTTAATTATAAATTGAAACATCAATAAGTTGTTCAAACCTTAAATCTAAAAATTTTTTTTTTTTGATAATTTTATTATTTATTGAATCTTTAATTATGTAAATTAAATTATCAATAAGTTTTTCAAAAATCTTAAATCTAAAAAATATTAAATGTAAGTTTAGCCAATGCTAAACAAAATTTTTAATTTCAACGGTTAATTTTTGTAGTTTTACATCTCTCGTGTTCGGCTGAGAAAAAGAGTATCCCTCCTTTTCAGCCGGGTGTGGCCACTATAATGTAGAATTTTGTGTGCAAGTACATTTGGGTGCAACTCAAGTTTTTTTATATATATTTTTAGCGTGTTTTGAAAATACTGTCTTGACCAACGGAACATCAAGATCTTTGTGAATTCGCTTGTTTTCGGATATACCAGGGGGCTGCTGTTATTGTACGTAGAATTTTATTCTGTCGCCTTTGAATTTTTTCGACATTTGATGCTGTGCCAGTGCCCCATAACTGGATTCCATAGGCCCATATTGGTTTCAGGATCGCGTTGTATAAGAGAAGTTTACAGTCAAGGCTTAGTATAGATTTTCTTCCAATAAACGAATTCATTTGGGCTGCATTAAATTTCATTTGGATCAGCTTTGCGTCTATATGCGATTTGCATGTTAAACGACGATCAAGATGAACGCCTAGATATTTGACTTCAGTGTGTTGCGGTATGGTCTCGGTGTTAATTTTTATAGGCGGGCATGTTTCCTTGCGCAACGTAAAAGTTACGTGTACACATTTCTGCTCGTTAACTTTTATACTTTTGTACTCTTGTAAGTTGCGGGAAGCATCTATTGGATTTTCATGAACGCTTAGAAAATCTGTATCATCAGCAAATGTTGATGTATACAATGTTATTGCTTAACGGTAAGTCAGAGGCATATATTAAGTACAGCAGGGGACCAAAGATGCTGCCTTGGGGAACTCCGGCTTCGATCGACTGCGGAGGGCTTAAAAAATTGCCTTCTCGAACCACAAATTTACGTTCCTTTAAATAGTTTTTGAAAAGTCTGACGATGTTTGCGGGAAGATTTTGCGTTAATTTGTGTATAAGACCTTCGTGCCATACTTTATCGAAAGCTTGAGAGACATCAACAAAGAGCGCAGAGCAATATTTCTTCTTTTCAAAAGTGTCTCTAACAACATTCACAAGTCTGTGAGTTTGTTCAATTGTGCTATGTTGACTGCGAAAACCAAATTGATGATCTGGAATGCATCCACTTCTAGTCACTATAGGCATCAGCTTGCTCATATACAGCTTTTCTAATAGCTTTGAAATAATCTAATAGGCCGATAGGATTCAACCTTCGTATGATCCTTGCCGGGCTTTGGTATCATAGTAATCATCGAAACCTTCCATTTTATTGGATAGTGTTCCAGGCGTAGAATACTGTTAAAAATGAATAGTATTATTCTTTTTGCAATTAAAGGCAACTCTTAAAGCATTTTGTTGCTTATTTTGTCGACTCCTGGGGATTTTTTGGTGTTAAGACTAGTAATGGCCTTTTCAATCTCCACAATGCTAAATCTTAACGGTATTTCTGGTAAAGAGACGACTGGTGGCAGTTCAACAATATCAGCAGAAATGTTCGGGGTAAATACTTTTTCTAAGTGCTTAACAAATAGATCACCTTTTTCAGCATCAGTTCTTGCCCAGTCACCATTCGAAGCTCGTAAGGGAGGTTTGCAAATCACTGGCCTTTCAAGTCCTCTGGCTGCACCCCACAGCGAATAATCTGTTTGTGGTGTTGCATCGAGTTGTTGAAGAAATTTTTGCAGCGAAGCTGTTTTTTGTGTTTGTAAAACTTTTCTTAGCTGTTTGGTACACTCCTTAAGCCTTAATTTTAGATGAGGCGATCTGTAGCGTTGCCATTCTCGTCGACCTCTCCGCTTTTCAGTCAACAGCTTTTCTATATCTTCAGAAAAAATAGTGTTGAATTTCACTTGTTGATTCGTTTTATTTGTTTAGTGCTTAAAGGCAGCTTGTTTAACGGTGTGCTTCAAACAACCTGAGAGAATCGTCTATGTCAGAAAGTGTTCTCAGCGGCATTCTTTCCGAGCAATGATCACTCAAATATTTTTTGTATTTCAGCCAGTTAATACGTGCAGATGTCATCGGTAAATCATATGTTGGTGTTGTAGTTTTATGTGAGTAAATAGTGACAATTGTAGGCGAGTGGTCTGAAGATAAGTCCAAAGATGCTTCAACTTCAACCATCTCACTGGGTACACCTTTCGCTATTCCAAAGTCGATAACATCAGGAATTTTTTGTCGATCTGTTGGCCAATATGTTGGCTGACCACTTGAAACTACATTCAAACCCATTTTAGATATTGTGTCGAACAAAAATCGTCCCCTAGGGGTGATTAAACGTGAACCCCAGAATGTGTGTTTAGCATTGTAGTCACCAGCCGGTAGAAAACGGGAGCCCAGTGATTTGTAAAAAGCCGTATATTGACTCACGGTAATTGAAAATCTAGGGGGGGAGGGGAATAGACAGATGATATTACAAGTTTTTGATAGTAATTTTCAATGCAGATGTTTGTTGCTTGAAGATAATCTTCACAAAAATCATTTAACAGGTAGTGTTTTATTCGCTTTTTGATTAGGATTGCCGAGCCACCACAAGCTCTACCTCGAGGATACTTGGTGTCGTAGAAATTATATCCACCAATTCTAAAATAGCTTCGAGAGGTCAAATGAATTTCTGAGATAAGTATAACATCGATTTGTTTATCCAGAAGAAAATATTCTATTTCATTTTTATGTTGGCAGATGCCGTTTGCGTTCCAAAAACAGATTCTTAAGTTCATGGTTTGTTCAATACAGCGTGCAACAAGGTAGATTGAATTTTCAACATTTCCTGCATCATACAGGACATGTTGAAAGTAAAAGTATTTACTGTTTGAATTAAGCTCTCAATTGAGGCTTCTATACGACTAAAATTAGAACCAGAATCTTCATTTACTGTTACGGTTTTTAGCGCCGTACTCTGGTTGCTTCTTAAAATACTAGAGTACGATAATTTATTATTAACTTGTTGTTGAGCACTAGTCGTGCTAGACTTAAAATCGTTTGAATATTGATTCTGGCTGTTGGACGGTTGAGTTAATAGCGGTTTTAGGCTGAGCGGGAGTAGCATTAGTTTTTTTGTTTGATGAATTCTTAAAAAACGAGTAAAAGGGGCAGCCTCTATAGTTGGCAGTGTGATTTCCGCCGCAATTTCCACATTTTTTCGCCTTGGGATCACCTTTTATATTATCACAGTTAGCGGCACTGTGTAACTCACTACATACTACGCAGACTGTAGGCAACTTGCAATAAATTTTCGTGTGCCCAAATTCTTGGCAGTTCAGGCATTGGATAGGTCCAGCTCTTTTATGTGGCTGCTCAACGGTAACTCTCCGGTGCAACACATACGAGTACTTTAAATCATAAATTGGATGGGATTCATTTGTTTTTATCTTTATGTCACCTGGCTGTAACTCGACTCTAAATATTGGTTGGGGGATTTTTTCTCTATTTTTGATGTTTGAAACATTTTTCACCTTGAAGCCACTATTTTCAAGGCCAGACTTGACCTCTTCTGGTTCCACGCTGGAATCTATACCTTTTATTACAACGGTTAGACCTTTAGCACTCTTTAAGCTGATATATATAAAAATTAAATGGTAGTATTAAATGTGAAACAGTTTTGTAAGCGATGTAGGATTTAATTTCTTAAATAAGCCAAGAGGATTATCTTAATAATCAATATATCAAGTGGCTACTTAGGCTGAACCCACATCAAAAAAAGATAAAAGTGTTGGTTTATTGGTTCTGATCAGATAATCCACACGAAATAAAAAAAACCGTAAAACTGTCTTTTTCACTTACTGAGAGACAACTTTGGTAGCACGCAACATTGGTTGCATATGTAGTGTGTTTGACTAATAGTACAGTAAGATTAAAACCGTACAAGCAAACAGTCGCTAAAGCGGCTGTTTGATATCAATAAAATACCTTTAATAAATAACAATAAAATACTATTAAATAAACCTAACATGGCGATCCTGCCAAAATTTAAAAAAAAAAAAGGGATAAATTAAAAATTAAAATTCAAAAAAAAAAAAAAAAGGATTTAAAAAAAAAAAACCTAATTTTGTTAAAAAAAAAAAAAAAAAAAAAAAAAAAAATCCCTTGCCCGCTCAAGAAAAGCGTAAGTATAAACTGAAGCATTTGATGCAACACCCTTGAAACAATATTCGTCCTACTTCATGGACGTTAAATGCCCCGGTTGCTATGGACTCACCACTGTATTTAGCCACGCTCGAGGCGTTGTTGTATATGCGGGATGTGCTACCATCTTGTGCCAGCCAACTGGTGGTCATACTAAGCTCACAGAGGTTTGCTCTTTTAGACAGAAGCCTCAATAAATGTCACGTTTTGGTTTGCAGCTTCACAGAAAAGAAATCAACTAAAATCTATATGACTACATGATTTGGTGTTACATCGTTGGATTTGTGTTCGTGTAGTGTTTGAGAAGATTGTCCAAAGGACTGAAGGTGCATTTTATCCCAATGTTTGTAAGTGACGAATGTATTTTAAAGTAGCATACACAAATGAAATGTAAGCATAGATTAACTTTGAAAAGTTTTGAAGAAATTAAATTTTTTAATGAAATGAAATAATTGTAAATTGAAATTCTTTATGAAATGAAATAATTGAAATTCTTTATGAAATGAAATAATTGAAGATTGAATTTTTCAATGAAATGAAATAATTGTAAATTGAAATTTTTTAGTGAAATGAAATAATTGAAATTTTTTATGAAATGAAATAATTGTAGATTGAATTTTTTTAATGAAATGAAATAATTGTAAATTGAAATTCTTTATGAAATGAAATAATTGAAATTCTTTATGAAATGAAATAATTGAAGATTGAATTTTTTTTTAAATGAAATAATTGTAAATTGAAATTTTTTTAGTGAAATGAAATAATTTTAAATTGAAATTTTTTTAGTGAAATGAAATAATTGAAAATTGAAATTTTTTTTAGTGAAATGAAATAATTGAAGATTGAATTTTTTTGAATAAAAAGAAAAAGTATAAGAATAAAATGAAGTAATTGGAAATTGAAATTTTTTTGATAAATACAACAGAAATTTTTATAAGAATATTCACTGAGAAACTCACGAGTCCCTCCAGTTGATAATATACAGATAATACTTTTAATAGCATATACATATGTATATCACTGAGAAACTCACGAGTCCCTCCAGTTGATGTATATATATACTAATACATAAGGGTAACCGTTTCGATCAGTAATTGGTACTGATCGATATATGTCTGATGACCGGTCCTCGGTATACAGAGTATACAGAGTGCTGAAACTTAGACATATGTACCAATTTTTTTTTTAAACTAATATGACCCATGACATAAAAAAAAGGACATACTAACACTCATGCAGTTGCGTAAACTTAACTATAAGTAAAACAATTGTAAACTTGATTTTGTGTATGTAAGCAACTGTGTGAAGGACAAACTCGACTAGTTAAAGAGATTTAAAGTATTAATTTGTTTATTTCGAGTTGAATTAAGTTTTGATTTATGATTGCTCTAGAAATATAAAGCTTCCTTGATTAGAAGTTTTAAAACCAGATTTTTTTTTTCTTTTGATTTGAGTCATATCAAATCCTCACAATCTTTTTTTAACGGTGAAATAATTCAGAGCTGAAACACATAGGTGTAAAAGCAAAGAATTTCACATTTTGTACAGGAATTTCAAGAGAGATTTTCTTCATTTCTTATTAATTGCATAAGCTTAATAATAACTTTTAAATTTGACTATAATATATAGTTCCAATATCTTTCCTTCATAATGGGAGGCAAAGAATCAAAAATAGAGAATCCTAACGCAAACGTCATCAATGAAGTCACGGTTAAGGTTGAATATCCAGTAGTGTATTTAGCAATAATTATCGCAATACTTTTACTGCAATTCTTAACAACTTTATACCAACTTCACAAAAGATCCTTGAAAAACAAATACGTGAAGAACTTTAGTACCATTTCCGGGCTCGACAAAGTATAATGAGACGGATAATGAGATAATTTTGCAATTGGGAATAAATCCTTAAAAATAATTTGAAATTTTCATAACGTGATCAAATAATACGTTATACAAATGTATGCAATTCTTGTCGTAGTAAGGACTGTGTAACAGATACAATTCCTATAATCCTTCATTCATTACATCATAATTCTTCTTTGGTATGCGAAAACATTTTAAGGTGAAAATGTTGGAATTTTGTTTATTCTATAATTAGATAAACAGTAATTGCATTCCTTATTGGTTAAAATTACCAATTTTTACATAATAATTCCCTGTGGTTCATTTTATTGTTTCTTGCATTTGTGAGGAAAAATGTTTTGATTAATTGATTTCCTCACTATCAAATACATTTTATCCTAAATATAACAGTTCCATTAGTGTATGTACCTGAGGTACATCACATTACTTTATTTTTCATTATATATATTACCATCCGGTAATATTATAATTCATTTGTACGTGTAACAATTATTAACTTAATTGTCATTCGGTATTGAAATCTTAACATAATCCTTTTCAAAAATAATTCTTGATTTTATTAAGAGTTCCTAAAGATGCACCGAAATTTTCACACTGTAAGGTAATCCTTTGTGTTGTTGCTGTTTAGCTTCCCTTCTACTCAATCCAATTAATGCAAATTAATACATCATTGATTGTAAATGGAATGGGAAAGTATTGTGAGAAAGTCAAGAATACTTAAGGAAGAATTCTTGAAATCATACAAATGTCTTAATATAGATAGGGATACCAAGCCAGAAACAGTAGACAAGCACATAAGGAGTCTGCTGAAGCAATTGGAGAACATTAGAATACTCCTTAATGTAAATTACTTTCGTCTAACAGTAAGTCATAAAGCGGCAGCGGATGCTTTCTATGCAGACGTTAGAGAAAAACTTTTATCGGTAGCAATTAAAAAGGGAATAAATCTTGAAATCCCCTCTTCATTGCATGAGCAAATTTTGATATCTGAAACAGAGAAAATATTGATAATGCCTCAAACTGTTGTAGAATTTTTAGGGACCGCATCCAGGTTACTTCCTGATTATGATGGCACCTCTGAAAATTTGCAAAGTTTTATTGACGCGCTGAATTTAGTGGACTCAATAAAAGAGAGTCATGAATCAGTTGCCGTAAATCTAGTAAAGACCAAGCTAAAAGGTACAGCCAGAAATTTATTGTCAGCTGAAACGACTTTGCAGGATATAGTATTGAAACTGAGATCTTCAGTTAAGGGAGAATCAGTAGACGTTATTACTGCTAAAATTATGAACATTAGACAGTCTGGTAAGAATGCTAATGCTTACGCCAAGGAGGTAGAAGACCTCACAAAAAAATTAGAAACAGCATATATATCAGATGGTCTGTCTAATGAAACCGCAAATAAATATGCAACTCGCTCAGCGGTTACAGCTATAGTAAAGAATGCCTCAAATGATAGAGTGAAACTGATCATGGAATCAGGCACCTTTAATAATATGAATGACGTAGTATCGAAATTTATCACTAGTTGTACCGATGTATACGGTCAACCAAATTCTATCCTAGCTTACGGCTCACAAAACAGTCGTAATAACAATCCTTCTAATAGTCGAAATTCTAGAAATTTTAATAATTTCAATCCTAGAAATTTTAATAATTCTAATCGTAGAGATTTTAATAATTCAAATCCTAGAAACCTTAATAGTTCAAGAAACTATGGCCCTAGAAATAATAATTCCAATTCCAGGAATTATAATAATCCCAACTACGAGAATTTTAATAGAAATCCTAACAGAGGAAGAAATTACTATACAAATAATAACAGTAACCATTCAAATAGTAATGGATACAATTCAAGAAATAACAATAATGTACGATGCATTACCGATGAAAATAATTCGGGAAACGTACAGCCACCCCAACATACTTCTTAGATGAAAAAATTCATAACATACAACTAAACTTATATAGCTATTTGATATCCCGAACTACTTTAAATGACAATAGGTCAACATTTTTAATAGACACTGGCGCAGACATATCAGTTATCAAACATAATCAAGTTCTGAACGAACCAATAAATGTAACAAAAAGAACTAATATAAACGGTATTGGACAAGGTCTCATAACTACACTGGGAAAAGTGAGAACTGATTTAAAAATAGATAGATTTCTTATAGCACATTAATTTCATGTTGTCGGAAATGAATTCCCTATTCAAGTTGATGGAATAATAGGAATGGACTTCATTAGAAAATACAAATGTGTATTAGATTTTCAAGATAATGAAGATATTATCACTTTAAGAACAAATGATGTTCCATATGATATATCTATCCCACTTATGAGTGCTCCTAACATTAATTCCATATCAGTTCCAGCAAGATCTGAAGTGATAAGACCAATTAAATTTGATTCTACTGAAACAGAGGTATTGGTACCGCAACAGATGCTTCAAGATGGTGTATATATTGCTAACACAATTACATCGAAATCAAAGCCTTTGGTAAGAATTATCAATACAACTGAGAATGATTTGATCATTAATAATGTCCAAGTATTAACAGAAAGTCTGAATGACTATAAAATCGTAAAGCAGAACCATGACCCACAGAAAAATAAAGAAAAACTTGAAAGGTTATCAAAAAACTTTCCAGAATTCGTTGATAAAGAATTAAAAACACTGTGTCATGAATTTATAGACGTATTCGCATTAGAATCTGAAAAAATAACGGTTAATAATTTTTATAAGCAAAAGCTTAAACTCCACAATAAACAACCGGTTTATATAAAAAATTACAGAATACCTCACTCACATAAAGAGGAAGTAAACAAACATGTTGATAAATTGATAAAAGATGATATAATAGAGCCATCAGTGTCTGAATATAATAGTCCCATTCTTTTAGTACCTAAAAAACCTCTTCCAGGTACAAATCAAAAAAGATGGAGACTAGTAGTAGATTATAGGGGAGTAAATAAAAACTTAGTAGCTGATAAGTTTCCGTTACCACGTATAGATGATATACTCGACCAATTGGGCCGAGCTAAATTTTTCTCTTGCCTTGACTTAATGTCAGGTTTTCATCAAATAGAACTAGACAAAAACTCTAGAGATATTACATCCTTTTCTACAGAAAAAGGATCCTTCCGTTTTAACAGATTGCCATATGGTATAAAAATAGCTCCAAACTCATTTCAACGAATGATGTCCTTGGCTTTTGCCGGATTATCACCAACACAAGCTTTCGTATATATGGACGATTTAGTTGTGATTGGTTGTTCTACGGAACACATGTTACGTAATCTCAAGGACGTATTCGGTTTATGTAGAAAATATAATCTTAAATTGCATCCTGATAAATGTTTGTTCTTTTGTCGTGAGGTGACGTTCCTTGGTCAGTACTGACAGGGGTATTTTACCTGACGACAGTAAATTTTCTATAATTGATAAATATCCTACACCAAAAAATGGTGATGAAGCTAAACGCTTCGTAGCTTTTTGTAACTATTATCGACGGTTCATACCCGGTTTTGCTGAATTATCACGACACATAACTAGGTTGTCGAAAAAAAATATACAATTCGAATGGACTCAAGAATGTGAACATTCCTTCCAAACTCTCAAATCACATTTACTGAGTCCTACAATACTTCAATATCCAGATTTTTCTAAGGAATTTTGTATCACTACAGACGCAAGTAAACACGCTTGCGGAGCTGTTCTCAGTCAAGAAAAACAAGGTATTCAACTACCTGTTTCTTATGCATCCAGATCTTTCACTAAGGGTGAAAGTAATAAATCAACAATAGAGCAGGAATTAACTGCAATACACTGGGCTGTAAAATACTATAGGCCATATATCTATGGAAGAAAGTTTGTGATCAAAAGTGACCACAAACCACTAACTTATCTATTTTCATTAAAAAATCCTTCATCAAAGCTAATGCGGATGAGATTGGATTTAGAAGAGTATGATTTTGTAATCGAGTATGTTAGGGGTGAAGACAATACAGTGGCAGATGCGCTGTCACGAATAGATTTTAAAGACATAAAAAATACAGAGATCAATAAAATACTGAAGGTAACAACAAGACTTCAGTCTAAAAATAGTTGTAACAATGAGGTTAAAACAAACCCTAATTGTAAAACATCGGTTGGTTTAAAAGTATATGAGGCGATAAATGCCCAAGAGCACAGTAAAATACCAAGATTGTATTTTACTAAAAATGAAATAATAATAAAAAAAGGAAAGCGAGTACTTTCCGAATTTAAGTTGAACGACACAGTTATAAATAGAAATGTAGACTTAGGTCACCTCTTTCTAAAGCTTGAAAAAGTAGCTGATAATATGGGTCTGACAACACTGCGACTTTCACTAGATGATAGTACGCTTTATAACCTAGGAACAAATATAGAAACCTTCAAAGAGAAAGGTAATGAAATCTTGCAAGATTCTAATTTAACTATTGTGCTCACACCAAAATTAATTAAAGTCACCACCGATTCAAAGAAATTAAATATAATGCGAAAGTTTTATAATAATCCAATAACTGGAGGACATCCAGGAGTAACACGCATGGTAAAGAAAATACAACTAAAATACCATTGGAGAGGTATGACCAGAGACATCGCAAAGTATGTCAAGCAATGCAAAGAATGTCAAATGAATAAGACAACATTTAAAAACAAAGAATCCTTTGTTTTAACACCAACTCCTCAAAAAGCGTTTGAAATAGTCATAATAGACACCATTGTACCACTTCCAAGGTCAGATTCACAGAATGAATACGCTGTGACTATGATGTGTGACTTGACTAAATATTTAGTAGCAATTCCCATACCAAATAAATCATCCAGAGAAGTTGCAAAAGCAATTATGGAAGGTTTTATTTTGATATACGGTCCTATGAATAAGATAATTACCGATATGGGTACTGAATATATGAATCAGGTTCTGAGAGATTTATGTGAATTAATGAAGATAGAGAAGTTAAACTCTACTCCCTATCATCATGAGACACTCGGTACTGTTGAGAGATCTCACAGAACATTCAACGAGTATTTAAGATCTTATGTATCATCAGATAAATCTGATTGGGATAATTGGCTAAAATTTTTCATCTATTGTTATAATACAACTCCATCCACAGCTCACGGATATTGCCCGTTTGAGTTAATTTTCGGAAAAATGCCACCTACTTTAGAATTCACAAACACTATAGATCCAGTCTATAATATTGACGCTTATGAAAAAGAAATTAAATTTAGATTGCAAGTAGCTCAACACCGAGCAGCATCTATGATTGAAAATGCAAAGCTTGAAAGACAAAAAACCTCCAGTGAAAAGGCCAAATCAATTAACACGGCCATAAATGATCTCGTTTTAGTCCGCAATGAAGCTGGACACAAATTAGAAACTGTATATAAAGGTCCATACAAGGTAATGGGTCTTGATGAAAATAATAATGTTGAACTAATGGACGAAAACAAAAAAAGATTTAAAGTCCACAAAAATAGAATAAAAAGATTCAATTAATTTTTTTTTATTGGTTAAAATTACCAAATTTTTTATTAAATATATTGATTAAAATGTGATTTTGTGGTAAATTCAATTTATCATTGATATAATCATAGAATCGGAATTATGAAATAAACTTATAATAACGTAATTTTATTTTCAAAAAAAGGGAAGGGAAGAATATCCCTATAATTTTAATATTGAATCCCTATAATTTTAATCTTAAATCTCTTTAATTTTAAACTTACAATTTTAAACCTCATATTTTTAATTTTTATATTTTTTAATTACTAGTAAGAATAATCAACTTAGTATTGATTATTCTTTCTGAAAAAGGGAGGTGTAGTGTGTTTGACTAACCACTACTGCATGCCGTCTGCATGCAGCAAGTGAAACATAACACTTTTGTTATTGTTTAAATATTTGTCCATGCTATGACTGCATGATCAGAGTATACAGAATGTATTATGCTGATCATGCATATTCCCACACATACTCTGTGTATGTGTTAGTATTAAGTATAGAATGTTTAAGTTAGATTTAATATTGAGAATAAAGTATAGTACAGTAAGATTAAAACCGTACAAGCAAACAGTCGCTAAAGCGGCTGTTTAATATCAATAAAATACCATTAATAAATAACAATAAAATACTATTAAATAAACCTAACACATACAACATCCACATACAGAGTAAGACAAAACAGACTGAAACGAACCTCGTTGCACATAATTGCGTAAAAAAAAAACAAACAAAAATCTAAAAAAAAATATTGTCGCATTGCTGTTTGACTACCGGTTGTCTTTTAAGACTTAAACGATTTTTATTTTTTGGTTTGGGTTAGCATCAAACAAGTGTCTTCATCACTCATGTCTTGGACATTATATTATGTCTTTCGTTGTTGTACTTTTCAGAATTACATTTCTAATAAATCAAACTGGCAAGCGTACATTTTCTAAATCCGCAAATACTTGATAGAGTTATTTCGAGCGGGCAACTTGTTCCCTGCGAACTTAAAAAAAATTTGATATTAAACCGCAACCAAACTCTTTCAAAAAAAAAAAAAAAAAAAAAAAAAAAAAAAGGGAAAATCGATCCATAAATATAAAAGTTACTCGAAAATCAATATATGTGCCGTTTATTTTGAAAGTGGCAAAATTCACTTTATTTCTAAGTCGAGATATTTAAGGGTTTGCATATAAAAAAATTTAAAAATATGGAGAAATACTGAGAAAAATATCAGTATCATGAGATAACAAATACAAGAAAATCTTCTTCGAAAGTTAGCATCCATATTTTTAAACGTGTTAAAACGAAAACCCTTAAATATCTCGATTTAAAAACAAAGTGACTTATGCCACTTTCAAAATAAACGACTCATATAGAGGAAGCAACTTGGTCCCTATCCAACACAGCCAAATGAATTGGAAATAGTCCGTAAATATTTTTTGCTGCTGCATTTTTTCAGATTAAAAAAGGAAATTATGTGACAAAACTGCAAGTAAATCCTTTAAAACACCAATAAAAAATTCCTCCGATAAAATATATTTTGACAAACGATTTTCCAGAAAAATTCTATGGGACCAAACTGCCAGCAATCATAATAAAAGAATTTTGATAATCAGACAATAAATGGAGGAGCTTTTCGATAATCAGTATTTTGAAATTTAGAAACGGATTGTAAAGGGTGTTTTTTTTATAGAGGTATAAATCTTTTTTATAACAGGCGGTCATTTTGTCAGCTGTCAAGTGCTTTATGTTTAGTTTGGTTTGGCATTTCCACAGGAACAGACTGACGACGCCTGAGTAAAGCTTCCAAATTGTGAAAATTTATTTTCAAAATCATGCTTCTGTTCGAAATACGTATCGCGCACTACGTCCATTTTACGGTCAACACAATCGTCTATCAGAGCACTTTATTCGATTAACTATGGAACGTTTTTGCATCACGTTTACTCCAAATGATATTACGCATCGCTATATCCAGAAAAACTGACTGCTTGATGTGCTTTATGGGCTTGTGAAATCTTTGGTCCCTACTTCTTTAAAAACGATGCTGGTCAGTGTGTTACAGTCAATGGTGACCGCAGTAGAGCCATGATTACTGACGTTTTTGTTCGTCCATTGAACAACCATGATGTGTAGGAGCTGTGGTTTCATCAAGACAGCGCAACATGTCACACAGCTCGTGCCATAATTGATTTATTGAAGGAAATAATTGGTAATCGCATAGTTTCACGTTTCGTACCCATAAATTGGCCTTCAAGATTGTGTGATTTAACGCCGCTAGACTATTTTCTGTAGGAATATGTAAAGTCGCTAGTTGAAGCCGATAAGCAAAAAACAATTAACTACTTAAAGGACAACATTCGCCCCGTTATTGCCGATATACGGTCACAAATGTTGGAAAAAGTCTTCGAAAATTGGACCTAAAGATTAGACTACTTCCGAGCCAGTCGTGGCGGTCATATGCCAGAAGTTATATTTAAATTTCTAATGCCGGAAGATTATCTTTCGAATAAAGTAAATTTCATGTCAATTCAAAAAAAAATCATCAGTGTTTTATTTCATTTAAAATATCTATACCTCTGTAAAAAAAACACCCTTTACTTGGATTGGTATTTTTGTTTTTTGTTTTGGCTGTGTTTGTATTGACTCTTCTACCATTTCGCCTGTGTTAAAATGTAAATGTACGAGTAAGTCAAACATCTTTACAATTATTTGCTGAAATGTCGGTGTTGTTAAAAGGGCCAAATTAATTTTGTCAAATATTTACACAAATTGTCCATACCTTTTTTTTCAAATATTGTGTGCTCGTACACACATACGAGTATTTACTTTACCTGTTTGCTGTATTTCTGTATTTCTTTTGACGTCCTAAGTCAATAACATGTAGTGGAAAAAGAAAAAAAAAAACTTGAATTTAAAATAGAATAAAATTTAGGATTAAATTATTGCTTAAGTATTTCATTCCATTCGCTACGCTCTTAAAATGAGCCGTTGATTTTGAAAGTGGCATAAGTCACTTTTTTTTTGTTGATTGCAAATGTTTCACAAATGAGAAGATACCGTTCAATTTTATTTAGTGTTGTCATTAATTAGATTTTTTTTGGAAAAAGTGACTTATGCCACTTTCAAAATAAACGGCTCAAATAATACTAAATTTGTTTATATTAATTTTCCAAAGAATATCGTTAAATTAAGCGCCAAGATATACATTTTTTTGCTATTTAATTTGCTGAAAATAAACAAGGAACAAATTTTATTTCATTTAGAATCGTTTGTATTTTCTTTAAATGTAAATATTTACTTTACGACACGTTATTATTTCGTCTATTTTAACTCCCCAGTTGAGTTACGTATAGAAAGTAGTAGAAAAAAAACTACTTCAATACAAAACGCCAATCTTTGTTCGATAAAAAACGTCGACGCATTTATGCAAAAGCTTAAAACCCAATAAAGTTCATTTCTAGTTTAGATTTTGATCCCACCAAAGATTTAATATTTTAAATTGGGTTATTCATCAATATTTTGGGGAAGCAACTTGCCCCTCTGATTTACAAAAAAAAAAAAAACAAAAAAAAAAATAAATAAATCAAATTAAAAGAAACGGAAAGAAGGGAATACAATTTTTCAAAAGGTAAACAAACTTTTTTTTCAAACAAAAAACAATTTTGAAAATCTGTCAATAATCTAAGTAATGATGACATAATCAATACTTATTTTTGCCGGAAGGAGTAGAGGGAAACAACTTGATTAAAAAAAAAAATTATATGGAACCAAACTGACAGTAAACTTATTGAAACAAAAAAATAATTATGAAAATCGTGTCCAAAGAGGGGTACAGGAGAGGAGGAAACAACTTGGCGCCCAAAAATTTTTTTTTTGTAAAATCGGTAAATAAATTAAGGAAACCATATTTGTGTGGGAAAGGGAACAACTTTTCTCGATTTAAGGAAAAATTTGCGGAATTGGTGCAATTTTTAAAATTGGTCACTAAAGTGAGAAGTTATTCGATAATCAATATTTTAGGAGAACAACAAATTGCCCCGATTTTTACAAAATTTGTACCAAACGGCAAGCAATCCCTTTCTAACAAAACACGAATTTCGTAAATCGATTCATAAATGATACAGGAGCTATGGAGGTTCAACTATTATAAAAAAACAAAATCCTCTTTTTTCACTTCGGAGCTTGTCAAAGTCTGCAATTTAGAAAATTTGTTTTTGGGTTATGAATAAAAAATTTTACTAAAAATACATGCATTCTAAAAAATGAATTTCGAGTTAAAGTGTTTGATACAAAAACAAAAATTTCCTAAAATATTTGAAAAATTAATTTAGTATATTTTTTTTTTGGCTTAGCGATTAATGGCACCTCAATACGTATTCCTATGCTTCTTTTATTTTATTTCGTTGTTGTTAATTTATTGCTTATGTTCAGCGCATATTTTTTTAATAAATCGAAATATTCAGATACTGACTGAACTAATGTTTTTCAAAACATTAGAAAACTCATAGTAATTTAAATTTTCATTAATTCAATAAAACTGAGCTTAAGCCTAATAATAATAATTTCTCATTTATAAATTACTAGCTGATCCCGGTGTACTTCGCTACCCCCCTCGTTATAAAATAAAATTAAAAGTATTTATATATCCTATTGTGAAAATTTAATGACGATCGGTCCAGTAGTTAAGACTATATTACGATTTTTAATTTTCCTAAAAAGGGGCGTAGTCCCACCCACTTTTCCCCTGGTACGTGTTCCAAATTATGCCAATACCATATGTACCAAATATCATCAACGCAGGTCAAAAAATGCCCAAAATATGGCGATTTAAATTTTTGAGTTATATGGGCGGTGCCACGCCCCTTTGTCCAATCAAAACTTCATATAGCCTATTATTCCTTCCAGAGTCACAGTAACATGCTGTGAAAATTTCAGGAAGATCGGTTCAGAGGTTTAGCCTCCTATAAGGAACAAACAAACAAACAAATAAAAAAACTCACATTCGGTTTTATATATATAGATTACAGTTCAAATAATAATTACGTTTATTCTTAATAATAATATAAAATATTTCTTAGATGTTTTATGTCTTTCTTTCGTTGCAAAAAATATTTTCATAATGTTTTTCTTACATAATTTATATTCATAAATCTCTAATTCTTTTTTTTCTATGCTCAAAATTAAGGGAATATATTCAACCCTTTTTATATTATTTATGCATTAATATTGTGGCGGAACTTCTTTGCCAAAATTCATTGTGATTTAAATTCGTATAACGAAAGAGAAAAAAAAAACGAAAAATCAATATTATGCACATAAATTCGTTGTCCTGGCAAAACAATATAATGAATGGAATTCTTAAGGATTTCTTTTCCTACCACCAATAAAGGAATCATTTCTTGCTGTTACGAAAGCATAAATTGTCATGAAATATGGAGGGAAGTACTTCACATGCATTTTTGAGTTTATGCACTAAGTGTTCAGGCAAGTCTAAAATGTAAAAAAAAAATATTTTATTAAAAGTATGGCAGGAGTTACAGACAGTAGGAGCTAAGCAAGTATTTGTGTATGTATACACATATGCCGGAAGGATGAAAAGTATTTGTAATACAACGAAATAAATAAACTATTGATGGGGGTACGTCAAGGCATGAGCTGAAAATACCTTTTGATGTTCTTGGCATGAAAATTCATTGCGATGTTCGATGGAATGATCACATTTTTCATGTCTCAAAACAAGCATTCAAGTGCCTCGGTTTTTTAAGATGGTGTAAGATATACTTCACTCCATCTGATCTCCTAAATATTTATACCACCATCCGATCGAAAATGGATTACAACTCTCATGTATGGGCCGGTGCTTCAAAATCTATTTTGAAGTTACTCGATCGCGTACAAGATAGGGCGAAGAAGCTTATCGGTGACAGTAGGGTAGCCAACTCTATTGACTCACTGGAGCATCGACGCAATGTTGAGTGTGTTTCATTGTTCTATCGCTACTACAACGGTATGTGTTCTAGTGAAATCAGGGAACTTGTTCCCGAGACCCATCACTTTTCATGTACAACACGTTCTTCATTAAGAGCACATCACTTTGTGGTTGATATGCCAGTGAACCGCACTACTCCTTACAGAGAGAATTCGCACTTTAGCCGAACTGTTCGAATGTGGAATAAACTCCTCGCAGAGGTCTTTCCTGCCACTTTGAGTGTGTTAAGCTTCAAATTGAATGTCCACAAACACTACTCCCTTTATCCACCTTCCCAAAACCTATTTTCCTAGTTCCGGTACAATGCACTGCATACACTCCCCAGAGTGCTGGTCCTAATTACAAAAAAAAAAAAAAATCACAATAGTCAGTCTGACTGACTCAAGTCAGTGTCATTTTCAGAATAATCTTGCGAGGTGCGGATGCGATTGTAGCCATACAAAATAGTTTATAAATTTCCCATATCTGAATAACAAATCTTGAGAGGAATTGCAGAAGAGACACCATAACTATCATAGAAAAGAACATTATTCCGGAGGTCCTGTCTTCGAGGCATCGTCAATGATAGAGAGAAACAAAATTCGGTCGTTGACTAGTTTTTATTAAAAGCTTTTCACTAGCTACAATCTTCTAGTGGATCTTAGAAATTTTCGATACCGTCCCTGGTCTGGCAAAAAAGAAGATCGGCTGTTATTTGTAAGATGGAAGGACAATATTATTTGTACGATGGGAAAAAACTATGATGCAATTGCACCCCTAGAAAAGGCTAAACGATGGTGCTCAAGTATACATGAGAAGAGTAATAAGAATATCGGTGCTGTTGATGAGCACGATCAGTTAATCTCGTTATAGCGAATTTCTGTCAACGACAAAAACTGGTGGTGGTGGGTTATATTGAAATATATGATGTACCTTTCTATGGCTAACGCCTGGCGGTTTCATACGACTATAAGAACTTTTTAACTAAATATTTTATTGTTAAATTGTATTGATTTTTAGATAAATTAATAATATAATGATCAACTGTAAACATGATCTTGTTTAATGTTATTTTTATTAGGCTTAACTGTCGTTTAAAGTAATAATAATATGTTTGTTCTAAACAAAATCTATGTACTTTGGCGAACATAATATTGTTGACTTAACCATGTACCTAAAATATATTCTTTTCGTTATTGTGAATTTTTAACAAGTTATAAAAACACTTTTATGTCTGCTTTCGCACAATATAAAATAATAATAATAATTTTCTTCTAAAGAAAATCTATGTATGTATTTTGGCAAACATAATATTGTTGACTTAACCATATAACTAAATTATTATTTTTTCTTTGTTGTGCATTTTAACAAGTTCTAAAATCACTTTTATGTCTGCTTTCCTACAGATGTTTACTATGTTTCTTCTAAACAAAGTAAATCTATTTTGGCAAACATAATGTTGCTGACGTAAACATGTAACTAAAATATATTCTTTTCTTTGTTGTGCATTTTTAACAAGTTATAAAAAGACTTTTATGTCTGCTTTCGTACAAAATAAATTCATGTTAGTTAACGTCTACTAACGTACTTTTCAGATCCGGCATTCTTTCAACCACTGTGATTTGTTTCATTTTTTAATTTTTTTTTTTGTATTTTGTTTTATTTTATTTCTACTTCTGTACATTCTAATTGCTTAAAGCCATTTTAAAAGTTGCTAGCAATTCGAAATTCATTAAATATTCCATACAGGATTGTTAAATTTGTTAACGGAAAATGTTTGATGTGTTTTTGTTTCTTTTTTCGCTGAAAATTACTTAGCTGTGTAATTTTTTTTGTTTTTCAGTTTAGTTAAAACGAAAAACTTTATAACAATTGCCAGGTGGCTAAATATACACCTCCGTTCCATTGTATAATTGTAACAATTGAAATGTACATGTTTCAACATGTTCTAACATGTCTTGAAATAGCAATAGCAATCAGTTGAGTTGAGTTCTTTTTTATAGCTTTTGTTTTTCAGATTCTATTGTGTTGATTTCCCTTGACGGCTTCATGTATTAGCAAACGGTCATCAGTCATGCGTTTCTATTCGTACAAAAGAAAGAGAATATCAGCGTATCTTTGCTTTTGTACATTCGGGTACAGTTGCATACTTTTATAATTTATTTTTTATTAATGAATGGGAATTGTGCAGAGATTTTATTTTTGGTTTTCTATCAAAAGTTTCATTACTTTTTTTATAAGTTTAAGTGAATTTCTAAACCATTATTATAAAAAAAGGTTTCAATGTGACTCTGAAGAATAAATTAATGATAGAGGATATTTAATTACTTCATTGGTGGTGTTGTGGATAGCAGTGAGGTCTAAGCAATAAACATTTTTAAAGCTGAGCGTGCGTTTGGTCTCGAAACATAATGATGTCAGTTGCAACCGCCCGTGAGGTCTACATGAGGTTGAGTGGATAAATGCTAGATGTATTGTGTTGGCTACTTCCTTGAGAGACCTAGCCTATCTTCAACCGATGCTAATTGGAAAATATATTGCAGATACCGGAATAGGGCGAACAAAATTATTAGGAAAGAGAGGATATTTTGCTAAGTTGTTTTCTGGAATTGATTCTTCCACCCTGTGGAGAGTATTGGAAGGACATGGCTTTACTGAGGACACCGGTTTACAGTTTGACTTTAATGTTGATGATGTTAACAGTTTTTTTGCGAAAATATCTCTTACTGGAAATCCTGATGCGAAATGTCAGAAATGTTACTGAGAATGAGCTGTATCTAGCTCTAGGTAGGGTTAAGTCTAAGTTAGTCGGTATTGATAAGATTCCGGTTCATTTTATTAAGCTTATTTACCCCTTCATTTCTCGATTTATTTTATTTCATCTCAACTCTATTTTGACCGCATCAGTTTTTCCCTCTTCATGGAAGGTAGCACGTGTGGTTCCTATCCCCAAAACTAAAGTAATTCGCAGTTTGAATGACCTAAGTCCCATCTCGATTCTCCCAGCTCTTTCTAAAGTTGTTGTGCATATAATTAAATATCAGATTCTTGCTTCACTTCAAAGGGGTATTTCACCTTCCCAATATGCTTTTCGTAGATACCATAATACTACAACATTGCTGATTAACCTGACGGATGCTTGCTGTTCGTGATAACATTAGCCAAAATAAACTATCGTCCTTAGTGTCTCTTGACTTAACTAAAGCTTTTAACTTCATTAATTATTCTGTTATGCTCAATAAGTTAGGTATGTTTTTTGGATTTTCTAAGTCAGCATGTATACAGTGTAAATTGTTTCCTACCAGACAGGTATGAGGTCTGGTAGGAAACAATTTGTGGATATTAATGTTGTGTTTTCTGGGACACTTTCTTTGTTTTCAGGTGTCCCTCAGGGATCTGTTTTAGGACCACTACCCTTTATTCTTTATGTTAATGGCCTTCCGAATTATATTGACAATAATATGTGCACTTCGTTCTTATTTGCGGATGATGTCTTTCTGCTATTCGAATTCGGACAGTGATTCTCCAGATGTTTTGGAAGCTAATATGAATTATAGCCTTGAACGTGTTGTGCAATGGTCTTCACGTAACTTCTTGACTGTTAATTCCTCTAAAAGCATAGCCATTCCTTTCCGATCTATGAGACGTAATTACCCGACACTGGATGTTTCTATTAACGGACGTAGATTATCTTTTGTCGATAGAATTAAGTGTTTAGGTGTATACATTGATGATCGGCTTACTTTTGAACGCCATGTTGACCAAGTCTGTTCGAGGGTGTTTGCCACTTTACGTAGAATTTAGTGGAATAATGTTTCTCTTCCATTTTTTGTCAAGCAGAGGCTGGCACATGCGCTTTTAATGCCACAAATCTATTATGGTCTAAAGGTGGTTTCTGGCACCTTTGGATACATAATTGCTAGGCTACGTCGTGTTGTAAATACTATTGTACGCTATGTTTTCAGTGTTGGGCGCAGAAGCCATATTTCTGGTTTTGTTAAGACTTTCATTGGTGGTTCATTTCTCTGTTTTATTGCTTATTGTAACCTATTAGTATTTTATTAAGAGTTATTAAGAGTGGACAACCGGGTCAACTACGCGCGAGATTTGTTTTCTCACGCTCGTCTAGAAACCCCCAGATTGTTATTCCCAGAATAAGATCTAACTTTTTTGAAAGATCTTTTATTGTACGAGTGGCTTGGTGTTGCAACTTTCTAATTATTGAACTCCGTTTATTTTCTCACTCCAATAACGCTTTCCGCCTGAAACTGTTAGCATATTTTTCTACCCTGATTGATTGATATTTTACCTTTTACTGAGAAATGGCTGATGCGATTCATTGAGTTAATGAGCATTTTTATTAATAGTGATTTCCTATACTTGTCCATATGAACCACCCCTGGGGATATGCATTTTTGTTGTACCTTTTAATCTACTATCTTTTATTTTTGTCTTCTCTGGCTGGGAGGCCATCTTTTAGACTTAATTATTATAATTATTTTCTATTATCTTGAAATACTTTTAAGTATTTAGTTATTTATATATTTTATTTGGCCTGATGTGGCTTATTATATTACATTGATTGAATAAATAAATAAATAAATAAATTCTATTTAAATGTTCAATTATTACAAACTGCTGGAACATTGGAAATATTCAAATTTTGTTCACACCCTTTGCAATAGCATAAGTTGGAATCAACTCAAAGCATTATTATCTAATCTAAGGTCTAAGCGAAAGAGTTTTTTTTTTATTATCGTTATGATCCTTATATGATCCAAAGAAAATAATTATAATCGGTTTTCGAAGGGAACCTTTATCACGTACCCCTAGTAAAATCATTAAGTTTCTAGAAGCAATAGGAAAATTTCATACTTTAGAGATGTGCGGTTTTAAAGCGCTTCCGAGAATGCACAAAAGGAGAAAGATGATATGAAAATGTTTGTTACTTAATTTTAAGATGCTGTTTTCCCAAGACGGACGTAATAATTTGAGTGTAAATTCGTATTGGAATCACTCAAAAAAATTTAGTGCTTTTCATACAACTTTTACACTCCGTCGTGTGAAAACATCATATCAAAATGGTATTTGAAAATTCTCTCTCTCTCTCTCTCTTATTTCATTAGATTTAAGTAGTTGTGTACGAAGGCACAATTTAAGAGTGATTAATATGTTTCAGGTGCTGATTCCTCATGACCGACGAACTATTAAAAAAAATATACGAAAAAAAAATAAGTGGGCATGGCAATTCCCATACAGAGGGACTTTTAATATCATGACTTATATTGAAATTAATGCACATTGAAATTAATGCAAATTTTTTGAAATTGTTATGTTTTTTTTGAAATGTTATTGTTATTTTCTATAGATTTTAAAGAAAACATTATTAAAAAATTTAGCAAGTGGGCGTGGCACCTTCCGCATAATAATCTTGATATGTCATTGTAACTACTGAAGTAAATGATCTAATATTTTTTAAAGTTACTCCGTTGACACATGGCATTATTCTAAAAAAAAATAGTAGGCGTGGCATTTCACATATAGTTTTTTTTTATGATATACATACATGCAACTTATGTAGCAATAAATTTGAAATTTCATGACGTTTATATGGTGGCTTTAAGGAAAACGTAGGAAGAAGTGGTTAAGTAGGTGTGGCATTTCCTACTTAAAATTTTTGTTATATGTTGGAAACTAATATAATAAATGAGCTGAGAATTTTTAGAAGTTACTTCGTAAATACAGCGAACTATTAAAAAATAAAAACCCAAAAATAATTAAGTGGGCGTGGCACTGCCCTTATTGAACCACTTGTTATTTCAGGATATTTTGGCAATAAATGCAGCTAAAATTTTACATTTTGTCCTCGTGCCTCTTTGTTATATTGGTTTTAATGATTAAATTAGTTAGAAATAGTTAAGTGGGCGTGGCACTTTCCAATACATAGTTTTGGTATTTCTTGGAAACTCATGAAGAAAATGAACTGAGATTTTGTAGAAGTTACTTCGCAAATACAGCGAATAATTCTAAACACAAAATATTCAGATATAAACAAGTGGGCGTGGTACTGCCCATATTGAGCAACTTGTTATATCATGATATTTTGCCAAGCAATTAAGCAAAAAACTTGAAATTTCATAAGCTTTACCCTTTATATCGTGGCTTTAGCTAAAACGTATGTAAAAGTTCTCAAGTGGGCGTGGCACCTCCTAATTAATAATTTTGTTATATTTCGGAAACTAATAAAGTAAATGAGATGAGATTTTCTAGAAGTTACTTCGTAAATAAAGCGAGTTATTTTAAACACAAAATAGTCAGAAATAAACAAGTGGGCGTGGTACTGCCCATATTGAGGAACTTGTTATTTCATGATATTTTTGCAAGTAATTTAGCAAAAAACTTGAAATTTTATGCCCCTTACTTTTTTTATTGTGACTTTAAGGAAAACGTATAAAGAAATGCTTAAGTGGGCGTTGCACCTCCTACTTAATATATTTGATATTTGTTGGAAATTAATAAAGTAAATGAGCTGAGAATTTATAGAAGTTACTCCATAAATACAGCGAATTATTAAAAAAATAAATACACAAAAATAATTCAGTGGGCGTGGTACTGCCCATATTGAAACACTTGTTATTTCAGGATATTTTGGCAAGTAATGCAGCTAAGATTTTACATTTTGTTCTGGTTCCTCTTTTTTATATTGATTTTAATGATTAAATTTGTTAGAAATTGCTAAGTGGGCGTGGCATCTCTCCATACAAAATTTTGGTATTTCTTGGAAACTCATGAGTAGGAGTTACTTCGTTGATATATTTCGAAAAGAAAAAATAACTATCCCGATTTATGTGGGCGTGGCATATTCCACTTAAAATAAACCATATTTTTGGCGTCAATTAAGGAAGAAACTCGATATTTTGTGTTATGCTTTCGGAGTGAACATTTACGTGTGACACGTTGTACAAAGAGAACATATTTATTTTTTTTATCAGTATATGCTCCTTGAGGGTAGTCAAAGGAGATATTTTATCCTAAGATATTGGTTTTATTATTATCACAACAATTTTAGGGAATTAATTTTAATTTTGAAAAAATAGAAAACATAAATTACGTATTCTCCTTCTCAGCACAAAATGTGTGTTGTCTACCGAAGCACACCAGGTGTCTTAACTAATGCAACAGTAAATATTCATTTATATTTGATCATATTTAATTGAATGTTTGCCCTGAAATGAACATATAATAATTCACACATTTTATTGTGTCTATATGTCTGGCATTTCTTATTGCGTTTTGTGTTTGGTTTTAGGGCATCTTGATGATTATAATATTTTAGGTAACAGCAAATAAATTTTACACTCGTCTGTTAAAAGTCTTTAATATAAAAAAGTTTTATTTCTAAATTAAAAAAAAAAAAAAAAAAACAAAAAATGGAGAAGAGTCGTCGCAAAATATGTTAATAAGATATAGGTTTGTTATGTTATTTTAACAAAAGGTGTCTTTTTTTCTTTTCAAACAAAGTAAGTTTGAATAAAATTTAATAGAAATAGAAATGGAGCAATATTGCAAAGTAGCCCAGATTTATAATAAATCATATTACTATTTATAAATAAATTTTTGGGTTGAGTTGAAGAGTTCATAAATCTGCATATGCAAAATGTAAAAATAAGAGTTGTTGTATTGTTCTCTCTTGCCTGCGGTCATGAAGGTTCCCCCCTCCCCCCCCCCCAAGAATTAAGGCAATATAGTGTTTATACGTAAAACATTAGTTAAGGCTGTAAGTTGCTATAAATTTTCATGTTTGAGATATCAAGAGCACCTGCTTCCTTAATAAAAAAAAAATTAAATTAAATAAACTTGTATGAAGCAAATGCTTGGGTTGAAGGTTGGGAAGGGGAGGTCCCTTTGTCAACATATCTAGAACACAAGAACTTGCGAATTCTGCTTTTTAAAGAATATTTTAAACTTTAAATAAACACTTCTAAATGAATTGACCACAAATGAGCCGTTTATTTTGAAAGTGGCATAAGTCACTTTTTCAAAAAATCGAGGTAAAGGCAACACTAAATAAAATTGCACGGTATCTTTTCATTTGTAAAAAATTTGCAATCAACAAAAAAGTGACTTATGCCACTTTCAAAATAAACGGCTCAAATAAGACCATTAAACATGAGTTGGAGGGGAAGATCGATCTTTATTTTTCTTATCGAATGTACTCTCTATCTCTCGCTATCTCATGCTAACGTTTTATGGGTAGGCGGTAAGTACTAACACTCCTACAACTACAAGAAAAACGTATATTAGATCACCTGGTAACGAAGATTGTTTCCTCCCCATATAAGTTTCATGACAAGACTTGACGTTATCAAGATAATAAATAAATGATAGAACTTTTCGGAACTTTTCTCTTCTTCTGAGAAAAATATTTTCGCTACTACTTATTCCTTTTTAATTTAATAAAACGATTTGAATCTATTTAATATATAATTTCTTAGTATATTTGTTATCCTGCAGTTAAGATCTCTTTAAGGATATGCTTTCCTAGAAAACATCATTACGGTTTTGTTCTGCCTTTAATTTTTTTCGCCCCCAGTTCATATTAAAGTTATATTTGCACTTATTTTATGTTTTTTTTTTATGTAAAGGGTGTTTTTTATAGAGGTATACAAGTTAAAGTTGGCAACATTTTTAAAAATTGACTGCCATTTTTTTCAGCTGTCAAGTGATTTATGAGTAGTTTTAGTTTGGCATTTCAACATGAATAGACTGAAGACGCCTGAACAACGCTTCCAAATTGTGCAAATTTATTTTTAAGTACGTATCGCGCACTACGTCCATCAGAGCACTTTCTTCGATTAACTATGGAACGTTTTTGCATCACGTTTATTCTAGATGATAATACGCATCATTACATCCAGAAAAACTGACTGCTTTATGCGCTGGTGGAATCATTGGTCCGTACTTCTTTAAAAATGATGCTGGTCAGAGTGACCACTATAGAGCCATGATTATTGACTTTTTCGTTCATCAATTGAACAGCCATTATGTGCAGGAGCTGTGGTTTCAACAAGACGGCGCAACATGTCACACGGCTCTTGCCACAATTGAATTATTAAAGGAAATGTTTTGGTAACCGCATAGTTTCAAGTTTCGGACCCGTGAATAGGCCTCCAAGATGGTGCGATTTAACGCTGCTAGATTATTTTCTGTGCGGATATGTGAAATCGCTAGTCTCCGCCGACAATCTCGAAACTATTAACTACTTGAAGGACAATATTCGCTGCGTTATTGCCGATATACGTTCAAAAATAATAGAAAAAGTCATCGAAAATTGGACCTCCAGATTAGACTACGTTCGAGCCAGCCGTAGCGGTCATACTCGTAACTAGAAGTCATATTTTTATTTCTAACTTCAGAAGATTATCTTTCGGAAAAAGTAAATCGCATGTAAATTTAAAAAAAAATCATCTTTGTTTTATTTCATTTCAAAGATCTATACCTCTGTAAAAAAGCACCCTTTACAAAAGAAAATAATTTCTTTTATTCATCCCTTGGCTTCTCAAAAATGTCTTCATTAAATACAGCATTTATTGAATACAGCAAAATGTTGAAATCAAATGGTTCATGAATTTAAGAGTGTTTGAAGAGGCATGAACACATTTTAGCATTCAGTGATCATCATCGACAACTTCATCATCATCATCATCATCATTGTTATTGTTGACTTTACATGTGTGTATGTATGTGTGTGTGTGTGGTTATTTGCTCTTTAAGCTGTTTGGCAGACAAATAAGCTCGAACCACGATACATGATACTACGATGTATCACAGTTGAAAGTGTGGTATATTTTTTTTCCATTTCATTAAGCATTAATTCACAGTACACTTTTCCAAATGATGCATCGATTTGTAACAGTTCTTTCCTTTTGTTACCTCTTCAATTTGGCTTAAAATATTACGTTTCTGTTTGCACATACGAGTAATCTTTTGTTATAAAATTTTTTTATAGGAATGTGGATTTTGTTGGAAATATTTTATGACTTTATATACAATACATAAATATATTTCAATAGAGATTAGAAAAATATATGTATGTATGTGTATGCATGTATGTATAAGCAATGAACCTTTTGAAACCAAACATTTTTGATTGCGTGTGTGTGTGTGTAGTAGTGCAGAAAATATTTTTTTTGATTTTTTCTACGATTTAATCGAACCCAGAATATAGATGCAGGTAAATCGGGAATTCAGTGTTAGCTGCAAACACTTAGCACGGACAACGAAATAACCAGGCCAAGGGTGTGTGCAGAGAGCCATTCACACGTAGATATTCTTTCCTCTGTCATTTGGCAACGAAAATTAAGTCTTACGAAAGCTAAAAAAAAAAATTGTTTCTAATCAAATAATTTTTCAAATTCAAATAGAAAATTTTCTATTAACTTCATTTGTATTAAAAAAAAGCATACTTTTAGGTGCATTAGTAAAATAAGTTTTGCATGCCTATAAAAAAATTCATCATTATAAAATTTAAATACGACAAATTGTAGTCTATAAGTCAAAATTTTAATAATTAGTCCGGCTTCAGTTCGTATAATTTAATATTTAATTAAATTATTTTTACTACCTTTTTACCCGTGAAATCGATCACGCTACATGTTATTGAAGGCATAAACTATCTGTATACCAAATTTATCGAAGACACAGAGAGAACTCAAATGATGATGATGATGTTCTAAGCTAATATACACAACATCGCCGCCCTCCTTCGTCGGTTAGCAGAAACATCGGCGAAGTAAAACAATTAATAAAATGTCTGCCAATACAGCTTAACAAAGTTAATGCGTCTACCTAACACCGGAGACGCCTCAACACTGCTATAAAAAATAACATAACGCGCAAAGCAGAGTTGTAAAAGAGTTAAGCCTTCTACATTTTCAACATCTATCTTCTCTACTCTATCCCTCTCTCTGAGTTCCGGCACAATGCACTGCATACGTAGGGGTCATCCCCTGAGTGCTGGTCCTAATTAAAAAAAAAAAAAAAAAAAAAAAAAAAAAAACTACCAACTATTCCTCATTTTACCACCCCCAAAGTGCAAAATAAATTAGGGAAAAAATATAAAAAGTACCAAAAGTACCAAGTTTTCTTTATATATTTCCGCCAGAAAGAAAATTTTTAAACAGAAAATATAAAAAAAAGGTACCAATATCTCTTGTTTTTAGCCAATCAAACCAAAGTACACTATACCTTAATCTGGGTCACATGCAATTCGTCTACCAAATTTCGTTTAAATCTATTAATAGAATTTCTCAAGAGAAAAAGTACGAAAAACCAAAAACAGCACCAAAAGTAAAAAAGTACCAACAGTATTAGGTTTTTCTCATTTTATTTATAAAATTTTAACACAAAAATAAAAGGATCTATAACTATAAATTTTTCCTCTTTTAAAATTTTTAAAAAAAGTACCCTATATTTAAATCTGGGACACATAGTATCCACCAAATCTACTAATTTCCATCCAAATCATATAAGAGAGTTATATATAAAAAAAAAATTACCAAAAGTACCAAAATTAAGAAATTACCAAAAGTGCTAGTTTTTTCCCATTTTATTTATAAAATTTTAGCACAAAATATAAAACGAACTAAAACTATCCTTTTGTCACCTTTTAACCTTTTTAAAAAAAGTACTCAATATATAAATCTGGTATCCACTAAATTTACTAAATTTCATCCAAATCCAGTAAATGAGTTTTTTAAAAGAAAAGTTACCAAAAGTAAAAAGTACCAAAAAAAGTTAAAAAGTACCAAAAGTAAGAAAGTCCTAGTTTTTTCTCATTTTATTTATAAAATTTTAGCACAAAAATAAAACGAACTAAAACTGTCGATTTGTGCCCTTTTAACCCTTTAAAAAAAGTACTCAATATATAAATCTGGGCCACATGGTATTCACTAAATCTACTTAATTCCATTCAAATCCAATAAGAGAGTTTTATAAGAAAAAAATTGCCAAAAGTAAAAAAGTACCAAAAGTATTTGAAGAAAAAAATGCAATAAGTAAAAAAATTACCTAAATTACTAGTTTGTCATTTCAATCCCAGAAGGTATGTTAATTTATAAAAAAAAAATTATAAAATCTTAGCACAAAAATAAAAAGTATCAAAACCAAAAATTGTACATATAAAAGGGAAAAAAATGAAATAAGTAAAAAAGTAACAAAATTACCAGTTGTTTGCCAATTTCAGTCACTGAAAGTATGTTAATTTATAAAAAATGTATAAAATTTTAGCACAACAGAAATTACAAAAACAATTAATTTGTCCCTTTTTGCCCTCTAAAAAGTACTCTAGTAAATGCTATCCATCTACTAAATGTCATTCAAATCCATTGAGATATTTTCGGGTGCTAGTGGAAAAAACACGCAGTTTGAGATTAAAAAGAAAGCACTAGAAAAAAAGCTCTATTCAACAATTAGCCAAAAAAATAGTGAATTTCCAAACCATTAATATGAAAAAATCTGTAGATAAAACGTTCATGTGTTAATTAAATGGTACAGGATATTAATTGCAGCTGTCGTGATTGGCAGAGAGGTCTGAACGGACAACAGTTCTGACGATGATGTCGAAACATCAGGATGTCAGTTGCAACCATTTGTGTGGTCTGTCTTTATTTTTGCCTCTTAATTTATTATGAGATACTAGAGCATCTTTTGTAAATAAAACTATTATTAAACACAGCCTTAAAATTTAAAATTTCTTTAAATTATAAAATCCAAAAATTTTTTCTAGTGTATAAAATACTGCAGTGTAGAAAATGTTGCGTGAGATAGGTTAGGTTAGGTTAGCAGGTTGCTGGTAAAGTGAAGATTAGATTCCAGCTCACTTGGGTCCTTGCATGGTCCCATTGTGCTACCTGTAATGAAGGAGAGTAATAGAGGGAGTAGTAAAGGGAGATTAGAAGTCGGAAGAAGAATAGGCAAAGAGAGGGACAGAGAAGAGCAGGAGAAGAACAGGTGGGAAAAAGTCGAGGCAAAGGGTGAATTCTGCAGTATAACAGGCAGGATGTCAGCCTACTATTGGGCGAACCATCCACTGCTCCTGATAAAGGAGCTAAGACAGCCAAGTTCCGTAACTGAAAGCTCGGAGAGGGTACTGAAGGATCTGTTGCCTAGAAAGCGAAGGCGGTAATCCTCCATAGCTGGGCAGCGGCATAGGAGGTGTGTTATGCTTTCATCTTCCTCCTCGTCGTTGCAGCTGAAGCAGTATTCGTTGTATGGTAAACCCATGCGTCTGGCATGGGTTCCGAAGGCGCAGTGCCCCGTGATCGTGGCCACAAGATTGCGCAATTGTTTTTTGGGAAAGTTCAGCAGATTTTTGGTTCTGTTGACGTCTATGCAAGTCCATAGTGTCCTCGCTGTGGTACAGGTTGGCTCATTAAACCATCTGGTTTGTGCCAACTGCAAAAGTGTTTTATCAATTCGCTTCCAGCAGGCCAGGAGCGGAAGGCCGCAGAAATTGTCAATATCAGCAGCCTCTAGCTCTGTGCCTCTCCTGGCCAGATTGTCAGCGATGAAATTGCCTATATTTTCCCCGTGTCCCCGTATCCATATAAGGGTAACACTAGAATAATTAGCCAAATTGTTGAGTAATTTCCTGCATTCCAGGGTAAGAAGGGATGTTGTGTACACACCCGAGAGTGCAATTATTGCAGGTTTGCTGTCGGTTATGATTTGAATAACTCTGTTTGTTATTCGATAGTACCGCAGCCAATTTGTAGCCTTTTTGATGGCGGATATTTCAGCTTGTAAAATATTACATTCGTCCGGGAGTCTGAAGGAAATCTTGATCCCGAATTCTTCAATGTAGACACCCCCTCCAACCCTGGAGCCCCGTTTAGAGCCATCCGTGAACACTCGTAGGGCCCCGTGCGGTGTAGGGGGGAAGTCCTCCGATAAAGAGTAATTAAATATTCTATTAAAGGAAGGTTTTGGAATGCAATGGTCGATGAGATCAGGGATAGTTCCGATGGTCTCTACAATGCTGGCATGACCCCATGGTCGATGATTCCATGCGTCAATAGTACTAAGTCGTACCGCAGTGCGTAGTGCCAGCTTCCTAGCCAATAAGTCAGCCGGAAGCCAGCCCAGCATAGCAAATAGAGCCTTTGTGGGCGTAGTTCTAAGGGCACCAGTTATCATGATTGCCATTAAGCGAAGAGTTTTCTCAATTCGCTGTCGGTTTGTTGCCAAGTCCAGTGCTTTCCACCAGATTGCAATACCGTAGAAGAGTGTTGGTTTGATAATAGTTTCAAATATCCAATTAATCCCTTTAGGACTTAAACCCCAGGTGGGACCAATGGCTTTCCTGCAAACATATATTGCCGCTACGGCTTTTGTTGCACGAGCGTGAAGATTGTCTCTCCATGTTAGTTTGCTGTCAAGGACGATGCCTAGAAATTTGGCCTTGTCCGATAGGGCTAGTGTAGTGCCATTTACTTTTGGTAAAGTAAAATTGGGAATTTTGTATCTTCTAGTGAAGAGCACTATTTCCGTTTTGGTTGGGTTTACGCTGAGGCCGCTCTGTGAACACCACTTACTGACCTCGCTAAGTGCATCTTCCAACCTGTGCGTGATTGTATCAAGATGGAAGCCCGATGTAGCCACTGCCACATCATCTGCATATGCAACAGTATTGACGCACATGGACTCCAGTTTACTAAGCAGGACGTTTAATGCCACATTCCATAGCAGAGGGGATAGGACACCACCTTGTGGCGTACCCTTGCGGGCGTACCTCGTAATGCGTGCTTCCCCCATGGTAGATGTGATGGCTCTGCATTCAAGCAAATTCTTGATGAATTGACATAGTGACTGGTCTATTCCTAGCTCCGTGAGAGCTCGGATAATAGCAGCCGAATTGATATTATTGAAGGCGCCCTCAATGTCCATGAAAGCCACCAGAGTAAAGTTCTTATGCTCAAGTGATTTTTCTATGTGACCTACGAGCGAGTGTAGTGCCGTTTCAACCGATTTGCCTTTGGTGTAGGCGTGTTGATTGGCTGATAAGAGATTGCTGTCAATTGTCATAGTTCTGATGTGAACGTCGATCAGTCTTTCTAAAGTCTTTAGAAGAAAAGATGTAAGGCTGATAGGTCTGAAGTCCTTCGCCTTCGAGTGCGATGCTTTTCCCCCTTTTGGGATGAAAATTACATCGCATTTGGTCCATTGTTGCGGAATGTGGGACCAGGTAAGACATGCTCTGAAAATTGTGAGTAGCCAAGGTGTCACAAGGTCTAAATTATGTTGTAGATCTGCAGGAATGATTCCGTCCGGACCAGGTGATTTATACGGATGGAAACTTTTTATAGCCCAGTGAAGTCTGTCAGTAGTAATTTCTACGTTCGTGAAACACCGGGCAGGTGGGGAAGCATTTTGTACTTCCATAGAAGGAGAGCAGCCTGGAAAGTGAGTTTCCATTAGGGCTTCTAGGGACTCCAAGGAATTAGTAGGAATTAGTAGTTAGTTGCGTGAGATACTTGAACACGTTCTTCTGGGTGACAATGTCTTGCTGCTGCTTGGTTATGCTGCTATTGCTAAACACACTCACAAAAAAAAAAAAAAAAAAAAATCATGTATAGACTAAATCTAAGTAAAAAAAGTTAATTTTTTCTACTTTTCATATAATGACAAAAATAATTTTTATATTAGAACCCTTAAGATATGTATGTATGTATTCAAAATTTTTTTGTATTTTCAAACAATTGTAAAACATTTGTTTTATACTAATTTGTCACAATTTTTATAAACAAAGAACATAATTTAAATCCCTGAAGAAGCTACCCATTAATGGTAGCGAAATATTGGAATAAAAAATAAATGTTAACTTTTTTATAAAATACATTGATCTTTAGCACTAAAAAAAAAAAAGAATGTAAATCTTTAAAAAAAGTTCAAAGGAAAATAAGAAGAAAAAATAAATTTCAATAACTTGGAGCACATCAAAAGTTATAACATCAAGAATGAATAGCAATTACTACATTGACTTCAACAGAATCCAGGGAATAAGGAAAAAATTAAATAGGTATAAAACTATAAGGGATAAGATTGTAAAGTTTAAGGCATCTTTAACATTTTTAATTATATGTCGAAATACAGGTATAATTCCTAAATTTATAAAGAATTCCACTAAAAATATTTTCAATCTTTTCGAGACAAACAAAGTATCAAATTTTCAATGGGCTGTATCAAGATTTGTTCAAATTCTACAAAACAAGATGCTGAGGTTATCAATAAAACAGAAACATGAACTACTGAAGCAATTTTCAGAGGAATTAAAGTTTTTCACCTCTAGTATTAGTTATTCTTTATCAAGAGATGAATTCCACACATTTATTAAACACCAAGATAGATTATCTTTGATTCTTCAAAAGCGGCTAAAAGAGGTACATAAGAAAAAATTTAATTGTGTTATGAATTTGCAAATAAGAGATTTGGATATTAGACATAACAAGAAGTGGCTTATTAATAAGTCAGACTTTGACATTCCTACTGAAGTACAATGGTTTCTATCTCTTGGACAGAAACATGCATTACCGGTACAAAGAAATAATTTTCCAATATTAAATATTATTTCAGATGGGGAAGATTTAGTTCAAACATTAGTAGAGAAGGAAGAACAGGAAACAGTCAGAAATAGATTTACAACTATTACACAGGTCAACAGCAAAAACGTGCTTGAATAACCACTATATAGATTTGATGCATCATGGATACCTAAGTACAAAAATGATAAAATTTTTCAATTCTAGGGATAAGTTTTTTTTTTTTTTTAATTTTTTTCTAAAATTTGGGATTTTCGAAGGGCCCGGTTTACCAATTTTATCATAACTATGGAAAGGCTTGTTCAATTTTGTCACAAAAAATAGTAAAATACTTGAAATGAAATTTCTTTTAAGCCACGCTAATAAACTTTTTTTTTATAAACTCTACGGTTTAGGAATTATTTATACTGCAATGATTAAAAATAATTTTTTTTTATGCAAAATTGGAAAATTTTTATCCTTAAAAATATATAAAAAATCGAAAATGGCAAAAACTTCATATTTTTATTACATGATTAGAAAGAAAGGTATGTATATTCCAAATAAAATAAACTTCATGAAAATCGATGCATAAATGTTGATTTTATTCAGAATACAGTGAAATTAACCGATTTTAAGATTTGACTACATTGTAATAAATGTACGATATGTATTCCACCACGTATTAGTTATATTATATTATTACAGATACATAACTAATACGTTCCTCTATTATCTGAAAGATTAAAAAAAAATTCAAAAATATATGATAACAAAAAATACACAATGGCCCACAAAACATATAATACATTAGGAAGATTATTTAGTAAAACAAAGGATAAAATTAATAAATCAGATATGTCTAATTTAGTATATAAAATACCAAATAAAGGTAATGATAATGAGACATGTGTTAAAGTATATGTAGTAACAACAAAGAATAAATTGAAAACTAGAGTTGCAGGACATAAATCTGATTATAATTATAAGTATAGGAATACTTCATTAAATCAGACAAATAATTTGAAAAGGGCTTATTTCATTTTTCGATTTGGGGCTTATTTCATTGGGACTTATTTCGTGCCACCGAGCCATATACCTAAAAAATGTAATTCTCATAAGAAAAAAATATATTTTATATGGGGAAAACACACCATCATAAAAGTGTGCGTATAACGCATATTCGTAGAAATTTTTCCATGTTTTTCTTTTATAAACCATCAGTGAAAGTAGATCTTTCCAACGCATGTACTCGTTTGAAAATCGGTTGAGTAGTTCTCGAGTTATAAAATCACGAACAGAGGACAACTTATTTTTATATATATAGATATGATTGTTATTAGAATGCCTAAAAATATGTTGTTCTAAAACTTGATTTTTCTTATATGTACATGGTTGTTGTTTTCTACTTTTCATATAATGACAAAAATAATTTTTATATTAGAACCCTTAAGATATGTATTCAAAAATTTTTTATTTTCAAACAATTGTAAAATATTTGTTTTATACTAATTTGTCACAATTTTTATAAACAAAGAACATAATTTAAATCCCTGAAGAAGCTACCCATTGTTGCTAGCGAAATATTGGAAACAAAAATAATTGTTAACTTTTTTAAAAAATACATTGATCTTTAGCTCTAAAAATAAGAATTTAAATAAAAAAAATTTCTTCAAAAGTAAATTATAATTTTTTTTAAAATGTAGAAAAATTTTTTAAATCAAATAAAATGGAAAAGTTTATATGTATATCTGGATGTTTTTTGCACTATAACTTGAAAACAGCTTAATAGATTTGGATGAAATTTGAAATTTTTTAGTTATTACAAAGGGACTAATTGGTATTTTGGTACTTTTTTTTACACATTTTTTTTTCATTAACACTCAAAATAAAAAAAGAAAAAGCTGGTACTTTGGTACTTTTGTTTTTTTTTTTTTGTACTTTTTGGTTTTTTCGACAAACTTGCTATACGAGTACAGAGAGTTTATTGCCAATATTAATAACATGTTGCGTGAACAATGTCTAAAAGATACTCGTACTAGCTAAAAGCTAGTAGTTCATAATGTTACTAAAAAAAAAGTTTTACTCTCTAAAATTAAGAATTTTAAGGACATTTTGTTATAAGAATGAAATTATTAAATTATTTGCATTTAGATTTAAAAAATTAATTTAAGAAATGAATTACTCCTAATAAGTTCATAAAAATTTGCATACTTAAAAGTCTGCCCTCAATTTAGGTGTATGAATTTGCTAAAATTTTAAGAAAAAAATTTGGAAAGTTGTTATTAGTTCATGAATTACTTTTTGAAAATAATCCCTTTTAATATTACAAATCACAAATTTAATACTTAAGTATGTGAACTGGCTGGTGAAAGGTAGCAAAAGGGAAGTTGGATGGTAATTAGATTGCCTATCTAATAAACCGAAATGCTGCGGTTCGAGTATAAATAGACTTTGAGTTTTATTAAAAGGTTTTCAACATCCCTTATTCCAGAAAAATGCATATACGCTCTCTCATGATGTCATCAAAAGATTCGATGTACTAAATGGACGGTGTAGAGGAAGGAAATGAGAAGTGCTTAGCAAGATCAACTACTCATAGCAAGGAAATGAACCACTACACAATTACACGCAAATATTGTTCCTAGGCACGACGAAATTTTGAAAAAAGTTTTTTTTTTTTTTTAACACCGAACTAGTTTTTAGTAAAACATTTCTTTTATAAATCTTAAAAAATCTATATATTTAAACAGGATGTGTGTATGTATGTATGTAACGTATGGACTCCAAAACGGCTGGGCCGATTTTAATGAAATTTTCAGGGAATCTTCAAAATATTCAGGCGGATGACATAGGCGATTGGAAAAAGAGGCGTGGCACCGCCCATATAACCCAAAAATTTAAATTGCCATATTTTGGGCATTTTTTTACCTACGTCGATGATATTTGGTACATATGGTATTGGCATAATTTGGAAAACGTACGTGGAATAAAAGTGGGTGGGACCACGCCCCTTTTTAGGAAAATAAAAAATCGTAATATAGTGTTAACTACTGGACCGATATTCATTAAATTTTCACAATAGGAATTTTATTTTACAACGAGGTGGGTAGCGAAGCGCACCGGGATATCTAGTTTCCTATAAAGGACGAAGTTTTGTATTTTCTAACATCAAGGAAAAATTTACAGAATTTCTGTAAAAAACTACATTGACGCCATACGATACATATTTTGAAAGCAAATTAAGCAACATATTTTTTTGAGTGTATGTGGTGTAATCCTGTTGTTTTCTGAGTATCCTGTAAACACCACTGTGTGTGTGTGTGTGTGTATTGTTTGCCAGTCTGTATTAAGATCTTTGTATGAACTAAATGTACAGCATTGTTATACACAGATTTAATGTTTTATAGACTGGCTTACCAACACCAGAACCACCCACCCGCCACCAATTGTTAAATTTCGATTCTGTTTTCTTTTCTTAAACTTCAAATGAAATCATGCGCATCAAATCTGGTAAAAAGTATTGAACCCGAACAATTTTAACACAATAATATTCAAGTACTTATAAAATACAATCAAAAAGAAACAACACAAGAAAAAAGCACATGTAATTTTTTTCATTTTTTGTACTTTTTTTTAAAAGAAATTTATTTCTAACATAAGCAAATTTAAAAATAACAGATTGAAGATTATTACGTACATACACACGTATGTATGTAATATGTACGTGTATCTATCTACTCGTATACTCGACTTTCGGTTGCAAATAAATATTTCTTAAGTTACGCTGAATCTAAAACAATGAAAGACAAAAAGTTTTTGTCTTTTAAGTCAAAGAAGACATTTGTTTGATGCTAATCCATATCAAAATAGAAGTGACATCAAGTTTTTGTCTTAAATTACAACTGGTAATCAAACAGTATTGCGACGATGGGTGCGTTCAGCAAGCACAGTTTGCTACACAACTCATGCTTAACAATCTGCTGAACGCTTTGATAACTGAGCGATGATGAACATGTTGAGTGAGCGCTCACGGGTTTTGGTAGCAACGAAAAAGAACGATACATTTCATCAAATTACGATATTTCAGTTCAGTTTGACTTTTGCATCAAATGTCATAATATATTTTTAAATTTTAATTTAATTTAACAAATAAATATTATGAAATCTTTTTACAAAATAAAATTCACCAATTTTAATGGAAAATTCAAATTTTTTGAAATTTTTGACAAAAAAGTGAGCAGATCGTTCAGAAAAATTAATAAAATCAAAAGCTGCTACATCTAAACTGTTTATTACCTGGTTTTTCTGCTGAACGTGCCCAATGTTTGCTATAGATTTTCGTTAATTTCTTTTTACTTGCCTTAGTTAATGTGGATCACATCATAGAGAATAAAGAATGCAATTTAGTGCAACAAGGTTAGTTTCAGTCTGTTTTCTCATACTCTGTATGCCTATTAATTATATAAATAGATATCCTGCTCCTTTGTTTTTGCATTTAGTTGTTAATTTTTAGTTTAAAATTTGAGTTTTTTATTTATTAGCAAATGAAGGATTGTCATGCACTGCCACCTTGTGGGTAGAAATGTTCATTTGTTTCAGTCTTGAAAGATTCAAATTTAAACTAAACTTTACCAAGTATACATACATTAGTGAGTAACGAATTCTCGTATACGTATTCAGTTATTCGCCTGTTTTAAAATATTCCTATTCGTATTCGCCAAAACTAAGCGAAAAAAAAAACAAATCATACAAAAAGTTTAAAAAAGTGCATAAAATATACAAAAATATATTAGGTTAGGTTAGGTTAGGAAGGGTAGTGTGAAATACACATCCACTCGGAGACCCAATTGGATCCATTGCGAATGCCTTCATTTATAATTTATTGAGTAATTAGTCTCCTTACTGCCCGAGGAGAAACGAAGAGCCGTTATTATCCATCATTCAGCCACTTAATTCCCATGATAAAGCCCCTGATATCCTCAAGTTTGCACTTCGCGACATCACTAATGCACTCATGGAAACGTCTGCTCAGCCGTCTTTGCCTATGGCGTTGCAGCCCTAGGCAATGCCAGATGATATGCTCTTTAGTTTCTGGCTCCTCTTCGTCCCCACACATCTTGCAGAAATTCGGAGTGCCATTTTCCCATATGCTGGTCCTCGCTCTAACAGAACAATGGCCAGTCAAGGCGCCTACTAAGACTCTCAAAAGTTTTCTATTTATACCCAGCAGTAGATCAGATTTACCTGAGTCTAGTTCTGTCCATATGGACCTCGACTCTCTACAACCTTCTCTATTCCTCCAGGAATGGTTAGTTCTGCTAATTGCCCAATTACTGAGTTCCCTATAGTAGTGACCGATTGGAGGTTTAACCGACCTGTCACTAACTGCCACATCTAGTGCTGACCCCATTCTTGCCAGCTCATCAGCGATTTCGTTTTCCGCAATATTGCAATGTCCTGGTAGCCAACATAGCCTCATGCTAAATTTGTCCATAAGCAAGTTGAGAGATAGCCTACACTTGCTGACCAGCTTCAATTTGACACTATTTCTCTTCAAAGCTCTCAGCGCCGCCTGACTGTCAACGTAGAATGTTACCTCCACTCCTTCTGTTACGTATTCTGTCACAAGTTCCGTGGCCGTGAGGATCGATAGGATTCCGGCCTGAAATACACTACATTCTTTCGGTAGCCTAAAAGATCTACGAATGTCTGTTCCTAAAAAAAAAAAGCCAGCATCCGTGCCCATTTCCATTTTCGATCCATCTCTAAAGACCGCGCGGCCCTGTCTATCACATTTGACCCAAAGATCCATATCCGTAATGACTAGTGAAGGTTGTTCTAATAAAATTAGTCTCAACAACCTTGGAGTCCGTAAAACCAGGGGATATGGTCTCCCGTCTACTAAAACTAATCTTTTTCAAGACTGGTGTATGACCTGTAAATCCTGGCCTTACAAAGCCCGCTTCCATAAGCCTGAGCGCACTCCTTGCCGCCGTTCTCAACACAAATTCTTCAATGGGAAGTAGGTGAAGGATGACTTCCAAGGCAGCCTGAAGGGTGCTCCTCTGGGCAATGTTGAATAAGATGAAAAAGAAATAATTTTTCACTAACCCCAGCCTGCACAAGTTAAAATATTTTTAAAAATTTCAACTCTTTTTAAAAAGTTTATGACTTTTAATGATAATATTTTTATTTTAAATGAGTTTTTGGTTACTTGTCATGCCACCGCTCTGAAACGAAAGTTTTTTTTTTTTTTTTCTTATCAAAACTTTATATGGTACGAATATAAACTTTTTGAAAAGTAGAACATGAATAAACAGTTTATTTTGTATAAAATCAGTATTATCTTTAATTATGAAAAACAAAATAATAAAAAACGCGTCGTGTTAAATATTATATGACACTACCTGTACACGGTATGTTTCGCCAGCCCCATTTTAATGAAATAAAACTAACATTTATTTGTGAAGTGTAAGTTCTTAAATAGAGGGTGTTTTTTATAGAGTGACACAAGCTTAAATCATATTAAAACAAGGAAATTTATTTTTAATATCAATGAAACGGGCTTTATTGGAAAGAAAATTTTATAAAATTAATGTTTAATTATGATTTCTGACATGTCGCCGCCACGGCTGTAGCTTAGAAGGCGCAATCTAGAATACCAATTTTTCAACAACTTTTCGCTGCATTTGCGGCCGTATTTTGCCGATAACTCTTCGAATGTTGATTTCCAGGTATTCAATTGTTTGTGGTTTATCGACGTAGACAAGTGACTTAACATAACCCCATTGGGTTTAAATCACACAATCTTGGTGGCCAAGTAATTGGGTCATTACGTGAAATTATTGTTTCATCAAAAGTTTCTTTGAGGAAATCAGTTGTAGCACCCGCTGCACGATGAGTTTGACGAATAGAACAATTATTTTGATTTAAAATTTCAACAATTTGCACGCGTTGCTCTGGCGTAAGTAGATTCTAATAAATTTTCAAAGCAAACTAAACAAAAAGCAACTTTCGGCTGTTAAATGGGTGCTCAAATAAAGCATTGTGTTTTGTTCTAGGAGGAACAAACGGAAAATTTCAATCATTCAGTATTTTAGTTTCTCTGATATGTGAATATTAATAACTTATTTGTATGATGGTTACCTTTCCCCGCTCCAATTTTAACAACAAAAAAATCCTAAATGAATTTTCCGATCATCAATAGTACAGCTTCAAAATTTCAGAAAGATCGATTTTACCATTTGGCTTTCCATAAAGAACTTGTATGTTCAAAACAAACAAATAAACAAACACAGACTAATTTGTATATACATACATGGGCGTATAAAACTTAAGAGATAATAGATTGAAGATAGATAAAGAATTATAAATAACAAAACTTTAAAAAACGTATGCAGTTTAAATTTCGTATAAATATCGGTTTGAAACGAACATGAATATCAAATCATTTTAACAGCCATTCCTAAACAAGAGCGGAAAGCGGAACGTTTTCTACCGCCTAGCGTTAACGCTGAAATACCATACCTAAACAAGAGCGTCAAAGCTTTGTCATAAAAACAGGGTTATTACAAAATATATAACAACCCTGATTATAATAGTATACTCATAACCAAGGTATATTAATTATAAGGTAGTCGCATTAGCTAAAATTGACATCAGCTGATTGATTTTTTGTTGTCAAAACTTTGTTATGTTTTTATAAAAGTATTGTGACATTTTTTTTTATTTAATTAAAATTTAAAAAAGTGAAAAAAACAAACGTGAAAAATTTTTAATATTTAATTAAAATTAAAAATATCGGTTAAAATGCGTGTATGTAGTGTCTGCAAAAAAAATTTGCAAAGGGGGAAAGAAAGTTTTTCCAAGTACCCAAATAAAAGACACATCCTGATTTTATACATACATCTATCAACACCTTTTTGTTTTCTATATTGTAAATAATTTTAACTTATATTTTTATTTTATGCAATTGATTTTTTTTTTAATTTAATTTTTTTTTTGTTTGCACATCACATTTTGACAACAGCCAAGTTTTTACACTAACAAAATGCCTGTTGTTTTTGTGACGTTGTATTTGTTATCGGTTAAAATGCGTGTATGTAGTGTCTGCAAAAAAAATTTGCAAAGGGGGAAAGAAAGTTTTTCCAAGTACCCAAATAAAAGACACATCCTGATTTTATACATACATCTATCAACACCTTTTTGTTTTCTATATTGTAAATAATTTTAACTTATATTTTTATTTTATGCAATTGATTTTTTTTTTTAATTTAATTTTTTTTTTGTTTGCACATCACATTTTGACAACAGCCAAGTTTTTACACTAACAAAATGCCTGTTGTTTTTGTGACGTTGTATTTGTTTTAGGGACAAGACTACCTTATTTATTATACCATGCTCATAACCTAATAATACATGCATCTCTACAACAAACACAACAAAAAAATTCCTCTGAGGTCAAAAGTATAAATGTGTATGTGTGTATGTTTCAACCTGTGACAAAAATATAAATAAAAATTATTCATTCAAATACGAAAAAATAAATACAAATCAAAATTTAACACTTGAAATAAAAAACAAGTAATTTACAAGAATTGTCAGCTGGGATTGTAAGACTACCTTATATTCATTGTATCATGAGTGCTTGTCTTTTGCTTGCAGCTAACTTCACTATTAAACGCGCTGTCAAAATCGGATTTTCCAATTGCAAAATTTTGCCGCCGCGTTACCGCCGCGTTATTTCGGGATGCTCCATACAAATTGTATGGGCATGAGAACTTTTGACAGCTAAAAACGCTTGCCGCTCTTGTTTAGGTATGACTGTAAGTCTTCAATATGAAAACATCAAATTTAGTTTTTCCTCTTCTATTATTTTTTTGTTGTTGTTTGCAACTCGCTTCAACACAAGACATCACTGATCGTGATGTAAAATCATACGTAATTGATCTTATTAAAGCTGCTGCAGAAGACACGGAGGATGATCAAACCGGAACGCTTATGAAAAGCTACGCCGAAAAGTATGGAAATAAAGTCTTTAATCAAATCCTTGATTATGCACAGAGCATTAAATGTGCAGAGGTATACAAAAAAATTCTGAAATCATATATACAACAATTATATATACAAAATAAAAAATACAAAAAAATAAACACAAAATCTACCCGCAAACTCGTCAAGATTTTAAAAACTATTTAAAGGAACGCAAATTTATAGTTCGAGAAGGCAATTTTTTAAGCCCTCCGCAGTCGATCGAAGCCAGAGTCCCTCAAGGCAGCATCTTCGGTCCTTTACTTTATTTAATATATGCCTCTGACTTACCGTTAAGCAGTAACATTCACACGACAACATTTGCTGATGATACAGCTTTTCTAAGCGTTCATGAAAATCCAGTAGAAGCTTCCCGGAATCTACAAGGGTACATCTCAAAATTAGAAAAATGGCTAAAACAATGGCGTATAAAAGTCAACGAGCAGAAATGTGTACACGTCACTTTTACGTTGCGCAGAGAAACATGCCCGAGACTATACCACAACACATTGTTGTCAAATATTTAGGCGTTCACTTTGATCGCCGCTTAACATGGAAATCTCACATAGACGCAAAGTTCACACAAATGAATTGGCTTATTGTAAGAAATTCTATACTAAGCCTAGACTGTAAACTTCTATCGGGTGTTTTTTTTAGAGGTATAGAACTTCGAATTGAAATAAAACACAAGAAAATCGTTTTAATGTCCATCAATTTGGCTTTATTGGAAGGATAATTTTATGCCATTAATGTTTAAATATCATTTCGGGCATGTGGCCGCCGCGGCTGGCTCGAATAAAGCCAATTCTACAGGTCCAATTTTCAACCACTTGTTCAAGCATATGGGGCCGTATGTTGGCAATAACGCCACGAATGTTGGCTTCCAAGTCCCCTAACGTTTCTGGTTTGTTGGCGTAGACGAGCGACTTCACATATCCCCAAAGAAAATAATCCAATGGTCTTAAATCACACGATCTTGGTGGCCAATTGACAGGTCCATTCCGCGAAATTATGCGCTCATCGAATGTTTCCTTCAATAAATCGATTGTGACGTGCGCTGTGTGGCATGTAGCGCCGTCTTGTTGGAACCACAACTCATCCACATTCATGCCATCCAATTCGGGAACAAAATAGTCGGTTATCATGGCTCTATACCGGTCTCCATTAACGGTAACTGACTCTCCAGCATTATTTCGGAAGAAGTATGGCCCAATGACTCCACCAGCCCATAGAGCACACCAAACAGTCAGTTTTTGTGGATGTAATGGCGTCTCAAGGGTCTCATGTGGATTCTCTTCATTCCAAATGCGGCAATTTTGCTTGTTGACGTAGCCATTCAACCAAAAATGAGCCTCATCACTGAACCAAATTTTGCGGGTAAACTTCGCGAACTGAACCATTATTTTCGAAATAAATTTGCACGATTTGCAAGCGTTGTTCTTTTGTCAACCTGTTCATGATGAAATGGCAAACCAAACTAAATATTAATCACTTGACAGCTCACAAAATGGCCGCCAGTTAAAAAAGTGATGCCAACTTAAAGTTCTATACCTCAATAAAAAACACCCAATACTATACAACGCGATCCTGAAACCAATATGGTCCTATGGAATCCAGTTATGGGGCACTGCCTCAGCATCGAGTGTAGAAAAAATTCAAAGACGACAAAACAAAATTCTACGTACAATGACTGCAGCCCCCTGGTATATACGAAATCAGCGAATTCACAAAAAAAAAGATCTTGATGTTCCGTTGGTGAACAACCGTACACGATTGAAGATTCAATAAATAATAAAATTGAATAAAAAAAAAATATGGCACCTCGTATAGTAAGAAAACGATAGACACTTCTCCTCTCTTCATTCAACCAGTTTTGTTTTTGCAAAATTCTACGCCGTTTTGTCATACAAAAGAGTACTCATTTTCTCACTACCTAACAAACATATCATGATATAAAATTCAACATATCGTGTAGACTAAGCATAGCAAAAAGTAATTCCATAAAATTGTATAGTGGCTCCTTGGGTTGGTATTTGAATTTTGATGCTGCTAAAAGCTGCTTATTTTCGTATTTTCCTGCTTTTTGGGCGAAATATTTCTCTGTGCGATCACTTTTTAAATTCATGCACACATTTATGCTTAAAACGTGCGTTTACTTAGAAATGATATCTAATTTTTCAGACTCACAATCTTTTAACTAAAAATTTAATTTTTATTAGAATAACAAAAAAATAAACTTTTTTGGGTTGAGTCTGGTAAAAATGAATACACATCGCAATAAAATCTTTATCATCTTTAACTTTTAATATTTCTATTTTTCATTAGACGTCAATTTTTATGATAAACTAAAACCTTCTAAAAATAATAATGCGACTAAAAAACTTTACAGATAACTACGCAAAAACTTTCCGGCACGTTGATGATCTCAATTTTCAAATGCCGAAATTTTTCTCATCTGACAATTAAAAATTCAATAGGAATCTAAAAAGTTTGAGATTAATTGACAACAAATTATTTTCATTTGAAAATATTTGTAAGTTAAAACTGTCTTATCCCCACACAATGGTTATATGACTTTTTATTGAGATCATCAACGTGCCGAAATGTTTTTGCGTAGTGATCTGTAAAGTTTTTGATTCGCAACATTTTTCAAAAAAAATTTAGTTTATCATAAACATTGACGTCAAATGAAAAATAGAAATATTAAAAGTTTAAGATGATAACGATTTTATTGCGATGTTTATTTATTTTAACTTTTATATAATAAAGGTTTATTTTCCTATAATTCTGAAAAAATTTAAATATTACTTAAGGTACGGTCACATCTGGCAAACATTTGCCCAAAAAAGCGTAACAACTAAATACGAATGAAAAACTTTTTGATTTATGCATTTATTTATTAAGTGAAACAGCATCAAATAAGATATGATTCTCTTACATTTTCTATAAATTATGTAGGAAACTGTTTAACGCAACTAACAGGTATCTAAATCAAAAGTGTTTTCATTCGTATTTAGTGGTTACACTTTTTTGGGCAAATGTTTGCTAGATGTGACCGTACCTTTAGTTGAAAGATAGTTAAAGTCTTTTGAAATATAATTTCTAAGTAAACACACGTTTTAAGCATAAATGTATGCATGATTATAATCGCACAGAATAGTATTTTGCTGAAATTAACTAGTTCAATGATATATTCTTTAAGTTTTTTTTTAATATTATTGTTGCCATGTACATACATATATAAGGTTTTCCAATAAGAGTGATATGATTTCTTTAAAAAAAAAACACACTTATTGTTAAGGAAATTCAAAAGTTTTTTATTTAATGTGAAGTACAATCGATACAATTAAGTTCTAAATAAAACGTTATTCAAAAGGCCTCCACGACTTCTTCTGCAGGAACAAATTCGATGAACCCAATCTTCGAGCACTTTTTCCACTAAATCAACTCGTATGTCATCAATGGCACGTCCAATATTGACTTGTAAAGCTTGAAGAGAGTCTGGCTTATTTCGAAAGACCAATGACTTCAAATAACCCCACCCACAAGAAATAGTCTAGTGGTTTTAAATCACAACTTCTGGGAGGCCATTCAATATCACAATTTCTTGAAATAATCGAATCTCCAAACTTTTCTCGCAATAATTCAATTGTTACATTTGATGTGTGTGGCACGTAGCACCGTCTTGTTGGAACCAAATGTTGTCAAGATCAACTTCTTCCAATTTCGGCCATAAAAAGTTGGTTATCATGGATCGATTGTGGTTTGAGACAGTCCCAATTGTTGAGAACGTCTTGGAATCGACAAATTGTGGTCTTCAGCAACACTTGCCTGAACGGCAGCAATATGTGCATTACTTCGAGCGGCTCTTTGTGTTATAGGCACTTGAACATTATGTAAAGAAAATTTAAGCTCAAAATTTTCAACAATTCGACGAATAGCGAGCACACTTGGACGATTTTTACGGCCATAAAATGGCAAAAAGGCACGAAAAGTTGCAATTGGAGATCGATAATCAAATTGAATAATTTCTAGTCGTTGTTCTTGCGTATATGTATCTCCCCATGATGAAATTGTAAACACTACTGAATACAATGAAAAACAAATGACAAATCATGACATATTACAAATGGCCGAAACGTCATTTCAAAATTATATCATCATTATTGGAAAACCTTTTATGTATATAAAATATTCATAAATGGATTGGTGATGGGTATATTGCTTGTTTTTACCTGACATTTCAGACCACCTTTTCAATAGATACTCATTTTTTTGGGGACGCAAAAATAAACCGAAAATTTTTGAGGATTTGAACCATCAGTTGGTAGAAGGGAATAAATCCAAATAATATGTAACAGAAATACAGTCAAATCCCTATAATTCATACCCCGATAAATCGTAATTTCCGATAATTCGGTCCCTTGAAAAAATCTCCTTAATTCGTAAAATTTCTATACATTTTGGTCCCCTCGCTAATTCGTCAATTTTTTTTTTCAAATAAAATCTTCTCTACCTCTTATAAATCGTAATTGTTTGCTAACTACCACTTATAATTCGTAATAAAAACAACAGAAACATGGAATGATTTTTTATTTACCGCTATTTTTTTTTTTTTTTTTTTTGCGAAGGTTTTTGCTTTCGCTTGTGTGTGTGTTTATTCTCTTAAGATCAGTTTGTTACATGAATAATAGAAGAAAAATGTCAAAACGCACGCATAAAACTCTGTCGGTGTTATAAAAACAACAAATTTTTGCATCCACTGACAATGGAGATATTTGAAATTGCTCCATCAACTCTTACTTCAATTCTTCAAAAGCAATTGTTTTTTATCTTTTTTTTTATCATTTTAGTAAATAAATCAAAAACCCCTATAATTTGTAAGAAATGGCCGGTCCCTTGCCATTACGAATTATCGGGATTTGACTGTATATGAAAGAAACTTCTTAACTACAGAAGGATTTGTTCCCTTACGAATCTAATTTATTAAGTGTTAAATTTTTGAATTCAACACACCCTAGTCTTTGTTTCAAGTAGACAGAATTGAGTATATCTCGATTTTGGAAAATTGGCGTTTATTCCATTTTCCAATTGATGGTTCAATTATAATTTTTAAATATTTTCGATTTGTATATTAATTGTAATTTTTTAAATCACTACGAACTGTTTATTATTAATATTTGTACAGGCTAAAGTTCGTAAATGTTTATAATCAGAGAAATATTAGGTAGACATTGTTAACATATTTCGAGCAACAAAGGAAAAAAATTAATCTTTATACATCCCTGCTCATTTTACCTTTCTAAAACAAAACACTTTTTTTAATAAAAATTTAACATTCAGTGACCACAAACTTCTAATTGTACGCCAAAACAAAATAATAACACTTTCATAAAATCTTTTTTATTTTTTTGTTGATTTCCTTTGGAATAAGGACACAGTTATTTTCAACTGGTAAAAAAAATTGAGGTTGAAGGCATTAACATTTATGCATGTACTGAGTGCGTGTACATGAACATGAGTGAGAAAGTCAAAAGGCGAACTCTTGCATTACTTGTAGCCAGTGAAGTAGTTAGGCCATTTTTCGTTTGCGAAATACCTAACAATTTCGAGTCAGTTTCTACTTTTAAAACTGGAGGGACATCAAACTTGTACATGTGTTGGTTAAATTTTGTTCTAATTATCACAGCAACACTTCAAACTCAAAGTTGTATTAAATAAGAATAAACGTATCGTATTTTTTGCCACAACATTTTATCATACTTGTAAATTATTATCGTTCCATTTTGTTATTATAATCTTTAGAATTACTCTTGCCATAAAGAGGGCAAGCCATCCATTATATCTCAATAATTTCAAAAATTACATATTTTTTTCTTTCGTCCATTTGTTATGAACATTCCGTAAGCAAAAACCTTTAAATATTCTCACTGCGAGAAGTAAACAAAAATTAAATTTGAAGTACATATACATATGTTGTGAAATATTTTCAACCTTATTCAAATCAAATGTCAGTAATTCTAAAACAACTACATACTAATGGTTTTAAATGTAAAATATTTTTGCCTAATATTTGATGTATAAAATATTTGTATGGTTATTCTAACTTAACTTTCAATCGAAGAAGACGTATTATATAAAATAAAATTATCTTAGAATTTTTACGACACGTCTTATTATTTGATCCTGGCTGGAAACATTTTCTGGACTTCAACATTGCGAAATATCCTGAATCCTCCAACAATATATAAGCTTATAATAAGTATGCTTATATAAAGCTGTAGGAAAGCAATTATGATAAGCTTAAATTTCAATTCAGTTAAAAAATCTAGAGGGTGTAAACAAATAAACAAACACACACTAATTTGTATATACATACTTGGACGCATAAAGCTTAATAGATAGTAGAGAGAAGATAGATAAAGAATTATAGATAACAAGAGCAAAACTTTAAAAAACGTATGCGGTTTAAATTTCGTATAAATATCGGTTTGAAACGAACAAGAATATCAAATCATTTCAAGTTTTCAATATGAAAACATCAAATTTAGTTACTCCTCTTCTGTTATGTTGTTGTTGTTTTTTACAACTCGACGGTGCTACGTGCCACACACATCAAATGTAACAATTGAATTATTGCGAGAAAAGTTTGCAGATTCGATTATTTCAAGAAATTGTGATATTGAATGGCCTCCCAGAAGTTGTGATTTAACACCATTAGACTATTTCTTGTGGGTGGGGTTATTTGAAGTCATTGGTCTTTCGAAATAAGCCAGACTCTCTTCAAGCTTTACAAGTCAATATTGAACGTGCCATTGATGACATACGAGTTGATTTAGTGGAAAAAGTGCTCGAAGATTGGGTTCATCGAATTTGTTCCTGCAGAAGAAGTCGTGGAGGCCTTTTGAATAACGTTTTATTTAGAACTTAATTGTATCGATTGTACTTCACATTAAATAAAAAACTTTTGAATTTCCTTAACAATAAGTGTGTTTTTATTAAAGAAATCATATCACTCTTATTGGAAAACCTTATATATGTATGTACATGGCAACAATAATATTAAAAAAAACTTAAAGAATATATCATTGAATTAGTTAATTTCAGCAAAATACTATTCTGTGCGATTATAATCATGCATACATTTATGCTTAAAACGTGTGTTTACTTAGAAATTATATTTCAAAAGACTTTAACTATCTTTCAACTAAAGGTACGGTCACATCTAGCAAACATTTGCCCAAAAAAGTGTAACAACTAAATACGAATGAAAACACTTTTGATTTAGATACCTTTTTATTGCGTTAAACAGTTGCCTACATAATTTATAGAAAATGTAAGAGAATCATATCTTATTTGATGCTGTTTAACTTAATAAATAAATGCATAAATCAAAAAGTTTTTCATTCGTATTTAGTTGTTACGCTTTTTTGGGCAAATGTTTGCCAGATGTGACCGTACCTTAAGCAATATTTAAATTTTTTCAGAATTATAGGAAAATAAACCTTTATTATATAAAAGTTAAAATAAATAAACATCGCAATAAAATCGTTATCATCTTAAACTTTTAATATTTTTATTTTTCATTTGACGTCAATGTTTATGATAAACTAAAATTTAATGTATAAATGAAATTTGCACAGAGAAAAATAAAACTCATATCCAAGGACCGTTTCCACAAATGGAATAAATGGAATCTCATATTTTTTCGAAACTTTTCTTTTAGATGGAGACGAAATTTTAAAAATTTTCTTATAATTTACATATGAAAAGTAATATTATCAGGCTCAAGTTCAGTTTTATTAAATTAATGAAAGTTCAAAATTACTTTTCATATGTAAATCAATATAAGTTCAAATAATAATTACGTTTAGTCGTAATACTAATAATATAAAAATATTTTATTATAATTTTAAACATTATTCCGAACTATAATCGAAATAAATGCCAACGATTATATATAAAATGGAAAATAAATAATTTTTTCACTAACCCAACCAGCATAAGTCAGAAGATTTTTATAAGCTTACGGCTCTTTACGATAATATTTTTATTTTAATGAGTTTTTGGTTATATTCCATGCAAACACTTTGAAACGAAAGTATTTTCAAAATTATTCCATAGAACAGGAATTAAAAAACAACAGCAGTTTATTTTGTATAAAATCTTTATTATCTTTAATTGTGAAAAACAAAATAATAAAAAACATGTACCTGTTATGTTTCGCAAACCCCAAAATCATGAAATAAAACTAACATTTATTTGTGAGTATAAATTCTTAAATAGGGGGTGTTTTTTTATAGAGTGACACAAGTTTAAATCATAATAAAACAAGGAAATATATTTTTAATATCAATGAAACGGGCTTTATTGGAAAGAAAATTTTATGAAATTAATGTTTAAATATGATTTCTGCCATGTGGCCGCCACGGCATTTGTGGCCGTATTTCGCCGATAACTCTTCGAATGTTGATTTCCAGGTGTTCAATTGCTTGGGACATTACGTGAAATTATTTTTTCATCAAAAGTCTCTTTGAGGAAATCAATTGTAGCGCCCGCTGCAAGATGAGTTTGACGAATAGAACAATTATTTTGTTTAAAAATGTCAACAATTTCGCACGCGTTGCTCTGGCGTAAGTCGATTCTAATGAATTTTCAAAGAAAACTAAACAAATAGCAACTATCAGCTGTTAAATGGGTGCTCAAATAAAGCAGTGATGCCAACTCAAAGTTGTGACACTCTATAAAAAACACCCTATACTACTTCATAATACTTAATTATTTTCTATTCAATTGCAGTTTGTAAATCTGTAACTTTAAAATATTTCGACAACAATTCAGAAAATTTTAACAAAAAAAAAAAAAAAAAATTTTTAATATAAAAAGCGATTTTTAAACTAAAAAGTGAAACATTAATATGACAATTGGTCCAACTATGAGGGAGTTATGCGATGATTCATATTTCTTTGTATGGCTGTTTACCCGTTTCCCCCTTCTATTGCTTCATGATTTCGTTGTGTTTTGTTTTCCAGCATTACGAGGCCAACAAACGTTTGTTGACGATTTTAGCATATCGTGTAGACACCATATTTTTACTACTTAACTTATTTCATACGCATGCTAACAAATATGTTGTTTGTTGAAGAGGGAATGCAAGCTTTTCAGAAAATGGCATATTTGAGAGCAAATAACAGTGGTATTTCATGTATCAGTGTTGCCGAATTTTGCTATATTTTCACTTAGATTTCTCAGTTTACGGAAATATGGCACCTCGGATATTAAGAAAACGGTCGATACTTCTCCTCTCTTCATTCAACCATTTTTGTTTTTGCGAAATTCTGGGCCGTTTTGATAATAAAAAAAAGAGTACTCATTTTCTCACTACCTAACAAACATATCATCATATCGTGTGGATCCAAAAAATGTATGCTAAATCTTATGTTGAAATGTCATTTGCTGGCATATGCTAAATGTAAACTACTTTAAATTTTAAGCATATCGTGTAGACGCTTAACATATTGAATATGTTGATAGAGCCATTTGCGATTTCAACATATCGTATAGACTAAGCATAGCAAAAAGTATTTTCATAAAATTGTATAGTGGCTCCTTGAGTTGGTATTTGAATTTTGATCTTGCTAAAAGCTGCTTATTTTCGTATTTTTCCGCTTTTTTGGAGAAATACTCCTCCGTGCGATGATCACTTTTTAAATTCATGCACACATTTATGCTTAAAACGTGTGTTTACTTAGAAATGATATCTAATTTTTCAGACTCACAATTATTTAACTAAAAATTTAATTTTTATTAGAATAATAAACAAAATAAACATTTATGAGTAGAGTTTGGAAAAAATTTGTAAACATCGCAATAAAATCTTTATCATCTTTAACTTTTAATATTTCTATTTTTCATTTGACGTCTGTGTCTATGATAAACTAAAATTTTCTAGAAAAAATAATGCGACGCAAAAACTTTACATATCGCTTCGGCCTTAATTAAAAGTCATATAATTATGCTACCCCACTTGTAAGTGCAAAGGTGTTTGGAAGTCGTGCCGAGGCCTGGATGGCCAGTAAGTGGATAAAGAGAACTGGTCGTTAACGACTCCCCTCCGATGCCAGGGCACGGATCGGTTGTAAACAATCAGTTGCTTAATCCATGTACGCCGTCCCTGCATGGATCGTCCAACCCCTTACGTGCTCACTCGTGGGAACAAAATTAAATGGAAAGACTAAACAAAAAACCAAAAAACAAACAAACAACAAACAAACCAGCAGCCCTGTCGCTAGGTAGGGCTAGATTGCAGCGGAGTGTGTCCAGGGATGAAAGTCCAGGCACCTCCGCGGCTGGTAAAAACCTAGCTACAAATACTAAAACGGGTACGCCGGCTGAGAAAACCTCTGCTGCGCCTCACGTACCCAAAAAAACACCTGCTGGTGTGCCGGCTGTGGACAAACCAGCTGTGCCAATTGCACCAGCAAACACAAAACCTACAGGTGCGCCGACTGGACATGCTCCAGTTGTGCAAACTGCACCCAAAATCATCGTAGCGGATACGCCGGTTGTAGCGAAGGCAACTGCGCCTGATGTATCCGCCTCGACAGGTTCAAGGGAAAGAAAGTTCTCGTCCCGTAAAGCCATATCCGAGTCACGGGCCGCTCGACGCTATATCGAGCGGTTTGGTAATAAAAAGGCGGCGGAACTGACTAGCGCGGAAAAATCCTCGCTAGCTTGGGCCAAAACACATCTGGCTGCTGTAGACGGATCTTCTCCTGAGGGCGCAGCCAAACCGGCTGCAATTGCTGGCCCGAAAAGGCAGAGATCAGGAGAGGACTCGTCTCAGCAGCAGATGCAGCCCTCAAACAAAAAACCGAGACAGGTGGACGGCAAAGTCATGAGCAGGTCTTACAGCGAGGTTGCTAAAAATCCGCTGATAAGAGCTGTTCTTGATCGCAGCAACAGCGACGGATCAATCGATCATGCCCAATGGGGATTGATTTGTCAAAGGCTGCTTGACGTTTACCTGCTCAGTACCAGCGAGGCCCAAGAAACCTCGCCTCAATTCACGGACGCTGGCTGGGTCCAGGGCCGTGTCAAACTGGTTTCCTGAGCGGACGAGAGGTCGGTCACCAAGCTAAAGTTGGTGATCGAGTCTCTTGGTGAAGTGTGGCCTGGAGCGAGATTGGAACTGGTCCCGGTAAACGAGATTCCTCGTAGACCGAGAGCAGTTGCGATTATTCCGGCAGAGCCGCATGATCCAGAGGCTATCCTGGGCATCTTCCGTCGTGCGAACCCTGACCTACCAACCAGTGATTGGAAGGTGGTCAAGGTTTTTGGGGCGGAGGGTGCTCGTAGGAAGGTGATCGTTGTCCTGAACAAGGAGACGTTGCCTCTACTTCGGGACAGACAGGGCCTGGTTTTCTACGGTTTCATGGGAATCAGGCTCTGTGTGTACCGCGGTGATGGCGAACGCGATCCCGCAAACCCTAGCGGCCAAACGAAGGGGCCAACAAAAGCAGCTGACAAGCCAGCCGGCACGGAGGTCATAGGGGACTCCGCGGATTCGGTCACTTCAGGATGCTCTCAATCAACAGCAGGTTTGGTTGGGGATCTCCTGGAGGGACTCATTTTCGGAGATGACGAGGACGCACTCCTGAACCCGAGTCAGGGAGATGCCGAGGCAAACGTCAACTAAGACCCCGACGCGGACAATGGCGAAGGTGCTGCAGGTCAACCTGCATCATTCTAAGACAGCGTCAGCTGCATTAACCCTCCGCCTTTCAGAAAAAGGGGAGGACATTGTGCTGATCCAAGAGCCGTGGACCAGACACGGCAAAATACTTGGACTCAGTACCACTGGCTACAAGCTGCTGTATGCAACAAAAACAGGTAACAATGACAAAAACATTAGATCCTGTATCCTAGCAAAAGCAAATCTCAATAACTTCATTCTCTCTGATTTTAGTGATGAAGATACTGTAACCGCAGCATGGGAGACAGGAGGATCCTCCATATGGATTCTATCCTGCTACATGGCGCATGACCATGTGGACCAACCACCACACAATCTGGTCCACAAGATGGCACACAACGCCAATCTGAAAGGCATTCCAATCCTACTGGGTGCGGATGCAAATGCACATCACCATATCTGGGGTAGCTCAGATACCAACGAAAGAGGTGAGTGTCTATTTGACTTTATTATTGATAATAACTTAGTAGTGTCAAATCGAGGTTCAGAACCAACTTTTGTAGTCTCAAACAGACAAGAAGTACTAGATATTACACTTGTTAGTGCGAGACATGCTCATATAATTAGGGACTGGAGAGTCTCAGCTGACTGCTCCTTTTCTGACCACCGCTATATTGAATTCAATATTAGTATTACAAACGGAAATTCCAAACTTTTCTTAAACAGACGCAAAACGAACTGGGAGGAACATAAGAATATCCTCACCACCATAATTGCACATCCTCCAATCATAGAGGAAGTAGCTGACATAGAATTGGCTGTCAGCAATCTAACTGATGCCTTTAAGGAAGCAACAAGAATCTCTTGCAAACCTTCCACACAACGCAAAAATAGTAAACCACCTTGGTGGTCTGCCAGCTTAGAGGAGTCTCGCAGAAGCTGCCGCAGACTCTTTAACGGGGCTAAAAGAACGGGTAACTGGGCTCTTTACAAAGCCTCATTGAATAAATTCAAAAATCAAGTCAGAAACGCAAAATGCAAGTCATGGAAAGATTTCTGTAACAATGTGGAATCCCTCTCCGACACTAACAGGCTGCGTAAAATTCTAGCCAAACAACCGTCCGTACCTGGATTCATCCAGAAGCAAGATGGTAAATGGACTACTAATTCCTTGGAGTCCCTAGAAGCCCTAATGGAAACTCACTTTCCAGGCTGCTCTCCTTCTATGGAAGTACAAAATGCTTCCCCACCTGCCCGGTGTTTCACGAACGTAGAAATTACTACTGACAGACTTCACTGGGCTATAAAAAGTTTCCATCCGTATAAATCACCTGGTCCGGACGGAATCATTCCTGCAGATCTACAGCATAATTTAGACCTTGTGACACCTTGGCTACTCACAATTTTCAGAGCATGTCTTACCTGGTCCCACATTCCGCAACAATGGACCAAATGCGATGTAATTTTCATCCCAAAAGGGGGAAAAGCATCGCACTCGAAGGCGAAGGACTTCAGACCTATCAGCCTTACATCTTTTCTTCTAAAGACTTTAGAAAGACTGATCGACGTTCACATCAGAACTATGACAATTGACAGCAATCTTTTATCAGCCAATCAACACGCCTACACCAAAGGCAAATCGGTTGAAACGGCACTACACTCGCTCGTAGGTCACATAGAAAAATCACTTGAGCATAAGAACTTTACTCTGGTGGCTTTCATGGACATTGAGGGCGCCTTTAATAATATCAAGTCGGCTGCTATTATCCGAGCTCTCACAGAGCTTGGTATAGACCAATCATTACGTCAATTCATTAAGAATTTGCTTGAATGCAGAGCCATCACATCGACCATGGGGGAAGCGCACATCACCAGGTATGCCCGCAAGGGTACGCCACAAGGTGGTGTCTTATCTCCTCTATTATGGAATGTGGCAATAAATGTTCTGCTAAAGAAACTGGAGTCTATGCGCGTCAATACTGTTGCATATGCAGACGATGTGGCAGTGGCTATATCGGGCTTCCATCTTGATACAATCACGCACAGGTTGGAAGATGCACTTAGCGAGGTCAGTAAGTGGTGTTCACAGAGCGGCCTCAGCGTAAACCCAACCAAAACGGAACTAGTGCTCTTCACTAGAAGATACAAAATTCCCAATTTTACTTTACCAAAAGTAAATGGCACTACACTAGCCCTATCGGACAAGGCCAAATTTCTAGGCATCGTCCTTGACAGCAAACTAACATGGAGAGACAATCTTCACGCTCGTGCAACAAAAGCCGTAGCGGCAATATATGTTTGCAGGAAAGCCATTGGTCCCACCTGGGGTTTAAGTCCTAAAGGGATTAATTGGATATTTGAAACTATTATCAAACCAACACTCTTCTACGGTATTGCAATCTGGTGGAAAGCACTGGACTTGGCAACAAACCGACAGCGAATTGAGAAAACTCTTCGCTTAATGGCAATCATGATAACTGGTGCCCTTAGAACTACGCCCACAAAGGCTCTATTTGCTATGCTGGGCTGGCTTCCGGCTGACTTATTGGCTAGGAAGCTAGCACTACGCACTGCGGTACGACTTAGTACTATTGACGCATGGAATCATCGACCATGGGGTCATGCCAGCATTGTAGAGACCATCGGAACTATCCCTGATCTCATCGACCATTGCATTCCAAAACCTTCCTTTAATAGAATATTTAATTACTCTTTATCGGAGGACTTCCCCCCTACACCGCACGGGCCCCTACGAGTGTTCACGGATGACTCTAAACGGGGCTCCAGGGTTGGAGGGGGTGTCTACATTGAAGAATTTGGGATCAAGATTTCCTTCAGACTCCCGGACGAATGTAGTATTTTACAAGCTGAAATATCCGCCACAAATTGGCTGCGGTACTATCGAATAACAAACAGAGTTATCCAAATCATAACCGACAGCAAACCTGCAATAATTGCACTCTCGGGTGTGTACACAACATCCCTTCTTACCCTGGAATGCAGGAAATTACTCAACAATTTGGCTAATTATTCTAGTGTTACCCTTATATGGATACGGGGACACGGGGAAAATATAGGCAATTTCATCGCTGACAATCTGGCCAGGAGAGGCACAGAGCTAGAGGCTGCTGATATTGACAATTTCTGCGGCCTTCCGCTCCTGGCCTGCTGGAAGCGAATTGATAAAACACTTTTGCAGTTGGCACAAACCAGATGGTTTAATGAGCCAACCTGTACCACAGCGAGGACACTATGGACTTGCATAGACGTCAACAGAACCAAAAATCTGCTGAACTTTCCCAAAAAACAATTGCGCAATCTTGTGGCCACGATCACGGGGCACTGCGCCTTCGGAACCCATGCCAGACGCATGGGTTTACCATACAACGAATACTGCTTCAGCTGCAACGACGAGGAGGAAGATGAACGCATAACACACCTCCTATGCCGCTGCCCAGCTATGGAGGATTACCGCCTTCGCTTTCTAGGCAACAGATCCTTCAGTACCCTCTCCGAGCTTTCAGTTACGGAACTTGGCTGTCTTAGCTCCTTTATCAGGAGCAGTGGATGGTTCGCCCAATAGTAGGCTGACATCCTGCCTGTTATACTGCAGAATTCACCCTTTGCCTCGACTTTTTCCCACCTGTTCTTCTCCTGCTCTTCTCTGTCCCTCTCTTTGCCTATTCTTCTTCCGACTTCTAATCTCCCTTTACTACTCCCTCTATTACTCTCCTTCATTACAGGTAGCACAATGGGACCATGTAAGGACCCAAGTGAGCTGGAATCTAATCTTCACTTTACCAGCAACCTGCTAACCTAACCTAACCTATGGAGTGGGGATAAGACAGTTTTTTACTTAAAATATTTTCCTGTTAAAATCGAAAACCATTATTTATATTCAGATTAATTATTGAGGCTACTTTAATTTGCATCTTGCCATCTAAGGAACATTATATAGTATTCATAAACCTCCCTCAAACAATCGTATTGTATGAAAATAGTATGCTGTGCAAATGCTGAGAAATTTGAGAGCAGTATAAAAAGGTTTTTTTCCTGGTATATATTAACGATTTGACATTTTGTTTAGATAAAGGAAAAATGCACTCACAACTAATTACTAAATTAAATTAAATGAAATAATATTTTTGATAAATATTTTTATTTCAAGATATTTGTCGAATAAACTTTTCTGGACAAATTTAATTTAACAAAATTCAAAATAATTAATTTAATTTATTAAATTAAATTACAAAGTAGAATGCTTTGAAGGTAACGGACTATAAGTTTGTGTTGATTATTAGTAATTTCCAATGGGGAATTTCGTACTAACCAAAGTTGTTTTCAATGTGTAAAAATAGAATAAAAAATTAATTAAATTAATTCTCGTATTCTATTTCTGTTGAAAAATTGGTTAAATATTACCATTGTACCGCTGTAGCGGCCTTGAAATCGGTACTGATACGTTCTGCTAAACTGAGTTCGAATAATAATTAAGTTTATTCGTAATAATATAAAAAAATAATTAATTTATTTATCGGTATATTTAAGTAAAAACAAATAGCCGCAATCTTTTGCATTCCGTAGTATTTTAGTCGTCATGCTGCAAAGATACATACAGTCGTATGTAAATTTAAATCATTCCATATATAAGTATAAATACATGGCTTAATATAGAAAGGTCGTCTCTAAACTTCTAGCTACTTTACAGGAGAAGGAAAAAACTCAATAAAAACTGAAAAGATAACATGTAAAAATGAGTTGGGGCTTTTTTTAATTACTGTAAATCTGTTATTCATAAACATAGAAAACTGAATTTTTTAAGGGAGGTGTATTTGAGTTTTGTCTACCAGAACATTTAAAAAAACTGATTTGAATAAAAACGAGATATGACCTTTCCATATTAAGGCCTCGATATGTACTCGTGTGTACCTTAAACCGCTGATGTTGAAAATTTCAGGTGTACGTTTATTTTGTTGCAAAATTAAATATCTTTCTTTCTATAATTATAATTTTAACATTAATTTTTTTACTTCACATCTCCTTTTCTTTTAAAATACTATAAACGATTGACAGGTATTTGAATAACCAACTTATCATAACATAAACAATGTATGGACACTTTAAACTTAAAATTTTAAATAAACTTTTATAATTCTCATTTGTAATATGTAATCTTGTAGCAGTGTAAATACTTTTCTTATACATTAAAATTTTATGAGACGAAAACCCAGAATGACTATTTTATTGTCGCATCAAATATTTTAATTATGGAAGAATGTTTGATGCAACCATATTTGCTTTAACGATTAATTATTTGGTTGTGGCAGATCTACTTAGTTGACATGAATATTTTGCAAACAGGTTTTTTAGAGCTTTGCTCTTTATGGCGCGATGAGGGTTGAATTTTATTTTTCGTAACATAAATAATCGACACTATTACAGTTATATTTTTATTTGTGTTTTGATTTTCTTGTCCTTTAAAAGCGACTTTGTTGTTGTTTTTTAAAATCAAGACGAGACAATATGTATGTATATGGTGTGTTACTCACATTCAACTGCAATAATAAAAACAAAATATTAAATATTCTCATATGAATACATATACGAGTATATGTATGTTAGTGTTTCGTTTTTGTTTTGCTTTGTGTTGCTGAGTTGATAGAGCTACCCTACCCACCAAACAAAACGTCAAGTGTTTGAACTATTATGCTTTGATGGTTGTAGTACATATTAGGTCAACAAAATTAATTAAAAATTATTTTTTGTTTTTTCTATTAAATAAATATTATATTATTTAAAAACTTAACTAAAATTTTTAAAATATGGATTAAATTTCTTAAAACAATGTCATAAACTCAGAAAAATTAATAAATCTTCACACATGCTAACTAAACTTAGTTTATTTATACATAATTGGCATGTACAACTTATTTATATTTTATTTTTATTTTATTTCTATTTTATGGTCCTTGATTTAAAAACTGTTGATAGAACTTTATTAAAAGAAAATAAAGTCAATGATTATATCGTATACATAAGTATGTTTATTCAACTTGTTTGCTGGTGTCATCGACAACCAAATGAAAGAGGGTACGAATCAGTGGTGCCGCTTGGTTACATTTGTTACATTTTTCGTAACATTTGAAGGCCCAATGTAACATGTATAATTTTGTTATATTTGGCCAAATTTTTTAACTTTTAGTACATAACACAGAATAAAGAAATATTGGAGAAGTAATTAATTCATTCATTCAATGAGCATAGCTCTAACCGGGTGTCCTAAGACACCTCTCTTCTTTTTATTTGCGTGCAGTAAATAAACCTAAGTTTTTATTCTCCTTCTCTTAAAAGAATGCTATACATTAGCCTTTGTCATAAAGAGAACATGTAGGAAATATCAATGTTTTGGTGTTTTTACACTTGTAGAAATTGATTGTTACATTTATTTTTTTACTGTAGCCTAACATCATATTAAAAGTTTGTATGCATACACACTGGATTGGTTTAGCGTGTTTATGGACGAAAGAAATTAAAAAAATATTTACATTAAAATATTCACAGTGTACTGTGAATAATAAATAAAGAGACTAAAAAAAATAAATATTTTCTTGTCCTCTTTTGCATGTGTTTTGTTGTTGGAAATTCTAAAATAAAGCGACAAAGAACCTCATTCATTGACTGCTATCATACAAATGAGTATGTTTCGTATTTTAGTTTGTCTCTTGGTGCTTGGCCCCTAGGGGCTAGTTTGACGATCAATGCATTAAATAGTGTTTATACTCTCTGAGAGAATCTGATAATTATTCATAACCAGCGTTGCCATTTTGGTGCTTTTTTACTCAGGCAATACCCGAAATTTTGGTTAATACCCGTTTTTGAAAAGCGGGTATTTATAGTGCTTTTAACAATTTCTCACAGTGCTTTTAAGTGCGTTTTGAATAATCAAAATTTTTGGCACTAAATCATTTTCCTACTACTCTTTAAACACACCTAATACTTTTTTAACCAACTGCGTATTATTTGCATCTATATTTTGAGTAGTACTCGCAAACTGTTAAGAGTTTGAATTCTAGAATTTCTCAAACATCATTTTTTTTAAGTTCGTGCAGAAATTTTTATAATTTAATTGTTTAGCAATGATTTTTACTTTTAATATACATATCCGTTGGTTTAAGCAAGAAATTGCCTTGGTTTTTATAAAGTTATTAAAATTAAGTTCTTCATTAATTTTAATGTGTGTTAAAGTTCATCATCTAACAATGGCTTTCCTTTAGATGGAAAAACAACAATATAGAAAAGCTTGGGGGAATGATCCAGCTTTTAAAAGGTGGCTTAGACAAACAAAAGATGAACTAAAGCGTATTGCATTTGTTGTAATTGTGAAATAAATGCACGATAAAAGCGATATATTCCGACAAAGTCGAACAAAAAAACACAAAAAAGCAAAAGATCCAAATGCAAATTTTGATGTTGCAAGAGTTGGCATCACTGTTCATAACTATTCCAGGAAACGCGTCGAAGAAGTGAATATTAACATGGAAACAAAAACAAAATTTCAAGAATTGTTTTTGTTTTTCACACATTCCTAAAATTAAATATACGTGAGAAATTTAACGATTTTCTCTCTCTATGAAAAGCGGTAAAATTTATTTGATAAAACAAAAAGAAATTTTTTAAATGTTTTAAATTTTATTTTTGTTTTCCATGTAAATTTTCACTTCTTCCACGCGTTTTCTGGAATAGACACCATTTTGTTATACAATACTCTTACAACCGTGTGATAGTCTGAGCACAACGTTTGCGTTGCGGTGCAATTTCTCGTTGCGGGAGAGAAAAATAAAGATAGTACAACGGAAGACGGCGACGGTAATAGTTGGCGTAGTTTGTTTACATTTTTAATAATTTATTTCTGCATACATTCAAACATACTTCAAAACCATGTTTTTTGTTTACAATAATGTTGTGAATATTGCCAATTATTCAAAAACTATGGCAACATCAGAAAAAGAAAGAGTATTAAACATTGAGAGAATAAGAAAGTCCGCAATGAAAATAAAATAGATTTTAATTTTATGCCGTTCCGCACTGCGGTTTTTTACTTTAAAATCGTATGAAAAACCGCACCTCAATAAAATATCGTTACATTGTGTTCAGACTCTGAATAGACAATTTATTGACTGACAACGTTGCTACAATTTACTAACAACCGTGTGAACTGGCAATAAACATTGTGCTGTATATTTTTTTTTTTATAGTCAGTACATAGCTAGCAAATTGTTAGATCTGAAAACCGTCTATGCAGAGCTAAATAACCAAAGCGAATTCACTTTACAAATGGTATTATTTCTACAACAAGTACAACATTACAATACCATTTGACACGTAAGGTAGACGTGCAGGTATACACAAATGGACATTCTGACCTTCATAATGCAAGAAAAAAGTAGCTCAGCACTTGTTAAGTGAATTCATTCTAGTAACAACAATGAGACATTTTTTCTATTTCAGGATATGAGAGAATTGTAGGAATGTTAAAGAAACAACAAAGAAAAGTGCTCAATAAGTAGATAGTAGTAGAGCCACTGGAAGGTATTTTGTTTTTTACATTCAACAGATCTCTTATATTTTTATTGTATGTGAAGTCATGCGAATGTACCATAACCATTAAGTGCAATTAAGAAAATTTATTTTCTGTGTAGTCAAGTGTAACTACGAGTGTAAAGCGTCGTGGCAACATATCAAACTGCTTCGTCAAACTTTTACATGTTAAATTTTGTTTTATTTATCACAGCAACACATCAAACTTATACCATCAAATTTTACAACAAACTTGTTTTAAATAATAATAAACGTATGATATATTTTTTATCATACTTGTAAATTATTATTTTTCGCTTTTGTTATTTAAATCTTAAGATTAACTCGTGCCATAAAGTGGGCAAGCCAATAAATTCGAAAATTACATATTTTTTCTTCCGTCCATTTGTTATGAACATTCCGTAAAAAAATTAAAGTAAACAAAAATTAAATTTTGAAATAAGTACGAGGTCACTGATCAAATTAGCTTCAAATCTCTGCCACGCAGTTTAAATTATTTTGATGTTCGTCAAACTTTCATCAAACCACCATACGTGCTAGTTTTTTTTTCACTAACACTATCAAAAAAAATTTTAAATGAAACACTTTATTTTGCTAGCTGTATATACTCTTGTATATTCTATTTATTGCATTTACAACAAATGTTTATTTATTTCACAACTTATTATGCTGTACATTTTCCTATACGCCAAGCACATTGAGAGGAACTATTTTTACCAACTACATTAAGCCTATCGACATTTACTACATCTCCAGGGCACATATAATTACCATTTTGAGAAATTAAAACTGTATTTTCGTCCAAAAACTCCAAAGTCGATAAGTGTCCAGTATGTGGTTCCTTAGATTCCCAACGGAATATCTCATGAGAATCGTCAGCCATAATATAATACAAATTATATTTTGTACCTGTAAGTTCAAAACTTAAATGCACTGCTTCGCCGCTCATAAGACAGAAGTTGTCCTTGAAGAATACATATTGGTATCCGTCCGGCAATTTTTCTGTAGCACTGTCAAAATCCGTTTTTAATTCATCATCAAGAGTTGAAAATAAATTATTTTGTTTAAATTTATATAAATTTAAGGCAAGTGACCCAATAGGAAATTTATTTTCACGCTGCATATGCGATAGTGGTAAATATGCTTTTAGAATAACTTTGTAATTCTCTTCATTGCTATTTTTCAGTAGATAATCAAGGAGTCGATTTAAGACATCATATCCATCTGCAACGGCGATAAAGTTGAACAAGCCTTTTTTTAAATATTCAGGATTTTTAAGAATTGTACGTCCGTTTATTTCTACCGCAGTATCAGTGATGTTTTGTGTTGTAGCGAGTTGTAAAAAACAACAACAACATAACAGAAGAGGAGTAACTAAATTTGATGTTTTCATATTGAAAACTTGAAATGATTTGATATTCTTGTTCGTTTCAAACCGATATTTATACGAAATTTAAACCGCATACGTTTTTTAAAGTTTTGCTCTTGTTATCTATAATTCTTTATCTATCTTCTCTCTACTATCTATTAAGCTTTATGCGCCCAAGTATGTATATACAAATTAGTGTGTGTTTGTTTATTTGTTTGTTTGTTTGTATGTTCTTTATGGAAAGCCAAAGATCGATCTTTCTGAAATTTTGAAGCTGTACTATTGATGACCGGAAAATTCATTTAGGATTTTTTTTGTTGTAAAAATTGGAGCGGGGAAAGGTAACCATCATACAAATAAATTACTAATATTCACATATCAGAGAAACTAAAATACTGAATGATTGAAATTTTTCGTTTGTTCCTCCTGGAACAAAACACAACGAAAACTTGAAGCGTTAGAAGGAGGAAACGGGTATACAATCTTACAAAGAAATATTGATCATCGCACAACTCCCTTATACTTAGCTGGCTGGACCAACTGTCATATTAATTTTTTACTTTTTATTTTAGTTACTTCGCTTTTTGTATTAACATGTTTGTTTTTTCTTTTGTTAAAATTTTATAAATTGATGTCGAGTTATTTGAAAGCTCCAGATTAAAGAACTGAAATTGAATCGAAAATAATGAAGTATCATACAGTAGTATTTTAGAATGAATAATTTATATGTAATTATAAGTTTTAGTTTTATTTCATGAGAATAGGGCCTGCGAAACATACCGGGTACATGCGGTGTCGTCATATAATATTTAACACGACGCGTTTTTTATGATTTTGTTTTTCACAATTGAAGATAATACAGATTTTATACAAAATAAACTGCTGTAGTTTTTTTTATTCATGTTCTCCTTTTAAAAAAGCTTATATTCGTACCATATAAAGTTTTGATAAGATTTATGGAATAATTTTGAAAATATTTTCGTTTCAAATGTTTCGTTTGCATGGAAAATAACCAAAAACTTGTTGCAAATAAAAATATTATCGTAAAAAGTCGTAAAGTTTTAAAAGCGTTTTGGTTTTTAAAAATCTTCTGATTTATGCTGGTTGGGTTAAAAAAAAAATTATTTCTTTTTCATTTCATCCAACATTATTGGTATTTGTATATTAATTGTAATTTTGTTTAGAAAATATATTAAATTCGATTTATGCCATTTAAAGAAAAGGTCCTTAGATATGAGTTATATTTTTCTCTGTGCAGATTTTTTAAATTAATTCATTTATATATTGAATAGAATAGGATTTTCTTCCCCGAGTCTTGATATTTTATATCACAAATATTTAAGATTAATTGATAAAAAATTATTTTAATTGAAAATATTCTTAAGTTGAAACTGTTTTAACCCCACACCGTGATTCTATGACTTTTCATTGAGATCAGCAACATGCCCGAAATTTTTTTGTGACACGATTGACGTCAAATAAAATATAAATTATAATAATTTAAGAAGATAAAGTTTTCGTTGCTACCATAAATTTAAAAAAAATATTAGAACTACGTCAAAAGAGTTGTTTGGTTTATTTTTTTTTTACCACAACCTCGTACTAATAAAAATTTAAATTTTTTAATTAGTTTAAAGATAATTAAAGCCTTTAAAAATTAGATATCATTTCTAAGTAAACACACGTTTTAAGCATAAATGTGTGCATGAATATAAAAAGTGATCATCGCACAGAGGAGTATTTCTCCCAAAATTATTAGACGCGTTTTTTTAATGGAAAGTTTGAGTTTTTTGTGGTATTTGTAGGTTTGATCAATTCAGAGGCTGTTTTTAATGGGTGGGTGTTTTTTAACCCTCTAAATTTCTTAACTGAATTTAAAATTGGGCTTATTATAATTGCTTTCCTACAGCTTTATATAAGCATACTTTTTATAAGCTTTTATACTTCAAATTTAATTTTTGTTTACTTTTCGCAGTGAGAACATTTAAAGGTTTTCGCTTACGGAATGTTCATAGCAAATGGACAAAAGAAAAAAAAAAATAACAGAATTGAATTTGTTGGCTGTTTTAATAAAAATCTGCTTCAGAAAAACAAAAAAAATTTATTATTTTTTCAGAATTTATTGAGTTTTTTCCTTTTCCTGTAAAGTAGCTAAAAGCCATCGATATATGAAACTTGAAACAGCTTTAGAGGAGGAGCCAGGCCTTATAACGCAGGTTTTAGTGGCATTCTTGAGTAAGCGCTAAAGGCGCCACAGTAGGCCAAAGGGGTCTTAGTCAAAAAAATTGTCTTGTCTGTGTCTTACTTCAATGTGGCATCGGCCGTAGTCTCGTAATGAAAAATAATAATTTTTCATAAATTTCACTATATTGTTAATTAAAAAATTTTGCCATACCAATTTGTGGCAGTGTTTTTTTTTGCAAGAATTTTTTTTTTTTTGCTACAAAATCATTTTAAGTGTTCAGTGACGAGGCCACACTATTGAAATTAACGATTATTTTCATTTGACTGAATAATTAAAGTGAATTTAGCTCTGAAAGGAATTTTTGTGCAAATTTTTAAAGTTTTTGTTTATATTTTGGTTATTGCCTTTGTAATTATAAATTTAGCAGTTTCATTTGTTATTGTTTAATTAAAGTTGCTTTGAGAAAATTTTAAATATTTCGCTGTGTGTGGTGTACTGTTGGTGATGGATGCTCTTGATATTTTTAATTTAAATTTAATTGTGCTTTTGTTTTAATTTCGTGTATTTTTTTGGAATATTTTATTTAATTAAATGGTAAAATGGAAAAACATCTTAAAGCAGTTATTTTCACTATAATAATTTCACAGCACGTAATTTTGTTTATTAGATTTGGGTTAAAAATGTTACGTGATTTTATTTTTGTTAAAGAATTTTTTTTTTCTTTTTTTTGTGTGGAGGAGGGAGCATTGCGAGTTACGTAGAATTTTTTTTAGAATTTTTTTGTCAAGAGACTAAATTGGTATAAAAGGTTTTAATTACAATGAAATTTGAAAAAAAATCCTAAATTCTAGAAAATGCGTTCTTAAATTTAATAAAAAAAATTCTTTGAAAGTATGAACTATTTTCAAAGACATGAACTATTTGATTTATTTCTTATATTTAGGAAATTTTAATTAAAAGAAAAAAAAAATAATTTTAATAAAAATATACTTATTTAGTTTTTAACCGCAATTTCGTACAAGTTACATGTTAAATTGTCTGTAATCCAAATTTATCGAAGAAACAAAGAGGTACCAAAAGTAAAGTGGAAAAAATGTACGCCTAGAAAATAGAAATTAATTAAAAAAAACGAAATATACCAAAAGTACTAATTTGTCTTAAATAGTACCCTAAATATATTTTAATCTGAGTGACATGCTAACCGTCTACCAAAAATCATCGAAATACATACGAATAACTTCTTCTGAGAAAAAGTACCAAAAGTAAAAAAGTACCAAAAGTAGTGGGTTTTTCTAGGAAAAAAAAGCTAATAATATTTGTCCCAATTTTAGCCCTTAGAAAGCACTATATATTTTAATTTGGATAACACGGAATTCCTGTACCGAATTTCATCGAAATCCTTTAAAAGAATTTCTTCACAGAAAAAGTACCAAAAGTTAAAAAGTACCATAAGTAACAACTAATTATAAGTACCAGTTTTTTTTTAATATATAAAAAATTTATGAAATATTGTCACAAAAATAAAAATTTCTACCGAAAACAACGTTTGTTCTATTCAGCCGTGTAGTTGAAATCTAAAGTGATTTTTAGAAATTAAATTTTTCATTTGTTGCTTGAAATATGTTAAAAATGTCTAATATTTTTCTAATTATTAAGTTTACGAACTTCATCCAAATATTAATAAAAACTACCAATTTGACCATTTTTTATCCCTTAAAAAGTACCATATATTTTAATCTCGGTCACATGGCATTCGTGTACCAGACTTCATCCAAATTCATTTAGGCAGTTTCTTAAGAGAAGAATTAAAGAGTATCACAAGTAAAATACAACCCCGCAATTCCTAAAGAAATGTTGAAAAATTACCAAAATGGAATTGTCTTTGCATACCCACAAATAGTCCACAGTTGGCATCAGAAATTTTTTGCAGACTGTAGATTTTGAATTTGAACACACAGACCATTAAATTAATATTTTCAAAAAAAAAAAAAAAATAATATAATTTAAAAAACAAGTTTCTGTTATGATAAAACAAGAAACAAACTATCGGTAACACTGTGATGTGATGCAATCTGTGTTAATTATAATAAACAAATATGTATGACGGGAGATACTCATGAGTGCTGATTATCATGTGATTGTGCTGACTTTAAGAAAAACGTCGTCGTTTTTTGCCCTAAAGATTGAAAATTAACTTCAAGTTATTTTTCTCCAGTTATTTGGAATATTGATCATGTCCATTTCTTTTTTTTTTTCGAATAAATTTAAGAGCTTTTGCCCGAAATAATTTTCAGGGAAAACGAAAATATGAAATTTTGTGTTTATTTCTTCTTTTGAACGGATATACTCGTACGCAAATATAAACATTTATAATTTTTATTTTGCAATTTTAAACTAATTTTAGGAATTTTTTTAGAGCATATTTCTGGCTACTCTGCACATTTGGAACAATTTCTTTACTTTTTTCAACCTCTTGTAGTATATTTGGGTGTTTTTAAATTATGTTAAATTTTAATATTAATTTTTATAAAAAAAAAAATTATGTCCAATTTTTTGATTCCAAATTTGAAGTGATTTTTTTGATTTATAATTGTAGTTTTTCTTAATTTTTTGACTTGCCTTAATTGGAGCGGGTTACGTCAAAGATGAAAGCATCGAATTGAGTGCAACAAGGCTCGTTTCAGTCTGTTTCTCCTACTCTTTGTGTATGTGAGTGTATGCTGTATCAAACCAAATGTACGAGTATTTTCTGCAACGAATTTCCGTTTTGCTTTCGTTTTGTTCGATATTTGTTGTCTCATAATAAATCATGTTCTATTGTCGTATTAGGCAAAAAAAAAAAACTGTCTTGTCTACATTTATTGTAATTATATATTATCTTTCATTTTCTAAAAAGTTGCAACATTCCTGTTAATAATAACTGTTGGCAGTGTATTCTTTTTTGTTATTGAACCGAATAAATTTTGGAAAAAAATTTTGTTTGTAATTTACTAAAGTCTCACATTATGTGGTGTTACATAAAAATGCTTATATAGTACATGATTCTGCCTATGTGGAAAATTTAAGAATATGACTAAACAAGTTTTCAAAAAAAAAAAAAAAAAAAATAAAACAAGAATAGTAAAAGCCAAAAAGCACGCATAAATATAAAAAAGCTGGCTTTGGGCATATTAAGCACATAAGCCTAAGTCACGTAATTACCCATACATGCTAACAAGTGCCCAAACATACATACCAGTACAGACATAGATAACTTCCAAATAATGGAAAATGCACATAAAGCCTCAAACAAACAATTTGGAGAACAAACAGCAAACATTGGCTACTTAATGGAAACTGGCAGCGGGGCAAGTGTTTTGTATTTAATACTCTTAAGCTCTGCTAGAATAACAACAAAAGAGTTTATGTCAGCTGTTTCATAAGTAAGACGTTAATGTAGACCTACACACATACACACACACAGCCATGCATTGTACACAACTTATAGCCTAAAATATTGAAAATGCTTAACAGTACTGGAGTTACATAAACCCATATGTACACTAAAAAAAAAAAAAAATGTCCTTCATAATTTTTAAAAGAAATTCTGAAATTTAATTAAAATTTTAAGAAAAATTTTGCAAATCCTCCCTAATAATATTATCAATGTGAAAGTTTGTATGTTTGTTCGACAGATTAAAAAAAAACGGATAGTTTTTAGCACTACAAATACGACCAATATGTTCATTTGGTACTTTTTATTTTTGTACTAACATTTTTTAAATTTGCTATAAATTAACATACTTTTTAACTACAATCTTTGAGCAGCAGAAAGTCAACTAAAACGTTGCATAAGAAAAGAAAAAAAAAAACAATTAATTGAAAATTTTATAAATATTGAAAAAGAAATTTGATAAATAAACAAAAATTATTAAATTTAAATTTCTATACTATTTTCATTAAGGAAATATCATTAGTAATCTAACTGGTACATTTTGACTAGTAAAATAGTTGGGTTTTGCTGACTAGTGATTTCACTTGTCTGATCGTGTCAATTGACTACCGTCAATGTCATCCCAATGTTAAAATCGTCAGTTGAGTGCATTGCTAGTAGTTAGTCTGGTAGTTAGATGTAAAGACTGGTAGTTAGCGAAATAGCTAGTCATTCGCTAGCTACGCCGACTGCAGGGGTACTGCCACGACGCTTTACACTCGTAGTTACACTTGACTACACAGAAAAAAAAATTTTCTTAATTGCACTCAATGGTTATGGTACATTCGCATGACTTCACATACAATAAAAATATAAGAGATCTGTTGAATGTAAAAAACAAAATACCTTCCAGTGGCTCTACTACTATCTACTTATTGAGCACTTTTCTTTGTTGTTTCTTTAACATTCCTACAATTCTCTCATATCCTGAAATAGAAAAAATGTCTCATTGTTGTTACTAGAATGAATTCACTTAACAAGTGCTGAGCTACTTTTTTCTTGCATTATGAAGGTCAGAATGTCCATTTGTGTATACCTGCACGTCTACCTTACGTGTCAAATGTTATTTTAGTGTTGTACTTGTTGTAGAAATAATACCATTTGTAAAGTGAATTCGCTTTGGTTATTTAGCTCTGCATAGACGGTTTTCAGATCTAACAATTTGCTGGCTATGTACTGACTATAAAAAAAAAATATACAGCACAATGTTTATTGCCAGTTCACACGGTTGTTAGTAAATTGTAGCAACGTTGTCAGTCAATAAATTGTCTATTCAGAGTCTGAACACAATGGAACGATATTTTATTGAGGTGCGGTTTTTCATACGATTTTAAAGTTAACAACCGCAGTGCGGAACGGCATAAAATTAAAATCTATTTTATTTTCATTGCCGACTTTCTTATTCTCTCAATGTTTAATACTCTTTCTTTTTCTGATGTTGCCATAGTTTTTGAATAATTGGCAATATTCACAACATTATTGTAAACAAACAACATGGTTTTGAAGTATGTTTGAATGTATGCACAAAAAAATAATAAAAATGTAAACAAACAACGCCAACTATTACCGTCGCCGTCTTCCGTTGTACTATCTTTATTTTTCTCTCCCGCAACGAGAAATTGCACCGCAACGCAAACGTTGTGCTCAGACTATCACACGGTTGTAAGAGTATTGTATAACAAAATGGTGTCTATTCCAGAAAACGCGTGGAAGAAGTGAAAATTTACATGGAAAACAAAAATAAAATTTAAAACATTTAAAAAATTTCTTTTTGTTTTATCAAATAAATTTTACCGCTTTTCATAGAGAGAGAAAATCGTTAAATTTCTCACGTATATTTAATTTTAGGAATGTGTGAAAAACAAAAACAATTCTTGAAATTTTGTTTTTGTTTCCATGTTAATATTCACTTCTTCGACGCGTTTCCTGGAATAGTTATGAACAGTGATGCCAACTCTTGCAACATCAAAATTTGCATTTGGATCTTTTGCTTTTTTGTGTTTTTTTGTTCGACTTTGTCGGAGTATATCGCTTTTATCGTGCATTTATTTCACAATTACAACAAATGCAATACGCTTTAGTTCATCTTTTGTTGGTCTAAGCCACCTTTTAAAAGCTGGATCATTCCCCCAAGCTTTTCTATATTGTTGTTTTTCCATCTAAAGGAAAGCCATTGTTAGATGATGAACTTTAACACACATAAAATTAATGAAGAACTTAATTTTAATAACTTTATAAAAACCAAGGCAATTTCTTGCTTAAACCAACGGATATGTATATTAAAAGTAAAAATCATTGCTAAACAATTAAATTATAAAAATTTCTGCACGAACTTAAAAAAAATGATGTTTGAGAAATTCTAGAATTCAAACTCTTAACAGTTTGCGAGTACTACTCAAAATATAGATGCAAATAATACGCAGTTGGTTAAAAAAGTATTAGGTGTGTTTAAAGAGTAGTAGGAAAATGATTTAGTGCCAAAAATTTTGATTATTCAAAACGCACTTAAAAGCACTGTGAGAAATTGTTAAAAGCACTATAAATACCCGCTTTTCAAAAACGGGTATTAACCAAAATTTCGGGTATTGCCTGATTAAAAAAGCACCAAAATGGCAACGCTGGTTATGAATAATTATCAGATTCTCTCAGAGAGTATAAACACTATTTAATGCATTGATCGTCAAACTAGCCCCTAGGGGCCGAGCACCAAGAGACAAACTAAAATACGAAACATACTCATTTGTATGATAGCAGTCAATGAATGAGGTTCTTTATCGCTTTATTTTAGAATTTCCAACAACAAAACACATGCAAAAGAGGACAAGAAAATATTTATTTTTTTTAGTCTCTTTATTTGTTATTCACAGTACACTGTGAATATTTTAATGTAAATATTTTTTTAATTTCTTTCGTCCATAAACACGCTAAACCAATCCAGTGTGTATGCATACAAACTTTTAATATGATGTTATGCTACAGTAAAAAAATAAATGTAACAATCAATTTCTACAAGTGTAAAAACACCAAAACATTGATATTTCCTACATGTTCTCTTTATGACAAAGGCTAATGTATAGCATTCTTTTAAGAGAAGGAGAATAAAAACTTAAGCTATGTACAGACGATTGGCAGATCTTACAATATTGTAAGATATGTCAATATGCTGACAACGTACTGACAATGAAAAATTGTTACCAAAAGGTAAATTGTTAGTTCAGACGATTGTAAGAAAACCTTACAATTTCATTGTCAGAAAATTGTCAGACAATAAATTTATCTGCCAACAAAAATTGTCAGTTTACTCGGTTGTCAGATTGTTGTGTGGAAAAATTGCCAGATGTGTTGTTAAACTTTGTCAGAACTGTCAAATCCAGTAGTATTTATGGACAGCATTGCCAACAGAAAAATTATCTTACAATGGTGCCATTGTCAGATGCATTAATTTAAACACATCTGCCAATAAAACAAGAGCTTTTAATGTCTGACAATTATCTGATAATGGCAAAGTAGAGTGTTCTCACGATTGTCAGATGTCTGACAATATTATTGTCTTACAATGAACTGACAATGCTTTTTCTTGCAACGTTGCAAGACAAAAATTGTAAGTTTAGACGGTTGTGAGACATTTTCTGAACATTTTTCTGACAATATTGTAAGATCTGCCAATCGTCTGTACATAGCTTTAGGTTTATTTACTGCACGCAAATAAAAAGAAGAGAGGTGTCTTAGGACACCCGGTTAGAGCTATGCTCATTGAATGAATGAATTAATTACTTCTCCAATATTTCTTTATTCTGTGTTATGTACTAAAAGTTAAAAAATTTGGCCAAATATAACAAAATTATACATGTTACATTGGGCCTTCAAATGTTACGAAAAATGTAACAAATGTAACCAAGCGGCACCACTGATTCGTACCCTCTTTCATTTGGTTGTCGATGACACCAGCAAACAAGTTGAATAAACATACTTATGTATACGATATAATCATTGACTTTATTTTCTTTTAATAAAGTTCTATCAACAGTTTTTAAATCAAGGACCATAAAATAGAAATAAAATAAAAATAAAATAGAAATAAGTTGTACATGCCAATTATGTATAAATAAACTAAGTTTAGTTAGCATGTGTGAAGATTTATTAATTTTTCTGAGTTTATGACATTGTTTTAAGAAATTTAATCCATATTTTAAAAATTTTAGTTAAGTTTTTAAATAATATAATATTTATTTAATAGAAAAAACAAAAAATAATTTTTAATTAATTTTGTTGACCTAATATGTACTACAACCATCAAAGCATAATAGTTCAAACACTTGACGTTTTGTTTGGTGGGTAGGGTAGCTCTATCAACTCAGCAACACAAAGCAAAACAAAAACGAAACACTAACACACATATACTCGTATATGTATTCATATGAGAATATTTAATATTTTGTTTTTATTATTGCAGTTGAATGTGAGTAACACACCATATACATACATATTGTCTCGTCTTGATTTTAAAAAACAACAACAAAGTCGCTTTTAAAGGACAAGAAAATCAAAACACAAATAAAAATATAACTGTAATAGTGTCGATTATTTATGTTACGAAAAATAAAATTCAACCCTCATCGCGCCATAAAGAGCAAAGCTCTAAAAAACCTGTTTGCAAAATATTCATGTCAACTAAGTAGATCTGCCACAACCAAATAATTAATCGTTAAAGCAAATATGGTTGCATCAAACATTCTTCCATAATTAAAATATTTGATGCGACAATAAAATAGTCATTCTGGGTTTTCGTCTCATAAAATTTTAATGTATAAGAAAAGTATTTACACTGCTACAAGATTACATATTACAAATGAGAATTATAAAAGTTTATTTAAAATTTTAAGTTTGGACACTTTAAACTTAAAATTTAATATAATATTTATTTAATAGAAAAAACAAAAAATAATTTTTAATTAATTTTGTTGACCTAATATGTACTACAACCATCAAAGCATAATAGTTCAAACACTTGACGTTTTGTTTGGTGGGTAGGGTAGCTCTATCAACTCAGCAACACAAAGCAAAACAAAAACGAAACACTAACATACATATACTCGTATATGTATTCATATGAGAATATTTAATATTTTGTTTTTATTATTGCAGTTGAATGTGAGTAACACACCATATACATACATATTGTCTCGTCTTGATTTTAAAAAACAACAACAAAGTCGCTTTTAAAGGACAAGAAAATCAAAACACAAATAATAATATAACTGTAAGTGTCGATTATTTATGTTACGAAAAATAAAATTCAACCCTCATCGCGCCATAAAGCAAAGCTCTAAAAAACCTGTTTGCAAAATATTCATGTCAACTAAGTAGATCTGCCACAACCAAATAATTAATCGTTAAAGCAAATATGGTTGCATCAAACATTCTTCCATAATTAAAATATTTGATGCGACAATAAAATAGTCATTCTGGGTTTTCGTCTCATAAAATTTTAATGTATAAGAAAAGTATTTACACTGCTACAAGATTACATATTACAAATGAGAATTATAAAAGTTTATTTAAAATTTTAAGTTTTAAGTGTCCATACATTGTTTATGTTATGATAAGTTGGTTATTCAAATACCTGTCAATCGTTTATAGTATTTTAAAAGAAAAGGAGATGTGAAGTAAAAAAATTAATGTTAAAATTATAATTATAGAAAGAAAGATATTTAATTTTGCAACAAAATAAACGTACACCTGAAATTTTCAACATCAGCGGTTTAAGGTACACACGAGTACATATCGAGGCCTTAATATGGAAAGGTCATATCTCGTTTTTATTCAAATCAGTTTTTTTAAATGTTCTGGTAGACAAAACTCAAATACACCTCCCTTAAAAAATTCAGTTTTCTATGTTTATGAATAACAGATTTACAGTAATTAAAAAAAGCCCCAACTCATTTTTACATGTTATCTTTTCAGTTTTTATTGAGTTTTTTCCTTCTCCTGTAAAGTAGCTAGAAGTTTAGAGACGACCTTTCTATATTAAGCCATGTATTTATACTTATATATGGAATGATTTAAATTTACATACGACTGTATGTATCTTTGCAGCATGACGACTAAAATACTACGGAATGCAAAAGATTGCGGCTATTGGTTTTTACTTAAATATACCGATAAATAAATCAATTATTTTTTTATTATATTACGAATAAACTTAATTATTATTCGAACTCAATTTAGCAGAACGTATCAGTACCGATTTCAAGGCCGCTACAGCGTTCAATTGTCCATCTTAACAATTTTCGTTAAGTGGATATTAATTGGGAGAATATCAACTATTTAACCAAGTTTTCAACAGAAATAGAATACGAGAATTAGTTAAATTTATTTTTTATTCTATTTTGAGACATTGAAAACAATCTTGGAAATTACTAATAATCAACACAAACTTATAGTCCGTTATCTTCAAAGTATTCTACTTTGTAATTTAATTTAATTAATTAAATTAATTATTTTGAATTTTGTTAAATTAAATTTGTCCAGAAAAGTTTATTCGACAAATATCTTGAAATAAAAATATTTATCAAAAATATTATTTCATTTAATTTAATTTAGTAATTAGTTGTGAGTGCATTTTTCCTTTATCTAAACAAAATGTCAAATCGTTAATATATACCAGGAAAAAAACATTTTTATAGTGCTCTCAAATTTCTCAGCATTTGCACAGCATACTATTTTCATACAATACGATTGTTTGAGGGAGGTTTATGAATACTATATAATGTTCCTTAGATGGCAAGATGCAAATTAAAGTAGCCTCAATAATTAATCTGAATATAAATAATGGTTTTCGATTTTAACAGGAAAATATTTTAAGTTGAAACTGTCTTATCCCCACTCCATAATTATATGACTTTTAATTAAGGCCGAAGCGATATGTAAAGTTTTTGCGTCGCATTATTTTTTCTAGAAAATTTTAGTTTATCATAGACACAGACGTCAAATGAAAAATAGAAATATTAAAAGTTAAAGATGATAAAGATTTTATTGCGATGTTTACAAATTTTTTCCAAACTCTACTCATAAATGTTTATTTTGTTTATTATTCTAATAAAAATTAAATTTTTAGTTAAAAGATTGTGAGTCTGAAAAATTAGATATCATTTCTAAGTAAACACACGTTTTAAGCATAAATGTGTGCATGAATTTAAAAAGTGATCGCACGGAGGAGTATTTCGCCTAAAAAGCGGGAAAATACGAAAATAAGCAGCTTTTAGCAGCATCAAAATTCAAATACCAACCCAAGGAGCCACTATACAATTTTATGAAAATACTTTTTTCTATGCTTAGTCTATACGATATGTTGAAATATCAAATGGCTCTATCAACATATTCAATATGTTAAGCGTCTACACGATATGCTTAAAATTTAAAGTATTTTATATTTAGCATATGCCAGCAAATGACATTTCAACATAAGATTTAGCATACATATTTTGGGTCCACACGATATGATGATATGTTTGTTAGGTAGTGAGAACATGAGTATTCTTTTTTATGATCAAAACGGCGTAGAATTTCGCAAAACAAAAATGGTTGAATGAAGAGAGGAGAAGTATTGACCGTTTTCTTAATATCCGAGGTGCCATATTTCCGTAAACTGAGAAATCTAAGTGAAAATATAGCAAAATTCGGCAACACTGATATATGAAATACCACTGTTATTTGCTGTCAAATATGCCATTTTCTGAAAAGCTTGCATTCCCTCTTCAACAAACAACATATTTGTTAGCATGCTTATGAAATAAATTAAGTAGTAAAAATATGGTGTCTACACGATATGCTAAAATCGTCAACAAACGTTTGTTGTCCTCGTAATGCTGGAAAACAAAACACAACGAAATCATGAAGCAATAGAAGGGGGAAACGGGTAAACAGCCATACAAAGAAATATGGATCATCTCATAACTCCCTCATAGTTGGACCAATTGTCATATTAATGTTTCACTTTTTAGTTTAAAAATCGCTTTTTATATTAAAATCTTTGTTTTTTTCTTTTGTTAAAATTTTATGAATTGTTGTCGAAATATTTTAAAGTTACAGATTTACAAACTGCAATTGAATAGAAAATAATTAAGTATGATGAAGTAGTATATTGTGTTTTTTATAGAGTGTCACAACTTTGAGTTGGCATCACTGCTTTATTTGAGCACCCATTTAACAGCTGATAGTTGCTTTTTGTTTAGTTTGCTTTGAAAATTCATTAGAATCGACTTACGCCAGATCAACGCGTGCGAAATTTTTGACATTTTTAAACAAAATAATTGTTCTATTCGTCAAACTCATCTTGCAGCGGGCGCTACAATTGATTTCCTCAAAGAGACTTTTGATGAAAAAATAATTTCACGTAATGTCCCAAGCAATTGAACACCTGGAAATCAACATTCGAAGAGTTATCGGCGAAATACGGCCACAAATGCCGTGGCGGCCACATGGCAGAAATCATATTTAAACATTAATTTCATAAAATTTTCTTTCCGTTTCATTGATATTAAAAATATATTTCCTTGTTTTATTATGATTTAAACTTGTGTCACTCTATAAAAAAACACCCTCTATTTAAGAATTTATACTCACAAATAAATGTTAGTTTTATTTCATGATTTTGGGGTTTGCGAAACATACCAGGTACATGTAGTGTCGTCTGATAATATTTAACACGACGCGTTTTTTATGATTTTGTTTTTCACAATTGAAGATAATACAGATTTTATACAAAATAAACTGCTGTAGTTTTTTTTATTCATGTTCTCCTTTTAAAAAAGCTTATATTCGTACCATATAAAGTTTTGATAAGATTTATGGAATAATTTTGAAAATATTTTCGTTTCAAATGATTCGTTTGCATGGAAAATAACCAAAAACTTGTTGCAAATAAAAATATTATCGTAAAAAGTCGTAAAATTTTAAAAGCGTTTTGGTTTTTAAAAATCTTCTGATTTATGCTGGTTGGGTTAGTGAAAAAATTATTTCTTTTTCATTTCATCCAACATTATTGGTATTTGTATATTAATTGTAATTTTGTTTAAAAAAAATATCAAATTCGATTTATGCCATTTATAGAAAAGGTCCTTAGATATTTTTAGTTATATTTTTCTCTGTGCAGATTTTTTAAATTAATTCATTTATATATTGAAGCTGTTTTTTCGAAATGTTTTGAAAAGAAACCATAGAATAGGATTTTCTTCCCCGAGTCTTGATATTTTATATCACAAATATTTAAGATTAATTGATAAAAAATTATTTTAATTGAAAATATTCTTAAGTTGAAACTGTTTTAACCCCACACCGTGATTATATATTTTTTTTTTTTTTTTGATAAATATTATTATTTATTGAATCTTCAATTATAAATTAAATTATCAATAAGTTTTTCATATCTTATATCTAAAAAATATTACATATAAGTTTAGCCAATGCTAAACAAAATTTTTAATTTCAACGGTTAATTTATGTTGTTTTACATCTCTCGTGTACGGCTGAGAAAAAGAGTACCCCTCCTTTTCAGCCGGGTGTGGCCTCTATAATTTAAAATATTGCGCGCAAGAACATTTGGGTGCACCTCAAGTTTTTTTTTATATATTTTTTAGCGTTTTTTGAAAATACTGTCTTCACCAACGGAACATCTAGATCTTTATGAATCCGATGATTTCTGACATACCAGAGAGCTGCTGTAATTGTACGTAGAATTTTATTTTGTCGCCTTTGAATTTTTTCGACATTTGATGCTGAAGCAGTGCCCCATAACTGGATTCCATAGAACCATATTGGTTTCAGGATCGCGTTGTATAATAGAAGTTTACAGTCCAGGCTTAGTATAGAATTTCTTCCAATAAGCCAATTCATTTGGGCTGCTTTTAATTTCATTTGTATTAACTTTGCGTCTATATGCGATTTCCATGTTAAACGACGATCAAAATGAACGCCTAGATATTTGACTTCAGTGTGTTGCGGTATGGTCTCGGTGTTAATTTTTATAGGCGGGCATGTTTCCTTGCGCAACGTAAAAGTTACGTGTACACATTTCTGCTCGTTAACTTTAATACGCCATTGTTTGAGCCAATTTTGCAATTTGGATACGTACCCTTGCAAATTCCGGGAAGCTTCTACAGGATTTTCGTGAACGCTTAAAAAAGCTGTATCATCGGCAAATGTTGATGTATGAATGTTACTGCTTAACGGTAAGTCAGAGGCATATATTAAATAAAGTAATGGACCGAAGATACTCCCTTGGGGAACTCCGGCTTCGATCGACTGCGGTGGGCTTAAAAAATTGCCTTCCCTAACTACAAATTTTCGTTCAATTAGGTAGTTTATTAAAAGCCTAACAATGTTTGCGGGTAGATTTTGTGTTAATTTATGTATAAGACCTTCGTGCCATACTTTATCGAAAGTTTGAGAAACATCTATAAATGATAACATTCACAAGTCTGTGAGTTTGTTCAATTGTGCTATGTTGTCTGCGAAAACCGAATTGATGATCTGGAATGCATCCATTACTAGTCACTATAGGCATCAGCTTGCTCATATACAGCTTTTCAAATAGTTTTGAAATGTTGGGCAATAAACTAATAGGCCGATAGGATTCAACCTTCGTATGATCCTTGCCGGGCTTAGGTATCATAGTAATTATCGAAACCTTCTATTCTGCAGGATAGTATTGCAGCCGTAGAATACTATTAAAAATGAATAGTATAATTCTTTTTGCAATATAAGGCAGTTGTTGAAGCATTTTGTTGCTTATTTTGTCGACACCTGGGGCTTTTTTGGTGTTAAGACTAGTAATGGCCTTTTCAATCTCCACAATGTTAAATCTTAACGGTATTTCTGGTAAAGAGACGACTGGTGGCAGTTCAACAATATCAGCAGAAATGTTCGGGGTAAATACTTTTTCTAAGTGCTTAACAAATAGATCACCTTTTTCAGCATCAGTTCTTGCCCAGTCACCATTCGAATCTCGTAACGGAGGTTTGCAAATCACTGGCCTTTTAAGTCCTCTGGCTGCACGCCATAGCGAATAATCTGTTTGTGGTGTTGCATCGAGTTGTTGAAGAAATTTTTGCAGCGAAGCTGTTTTTTGTGTTTGTAAAACTTTTCTGAGCTGTTTGGTGCATTCCTTAAGCCGTAATTTTAGCTGAGGCGATCTGTAACGTTGCCATTCTCGTCGCGCTCTCCGTTTTTTCAGTCAATAGCCTTTCTATATCTACAGAAGAAATGTTGTTGAATCTTACTTGTTGATTTGGTTGATTTGAAGAAGCACTAAGAGCAGCTTGATTAACATGTGCTTCAAACAACCTAATAGAATTTTCTATGTCTGAAGGTGTTCTCAGCGGCATTTTTTCCGAGCAATGAGCACTCAGATATTTTCTGTATTTCAGCCAGTTAATACGTGCAGATGTCGTCGCTAAATCACATGTTGTGTGTGAGTAAATAGTGACAATTGTAGGCGAGTGGTCTGAAGATAAGTCCAAAGATGCTTCAACTTCAACCATCTCGCTGGGCACGCCTTTCACAATTCCAAAGTCGATAACATCAGGAATTTTTTGTTGATCTGTTGGCCAATATGTTGGCTGTCCACTTGAAACTACATTCAAACCCATTTTAGATAGTGTGTCGAATAAAATTCGTCCCTTAGGTGTGATTAAACGTGAACCCCAAAATGTGTGTTTAGCATTGTAGTCGCCAGCTGCTAGAAAACGGAGGCCCAGTGATTTATAAAAAGCCGTATATTGACTCTCGGTAATTGAGAATCTGGGGGGCGAATAGACAGATGATATTACAAGTTTTTGATAGTAAGTTTCGATGCAGATGTTCGTTGCTTGAAGATAATCTTCACAAAAATCATTCAACAGGTGGTGTTTTATTCGCGTTTTTATTAGGATTCCCGAACCACCACAAGCTCTGCCACGGGGATCCTTGGTGTCGTAAAAATTATATCCACTAATTCTGAAACAGCTTCGAGATGTCAAATGAGTTTCTGAGATAAGCATAACATCGATTTGTTTATCCTGAAGAAAATATTCTATTTCGTTTTTATGTTGGAAGATGCCGTTTGCGTTCCAAAAACAGATTTTTAAGTTCATGGTTTGCTGAGTACAGCCTGCAACAAGGTAGACTGCATTTTCAACATTTCCTGCATCATACAGGATATGTTGAGAGTAAATGTATTTACAGTTTGTATTAAGCTCTCAATTGAGGCTTCAATACGACTAAAATTATACCCCGAATCTTCATTTACATTTACGGTTTTTTGCGCCGTACTCTGATTGCTTTTTAAAATACTAGCGTATGAAAATTTGTTGTTAGATTGTTGTTGAGCACTAGTCGCGTTAGACTTGAAAATGTTTGAAAATTGATTTTGACTGGTGGACGGTTGAGGTAACTGTGGATAGTTAATAGGTTTTTTTGGTTGATGAATTCTTAAAAAACGAGTAAAGGGGGCAGCCTCTATAGTTGGCAGTGTGATTTCCGCCGCAATTGCCACATTTTTTCGCCTTGGTATCACCTTTTATTTTATCACAGTTAGCAGTACTGTGTAACTCACCACATACAACGCAGACTGTAGGCAACTTGCAATAAGTTTTCGTGTGCCCAAATTCTTGGCAGTTCAGGCATTGAACAGGTCCAGCTCTTTTATGTGGAAGCTCAACAGTAACTCTTCGATGCAACAAGTACTTTAAGTCATATATTGGATGTGCTTCATTCTTTTTTATTTTTATGCCATCTGGCTGTAACTCGACTCTAAAAATAAGTTGGGGGATTTTTTCTCTATTTTTAATGTTTGAGACATTTTTCACCTTGTAGCCACTATTTTCAAGGCCAGACTTGACCTCTTCTGGATCCACGCTAGAGTCTATACCTTTTATTACGACTGTTAGACCTTTAGCACTCTTTAATTGGTACGTGTAGAAGTTTTTATTTTTAGATTCTAAATCTGAAACAATTTTTCGGTAATTATTTTCATGAGCTACCTGAATTTTTGTTTCATTGATGTTTCCGCGCTTAATTGGAGTTACATAAAACTCATTTTCCCCAATTAATGAGATAAGACTTTTAACCAGCAAACTGGAATTCTGCTCTCTTAAATATATGGGTGGGGGCTTACTCGAACTTGTTGTAGTTGTGTCTTCATCGCCTTGTTCAGATAAAATCGCGAAACGATTTTCGGAATTTATTATATTGTTTTTTCCATCTCTGGGAACTTTCGATGTTGAAGCAATTTGAGCCGATTTTGGTCTTCTTCCCCTTTTTAGCACGGTTATGTATCTGTCCATTCCTGTTTGAATTTTATTATCATTTATTGTACTCACCGCATCTACCATTTTGTGCACGTTGGTCACCTTGTTACTTATTGTTTGTTTGTTTGTTTGTTTGTACAACTAAGCTGACAAGTTTGCTGATGGGTGCAATTGTTGTTGCTTCTTGATCACTATTTAACATGTTCAAAGATAATGATCGCGCACGAGTATTTGTGTTTACTGTTAAATTCAGGTTTTTGTTTAATTCATTTTTTTTATTGTCGTCATCAGCAACTAAAGTTATATATTGTACATTCCTACTGCTTGTAGGATTATTGTTGTTGTTGTCAGAAGATGAACTCATCAGAGCTCTCTTTTTTTATTTTCACTTATATTAGTTTGTGTATGCAAATATTTATGTATATTGCACACAAGCAACAAATAAAATAAAACCAGTAAAATAACTGTTCAATAAATGTTTTGTTTTTTTTTTATATTTTTTGTGACTTGAAAATATTTTTTTTATTTTATTTTTTTTTTATATTCAGTTGCGACGATTATAAAAACGCGTCTGTTCACTACGAGAGTTGAAACTGACTGTGACTGACTGAGTTATGAGATGATCCATATTTCTTTGTATGGCTGTTTACCCGTTTCCCCCTTCTATTGCTTCATGATTTCGTTGTGTTTTGTTTTCCAGCATTACGAGGACAACAAACGTTTGTTGACGATTTTAGCATATCGTGTAGACACCATATTTTTACTACTTAATTTATTTCATAAGCATGCTAACAAATATGTTGTTTGTTGAAGAGGGAATGCAAGCTTTTCAGAAAATGGCATATTTGAGAGCAAATAACAGTGGTATTTCATGTATCAGTGTTGCCGAATTTTGCTATATTTTCACTTAGATTTCTCACTTTACGGAAATATGGCACCTCGGATATTAAGAAAACGGTCGATACTTCTCCTCTCTTCATTCAACCATTTTTGTTTTTGCGAAATTCTACGCCGTTTTGATCATAAAAAAGAATACTCATGTTCTCACTACCTAACAAACATATCATCATATCGTGTGGACCCAAAAAATGTATGCTAAATCTTATGCTGAAATGTCATTTGCTGGCATATGCTAAATGTAAACTACTTTAAATTTTAAGCATATCGTGTAGACGCTTAACATATTGAATATGTTGATAGAGCCATTTGCGATTTCAACATATCGTATAGACTAAGCATAGCAAAAAGTATTTTCATAAAATTGTATAGTGGCTCCTTGGGTTGGTATGTGGTTTTTGATCTTGCTAAAATCTACTTATTTTCGTATTTTCCCGCTTTTTAGGCGAAATACTCCTCCGTGCGATCACTTTTTAAATTCATGCACACATTTATGCTTAAAACGTGTGTTTACTTAGAAATGATATCTAATTTTTCAGACTCACAATCTTTTAACTAAAAATTTAATTTTTATTAGAATAATAAACAAAATAAACTTTTATGAGTAGAGTTTCGAAAAAATTTGTAAACATCGCAATAAAATCTTTATCATCTTTAACTTTTAATATTTCTATTTTTCATTTGACGTCTGTGTCTATGATAAACTAAAATTTTCTAGAAAAAATAATGCGACGCAAAAACTTTACATATCGCTTCGGCCTTAATTAAAAGTCATATAATTATGGAGTGGGGATAAGAGAGTTTTTTACTTAAAATATTTTCCTGTTAAAATCGAAAACCATTATTTATATTCAGATTAATTATTGAGGCTACTTTAATTTGCATTTTGCCATCTAAGGAACATTACATATTCCCCATAAATCTCCCTCAGACAATCCCATTGTATGAAAATAGTATGCTGTGCAAATGCTGAGAAATTTGAGAGCACTATAAAAATGTTTTTTTCCTGGTATATATTAACGATTTGACATTTTGTTTAGATAAAGGAAAAATGCACTCACAACTAATTACTAAATTAAATTAAATGAAATAATATTTTTAATAAATATTTTTATTTCAAGATATTTGTCGAATAAACTTTTCTGGACAAATTTAATTTAACAAAATTCAAAATAATTAATTTAATTTATTAAATTAAATTACAAAGTAGAATACTTTGAAGATAACGGACTATAAGTTTGTGTTGATTATTAGTAATTTCCAATGGGGAATTTCGTACTAACCAAAGTTGTTTTCAATGTGTAAAAATAGAATAAAAAATTAATTAAATTAATTCTCGTATTCTATTTCTGTTGAAAAATTGGTTAAATATTAACATTGTACCGCTGTAGCGGCCTTGAAATCGGTACTGATACGTTCTACTAAACTTAGTTCGAATAATAATTAAGTTTATTCGTAATATAATAAAAAAATAATTGATTTATTTATCGGTATATTTAAGTAAAAACCAATAGCCGCAATCTTTTGCAGTTCCGTAGTATTTTAGTCGTCATGCTGCAAAGATACATACAGTCGTATGTAAATTTAAATCACTCCATATATAAGTATAAATACATGGCTTAATATAGAAAGGTCGTCTCTAAACTTCTAGCTACTTTACAGGAGAAGGAAAAAACTCAATAAAAACTGAAAAGATAACATGTAAAAATGAGTTGGGGCTTTTTTTAATTACTGTAAATCTGTTATTCATAAACATAGAAAACTGAATTTTTTAAGGGAGGTGTATTTGAGTTTTGTCTACCAGAACATTTAAAAAAACTGATTTGAATAAAAACGAGATATGACCTTTCCATATTAAGGCCTCGATATGTACTCGTGTGTACCTTAAACCGCTGATGTTGAAAATTTCAGATGTACGTTTATTTTGTTGCAAAATTAAATATCTTTCTTTCTATAATTATAATTTTAACATTAATTTTTTTACTTCACATCTCCTTTTCTTTTAAAATACTATAAACGATTGACAGGTATTTGAATAACCAACTTATCATAACATAAACAATGTATGGACACTTTAAACTTAAAATTTTAAATAAACTTTTATAATTCTCATTTGTAATATGTAATCTTGTAGCAGTGTAAATACTTTTCTTATACATTAAAATTTTATGAGACGAAAACCCAGAATGACTATTTTATTGTCGCATCAAATATTTTAATTATGGAAGAATGTTTGATGCAACCATATTTGCTTTAACGATTAATTATTTGGTTGTGGCAGATCTACTTAGTTGACATGAATATTTTGCAAACAGGTTTTTTAGAGCTTTGCTCTTTATGGCGCGATGAGGGTTGAATCTTATTTTTCGTAACATAAATAATCGACACTTACAGTTATATTATTATTTGTGTTTTGATTTTCTTGTCCTTTAAAAGCGACTTTGTTGTTGTTTTTTAAAATCAAGACGAGACAATATGTATGTATATGGTGTGTTACTCACATTCAACTGCAATAATAAAAACAAAATATTAAATATTCTCATATGAATACATATACGAGTATATGTATGTTAGTGTTTCGTTTTTGTTTTGCTTTGTGTTGCTGAGTTGATAGAGCTACCCTATGCTTTGATGGTTGTAGTACATATTAGGTCAACAAAATTAATTAAAAATTATTTTTTGTTTTTTCTATTAAATAAATATTATATTATTTAAAAACTTAACTAAAATTTTTAAAATAAGGATTAAATTTCTTAAAACAATGTCATAAACTCAGAAAAATTAATAAATCTTCACACATGCTAACTAAACTTAGTTTATTTATACATAATTGGCATGTACAACTTATTTCTATTTTATTTTTATTTTATTTCTATTTTATGGTCCTTGATTTAAAAACTGTTGATAGAACTTTATTAAAAGAAAATAAAGTCAATGATTATATCGTATACATAAGTATGTTTATTCAACTTGTTTGCTGGTGTCATCGACAACCAAATGAAAGAGGGTACGAATCAGTGGTGCCGCTTGGTTACATTTGTTACATTTTTCGTAACATTTGAAGGCCCAATGTAACATGTATAATTTTGTTATATTTGGCCAAATTTTTTAACTTTTAGTACATAACACAGAATAAAGAAATATTGGAGAAGTAATTAATTCATTCATTCAATGAGCATAGCTCTAACCGGGTGTCCTAAGACACCTCTCTTCTTTTTATTTGCGTGCAGTAAATAAACCTAAAGCTATGTACAGACGATTGGCAGATCTTACAATATTGTCAGAAAAATGTTCAGAAAATGTCTCACAACCGTCTAAACTTACAATTTTTGTCTTGCAACGTTGCAAGAAAAAGCATTGTCAGTTCATTGTAAGACAATAATATTGTCAGACATCTGACAATCGTGAGAACACTCTACTTTGCCATTATCAGATAATTGTCAGACATTAAAAGCTCTTGTTTTATTGGCAGATGTGTTTAAATTAATGCATCTGACAATGGCACCATTGTAAGATAATTTTTCTGTTGGCAATGCTGTCCATAGATACTACTGGATTTGACAGTTCTGACAAAGTTTAACAACACATCTGGCAATTTTTCCACACAACAATCTGACAACCGTGTAAACTGACAATTTTTGTTGGCAGATAAATTTATTGTCTGACAATTTTCTGACAATGAAATTGTAAGGTTTTCTTACAATCGTCTGAACTAACAATTTACCTTTTGGTAACAATTTTTCATTGTCAGTACGTTGTCAGCATATTGACATATCTTACAATATTGTAAGATCTGCCAATCGTCTGTACATAGCTTAAGTTTTTATTCTCCTTCTCTTAAAAGAATGCTATACATTAGCCTTTGTCATAAAGAGAACATGTAGGAAATATCAATGTTTTGGTGTTTTTACACTTGTAGAAATTGATTGTTACATTTATTTTTTTACTGTAGCATAACATCATATTAAAAGTTTGTATGCATACACACTGGATTGGTTTAGCGTGTTTATGGACGAAAGAAATTAAAAAAATATTTACATTAAAATATTCACAGTGTACTGTGAATAACAAATAAAGAGACTAAAAAAAATAAATATTTTCTTGTCCTCTTTTGCATGTGTTTTGTTGTTGGAAATTCTAAAATAAAGCGACAAAGAACCTCATTCATTGACTGCTATCATACAAATGAGTATGTTTCGTATTTTAGTTTGTCTCTTGGTGCTCGGCCCCTAGGGGCTAGTTTGACGATCAATGCATTAAATAGTGTTTATACTCTCTGAGAGAATCTGATAATTATTCATAACCAGCGTTGCCATTTTGGTGCTTTTTTAATCAGGCAATACCCGAAATTTTGGTTAATACCCGTTTTTGAAAAGCGGGTATTTATAGTGCTTTTAACAATTTCTCACAGTGCTTTTAAGTGCGTTTTGAATAATCAAAATTTTTGGCACTAAATCATTTTCCTACTACTCTTTAAACACACCTAATACTTTTTTAACCAACTGCGTATTATTTGGATCTATATTTTGAGTAGTACTCGCAAACTGTTAAGAGTTTGAATTCTAGAATTTCTCAAACATCATTTTTTTTAAGTTCGTGCAGAAATTTTTATAATTTAATTGTTTAGCAATGATTTTTACTTTTAATATACATATCCGTTGGTTTAAGCAAGAAATTGCCTTGGTTTTTATAAAGTTATTAAAATTAAGTTCTTCATTAATTTTATGTGTGTTAAAGTTCATCATCTAACAATGGCTTTCCTTTAGATGGAAAAACAACAATATAGAAAAGCTTGGGGGAATGATCCAGCTTTTAAAAGGTGGCTTAGACCAACAAAAGATGAACTAAAGCGTATTGCATTTGTTGTAATTGTGAAATAAATGCACGATAAAAGCGATATACTCCGACAAAGTCGAACAAAAAAACACAAAAAAGCAAAAGATCCAAATGCAAATTTTGATGTTGCAAGAGTTGGCATCACTGTTCATAACTATTCCAGGAAACGCGTCGAAGAAGTGAATATTAACATGGAAACAAAAACAAAATTTCAAGAATTGTTTTTGTTTTTCACACATTCCTAAAATTAAATATACGTGAGAAATTTAACGATTTTCTCTCTCTATGAAAAGCGGTAAAATTTATTTGATAAAACAAAAAGAAATTTTTTAAATGTTTTAAATTTTATTTTTGTTTTCCATGTAAATTTTCACTTCTTCCACGCGTTTTCTGGAATAGACACCATTTTGTTATACAATACTCTTACAACCGTGTGATAGTCTGAGCACAACGTTTGCGTTGCGGTGCAATTTCTCGTTGCGGGAGAGAAAAATAAAGATAGTACAACGGAAGACGGCGCCGGTAATAGTTGGCGTAGTTTGTTTACATTTTTAATAATTTATTTCTGCATACATTCAAACATACTTCAAAACCATGTTTTTTGTTTACAATAATGTTGTGAATATTGCCAATTATTCAAAAACTATGGCAACATCAGAAAAAGAAAGAGTATTAAACATTGAGAGAATAAGAAAGTCCGCAATGAAAATAAAATAGATTTTAATTTTATGCCGTTCCGCACTGCGGTTTTTTACTTTAAAATCGTATGAAAAACCGCACCTCAATAAAATATCGTTACATTGTGTTCAGACTCTGAATAGACAATTTATTGACTGACAACGTTGCTACAATTTACTAACAACCGTGTGAACTGGCAATAAACATTGTGCTGTATATTTTTTTTTATAGTCAGTACATAGCCAGCAAATTGTTAGATCTGAAAACCGTCTATGCAGAGCTAAATAACCAAAGCGAATTCACTTTACAAATGGTATTATTTCTACAACAAGTACAACATTACAATACCATTTGACACGTAAGGTAGACGTGCAGGTATACACAAATGGACATTCTGACCTTCATAATGCAAGAAAAAAGTAGCTCAGCACTTGTTAAGTGAATTCATTCTAGTAACAACAATGAGACATTTTTTCTATTTCAGGATATGAGAGAATTGTAGGAATGTTAAAGAAACAACAAAGAAAAGTGCTCAATAAGTAGATAGTAGTAGAGCCACTGGAAGGTATTTTGTTTTTTACATTCAACAGATCTCTTATATTTTTATTGTATGTGAAGTCATGCGAATGTACCATAACCACTAAGTGCAATTAAGAAAATTTATTTTTCTGTGTAGTCAAGTGTAACTACGAGTGTAAAGCGTCGTGGCAACATATCAAACTGCTTCGTCAAACTTTTACATGTTAAATTTTGTTTTATTTATCACAGCAACACATCAAACTTATACCGTCAAATTTTACAACAAACTTGTTTTAAATAATAATAAACGTATGATATATTTTTTATCATACTTGTAAATTATTATTTTTCGCTTTTGTTATTTAAATCTTAAGATTAACTCGTGCCATAAAGTGGGCAAGCCAATAAATTCGAAAATTACATATTTTTTCTTCCGTCCATTTGTTATGAACATTCCGTAAAAAAATTAAAGTAAACAAAAATTAAATTTTGAAATAAGTACGAGGTCACTGATCAAATTAGCTTCAAATCTCTGCCACGCAGTTTAAATTATTTTGATGTTCGTCAAACTTTCAAACACTATCAAAAAAAATCTAAATGAAACACTTTATTTTGCTAGCTGTATATACTCTTGTATATTCTATTTATTGCATTTACAACAAATGTTTATTTATTTCACAACTTATTATGCTGTACATTTTCCTATACGCCAAGCACATTGAGAGGAACTATTTTTACCAACTACATTAAGCCTATCGACATTTACTACATCTCCAAGGCACATATAATTACCATTTTGAGAAATTAAAACTCTATTTTCGTCCAAAAACTGAAAAGTCCATATGTGTCCAGTATGATCCTTAGATTCCCAATGGAATATCTCACTAAAATCGTCAGCCATAAAATAATACAAATCATATTTTGTACCTTTAAGTTCAAACATAAATTCCACTGCTTCGCCGCTCATAAGACAGAAGTTGTCCTTGAAGAATAAATATTGGTATCCGTCCGGCAATGTTGATGTAGCTCTGTCAAAATCCGTTTTTAATTCATCATCAAGAGTTGAAAATAAATTATTTTGTTTAAATTTATATAAATTAGAGGCAAGTGACCCAATAGGAAATATATCTTCACGCTGCTGCATATCCAATAGTGGTAAATATGCTTTTAGAATAACTTTGTAATTCTCTTCATTGCTATTTTTCAGTAGATAATCAAGGAGTCGACTTAAGCCAGCATATCCTGCTTTAACGGCGAAAAAGTTGAACAAGTCTTTATTTAAATGTTTAGGAGTTTTAAGAATTGCACGTGCGCTTCTTTCTAATTCACTATCCGTGTATCTAACAATGTATCCATGTGTTGTAGCGAGTTGTAAAAAACAACAACAACATAACAGAAGAGGAGTAACTAAATTTGATGTTTTCATATTGAAAACTTGAAATGATTTGATATTCTTGTTCGTTTCAAACCGATATTTATACGAAATTTAAACCGCATACGTTTTTTAAAGTTTTGCTCTTGTTATCTATAATTCTTTATCTATCTTCTCTCTACTATCTATTAAGCTTTATGCGCCCAAGTACGTATATACAAATTAGTGTGTGTTTGTTTATTTGTTTGTTTGTTTGTATGTTCTTTATGGAAAGCCAAAGATCGATCTTTCTGAAATTTTGAAGCTGTACTATTGATGACCGGAAAATTCATTTAGGATTTTTTTTGTTGTAAAAATTGGAGCGGGGAAAGGTAACCATCATACAAATAAATTACTAATATTCACATATCAGAGAAACTAAAATACTGAATGATTGAAATTTTTCGTTTGTTCCTCCTGGAACAAAACACAACGAAAACTTGAAGCGTTAGAAGGAGGAAACGGGTATACAATCTTACAAAGAAATATTGATCATCGCACAACTCCCTTATACTTAGCTGGCTGGACCAACTGTCATATTAATTTTTTACTTTTTATTTTAGTTACTTCGCTTTTTGTATTAACATGTTTGTTTTTTCTTTTGTTAAAATTTTATAAATGGATGTCGAGTTATTTGAAAGCTCCAGATTAAAGAACTGAAATTGAATCGAAAATAATGAAGTATCATACAGTAGTATTTAAGAATGAATAATTTATATGTAATTATAAGTTTTAGTTTTATTTCATGAGAATAGGGCCTGCGAAACATACCGGGTACATGCGGTGTCGTCATATAATATTTAACACGACGCGTTTTTTATGATTTTGTTTTTCACAATTGAAGATAATACAGATTTTATACAAAATAAACTGCTGTAGTTTTTTTTATTCATGTTCTCCTTTTAAAAAAGCTTATATTCGTACCATATAAAGTTTTGATAAGATTTATGGAATAATTTTGAAAATATTTTCGTTTCAAATGATTCGTTTGCATGGAAAATAACCAAAAACTTGTTGCAAATAAAAATATTATCGTAAAAAGTCGTAAAGTTTTAAAAGCGTTTTGGTTTTTAAAAATCTTCTGATTTATGCTGGTTGGGTTAGTGAAAAAATTATTTCTTTTTCATTTCATTCAACATTATTGGTATTTGTATATTAATTGTAATTTTGTTTAGAAAATATATTAAATTCGATTTATGCCATTTAAAGAAAAGGTCCTTAGATATGAGTTATATTTTTCTCTGTGCAGATTTTTTAAATTAATTCATTTATATATTGAATAGAATAGGATTTTCTTCCCCGAGTCTTGATATTTTATATCACAAATATTTAAGATTAATTGATAAAAAATTATTTTAATTGAAAATATTTTTAAGTTGAAACTGTTTTAACACCGTGATTCTATGACTTTTCATTGAGATCAGTAACATGCCCGAAATTTTTTTGTGACACGATTGACGTCAAATAAAATATAAATTATAATAATTTAAGAAGATAAAGTTTTCGTTGCTACCATAAATTTAAAAAAAATATTAGAACTACGTCAAAAGAGTTGTTTGGTTTATTTTTTTTTACCACAACCTCGTACTAATAAAAATTTAAATTTTTTAATTAGTTTAAAGATAATTAAAGCCTTTAAAAATTAGATATCATTTCGAAGTAAACGCTGGTTTTAAGCATAAATGTGTGCATGAATATAAAAAGTGATCATCGCATAGAGGAGTATTTCTCCCAAAATTATTAGACGCGTTTTTTAATGGAAAGTTTGAGTCTTTTTGTGGTATTTGTAGGTTTGATTAATTCAGAGGCTGTTTTTAATGGGTGGGTGTTTTTTTACACCCTCTCGATTTTTTAACTGAATTTAAATTTAAGCTTATCATAATTGCTTTCCTACAGCTTTATATAAGCATACTTATTATAAGCTTTTATACTTAAAATTTTATTTTTGTTTACTTCTCGCAGTGAGAATATTTAAAGGTTTTTGCTTACGGAATGTTCATAACAAATGGACGAAAGAAAAATATATGTAATTTTGAAATTATTGAGATATAATGGATGGCTTGCCCTCTTTATGGCAAGAGTAATTCTAAAGATTATAATAACAAAAGGGAACAATAATAATTTACAAGTATGATAAAATGTTGTGGCAAAAAATACGATACGTTTATTCTTATTTAATACAACTTTGAGTTTGAAGTGTTGCTGTGATAATTAGAACAAAATTTAACCAACACATGTACAAGTTTGATGTCCCTCCAGTTTTAAAAGTAGAAACTGACTCGAAATTGTTAGGTATTTCGCAAACGAAAAATGGCCTAACTACTTCACTGGCTACAAGTAATGCAAGAGTTCGCCTTTTGACTTTCTCACTCATGTTCATGTACACGCACTCAGTACATGCATAAATGTTAATGCCTTCAACCTCAATTTTTTTTACCAGTTGAAAATAACTGTGTCCTTCTTCCAAAGGAAATCAACAAAAAAATAAAAAAGATTTTATGAAAGTGTTATTATTTTGTTTTGGCGTACAATTAGAAGTTTGTGGTCACTGAATGTTAAATTTTTATTAAAAAAAGTGTTTTGTTTTAGAAAGGTAAAATGAGCAGGGATGTATAAAGATTAATTTTTTTCCTTTGTTGCTCGAAATATGTTAACAATGTCTACCTAATATTTCTCTGATTATAAACAATTACGAACTTTAGCCTGTACAAATATTAATAATAAACAGATCGTAGTGATTTAAAAAATTACAATTAATATACAAATCGAAAATATTTAAAAAAATATAATTGAACCATCAATTGGAAGAAGGAATAAACGCCAATTTTCCAAAATCGAGATATACTCAATTCTGTGTACTTGAAACAAAGACTAGGGTGTGTTGAATTCAAAAATTTAACACTTAATAAATTAGATTCGTAAGGGAACAAATCCTTCTGTAGTTAAGAAGTTTCTTTCATATACAGTCAAATCCCGATAATTCGTAATGGCAAGGGACCGGCCATTTCTTACAAGTTATAGGGGTTTTTGATTTATTTACTAAAATGATAAAAAAAACATATAAAAACAATTGTTTTTGAAGAATTGAAGTAAGAGTTGATGGAGCAATTTCAAATCGCTTAGCCACGTCTATTTTTTTCTCTCCATTGTCAGTGGATGCAAAAATTTGTTGTTTTTACATTTTTATTTATTATTCATGTAACAAACTGATCTTAAGAGAATAAACACACACACAAGCGAAAGCAAAAACCTTCGCAAAAAAAAAAACCAAATAGCGGTAAACAAAAAATCATTCCATGTTTCTGTTGTTTTTATTACGAATTATAAGTGGTAGTTAGCAAACAATTACGATTTATAAGAGGTAGAGAAGATTTTATTTGAAAAAAAAAAATTGCGAATTAGCGAGGGGACCAAAATGTATAGAAATTTTACGAATTAAGGAGATTTTTTCAAGGGACCGAATTATCGGAAATTACGATTTATCGGGGTACGAATTATAGGGATTTGACTGTATTTCTGTTACATATTATTTGGATTTATTCCCTTCTACCAACTGATGGTTCAAATCCTCAAAAATTTTCGGTTTATTTTTGCGTCCCCAAAAAAATGAGTATCTATTGAAAAGGTGGTCTGAAATGTCAGGTAAAAACAAGCAATGCATTCAATATACCCATCACCAATCCATTTATGAATATTTTATATACATAAAAGGTTTTCCAATAGGGATGATATAATTTTGAAATGACGTTTCGGCCATTTGTAATATGTCATGATTTGTCATTTGTTTTTCATTGTATTCAGTAGTGTTTACAATTTCATCATGGGGAGATACATATACGCAAGAACAACGATTAGAAATTATTCAATTTGATTATCGATCTCCAATTGCAACTTTTCGTGCCTTTTTGCCATTTTATGGCCGCAACAATCGTCCAAGTGTGCTCGCTATTCGTCGAATTGTTGAAAATTTTGAGCTTAAATTTTCTTTACATAATGTTCAAGTGCCTATAACACAAAGAACCGCTCGAAGTAATGCAAATATTGCAGCCGTTCAGGCAAGTGTTGCTGAAGACCACAATTTGTCGATTCCAAGACGTTCTCAACAATTGGGACTGTCTCAAACCGCAATCGATCCATGATAACCAACTTTTTATGGCCGAAATGGGAAGAAGTTGATCATGTTGTCAAGGTTCCAAAAAGACGGTGCTACGTGCCACACACATCAAATGTAACAATTGAATTATTGCGAGAAAAGTTTGGAGATTCGATTATTTCAAGAAATTGTGATATTGAATGGCCTCCCAGAAGTTGTGATTTAACACCATTAGACTATTTCTTGTGGGTGGGGTTATTTGAAGTCATTGGTCTTTCGAAATAAGCCAGACTCTCTTCAAGCTTTACAAGTCAATATTGAACGTGCCATTGATGACATACGAGTTGATTTAGTGGAAAAAGTGCTCGAAGATTGGGTTCATCGAATTTGTTCCTGCAGAAGAAGTCGTGGAGGCCTTTTGAATAACGTTTTATTTAGAACTTAATTGTATCGATTGTACTTCACATTAAATAAAAAACTTTTGAATTTCCTTAACAATAAGTGTGTTTTTATTAAAGAAATCATATCACTCTTATTGGAAAACCTTATATATGTATGTACATGGCAACAATAATATTAAAAAAAACTTAAAGAATATATCATTGAACTAGTTAATTTCAGCAAAATACTATTCTGTGCGATTATAATCATGCATACATTTATGCTTAAAACGTGTGTTTACTTAGAAATTATATTTCAAAAGACTTTAACTATCTTTCAACTAAAGGTACGGTCACATCTAGCAAACATTTGCCCAAAAAAGTGTAACAACTAAATACGAATGAAAACACTTTTGATTTAGATACCTGTTAGTTGCGTTAAACAGTTGCCTACATAATTTATAGAAAATGTAAGAGAATCATATCTTATTTGATGCTGTTTAACTTAATAAATAAATGCATAAATCAAAAAGTTTTTCATTCGTATTTAGTTGTTACGCTTTTTTGGGCAAATGTTTGCCAGATGTGACCGTACCTTAAGTAATATTTAAATTTTTTCAGAATTATAGGAAAATAAACCTTTATTATATAAAAGTTAAAATAAATAAACATCGCAATAAAATCGTTATCATCTTAAACTTTTAATATTTCTATTTTTCATTTGACGTCAATGTTTATGATAAACTAAAATTTTTTGGAAAAATATTGCGAATCAAAAACTTTACAGATCACTACGCAAAAACATTTCGGCACGTTGATGATCTCAATAAAAAGTCATATAACCATTGTGTGGGGATACGACAGTTTTAACCTAAAAATATTTTCAAATTAAAATAATTTGTTGTCAATTAATCTCAAACTTTTTAGATTCCTATTGAATTTTTAATTGTCAGATGAGAAAAATTTCGGCATTTAAACATTGAGATCATCAACGTGCCGGAAAGTTTTTGCGTAGTTATCTGTAAAGTTTTTTAGTCGCATTATTATTTTTAGAAGATTTTAGTTTATCATAAAAATTGACGTCTAATGAAAAATTGAATTATTAAAAGTTAAAGATGATAAAGATTTTATTGCGATGTTTACAAATTTTTTCGAAACTCTACTCATAAAAGTTTATTTTGTTTATTATTCTAATAAAAATTAAATTTTTAGTTAAAAGATTGTGAGTCTGAAAAATTAGATATCATTTCTAAGTAAACGCACGTTTTAAGCATAAATGTGTGCATGAATTTAAAAAGTGATCGCACAGAGAAATATTTCGCCCAAAAAGCAGGAAAATACGAAAATAAGCAGCTTTTAGCAGCATCAAAATTCAAATACCAACCCAAGGAGCCACTATACAATTTTATGGAATTACTTTTTGCTATGCTTAGTCTACACGATATGTTGAATTTTATATCATGATATGTTTGTTAGGTAGTGAGAAAATGAGTACTCTTTTGTATGACAAAACGGAGTAGAATTTTGCAAAAACAAAACTGATTGAATGAAGAGAGGAGAAGTGTCTATCGTTTTCTTACTATACGAGGTGCCATATTTTTTTTTATTCAATTTTATTATTTATTGAATCTTCAATTATAAATTGAAACATCAATAAGTTGTTCAAATCTTAAATCTAAAAAATAAAAAAAGTTAAATATATGTTTAGCCAGTGCTAAACAAAATTTTTAATTTCAACGGTTGATTTTTGTTGATTTACATCTCTCGTGTACGATTGTTCACCAACGGAACATCAAGATCTTTGTGAATTCGCTGGTTTCGGCTATACCAGGGGGCTGCTATTATTGTACGTAGAACTTTATTCTGTCGCCTTTGAATTTTTTCGACATTTGATGTTGAGGCAGTGCCCCATAACTGGATTCCATAGAACCATATTGGTTTCAGGATCGCGTTGTATAAGAGAAGTTTACAGACTAGGCTTAGTATAGAATTTCTTACAATAAGCCAATTCATTTGGGCTGCGCTTGATTTCATTTGTGTGAACTTTGCGTCTATATGAGATTTCCATGTTAAGCGGCGATCAAAGTGAACGCCTAGATATTTGACAACAATGTGTTGTGGTATAGTCTCGGGCATGTTTCTCTGCGCAACGTAAAAGTGACGTGTACACATTTCTGCTCGTTGACTTTTATACGCCATTGTTTTAGCCATTTTTCTAATTTTAAGATGTACCCTTGTAGATTCCGGGAAGCTTCTACAGGATTTTCATGAACGCTTAGAAAAGCTGTATCATCAGCAAATGTTGTCGTGTGAATGTTACTGCTTAACGGTAAGTCAGAGGCATATATTAAATAAAGTAAAGGACCGAAGATGCTGCCTTGAGGGACTCTGGCTTCGATCGACTGCGGAGGGCTTAAAAAGTTGCCTTCTCGAACTATAAATTTGCGTTCCTTTAAATAGTTTTTAAAAGCTTGACGAGTTTGCAGGTAGATTTTGTGTTTATTTGTGTATTAGACCTTCGTGCCATACTTTATCGAAAGCATGAGAAACATCTTTAAAGATCGCAGAGCAATATTTCTTTTGTTCAAAAGTGTCTCTAACAACATTCACAAGTCTGTGAGTTTGTTCAATAGTGCTTTGTTTTCTGCGAAAACCGAATTGATGATCTGGAATCAGATACCATCGGTAAATCACTTGCAGGTGTTGAAGTGTTGTGTGATAATATAGTGACAATTTTAGGCGAGTGATCTGAAGATAAATTCAAAGACGCTTCAACTTCAATCATTTCGCTGGCCACACCTTTCACTATTCCAAAGTCGATAACATCTGGAAATGTTTGTCGATCTGTTGGCCAATATGTTGGCTGACCACTAGACACTACGTTTAAACCCATATTAGAAACGACGTCAAACAAAACTCGTCCATTAGGAGTGATTAAACGGGAACACCAGAACATGTGTTTAGCATTGTAGTCGCCAGCTGCTAGAAAATGGGGGCGCAGTGATTTATAAAAAGCCGTATATTGACACTCGGTAATTGAAAATCTTAGTTCCGGCACAAAGCACTGCATACGTAGGGGTCATACCCTGAATGCTGATCCCTATAAAAAAAAAAAGAAAAAAAAAATATCAGTTCGCATCAAATGTTAGAAATGAATTACACTTTTTGATGAATTTTCTGCTTGTGCATAAAAAGCAAACGAGTATAAAATGGACTAATACTTGTTTGTGTTGTTCTTAAAACTCAACGTTAGGGAATATGTAGATTAAAAATAAATTTTTGTATGTTTTATACGAGTAAATCTCCAAGGGTGCTATTTAAAACGATTGTTATGTTAATAAATAGTAAATTGGTTTAGAATTACAAGGATTATGTTGTTCATAGAATTCAATTTTTTTATATGCCTCAAATTATAAATATTAAGAATGCTGGTGGCTTAAATATCAAAAGTGGGATCTTTAGAAAACGAAAAACAAAAATTTATCTTGTAATCAAACCATTTTAAAAATTCAAAATTGAGATGACAATAAAAACATCTGCATACTTTAAGGAGCGTCAGTAAAATAATCTTTGCATGTTAATAAAAATAAGCTTAATGTGAGCATTGCTAGTAAAAGCAATTGAAGACTTCATCATTGAAAAATCGATGTACAAAATAAACGAAATCTGCAGATTATAGTTCAAAACGAGCGGAATACAATTAAAAATTAAAACTCTTTCAAACGGATAGCAAGAGGTTTCACAAATATATTTTGAATTTAAAAATAAGACTTTGAAAATTATATTTTTTTGTATTTCATATTTAAAACAAATATTTTATTCCCTGAAACACTTAAATTGTGACAAAGATTACAGTCATAATATCGTTTTGCTATAATATTTTGTTGTTGTACAATTACATGGCATATCCTTGTCATTGATTTCCAATATTTTTCCTCAAAAATAATGCAATTTTGTTCTCGTTATTTATTGCCAATAATCGCAAGCGAGGCCACTAGTGCAGTACGCCAGTAGTAAGGAAATCATAAAAAGAATATTTTCCTAAAACAAATACTACATCCATTTAAATACAATTTTACTTTTAGTCACGTTTTATGATCACCTTTAAGCAGGTAAATGTATGTTTGTAAATGCTTTTAATCGAAAGTAAAGTATGTGCTGCCCCTTGCTGCCACGTAAAACTTTTAAACGTCCTGATTTTACAATATTGCTTAAACACTGTTGTACGTAAGTTTTATAACAAAAAATAAATTTTTGCTGAACTTATAATAATCTTTATCTATACTTCTAAAAGATTTTTAGTTTGCGAAAAATGTGAGAAAAAAGTATATGACAAATAGAAATTTATAAAAGGCGGACGAGAATAGATTCAAAAATATTTGTTCTGCTTCTTACAGCAATCAATTTCTACAACTTATGAAAGGAAGAAATATTTTTGAAAAATGCAGACATAGCAAGTAAATCGGAGTTGTGTTATAAGGTATCATAACCCCACTATCGGGTTACTTTTTGAAACTGTAAAAGTAAATAAATGAAGGATCCAGTTTGCTCGGCCAGAGTTAAACATATACTCCATATTCTCCAGATTGTAATAAAGCTTGTTTTTTTAGACTGTCACAATTTTGAGTTGGCATCACTGCTTTATTTGATGACCAATTTTTGTTTAGTTTGCTTAGTTTAGTTTGAAATTTATGAATCGACTTATATTAGAGCAACGTGTGCAAATTGTTGAAATTTTTAATCAAGAGACGCCGAACAAGAAAGCATTGAAGATGATCCTAATCAATCAATTCCTCCTCGTTCTCAGACACTGGGTTTTTATCCTTCCACTTTATGGAAGATTTTTCGAAAGGATCTTGGGTAAAAAGCTTTCAAGATTCACCTTGTACAGGAATTAAAGCCAAACGGGGCTGGCGGAATCATTAGCCCTTATATCTTCAAAAAACGATGATGGTCAGAATGTTACTGGCAATGGTGAACGGTATAGGAACATGATTCGAAAGTTTTTCGTACCTCAATTACGTGGCATTAATCTTGCTAATATGTGGTTCCAACAGGACGGAGCCACATGCCACCCACCGGGCACTACAATTGATTTACGCAAAGAAACTTTTGATTAAAAAAATAATTTCACGTAATTGCCCAATTAATTGGCCACCAAGATCGTGTGATTTAACCCCATTAGATTATTTTCTTTGGGGGTTCTATTAAGTCACTTGTCGACGTCGATAAACCACAAACAATTGAACACCTGGAAATCAACATTCGAAGATTTATCGGCGAAATACGGCCGCAAATGCTGCGAAAAGTTGTTTAAAATTGCTGTTCCAGATTGCGCCTACTACGCGCCAGCCGTTGCGGCCACATGGCGGAAATCATATTACAACATTAATATGATAAAATTTTCTTTCCAATAAAGCCGGTATTAAAAATATATTTCCTTGTAACTACTCCGATTACTGTATAGAAGGCCACGTAAAAAAATGGAGAACTAATTTACTTGTGTTTGTACTAGTATAGTCAATGGACGACACAATTGTCCGTATTCTAGATGTACAAAAAAAAATTTATCGAAATTATCTAAACGTGATAAAAAAAACTCGCTTAAAAAATAACTGTCACAGAATATTTATTGCAACCACAATTAATTAATTAATGGAGCATTAAAATGAGCTAAATCATCGTTCTCTTTCGTTCCGGCACCCTCTTTATATATCAAATCATCCAGTTTTCAATAAACACTTTGAACTTGTTGTCTCCTTCACACTGCAAAAAAAAACACACAGTGTTTATGTAGGTACGCATGATTACTTGCCCTGTCGGACATTCAGTTAACTTTAAATTAATTTTGAAATAATCTTGTTTCTAAGATTGCATATGTATTTTGTTCATTTAAGAACAATTGAAACAACAAACTGTTTAAATGTAAACGGAACTTGACTTTACTTTTCTAAACTTCAAAAACTTCCTACACGTCCGGCAATTTAATGCTAAACAGAGGATACTTGTTAGTTGAAGGCAGAATTCAAAGTGATTTTATTCATCAAATGTGTGCTGCTTATATACTATTTTCTAAAAAGCAGTTGTATACAAAAGTAGTTTAAGCAAAGTGTGAATTGTGACAACAATGTAAAATTATTTCCGTTAAATTCAAATATTATTAATGAAATGTGGCAACATTGCTAAATTATTTCAAATATTATTAAGAAGGCATGCAGAGTTGTACTTTCGTATGATAATGATTTCAAAATAAAGTTTAAATGTAAAAATGTGTATAAATACTAAATAATTATCACCTCTCTTAAAGATGATGACATTAATGAAAACATGCAAAAGAATCAGAAATAAGAAATTGCGTTTGTGCAACTTTGTAGTCTGCTAGTGAACGTATTTGTGGGTAAAGTTATAAAGCAAATAAAATATGATTATTTTTCTCTAGCAATATCGTAAAATAATCACTTATTAATAACTTAAAATTTGTTGCCAACGGTGGACCTCTTGACGGAAATGTCCATACTATAAAGTTAAATTTTCAAATTGAATCCAGTTCCATTGAGTAGATTTGTTTCCACATTTAGGGTTACCCAACATATCTTTCTTAAAGTATCGAATTTTAAATTCCTTGCGCATTGGCAGTTGGAATGTTTTAAAAAGCTCTAGCGTTTATATTCAGAACTCCAGGTCTTGCTCTTACTAACAAAATAAAATGCCATGATAGCAGCTTTGACGCAGAAAGTAATGGCATGTATGTAAATGTCCAAATGTGAATACAAATCATGAAACTGTGAGTTTCTGGCATCTGCAATTAGTTTGTTTCTCTCAGATGTTGTTAAAAGCCGTAAGACTAATTACCCATATTTACGTTTACTTTATACTCATCGCATTGAATTCAAAGCTATTCTGCTGCGGAAATTTTATATTTTGCCAGGTTGGTTTTAAGACATCGTAGTTTACAATAAGACTAGAGGGCATTAATCCTATTTTAAAGTGTAGACGGCGAATCAGACGAAAAATAAAAAACAATATCATCGGCATAAGTATAAATTTTTTTTTGCAGCAATGTTATCAAGCAAAATTCCATCTGATAAATTATCAACCAGATCGTTCATATACAAAGCAAACAGGTTGAGACTCAATAGACATTCATGTTATTCCTGTCTATTGAGTTAATTTGTATTATATTAAAAAGTTTGTACATATAATTGTATGTTTGGATATTTGTTTCACTGAACAAATTTGAATGCAATTTGAATAACAGATAGCATATAACCCAGATTAAAATGTAGGCTAATTTTAATGGGGGTAAAATAAAGGATGAATGGGTACTTTTGCTACTTTTTAAAATTTTACAATCTTTTCCATATATTTATATACAATGTACTGTGTATATTGTAAAATATAGGGTACTTTTTAAGGGATAAAAACAGGACAAATTGTTAGTTTTTGTACCTTTTTAATTTTTCTGCGTACATTGTACCCCCAATGAAAAAAAGTAGACACTTTTAGTACTTTTTTGACATTTTGATTTTAAAAATTTTTCTTTTATACATTAACATATAGATAGTGTACTGTGTGCATCGTAAAATATAGGGTACTTTTTAAGAAATAAAAACAGGACAGGTACTTTTGGTACTTATTTTTAAATTTTTTTATTTATTTTTTTTTATTAACATCCTTACGGAAAAAAAGATGATACTGTTAGTATTTTTGGTACTTTTTAATTTTTTGCATTTTTTTTAAACATTTACGTTTAGTGTACTTTGTACATTGTAAAATATAGGAAACTTTTTAAGGGATAAAAACAGGACAAATTAGTACTTTTGGTACTTTATTTTGTTTTTTTTTTTTTAATTTTTTTTTACATTAACAACCCCAAATGAAAAAAGGTGGTACTTTTAGTACTTTAATGGCTTTTTTATTTTTACAATTTTTTATTCATTAACATACTGTGCACATTGTAAAATATAAGGTACTTTTTAAGATAAAAACTGGAAATTTGGTACTTTTAGTACTTTATTTTATTTTATGGTACTTTTAGTACTTTTGGTACTTGCAGTTATTAATTTTTTAAATTTTTTTATACATTTACACACCTACGCACTTTTTAGGTCTGTTAATAGTAATTGTTTTATCAGTTGTCTGAAAATTTTTAAATTGCTTCCCTTATAAATACTACCCGCCTTTATTATATGTTTGAACACTTTCCCGTGTTGATTTAATATCAAAAATATTTGCTGACAGAGTGAAAACTGGTAAATTTTTTTTCTTTTTGTAAATCCAATCATTGAAAGTTATCAATATTTTATATGTACTCGTATATAATTAATTATCAACATAAATATTCTCTGAAAAATATGACCAATAAGATACTGCTTGGAATTTCTTAATTGTATTTGTATGTGTCTGTGTGAATTGAAAGTGTTGAGATCGAAAACAAAATTTATTTCGTGCTTGCAGCAGCACTTGATGTTTTGCTAATATCAAACTCTGCATAATTTAAGTTTATTAATGAATGTATTTGTTTCATTTGAAATGCATTGTCGTAAAAACCGAAAATGTATCCTTGTGTATGAACACATGCAATTATTTCCTATACACATATAATAAGTATCACATACATAATATACTGCGAATTATTTTAATAAGGAATTTTTTATCATCAAGTTCATAAAATATTTTAACTTTGGAAGCATATGGGTGTCACCGATGTATAATTTTTGAGAAAACTTATTATTTCAGTGAACAAGAATTTATAAATGATGTCATATTATACATTTGAATTTTTCTAAAGAGTTCTATTTATATTGAAGCAAGGACAAATATACCTTCTATATCACCTTTTTAAAAAACTTATGATTTTAGAAAAATTAAGCTCCTATAATTGAAAGGTCTCGCAAAATACGCATAAAATTGTTAAAAAAAAAATTCCATTAAAATCAAAGCAAGGATATTTGCACCTATATTATATCTTTTTTGCAAACTTATGGTTTTAACTAAAAAAAGTAAGCTTCGAAAAGCTACAAATATTTATTTTCTGTAAAAACTTTAAATATTACCTTTGATATATTGTTTTTAGTAAAATTATGATTTCGGCAAATTTAAGCTCCCATGGGTTCATCAAATTTAACAAAAGTCCCATAATTTACATACGTGTATTTATTTGTGTATAAAATTCTATTGAACTCGAAACTAGGATATGAGTAACTGCCATATATCCTTCGAAAAGTGAAACAAAATTTAATTGATGTAAGAATTATGATTTCTGCAAAATTAATCTCCCACAAATACAAAATCTATTTTGTATATCCTTTATATATCCTTTTTTGAAAAATTCTAATCTTAAAAGTATTAAGCTCTCAAAAGGGAAAGAAAATTTACAAAAGTTCCCATATTATATATATTAATTTGTTTTAGAATTTCTTTTTGGAATTGCAGCAAGGATATGGGTACCTCCCATATATCCTTTTTTTTTAAATTATAGTTTCACCTAAATTAAGTTTCCAAAAGTGATATAATTTTAATTTATGTAAGAAATTGTTTTGAAATTGAAGCAAGGATATGGGTAAGGATACATATATGATCCTTTCTAGAGATTAAATGTCTGTAAAATTAAGATAGCAAAATTATAAAATAAATTATCAAAGATCCCATATATCCTTTTTTGATTCACTTGTTAATTTAAAATACTTAAATTTTTTAATCCTCCAATATCAAGTCTTTGGTAGTGTACGATGGATGTATTTACATATATGAATGACATTATGTTAGCTTGCTCTTATCACTCTAATCTCTTGATAAATCATCATATGGTACATGTTGTTATAAAATATCAAATCAGTTCTGTATATGTACGATTATAATACCGAAGCATTAGTTCTTCTGACAAAAAATTTAAAACCTGTTGTTAGAAGTTGCATCAGGATTTCTAACAACATATTGTTCAAGCTTTGCATAATAGTTATAATTAGACAAGATGAGAAGCATTAAAAGTTTCTCCCCTCAAGATCTCAAATTAACAGTGTAATGCAAAAGCAGTATACAAATGATCTTAGTTGTATTTCGTTTTATTGCAAGTGCCAATTATCTAAAAAACTACTTTTTTTTTAATTCTAAAATAAACAAACAACCATAAAATGTTTACTGCAAATAAAGTTACAATCTTAACGTTTAAATTGTAATGAAACATCTACCAATATTTATAATTATCACCTTAACGTCCTTCGTGTGTATGCAAATGCAAGTAACATATTTTAGTGCAGCAAATACTTTAGTTGCATTTTAATTAAAATTTTGCTTAGAGCCATGAGATGTTGTTACTATGCAACCCTACAATTTCACGCTCACTTCTAGATGTTTTTGTTAAAATCACACGTTCCCCTTGTATGTTTCTATGTGTGTGTTTGTGGGTTATTACAATACAAAGTGAAATGTATACAAGTTTGTGTGTTAGACAATCACCATAATAATTATTTTGCAAATCATCTTAATATATTTACATTTACATGAGCAAAATAATAGCAGGATTTATGCACAAGTTTCATGTGATATTCTCTTCATTATTGCAAATTTAAGAGATTTTGGCAAAGGATCCTTTTAGTTAAAATTGCAGTAATTGTTGCAAAACAAAATACTCATAGGTGACTTCAAATAAATGATTGGTTTCATGTCACTGCTTTTTTTTCTGGCCAATCTAGAAATTAAATTAAATTTTTATTTATATTTTTAAAGCAACAAAACAGTGTGTGCTATTATTTTGTCCCCGTGTCATATACATAGTTTACTTGTATGCTCATTGACCTGTTACTTCTTGTGTGTGACTAACTTTGTGGTTTCTTTATAAGTATTACTTGTTATAATACAGCTACAAGTTTTTGCAAATTCCATTACATTGTAAAGGTTTCCTAAAAATTCTCTTTAAAAATATATAAATGTTTGTTTTCAGGTGAAATATTTTTAATATGTTCACGTAACAAAATCTTTTCGTCCTTATTTACAATCAACACCAAATTATTACGGTGGAATCACAAAAGAACTTTGCTCAAAGTCATCGACTATATTAAAGGAACAGTTGAATAGGTTTTAAAATTTATATAGGATCTATAACCATTGCAGCCCATGAAAAATTCTGGACTTATTTCATACTAGTTTTGTTACCGGTGACCTCGTTCACGCTACATGTAAATGAGATCCTTAAAAAATACCTTATATATTAGTTTGGGTTATATACAATTCGTGTACCATATTTCATTAAAATTCCTTTAAAAAATTTCCTAATAAAAAAAATCAAAAGTAAAAAAAGTACCATAAGTAAAAAAAGGTACCAATAGTTCCAGGCTTTCTTATATCAGCCCCCAAAAAATTGTTAATTTACAACATTTTTTTTTAAATTAGTAAAAAACACAAAGATGAAAAAGTACTTATTTGTCAAAATACCTTTAAAAAGCTTCTCAATAAAAAAAGTATCAAAAATAAAAAAACACCAAAAGTTAAAAAATTTCTAAAATTAAAAAAAGTACCATAAATAAAAAAGTACCAAAAATTTCAGTTTTTCTCATTTCAGCCCCCAAGAAAATATGTTAAGTAATACTTTTAATTTTATTAGTAAAAAACACAAAGTACAAAAAGTACTTATTTGTACCGTTTTTATTTCTTAAAAAAACAATAAATTATAATTTGGGTAATATACGTCTTTCAAATTTCATCCAAATCCCTAAAGAAAATTTCGCAAGAGAAAAAGTATCAAACATAAAAAGCACCAAATAAAAAGTATAATAAGTATAAAAAAGTATCAAAAGTTCCTGTTTTTTCTCATTTCAGCCCCTTAAATATATGCTATTTATAAAATTTTCAGAAAGTAATGAAAAAAAAAAACACATGCACCAAAAGTATTTGCCCCGACTTTATTCCTTAAAAAGTACCTTATATATATTAATTTGAGTTATGTACTATTCGCGTACCATATTTTATCTACATAAATCCCTTAAAAAATGTCTCAATAAAAAAAGGATCAAACATAAAAAACACCAAAAGTAAAAAAGTACCGTAACTAAAAAGTACCAAAAGTTTCAGTTTTTCTCATTTCAGCACCCCAAAAAATATATTAATTTATAAATTTTTTCATAAATTAGTATAAAACACAAAGTACAAAGAGTACTTATGTGTCCCGTTTTTATTCCTTAAAAAGTACCTTATATATTAATTTGAGTCATATACTATTTTATCTAAATCCATTAAAAAAATTCCTCAATAAAAAAAGCATCAAACATAAAAAACACCGAAAGTAAAAAAAGTACCATAATTGAAAAATAAGTACCAAAATTTTCAATATTTCTCTCTTCAGCACTCCAAAAAATTTACAAACATTTTTAAAAAAATTAATAAAAAATCTCAAAGTTCTAAAAGTACTAATTGGTCCCTTAAAAAATAATCCATTTTTTAATCTGGTTCATATGCTTTCGGTCTACCAAATTTCATTTAAATCTACTAAGCGGTTTTCGAGTTAAACAGGGTTTCTTATGGTTAGGGCTTAATTAGATAATATTTTTTTTATGAGGGACTTATTTCAGTATGAATCAAGTCCCATAATTTGGAACTAAATATGTTGTTTTGGGAATAATTAATTTTTTTTTATGTATTTTATGAAATTTTTTTGGACTTATTTATTTATTATTTATTTTTTTATTATATGTTTGTTCAAACTAAATTGTGGGTCCCATTTCATTGCGACTTATTTCGTTGGACATTATTTCATGCAGCCATCAACAATAATATACAGCGACATATGAAGGTGTTGCATTCAAAAACACTAGAATTATTATCTTTTGATATAAAATTAAGAAACACTTTCCACTGTGCGCACTGTAACATTGCAAGGCACCGTGTTGTATGAGTAATATTGTATTCTAACATAATAGATAATATTACTTATACGCAAGTGTAGAATTGATTTCCTTTTAATTAATTTTTTAATTAAACATAAAAAATACAGGCAAAGCCCGCTAAAGCAGCCAATACATTAATAAGTTTATTATTTGTATTGCGAAATCATTTGCATACTAATTTTTTTCAGTTATATAATCGGGATTATTTACGATCAGTTTTATCCTGGAATTGAATTAACATCTTTAATACTTAAATCAATCAAATTAATTTTTGTCCACTGTTGATACATACTTATGTGTTCCTAAGCTGCAGTTTAACTTTTTTTAATTTTCCTCCATTCTTTGAATTATATTAATTTGTTTATCCTTTTGTATCGTAAATAATTAAGTAATTTCCATATATTTATTCATTGAAATACGATTATAAATATATGTATATATGCATTTATTCGATTTATTCAAGCAAATAATACGAGGACAGCTTGATAATTGATATTTCCAGACCATCAACATTATTAACAATATTGATCCTAATAACTGTTCAATATTCTGTAGGATACTGTCGAATTTTGGAGAAGTCCTTATCTATTAATTTTTCTTTGACGGCCGTTTAAAGCTCACAATTTGCAGCATGTTCAGGTTGAATCAAACGAAGATGCTGTCATTAAAACTAGATCCTATTTTGTTAGTCATGACAGGTATAGAAAAATGTTGGGGTAAATATAATGCTCTTCAAGGACTCTATATTCAGAAATAAGATGCAGCTTAACTACAAAGTCACGGAATTATTTAATTGTACTCGTACATCAAACGAGCTAATAAATGTATTTTATATTTTACTATTATGCCAAGAGTATTTCTGTAAAAGCTGAGTTTCAATCTATCAGCTTAGTTAATTTTGCGCCATTCATGCAATGATGTAAATGAAAAGAACACAATAATTATAAATACTTATTTAATTTATTCTTTCAACATTGTGTAACAACAAAATGTTGATTGTGTTGTACTTAATGGTTCATATGCGACCCCACTGCCTCCACAACTTTGTGGGGGATTTAGTAGCAGCAGCTTTTCAAATGGAAACAATAGAAAAGTTACTCTCAATTTATTTATATAAAACAAAATGCAAAACAGAAAAAAAACATTTGATTTCAATATGAATATAAGCTAAAAATTTCTTCTTAACAAAAAGAATTAAATATAAAGAAGGGAAGTGAGCGTTGTTGGTTGTTGGTTGTTGGAAGGTTAATGAACTTGACATGTGTTGATTCTATAATTGTTTAGTTGAATTTCTTTGTTTGTTTTATTTTCGTCAATATAAATTACTCTCAAGCTACTGAGTCCAAAAATTACACTGTAAAACAAAATTTAAACGGCTAATGATAATAAATAATAAACTGCCTTGTTGCATTGAAATCGAAGCAAGGACATGGGTGCCTGACATATATCCTTTTTCAAGAAATTAAAGTTTTAACTATAGTTAAGCTACCAAAAGTGACAAAATTGAAATTGTCTTAAAAATTCAATTGAAATCAGGGCAGGGATATGTGAGCCGTTTATTTTGAAAGTGGCATAAGTCATTTTTTTTATTGAAACTTTTTTACAAATGAAAAAAAAACCGTTCAATTGTATTTAGTGCTGCCATTAACTCGATTTATTTTTAAAAATTTACTTATGCCAATTTCAACATAAACGGTTCATGCGTACTTCTTTAAAATCGTATTTTAGAAAAAAAAATCATTATTTTAGCTTCCTAAAGTGAAAAAAAGTTTACCAAAAGTTCTGCAATGTAAATTTTAATTTGTTTTAAAAAATTCTATTGAAATGGAAGCAAGGACATGGGAGCCTCCCATATATCCTTTTTTTAATTATTGTTTCAGGTGTTGTAATCTTCCACGAAGTGACAAAAGTTTATTATTTTTAAAAGTTCTATTGAAAGCGAAGCAAGGACATGTGTAACTTTAATACACTAAAAGTTCAGCAGTGTAAATTTTAATTTGTTTAAAAAAATTCTATTGAAATCGAAGCAAGGACATGGGAGCCTCCCATATATCCTTTTTTTCAAATTATTTTTTCAGGTTTAGTAATCTTCCAAGAAGTGGCGAAATTCTATTATTTTTAAAAGATCTATTGAAATCGAAGCAAGGACATGTGTAACTTTTATACATTCCATTTTCGAAAAAATACTATTTCAGCAAAATAAGGCTTTTAAAAGTAAAAGAGTTTCATATTGTAAACTTGAATTTATGTTAAATATTTTACTGAACACGAAGCAAGGACATGAGAGCCTCCCATATATCCTTTTTTATTATTATTTGCAGTTGTTGGCTCTTATAATTTTTAATATTTTCAATTTAGTAAAACCCATTGAATTTTTTTTTTATATCTTAGTTCTTTAGTAAGTTTCTAATCTGTTTTTAGCTTGCATTTGAAATTTTTATCAGCAGCAACTGCATCTTTAAAATATTTCACCCTGTTTCACCCAAACCAAAACAAATAGAACTTGCAACTCATTCAGACAAACTAAATATTGCAAACATCAGTTTAAATGTGTAAACTTTTTATGTACAATTAAAAATAATATATGTAACTAAAGATGAAACTTACAAATAGTTAAAAAGAATATAAAACATGTACACGGCCACATGGTTTTGTTTGTATAACTTGTGCTGTTTGTATTCACTTGACGCAAAATAAATGTGTCTTAGTCAATATAATGTTTTAAGTTTTAGAAGTCTTTAGCAATTTGTTGGTCATTCCATGTTTTGTTTTTAAGAAGGGTCAATGGTCTTATTCCTGTTTTCTTTCTTATGTTTGGGGTAACTTCCAACTGCCGTCAGAAATACAAGGAATATTTTTTGGATTCTATGAATGTTTTTGACCTTTTACCTACAGTAGCATTTGTGAGAGAACTTTATATATTGCAGTAGCAGTTACCAGTATATAGTATTTAATAGCAGTATTTACTCTGCAAGATTTTTATTCTTTTATAAATTATTGCTTTAGGGAAGAATAACTAAGAAAGGAAATGTAAAAATAAGAAATACAGTTTTATGCATTGTAAGCAGGATAAAAAAAAACTATTAAAAAGAAACTGAAATCAATACCAAGCATTATTAAAAGTACGTTATATACGGATTTGTTTTTTGAAACAAGAGTGGAAAGCTTTATTCAAGTACGGATTATTTTACCCATAAATACGTTATTTAATTTTAAAGAATTGTGCCACATAAGTATAATAAAATCGACAACTAAACAAAAAAAAAAAAATATATATGTATATAAAAGTATTTTCATTCATGGCTGGTATTGAACATAGGCAGCTTTACTTTGCAATCCAATGCATGTAGAAAAATGTATTATTAGATCCTATTACACATATTTAAAATTGCTCTAAGAGTAGCGGAGAGCGATTTGTATTAGAATTTTTAATATTTTTTTTTAATTGATTTTAAAATTTTATACTCATTTTATGAAACTGAAGGATTGGTTTTCTAAAGTAAAGGCGTTTAAAATTTTTTCAAAGAAAGTAGGAAAAACATAAACTTACTTCGAGTTTTTTTTTTTTTGTTCTGTGAATCATTTTGATTTTAAATTCGTATTTCTTTGTAGTGTTTATCCATCAAATTGTTTCATTGTAAATTTTGCGAACAAATTAAAATTTATAATATGGAACTTTTGATAATATTTTTTTTTTTGATCTTAATTTTGCTAAAATAATAATTTTTTCGAAAAAAAAAATTAGGCAAGTTACATATAATACTGACACACATAAACTTTTGAAAAAGGATAAATGGAAGGTACACATGTCTTTGCTTTTATTTCCAGAATATCCCTCGATATCAATAGAATTTTTAACACAAATAAATTTATTTTTACTTTCGGTAGCTTACTACAGTTGAAACCATATTTGTTAAAAAAGGGGATATATGGGGGCTCTCATGACCTTGCTTCGATTACAATCAAATTTTTAACACAAACTCTTTTTATAATACGAAACTAATGTGTTAACTTTTTTCGCTTTTGGAAGCATAATTTTGCTAAAATAATAGTTTATCCAAAAAAGAATGTGTAAAGGGGTATACATATCCTTGATTCTAATTCAATAGAATTTTTAACAATAATAAAATTTTTTCACTTCTTGGAAGATTACTACTGTTGAAACCATATTTGCTAAAAAAAAGGATATATGGGAGGCTCCCATGTCCTTGCTTCGATTTCAATAGAATTATTAACGAAAATTAAATTCTGTCACTTCTTGGAAGATTACTACTGGTGAAACCATAAGTTAAAAAAAATAATATATGGGAGGTTGCTAAGTCCTTGCTTCGATTTCAGTACAATTTTTATTGAAAAGTAAACTTTGTCACTTCTTAAAAGATTACTATTGTTGAAACCATAAGTTAAAAAATGGATATATGGGAGGCTCCCTTGTTTCGTCCTTTACTATGAATCTCTCTCTCTATCTCTCTCTCATCCACTTTCATGGCATAATTGAAAACAAACTTTTTTGCTTAACAATTAAATTAAAAGATTTCTGCATTATTTTTATGCATCCTGGAAAGATTTTGAAAATATCGCATATTTTTCTCTTCCCTGCCAGAATTCAATATATTTTTGCTCTACAAATTATTGAATCTTAACTCCTAATCGTGGTTAAGAAGAGTTGTAATCATAGACTGTTTAATATGAATGCCACTAAAAGATTTCCCTGTAAGAGGTATTTAACTTAAAAAAAAAAACATTTTTATTTGCCATATAATTTTTCGAAATTAATTAAAACATAAATATATTCCGATGGGGTAATTAATGGTGTCATTTACTTGCATGTGTATGTGATTCTCAGTTTCACATTAAAATTATGTTGCCTGCATTTTATGACTGCATGATGAGTTTATATCTTCTATGTATTGTGCTAACAAACACATTTACATACATATGCATGTCTGGTTAAATAATAGGTTTTTAATTACATTCATAAATTACCATATGTAAGCTTTAAGAACTATTAAGTATTATGGTCTTAAACTGACAGATAAACGTTAATGTGATATTGTTTTTTTTTTGTGACCAGCAGTATGCATCTGCATGTTTACTAATAGATACAGTCTATGGTAAAAATAAAATATGCTTTAGTTTTAAAAACATGATGTTTGGTAGTTTGGTAGCTGAAAAACTGCAAAATATGTTTTTAATACTGTTCAGAACTTTTGAATAACTTTCGTGTCCAGTTGTGTGTGCATATTTTTGGATATATCTTAATATTTTACATTTTCCAAAAAAAATTGCATATTTTTAATTTAGTATTTACTTTTCTATCATTTTTTTTGTTGCAAGTGAGTTATTTCTATCATGACATATATTACTTGCCCTTCTAAAATGATCGTCACACTGTTCTATCAAAGAATTCATTATATCATGTATGTAATACATTGACCACCTACTGTTCATTTACTCAGGCACTTACATACATGTGTAAATACTTACACACAAAAATAATAAAGTTAATGAATATTTTGTTACAACATTTAATTCAGTTAAATGACCACTTAATTTATATGTACGACAACCGTCTGAGAAATACTTTCAAAATAATTTAAATTATTTTAAGCTACTTAATATTCTGATTATCAGGAATATGTGTGAATTTTATTTGAAGTAAATGAGTCCTAAATTAAAATTATTTTTTTTTTGCTTAAATTCAATACTTGAATTTATGTAAATTTCAATTATTATCTAGATAAGGGGAATATCAGAATATTCTAAATTGGACTTATAGAACGTATCATACGTTATAGTGCTTTCATGAGAGCTACAGCTTCGTTTATGCTACTTCGGAAGTTGGATAGTAATCCATAAATGAAAAAAAGTTTACCAAAAGTTCTATATTTTAAATATTAAATTGTGTTGAAAATTCTATAGAAATCGAAGCAAGGACATGAGAGCCTCCCATATATCCTTTTTTTTAATAATTGTTTTCTTCCAAAAAGTGGCAAAATTTAATATTTGTTAAAAATTCTTTTAAAATAAAAGCAAGGACATGAGATCCTACTATATATCCTTTTTTTAAATTATTGTTTTAACTGTAGTAATCTTCCAAGAAGTGAAAAAATTTTATTTTTTGTTAAAAATTCTTTTAAAATGGAAGCAAGGACATGAGAGACTACCATATATCCTCTTTTTAACTTATGGTTTTAACAGTAGTAGTCTTCCAAAAAGTGGCAAAATTTAATTTTTGTTAAAAATTCTATCGAAATCCGAGCATGAATATGTTGTACCTTCCCTAAACTCGAATTTTGGAAAAAAAATCATTATTTTTGCAAAACTGAGCTTTCTAAAGTGAAAAAAAAATACAAAAAGTCCCGTACTGTAGAATTTATTTTGTGCTAAAATTTCACTTAACATGTAAGCAAGCATGCCCTCCATATATCCTTTTGCGAAAAAATTATGGTTTCACTTATTGTAAACCAACCAAAAGTGACACCATTAAATTTTTATTAAAAAAAATCCAGGATATGTGTTCCTTCCCATCATTCTTTTTTCGAAAAATTATTATTTTATTTAACACAGTTTCGTATTATAAAAATTAGTTAGTGTTAAAAATTTGATTGTAATCGAAGCAAGGATATGGGAGCCCCCCCATATATCCTTTTTTTGAACAAATATGGTTTCAACTATTGTAGTCTGCAAAGAAGTCATAAAATTCAATTTGTATTAAAAATTCTTTTGGAATCGAGGGATATCCTAGATATTAAAGCAAGGACTAGTGTGCCTTCCATTTATCCTTTTTCAAAAGTACATGTATGTCAGTGTTATATGTACCTTACCTAAATTCTCTTTTTCGAAAAATTATTATTTTATCAAAATTAAGCTTCCAAAAGTAAACAAAAATACACAACAGTTTCATATTATAAACATAAGACTTGTGTTAAAAATTCTATTGAAATCGAAGCAAGGACATGAGAGCTTCCCATATATCATTTTTTTAAATTATTGTTTCAACAGTAGTAATCTTCCAAGAAGTGACAAAATTTAATTTTCGTTAATAATTCTACTGAAATCGAAGCAAGGACATGAGAGCCTCCCATATATCCTTTTTTTTAAATATGGTTTCAGCTGTAGTAAACTACCGAAAGTGACAAAATTTAATTTGTGTTAAAAATTCTTTTGAAATCGGAGGATATCCTAGATATCAAAGCAAGGACATGTGTACCTTCCATTTATCCTTTTTCAAAAGTATATGTGTGTCAGTGTTATACATATGTACCTTCCCTAAATTCTCTTTAGCGAAAAATTATTATTTTAGCAAAATCAAGATTTTCTGTTGAAAATTTTTTTATTCAATATATTTTTTTGGACAATTATTTTTATTCAATTTATAGATAAAATAAATTTTTGTTGAACTATTTTTTAGAAAAGCTTTAGTTTTTTTTAAAGCTATTGACTGTTGGCCGATTGCTCGTGATTCCGTCCCATAGTAGAACATATCAGAGTAGTTATAAAATAAGTTGTTATATTCGTTTTTTAGTCCTTCTCGATATTTTAAAAGGCATTTCAAAATTACCCTCTTTTTATAAAATGCATGTGTTTGCGATTATATTTATACTCACGCTCGTATGCAGGTGGTTAGTAGTCATGGTCGTAGGTACGTCTATTTCAATCACATCACACGAAGTTTTGTAGTACATCAAGGACATCTTTTCATTTTTTTTTTCTTTAATGTATCCTTTTCCACCTGCTGCTATTTTGATGGTCAATCGCTCATGCTTAATTATTAGGCATATGTTTTGCTAGAAACAGGTGTTGGACTTTAATTAGCCTCTCAATATTCACAGACATCATTAAAAAGCCATCTTATGATGACAATTAATACAAAATTAAATTTCGTTGCTGTAGAAACTTAAGATGTCGAAGAAAACCACATGACAATAGAATCTATTTGAAAGAGTGTCGGGGATATATATATATTGTATAGTTCTTAATGTTGTTTGGTATAAAGGTCTAGTGTGACATTTGATGTATTCATAAGACGATACCAAACCAAGCTGCGATTCAGCCGAGTGATTTAATTTGCTTATGAGCCACTACAAATATATTCTATATAGCAACTGGCTTAGAATATAAAAAAAAAGACTACTAAATTTCCAATTATCATCATTTTTATAATTCTTTACAAGTGGCATGAGCATTTTTATCCCTCAATAATGAACATTCAATAAAAAAGTTCAACATTTAAAATTCAACAATGGTTTTCTAGCTTTCATATAATTACCTTTACTTAGTATTCGAAATAAAATACCATTCAATGTTATCTTAATAAGTCTTTCACTCTATCGGATTTGTCTGTCATTTGTAATCATCATATTTAAAAATTTCACATATACTTCATTTATTTCTTTTACCATTTCTTTGTTAACAATTTGAAATACTGTACAAAAACAACAAGCAGAACAACAAACTCATAGATTTGTGCGGAGTGAAAACATTTATTGTAAATAACTAACCTTTGAGCTTTACAATGTCATTATCATCTTTTCCCAATATATAATCAACTACATGGTCGTAATCATCATCAAAAACCTTGTGTATGAGCGCAAGTCTTATTTTACCTTTCAATGATTTTGCAAAATTAATTTCTAATCAAGAGAAAATGAAAAGACACTGAGAAAAACTGAGTGAACTTTCGTATAGGGTCTAAAATAACGAATATATTGAATAAAACCACATATTATTTCCTAACTTTAAAAGTAATTAAATATTTATTAGAATGTTTGTTTAAGCAATAGGTCTTTTGATTTAATATATATATATTGTTGTTTTATTTATATTTAGTTTCGATATTTCGCTAACAATTTGTTAGCATCTTCAGGAAATTTTTTTTTAAATTATTTGAAATTTTAATATTGATTTGTGTATTGGGTGTCATAAAAATTTTTTCAATAATTTTTTTTTTATGGAAAAAGTCTAGGAAAATTTAACTACAGTATATAAAAAGGTTTTTGTATGAAATGTCACAAAAATTGTTTCCAAATTTTAACATAAAAAAATTATTGAAAATGAGTTAAGTATTGGATAGATATAAAACTTTTAACATAGAAAAAATTATTAAAAATGTTATGTTATAAAAATAGTGTTAAAAAATTAACATTGAATTTAATATATCAACACAATTAACATTAAAATGTATAGTATGTATCCAGGCTGTTTTTTAACATAGAAAAAATTATTAAAAATGTTATGTTATAAAAATAGTATTTAAAAAATTTTTTTAACATTGAATTCAATATATCAAAACAATTAACATTAAAATGTGTAGTATGTATCTAGGCTGTTTTTTAAATATAAATATCAAAAAATTATTTACAAATTTTTATAAGCTTTATAAAAGTTAAGAATAATAAAAATCCTACAGGAAATTAAGTTATTATTGGTGTAAAACCAAGAAGCAATAATGTGATTATTTTCCTGTGGGACCATAATATAATTAGATATGTAATTAAACAAAGTAACAAAAAATTCATAGTGAAACAAGAAACAATCATTTAACATTTAGATTTTTACTAACTAAATATCTATAATTCTGTGCTAAATTTTCTGTATCTACTTTGAAATTTATTCTTTGTGTTGCTGGTGTATTAATTATCTCTAACATTTCTAACATCAAACGCTGTTTATAATTATTTTCTGTATTCAGAATTGAAACATTTTCAAAGTTAGGAAAGTGAACTAATCTGGAACAATGAGATGACAACGCTGTCTTCTGTGAATTGATATGCCTATATTTCTGATCTGACTTATGACCTGCTATTCTCGTTTTTAATTTATTTTTGGTAGTACCTACATATACCATGTTACAATTCTCTCCATCATTTCCCTTGCAAGGTATTTTGTAAACTACATTCGATCTATCCCATTTATCAATTTTGTCCTTAGTTCTACTAAATAATTTATTTAATGTGTTATAGGTTCTATGAGCTATTCTATATTTGTTCGTATCAAAAATCTTTGATTTTGTCAATCTCTCTGAAATCTCAGGAATATACGTTAAGGATTTGTATATTCTCTGTTCTGTATTACTATCTATATTATTAATTATTTTATGTTTGTGTCTATATATTAATTTATTAATTAAAGAACTGGGGTAATCATTCTCTCTCAAAATACTTCTTATCTTCCTCTCATTCTTGTTGTGAAACTGTTTGTCACTTATAGTTAAAACTCTTTCTATGAAATTTCTAGCTGTATTAATAATAATATGTTTGCTATGTTTAGAATAGTAATTAATTAACCTTCCCGATGCTGTTGGTTTCTGGTACCAATCTATCAATAATCTATTATCTTTTCTAATAATACTAGTATCTAGATAATTGATCCTTGAGTTACATTCCTTTTCAACAGTAAATTTAATATTAGAATTAAATTCATTAAATGCCAAAAGCACCTTATCATTATTCATTATTCCTGAATGTGAAATTGATAAGGTGCTTTTGGCATTTAATGAATTTAATTCTAATATTAAATTTACTGTTGAAAAGGAATGTAACTCAAGGATCAATTATCTAGATACTAGTATTATTAGAAAAGATAATAGATTATTGATAGATTGGTACCAGAAACCAACAGCATCGGGAAGGTTAATTAATTACTATTCTAAACATAGCAAACATATTATTATTAATACAGCTAGAAATTTCATAGAAAGAGTTTTAACTATAAGTGACAAACAGTTTCACAACAAGAATGAGAGGAAGATAAGAAGTATTTTGAGAGAGAATGATTACCCCAGTTCTTTAATTAATAAATTAATATATAGACACAAACATAAAATAATTAATAATATAGATAGTAATACAGAACAGAGAATATACAAATCCTTAACGTATATTCCTGAGATTTCAGAGAGATTGACAAAATCAAAGATTTTTGATACGAACAAATATAGAATAGCTCATAGAACCTATAACACATTAAATAAATTATTTAGTAGAACTAAGGACAAAATTGATAAATGGGATAGATCGAATGTAGTTTACAAAATACCTTGCAAGGGAAATGATGGAGAGAATTGTAACATGGTATATGTAGGTACTACCAAAAATAAATTAAAAACGAGAATAGCAGGTCATAAGTCAGATCAGAAATATAGGCATATCAATTCACAGAAGACAGCGTTGTCATCTCATTGTTCCAGATTAGTTCACTTTCCTAACTTTGAAAATGTTTCAATTCTGAATACAGAAAATAATTATAAACAGCGTTTGATGTTAGAAATGTTAGAGATAATTAATACACCAGCAACACAAAGAATAAATTTCAAAGTAGATACAGAAAATTTAGCACAGAATTATAGATATTTAGTTAGTAAAAATCTAAATGTTAAATGATTGTTTCTTGTTTCACTATGAATTTTTTGTTACTTTGTTTAATTACATATCTAATTATATTATGGTCCCACAGGAAAATAATCACATTATTGCTTCTTGGTTTTACACCAATAATAACTTAATTTCCTGTAGGATTTTTATTATTCTTAACTTTTATAAAGCTTATAAAAATTTGTAAATAATTTTTTGATATTTATATTTAAAAAACAGCCTAGATACATACTACACATTTTAATGTTAATTGTTTTGATATATTGAATTCAATGTTAAAAAAATTTTTTAAATACTATTTTTATAACATAACATTTTTAATAATTTTTTCTATGTTAAAAAACAGCCTGGATACATACTATACATTTTAATGTTAATTGTGTTGATATATTAAATTCAATGTTAATTTTTTAACACTATTTTTATAACATAACATTTTTAATAATTTTTTCTATGTTAAAAGTTTTATATCTATCCAATACTTAACTCATTTTCAATAATTTTTTTATGTTAAAATTTGGAAACAATTTTTGTGACATTTCATACAAAAACCTTTTTATATACTGTAGTTAAATTTTCCTAGACTTTTTCCATAAAAAAAAATTATTGAAAAAAATTTTATGACACCCAATACACAAATCAATATTAAAATTTCAAATAATTTAAAAAAAAATTTCCTGAAGATGCTAACAAATTGTTAGCGAAATATCGAAACTAAATATAAATAAAACAACAATATATATATATTAAATCAAAAGACCTATTGCTTAAACAAACATTCTAATAAATATAAAGAAAAGGTCAAATAAAATAGAATATAAATGTAATTAAATATTCACAATACATATAAATGAAGGCAGCTCAAACTATCTGCATACCAAATTTATAAAAAAACAAAAAGTACCAAAAGTAAATTATAACAAAGTACCTGATTTTCATCATTTTATCCCTTAGAAAGTGTACTGAATGTTAATGTAAAAAAAAAAATTAAAAAAAAAGTATCAAAAGTAAAAATTTGTACCGTATTTTTCCCCTTAAAAATTAACCTATATTTTAAAACGAGAAAAATATTATCTGTCTAAAAAATTTAATTCAAATTCATTAAGCAGTTTTCGGGTTATAGTGACACAAACATCATCAAAATATCATCACTTACTTTAAAAATAATAAAAAAAATAAAATGCCTCTATTCAAGTGAACCAAACAAAATAGCACATATTTGGACTTTTTTTTTGATAAAAAGCTGAAAAAAAGCTCTTTAGTAAAGAAATAACTATTGTCATGATTTTTTTTTATATCTCAAGATGTCTAGCTTCTATTTCTATTTTAAAATTCTGCAATCGGTTAAAAATTGAAAAGGATACAGGCTGCTGAATACGGAATTTTTAGTGTCTTTAAATGAGTGAACCGGAGTGTATATTCAACTTTGTGAAAATAGCATATCATAAAAAGTTTAAATTTTCTTTCGCGCGATTAAGTACAGAAAAATTTGAAGCTGGTATTTCTGGTGGGCCACAGATTAGGCAACTCAACTCGTAAGAGATAATAATTTTTTAATATCAATGACTAAATTCGAATCCAAAGCTTGCAATTCATTTGTTTTGGTGATGAGTAGTAGTTTCTTATAACAAACGAATTCTGACGATATCGAACTTGCAAGAAGTGCCCAATATAAGTACAAAAATTCACTACGTGCACTCACATTTAAATCGATTTCCACAAAATCTGGGTGATCTTAGCGAGGAGCATGATGAAATATTTCATCAGGTTCTTCGGACTATGGATGGGCGTTATCAGGGAAGGTGGGACGCACATACTCGTATGATGACTGGTGTTTGCAACGAGATCTACCTAAAGTCGTTCATTCAAGGAAATCTTATCATTTGATAGTGTTCGATAGAAATTTTGTAGTAATTTTTTGTATATTTTTGTCAAAATAATAAAATTGCATATTTCAATAAGTAAACCTGTTAGCCATCTCCCAGTATTTTTTTCATAGCCAGGGCCATTGAAATACCCAATAACAGAAAAAAAAAAATGTAAAGGAAACAAACGATGTGTTGACCAGTGTATGTTATTTGACTCACTCTGACCAGGCCTTGAACCCAGACCCTTAGTAATTGTTTCCTTAGTAGTCAACGCGCTAGTCATTTTATATAACACCACTCTCAGGGTTTTTTGTAATTTTCATACACAAATTTTACTCTTAATTCCTTCGTCTGTCCGTCTTGTGGAAACAGCACTTCATTAATTATAGTTCCAGATATAATTAATTTTATCCTATTCATAGAGAAACGTTTTATTACATATAAATTTTTTTTCTATGACTTCTAATAGAATTACTTACATCCAGAATACGGACGATTATGTTGTCCATTGTTTAGTACTAGTTTTAGTTAGTGAAAAATTTTTCGGCTTGGTTTTCTCTATGATCAATTTCAAAACAAATCAGCCGCTTTTCAGTGAAGAGAGAAATCGGTGTTGATAACGATCTTCCCTTGCTGTTGGCTGAAGTGGTTAGCGCGTTGACTACTAAGAAAACAATAACTTGGGGCCTGGGTTTAAACCCTGGCCAGAACAAGTCAATCAACATCATTAATTTCTGTAATGTACATTAGTGAGACATTGTATTAATTGTTGTCGGACTATTTAAGTGATGAAGGCATAGCACTGGTCACTAAAAAACTGTTCCGACAGCGATTGATGATATTCTAAGCTAATGTACACAACATCGCCCTCCTTCGTCGGTTAGCAGAAACATCGGCGAAGTAAAATAATTAATAAAATGCCTGCCAATATAGTTTAACAAAGTTAATGCGTCTACCTAACACCGGAGGCACCTCAACCCTGCAATAAAAATTAACATAACGCGCAAAGCAGAGTTGTAAAAGAGTTAAGCCTTCTACATTTTCAACATCTATCTTCTCTACTGTATCCCTCTCTCTGAGTTCCGGCACAATGCACTGCATACGTAGGGGTCATCCCCAGAGTGCTGGTCGTAATTAAGAAAAAAAAAAAAAAAATTATGGAACAGATAAATATTTGACATTAAATGAATTAATTTTTAATTATTTTTACTTAAAGACCTGAAATATACATAATAAGTTTCACTACAATCGTCTAAATTGAAGTGACTCTTTTATGCATAATTTTTATATGATTTATATAAAGGGTGTTTTTTATAGAGTGACACAAGTTAAAATCATAACAAAACAAGGATATATATTTTTAATATCAATGAAACGGGCTTTATTGGAAATATATGATTTGTGCAATGTGGCCATCACGGCTGGAGCGTAAAAGGCGAAATCTGGAAAACCAATTTTCAACAACCTTTCGCAGCATTTGCGGCCGTATTTCGCCGATGTTGATTTCCAGGTGTCCAATTGTTTGTGGTTTATCGACGTAGACAAGTGACTTAACAGAACTCCAAAGAAAATATATTTTAATGTAACTTGTCTGACTCTAATACTATAATTTATAAGATATTATGTCTTGTTGTATTAGAGAAGCATATATCTATATATATAAAGCAGGATGTGTGTATGTATGTAACGAATGGACTCCAAAACGGCTCGGCCGATTTTGATGAAATTTTCAGGGAATCTTCAGAATATTCAGGCGGGTGACATAGGCTATATGAAGTTTTGATTGGACAAAGAGGCGTGGCACCGCCCACATAACCCAAAAATTTAAATCGCCATATTTTGGGCATTTTTTGACCTACGTCGATGATATTTGGTACATATGGTATTGGCATAATTAGGAATACGTACCAGGAGAAAAGAGGGTGGGACCACGCCCCTTTTTAGGAAAATAAAAAATCGTAATATAGTCTTAACTACTAGACCGATCGTCATTAAATTTTCACAATAGGAATTTTTTTTTATAGCGAGGGGGTAGCGAAGCGCACCGGGTATATCTAGTTTAATAAAAAATACAAAAATAAAAAATACAAAAAAAAAAAAAAAAAAATATTCACACGATCTTGGTGGCCAATTAATTGGGCCATTTCGTGGAATTATTTTTTCATCAAAAGTTTCTTTGAGTAAAGCAATTGTAGCGCCCGCTGCACGATGTGTTTGAGGAATAGAACAATTTTTTTGATTAAAAATTTCAACAATTTTAACGTGTTGCGCTGGTGTAAGTCGATTCATAATGAAATTTCTTAGCAAAGTAAACGAAAAGCAACTATCAGCTGTTAAATGGGTGCTCAAATAAAGCTGTGATGACAAATCAAAGCTGTGACACTCTATAAAAAACACCCTTTACTTGCAAGGCGATCATAAAGCTTTAATACAATCTCTTTAAATGATATTTTTTTTTAAGAATAAACTAATCGGTAGTAAAATCTAAGAAAATTGCTTATTGCAGTCTGTAAAAAGAAAAGCAAACGATGAATAAGTAACACTAGTCTCGGTGTGAATTTGTATATGCGGGCATGTTTCCCTGCGCAACGTAAAAGTTACGTGTACACATTTCTGCTCGTTAACTTTAATACGCCACTGTTTGAGCCAATTTTGCAATTTGGATATATATTCTTGTAAATTGCGGGAAGCTTCTACAGGATTTTCGTGAACGTTTAGAAAAGGTGTATCATCGGCAAATGTTGATGTATGAATGTTACTGCTTAACGGTAAGTCAGAGGCATATATTAAATAAAGTAAAGGACCGAAGATACTGCCTTGAGGGACTCCGGCTTCGATCGACTGCGGAGGGCTTAAAAAGTTACCTTCTCGAACTACAAATTTTCGTTCAATGTTTACAGGTAGATTTTGTGTTAATTTGTGTATTAGACCTTCGTGCCATACTTTGTCGAAGGCTTGTGCAACATCAATGAAGAGTGCGGAGCAATATTTCTTTTTTTCAAAGGTGTCTCTAACTACATTCACAAGTCTGTAAGTTTGTTGGATTGTGTTATGTTGTCTGCGAAAACCGAATTGATGATCTGGAATGCATCCACTTCTAGGCATCAGCTTGCTCATATACAGCTTTTCAAATAGTTTTGAAATGTTGGGCAATAAACTAATAGGCCGATAGGATTCAACCTTCGTTAGATCCTTGCCGGGCTTTGGTATCATAATAATCATCGAAACCTTCCATTCTGTAGAATAGTATTGCAGCCGTAGAATACTATTAAAAATGAATAGTATAATTCTTTTTGCAATACAAGGCAGTTGTTGAAGCATTTTGTTGCTTATTTTGTCGACACCTGGGGCTTTTTAGGCGTTAAGAATAGTGATGTCCTTTTCAATCTCCACAATGTTAAATCTTAACGGTATTTCTGGTAAAGAGATGACTGGTGAAAGTTCAACAATATCAGTAGAAATATTCGGTGTAAATACTTTTTCTAAGTGCTTAACAAAAAGAGAATCTTTTTCAGCATCAGTTCTTGCCCAGTCACCATTCGAAGCTCGTAGCGGAGATTTGCGTATCACTGGCCTTTTAAGTCCTCTGGCTGCACGCCACAGCGAATAATCTGTTTGAGGTGTTGCATCTAGTTCTTGGAGAAATTTTTGGAGGGAAGCTGTTTTTTATGTTTGTAAAACTTTTCTATGTTGCTTGGTACACTCCTTAAGCCTTAATTTTAGCTGGGGCGATCTGTAACGTTGCCATTCTCGTCGAGCTCTACGTTTTTCTGTCAAAAGCCTTTCTATATCTACACAAAACATATTGTTTAATCTCACTTGTTGATTTGGTTGATTGGAAGAAGCACTAAGAGCAGCTTGTTTAACATGTGCTACAAGCAACCTAATAGAATTTTCTGTCAGAAGGTGTTGTCAACGGCATATTTTCCGAGCAATGGGCGCTCAAATATTTTTTGTATTGCAACCAGTTAATACGTGCAGATATCATCGGTAAATCACTTGTAGGTGTTGAAGTTTTGTGTAAGAATATAGTGACAATAGTAGGTGAGTGATCTGAAGATAAATCCACAGATGCTTCAGCTTTAATCATTTCGCTGGCCACACCTTGCACTATTCCAAAGTCGATAACATCTGGAATTTTTTGTTGAACTGTTGGCCAATATGTTGGCTGGCCACTTGAAACTGCATTCAAACCCATTTTAGAGATTGTGTTAAACAACACACGACCCCTAGGAGTGATTAAACGTGAACCCCTGAATGTGTCTTTAGCATTGTAGTCACCAACTACTAGAAAACGGGAACCCAGTTAGTTATAGATATTCTTCACAAAAATCATGTAATAAGTAGTGTTTTATTCGCGATTTTATTAGAATTCCCGAGCCACCACAAGCTCTACCTCGAGGGTCCTTGGTGTCGTAGAAATTATATCCACTAATTCTAAAATAGCTTCGAGAGGTCAAATGAGTCTCAGAAATGAGCATTACATCGATTTGTTGATTCAGTAGGAAATATTCTATTTAATTTTTATGTTGGCAGATGCCGTTTGCGTTCCAAAAACAGATTTTTAAGTTCATGGTTTGCTTAATACAGCCTGCAACAGGGTAGATTGCATTTTCAACATTTCCTGCATCATACAGGACATGATCAGAGTAAAAGTATTTACTGTTTGATTTAAGGTCTCTATTGAGGCTTCAATTCGACTTAAATTAGAACCTGTATCTTCATTTGCTGGAGCAGTTTTTTGCGCCGTAGTCTGGTTACTTTTTAAGATATTAGCGTATGAAAATTGTCCGTAAGGTTGTTGTTGGGCAATAGTTGTGTTAGACTTCAAAACATTTGGATATTGGTTCTCGCTAGTAGACGGTTGAGGTAGCTGTGGGTAATTAAAAAGGGTTTTAGGCTGAGCGGAAGTAACATTAGTTTTTTTTTGTTTGACGAGCTCTTAAAAATCGAATATTGAGGGCAGCCCCTATAGTTAGCAGTGTGGTTTCCGCCGCAATTGCCACATTTTTTTTTTCCTTGGGATCACCTTTTAATTTGTTGCAGTTAGCGGTACTGTGTAACTCACCACATACGACGCAAACGGTAGGTTGAAAATTTTGAGTTAACATTTTCTTTACTTAATGTTCACGTGCCAATGAGACAAAGAACCGCTCGAAGTAATGCAAATATTGCTGCCGTTCAGGCAAGTGTTGCTGAAGACCGCAATTTGTCGATTCCAAGACGTTCTCAGCAATTGGGAGTGTCTCAAACCACAATCTGGCGGATGTTGAGAAAGGATTTGGGTTTGCATTCGTATAAAATTGGACCACCGTAAACGTCGTGAATATGCTGATTTTGCCACACAGCAAATTCAACAATTGAATTATTGCGAGGAAAGTTTGGAGATTCGATTATTTCAAGAAATTGTGATATTGAATGGCCTCCAAGAAATTGTGATTAAACAACATTAGACTATTTCTTGTGGATGGGGTTATTTGAAGTCATTCGTCTTTCGAAATAAGCCAGACTCTCTTTAAGTTTTACAAGTCAATATTGAACGTGCCATTCATGACACACAACTTGATTTAGTGGAAAAAGTGCTCGAAAACTGCATTCATCGAAGAAGTTGTGGAGGCCAGTTGAATGACGTTTTATTTAGAACTTAATTTTAACGGTTGCACTTCATATTAAATAAAAAACTTTTGAATTTCCTTAACAATAAGTGTGTTTTTTCTTTAAGAAATTATATCACTCTTTTATATATTTCCTTATTTTCTATTTAATTACATACAATGTAGTAGTTCAGACTATTACACATCATTGTTTCTTATACCGGGATTTAAGTGAAATGTTGAAGAAAGTAATAAATTTTTTTTTACTTAAAAATATACTATGCTACGCTTGAATCATATTATAGTTGCAACGAACTACATATATGTACATAAGCATGATGTCATACATCCTTTTATTAGATACTGTATAAACAAGCTAATGGTTTATATGTTAGGAAGCACATAATTTAATCATAGTATGGTTGCCTCAGCCATATAATCGCTTTGCATTTCTATATCGACTACGATTTTAGCATATTTCAATTAAGTAATGGGCCTGTTAGGTAATGCATCACTGCGCCGAATCTGATGCGCAAGTGTGATTAGTTTGCTCAGCTGATACAAAACAGCATATGCAGTATTACCAGTCGTTGATTTTCAGAACGTGCAAAGCATTAGATGTGGCGCAGTCATGCATTTTCGAACATGCCCAATATTATTACAGTTTAGTTTTATGTATCGCTAAAAAAAAATACATACTTACATTTTCAGTTGAGGAATCTGAAGAGAGAAATAAATCTTGAAAATTGCTTTTTTTTTAAACACTTATTTTTTTTTTAATTTAAATTTGTTGTTTTATATAAATTAATTTTGTCTTTTATTGTTTATTCTTCTTCCTCTGTTTCTTTTTTTAATAATTGCACATGTAAAGCTACGTTCACATTTATCAAATATTTGTCGAAAAAAACGTAACCAACAAAAAACCTTATAACTTATTTCTTTTAATTTCAATATTTTTTTAATTATGGGTTCGCATTTTTTAAAAACTATACAAAATTAATTTTTTTGAAGAATAATTAATTTTATTTTGCAATATAAAAACAAAGTAAAATGACACTATTTATAAGCAAAACTATTGGTTACGTTTTTTTGGACAAATATTTAATAAATGTGAACGTAGCTTAAGCAATTAAGATTTTTCAGTTTTTGGCATTTAGAAATATTTTATAAATAATATTTTTTTTTAAATTTTCCTCAGCATTTCTATTTATTACAATATTTGCTTATAAAATTTTTAATTAAACATTACAAATATTTTTTTTTTTAATTTCATTTATTTATTTATGCATGTGTGCTTGTGTATGTTTGTATAAGTTTGTTGGAAATGGGGAAAATTTACCAGACCAGTAGAGATAATCTTTTAACAAGTTGCGGTTTTGTTAAATTACTTTTATATTTCTTAATACACATAGAAAAATGCTTAGCATACTTCAAGACTGTCCAAAAATTTTTTTATTTTGTAGTATAATTTTTGGGGATTTTCTTTATAAATTTAATTTAATACTTCTATATTTTATAAATGATTTTAAAACTATATATTTCTGTTTTATAATTTCCCTTGAAAAAACAGTTCTAATGTTTTGTTTAAAATTTAACAGCCATTTTGTGTTTTTTTTTTTTATTGTAAATAGTTAAGTAACCAATTATAAAAAAAAACTCTTTTCGCATTAACAGCAACCAATTTCTTTGGTTTCTTTTTTTCTGTTTTTTAATAACGAGTATTTCTCTTGGCTTCTGTATAAATTGTCTTAAACATAATTTTTTTTTCTTTAAAATTTTAACAATTTCTATACAATTTAAGGAAATAATTTTATTTATTTTCTAATCATATATAAAATTTTTTTGCCAAACTGTTTTATGCAAATTAATGTATTTATAATAATGATAGTCTAACGAAGATATTTTGCTTAGATTGTCATGTCAAACAGCTAAGCAAAAAAAAAAAAATTATAGTCTATCAGAACGGGGCTCAATAAACTACATTAAATTGCATACTTTTGTTGTTTTCTAATTAATTATTTTTAAGTTGTATTTACATAATTTCATTCGTTAAATTTTCTAAGTTATGTACACTAGCTGACAAAAGTTGTATTTATGTTTGTTGCCGTAAATATGACGACTGATTAGAAATACTTAGTGTGCATTTGTATTAAAAGAGAAATCGCTTTTTTTGCTAAAATGTAACAAGACTTCACTTTTAAACTTAAAATTATTTGCGGAATTTTCAAAGCATACCTTAGGGGATGTGGCTCTACTCTTTTTTTTTTTTTTTGAAACAAACACAACCCCGCAAAGCGATTAGCTTGTGTGCAGAAAACACCCAGGATCTCTGGCCGGAATCGAACCGACAACCTCCGGACTACTAGGTGCGCATTGCTACCTTTCACCCACGGCGGTACCGATTTCTCTTATACATTCTACTATTGCGTAGGTGATTTTAAACTACATATTTTTTTCGCCTGACTTTTCAGGTTTTCCACTGAAAAAACTTTGAGTGGTGTGTGAAAAATTTTAAATAGAAGAAAAGTGAGATGATCTACTTTTTTAATTGCAGTTTATGTTGTTGCGTGCATTGTTTTGCCAGACAAAACATTTGCCATCAAGGGTTTTCGCAAAAAACAAAAATATATGACGACAAAGTATTGATATATAAAAACGCTTAACAATTTTATAACGATATTAATGACATGGTTAATTTTAATTTTAATTTTAATTAAAAAGTGGAAGAAGTTTAGTATGTTGAATTAGATTTCATGATGTGCGTGTTTGTTTTTTTTTATTGTTACACTTCTCAAGCGCTTAAATTATTTTTATCAAATTACTTTATTTATCGAAATACAATACGAGAGTTAGTTTGACTTCTTATATTCAACGTAAAAAAAAATAAATGCAATTTTTTTGTTCATTATGAAGAAGTTTATTTATTCAGACATTCTAAGTTGTCTTATTTCGCTATTGTCAAAATAATATGTTCTGATATCAATAATTTTTTTTTTTTTTTATCAAATAATTCACAATTATAGATTTTGAATATATCAAACCCTTAAGTCCCCCGAATTTAGTAGTGTTAAGATCAAGCAACTTGTAACATTTTACAAGAAGATTGTAATATTGTTATTTTGTCGGAAAATGTTGACTGAAAAAAAATCAGTTACCCATACTTAGATTTAGAAATGTGTACGGTCTAGGGTGCTCCCTAGTATATGGGAGAGCGATTAAATCTAAAATATTCTTTCACAGTATCTTCGTGGAATGCATATTAAAAGCACGTCTTTCAGAGCATAAAAAAAATAATTATACAAAGAAAACATTAAAAGAGAAGCTCAAGATAATAGTGAATTTTCAAACCATTGGTATGAAAAAAAAATCGGTTGTTAAACTTTAACACGACTCAGCAGATTTAATAATAGAGAATACTCAACTATTTGATGGCAGTTGCCGTGGATTGACAGTAAGGTCTAAGCGCTAAGCAACTCTGATAAGGAGACCGTTGTTGATCTCAAAACATCTGATGTCAGTTTAAATTTCAAAAATTCTCTTTTTCTATTCATTTATTACGAGTTTTTTGCGTTTTTTTTTTTCTTCTAATAAAAATATAATTTATTTAAAAAAATTTCATTATTCCATTTCAGGCCTGAGTAGTTAAAATTTTGTTTAAATAAAAAATTATAATTCTTTATTCAGAATAAAAGCGTTTAAAAGCGTTTTAAAGCGTTTGTCTTATAGCAAAAATCGCAGGCAAATTACAAAATGCTCGCGATACTTAAAAAACTAGATCAGAAAAAAAAATTTATTTTTATAAATTTATGTGCAACAGTTGTTTAGAATCAGTCGTCATCATTATCGTAGCCGAAAACACTTAAACTTGTATTCTAAAATTTGTGACAAAAACAAAACTATATAAAACAAGTAAGAGTGCTGTGCGGAATCTTATATTCCCTTCACCAACTGAATATAATACAGGCTCGCCTTTCTCTTATACAAAAATACATTTAAACTGCATTCTTGAAGACATTTTCATATTTTCTTCATTGATATATACAGACTGTTTAAAATATTTTACAATTTTCCATCTATCAGTGAACAAATAGGGGGTTTGTTAATATCTAGGCGCACGATAGTGCGCCAGGCCAAGTTCGGCCACATAGAGTGTATATTTACACGAAACCATTCGAGCTGTTTTTACCCCCTCGTGACCTCACAGGTTAAATTTAAATCTACCATAAAAGCTTCCCGAGATATAAAGGTGTGAAAAGTCCATATTTTAGTACATATTCACTGACTCACTGACTCACTGACTCATCAATATTATTATGCACTGCCAGTAAAGCTACAGAGCTGAAACTTGGTACACAGGTAGGTCTTGGTGAGAAATTGACCAGAATAATCTGAAAACGGGCACTTTCCACCCGGGGGGACTAGAGTTCCCCTTCTTTGTATGAGGCACTTCCAGTATAGCTAGAAAGCTCAAATTTGGTACACAGGTAGGTAGTGATGAGAAATTACCGAAAATGATTTTTTAACGGGCACTTTTCATCTGGGGGACAATCATGCCCCTTCTTTGTATGGGGCACTTCTAGTACAGCTAGAAAGCTGAAATTTTCTACACAGATAGGCCCAGATAAGCAATACATTTAAATATTTATACAAAAACCACTTAGAAAAAAGAAGTGAGAACCACACAAAAACACAAATGTGAAAATAAGGCGAAGTGTCTATCCAAAATATTTAGGCCGTAAAAAGTACTGAGATCAAAATATGGACCAAGTTCATGATAGGGGTACAATTCAATCTCATTTCTAGGCAACCTGTAAGCTTGGCAAAAATTTTTTTCCTTTATAATATGGGAAATAATTCTTGGAAAAATTGACATAATTGTTCGTATTCTAGATGTTAATAATGAAATTAAAAAATTTTCGGGAAATTTTTTACTTTTGCGCTACCTTAACGGTGTTAAGAATCATTCCTAGGAAGTTCATATGTTGTTGTTGTTCATACATTTTTGTAGTTGATTGTTTCCTTGAATTTTGAACGGTTTGCTACCTATGGACCTGAACAGGGGAAAAAAAAAGTAAATACAAATCGAATTTTTTTAAAGATTTTTGCGATTTTGATCTTGAAGATGAAGCTTTTTTGATTTTATATGATCACAATTTTTGTTCTTTACAACAAGAGTTACAACTTAGAGCCTCAGGTAGTAAATCAAAATTCCGAACGGTTTGCAAGATATGAGCCTGAAAAAGTTATCATATCAAAAATGACAACGAGCCCTTAAGTCTTTGGGGGACATATAAAAAAGTGCATGTCTTGGGACAAAACTGGGAGACACGAGTCTTTTTTTTTTTGGTCTTTTATCACGTAGTGGTGTCCATATATGGCTATATTTTTTCGTGTTGCTTTGTGATTGGCTGACTTCCAAAACGTCAATTGCTTTGTGTTCGAAGAAAGCATCACATTTCATAATGCCGCAGTACAATAATTATACAATGTATATCATTTCAAAATGCCGCCGCCAAGTATTTTAAACGCAGTAAGAAAGCAAACCAGGCATCGGTTTTATAGTTGATTCATTGTTTCGGAACTTTGCATATGTATGTGATTTACATGCAGAAGCAATACTGTATACAAACTTTGTATACGAACGTTTTGGAAGTCAGCCATTGTTGCATTGACCCAAATCTATTAATTGAGCTCTTTTCTCATTTGTTCCTTTAACATTCCTACAATTCTCTAACATCTAAGCAAAGAAAAAAAACTTCTCATTTACCATATATACTCGTACATGATAGATCTTTGTAAATTACATGCGTGAATAATATGTGTATACATTTCTTAGTTGTAACTTTAAATGCTGCTCGCTCTCAAAATGCTAAACCCACAATAACCCACAATATCTCGTTCAATTATGTGAATAAATATTTCTAATCTAAAACAAATTTTGTAGAAATCGGCCAGAAAGTCCGTCACAAAAAATCCACTTGCCTCTAAATTAAATAAAGAAAAATTTTTTGTCTATTAATTCTCTACATAGATGTGAACTGTTTAAATACTTTTGTTATTAAACTAAAATTTTTATTGTTTTAGGTGCTGTTTATACAAGACGAACAAGTAATTTGAGTGTAAATTTTGTATGGAAACCACTCAAAAAAATAAGAGCTTTTCATACAAAATTTACACTCAAATCACTTGTTCGTCTTGTATAAACAGCACCTTAATATTTTTCATACCTCTTATAGTTTTGTTTCCATCACAGACGTTTAGAGTACCAGTATTGATAACATTTCGTTTTATATAAACTAACATTTAGTTACAAGCAATCTTATAAATAAGTTATAATTTATAATTCTTAGTTCATATATTATTTGCTATGTTTTAAGTTTTATGTTCGTTGCTAGCTAAAGATTTTATATGTGTATGTATATATATGTATGTATATGTATCTATGTATTTATTTATGTGTATTTGAATTAACTTTTTTTTTCATCTTGTACATTTGTAGTAATTAATTTATTATTTTTATTTTCACTTCAGAACTTTAAATTTTTTTATCTTATATCCTGGAATTGTAAACGCATTGTTGCATTAGAAATGCGTTTCAATAATCTGAAAAGAAAAAAAGGGAAAATAAAATAAGTAAACCAAAAATTTTGTGATCGTGCTTTATATGTTTCTTCATTTGATTGTAGATGTTCGCGCTATTATTTTTTTTTTTATTTTTAATATATATTAAGAATACATCAGTTTACATTGTAAGACATAAAATTGTAGGTCTTTTTTTGGTTTAGTTTGGAAGATCCACTGGGTATGTTGGATAAGGGAAAATCCAGTCAAGACCATTTTTGGATAAATTATACCCAACATACAAAAGCTAAAAGTACTTAATTGATTTGGATAAAATTTGGTACAAATTTAAGGTCATATTATTGGATACTTTTTTAACGGGTAAAAGAAGGAACGAATTTGAAGCTTTGTTACTTTTTAATTTTGTACTAATCTATATACATATATAAAAATGGTGTAAAAAATGTATAGTAATTCATAAAATGAGAACGGCTGGGCCGATTTCTGTAAAATTTTTTGTCAGTTGTTCGTATTTTCGAGGGGAAAGTTTTTACGGAAAAAAAAATTACGGAAAATCCCTCCGGAAAAGTCGGAAAATCGGAAAAATCGAAAATCGAGTAGGATATAAAAATACATACTTTTAATTTTATTTTATAACGAGGGGGTAGCGAAGCACACCGCGGTCAACTAGTATATTATATATTTTTTTAAAAACTAAAATTTTTTCAGGGGGTCTGAAATAAGAAACAAAAACTTATAATTACAGTACTATTTTACTTATGGTACTTTTTTACTTTGGTACTTTTTTACTTTTGGTAGTTTTTTTTCTTCAGAAATTCTTTGATTGGATTTTATTGGATTTGGATGAAATTTGGTAGAAGTTTAGCATATGAACCAGACTAACTTGTAGGTCCTTTTTTGGGGGTTAAAAAGCATTGAACTAGTAATTTTGGGTAGTATTTATTTTTGTACTAATATTTTATAAATTTTTTTATATATGAACATGATTTCCGGCGGCTGAAGTAGAAAAACAAACTGGTACTTTTTTATTTATAGTACGTTTGTATTTATAGTACATTTTTATTTATAGTACTTTTTTACTCTTCGAGTTTTTTTACTTTTGGTACTTTTTTTCAAGAGAAATTCCCTTAATGGATAAAGATGAAATTTGATGGAAGGTTAGCGTGTGACCCAGATTAAAAAAAAGGGTACTTCTTGAGGGCCAAAAAACGGGACAAATAGATGCTTTTTTAAGTTGATTTACAGTGTACTTTTTTTTTTGGTGTAATTTAAGGAAAAACGGGTACTGATTACAGATTAATTTATAGAGTGATTATTAAGCAGCAAAAATGGTACAAATTGGCTTTTTGGCACTTTTTTACTGTGCACTTTGTTGGGGATAAAATCAGAAAAAGTTGATACTTTGGTACCGTGACTAGCATTTACCCGTGACCTGGTAAATGCTAGTCATATTTATTTTTCACAATCACCAAAATAATTTCACATTAATATATCATCAAGTCATTGACAACAAGAAAATCCGATTCAAATATGATTCATTCATATGATTTTGCTTTAGAAAAATGCGCCATACTTACTTTAGAATTGTGCACTATGAGAAATGTTGAAATAAAATTTTCCAAACTATCAGGGATTGCATTGATAATGTGTACGACAAAATAATTATAGCAATGCAATGACATTTTTCTTTGTTCAAATATGAATCTAAAAAGACTCGCAATTTAACAGAATTCCAAATTGAAAATTCCAATTTTGTTAATGTTATCCCTAATTTTTCCTGAAAAAAGTTATGGGACTAAAACCAAAAAGAATTTTTAATCCAGGTCCATAAAAAGTGGAATCGATTGTACTTCACATTTAATAAAAAACTTTTGAATTTTCTTAACATTAAGTGTGTGTTTTTTAAAGAAATCATATCACTCTTATTGGAAAACCTTGTACAGTAGTCTGTAATACATCTATTACTTTAGTTAGTTTCCCTGTTAAAGTGATTTTATTTAGCGTTTTTTGACATTTAGCGCTTTTTTTTATAGATAGCTTGGTTTAATTTCGTTTAAGTGGCTATTTCGTTTATCGAAATTTTCGTTTGGTGATCTATTCACCTCTTAAAATTTGTTTTCGTTTTTTGATTTTGGTGGTACATATTTTTAATTTGTGTCGATTTAGTTTTATTTTGCTGTTTTCTTTTTTTTTTTTTTGTTTAGACGATTAAAAAAATTTTAGACGATTTTGTTTAACGTTTTAGTAATTTTACAATACTGAGCTTTTTTTCATATTTATGATTTCTTTTGACCTATACATTTTTTCGTATAGTGTTTTTTTCGATTGGTTTCGTTTTGAAGTTTTTTTTTTTGTTATGGCGATTTTTTCTTGTTATTTTTTTCTGCATGTTTTGATTTTTCTTTCGCTTTGAGGTTACTTCTAAGCCATTAATTGGCCAATTTCAATGATTTTCAACAGAAATCAAATAAGAATTATATGTATAGAAGATAAAAAAACATACTTTTACAAACGGCATGACAATCCGATTTGAACAAATTAAAATTTTTGTTGAACGATAATATTTACAATAACGCATACACTCCCACTCACTTAACTTTCAATGAAGGACATTCATTAAATAATTCATTTCGAATAAACAAATATGTTCAAATAAACAAAATACTAAATAAGAACTCATTCTCTTTTTGTCCAGTTATTTTCTTCTTTTAAATACCCATACAACGAAAATATGAAAGGATAAAAAAAAAAATGAAAATACTTGTACAACTGCAACTTGTATGACAACATGTTTGTTTTACCACGCTGGATTGGGTATTTCAGGCGACATGACTATGGAGAATAATATTCCTTAATGTGTTTTTAATTGCTGGAAATAAAACAGTAATAAGTGGAATAGAAAAGGAAAATACGAGGGCGGTCCTGAAACTGTCAAATCAGTTGTTAAAAAAAATATCAGTAGTTCGTGTCTGGTATAACTGAAATACGCTGTTAAGATTGTTTTCTCTAGAATGCTTTTTTTTCAAAGAAATTTTTTATAGTTTATCATATATTTTGCAAAACGAAATCGTTTGGTATATAAATTTTATTTGTGAAAATCACTATTCTTTTTGTATTTGTTTTTTCTTATCATCAGCTCTGTGTGATCTTAAGCTTAAGCTTTTATCAGTGATATACAGCAATTATTTCCAGCTTTCACGAAGACTTTCTATTTGGGTCTGGGCCACCTTCTTCGCCAAGATGTCACATTTTAGCGTTGCCTTTTGATCTCTACTGTCAGCCATGCTTCCTCCATTACCTGCCCTGCTAAAATGTTGTCTCTTTATACCTTCCACTATGTCTTTTCTTGCAAAAAGGCTAAGCAGTTCGTCATTGCTTCTTTGTACTCTGCCAAAGTATTTTTCTGTCAAACATTAGGCTTCGCATCCTGATGCGAATGAGGCACTAAGCCTAATTATTGCTCCATATAGTTTTTTTTTTACATATTCCATACTGTCTTATATGATAATTAGAAATAAAGACTAACTGTTGACTCAAGTTGATATACTTTTACTATATATAAAAATAATTGCTTTTGCACGACCTCGTTTTAATATTTTTTTTTTTTTGGCTTAATTGATTGTAATTTAAATTTAATCAGTATCACGAAAAGGCACGATCACAATATTCTCATAAGAAAACTAAAATAACAATAAAAGAAAATTCGAAAAGAAAAAAAAAGCAAAGAAAATATTTTCAAATAAACACTAATATTCATGTTAATGAATGCCCGATTGGTTAAAAGAAAAAGTTACTCAATCATACATGATCACACTCAAACTAAGTTTTCACTCAAGATCATCATCGTACACGTTTACGATAAACATAAAAATATTGCTCATGAGCGACCAAGTTTTTTTTTTTCGCCTGACGTGAGTGTAAAGTAAATTCAAACACAATCACGTCAATGCACGATCACAAGATTCTCATAAGAAAAAAAAAAAAAAAAAATAAATCCCATGAAACGTTAATGCATGCTATGTTGATTAAATTAAACAAATACTCAATCATGCATGATCGCATACTAAAACTAAATAGTTGTCCGATAATTTGTGAATTCTTTTTCAATCACTATTTGATATTATTCTTTTGTAACGCCAGCGTTTAGTAAAAATATTTAGTTTGGAAGTGACTCAAGCGTGCATGTTCGTATTCAAACAATATATTTGCCTGATTAGATTGCAAGTGTCCTTTTCTTTATTAAAAATATTATTAAAATTTTCAATTACGCAGCAAAATCGGGGATAGTGAATTAAATTTTGTTAAATTATTCATCATGCAGAAAACTTCCATTGCGAATAATTTGAACTGAAAACTATCAAAAATTTATATTTTAATCGTAATTGTAAATACATATTCTATTATTTCGAAAAAAAAAAATTTTCTTATATTTCCTTTGGAAAATATTTGGAATGGTTTAGTGTTAAATAAAAACACAACACAGTGTGAATACGATTGAACTTGCCTTGACCCACTGCCGTGAGCCTTAATATACAAACTGATATTAAAACAAGACGATTATTATCAATTTTTTTTTCTTTACAAACTACAAGCAAATTATATATCTAGGAAATAAACTAAATGTTTACTGCAAAGTATTTTTATCTGCCCCTAAGTAATATATGAACTTTAGGAGCTGACTTCATGATTAAAAGGGTTGGAGCTGACGTCGTCTTTCAATACAAACATCTAAGTAGAAGAATAAAAAGAAAAAAAAAAAAAAATATACAAAATATTTTCAATATTCCTTTTATTTATTAAAACTCATCATCCTTCCAAAACACACACAGACACAACATCATTAATATTAATCATTATTATAGTCATTGCTAACATTTCTGGCACACACAAACACACACATACAACACATTTCATGTTTTTATTTGTTTATTTTCGCAGCCATAAACATTGACAGGGAGAGAGACTCCCGGTCTCATCAAGCATTAGCGTTTTAGCGCCCCTCAAAATATGCAATAAATAATTTTATCATACAAGTAAAATTAATTTGTTTTTAAGATGTGAAATATTCTCTGTGTGGGTGGGTGCTGGGGTACAGGGTGGTGTTGGTATTAGATTTGTTTGGGTATAAATAATGTTCCGGATCATGAAAGCTATTTGAAAATGATGTATTTTTGTTTTATTATTTTTTTTGTTTGCAATAATTTTATATATTTTCTTTTGTTGTTGTTTACTTTTTTAAGCACAGATGAAGGGGAAATAATATCAGTTTCCAGTTTCCAGTTTCCTCTTTCCTGTTTCATTTGGAATTTCTTTTCTATAAGTAGCAATCCTGAATTCCTGGAGTTAGGGGAAAGATTTTAACTAACTTAAAACTTTTCAATATTACGAATGTAGAAACGGGACCTTATTCCCAAGATCTCTAATTTAAGGCTCTTTGTAGCCTGAAATGTTTCCAAGAAGTTTACAATCGCAATTTAATTTTGCACTTTATATTTTAAAAATTAATTATTTAAGAAAAACGTAAATTAAAGTAACAAATTAATTAAATCTCAAGCAATCATGAAAATCATATTCGCAACTCATCAGGACTAATGGAAAATATTTTGAATTTTTATCGTTAAAAAAAGTTTAATTGACTTTCTGTCGAACGCTTCATAATGTCGTCACAGGTGTTTTTTTTTTCTACATCATGAACAAGTGATATGAGTGTAAATTTTATATAAAAACCACTCAAAAAACCGAGTGCTTTTCTTACAAAATTTACGCTAAAATCACTCGTTCGTCGTGTGTAGAAAGCCCTTTAGTTTTTTCTTTGCGAAAATTATTTTTAAAACAAAAAAATAATATTTAAGAATTTCATTGTACGAACGAAAGAGAAAACCATTAATTGAAGAATAGAGATTCCTAAAGCTGATAATTGTCCCTCTCAAAGTGGCCACTGTAATGTGTAATACAGGACATTCATGTAAAAGGACATGTTAATGATTGGTGTACTTTAATTTTTAGATGCAATTATGTAAAAATTTAGTTGGGTGCGGCCCATAAACCATAATTGTTATTTGTAGGACGCAAGTGCAATAATGAGAGAGATCACCATCGCTGTGGGCACACTTTTCAGTGACCAGTGTCCATGCTTTCATCACTTAAATATTCCAACATTATTAAATACAAAGCCACGTTAATTGTCATTAGAGAAATATATAATGTTGATTGACTTGTCCGGACCAAGGAGCGTACCCAGCTCCTAAGTAATAGTTTGCTAACCACTTATGGAAACACCATTCTTTCCACCCTGTTGTAGATGTTCAAATAAAAAAAAACCAGCAATAATAATTTTAAATGAGGTGGCGGAGGTTGAAAGTGTTTCTGTTTCCCCTCTGCTTTAATGTTTTTCCACAAAATTACATTTTACTGGAAGATCAGACCACTGTACATCTGGAAATTACAAATTGCTTTCAATACAGTGTAGCATCTCTTCCATATTTCGGCAGGCACTAAGACACTAAAATCTTTTAAAAACTATCGATACCGACATAATGCCCTTCTACGAGATACAAACAATCATACAAACACAAGTTAATTTTTTAATTACTTTGTATGAAGAAGTGTGTACCACAGGACGTATGATTAATATTATCTGCATAAATTTAAATACATATATCAAGTATACGTTAAAAAAAGCGATTTTGAATTCAAAACACTTCAGTACAGCCGACTCATACTCACACGCTTCGTGTTTATAAACAAGCTTTTCTTATGAGATGTCGCTTAATATCATGATCGCTAAAATTATAAAAAGTTTTACTAAAAGTATGCAATTTTTTTGAGTTTTTTTTACATTAATTGCAAAATACTTAAGATTCGGATCATATAATTTGTTTTTCGTATTGAAATTTTTATATTAATTGATTTATTATTTCGTTAGTTGTATTTGAATTATTTCCATTTTAAAAAATCTTCAGGAATACTATTTCATTTTGTAATTCTCACCTTTTGCTTAAGAGTTTCTGAAGAAGCAAATGAATGTAAAAAAAAGAAAGCAAGATCTGCTGATGATTTCGTATTAGTAACCAACAAAATATTGCATTTAACAAACCATTGAAATTTTTAGTAAAAACTATGAATTTTATATAAAAAATAAGAAAATAAAACAAGGAATTTTATAGAATATTATGCCGATAATTTAGACACAGTTTTATTGAAAATTTGTTTTGCTTCAATATTAAAATTCATAAGTAATTGTTAGTTATTTTATCAGTGTGAAATGATACAGTATATCGTTAAAATACTAGTTTTTAGCCGCCCCTTTGTTCATAATAAACTGTTTGTATAATTAAATTCATCAAAATATAAAAAGTAGTAAAAGTAAAAAAATACCAAGAATACCAAGTTTTTTTCGTGTTTTATCCCCAGAAAAAGGAGACTTTGTGGTCCATAAATTGGATGTAAGAAATATTTTTTTTTTTTTAAAGAGAGTATGTACTTAAAACATCAATTTTATCTCCGTTATATTTTTATCCTTTTAAAAGTACCATATAGATTATTTTGTGTGTGTCTTATTTTTAAACTTAAAAAACAACTTTTTTTTTTTATTAAAAAATATAATAAATATTTTAAATTAATTTTAATACTGATAGTATTTTTATTTAAATTTGTGTTTTTTTTTTGGAACAATTTATTATGTTTGCTACACAGTTAAAGGCCCTAAGTATTTTTATTTTCAAATCGTGATTTTTGATTTATATTGAGGACTTTGAGGGGTGACTTATCTATATATGTTAAATACGTGATTTGAAAAATATTTCAAGTTGGGGCCTTTATATAATAAGGTTACGATATTTTAATTGCCTTTTTTTGTTATTTGAAAATAAATATGTTGATTAATTTTGTTGACTCGAAAACATGTTAAGTAAACTTTTTTATTTATAATTTCACAGCAACAATAGAAATATTACGATGGGTAAAGCAATGTCACGTGCGACATGTCGAACTTTGAATACTTCTGTTGACTCGAAAACATATTTAATAGACTTATATATTTATAGTTTCACAGAAACAATAGAAATACTATGATGAACAAAAAAATGTCACGTGCGACATGTCGTACGTTAAATACTTCTGTTGATTCGAAAACATATTTAGTAGACTTATTTATTTATAATTTCGCAGAAACAATAGAAATCTTACGATGGGGAAAAAATGTCACGTGCGACATGTTGTACGTTGATTACATCAGTTGGCTCGAAAACAGTTTTAGTAAACTGAATTATTTATAATTTCACAGAAACAATATATTTATTACGATGGGCAAAAAATGTCACGTGCGACATGTCATGTGCGATTGTGTTAAATTAAAATAAATTATGCTCAACATTCTAAAATTAGTATTGCTTAAAATTTCACTGATCGTTGATTAGGCGTTGGAGGCGCAAAAACAACTTTTATTTTTATCACATTCGAATGCGTTGCCTTTTTAAGGTTTTTTTTTTTTGAAATTGAAAACTTTTTCAAAGATCAAAATTGCTAAAGGTATAAGTTATGGTTATTGTCAAAATAAATATCTGTTTTGTTTTGCCTTTTTTTTTGTCATACTTTCAAGGTGTCCATGAGCACATTCGACATCAGGGATAGGTCAATATTAATCTGACATTTAAATCCAACAATCATACCTACAAACTTTCTCATCTCAGCATCAATAAATGTCGCGGCTGGTTGTTTTCTTTTACTGAATGCAATCGAATATTTTTATTTCTAACCTTGGATTTAAGAATTAACCTGGCAGTTTAACAATTTATAAATGGCAACTTATTTAAAATTTTATGTTTTAATCATATTTAATACTTTGAATTGTTTATGCGATTTATTCAAATGCACACATACAACTGTATGTTGCATGAGTATAAATATTTTTAAATCCAATAGAAATATGTAAATTTTAATATCTAATTTTTTTTTTAAAAAATTTATGTAAATGATCTTTTTAAATTTCCACGTGAATACAAATAAAATTTGTACTTTGTTATTTTTTTTAAGGAATTTTATTATCTTTAAAATATCACGTCCTGCAAATATAAATTTTTTTTTGTAAACCATTTTAAAATTTATTTATTGCTACAATGACACAATATTAAATAAATTTAAGCAAAAATGTACAATCCAGTCTGTTGTTTGTAGTTTGTTATTGTTTAAATTCTAATGTTGTGTGTGTGTGTGCTTTTTTAAATTTATTTTCTTTTGGCTTAGTTTTATCAATGTGTAGACTGACTAACATGACAGGTAGACATAAAACGAACACATGTGCTTGTTTACATACTTCATGAATAAATCATTGTTTAAGATGCCTGTAAATAACGACGAAGGGAATAAAATATAAATGGAATTTCGTTTAATTAATTTTCAGATATTAAATGAAAAAGCCAAATTTTAAAAATTAAATAAAAAACGAATTTTAAAGAGAATCACAATTTGCAAAAAGCAAGAGATGAGTTGAAAAAAAAAATTAATATTAAACATCTGTGTAAAGCAGTTTTGCTGCATAGAAAAAAAAATTACACAGTTTACAATAAAGAAACAAACAAATTTATTTTTCAATTAATATATTAATTGAAGTAACAATTGTTTTAATTGATTTTTTATTTTATAGATATAAAACAATTTTATCAATACAATTGAAATCAAGACACCAGGAAATTTTTACGGATTCCCTTTGAAATTACAAAGCAACAGCTGTTGATAAAAAATAGAAACGTAAATAGTTTAAACTACGCCAGTGTGATAGAAGGTGAACAGGCCCAAGACCGAAGTCTGTGCGGCCAACACATAACTTAGCACGGCCTCAAGACAGGTACTGGTACTGATCTTGAATACTTCTTGGAGGCGAATCAATGCAAGGTAAGATAGTGTAGAGCAGCTAGATGTTGAAAATTAAAAATGGTTATGTGCGGTTTCTATAATACAAACAATTAATTCGAGTTAAAAATTTGTATGAAAACCACTCAGCTTTTTGTGTGATTCCCATACAAAATTTCAACACAAGTGACTTGTCTGTATTGTGAAAACAGCACCTTAATTCTTTTAAAACTCTGCTATTGCTTGCATGTTGTGTTAATTTACGAGCAGTTTTTCAGTGCAAATCGTGTTAAGTACAAGGTTTTCCAATAGGAATGATATGATTTTGAAGTGACGTTTCGGCCATTTGTAATATGTCATGATCTGTCAATTGTTTTTTAATTGTATTCAGTAGCGTTTACAATTTCATCATGGAGAGATCTACGCAAGAACAACGTTTACAAACTATTCAGTTTTATTATCAAAATAATCGTTCTCCAATTGCAACTTTTCTTGCGCTTTTGCCATTTTATGGTCGTAATAATCGTCCAAGTATGCTCGCTATTCGTAGAATTGTTGAAAATTTTGAGCTTGCATTTTCTTTAAATAATTTTCAAGTGCCAATAAATCAAAGAACCGCTCAAGGTAATGCAAATATTGCTGCTGTTCAGACAAGTGTTGGTGAAGACCGCAATTTGTCGATTCGAAGCCATTGGACCACTATAAACGTCGTGAATTTGCTGTTTTTTTTTAAGTTTGGAGATTCGATTATTTGAAGAAATTTTGATATTCAATGGCCTTCAAGAAGGTGTGATTTAACACAATTTGACAATTTCTTGTGGGGTTATTTGAAGTCATTGGTCTTTCGCAATAAACCAGACTCTCTTCAAGCTTTAAAAGTCAATATTAAACGTGCCATTCATGACATACGACTTGATTTAGTGGAAAAATTGCTCGAAAATTGGGTTCATCGAATTCGATCCTGCAGAAGAAGTCGTGGAAATCATTTGAATGACGTTTTATTTAGAAATTAATTGTATCGATTGTACTTCACATTAAATAAAAAACTGTTGAATTTCCTTAACAATAAGTGTTTTTTTTTTTTTTAAATCATGTCACTCTTATTGAAAAACCTTTTAGATGTATTAACTTTCTTAAGCTTATTTATCTGGTATTGTTTTTTTACGAAATATTTTACTTCGCCGGCGGTTCAGAACACCACGAATGTGGGTATGCGCTCTATGTTGTACATTAGCTTGAAACAGTTATCAATCGATGTCGAAACAGTTTTTAGTGACCAGTGTCCATGCTTTCATCACATAAATAGTCCAACATTATTAAAAACAAAGCCACATTAATTGTCATTAAGGAAATATATAATGTTGATTTACTTGCCGGACCTCTTCTCTGCTTTAATGCTTTTCATTAAAATTATATTTTACTGGAAGATCAGCCCCCTGTACAACTGGAAATTACAAGTTGCTTTCAATACAGTGTAGCAGCTCTTACATATTCCGGCAGGCACTCTTTCATAACAACATTTTAAAAACTATCGATCTCGACATAATGCCCTCCTACGAGGAACAAACAAGTTGATTTCTCAAATACTTTTGTATGAAGAGGTGTGTATCCAAATAAAAACATAAATGTGAAAATAAGGCCAAGTTCGTATCCAAAAAGTTTCTTCCGTAAAAAGTACTGAGATCAAAATAAGGACCAAGTTCTTGATAGGTACATCTCCATCTCATTTCTAGGCAACCTGTAAGCTTGGCAAAATTTGTTTGGCTTTCTAATATGGGAAAGAATTCTTGGTAATTCAGTACTTTTTACGGCCGAAACTTTTTGGATACGAACTTGGCCTTATTTTCACATTTATGTTTTTGTGTGGATCTCACTTCTTTTTTCTAAGTTGTTTTTGTATAAATATTTACATGTATTGCTTATCTGGGCCTACCTGTGTAGAAAATTTCAGCTTTATAGCTATACTAGAAGTGCCCCATACAAAGAAGGGGCACCATAGTCGCACCAGATGAAAAGTGCCGGTTTTAAAATCATTTTCGTTAATTTCTTATCAAGACCTACCTGTGTACCAAATTTCAGCTTTCTAGCTATACTGGAACGGCCCCATACAAATAAGGGAACACTATTCCCCCCAGGTGAAAAGTGCCCGTTTAAAATTTTGTTTTTGTTAATTTCTCATCAGGACCTAGCTGTGTACGAAATTTAAGCTTTCTAGCAAACTAGAAGTGCCCCATACAAAGAAGGGGCGTGATTGTTTCCCCAGATGAAAAGTGCCCGTTAAAAAATCATTTTCAATAATTTCACATCACTACCTACCTGTGTACGAAATTTCAGCTTTCTAGCTGTACTGGAAGTGCCCCATACAAAGAAGGGGAACCCTAGTCCCCTCCGGGTGGAAAGTGCCCGTTTTCAGATTTTTCTGGTTATTTTCTCACCAAGACCTACCTACCTTTGTACCAAGTTTCAGCTCTCTAGTTTTACTGGAAGTGCCCAATAATATTGATGAGTCAGTCAGTGAGTCAGTGAATATGTACTAAAATATGGACTTCTCACACCTTAATATCTCGGGTAGCTTTTATGGTATGTTTCAAGTTTTATTTTATTATGATCAAGAGGAGCAAAGTTATGAGGGGGGTAAAAACAGCTCGAATGGTTTCGTGTATATACACACTGTGTGGCCGAACTTGGCCTGGCGCATTGATCACAGGACGTATGATTAATATTATCTGCATAAATTTAAATACAAATATCAAGTATACGTTAAAAAAAAGCAAAACACTTCAGTACAGCCGACTCATACGCACACGCTTCGTGTTTATGAACAATCGTCTCCTACGAAATATCACTTAATATCATGATCGCTAAAATTATAAAAAGTTTTACTAAAAGTATGCAATTTTTTGGAGTTATTTTTACATTATTTGACTCGAAAAAAATACTTTTTTTCATATTATTGCGTTTTTTATAACTGTTTTATGTTGTTTGTGCAAAAAAAAAAAAAAAAAAAAAAAACACGAAGGATGTGATGATACATAATTTTGACACAAATAAGCTCATTATTTGTTAATATGAAAATCTTGATTTTATTCTGAACTTTGCTGCACGTTTGTCTATTATTTAGAGAAACATAATAAATAAATTTTGAAAATGAAAATATTAAAAATACCGAAATTTAAATCTTCTTGTTGTGTTCACACTTTTCTCATACCATATCCATTTTTATTAATATTTAGCAAAACGTGCGATTGAAAAAAAAACAACTTTCACTAGTCAAACATCAACAGCATGCTTTAAGGCTTGCCACCATCATAGCTTTAATACATGATAGTTTTTACTCTCGTGATTATCTACCATTTAATGTTCAAGCAAAACAAACCATCGTATATTATATGTTTTTAACCCACAATTTTATCATCTTCAAAAATGTTGTCATGTTAAATAAACATCAAAGAAATTTTAATAAAACAGAAATAAACATAAAGCAACTGAAAAACAATAAAATAAAAATGATTTGAAGTTAAAACGAAAACAGCTGATGAACAAAGAAAAAAAAACTTTTTTTTATATTATTATTATTACGAATAAACGTAATTATTATTTGAACTTATATTGATTTACATATGAAATGTAATATTATCAGGCTCAAGTTCAGTTTTATTGAATTAATGAAAATTCAAAATTACTAAGAGTTTTTTTTTGTGTTGGAAAATATTATTATTTATATCCAATCAGTTTTTAGCAGAACGTATCAGTACTGATTTCAAGGCCGCTACACCTCCCATCAGCGTTCAATTGTCCATCTTTACAATTTTCGTAAAGTGGATACTAATTGAGAAGAATATCAACTATTTAACCAGCTTTCAACAGAAATAGAATATGAGAATTAATTTTTAATTCAATTTTTATTCTACAATGAAACAGTCAGTGCTGGTTAGTACGAAATTCCTTCATTACTGTTAAACTGTTAAAAAAGAGAGTTGAGTATTAAGCCGCAACAATAAAAAAAACTCTTTTGTTATATTCAATAAACGTTAGTCCTTTTTCATTTCCTTCCTGTTGTCTTATAGACAACAATTTGTAACCAATACATACACATACACAATCGTTTCTTAACCAGACCGCAATCATAAAAATTAAGCTTAAAATGGCTTTTTATGGAAAATTATTTTACACGCCAAACCAAACATTTTTTAAGGCCAACGATTAAAATTTCAATGTAAAAGATTTAATGTAAAGCATTCCACTAACAATAAAATAATGCAACGATTTAATGATACGAGGGCGGTATATAAGAAGATGGTAATTTTAACATAAAAAACAATTTTATGTGTTTTGTTGTTTTCTTGTACTACGAAAAAATAATGTTTTATAAAAAATTTAAAAAACAGGAATTATTTAAGAAGAAAAAGAAGATTTAACTGATAAACAGCGGCAACCTGGTGTTTAGCAAACTTTTTCTTGTGATTGTGTAAAATTTCCTAAGAAAAATGAAATTTTCATATTCCAGCATTAAGCAAAATTTTAAAGAACTTCTGTAAAAAACGGCACTTGTGGGCCGGCACCATTCGACAACCATAAAAATTAAGTAAAAATCTAGAAAGTTAAAAAGTTTGTCTTTTTTTGGCGAATTCATTCATAAAAGGTGATCTCGCCGCAAATTTTTTCTTATAAAATCCCTTTCTGAGATTAAAAAAATGAGTAATGAAAAATATCTACTGACATCTTAGTGAGATCAAAAATACAAGCGGCGAAATTGACCGAGAAAAACTTTTCTGAATTAGCTTTTGCATGTCTTGATTTTATGAAAATAAAATCAGTTAAAATAATTGTTGATTTAATTAAAATATCGATTGAAAGTTATTGTTTTTTCTGTATAAATTGTTAATTGGATATTAATTTTAATATATTTTTCTAAGAGCATTAAGCTGCAAATCATTTGTTTTTGATTACGTCCTTTAAGGACTTCTAGCAAGATTCTGCAAGATATTTATATATTTTCAATTCAGATCCTGGCAAAATACGACATCATATTTAAATATTCTTAATTTTGCTAAAAGGATACATTCTAAGCTTCACCGTATGGCTTGAAAAAATTTTTAAATTGTAGAAACTCTCTCTTTGATATCTGTTAATTCTTTATGATTTTTTTTTGTTTGTTAACAAATTAAAAAAGAATCATCATTCGAATTAATCCTCAAATATTTATATTTCTTGTTTTACTTAACACGCGCGAACTTATTGTCTACGTTTTATTCAAAGCGTGAGATTCAATAAGTCAGCAGAATTTTTTGATTTTAAATTTAGTTTCTTTTACATTTTTTTTTGTTTTGTTACCGTTTAGTTCCAGACAGAATGAAATTGGATATTTGTCTTTTATTCTGCTAGAGCTGAACGTGTGAGAAAAATTTATTACAACGGCAGCATATGAATGAACGATTTCCGGCTACCAGCAAATATTTCTTTCTTTTATTTTTTGTTTGTTTTATTTTGTCTACATTGCACTTTATTTATTTATTTGATAATTTGCAATTTAATTTTATTATATTTTTTTGTTTATGTTTTTCTTTAGTTTTAGTATAAATAATTTTGAATTTTAATAAAAATCATCATAACTGATCAATCAATCAACCTGCGTTTTTCATTAATTCACTACAAGTTATTCTGGTGTACCACTCGGATAACTTTCATTTCTACAAAGTTACTATATAATAGTTTGGTGAACTACCAACCTATTAGTCCTTTTTTTGTTATTCACTTATTTATTCCGTTAAGCAAGGCAAACGAGCCTAAGCATTAACATTTTTGGCGACCGTGACAGGACACTGCAATCTTCAGATTCGAAGTCAGAAAGCACCCACCGCGTAAAGAAATTCCAAGCCATCAACTACAATCCTTAAACACAACTATTATGGAAAAAACCGCTGCGAACCTCCTTCAACAGCTGAAGGAAATCGGGGAGCAGATTGCCTCGATTATTCGAAACTTCAACAAGGATTCTGCCAGTCGTAAAACACTAAGCTATTACCAAGAGCGATTGTCCCGTCTGACGACAGCATGGACAGAGTTCGAACGTACTGATAATGAGTTGCGAGAGTTAAAGGATATAGACACGTCTGATGAGTACTTCACGTCAGACTTCTATGCCCGAATCGAGAGCATGACGTCAAAGCACATCGCAATAATGGAGCGAGAGCTCGGTAAGCTCGACCAAGAATCTGCAAGTAAAGTACTGCCTGCTTCAAAACCTACAAAGCAGCCACAAGCAGGTGCAGCTGGTGGTCACGATGGACTTATCAGCCGGTCTCTTGGGAAGATGGCAGCGCTTACCAGGCAATTAGAAGGCCTTCATCAGCAACCAGGACAAGATAGGTCTTACTATGAAGTTAAGCAGGCCACGATTACCCAGCTTTGGCAACAAATAGAGCAGCTCAATGATGAAGTATTGGACAAATATCCCAACCCAGACATTGCCGGCTATGATTCAAGCAGATACATTCACCTTGAACAAGCTGCTCAGTCAGCAATCATTCAGCTCAGCGCTGCTAATAGAAGCCACCATTTTCCAACCCCAGATACTTCAGCAAGAAACTCTACTCTTCCATTACCCACTATCACAATTACCAAATTTGATGGTGATTACATGAAGTGGATATCGTTCTCCGACCTATTCAGAAGGGTTGTTCATGAGCAACGAATGTCCGATGCTCATAAAATGTGGTACCTAAAGAATCATGTCGCTGGAGAAGCAGCAAATCTCATACGTCATCTTGCCATTACTGAGGAGAATTACCAAGCTGCTTGGCAATTGCTGCAGGATCGCTACAACAACAAGAGGTTGATGGTGTCAACAGCAATCCAGAGACTGCTCGACCAACCATCAGGTGCGTGTACGCTGAGTGCTGTCAAGCGATTGCACGACACCACAAGGGAGTGTTTAGCAGCCCTCTCCAACATGGGGCTCCAAACTACGTCATGGGATCCGCTTTTATTTCACCTTCTCGTTAAAAAGGTCGACAAAACAGTTTACACTCAATATGAGCAATCCATATCTAACCCAAAGGAGTTACAACCAATCAGCAGATTTCTTGCTTTCCTCGAAAAATATTTCCAAACTCTAGAAGCAATAGGACAAAAAGAGAAAACCTCTTTCTCAAATCACAAAACATGCACTCTGGTATCACAACCTCAACCGGAGATTCGACGATGCATAATTTGCAAGCGAGACTATCATCCCATATATCGGTGCAAGGAATTTCTACTATTAACACCGGCAAATCGACTCAGCATTGCACAAAAACACAAGCTTTGTGTGAACTGTTTCAACCATAATCATTCAACTAAACAATGTACGATGTTAGGCCGCTGCCAGAAATGTGGAAAAAAGCACCACACTCTAGTTCATTTGGAATCAACCACTCAATCAAACATGTTATCCTCTAACGTAAATAAATCTCCTAGTAAGGAAACTCCTGCAACAAGAGGAGAATACAAACCCCCGATACAACCATCAACGCTGAATTGCCAATCAACCGAACACGCGGCATCTTTGGTCGCCACGCCAAAGGTAGAAGTCAATGGTATGGCAGTAAACTATGCAAACAAGAGACCGTATGTCCTCTTGGGAACAGCACTGGTCAAGGTCAAAACAAATGATTTAACAATCGAATGCAAGGCTATTCTCGATTCAGGATCACAAGTTAACCTTATAACCGAAAGATTAGTAACACGACTTAGACTCCCAATAAGACCATCATCCGTTTCTATCAATGGTATTGGAAAAAATAGGACCAAGGTTCAACATCGAGTCAACATAGAACTTCAATCTCGAGTGAATAATTTTTCGACGCGATTGGAGGCCTTTGTACTTCCACAAATCATTGCTCCCCAACCAGCGCAACCACTTTACATCGAAAAATGGTCCATTCCAAACAATGTCACCCTGGCAGACCCAACCTTTAATCGACCGGACAAAATTGATCTACTATTGGGAGCGGAATATTATCACCAATTACTCACCATCGGCCAAATCAAATTGGCTGATGATCTTCCAGTATTGCAAAATACAACCTTCGGCTGGATAGTAGCAGGAAAGGTATCTAGCGAGCAACTATCAGCGGCAACATGCGGTATATGTACTGAAGACGATACAATGACGATGGCAATTGAACGTTTTTGGAAACTTGAGGAAATCGAAAATCCACAGCAGCAACTATCCCCCTTTGATGCACAATGTGAATCACACTTTAGTCAGCATACTCGACGCAATGAAAACGGAAGGTTCGTGGTTCGGCTTCCATTTTGTGATGATACATCTATTTTGGGAGACTCACACAGTATCGCTTTTAACCGTTTCCTCTCATTAGAGCGTCGTCTAGCAAGAGACCCTTCATTAAAGGAACAATATACCCAATTTATGAAAGATTATGAAGCGTTGGGACACATGACGAAAACTAATTTAGCTGATCTCGAAGGATCTAAGTACTTTATTCCTCATCACTCAGTGTTACGTCCTGAAAGCAGCACCACCAAACTTCGGGTTGTTTTTGATGCCTCATCAAAAACATCGTCAGGAACATCACTAAACGATATATTGCATACTGGACCACCTCTACAGAATGAACTGTTTACTATTTTGCTTCGATTTAGGCTGCCACGTTTCGTTTTTACAACAGATATAGAGAAAATGTATCGCCAAATCATAATCCATACCGACGACAGGCGATTTCAGATAATCCTATGGCGACAAAATATCACTGAGCCTATAAGTTATTTCAAGCTAAATACAGTTACCTATGGAACCAGGCCAGCCCCGTACCTTGCCATTAAATGTTTAAAAGAAATAAGCAAAACTGTCAAGAGTCAATTCGAATTAGCTGCTACGTTTTTGGATAAAAACTTTTATGTTGATGATGGATTGGGGGGAGCCGACAGTCTGACTACAGCACTAGAAACTCAACGCCAACTGCAACACGTCATGGCAATGTACGGCTTTAATTTAAGAAAGTGGTGCGCTAATCATCCTCAGCTCCTTCACAATATCCCAGGTCATGATCAAGAATTTAATTTAGATCTCTCAACCGACGATAGCGACTATACAAAAACATTAGGGTTAGCATGGTTACCTAAAAATGATTTGCTAAAGATTAAAGTAAGCCTTCAACCAATAAAGGCTGTAACTAAACGCAGTGTAACTTCAGATCTGGCTCGGATATTTGACCCACTCGGGCTCCTATCCCCAGTAGTAGTCAAGGCAAAAATGTTCATCCAAGAACTATGGATGCTGAATCTATCATGGGACGAAGCTGTTCCTTTAGAATTTGACACTCGCTGGCGGCGGTTCCGAAATAGTCTAAGTGAGCTTGAAAACTTTCAAGTCCATCGCCATATCTACAAAGGAGAGACTCCTTCCAGTACCCAGCTACATGTCTTTACCGATGCTTCAGAGAAGGCATATGGAGCAGCAATATACGTCCGAACTTCTCTTTCAAATAAAATTCTCAGTGTATACTTACTTTGTGCGAAAACTCGCATAGCACCACTTAAAAAACAAACGTTACCTAGGCTGGAGTTGTGTGCTGCTCAGTTGGGAGCTAATCTAGCTGCAAAAGTCAAAAGCAGTTTGGATATGGCCTCTACACCAACATTTTTCTGGTCTGATTCAAAGATTGTGCTGACATGGATAAATTCAAGATCTTCTTCATTTCACACCTTTGTAGCAAATAGAATCGCTGCTATTCATGAATCTACTCTCCCCGAACAATGGCGACATGTAAGCTCACAAGACAATCCAGCAGACATTATATCCCGAGGATTGGACCCACCACAGCTACAGCAAACGCCACATTGGCTCTATGGGCCCTTCTTTCTCCATGGAAATGAAAACCATTGGCCAGCTACATTTACTTTGAGCTCCGAAGCAACAATTATCGAACGAAAACATAATCCTCACAACTTACTTGCATCTTTCCAAGATGAGAATCCGCTACACAGTATAAATCACCGAAATTCGTTTAAAACCCTTCAGCGAATTATAGGATATGTTTTCAGATTCATAAAAAACGCCAGAACTCCCAAAGCAGACCGACAAACTCGACGAGCTCTGACTCCCCTTGAGCTCCATGATTCACTTCTTATCATCGTTAGAGCGACTCAAAGGTTTGCATTTCCTGAAGACATCAAGCAGTTACAAAGACAGAAGGGACTTAAAGGATCAAGTCCGATCAAAAGTCTGTCACCATTTTTCGATGAAAATTGCATCTTAAGAGTTGGAGGCAGGCTCGAAGAGTCAACTTTGCCATTCGATACAAAACATCCAATGCTCCTACCGTATAATGACATAGTCAGCAGACTAATTTATGAGTCAATACACAAGGAAAATAAACATTGCGGAGCCCAAGCCCTCCTTGCAGCCGTCCGGCAACGGTTTTGGACCATCAAAGGCAAACACTTAGCACGAGAAACCATTCATAAATGTGTTTCCTGTGCAAGATCAAGGCCAAAACTGCTTCAGCAGATTATGGGAAATCTACCGACAACAAGGGTAACCCCAGCAAGACCATTCATAAATTCCGGAGTTGACTATTGTGGTCCTATATGGGTTCACTTCAAAACCCGAGGGAAACGACCACAAAAAGCATATATTGCAGTATTTTGCTGTTTCACCACGAAAGCAGTACATCTAGAACTCGTCACAAACCTTACAACAGAGGCGTTTATCGGAGCACTAAAACGATTCATCAGTCGCAGGGGGCACTGTCAGAATCTGTACTGCGACAACGCAACCAATTTTGTCGGAGCTCGAAACCAGCTAGCGGAATTATCAACAGCCCTCTTTACTACAACAGCTCAAGAAACAATCCAACGGGAATGTGCGAGTAAAAACATTACTTTCCATTTCATCCCTCCACGAGCACCGCATTTCGGAGGATTATGGGAGGCAGCAGTTAAGTCAGCCAAAAAACTATTAGTCAAAGAGCTGGCAACTGCGTCCTTAACGTATGAAGAAATGGAGACTGTGGTCATAGAGGTCGAGGCTATTCTTAATTCCAGACCTCTTACAGCACTATCAAATGACCCTAATGATGCAGCTGCTCTAACTCCTGGCCATTTCTTGATTGGAGAACCTCTCACGGCACAAGTCGATGCAACTGCACAATCGACATCGGCATCACTCGCCAACCGTTGGGAGCTGGTATCAAAAATCAAGCATCAATTCTGGAAACGATGGTCCCACGAGTACCTCACTGAACTCCAGCAGCGCAACAAATGGCAATCCAGGTCTCAAAGCTTACAAGTGGGTACTATAGTTATAATCAAAGATAGCACTCCTGTCATGACGTGGCGACTCGGGAAAGTGATCGAAACATTCCCTGGGCCCGATGGAATCGTCAGAACGGCAACGGTTAAAACATCTACTGGTATCATTAAACGGGCAATTCATTTACTTGCTCCACTTCCTCTGGACATACCCCCAACCACTACTGGCAGTGAACGTGCAGAAAACAGTCCTCTTCTCAAAGGAAACCATCAATCCACCAACCCAAGTAAAAACACTAGCTCTGGACTCAAAAGAAACCAATCCTCCACTGACAAAACTGCCACACCATCCCCAAAACGGTTCAACTTAGCTACAACAAGCCTGCTATTTATTCTCGCTCTATTCTTTCCACTAGCGACATGCCAACAAAGTCTTTACACAAAAATCAGTAGCACTCCTGGGCTGCACTTTGAACAGATTGGTCAAGTTAAACCAATTATCTCAGACTGGAAACTCCTAGTATATTTTGAACTTGCACCATTCCTCAATGAATTACAACTTCTAACAAACGGAACCAATACTTTAATGAACTCTTGCAACAATTCAGACCTCAAGCATCAATGTATCGGCCTTGCGACACACTTTAACAACATTAAAGGCAAAGTAGTGGCCAGTTTCGAAAACCTCATAAGAAGAAAGAAGCGAGGAGCAATTGATTTCGTTGGAAATGTAGCAAACTCATTATTTGGAGTTCTTGATTCACAGTATGCCGAAAAAATGACCAACACTATCAACAGTATAAAAACCAACGAAGACCACTTGTCGCAGCTCTTACGAAATCAAACATCATTTCTTGACTCTACACTTAATATTATGAAGCTAACTGAAGCTCATACTCAAGCTATCCTTGAAAAATTCAATTTTAGACTGAAAAGGCTAGAGAACTTCACAGTCAATGATACCCATCAATCACAACTCATTCTGTCGCTTAGCATTCAGTTAATTGTTATTGCAGACAATGTGCAAACAATGCTAAAGGCCATAATGAATCTACTAACCGATACATATCATGGTAGAATAAGTCCCTCTGTACTGACGCCACAACAATTCGCTACAGAAGTTGACAACATCAAGGCAAATCTTCCATCGGATTTAGCACTACCAGTCACGGATATACTTCATCTATACGGGATAGTGACAGCCCATGCAGCCGTCTCAAATCAGCACATTATTTGCACCTTGGTCATCCCAGTAGCACATACAGAGGAATTCGACTTGTTCTATATTACTCCAGTTCCACAGCTAGTAAATGGTTCGTTGGTTGCCATCATGCCAACAACCAAAATGATGGCTCTTAACGCTCACCGAGACGAATATTTCCCGATTGATGATACCAAGCTTCATGATTGCAACATACTTGAGCATGATATTTTCTTATGCCCGAATATCCAAGCTACACATTCCAAAAATTCACCAATGTGTCGCTGTGAAATACATTTATTCAATAATGAATCAGATTCAAGCTGTAATTCAGAGCTAATAGCCAATGATAATGTATGGTACCAGCTCCATAAAAAGAACCAATGGATATTCGCAACTAAAAATCCGCTCAAATTAAGTACTGTATGTAATGGCGAAAGCAATTATCAAGTTCTGCAAGGAACTGGATTGCTTACCTTAGCAGCAGGATGTACAATGAAAAACGAGGTAATAACCATATATGGCCACCAAACCATCACCTCGACTCTGCATCAATCCTACACAAGCACCGGCATTTCATTTCCACATTTACAACAGAAAGTTATCAATTTAACTCGAGCATCGCCAAGCCTAGAAAGCATTGAGAACATAACCAGGCTGCAAGAGGAAGTAAGGGAACAGATGCGCAATATACCTACCCCAACTATCAACCATGGCGTGCACAGTCTTGCAGTGAGCTATGGAGGACTAGCTCTCATATTGACTGTAATTATCGTCATTTCATTAAAACAAATACGCAAAAGAAAAATTAAAGGCCCACCTACAATACCAACTCCACAGCCACGGCCAAGATCGAATTGGGATATTGCTGTAGAACCATAAGCTTAGATATCTCACACACATATATGATAACAAGCCGCATTTCGTTCATTTCTTAATACCACTGTATTATGTTGCACCCCCTGGGGGCCGCAGTATGTTAATTCTTTATGATTTTTTTTTGTTTGTTAACAAATTAAAAAAGAATCATCATTCGAATTAATCCTCAAATATTTATATTTCTTGTTTTACTTAACACGCGCGAACTTATTGTCTACGTTTTATTCAAAGCGTGAGATTCAATAAGTCAGCAGAATTTTTTGATTTTAAATTTAGTTTCTTTTACATTTTTTTTTGTTTTGTTACCGTTTAGTTCCAGACAGAATGAAATTGGATATTTGTCTTTTATTCTGCTAGAGCTGAACGTGTGAGAAAAATTTATTACAACGGCAGCATATGAATGAACGATTTCCGGCTACCAGCAAATATTTCTTTCTTTTATTTTTTGTTTGTTTTATTTTGTCTACATTGCACTTTATTTATTTATTTGATAATTTGCAATTTAATTTTATTATATTTTTTTGTTTATGTTTTTCTTTAGTTTTAGTATAAATAATTTTGAATTTTAATAAAAATCATCATAACTGATCAATCAATCAACCTGCGTTTTTCATTAATTCACTACAAGTTATTCTGGTGTACCACTCGGATAACTTTCATTTCTACAAAGTTACTATATAATAGTTTGGTGAACTACCAACCTATTAGTCCTTTTTTTGTTATTCACTTATTTATTCCGTTAAGCAAGGCAAACGAGCCTAAGCATTAACAATATCCTTGCTTTCCATACCGATCGTTTTTAGAAAGAAGAAGGTTATCAATTCAAGGGGTATTTATTTTTAAATGTTTGGACTTGCATATTTCGTATCAGTTATGAACCGTTTTTTACAAGTATTTTTTTTATTGGTTTGGGTTTGCAAACAGTTTGGCATCATGATTTTTTTTATTAAAACGGTGGGGGGAAATATTGAAATATTGATTATTAAACAACACTTCAATTTATGGAACGATTTTCATAATTATTTTTATATTTTAATGGGTCTCCCTGTAGTTTGCTTCCCACAAAAATAGTTTTAAACAAATCCTTGAAAATAAGCCCTGCCTCCTACTCGCCAAATATGCTGTATCGCAGAACTTCACTATTTATTCAACGATTTCCAAAAAAAAAAAAAAAAATTTATCGGGTTTGGATAGAAAGTTGTTTAGCTGAAATATTGATTAATAAAAAAAATTCCGTAGTATATTGTGGGAAATGAATTATAATGGGGGTATTCAGTGTTTAGTGAAAATAGTCTTGCAAGAGTGTAACTACAAAATATTGTATATATATATTTTTTAAATCTACCGGCAACTTTGTGCATTTTATTGCTGGATTTTATCAAATACTAGATTTTACCCGTGACTTCGTTCACGCTACATGTTAATGAAAAAACAAAAAGTACTAAAAGCAAAACGCACCACAATTACCTGCTTATCCTTATGTTACAACTAAGAATTTATACGAAACTAGATATACCCGGTGCGCTTCGCTACCCCCTCGTTATAAAATAAAATTCCTATTGTGAAAATTTAATGACGATCGGTCCATTAGTTAAGACTATATAACGATTTTTCATTTTCCTAAAAAAGGGCGTGGTCCCACCCACTTCCCCTGGTACGTGTGCCAAATTATGCCAATACCATATGTACCAAATATCATCGACGCAGGTCAAAAAATGCCCAAAATATGGCGCTTTAAATTTTTGGGTTATATGGGCGGTGTCACGCCTCTTTGTCCAATCAAAACTTCATATAGCCTATTATTCCTTCCAGTGTCACAATAAGATGCTGTAAAAATTTCAGGAAGATCGGTACAAGGGTTTGGTTTTCCTAAAAAAGGGCGTGGTCCCACCCACTTTTCTCCTGGTACGTATTTCAAATTATGCCAATACCATATGTACCAAATATCATCGACGTAAGTAAAAAAATGCCCAAAATATAGCGATTTCAATCTTTGGGTTATATAGGCGGTGCCACGCCTCTTTGTCCAATCAAAAATTCATATAGCCTATGTCACCCGCCTGAATATTCTGAAGATTCCCTGAAAATTTCATCAAAATCGGTCTAGTAGTTTCGGAGTTGATACTCTGCAGCGCCACCTGGTGGCGAGTGGCATAAATGAGCATATTATACAAACCTTCTCCGTGGAAAAATTCATATATATACCAATTTTCATAATAATCGGTCCAGTAGTTTTTGAGTTCATCGATGACATACAGCCAAACATTCATTTTTATATATGTACTAGCTGATCCCGGTGTACTTCGCTACCCCCCTCGTTATAAAATAAAATTAAAAGTATTTATATATCCTATTGTGACGATCGGTCCAGTAGTTAAGACTATATTACGATTTTTAATTTTAATAAAAAGGAGCGTGGTCCCATCCACTTTTCTCCCGGTACGTATTCCAAATTATGGCAATACCATATGTACCAAATATCATCGACGTAGGTCAAAAAATGCCCAAAATATGGCGATTTAAATTTTTGGGTTATATGGGTGGTGCCACGCCTCTTTGTCCAATCCCACCCATATTTGCAGCAGCACTTAAAAAATGCACACCAAACCGACGTACAAAATTTTGTTCAAATACCGTTATCAGGAGCAGAAATAATAGATTTTTAAGTTGTGGTTTGTATGAGAGGTACCACGCCCCTTTGTCCAATCCCGCCCATATTTGCAGCAGCACTTAAGAAATTTACACCAAACTGACATACCAAATTTTGTTCAAATACCGTTATCAGGAGCAGAAATAATAGATTTTTAATTTGTGGTTTGTATGAGAGGTACCATGCCCCTTTGTCCAATCCCGCCCATATTTGCAGCAGCACTTAAGAAATTTACACCAAACCGACATACCAAATTTTGTTCAAATACCGTTATCAGGAGCAGAAATAATAGATTTTTAATTTGTGGTTTGTATGAGAGGTACCACGCCCCTTTGTCCAATCCCGCCCATATTTGCAGCAGCACTTAAGAAATTTACACCAAACTGACATACCAAATTTTGTTCAAATACCATTATCAGGAGCAGAAATAATAGATTTTTAATTTGTGGTTTGTATGAGAGGTACCATGCCCCTTTGTCCAATCCCGCCATATTTGCAGCAGCACTTAAGAAATTTACACCAAACTGACATACCAAATTTTGTTCAAATACCGTTATCAGGAGCAGAAATAATAGATTTTTAATTTGTGGTTTGTATGAGAGGTACCATGCCCCTTTGTCCAATCCCGCCCATATTTGCAGCAGCACTTAAGAAATTTACACCAAACCGACATACCAAATTTTGTTCAAATACCGTTATCAGGAGCAGAAATAATAGATTTTTAATTTGTGGTTTGTATGAGAGGTACCACGCCCCTTTGTCCAATCCCGCCCATATTTACAGCAGCACTTAAAAAATGCACACTAAACCGACGTACCAAATTTTGTTCAAATACCGTTATCAGGAGCAGAAATAATAGATTTTTAATTTGTGGTTTGTATGAGAGGTACCACGCCCCTTTGTCCAATCCCTTCCATATTTGCAGCAGCACTTAAGAAATTTACACCAAACCGACATACCAAATTTTGTTTAAATACCGTTATCAGGAGCAGAAATAATAGATTTTTAATTTGTGGTTTGTATGAGAGGTACCACGCCCCTTTGTCCAATCCCGCCCATATTTGCAGCAGCACTTAAGAAATTTACACCAAACCGACATACCAAATTTTGTTTAAATACCGTTATCAGGAGCAGAAATAATAGATTTTTAATTTTTGGTTTGTATGAGAGGTACCACGCCCCTTTGTCCAATCCCGCCCATATTTGCAGCAGCACTTAAGAAATTTACACCAAACCGACATACCAAATTTTGTTCAAATACCGTTATCAGGAACAGAAATAATAGATTTTTAATTTGTGGTTTGTATGAGAGGTACCACGCCCCTTTGTCCAATCCCGCCCATAAGTATCCTATGTCCTTCTCCTGGCTCTAAACTACCTCCCTGCCAATTTTCAGCTAAATCGGTTTAGCCGTTCTTGAGTTATAAGTGAAGTAACTAACACGACTTTCTTTTATATAGTATTGGAAAAAGTGGGCTTACTGAAGCGACTATAACTCATAAACCAATCCACACACAAAAACCGTATATACATAAAAACCTTGGTATTGACGTCACCTTTCATGAGAAGTTTACAGAATTGAAATCGGTTCAGGCATTACAGAGAACATCAATGCCAAACACAATGCTCTACATTTTTATATATATAGATTATTTATTTTATTTATTTACATTATTTACATTTTCATTATTTTGCCCTCAAGAAAGTACGCTGTAGAAAACCTAATAAAAACAAAACCTACCAAAAGTACAAATTTTACGCCTTTTTAACACTTAAAAAGTACCCTATCAAATTTCATCAAAAGCCATTAAAAAAGTACCAAAAGTTCTTTTGAACCTTCTCTAGACTTCCACAAATAATTCAAGACCAAATTAGCCAAATCGGTTCAGCCGTTCTCGAGTTTTAGCGAGACTAACAAACAGCAGTTCATTTTTATTTATTTTACGATATTTTACATCTGCCTTTTTGCAAGACCATTTGCAGCCAACACTATTGAGTTTCAAACTTTTGCACAATTGTCTCGATTTTATAATTTGTTCGATTGGCGTTTGGTATCGATGTACTTTTTGTGAGGATTTAATAGTTTACCTATTTTTTCGCAACAACCGCACGCATAAATAAGCCCACTGCATACAAGTAAAATAGAAACTGATAAAAAAAAACCAAAATAATACGATACGAATAAAGGTTGTTGTACTATTTTGTTATTAATTACCAATGGTGAAAATTAATTTCGATTTATGATAATTAGCTTTCGCTTTTAGTCGTTTATTAATAGAATTTCTAATTTATGATAAAAGCAATTAAATTACATCTATACTAAAGAAAATAAAGGAGTGTATTTTATTATTAAAAATAAAAAAAGTGTCCTGTTACGAATGGCTAAATAAAACTCATCTTTATTTTCACATATTTTTTTTATGCTTCATAAAAATATTATTAAACTGTTCCCTAAAATGAGCTCTCAAATTTAATTAAAGGCTTGTCAGTAGTAGGTTTTTTTTTTTTTGTACTTAAACATGGGTGTGGTAGTGCTACGCTTATTACAAAGTTTTCAACCAACACAAGTAGGATTTTTTTTCCTCTTCCAGTTGGTGCGTAGTAATTTCGTGTTTTACTATAGATCAAGTTGTGGCAGCATATGTGTGGCAAATGTTAATCTATTTTTTTACAATCTTCTACCACGGCTGTGCGTTACAAGTAAACAATTTTGATTCCACAAAGTTTCAAAAATAAAGCAAAAATAATTTTATCTCATCTGATTGAAAAATATGTATGTATGTATGTGTGTGTATGTAACAGATGCATATCAGTACTGAAGTATTAAAGGAAATAAAAATTAAATTTAGGACAGCTGCAATTTTTGAATGACATATTTTTCATAACTAAAAACACAACCATTTGCATTACTTTGCATGAGCAAAAGCAACTCCAACATCTTATTAGTAATGACACAAACCATACTAGTAAATAATTAAACCATTTATTGTTGTCAGCAGTTACTAATTATTGTAAAATTTAGTCCTATTAAGTTTGCTCTAAAAAGAAATATATTCAAGTAATATTTTAATTGATTGATGAATTAATATTTTAATTGAATCAACAATTATTTTATTTGAATTAATTGTCTATGAATGCCTTTCTTAATCTATGGCCTTTATATAAAGAGTATTATGGAAACAGATTGCTCAAACGTTGAGTATAAATTGCTAGTGAAAGCTGGGAGATCAGAGGATGCCCATGTTCTTGCATTTTATTCCAATTAATTTAACTTTAGTCCCAGTTTACTTGGATTTAAAAAAAAATTACCTTAACCTTATGCCAGTTTATAAATATTTTACAATTACTTTTAATAAAATTTCTACTTTTCTAAATTTATTTTGCTTGCACTCTTCTAAATACTTGACAAGAAGTATTTGTGTGTTAAATAAAACCTTTTAGTTTTTAATTGAAAAAGTTAGAAATACAAAAAGTGGCAGAAACCAAATACATACATACAAGATATAGAAGTAGCACAATATTATACGCATTAGCACCATGCAGTTATTTTAAGTAGAAGAAAATCGTAAAACTTTTCGCTATTATTTGCGGATGGAAAAGTTTTTTTGTTTAACTATTAAGAATTACTATTAATTAAATAAAAAGGAAATAGAAACTTGAACTTTTTTAAAAGTTATTTTTATATTCGCTGTTTTTTTTTAAGCAAAAAAAAACACTAACTAGGAAAAGTTTAAGGTATAAAAGAAATTGTGTGAAAGGCTGGCTGTATTCCATATTATAGTTATACTTAATTTTACCTGTGAATAGTAATGAACGCATAAACTGTTAGTGTACGCACTTAATTTATCGAACAAACAAAAAGTACTAATATTACTATCTTTTCCCGGTATTATAACCAATCAAAAAGTTCGCAGAATGTTATTGTAAAAATATTAGTAAAAACCAAAAAGTACCAATTTGTCTCCTCTCTAACCCCTTTAAAAAGTACCTTATTTTTTAATATAATTAAGCAATTTTCGAACTATAGTGGAAGTGTACACTTTATGTTATTGTAAAAAATAATTGTTAAAAAAAAAAAAACAAAAAGTACTAATAGTGGGAGGTAAAAAAAAAATTTTAAAAAGTTAATAGTACCATTAGTGCCAATAGAACCAACTTTTCTTCATTTTACATAATCAAAAAGTAGGCTTTATATTATTGTAAATAATATTAGTAAGAAAAATACAAAAAGTACCAAAAGTCCTGGTTTTCACCCCTTTAAAAAGTACCCTATAATTTAAATAAGCAGTTTGCGACCTAAAGTGAAACTGTACATTGTATATTATTGTGAAAAATAAATACGAAAAGTTCAAAAAATACAAAAAGTACTAATTTGTCCCCTTTTTCTCCCTTTTAAAAAGTAACCTATATTTAAATTTAAATAAGCAGTTTTCGACCTAAAATGGAACTGTACACTGTATGCTTATATAAAAAATTATTAAAAATATAAAAACAAAAAGTACCAATTTGTCCCTTTTTTAACCTCTTTAAAAATTACCCTTTATTTTAATTTAATAAAGCAGTTTCAAACTATAGTGAAACTATAAACTGTATGTTATTGTAAAAAATTATTAAAGAAATAAATACAAAAAAGTACCAATTTGTCCCTTTTTTAACCCCTATAAAAATTACTCTATATTTTAATTGAATAAAGCAGTTTTCGACCTAAAAGGGAACTTGTACACTGTATGTTATTGTAAAATATAATTTAAAAAATTAATACAAAAAGTACTAAGAGTACCAAATCGTCCCGTTTTTCTCCCTTTTTAAACGTACCCTATATTTTAATTTAATAAAGCAGTTTTTGACCTAAAACGAAACTGAACATGGTCTGTTATTGTAAAACATATTTGTAAAAAAAAAACAAAAAGTACTAAAATTACTAATTTGTTCTGCTTTTAAGCCCTTTTAAAAAGTACCCTATTTTTTAATTAAGTGGTTTTCGAGGAATAGTGAAACATACATCTAAAATCGAACCATAAATGTAGAAAATATTTAAAAATCAATATTTTAAGGGGCAACTTGATTCTCAAAGTTTGCAATTAAGAAATTGTTGCCCTAAACTACAAGGAACTCTACTCCAACAAGTAAATTCAGGCCAAACACTTTCCCCTCTGATTTTTGGATAAGTTTATGGGATCAACAAAAAAAAAAAAAGAACTTAAAAAATTGGTATGCAAGTAAATACATTTTGCGATAATCGAGACATTTGTGGGGAGTAGGCGGCTGGAGCATCTTGTCCGAGATTAAAAAAACTACATATTTGACCAATTAAATTTAATTTGGGAAAGGGACAACTTTGACTGCACTTAAAAATGGTGTACACCATTAAACACAAATTGGACTAAACTGGCAGCAAATCCGATTAAGCATTCAGACTACCCAGCATATATTGGTCGATCCCTCCCCCACCCCCTTCACAAAAAAACAAAAAAAAAGTATTTGAAAGAAATATAATAGTGCCAATGTTGTTGTAGATTTTACTGAATATTGCAAATAATTGTACGCTCAGTTTACTTAAAAGTTTAACAGCATTAATGCACAGATTTCATTGAACACAATGTGCACACAAGGCAATATCACTAGCAAATTGGATTTATTGACTTTTAGAAAAGTAGGACTGGACTGCCTGAAATATTGAATGTCGAATAATTCCTCTATTTGTGGGTACATTTTTAAATTCAAACAGGTTCGATTGCACTTTAGTCCCATTTGAAATCGTGTGGTTGAAATGTGTTGCTCGGTGGGGTGGGCGGGGGTAAATTGTGCCACCAAAATAATATTGACTATCGAATAACTTCTCCATTTATTTGCCGATTATAAATTATTATTTTTTTTTTTTTGATTAATCGCGTTTGCTTGCAATTTTGTCTCGTTTTATATATTCTTCTGTTACAACTAATAGGCAATTATATATTTACACTTACCCTTTCTCAGTTACATCGGGAGTCGTCTCTCTCACTACTGCCGCTACGATCATTACTCGTACTTGTTTCCATAATACTAATGCCAGTTGTATTGTCTGTACTTATAAAAGGTGTCTCACTAAAACGCATCTCCATCGAATGCTCATCAACCGAACCGGCATCATCATCATCATTACGACGATGATGAGGACGACGTTGCTGCTGCTGCTGCTGATGCTGATGATGATGTCTTATTTCATTGTCATTGAGTAAAATTTCTACCTGTTTGCTGCATTGCACCAACGATACATTAACACCCCTGTCCAGACAGGGCGACAAGGCGCTGTTGCCGTTACCATAGGTCGGCTCTCGCGGTATAATCAACATTCGATCTTTCATTATGCAAGTATCCTGTGTAATGGCATTACCATCGTCTTGTTCATCATTATCTAGACTGCTGCCACGTGTGGCAGTGCCAGCACCGCCATTACCATTATGTAAACGTGGACCGCAAGTATTGCGATCGGAACGATTATAGCCTCTAGTCAGATTTATAATATTGTTATTAGAGGGATTAAAGCAGGGTAAGACATGCTTGAATTCCTTGCGAAAATTCTCATTTAACCAGGCATAGAGAAAAGGATTATAACAGGTGGAGGACATGGCTATAGAGTGTGCCACAAAAAACAACAATGTATAGTAGGGCCATTCATTTGATTTCACATAGAAATCATCGAATATATTCACCAAATTAATGGGCAGCCAGGAGAGACCAAAAACACCCACCATACAAATTAGCATACGATTTGTACGCTTCTTACGATCTCTATCGGCCTCTTCTTTGCGCGATGACTTTGAACCCGGCTTGGCCTTGGCTCGAGCATTTAGTTTAATAGAAATCCATATATAACATATTGAAATGATAATAAAGGGCAAAACGAATTGCAGTATGGTTGTAAGAGAACCAAATACTTTGCGATAACGTTCAGAAGGCCAATTTTCTTCACAATAATTCGTTGATGTTGTTGTCATCGTTTCAGAGTTCATCATATTGTTGTTGTTGTTATTGTTGTTACTTGAACTGATCACCTGAACGTGAGCATCAAAATTGCGATGAGCTCCATAGGTTGTATTGGAAACCGGTAGGTAGGTTAAATTTAATGGCAAATTTATATTTTCTACTTCCAAGGTCATGTTGTTGATGTTGTTGCTGTTGCTGTTGCTGCTGCTGTTGGCCTGCAGAAAATCATCCGAAAATACTTTCACATACATGCCATACGGCAAAGTGGCCAGCAGTGATATCACCCATATGCTCACTATTATCGAAATGCAGGTGGATAATTTCATACGCGGATGAAACGGATATATAATAACAAAATAACGATCTATGGCTATGGAAGTTAAGGTTAAGGTCGATATGTAGATGCTACAACCCTGAGCAAATGGCACCAAATGACACAAGGTACGACCGAAGGCCCATCTTCCCATAAACGTGTAAAGCGGTGTAAACGGTATTGCTAAAACACACAATAAAATATCGGATAAAGCCAGATTTGTTATGAAAATATTTGTTACAGTTTGCATGGCACGATTGCGCAAGACCACATAGCACACCAATACATTGCCAAAGACACCCAAAACAAAGACTGTCGAATAGAGAATACAAAATACGATTTGTATAAAACTATTATCGATAACATCATCGCGATCTAATTCAGTAGTTACTGGGGGGGCATTTGTTGAAAAAGTCATAGTATTTAAATTGGCCGTTAGAAAATGATGTGGTGGCGGATGGTATATACTTCTGGTGGCCATAAACAAATCGGTGGTGGTATTGGTACGTTGCAACACTAAAGCAGCAGACCATGTAGCTGTTACCGATTCTGGGGAGTTTGTAGTATTCGGGCTGCTCATTATTTGTAGGCTTTTCACTTATTTGTTTTCTTTTTTCTTTTTTTTTTTTTTTTGTCTAACTTTTGCTTTTGTTGGTTTTCTAGTTGGTAAAAAATTTTATTGGCTTTCTTGGAGTAGACACAACATTAAGATTTTTGCTGCTTTTTTATATTTAATTAAACTTGTAAGTCCCATTGTAACACATCTTTTGTTTTTTAAGTCTTCTTACATCTAATTGATATTCAATCCACCATATCTTTTTTTACATGCCTTCATTAAGCCCTGAAATCTTTATTTTTTTTCTTTATTCTTGAAATCTTTTGCCGTTTTTTTTATTGTCTCAACACTTGAGCTTTAACTTCCTTGTTTAATAGGCCTTTTTTCACTTCCGTTTCCTATTATTCGCTTTTGCTACGTTATTTGATTTTTTTTTTCATTTATTCACTTTGTGTACAACTGTTGTTGTTGTTATTAGTACTATTTATGGCTTTTATTGTTGTTTAGAAAATTTGTTAAATTTTTTTCTTTCTATTAAAGTTGCTAAGGTTACATTGTTGTTGTTATTGTTATACGGATAGCTGGCTGGCTGTGCTTCCAAAAAAAAATTATTTTCCTGTTTGACATCTTCCGCCTATAGCCTTTGTTGGTTGTTTTTGGTATTGGGTCTTCTTTAACTTTTCAACATCCTTGACAAACTTGTTCCTTTCATTTATTTCTAGTTCTCTCTTCCTTCCTTAGAGTTGATGGTTTTTTTATTAATTGTGGAAATCTTATTGCTGTTTTTATTGTTGTTAAAATTATTTAAGAAATTTCAAGTTTGTTTTTACTTTTCCTTTGATTCTGGTTTTGTATGCTTTCAGTTGTGATTTCTGTTTATTTAAAGTGAACTTTTTTCTGTTGCAAAAATGTTTGAAACAAAAGAAGAAGCCAAATACCAAAAAAGTTGACTGAATTAAACAACAACTGCAAAGAGATAAAATAAAAGACAAAAAAAAAAAAAAAACAAAGCTAATGAAAATTTGGATTTAAGAAAATTTTTGTTATATATAATTTTCTAAATCATTTAAAACTTAATTAAAGAATAAAAAGCTGTTGCAGATAATTAAATATTTTGTTATAAACAAAAATTTGTTTGCAGGTGATAAAGTTCATTTGATTAACGAAACTTATTAAATCAGGTTGAGTTTGTAAATGTAAATTGCTTATTTTCTTTCGTATTTTATTTACCAAGGCGTAAAAGAAAGTACACTGCGATTCATCTGAATAAGAAAGTTAATTAAAGACCAGATAATGTTTGTGGAATATTTTAGACTTTTTAACTTTTATTAAAGTACTATTTTCTTTTTAATATTAGAAGAACAGTAGTGGGTGGGCACGATCATACTTAATTGAGCATTTTGAAAATGTATGTGTGTGTTTAGTTTTTTGATTTGGAATTTGAACAGTGCCACGTATAAATATTCTACACGTTTATTATCAACTCTGTGTACCTACTTAATTAGTTTAAATGATTCTCTTATAATTTTACACATTTTCAAGCATATTCGAACAAGTTACATATTCCGCTCGGAATGGTTTCAGTTTCATAAAATTTTATTCTGATCGTTTTTGTTTTACAGTCTTCAGATTCTTTTTATTTAGTTTTTTTCTTTACCCATAGGCGTTTATTTACATCGTTTTTACTAGAAAAGTTCAAATAAAGCTTTTATTTTTTATTAACATGCAAAGTTTATTTTTACTAGCGCTCCTAAGTGAAGTTTGTATAAAAATTGATTATCAATTTCATTACGAATTTTCAAAATAATTTGATTACAAAAATAAAAACTTTTTCTTTTTCGTTTTCTAAAGATTCAACTTTTGGAATTAAAATTACTTGCGATCGGAATTGATTTGTGAGACATGACTGATTTTGTCCATCGAATACAATTCAATGATAACAAAAATAGTTAATAATTCGCCCAGACAAGGAGAAATCTTTTTTCTAATTGCATTTACTCGGTTGTTTTAAAAATTTTTCTAAGTACAGTGTGTCACACACATATCAGAGGCCTGATCTATAATCTCTAACGATCTAGAATGCTGGTATTGATAATACAAAACAGTAATAAGTTAATCCATTTCATTGAATAGTTTAACGTATATTAAAATTTTTACGTCTAAAAATCAAGCGAACGATAACCTATTTCTATTGTAATTTTTGCTCATTTAGATCACATAGAATCAAATACAAATTCTGCACAAGACTAAACCGACATGATTAACCATGTCACCGCATATCATTTAGTTCGAAAGTGCTTTCAATGCTGTTCAATTGCTTCTTCACAAAAATAAAAACAAAACTCCAAATGAAATGGACTGCGAATTTTTCTTTAAAGTTTATTTGCAGTATAATACCTTTGCCTACTTTAAGGAGGGGGAAAATTAATATTTGACTGCAATATTTTAATGCTAATTAAAAGCTTAATTTAAATAAAACGGCTATGACTTTAATAAGCTCTTTTACTGTAAAATAAACGGAATCTGAAGACTGTATAAGCTTAAAACGATCAGACTAAATCAAGGGCTAATTTAAAATTTCATTTGAAAAAAAATCTGTATTAGAATTAGTTGTAACTTCCACTTGATTTGTTTTAATAAATTCAATTGAGTGTGAAGTACATTGAAATAATGTGACAAGTGAAGGCAAATGTAAATGTAAATAAAAATGAATATCTAGTGATGGGCAGGCAAATATATTTATTGTCTGTATAAGTTATTCTATGTCTGTATAAGTTCTGTTTATGTTTTTATAGATAAAATAGAAAGTGATTGAATTTGACAATTTGAATATTTTATTTTCAAACTACACCATTTTTCAATGTAATTCAGAACATTACCGATTATATTCAGAAAATTCCAAATAAAATTGAGAACTCTCGAAATTTCATTTGAAATTCTAAATTTCATTTGGAATTTTCTGAATTTGAACGTGAAATTCTCAATTTCATTTGGAATTTTCTGAATTTGAACGTGAAATTCTCAATTTTAATTGGAATTTTCTAAATTTAAACTTGAAATTCTCAATTTTAATTGGAATTTTCTGAATTCAAACTTGAAATTCTCAATTTAATTTGGAATTTTCTGAATTACATTAAATAATGGTGTAGTGAAGACCCGGCGTGCTACGCTATATTTCAAGAATAAAACTTTGACATATAAATTATTTTTACTATTTTTGTTCTATTTCAAATTAATTAATTAAAACTGCCACGCCCACTCAAAGTATTCACACAATTTTTTTTATAGAATAATGCACTAAATCAATTGATTAACTCCTGAAACAAATTTAAGGTCATTGAAATGATTAGCTTACAATACATATACATACGAGTATATAAAAAATATTATGTGAGAGGTGCCACGCCCTCTTTCCCCCCTGTTATTACAGTTTCGTTGAAATGACTACAAACACGGCTACGTTCGCAAAGTTACAAGTTTTAGTTGCATTACTTCCATGTTTATCATAAATTAACAAGTTCCTTTATAGGTAGAGCCCCGCCTCCTTATATTTTTCTTACGTTTGTTTAAGAATAATTGTCTATAACATCGGAGTAACTCCTAAAAAATCTCAGGTAATATTCTTTTTTAATTTCAAAAATATATTCATATGAAGTGCGGCGCCCTCTAGGGTACTTCACCATACTATTTTTTTAAAGCCAATCAGTATAAAGAAGGAAAAACACACGAAATTGCAAAATTTTTGCTGCATAACATCAATAATTTTTTCAAATCTTAAATCTAAAAAACTTAAATATATGTTTAGCCAATGCTAAACAAAATTTTTAATTTCAACGGTGCATTTTGTTGCTGTACGTCTCTTGTGTACGGCTGAGGAAAAGAGTATCCCTTCTTTTCAGCCGGATGTGGCCTCTATAATGTAGAATATCGCGTGCAACTCAAGTTTTTTAATATATTTTTTTCGCGTGTTTTGAAAATACTGTCTTCACCAACGCAATATCTAGATCTTCGCGAATTTGCTGATTTCTGATATACCAGGGAGCTGCTGTAAGTGCACGTAGAATTTTGTTTTGTCTCCTTTGAATTTTTTCTACATTTGATGCTGAGGCAGTGCCTCATAACTAGATTCCATAGGACCATTTTGGTTTCAAAATCGTGTTGTATAACAGAACCTTACAGTCTAGGCTTACTATAGAACTTCCATTAAATAGTCCATTATGTGAATAATCGATTAAATCTCACGTCACTCACTTTGTTAACTCCCAACGTACATATTTCTAAAATATGTGGGAGTTGCCACGCTTACTTCTTAAAAGTGTTTCGTTAAAATGGCCATAACAATGGCTAACCGCACAAAATGTCAAGTTTTAGTTGTATTACTTTCATATTTATCATTGAATAAAATTATCCTTTATACGGAAAATGCCACGCCTACTAAATTTTTAAAATTATTTTTATCCAGAAAAATGCACTATTCTCATCATTTACTTCATTAACTCCCAAGATATATCAAAATTATTATGAGGCAGTTGCCACGCCCAGTTCTTTATAGTGTTTCGTTAAAAGCGCAATAAAACGGCTTCGCGTACAAAATTACAAGTTTTAAATTACAATAATTTCTTTTTCAATTAAATTAACTTTAATTTCATTTATCCTTTTCATAATAATTTTAATAATATTTTATTTTTATAATAATAATTTATTATTAAATCACAACAATTGCGAAACTACATACTTTCATGTTTATCATTGAATAAACTTATCTTTTATATTGAAAATGCCACGCCCACTAATTTTTTGAAATTATTTTTATCCAGAATAATGCACTAATCTCATGTCATTTACTTCATTAACTCCCAAGATATAACAAAATTTTTATGTAGGAGTTGCCACACCCACTTATTACATTTTGAAAACATTTATTTATTAAAATCAATTTGCAAAGGGCAAAGCGCACAAAATTTTAAACTAATTACCTGTTTTTGTTTAATAAATACCACCGTATAGCAAATTCCTCTTTTTGGCAAGTGCAACGCCCACTTAAAATAATAAAAATTTTATTACAATAATGTTTCTACCTGATCATCGCAAATAGCCATGTCAGCAAGATTGGCTCAGTGGGTAGGGAGTTCATAGTCTTCAACCATAAGTACAAACAGACAAATATTCACTTTTATATACTTACATACACACATACATACATACATACATACATACATACTTACTTAATTACATACATACATAAATACATACATACATACATACACACATATTGTTAACGTGTGAATTGTTTTCACGTTCTATTTAAATTTTAAAAATAATATTGATTTTAATGCAGGTGCCAAATTCTCAGAAGCGCAACAAATTAAAGTTAATTTTAACAATGACATTTTTTATAAAATTATAGCAAGAGGTAGAGAAAATTATGTAATTTATATATTTCAGTTATATTTTTTTCTGTCACACTTGCCGTCTTGTCTGCAATTCTTTTATTTTAAAAACTGATTGGAATATACATATGTATTTCATTTGTTGTCAATTGTGCGTCAATATTCAATGCAAAATATATGTACTCGTATACGAGATTATTGTTCGGACATTATGGGGATAATTTTGACATAATTGTAATAAAATGGAATTGTACTCGTATTAACATTTATATTATTTTTTCTCCGTTTAAATATTCAAGGACACTCAATGAGCGGCGTTAATTTAGCACAGCTGGTAATTTAGTAAAGCTGAATGACAAGAAGGAATATCAGTGAGTGTTCAATTATTTCGGCTTTTCAAAAAAAAAAAAAAAAAAATATTTTTAATAAAAAATTGTTACGAACTTAATTTTCAAAATTTTCCTACAGAAGTTAGAAAGTTTGAAATATTTGGATGGTTGTTCCATTGTAAAAAGACAGTCGATGAATGGATTTGGATCAAATTTTAATAGACAGAGAACATATAACCCTAAAAAAAATATATGGTACTTTTAAGGGGTTAAAAACGAGACATATTGGTAGTTTTGGTCATTTTTATTTTTGTACGAACATTTTATAAATTAACATATTTTCTGAGGGTTGAAATGAAAAATATCTGGTACTTATAGTACTTTTTTACTTACAGAACTTTTATACTTTTTAACGTTTTTTCTCATGAGACATTTTTTTAATGGATTCGGATGATGTACGCAGATTAAAACAATGGGAACTTTTTTAAAGCGGTAAAAATGATACAAATTGATAGTGTTGGTACCTTTTTATTCTTGTACTGATATTTAATAATTTTCTATTTAGAAACTATCTCATTTTCCAAGGGTTGAAACAAAAAATCACAGATGGTACTTTTGGTAATTTTTTTCTAATGGTTCTTTATTATTTCTGGTACTTTTTACTAATGGTACTTTTTCCCTTAAGAAATTATCTCAATTGAATTGGATAAAATTTGCTAGACGTATAACATGTGACCCATATTAATATATAGAGTAAAGTTTGGGGGATAAAACGAATTAAAATTATTTCTTATGGTACTTTATTATTTCTGGTACTGTTTACTTATGGTACTTGTTCTCTAGAGAAATTATCTAAATGGAATTGGATGAAATTTAGTAGACGTATAGCATGTGATCTATGTTAGTATATAGAATACTGTTTGGGGGATAACAACGAGACCAATTGGTAGTGTTGGCACTTTTACATTTTTGTACTGATATTTTATATTTGTTTTTTAGAAACTAACATATTTTATGGAGGCGAAAATAAAAACTAACTACTTATTGGTACTTTTGGTAATTTATTACTTATGGTACTTTATTATTTCTTTTACTTTTTGCTTATGGTACTTTTTGTCTTGAGAAATTATATGGATGGAATTGGATGAAATTCGGTAGACGGATAGCATGTGACCCATATTTATATATAGAATACTTTTTGTATTATAAAAACGAGACAACTTGATAGTGTTGGAACTTTTTATTTTTGTACTGATATTTTTTTCGAAATTAACATATTTGCCGGAGGCTGAAAAAAAAATTACTTTAGGTAATGTTTTACTTATGGAACTTTTTTACTTCTGGTACATTTTCCCTTGGGAAATTCTCTTAATTGATTTGTATGAAACTTGTCAGAAGGATAGCATGTGAGCCATATTAATGTATAGAGCACTTCTAAAAGTGGTAAATGTAGTACTTATGTTACTTTTGGTACTCTTTGATTTTATTTTTAGTTTCTACATTAACTTGCAGCGTACTTGCTTCGAAGTGAAATGAGGAAAACTGAGTGCTTTCGTTACATTTTGCTTTTGGTATTTTGTTTTTTTTTCGATAAATTTGGTATAAGTTTATTTGTTAACAACCACCTTTAAGGAAGTTACGCGGGAAAGTTTCTATACAAAAACAAAAAAAAAATGAAAAATTTGTTGTATACTGTTTTTAATGCAATTAGACGGTTGAATCGCCTAATTCAGACAGGCATCGTCACTTTCTTTAGTTTCTTTAACTTTAAAAACAAGAAAAAGTCTCAAGGGGCAAAATTTCGTGAGTATAATGGATGAGGCTCATTTCACGCGATTTTTTCCATAGTGACAACAAAAGTGTACAGAGCACTCCTTTATTATCCTGAAGTAAGAGGACTTTTTTCGCCTTTGCATCAGTTTTGTCTTTAAATAAGTTTTGAATCTTGGGTAAAGCTCTGAGAAATATTTGTATCTAATTTAAACTACTGTAAAATACGAATAATGTTATAAAATGAAAGAAATATTCAATTTGTAAAAAAAAAATATGAATAAATTTTGTATAAAAAGTAGGAGAAAGAAAAATTAAATCGAAGCAAATTAATATAAATAACTTGGAAAAAAAAAACTTCATTTAACAAGTCTCGCATGTTTGCACAATGATAATTTTATGAGTTTTCACTTAAACCCTTATCATGGCGTAAATAAAATTTTATTATTTAGTAAAAATGTTATGCTTGCAAAGAAAGCATTCACTAATAAATTTTGCTACAATTTCATATTGTTAAGACTGTTGGGGCATCATGTGTACATGATTGTGTTTATATTTCAATTTACTGCAATAATATTTCAAATAAAACATATAATAGTTTGTTTATTTTAAAATACAAAACACACACACCACACACACGCACTCTCAACAATGAACATGATTCTTTTGTAACGAAATTTTTATAATATCTTTTTTTTATACTATCGTATTTCTACAGAATTTTTGTTTTATATCTTTAAGTGGCAATAACAATTTATTTTTATGATTTGCTTTTTATTCCAATTGTCCTTCAGACCAAACCACAATAATATTTGTATACACACATACATACAAACTTAAAAAGTTTTGTATCCCTGAAGGAAACATGGGGTTCAGTGTACCCATGTCAACATTTTTGTCAACAATGATGGTGTCTTTTTAGTGACACTGTCAACAAATTTTTCTTTTTTTTCTTTTGTTTTTGATGAGTAGAGAACATTTTTGACGGTTTTGATGAGCTCAAAATCGGTATAATTTTAATATTGCCATTTCCTGCAGATGGTGACAGCGTCTACAGTGAATCAGTACAGTTTTACTACGGACATTTCCCACAATGTGGTGACATCGTCAATAGTACTCGCAAGTCAGTACAATCTTACTATGTACATTTGCTCCATATGGTCCCACAAGAACTACCTAGTCAGTATTGACGCAGTCTAATGGTGGATTTCGTAGGACACGCCTGTGTTAAATGTCAATAGTAGATAGCATTACTTGGGGTATAATTTGTCAATAGAACTGTTGACATCGTCAATAGAAAATAAGTATAATTTTTCTATTGACATTTCCTGCAGGGATATTCTAACTACAGAAACATACACTCACATACATACACAGACAACTTGATTGTGCTCTTTGAAAAATTTTTGTTTAAAAGTTGGCTTATTTAAATAGTTTTTTTTTTGTTTTCTTTATTAAAATTTTATATCTAAAATTCCTAACATCTGTTAAGGCTGGTACTTTTTTTATTGTAAATTTGATTATGAGTCTTGAGAATAACGAGTTACCTGGTTTTTAATCCAAAGCGATTTAGATTCGAAAAATGTAAATTAAAAATATTAAGTCAGGCTTGAGTTTTTCAAATTTGCAATAACTATTTTTAACATCTTCTTAAGTATCGAAAAAAAAACATAAAAAAAAAAATTTTTATTTATATAAAAAAAAAAAAGAAATTCTGGCAAAAAAAAAAACCGTCTTCAATACAAGAAAATTTACAAGCGGGGTTAATTTATTTAAGAATATTTCGGAAATACGCTTACCTTTTTATTAGACAATTAATTTAGGGGGAAAAGTTGTCTTTAAACCCCCACGACCGCACCAAAAATATGGGACCAAACTGCAAAAAAATCCTGAAAGCAAAAAAAGAATTTTAAAAATCGGTCAATAAATTTTAAAGTTATTGGATACTTAAGATTTTGGTGGCGAATACAACTTTGCCCCGATTTAAAAACAAGTAAAATTTATTTCAACAAAATGCAAGCAAACTAATGCAAACAAAAACAAAAACAATATAAATTGGCCTGCAACTGCAGAACTTATTCGACAATCAACATTTTAGGGGTACACATTTTTCTCCGATTTTAGAAAAGTGTACGAAACAGCAAGCAAAGCCCATCAAATAGAAAAAAAATTTTAACAATTGTGGAAAAAATATTGAACTTATGGTTTAACATATATATTTAATGCGAGAAAAAACTTGACACGATTTTCCAAAAATTTTATGAAAAACTCTTAAAAAAAATTAAATAGGTCCTGGAATTCAGTACCGCCTTTCGGCTGAAAATCAATTGGCATTAAGAGTATATATTTCGTGATCAGATTTTTTGAAAAATTTAGGTGGGTAAATGTTTGTATGTTTCACAAACCAGAGGTTACCGAATTTGGCCGAACATATAAGGTTCAAGCTCTATCCTTAATTTAAACAGAATCTTTTTAATTGCCTTATGAAATTTTATGGGAATTGAACTGTGTACGTTTTCTTATTTTTTTTTTCAAAATGTCCCCATTGTACGATCGTGGTGAGATGACATCTAACAATACTGTTGTTGTACTATTCAAGTGATAGTTAATTGATATTTGGATCAGGTCTAGTTGTTTCTAAATATAACGTTACAAATTTTAAAATTTGATTTTTTAATAGTTTTGTTTTTGTTGTAAATTTTTTTTTAAACATTTAAAGTCAGTTAAGTGATCAAGTGGCCACCAGAACGTTTTCACTGGTGATCACAATGTCAGGAAATGCCACACGACGTGATTGCATGGGTGGCCGCGATGTCCCATAAAGTAAATCCACCAATGACCAAGCGTGGTCACATTGTCCCAAATCGTCAAAATACAAATGTCCACCGATGGGGCACGTGGGGATCAAAGTGTTAAGACATTTTACAATTTGCTAGAATATTATAGCAAGCCTTCAAAACCAGATATGATTTCTTTTTAAAAATCTCAAAACTAAATAAAAAAATGCCAAGAAGCCGGATGAATTTAAAAATTTTAAATAGCAGCAAAAGGGAACTCTGCTAACTTCCATGTAAATTTTATTCCTTATCAATATATTTTATTTATAAAAAATTTTGAATATAATTTAATACCACCCCACTGTGCTGTACAAGGATCATTGAATTATTATTAGTGTTTTGGTGACCCCGACTACAAAACTATAATAAAGTTTATACTCATAAAGAATAATATTACATCTACTTTTTATAGCGATTATTATTAGTTTTCGCTTAAAGACAGTTGGTGTAAAATAACAAAAAAAAAAAAAAGTAGCTAAATTATGTGTTAGTTTTTAAAGAACCCAAGGCATCAAGAATGCATACTGAGAGAGTGTTGATTTAGAAAAATATCAATAAATTTATTTTATATAAAAATCAGTTGAGTTTGTTGTGGACACTTAATTTATTTGTTGTTTTTCACTTAAGACGAAATCTTCTTATACGTGTAGTTTCATTGAATTATTTCGAAAGTGGTCAGAATAATTTTTGTATAAGAAATCCTGTTTAGTTTTTTTAGGCCAGAGTTTAAATTAGTCGGTGTAGCTTGATATGGACATTGAATCCAGTCATTTCTTTTTTATTGCATCCTTTAAATAGACTCTTTTGTATCAAATTGCTATTGGATGTTGTTATATTTTTCTAACCGGCCACCATCAGATGTTTTTTATTAAGCAGCTTAATTTAAGAAACTCTAATTGTGATACAAAAGTGTTTTAAATCTATTGTTTAACAGCGGCTGCCATTGCAAATTGAAGCATTATAGTGCTTTTGGGGATCCCGTTTCGAGTACAAAGAATTTGTTTATTTTTATTTGCAAGAAATATGCCTTCTACTACACTTTGAACGCCATACACAGAGATTTTTTTTATTGAAAATGGGTTTTTAAGGCAAATAAGGGTTTTTAAATTTTAGACAAAAAGTTTTCCAGAAAAATTTTTAGATAAAAATTGCATGAGTACAGACATAAAATATTTTTAATAACTTCCCATTCTATTATTTCGAATATAGGAAATTAACACAAAACAAGTAAGAGTGCCGAATCTTATACTCTGCACCGAGTGATATACAAGGGGAGCCAAAAGAAATCACCCTATAGAAAGATGCTCTTATTTTTGCAAATGGCGGCCAATGTCAAATCTGTTTTGAAATTTTTGAACTAGACAGATGTAGAATGCAAGTGAACCAGCTATGAAGCGATATACTCCCTAAGAACGCGGAATAATCGTGTCTATTTTTTTGCGTAACAATTCGTCTGTGGTGTTGACCAAAATCATAATGAGCGATGAGGCTCATTTCCACCACAGCGGGTACGTGAACAATCAAAAGTATCGCTTCTGGGGCACCGAAAATCCACGAGTGATGCACGAGGAGCCATTACACCCGCTCAAACTGACTGCATGGTGCGCTGTTCACGCTGGAGGAGTCATCGAGCCATATTTATTCGAGGACGCCGCTGGTCAACCGACAACAGTGGACGGTGCGCGCTATAGGGTCATGTTAACCGAGTTTTTTCTGCCGTAATTGAACGAATTAGGAATGGAGGACATGTGGTTCCAACAGGACGGAGCAACGGCACACACTGCGCGAGCCACAAATGATATTCTGAAGGCGGCGTTCCCGGGTCGCCTCATATCTCGTTTTGGCGATTTACACTGGCCCACAAGATCGCCCGATTTAACCGTTCCAGACTTTTTTTAGTGTTTTTTGAAGTCCCGTGTTTACGTGAACAAGCCCGAAACCCTGAAAGCCCTCAAGAATAACATTCGACACGAGTGCGAGTATCTGTCGCCGGAAGTACTCGCCGAAGTGATGAAAAATTCCATAAAACGAGCCCGTATAGCAATCAATTGTGACGGTGCCCATTTTTCCGATATCATCTTCCCGACTTGACCAATAAATTTCTAAAGGTTCAGATAAACATAATCAAAAAACAGAATCGAAGTTTTTTATTTAGAAAAAAAAAATAGGAGCCAAACAACATCGGATGACTTCTTTTGGCCCACCTTGTATAAGAATTTTGTACATACATACGCATATAAAATATATGTATGTATGTATATGATTTATTTTTAATTTTGCTTATTGTCAATACGAATCGTTTTAAAAGAAATCATTACACATTAGTACAAGATTCAAGTCTTTAGCTCTTCTGGTGGCTGCGGTAAACTGATTTCAAGTACAGACAGATGGACAGATGGACAGATGTACAGACGGACAGACGGACATGTATTCTATCAAATTCCTTTTCTATGTCTTCATCACTTCTTTAAACAGTCCACCAACAATTGCACTTTAATTTAAATTAAATAAATTCATGTTATTGATAGACTTCTCCTAGCCAAGGATCGAACTCAGTTCCTTAGTCATGTAGTTTGCTTAAGTGGTTAACGGACATTTCTCATTCAAATTCCTTTTCTATGTCTTCATCAGTTATTTAAACAATCCAACTATAATTAATATAATTCCACTTTAATTTAAATTAAAGAAATTTATGTTGTTGATTACTTGCCCTATTCAGGGATCGATCACAAGTCATAATTCATACTCTGCTTAGGTACACTCTTTTTAGGTACAAAAAAACTAATCTTTGAAATGGAACAATTATTAAACGATTAAAAATGTAAAAACTGTAAGGTTTTAACAGCCCATCAGCTCTACTTTGAAACTTTACATCTCTTCTTGTGAACTTTCTGAAAAGCTCATCTTACTTACATGAAATAAAAGCACAATTTTTTTTGCCCATATTGTGCGAATATTTCATTGGGTCACGTACGCCGTTTAGCAAAAGGCAAAAGTATTTGGAAAAATATTTAGTTGTACCCCACTGTGCAGGGTGGTGTTGGCTGAAGTGGTTAGCGCGATGACTACTAAGAAATCAATGACTTTGGGGCCTGGGTTCAAACCCTGGCCAGAGCAAGTCAATCAACATCATTAATTTCTCTAATGTACATTAGAGAGACATTGTATTAATTGTTCTCTACCCTATTCCTCTCACTGAGTTCCAGCAAAATGCACTGCATACGTAGGGGTCATCTCCTGAGTGCTGGTCCCAATTAAAAAAAAAAAATATAATTCAATGTTTCTGTAATATGTTCTACATCCAAACTGAAGTTACTTGATCGGTGACCTTTTATTCTTTTTAATAGAAGACATCATCAAATGACTGTGTGTGTGTGGACTTGTCCAAACAATCAGTATTAATTGTCCCGCATAGAAATCATCAAAATTTAGATGCCTTTAACTGTTACAGTTTTTTTTTTTTTTTTTGATTTTTGTGTGAACTTTTATTGTCCCTATTTATTTAGCCTTTGGTGTATGTATTTATTTATTGTATTTTGTTTTTCAAAAAAAAAAATATCAGATTGATTTAATTAAGAATTGATTGTAAAAAACACCAAAACTATCACAGAAAAGATTAATGTACATCTTAAATGTTTATTTTGTTAGAAACGCATTCAGCCTGTGAATTCAAACAATCAACCAATCAATCAAATGTCAAAATCATTTTATTTTTTCACTTAATAATAATTTATTTCATCTTAATAATTTTCTGACCATTTTATATTGTTTTTGGTTTTTTTTTTTGTTTTCTATATATTTTTAGATTAGTCGTGCACGCACACACATACACACACACACACTTATACAAAATGTGATGTAATGCTGCATGATTAAGCAAGTTGCTTATTTAATTTATGATTTCAAATCAACGCAAAAAGTAAATTGAATCGTCCTTATTACGAGTGTCGTTGTCATTTAACGACTTCAATGTAAGACATTAAGCGAACGTTGCCACATTTTATGAATTTTGTCGCGAGACAACGACACTCGTAATATGGCCGAACATTCTAGTTTTCGCAGAAAATCTTAGCTTTAGCATGAAAAACAAATTTCTGTTGCAAAGACCTTGTTGCCAAATTTAATATATACGAGTAAATGGTGTATAGCGATTTTTGTTCGCTAAAAAACCTCCGTTTACTTTTCGCTGGGACTGTAATAGCCTTTTAATTTCCCTAGTTTGTTCAAAGTTAATTATTATAAATCTTCTACACATATTTACACAATATTGAATAATATTTATTTGGTTATTTATTATTTGTACTACAAAAACATTTTGCAATCTGTTAACTGGATTAAACTCAAGCGAATTGCATTAATGTCTATTTACTTTTGTCTGAATTTTTCTAACATATTTTTTCACAAATTTTTATTAACAAAAAAGAAAAGCAGAAAAATTATTATTATTATCAGTTACCGTACTTTTATTAGATTACAGATTTAATTAATATTGCGGCTTTTGTTGCGGTGTGTGTAAGTATAAGTATAAGTGTACGCGTGTATGTGTGTTTGTGTGTGGTTAAATTAATGGCATTTCAATGGCAACAATCTGTTATAAAAACCTGTGGAAATTCTATTAATGGGGAGTGTGATGAATCATAGATAATCATTTACACGATAATATAAATTAGTTTTACATTGAGAAAAACAAAAATAGGAGGCAAAAAACCATAAGTATTATTGTTTGGCAGCTAATTTTAAGCGTGTCTAATTTAGCAAGAAATATTTACAATTTTCTAATAATATTTTCTATAGTGCGAACAATAGATTAAGTTGGCGCTACTTATGGGTATACAAAAACACAGACAATAAATAATACTTATGGCAAATAATTTGAAAAAAATCTAACATTTTTAAACTTTATACCAGAAGAAGACAGTTGGCCAGGATATTCTGTGGCAATCGTGAAGCTTAACGTCTTAAATTTGCAAAGAATAAAAATACGTGATCGTTTAGCAGTTCAAAGTTAAATTTGCTAAGAAAAAGTATTCATATTCATTTAGATTATGGTATTGGCTAAAGTGGTTACTGAACGGTCAAACTATGACTAAGGACCTAGGCTAGATCCCTGATTAGGGCAATTCAAACAGCATCATAAATTTAAATTGGATCAACAAATAAATAAAATTTTAAAAACATAAATATCTTGAGTATATGCTCGAATAAATGTCAATTTAAAAAAAAAAGGAGAGATCTACTTTTCATTTTGCCTTGTAAATACTTTTATGGACAACCAACGGTTGTCTAATTGTATGCAGGTGTAGAGATAACTAAACATTCATAATGAAAAATTATTTGTTGTGATGTTTGTAAAGTTTTTTGAAAAGCTATTTTGCTTGTGCTTTGTAATTCGCATATGTGTTTGCTAGATTATGTATAAGTAGATGAGCTTTGGAACTTTTCAAACATAAATGATAAACATCTACTGATGAGTTGGTATAGCAGCCATCGAAATAAATTTAGATATTGATAACCTGCAACAAATAATATTGAGAAAATTTTAATTAAATTTAAAAACTTTTTTCAACTAAATTGAAGGAAAGTTTTTAATAAAATTTAGTATGTGTATTCTTTTATTTTTGAGTGTATTTGCTACCCCTTTCTATACGTTTCTCTATTACTATGTTTATACGCATCGCTTATTTGCGAATAAAGTTATTCGCAAATAGTGAACTCATTGTTTTTTGCCCCAATAAAATACAAATAATTTAGCAGTCAAGTGGTAAAAATTTTACATTTTTATTCGCAAGTAAGCGGCTCGTATAAACGTTGTATTTATTTGGCCTAGACCTTGATTTACACATTGCCTCGGTTCAATACCAAAAATTCACAAAATTTATTTTTTCTTTTTTCTTTTAGTTATTGACTTTTTTACACTGATATGGCTGAGTTCGTCTAAGTTGATGTGTTACAAACATGAAACTATGTGTATTAACAACACCAACAGCAAATAGCAATCAATTTTGAATTTAAAAAATTGTAAGTAACAAAATTATTTTTTATCTAAATATTCAAAAAATATTAATTCAAGATATGTTTCATGCCACATAAAGACCGTTTAGGAATTTATTTAAGGTAATAAAACTCTATACGGCTTTCAGTTTGATGCATGATGATGCAAAATGTCAATTCATACATTCAATTTAAAGCCCATAATTTTTAACTTAAACTAAACCTAATGCTTTATGGAACTAAGATTATTTAGGATTTAAATAATCCCTACTTGAATCAAAGAAAATTTACTTACTTGCAATATCTTTGGCACCGCTTGGGACTGATTTAAGTTTATTCGGTCGTATAAAGTTTTTCTTAATAATTAAGTTGTGAATTTTTTATTCGAACTGAGTGATGTTTAATCAAAGAAATTTTAATTTGCAGTCTTAAGCTCGTTTTCTCTAAATTTAATTTTTTTTATAAATTAAATTATTATTTGAATTAGAAAGAAAAATCTAGTAGCTCTTAATACTTGAACAGACAACGAAAAATTAGACTGCGCGGAGGGTTGAACTGACATCATGATGTTTCGAGACTAACCACAGTTTCATCATCAGAGTTGTCTACCGCTAAGACCTCACTGCCACCACGGCAGCTGCAATCATACTAGTTAAAGATCCTCTGTCATTAATTGAATCTGCTGAGTTACATGTAAGTTTATACACTACAGCTTTATGATTTTTAATGGGTTGGAACTTTACTTTACTTTTTCAAAGTCTATTTTGTTCAAGTTGAGCTTGATTCTAGTGTTTAAAATTTTTAGTTAAAATTGTTCACATATATTATTTTGCCCAATTAACAGTTTAATTTAAGGTAAATATATGTTTTCAATTAACATTTTATTTGAACCAACAATTGTTTTGAAAGTTTATCAACAGATATTTTCATATTAATTTGGTTTGGAAATTCGCAAATTTTTTGTCTATTTTTATTTTTCAATTGATATTCAATTACTTGATTGAATGCTACGGTGATTGAGAGTTAGATCGATGTGAACAATAAATCTGATAATGAGATTGTACTGGGTCTCGAAACATCCTGATGTCAGTTGCAACTTTCCGCGCAAATTTTCTCTGTCTGTTCATTTCCTACGACCTTCTGGAGTTTCCTTTTTAATCAAAGGAAATAATTTAAGAAAAAAATTTAATTTTATGTATATAAACTCAACCAAGAATAATTAATTCAATTAATTTCTTTAATTGATTTTCTTTTGCAAACTATTTTATCAACAGAATTGAAATCGAGTCAACTTTTTAAAAATAATTTTTATATTATTCAGAAAAGCCGCAAATCTCTTCATTTTAAATTTTAATATTACCATAAGCGAGCGCTATATACATTCCATATTCCGTAACTATTTGTCGTCGTCACGTCAACGTAATAAAAAAAATATAATACTTCTGAAACCGTTCGGAAAAAAAATTGGCAACGTTTGTTAAAAATTTTCAATTACTCTCTTTAGTGCACAGAAAAAATTAAAAATTGATTTCAATTAAAAAATTTGTGATATCAATTAAAAATGTATATATGAAAAGTAATATTATCAGTCTCAAGTTCAGTTTTATTGAATTAATGAAAATTCAAAATTACTAAGAGTTTTTTTGTGTTGGAAAATATTATTATTTATATCCAATCAGTTTTTAGCAGAACGTATCAGTACTGATTTCAAGGCTCTCATCTCTCATCAGCGTTCAATTGTCCATCTTTACAATTTTCGTAAAGTGGATACTAATTGAGAAGAATATCAACTCTTTAACCAGTTTTCAAGAGAAATAGAATATGAGAATTCATTTTTAATTCATTTTTTATTCTACCTTGAAACAGTGCTGGTTAGTACGAAATTCCCTCATTACTGATTGGAAAGTACTAATAATCAACACAAAAACAAAATAAAACAAAAATAAGCTCAAGAAATAAATTTCCTTTGTTTATGTCTATAAATTATATTGAAAAAATAAAAACTTAAGGGATAAACATCTTGCATGATCTGATAAATATATACGAGTATAGAGAGTTAGATAAAATTTCTGATAGAATTATTTTCACTTTCGTGTCGTTTGCAATCATCAATAAACATGCTTGAATAAATAATATTTTATTACAAATACAAAATCAACAGAAACAAAAAAAAAAAAAAAAAAAAAATTAAAGAAGAAAATATATACACAAATATCTATATCTCAAACAATGGCTTAATGCATTAGAAGCCAACACAAAATCTAAAATTGTACAATAACAACAATTGACAATAGCCATGTGGCAGCAAACACAATAACAAAAGCACAGAGAGCTGAAAACCCATAGCCGAACACCACAACCACAAATAATGACACTGCTACATTTTTACAATAAGAAAAAAGAAAAAAAAAAAGGAAAAAAGAGATATCGATTTTGATAAACTGATTATGATGATGATAAAAATTTGAGTAAAATTACTACAAAACAAGCATGAAAATAGTTTTTATTTTTACCCTAAAACAGTTGAAACATTGTGGTTGACCATTTCTCTCTTTTTTTTTGTTTGACAATTAATTAAAATCTTTATAATTACTACCCAAGAACATATTTTGTGATAGACCTTTTGTCGTCAATATTCAACCGATTTTCACAAAACTTATAGAAAACTAAAAATGTTTATGCACAAAAGTGAACAAGATATTGTGTATTGAAATCGGTGCAGTAGTTTGGAAGCTATAAGCTTTTAAAATTACCACGAAATAAGTATTGCATGTAATTTACACAATTAAACAAACCAACTTAACATGTACAGTAGGGCTATAACTTTTTCACACTTTTTGCGAATATCAAAAATGGCATCGTATAGTCGTGTAGAACATTAAGAGTTATTAATAAAAAATATGATAATTTTTCCGGATCGCTAAAAAATTTCACGCAGGGATAGGGTTGAAGTTTGAAAAGAACCATTTTTATCTCACGGAAATTTTAAAAACTATACACCTGATATTGTTGTACCATACTGTTTAGCTATTAGGCCTAAAAATCCTTTTTATGAAAATAAAAATGCAAATATTTATTTCATATTGTCCCCACGTTTCGTGAATTTTTTGTTCACTTTCTCTAGGGATGTCGTCTATTTTATTAAAAAAGAAGAAAAATAATAACAATATCCCTTTTTTAAACAATCAGAATTTTTCAAAAAATAGTATAGCTTCAATATTTTTAAATAAACATTTAGGTAGATTTAAATTATATGTTATTTGAGTTTTTTAAAACTTTTTTTATATAAAAAAATTGTTAATTTAAAAAATTTTTTTGTTTTGCTTTCGATGGCGGTCATTTATACAATTGCTATTTTGTACTTTGCGCTCAACTTATCCGTGTCTTCTTTAATATTTAATGTTTTGTTTATTTTTTGTTGGATTCTCAGGCTTTCATATGCGTTTCTTTAAGTTGTTTTTAATAGCAAAGGTCACAATAAGCTTTTTTTTTATTAAAATGCAAAGCTTATTTTACTAACGCTCCTAAAAGTATGCATGTGTTTTTATGTAGTTAACACAAATGAAGTAAGTCGAAAAATTCATTGATAATTCCGTTTGGAATTTTTAAAATTATGTCATTGCAAATAAAAAGATCCTATTCGAATTGAAACCATGTTCGGTTGCTATAAAGTTTTCTAGTTTTAGTATGTTTTTGCAGATTTGATAAAAAAAACCTGTAAATAAATGTTAAATGTTTTATAAAATTTTTATATGAAAGTTAATCCGTCACTGTGGTGACACCCAGTGGATATATCCTACCATATATCTCTAAGTTAAATTGAACTCTATCTGATACTCTGATAATGAAAATCAACATAGAGATGAAAAAAGCCCACCTAAAATCATCCGATCACACAAATTTAGAAAGAAAAACATGTCTTCTACTATTAGGTTACCACTAAATAAACAATACACTCAGAGCGAATGTGTGACGTTGCTTTATTTATTCTCTTTCAAGCATAAATGAGCTTGGTTCCTTTTCCACGGAGGATAGTTCAGTCCAAAATGATCAGTTTAGAAAACCAAAAATTATCTGAGAATAATTCCCGTTGATGTTCACAGCGACACCGATTTAAAATGGTATGTCATGAACCGGAAACAGCTGGTCATACTTTATTTGAGGTTCTGTCCGTTTCCAGTGTTAAATGTTGACCAATGGGCATTACAAAATTATTTTAGGGCCATAAGAGGACTATTTAAAGACTCACCTGGCCAGTTTATACGTTTTATCTTTAATCTGATGACAGCTGTGGCCAGGGAAATCGGATCCTTTTACCCTATCGATAGATTCTATAATGAGTCGAATGTACTCTATAACTACCTTTGGACAGAATTGTTATGAAAGGAGGAACTTAAGAACTGCCTCAATACCAGAAAAGATAGCCAGGAATTAATTAATTTATATAGGGTGTTTTTTGTAGAGTGTCACAACTTTGAGTGTGCATCACTTCTTTATTTGAGCACCCATTTAAGAGCTGATAGTTGCTTTTTCTTTAGTTTGCTTTAACATTTTATTATAAATCGCGTGCATATTATTGAAATTTTTAATCAAAATAATTGTTCTTTTCGTCAAAATCATCGTTCAGGGGGCGCTACAATTGATTTACTCACAGAAACTTTTGATGAAAAAATAATTCCACGTAATGGCCCATTTATTTGGCCACCAAGATGGTGTGATTTAACCCCATTAGATTATTTTCTTTGGGGTTATATTAAGTCACTTGTCTACAATTGAACACTTGGAAATCAACATTCGAAGAGTTATCGGCGAAATACGGCCGCAAATGCTGCTGCGAAATGTTGTTGAAAATTGGTGTTCCAGATTGCGCCCTCTACGCGCCAGCTGTGTGGCGGCCACATGGCAGAAATCATATTTAAACATTAATTTCATAAAATTTTCTTTCCAATAAAGCTCGTTTCATTAATAATAAAAAATATATTTCCTTATGTTATTATGATTTAAACTTGTGTCACTCCATAAAAAACACCCTTTACAACACCAATAATAGGTGCGAACAAAAATATATTTAATATAAATATTTATCTAGTACAAAAATTCGAAAATATTTCCATCAAGCTAAAAATATTTGCTAGATTATTTCGAAATCTTTACTCTTTAAGGCCGTTTAAAAGTGTTTACAACTGAGATTTAATTTTCATAAAATTATATATGCTTCGATTACTTTGATCTGAACAAAGAGCAGTGTTATATATTGAATAAGAATTGTAACAGCTTTCAATTACTTTGTTCAAGATTTTTAGAATAGGACTGATCTCAAATAATTTGCTTTTAATCTGTTCTGCCTTCAAGTGATAGAAGAAATAAAATAAATCTTACAATCCATTTGCGTTCACAATAGATTTTAAAAACTTAACAAATGATGTACACAGTCACTGAAACCTTACAATGAATAAAATCACAGTATTTTGGTCCATTTGGAAGCGTCCACTGTCAGCTGCCATAAATTTCATTAATATTTCAAGTATATAACATTATTTCATATGAGCGGTTTATTTTGAAAGTGGCATAAGTCACTTTGTTTTTAAGTGGAGACATTTAAGGGTTTGCATATAAAAACGTTAAAAAATATGAAAGAAATACTGAGAAAAATATCAGTATCATGTGATAACAAATACAAGAAAATCTTCTCGAAAATTAGCGTCCGTATTTTTAAACGTGTTAAAACGCAAATCCTGAAATATCTCGACTTAAAAACAAAGTGACTTATGCCACTTTCAAAATAATCGCCTCATATATGGGTATGTCCATAAAAATATACACAATTTTTGGCTTAAAAAAAACCGTGCAGTTCAATACCATTTTTAAATATCTAAAGTACTTAAAATACTTTGCTTTTCTCCAGTGACAAGTAATGAAAATGTTTTTTATGAAAATTCCCATATGAAATCACTTAAACATATTCATTAATGTATGTTGTAAAATTTATTTATATAACATGCTGAGAAAAGCACACAGTCAAACCAAAATGTGTACATGTTGCACATCATTAACGCCATTTAATAAATATATTCTGACACTTGTTCTCTACACAAAAGCCACAAAATATAAGGAAAAGTATTCAAGTAAAAAAGGAAAAAAAAAAAAAAAATCAAGGACTACGCCATTGATTTCAATCCCAGCAAACACAATATTAACTTGGTATTTAAAATGGGGGAAAAAAATTACTGCAGCATCGTAAAAATTATAAACTAAAGGACTAAATTGATATAAAAGAGTATTAAAAATTTATTTATTTTTTTATTTGGACCAGCACGAAGGATGGGACCCCTACTTATTTAGTGTAATGTGCCGGAACTAGGGAAATTGTTAATGGGCAAGAGAATAAAGGCGGTACTGTTTGCGTACATTCGAATGTGACAGAAAAGACCTCTGCGTGGAGTTTATTCCACATGCGAACATTTCGGCTAATGTAAGCCTTGTCTGTGCGGTTCACTAGTATATCGACCGCAAAATTGATGTGCTCTTAATAAAAAGCGTGCTTGCTGCACATGTTGAAAAATGAGAGACTTCCGTAAAAATTTCCTTGATTTCATTTGAAAATAACGTTTTATTTTCAATATTGATAAAAAATTTTATCAATAAGAAATGATTATTATTATTAGGCTTAAGTTCAGCTTTATTGAATTAATGAAAATTCAAATTACTGAGAGTTTTTATTATTTGTGGAAAACATTGGTATACACACAATCAGACTAGCAGAACGTATCAGTATATCGATTTCAAGGCCGCTACACCTCTAATCTGCGTGGCTTCGTCCATTTTTACAATTAATGTAAATTTGATACTACACTCAACCACTCGTTGATTCAACGAATTTATTCCTTATTTTTCATCCAAGGAACAGGTTCTTTGAATTCAACGTATGGCAATAATTGGCTAGTTGAATTCAACGTACCAAATCGTTGAAGTTTAGAAAACATACGTTGAAACCGTACGTTGATTTTTAAGAATTTATTCATTGATCCAACGTGTTCATACAACGAAATCAACGTACATATATTATTTAAAATCAAGAAACAGGTCTTTTGAATCAAAGTATGTGTTCATTGTGTTTAAATAAATGAGCGAGTTTCTTAAATTCAACGTATTATACGTTAAATCAAAAGACTAGTTCATTGTTTAATTCAACGAATAAAATCAAATAATGGTTTCAACATTGAGTTTATAAATAAATAAAATTTTACTTTTAATTGCAAGGAATATTTTATTGAAACAACGTATAATACGTTGAATTTCAAAGAATTTAATTCAAGGAACGGGAGTTCATTGAATTTAATTAAAACTGTTTTTTCAGTGTATTTAACCAAATTTTCAACAGAAATAGAATACGAGAATTATTATAATTTCTTTTTGTTCAATTTTTACATGTTGAAACAATTTTGGTTAGTACGAATTTTTATCATTTTCAAGTTATCGTTCCTCATGTTTCTTTTTAAATATAAGAGTTGCGAAAAATAAAATTTCATTCTAATTTAAGTTGAAATAGTTTATTTCAAAAATAATATCAAAAAATGTTTAAATTCATTTCAAAAACCGAAATAACAAAAATTCAAATTTTAAATCTTATATTTTGTGCTTTAATAATTTGCTGATATAAAATATTGTTGTTACAACGGAATGAAGATATAATTCAGATTGCTGCAATATATTTTCTAAAACAAAAAAAAAAAAGCAAATCAAACTAATCACTTTTAATTATGTTTGCTTGTGACTTTTTCTGCTGCCGCCTCACCTGGTATATTTTGACAAATTAATATTGTCGCTGCAGAAGAAACAGCAGTTGTGCAATTGCCACAACACTTAAGAGCTTAGAAAACTTATACCATCTACGGTTTTATGGATTTTTCTGTCAAAACTTTAATTGAAAATATTCCACCAACACCACAATACTAAAAATATGTATGCTGATTTGCAAGAAAAGGAGTAACGAGTACAGACTTGTTGGTTTTATTTTAAATTTTTGCACAACTTTTATTTAATAGTTTGTTTGTGTCTTTGTTTGTTTGTTATGAAAGTAATCAGTGTCCATTAGCTTGACAATTTGGCTTTTCAACATTTTGAGACTTCAAGGACAAAAATGTTTACAAATTTATTACAAATTTAATAGAAAAAATATATACAAGTATTTGTAACTTCAAAATTACAACGAAAATTCTATATTAAATTAATGAATTTAAAATTTGCAATTAATTAAAACAATCTTATGAAATGGGAGTTTTTTTTATCACATAAGTAATTAATTGATTCAATTACGGTATTATTTAAAATTGTTTTAAATGCTTGATTCAAGGCAATAATAGAAAAATGTTTTTTAATCATATCTTTCTGTATAGTTAAAGAAATATAATATATTGTGTCATGGTAAAAAGTAATGAAATAATACAAAAAAAAACGAGTTAGGGCTTTTACTTTCAAAAATTCTTTGACTTGACTTAGGGCTTTTTTGAAATCGTTATAAATCTGTTATTTGCAATTATATCTCCCTGAAACTTTGAGGCAAGGTGCATCTGACATTTGTCTAAGAGAATAAACCAAAAACGCTTTTTTGAAAAAAAAAAAAAATGAGTTACGCCTTTTTTATATTAAGCCATCGATATACATAGTTCATTGATCGTCAAACTAGCCCCTATCGTCATATTCACATACACAACACGAACCAAACAGAAGAGAAAAACTAAAATACGAAACTCATTTGTATGATAGCAGTCAATGAATGAGGTTCTTTGTCGCTTTATTTTAGCATTTGCAACAACAAAACACATGCAAAAGAGGCAAGAAAATATTTATTTTCTTTTTTAGTCTCTTTATTTGTTATTCATAGTGCACTGTGAATATTTTTATTTGTGGAATGTTGAGTGGGAAGAAGATTTTTTGTATATATATATTTTAATGGAAATTTTTTTAATTATGTAAATTTATTTATTCGTTCATTCTTTCGTCCATAAACACGCTAAAACCAATCCAGTGTGTATGCATACAAACTTGTAATATGATGTTAGGCTACAGTAAAAAAATAAATGTAACAATCAATTTCTACAAGTGTAAAAACACCAATACATTGATATTTCCTACATGTTCTCTTTATGACAAAGGCTGGCATAGTTCCATGATTTCAATCGAGTTCTTTCTTTCGTTCGTACAATTTGTTACGTATATTGCTCATACGCCATAACTCATAGTATCAGTGTTGCCTACTCGGTACTTTTCGCACCGTTTTTAGTGCTTTTTCAACTTTTTGATTAATTTGTGGTGCCTTTTTTTTAGCGATTGTACAAAATTCAAAAAGAATTAATTTTCTTCATGCAATAATTTTTTGAGCATGTTTTTTGGCGGAATAATAAAAACACGCCAATGTGAGACATTTCTATAATAGAAGTCTACTAGAAAAAAGGAATTCAACCTTCCCTCGACTGGTAGATGATAAGCAGGCACCTAAGGTCTCTACGTTTGAACAAAAACTCTATAGAAAGTTTTCCTTTGTTTTTTTTTTCACGAGACTTGACCTTACTGGTACGAGTATACTAAGGAAATAATTTAAAATAATTTGACAAATTATAAATAATTTATGGAATTCTTTACCGGCACAGTTCATAGAAGTTACTGCGCTACCACCAGCAGTCAAAAGCATTTTAAAACCGCTGACAACAGCAGTAGAAAAATGTTACATAACTTTTGCAGTTTTTCTCAAATACTGAGCTTTTACGTCGCGATTTTAAAATGTACACTGAAAAAAGTGAAAATAAGTATTATTTAAAAACAAACTTAATTAAATAATTAATTAGTTCTCTCGCAATCATGAACATCGTAATATGAACTCACCAGATTGAAAAAAATTTTCAATTAAGAAATATCATAAATTAATTAAATTTAAAAAAAATCAATTAATTTTCTTGAAGCAATGTCGCACAGCCAGAAGAACAAATCAATCTGAAAAAAATCTCGTTTTCGTTATAAAAAATTGGCATGTTAAAATTTTTATTTATTTGAAATTTTATAGTGTCGTGATTTGATTGTATATAATATATGTTTTATAAGAAAACTAAATCAATTAAAATAATTGTTGATTCAATTAAAATAATCATTGATTCAATTAAAATTATTGTTAATTTAATTAAAATTTTAATTGAGGATGAATTATATTTTCTCAGCAAAATGTAAATTAGAAAAATTTTGGAAATAATTTTTTTTATGTATGAGTAAATGAATTTGGGAACTTCTCAAATATAAATGGTAAAGTTCTACTGATGAGTTACTATTTAGCACCCAACGAAATGCATATAGATTTGCTAATCCACAACAAATAAATAAAATTTTTTTCAAAAATTATATTTTATAAATATTATTTATGAAAAATTTATTGCTCAAATAGTTTACATATAAAAATTCAAACATAAGTGTTTATGTTTGCTGGGTAAACTTAAGCATTTGTTAATGCGAATATGTGTATGCTTGATTTACATATGTATGTATGTGTAAATATAATCTATAGAAATATAGATTTATATAACGACATTTTACTTTAATTCACGCTCTCTCACTTTCAATATTTTACTTTAGCTCTCTGTACAAAGAAAATTTCAAATTCGAAGGTCAATCCTTACAAATAGGGAAGTTCTGTTTTCATTTTCGTTTTGTTTTTTTTTATTTTATATCTATTTTACTGACATTTGGTTTTAAAATTCAGTATAACCATATTTTCCGCAACGTTTTTGCAATAAATAATAAATGATGGTAAAATGTTTGTGAATAAAAAGCAACAAAAAAAAAACAAGAAATAAAAAAATGTCGCTTGTGGCAAGAGCAACAATATCGACGTTAAAGTGCTTTCAATAAACTTTTGCCGTTGCGGTTTTAATGATTTTTATGTCAAAAGTTAAATTGAAAAAAGTGTACCAGGTCCTCTCGTTTTTGAAATGTGGAGGCAGGTTTTTTTTTGCATACGGATTTGTGTTTAATAAAAGTTGACCACTTAATTTAAACTTTTTCTGCAAAAATCTATTTTAGATTTTCAAAAGCAATTCGGTGTTCCGCATTGCTTTGCTACATACATATATAGAAAAAAGCAAGTTAAGTATTATTTCTAGTACTTGTCATTTTTCATTTGAGCTTTAAAAACTTATTTAAGTTGTTCATTAAAATTATTTTGCTTCAAATTAGTTAGATTATGTCTTAAAGAGGCAAATAGAAATTTACAACAAAAAGATAATATTTTATCAACACTTTTATTTTAACATTTAAATAGTGCGTATGACTGATGCATTTACGAACATCGTTTTTCCTTAATGTTAAAACTAGGCAAGGCCTTTACAACTTTTTATATGCAGCCAAAATTCCCTAAAAAAAAAAGCATATGCTCCCTAATCATATCATACAAATTTATATTGATTTTCTGCCATCCCAAATGCGTTCTTTGGATCATTATGGGCATTGCATTCGAATAAATAATGCAATCTTGTTCTTCCATATTTCCGAACATAAAATGTGGGACACCAAAATTCCTAAATATATTTTAAATACAGTGCTCAATTGCTTTAATTTTCTTTCCCGTAAATAAATAAAACCTCAACACTTTTCTTGTAAATTTCTCAAAAACGTGGATTCGAACGTAGACTTGTATTCTTCCTTTGATTGTAAATAACTTATGCAAAATAAAGAAAAAACAAGTTAAAATATGTCACAAAATAAGTAAATATATGCCTTAATAAGCGCTGTAATCGGTAGCATGTAAAAGTGTAGCGTAAACAGTAATATATTCTAAAATATGAAAAAATAAGCAAAAATAAGCAAAAATATGCAAGAATAAGCAAAAATATGCACAGAAAAACTGATTCCAAGTAACCGCTGTCGTCGTAAACATGCAAAATATTGATGTAAGGAACAAATTTTAATAAAATTTGCAAAAAAGCAAAAATATGTAAAAATATGCACTAAAAGTTTTCACCCAAAAATCTTTAAAATTTCGAAAACATGTAAATATTTTATTCGTGACTAAATATAACGCACATAATAAAATATGTTCTTGCATATTTGCCTAACATCTGACAAACTTATCTTAAACTAGAGCTAAAATAGTTCCTAATTTCATTAAATCTTATCACTTTTATAACGTTGTTAATTAAAAACGTATAAGAGATATCAGCAACATATTGCACAAAAAAAAAACCCATAGTATTATTAAAGTTTAGTTAAAGCAATAAAGTTTCATAAAAATATTAAAGCAATAAAAAAAAAAACACAAACTCAGGCAGGTATTATACATTTATTTAAGCGCACGTATTAGTAAAAGTCATATAAAAATCTAATAACTTTTTGTGCACAGAACACCAAAGCTAAAAATCGAACAAAATTAATAAATGTGTGTGTGTGTACGAGTATACATATATTTATAGAAAGTAATTAACATTAATTATTCATTTGGCATTTTACCTGTGATGTCATACATATATACATATGTACTCGTATGCATGTGTGCTCAGTCAAGTATGTAAATGAACAGATTTTATGATACAATAACTTAAAAACTACAAGAATGAGCATGTCATTAATTTTATTACACTTTTGAATTTCAATAATCAACATTATAATTGCAGTTATTAAGCATTAATTTTCTATTCACCATGAAAGTAATTTTCAGGTATTTAAGGGTAAAACTTGTGTTACATTACTATTAAATATTAACAAAGCGCACTTAAGTCGAGTTAAGAGAATTTTACAAATATTTATATACTAGCCTATCGCGGTGTGCTTCGCTACCCCCCTCGTTATAAAATAAAATTAAAAGTATTTATATAATTCTATTGTGAAAATTTAATGACGATCGGTCCAGTAGTTAAGACTATATTACAATTTTTAATTTTCCTAAAAAGGGGCATGGTCCCACCCACTTTTCTCCTGGTACGTATTCCAAATTATGCCAATACCATATGTACCAAATATCATCGACGTAGTTAAAAAATGCCTAAAATATGGCGATTTAAATTTTTGGGTTATATGGGTGGTGCCACGCCTCTTTGTCCAATCAAAACTTCATATAGCTTATTATTCCTTCCAGAGTCACAGTAACATGCTGTGAAAATTTCAGGAAGATCGGTCCAACGGTTTGGTTTTCTTAAAAATGGGCGTGGTTCCACCCACTTTTCTCCTGGTACGTATTCCAAATTATGCCAATACCATATGTACCAAATACCATCGACGTAGGTCAAAAAATTTCCAAAATATGGCGAAGTTATTTGATAATAAATTATTGTGGCGGGCCATTTGCAACGTCCTACCGACCCCCCCCCCCCCCGTTCGACCCAACAAACAATTTCTAAAAACAAAAAAAATTTAATGCACCTTTTCCATATGCTGAAAGAATTTTGAAAATTAATCCACAATTTTTTTTTTTTTTTTTTTTTTTTTTTTTTTTTTTTGATAATTTTATTACTTATTGAATCTTTAATTATTTAAATTGAATTATCAATAAGTTTTTCAAATCTTAAATCTAAAAAATATTAAATATAAGTTTAGCCAATGCTAAACAAAATTTTTAATTTCAACGGTTAATTTTTGTTGTTTTACATCTCTCGTGAACGGCTGAGAAAAAGAGTATCCCTTCTTTTCAGCCGGGTGTGGCCTCTATAATGAAGAATATTGCGCGCAAGTGGATTTGGGTGCAACTCAAGTTTTTTTATATATTTTTTCGCGTGATTTGAAAATACTGTCTTCACCAACGGAACGTCTAGGTCTTTATGAATTCGATGGTTTCTGACATACCAGGGGGCTGCTGTTATTGTACGTAGGATTTTATTCTGTCGCCTTTGAATTCTTTCGACATTCGATGCTGAGGCAGTGCCCCATAACTGGATTCCATAGGACCATATTGGTTTCAGGATCGCGTTGTATAGGAGAAGTTTACAGTCAAGGCTTAGTATAGAATTTCTTCCAATAAGCCAATTCATTTGGGCTGCTTTTAGTTTCATTTGTGTTAACTTTGCGTCTATATGCCATTTCCATGTTAAACGACGATCAAGATGAACGCCTAGATATTTGACTACAGTGTGTTGTGGTATAGTCTCGGTGTTAATTTTTATAGGCGGGCATGTTTCCCTGCGCAATGTAAAAGTGACGTGTGCACATTTCTGCTCGTTAACTTTTATACGCCATTGTTTGAGCCAATTTTGCAATTTGGATACGTACCCTTGCAAATTCCGGGAAGCTTCTACAGGATTTTCGTGAACGCTTAAAAAAGCTGTATCATCGGCAAATGTTGATGTATGAATGTTACTGTTTAACGGTAAGTCAGAGGCATATATTAAATAAAGTAAGGGACCGAAGATACTGCCTTGAGGCATCCGGCTTCAATCGACTGCGGAGGGCTTAAAAAATTGCCTTCCCTAACTACAAATTTTCGTTCAATTAGGTAGTTTATTAAAAGCCTAACAATGTTTGCGGGTAGATTTTGTGTTAATTTATGTATAAGACCTTCGTGCCATACTTTATCGAAAGTTTGAGAAACATCTATAAATGATAACATTCACAAGTCTGTGAGTTTGTTCAATTGTGCTATGTTGTCTGCGAAAACCGAATTGATGATCTGGAATGCATCCATTACTAGTCACTATAGGCATCAGCTTGCTCATATACAGCTTTTCAAATAGTTTTGAAATGTTGGGCAATAAACTAATAGGCCGATAGGATTCAACCTTCGTATGATCCTTGCCGGGCTTAGGTATCATAGTAATTATCGAAACCTTCTATTCTGCAGGATAGTATTGCAGCCGTAGAATACTATTAAAAATGAATAGTATAATTCTTTTTGCAATATAAGGCAGTTGTTGAAGCATTTTGTTGCTTATTTTGTCGACACCTGGGGCTTTTTTGGTGTTAAGACTAGTAATGGCCTTTTCAATCTCCACAATGTTAAATCTTAACGGTATTTCTGGTAAAGAGACGACTGGTGGCAGTTCAACAATATCAGCAGAAATGTTCGGGGTAAATACTTTTTCTAAGTGCTTAACAAATAGATCACCTTTTTCAGCATCAGTTCTTGCCCAGTCACCATTCGAATCTCGTAACGGAGGTTTGCAAATCACTGGCCTTTTAAGTCCTCTGGCTGCACGCCATAGCGAATAATCTGTTTGTGGTGTTGCATCGAGTTGTTGAAGAAATTTTTGCAGCGAAGCTGTTTTTTGTGTTTGTAAAACTTTTCTGAGCTGTTTGGTGCATTCCTTAAGCCGTAATTTTAGCTGAGGCGATCTGTAACGTTGCCATTCTCGTCGCGCTCTCCGTTTTTTCAGTCAATAGCCTTTCTATATCTACAGAAGAAATGTTGTTGAATCTTACTTGTTGATTTGGTTGATTTGAAGAAGCACTAAGAGCAGCTTGATTAACATGTGCTTCAAACAACCTAATAGAATTTTCTATGTCTGAAGGTGTTCTCAGCGGCATTTTTTCCGAGCAATGAGCACTCAGATATTTTCTGTATTTCAGCCAGTTAATACGTGCAGATGTCGTCGCTAAATCACATGTTGTGTGTGAGTAAATAGTGACAATTGTAGGCGAGTGGTCTGAAGATAAGTCCAAAGATGCTTCAACTTCAACCATCTCGCTGGGCACGCCTTTCACAATTCCAAAGTCGATAACATCAGGAATTTTTTGTTGATCTGTTGGCCAATATGTTGGCTGTCCACTTGAAACTACATTCAAACCCATTTTAGATAGTGTGTCGAATAAAATTCGTCCCTTAGGTGTGATTAAACGTGAACCCCAAAATGTGTGTTTAGCATTGTAGTCGCCAGCTGCTAGAAAACGGAGGCCCAGTGATTTATAAAAAGCCGTATATTGACTCTCGGTAATTGAGAATCTGGGGGGCGAATAGACAGATGATATTACAAGTTTTTGATAGTAAGTTTCGATGCAGATGTTCGTTGCTTGAAGATAATCTTCACAAAAATCATTCAACAGGTGGTGTTTTATTCGCGTTTTTATTAGGATTCCCGAACCACCACAAGCTCTGCCACGGGGATCCTTGGTGTCGTAAAAATTATATCCACTAATTCTGAAACAGCTTCGAGATGTCAAATGAGTTTCTGAGATAAGCATAACATCGATTTGTTTATCCTGAAGAAAATATTCTATTTCGTTTTTATGTTGGAAGATGCCGTTTGCGTTCCAAAAACAGATTTTTAAGTTCATGGTTTGCTGAGTACAGCCTGCAACAAGGTAGACTGCATTTTCAACATTTCCTGCATCATACAGGATATGTTGAGAGTAAATGTATTTACAGTTTGTATTAAGCTCTCAATTGAGGCTTCAATACGACTAAAATTATACCCCGAATCTTCATTTACATTTACGGTTTTTTGCGCCGTACTCTGATTGCTTTTTAAAATACTAGCGTATGAAAATTTGTTGTTAGATTGTTGTTGAGCACTAGTCGCGTTAGACTTGAAAATGTTTGAAAATTGATTTTGACTGGTGGACGGTTGAGGTAACTGTGGATAGTTAATAGGTTTTTTTGGTTGATGAATTCTTAAAAAACGAGTAAAGGGGGCAGCCTCTATAGTTGGCAGTGTGATTTCCGCCGCAATTGCCACATTTTTTCGCCTTGGTATCACCTTTTATTTTATCACAGTTAGCAGTACTGTGTAACTCACCACATACAACGCAGACTGTAGGCAACTTGCAATAAGTTTTCGTGTGCCCAAATTCTTGGCAGTTCAGGCATTGAACAGGTCCAGCTCTTTTATGTGGAAGCTCAACAGTAACTCTTCGATGCAACAAGTACTTTAAGTCATATATTGGATGTGCTTCATTCTTTTTTATTTTTATGCCATCTGGCTGTAACTCGACTCTAAAAATAAGTTGGGGGATTTTTTCTCTATTTTTAATGTTTGAGACATTTTTCACCTTGTAGCCACTATTTTCAAGGCCAGACTTGACCTCTTCTGGATCCACGCTAGAGTCTATACCTTTTATTACGACTGTTAGACCTTTAGCACTCTTTAATTGGTACGTGTAGAAGTTTTTATTTTTAGATTCTAAATCTGAAACAATTTTTCGGTAATTATTTTCATGAGCTACCTGAATTTTTGTTTCATTGATGTTTCCGCGCTTAATTGGAGTTACATAAAACTCATTTTCCCCAATTAATGAGATAAGACTTTTAACCAGCAAACTGGAATTCTGCTCTCTTAAATATATGGGTGGGGGCTTACTCGAACTTGTTGTAGTTGTGTCTTCATCGCCTTGTTCAGATAAAATCGCGAAACGATTTTCGGAATTTATTATATTGTTTTTTCCATCTCTGGGAACTTTCGATGTTGAAGCAATTTGAGCCGATTTTGGTCTTCTTCCCCTTTTTAGCACGGTTATGTATCTGTCCATTCCTGTTTGAATTTTATTATCATTTATTGTACTCACCGCATCTACCATTTTGTGCACGTTGGTCACCTTGTTACTTATTGTTTGTTTGTTTGTTTGTTTGTACAACTAAGCTGACAAGTTTGCTGATGGGTGCAATTGTTGTTGCTTCTTGATCACTATTTAACATGTTCAAAGATAATGATCGCGCACGAGTATTTGTGTTTACTGTTAAATTCAGGTTTTTGTTTAATTCATTTTTTTTATTGTCGTCATCAGCAACTAAAGTTATATATTGTACATTCCTACTGCTTGTAGGATTATTGTTGTTGTTGTCAGAAGATGAACTCATCAGAGCTCTCTTTTTTTATTTTCACTTATATTAGTTTGTGTATGCAAATATTTATGTATATTGCACACAAGCAACAAATAAAATAAAACCAGTAAAATAACTGTTCAATAAATGTTTTGTTTTTTTTTTATATTTTTTGTGACTTGAAAATATTTTTTTTATTTTATTTTTTTTTTATATTCAGTTGCGACGATTATAAAAACGCGTCTGTTCACTACGAAAGTTGAAACTGACTGTGACTGACTGAGTTATGAGATGATCCATATTTCTTTGTATGGCTGTTTACCCGTTTCCCCCTTCTATTGCTTCATGATTTCGTTGTGTTTTGTTTTCCAGCATTACGAGGACAACAAACGTTTGTTGACGATTTTAGCATATCGTGTAGACACCATATTTTTACTACTTAATTTATTTCATAAGCATGCTAACAAATATGTTGATTGTTGAAGAGGGAATGCAAGCTTTTCAGAAAATGGCATATTTGAGAGCAAATAACAGTGGTATTTCATGTATCAGTGTTGCCGAATTTTGCTATATTTTCACTTAGATTTCTCAGTTTACGGAAATATGGCACCTCGGATATTAAGAAAACGGTCGATACTTCTCCTCTCTTCATTCAACCATTTTTGTTTTTGCGAAATTCTACGCTGTTTTGATCATAAAAAAGAATACTCATGTTCTCACTACCTAACAAACATATCATCATATCGTGTGGACCCAAAATATGTATGCTAAATCTTATGCTGAAATGTCATTTGCTGGCATATGCTAAATGTAAACTACTTTAAATTTTAAGCATATCGTGTAGACGCTTAACATATTGAATATGTTGATAGAGCCATTTGCGATTTCAACATATCGTATAGACTAAGCATAGCAAAAAGTATTTTCATAAAATTGTATAGTGGCTCCTTGGGTTGGTATGTGGTTTTTGATCTTGCTAAAATCTACTTATTTTCGTATTTTCCCGCTTTTTAGGCGAAATACTCCTCCGTGCGATCACTTTTTAAATTCATGCACACATTTATGCTTAAAACGTGTGTTTACTTAGAAATGATATCTAATTTTTCAGACTCACAATCTTTTAACTAAAAATTTAATTTTTATTAGAATAATAAACAAAATAAACTTTTATGAGTAGAGTTTCGAAAAAATTTGTAAACATCGCAATAAAATCTTTATCATCTTTAACTTTTAATATTTCTATTTTTCATTTGACGTCTGTGTCTATGATAAACTAAAATTTTCTAGAAAAAATAATGCGACGCAAAAACTTTACATATCGCTTCGGCCTTAATTAAAAGTCATATAATTATGGAGTGGGGATAAGAGAGTTTTTTACTTAAAATATTTTCCTGTTAAAATCGAAAACCATTATTTATATTCAGATTAATTATTGAGGCTACTTTAATTTGCATTTTGCCATCTAAGGAACATTACATATTCCCCATAAATCTCCCTCAGACAATCCCATTGTATGAAAATAGTATGCTGTGCAAATGCTGAGAAATTTGAGAGCACTATAAAAATGTTTTTTTCCTGGTATATATTAACGATTTGACATTTTGTTTAGATAAAGGAAAAATGCACTCACAACTAATTACTAAATTAAATTAAATGAAATAATATTTTTAATAAATATTTTTATTTCAAGATATTTGTCGAATAAACTTTTCTGGACAAATTTAATTTAACAAAATTCAAAATAATTAATTTAATTTATTAAATTAAATTACAAAGTAGAATACTTTGAAGATAACGGACTATAAGTTTGTGTTGATTATTAGTAATTTCCAATGGGGAATTTCGTACTAACCAAAGTTGTTTTCAATGTGTAAAAATAGAATAAAAAATTAATTAAATTAATTCTCGTATTCTATTTCTGTTGAAAAATTGGTTAAATATTAACATTGTACCGCTGTAGCGGCCTTGAAATCGGTACTGATACGTTCTACTAAACTTAGTTCGAATAATAATTAAGTTTATTCGTAATATAATAAAAAAATAATTGATTTATTTATCGGTATATTTAAGTAAAAACCAATAGCCGCAATCTTTTGCAGTTCCGTAGTATTTTAGTCGTCATGCTGCAAAGATACATACAGTCGTATGTAAATTTAAATCACTCCATATATAAGTATAAATACATGGCTTAATATAGAAAGGTCGTCTCTAAACTTCTAGCTACTTTACAGGAGAAGGAAAAAACTCAATAAAAACTGAAAAGATAACATGTAAAAATGAGTTGGGGCTTTTTTTAATTACTGTAAATCTGTTATTCATAAACATAGAAAACTGAATTTTTTAAGGGAGGTGTATTTGAGTTTTGTCTACCAGAACATTTAAAAAAACTGATTTGAATAAAAACGAGATATGACCTTTCCATATTAAGGCCTCGATATGTACTCGTGTGTACCTTAAACCGCTGATGTTGAAAATTTCAGATGTACGTTTATTTTGTTGCAAAATTAAATATCTTTCTTTCTATAATTATAATTTTAACATTAATTTTTTTACTTCACATCTCCTTTTCTTTTAAAATACTATAAACGATTGACAGGTATTTGAATAACCAACTTATCATAACATAAACAATGTATGGACACTTTAAACTTAAAATTTTAAATAAACTTTTATAATTCTCATTTGTAATATGTAATCTTGTAGCAGTGTAAATACTTTTCTTATACATTAAAATTTTATGAGACGAAAACCCAGAATGACTATTTTATTGTCGCATCAAATATTTTAATTATGGAAGAATGTTTGATGCAACCATATTTGCTTTAACGATTAATTATTTGGTTGTGGCAGATCTACTTAGTTGACATGAATATTTTGCAAACAGGTTTTTTAGAGCTTTGCTCTTTATGGCGCGATGAGGGTTGAATTTTATTTTTCGTAACATAAATAATCGACACTTACAGTTATATTATTATTTGTGTTTTGATTTTCTTGTCCTTTAAAAGCGACTTTGTTGTTGTTTTTTAAAATCAAGACGAGACAATATGTATGTATATGGTGTGTTACTCACATTCAACTGCAATAATAAAAACAAAATATTAAATATTCTCATATGAATACATATACGAGTATATGTATGTTAGTGTTTCGTTTTTGTTTTGCTTTGTGTTGCTGAGTTGATAGAGCTACCCTATGCTTTGATGGTTGTAGTACATATTAGGTCAACAAAATTAATTAAAAATTATTTTTTGTTTTTTCTATTAAATAAATATTATATTATTTAAAAACTTAACTAAAATTTTTAAAATAAGGATTAAATTTCTTAAAACAATGTCATAAACTCAGAAAAATTAATAAATCTTCACACATGCTAACTAAACTTAGTTTATTTATACATAATTGGCATGTACAACTTATTTCTATTTTATTTTTATTTTATTTCTATTTTATGGTCCTTGATTTAAAAACTGTTGATAGAACTTTATTAAAAGAAAATAAAGTCAATGATTATATCGTATACATAAGTATGTTTATTCAACTTGTTTGCTGGTGTCATCGACAACCAAATGAAAGAGGGTACGAATCAGTGGTGCCGCTTGGTTACATTTGTTACATTTTTCGTAACATTTGAAGGCCCAATGTAACATGTATAATTTTGTTATATTTGGCCAAATTTTTTAACTTTTAGTACATAACACAGAATAAAGAAATATTGGAGAAGTAATTAATTCATTCATTCAATGAGCATAGCTCTAACCGGGTGTCCTAAGACACCTCTCTTCTTTTTATTTGCGTGCAGTAAATAAACCTAAAGCTATGTACAGACGATTGGCAGATCTTACAATATTGTCAGAAAAATGTTCAGAAAATGTCTCACAACCGTCTAAACTTACAATTTTTGTCTTGCAACGTTGCAAGAAAAAGCATTGTCAGTTCATTGTAAGACAATAATATTGTCAGACATCTGACAATCGTGAGAACACTCTACTTTGCCATTATCAGATAATTGTCAGACATTAAAAGCTCTTGTTTTATTGGCAGATGTGTTTAAATTAATGCATCTGACAATGGCACCATTGTAAGATAATTTTTCTGTTGGCAATGCTGTCCATAGATACTACTGGATTTGACAGTTCTGACAAAGTTTAACAACACATCTGGCAATTTTTCCACACAACAATCTGACAACCGTGTAAACTGACAATTTTTGTTGGCAGATAAATTTATTGTCTGACAATTTTCTGACAATGAAATTGTAAGGTTTTCTTACAATCGTCTGAACTAACAATTTACCTTTTGGTAACAATTTTTCATTGTCAGTACGTTGTCAGCATATTGACATATCTTACAATATTGTAAGATCTGCCAATCGTCTGTACATAGCTTAAGTTTTTATTCTCCTTCTCTTAAAAGAATGCTATACATTAGCCTTTGTCATAAAGAGAACATGTAGGAAATATCAATGTATGGGTGTTTTTACACTTGTAGAAATTGATTGTTACATTTATTTTTTTACTGTAGCCTAACATCATATTAAAAGTTTGTATGCATACACACTGGATTGGTTTAGCGTGTTTATGGACGAAAGAAATTAAAAAAATATTTACATTAAAATATTCACAGTGTACTGTGAATAACAAATAAAGAGACTAAAAAAAATAAATATTTTCTTGTCCTCTTTTGCATGTGTTTTGTTGTTGGAAATTCTAAAATAAAGCGACAAAGAACCTCATTCATTGACTGCTATCATACAAATGAGTATGTTTCGTATTTTAGTTTGTCTCTTGGTGCTCGGCCCCTAGGGGCTAGTTTGACGATCAATGCATTAAATAGTGTTTATACTCTCTGAGAGAATCTGATAATTATTCATAACCAGCGTTGCCATTTTGGTGCTTTTTTAATCAGGCAATACCCGAAATTTTGGTTAATACCCGTTTTTGAAAAGCGGGTATTTATAGTGCTTTTAACAATTTCTCACAGTGCTTTTAAGTGCGTTTTGAATAATCAAAATTTTTGGCACTAAATCATTTTCCTACTACTCTTTAAACACACCTAATACTTTTTTAACCAACTGCGTATTATTTGGATCTATATTTTGAGTAGTACTCGCAAACTGTTAAGAGTTTGAATTCTAGAATTTCTCAAACATCATTTTTTTTAAGTTCGTGCAGAAATTTTTATAATTTAATTGTTTAGCAATGATTTTTACTTTTAATATACATATCCGTTGGTTTAAGCAAGAAATTGCCTTGGTTTTTATAAAGTTATTAAAATTAAGTTCTTCATTAATTTTATGTGTGTTAAAGTTCATCATCTAACAATGGCTTTCCTTTAGATGGAAAAACAACAATATAGAAAAGCTTGGGGGAATGATCCAGCTTTTAAAAGGTGGCTTAGACCAACAAAAGATGAACTAAAGCGTATTGCATTTGTTGTAATTGTGAAATAAATGCACGATAAAAGCGATATACTCCGACAAAGTCGAACAAAAAAACACAAAAAAGCAAAAGATCCAAATGCAAATTTTGATGTTGCAAGAGTTGGCATCACTGTTCATAACTATTCCAGGAAACGCGTCGAAGAAGTGAATATTAACATGGAAACAAAAACAAAATTTCAAGAATTGTTTTTGTTTTTCACACATTCCTAAAATTAAATATACGTGAGAAATTTAACGATTTTCTCTCTCTATGAAAAGCGGTAAAATTTATTTGATAAAACAAAAAGAAATTTTTTAAATGTTTTAAATTTTATTTTTGTTTTCCATGTAAATTTTCACTTCTTCCACGCGTTTTCTGGAATAGACACCATTTTGTTATACAATACTCTTACAACCGTGTGATAGTCTGAACACAACGTTTGCGTTGCGGTGCAATTTCTCGTTGCGGGAGAGAAAAATAAAGATAGTACAACGGAAGACGGCGACGGTAATAGTTGGCGTAGTTTGTTTACATTTTTAATAATTTATTTCTGCATACATTCAAACATACTTCAAAACCATGTTTTTTGTTTACAATAATGTTGTGAATATTGCCAATTATTCAAAAACTATGGCAACATCAGAAAAAGAAAGAGTATTAAACATTGAGAGAATAAGAAAGTCGGCAATGAAAATAAAATAGATTTTAATTTTATGCCGTTCCGCACTGCGGTTGTTAACTTTAAAATCGTATGAAAAACCGCACCTCAATAAAATATCGTTCCATTGTGTTCAGACTCTGAATAGACAATTTATTGACTGACAACGTTGCTACAATTTACTAGCAACCGTGTGAACTGGCAATAAACATTGTGCTGTATATTTTTTTTTGTAGTCAGTACATAGCCAGCAAATTGTTAGATCTGAAAACCGTCTATGCAGAGCTAAATAACCAAAGCGAATTCACTTTACAAATGGTATTATTTCTACAACAAGTACAACATTAAAATACCATTTGACACGTAAGGTAGACGTGCAGGTATACACAAATGGACATTCTGACCTTCATAATGCAAGAAAAAAGTAGCTCAGCACTTGTTAAGTGAATTCATTCTAGTAACAACAATGAGACATTTTTTCTATTTCAGGATATGAGAGAATTGTAGGAATGTTAAAGAAACAACAAAGAAAAGTGCTCAATAAGTAGATAGTAGTAGAGCCACTGGAAGGTATTTTGTTTTTTACATTCAACAGATCTCTTATATTTTTATTGTATGTGAAGTCATGCGAATGTACCATAACCATTAAGTGCAATTAAGAAAATTTATTTTTCTGTGTAGTCAAGTGTAACTACGAGTGTAAAGCGTCGTGGCAACATATCAAACTGCTTCGTCAAACTTTTACATGTTAAATTTTGTTTTATTTATCACAGCAACACATCAAACTTATACCGTCAAATTTTACAACAAACTTGTTTTAAATAATAATAAACGTATGATATATTTTTTATCATACTTGTAAATTATTATTTTTCGCTTTTGTTATTTAAATCTTAAGATTAACTCGTGCCATAAAGTGGGCAAGCCAATAAATTCGAAAATTACATATTTTTTCTTCCGTCCATTTGTTATGAACATTCCGTAAAAAAATTAAAGTAAACAAAAATTAAATTTTGAAATAAGTACGAGGTCACTGATCAAATTAGCTTCAAATCTCTGCCACGCAGTTTAAATTATTTTGATGTTCGTCAAACTTTCAAACACTATCAAAAAAAATCTAAATGAAACACTTTATTTTGCTAGCTGTATATACTCTTGTATATTCTATTTATTGCATTTACAACAAATGTTTATTTATTTCACAACTTATTATGCTGTACATTTTCCTATACGCCAAGCACATTCATAGAATCTATTTTTACCAACTACATTACGCCTATCGACATTTACTTCATCTCCAGGGCACATATAATTACCATTTTGAGAAATTAAAACTGTATTTTCGTCCAAAAACTCCAAAGTCGATAAGTGTCCAGTATGTGGTTCCTTAGATTCCCAACGGAATATCTCATGAGAATCGTCAGCCATAATATAATACATATTACCTTTAAGTTCAACAATAAAGTTCTCTGCCTCGCCGCCAAGAAATGTAATATTAGCTTTAATATGGTCCGTGTCATCTATGGATATTGCTCTACTCCAAAGGTAAACTGTATTATTTTTCGTTTTATCATCGCTGTTTTGTACCACGCTCATAAGACAGAAGTTGTCCTTGAAGAATAAATCTTGGTATGCGTGCGGCAATTTTTCTGTAGCTGTGTCAAAATCCGTTTTTAATTCATCATCAAGAGTTGAAAATAAATTATTTTGTTTAAATTTATATAAATTTAAGGCAAGTGACCCAATAGGAAATTTATCTTCACGCTGCAGCATATCCAATAGTGGTAAATATGTTTTTAGAATAACTTTGTAATTCTCTTCAGTGCTATTTTTCAGTAGATAATCAAGGAGTCGATTTAAGCCAGCATATCCTGCTTTAACGGCGATAAAGTAGAACAAGTCTTTATGTAAATATTCAGGAGTTTTAAGAATTCCACGTGCGATTCTTTCTAATTCACTATCCGTGTATCTAACAATGTATCCATGTGTTGTAGCGAGTTGTAAAAAACAACAACAACATAACAGAAGAGGAGTAACTAAATTTGATGTTTTCATATTGAAAACTTGAAATGATTTGATATTCTTGTTCGTTTCAAACCGATATTTATACGAAATTTAAACCGCATACGTTTTTTAAAGTTTTGCTCTTGTTATCTATAATTCTTTATCTATCTTCTCTCTACTATCTATTAAGCTTTATGCGCCCAAGTATGTATATACAAATTAGTGTGTGTTTGTTTATTTGTTTGTTTGTTTGTATGTTCTTTATGGAAAGCCAAAGATCGATCTTTCTGAAATTTTGAAGCTGTACTATTGATGACCGGAAAATTCATTTAGGATTTTTTTTGTTGTAAAAATTGGAGCGGGGAAAGGTAACCATCATACAAATAAATTACTAATATTCACATATCAGAGAAACTAAAATACTGAATGATTGAAATTTTTCGTTTGTTCCTCCTGGAACAAAACACAACGAAAACTTGAAGCGTTAGAAGGAGGAAACGGGTATGCAATCTTACAAAGAAATATTGATCATCGCACAACTCCCTTATACTTAGCTGGCTGGACCAACTGTCATATTAATTTTTTACTTTTTATTTTAGTTACTTCGCTTTTTGTATTAACATGTTTGTTTTTTCTTTTGTTAAAATTTTATAAATTGATGTCGAGTTATTTGAAAGCTCCAGATTAAAGAACTGAAATTGAATCGAAAATAATGAAGTATCATACAGTAGTATTTAAGAATGAATAATTTATAATTATAAATTTTAGTTTTATTTCATGAGAATAGGGCCTGCGAAACATACCGGGTACATGCGGTGTCGTCATATAATATTTAACACGACGCGATTTTTATGATTTTGTTTTTCACAATTGAAGATAATACAGATTTTATACAAAATAAACTGCTGTAGTTTTTTTTATTCATGTTCTCCTTTTAAAAAAGCTTATATTCGTACCATATAAAGTTTTGATAAGATTTATGGAATAATTTTGAAAATATTTTCGTTTCAAATGTTTCGTTTGCATGGAAAATAACCAAAAACTTGTTGCAAATAAAAATATTATCGTAAAAAGTCGTAAAGTTTTAAAAGCGTTTTGGTTTTTAAAAATCTTCTGATTTATGCTGGTTGGGTTAGTGAAAAAATTATTTCTTTTTCATTTCATCCAACATTATTGGTATTTGTATATTAATTGTAATTTTGTTTAGAAAATATATTAAATTCGATTTATGCCATTTAAAGAAAAGGTCCTTAGATATGAGTTATATTTTTCTCTGTGCAGATTTTTTAAATTAATTCATTTATATATTGAATAGAATAGGATTTTCTTCCCCGAGTCTTGATATTTTATATCACAAATATTTAAGATTAATTGATAAAAAATTATTTTAATTGAAAATATTTTTAAGTTGAAACTGTTTTAACACCGTGATTCTATGACTTTTCATTGAGATCAGTAACATGCCCGAAATTTTTTTGTGACACGATTGACGTCAAATAAAATATAAATTATAATAATTTAAGAAGATAAAGTTTTCGTTGCTACCATAAATTCAAAAAAAAAATTAGAACTACGTCAAAAGAGTTGTTTGGTTTATTTTTTTTTACCACAACCTCGTACTAATAAAAATTTAAATTTTTTAATTAGTTTAAAGATAATTAAAGCCTTTAAAAATTAGATATCATTTCTAAGTAAACACACGTTTTAAGCATAAATGTGTGCATGAATATAAAAAGTGATCATCGCACAGAGGAGTATTTCTCCCAAAATTATTAGACGCGTTTTTTTAATGGAAAGTTTGAGTTTTTTGTGGTATTTGTAGGTTTGATCAATTCAGAGGCTGTTTTTAATGGGTGGGTGTTTTTTAACCCTCTAAATTTCTTAACTGAATTTAAAATTGGGCTTATTATAATTGCTTTCCTACAGCTTTATATAAGCATACTTTTTATAAGCTTTTATACTTCAAATTTAATTTTTGTTTACTTTTCGCAGTGAGAACATTTAAAGGTTTTCGCTTACGGAATGTTCATAGCAAATGGACAAAAGAAAAAAAAAAATAACAGAATTGAATTTGTTGGCTGTTTTAATAAAAATCTGCTTCAGAAAAACAAAAAAAATTTATTATTTTTTCAGAATTTATTGAGTTTTTTCCTTTTCCTGTAAAGTAGCTAAAAGCCATCGATATATGAAACTTGAAACAGCTTTAGAGGAGGAGCCAGGCCTTATAACGCAGGTTTTAGTGGCATTCTTGAGTAAGCGCTAAAGGCGCCACAGTAGGCCAAAGGGGTCTTAGTCAAAAAAATTGTCTTGTCTGTGTCTTACTTCAATGTGGCATCGGCCGTAGTCTCGTAATGAAAAATAATAATTTTTCATAAATTTCACTATATTGTTAATTAAAAAATTTTGCCATACCAATTTGTGGCAGTGTTTTTTTTTGCAAGAATTTTTTTTTTTTTGCTACAAAATCATTTTAAGTGTTCAGTGACGAGGCCACACTATTGAAATTAACGATTATTTTCATTTGACTGAATAATTAAAGTGAATTTAGCTCTGAAAGGAATTTTTGTGCAAATTTTTAAAGTTTTTGTTTATATTTTGGTTATTGCCTTTGTAATTATAAATTTAGCAGTTTCATTTGTTATTGTTTAATTAAAGTTGCTTTGAGAAAATTTTAAATATTTCGCTGTGTGTGGTGTACTGTTGGTGATGGATGCTCTTGATATTTTTAATTTAAATTTAATTGTGCTTTTGTTTTAATTTCGTGTATTTTTTTGGAATATTTTATTTAATTAAATGGTAAAATGGAAAAACATCTTAAAGCAGTTATTTTCACTATAATAATTTCACAGCACGTAATTTTGTTTATTAGATTTGGGTTAAAAATGTTACGTGATTTTATTTTTGTTAAAGAATTTTTTTTTTCTTTTTTTTGTGTGGAGGAGGGAGCATTGCGAGTTACGTAGAATTTTTTTTAGAATTTTTTTGTCAAGAGACTAAATTGGTATAAAAGGTTTTAATTACAATGAAATTTGAAAAAAAATCCTAAATTCTAGAAAATGCGTTCTTAAATTTAATAAAAAAAATTCTTTGAAAGTATGAACTATTTTCAAAGACATGAACTATTTGATTTATTTCTTATATTTAGGAAATTTTAATTAAAAGAAAAAAAAAATAATTTTAATAAAAATATACTTATTTAGTTTTTAACCGCAATTTCGTACAAGTTACATGTTAAATTGTCTGTAATCCAAATTTATCGAAGAAACAAAGAGGTACCAAAAGTAAAGTGGAAAAAATGTACGCCTAGAAAATAGAAATTAATTAAAAAAAACGAAATATACCAAAAGTACTAATTTGTCTTAAATAGTACCCTAAATATATTTTAATCTGAGTGACATGCTAACCGTCTACCAAAAATCATCGAAATACATACGAATAACTTCTTCTGAGAAAAAGTACCAAAAGTAAAAAAGTACCAAAAGTAGTGGGTTTTTCTAGGAAAAAAAAGCTAATAATATTTGTCCCAATTTTAGCCCTTAGAAAGCACTATATATTTTAATTTGGATAACACGGAATTCCTGTACCGAATTTCATCGAAATCCTTTAAAAGAATTTCTTCACAGAAAAAGTACCAAAAGTTAAAAAGTACCATAAGTAACAACTAATTATAAGTACCAGTTTTTTTTTAATATATAAAAAATTTATGAAATATTGTCACAAAAATAAAAATTTCTACCGAAAACAACGTTTGTTCTATTCAGCCGTGTAGTTGAAATCTAAAGTGATTTTTAGAAATTAAATTTTTCATTTGTTGCTTGAAATATGTTAAAAATGTCTAATATTTTTCTAATTATTAAGTTTACGAACTTCATCCAAATATTAATAAAAACTACCAATTTGACCATTTTTTATCCCTTAAAAAGTACCATATATTTTAATCTCGGTCACATGGCATTCGTGTACCAGACTTCATCCAAATTCATTTAGGCAGTTTCTTAAGAGAAGAATTAAAGAGTATCACAAGTAAAATACAACCCCGCAATTCCTAAAGAAATGTTGAAAAATTACCAAAATGGAATTGTCTTTGCATACCCACAAATAGTCCACAGTTGGCATCAGAAATTTTTTGCAGACTGTAGATTTTGAATTTGAACACACAGACCATTAAATTAATATTTTCAAAAAAAAAAAAAAAATAATATAATTTAAAAAACAAGTTTCTGTTATGATAAAACAAGAAACAAACTATCGGTAACACTGTGATGTGATGCAATCTGTGTTAATTATAATAAACAAATATGTATGACGGGAGATACTCATGAGTGCTGATTATCATGTGATTGTGCTGACTTTAAGAAAAACGTCGTCGTTTTTTGCCCTAAAGATTGAAAATTAACTTCAAGTTATTTTTCTCCAGTTATTTGGAATATTGATCATGTCCATTTCTTTTTTTTTTTCGAATAAATTTAAGAGCTTTTGCCCGAAATAATTTTCAGGGAAAACGAAAATATGAAATTTTGTGTTTATTTCTTCTTTTGAACGGATATACTCGTACGCAAATATAAACATTTATAATTTTTATTTTGCAATTTTAAACTAATTTTAGGAATTTTTTTAGAGCATATTTCTGGCTACTCTGCACATTTGGAACAATTTCTTTACTTTTTTCAACCTCTTGTAGTATATTTGGGTGTTTTTAAATTATGTTAAATTTTAATATTAATTTTTATAAAAAAAAAAATTATGTCCAATTTTTTGATTCCAAATTTGAAGTGATTTTTTTGATTTATAATTGTAGTTTTTCTTAATTTTTTGACTTGCCTTAATTGGAGCGGGTTACGTCAAAGATGAAAGCATCGAATTGAGTGCAACAAGGCTCGTTTCAGTCTGTTTCTCCTACTCTTTGTGTATGTGAGTGTATGCTGTATCAAACCAAATGTACGAGTATTTTCTGCAACGAATTTCCGTTTTGCTTTCGTTTTGTTCGATATTTGTTGTCTCATAATAAATCATGTTCTATTGTCGTATTAGGCAAAAAAAAAAAACTGTCTTGTCTACATTTATTGTAATTATATATTATCTTTCATTTTCTAAAAAGTTGCAACATTCCTGTTAATAATAACTGTTGGCAGTGTATTCTTTTTTGTTATTGAACCGAATAAATTTTGGAAAAAAATTTTGTTTGTAATTTACTAAAGTCTCACATTATGTGGTGTTACATAAAAATGCTTATATAGTACATGATTCTGCCTATGTGGAAAATTTAAGAATATGACTAAACAAGTTTTCAAAAAAAAAAAAAAAAAAAATAAAACAAGAATAGTAAAAGCCAAAAAGCACGCATAAATATAAAAAAGCTGGCTTTGGGCATATTAAGCACATAAGCCTAAGTCACGTAATTACCCATACATGCTAACAAGTGCCCAAACATACATACCAGTACAGACATAGATAACTTCCAAATAATGGAAAATGCACATAAAGCCTCAAACAAACAATTTGGAGAACAAACAGCAAACATTGGCTACTTAATGGAAACTGGCAGCGGGGCAAGTGTTTTGTATTTAATACTCTTAAGCTCTGCTAGAATAACAACAAAAGAGTTTATGTCAGCTGTTTCATAAGTAAGACGTTAATGTAGACCTACACACATACACACACACAGCCATGCATTGTACACAACTTATAGCCTAAAATATTGAAAATGCTTAACAGTACTGGAGTTACATAAACCCATATGTACACTAAAAAAAAAAAAAAATGTCCTTCATAATTTTTAAAAGAAATTCTGAAATTTAATTAAAATTTTAAGAAAAATTTTGCAAATCCTCCCTAATAATATTATCAATGTGAAAGTTTGTATGTTTGTTCGACAGATTAAAAAAAAACGGATAGTTTTTAGCACTACAAATACGACCAATATGTTCATTTGGTACTTTTTATTTTTGTACTAACATTTTTTAAATTTGCTATAAATTAACATACTTTTTAACTACAATCTTTGAGCAGCAGAAAGTCAACTAAAACGTTGCATAAGAAAAGAAAAAAAAAAACAATTAATTGAAAATTTTATAAATATTGAAAAAGAAATTTGATAAATAAACAAAAATTATTAAATTTAAATTTCTATACTATTTTCATTAAGGAAATATCATTAGTAATCTAACTGGTACATTTTGACTAGTAAAATAGTTGGGTTTTGCTGACTAGTGATTTCACTTGTCTGATCGTGTCAATTGACTACCGTCAATGTCATCCCAATGTTAAAATCGTCAGTTGAGTGCATTGCTAGTAGTTAGTCTGGTAGTTAGATGTAAAGACTGGTAGTTAGCGAAATAGCTAGTCATTCGCTAGCTACGCCGACTGCAGGGGTACTGCCACGACGCTTTACACTCGTAGTTACACTTGACTACACAGAAAAAAAAATTTTCTTAATTGCACTCAATGGTTATGGTACATTCGCATGACTTCACATACAATAAAAATATAAGAGATCTGTTGAATGTAAAAAACAAAATACCTTCCAGTGGCTCTACTACTATCTACTTATTGAGCACTTTTCTTTGTTGTTTCTTTAACATTCCTACAATTCTCTCATATCCTGAAATAGAAAAAATGTCTCATTGTTGTTACTAGAATGAATTCACTTAACAAGTGCTGAGCTACTTTTTTCTTGCATTATGAAGGTCAGAATGTCCATTTGTGTATACCTGCACGTCTACCTTACGTGTCAAATGTTATTTTAGTGTTGTACTTGTTGTAGAAATAATACCATTTGTAAAGTGAATTCGCTTTGGTTATTTAGCTCTGCATAGACGGTTTTCAGATCTAACAATTTGCTGGCTATGTACTGACTATAAAAAAAAAATATACAGCACAATGTTTATTGCCAGTTCACACGGTTGTTAGTAAATTGTAGCAACGTTGTCAGTCAATAAATTGTCTATTCAGAGTCTGAACACAATGGAACGATATTTTATTGAGGTGCGGTTTTTCATACGATTTTAAAGTTAACAACCGCAGTGCGGAACGGCATAAAATTAAAATCTATTTTATTTTCATTGCCGACTTTCTTATTCTCTCAATGTTTAATACTCTTTCTTTTTCTGATGTTGCCATAGTTTTTGAATAATTGGCAATATTCACAACATTATTGTAAACAAACAACATGGTTTTGAAGTATGTTTGAATGTATGCACAAAAAAATAATAAAAATGTAAACAAACAACGCCAACTATTACCGTCGCCGTCTTCCGTTGTACTATCTTTATTTTTCTCTCCCGCAACGAGAAATTGCACCGCAACGCAAACGTTGTGCTCAGACTATCACACGGTTGTAAGAGTATTGTATAACAAAATGGTGTCTATTCCAGAAAACGCGTGGAAGAAGTGAAAATTTACATGGAAAACAAAAATAAAATTTAAAACATTTAAAAAATTTCTTTTTGTTTTATCAAATAAATTTTACCGCTTTTCATAGAGAGAGAAAATCGTTAAATTTCTCACGTATATTTAATTTTAGGAATGTGTGAAAAACAAAAACAATTCTTGAAATTTTGTTTTTGTTTCCATGTTAATATTCACTTCTTCGACGCGTTTCCTGGAATAGTTATGAACAGTGATGCCAACTCTTGCAACATCAAAATTTGCATTTGGATCTTTTGCTTTTTTGTGTTTTTTTGTTCGACTTTGTCGGAGTATATCGCTTTTATCGTGCATTTATTTCACAATTACAACAAATGCAATACGCTTTAGTTCATCTTTTGTTGGTCTAAGCCACCTTTTAAAAGCTGGATCATTCCCCCAAGCTTTTCTATATTGTTGTTTTTCCATCTAAAGGAAAGCCATTGTTAGATGATGAACTTTAACACACATAAAATTAATGAAGAACTTAATTTTAATAACTTTATAAAAACCAAGGCAATTTCTTGCTTAAACCAACGGATATGTATATTAAAAGTAAAAATCATTGCTAAACAATTAAATTATAAAAATTTCTGCACGAACTTAAAAAAAATGATGTTTGAGAAATTCTAGAATTCAAACTCTTAACAGTTTGCGAGTACTACTCAAAATATAGATGCAAATAATACGCAGTTGGTTAAAAAAGTATTAGGTGTGTTTAAAGAGTAGTAGGAAAATGATTTAGTGCCAAAAATTTTGATTATTCAAAACGCACTTAAAAGCACTGTGAGAAATTGTTAAAAGCACTATAAATACCCGCTTTTCAAAAACGGGTATTAACCAAAATTTCGGGTATTGCCTGATTAAAAAAGCACCAAAATGGCAACGCTGGTTATGAATAATTATCAGATTCTCTCAGAGAGTATAAACACTATTTAATGCATTGATCGTCAAACTAGCCCCTAGGGGCCGAGCACCAAGAGACAAACTAAAATACGAAACATACTCATTTGTATGATAGCAGTCAATGAATGAGGTTCTTTATCGCTTTATTTTAGAATTTCCAACAACAAAACACATGCAAAAGAGGACAAGAAAATATTTATTTTTTTTAGTCTCTTTATTTGTTATTCACAGTACACTGTGAATATTTTAATGTAAATATTTTTTTAATTTCTTTCGTCCATAAACACGCTAAACCAATCCAGTGTGTATGCATACAAACTTTTAATATGATGTTATGCTACAGTAAAAAAATAAATGTAACAATCAATTTCTACAAGTGTAAAAACACCAAAACATTGATATTTCCTACATGTTCTCTTTATGACAAAGGCTAATGTATAGCATTCTTTTAAGAGAAGGAGAATAAAAACTTAAGCTATGTACAGACGATTGGCAGATCTTACAATATTGTAAGATATGTCAATATGCTGACAACGTACTGACAATGAAAAATTGTTACCAAAAGGTAAATTGTTAGTTCAGACGATTGTAAGAAAACCTTACAATTTCATTGTCAGAAAATTGTCAGACAATAAATTTATCTGCCAACAAAAATTGTCAGTTTACTCGGTTGTCAGATTGTTGTGTGGAAAAATTGCCAGATGTGTTGTTAAACTTTGTCAGAACTGTCAAATCCAGTAGTATTTATGGACAGCATTGCCAACAGAAAAATTATCTTACAATGGTGCCATTGTCAGATGCATTAATTTAAACACATCTGCCAATAAAACAAGAGCTTTTAATGTCTGACAATTATCTGATAATGGCAAAGTAGAGTGTTCTCACGATTGTCAGATGTCTGACAATATTATTGTCTTACAATGAACTGACAATGCTTTTTCTTGCAACGTTGCAAGACAAAAATTGTAAGTTTAGACGGTTGTGAGACATTTTCTGAACATTTTTCTGACAATATTGTAAGATCTGCCAATCGTCTGTACATAGCTTTAGGTTTATTTACTGCACGCAAATAAAAAGAAGAGAGGTGTCTTAGGACACCCGGTTAGAGCTATGCTCATTGAATGAATGAATTAATTACTTCTCCAATATTTCTTTATTCTGTGTTATGTACTAAAAGTTAAAAAATTTGGCCAAATATAACAAAATTATACATGTTACATTGGGCCTTCAAATGTTACGAAAAATGTAACAAATGTAACCAAGCGGCACCACTGATTCGTACCCTCTTTCATTTGGTTGTCGATGACACCAGCAAACAAGTTGAATAAACATACTTATGTATACGATATAATCATTGACTTTATTTTCTTTTAATAAAGTTCTATCAACAGTTTTTAAATCAAGGACCATAAAATAGAAATAAAATAAAAATAAAATAGAAATAAGTTGTACATGCCAATTATGTATAAATAAACTAAGTTTAGTTAGCATGTGTGAAGATTTATTAATTTTTCTGAGTTTATGACATTGTTTTAAGAAATTTAATCCTTATTTTAAAAATTTTAGTTAAGTTTTTAAATAATATAATATTTATTTAATAGAAAAAACAAAAAATAATTTTTAATTAATTTTGTTGACCTAATATGTACTACAACCATCAAAGCATAATAGTTCAAACACTTGACGTTTTGTTTGGTGGGTAGGGTAGCTCTATCAACTCAGCAACACAAAGCAAAACAAAAACGAAACACTAACACACATATACTCGTATATGTATTCATATGAGAATATTTAATATTTTGTTTTTATTATTGCAGTTGAATGTGAGTAACACACCATATACATACATATTGTCTCGTCTTGATTTTAAAAAACAACAACAAAGTCGCTTTTAAAGGACAAGAAAATCAAAACACAAATAAAAATATAACTGTAATAGTGTCGATTATTTATGTTACGAAAAATAAAATTCAACCCTCATCGCGCCATAAAGAGCAAAGCTCTAAAAAACCTGTTTGCAAAATATTCATGTCAACTAAGTAGATCTGCCACAACCAAATAATTAATCGTTAAAGCAAATATGGTTGCATCAAACATTCTTCCATAATTAAAATATTTGATGCGACAATAAAATAGTCATTCTGGGTTTTCGTCTCATAAAATTTTAATGTATAAGAAAAGTATTTACACTGCTACAAGATTACATATTACAAATGAGAATTATAAAAGTTTATTTAAAATTTTAAGTTTGGACACTTTAAACTTAAAATTTAATATAATATTTATTTAATAGAAAAAACAAAAAATAATTTTTAATTAATTTTGTTGACCTAATATGTACTACAACCATCAAAGCATAATAGTTCAAACACTTGACGTTTTGTTTGGTGGGTAGGGTAGCTCTATCAACTCAGCAACACAAAGCAAAACAAAAACGAAACACTAACATACATATACTCGTATATGTATTCATATGAGAATATTTAATATTTTGTTTTTATTATTGCAGTTGAATGTGAGTAACACACCATATACATACATATTGTCTCGTCTTGATTTTAAAAAACAACAACAAAGTCGCTTTTAAAGGACAAGAAAATCAAAACACAAATAATAATATAACTGTAAGTGTCGATTATTTATGTTACGAAAAATAAAATTCAACCCTCATCGCGCCATAAAGCAAAGCTCTAAAAAACCTGTTTGCAAAATGTTCATGTCAACTAAGTAGATCTGCCACAACCAAATAATTAATCGTTAAAGCAAATATGGTTGCATCAAACATTCTTCCATAATTAAAATATTTGATGCGACAATAAAATAGTCATTCTGGGTTTTCGTCTCATAAAATTTTAATGTATAAGAAAAGTATTTACACTGCTACAAGATTACATATTACAAATGAGAATTATAAAAGTTTATTTAAAATTTTAAGTTTTAAGTGTCCATACATTGTTTATGTTATGATAAGTTGGTTATTCAAATACCTGTCAATCGTTTATAGTATTTTAAAAGAAAAGGAGATGTGAAGTAAAAAAATTAATGTTAAAATTATAATTATAGAAAGAAAGATATTTAATTTTGCAACAAAATAAACGTACACCTGAAATTTTCAACATCAGCGGTTTAAGGTACACACGAGTACATATCGAGGCCTTAATATGGAAAGGTCATATCTCGTTTTTATTCAAATCAGTTTTTTTAAATGTTCTGGTAGACAAAACTCAAATACACCTCCCTTAAAAAATTCAGTTTTCTATGTTTATGAATAACAGATTTACAGTAATTAAAAAAAGCCCCAACTCATTTTTACATGTTATCTTTTCAGTTTTTATTGAGTTTTTTCCTTCTCCTGTAAAGTAGCTAGAAGTTTAGAGACGACCTTTCTATATTAAGCCATGTATTTATACTTATATATGGAATGATTTAAATTTACATACGACTGTATGTATCTTTGCAGCATGACGACTAAAATACTACGGAATGCAAAAGATTGCGGCTATTGGTTTTTACTTAAATATACCGATAAATAAATCAATTATTTTTTTATTATATTACGAATAAACTTAATTATTATTCGAACTCAATTTAGCAGAACGTATCAGTACCGATTTCAAGGCCGCTACAGCGTTCAATTGTCCATCTTAACAATTTTCGTTAAGTGGATATTAATTGGGAGAATATCAACTATTTAACCAAGTTTTCAACAGAAATAGAATACGAGAATTAGTTAAATTTATTTTTTATTCTATTTTGAGACATTGAAAACAATCTTGGAAATTACTAATAATCAACACAAACTTATAGTCCGTTATCTTCAAAGTATTCTACTTTGTAATTTAATTTAATTAATTAAATTAATTATTTTGAATTTTGTTAAATTAAATTTGTCCAGAAAAGTTTATTCGACAAATATCTTGAAATAAAAATATTTATCAAAAATATTATTTCATTTAATTTAATTTAGTAATTAGTTGTGAGTGCATTTTTCCTTTATCTAAACAAAATGTCAAATCGTTAATATATACCAGGAAAAAAACATTTTTATAGTGCTCTCAAATTTCTCAGCATTTGCACAGCATACTATTTTCATACAATACGATTGTTTGAGGGAGGTTTATGAATACTATATAATGTTCCTTAGATGGCAAGATGCAAATTAAAGTAGCCTCAATAATTAATCTGAATATAAATAATGGTTTTCGATTTTAACAGGAAAATATTTTAAGTTGAAACTGTCTTATCCCCACTCCATAATTATATGACTTTTAATTAAGGCCGAAGCGATATGTAAAGTTTTTGCGTCGCATTATTTTTTCTAGAAAATTTTAGTTTATCATAGACACAGACGTCAAATGAAAAATAGAAATATTAAAAGTTAAAGATGATAAAGATTTTATTGCGATGTTTACAAATTTTTTCCAAACTCTACTCATAAATGTTTATTTTGTTTATTATTCTAATAAAAATTAAATTTTTAGTTAAAAGATTGTGAGTCTGAAAAATTAGATATCATTTCTAAGTAAACACACGTTTTAAGCATAAATGTGTGCATGAATTTAAAAAGTGATCGCACGGAGGAGTATTTCGCCTAAAAAGCGGGAAAATACGAAAATAAGCAGCTTTTAGCAGCATCAAAATTCAAATACCAACCCAAGGAGCCACTATACAATTTTATGAAAATACTTTTTTCTATGCTTAGTCTATACGATATGTTGAAATATCAAATGGCTCTATCAACATATTCAATATGTTAAGCGTCTACACGATATGCTTAAAATTTAAAGTATTTTATATTTAGCATATGCCAGCAAATGACATTTCAACATAAGATTTAGCATACATATTTTGGGTCCACACGATATGATGATATGTTTGTTAGGTAGTGAGAACATGAGTATTCTTTTTTATGATCAAAACGGCGTAGAATTTCGCAAAACAAAAATGGTTGAATGAAGAGAGGAGAAGTATTGACCGTTTTCTTAATATCCGAGGTGCCATATTTCCGTAAACTGAGAAATCTAAGTGAAAATATAGCAAAATTCGGCAACACTGATACATGAAATACCACTGTTATTTGCTCTCAAATATGCCATTTTCTGAAAAGCTTGCATTCCCTCTTCAACAAACAACATATTTGTTAGCATGCTTATGAAATAAATTAAGTAGTAAAAATATGGTGTCTACACGATATGCTAAAATCGTCAACAAACGTTTGTTGTCCTCGTAATGCTGGAAAACAAAACACAACGAAATCATGAAGCAATAGAAGGGGGAAACGGGTAAACAGCCATACAAAGAAATATGGATCATCTCATAACTCCCTCATAGTTGGACCAATTGTCATATTAATGTTTCACTTTTTAGTTTAAAAATCGCTTTTTATATTAAAATCTTTGTTTTTTTCTTTTGTTAAAATTTTATGAATTGTTGTCGAAATATTTTAAAGTTACAGATTTACAAACTGCAATTGAATAGAAAATAATTAAGTATGATGAAGTAGTATATTGTGTTTTTTATAGAGTGTCACAACTTTGAGTTGGCATCACTGCTTTATTTGAGCACCCATTTAACAGCTGATAGTTGCTTTTTGTTTAGTTTGCTTTGAAAATTCATTAGAATCGACTTACGCCAGATCAACGCGTGCGAAATTTTTGACATTTTTAAACAAAATAATTGTTCTATTCGTCAAACTCATCTTGCAGCGGGCGCTACAATTGATTTCCTCAAAGAGACTTTTGATGAAAAAATAATTTCACGTAATGTCCCAAGCAATTGAACACCTGGAAATCAACATTCGAAGAGTTATCGGCGAAATACGGCCACAAATGCCGTGGCGGCCACATGGCAGAAATCATATTTAAACATTAATTTCATAAAATTTTCTTTCCGTTTCATTGATATTAAAAATATATTTCCTTGTTTTATTATGATTTAAACTTGTGTCACTCTATAAAAAAACACCCTCTATTTAAGAATTTATACTCACAAATAAATGTTAGTTTTATTTCATGATTTTGGGGTTTGCGAAACATACCAGGTACATGTAGTGTCGTCTGATAATATTTAACACGACGCGTTTTTTATGATTTTGTTTTTCACAATTGAAGATAATACAGATTTTATACAAAATAAACTGCTGTAGTTTTTTTTATTCATGTTCTCCTTTTAAAAAAGCTTATATTCGTACCATATAAAGTTTTGATAAGATTTATGGAATAATTTTGAAAATATTTTCGTTTCAAATGATTCGTTTGCATGGAAAATAACCAAAAACTTGTTGCAAATAAAAATATTATCGTAAAAAGTCGTAAAATTTTAAAAGCGTTTTGGTTTTTAAAAATCTTCTGATTTATGCTGGTTGGGTTAGTGAAAAAATTATTTCTTTTTCATTTCATCCAACATTATTGGTATTTGTATATTAATTGTAATTTTGTTTAAAAAAAATATCAAATTCGATTTATGCCATTTATAGAAAAGGTCCTTAGATATTTTTAGTTATATTTTTCTCTGTGCAGATTTTTTAAATTAATTCATTTATATATTGAAGCTGTTTTTTCGAAATGTTTTGAAAAGAAACCATAGAATAGGATTTTCTTCCCCGAGTCTTGATATTTTATATCACAAATATTTAAGATTAATTGATAAAAAATTATTTTAATTGAAAATATTCTTAAGTTGAAACTGTTTTAACCCCACACCGTGATTATATATTTTTTTTTTTTTTTTTTGATAAATATTATTATTTATTGAATCTTCAATTATAAATTAAATTATCAATAAGTTTTTCATATCTTATATCTAAAAAATATTACATATAAGTTTAGCCAATGCTAAACAAAATTTTTAATTTCAACGGTTAATTTATGTTGTTTTACATCTCTCGTGTACGGCTGAGAAAAAGAGTACCCCTCCTTTTCAGCCGGGTGTGGCCTCTATAATTTAAAATATTGCGCGCAAGAACATTTGGGTGCACCTCAAGTTTTTTTTTATATATTTTTTAGCGTTTTTTGAAAATACTGTCTTCACCAACGGAACATCTAGATCTTTATGAATCCGATGATTTCTGACATACCAGAGAGCTGCTGTAATTGTACGTAGAATTTTATTTTGTCGCCTTTGAATTTTTTCGACATTTGATGCTGAAGCAGTGCCCCATAACTGGATTCCATAGAACCATATTGGTTTCAGGATCGCGTTGTATAATAGAAGTTTACAGTCCAGGCTTAGTATAGAATTTCTTCCAATAAGCCAATTCATTTGGGCTGCTTTTAATTTCATTTGTATTAACTTTGCGTCTATATGCGATTTCCATGTTAAACGACGATCAAAATGAACGCCTAGATATTTGACTTCAGTGTGTTGCGGTATGGTCTCGGTGTTAATTTTTATAGGCGGGCATGTTTCCTTGCGCAACGTAAAAGTTACGTGTACACATTTCTGCTCGTTAACTTTAATACGCCATTGTTTGAGCCAATTTTGCAATTTGGATACGTACCCTTGCAAATTCCGGGAAGCTTCTACAGGATTTTCGTGAACGCTTAAAAAAGCTGTATCATCGGCAAATGTTGATGTATGAATGTTACTGCTTAACGGTAAGTCAGAGGCATATATTAAATAAAGTAATGGACCGAAGATACTCCCTTGGGGAACTCCGGCTTCGATCGACTGCGGTGGGCTTAAAAAATTGCCTTCCCTAACTACAAATTTTCGTTCAATTAGGTAGTTTATTAAAAGCCTAACAATGTTTGCGGGTAGATTTTGTGTTAATTTATGTATAAGACCTTCGTGCCATACTTTATCGAAAGTTTGAGAAACATCTATAAATGATAACATTCACAAGTCTGTGAGTTTGTTCAATTGTGCTATGTTGTCTGCGAAAACCGAATTGATGATCTGGAATGCATCCATTACTAGTCACTATAGGCATCAGCTTGCTCATATACAGCTTTTCAAATAGTTTTGAAATGTTGGGCAATAAACTAATAGGCCGATAGGATTCAACCTTCGTATGATCCTTGCCGGGCTTAGGTATCATAGTAATTATCGAAACCTTCTATTCTGCAGGATAGTATTGCAGCCGTAGAATACTATTAAAAATGAATAGTATAATTCTTTTTGCAATATAAGGCAGTTGTTGAAGCATTTTGTTGCTTATTTTGTCGACACCTGGGGCTTTTTTGGTGTTAAGACTAGTAATGGCCTTTTCAATCTCCACAATGTTAAATCTTAACGGTATTTCTGGTAAAGAGACGACTGGTGGCAGTTCAACAATATCAGCAGAAATGTTCGGGGTAAATACTTTTTCTAAGTGCTTAACAAATAGATCACCTTTTTCAGCATCAGTTCTTGCCCAGTCACCATTCGAATCTCGTAACGGAGGTTTGCAAATCACTGGCCTTTTAAGTCCTCTGGCTGCACGCCATAGCGAATAATCTGTTTGTGGTGTTGCATCGAGTTGTTGAAGAAATTTTTGCAGCGAAGCTGTTTTTTGTGTTTGTAAAACTTTTCTGAGCTGTTTGGTGCATTCCTTAAGCCGTAATTTTAGCTGAGGCGATCTGTAACGTTGCCATTCTCGTCGCGCTCTCCGTTTTTTCAGTCAATAGCCTTTCTATATCTACAGAAGAAATGTTGTTGAATCTTACTTGTTGATTTGGTTGATTTGAAGAAGCACTAAGAGCAGCTTGATTAACATGTGCTTCAAACAACCTAATAGAATTTTCTATGTCTGAAGGTGTTCTCAGCGGCATTTTTTCCGAGCAATGAGCACTCAGATATTTTCTGTATTTCAGCCAGTTAATACGTGCAGATGTCGTCGCTAAATCACATGTTGTGTGTGAGTAAATAGTGACAATTGTAGGCGAGTGGTCTGAAGATAAGTCCAAAGATGCTTCAACTTCAACCATCTCGCTGGGCACGCCTTTCACAATTCCAAAGTCGATAACATCAGGAATTTTTTGTTGATCTGTTGGCCAATATGTTGGCTGTCCACTTGAAACTACATTCAAACCCATTTTAGATAGTGTGTCGAATAAAATTCGTCCCTTAGGTGTGATTAAACGTGAACCCCAAAATTTGTGTTTAGCATTGTAGTCGCCAGCTGCTAGAAAACGGAGGCCCAGTGATTTATAAAAAGCCGTATATTGACTCTCGGTAATTGAGAATCTGGGGGGCGAATAGACAGATGATATTACAAGTTTTTGATAGTAAGTTTCGATGCAGATGTTCGTTGCTTGAAGATAATCTTCACAAAAATCATTCAACAGGTGGTGTTTTATTCGCGTTTTTATTAGGATTCCCGAACCACCACAAGCTCTGCCACGGGGATCCTTGGTGTCGTAAAAATTATATCCACTAATTCTGAAACAGCTTCGAGATGTCAAATGAGTTTCTGAGATAAGCATAACATCGATTTGTTTATCCTGAAGAAAATATTCTATTTCGTTTTTATGTTGGAAGATGCCGTTTGCGTTCCAAAAACAGATTTTTAAGTTCATGGTTTGCTGAGTACAGCCTGCAACAAGGTAGACTGCATTTTCAACATTTCCTGCATCATACAGGATATGTTGAGAGTAAATGTATTTACAGTTTGTATTAAGCTCTCAATTGAGGCTTCAATACGACTAAAATTATACCCCGAATCTTCATTTACATTTACGGTTTTTTGCGCCGTACTCTGATTGCTTTTTAAAATACTAGCGTATGAAAATTTGTTGTTAGATTGTTGTTGAGCACTAGTCGCGTTAGACTTGAAAATGTTTGAAAATTGATTTTGACTGGTGGACGGTTGAGGTAACTGTGGATAGTTAATAGGTTTTTTTGGTTGATGAATTCTTAAAAAACGAGTAAAGGGGGCAGCCTCTATAGTTGGCAGTGTGATTTCCGCCGCAATTGCCACATTTTTTCGCCTTGGTATCACCTTTTATTTTATCACAGTTAGCAGTACTGTGTAACTCACCACATACAACGCAGACTGTAGGCAACTTGCAATAAGTTTTCGTGTGCCCAAATTCTTGGCAGTTCAGGCATTGAACAGGTCCAGCTCTTTTATGTGGAAGCTCAACAGTAACTCTTCGATGCAACAAGTACTTTAAGTCATATATTGGATGTGCTTCATTCTTTTTTATTTTTATGCCATCTGGCTGTAACTCGACTCTAAAAATAAGTTGGGGGATTTTTTCTCTATTTTTAATGTTTGAGACATTTTTCACCTTGTAGCCACTATTTTCAAGGCCAGACTTGACCTCTTCTGGATCCACGCTAGAGTCTATACCTTTTATTACGACTGTTAGACCTTTAGCACTCTTTAATTGGTACGTGTAGAAGTTTTTATTTTTAGATTCTAAATCTGAAACAATTTTTCGGTAATTATTTTCATGAGCTACCTGAATTTTTGTTTCATTGATGTTTCCGCGCTTAATTGGAGTTACATAAAACTCATTTTCCCCAATTAATGAGATAAGACTTTTAACCAGCAAACTGGAATTCTGCTCTCTTAAATATATGGGTGGGGGCTTACTCGAACTTGTTGTAGTTGTGTCTTCATCGCCTTGTTCAGATAAAATCGCGAAACGATTTTCGGAATTTATTATATTGTTTTTTCCATCTCTGGGAACTTTCGATGTTGAAGCAATTTGAGCCGATTTTGGTCTTCTTCCCCTTTTTAGCACGGTTATGTATCTGTCCATTCCTGTTTGAATTTTATTATCATTTATTGTACTCACCGCATCTACCATTTTGTGCACGTTGGTCACCTTGTTACTTATTGTTTGTTTGTTTGTTTGTTTGTACAACTAAGCTGACAAGTTTGCTGATGGGTGCAATTGTTGTTGCTTCTTGATCACTATTTAACATGTTCAAAGATAATGATCGCGCACGAGTATTTGTGTTTACTGTTAAATTCAGGTTTTTGTTTAATTCATTTTTTTTATTGTCGTCATCAGCAACTAAAGTTATATATTGTACATTCCTACTGCTTGTAGGATTATTGTTGTTGTTGTCAGAAGATGAACTCATCAGAGCTCTCTTTTTTTATTTTCACTTATATTAGTTTGTGTATGCAAATATTTATGTATATTGCACACAAGCAACAAATAAAATAAAACCAGTAAAATAACTGTTCAATAAATGTTTTGTTTTTTTTTTATATTTTTTGTGACTTGAAAATATTTTTTTTATTTTATTTTTTTTTTATATTCAGTTGCGACGATTATAAAAACGCGTCTGTTCACTACGAGAGTTGAAACTGACTGTGACTGACTGAGTTATGAGATGATCCATATTTCTTTGTATGGCTGTTTACCCGTTTCCCCCTTCTATTGCTTCATGATTTCGTTGTGTTTTGTTTTCCAGCATTACGAGGACAACAAACGTTTGTTGACGATTTTAGCATATCGTGTAGACACCATATTTTTACTACTTAATTTATTTCATAAGCATGCTAACAAATATGTTGTTTGTTGAAGAGGGAATGCAAGCTTTTCAGAAAATGGCATATTTGAGAGCAAATAACAGTGGTATTTCATGTATCAGTGTTGCCGAATTTTGCTATATTTTCACTTAGATTTCTCAGTTTACGGAAATATGGCACCTCGGATATTAAGAAAACGGTCGATACTTCTCCTCTCTTCATTCAACCATTTTTGTTTTTGCGAAATTCTACGCCGTTTTGATCATAAAAAAGAATACTCATGTTCTCACTACCTAACAAACATATCATCATATCGTGTGGACCCAAAAAATGTATGCTAAATCTTATGCTGAAATGTCATTTGCTGGCATATGCTAAATGTAAACTACTTTAAATTTTAAGCATATCGTGTAGACGCTTAACATATTGAATATGTTGATAGAGCCATTTGCGATTTCAACATATCGTATAGACTAAGCATAGCAAAAAGTATTTTCATAAAATTGTATAGTGGCTCCTTGGGTTGGTATGTGGTTTTTGATCTTGCTAAAATCTACTTATTTTCGTATTTTCCCGCTTTTTAGGCGAAATACTCCTCCGTGCGATCACTTTTTAAATTCATGCACACATTTATGCTTAAAACGTGTGTTTACTTAGAAATGATATCTAATTTTTCAGACTCACAATCTTTTAACTAAAAATTTAATTTTTATTAGAATAATAAACAAAATAAACTTTTATGAGTAGAGTTTCGAAAAAATTTGTAAACATCGCAATAAAATCTTTATCATCTTTAACTTTTAATATTTCTATTTTTCATTTGACGTCTGTGTCTATGATAAACTAAAATTTTCTAGAAAAAATAATGCGACGCAAAAACTTTACATATCGCTTCGGCCTTAATTAAAAGTCATATAATTATGGAGTGGGGATAAGAGAGTTTTTTACTTAAAATATTTTCCTGTTAAAATCGAAAACCATTATTTATATTCAGATTAATTATTGAGGCTACTTTAATTTGCATTTTGCCATCTAAGGAACATTACATATTCCCCATAAATCTCCCTCAGACAATCCCATTGTATGAAAATAGTATGCTGTGCAAATGCTGAGAAATTTGAGAGCACTATAAAAATGTTTTTTTCCTGGTATATATTAACGATTTGACATTTTGTTTAGATAAAGGAAAAATGCACTCACAACTAATTACTAAATTAAATTAAATGAAATAATATTTTTAATAAATATTTTTATTTCAAGATATTTGTCGAATAAACTTTTCTGGACAAATTTAATTTAACAAAATTCAAAATAATTAATTTAATTTATTAAATTAAATTACAAAGTAGAATACTTTGAAGATAACGGACTATAAGTTTGTGTTGATTATTAGTAATTTCCAATGGGGAATTTCGTACTAACCAAAGTTGTTTTCAATGTGTAAAAATAGAATAAAAAATTAATTAAATTAATTCTCGTATTCTATTTCTGTTGAAAAATTGGTTAAATATTAACATTGTACCGCTGTAGCGGCCTTGAAATCGGTACTGATACGTTCTACTAAACTTAGTTCGAATAATAATTAAGTTTATTCGTAATATAATAAAAAAATAATTGATTTATTTATCGGTATATTTAAGTAAAAACCAATAGCCGCAATCTTTTGCAGTTCCGTAGTATTTTAGTCGTCATGCTGCAAAGATACATACAGTCGTATGTAAATTTAAATCACTCCATATATAAGTATAAATACATGGCTTAATATAGAAAGGTCGTCTCTAAACTTCTAGCTACTTTACAGGAGAAGGAAAAAACTCAATAAAAACTGAAAAGATAACATGTAAAAATGAGTTGGGGCTTTTTTTAATTACTGTAAATCTGTTATTCATAAACATAGAAAACTGAATTTTTTAAGGGAGGTGTATTTGAGTTTTGTCTACCAGAACATTTAAAAAAACTGATTTGAATAAAAACGAGATATGACCTTTCCATATTAAGGCCTCGATATGTACTCGTGTGTACCTTAAACCGCTGATGTTGAAAATTTCAGATGTACGTTTATTTTGTTGCAAAATTAAATATCTTTCTTTCTATAATTATAATTTTAACATTAATTTTTTTACTTCACATCTCCTTTTCTTTTAAAATACTATAAACGATTGACAGGTATTTGAATAACCAACTTATCATAACATAAACAATGTATGGACACTTTAAACTTAAAATTTTAAATAAACTTTTATAATTCTCATTTGTAATATGTAATCTTGTAGCAGTGTAAATACTTTTCTTATACATTAAAATTTTATGAGACGAAAACCCAGAATGACTATTTTATTGTCGCATCAAATATTTTAATTATGGAAGAATGTTTGATGCAACCATATTTGCTTTAACGATTAATTATTTGGTTGTGGCAGATCTACTTAGTTGACATGAATATTTTGCAAACAGGTTTTTTAGAGCTTTGCTCTTTATGGCGCGATGAGGGTTGAATTTTATTTTTCGTAACATAAATAATCGACACTATTACAGTTATATTTTTATTTGTGTTTTGATTTTCTTGTCCTTTAAAAGCGACTTTGTTGTTGTTTTTTAAAATCAAGACGAGACAATATGTATGTATATGGTGTGTTACTCACATTCAACTGCAATAATAAAAACAAAATATTAAATATTCTCATATGAATACATATACGAGTATATGTATGTTAGTGTTTCGTTTTTGTTTTGCTTTGTGTTGCTGAGTTGATAGAGCTACCCTACCCACCAAACAAAACGTCAAGTGTTTGAACTATTATGCTTTGATGGTTGTAGTACATATTAGGTCAACAAAATTAATTAAAAATTATTTTTTGTTTTTTCTATTAAATAAATATTATATTATTTAAAAACTTAACTAAAATTTTTAAAATATGGATTAAATTTCTTAAAACAATGTCATAAACTCAGAAAAATTAATAAATCTTCACACATGCTAACTAAACTTAGTTTATTTATACATAATTGGCATGTACAACTTATTTCTATTTTATTTTTATTTTATTTCTATTTTATGGTCCTTGATTTAAAAACTGTTGATAGAACTTTATTAAAAGAAAATAAAGTCAATGATTATATCGTATACATAAGTATGTTTATTCAACTTGTTTGCTGGTGTCATCGACAACCAAATGAAAGAGGGTACGAATCAGTGGTGCCGCTTGGTTACATTTGTTACATTTTTCGTAACATTTGAAGGCCCAATGTAACATGTATAATTTTGTTATATTTGGCCAAATTTTTTAACTTTTAGTACATAACACAGAATAAAGAAATATTGGAGAAGTAATTAATTCATTCATTCAATGAGCATAGCTCTAACCGGGTGTCCTAAGACACCTCTCTTCTTTTTATTTGCGTGCAGTAAATAAACCTAAGTTTTTATTCTCCTTCTCTTAAAAGAATGCTATACATCAGCCTTTGTCATAAAGAGAACATGTAGGAAATATCAATGTATTGGTGTTTTTACACTTGTAGAAATTGATTGTTACATTTATTTTTTTACTGTAGCCTAACATCATATTAAAAGTTTGTATGCATACACACTGGATTGGTTTAGCGTGTTTATGGACGAAAGAAATTAAAAAAATATTTACATTAAAATATTCACAGTGTACTGTGAATAACAAATAAAGAGACTAAAAAAAATAAATATTTTCTTGTCCTCTTTTGCATGTGTTTTGTTGTTGGAAATTCTAAAATAAAGCGACAAAGAACCTCATTCATTGACTGCTATCATACAAATGAGTATGTTTCGTATTTTAGTTTGTCTCTTGGTGCTCGGCCCCTAGGGGCTAGTTTGACGATCAATGCATTAAATAGTGTTTATACTCTCTGAGAGAATCTGATAATTATTCATAACCAGCGTTGCCATTTTGGTGCTTTTTTAATCAGGCAATACCCGAAATTTTGGTTAATACCCGTTTTTGAAAAGCGGGTATTTATAGTGCTTTTAACAATTTCTCACAGTGCTTTTAAGTGCGTTTTGAATAATCAAAATTTTTGGCACTAAATCATTTTCCTACTACTCTTTAAACACACCTAATACTTTTTTAACCAACTGCGTATTATTTGGATCTATATTTTGAGTAGTACTCGCAAACTGTTAAGAGTTTGAATTCTAGAATTTCTCAAACATCATTTTTTTTAAGTTCGTGCAGAAATTTTTATAATTTAATTGTTTAGCAATGATTTTTACTTTTAATATACATATCCGTTGGTTTAAGCAAGAAATTGCCTTGGTTTTTATAAAGTTATTAAAATTAAGTTCTTCATTAATTTTATGTGTGTTAAAGTTCATCATCTAACAATGGCTTTCCTTTAGATGGAAAAACAACAATATAGAAAAGCTTGGGGGAATGATCCAGCTTTTAAAAGGTGGCTTAGACCAACAAAAGATGAACTAAAGCGTATTGCATTTGTTGTAATTGTGAAATAAATGCACGATAAAAGCGATATACTCCGACAAAGTCGAACAAAAAAACACAAAAAAGCAAAAGATCCAAATGCAAATTTTGATGTTGCAAGAGTTGGCATCACTGTTCATAACTATTCCAGGAAACGCGTCGAAGAAGTGAATATTAACATGGAAACAAAAACAAAATTTCAAGAATTGTTTTTGTTTTTCACACATTCCTAAAATTAAATATACGTGAGAAATTTAACGATTTTCTCTCTCTATGAAAAGCGGTAAAATTTATTTGATAAAACAAAAAGAAATTTTTTAAATGTTTTAAATTTTATTTTTGTTTTCCATGTAAATTTTCACTTCTTCCACGCGTTTTCTGGAATAGACACCATTTTGTTATACAATACTCTTACAACCGTGTGATAGTCTGAACACAACGTTTGCGTTGCGGTGCAATTTCTCGTTGCGGGAGAGAAAAATAAAGATAGTACAACGGAAGACGGCGACGGTAATAGTTGGCGTAGTTTGTTTACATTTTTAATAATTTATTTCTGCATACATTCAAACATACTTCAAAACCATGTTTTTTGTTTACAATAATGTTGTGAATATTGCCAATTATTCAAAAACTATGGCAACATCAGAAAAAGAAAGAGTATTAAACATTGAGAGAATAAGAAAGTCGGCAATGAAAATAAAATAGATTTTAATTTTATGCCGTTCCGCACTGCGGTTGTTAACTTTAAAATCGTATGAAAAACCGCACCTCAATAAAATATCGTTCCATTGTGTTCAGACTCTGAATAGACAATTTATTGACTGACAACGTTGCTACAATTTACTAGCAACCGTGTGAACTGGCAATAAACATTGTGCTGTATATTTTTTTTTGTAGTCAGTACATAGCCAGCAAATTGTTAGATCTGAAAACCGTCTATGCAGAGCTAAATAACCAAAGCGAATTCACTTTACAAATGGTATTATTTCTACAACAAGTACAACATTAAAATACCATTTGACACGTAAGGTAGACGTGCAGGTATACACAAATGGACATTCTGACCTTCATAATGCAAGAAAAAAGTAGCTCAGCACTTGTTAAGTGAATTCATTCTAGTAACAACAATGAGACATTTTTTCTATTTCAGGATATGAGAGAATTGTAGGAATGTTAAAGAAACAACAAAGAAAAGTGCTCAATAAGTAGATAGTAGTAGAGCCACTGGAAGGTATTTTGTTTTTTACATTCAACAGATCTCTTATATTTTTATTGTATGTGAAGTCATGCGAATGTACCATAACCATTAAGTGCAATTAAGAAAATTTATTTTTCTGTGTAGTCAAGTGTAACTACGAGTGTAAAGCGTCGTGGCAACATATCAAACTGCTTCGTCAAACTTTTACATGTTAAATTTTGTTTTATTTATCACAGCAACACATCAAACTTATACCGTCAAATTTTACAACAAACTTGTTTTAAATAATAATAAACGTATGATATATTTTTTATCATACTTGTAAATTATTATTTTTCGCTTTTGTTATTTAAATCTTAAGATTAACTCGTGCCATAAAGTGGGCAAGCCAATAAATTCGAAAATTACATATTTTTTCTTCCGTCCATTTGTTATGAACATTCCGTAAAAAAATTAAAGTAAACAAAAATTAAATTTTGAAATAAGTACGAGGTCACTGATCAAATTAGCTTCAAATCTCTGCCACGCAGTTTAAATTATTTTGATGTTCGTCAAACTTTCAAACACTATCAAAAAAAATCTAAATGAAACACTTTATTTTGCTAGCTGTATATACTCTTGTATATTCTATTTATTGCATTTACAACAAATGTTTATTTATTTCACAACTTATTATGCTGTACATTTTCCTATACGCCAAGCACATTCATAGAATCTATTTTTACCAACTACATTACGCCTATCGACATTTACTTCATCTCCAGGGCACATATAATTACCATTTTGAGAAATTAAAACTGTATTTTCGTCCAAAAACTCCAAAGTCGATAAGTGTCCAGTATGTGGTTCCTTAGATTCCCAACGGAATATCTCATGAGAATCGTCAGCCATAATATAATACAAATTATATTTTGTACCTTTAAGTTCAAAAGTAAATTTCACTGCTTCGCCGCTCATAAGACAGAAGTTGTCCTTGAAGAATACATATTGGTATCCGTCCGGCAATTTTTCTGTAGCACTGTCAAAATCCGTTTTTAATTCATCATCAAGAGTTGAAAATAAATTATTTTGTTTAAATTTATATAAATTTAAGGCAAGTGACCCAATAGGAAATTTATCTTCACGCTGCAGCCTATCCAATAGTGGTAAATATGTTTTTAGAATAACTTTGTAATTCTCTTCAGTGCTATTTTTCAGTAGATAATCAAGGAATCGATTTAAGACATCATATCCATCTGCAACGGCGATAAAGTAGAACCAGTCTTTATGAGGAGTTTCAAGAAATCCACGTGCGCTTCTTTCTAATTCACTATCCGTGTATCTAACAATGTATCCATGTGTTGTAGCGAGTTGTAAAAAACAACAACAACATAACAGAAGAGGAGTAACTAAATTTGATGTTTTCATATTGAAAACTTGAAATGATTTGATATTCTTGTTCGTTTCAAACCGATATTTATACGAAATTTAAACCGCATACGTTTTTTAAAGTTTTGCTCTTGTTATCTATAATTCTTTATCTATCTTCTCTCTACTATCTATTAAGCTTTATGCGCCCAAGTATGTATATACAAATTAGTGTGTGTTTGTTTATTTGTTTGTTTGTTTGTATGTTCTTTATGGAAAGCCAAAGATCGATCTTTCTGAAATTTTGAAGCTGTACTATTGATGACCGGAAAATTCATTTAGGATTTTTTTTGTTGTAAAAATTGGAGCGGGGAAAGGTAACCATCATACAAATAAATTACTAATATTCACATATCAGAGAAACTAAAATACTGAATGATTGAAATTTTTCGTTTGTTCCTCCTGGAACAAAACACAACGAAAACTTGAAGCGTTAGAAGGAGGAAACGGGTATACAATCTTACAAAGAAATATTGATCATCGCACAACTCCCTTATACTTAGCTGGCTGGACCAACTGTCATATTAATTTTTTACTTTTTATTTTAGTTACTTCGCTTTTTGTATTAACATGTTTGTTTTTTCTTTTGTTAAAATTTTATAAATTGATGTCGAGTTATTTGAAAGCTCCAGATTAAAGAACTGAAATTGAATCGAAAATAATGAAGTATCATACAGTAGTATTTTAGAATGAATAATTTATATGTAATTATAAGTTTTAGTTTTATTTCATGAGAATAGGGCCTGCGAAACATACCGGGTACATGCGGTGTCGTCATATAATATTTAACACGACGCGTTTTTTATGATTTTGTTTTTCACAATTGAAGATAATACAGATTTTATACAAAATAAACTGCTGTAGTTTTTTTTATTCATGTTCTCCTTTTAAAAAAGCTTATATTCGTACCATATAAAGTTTTGATAAGATTTATGGAATAATTTTGAAAATATTTTCGTTTCAAATGTTTCGTTTGCATGGAAAATAACCAAAAACTTGTTGCAAATAAAAATATTATCGTAAAAAGTCGTAAAGTTTTAAAAGCGTTTTGGTTTTTAAAAATCTTCTGATTTATGCTGGTTGGGTTAAAAAAAAAATTATTTCTTTTTCATTTCATCCAACATTATTGGTATTTGTATATTAATTGTAATTTTGTTTAGAAAATATATTAAATTCGATTTATGCCATTTAAAGAAAAGGTCCTTAGATATGAGTTATATTTTTCTCTGTGCAGATTTTTTAAATTAATTCATTTATATATTGAATAGAATAGGATTTTCTTCCCCGAGTCTTGATATTTTATATCACAAATATTTAAGATTAATTGATAAAAAATTATTTTAATTGAAAATATTCTTAAGTTGAAACTGTTTTAACCCCACACCGTGATTCTATGACTTTTCATTGAGATCAGCAACATGCCCGAAATTTTTTTGTGACACGATTGACGTCAAATAAAATATAAATTATAATAATTTAAGAAGATAAAGTTTTCGTTGCTACCATAAATTTAAAAAAAATATTAGAACTACGTCAAAAGAGTTGTTTGGTTTATTTTTTTTTTACCACAACCTCGTACTAATAAAAATTTAAATTTTTTAATTAGTTTAAAGATAATTAAAGCCTTTAAAAATTAGATATCATTTCTAAGTAAACACACGTTTTAAGCATAAATGTGTGCATGAATATAAAAAGTGATCATCGCATAGAGGAGTATTTCTCCCAAAATTATTAGACGCGTTTTTTAATGGAAAGTTTGAGTCTTTTTGTGGTATTTGTAGGTTTGATTAATTCAGAGGCTGTTTTTAATGGGTGGGTGTTTTTTTACACCCTCTCGATTTTTTAACTGAATTTAAATTTAAGCTTATCATAATTGCTTTCCTACAGCTTTATATAAGCATACTTATTATAAGCTTTTATACTTAAAATTTTATTTTTGTTTACTTCTCGCAGTGAGAATATTTAAAGGTTTTTGCTTACGGAATGTTCATAACAAATGGACGAAAGAAAAATATATGTAATTTTGAAATTATTGAGATATAATGGATGGCTTGCCCTCTTTATGGCAAGAGTAATTCTAAAGATTATAATAACAAAATGGAACGATAATAATTTACAAGTATGATAAAATGTTGTGGCAAAAAATACGATACGTTTATTCTTATTTAATACAACTTTGAGTTTGAAGTGTTGCTGTGATAATTAGAACAAAATTTAACCAACACATGTACAAGTTTGATGTCCCTCCAGTTTTAAAAGTAGAAACTGACTCGAAATTGTTAGGTATTTCGCAAACGAAAAATGGCCTAACTACTTCACTGGCTACAAGTAATGCAAGAGTTCGCCTTTTGACTTTCTCACTCATGTTCATGTACACGCACTCAGTACATGCATAAATGTTAATGCCTTCAACCTCAATTTTTTTTACCAGTTGAAAATAACTGTGTCCTTCTTCCAAAGGAAATCAACAAAAAAATAAAAAAGATTTTATGAAAGTGTTATTATTTTGTTTTGGCGTACAATTAGAAGTTTGTGGTCACTGAATGTTAAATTTTTATTAAAAAAAGTGTTTTGTTTTAGAAAGGTAAAATGAGCAGGGATGTATAAAGATTAATTTTTTTCCTTTGTTGCTCGAAATATGTTAACAATGTCTACCTAATATTTCTCTGATTATAAACAATTACGAACTTTAGCCTGTACAAATATTAATAATAAACAGATCGTAGTGATTTAAAAAATTACAATTAATATACAAATCGAAAATATTTAAAAAAATATAATTGAACCATCAATTGGAAGAAGGAATAAACGCCAATTTTCCAAAATCGAGATATACTCAATTCTGTGTACTTGAAACAAAGACTAGGGTGTGTTGAATTCAAAAATTTAACACTTAATAAATTAGATTCGTAAGGGAACAAATCCTTCTGTAGTTAAGAAGTTTCTTTCATATACAGTCAAATCCCGATAATTCGTAATGGCAAGGGACCGGCCATTTCTTACAAATTATAGGGGTTTTTGATTTATTTACTAAAATGATAAAAAAAAAACATAAAAAACAATTGCTTTTGAAGAATTGAAGTAAGAGTTGATGGAGCAATTTCAAATCGCTTAGCCACGTCTATTTTTTTCTCTCCATTGTCAGTGGATGCAAAAATTTGTTGTTTTTACATTTTTATTTATTATTCATGTAACAAACTGATCTTAAGAGAATAAACACACACACAAGCGAAAGCAAAAACCTTCGCAAAAAAAAAAACCAAATAGCGGTAAACAAAAAATCATTCCATGTTTCTGTTGTTTTTATTACGAATTATAAGTGGTAGTTAGCAAACAATTACGATTTATAAGAGGTAGAGAAGATTTTATTTGAAAAAAAAAAATTGCGAATTAGCGAGGGGACCAAAATGTATAGAAATTTTACGAATTAAGGAGATTTTTTCAAGGGACCGAATTATCGGAAATTACGATTTATCGGGGTACGAATTATAGGGATTTGACTGTATTTCTGTTACATATTATTTGGATTTATTCCCTTCTACCAACTGATGGTTCAAATCCTCAAAAATTTTCGGTTTATTTTTGCGTCCCCAAAAAAATGAGTATCTATTGAAAAGGTGGTCTGAAATGTCAGGTAAAAACAAGCAATGCATTCAATATACCCATCACCAATCCATTTATGAATATTTTATATACATAAAAGGTTTTCCAATAGGGATGATATAATTTTGAAATGACGTTTCGGCCATTTGTAATATGTCATGATTTGTCATTTGTTTTTCATTGTATTCAGTAGTGTTTACAATTTCATCATGGGGAGATACATATACGCAAGAACAACGATTAGAAATTATTCAATTTGATTATCGATCTCCAATTGCAACTTTTCGTGCCTTTTTGCCATTTTATGGCCGCAACAATCGTCCAAGTGTGCTCGCTATTCGTCGAATTGTTGAAAATTTTGAGCTTAAATTTTCTTTACATAATGTTCAAGTGCCTATAACACAAAGAACCGCTCGAAGTAATGCAAATATTGCAGCCGTTCAGGCAAGTGTTGCTGAAGACCACAATTTGTCGATTCCAAGACGTTCTCAACAATTGGGACTGTCTCAAACCGCAATCGATCCATGATAACCAACTTTTTATGGCCGAAATGGGAAGAAGTTGATCATGTTGTCAAGGTTCCAAAAAGACGGTGCTACGTGCCACACACATCAAATGTAACAATTGAATTATTGCGAGAAAAGTTTGGAGATTCGATTATTTCAAGAAATTGTGATATTGAATGGCCTCCCAGAAGTTGTGATTTAACACCATTAGACTATTTCTTGTGGGTGGGGTTATTTGAAGTCATTGGTCTTTCGAAATAAGCCAGACTCTCTTCAAGCTTTACAAGTCAATATTGAACGTGCCATTGATGACATACGAGTTGATTTAGTGGAAAAAGTGCTCGAAGATTGGGTTCATCGAATTTGTTCCTGCAGAAGAAGTCGTGGAGGCCTTTTGAATAACGTTTTATTTAGAACTTAATTGTATCGATTGTACTTCACATTAAATAAAAAACTTTTGAATTTCCTTAACAATAAGTGTGTTTTTATTAAAGAAATCATATCACTCTTATTGGAAAACCTTATATATGTATGTACATGGCAACAATAATATTAAAAAAAACTTAAAGAATATATCATTGAACTAGTTAATTTCAGCAAAATACTATTCTGTGCGATTATAATCATGCATACATTTATGCTTAAAACGTGTGTTTACTTAGAAATTATATTTCAAAAGACTTTAACTATCTTTCAACTAAAGGTACGGTCACATCTAGCAAACATTTGCCCAAAAAAGTGTAACAACTAAATACGAATGAAAACACTTTTGATTTAGATACCTGTTAGTTGCGTTAAACAGTTGCCTACATAATTTATAGAAAATGTAAGAGAATCATATCTTATTTGATGCTGTTTAACTTAATAAATAAATGCATAAATCAAAAAGTTTTTCATTCGTATTTAGTTGTTACGCTTTTTTGGGCAAATGTTTGCCAGATGTGACCGTACCTTAAGTAATATTTAAATTTTTTCAGAATTATAGGAAAATAAACCTTTATTATATAAAAGTTAAAATAAATAAACATCGCAATAAAATCGTTATCATCTTAAACTTTTAATATTTCTATTTTTCATTTGACGTCAATGTTTATGATAAACTAAAATTTTTTGGAAAAATATTGCGAATCAAAAACTTTACAGATCACTACGCAAAAACATTTCGGCACGTTGATGATCTCAATAAAAAGTCATATAACCATTGTGTGGGGATACGACAGTTTTAACCTAAAAATATTTTCAAATTAAAATAATTTGTTGTCAATTAATCTCAAACTTTTTAGATTCCTATTGAATTTTTAATTGTCAGATGAGAAAAATTTCGGCATTTAAACATTGAGATCATCAACGTGCCGGAAAGTTTTTGCGTAGTTATCTGTAAAGTTTTTTAGTCGCATTATTATTTTTAGAAGATTTTAGTTTATCATAAAAATTGACGTCTAATGAAAAATTGAATTATTAAAAGTTAAAGATGATAAAGATTTTATTGCGATGTTTACAAATTTTTTCGAAACTCTACTCATAAAAGTTTATTTTGTTTATTATTCTAATAAAAATTAAATTTTTAGTTAAAAGATTGTGAGTCTGAAAAATTAGATATCATTTCTAAGTAAACGCACGTTTTAAGCATAAATGTGTGCATGAATTTAAAAAGTGATCGCACAGAGAAATATTTCGCCCAAAAAGCAGGAAAATACGAAAATAAGCAGCTTTTAGCAGCATCAAAATTCAAATACCAACCCAAGGAGCCACTATACAATTTTATGGAATTACTTTTTGCTATGCTTAGTCTACACGATATGTTGAATTTTATATCATGATATGTTTGTTAGGTAGTGAGAAAATGAGTACTCTTTTGTATGACAAAACGGAGTAGAATTTTGCAAAAACAAAACTGATTGAATGAAGAGAGGAGAAGTGTCTATCGTTTTCTTACTATACGAGGTGCCATATTTTTTTTTATTCAATTTTATTATTTATTGAATCTTCAATTATAAATTGAAACATCAATAAGTTGTTCAAATCTTAAATCTAAAAAATAAAAAAAGTTAAATATATGTTTAGCCAGTGCTAAACAAAATTTTTAATTTCAACGGTTGATTTTTGTTGATTTACATCTCTCGTGTACGATTGTTCACCAACGGAACATCAAGATCTTTGTGAATTCGCTGGTTTCGGCTATACCAGGGGGCTGCTATTATTGTACGTAGAACTTTATTCTGTCGCCTTTGAATTTTTTCGACATTTGATGTTGAGGCAGTGCCCCATAACTGGATTCCATAGAACCATATTGGTTTCAGGATCGCGTTGTATAAGAGAAGTTTACAGACTAGGCTTAGTATAGAATTTCTTACAATAAGCCAATTCATTTGGGCTGCGCTTGATTTCATTTGTGTGAACTTTGCGTCTATATGAGATTTCCATGTTAAGCGGCGATCAAAGTGAACGCCTAGATATTTGACAACAATGTGTTGTGGTATAGTCTCGGGCATGTTTCTCTGCGCAACGTAAAAGTGACGTGTACACATTTCTGCTCGTTGACTTTTATACGCCATTGTTTTAGCCATTTTTCTAATTTTAAGATGTACCCTTGTAGATTCCGGGAAGCTTCTACAGGATTTTCATGAACGCTTAGAAAAGCTGTATCATCAGCAAATGTTGTCGTGTGAATGTTACTGCTTAACGGTAAGTCAGAGGCATATATTAAATAAAGTAAAGGACCGAAGATGCTGCCTTGAGGGACTCTGGCTTCGATCGACTGCGGAGGGCTTAAAAAGTTGCCTTCTCGAACTATAAATTTGCGTTCCTTTAAATAGTTTTTAAAAGCTTGACGAGTTTGCAGGTAGATTTTGTGTTTATTTGTGTATTAGACCTTCGTGCCATACTTTATCGAAAGCATGAGAAACATCTTTAAAGATCGCAGAGCAATATTTCTTTTGTTCAAAAGTGTCTCTAACAACATTCACAAGTCTGTGAGTTTGTTCAATAGTGCTTTGTTTTCTGCGAAAACCGAATTGATGATCTGGAATCAGATACCATCGGTAAATCACTTGCAGGTGTTGAAGTGTTGTGTGATAATATAGTGACAATTTTAGGCGAGTGATCTGAAGATAAATTCAAAGACGCTTCAACTTCAATCATTTCGCTGGCCACACCTTTCACTATTCCAAAGTCGATAACATCTGGAAATGTTTGTCGATCTGTTGGCCAATATGTTGGCTGACCACTAGACACTACGTTTAAACCCATATTAGAAACGACGTCAAACAAAACTCGTCCATTAGGAGTGATTAAACGGGAACACCAGAACATGTGTTTAGCATTGTAGTCGCCAGCTGCTAGAAAATGGGGGCGCAGTGATTTATAAAAAGCCGTATATTGACACTCGGTAATTGAAAATCTTAGTTCCGGCACAAAGCACTGCATACGTAGGGGTCATACCCTGAATGCTGATCCCTATAAAAAAAAAAAGAAAAAAAAAATATCAGTTCGCATCAAATGTTAGAAATGAATTACACTTTTTGATGAATTTTCTGCTTGTGCATAAAAAGCAAACGAGTATAAAATGGACTAATACTTGTTTGTGTTGTTCTTAAAACTCAACGTTAGGGAATATGTAGATTAAAAATAAATTTTTGTATGTTTTATACGAGTAAATCTCCAAGGGTGCTATTTAAAACGATTGTTATGTTAATAAATAGTAAATTGGTTTAGAATTACAAGGATTATGTTGTTCATAGAATTCAATTTTTTTATATGCCTCAAATTATAAATATTAAGAATGCTGGTGGCTTAAATATCAAAAGTGGGATCTTTAGAAAACGAAAAACAAAAATTTATCTTGTAATCAAACCATTTTAAAAATTCAAAATTGAGATGACAATAAAAACATCTGCATACTTTAAGGAGCGTCAGTAAAATAATCTTTGCATGTTAATAAAAATAAGCTTAATGTGAGCATTGCTAGTAAAAGCAATTGAAGACTTCATCATTGAAAAATCGATGTACAAAATAAACGAAATCTGCAGATTATAGTTCAAAACGAGCGGAATACAATTAAAAATTAAAACTCTTTCAAACGGATAGCAAGAGGTTTCACAAATATATTTTGAATTTAAAAATAAGACTTTGAAAATTATATTTTTTTGTATTTCATATTTAAAACAAATATTTTATTCCCTGAAACACTTAAATTGTGACAAAGATTACAGTCATAATATCGTTTTGCTATAATATTTTGTTGTTGTACAATTACATGGCATATCCTTGTCATTGATTTCCAATATTTTTCCTCAAAAATAATGCAATTTTGTTCTCGTTATTTATTGCCAATAATCGCAAGCGAGGCCACTAGTGCAGTACGCCAGTAGTAAGGAAATCATAAAAAGAATATTTTCCTAAAACAAATACTACATCCATTTAAATACAATTTTACTTTTAGTCACGTTTTATGATCACCTTTAAGCAGGTAAATGTATGTTTGTAAATGCTTTTAATCGAAAGTAAAGTATGTGCTGCCCCTTGCTGCCACGTAAAACTTTTAAACGTCCTGATTTTACAATATTGCTTAAACACTGTTGTACGTAAGTTTTATAACAAAAAATAAATTTTTGCTGAACTTATAATAATCTTTATCTATACTTCTAAAAGATTTTTAGTTTGCGAAAAATGTGAGAAAAAAGTATATGACAAATAGAAATTTATAAAAGGCGGACGAGAATAGATTCAAAAATATTTGTTCTGCTTCTTACAGCAATCAATTTCTACAACTTATGAAAGGAAGAAATATTTTTGAAAAATGCAGACATAGCAAGTAAATCGGAGTTGTGTTATAAGGTATCATAACCCCACTATCGGGTTACTTTTTGAAACTGTAAAAGTAAATAAATGAAGGATCCAGTTTGCTCGGCCAGAGTTAAACATATACTCCATATTCTCCAGATTGTAATAAAGCTTGTTTTTTTAGACTGTCACAATTTTGAGTTGGCATCACTGCTTTATTTGATGACCAATTTTTGTTTAGTTTGCTTAGTTTAGTTTGAAATTTATGAATCGACTTATATTAGAGCAACGTGTGCAAATTGTTGAAATTTTTAATCAAGAGACGCCGAACAAGAAAGCATTGAAGATGATCCTAATCAATCAATTCCTCCTCGTTCTCAGACACTGGGTTTTTATCCTTCCACTTTATGGAAGATTTTTCGAAAGGATCTTGGGTAAAAAGCTTTCAAGATTCACCTTGTACAGGAATTAAAGCCAAACGGGGCTGGCGGAATCATTAGCCCTTATATCTTCAAAAAACGATGATGGTCAGAATGTTACTGGCAATGGTGAACGGTATAGGAACATGATTCGAAAGTTTTTCGTACCTCAATTACGTGGCATTAATCTTGCTAATATGTGGTTCCAACAGGACGGAGCCACATGCCACCCACCGGGCACTACAATTGATTTACGCAAAGAAACTTTTGATTAAAAAAATAATTTCACGTAATTGCCCAATTAATTGGCCACCAAGATCGTGTGATTTAACCCCATTAGATTATTTTCTTTGGGGGTTCTATTAAGTCACTTGTCGACGTCGATAAACCACAAACAATTGAACACCTGGAAATCAACATTCGAAGATTTATCGGCGAAATACGGCCGCAAATGCTGCGAAAAGTTGTTTAAAATTGCTGTTCCAGATTGCGCCTACTACGCGCCAGCCGTTGCGGCCACATGGCGGAAATCATATTACAACATTAATATGATAAAATTTTCTTTCCAATAAAGCCGGTATTAAAAATATATTTCCTTGTAACTACTCCGATTACTGTATAGAAGGCCACGTAAAAAAATGGAGAACTAATTTACTTGTGTTTGTACTAGTATAGTCAATGGACGACACAATTGTCCGTATTCTAGATGTACAAAAAAAAATTTATCGAAATTATCTAAACGTGATAAAAAAAACTCGCTTAAAAAATAACTGTCACAGAATATTTATTGCAACCACAATTAATTAATTAATGGAGCATTAAAATGAGCTAAATCATCGTTCTCTTTCGTTCCGGCACCCTCTTTATATATCAAATCATCCAGTTTTCAATAAACACTTTGAACTTGTTGTCTCCTTCACACTGCAAAAAAAAACACACAGTGTTTATGTAGGTACGCATGATTACTTGCCCTGTCGGACATTCAGTTAACTTTAAATTAATTTTGAAATAATCTTGTTTCTAAGATTGCATATGTATTTTGTTCATTTAAGAACAATTGAAACAACAAACTGTTTAAATGTAAACGGAACTTGACTTTACTTTTCTAAACTTCAAAAACTTCCTACACGTCCGGCAATTTAATGCTAAACAGAGGATACTTGTTAGTTGAAGGCAGAATTCAAAGTGATTTTATTCATCAAATGTGTGCTGCTTATATACTATTTTCTAAAAAGCAGTTGTATACAAAAGTAGTTTAAGCAAAGTGTGAATTGTGACAACAATGTAAAATTATTTCCGTTAAATTCAAATATTATTAATGAAATGTGGCAACATTGCTAAATTATTTCAAATATTATTAAGAAGGCATGCAGAGTTGTACTTTCGTATGATAATGATTTCAAAATAAAGTTTAAATGTAAAAATGTGTATAAATACTAAATAATTATCACCTCTCTTAAAGATGATGACATTAATGAAAACATGCAAAAGAATCAGAAATAAGAAATTGCGTTTGTGCAACTTTGTAGTCTGCTAGTGAACGTATTTGTGGGTAAAGTTATAAAGCAAATAAAATATGATTATTTTTCTCTAGCAATATCGTAAAATAATCACTTATTAATAACTTAAAATTTGTTGCCAACGGTGGACCTCTTGACGGAAATGTCCATACTATAAAGTTAAATTTTCAAATTGAATCCAGTTCCATTGAGTAGATTTGTTTCCACATTTAGGGTTACCCAACATATCTTTCTTAAAGTATCGAATTTTAAATTCCTTGCGCATTGGCAGTTGGAATGTTTTAAAAAGCTCTAGCGTTTATATTCAGAACTCCAGGTCTTGCTCTTACTAACAAAATAAAATGCCATGATAGCAGCTTTGACGCAGAAAGTAATGGCATGTATGTAAATGTCCAAATGTGAATACAAATCATGAAACTGTGAGTTTCTGGCATCTGCAATTAGTTTGTTTCTCTCAGATGTTGTTAAAAGCCGTAAGACTAATTACCCATATTTACGTTTACTTTATACTCATCGCATTGAATTCAAAGCTATTCTGCTGCGGAAATTTTATATTTTGCCAGGTTGGTTTTAAGACATCGTAGTTTACAATAAGACTAGAGGGCATTAATCCTATTTTAAAGTGTAGACGGCGAATCAGACGAAAAATAAAAAACAATATCATCGGCATAAGTATAAATTTTTTTTTGCAGCAATGTTATCAAGCAAAATTCCATCTGATAAATTATCAACCAGATCGTTCATATACAAAGCAAACAGGTTGAGACTCAATAGACATTCATGTTATTCCTGTCTATTGAGTTAATTTGTATTATATTAAAAAGTTTGTACATATAATTGTATGTTTGGATATTTGTTTCACTGAACAAATTTGAATGCAATTTGAATAACAGATAGCATATAACCCAGATTAAAATGTAGGCTAATTTTAATGGGGGTAAAATAAAGGATGAATGGGTACTTTTGCTACTTTTTAAAATTTTACAATCTTTTCCATATATTTATATACAATGTACTGTGTATATTGTAAAATATAGGGTACTTTTTAAGGGATAAAAACAGGACAAATTGTTAGTTTTTGTACCTTTTTAATTTTTCTGCGTACATTGTACCCCCAATGAAAAAAAGTAGACACTTTTAGTACTTTTTTGACATTTTGATTTTAAAAATTTTTCTTTTATACATTAACATATAGATAGTGTACTGTGTGCATCGTAAAATATAGGGTACTTTTTAAGAAATAAAAACAGGACAGGTACTTTTGGTACTTATTTTTAAATTTTTTTATTTATTTTTTTTTATTAACATCCTTACGGAAAAAAAGATGATACTGTTAGTATTTTTGGTACTTTTTAATTTTTTGCATTTTTTTTATACATTTACGTTTAGTGTACTTTGTACATTGTAAAATATAGGAAACTTTTTAAGGGATAAAAACAGGACAAATTAGTACTTTTGGTACTTTATTTTGTTTTTTTTTTTTTAATTTTTTTTTACATTAACAACCCCAAATGAAAAAAGGTGGTACTTTTAGTACTTTAATGGCTTTTTTATTTTTACAATTTTTTATTCATTAACATACTGTGCACATTGTAAAATATAAGGTACTTTTTAAGATAAAAACTGGAAATTTGGTACTTTTAGTACTTTATTTTATTTTATGGTACTTTTAGTACTTTTGGTACTTGCAGTTATTAATTTTTTAAATTTTTTTATACATTTACACACCTACGCACTTTTTAGGTCTGTTAATAGTAATTGTTTTATCAGTTGTCTGAAAATTTTTAAATTGCTTCCCTTATAAATACTACCCGCCTTTATTATATGTTTGAACACTTTCCCGTGTTGATTTAATATCAAAAATATTTGCTGACAGAGTGAAAACTGGTAAATTTTTTTTCTTTTTGTAAATCCAATCATTGAAAGTTATCAATATTTTATATGTACTCGTATATAATTAATTATCAACATAAATATTCTCTGAAAAATATGACCAATAAGATACTGCTTGGAATTTCTTAATTGTATTTGTATGTGTCTGTGTGAATTGAAAGTGTTGAGATCGAAAACAAAATTTATTTCGTGCTTGCAGCAGCACTTGATGTTTTGCTAATATCAAACTCTGCATAATTTAAGTTTATTAATGAATGTATTTGTTTCATTTGAAATGCATTGTCGTAAAAACCGAAAATGTATCCTTGTGTATGAACACATGCAATTATTTCCTATACACATATAATAAGTATCACATACATAATATACTGCGAATTATTTTAATAAGGAATTTTTTATCATCAAGTTCATAAAATATTTTAACTTTGGAAGCATATGGGTGTCACCGATGTATAATTTTTGAGAAAACTTATTATTTCAGTGAACAAGAATTTATAAATGATGTCATATTATACATTTGAATTTTTCTAAAGAGTTCTATTTATATTGAAGCAAGGACAAATATACCTTCTATATCACCTTTTTAAAAAACTTATGATTTTAGAAAAATTAAGCTCCTATAATTGAAAGGTCTCGCAAAATACGCATAAAATTGTTAAAAAAAAAATTCCATTAAAATCAAAGCAAGGATATTTGCACCTATATTATATCTTTTTTGCAAACTTATGGTTTTAACTAAAAAAAGTAAGCTTCGAAAAGCTACAAATATTTATTTTCTGTAAAAACTTTAAATATTACCTTTGATATATTGTTTTTAGTAAAATTATGATTTCGGCAAATTTAAGCTCCCATGGGTTCATCAAATTTAACAAAAGTCCCATAATTTACATACGTGTATTTATTTGTGTATAAAATTCTATTGAACTCGAAACTAGGATATGAGTAACTGCCATATATCCTTCGAAAAGTGAAACAAAATTTAATTGATGTAAGAATTATGATTTCTGCAAAATTAATCTCCCACAAATACAAAATCTATTTTGTATATCCTTTATATATCCTTTTTTGAAAAATTCTAATCTTAAAAGTATTAAGCTCTCAAAAGGGAAAGAAAATTTACAAAAGTTCCCATATTATATATATTAATTTGTTTTAGAATTTCTTTTTGGAATTGCAGCAAGGATATGGGTACCTCCCATATATCCTTTTTTTTTAAATTATAGTTTCACCTAAATTAAGTTTCCAAAAGTGATATAATTTTAATTTATGTAAGAAATTGTTTTGAAATTGAAGCAAGGATATGGGTAAGGATACATATATGATCCTTTCTAGAGATTAAATGTCTGTAAAATTAAGATAGCAAAATTATAAAATAAATTATCAAAGATCCCATATATCCTTTTTTGATTCACTTGTTAATTTAAAATACTTAAATTTTTTAATCCTCCAATATCAAGTCTTTGGTAGTGTACGATGGATGTATTTACATATATGAATGACATTATGTTAGCTTGCTCTTATCACTCTAATCTCTTGATAAATCATCATATGGTACATGTTGTTATAAAATATCAAATCAGTTCTGTATATGTACGATTATAATACCGAAGCATTAGTTCTTCTGACAAAAAATTTAAAACCTGTTGTTAGAAGTTGCATCAGGATTTCTAACAACATATTGTTCAAGCTTTGCATAATAGTTATAATTAGACAAGATGAGAAGCATTAAAAGTTTCTCCCCTCAAGATCTCAAATTAACAGTGTAATGCAAAAGCAGTATACAAATGATCTTAGTTGTATTTCGTTTTATTGCAAGTGCCAATTATCTAAAAAACTACTTTTTTTTTAATTCTAAAATAAACAAACAACCATAAAATGTTTACTGCAAATAAAGTTACAATCTTAACGTTTAAATTGTAATGAAACATCTACCAATATTTATAATTATCACCTTAACGTCCTTCGTGTGTATGCAAATGCAAGTAACATATTTTAGTGCAGCAAATACTTTAGTTGCATTTTAATTAAAATTTTGCTTAGAGCCATGAGATGTTGTTACTATGCAACCCTACAATTTCACGCTCACTTCTAGATGTTTTTGTTAAAATCACACGTTCCCCTTGTATGTTTCTATGTGTGTGTTTGTGGGTTATTACAATACAAAGTGAAATGTATACAAGTTTGTGTGTTAGACAATCACCATAATAATTATTTTGCAAATCATCTTAATATATTTACATTTACATGAGCAAAATAATAGCAGGATTTATGCACAAGTTTCATGTGATATTCTCTTCATTATTGCAAATTTAAGAGATTTTGGCAAAGGATCCTTTTAGTTAAAATTGCAGTAATTGTTGCAAAACAAAATACTTATAGGTGACTTCAAATAAATGATTGGTTTCATGTCACTGCTTTTTTTTCTGGCCAATCTAGAAATTAAATTAAATTTTTATTTATATTTTTAAAGCAACAAAACAGTGTGTGCTATTATTTTGTCCCCGTGTCATATACATAGTTTACTTGTATGCTCATTGACCTGTTACTTCTTGTGTGTGACTAACTTTGTGGTTTCTTTATAAGTATTACTTGTTATAATACAGCTACAAGTTTTTGCAAATTCCATTACATTGTAAAGGTTTCCTAAAAATTCTCTTTAAAAATATATAAATGTTTGTTTTCAGGTGAAATATTTTTAATATGTTCACGTAACAAAATCTTTTCGTCCTTATTTACAATCAACACCAAATTATTACGGTGGAATCACAAAAGAACTTTGCTCAAAGTCATCGACTATATTAAAGGAACAGTTGAATAGGTTTTAAAATTTATATAGGATCTATAACCATTGCAGCCCATGAAAAATTCTGGACTTATTTCATACTAGTTTTGTTACCGGTGACCTCGTTCACGCTACATGTAAATGAGATCCTTAAAAAATACCTTATATATTAGTTTGGGTTATATACAATTCGTGTACCATATTTCATTAAAATTCCTTTAAAAAATTTCCTAATAAAAAAAATCAAAAGTAAAAAAAGTACCATAAGTAAAAAAAGGTACCAATAGTTCCAGGCTTTCTTATATCAGCCCCCAAAAAATTGTTAATTTACAACATTTTTTTTTAAATTAGTAAAAAACACAAAGATGAAAAAGTACTTATTTGTCAAAATACCTTTAAAAAGCTTCTCAATAAAAAAAGTATCAAAAATAAAAAAACACCAAAAGTTAAAAAATTTCTAAAATTAAAAAAAGTACCATAAATAAAAAAGTACCAAAAATTTCAGTTTTTCTCATTTCAGCCCCCAAGAAAATATGTTAAGTAATACTTTTAATTTTATTAGTAAAAAACACAAAGTACAAAAAGTACTTATTTGTACCGTTTTTATTTCTTAAAAAAACAATAAATTATAATTTGGGTAATATACGTCTTTCAAATTTCATCCAAATCCCTAAAGAAAATTTCGCAAGAGAAAAAGTATCAAACATAAAAAGCACCAAATAAAAAGTATAATAAGTATAAAAAAGTATCAAAAGTTCCTGTTTTTTCTCATTTCAGCCCCTTAAATATATGCTATTTATAAAATTTTCAGAAAGTAATGAAAAAAAAAAACACATGCACCAAAAGTATTTGCCCCGACTTTATTCCTTAAAAAGTACCTTATATATATTAATTTGAGTTATGTACTATTCGCGTACCATATTTTATCTACATAAATCCCTTAAAAAATGTCTCAATAAAAAAAGGATCAAACATAAAAAACACCAAAAGTAAAAAAGTACCGTAACTAAAAAGTACCAAAAGTTTCAGTTTTTCTCATTTCAGCACCCCAAAAAATATATTAATTTATAAATTTTTTCATAAATTAGTATAAAACACAAAGTACAAAGAGTACTTATGTGTCCCGTTTTTATTCCTTAAAAAGTACCTTATATATTAATTTGAGTCATATACTATTTTATCTAAATCCATTAAAAAAATTCCTCAATAAAAAAAGCATCAAACATAAAAAACACCGAAAGTAAAAAAAGTACCATAATTGAAAAATAAGTACCAAAATTTTCAATATTTCTCTCTTCAGCACTCCAAAAAATTTACAAACATTTTTAAAAAAATTAATAAAAAATCTCAAAGTTCTAAAAGTACTAATTGGTCCCTTAAAAAATAATCCATTTTTTAATCTGGTTCATATGCTTTCGGTCTACCAAATTTCATTTAAATCTACTAAGCGGTTTTCGAGTTAAACAGGGTTTCTTATGGTTAGGGCTTAATTAGATAATATTTTTTTTATGAGGGACTTATTTCAGTATGAATCAAGTCCCATAATTTGGAACTAAATATGTTGTTTTGGGAATAATTAATTTTTTTTTATGTATTTTATGAAATTTTTTTGGACTTATTTATTTATTATTTATTTTTTTATTATATGTTTGTTCAAACTAAATTGTGGGTCCCATTTCATTGCGACTTATTTCGTTGGACATTATTTCATGCAGCCATCAACAATAATATACAGCGACATATGAAGGTGTTGCATTCAAAAACACTAGAATTATTATCTTTTGATATAAAATTAAGAAACACTTTCCACTGTGCGCACTGTAACATTGCAAGGCACCGTGTTGTATGAGTAATATTGTATTCTAACATAATAGATAATATTACTTATACGCAAGTGTAGAATTGATTTCCTTTTAATTAATTTTTTAATTAAACATAAAAAATACAGGCAAAGCCCGCTAAAGCAGCCAATACATTAATAAGTTTATTATTTGTATTGCGAAATCATTTGCATACTAATTTTTTTCAGTTATATAATCGGGATTATTTACGATCAGTTTTATCCTGGAATTGAATTAACATCTTTAATACTTAAATCAATCAAATTAATTTTTGTCCACTGTTGATACATACTTATGTGTTCCTAAGCTGCAGTTTAACTTTTTTTAATTTTCCTCCATTCTTTGAATTATATTAATTTGTTTATCCTTTTGTATCGTAAATAATTAAGTAATTTCCATATATTTATTCATTGAAATACGATTATAAATATATGTATATATGCATTTATTCGATTTATTCAAGCAAATAATACGAGGACAGCTTGATAATTGATATTTCCAGACCATCAACATTATTAACAATATTGATCCTAATAACTGTTCAATATTCTGTAGGATACTGTCGAATTTTGGAGAAGTCCTTATCTATTAATTTTTCTTTGACGGCCGTTTAAAGCTCACAATTTGCAGCATGTTCAGGTTGAATCAAACGAAGATGCTGTCATTAAAACTAGATCCTATTTTGTTAGTCATGACAGGTATAGAAAAATGTTGGGGTAAATATAATGCTCTTCAAGGACTCTATATTCAGAAATAAGATGCAGCTTAACTACAAAGTCACGGAATTATTTAATTGTACTCGTACATCAAACGAGCTAATAAATGTATTTTATATTTTACTATTATGCCAAGAGTATTTCTGTAAAAGCTGAGTTTCAATCTATCAGCTTAGTTAATTTTGCGCCATTCATGCAATGATGTAAATGAAAAGAACACAATAATTATAAATACTTATTTAATTTATTCTTTCAACATTGTGTAACAACAAAATGTTGATTGTGTTGTACTTAATGGTTCATATGCGACCCCACTGCCTCCACAACTTTGTGGGGGATTTAGTAGCAGCAGCTTTTCAAATGGAAACAATAGAAAAGTTACTCTCAATTTATTTATATAAAACAAAATGCAAAACAGAAAAAAAACATTTGATTTCAATATGAATATAAGCTAAAAATTTCTTCTTAACAAAAAGAATTAAATATAAAGAAGGGAAGTGAGCGTTGTTGGTTGTTGGTTGTTGGAAGGTTAATGAACTTGACATGTGTTGATTCTATAATTGTTTAGTTGAATTTCTTTGTTTGTTTTATTTTCGTCAATATAAATTACTCTCAAGCTACTGAGTCCAAAAATTACACTGTAAAACAAAATTTAAACGGCTAATGATAATAAATAATAAACTGCCTTGTTGCATTGAAATCGAAGCAAGGACATGGGTGCCTGACATATATCCTTTTTCAAGAAATTAAAGTTTTAACTATAGTTAAGCTACCAAAAGTGACAAAATTGAAATTGTCTTAAAAATTCAATTGAAATCAGGGCAGGGATATGTGAGCCGTTTATTTTGAAAGTGGCATAAGTCATTTTTTTTATTGAAACTTTTTTACAAATGAAAAAAAAACCGTTCAATTGTATTTAGTGCTGCCATTAACTCGATTTATTTTTAAAAATTTACTTATGCCAATTTCAACATAAACGGTTCATGCGTACTTCTTTAAAATCGTATTTTAGAAAAAAAAATCATTATTTTAGCTTCCTAAAGTGAAAAAAAGTTTACCAAAAGTTCTGCAATGTAAATTTTAATTTGTTTTAAAAAATTCTATTGAAATGGAAGCAAGGACATGGGAGCCTCCCATATATCCTTTTTTTAATTATTGTTTCAGGTGTTGTAATCTTCCACGAAGTGACAAAAGTTTATTATTTTTAAAAGTTCTATTGAAAGCGAAGCAAGGACATGTGTAACTTTAATACACTAAAAGTTCAGCAGTGTAAATTTTAATTTGTTTAAAAAAATTCTATTGAAATCGAAGCAAGGACATGGGAGCCTCCCATATATCCTTTTTTTCAAATTATTTTTTCAGGTTTAGTAATCTTCCAAGAAGTGGCGAAATTCTATTATTTTTAAAAGATCTATTGAAATCGAAGCAAGGACATGTGTAACTTTTATACATTCCATTTTCGAAAAAATACTATTTCAGCAAAATAAGGCTTTTAAAAGTAAAAGAGTTTCATATTGTAAACTTGAATTTATGTTAAATATTTTACTGAACACGAAGCAAGGACATGAGAGCCTCCCATATATCCTTTTTTATTATTATTTGCAGTTGTTGGCTCTTATAATTTTTAATATTTTCAATTTAGTAAAACCCATTGAATTTTTTTTTTATATCTTAGTTCTTTAGTAAGTTTCTAATCTGTTTTTAGCTTGCATTTGAAATTTTTATCAGCAGCAACTGCATCTTTAAAATATTTCACCCTGTTTCACCCAAACCAAAACAAATAGAACTTGCAACTCATTCAGACAAACTAAATATTGCAAACATCAGTTTAAATGTGTAAACTTTTTATGTACAATTAAAAATAATATATGTAACTAAAGATGAAACTTACAAATAGTTAAAAAGAATATAAAACATGTACACGGCCACATGGTTTTGTTTGTATAACTTGTGCTGTTTGTATTCACTTGACGCAAAATAAATGTGTCTTAGTCAATATAATGTTTTAAGTTTTAGAAGTCTTTAGCAATTTGTTGGTCATTCCATGTTTTGTTTTTAAGAAGGGTCAATGGTCTTATTCCTGTTTTCTTTCTTATGTTTGGGGTAACTTCCAACTGCCGTCAGAAATACAAGGAATATTTTTTGGATTCTATGAATGTTTTTGACCTTTTACCTACAGTAGCATTTGTGAGAGAACTTTATATATTGCAGTAGCAGTTACCAGTATATAGTATTTAATAGCAGTATTTACTCTGCAAGATTTTTATTCTTTTATAAATTATTGCTTTAGGGAAGAATAACTAAGAAAGGAAATGTAAAAATAAGAAATACAGTTTTATGCATTGTAAGCAGGATAAAAAAAAACTATTAAAAAGAAACTGAAATCAATACCAAGCATTATTAAAAGTACGTTATATACGGATTTGTTTTTTGAAACAAGAGTGGAAAGCTTTATTCAAGTACGGATTATTTTACCCATAAATACGTTATTTAATTTTAAAGAATTGTGCCACATAAGTATAATAAAATCGACAACTAAACAAAAAAAAAAAAATATATATGTATATAAAAGTATTTTCATTCATGGCTGGTATTGAACATAGGCAGCTTTACTTTGCAATCCAATGCATGTAGAAAAATGTATTATTAGATCCTATTACACATATTTAAAATTGCTCTAAGAGTAGCGGAGAGCGATTTGTATTAGAATTTTTAATATTTTTTTTTAATTGATTTTAAAATTTTATACTCATTTTATGAAACTGAAGGATTGGTTTTCTAAAGTAAAGGCGTTTAAAATTTTTTCAAAGAAAGTAGGAAAAACATAAACTTACTTCGAGTTTTTTTTTTTTTGTTCTGTGAATCATTTTGATTTTAAATTCGTATTTCTTTGTAGTGTTTATCCATCAAATTGTTTCATTGTAAATTTTGCGAACAAATTAAAATTTATAATATGGAACTTTTGATAATATTTTTTTTTTTGATCTTAATTTTGCTAAAATAATAATTTTTTCGAAAAAAAAAATTAGGCAAGTTACATATAATACTGACACACATAAACTTTTGAAAAAGGATAAATGGAAGGTACACATGTCTTTGCTTTTATTTCCAGAATATCCCTCGATATCAATAGAATTTTTAACACAAATAAATTTATTTTTACTTTCGGTAGCTTACTACAGTTGAAACCATATTTGTTAAAAAAGGGGATATATGGGGGCTCTCATGACCTTGCTTCGATTACAATCAAATTTTTAACACAAACTCTTTTTATAATACGAAACTAATGTGTTAACTTTTTTCGCTTTTGGAAGCATAATTTTGCTAAAATAATAGTTTATCCAAAAAAGAATGTGTAAAGGGGTATACATATCCTTGATTCTAATTCAATAGAATTTTTAACAATAATAAAATTTTTTCACTTCTTGGAAGATTACTACTGTTGAAACCATATTTGCTAAAAAAAAGGATATATGGGAGGCTCCCATGTCCTTGCTTCGATTTCAATAGAATTATTAACGAAAATTAAATTCTGTCACTTCTTGGAAGATTACTACTGGTGAAACCATAAGTTAAAAAAAATAATATATGGGAGGTTGCTAAGTCCTTGCTTCGATTTCAGTACAATTTTTATTGAAAAGTAAACTTTGTCACTTCTTAAAAGATTACTATTGTTGAAACCATAAGTTAAAAAATGGATATATGGGAGGCTCCCTTGTTTCGTCCTTTACTATGAATCTCTCTCTCTATCTCTCTCTCATCCACTTTCATGGCATAATTGAAAACAAACTTTTTTGCTTAACAATTAAATTAAAAGATTTCTGCATTATTTTTATGCATCCTGGAAAGATTTTGAAAATATCGCATATTTTTCTCTTCCCTGCCAGAATTCAATATATTTTTGCTCTACAAATTATTGAATCTTAACTCCTAATCGTGGTTAAGAAGAGTTGTAATCATAGACTGTTTAATATGAATGCCACTAAAAGATTTCCCTGTAAGAGGTATTTAACTTAAAAAAAAAAACATTTTTATTTGCCATATAATTTTTCGAAATTAATTAAAACATAAATATATTCCGATGGGGTAATTAATGGTGTCATTTACTTGCATGTGTATGTGATTCTCAGTTTCACATTAAAATTATGTTGCCTGCATTTTATGACTGCATGATGAGTTTATATCTTCTATGTATTGTGCTAACAAACACATTTACATACGAATACATATGCATGTCTGGTTAAATAATAGGTTTTTAATTACATTCATAAATTACCATATGTAAGCTTTAAGAACTATTAAGTATTATGGTCTTAAACTGACAGATAAACGTTAATGTGATATTGTTTTTTTTTTGTGACCAGCAGTATGCATCTGCATGTTTACTAATAGATACAGTCTATGGTAAAAATAAAATATGCTTTAGTTTTAAAAACATGATGTTTGGTAGTTTGGTAGCTGAAAAACTGCAAAATATGTTTTTAATACTGTTCAGAACTTTTGAATAACTTTCGTGTCCAGTTGTGTGTGCATATTTTTGGATATATCTTAATATTTTACATTTTCCAAAAAAAATTGCATATTTTTAATTTAGTATTTACTTTTCTATCATTTTTTTTGTTGCAAGTGAGTTATTTCTATCATGACATATATTACTTGCCCTTCTAAAATGATCGTCACACTGTTCTATCAAAGAATTCATTATATCATGTATGTAATACATTGACCACCTACTGTTCATTTACTCAGGCACTTACATACATGTGTAAATACTTACACACAAAAATAATAAAGTTAATGAATATTTTGTTACAACATTTAATTCAGTTAAATGACCACTTAATTTATATGTACGACAACCGTCTGAGAAATACTTTCAAAATAATTTAAATTATTTTAAGCTACTTAATATTCTGATTATCAGGAATATGTGTGAATTTTATTTGAAGTAAATGAGTCCTAAATTAAAATTATTTTTTTTTTGCTTAAATTCAATACTTGAATTTATGTAAATTTCAATTATTATCTAGATAAGGGGAATATCAGAATATTCTAAATTGGACTTATAGAACGTATCATACGTTATAGTGCTTTCATGAGAGCTACAGCTTCGTTTATGCTACTTCGGAAGTTGGATAGTAATCCATAAATGAAAAAAAGTTTACCAAAAGTTCTATATTTTAAATATTAAATTGTGTTGAAAATTCTATAGAAATCGAAGCAAGGACATGAGAGCCTCCCATATATCCTTTTTTTTAATAATTGTTTTCTTCCAAAAAGTGGCAAAATTTAATATTTGTTAAAAATTCTTTTAAAATAAAAGCAAGGACATGAGATCCTACTATATATCCTTTTTTTAAATTATTGTTTTAACTGTAGTAATCTTCCAAGAAGTGAAAAAATTTTATTTTTTGTTAAAAATTCTTTTAAAATGGAAGCAAGGACATGAGAGACTACCATATATCCTCTTTTTAACTTATGGTTTTAACAGTAGTAGTCTTCCAAAAAGTGGCAAAATTTAATTTTTGTTAAAAATTCTATCGAAATCCGAGCATGAATATGTTGTACCTTCCCTAAACTCGAATTTTGGAAAAAAAATCATTATTTTTGCAAAACTGAGCTTTCTAAAGTGAAAAAAAAATACAAAAAGTCCCGTACTGTAGAATTTATTTTGTGCTAAAATTTCACTTAACATGTAAGCAAGCATGCCCTCCATATATCCTTTTGCGAAAAAATTATGGTTTCACTTATTGTAAACCAACCAAAAGTGACACCATTAAATTTTTATTAAAAAAAATCCAGGATATGTGTTCCTTCCCATCATTCTTTTTTCGAAAAATTATTATTTTATTTAACACAGTTTCGTATTATAAAAATTAGTTAGTGTTAAAAATTTGATTGTAATCGAAGCAAGGATATGGGAGCCCCCCATATATTTTTTTTTTGAACAAATATGGTTTCAACTATTGTAGTCTGCAAAGAAGTCATAAAATTCAATTTGTATTAAAAATTCTTTTGGAATCGAGGGATATCCTAGATATTAAAGCAAGGACTAGTGTGCCTTCCATTTATCCTTTTTCAAAAGTACATGTATGTCAGTGTTATATGTACCTTACCTAAATTCTCTTTTTCGAAAAATTATTATTTTATCAAAATTAAGCTTCCAAAAGTAAACAAAAATACACAACAGTTTCATATTATAAACATAAGACTTGTGTTAAAAATTCTATTGAAATCGAAGCAAGGACATGAGAGCTTCCCATATATCATTTTTTTAAATTATTGTTTCAACAGTAGTAATCTTCCAAGAAGTGACAAAATTTAATTTTCGTTAATAATTCTACTGAAATCGAAGCAAGGACATGAGAGCCTCCCATATATCTTTTTTTTTTAAATATGGTTTCAGCTGTAGTAAACTACCGAAAGTGACAAAATTTAATTTGTGTTAAAAATTCTTTTGAAATCGGAGGATATCCTAGATATCAAAGCAAGGACATGTGTACCTTCCATTTATCCTTTTTCAAAAGTATATGTGTGTCAGTGTTATACATATGTACCTTCCCTAAATTCTCTTTAGCGAAAAATTATTATTTTAGCAAAATCAAGATTTTCTGTTGAAAATTTTTTTATTCAATATATTTTTTTGGACAATTATTTTTATTCAATTTATAGATAAAATAAATTTTTGTTGAACTATTTTTTAGAAAAGCTTTAGTTTTTTTTAAAGCTATTGACTGTTGGCCGATTGCTCGTGATTCCGTCCCATAGTAGAACATATCAGAGTAGTTATAAAATAAGTTGTTATATTCGTTTTTTAGTCCTTCTCGATATTTTAAAAGGCATTTCAAAATTACCCTCTTTTTATAAAATGCATGTGTTTGCGATTATATTTATACTCACGCTCGTATGCAGGTGGTTAGTAGTCATGGTCGTAGGTATGTCTATTTCAATCACATCACACGAAGTTTTGTAGTACATCAAGGACATCTTTTCATTTTTTTTTTCTTTAATGTATCCTTTTCCACCTGCTGCTATTTTGATGGTCAATCGCTCATGCTTAATTATTAGGCATATGTTTTGCTAGAAACAGGTGTTGGACTTTAATTAGCCTCTCAATATTCACAGACATCATTAAAAAGCCATCTTATGATGACAATTAATACAAAATTAAATTTCGTTGCTGTAGAAACTTAAGATGTCGAAGAAAACCACATGACAATAGAATCTATTTGAAAGAGTGTCGGGGATATATATATATTGTATAGTTCTTAATGTTGTTTGGTATAAAGGTCTAGTGTGACATTTGATGTATTCATAAGACGATACCAAACCAAGCTGCGATTCAGCCGAGTGATTTAATTTGCTTATGAGCCACTACAAATATATTCTATATAGCAACTGGCTTAGAATATAAAAAAAAGACTACTAAATTTCCAATTATCATCATTTTTATAATTCTTTACAAGTGGCATGAGCATTTTTATCCCTCAATAATGAACATTCAATAAAAAAGTTCAACATTTAAAATTCAACAATGGTTTTCTAGCTTTCATATAATTATCTTTACTTAGTATTCGAAATAAAATACCATTCAATGTTATCTTAATAAGTCTTTCACTCTATCGGATTTGTCTGTCATTTGTAATCATCATATTTAAAAATTTCACATATACTTCATTTATTTCTTTTACCATTTCTTTGTTAACAATTTGAAATACTGTACAAAAACAACAAGCAGAACAACAAACTCATAGATTTGTGCGGAGTGAAAACATTTATTGTAAATAACTAACCTTTGAGCTTTACAATGTCATTATCATCTTTTCCCAATATATAATCAACTACATGGTCGTAATCATCATCAAAAACCTTGTGTATGAGCGCAAGTCTTATTTTACCTTTCAATGATTTTGCAAAATTAATTTCTAATCAAGAGAAAATGAAAAGACACTGAGAAAAACTGAGTGAACTTTCGTATAGGGTCTAAAATAACGAATATATTGAATAAAACCACATATTATTTCCTAACTTTAAAAGTAATTAAATATTCACAATACATATAAATGAAGGCAGCTCAAACTATCTGCATACCAAATTTATAAAAAAACAAAAAGTACCAAAAGTAAATTATAACAAAGTACCTGATTTTCATCATTTTATCCCTTAGAAAGTGTACTGAATGTTAATGTAAAAAAAAAAATTAAAATAAAAGTATCAAAAGTACCAATTTGTACCGTATTTTTCCCCTTAAAAATTAACCTATATTTTAAAACGAGAAAAATATTATCTGTCTAAAAAATTTAATTCAAATTCATTAAGCAGTTTTCGGGTTATAGTGACACAAACATCATCAAAATATCATCACTTACTTTAAAAATAATAAAAAAAATAAAGTGCCTCTATTCAAGTGAACCAAACAAAATAGCACATATTTGGACTTTTTTTTTTGATAAAAGCTGAAAAAAAGCTCTTTAGTAAAGAAATCACTATTGTCATGATTTTTTTTATATCTCAAGATGTCTAGCTTCTATTTCTATTTTAAAATTCTGCAATCGGTTAAAAATTGAAAAGGATACAGGCTGCTGAATACGGAATTTTTAGTGTCTTTAAATGAGTGAACCGGAGTGTATATTCAACTTTGTGAAAATAGCATATCATAAAAAGTTTAAATTTTCTTTCGCGCGATTAAGTACAGAAAAATTTGAAGCTGGTATTTCTGGTGGGCCACAGATTAGGCAACTCGTAAGAGATAATAATTTTTTAATATCAATGACTAAATTCGAATCCAAAGCTTGCAATTCATTTGTTTTGGTGATGAGTAGTAGTTTCTTATAACAAACGAATTCTGACGATATCGAACTTGCAAGAAGTGCCCAATATAAGTACAAAAATTCACTACGTGCACTCACATTTAAATCGATTTCCACAAAATCTGGGTGATCTTAGCGAGGAGCATGATGAATTATTTCATCAGGTTCTTCGGACTATGGATGGGCGTTATCAGGGAAGGTGGGACGCACATACTCGTATGATGACTGGTGTTTGCAACGAGATCTACCTAAAGTCGTTCATTCAAGGAAATCTTATCATTTGATAGTGTTCGATAGAAATTTTGTAGTAATTTTTTGTATATTTTTGTCAAAATAATAAAATTGCATATTTCAATAAGTAAACCTGTTAGCCATCTCCCAGTATTTTTTTCATAGCCAGGGCCATTGAAATACCCAATAACAGAAAAAAAAAATGTAAAGGAAACAAACGATGTGTTGACCAGTGTATGTTATTTGACTCACTCTGACCAGGCCTTGAACCCAGACCCTTAGTAATTGTTTCCTTAGTAGTCAACGCGCTAGTCATTTTATATAACACCACTCTCAGGGTTTTTTGTAATTTTCATACACAAATTTTACTCTTAATTCCTTCGTCTGTCCGTCTTGTGGAAACAGCACTTCATTAATTATAGTTCCAGATATAATTAATTTTATCCTATTCATAGAGAAACGTTTTATTACATATAAATTTTTTTTCTATGACTTCTAATAGAATTACTTACATCCAGAATACGGACGATTATGTTGTCCATTGTTTAGTACTAGTTTTAGTTAGTGAAAAATTTTTCGGCTTGGTTTTCTCTATGATCAATTTCAAAACAAATCAGCCGCTTTTCAGTGAAGAGAGAAATCGGTGTTGATAACGATCTTCCCTTGCTGTTGGCTGAAGTGGTTAGCGCGTTGACTACTAAGAAAACAATAACTTGGGGCCTGGGTTTAAACCCTGGCCAGAACAAGTCAATCAACATCATTAATTTCTGTAATGTACATTAGTGAGACATTGTATTAATTGTTGTCGGACTATTTAAGTGATGAAGGCATAGCACTGGTCACTAAAAAACTGTTCCGACAGCGATTGATGATATTCTAAGCTAATGTACACAACATCGCCCTCCTTCGTCGGTTAGCAGAAACATCGGCGAAGTAAAATAATTAATAAAATGCCTGCCAATATAGTTTAACAAAGTTAATGCGTCTACCTAACACCGGAGGCACCTCAACCCTGCAATAAAAATTAACATAACGCGCAAAGCAGAGTTGTAAAAGAGTTAAGCCTTCTACATTTTCAACATCTATCTTCTCTACTGTATCCCTCTCTCTGAGTTCCGGCACAATGCACTGCATACGTAGGGGTCATCCCCAGAGTGCTGGTCGTAATTAAGAAAAAAAAAAAAAAAATTATGGAACAGATAAATATTTGACATTAAATGAATTAATTTTTAATTATTTTTACTTAAAGACCTGAAATATACATAATAAGTTTCACTACAATCGTCTAAATTGAAGTGACTCTTTTATGCATAATTTTTATATGATTTATATAAAGGGTGTTTTTTATAGAGTGACACAAGTTAAAATCATAACAAAACAAGGATATATATTTTTAATATCAATGAAACGGGCTTTATTGGAAATATATGATTTGTGCAATGTGGCCATCACGGCTGGAGCGTAAAAGGCGAAATCTGGAAAACCAATTTTCAACAACCTTTCGCAGCATTTGCGGCCGTATTTCGCCGATGTTGATTTCCAGGTGTCCAATTGTTTGTGGTTTATCGACGTAGACAAGTGACTTAACAGAACTCCAAAGAAAATATATTTTAATGTAACTTGTCTGACTCTAATACTATAATTTATAAGATATTATGTCTTGTTGTATTAGAGAAGCATATATCTATATATATAAAGCAGGATGTGTGTATGTATGTAACGAATGGACTCCAAAACGGCTCGGCCGATTTTGATGAAATTTTCAGGGAATCTTCAGAATATTCAGGCGGGTGACATAGGCTATATGAAGTTTTGATTGGACAAAGAGGCGTGGCACCGCCCACATAACCCAAAAATTTAAATCGCCATATTTTGGGCATTTTTTGACCTACGTCGATGATATTTGGTACATATGGTATTGGCATAATTAGGAATACGTACCAGGAGAAAAGAGGGTGGGACCACGCCCCTTTTTAGGAAAATAAAAAATCGTAATATAGTCTTAACTACTAGACCGATCGTCATTAAATTTTCACAATAGGAATTTTTTTTTATAGCGAGGGGGTAGCGAAGCGCACCGGGTATATCTAGTTTAATAAAAAATACAAAAATAAAAAATACAAAAATAAAAAATACAAAAAAAAAAAAAAAAAAATATTCACACGATCTTGGTGGCCAATTAATTGGGCCATTTCGTGGAATTATTTTTTCATCAAAAGTTTCTTTAAGTAAAGCAATTGTAGCGCCCGCTGCACGATGTTTTTGAGGAATAGAACAATTTTTTTGATTAAAAATTTCAACAATTTTAACGTGTTGCGCTGGTGTAAGTCGATTCATAATGAAATTTCTTAGCAAAGTAAACGAAAAGCAACTATCAGCTGTTAAATGGGTGCTCAAATAAAGCTGTGATGACAAATCAAAGCTGTGACACTCTATAAAAAACACCCTTTACTTGCAAGGCGATCATAAAGCTTTAATACAATCTCTTTAAATGATATTTTTTTTTAAGAATAAACTAATCGGTAGTAAAATCTAAGAAAATTGCTTATTGCAGTCTGTAAAAAGAAAAGCAAACGATGAATAAGTAACACTAGTCTCGGTGTGAATTTGTATATGCGGGCATGTTTCCCTGCGCAACGTAAAAGTTACGTGTACACATTTCTGCTCGTTAACTTTAATACGCCACTGTTTGAGCCAATTTTGCAATTTGGATATATATTCTTGTAAATTGCGGGAAGCTTCTACAGGATTTTCGTGAACGTTTATAAAAGGTGTATCATCGGCAAATGTTGATGTATGAATGTTACTGCTTAACGGTAAGTCAGAGGCATATATTAAATAAAGTAAAGGACCGAAGATACTGCCTTGAGGGACTCCGGCTTCGATCGACTGCGGAGGGCTTAAAAAGTTACCTTCTCGAACTACAAATTTTCGTTCAATGTTTACAGGTAGATTTTGTGTTAATTTGTGTATTAGACCTTCGTGCCATACTTTGTCGAAGGCTTGTGCAACATCAATGAAGAGTGCGGAGCAATATTTCTTTTTTTCAAAGGTGTCTCTAACTACATTCACAAGTCTGTAAGTTTGTTGGATTGTGTTATGTTGTCTGCGAAAACCGAATTGATGATCTGGAATGCATCCACTTCTAGGCATCAGCTTGCTCATATACAGCTTTTCAAATAGTTTTGAAATGTTGGGCAATAAACTAATAGGCCGATAGGATTCAACCTTCGTTAGATCCTTGCCGGGCTTTGGTATCATAATAATCATCGAAACCTTCCATTCTGTAGAATAGTATTGCAGCCGTAGAATACTATTAAAAATGAATAGTATAATTCTTTTTGCAATACAAGGCAGTTGTTGAAGCATTTTGTTGCTTATTTTGTCGACACCTGGGGCTTTTTAGGCGTTAAGAATAGTGATGTCCTTTTCAATCTCCACAATGTTAAATCTTAACGGTATTTCTGGTAAAGAGATGACTGGTGAAAGTTCAACAATATCAGTAGAAATATTCGGTGTAAATACTTTTTCTAAGTGCTTAACAAAAAGAGAATCTTTTTCAGCATCAGTTCTTGCCCAGTCACCATTCGAAGCTCGTAGCGGAGATTTGCGTATCACTGGCCTTTTAAGTCCTCTGGCTGCACGCCACAGCGAATAATCTGTTTGAGGTGTTGCATCTAGTTCTTGGAGAAATTTTTGGAGGGAAGCTGTTTTTTATGTTTGTAAAACTTTTCTATGTTGCTTGGTACACTCCTTAAGCCTTAATTTTAGCTGGGGCGATCTGTAACGTTGCCATTCTCGTCGAGCTCTACGTTTTTCTGTCAAAAGCCTTTCTATATCTACACAAAACATATTGTTTAATCTCACTTGTTGATTTGGTTGATTGGAAGAAGCACTAAGAGCAGCTTGTTTAACATGTGCTACAAGCAACCTAATAGAATTTTCTGTCAGAAGGTGTTGTCAACGGCATATTTTCCGAGCAATGGGCGCTCAAATATTTTTTGTATTGCAACCAGTTAATACGTGCAGATATCATCGGTAAATCACTTGTAGGTGTTGAAGTTTTGTGTAAGAATATAGTGACAATAGTAGGTGAGTGATCTGAAGATAAATCCACAGATGCTTCAGCTTTAATCATTTCGCTGGCCACACCTTGCACTATTCCAAAGTCGATAACATCTGGAATTTTTTGTTGAACTGTTGGCCAATATGTTGGCTGGCCACTTGAAACTGCATTCAAACCCATTTTAGAGATTGTGTTAAACAACACACGACCCCTAGGAGTGATTAAACGTGAACCCCTGAATGTGTCTTTAGCATTGTAGTCACCAACTACTAGAAAACGGGAACCCAGTTAGTTATAGATATTCTTCACAAAAATCATGTAATAAGTAGTGTTTTATTCGCGATTTTATTAGAATTCCCGAGCCACCACAAGCTCTACCTCGAGGGTCCTTGGTGTCGTAGAAATTATATCCACTAATTCTAAAATAGCTTCGAGAGGTCAAATGAGTCTCAGAAATGAGCATTACATCGATTTGTTGATTCAGTAGGAAATATTCTATTTAATTTTTATGTTGGCAGATGCCGTTTGCGTTCCAAAAACAGATTTTTAAGTTCATGGTTTGCTTAATACAGCCTGCAACAGGGTAGATTGCATTTTCAACATTTCCTGCATCATACAGGACATGATCAGAGTAAAAGTATTTACTGTTTGATTTAAGGTCTCTATTGAGGCTTCAATTCGACTTAAATTAGAACCTGTATCTTCATTTGCTGGAGCAGTTTTTTGCGCCGTAGTCTGGTTACTTTTTAAGATATTAGCGTATGAAAATTGTCCGTAAGGTTGTTGTTGGGCAATAGTTGTGTTAGACTTCAAAACATTTGGATATTGGTTCTCGCTAGTAGACGGTTGAGGTAGCTGTGGGTAATTAAAAAGGGTTTTAGGCTGAGCGGAAGTAACATTAGTTTTTTTTTGTTTGACGAGCTCTTAAAAATCGAATATTGAGGGCAGCCCCTATAGTTAGCAGTGTGGTTTCCGCCGCAATTGCCACATTTTTTTTTTCCTTGGGATCACCTTTTAATTTGTTGCAGTTAGCGGTACTGTGTAACTCACCACATACGACGCAAACGGTAGGTTGAAAATTTTGAGTTAACATTTTCTTTACTTAATGTTCACGTGCCAATGAGACAAAGAACCGCTCGAAGTAATGCAAATATTGCTGCCGTTCAGGCAAGTGTTGCTGAAGACCGCAATTTGTCGATTCCAAGACGTTCTCAGCAATTGGGAGTGTCTCAAACCACAATCTGGCGGATGTTGAGAAAGGATTTGGGTTTGCATTCGTATAAAATTGGACCACCGTAAACGTCGTGAATATGCTGATTTTGCCACACAGCAAATTCAACAATTGAATTATTGCGAGGAAAGTTTGGAGATTCGATTATTTCAAGAAATTGTGATATTGAATGGCCTCCAAGAAATTGTGATTAAACAACATTAGACTATTTCTTGTGGATGGGGTTATTTGAAGTCATTCGTCTTTCGAAATAAGCCAGACTCTCTTTAAGTTTTACAAGTCAATATTGAACGTGCCATTCATGACACACAACTTGATTTAGTGGAAAAAGTGCTCGAAAACTGCATTCATCGAAGAAGTTGTGGAGGCCAGTTGAATGACGTTTTATTTAGAACTTAATTTTAACGGTTGCACTTCATATTAAATAAAAAACTTTTGAATTTCCTTAACAATAAGTGTGTTTTTTCTTTAAGAAATTATATCACTCTTTTATATATTTCCTTATTTTCTATTTAATTACATACAATGTAGTAGTTCAGACTATTACACATCATTGTTTCTTATACCGGGATTTAAGTGAAATGTTGAAGAAAGTAATAAATTTTTTTTTACTTAAAAATATACTATGCTACGCTTGAATCATATTATAGTTGCAACGAACTACATATATGTACATAAGCATGATGTCATACATCCTTTTATTAGATACTGTATAAACAAGCTAATGGTTTATATGTTAGGAAGCACATAATTTAATCATAGTATGGTTGCCTCAGCCATATAATCGCTTTGCATTTCTATATCGACTACGATTTTAGCATATTTCAATTAAGTAATGGGCCTGTTAGGTAATGCATCACTGCGCCGAATCTGATGCGCAAGTGTGATTAGTTTGCTCAGCTGATACAAAACAGCATATGCAGTATTACCAGTCGTTGATTTTCAGAACGTGCAAAGCATTAGATGTGGCGCAGTCATGCATTTTCGAACATGCCCAATATTATTACAGTTTAGTTTTATGTATCGCTAAAAAAAAATACATACTTACATTTTCAGTTGAGGAATCTGAAGAGAGAAATAAATCTTGAAAATTGCTTTTTTTTTAAACACTTATTTTTTTTTTAATTTAAATTTGTTGTTTTATATAAATTAATTTTGTCTTTTATTGTTTATTCTTCTTCCTCTGTTTCTTTTTTTAATAATTGCACATGTAAAGCTACGTTCACATTTATCAAATATTTGTCGAAAAAAACGTAACCAACAAAAAACCTTATAACTTATTTCTTTTAATTTCAATATTTTTTTAATTATGGGTTCGCATTTTTTAAAAACTATACAAAATTAATTTTTTTGAAGAATAATTAATTTTATTTTGCAATATAAAAACAAAGTAAAATGACACTATTTATAAGCAAAACTATTGGTTACGTTTTTTTGGACAAATATTTAATAAATGTGAACGTAGCTTAAGCAATTAAGATTTTTCAGTTTTTGGCATTTAGAAATATTTTATAAATAATATTTTTTTTTAAATTTTCCTCAGCATTTCTATTTATTACAATATTTGCTTATAAAATTTTTAATTAAACATTACAAATATTTTTTTTTTTAATTTCATTTATTTATTTATGCATGTGTGCTTGTGTATGTTTGTATAAGTTTGTTGGAAATGGGGAAAATTTACCAGACCAGTAGAGATAATCTTTTAACAAGTTGCGGTTTTGTTAAATTACTTTTATATTTCTTAATACACATAGAAAAATGCTTAGCATACTTCAAGACTGTCCAAAAATTTTTTTATTTTGTAGTATAATTTTTGGGGATTTTCTTTATAAATTTAATTTAATACTTCTATATTTTATAAATGATTTTAAAACTATATATTTCTGTTTTATAATTTCCCTTGAAAAAACAGTTCTAATGTTTTGTTTAAAATTTAACAGCCATTTTGTGTTTTTTTTTTTTATTGTAAATAGTTAAGTAACCAATTATAAAAAAAAACTCTTTTCGCATTAACAGCAACCAATTTCTTTGGTTTCTTTTTTTCTGTTTTTTAATAACGAGTATTTCTCTTGGCTTCTGTATAAATTGTCTTAAACATAATTTTTTTTTCTTTAAAATTTTAACAATTTCTATACAATTTAAGGAAATAATTTTATTTATTTTCTAATCATATATAAAATTTTTTTGCCAAACTGTTTTATGCAAATTAATGTATTTATAATAATGATAGTCTAACGAAGATATTTTGCTTAGATTGTCATGTCAAACAGCTAAGCAAAAAAAAAAAAATTATAGTCTATCAGAACGGGGCTCAATAAACTACATTAAATTGCATACTTTTGTTGTTTTCTAATTAATTATTTTTAAGTTGTATTTACATAATTTCATTCGTTAAATTTTCTAAGTTATGTACACTAGCTGACAAAAGTTGTATTTATGTTTGTTGCCGTAAATATGACGACTGATTAGAAATACTTAGTGTGCATTTGTATTAAAAGAGAAATCGCTTTTTTTGCTAAAATGTAACAAGACTTCACTTTTAAACTTAAAATTATTTGCGGAATTTTCAAAGCATACCTTAGGGGATGTGGCTCTACTCTTTTTTTTTTTTTTTGAAACAAACACAACCCCGCAAAGCGATTAGCTTGTGTGCAGAAAACACCCAGGATCTCTGGCCGGAATCGAACCGACAACCTCCGGACTACTAGGTGCGCATTGCTACCTTTCACCCACGGCGGTACCGATTTCTCTTATACATTCTACTATTGCGTAGGTGATTTTAAACTACATATTTTTTTCGCCTGACTTTTCAGGTTTTCCACTGAAAAAACTTTGAGTGGTGTGTGAAAAATTTTAAATAGAAGAAAAGTGAGATGATCTACTTTTTTAATTGCAGTTTATGTTGTTGCGTGCATTGTTTTGCCAGACAAAACATTTGCCATCAAGGGTTTTCGCAAAAAACAAAAATATATGACGACAAAGTATTGATATATAAAAACGCTTAACAATTTTATAACGATATTAATGACATGGTTAATTTTAATTTTAATTTTAATTAAAAAGTGGAAGAAGTTTAGTATGTTGAATTAGATTTCATGATGTGCGTGTTTGTTTTTTTTTATTGTTACACTTCTCAAGCGCTTAAATTATTTTTATCAAATTACTTTATTTATCGAAATACAATACGAGAGTTAGTTTGACTTCTTATATTCAACGTAAAAAAAAATAAATGCAATTTTTTTGTTCATTATGAAGAAGTTTATTTATTCAGACATTCTAAGTTGTCTTATTTCGCTATTGTCAAAATAATATGTTCTGATATCAATAATTTTTTTTTTTTTTTATCAAATAATTCACAATTATAGATTTTGAATATATCAAACCCTTAAGTCCCCCGAATTTAGTAGTGTTAAGATCAAGCAACTTGTAACATTTTACAAGAAGATTGTAATATTGTTATTTTGTCGGAAAATGTTGACTGAAAAAAAATCAGTTACCCATACTTAGATTTAGAAATGTGTACGGTCTAGGGTGCTCCCTAGTATATGGGAGAGCGATTAAATCTAAAATATTCTTTCACAGTATCTTCGTGGAATGCATATTAAAAGCACGTCTTTCAGAGCATAAAAAAAATAATTATACAAAGAAAACATTAAAAGAGAAGCTCAAGATAATAGTGAATTTTCAAACCATTGGTATGAAAAAAAAATCGGTTGTTAAACTTTAACACGACTCAGCAGATTTAATAATAGAGAATACTCAACTATTTGATGGCAGTTGCCGTGGATTGACAGTAAGGTCTAAGCGCTAAGCAACTCTGATAAGGAGACCGTTGTTGATCTCAAAACATCTGATGTCAGTTTAAATTTCAAAAATTCTCTTTTTCTATTCATTTATTACGAGTTTTTTGCGTTTTTTTTTTTCTTCTAATAAAAATATAATTTATTTAAAAAAATTTCATTATTCCATTTCAGGCCTGAGTAGTTAAAATTTTGTTTAAATAAAAAATTATAATTCTTTATTCAGAATAAAAGCGTTTAAAAGCGTTTTAAAGCGTTTGTCTTATAGCAAAAATCGCAGGCAAATTACAAAATGCTCGCGATACTTAAAAAACTAGATCAGAAAAAAAAATTTATTTTTATAAATTTATGTGCAACAGTTGTTTAGAATCAGTCGTCATCATTATCGTAGCCGAAAACACTTAAACTTGTATTCTAAAATTTGTGACAAAAACAAAACTATATAAAACAAGTAAGAGTGCTGTGCGGAATCTTATATTCCCTTCACCAACTGAATATAATACAGGCTCGCCTTTCTCTTATACAAAAATACATTTAAACTGCATTCTTGAAGACATTTTCATATTTTCTTCATTGATATATACAGACTGTTTAAAATATTTTACAATTTTCCATCTATCAGTGAACAAATAGGGGGTTTGTTAATATCTAGGCGCACGATAGTGCGCCAGGCCAAGTTCGGCCACATAGAGTGTATATTTACACGAAACCATTCGAGCTGTTTTTACCCCCTCGTGACCTCACAGGTTAAATTTAAATCTACCATAAAAGCTTCCCGAGATATAAAGGTGTGAAAAGTCCATATTTTAGTACATATTCACTGACTCACTGACTCACTGACTCATCAATATTATTATGCACTGCCAGTAAAGCTACAGAGCTGAAACTTGGTACACAGGTAGGTCTTGGTGAGAAATTGACCAGAATAATCTGAAAACGGGCACTTTCCACCCGGGGGGACTAGAGTTCCCCTTCTTTGTATGAGGCACTTCCAGTATAGCTAGAAAGCTCAAATTTGGTACACAGGTAGGTAGTGATGAGAAATTACCGAAAATGATTTTTTAACGGGCACTTTTCATCTGGGGGACAATCATGCCCCTTCTTTGTATGGGGCACTTCTAGTACAGCTAGAAAGCTGAAATTTTCTACACAGATAGGCCCAGATAAGCAATACATTTAAATATTTATACAAAAACCACTTAGAAAAAAGAAGTGAGAACCACACAAAAACACAAATGTGAAAATAAGGCGAAGTGTCTATCCAAAATATTTAGGCCGTAAAAAGTACTGAGATCAAAATATGGACCAAGTTCATGATAGGGGTACAATTCAATCTCATTTCTAGGCAACCTGTAAGCTTGGCAAAAATTTTTTTCCTTTATAATATGGGAAATAATTCTTGGAAAAATTGACATAATTGTTCGTATTCTAGATGTTAATAATGAAATTAAAAAATTTTCGGGAAATTTTTTACTTTTGCGCTACCTTAACGGTGTTAAGAATCATTCCTAGGAAGTTCATATGTTGTTGTTGTTCATACATTTTTGTAGTTGATTGTTTCCTTGAATTTTGAACGGTTTGCTACCTATGGACCTGAACAGGGGAAAAAAAAAGTAAATACAAATCGAATTTTTTTAAAGATTTTTGCGATTTTGATCTTGAAGATGAAGCTTTTTTGATTTTATATGATCACAATTTTTGTTCTTTACAACAAGAGTTACAACTTAGAGCCTCAGGTAGTAAATCAAAATTCCGAACGGTTTGCAAGATATGAGCCTGAAAAAGTTATCATATCAAAAATGACAACGAGCCCTTAAGTCTTTGGGGGACATATAAAAAAGTGCATGTCTTGGGACAAAACTGGGAGACACGAGTCTTTTTTTTTTTGGTCTTTTATCACGTAGTGGTGTCCATATATGGCTATATTTTTTCGTGTTGCTTTGTGATTGGCTGACTTCCAAAACGTCAATTGCTTTGTGTTCGAACAAAGCATCACATTTCATAATGCCGCAGTACAATAATTATACAATGTATATCATTTCAAAATGCCGCCGCCAAGTATTTTAAACGCAGTAAGAAAGCAAACCAGGCATCGGTTTTATAGTTGATTCATTGTTTCGGAACTTTGCATATGTATGTGATTTACATGCAGAAGCAATACTGTATACAAACTTTGTATACGAACGTTTTGGAAGTCAGCCATTGTTGCATTGACCCAAATCTATTAATTGAGCTCTTTTCTCATTTGTTCCTTTAACATTCCTACAATTCTCTAACATCTAAGCAAAGAAAAAAAACTTCTCATTTACCATATATACTCGTACATGATAGATCTTTGTAAATTACATGCGTGAATAATATGTGTATACATTTCTTAGTTGTAACTTTAAATGCTGCTCGCTCTCAAAATGCTAAACCCACAATAACCCACAATATCTCGTTCAATTATGTGAATAAATATTTCTAATCTAAAACAAATTTTGTAGAAATCGGCCAGAAAGTCCGTCACAAAAAATCCACTTGCCTCTAAATTAAATAAAGAAAAATTTTTTGTCTATTAATTCTCTACATAGATGTGAACTGTTTAAATACTTTTGTTATTAAACTAAAATTTTTATTGTTTTAGGTGCTGTTTATACAAGACGAACAAGTAATTTGAGTGTAAATTTTGTATGGAAACCACTCAAAAAAATAAGAGCTTTTCATACAAAATTTACACTCAAATCACTTGTTCGTCTTGTATAAACAGCACCTTAATATTTTTCATACCTCTTATAGTTTTGTTTCCATCACAGACGTTTAGAGTACCAGTATTGATAACATTTCGTTTTATATAAACTAACATTTAGTTACAAGCAATCTTATAAATAAGTTATAATTTATAATTCTTAGTTCATATATTATTTGCTATGTTTTAAGTTTTATGTTCGTTGCTAGCTAAAGATTTTATATGTGTATGTATATATATGTATGTATATGTATCTATGTATTTATTTATGTGTATTTGAATTAACTTTTTTTTTCATCTTGTACATTTGTAGTAATTAATTTATTATTTTTATTTTCACTTCAGAACTTTAAATTTTTTTATCTTATATCCTGGAATTGTAAACGCATTGTTGCATTAGAAATGCGTTTCAATAATCTGAAAAGAAAAAAAGGGAAAATAAAATAAGTAAACCAAAAATTTTGTGATCGTGCTTTATATGTTTCTTCATTTGATTGTAGATGTTCGCGCTATTATTTTTTTTTTTATTTTTAATATATATTAAGAATACATCAGTTTACATTGTAAGACATAAAATTGTAGGTCTTTTTTTGGTTTAGTTTGGAAGATCCACTGGGTATGTTGGATAAGGGAAAATCCAGTCAAGACCATTTTTGGATAAATTATACCCAACATACAAAAGCTAAAAGTACTTAATTGATTTGGATAAAATTTGGTACAAATTTAAGGTCATATTATTGGATACTTTTTTAACGGGTAAAAGAAGGAACGAATTTGAAGCTTTGTTACTTTTTAATTTTGTACTAATCTATATACATATATAAAAATGGTGTAAAAAATGTATAGTAATTCATAAAATGAGAACGGCTGGGCCGATTTCTGTAAAATTTTTTGTCAGTTGTTCGTATTTTCGAGGGGAAAGTTTTTACGGAAAAAAAAATTACGGAAAATCCCTCCGGAAAAGTCGGAAAATCGGAAAAATCGAAAATCGAGTAGGATATAAAAATACATACTTTTAATTTTATTTTATAACGAGGGGGTAGCGAAGCACACCGCGGTCAACTAGTATATTATATATTTTTTTAAAAACTAAAATTTTTTCAGGGGGTCTGAAATAAGAAACAAAAACTTATAATTACAGTACTATTTTACTTATGGTACTTTTTTACTTTGGTACTTTTTTACTTTTGGTAGTTTTTTTTCTTCAGAAATTCTTTGATTGGATTTTATTGGATTTGGATGAAATTTGGTAGAAGTTTAGCATATGAACCAGACTAACTTGTAGGTCCTTTTTTGGGGGTTAAAAAGCATTGAACTAGTAATTTTGGGTAGTATTTATTTTTGTACTAATATTTTATAAATTTTTTTATATATGAACATGATTTCCGGCGGCTGAAGTAGAAAAACAAACTGGTACTTTTTTATTTATAGTACGTTTGTATTTATAGTACATTTTTATTTATAGTACTTTTTTACTCTTCGAGTTTTTTTACTTTTGGTACTTTTTTTCAAGAGAAATTCCCTTAATGGATAAAGATGAAATTTGATGGAAGGTTAGCGTGTGACCCAGATTAAAAAAAAGGGTACTTCTTGAGGGCCAAAAAACGGGACAAATAGATGCTTTTTTAAGTTGATTTACAGTGTACTTTTTTTTTTGGTGTAATTTAAGGAAAAACGGGTACTGATTACAGATTAATTTATAGAGTGATTATTAAGCAGCAAAAATGGTACAAATTGGCTTTTTGGCACTTTTTTACTGTGCACTTTGTTGGGGATAAAATCAGAAAAAGTTGATACTTTGGTACCGTGACTAGCATTTACCCGTGACCTGGTAAATGCTAGTCATATTTATTTTTCACAATCACCAAAATAATTTCACATTAATATATCATCAAGTCATTGACAACAAGAAAATCCGATTCAAATATGATTCATTCATATGATTTTGCTTTAGACAAATGCGCCATACTTACTTTAGAATTGTGCACTATGAGAAATGTTGAAATAAAATTTTCCAAACTATCAGGGATTGCATTGACAAGGTGTACGACAAAATAATTATAGCAATGCAATGACATTTTTCTTTGTTCAAATATGAATCTAAAAAGACTCGCAGTTTAACAGAATTCCAAATTGAAAATTCCAATTTTGTTAATGTTATCCCTAATTTTTCCTGAAAAAAGTTATGGGACTAAAACCAATAAGAATTTTTAATCCAGGTCCATAAAAAGTGGAATCGATTGTACTTCACATTTAATAAAAAACTTTTGAATTTCCTTAACATTAAGTGTGTGTTTTTTAAAGAAATCATATCACTCTTATTGGAAAACCTTGTACAGTAGTCTGTAATACATCTATTACTTTAGTTAGTTTCCCTGTTAAAGTGATTTTATTTAGCGTTTTTTTTTGCCATTTAGCGCTTTTTTTATAGATAGCTTGGTTTAATTTCGTTTAAGTGACTATTTCGTTTATCGAAATTTTCGTTTGGTGATCTATTCACCTCTTCAAATTTGTTTTCTTTTTTTGATTTTGGTGGTACATATTTTTAATTTGTGTCGATTTAGTTTTATTTGGCTGTTTTCTTTTTTTTTTTTTGTTTAGACGATTAAAAAAATTTTAGACGATTTTGTTTAACGTTTTAGTAATTTTACAATGCTGAGCTTTTTTTCATATTTATGATTTCTTTTGACCTATAAATTTTTTGGTATAGTGTTTTTTTTCGATTGGTTTCGTTTTGAAGTTTTTTTTTTTTGTTATAGCGATTTTTTCTTGTTATTTTTTTCTGCATGTTTTGATTTTTCTTTCGCTTTGAGGTTACTTTTAAGCCATTAATTGGCCAATTTCAATGATTTTCAACAGAAATCAAATAAGAATTATGTGTATAGAAGATAAAAAAAACATACTTTTACAAACGGCATGACAATCCGATTTGAAAAAATTAAAATTTTTGTTGAACGATAATATTTACAATAACACATACACTCCCACTCACTTAACTTTCAATGAAGGACATTCATTAAATAATTCATTTCGAATAAACAAATATGTTCAAATAAACAAAATACTAAATAAGAACTCATTCTCTTTTTGTCCAGTTATTTTCTTCTTTTAAATACCCATCCAACGAAAATATGAAAGAATAAAAAAAAAAAACTGAAAATACTTCTACAACTGCAACTTGTATGACAACATGTTTGTTTTACCACGCTGGATTGGGTATTTCAGGCGACATGACTATGGAGAATAATATTCCTTAATGTGTTTTTAATTGCTGGAAATAAAACAGTAATAAGTGAAATAGAAAAGGAAAATACGAGGGTGGTCCTGAGACTGTCAAATCAGTTGTTAAAAAAAATATCAGTAGTTCGTGTCTGGTATAACTGAAATACGCTGTTAAGATTGTTTTCTCTAGAATGCTTATTTTTTTCAAAGAAATTTCGTATAGTTTATCATATATTTTGCAAAACGAAATCGTTTGGTATATAAATTTTATTTGTGAAAATCACTATTCTTTTTGTATTTGTTTTTTCTTATCATCAGCTCTGTGTGATCTTAAGCTTAAGCTTTTATCAGTGATATACAGCAATTATTTCCAGCTTTCACGAAGACTTTCTATTTGGGTCTGGGCCACCTTCTTCGCCAAGATGTCACATTTTAGCGTTGCCTTTTGATCTCTACTGTCAGCCATGCTTCCTCCATTACCTGCCCTGCTAAAATGTTGTCTCTTTATACCTTCCACTATGTCTTTTCTTGCAAAAAGGCTAAGCAGTTCGTCATTGCTTCTTTGTACTCTGCCAAAGTATTTTTCTGTCAAACATTAGGCTTCGCATCCTGATGCGAATGAGGCACTAAGCCTAATTATTGCTCCATATAGTTTTTTTTTTTACATATTCCATACTGTCTTATATGATAATTAGAAATAAAGACTAACTGTTGACTCAAGTTGATATACTTTTACTATATATAAAAATAATTGCTTTTGCACGACCTCGTTTTAATATTTTTTTTTTTTTGGCTTAATTGATTGTAATTTAAATTTAATCAGTATCACGAAAAGGCACGATCACAATATTCTCATAAGAAAACTAAAATAACAATAAAAGAAAATTCGAAAAGAAAAAAAAAGCAAAGAAAATATTTTCAAATAAACACTAATATTCATGTTAATGAATGCCCGATTGGTTAAAAGAAAAAGTTACTCAATCATACATGATCACACTCAAACTAAGTTTTCACTCAAGATCATCATCGTACACGTTTACGATAAACATAAAAATATTGCTCATGAGCGACCAAGTTTTTTTTTTTCGCCTGACGTGAGTGTAAAGTAAATTCAAACACAATCACGTCAATGCACGATCACAAGATTCTCATAAGAAAAAAAAAAAAAAAAAATAAATCCCATGAAACGTTAATGCATGCTATGTTGATTAAATTAAACAAATACTCAATCATGCATGATCGCATACTAAAACTAAATAGTTGTCCGATAATTTGTGAATTCTTTTTCAATCACTATTTGATATTATTCTTTTGTAACGCCAGCGTTTAGTAAAAATATTTAGTTTGGAAGTGACTCAAGCGTGCATGTTCGTATTCAAACAATATATTTGCCTGATTAGATTGCAAGTGTCCTTTTCTTTATTAAAAATATTATTAAAATTTTCAATTACGCAGCAAAATCGGGGATAGTGAATTAAATTTTGTTAAATTATTCATCATGCAGAAAACTTCCATTGCGAATAATTTGAACTGAAAACTATCAAAAATTTATATTTTAATCGTAATTGTAAATACATATTCTATTATTTCGAAAAAAAAAAATTTTCTTATATTTCCTTTGGAAAATATTTGGAATGGTTTAGTGTTAAATAAAAACACAACACAGTGTGAATACGATTGAACTTGCCTTGACCCACTGCCGTGAGCCTTAATATACAAACTGATATTAAAACAAGACGATTATTATCAATTTTTTTTTCTTTACAAACTACAAGCAAATTATATATCTAGGAAATAAACTAAATGTTTACTGCAAAGTATTTTTATCTGCCCCTAAGTAATATATGAACTTTAGGAGCTGACTTCATGATTAAAAGGGTTGGAGCTGACGTCGTCTTTCAATACAAACATCTAAGTAGAAGAATAAAAAGAAAAAAAAAAAAAAATATACAAAATATTTTCAATATTCCTTTTATTTATTAAAACTCATCATCCTTCCAAAACACACACAGACACAACATCATTAATATTAATCATTATTATAGTCATTGCTAACATTTCTGGCACACACAAACACACACATACAACACATTTCATGTTTTTATTTGTTTATTTTCGCAGCCATAAACATTGACAGGGAGAGAGACTCCCGGTCTCATCAAGCATTAGCGTTTTAGCGCCCCTCAAAATATGCAATAAATAATTTTATCATACAAGTAAAATTAATTTGTTTTTAAGATGTGAAATATTCTCTGTGTGGGTGGGTGCTGGGGTACAGGGTGGTGTTGGTATTAGATTTGTTTGGGTATAAATAATGTTCCGGATCATGAAAGCTATTTGAAAATGATGTATTTTTGTTTTATTATTTTTTTTGTTTGCAATAATTTTATATATTTTCTTTTGTTGTTGTTTACTTTTTTAAGCACAGATGAAGGGGAAATAATATCAGTTTCCAGTTTCCAGTTTCCTCTTTCCTGTTTCATTTGGAATTTCTTTTCTATAAGTAGCAATCCTGAATTCCTGGAGTTAGGGGAAAGATTTTAACTAACTTAAAACTTTTCAATATTACGAATGTAGAAACGGGACCTTATTCCCAAGATCTCTAATTTAAGGCTCTTTGTAGCCTGAAATGTTTCCAAGAAGTTTACAATCGCAATTTAATTTTGCACTTTATATTTTAAAAATTAATTATTTAAGAAAAACGTAAATTAAAGTAACAAATTAATTAAATCTCAAGCAATCATGAAAATCATATTCGCAACTCATCAGGACTAATGGAAAATATTTTGAATTTTTATCGTTAAAAAAAGTTTAATTGACTTTCTGTCGAACGCTTCATAATGTCGTCACAGGTGTTTTTTTTTTCTACATCATGAACAAGTGATATGAGTGTAAATTTTATATAAAAACCACTCAAAAAACCGAGTGCTTTTCTTACAAAATTTACGCTAAAATCACTCGTTCGTCGTGTGTAGAAAGCCCTTTAGTTTTTTCTTTGCGAAAATTATTTTTAAAACAAAAAAATAATATTTAAGAATTTCATTGTACGAACGAAAGAGAAAACCATTAATTGAAGAATAGAGATTCCTAAAGCTGATAATTGTCCCTCTCAAAGTGGCCACTGTAATGTGTAATACAGGACATTCATGTAAAAGGACATGTTAATGATTGGTGTACTTTAATTTTTAGATGCAATTATGTAAAAATTTAGTTGGGTGCGGCCCATAAACCATAATTGTTATTTGTAGGACGCAAGTGCAATAATGAGAGAGATCACCATCGCTGTGGGCACACTTTTCAGTGACCAGTGTCCATGCTTTCATCACTTAAATATTCCAACATTATTAAATACAAAGCCACGTTAATTGTCATTAGAGAAATATATAATGTTGATTGACTTGTCCGGACCAAGGAGCGTACCCAGCTCCTAAGTAATAGTTTGCTAACCACTTATGGAAACACCATTCTTTCCACCCTGTTGTAGATGTTCAAATAAAAAAAAACCAGCAATAATAATTTTAAATGAGGTGGCGGAGGTTGAAAGTGTTTCTGTTTCCCCTCTGCTTTAATGTTTTTCCACAAAATTACATTTTACTGGAAGATCAGACCACTGTACATCTGGAAATTACAAATTGCTTTCAATACAGTGTAGCATCTCTTCCATATTTCGGCAGGCACTAAGACACTAAAATCTTTTAAAAACTATCGATACCGACATAATGCCCTCCTACGAGATACAAACAATCATACAAACACAAGTTAATTTTTTAATTACTTTGTATGAAGAAGTGTGTACCACAGGACGTATGATTAATATTATCTGCATAAATTTAAATACATATATCAAGTATACGTTAAAAAAAGCGATTTTGAATTCAAAACACTTCAGTACAGCCGAGTCATACTCACACGCTTCGTGTTTATAAACAAGCTTTTCTTATGAGATGTCGCTTAATATCATGATCGCTAAAATTATAAAAAGTTTTACTAAAAGTATGCAATTTTTTTGAGTTTTTTTTACATTAATTGCAAAATACTTAAGATTCGGATCATATAATTTCTTTTTCGTATTGAAATTTTTATATTAATTGATTTATTATTTCGTTAGTTGTATTTGAATTATTTCCATTTTAAAAAATCTTCAGGAATACTATTTCATTTTGTAATTCTCACCTTTTGCTTAAGAGTTTCTGAAGAAGCAAATGAATGTAAAAAAAAGAAAGCAAGATCTGCTGATGATTTCGTATTAGTAACCAACAAAATATTGCATTTAACAAACCATTGAAATTTTTAGTAAAAGCTATGAATTTTATATAAAAAATAAGAAAATAAAACAAGGAATTTTATAGAATATTATGCCGATAATTTAGACACAGTTTTATTGAAAATTTGTTTTGCTTCAATATTAAAATTCATAAGTAATTGTTAGTTATTTTATCAGTGTGAAATGATACAGTATATCGTTAAAATACTAGTTTTTAGCCGCCCCTTTGTTCATAATAAACTGTTTGTATAATTAAATTCATCAAAATATAAAAAGTAGTAAAAGTAAAAAAATACCAAGAATACCAAGTTTTTTTCGTGTTTTATCCCCAGAAAAAGGAGACTTTGTGGTCCATAAATTGGATGTAAGAAATATTTTTTTTTTTTTAAAGAGAGTATGTACTTAAAACATCAATTTTATCTCCGTTATATTTTTATCCTTTTAAAAGTACCATATAGATTATTTTGTGTGTGTCTTATTTTTAAACTTAAAAAACAACTTTTTTTTTTTATTAAAAAATATAATAAATATTTTAAATTAATTTTAATACTGATAGTATTTTTATTTAAATTTGTGTTTTTTTTTTGGAACAATTTATTATGTTTGCTACACAGTTAAAGGCCCTAAGTATTTTTATTTTCAAATCGTGATTTTTGATTTATATTGAGGACTTTGAGGGGTGACTTATCTATATATGTTAAATACGTGATTTGAAAAATATTTCAAGTTGGGGCCTTTATATAATAAGGTTACGATATTTTAATTGCCTTTTTTTGTTATTTGAAAATAAATATGTTGATTAATTTTGTTGACTCGAAAACATGTTAAGTAAACTTTTTTATTTATAATTTCACAGCAACAATAGAAATATTACGATGGGTAAAGCAATGTCACGTGCGACATGTCGAACTTTGAATACTTCTGTTGACTCGAAAACATATTTAATAGACTTATATATTTATAGTTTCACAGAAACAATAGAAATACTATGATGAACAAAAAAATGTCACGTGCGACATGTCGTACGTTAAATACTTCTGTTGATTCGAAAACATATTTAGTAGACTTATTTATTTATAATTTCGCAGAAACAATAGAAATCTTACGATGGGGAAAAAATGTCACGTGCGACATGTTGTACGTTGATTACATCAGTTGGCTCGAAAACAGTTTTAGTAAACTGAATTATTTATAATTTCACAGAAACAATATATTTATTACGATGGGCAAAAAATGTCACGTGCGACATGTCATGTGCGATTGTGTTAAATTAAAATAAATTATGCTCAACATTCTAAAATTAGTATTGCTTAAAATTTCACTGATCGTTGATTAGGCGTTGGAGGCGCAAAAACAACTTTTATTTTTATCACATTCGAATGCGTTGCCTTTTTAAGGTTTTTTTTTTTTGAAATTGAAAACTTTTTCAAAGATCAAAATTGCTAAAGGTATAAGTTATGGTTATTGTCAAAATAAATATCTGTTTTGTTTTGCCTTTTTTTTTGTCATACTTTCAAGGTGTCCATGAGCACATTCGACATCAGGGATAGGTCAATATTAATCTGACATTTAAATCCAACAATCATACCTACAAACTTTCTCATCTCAGCATCAATAAATGTCGCGGCTGGTTGTTTTCTTTTACTGAATGCAATCGAATATTTTTATTTCTAACCTTGGATTTAAGAATTAACCTGGCAGTTTAACAATTTATAAATGGCAACTTATTTAAAATTTTATGTTTTAATCATATTTAATACTTTGAATTGTTTATGCGATTTATTCAAATGCACACATACAACTGTATGTTGCATGAGTATAAATATTTTTAAATCCAATAGAAATATGTAAATTTTAATATCTAATTTTTTTTTTAAAAAATTTATGTAAATGATCTTTTTAAATTTCCACGTGAATACAAATAAAATTTGTACTTTGTTATTTTTTTTAAGGAATTTTATTATCTTTAAAATATCACGTCCTGCAAATATAAATTTTTTTTTGTAAACCATTTTAAAATTTATTTATTGCTACAATGACACAATATTAAATAAATTTAAGCAAAAATGTACAATCCAGTCTGTTGTTTGTAGTTTGTTATTGTTTAAATTCTAATGTTGTGTGTGTGTGTGCTTTTTTAAATTTATTTTCTTTTGGCTTAGTTTTATCAATGTGTAGACTGACTAACATGACAGGTAGACATAAAACGAACACATGTGCTTGTTTACATACTTCATGAATAAATCATTGTTTAAGATGCCTGTAAATAACGACGAAGGGAATAAAATATAAATGGAATTTCGTTTAATTAATTTTCAGATATTAAATGAAAAAGCCAAATTTTAAAAATTAAATAAAAAACGAATTTTAAAGAGAATCACAATTTGCAAAAAGCAAGAGATGAGTTGAAAAAAAAAATTAATATTAAACATCTGTGTAAAGCAGTTTTGCTGCATAGAAAAAAAAATTACACAGTTTACAATAAAGAAACAAACAAATTTATTTTTCAATTAATATATTAATTGAAGTAACAATTGTTTTAATTGATTTTTTATTTTATAGATATAAAACAATTTTATCAATACAATTGAAATCAAGACACCAGGAAATTTTTACGGATTCCCTTTGAAATTACAAAGCAACAGCTGTTGATAAAAAATAGAAACGTAAATAGTTTAAACTACGCCAGTGTGATAGAAGGTGAACAGGCCCAAGACCGAAGTCTGTGCGGCCAACACATAACTTAGCACGGCCTCAAGACAGGTACTGGTACTGATCTTGAATACTTCTTGGAGGCGAATCAATGCAAGGTAAGATAGTGTAGAGCAGCTAGATGTTGAAAATTAAAAATGGTTATGTGCGGTTTCTATAATACAAACAATTAATTCGAGTTAAAAATTTGTATGAAAACCACTCAGCTTTTTGTGTGATTCCCATACAAAATTTCAACACAAGTGACTTGTCTGTATTGTGAAAACAGCACCTTAATTCTTTTAAAACTCTGCTATTGCTTGCATGTTGTGTTAATTTACGAGCAGTTTTTCAGTGCAAATCGTGTTAAGTACAAGGTTTTCCAATAGGAATGATATGATTTTGAAGTGACGTTTCGGCCATTTGTAATATGTCATGATCTGTCAATTGTTTTTTAATTGTATTCAGTAGCGTTTACAATTTCATCATGGAGAGATCTACGCAAGAACAACGTTTACAAACTATTCAGTTTTATTATCAAAATAATCGTTCTCCAATTGCAACTTTTCTTGCGCTTTTGCCATTTTATGGTCGTAATAATCGTCCAAGTATGCTCGCTATTCGTAGAATTGTTGAAAATTTTGAGCTTGCATTTTCTTTAAATAATTTTCAAGTGCCAATAAATCAAAGAACCGCTCAAGGTAATGCAAATATTGCTGCTGTTCAGACAAGTGTTGGTGAAGACCGCAATTTGTCGATTCGAAGCCATTGGACCACTATAAACGTCGTGAATTTGCTGTTTTTTTTTAAGTTTGGAGATTCGATTATTTGAAGAAATTTTGATATTCAATGGCCTTCAAGAAGGTGTGATTTAACACAATTTGACAATTTCTTGTGGGGTTATTTGAAGTCATTGGTCTTTCGCAATAAACCAGACTCTCTTCAAGCTTTAAAAGTCAATATTAAACGTGCCATTCATGACATACGACTTGATTTAGTGGAAAAATTGCTCGAAAATTGGGTTCATCGAATTCGATCCTGCAGAAGAAGTCGTGGAAATCATTTGAATGACGTTTTATTTAGAAATTAATTGTATCGATTGTACTTCACATTAAATAAAAAACTGTTGAATTTCCTTAACAATAAGTGTTTTTTTTTTTTTTAAATCATGTCACTCTTATTGAAAAACCTTTTAGATGTATTAACTTTCTTAAGCTTATTTATCTGGTATTGTTTTTTTACGAAATATTTTACTTCGCCGGCGGTTCAGAACACCACGAATGTGGGTATGCGCTCTATGTTGTACATTAGCTTGAAACAGTTATCAATCGATGTCGAAACAGTTTTTAGTGACCAGTGTCCATGCTTTCATCACATAAATAGTCCAACATTATTAAAAACAAAGCCACATTAATTGTCATTAAGGAAATATATAATGTTGATTTACTTGCCGGACCTCTTCTCTGCTTTAATGCTTTTCATTAAAATTATATTTTACTGGAAGATCAGCCCCCTGTACAACTGGAAATTACAAGTTGCTTTCAATACAGTGTAGCAGCTCTTACATATTCCGGCAGGCACTCTTTCATAACAACATTTTAAAAACTATCGATCTCGACATAATGCCCTCCTACGAGGAACAAACAAGTTGATTTCTCAAATACTTTTGTATGAAGAGGTGTGTATCCAAATAAAAACATAAATGTGAAAATAAGGCCAAGTTCGTATCCAAAAAGTTTCTTCCGTAAAAAGTACTGAGATCAAAATAAGGACCAAGTTCTTGATAGGTACATCTCCATCTCATTTCTAGGCAACCTGTAAGCTTGGCAAAATTTGTTTGGCTTTCTAATATGGGAAAGAATTCTTGGTAATTCAGTACTTTTTACGGCCGAAACTTTTTGGATACGAACTTGGCCTTATTTTCACATTTATGTTTTTGTGTGGATCTCACTTCTTTTTTCTAAGTTGTTTTTGTATAAATATTTACATGTATTGCTTATCTGGGCCTACCTGTGTAGAAAATTTCAGCTTTATAGCTATACTAGAAGTGCCCCATACAAAGAAGGGGCACCATAGTCGCACCAGATGAAAAGTGCCGGTTTTAAAATCATTTTCGTTAATTTCTTATCAAGACCTACCTGTGTACCAAATTTCAGCTTTCTAGCTATACTGGAACGGCCCCATACAAATAAGGGAACACTATTCCCCCCAGGTGAAAAGTGCCCGTTTAAAATTTTGTTTTTGTTAATTTCTCATCAGGACCTAGCTGTGTACGAAATTTAAGCTTTCTAGCAAACTAGAAGTGCCCCATACAAAGAAGGGGCGTGATTGTTTCCCCAGATGAAAAGTGCCCGTTAAAAAATCATTTTCAATAATTTCACATCACTACCTACCTGTGTACGAAATTTCAGCTTTCTAGCTGTACTGGAAGTGCCCCATACAAAGAAGGGGAACCCTAGTCCCCTCCGGGTGGAAAGTGCCCGTTTTCAGATTTTTCTGGTTATTTTCTCACCAAGACCTACCTACCTTTGTACCAAGTTTCAGCTCTCTAGTTTTACTGGAAGTGCCCAATAATATTGATGAGTCAGTCAGTGAGTCAGTGAATATGTACTAAAATATGGACTTCTCACACCTTAATATCTCGGGTAGCTTTTATGGTATGTTTCAAGTTTTATTTTATTATGATCAAGAGGAGCAAAGTTATGAGGGGGGTAAAAACAGCTCGAATGGTTTCGTGTATATACACACTGTGTGGCCGAACTTGGCCTGGCGCATTGATCACAGGACGTATGATTAATATTATCTGCATAAATTTAAATACAAATATCAAGTATACGTTAAAAAAAAGCAAAACACTTCAGTACAGCCGACTCATACGCACACGCTTCGTGTTTATGAACAATCGTCTCCTACGAAATATCACTTAATATCATGATCGCTAAAATTATAAAAAGTTTTACTAAAAGTATGCAATTTTTTGGAGTTATTTTTACATTATTTGACTCGAAAAAAATACTTTTTTTCATATTATTGCGTTTTTTATAACTGTTTTATGTTGTTTGTGCAAAAAAAAAAAAAAAAAAAAAAAACACGAAGGATGTGATGATACATAATTTTGACACAAATAAGCTCATTATTTGTTAATATGAAAATCTTGATTTTATTCTGAACTTTGCTGCACGTTTGTCTATTATTTAGAGAAACATAATAAATAAATTTTGAAAATGAAAATATTAAAAATACCGAAATTTAAATCTTCTTGTTGTGTTCACACTTTTCTCATACCATATCCATTTTTATTAATATTTAGCAAAACGTGCGATTGAAAAAAAAACAACTTTCACTAGTCAAACATCAACAGCATGCTTTAAGGCTTGCCACCATCATAGCTTTAATACATGATAGTTTTTACTCTCGTGATTATCTACCATTTAATGTTCAAGCAAAACAAACCATCGTATATTATATGTTTTTAACCCACAATTTTATCATCTTCAAAAATGTTGTCATGTTAAATAAACATCAAAGAAATTTTAATAAAACAGAAATAAACATAAAGCAACTGAAAAACAATAAAATAAAAATGATTTGAAGTTAAAACGAAAACAGCTGATGAACAAAGAAAAAAAAACTTTTTTTTATATTATTATTATTACGAATAAACGTAATTATTATTTGAACTTATATTGATTTACATATGAAATGTAATATTATCAGGCTCAAGTTCAGTTTTATTGAATTAATGAAAATTCAAAATTACTAAGAGTTTTTTTTTGTGTTGGAAAATATTATTATTTATATCCAATCAGTTTTTAGCAGAACGTATCAGTACTGATTTCAAGGCCGCTACACCTCCCATCAGCGTTCAATTGTCCATCTTTACAATTTTCGTAAAGTGGATACTAATTGAGAAGAATATCAACTATTTAACCAGCTTTCAACAGAAATAGAATATGAGAATTAATTTTTAATTCAATTTTTATTCTACAATGAAACAGTCAGTGCTGGTTAGTACGAAATTCCTTCATTACTGTTAAACTGTTAAAAAAGAGAGTTGAGTATTAAGCCGCAACAATAAAAAAAACTCTTTTGTTATATTCAATAAACGTTAGTCCTTTTTCATTTCCTTCCTGTTGTCTTATAGACAACAATTTGTAACCAATACATACACATACACAATCGTTTCTTAACCAGACCGCAATCATAAAAATTAAGCTTAAAATGGCTTTTTATGGAAAATTATTTTACACGCCAAACCAAACATTTTTTAAGGCCAACGATTAAAATTTCAATGTAAAAGATTTAATGTAAAGCATTCCACTAACAATAAAATAATGCAACGATTTAATGATACGAGGGCGGTATATAAGAAGATGGTAATTTTAACATAAAAAACAATTTTATGTGTTTTGTTGTTTTCTTGTACTACGAAAAAATAATGTTTTATAAAAAATTTAAAAAACAGGAATTATTTAAGAAGAAAAAGAAGATTTAACTGATAAACAGCGGCAACCTGGTGTTTAGCAAACTTTTTCTTGTGATTGTGTAAAATTTCCTAAGAAAAATGAAATTTTCATATTCCAGCATTAAGCAAAATTTTAAAGAACTTCTGTAAAAAACGGCACTTGTGGGCCGGCACCATTCGACAACCATAAAAATTAAGTAAAAATCTAGAAAGTTAAAAAGTTTGTCTTTTTTTGGCGAATTCATTCATAAAAGGTGATCTCGCCGCAAATTTTTTCTTATAAAATCCCTTTCTGAGATTAAAAAAATGAGTAATGAAAAATATCTACTGACATCTTAGTGAGATCAAAAATACAAGCGGCGAAATTGACCGAGAAAAACTTTTCTGAATTAGCTTTTGCATGTCTTGATTTTATGAAAATAAAATCAGTTAAAATAATTGTTGATTTAATTAAAATATCGATTGAAAGTTATTGTTTTTTCTGTATAAATTGTTAATTGGATATTAATTTTAATATATTTTTCTAAGAGCATTAAGCTGCAAATCATTTGTTTTTGATTACGTCCTTTAAGGACTTCTAGCAAGATTCTGCAAGATATTTATATATTTTCAATTCAGATCCTGGCAAAATACGACATCATATTTAAATATTCTTAATTTTGCTAAAAGGATACATTCTAAGCTTCACCGTATGGCTTGAAAAAATTTTTAAATTGTAGAAACTCTCTCTTTGATATCTGTTAATTCTTTATGATTTTTTTTTGTTTGTTAACAAATTAAAAAAGAATCATCATTCGAATTAATCCTCAAATATTTATATTTCTTGTTTTACTTAACACGCGCGAACTTATTGTCTACGTTTTATTCAAAGCGTGAGATTCAATAAGTCAGCAGAATTTTTTGATTTTAAATTTAGTTTCTTTTACATTTTTTTTTGTTTTGTTACCGTTTAGTTCCAGACAGAATGAAATTGGATATTTGTCTTTTATTCTGCTAGAGCTGAACGTGTGAGAAAAATTTATTACAACGGCAGCATATGAATGAACGATTTCCGGCTACCAGCAAATATTTCTTTCTTTTATTTTTTGTTTGTTTTATTTTGTCTACATTGCACTTTATTTATTTATTTGATAATTTGCAATTTAATTTTATTATATTTTTTTGTTTATGTTTTTCTTTAGTTTTAGTATAAATAATTTTGAATTTTAATAAAAATCATCATAACTGATCAATCAATCAACCTGCGTTTTTCATTAATTCACTACAAGTTATTCTGGTGTACCACTCGGATAACTTTCATTTCTACAAAGTTACTATATAATAGTTTGGTGAACTACCAACCTATTAGTCCTTTTTTTGTTATTCACTTATTTATTCCGTTAAGCAAGGCAAACGAGCCTAAGCATTAACATTTTTGGCGACCGTGACAGGACACTGCAATCTTCAGATTCGAAGTCAGAAAGCACCCACCGCGTAAAGAAATTCCAAGCCATCAACTACAATCCTTAAACACAACTATTATGGAAAAAACCGCTGCGAACCTCCTTCAACAGCTGAAGGAAATCGGGGAGCAGATTGCCTCGATTATTCGAAACTTCAACAAGGATTCTGCCAGTCGTAAAACACTAAGCTATTACCAAGAGCGATTGTCCCGTCTGACGACAGCATGGACAGAGTTCGAACGTACTGATAATGAGTTGCGAGAGTTAAAGGATATAGACACGTCTGATGAGTACTTCACGTCAGACTTCTATGCCCGAATCGAGAGCATGACGTCAAAGCACATCGCAATAATGGAGCGAGAGCTCGGTAAGCTCGACCAAGAATCTGCAAGTAAAGTACTGCCTGCTTCAAAACCTACAAAGCAGCCACAAGCAGGTGCAGCTGGTGGTCACGATGGACTTATCAGCCGGTCTCTTGGGAAGATGGCAGCGCTTACCAGGCAATTAGAAGGCCTTCATCAGCAACCAGGACAAGATAGGTCTTACTATGAAGTTAAGCAGGCCACGATTACCCAGCTTTGGCAACAAATAGAGCAGCTCAATGATGAAGTATTGGACAAATATCCCAACCCAGACATTGCCGGCTATGATTCAAGCAGATACATTCACCTTGAACAAGCTGCTCAGTCAGCAATCATTCAGCTCAGCGCTGCTAATAGAAGCCACCATTTTCCAACCCCAGATACTTCAGCAAGAAACTCTACTCTTCCATTACCCACTATCACAATTACCAAATTTGATGGTGATTACATGAAGTGGATATCGTTCTCCGACCTATTCAGAAGGGTTGTTCATGAGCAACGAATGTCCGATGCTCATAAAATGTGGTACCTAAAGAATCATGTCGCTGGAGAAGCAGCAAATCTCATACGTCATCTTGCCATTACTGAGGAGAATTACCAAGCTGCTTGGCAATTGCTGCAGGATCGCTACAACAACAAGAGGTTGATGGTGTCAACAGCAATCCAGAGACTGCTCGACCAACCATCAGGTGCGTGTACGCTGAGTGCTGTCAAGCGATTGCACGACACCACAAGGGAGTGTTTAGCAGCCCTCTCCAACATGGGGCTCCAAACTACGTCATGGGATCCGCTTTTATTTCACCTTCTCGTTAAAAAGGTCGACAAAACAGTTTACACTCAATATGAGCAATCCATATCTAACCCAAAGGAGTTACAACCAATCAGCAGATTTCTTGCTTTCCTCGAAAAATATTTCCAAACTCTAGAAGCAATAGGACAAAAAGAGAAAACCTCTTTCTCAAATCACAAAACATGCACTCTGGTATCACAACCTCAACCGGAGATTCGACGATGCATAATTTGCAAGCGAGACTATCATCCCATATATCGGTGCAAGGAATTTCTACTATTAACACCGGCAAATCGACTCAGCATTGCACAAAAACACAAGCTTTGTGTGAACTGTTTCAACCATAATCATTCAACTAAACAATGTACGATGTTAGGCCGCTGCCAGAAATGTGGAAAAAAGCACCACACTCTAGTTCATTTGGAATCAACCACTCAATCAAACATGTTATCCTCTAACGTAAATAAATCTCCTAGTAAGGAAACTCCTGCAACAAGAGGAGAATACAAACCCCCGATACAACCATCAACGCTGAATTGCCAATCAACCGAACACGCGGCATCTTTGGTCGCCACGCCAAAGGTAGAAGTCAATGGTATGGCAGTAAACTATGCAAACAAGAGACCGTATGTCCTCTTGGGAACAGCACTGGTCAAGGTCAAAACAAATGATTTAACAATCGAATGCAAGGCTATTCTCGATTCAGGATCACAAGTTAACCTTATAACCGAAAGATTAGTAACACGACTTAGACTCCCAATAAGACCATCATCCGTTTCTATCAATGGTATTGGAAAAAATAGGACCAAGGTTCAACATCGAGTCAACATAGAACTTCAATCTCGAGTGAATAATTTTTCGACGCGATTGGAGGCCTTTGTACTTCCACAAATCATTGCTCCCCAACCAGCGCAACCACTTTACATCGAAAAATGGTCCATTCCAAACAATGTCACCCTGGCAGACCCAACCTTTAATCGACCGGACAAAATTGATCTACTATTGGGAGCGGAATATTATCACCAATTACTCACCATCGGCCAAATCAAATTGGCTGATGATCTTCCAGTATTGCAAAATACAACCTTCGGCTGGATAGTAGCAGGAAAGGTATCTAGCGAGCAACTATCAGCGGCAACATGCGGTATATGTACTGAAGACGATACAATGACGATGGCAATTGAACGTTTTTGGAAACTTGAGGAAATCGAAAATCCACAGCAGCAACTATCCCCCTTTGATGCACAATGTGAATCACACTTTAGTCAGCATACTCGACGCAATGAAAACGGAAGGTTCGTGGTTCGGCTTCCATTTTGTGATGATACATCTATTTTGGGAGACTCACACAGTATCGCTTTTAACCGTTTCCTCTCATTAGAGCGTCGTCTAGCAAGAGACCCTTCATTAAAGGAACAATATACCCAATTTATGAAAGATTATGAAGCGTTGGGACACATGACGAAAACTAATTTAGCTGATCTCGAAGGATCTAAGTACTTTATTCCTCATCACTCAGTGTTACGTCCTGAAAGCAGCACCACCAAACTTCGGGTTGTTTTTGATGCCTCATCAAAAACATCGTCAGGAACATCACTAAACGATATATTGCATACTGGACCACCTCTACAGAATGAACTGTTTACTATTTTGCTTCGATTTAGGCTGCCACGTTTCGTTTTTACAACAGATATAGAGAAAATGTATCGCCAAATCATAATCCATACCGACGACAGGCGATTTCAGATAATCCTATGGCGACAAAATATCACTGAGCCTATAAGTTATTTCAAGCTAAATACAGTTACCTATGGAACCAGGCCAGCCCCGTACCTTGCCATTAAATGTTTAAAAGAAATAAGCAAAACTGTCAAGAGTCAATTCGAATTAGCTGCTACGTTTTTGGATAAAAACTTTTATGTTGATGATGGATTGGGGGGAGCCGACAGTCTGACTACAGCACTAGAAACTCAACGCCAACTGCAACACGTCATGGCAATGTACGGCTTTAATTTAAGAAAGTGGTGCGCTAATCATCCTCAGCTCCTTCACAATATCCCAGGTCATGATCAAGAATTTAATTTAGATCTCTCAACCGACGATAGCGACTATACAAAAACATTAGGGTTAGCATGGTTACCTAAAAATGATTTGCTAAAGATTAAAGTAAGCCTTCAACCAATAAAGGCTGTAACTAAACGCAGTGTAACTTCAGATCTGGCTCGGATATTTGACCCACTCGGGCTCCTATCCCCAGTAGTAGTCAAGGCAAAAATGTTCATCCAAGAACTATGGATGCTGAATCTATCATGGGACGAAGCTGTTCCTTTAGAATTTGACACTCGCTGGCGGCGGTTCCGAAATAGTCTAAGTGAGCTTGAAAACTTTCAAGTCCATCGCCATATCTACAAAGGAGAGACTCCTTCCAGTACCCAGCTACATGTCTTTACCGATGCTTCAGAGAAGGCATATGGAGCAGCAATATACGTCCGAACTTCTCTTTCAAATAAAATTCTCAGTGTATACTTACTTTGTGCGAAAACTCGCATAGCACCACTTAAAAAACAAACGTTACCTAGGCTGGAGTTGTGTGCTGCTCAGTTGGGAGCTAATCTAGCTGCAAAAGTCAAAAGCAGTTTGGATATGGCCTCTACACCAACATTTTTCTGGTCTGATTCAAAGATTGTGCTGACATGGATAAATTCAAGATCTTCTTCATTTCACACCTTTGTAGCAAATAGAATCGCTGCTATTCATGAATCTACTCTCCCCGAACAATGGCGACATGTAAGCTCACAAGACAATCCAGCAGACATTATATCCCGAGGATTGGACCCACCACAGCTACAGCAAACGCCACATTGGCTCTATGGGCCCTTCTTTCTCCATGGAAATGAAAACCATTGGCCAGCTACATTTACTTTGAGCTCCGAAGCAACAATTATCGAACGAAAACAGAATCCTCACAACTTACTTGCATCTTTCCAAGATGAGAATCCGCTACACAGTATAAATCACCGAAATTCGTTTAAAACCCTTCAGCGAATTATAGGATATGTTTTCAGATTCATAAAAAACGCCAGAACTCCCAAAGCAGACCGACAAACTCGACGAGCTCTGACTCCCCTTGAGCTCCATGATTCACTTCTTATCATCGTTAGAGCGACTCAAAGGTTTGCATTTCCTGAAGACATCAAGCAGTTACAAAGACAGAAGGGACTTAAAGGATCAAGTCCGATCAAAAGTCTGTCACCATTTTTCGATGAAAATTGCATCTTAAGAGTTGGAGGCAGGCTCGAAGAGTCAACTTTGCCATTCGATACAAAACATCCAATGCTCCTACCGTATAATGACATAGTCAGCAGACTAATTTATGAGTCAATACACAAGGAAAATAAACATTGCGGAGCCCAAGCCCTCCTTGCAGCCGTCCGGCAACGGTTTTGGACCATCAAAGGCAAACACTTAGCACGAGAAACCATTCATAAATGTGTTTCCTGTGCAAGATCAAGGCCAAAACTGCTTCAGCAGATTATGGGAAATCTACCGACAACAAGGGTAACCCCAGCAAGACCATTCATAAATTCCGGAGTTGACTATTGTGGTCCTATATGGGTTCACTTCAAAACCCGAGGGAAACGACCACAAAAAGCATATATTGCAGTATTTTGCTGTTTCACCACGAAAGCAGTACATCTAGAACTCGTCACAAACCTTACAACAGAGGCGTTTATCGGAGCACTAAAACGATTCATCAGTCGCAGGGGGCACTGTCAGAATCTGTACTGCGACAACGCAACCAATTTTGTCGGAGCTCGAAACCAGCTAGCGGAATTATCAACAGCCCTCTTTACTACAACAGCTCAAGAAACAATCCAACGGGAATGTGCGAGTAAAAACATTACTTTCCATTTCATCCCTCCACGAGCACCGCATTTCGGAGGATTATGGGAGGCAGCAGTTAAGTCAGCCAAAAAACTATTAGTCAAAGAGCTGGCAACTGCGTCCTTAACGTATGAAGAAATGGAGACTGTGGTCATAGAGGTCGAGGCTATTCTTAATTCCAGACCTCTTACAGCACTATCAAATGACCCTAATGATGCAGCTGCTCTAACTCCTGGCCATTTCTTGATTGGAGAACCTCTCACGGCACAAGTCGATGCAACTGCACAATCGACATCGGCATCACTCGCCAACCGTTGGGAGCTGGTATCAAAAATCAAGCATCAATTCTGGAAACGATGGTCCCACGAGTACCTCACTGAACTCCAGCAGCGCAACAAATGGCAATCCAGGTCTCAAAGCTTACAAGTGGGTACTATAGTTATAATCAAAGATAGCACTCCTGTCATGACGTGGCGACTCGGGAAAGTGATCGAAACATTCCCTGGGCCCGATGGAATCGTCAGAACGGCAACGGTTAAAACATCTACTGGTATCATTAAACGGGCAATTCATTTACTTGCTCCACTTCCTCTGGACATACCCCCAACCACTACTGGCAGTGAACGTGCAGAAAACAGTCCTCTTCTCAAAGGAAACCATCAATCCACCAACCCAAGTAAAAACACTAGCTCTGGACTCAAAAGAAACCAATCCTCCACTGACAAAACTGCCACACCATCCCCAAAACGGTTCAACTTAGCTACAACAAGCCTGCTATTTATTCTCGCTCTATTCTTTCCACTAGCGACATGCCAACAAAGTCTTTACACAAAAATCAGTAGCACTCCTGGGCTGCACTTTGAACAGATTGGTCAAGTTAAACCAATTATCTCAGACTGGAAACTCCTAGTATATTTTGAACTTGCACCATTCCTCAATGAATTACAACTTCTAACAAACGGAACCAATACTTTAATGAACTCTTGCAACAATTCAGACCTCAAGCATCAATGTATCGGCCTTGCGACACACTTTAACAACATTAAAGGCAAAGTAGTGGCCAGTTTCGAAAACCTCATAAGAAGAAAGAAGCGAGGAGCAATTGATTTCGTTGGAAATGTAGCAAACTCATTATTTGGAGTTCTTGATTCACAGTATGCCGAAAAAATGACCAACACTATCAACAGTATAAAAACCAACGAAGACCACTTGTCGCAGCTCTTACGAAATCAAACATCATTTCTTGACTCTACACTTAATATTATGAAGCTAACTGAAGCTCATACTCAAGCTATCCTTGAAAAATTCAATTTTAGACTGAAAAGGCTAGAGAACTTCACAGTCAATGATACCCATCAATCACAACTCATTCTGTCGCTTAGCATTCAGTTAATTGTTATTGCAGACAATGTGCAAACAATGCTAAAGGCCATAATGAATCTACTAACCGATACATATCATGGTAGAATAAGTCCCTCTGTACTGACGCCACAACAATTCGCTACAGAAGTTGACAACATCAAGGCAAATCTTCCATCGGATTTAGCACTACCAGTCACGGATATACTTCATCTATACGGGATAGTGACAGCCCATGCAGCCGTCTCAAATCAGCACATTATTTGCACCTTGGTCATCCCAGTAGCACATACAGAGGAATTCGACTTGTTCTATATTACTCCAGTTCCACAGCTAGTAAATGGTTCGTTGGTTGCCATCATGCCAACAACCAAAATGATGGCTCTTAACGCTCACCGAGACGAATATTTCCCGATTGATGATACCAAGCTTCATGATTGCAACATACTTGAGCATGATATTTTCTTATGCCCGAATATCCAAGCTACACATTCCAAAAATTCACCAATGTGTCGCTGTGAAATACATTTATTCAATAATGAATCAGATTCAAGCTGTAATTCAGAGCTAATAGCCAATGATAATGTATGGTACCAGCTCCATAAAAAGAACCAATGGATATTCGCAACTAAAAATCCGCTCAAATTAAGTACTGTATGTAATGGCGAAAGCAATTATCAAGTTCTGCAAGGAACTGGATTGCTTACCTTAGCAGCAGGATGTACAATGAAAAACGAGGTAATAACCATATATGGCCACCAAACCATCACCTCGACTCTGCATCAATCCTACACAAGCACCGGCATTTCATTTCCACATTTACAACAGAAAGTTATCAATTTAACTCGAGCATCGCCAAGCCTAGAAAGCATTGAGAACATAACCAGGCTGCAAGAGGAAGTAAGGGAACAGATGCGCAATATACCTACCCCAACTATCAACCATGGCGTGCACAGTCTTGCAGTGAGCTATGGAGGACTAGCTCTCATATTGACTGTAATTATCGTCATTTCATTAAAACAAATACGCAAAAGAAAAATTAAAGGCCCACCTACAATACCAACTCCACAGCCACGGCCAAGATCGAATTGGGATATTGCTGTAGAACCATAAGCTTAGATATCTCACACACATATATGATAACAAGCCGCATTTCGTTCATTTCTTAATACCACTGTATTATGTTGCACCCCCTGGGGGCCGCAGTATGTTAATTCTTTATGATTTTTTTTTGTTTGTTAACAAATTAAAAAAGAATCATCATTCGAATTAATCCTCAAATATTTATATTTCTTGTTTTACTTAACACGCGCGAACTTATTGTCTACGTTTTATTCAAAGCGTGAGATTCAATAAGTCAGCAGAATTTTTTGATTTTAAATTTAGTTTCTTTTACATTTTTTTTTGTTTTGTTACCGTTTAGTTCCAGACAGAATGAAATTGGATATTTGTCTTTTATTCTGCTAGAGCTGAACGTGTGAGAAAAATTTATTACAACGGCAGCATATGAATGAACGATTTCCGGCTACCAGCAAATATTTCTTTCTTTTATTTTTTGTTTGTTTTATTTTGTCTACATTGCACTTTATTTATTTATTTGATAATTTGCAATTTAATTTTATTATATTTTTTTGTTTATGTTTTTCTTTAGTTTTAGTATAAATAATTTTGAATTTTAATAAAAATCATCATAACTGATCAATCAATCAACCTGCGTTTTTCATTAATTCACTACAAGTTATTCTGGTGTACCACTCGGATAACTTTCATTTCTACAAAGTTACTATATAATAGTTTGGTGAACTACCAACCTATTAGTCCTTTTTTTGTTATTCACTTATTTATTCCGTTAAGCAAGGCAAACGAGCCTAAGCATTAACAATATCCTTGCTTTCCATACCGATCGTTTTTAGAAAGAAGAAGGTTATCAATTCAAGGGGTATTTATTTTTAAATGTTTGGACTTGCATATTTCGTATCAGTTATGAACCGTTTTTTACAAGTATTTTTTTTATTGGTTTGGGTTTGCAAACAGTTTGGCATCATGATTTTTTTTATTAAAACGGTGGGGGGAAATATTGAAATATTGATTATTAAACAACACTTCAATTTATGGAACGATTTTCATAATTATTTTTATATTTTAATGGGTCTCCCTGTAGTTTGCTTCCCACAAAAATAGTTTTAAACAAATCCTTGAAAATAAGCCCTGCCTCCTACTCGCCAAATATGCTGTATCGCAGAACTTCACTATTTATTCAACGATTTCCAAAAAAAAAAAAAAAAATTTATCGGGTTTGGATAGAAAGTTGTTTAGCTGAAATATTGATTAATAAAAAAAATTCCGTAGTATATTGTGGGAAATGAATTATAATGGGGGTATTCAGTGTTTAGTGAAAATAGTCTTGCAAGAGTGTAACTACAAAATATTGTATATATATATTTTTTAAATCTACCGGCAACTTTGTGCATTTTATTGCTGGATTTTATCAAATACTAGATTTTACCCGTGACTTCGTTCACGCTACATGTTAATGAAAAAACAAAAAGTACTAAAAGCAAAACGCACCACAATTACCTGCTTATCCTTATGTTACAACTAAGAATTTATACGAAACTAGATATACCCGGTGCGCTTCGCTACCCCCTCGTTATAAAATAAAATTCCTATTGTGAAAATTTAATGACGATCGGTCCATTAGTTAAGACTATATAACGATTTTTCATTTTCCTAAAAAAGGGCGTGGTCCCACCCACTTCCCCTGGTACGTGTGCCAAATTATGCCAATACCATATGTACCAAATATCATCGACGCAGGTCAAAAAATGCCCAAAATATGGCGCTTTAAATTTTTGGGTTATATGGGCGGTGTCACGCCTCTTTGTCCAATCAAAACTTCATATAGCCTATTATTCCTTCCAGTGTCACAATAAGATGCTGTAAAAATTTCAGGAAGATCGGTACAAGGGTTTGGTTTTCCTAAAAAAGGGCGTGGTCCCACCCACTTTTCTCCTGGTACGTATTTCAAATTATGCCAATACCATATGTACCAAATATCATCGACGTAAGTAAAAAAATGCCCAAAATATAGCGATTTCAATCTTTGGGTTATATAGGCGGTGCCACGCCTCTTTGTCCAATCAAAAATTCATATAGCCTATGTCACCCGCCTGAATATTCTGAAGATTCCCTGAAAATTTCATCAAAATCGGTCTAGTAGTTTCGGAGTTGATACTCTGCAGCGCCACCTGGTGGCGAGTGGCATAAATGAGCATATTATACAAACCTTCTCCGTGGAAAAATTCATATATATACCAATTTTCATAATAATCGGTCCAGTAGTTTTTGAGTTCATCGATGACATACAGCCAAACATTCATTTTTATATATGTACTAGCTGATCCCGGTGTACTTCGCTACCCCCCTCGTTATAAAATAAAATTAAAAGTATTTATATATCCTATTGTGACGATCGGTCCAGTAGTTAAGACTATATTACGATTTTTAATTTTAATAAAAAGGAGCGTGGTCCCATCCACTTTTCTCCCGGTACGTATTCCAAATTATGGCAATACCATATGTACCAAATATCATCGACGTAGGTCAAAAAATGCCCAAAATATGGCGATTTAAATTTTTGGGTTATATGGGTGGTGCCACGCCTCTTTGTCCAATCCCACCCATATTTGCAGCAGCACTTAAAAAATGCACACCAAACCGACGTACAAAATTTTGTTCAAATACCGTTATCAGGAGCAGAAATAATAGATTTTTAAGTTGTGGTTTGTATGAGAGGTACCACGCCCCTTTGTCCAATCCCGCCCATATTTGCAGCAGCACTTAAGAAATTTACACCAAACTGACATACCAAATTTTGTTCAAATACCGTTATCAGGAGCAGAAATAATAGATTTTTAATTTGTGGTTTGTATGAGAGGTACCATGCCCCTTTGTCCAATCCCGCCCATATTTGCAGCAGCACTTAAGAAATTTACACCAAACCGACATACCAAATTTTGTTCAAATACCGTTATCAGGAGCAGAAATAATAGATTTTTAATTTGTGGTTTGTATGAGAGGTACCACGCCCCTTTGTCCAATCCCGCCCATATTTGCAGCAGCACTTAAGAAATTTACACCAAACTGACATACCAAATTTTGTTCAAATACCATTATCAGGAGCAGAAATAATAGATTTTTAATTTGTGGTTTGTATGAGAGGTACCATGCCCCTTTGTCCAATCCCGCCATATTTGCAGCAGCACTTAAGAAATTTACACCAAACTGACATACCAAATTTTGTTCAAATACCGTTATCAGGAGCAGAAATAATAGATTTTTAATTTGTGGTTTGTATGAGAGGTACCATGCCCCTTTGTCCAATCCCGCCCATATTTGCAGCAGCACTTAAGAAATTTACACCAAACCGACATACCAAATTTTGTTCAAATACCGTTATCAGGAGCAGAAATAATAGATTTTTAATTTGTGGTTTGTATGAGAGGTACCACGCCCCTTTGTCCAATCCCGCCCATATTTACAGCAGCACTTAAAAAATGCACACTAAACCGACGTACCAAATTTTGTTCAAATACCGTTATCAGGAGCAGAAATAATAGATTTTTAATTTGTGGTTTGTATGAGAGGTACCACGCCCCTTTGTCCAATCCCTTCCATATTTGCAGCAGCACTTAAGAAATTTACACCAAACCGACATACCAAATTTTGTTTAAATACCGTTATCAGGAGCAGAAATAATAGATTTTTAATTTGTGGTTTGTATGAGAGGTACCACGCCCCTTTGTCCAATCCCGCCCATATTTGCAGCAGCACTTAAGAAATTTACACCAAACCGACATACCAAATTTTGTTTAAATACCGTTATCAGGAGCAGAAATAATAGATTTTTAATTTTTGGTTTGTATGAGAGGTACCACGCCCCTTTGTCCAATCCCGCCCATATTTGCAGCAGCACTTAAGAAATTTACACCAAACCGACATACCAAATTTTGTTCAAATACCGTTATCAGGAACAGAAATAATAGATTTTTAATTTGTGGTTTGTATGAGAGGTACCACGCCCCTTTGTCCAATCCCGCCCATAAGTATCCTATGTCCTTCTCCTGGCTCTAAACTACCTCCCTGCCAATTTTCAGCTAAATCGGTTTAGCCGTTCTTGAGTTATAAGTGAAGTAACTAACACGACTTTCTTTTATATAGTATTGGAAAAAGTGGGCTTACTGAAGCGACTATAACTCATAAACCAATCCACACACAAAAACCGTATATACATAAAAACCTTGGTATTGACGTCACCTTTCATGAGAAGTTTACAGAATTGAAATCGGTTCAGGCATTACAGAGAACATCAATGCCAAACACAATGCTCTACATTTTTATATATATAGATTATTTATTTTATTTATTTACATTATTTACATTTTCATTATTTTGCCCTCAAGAAAGTACGCTGTAGAAAACCTAATAAAAACAAAACCTACCAAAAGTACAAATTTTACGCCTTTTTAACACTTAAAAAGTACCCTATCAAATTTCATCAAAAGCCATTAAAAAAGTACCAAAAGTTCTTTTAAACCTTCTCTAGACTTCCACAAATAATTCAAGACCAAATTAGCCAAATCGGTTCAGCCGTTCTCGAGTTTTAGCGAGACTAACAAACAGCAGTTCATTTTTATTTATTTTACGATATTTTACATCTGCCTTTTTGCAAGACCATTTGCAGCCAACACTATTGAGTTTCAAACTTTTGCACAATTGTCTCGATTTTATAATTTGTTCGATTGGCGTTTGGTATCGATGTACTTTTTGTGAGGATTTAATAGTTTACCTATTTTTTCGCAACAACCGCACGCATAAATAAGCCCACTGCATACAAGTAAAATAGAAACTGATAAAAAAAAACCAAAATAATACGATACGAATAAAGGTTGTTGTACTATTTTGTTATTAATTACCAATGGTGAAAATTAATTTCGATTTATGATAATTAGCTTTCGCTTTTAGTCGTTTATTAATAGAATTTCTAATTTATGATAAAAGCAATTAAATTACATCTATACTAAAGAAAATAAAGGAGTGTATTTTATTATTAAAAATAAAAAAAGTGTCCTGTTACGAATGGCTAAATAAAACTCATCTTTATTTTCACATATTTTTTTTATGCTTCATAAAAATATTATTAAACTGTTCCCTAAAATGAGCTCTCAAATTTAATTAAAGGCTTGTCAGTAGTAGGTTTTTTTTTTTTTGTACTTAAACATGGGTGTGGTAGTGCTACGCTTATTACAAAGTTTTCAACCAACACAAGTAGGATTTTTTTTCCTCTTCCAGTTGGTGCGTAGTAATTTCGTGTTTTACTATAGATCAAGTTGTGGCAGCATATGTGTGGCAAATGTTAATCTATTTTTTTACAATCTTCTACCACGGCTGTGCGTTACAAGTAAACAATTTTGATTCCACAAAGTTTCAAAAATAAAGCAAAAATAATTTTATCTCATCTGATTGAAAAATATGTATGTATGTATGTGTGTGTATGTAACAGATGCATATCAGTACTGAAGTATTAAAGGAAATAAAAATTAAATTTAGGACAGCTGCAATTTTTGAATGACATATTTTTCATAACTAAAAACACAACCATTTGCATTACTTTGCATGAGCAAAAGCAACTCCAACATCTTATTAGTAATGACACAAACCATACTAGTAAATAATTAAATCATTTATTGTTGTCAGCAGTTACTAATTATTGTAAAATTTAGTCCTATTAAGTTTGCTCTAAAAAGAAATATATTCAAGTAATATTTTAATTGATTGATGAATTAATATTTTAATTGAATCAACAATTATTTTATTTGAATTAATTGTCTATGAATGCCTTTCTTAATCTATGGCCTTTATATAAAGAGTATTATGGAAACAGATTGCTCAAACGTTGAGTATAAATTGCTAGTGAAAGCTGGGAGATCAGAGGATGCCCATGTTCTTGCATTTTATTCCAATTAATTTAACTTTAGTCCCAGTTTACTTGGATTTAAAAAAAAATTACCTTAACCTTATGCCAGTTTATAAATATTTTACAATTACTTTTAATAAAATTTCTACTTTTCTAAATTTATTTTGCTTGCACTCTTCTAAATACTTGACAAGAAGTATTTGTGTGTTAAATAAAACCTTTTAGTTTTTAATTGAAAAAGTTAGAAATACAAAAAGTGGCAGAAACCAAATACATACATACAAGATATAGAAGTAGCACAATATTATACGCATTAGCACCATGCAGTTATTTTAAGTAGAAGAAAATCGTAAAACTTTTCGCTATTATTTGCGGATGGAAAAGTTTTTTTGTTTAACTATTAAGAATTACTATTAATTAAATAAAAAGGAAATAGAAACTTGAACTTTTTTAAAAGTTATTTTTATATTCGCTGTTTTTTTTTAAGCAAAAAAAAACACTAACTAGGAAAAGTTTAAGGTATAAAAGAAATTGTGTGAAAGGCTGGCTGTATTCCATATTATAGTTATACTTAATTTTACCTGTGAATAGTAATGAACGCATAAACTGTTAGTGTACGCACTTAATTTATCGAACAAACAAAAAGTACTAATATTACTATCTTTTCCCGGTATTATAACCAATCAAAAAGTTCGCAGAATGTTATTGTAAAAATATTAGTAAAAACCAAAAAGTACCAATTTGTCTCCTCTCTAACCCCTTTAAAAAGTACCTTATTTTTTAATATAATTAAGCAATTTTCGAACTATAGTGGAAGTGTACACTTTATGTTATTGTAAAAAATAATTGTTAAAAAAAAAAAAACAAAAAGTACTAATAGTGGGAGGTAAAAAAAAAATTTTAAAAAGTTAATAGTACCATTAGTGCCAATAGAACCAACTTTTCTTCATTTTACATAATCAAAAAGTAGGCTTTATATTATTGTAAATAATATTAGTAAGAAAAATACAAAAAGTACCAAAAGTCCTGGTTTTCACCCCTTTAAAAAGTACCCTATAATTTAAATAAGCAGTTTGCGACCTAAAGTGAAACTGTACATTGTATATTATTGTGAAAAATAAATACGAAAAGTTCAAAAAATACAAAAAGTACTAATTTGTCCCCTTTTTCTCCCTTTTAAAAAGTAACCTATATTTAAATTTAAATAAGCAGTTTTCGACCTAAAATGGAACTGTACACTGTATGCTTATATAAAAAATTATTAAAAATATAAAAACAAAAAGTACCAATTTGTCCCTTTTTTAACCTCTTTAAAAATTACCCTTTATTTTAATTTAATAAAGCAGTTTCAAACTATAGTGAAACTATAAACTGTATGTTATTGTAAAAAATTATTAAAGAAATAAATACAAAAAAGTACCAATTTGTCCCTTTTTTAACCCCTATAAAAATTACTCTATATTTTAATTGAATAAAGCAGTTTTCGACCTAAAAGGGAACTTGTACACTGTATGTTATTGTAAAATATAATTTAAAAAATTAATACAAAAAGTACTAAGAGTACCAAATCGTCCCGTTTTTCTCCCTTTTTAAACGTACCCTATATTTTAATTTAATAAAGCAGTTTTTGACCTAAAACGAAACTGAACATGGTCTGTTATTGTAAAACATATTTGTAAAAAAAAAACAAAAAGTACTAAAATTACTAATTTGTTCTGCTTTTAAGCCCTTTTAAAAAGTACCCTATTTTTTAATTAAGTGGTTTTCGAGGAATAGTGAAACATACATCTAAAATCGAACCATAAATGTAGAAAATATTTAAAAATCAATATTTTAAGGGGCAACTTGATTCTCAAAGTTTGCAATTAAGAAATTGTTGCCCTAAACTACAAGGAACTCTACTCCAACAAGTAAATTCAGGCCAAACACTTTCCCCTCTGATTTTTGGATAAGTTTATGGGATCAACAAAAAAAAAAAAAGAACTTAAAAAATTGGTATGCAAGTAAATACATTTTGCGATAATCGAGACATTTGTGGGGAGTAGGCGGCTGGAGCATCTTGTCCGAGATTAAAAAAACTACATATTTGACCAATTAAATTTAATTTGGGAAAGGGACAACTTTGACTGCACTTAAAAATGGTGTACACCATTAAACACAAATTGGACTAAACTGGCAGCAAATCCGATTAAGCATTCAGACTACCCAGCATATATTGGTCGATCCCTCCCCCACCCCCTTCACAAAAAAACAAAAAAAAAGTATTTGAAAGAAATATAATAGTGCCAATGTTGTTGTAGATTTTACTGAATATTGCAAATAATTGTACGCTCAGTTTACTTAAAAGTTTAACAGCATTAATGCACAGATTTCATTGAACACAATGTGCACACAAGGCAATATCACTAGCAAATTGGATTTATTGACTTTTAGAAAAGTAGGACTGGACTGCCTGAAATATTGAATGTCGAATAATTCCTCTATTTGTGGGTACATTTTTAAATTCAAACAGGTTCGATTGCACTTTAGTCCCATTTGAAATCGTGTGGTTGAAATGTGTTGCTCGGTGGGGTGGGCGGGGGTAAATTGTGCCACCAAAATAATATTGACTATCGAATAACTTCTCCATTTATTTGCCGATTATAAATTATTATTTTTTTTTTTTTGATTAATCGCGTTTGCTTGCAATTTTGTCTCGTTTTATATATTCTTCTGTTACAACTAATAGGCAATTATATATTTACACTTACCCTTTCTCAGTTACATCGGGAGTCGTCTCTCTCACTACTGCCGCTACGATCATTACTCGTACTTGTTTCCATAATACTAATGCCAGTTGTATTGTCTGTACTTATAAAAGGTGTCTCACTAAAACGCATCTCCATCGAATGCTCATCAACCGAACCGGCATCATCATCATCATTACGACGATGATGAGGACGACGTTGCTGCTGCTGCTGCTGATGCTGATGATGATGTCTTATTTCATTGTCATTGAGTAAAATTTCTACCTGTTTGCTGCATTGCACCAACGATACATTAACACCCCTGTCCAGACAGGGCGACAAGGCGCTGTTGCCGTTACCATAGGTCGGCTCTCGCGGTATAATCAACATTCGATCTTTCATTATGCAAGTATCCTGTGTAATGGCATTACCATCGTCTTGTTCATCATTATCTAGACTGCTGCCACGTGTGGCAGTGCCAGCACCGCCATTACCATTATGTAAACGTGGACCGCAAGTATTGCGATCGGAACGATTATAGCCTCTAGTCAGATTTATAATATTGTTATTAGAGGGATTAAAGCAGGGTAAGACATGCTTGAATTCCTTGCGAAAATTCTCATTTAACCAGGCATAGAGAAAAGGATTATAACAGGTGGAGGACATGGCTATAGAGTGTGCCACAAAAAACAACAATGTATAGTAGGGCCATTCATTTGATTTCACATAGAAATCATCGAATATATTCACCAAATTAATGGGCAGCCAGGAGAGACCAAAAACACCCACCATACAAATTAGCATACGATTTGTACGCTTCTTACGATCTCTATCGGCCTCTTCTTTGCGCGATGACTTTGAACCCGGCTTGGCCTTGGCTCGAGCATTTAGTTTAATAGAAATCCATATATAACATATTGAAATGATAATAAAGGGCAAAACGAATTGCAGTATGGTTGTAAGAGAACCAAATACTTTGCGATAACGTTCAGAAGGCCAATTTTCTTCACAATAATTCGTTGATGTTGTTGTCATCGTTTCAGAGTTCATCATATTGTTGTTGTTGTTATTGTTGTTACTTGAACTGATCACCTGAACGTGAGCATCAAAATTGCGATGAGCTCCATAGGTTGTATTGGAAACCGGTAGGTAGGTTAAATTTAATGGCAAATTTATATTTTCTACTTCCAAGGTCATGTTGTTGATGTTGTTGCTGTTGCTGTTGCTGCTGCTGTTGGCCTGCAGAAAATCATCCGAAAATACTTTCACATACATGCCATACGGCAAAGTGGCCAGCAGTGATATCACCCATATGCTCACTATTATCGAAATGCAGGTGGATAATTTCATACGCGGATGAAACGGATATATAATAACAAAATAACGATCTATGGCTATGGAAGTTAAGGTTAAGGTCGATATGTAGATGCTACAACCCTGAGCAAATGGCACCAAATGACACAAGGTACGACCGAAGGCCCATCTTCCCATAAACGTGTAAAGCGGTGTAAACGGTATTGCTAAAACACACAATAAAATATCGGATAAAGCCAGATTTGTTATGAAAATATTTGTTACAGTTTGCATGGCACGATTGCGCAAGACCACATAGCACACCAATACATTGCCAAAGACACCCAAAACAAAGACTGTCGAATAGAGAATACAAAATACGATTTGTATAAAACTATTATCGATAACATCATCGCGATCTAATTCAGTAGTTACTGGGGGGGCATTTGTTGAAAAAGTCATAGTATTTAAATTGGCCGTTAGAAAATGATGTGGTGGCGGATGGTATATACTTCTGGTGGCCATAAACAAATCGGTGGTGGTATTGGTACGTTGCAACACTAAAGCAGCAGACCATGTAGCTGTTACCGATTCTGGGGAGTTTGTAGTATTCGGGCTGCTCATTATTTGTAGGCTTTTCACTTATTTGTTTTCTTTTTTCTTTTTTTTTTTTTTTTGTCTAACTTTTGCTTTTGTTGGTTTTCTAGTTGGTAAAAAATTTTATTGGCTTTCTTGGAGTAGACACAACATTAAGATTTTTGCTGCTTTTTTATATTTAATTAAACTTGTAAGTCCCATTGTAACACATCTTTTGTTTTTTAAGTCTTCTTACATCTAATTGATATTCAATCCACCATATCTTTTTTTACATGCCTTCATTAAGCCCTGAAATCTTTATTTTTTTTCTTTATTCTTGAAATCTTTTGCCGTTTTTTTTATTGTCTCAACACTTGAGCTTTAACTTCCTTGTTTAATAGGCCTTTTTTCACTTCCGTTTCCTATTATTCGCTTTTGCTACGTTATTTGATTTTTTTTTTCATTTATTCACTTTGTGTACAACTGTTGTTGTTGTTATTAGTACTATTTATGGCTTTTATTGTTGTTTAGAAAATTTGTTAAATTTTTTTCTTTCTATTAAAGTTGCTAAGGTTACATTGTTGTTGTTATTGTTATACGGATAGCTGGCTGGCTGTGCTTCCAAAAAAAAATTATTTTCCTGTTTGACATCTTCCGCCTATAGCCTTTGTTGGTTGTTTTTGGTATTGGGTCTTCTTTAACTTTTCAACATCCTTGACAAACTTGTTCCTTTCATTTATTTCTAGTTCTCTCTTCCTTCCTTAGAGTTGATGGTTTTTTTATTAATTGTGGAAATCTTATTGCTGTTTTTATTGTTGTTAAAATTATTTAAGAAATTTCAAGTTTGTTTTTACTTTTCCTTTGATTCTGGTTTTGTATGCTTTCAGTTGTGATTTCTGTTTATTTAAAGTGAACTTTTTTCTGTTGCAAAAATGTTTGAAACAAAAGAAGAAGCCAAATACCAAAAAAGTTGACTGAATTAAACAACAACTGCAAAGAGATAAAATAAAAGACAAAAAAAAAAAAAAAACAAAGCTAATGAAAATTTGGATTTAAGAAAATTTTTGTTATATATAATTTTCTAAATCATTTAAAACTTAATTAAAGAATAAAAAGCTGTTGCAGATAATTAAATATTTTGTTATAAACAAAAATTTGTTTGCAGGTGATAAAGTTCATTTGATTAACGAAACTTATTAAATCAGGTTGAGTTTGTAAATGTAAATTGCTTATTTTCTTTCGTATTTTATTTACCAAGGCGTAAAAGAAAGTACACTGCGATTCATCTGAATAAGAAAGTTAATTAAAGACCAGATAATGTTTGTGGAATATTTTAGACTTTTTAACTTTTATTAAAGTACTATTTTCTTTTTAATATTAGAAGAACAGTAGTGGGTGGGCACGATCATACTTAATTGAGCATTTTGAAAATGTATGTGTGTGTTTAGTTTTTTGATTTGGAATTTGAACAGTGCCACGTATAAATATTCTACACGTTTATTATCAACTCTGTGTACCTACTTAATTAGTTTAAATGATTCTCTTATAATTTTACACATTTTCAAGCATATTCGAACAAGTTACATATTCCGCTCGGAATGGTTTCAGTTTCATAAAATTTTATTCTGATCGTTTTTGTTTTACAGTCTTCAGATTCTTTTTATTTAGTTTTTTTCTTTACCCATAGGCGTTTATTTACATCGTTTTTACTAGAAAAGTTCAAATAAAGCTTTTATTTTTTATTAACATGCAAAGTTTATTTTTACTAGCGCTCCTAAGTGAAGTTTGTATAAAAATTGATTATCAATTTCATTACGAATTTTCAAAATAATTTGATTACAAAAATAAAAACTTTTTCTTTTTCGTTTTCTAAAGATTCAACTTTTGGAATTAAAATTACTTGCGATCGGAATTGATTTGTGAGACATGACTGATTTTGTCCATCGAATACAATTCAATGATAACAAAAATAGTTAATAATTCGCCCAGACAAGGAGAAATCTTTTTTCTAATTGCATTTACTCGGTTGTTTTAAAAATTTTTCTAAGTACAGTGTGTCACACACATATCAGAGGCCTGATCTATAATCTCTAACGATCTAGAATGCTGGTATTGATAATACAAAACAGTAATAAGTTAATCCATTTCATTGAATAGTTTAACGTATATTAAAATTTTTACGTCTAAAAATCAAGCGAACGATAACCTATTTCTATTGTAATTTTTGCTCATTTAGATCACATAGAATCAAATACAAATTCTGCACAAGACTAAACCGACATGATTAACCATGTCACCGCATATCATTTAGTTCGAAAGTGCTTTCAATGCTGTTCAATTGCTTCTTCACAAAAATAAAAACAAAACTCCAAATGAAATGGACTGCGAATTTTTCTTTAAAGTTTATTTGCAGTATAATACCTTTGCCTACTTTAAGGAGGGGGAAAATTAATATTTGACTGCAATATTTTAATGCTAATTAAAAGCTTAATTTAAATAAAACGGCTATGACTTTAATAAGCTCTTTTACTGTAAAATAAACGGAATCTGAAGACTGTATAAGCTTAAAACGATCAGACTAAATCAAGGGCTAATTTAAAATTTCATTTGAAAAAAAATCTGTATTAGAATTAGTTGTAACTTCCACTTGATTTGTTTTAATAAATTCAATTGAGTGTGAAGTACATTGAAATAATGTGACAAGTGAAGGCAAATGTAAATGTAAATAAAAATGAATATCTAGTGATGGGCAGGCAAATATATTTATTGTCTGTATAAGTTATTCTATGTCTGTATAAGTTCTGTTTATGTTTTTATAGATAAAATAGAAAGTGATTGAATTTGACAATTTGAATATTTTATTTTCAAACTACACCATTTTTCAATGTAATTCAGAACATTACCGATTATATTCAGAAAATTCCAAATAAAATTGAGAACTCTCGAAATTTCATTTGAAATTCTAAATTTCATTTGGAATTTTCTGAATTTGAACGTGAAATTCTCAATTTCATTTGGAATTTTCTGAATTTGAACGTGAAATTCTCAATTTTAATTGGAATTTTCTAAATTTAAACTTGAAATTCTCAATTTTAATTGGAATTTTCTGAATTCAAACTTGAAATTCTCAATTTAATTTGGAATTTTCTGAATTACATTAAATAATGGTGTAGTGAAGACCCGGCGTGCTACGCTATATTTCAAGAATAAAACTTTGACATATAAATTATTTTTACTATTTTTGTTCTATTTCAAATTAATTAATTAAAACTGCCACGCCCACTCAAAGTATTCACACAATTTTTTTTATAGAATAATGCACTAAATCAATTGATTAACTCCTGAAACAAATTTAAGGTCATTGAAATGATTAGCTTACAATACATATACATACGAGTATATAAAAAATATTATGTGAGAGGTGCCACGCCCTCTTTCCCCCCTGTTATTACAGTTTCGTTGAAATGACTACAAACACGGCTACGTTCGCAAAGTTACAAGTTTTAGTTGCATTACTTCCATGTTTATCATAAATTAACAAGTTCCTTTATAGGTAGAGCCCCGCCTCCTTATATTTTTCTTACGTTTGTTTAAGAATAATTGTCTATAACATCGGAGTAACTCCTAAAAAATCTCAGGTAATATTCTTTTTTAATTTCAAAAATATATTCATATGAAGTGCGGCGCCCTCTAGGGTACTTCACCATACTATTTTTTTAAAGCCAATCAGTATAAAGAAGGAAAAACACACGAAATTGCAAAATTTTTGCTGCATAACATCAATAATTTTTTCAAATCTTAAATCTAAAAAACTTAAATATATGTTTAGCCAATGCTAAACAAAATTTTTAATTTCAACGGTGCATTTTGTTGCTGTACGTCTCTTGTGTACGGCTGAGGAAAAGAGTATCCCTTCTTTTCAGCCGGATGTGGCCTCTATAATGTAGAATATCGCGTGCAACTCAAGTTTTTTAATATATTTTTTTCGCGTGTTTTGAAAATACTGTCTTCACCAACGCAATATCTAGATCTTCGCGAATTTGCTGATTTCTGATATACCAGGGAGCTGCTGTAAGTGCACGTAGAATTTTGTTTTGTCTCCTTTGAATTTTTTCTACATTTGATGCTGAGGCAGTGCCTCATAACTAGATTCCATAGGACCATTTTGGTTTCAAAATCGTGTTGTATAACAGAACCTTACAGTCTAGGCTTACTATAGAACTTCCATTAAATAGTCCATTATGTGAATAATCGATTAAATCTCACGTCACTCACTTTGTTAACTCCCAACGTACATATTTCTAAAATATGTGGGAGTTGCCACGCTTACTTCTTAAAAGTGTTTCGTTAAAATGGCCATAACAATGGCTAACCGCACAAAATGTCAAGTTTTAGTTGTATTACTTTCATATTTATCATTGAATAAAATTATCCTTTATACGGAAAATGCCACGCCTACTAAATTTTTAAAATTATTTTTATCCAGAAAAATGCACTATTCTCATCATTTACTTCATTAACTCCCAAGATATATCAAAATTATTATGAGGCAGTTGCCACGCCCAGTTCTTTATAGTGTTTCGTTAAAAGCGCAATAAAACGGCTTCGCGTACAAAATTACAAGTTTTAAATTACAATAATTTCTTTTTCAATTAAATTAACTTTAATTTCATTTATCCTTTTCATAATAATTTTAATAATATTTTATTTTTATAATAATAATTTATTATTAAATCACAACAATTGCGAAACTACATACTTTCATGTTTATCATTGAATAAACTTATCTTTTATATTGAAAATGCCACGCCCACTAATTTTTTGAAATTATTTTTATCCAGAATAATGCACTAATCTCATGTCATTTACTTCATTAACTCCCAAGATATAACAAAATTTTTATGTAGGAGTTGCCACACCCACTTATTACATTTTGAAAACATTTATTTATTAAAATCAATTTGCAAAGGGCAAAGCGCACAAAATTTTAAACTAATTACCTGTTTTTGTTTAATAAATACCACCGTATAGCAAATTCCTCTTTTTGGCAAGTGCAACGCCCACTTAAAATAATAAAAATTTTATTACAATAATGTTTCTACCTGATCATCGCAAATAGCCATGTCAGCAAGATTGGCTCAGTGGGTAGGGAGTTCATAGTCTTCAACCATAAGTACAAACAGACAAATATTCACTTTTATATACTTACATACACACATACATACATACATACATACATACATACTTACTTAATTACATACATACATAAATACATACATACATACATACACACATATTGTTAACGTGTGAATTGTTTTCACGTTCTATTTAAATTTTAAAAATAATATTGATTTTAATGCAGGTGCCAAATTCTCAGAAGCGCAACAAATTAAAGTTAATTTTAACAATGACATTTTTTATAAAATTATAGCAAGAGGTAGAGAAAATTATGTAATTTATATATTTCAGTTATATTTTTTTCTGTCACACTTGCCGTCTTGTCTGCAATTCTTTTATTTTAAAAACTGATTGGAATATACATATGTATTTCATTTGTTGTCAATTGTGCGTCAATATTCAATGCAAAATATATGTACTCGTATACGAGATTATTGTTCGGACATTATGGGGATAATTTTGACATAATTGTAATAAAATGGAATTGTACTCGTATTAACATTTATATTATTTTTTCTCCGTTTAAATATTCAAGGACACTCAATGAGCGGCGTTAATTTAGCACAGCTGGTAATTTAGTAAAGCTGAATGACAAGAAGGAATATCAGTGAGTGTTCAATTATTTCGGCTTTTCAAAAAAAAAAAAAAAAAAATATTTTTAATAAAAAATTGTTACGAACTTAATTTTCAAAATTTTCCTACAGAAGTTAGAAAGTTTGAAATATTTGGATGGTTGTTCCATTGTAAAAAGACAGTCGATGAATGGATTTGGATCAAATTTTAATAGACAGAGAACATATAACCCTAAAAAAAATATATGGTACTTTTAAGGGGTTAAAAACGAGACATATTGGTAGTTTTGGTCATTTTTATTTTTGTACGAACATTTTATAAATTAACATATTTTCTGAGGGTTGAAATGAAAAATATCTGGTACTTATAGTACTTTTTTACTTACAGAACTTTTATACTTTTTAACGTTTTTTCTCATGAGACATTTTTTTAATGGATTCGGATGATGTACGCAGATTAAAACAATGGGAACTTTTTTAAAGCGGTAAAAATGATACAAATTGATAGAGTTGGTACCTTTTTATTCTTGTACTGATATTTAATAATTTTCTATTTAGAAACTATCTCATTTTCCAAGGGTTGAAACAAAAAATCACAGATGGTACTTTTGGTAATTTTTTTCTAATGGTTCTTTATTATTTCTGGTACTTTTTACTAATGGTACTTTTTCCCTTAAGAAATTATCTCAATTGAATTGGATAAAATTTGCTAGACGTATAACATGTGACCCATATTAATATATAGAGTAAAGTTTGGGGGATAAAACGAATTAAAATTATTTCTTATGGTACTTTATTATTTCTGGTACTGTTTACTTATGGTACTTGTTCTCTAGAGAAATTATCTAAATGGAATTGGATGAAATTTAGTAGACGTATAGCATGTGATCTATGTTAGTATATAGAATACTGTTTGGGGGATAACAACGAGACCAATTGGTAGTGTTGGCACTTTTACATTTTTGTACTGATATTTTATATTTGTTTTTTAGAAACTAACATATTTTATGGAGGCGAAAATAAAAACTAACTACTTATTGGTACTTTTGGTAATTTATTACTTATGGTACTTTATTATTTCTTTTACTTTTTGCTTATGGTACTTTTTGTCTTGAGAAATTATATGGATGGAATTGGATGAAATTCGGTAGACGGATAGCATGTGACCCATATTTATATATAGAATACTTTTTGTATTATAAAAACGAGACAACTTGATAGTGTTGGAACTTTTTATTTTTGTACTGATATTTTTTTCGAAATTAACATATTTGCCGGAGGCTGAAAAAAAAATTACTTTAGGTAATGTTTTACTTATGGAACTTTTTTACTTCTGGTACATTTTCCCTTGGGAAATTCTCTTAATTGATTTGTATGAAACTTGTCAGAAGGATAGCATGTGAGCCATATTAATGTATAGAGCACTTCTAAAAGTGGTAAATGTAGTACTTATGTTACTTTTGGTACTCTTTGATTTTATTTTTAGTTTCTACATTAACTTGCAGCGTACTTGCTTCGAAGTGAAATGAGGAAAACTGAGTGCTTTCGTTACATTTTGCTTTTGGTATTTTGTTTTTTTTTCGATAAATTTGGTATAAGTTTATTTGTTAACAACCACCTTTAAGGAAGTTACGCGGGAAAGTTTCTATACAAAAACAAAAAAAAAATGAAAAATTTGTTGTATACTGTTTTTAATGCAATTAGACGGTTGAATCGCCTAATTCAGACAGGCATCGTCACTTTCTTTAGTTTCTTTAACTTTAAAAACAAGAAAAAGTCTCAAGGGGCAAAATTTCGTGAGTATAATGGATGAGGCTCATTTCACGCGATTTTTTCCATAGTGACAACAAAAGTGTACAGAGCACTCCTTTATTATCCTGAAGTAAGAGGACTTTTTTCGCCTTTGCATCAGTTTTGTCTTTAAATAAGTTTTGAATCTTGGGTAAAGCTCTGAGAAATATTTGTATCTAATTTAAACTACTGTAAAATACGAATAATGTTATAAAATGAAAGAAATATTCAATTTGTAAAAAAAAAATATGAATAAATTTTGTATAAAAAGTAGGAGAAAGAAAAATTAAATCGAAGCAAATTAATATAAATAACTTGGAAAAAAAAAACTTCATTTAACAAGTCTCGCATGTTTGCACAATGATAATTTTATGAGTTTTCACTTAAACCCTTATCATGGCGTAAATAAAATTTTATTATTTAGTAAAAATGTTATGCTTGCAAAGAAAGCATTCACTAATAAATTTTGCTACAATTTCATATTGTTAAGACTGTTGGGGCATCATGTGTACATGATTGTGTTTATATTTCAATTTACTGCAATAATATTTCAAATAAAACATATAATAGTTTGTTTATTTTAAAATACAAAACACACACACCACACACACGCACTCTCAACAATGAACATGATTCTTTTGTAACGAAATTTTTATAATATCTTTTTTTTATACTATCGTATTTCTACAGAATTTTTGTTTTATATCTTTAAGTGGCAATAACAATTTATTTTTATGATTTGCTTTTTATTCCAATTGTCCTTCAGACCAAACCACAATAATATTTGTATACACACATACATACAAACTTAAAAAGTTTTGTATCCCTGAAGGAAACATGGGGTTCAGTGTACCCATGTCAACATTTTTGTCAACAATGATGGTGTCTTTTTAGTGACACTGTCAACAAATTTTTCTTTTTTTTCTTTTGTTTTTGATGAGTAGAGAACATTTTTGACGGTTTTGATGAGCTCAAAATCGGTATAATTTTAATATTGCCATTTCCTGCAGATGGTGACAGCGTCTACAGTGAATCAGTACAGTTTTACTACGGACATTTCCCACAATGTGGTGACATCGTCAATAGTACTCGCAAGTCAGTACAATCTTACTATGTACATTTGCTCCATATGGTCCCACAAGAACTACCTAGTCAGTATTGACGCAGTCTAATGGTGGATTTCGTAGGACACGCCTGTGTTAAATGTCAATAGTAGATAGCATTACTTGGGGTATAATTTGTCAATAGAACTGTTGACATCGTCAATAGAAAATAAGTATAATTTTTCTATTGACATTTCCTGCAGGGATATTCTAACTACAGAAACATACACTCACATACATACACAGACAACTTGATTGTGCTCTTTGAAAAATTTTTGTTTAAAAGTTGGCTTATTTAAATAGTTTTTTTTTTGTTTTCTTTATTAAAATTTTATATCTAAAATTCCTAACATCTGTTAAGGCTGGTACTTTTTTTATTGTAAATTTGATTATGAGTCTTGAGAATAACGAGTTACCTGGTTTTTAATCCAAAGCGATTTAGATTCGAAAAATGTAAATTAAAAATATTAAGTCAGGCTTGAGTTTTTCAAATTTGCAATAACTATTTTTAACATCTTCTTAAGTATCGAAAAAAAAACATAAAAAAAAAAATTTTTATTTATATAAAAAAAAAAAAGAAATTCTGGCAAAAAAAAAAACCGTCTTCAATACAAGAAAATTTACAAGCGGGGTTAATTTATTTAAGAATATTTCGGAAATACGCTTACCTTTTTATTAGACAATTAATTTAGGGGGAAAAGTTGTCTTTAAACCCCCACGACCGCACCAAAAATATGGGACCAAACTGCAAAAAAATCCTGAAAGCAAAAAAAGAATTTTAAAAATCGGTCAATAAATTTTAAAGTTATTGGATACTTAAGATTTTGGTGGCGAATACAACTTTGCCCCGATTTAAAAACAAGTAAAATTTATTTCAACAAAATGCAAGCAAACTAATGCAAACAAAAACAAAAACAATATAAATTGGCCTGCAACTGCAGAACTTATTCGACAATCAACATTTTAGGGGTACACATTTTTCTCCGATTTTAGAAAAGTGTACGAAACAGCAAGCAAAGCCCATCAAATAGAAAAAAAATTTTAACAATTGTGGAAAAAATATTGAACTTATGGTTTAACATATATATTTAATGCGAGAAAAAACTTGACACGATTTTCCAAAAATTTTATGAAAAACTCTTAAAAAAAATTAAATAGGTCCTGGAATTCAGTACCGCCTTTCGGCTGAAAATCAATTGGCATTAAGAGTATATATTTCGTGATCAGATTTTTTGAAAAATTTAGGTGGGTAAATGTTTGTATGTTTCACAAACCAGAGGTTACCGAATTTGGCCGAACATATAAGGTTCAAGCTCTATCCTTAATTTAAACAGAATCTTTTTAATTGCCTTATGAAATTTTATGGGAATTGAACTGTGTACGTTTTCTTATTTTTTTTTTCAAAATGTCCCCATTGTACGATCGTGGTGAGATGACATCTAACAATACTGTTGTTGTACTATTCAAGTGATAGTTAATTGATATTTGGATCAGGTCTAGTTGTTTCTAAATATAACGTTACAAATTTTAAAATTTGATTTTTTAATAGTTTTGTTTTTGTTGTAAATTTTTTTTTAAACATTTAAAGTCAGTTAAGTGATCAAGTGGCCACCAGAACGTTTTCACTGGTGATCACAATGTCAGGAAATGCCACACGACGTGATTGCATGGGTGGCCGCGATGTCCCATAAAGTAAATCCACCAATGACCAAGCGTGGTCACATTGTCCCAAATCGTCAAAATACAAATGTCCACCGATGGGGCACGTGGGGATCAAAGTGTTAAGACATTTTACAATTTGCTAGAATATTATAGCAAGCCTTCAAAACCAGATATGATTTCTTTTTAAAAATCTCAAAACTAAATAAAAAAATGCCAAGAAGCCGGATGAATTTAAAAATTTTAAATAGCAGCAAAAGGGAACTCTGCTAACTTCCATGTAAATTTTATTCCTTATCAATATATTTTATTTATAAAAAATTTTGAATATAATTTAATACCACCCCACTGTGCTGTACAAGGATCATTGAATTATTATTAGTGTTTTGGTGACCCCGACTACAAAACTATAATAAAGTTTATACTCATAAAGAATAATATTACATCTACTTTTTATAGCGATTATTATTAGTTTTCGCTTAAAGACAGTTGGTGTAAAATAACAAAAAAAAAAAAAAGTAGCTAAATTATGTGTTAGTTTTTAAAGAACCCAAGGCATCAAGAATGCATACTGAGAGAGTGTTGATTTAGAAAAATATCAATAAATTTATTTTATATAAAAATCAGTTGAGTTTGTTGTGGACACTTAATTTATTTGTTGTTTTTCACTTAAGACGAAATCTTCTTATACGTGTAGTTTCATTGAATTATTTCGAAAGTGGTCAGAATAATTTTTGTATAAGAAATCCTGTTTAGTTTTTTTAGGCCAGAGTTTAAATTAGTCGGTGTAGCTTGATATGGACATTGAATCCAGTCATTTCTTTTTTATTGCATCCTTTAAATAGACTCTTTTGTATCAAATTGCTATTGGATGTTGTTATATTTTTCTAACCGGCCACCATCAGATGTTTTTTATTAAGCAGCTTAATTTAAGAAACTCTAATTGTGATACAAAAGTGTTTTAAATCTATTGTTTAACAGCGGCTGCCATTGCAAATTGAAGCATTATAGTGCTTTTGGGGATCCCGTTTCGAGTACAAAGAATTTGTTTATTTTTATTTGCAAGAAATATGCCTTCTACTACACTTTGAACGCCATACACAGAGATTTTTTTTATTGAAAATGGGTTTTTAAGGCAAATAAGGGTTTTTAAATTTTAGACAAAAAGTTTTCCAGAAAAATTTTTAGATAAAAATTGCATGAGTACAGACATAAAATATTTTTAATAACTTCCCATTCTATTATTTCGAATATAGGAAATTAACACAAAACAAGTAAGAGTGCCGAATCTTATACTCTGCACCGAGTGATATACAAGGGGAGCCAAAAGAAATCACCCTATAGAAAGATGCTCTTATTTTTGCAAATGGCGGCCAATGTCAAATCTGTTTTGAAATTTTTGAACTAGACAGATGTAGAATGCAAGTGAACCAGCTATGAAGCGATATACTCCCTAAGAACGCGGAATAATCGTGTCTATTTTTTTGCGTAACAATTCGTCTGTGGTGTTGACCAAAATCATAATGAGCGATGAGGCTCATTTCCACCACAGCGGGTACGTGAACAATCAAAAGTATCGCTTCTGGGGCACCGAAAATCCACGAGTGATGCACGAGGAGCCATTACACCCGCTCAAACTGACTGCATGGTGCGCTGTTCACGCTGGAGGAGTCATCGAGCCATATTTATTCGAGGACGCCGCTGGTCAACCGACAACAGTGGACGGTGCGCGCTATAGGGTCATGTTAACCGAGTTTTTTCTGCCGTAATTGAACGAATTAGGAATGGAGGACATGTGGTTCCAACAGGACGGAGCAACGGCACACACTGCGCGAGCCACAAATGATATTCTGAAGGCGGCGTTCCCGGGTCGCCTCATATCTCGTTTTGGCGATTTACACTGGCCCACAAGATCGCCCGATTTAACCGTTCCAGACTTTTTTTAGTGTTTTTTGAAGTCCCGTGTTTACGTGAACAAGCCCGAAACCCTGAAAGCCCTCAAGAATAACATTCGACACGAGTGCGAGTATCTGTCGCCGGAAGTACTCGCCGAAGTGATGAAAAATTCCATAAAACGAGCCCGTATAGCAATCAATTGTGACGGTGCCCATTTTTCCGATATCATCTTCCCGACTTGACCAATAAATTTCTAAAGGTTCAGATAAACATAATCAAAAAACAGAATCGAAGTTTTTTATTTAGAAAAAAAAAATAGGAGCCAAACAACATCGGATGACTTCTTTTGGCCCACCTTGTATAAGAATTTTGTACATACATACGCATATAAAATATATGTATGTATGTATATGATTTATTTTTAATTTTGCTTATTGTCAATACGAATCGTTTTAAAAGAAATCATTACACATTAGTACAAGATTCAAGTCTTTAGCTCTTCTGGTGGCTGCGGTAAACTGATTTCAAGTACAGACAGATGGACAGATGGACAGATGTACAGACGGACAGACGGACATGTATTCTATCAAATTCCTTTTCTATGTCTTCATCACTTCTTTAAACAGTCCACCAACAATTGCACTTTAATTTAAATTAAATAAATTCATGTTATTGATAGACTTCTCCTAGCCAAGGATCGAACTCAGTTCCTTAGTCATGTAGTTTGCTTAAGTGGTTAACGGACATTTCTCATTCAAATTCCTTTTCTATGTCTTCATCAGTTATTTAAACAATCCAACTATAATTAATATAATTCCACTTTAATTTAAATTAAAGAAATTTATGTTGTTGATTACTTGCCCTATTCAGGGATCGATCACAAGTCATAATTCATACTCTGCTTAGGTACACTCTTTTTAGGTACAAAAAAACTAATCTTTGAAATGGAACAATTATTAAACGATTAAAAATGTAAAAACTGTAAGGTTTTAACAGCCCATCAGCTCTACTTTGAAACTTTACATCTCTTCTTGTGAACTTTCTGAAAAGCTCATCTTACTTACATGAAATAAAAGCACAATTTTTTTTGCCCATATTGTGCGAATATTTCATTGGGTCACGTACGCCGTTTAGCAAAAGGCAAAAGTATTTGGAAAAATATTTAGTTGTACCCCACTGTGCAGGGTGGTGTTGGCTGAAGTGGTTAGCGCGATGACTACTAAGAAATCAATGACTTTGGGGCCTGGGTTCAAACCCTGGCCAGAGCAAGTCAATCAACATCATTAATTTCTCTAATGTACATTAGAGAGACATTGTATTAATTGTTCTCTACCCTATTCCTCTCACTGAGTTCCAGCAAAATGCACTGCATACGTAGGGGTCATCTCCTGAGTGCTGGTCCCAATTAAAAAAAAAAAATATAATTCAATGTTTCTGTAATATGTTCTACATCCAAACTGAAGTTACTTGATCGGTGACCTTTTATTCTTTTTAATAGAAGACATCATCAAATGACTGTGTGTGTGTGGACTTGTCCAAACAATCAGTATTAATTGTCCCGCATAGAAATCATCAAAATTTAGATGCCTTTAACTGTTACAGTTTTTTTTTTTTTTTTTGATTTTTGTGTGAACTTTTATTGTCCCTATTTATTTAGCCTTTGGTGTATGTATTTATTTATTGTATTTTGTTTTTCAAAAAAAAAAATATCAGATTGATTTAATTAAGAATTGATTGTAAAAAACACCAAAACTATCACAGAAAAGATTAATGTACATCTTAAATGTTTATTTTGTTAGAAACGCATTCAGCCTGTGAATTCAAACAATCAACCAATCAATCAAATGTCAAAATCATTTTATTTTTTCACTTAATAATAATTTATTTCATCTTAATAATTTTCTGACCATTTTATATTGTTTTTGGTTTTTTTTTTTGTTTTCTATATATTTTTAGATTAGTCGTGCACGCACACACATACACACACACACACTTATACAAAATGTGATGTAATGCTGCATGATTAAGCAAGTTGCTTATTTAATTTATGATTTCAAATCAACGCAAAAAGTAAATTGAATCGTCCTTATTACGAGTGTCGTTGTCATTTAACGACTTCAATGTAAGACATTAAGCGAACGTTGCCACATTTTATGAATTTTGTCGCGAGACAACGACACTCGTAATATGGCCGAACATTCTAGTTTTCGCAGAAAATCTTAGCTTTAGCATGAAAAACAAATTTCTGTTTTAATATGCAAAGACCTTGTTGCCAAATTTAATATATACGAGTAAATGGTGTATAGCGATTTTTGTTCGCTAAAAAACCTCCGTTTACTTTTCGCTGGGACTGTAATAGCCTTTTAATTTCCCTAGTTTGTTCAAAGTTAATTATTATAAATCTTCTACACATATTTACACAATATTGAATAATATTTATTTGGTTATTTATTATTTGTACTACAAAAACATTTTGCAATCTGTTAACTAGATTAAACTCAAGCGAATTGCATTAATGTCTATTTACTTTTGTCTGAATTTTTCTAACATATTTTTTCACAAATTTTTATTAACAAAAAAGAAAAGCAGAAAAATTATTATTATTATCAGTTACCGTACTTTTATTAGATTACAGATTTAATGAATATTGCGGCTTTTGTTGCGGTGTGTGTAAGTATAAGTATAAGTGTACGCGTGTATGTGTGTTTGTGTGTGGTTAAATTAATGGCATTTCAATGGCAACAATCTGTTATAAAAACCTGTGGAAATTCTATTAATGGGGAGTGTGATGAATCATAGATAATCATTTACACGATAATATAAATTAGTTTTACATTGAGAAAAACAAAAATAGGAGGCAAAAAACCATAAGTATTATTGTTTGGCAGCTAATTTTAAGCGTGTCTAATTTAGCAAGAAATATTTACAATTTTCTAATAATATTTTCTATAGTGCGAACAATAGATTAAGTTGGCGCTACTTATGGGTATACAAAAACACAGACAATAAATAATACTTATGGCAAATAATTTGAAAAAAATCTAACATTTTTAAACTTTATACCAGAAGAAGACAGTTGGCCAGGATATTCTGTGGCAATCGTGAAGCTTAACGTCTTAAATTTGCAAAGAATAAAAATACGTGATCGTTTAGCAGTTCAAAGTTAAATTTGCTAAGAAAAAGTATTCATATTCATTTAGATTATGGTATTGGCTAAAGTGGTTACTGAACGGTCAAACTATGACTAAGGACCTAGGCTAGATCCCTGATTAGGGCAATTCAAACAGCATCATAAATTTAAATTAGATCAACAAATAAATAAAATTTTAAAAACATAAATATCTTGAGTATATGCTCGAATAAATGTCAATTTAAAAAAAAAAAGGAGAGATTTACTTTTCATTTTGCCTTGTAAATACTTTTATGGACAACCAACGGTTGTCTAATTGTATGCAGGTGTAGAGATAACTAAACATTCATAATGAAAAATTATTTGTTGTGATGTTTGTAAAGTTTTTTGAAAAGCTATTTTGCTTGTGCTTTGTAATTCGCATATGTGTTTGCTAGATTATGTATAAGTAGATGAGCTTTGGAACTTTTCAAACATAAATGATAAACATCTACTGATGAGTTGGTATAGCAGCCATCGAAATAAATTTAGATATTGATAACCTGCAACAAATAATATTGAGAAAATTTTAATTAAATTTAAAAACTTTTTTCAACTAAATTGAAGGAAAGTTTTTAATAAAATTTAGTATGTGTATTCTTTTGTTTTTGAGTGTATTTGCTACGCATCGCTTATTTGCGAATAAAGTTATTCGCAAATAGTGAACTCATTGTTTTTTGCCCCAATAAAATACAAATAATTTAGCAGTCAAGTGGTAAAAATTTTACATTTTTATTCGCAAGTAAGCGGCTCGTATAAACGTTGTATTTATTTGGCCTAGACCTTGATTTACACATTGCCTCGGTTCAATACCAAAAATTCACAAAATTTATTTTTTCTTTTTTCTTTTAGTTATTGACTTTTTTACACTGATATGGCTGAGTTCGTCTAAGTTGATGTGTTACAAACATGAAACTATGTGTATTAACAACACCAACAGCAAATAGCAATCAATTTTGAATTGAAAAAATTGTAAGTAACAAAATTATTTTTTATCTAAATATTCAAAAAATATTAATTCAAGATATGTTTCATGCCACATAAAGACCGTTTAGGAATTTATTTAAGGTAATAAAACTCTATACGGCTTTCAGTTTGATGCATGATGATGCAAAATGTCAATTCATACATTCAATTTAAAGCCCATAATTTTTAACTTAAACTAAACCTAATGCTTTATGGAACTAAGATTATTTAGGATTTAAATAATCCCTACTTGAATCAAAGAAAATTTACTTACTTGCAATATCTTTGGCACCGCTTGGGACTGATTTAAGTTTATTCGGTCGTATAAAGTTTTTCTTAATAATTAAGTTGTGAATTTTTTATTCGAACTGAGTGATGTTTAATCAAAGAAATTTTAATTTGCAGTCTTAAGCTCGTTTTCTCTAAATTTAATTTTTTTTATAAATTAAATTATTATTTGAATTAGAAAGAAAAATCTAGTAGCTCTTAATACTTGAACAGACAACGAAAAATTAGACTGCGCGGAGGGTTGAACTGACATCATGATGTTTCGAGACTAACCACAGTTTCATCATCAGAGTTGTCTACCGCTAAGACCTCACTGCCACCACGGCAGCTGCAATCATACTAGTTAAAGATCCTCTGTCATTAATTGAATCTGCTGAGTTACATGTAGGTTTATACACTACAGCTTTATGATTTTTAATGGGTTGGAACTTTACTTTACTTTTTCAAAGTCTATTTTGTTCAAGTTGAGCTTGATTCTAGTGTTTAAAATTTTTAGTTAAAATTGTTCACATATATTATTTTGCCCAATTAACAGTTTAATTTAAGGTAAATATATGTTTTCAATTAACATTTTATTTGAACCAACAATTGTTTTGAAAGTTTATCAACAGATATTTTCATATTAATTTGGTTTGGAAATTCGCAAATTTTTTGTCTATTTTTATTTTTCAATTGATATTCAATTACTTGATTGAATGCTACGGTGATTGAGAGTTAGATCGATGTGAACAATAAATCTGATAATGAGACTGTACTGGGTCTCGAAACATCCTGATGTCAGTTGCAACTTTCCGCGCAAATTTTCTCTGTCTGTTCATTTCCTACGACCTTCTGGAGTTTCCTTTTTAATCAAAGGAAATAATTTAAGAAAAAAATTTAATTTTATGTATATAAACTCAACCAAGAATAATTAATTCAATTAATTTCTTTAATTGATTTTCTTTTGCAAACTATTTTATCAACAGAATTGAAATCGAGTCAACTTTTTAAAAATAATTTTTATATTATTCAGAAAAGCCGCAAATCTCTTCATTTTAAATTTTAATATTACAATAAGCGAGCGCTATATACATTTCATATTCCGTAACTATTTGTCGTCGTCACGTCAACGTAATAAAAAAAATATAATACTTCTGAAACCGTTCGGAAAAAAAATTGGCAACGTTTGTTAAAAATTTTCAATTACTCTCTTTAGTGCACAGAAAAAATTAAAAATTGATTTCAATTAAAAAATTTGTGATATCAATTAAAAATGTATATATGAAAAGTAATATTATCAGTCTCAAGTTCAGTTTTATTGAATTAATGAAAATTCAAAATTACTAAGAGTTTTTTTGTGTTGGAAAATATTATTATTTATATCCAATCAGTTTTTAGCAGAACGTATCAGTACTGATTTCAAGGCTCTCATCTCTCATCAGCGTTCAATTGTCCATCTTTACAATTTTCGTAAAGTGGATACTAATTGAGAAGAATATCAACTCTTTAACCAGTTTTCAAGAGAAATAGAATATGAGAATTAATTTTTAATTCATTTTTTATTCTACCTTGAAACAGTGCTGGTTAGTACGAAATTCCCTCATTACTGATTGGAAAGTACTAATAATCAACACAAAAAAAAAATAAAACAAAAATAAGCTCAAGAAATAAATTTCCTTTGTTTATGTCTATAAATTATATTGAAAAAATAAAAACTTAAAGGATAAACATCTTGCATGATCTGATAAATATATACGAGTATAGAGAGTTAGATAAAATTTCTGATAGAATTATTTTCACTTTCGTGTCGTTTGCAATCATCAATAAACATGCTTGAATAAATAATATTTTATTACAAATACAAAATCAACAGAAACAAAAAAAAAAAAAAAAAAAAATTAAAGAAGAAAATATATACACAAATATCTATATCTCAAACAATGGCTTAATGCATTAGAAGCCAACACAAAATCTAAAATTGTACAATAACAACAATTGACAATAGCCATGTGGCAGCAAACACAATAACAAAAGCACAGAGAGCTGAAAACCCATAGCCGAACACCACAACCACAAATAATGACACTGCTACATTTTTACAATAAGAAAAAAGAAAAAAAAAAAAAAGGAAAAAAGAGATATCGATTTTGATAAACTGATTATGATGATGATAAAAATTTGAGTAAAATTACTACAAAACAAGCATGAAAATAGTTTTTATTTTTACCCTAAAACAGTTGAAACATTGTGGTTGACCATTTCTCTCTTTTTTTTTGTTTGACAATTAATTAAAATCTTTATAATTACTACCCAAGAACATATTTTGTGATAGACCTTTTGTCGTCAATATTCAACCGATTTTCACAAAACTTATAGAAAACTAAAAATGTTTATGCACAAAAGTGAACAAGATATTGTGTATTGAAATCGGTGCAGTAGTTTGGAAGCTATAAGCTTTTAAAATTACCACGAAATAAGTATTGCATGTAATTTACGCAATTAAACAAACCAACTTAACATGTACAGTAGGGCTATAACTTTTTCACACTTATTGCGAATATCAAAAATGGCATCGTATAGTCGTGTAGAACATTAAGAGTTATTAATAAAAAATATGATAATTTTTCCGGATCGCTAAAAAATTTCACGCAGGGATAGGGTTGAAGTTTGAAAAGAACCATTTTTATCTCACGGAAATTTTAAAAACTATACACCTGATATTGTTGTACCATACTGTTTAGCTATTAGGCCTAAAAATCCTTTTTATGAAAATAAAAATGCAAATATTTATTTCATATTGTCCCCACGTTTCGTGAATTTTTTGTTCACTTTCTCTAGGGATGTCGTCTATTTTATTAAAAAAGAAGAAAAATAATAACAATATCCCTTTTTTAAACAATCAGAATTTTTCAAAAAATAGTATAGCTTCAATATTTTTAAATAAACATTTAGGTAGATTTAAATTATATGTTATTTGAGTTTTTTAAAACTTTTTTTATATAAAAAAATTGTTTGTTTTGCTTTCGATGGCGGTCATTTATACAATTGCTATTTTGTACTTTGCGCTCAACTTATCCGTGTCTTCTTTAATATTTAATGTTTTGTTTATTTTTTGTTGGATTCTCAGGCTTTCATATGCGTTTCTTTAAGTTGTTTTTAATAGCAAAGGTCACAATAAGCTTTTTTTTTATTAAAATGCAAAGCTTATTTTACTAACGCTCCTAAAAGTATGCATGTGTTTTTATGTAGTTAACACAAATGAAGTAAGTCGAAAAATTCATTGATAATTCCGTTTGGAATTTTTAAAATTATGTCATTGCAAATAAAAAGATCCTATTCGAATTGAAACCATGTTCGGTTGCTATAAAGTTTTCTAGTTTTAGTATGTTTTTGCAGATTTGATAAAAAAAACCTGTAAATAAATGTTAAATGTTTTATAAAATTTTTATATGAAAGTTAATCCGTCACTGTGGTGACACCCAGTGGATATATCCTACCATATATCTCTAAGTTAAATTGAACTCTATCTGATACTCTGATAATGAAAATCAACATAGAGATGAAAAAAGCCCACCTAAAATCATCCGATCACACAAATTTAGAAAGAAAAACATGTCTTCTACTATTAGGTTACCACTAAATAAACAATACACTCAGAGCGAATGTGTGACGTTGCTTTATTTATTCTCTTTCAAGCATAAATGAGCTTGGTTCCTTTTCCACGGAGGATAGTTCAGTCCAAAATGATCAGTTTAGAAAACCAAAAATTATCTGAGAATAATTCCCGTTGATGTTCACAGCGACACCGATTTAAAATGGTATGTCATGAACCGGAAACAGCTGGTCATACTTTATTTGAGGTTCTGTCCGTTTCCAGTGTTAAATGTTGACCAATGGGCATTACAAAATTATTTTAGGGCCATAAGAGGACTATTTAAAGACTCACCTGGCCAGTTTATACGTTTTATCTTTAATCTGATGACAGCTGTGGCCAGGGAAATCGGATCCTTTTACCCTATCGATAGATTCTATAATGAGTCGAATGTACTCTATAACTACCTTTGGACAGAATTGTTATGAAAGGAGGAACTTAAGAACTGCCTCAATACCAGAAAAGATAGCCAGGAATTAATTAATTTATATAGGGTGTTTTTTGTAGAGTGTCACAACTTTGAGTGTGCATCACTTCTTTATTTGAGCACCCATTTAAGAGCTGATAGTTGCTTTTTCTTTAGTTTGCTTTAACATTTTATTATAAATCGCGTGCATATTATTGAAATTTTTAATCAAAATAATTGTTCTTTTCGTCAAAATCATCGTTCAGGGGGCGCTACAATTGATTTACTCACAGAAACTTTTGATGAAAAAATAATTCCACGTAATGGCCCATTTAATTGGCCACCAAGATGGTGTGATTTAACCCCATTAGATTATTTTCTTTGGGGTTATATTAAGTCACTTGTCTATAATTGAACACTTGGAAATCAACATTCGAAGAGTTATCGGCGAAATACGGCCGCAAATGCTGCTGCGAAATGTTGTTGAAAATTGGTGTTCCAGATTGCGCCCTCTACGCGCCAGCTGTGTGGCGGCCACATGGCAGAAATCATATTTAAACATTAATTTCATAAAATTTTCTTTCCAATAAAGCTCGTTTCATTAATAATAAAAAATATATTTCCTTATGTTATTATGATTTAAACTTGTGTCACTCCATAAAAAACACCCTTTACAACACCAATAATAGGTGCGAACAAAAATATATTTAATATAAATATTTATCTAGTACAAAAATTCGAAAATATTTCCATCAAGCTAAAAATATTTGCTAGATTATTTCGAAATCTTTACTCTTTAAGGCCGTTTAAAAGTGTTTACAACTGAGATTTAATTTTCATAAAATTATATATGCTTCGATTACTTTGATCTGAACAAAGAGCAGTGTTATATATTGAATAAGAATTGTAACAGCTTTCAATTACTTTGTTCAAGATTTTTAGAATAGGACTGATCTCAAATAATTTGCTTTTAATCTGTTCTGCCTTCAAGTGATAGAAGAAATAAAATAAATCTTACAATCCATTTGCGTTCACAATAGATTTTAAAAACTTAACAAATGATGTACACAGTCACTGAAACCTTACAATGAATAAAATCACAGTATTTTGGTCCATTTGGAAGCGTCCACTGTCAGCTGCCATAAATTTCATTAATATTTCAAGTATATAACATTATTTCATATGAGCGGTTTATTTTGAAAGTGGCATAAGTCACTTTGTTTTTAAGTGGAGACATTTCAGGGTTTGCATATAAAAACGTTAAAAAATATGAAAGAAATACTGAGAAAAATATCAGTATCATGTGATAACAAATACAAGAAAATCTTCTCGAAAATTAGCGTCCGTATTTTTAAACGTGTTAAAACGCAAATCCTGAAATATCTCGACTTAAAAACAAAGTGACTTATGCCACTTTCAAAATAATCGCCTCATATATGGGTATGTCCATAAAAATATACACAATTTTTGGCTTAAAAAAAACCGTGCAGTTCAATACCATTTTTAAATATCTAAAGTACTTAAAATACTTTGCTTTTCTCCAGTGACAAGTAATGAAAATGTTTTTTATGAAAATTCCCATATGAAATCACTTAAACATATTCATTAATGTATGTTGTAAAATTTATTTATATAACATGCTGAGAAAAGCACACAGTCAAACCAAAATGTGTACATGTTGCACATCATTAACGCCATTTAATAAATATATTCTGACACTTGTTCTCTACACAAAAGCCACAAAATATAAGGAAAAGTATTCAAGTAAAAAAGGAAAAAAAAAAAAAAAACCAAGGACTACGCCATTGATTTCAATCCCAGCAAACACAATATTAACTTGGTATTTAAAATGGGGGAAAAAAATTACTGCAGCATCGTAAAAATTATAAACTAAAGGACTAAATTGATATAAAAGAGTATTAAAAATTTATTTATTTTTTTATTTGGACCAGCACGAAGGATGGGACCCCTACTTATTTAGTGTAATGTGCCGGAACTAGGGAAATTGTTAATGGGCAAGAGAATAAAGGCGGTACTGTTTGCGTACATTCGAATGTGACAGAAAAGACCTCTGCGTGGAGTTTATTCCACATGCGAACATTTCGGCTAATGTAAGCCTTGTCTGTGCGGTTCACTAGTATATCGACCGCAAAATTGATGTGCTCTTAATAAAAAGCGTGCTTGCTGCACATGTTGAAAAATTTCCTTGATTTCATTTGAAAATAACGTTTTATTTTCAATATTGATAAAAAATTTTATCAATAAGAAATGATTATTATTATTAGGCTTAAGTTCAGCTTTATTGAATTAATGAAAATTCAAATTACTGAGAGTTTTTATTATTTGTGGAAAACATTGGTATACACACAATCAGACTAGCAGAACGTATCAGTATATCGATTTCAAGGCCGCTACACCTCTCATCTGCGTGGCTTCGTCCATTTTTACAATTAATGTAAATTTGATACTACACTCAACCACTCGTTGATTCAACGAATTTATTCCTTATTTTTCATCCAAGGAACAGGTTCTTTGAATTCAACGTATGGCAATAATTGGCTAGTTGAATTCAACGTACCAAATCGTTGAAGTTTAGAAAACATACGTTGAAACCGTACGTTGATTTTTAAGAATTTATTCATTGATCCAACGTGTTCATACAACGAAATCAACGTACATATATTATTTAAAATCAAGAAACAGGTCTTTTGAATCAAAGTATGTGTTCATTGTGTTTAAATAAATGAGCGAGTTTCTTAAATTCAACGTATTATACGTTAAATCAAAAGACTAGTTCATTGTTTAATTCAACGAATAAAATCAAATAATGGTTTCAACATTGAGTTTATAAATAAATAAAATTTTACTTTTAATTGCAAGGAATATTTTATTGAAACAACGTATAATACGTTGAATTTCAAAGAATTTAATTCAAGGAACGGGAGTTCATTGAATTTAATTAAAACTGTTTTTTCAGTGTATTTAACCAAATTTTCAACAGAAATAGAATACGAGAATTATTATAATTTCTTTTTGTTCAATTTTTACATGTTGAAACAATTTTGGTTAGTACGAATTTTTATCATTTTCAAGTTATCGTTCCTCATGTTTCTTTTTAAATATAAGAGTTGCGAAAAATAAAATTTCATTCTAATTTAAGTTGAAATAGTTTATTTCAAAAATAATATCAAAAAATGTTTAAATTCATTTCAAAAACCGAAATAACAAAAATTCAAATTTTAAATCTTATATTTTGTGCTTTAATAATTTGCTGATATAAAATATTGTTGTTGCAACGGAATGAAGATATAATTCAGATTGCTGCAATATATTTTCTAAAACAAAAAAAAAAAAGCAAATCAAACTAATCACTTTTAATTATGTTTGCTTGTGACTTTTTCTGCTGCCGCCTCACCTGGTATATTTTGACAAATTAATATTGTCGCTGCAGAAGAAACAGCAGTTGTGCAATTGCCACAACACTTAAGAGCTTAGAAAACTTATACCATCTACGGTTTTATGGATTTTTCTGTCAAAACTTTAATTGAAAATATTCCACCAACACCACAATACTAAAAATATGTATGCTGATTTGCAAGAAAAGGAGTAACGAGTACAGACTTGTTGGTTTTATTTTAAATTTTTGCACAACTTTTATTTAATAGTTTGTTTGTGTCTTTGTTTGTTTGTTATGAAAGTAATCAGTGTCCATTAGCTTGACAATTTGGCTTTTCAACATTTTGAGACTTCAAGGACAAAAATGTTTACAAATTTATTACAAATTTAATAGAAAAAATATATACAAGTATTTGTAACTTCAAAATTACAACGAAAATTCTATATTAAATTAATGAATTTAAAATTTGCAATTAATTAAAACAATCTTATGAAATGGGAGTTTTTTTTATCACATAAGTAATTAATTGATTCAATTACGGTATTATTTAAAATTGTTTTAAATGCTTGATTCAAGGCAATAATAGAGAAATGTTTTTTAATCATATCTTTCTGTATAGTTAAAGAAATATAATATATTGTGTCATGGTAAAAAGTAATGAAATAATACAAAAAAAAACGAGTTAGGGCTTTTACTTTCAAAAATTCTTTGACTTGACTTAGGGCTTTTTTGAAATCGTTATAAATCTGTTATTTGCAATTATATCTCCCTGAAACTTTGAGGCAAGGTGCATCTGACATTTGTCTAAGAGAATAAACCAAAAACGCTTTTTTGAAAAAAAAAAAAATGAGTTACGCCTTTTTTATATTAAGCCATCGATATACATAGTTCATTGATCGTCAAACTAGCCCCTATCGTCATATTCACATACACAACACGAACCAAACAGAAGAGAAAAACTAAAATACGAAACTCATTTGTATGATAGCAGTCAATGAATGAGGTTCTTTGTCGCTTTATTTTAGCATTTGCAACAACAAAACACATGCAAAAGAGGCAAGAAAATATTTATTTTCTTTTTTAGTCTCTTTATTTGTTATTCATAGTGCACTGTGAATATTTTTATTTGTGGAATGTTGAGTGGGAAGAAGATTTTTTGTATATATATATTTTAATGGAAATTTTTTTAATTATGTAAATTTATTTATTCGTTCATTCTTTCGTCCATAAACACGCTAAAACCAATCCAGTGTGTATGCATACAAACTTGTAATATGATGTTAGGCTACAGTAAAAAAATAAATGTAACAATCAATTTCTACAAGTGTAAAAACACCAATACATTGATATTTCCTACATGTTCTCTTTATGACAAAGGCTGGCATAGTTCCATGATTTCAATCGAGTTCTTTCTTTCGTTCGTACAATTTGTTACGTATATTGCTCATACGCCATAACTCATAGTATCAGTGTTGCCTACTCGGTACTTTTCGCACCGTTTTTAGTGCTTTTTCAACTTTTTGATTAATTTGTGGTGCCTTTTTTTAGCGATTGTACAAAATTCAAAAAGAATTAATTTTCTTCATGCAATAATTTTTTGAGCATGTTTTTTGGCGGAATAATAAAAACACGCCAATGTGAGACATTTCTATAATAGAAGTCTACTAGAAAAAAGGAATTCAACCTTCCCTCGACTGGTAGATGATAAGCAGGCACCTAAGGTCTCTACGTTTGAACAAAAACTCTATAGAAAGTTTTCCTTTGTTTTTTTTTTTCACGAGACTTGACCTTACTGGTACGAGTATACTAAGGAAATAATTTAAAATAATTTGACAAATTATAAATAATTTATGGAATTCTTTACCGGCACAGTTCATAGAAGTTACTGCGCTACCACCAGCAGTCAAAAGCATTTTAAAACCGCTGACAACAGCAGTAGAAAAATGTTACATAACTTTTGCAGTTTTTCTCAAATACTGAGCTTTTACGTCGCGATTTTAAAATGTACACTGAAAAAAGTGAAAATAAGTATTATTTAAAAACAAACTTAATTAAATAATTAATTAGTTCTCTCGCAATCATGAACATCGTAATATGAACTCACCAGATTGAAAAAAATTTTCAATTAAGAAATATCATAAATTAATTAAATTTAAAAAAAATCAATTAATTTTCTTGAAGCAATGTCGCACAGCCAGAAGAACAAATCAATCTGAAAAAAATCTCGTTTTCGTTATAAAAAATTGGCATGTTAAAATTTTTATTTATTTGAAATTTTATAGTGTCGTGATTTGATTGTATATAATATATGTTTTATAAGAAAACTAAATCAATTAAAATAATTGTTGATTCAATTAAAATAATCATTGATTCAATTAAAATTATTGTTAATTTAATTAAAATTTTAATTGAGGATGAATTATATTTTCTCAGCAAAATGTAAATTAGAAAAATTTTGGAAATAATTTTTTTTATGTATGAGTAAATGAATTTGGGAACTTCTCAAATATAAATGGTAAAGTTCTACTGATGAGTTACTATTTAGCACCCAACGAAATGCATATAGATTTGCTAATCCACAACAAATAAATAAAATTTTTTTCAAAAATTATATTTTATAAATATTATTTATGAAAAATTTATTGCTCAAATAGTTTACATATAAAAATTCAAACATAAGTGTTTATGTTTGCTGGGTAAACTTAAGCATTTGTTAATGCGAATATGTGTATGCTTGATTTACATATGTATGTATGTGTAAATATAATCTATAGAAATATAGATTTATATAACGACATTTTACTTTAATTCACGCTCTCTCACTTTCAATATTTTACTTTAGCTCTCTGTACAAAGAAAATTTCAAATTCGAAGGTCAATCCTTACAAATAGGGAAGTTCTGTTTTCATTTTCGTTTTGTTTTTTTTTATTTTATATCTATTTTACTGACATTTGGTTTTAAAATTCAGTATAACCATATTTTCCGCAACGTTTTTGCAATAAATAATAAATGATGGTAAAATGTTTGTGAATAAAAAGCAACAAAAAAAAAAACAAGAAATAAAAAAATGTCGCTTGTGGCAAGAGCAACAATATCGACGTTAAAGTGCTTTCAATAAACTTTTGCCGTTGCGGTTTTAATGATTTTTATGTCAAAAGTTAAATTGAAAAAAGTGTACCAGGTCCTCTCGTTTTTGAAATGTGGAGGCAGGTTTTTTTTTGCATACGGATTTGTGTTTAATAAAAGTTGACCACTTAATTTAAACTTTTTCTGCAAAAATCTATTTTAGATTTTCAAAAGCAATTCGGTGTTCCGCATTGCTTTGCTACATACATATATAGAAAAAAGCAAGTTAAGTATTATTTCTAGTACTTGTCATTTTTCATTTGAGCTTTAAAAACTTATTTAAGTTGTTCATTAAAATTATTTTGCTTCAAATTAGTTAGATTATGTCTTAAAGAGGCAAATAGAAATTTACAACAAAAAGATAATATTTTATCAACACTTTTATTTTAACATTTAAATAGTGCGTATGACTGATGCATTTACGAACATCGTTTTTCCTTAATGTTAAAACTAGGCAAGGCCTTTACAACTTTTTATATGCAGCCAAAATTCCCTAAAAAAAAAAAAGCATATGCTCCCTAATCATATCATACAAATTTATATTGATTTTCTGCCATCCCAAATGCGTTCTTTGGATCATTATGGGCATTGCATTCGAATAAATAATGCAATCTTGTTCTTCCATATTTCCGAACATAAAATGTGGGACACCAAAATTCCTAAATATATTTTAAATACAGTGCTCAATTGCTTTAATTTTCTTTCCCGTAAATAAATAAAACCTCAACACTTTTCTTGTAATTTTCTCAAAAACGTGGATTCGAACGTAGACTTGTATTCTTCCTTTGATTGTAAATAACTTATGCAAAATAAAGAAAAAACAAGTTAAAATATGTCACAAAATAAGTAAATATATGCCTTAATAAGCGCTGTAATCGGTAGCATGTAAAAGTGTAGCGTAAACAGTAATATATTCTAAAATATGAAAAAATAAGCAAAAATAAGCAAAAATATGCAAGAATAAGCAAAAATATGCACAGAAAAACTGATTCCAAGTAACCGCTGTCGTCGTAAACATGCAAAATATTGATGTAAGGAACAAATTTTAATAAAATTTGCAAAAAAGCAAAAATATGTAAAAATATGCACTAAAAGTTTTCACCCAAAAATCTTTAAAATTTCGAAAACATGTAAATATTTTATTCGTGACTAAATATAACGCACATAATAAAATATGTTCTTGCATATTTGCCTAACATCTGACAAACTTATCTTAAACTAGAGCTAAAATAGTTCCTAATTTCATTAAATCTTATCACTTTTATAACGTTGTTAATTAAAAGCGTATAAGAGATATCAGCAACATATTGCACAAAAAAAAAACCCATAGTATTATTAAAGTTTAGTTAAAGCAATAAAGTTTCATAAAAATATTAAAGCAATAAAAAAAAAAAAAAACACAAACTCAGGCAGGTATTATACATTTATTTAAGCGCACGTATTAGTAAAAGTCATATAAAAATCTAATAACTTTTTGTGCACAGAACACCAAAGCTAAAAATCGAACAAAATTAATAAATGTGTGTGTGTGTACGAGTTTACATATATTTATAGAAAGTAATTAACATTAATTATTCATTTGGCATTTTACCTGTGATGTCATACATATATACATATGTACTCGTATGCATGTGTGCTCAGTCAAGTATGTAAATGAACAGATTTTATGATACAATAACTTAAAAACTACAAGAATGAGCATGTCATTAATTTTATTACACTTTTGAATTTCAATAATCAACATTATAATTGTAGTTATTAAGCATTAATTTTCTATTCACCATGAAAGTAATTTTCAGGTATTTAAGGGTAAAACTTGTGTTACATTACTATTAAATATTAACAAAGCGCACTTAAGTCGAGTTAAGAGAATTTTACAAATATTTATATACTAGCCTATCGCGGTGTGCTTCGCTACCCCCCTCGTTATAAAATAAAATTAAAAGTATTTATATAATTCTATTGTGAAAATTTAATGACGATCGGTCCAGTAGTTAAGACTATATTACAATTTTTAATTTTCCTAAAAAGGGGCATGGTCCCACCCACTTTTCTATTACTTATTGAATCTTTAATTATTTAAATTGAATTATCAATAAGTTTTTCAAATCTTAAATCTAAAAAATATTAAATATAAGTTTAGCCAATGCTAAACAAAATTTTTAATTTCAACGGTTAATTTTTGTTGTTTTACATCTCTCGTGAACGGCTGAGAAAAAGAGTATCCCTTCTTTTCAGCCGGGTGTGGCCTCTATAATGAAGAATATTGCGCGCAAGTGGATTTGGGTGCAACTCAAGTTTTTTTATATATTTTTTCGCGTGATTTGAAAATACTGTCTTCACCAACGGAACGTCTAGGTCTTTATGAATTCGATGGTTTCTGACATACCAGGGGGCTGCTGTTATTGTACGTAGGATTTTATTCTGTCGCCTTTGAATTCTTTCGACATTCGATGCTGAGGCAGTGCCCCATAACTGGATTCCATAGGACCATATTGGTTTCAGGATCGCGTTGTATAGGAGAAGTTTACAGTCAAGGCTTAGTATAGAATTTCTTCCAATAAGCCAATTCATTTGGGCTGCTTTTAGTTTCATTTGTGTTAACTTTGCGTCTATATGCCATTTCCATGTTAAACGACGATCAAGATGAACGCCTAGATATTTGACTACAGTGTGTTGTGGTATAGTCTCGGTGTTAATTTTTATAGGCGGGCATGTTTCCCTGCGCAATGTAAAAGTGACGTGTGCACATTTCTGCTCGTTAACTTTTATACGCCATTGTTTGAGCCATTTTTCCAGTTTGGATATATATTCTTGTAAGTTGCGGGAAGCTTCTACAGGATTTTCGTGAACGCTTAGAAAGGCTGTATCATCCGCAAATGTTGATGTATGAATGTTACTGTTTAACGGTAAGTCAGAGGCATATATTAAATAAAGTAAGGGACCGAAGATACTGCCTTGAGGCATCCGGCTTCAATCGACTGCGGAGGGCTTAAAAAATTGCCTTCCCTAACTACAAATTTACGTTCCATTAAATAGCTTTTTAAAAGCATTACGATGTTTTCTGGTAGATTTTGTGTTAATTTGTTGAAAAGACCTTCGTGCCATACTTTATCGAAAGCTTGAGAAACATCTATAAAGAGCGCAGAGCAATATTTCTTCTTTTCGAAAGTGTCTCTGATAACATTCACAAGTCTGTGAGTTTGTTCAATTGTGCTATGTTGTCTGCGAAAACCCAATTGATGATCTGGAATGCATCCACTTCTGCTCACTATAGGCATCAGCTTGCTCATATACAGCTTTTCAAATAGTTTTGAAATGTTAGACAGTAAACTAATAGGCCGATAGGATTCAACCTTTGTATGATCCTTGCCGGGCTTTGGTATCATAGTAATTAGCGAAACCTTCCATTCTTTAGGATAGTGTTCTAGACGTAGAATACTGTTAAAAATGAATAGTATTATTCTTTTTGTAGTGTAAGGCAATTCTTGAAGCATTTTGTTGCTTATTTTGTCGACACCTGGGGCTTTTCTGGTGTTAAGACTAGTAATAGTATTTTCAATCTCCGTCATGTTAAATCTCATCGGTATTTCTGGTAAAGGGACGACTGGTGGCAGTTCAACAATATCAGCAGAAATATTCGGAGTGAAAACTTTTTCTAAGTGTTTAACAAAAAGTGCACCTCTTTCAGCATCAGTTTTTGCCCAGTCACCATTTGGGGCTCGTAATGGGGGTTTGCATATCACCGGCCTTTTTAGTCCTCTGGCTGCACGCCACAGTGAATAATCTGTTTGTGGTGTTGCATCTAGCTCTTGAAGGAATTTTTGAAGGGAAGCTGTTTTTTGAGTTTGCAAAACTTTCCTAAGCTGCTTGGTACACTCCTTAAGCCTTAATTTTAGCTGGGGCGATCTGTAGCGCTGCCATTCTCGTCGAGCTCTCCGTTTTTCAGCCAATAGCCTTTCTATATCTACAGAAAAAATATTGTTAAATCTCACTGGTTGGTTTATTTCATTTGAAGTAGCATTAAAAGCAGCTTGTTTAACATGCGCTTCAAACAACCTAATAGAATTTTCTATGTCTGAAATTGTTCTCAGCGGCATTTTTTCCGAGCAATGAGCACTCAGATATTTTCTGTATTTCAGCCAGTTAATACGTGCAGATGTCGTCGCTAAATCACATGTTGTGTGTGAGTAAATAGTGACAATTGTAGGCGAGTGGTCTGAAGATAAGTCCAAAGATGCTTCAACTTCAACCATCTCGCTGGGCACGCCTTTCACAATTCCAAAGTCGATAACATCAGGAATTTTTTGTCGATCTGTTGGCCAATATGTTGGCTGTCCACTTGAAACTACATTCAAACCCATTTTAGATAGTGTGTCGAATAAAATTCGTCCCTTAGGTGTGATTAAACGTGAACCCCAAAATGTGTGTTTAGCATTGTAGTCGCCAGCTGCTAGAAAACGGAGGCCCAGTGATTTATAAAAAGCCGTATATTGACTCTCGGTAATTGAGAATCTGGGGGGCGAATAGACAGATGATATTACAAGTTTTTGATAGTAAGTTTCGATGCAGATGTTCGTTGCTTGAAGGTATTCTTCACGAAGGTCATTTAGTAGGTAGTGTTTTATTCGAGTTTTTATTAGGATTCCAGAGCCACCACAAGCTCTACCTTGAGGATCCTTGGTGTCGTAGAAATTATATCCACTAATTCGAAAATAGCTTCGGGACGTCAAGTGAGTTTCTGAGATAAGCATAACATCGATTTGTTTATCCTGAAGAAAATATTCTATTTCATTTTTATGTTGGCAGATGCCGTTTGCGTTCTAAAAACATATTTTTAAGTTCATGGTTTGCTGAGTACAGCCTGCAACAAGGTAGACTGCATTTTCAACATTTCCTGCATCATACAGGACATGTTGAGAGTAAATGTATTTACAGTTTGTATTAAGCTCTCAATTGAGGCTTCAATACGACTAAAATTATACCCCGAATCTTCATTTACATTTACGGTTTTTTGCGCCGTACTCTGATTGCTTTTTAAAATACTAGCGTATGAAAATTTGTTGTTAGATTGTTGTTGAGCACTAGTCGCGTTAGACTTGAAAATGTTTGAAAATTGATTTTGACTGGTGGACGGTTGAGGTAACTGTGGATAGTTAATAGGTTTTTTTGGTTGATGAATTCTTAAAAAACGAGTAAAGGGGGCAGCCTCTATAGTTGGCAGTGTGATTTCCGCCGCAATTGCCACATTTTTTCGCCTTGGTATCACCTTTTATTTTATCACAGTTAGCAGTACTGTGTAACTCACCACATACAACGCAGACTGTAGGCAACTTGCAATAAGTCTTCGTGTGCCCAAATTCTTGGCAGTTCAGGCATTGAACAGGCCCAGCTCTTTTATGTGGAAGCTCAACAGTAACTCTTCGATGCAACAAGTACTTTAAGTCATATATTGGATGCGCTTCATTCTTTTTTATTTTTATGCCATCAGGCTGTAACTCGACTCTAAATATTGGTTGGGGGATTTTTTCTCTATTTTTAATGTTTGAGACATTTTTCACCTTGTAGCCACTATTTTCAAGGCCAGACTTGACCTCTTCTGGATCCACGCTAGAGTCTATACCTTTTATTACGACTGTTAGACCTTTAGCACTCTTTAATTGGTACGTGTAGAAGTTTTTATTTTTAGATTCTAAATCTGAAACAATTTTTCGGTAATTATTTTCATGAGCTACCTGAATTTTTGTTTCATTGATGTTTCCGCGCTTAATTGGAGTTACATAAAACTCATTTTCCCCAATTAATGAGATAAGACTTTTAACCAGCAAACTGGAATTCTGCTCTCTTAAATATATGGGTGGGGGCTTACTCGAACTTGTTGTGGTTGTGTCTTCATCGCCTTGTTCAGATAAAATCGCGAAACGATTTTCGGAATTTATTATATTGTTTTTTCCATCTCTGGGAACTTTCGATGTTGAAGCAATTTGAGCCGATTTTGGACTTCTTCCCCTTTTTAGCACGGTTATGTATCTGTCCATTCCTGTTTGAATTTTATTATCATTTATTGTACTCACCGCATCTACCATTTTGTGCACGTTGGTCACCTTGTTACTTATTGTTTGTTTGTTTGTTTGTACAACTAAGCTGACAAGTTTGCTGATGGGTGCAATTGTTGTTGCTTCTTGATCACTATTTAACATGTTCATGTTTGTTTAATTCATTTTTTTTATTGTCGTCATCAGCAACTAAAGATATATATTGTACATTCCTACTGCTTGTAGGATTATTGTTGTTGTTGTCAGAAGATGAACTCATCAGAGCTCTCTTTTTTTATTTTCACTTATATTAGTTTGTGTATGCAAATATTTATGGCGAAGTTATGCTCACTTTACATTATAAAATCTGTTAAAAACTACGTGGTAGGAGTAACATAGTTTAAAAAAGTGGGCGTAAAAGTGGGTGTGGTTGAAAAAAAAGTAGCCTATAATTCATCCGAGAGTTCCAGTTAAATACTGTGAAAATTTCAGGAAGATCGGTTCAAGGGTTTTGCCTCCTATAAGGAACAAGCAAACAAACACACAAATAAACAAACACACATTCGGTTTTATATATATATAGATGTATTTTTAAATGCAGAGCTTAAAAATTCACCCTAAGATATAATCAGCAAATTTCTGTTATGTGAATATATAAAAATACTAACGTAAGAAATGTGTTTTCTTATCTGCATCTATATAATTAATAGGCAAGGCTATTTTTTGTGATGGATTTTAAAGACCCATTAAGTAACCGATTTAGACAAAAATTATAAAAAAATTAAATTAATTTATTCACAAAAGTGAACAAGCTATTATGAGCTAAAATCGGTTCAGTATTTTGGGAGCTATACGAGTTTTATGTTTCTCCATGTGGTTTTGCAAAAAAAAAAAAAAAAAAAAAAAAATTAACAAAACAATAAGAACTTGATTTTTATGTTCGGTTGTGTCAGAATTGTAGGAATGTTAATGGAACCAAAGAGAAGACAGTTCAGTAAAAAGATTAAGATCATTAAAAGGTATTTTGTTTAACTGCGACTTTTTATTTTAACTGACATAAAAATAAAATAACGGAGAATAACTGTTCAAGGGTTAATTTTTGAACCTCCACTAACTCTATTGTTTATGAAACTAATTTCAAAATTCTCTTTTTGTTCAACCCCTTTGCTTGCAGTTGCTTCTCAGTTTTTTTTTTTCGTTTCAGTAAAGTTGTGGTAAAGTTTCCTCTATTTATTGATCGATTTCCAATATACTTTTAAAGGGTGTTTTTTTATAGAGTGACACAAGTTTAAATCATAATAAAACAAGGAAATATATTTTTAATACTAATGAAACGGTCTTTATTGTGAAGAAAATTTTATGAAATTAATGTTTAAATATGATATCTGCGATGTGGCCGTAACGGCTAGCGCGTTGAAGGCGCAATCTGGAACTCCAATTTTTCAACAACTTTTCGCAGCATTTGCGGTCGTACTTCACCAATAACTCTTCTAATGTTGATTTCCAGGTGTTCCATTGTTCGTGGTTTATCGACATAGACAAGTAACTTAATATAACCCCTAAGAAAATGTTCTAATGGGGTTAAATCACACGATCTTGGTGGCCAATAATTTGTTCGACTAAATTTTTATTTTTGGTTAAGCTTCGCCATTTAAAGATTGATTTTCTTAACTCCTTTTATCGGTTTAGTCCGATAAAAAAAATTCACGTTAATTTTTATTTTTTCGCAATTTTACTACACATATATTATTTTGTTCCCTTGTGTAAATTGTTATGAAAAATTTAGAAAATTATATGAGATTTGTTCCTCTTTTTTTCTTTTTGCTACAAATATTTGACTGTTTATCAAAACCATTTGGAATATTCAACTTAAGTATGTTTTGATTCTGATTTCCTTTTTTTCCCTTTAAATTTACATAAAGATTTAAAAGAAAAAGCAATAAAAACCAATAAGCCACACGACAAGACAACAAGAATGGCAAGAAAAAAAAAAGAATACAACAAAATATTTGGTTTAATTTGAAAAATTGTTTTTGCCCCATTTGGTTTTTCATATCACCGCATACATACACTTCCCATAAAGTTTATAATGCCGTCGTTGTAAAATGCAAATGATTTACATTGAACTCTCGATATAGTAATTTTTTTTTTATTGTGTACATCTTGTTTTTATACTACGATTATTTACAATAAAAATCATTTGTTATGCCAGCGTTTTATAACAAAACGTGCAAAAAAAATTTCTGGACTTAATAATAAGAACTACACCGATCAAGCCACTTTGCAAACAAAAAAAAATTTATAGAAATCGAAATTGCTAGAGCGAGACACAATTTCAATTGTACAAAAAATAAGTTATGGAGTGGCTTACCTTTTGTCGAGAGTCTACTGTATTTCTATCGTAAATAAAAAAAAAAAATAGATAATTCCTTTTTTTTTCTTTTGTAAATAAAACATTGCGTAGATAGATAACAAAATGTTATTGACACTCACAACAATGTTGGCAGGAGCAACAACAAAGAAAAAAGAAGCAATAATCTTTAACATTAGACAACAATAACGAGGCTGTTATTTCATTTATTTAATTTTTTCATTTTTAGTTTTTTTTTTTTTTTGTTTTTTTTTTTTTTTTTTTTTGTAACGAAAGTGAAAGAAATCTGTGTAATTTGCATACATCTGGTAAAACCGATTCGATGATCAATGGAACGTAGTCAAAAGCATTTTGACTACATTAAAATCTATTAAAATGCAAATATTCAATACATATTTTTAAATTCTCTTTCGAAATAGTTGTGTGTGTAAATAATGAATTCAGTTTGTGTTTTTGTTTCTTTGTTTTTCTTTTTGCTTGACAAGTATTTATGGCTGCTTGACGGAGCTGCTAAAATGTCTGCGTTGTATTGCCATAAAGGATTTAAAAAGTGAATGGGTGTGAAATAATTTGCATACTAAGGTTCTGATTATGGAAGAAAATTAAACAAACAAAAAAAAAACAAACAAAAAAACACTTTTAAAGAAGCACTTTTATGCAGTGTCAATTACTGCCTGTCTAATTACAGGCATGTGATTTTAAAATTCCTATGTGTAGTGTCATATCAGCATAAATAGACTTAGTGCGAAATTTTTGTTTTAATATATTTTTTTGTGTCCTGAACAGTAAAACTTTCAAGATCACATTTTTCATGTCTCAAAAGAAGCATTCAAGTGTCTCGTTTTTTTTTTTAAGGGGGTGTAAGACATAATTCATTGCATCTGATCTCCTTAATATATATACCACATTTATCCGACAAAAACTGGAATACAACTTCCATGTTTCAAAGTCTAATTTGAAGTTACTCGATCGCGTACAGGAGAGGGAGAAGGAGAAGCTTATCGGTGACAAAAGGATAGCCAACTCGATTGACTCACTGGAGCATCGACGTAATATGGGTTGTATTTTACTGTTCTATTGCTACTACAAGGGAATGTGTTCTAATGAAATCAGGGAACTTATTCTCGAAACCCCCCTTTTGCACGTCCAACACGCTCTTCACTAAGAGCACATCCCATTGTGATCGATATGCCAGTTAGCCGAACAGTGCATTACAGAGAGTGTTCTTACTTTAGCCGAATTGTTCGCAAGTGGAATAAACTCCCGGCAGAGGTCTTTCCTGTCACCTTCAATATGATCAAGATAAGATCAAGTCAAATGTACACAAAAACTACTCCCTTTATCTCCCTTCTCACAGCCAAAAATTTCTATTTTCGGCATAATGCACGGTGCATACGTAGGGAACATCCCCTGTGCTGGTCCTAATTAGACCCAACTTTGTTTTTCAGTTGAAAAATTTTTCCCTTTTATTATAAGACGACAAAAAACTTTAGAAAATTTTTACAAATGAAAAAACGTGTTAAATTTTTCCAAAAAAAGAAGGTTTATTTATAATTAATTTCATTCTGAAGTTAAGGAACATATTTCGATAAGTCTTTAAAACACACTTCAATTGAAAGCTATGCTCGGTTAAATTTTGAATAGCAAAAGTGGAAAAAATATTGTCAGTGAAAATGTCGCGAAATTTTTTTAATTATCCCATTTATATGCAGATATATAAGAACTAGATTTAGTAACCTTTCCAACCATACTGAGAGTATGTTGTAATTTGTATTTTACGTGGCCTTGTGTTTTTTTTTTTTTTTTTTTTTTTTTTTTTTTTTTTTTTTTTGTAATCTGGTACACTCCATTCGCCTTTTTTCGGCTTCAAACTGTAGCGATTAAATTTTAAAGTCTAATTTATTCAAGAATTGAGCTTAAGCCAGTTTATTGCGACTAATTATTTAAATTCATACTATATATTAAAAATTCTAAGAGTTTACATAAAAACTTTAAATACAATGAATGCTTTGTTCAGTGTCAAAAATAATAAAAAAAAAAATTAGATGTTTATAAAGGGTTTTTTTTTATAGAGTGTCACAAGTTTAAATCATAATAAAACAAGGAAATATAAGACTATGTTTGTATTTCTGCATGTTAGTACGCTTCATTTATATTTTTAAAAATAATAATAAATATCTCCTACTAATTTTGGTTTTTTTATTTACTTCCAACACGGTTTAGTAAGGGAATAATAACGTTTTTTTTTTTGTCTCCTGAAAAGTACAAAAAAACATGTTAAGAGTTGTCAACCTGTGACCGACGATATTTTTAATATCAATGAAACGGACTTTATTGGAAAGAAACTTTTATGAAATTAATGTTTAAATATGATTACTGCCAATTTGGCCGCCACGGCCAGCGCGTAGATGGCTCAATCTGTAACATCAATAACTCTTCGAATGTTGATTTCAAGGTGTTCAATTGTTTTTGATTTATCGACGTAGACAAGTGACTTAACATAACCCCAAAGAAAATAATCTAATGGGGTTAAATCACACGTAAAATTATTTTTTCATTAAAAGTTTCTTTGAGTAAATCAATTGTAGCCCCCCGCTGTACGATGAGTTTGACGAATAGAATAATTATTTTGATTAAAAATTTCAATAATTTGCACGTGTGGCTCTGTTGTTTGTCGATTCATAATGAAATTTTAAAGAAAACTAAACAAAAAGCAATGATAAGTTGTTAAATGGGTGCTCCAATAAAGCTGTGATGCCAACTCAAAGTTGTGACACGCTATAAAAATATTATATTATTAATTTTGTTAGTGAAAATATTACGAAAATTTTTTTACTATTCAAATTATTTGGGGATATTAAAAAACGGCTTCTTATTACCTTTCCAATGATATATAATATGTAGTAGTTTGCTTTGCACGTGACATTAAAGAATACATTTTTATATCAAAATTGGCAATAGTGCCTCCTAAGCGATTCTCAAAGGTCCTTATAAGCTGTGACATGATGAAATATTGCATTTCACACTTAGTGAGCGTAGTTTTTATTATTATTATTATTTTTTTTTTTTTTTTTGGTAAATAACCTTTTGTTATTTGTTGTTGGCTTAAGAAAAAAAAATACCCATTCCGATGGTATTGAAATTTTGGCTGTCTTGTCGACTAAAAACAGAAATTGAAGTAGTTCTACAAAATCTGTTCGAACATGTCGACTGGTGAATGTGTTGCTTGTGTGTGCAAATTTGGAAATTTTTTTAAACACTGACTAAAGTAAAGTCGAAAAAAATGTGAAAATTTTCTCATTATTTTCTTATAAAAATCCTACCCAGAAAATTTCCAACCAAACAAATCTATAAAATTACATGTGTTGTTGAAAATTATATTTTCAATAATAAATTTAAAACAATATCTCTGAAATTAACCTGAAAATTTTGTTACTCAAATACAATTGAAAATGATGTAGTTTTATGAGTGATTTAGGAACAAAACTTGAAAAATATTTTTATGTGGAATTTAAGAACAAAAGAAATACCATCGCCTAAAAATAAATGTCAAAATAAATTTTTGAAAGAAAAAACAACATAAAATCTATAAATAAAAACAATAATATTCTTCTGTGCTTTGTTTTTTTTTTGTTGAGAAATATTTAAATAAATATTTTTATCACTAAATTAAATAAAAAACTTTAATTTCTTTTATGCCGCCAGTGTGTTGGTTTATTTTGAAAATTACTAATCAACATAAATTATTAATTTATATGGAATTCTTTTGAATTTTTTTTAATTCAATACAATTCCTCAGGGTCTCTCTGTTTTAAACTGGTTGAACCGCTCAGTTTCGCCCGCGTAATCTTAGTATAAAACCTAACAGTATAGAGGGCGCCACCTAAAAGGTTTTCCAATAAGAGTGATATGTTTTCTTAAAAAAACACACTTATTGTAAAGGAAATTCAACAGTTTTTTATTTAATGTGAAGTGCAATCGATACAAATAAGTTCTAACTAAAACGTCATTCAAATGGCCTCCACGACTTCTTCTGCAGGAACGAATTCGATGAACCCAATTTTCGAGCACTTTTTCTACTAAATCAAGTCGTATGTCATGAATGGCACGTTCAATATTGACTTGTAAAGCTTGAAGAGAGTCTGGTTTATTTCGAAAGACCAATGACTTCAAATACCCCGCCAAGAAATAGTCTAATGGTGTTTAATCACAATTTCTTGGAGGCCATTCAATATAACAATTTCTTGAATTCAATTGTTGCATTTGCTGTGTGGCACGTAGCCCCGTCTTGTTGCAACCATATATTGTCAAGATTAACTTCTTTCAATTTCGGCCATAAAAAGTTGGTTATCATCGATCCATACCGCTCTCCATTGACAGTAACGGTGTTTCATTTGGAAAAAAGTACGGACCGATGACTCCACCAGACCAAAAACCACACCAAACTGTCAATTTAAGTGAATGTGATGCTTTTTTATGAATTATTTCTGGACAGTTTAGTTTATTTACCGCACCACTCAGATGAATGTGAGCCTCTTTGGAGAAGATGATTTTCTTAAAAAATATTGTTATCGTTTTCAAGTTGCTCCAAGGCAAAATAAGCAACGTTGTTCTTGCGTATATCTCCCCATGATGAAATTGTATACACTAATGAATACAATGAAAAACAAATGGCTAAAACGTCGCTTTAAAAACATATCATCCCCATTGGAAAACCTTATATATATCAAATATTGACTTTTACATTTTTGCCTGGAGAGTTATTTTCTTCCCTTTTATTACTTCACTACTATCACTGTTTTTGATTTTCGGACATGTAAATATTTATAAAAATCTAATATGAGCAGTGCCACTTACTTTCGTCCTATCAGCCCTAGAATTTGCTGTAGCTCGTATTTTGTTCGTAGTGGAACAAACACCGAGCTTTGATATATGCTTTGGTTGCGCTAAAATATGATTAAATATTTGCTTTGTATGGTGGGAAGAGGGTGCCCGTTCTCCTTATCCTATCGCCCAAAATGTTGCTGTAGCTTGTAATTTGTTCTTAATGTAACGTATACCATATTTCAAGATTATTAATATATACTTTGTATATGGAGGATGCCCGTTCCCTTTGTCCTACCGCCAAAAAATGTTGCTGTAGTTTGTATTTTGTTCTTGGAGTAACACAGACCCAACTTCCAGACATTCAGTGCTTAAAAAGCTCTAAATTTTATAAATATTAGTAGTTTCTTTGTACGGGGGTTTCGCGTTCCCCCGTCGTGCCGCTCCAATATTTTGTCCATATTACTTCCTGATAATTTAACACTCTATTAGTAATAAATATGATTTAAATAACTCCCGTTGTCTTGGAATGAAAAAGTTAATGTTGCAAAAGCTCATGAAAGACAATAACAAAGTTTATAAAGAAAGCATACAACAACAACAAAAAAAGGTTTCTAGAAAATATAAATTTTATAACAAAACTTTCTATTGTTACAAAAATACGAAATACTTGAAAATAACAACAGAATATTTTTAAAATTTACATTGTTTTGTCAAACAAAAGCAAAAACGAAGTTGAATATCCCACAGTAGGCAGGAAAAAGAATAACAACTAAAGCGCTATTAAAAGGATATATTTTATGCAACAAAAAGAAAGGTGAAAAAACTTTTGTAGTGCAAAAAAAAATCTACCTAAAGTGCCTTTTGTTTTATTACAAAAGTTTTCGATTTAACAATTAAACCCTAAACTCTTTTACTGCAGGAAAATGTGCCTTTGTTAAGCTTTCGATTCTAATAAAAAAAAAAATGTACATTGATGATGATGTAAAATAATAATAAAACAATACATAATTTATTTTGTTTTATAAAGAACGACATTAATCACGGTCTAAAAGACTTTAAAAGATGAACAAAAAGTTAGGAAATAAAGAAGTATGCAACTAAAAGGATAGTTTTTTTTTAAAAAGGACAATTTCTAGCTCTGCCAGCAGACAGTTGAAAAAAACATTGATAATTATAATAAAAAAGCAATAAATAAACCTGCAAAAGTTTCGTCTTTATGAGGAAAAAAGGTCAGTTGTCTCACTTTAAGACAGACAAAGGATTTTAGTTTAAACTTTGCTCTTTTGGTTTTTTTTTTTTTTTTTTTTTTTTTTTTTTGAGTGATTTCCATTATAAATTTTACATTGGAATCATTTGAAGGTCTTCTGAAAACAGATTCTTAAATAAAATACTTGAATGCAAAAACAAAATACCTTTCAATGATCTGAATTTATTTACTGAGCTCTCTTCTCTTTTGTTACTTTAACATTCCAAGAATTCTCCCACATACAACTATACAAGAAGAAAAAAAAACTACGGGTAGCACTCCGGGAGTGCCGACAGAAGTGAAAACGTTTTGTGATTACAACAATACACGTGCTATTGCCAAAAAAATTATGCGTAGATATAAACAATTATATAAATACATGCAACAAATTTGTTTACTAATCAAGGCGTATGCAACAGGTGTGCTTACTAGCACAGCGGACTGAGCTCGCTTTATACCAAATTTTCATACAAACTGATATAGTTTGAAGAGAGTACATAAAAAATGGTTTGGTACCCATACGTATTAAAATGCTTTAAATTTGTTTGTGTATTTTGATATGAAGCGAGTGCTTTATACCAACAAAATACATGTTGTTTATGGATTGTTGTACTTGTTGTCGAACTGCGCATACCTGTTAGTTTTACCATATCTGGTATGTAGTTGTCTGTTAAGTGTCAAATGTCCGGGCGTTACTACACCTGTAATTTGTTTGGTAGGCATTCGCTCAAACAGAGATGCTACAAGTGTCAAAAAGCGTGACGGTGTCGCGAGTTTTGAGGTTTTGTCTCATCCAAAACCTTCGTACCGCGCCAATAGAAGTTTTCACTTCAAAAATAAAAAAATTGATTGTAATTAAAATAACACTATTTTATGTTATATTTATCCGTCTGGTGGGAAGCACTGATCTTGGCGATCAATCGATCTCGTATATAGAGGATTCTTCGGTTAATGGCTATCATTATCTCTCGCTATTTGCTAGGCTGTGCTGGCTTCCAATTGATTTGTTGGCTAAAAAAATCAGCACTACGAAGTGCAGTAACCTTCAATACAATTGTCCCATGGAACCAGCAAACATGGCCATGCTAGGATTTTAGATATCACTTAATTCATTTCTGACTACTGAACTCGAAAGCCAACCTTTAACAGAGAATTTCGATAGTCCTCGACGGAGGACATTTTGTCCCATGTGCTTACACAGATGTCTCCACAGTTGTGTGTGCCGTATCCAGCTTAGTCATGGAGTGCCGAACAGCATTAAACATTTTGGCGAATTGATCAGGTTTTAACCTAACTAATACAGGACATGAATTCAATGCAGACAATATCATCGCTGACGGTCTGGCTAAAAGTGGAACCCACCTCAATCCTGTACTGATGTTGCTGTTATGCAGATGACTGATGAGCCAGATGGTACAATGAGCAACTCTGCTTTATAGCGAGAACTTTATGGCCTCGCCTTGATGCCAATAAGCTAACTAAGCAACTGCTAAATTTCTCTAAGTTGCACTTGCGCAACCTCATTGCTGCAGTGACCACGCAAGACGAATGTGTATCCCTTTTAATAATGACTCCTTTAGTTCTAGAATATCATGCATCTTTAGAAGAGTAGAATATCATTCATCTTTAATGCTTCTGTCCTGCTCTAGGGAACTACTACCTTCATTTGCTAAGCGAAAGAAAGATCATTTAGTAGCCTATCCGAGCTTTCAAAAACGTCACTTGGGAACATACATTTCTTTATAAGAAGCAGCAGTAGCATACCAGTGTCACAATGTGTCACTGTATTCGTTGGAAGAAAATTAAATAGGGCTTTTTCCAATTAGTACCAATACATTAAGAGCACAATTATATTGAGAGGAATTCACATGTATTCTTACCCTCTTTTATTTAGAGTCTGAACACAATGTTTGCGTTGTGGTGCGATTTCTCGCTGCAGGAGAGAAAAACAAACATAATACAACGGAAGACGGCGACGGCAATACTTGTCATTGTTTGCTTACATTTTTATTAATTTATTTGTGTATACTTCAAAATCGTATGAAAAACCGGACCGCAATAAATTATCGTTACTTTGTGTTCAGACTCGATGTTGTGAACATCGCCAATTATTTAAAAACTCTGGCAACATCAGAAAGGGAAATAGTGTCAAAAATTGACAGAATAAGAAAGTCCGCAATGAAAATAAAATAGATTTTAATTTTATGCCGTTTTGCACTGCGGCTTTTTACTTCAAAATCGTATGAAAAACCGTACCGCAATAAATTATCGCTACAGACTCTTAGTCGTTGAGTCGTTCACGGCGAAGATCGTTGTATTTTTTTCTAACAATTAACCCAGCAAACAAGAATGTTTCATTTGAAATATATTATTGTTTTTAATCATATCCTTTATACAGCGAATTCAGATTAAAGGCCGGGCACAAAGAATCCGTCATACGTTATAAGTCGCCTTTTTGAACGTTTGACATATGTACAACGTAAAAATAGCTATAACGATTTCGTTTCACTGTAATACGCATGTGTAAAATATATAGTATACAGAGCTGTAAAAGAATGACTCAAATTTGATTTTAATTCACAATGAATTAGAGAAAATATAGTTAATTAATTTTGCTTAAAATGTAAATTGAATTGAAACACGAAAGTATTCCTCATGAATTAAAAATTCTTGAATGCTTTGACATCAGTTAAAAAATTAGTTGAATTAAAAGTGTGAATAAATTCAACATGAAACAAAGTCTTAAATTCATTAATTTTATTTACAAAAAAAGAATTGAATTAAAAGTTGAATGCATTATCGATTATTTAAGACAAAGGAATTGCAAGTCATTTTTGATTCACTGTTTTAATTTTGATTAACATCTTAAAACAAAAGCTGGTGTACGATTTAAAAAGTTGTCCAAGAGGATGTACTCAATTGCTATTACCAAAAACTATGTGTCAACAAACTCAATCTAAAGCCCAGAATTCTGTTCAGTATTCTACGCGGAATACTGTCAAAATGCATGTATAAAAAAATCAATGAATTAAGTATCATAATTATAAAAAATTGCAGAGCTGCGTTTAAGATGAAGAGATAATTTCTGGGAATTTTTATCCAAACTAGAGAAGTGAATAAAAAAATAAATTATAAATCCTTTCCCTTAAATCATCGATAATGCATTCAAATTTTAATAAAATTTTTTTATTCATATGAAGTTCATGGATTCAAGATATATAATTCAAGACGAATTCCCTAAAATGTTAACTCAATTCATTATTTTGTAAAATGAATTAAATTAAAAGTTTGTTTTACATGATGAATGCAATTACACTTTGAGTCGATTCATTTTTGGGCACAATGAATGCATTAAAAAAGTTTTAATTCAATGCTTGAATTATTCACAGTTTCATTCAGAAAAGCATCATTATTTTACAGTATATTACCTGAGGAAATATAATGCAACATCATTATTCAAACTCTTGTCATTATGTTCGGTGGGTAACACTGTGATCTCACTAATACTAATAACCAGAAATACAAGCGTAGTTTTAGCTAATGGTAAGCAATAATTTTGACCTTTTAGTACTTTCTAGCGTGGATCTTTGTGTTCTAGTAAAACTTTTGAAGTTATTCTACTAAAGTATTTTTTTATCGCAAAGGATCACACACATTTTTTTCCAAAATCTATGATCTGGCTAATCTTGGTGCTGTTTATGCAAAACTTATTATAGCGTAGTTTATCAATTACAAATTCGCCCCCCAACCCCCGCCACTTTAAATACCTTAGACACTCTATTTCCGTTTTTGGTTAATCCAATTGAAATCAATTAAAAAATTTACAAACCTAAAGATGCTCAAGACAAACATATTTGAAAATTATATAAACAACTTACCTCCTGTTGCTGAGAAAACTGCCAGAGTACGTTGAAGAATAAGTGGCAAAAATACGTTTAATTTTATGTTGTCAGCGAAATGAATAAACAAACTTGTTGAGACACTAAGCACTCAAGCTAAAAATTAACAAAAAAAAGAAAACAGATTTTTAATTCGTTTCCTTTTTTTATGTACAAAATTTAAGATTTTGTTTGTGTACTTTGTTGTCGTTTTTTTTTAGTGTTATTAAACAAATTTATTTGCCCTTTCTTAAGTGAAAGAAGAACGAAATTTAAAAAATTAACAAAGAGGAAAAAAACAATTTCAAAAACAGTGTCTACTGCTGATGATGCTGATTATGATGATGATGCTGATGCTGATAATGATGCTTCTGAAGATGTGCTGTTATTATTGTTACTGATGACAAACACGTTTTTGTTGCTACCACCAGATTTCTATTCAATAAACCACGTTTATTTAAATTATTCAGACAATTTTATTTTGACTGCCACTTGTGCACATCATTTTCTCTGTGGTTTGTTTGTTATGGAAAATGTATGAAAATAAAGCTGAATAGGCGGCTAAGAAAATAAAAATTAATGGAATAAAGAATATAAATGAGAAATTAAATTATAAAAAAAGCTGATATAAAATCTGATTCATGTGCAGGTAATAGACACCGAGTTTTTTTTTTTTAACCGTAGATTGCCCCTTAAAAAAATTAGGAATTCCACCCTTTGGAACATTTTTGTTCCATATGTAAATTTCAAGACAAGCTATTTCATTTTCTTCATTTTTTTTAAGTATTATATAAAAAATATTATAAGGATATCTTTCTTTATTATAAATTTCAGTAAAAACTAAAAATACTTGATTGCTTAGCGAACACGTGTTGAATCAACATAACTTTGCGTATGCTTGTGTGTTATGTTTTATGGATGACTGATATAAAAATAAAGTAATTACCAATATAACGGTAGTAACAACGGCAAGCTCTCTGCCACAGAGAGCGGGCGTCTCATATGTGATTTCGTATGGAACATTTTTGTACCATAGGATCGAAGTATGAAGTTTTGAAATTACAACAAAACTTTGCAATAAATTTGTCTAAATAATGCAAAAACCCAATTAGTCATCATACAGTAACAAATTCGATGAATATTGAAATAAAAACTTCATTGACAAAAAAGCAAAGAGTAAAACAAAATTCGTATGGAACATTTTTGTTACAAGGATCGATTAAGGGTTAAAAGGATTTTGAGTCTATTTCAAATCTATTTTAAATGACAACTTAGCGATAAATTTAAAATAATGTTGTGTGATAACAATAAGTATGTACACATGTAGGGCTGGAAACTCAGAAGTATTTGCTATTGGCCGCACAAAAAAACTTAAACATATTGTTTCCCTGCACTTAGAGTGTTCACAGAATTGATAAAAATGTTATAGTCATTTTGATAACAAATGTGTAATGGGACGTAAAATCTTGACCGAATCGCAACAACTTTTTTTTTCATAGATGAAGAGCAACATTTTTAATACTATTTAAAAACAAAAAAGGATAATATAAATGAAAAATTTTAAAAAAGTAAATTTTTGGCCTTGCATTTTTGCTACAACAAATGTGTGTTTATTCTTTGGAAATTATGATAACTCTTTAAAAGATAGTAGTACTATCTATCAAGCATTTCACAACAATATCTTATATTTTTTTAAATTTCTGTAATTGAAGGAGCCATATCATTTTAAAATATGTCTATTTACTACAAGTGTGTTTTCTTAAATTCCAAAACTTAATGCAAGAAAACTTATGATACAACATTGAGGCGTATAGTATGATTTGCATTATTTCCAAAAGTATGTTTTATCTGAACCGCGTGAAAAATTAAAAAATACCGCAAAAATAATGAAAACCTCCAATTTTGGGGATTTTAAAAATATCTTTGGTAATTGCAAAAATGAGTTAAATACAGCTAAAATACTGAAAAAAAAACAATATGGGGATTTTAAAATTTTTTTTTGGGGATTTATAAATTTTTTTTGGCGAATTGGGGGATTTTCAGCAATAAATTGAAAGTTTTCTATTGCTGAATTAAATACACCAATTGTTTATTATCTAAGTTACTCTTTCAGGAATTATTGGATATTTATCATCTAATTACTGGGTTCAGTAGTGATCGACTGCCTATTTAACCGATCGCCCATACAAGTATTATATATTTTATTGCCTTTTTTTTTGTATATGAAACAAAGGTAACCAACCTCCTGCAACCATAAACTTTTTATTTAACAAAATTAATAATATTCGAACAAAAAAGCAGCAACTGGAATATACTATTGCAAATCAATAGGAAATTGACAAGATTAGATTATACATAATATTTATATAATTTTCTATATTCGCTTTCCTTTTAATAATAATAAACTCACATTTATGTACATCAACACACAGCGATAAGGTAAAATAGAAAAAAAACTCCTATATTATCTGATTTAATCAATAAGTTTTAATTTTGTTGTAATGGAGTATTCGAAATGTGGAAAAATATTCAAATTATATTGCTCACATCAATAACAAATCAATTTAATTCTGCTAAAAAAAAAAAATACCAAAAGCCAATCGGAGAGATTACAAAATAGGACAATCTATTCCAAGGCATAACATTTAATAGAATTTATTTACAGTTTATATTAATCCCACAAAGTACTTTTTTTTTAAGCGGCGCATTAATAGCGGGTTCAATTATAAGTCAAAATTTAAAAGGCGAAAATGGCCCTTCACATAAAAAAAAATACGGCACTAAAGTACGGTAATGAACATTTTTTAAGGGCGTATCAAACTTGCCCCCATTTTAAAAGAGAACTTATGTGACCAAAGCTGCAAACACACTATTGCAAATTAAATGAGAATTATAAAAATCGGGGGCATAACTGAAGGAGTAATTTCAGAATTAACAATTAAGGAGAAGAACTTGCCCCGCCCCCTTTTTGAAAAAAAAAAATGTACCACCAAATTGCAAGCAACTCCTAAAAACTAAACTTTCCTTGATTTTCCCAAAAAATATGGGATCAACTGCACGCCAACACTTTCAAACCAAAAAATTATTTTAAAAATCTGTTAACAAATTAAAGAGTTTTAGAATATTATATGGTTTCGGGGGAGAGTTGAAATTTGCACCGATTTTAAAAACTGCGAAAATACTAGAATTTTGAAAATCAGTTAACAAATTAAAGGGTTAAGAATTAATTAAGTTTTTTTTCTTATGGAAGTTGCCCTGATTTTTATGGGACCAAGCTTTATAGCTTAATTAAATAAAAAGTTATGAAAATCGCTATAAATAATGGAGTTATGCGGTAACAAAAATTTCAAATCCTTTCCACAAAAAAAAAATTGTTCGTATCAATTTACTTGCCTCCGATTTTAACGATAGGAACCAATTGCAAGCACAGACTTTCCAAGTAAAAGAGAAGTTTTAAAATCGTTTTATAAATATAAGGTTTACCAATAGGGATGATATGATCTTGAAGTGACGTTTCGGCCATTTGTAATATGTCATGCACTGTCATTTGTTTTTCATTGCATTCAGTAGTGTTTACAATTTCATCATGGAGAGATCTACGCAAGAACAACGTTTACAAATTATTCAGTCTTATTATCAAAATAATCGTTCTCCAATTTCATGGTCGTAATAAATGCCCAAGTGTGCTCGCTATTTGTCAAATTGTTGAACATTTTGAGCGTACATATTCTTTACATAATGTTCAAGTGCCAATGAGACAAAGAACCGCTCGAAGTAATGCAAATATTGCTGCCATTCAGGCAAGTGTTGCTGAAGACCGCAATTTGTCGATTCCAAGACGTTCTCAACAATTGAGACTGTCTGGCGGATTATGAGAAAGGATTTTGGTTTGCATCCGTATAAAATTGTTCTCAATCAAGAACTGAAGCCATTGGACCACCGTAAACGTCTTGAATTTGCTGATTTTGCCTTGGAACAATTTGAATTATTGCGAAAAAAGTTTGGAGATTCGATTATTTCAATAAATTGGGATATTGAATGGCCTACAAGAAGTTGTGATTTAACACCATTAGACTATTTCTTGTGAAGCTAGTTAAATTCATTGGTCTTTCGAAATAAACAAGACTCTCTTCAAGCTTTACAAGTCCATATTGAACGTGCTATTCATGACATACGACTTGAGTTAGTAGAAAAAGTGCTTGAAAATTGTGTTTATCGAATTCGTTCCTGCAGAAGAAGTCGTGGAGGCCATTTGAATGACGTTTTATTTAGAACTTAATTGTGTCGATTATACTTCACATTAAATAAAAAACTTTAAAATTTCCTTAATAATAAGTGTTTTTTTTTTTTTTGGTTGTTAAAGAAATAATATCACTCTTATTGGAAAACCTTTTAAATAGTGGAACTACACGATAACAACAATTTTTCGTGAAGGAGGGTGTGGGTGGGAAAGGCAATTGTGCCGATTTTCTATATATGGACCAAACTGCACAAGCAAATCCTATCAAACAAAAAAAAAAAAAAAAATATTTAAGATCCTTTATTAAATAGAGGAGTTAGAAGGACAATCAATCAATTTATTTCCTTTCGATTTTCACGATTGGAACCAACTGCAAGCACACTTTTTCAAGAAAAAGAGAATTTTAAAAATCGGTTCATAAATAAAAGAGGTTTTGTAACGTCCTTCATTTCTAAGTCGTTTTAATAAGACAAGATTTATTCCGCCATTGAAGCTCATTTAGAAGGAATGAAATTGTTCAAACACACACACACAACGTTTTTTACAATTTAAAATTTATATACCAGAATATAAGAGCCGTTTATTTTGAAAGTGGCATAAGTCACTTTATTTTATTGCAATTTTTTTACAAATGAAAAGATACCGTTCAATTGAATTTAGTGTTACCATTAACTCGATTTTTCTGAAAAAGTGAGATAAAAACAAAGTGACTTAGGTCATTTTCAAAATAAACGACTCATGTATTAAAGTTCGTGTTGATTAAAATATTGATGTAATCAAATGGGAAGGAGAAGTGCTGTCAGAGTGTATTAAGTGCCGCTTGAGTTCTTTTTTGAGGCGTACAAAAATATGACCAATTTACCGAATATTCGCACTGGTATTTAATGACAGCCAGGACTATCAGGTGCTTCTGGTTTGTATGGGTTATAGTTTAGTCATCCCTTAAATAGAATATCAATGAATGGAATTTCTGGCAAAAAAAAGTCATTAAGAGCATTAGAAAAATTAGTCAAAGTCTGAATGGATCATTGTTGTCATCATGAATTGATCAACTTGAAATCGTTTAATAAGATTCCATTTCTAAGAACTCGTTAATAGTACGAATTATAAAACATTTTATTATATTGTGCATTTAGTTTTGTCAAATATGCTTCATGGAATACTTAAGCTCAAGTATATGGCTTAGGAATGTCTTTCCCGCCGATGAGGTGTATAAAATGATGTAATTTTTCTACTAGGAAAGCCAGTAAGTCACTCTTACTGTGTTCTTTAAGGACTCTAACCAATTTAAATTGAAAACTATTCCATTGTATATTTTCTTATGGTATTTTTCTTTTGCTGTCCATTTCTTTAGTCAATGAAAAGTGATTGATAAAAATATGTTTTTAGTTTGCAAAGTGGATTGAACGCAAAAATGATGAATGAAAGAATCACTTAATTATCGGACAGCATTAATAAGACATCAATGCTTGTAATGACATAAAATGATAAAATTTATCTTTTAATATCTATTTTTTTCTTTCATTAATTTTTACTTTTCTTTCTTTCACTGCCGTCGTAGTAGTTGCACTCTATTTTCATTTAAAAAATTTTCTTATACGGCGTATACTTAATATTAATGAAAACATATAAAAACAGATCACAACTTTAATATTTTCGTAATCAATTACAAAATTTGTTTGAAATGTTTTTTTTTTAACTAAATCAAAACTAAGACCTTGAAATTTAGTATTTAATTTGTGGACAAATTTTTTTCACAAGTTTTTTTCACTTTAGCTTGAATTTTGTTATTGCAAATTTAGTTGTTGTTATTGTTTTGTTAGGCAATACTTTCACTACAAGGAATTACTGTAAAATGCTCCTTTGCGGTACTAAACGGTTGTTTTAATATTTTTTTCCCGTTGTTATCAACCGTTTTGGTTGAAGCTCCGTTATCAACTGACTTGCAAGCATTTAAAGTTCATGCAATAGTCTTCTTGGCAAACAATCATCAAACAATTCACTTCGAATTTGTGCGGGTGTATTAGTGTCAAGTAACATGAAACATGCGTGTGTGTGTGTGTGTGTTTGAAACATGTTATTGCTAACAGTCTTGCCGAATTGTGAAATGTTATCGAAATCGAGTGCATTTTTTAAAATATTGTGAATCGCAATAGTTATTGCTGTCATCTTTAGTTTTATGTGTGATTTAGAATTATTTGTGAAATAAATCTTAAGTTTTTCACTGCACCGTAGAACATAATGAACATACTATTTTGGAAATAACTTGGTCATTTCACAAAAGCATGCATATGTACCTATTTGACCCATAGTGTTCGGAAGCAAAAGTTTAAAGTCGCCAAGTCAAAGGAGTACTCTTTTTTCACGCCCAATCTATAGTTAAGGATTTTAGCTTATACTTAAATGTTAGTTTAGAAATATTTTAATAAAAATTCAGTTCTATGGGAAGTTTCATATGCAATTGTGCAAAAGCTACAATAAGACTTAAACACAGAAAAGTGTTCGGAGTATAAAAGAGCGAAATTTTTTGAACTATCAAATTGTAGAATGAGGTATTATAATTTATAAAAAAAAGAAAAGTGAAACTAGAAAAAGCTCAATTAAACACAAAGGCAAGAAAATAAGGGATTTCCGAACCGTTAATATTATATATGATACACGATATTCAACAATTTGTTTGCGGCTATCGTGATTGGCACTCAGGTCTAAGCGGTAAGCAAGATGATAATACTGTGTTGTCTCGCAACTGTAGCCTCGCAACATAATGAGATCTATTCAATTAAGACGAGCTTCTAGATTTTCCTTTCTAAAAAAAAAATAAATTAAATAATAATTTAAAAACGTACTTAACCCTGAATAATTAAATATTTTTCGATCAAACATCTTTCAGCTTGAAGAACTTAATTACAACAAATCTAATCTATATAATTAATAGGCAACACTAATTTTTGTTATAGACTTTATGTGCACATTATATAACCGATTTTTGCAAAATTAAAACCAAATTAAAGACATTAACTTACAGATATACACAATCTATATTTTTTTAAAATCCATTCAGTATTTTGAAAACTATAAGCTTTTGAAAACGTTACTAAAATATGCACACATATTAAACATACTTGTATGTTAAAGAAACAAAATAAGCACGTATTTTTTCGAAATGGTTTCGTAAATACATATTTTTTTCTAAGTTTTGGATGTAGGACATTTTTAGGAATGAAAAGAAGAGAAGAAATCTTAGTAAGTAGATTTTACTCATTGGTAGAAATTTAATTTTGTGCATTTATTAATTTTTAATGAATGCGAATTTATGCAAATGTAGCATTAAATTATTGTGGTTGTAATATGACTGCTTTCTTAGTGTTTTTTAAATACAATTATTCTTTAAACACATTAAAAAAATTATTTACATATAGAATACCGTCCTCTATAAGAGTTAATATTAATACATAGCAGCTAAGTGAGTTGACTATATAAAAAATTTTTTAGTCCAAAAAAGTGCTTCATTAAATTAATAAAAAAAAAAACGTTTAGAAATTTAATTTATATGAATTGATTATATATTTTTTCTTCTAGTTATTATTTACAAAAAAATCTATATCGGCAACACTGTAGTATTATGAGAGAATTCGGTGTTAACTTATACATGCATATATATTTATGTATGTATTTATATGTGTATGTTCTTAGGTATGTAATTATGTTGTGTTATTTAGTGCGGGGGCGTTTCGTTTATTTTGTTATTGTTTACTATTCGCCGTACATAAATTTACTGTTAAATATTTTAAGAGAATACATTTCTCCCGGTATTTTTTTTTTTTTTTTTTGGAAACAGCACAACAGGTTATAGTCGAATAAACTGCAAAGCGAATTCAATATTTATTCTTTCGTAAGAGACTTCTTCATTACATTTCTGCTGGTGCGAAAAAATTTCAAAGTGAATTGTAAATTTATTTTCGTGGTTAAGAGAGCATTCACTCTCTTGGAAAATGAATAACATTTATGCAAATATAGCATAAACAGAGATAGAAATAAAAGACTCTTTTAATTTTACATTAAATGTAGTGAAGTAAAGAAATTAAATTTCTGTAGCTGGAACTTGCGAGCAATGACATTTGCTGTCATCGAAAATAATTTTAGAAACAACATTAAAAAATAAGAAAGCTGTTCAACAAACTACCAGTCGATAAATTAAATGAATTTTGAAACTCAGATGTAGGATCTATCGTCTGCACAAGTGCTCTGTACCAGACTTTTTGTTTTGGCGCTGCTCTTATTAAAGGGTGTTTTTTTAATAGAGTGACACAAGTTTAAATCATAATAAAACAAGGAAATATATTTTTAATATCAATGAAACGGGCTTTATTGGAAAGAAAATTTTATGATATTAATGTTTAAATATGATTTCTGCCATGTGGCCGCCACGGCTGTCGCGTAGAAGAAGCAATCTGGAACACCAATTTCCAACAACTTTTCGCTGCATTTGCGTCCGTATTTCGTCGATATTGAATTCCAGGTGTTCAATTGCTTGTAGTTTATCGACGTAGACAAGTGACTTAACATAACGCCAAAGAAAATAATCTAATGGGGTTAAATCACACGATCTTGGTGGCCAATTAATTGGGCAATTACATGAAATTATTTTTTCATCAAAAGTTTCTTTGAGTAAATTAATTGTAGCGCCCGCTGCACGATGACGAATAGCATAATTATATTGATTAAAAATTTCAACACAATTGACAGGCGTTGCTCTGGTGTAAGTCGATTCATAATGAATTGTCAAAGCAAAGAAAACAAAAAGCAACTATCAGCTGTTAAATGAATGGGTACTCAAATAAAGGAGTGATGTTGAACTCAAAGTTGTAACACTCTATAAAAAACACTCTTTATTATTATTGTTACTTTGTTTCTAAAACATTTCCTTAATTCTTCTGATGGCTGCATAATTTGTCTTAATAAAATATTTAACTTATCGCTTAATTTAAATAAAAAGTTAACTTCATAAAGCTTTATATATTTTTGCTGTTTCCCAGTATCTGCAAAAATGCACATATTTTAAAATTAAATTTGGAATTCTTAGTCAAGCCAAAGATAATTAAATATTTTAATTATTTTTATTAGAAAAAAATTTCTAAATTTGGAATTCTTAGTCAAACCAAAGATAATTTAATATTAATCTGTGAAGTTTTTATTCGAACTGAGTGATGTTTAATCAAAGAAATTTTTAATCTTTCAGGCTTAAGTTCGTTTTCTCTAAATTTAATTTTATTATAAATTAAATTATTATTTAAATTAGAAAGAAAGACAAATCTAGTGGCTCCCAATACTTGAAACAGACAAAGAAAAAGTCCCTTGAATTCAATTTAATTAAAATTAAATTTAGAGAAAACGAACTTAAGCCTGAAAGATAATTTAATATTTTAATTATTTTTAGTAGAAAAAATTTCTACTAGATTTTAGTAATGAACAGATAACGACAATTTCGGACGGAACGGAAAGTTGGAACTGACATTATGACGTGTCAAGATCAAACACAATCACCTCATCATCTCAATACTTGTCTGCTGGAACGTCCTCGCAGACAATGTCGATGGCTGCAATAAAGTAGTTAAATGACTTAATAAATTATTATCAGTTTTTTTTTCATATTAATGGTTTGGAAATTTAGTGTTTTTTTTTTAAGTTTTTATACTCTTCACAACTCCACAATATTTATATGAGGTCCATATAGCGTATATATTCTGAATTCTTATAGGCAGGGAAGTTGAATGAGCCATGTCCGTCTGTCTGTACGTGAAATCGATTTTCCGAAGACACGAAAAGGGCTAGAGACTGGGGTCTTAGACTGAAATGTAAAGGTTTTTCTTAAGATGCTTCTTATTGAAAATCTGCAAAAATAAAATATCGGTTCTGATATTGAATTATATACACAAATAAATGAAGATATATATATATATATAACCCTTTCAGAAATAAATTTATAAATACATGAGGTGGTCCCGTATTGATTTTCGATTACAATTCAACGCACGAATGAACCATCGTGCTGCTGAGGCTTGTTAGTGTTATGTGTATCTTAACTTAATAATAACTTTATGTATTTTTTCGTACAAACCCCCTTTTTGTTCACTGATGGATGGGAAATTTTAAAATTTTTTAAGCACTCTGTATATTTTTTACATATTTATTTATTGAAAATTGTAAAATATTTTAAACACCCTGTATTATATTCAGTGAATCACATATTTAGGCATTGAAGGGTATATCAGATTCGGCACAGCCGAATATAGCGCTCTTACTTGTTATTGTTCAATTGAATTTTTTTCTATTTTTCTTTCATGCCTAGATGACAGCCATCAGTCGTAGTCACTTTAGGTTGGGTCAATGGTTCTATTTGTCTTTTTTTTTATATATTGTACATTCGTAGTGTCTACTGCTCAATTATTACGACCTTCTAGAAATTTCTTTTTAACAAAAATAGTTTAATTAAAAATTTAATAATACAAAGTTAAGCCGAAATTTTTTGAGCTAAATTTACTTGCTTATGCGACTTATTTTACGGGAGTAAATTTTTAATTGGAATTGAAATTTTTTTTTTGTGATCGAATATCAGTTGTATTGAATTTTTCGATTAAGGGATTTAACATTATTTGATTTAATATCTTAACAGATAAAAGTGAAATGGACATAACTCACGGAAGAAGGCCTCAAGTCTTAAAGAATTTTTATCCAGTAAGAGACGTTCTAATGGGTGTTTTTTTTTTTCAAGTTATCAACACTGCTTAGCCGGCAGCCATTTTTTCAGCTGTCAAGCGATTTATTTTTAGTTTGGGTTGACATTGTAACAAGAATAGACTGGCGCCTGAAAAACGCTTCCAAATTATCCAAGTGGGCCCAAAACAAGATAGCCGTTGATACCGGTTTTTAAAAGGGAATTTTGTTTAGCGATGAAGATCACTTTTGTTTAAATGGATACGCCGGTCACAGAAAATTTGTGGTTGCCAGAAAAGCACTTAATAGCAAGCAAGTCAAACTGTCAGCTTCGAGTTGCCAGTTGCTATTCGTAAAACAATTTTCAACAACCGAATGGGCAACTGCGGTTCGGTTGCCGCCCATAATCAAGCCAATAATATTTCAAAGTTTTTTATTTAGCACTTTTTTTTTTTTCATTCATTTCATTTTTATAAAATTTGTATTCTAAATAGTTTTAGTTTCAATTCAATAAGAGTTTGAAAAGAAAAATTTATTATTTTTTGCAAATTTGTCTATAGATTTAGTGACTTTGAATAAATTTTGCCTTCTTTCTAATTTAATCGATTGTTAACCCATTTTTTTTTTTCAAATTGTTTTAAATGAAATTTTCGCAAAGAATATTTGATTGTTGGTTTTTACTTTTTAAATACTCTGCGAAAAGTTTTTCTTATGTTCGATTTTAAGAAATATTTGGGACATTTTTAAAGTTTAACTTGGCACTAACCACGTAAGAAGGACCCATCATTAACGAACTGAAACATATCTGATATCAGGATCTTAAAAAATAAAATGATAAACTATTTTGTTTTTAATCGCTTATGGTATAAAAGTTTTCAGACTAGCTTTTACATTAAGCCTTTTTGCTAATTAGTTTTATCGCAAAAACATTTATATACCTGCAGCTGTTCACTTTACAAAGAGTAATTTGCGTATTATTGTAGAAATTTTACAGAAAACTTTAAGAAATATTTAACAAAAAGGAGTAAAACTTTGCAAAATATTTATGCAGAAAAAAAGAAAATAAACTGCAATACAGAACAGTTTATGCGCCATTAATTTCAGCTCAAAAAAAATACAAAAAAAATGCAAATTGTTTTACGCTACAAAAATTATAAAAAAGAAACAGAAAAAGAGAAAAAAAAATTATTGCTCTCGCTGTGATTTATTGTAGGATTGTTAGCAATAAAACGCATATAAAAGTTGTTTAAGAAATCAAAAGTAATTGTTTTGCAAATATCCATTAAGTCTTTTGCATACAAATTTATTTTATTGTATTGTTAGTAAAACTTTAAAAAAACTATTTAATATTAGGGTGGCATTGGAAATAGTTTTATAATAGAAAAAAAAACACAAAACAACTCAAAGTCAAAATGGATAGGTGTGTGACCTTTTATGGTTAAAATTAGAATTTTATGAAATTTACAAAAATAAATAAAAAAAAAAAAATGGCCACTGTTAAAAGTTCATCTGTGTTTTGATTATTATGAGGTATAGTTGTATAAAATAAGACCAACTTTATGTGAATCTGGCAATGAAAATTCACCTAATGCACATTCGAAATGAAGAGACTTATTAATTAAAGTTCAGTCATGCCTAAGTAGACATTTAACTTCCGGCAAATGTTGCTAAGGCTTCTCGTCCACTGTCTGCTATTATGACTTTTATTTTTAAATTTTTTATAAGCAAAAAAAAAAGGCAAATAAAGTTGATTATGTTATTCAAATCATTTTATGTATAGATAATTCCAAAACAAACAATTCAATCCTCTTATCCAAAAAAAAAAATCAAATATGAATTTATCAAATTATTGTTAATTTTGGAAGTTGAAAAGAAAAGCACACCCTACTGTTTTCATATTAACTAGAGAACGCCACATGAAGATTTATCCCCGCCACACTGGGATTAAAAAAACAGGATGGTCATATAAAATTATTAGACAATTTTTTTTTCTTTCATATAACAATTTTAAAAAAATTTCTAACAAAATGGCTAAAAGTTTTTAAATTAATCGGTGTGAACTGGCATAGAAATTCGCTACACTTACAATAATTTAACAAGTTTTACCGACTCATCGTTATACTCTTTTATTCATACGATATTGATAATTATAATAAAAAAAGTAATAAAAAAAGAAAAACGATATTTATTTAAAAAAAAGTGAGGTGAATTGCTTAACCGATTAACAAAAAAAAAAAAAAAATTAACATCAAGTTGCAAACTATTTTTTTTTCAAATCTTGAAACGGCTCAGAAACTATTGAACATAAATAGAAAACACTTCCAACTTTTTTGGAAGTACATATTTTATTCAGGGGCCTGTTCCGAAATGCATCAGGCGGAGGTATCTGCACGTAAAAAACAAAAAAAAAAAAAAAAAAATGCCATCAGGATGTGTAAAATTTACCAACATGGTCCAACTTTATAAAGGTACATTAATGCTACCAGTTTAGCGTTATAACGTGTGCACTTCTTGATGGCATGTCATCTGCCAACCCACTCGAACTATTAAATTTTGATGCATTATCCTCCCCCTAAAAGATGAATCCGAAAGGCTTTTCGTTACTATATCGAGGAGAATGTTCATCGTGCTGCTCATTAAAGGTGTTGCATCAGCAAATGCTTAGCGAAACATTTAGTGCGTATAGTTGCAACAAAGTCCTAAATTCCTGACCTCCTGTGTGATCTGATGGCGAGCTGCGGCTTAACACTGGCACAACTTCGAGCCGAATGAAGCAGTATACTCAACTGCTAGCAAGGACGCATTGTCCACGGTACAATTCCTCCGTTGGATACGTTTTGGTGATGTCCACACCTTCGTGCAGTGCCTGACGGGGTTAATTGTCTTTTCCACACATTACCTTTGGCTATGTATAAAACTTATATGTTACTAACCACTCTTTGTGAATGCTACCAAAAGTTGGGAGAAGCTTTGGTTTAAGGACTCATGCTCGACCAGTGCTAGTGGCTGGTTGGACTTCGGTCTACCAATAAAAAAGCCTCTATGTGCTGTTGAGAAACAACCGATTAGAAGAGATTAAATAGCTCGAACAGTTAAACATGGTGTTTAGGCATGTGGGGATGGACCATGCGTAAGAATTTGCCACCTGATGTGACCCTCGAGGTCACACTTGTGACCAATAAACTTAATCTATTTACTGAACTCTCTTTTATTTGATTCTTTAAATATTCATACAAATCTTCCACATTAAAGCACAAAAAATATCTGTTTTTTCTTTGTTACTTTCTTTACAAAACAAATTGGAAAATGTTAAGTTGTAACTCTCACACATGATTTTTATGTGAGCGTGTGTAAATAGTAATTTTAAACGGTAATAGCTGCCAAAATACTGCATTGATTTAAGCAACCAATATCTTCTTCACTTCTGCTAATAAATATTTTTAATTTGGATAAGTTTTGTCGAAATCGCTTTATTAGTGGGGCCAGAAATTCTATCACAAAAATCGTCTTTCCTCTTAGTTATGTAAATAAATTGTAAAATTGTTAATCGCGCAGACGTACTCTGGAATTAAAAGACGGATTTCTGTCGCTGTAAGTCCGACTCCAGAAATGTAATGGCTTTATCATAAAAAACCTTAATTTGATTTAGCTCTTGTTTACCTTGAATCTTAAAATTAAAAAAAAAAAAATATTAAAATTAATATAAATTTTATACAAGCTACACATTTTGTAAAAATAGCCGTAATTATAAATGAACGTTGTTTATAATGTAATTAATGTAATTTATCTTATGTTTGCCTGTACTTGTTTACAAACCAAAGAAATAACAAAATATAAAAAGTTTTTCAATAAAGACGTTCTACTCTATTACAGCTCTCTAGATATGGGATAACTAAAATTTGTACCATTTTCCACGCAGAAAAAAAAAGTTTTGATTTCCTGAAAATTCCAAAGCACAAAAAAAAAATCACATCTATTTACCAGCCACTCTCAAGTGATAATAGAACATCTATGCATGGCTTGTTATCGTTTCAAAACTTCTACTGCAAAATTAAAATCTAAAACAGAAGAGCTACAGCGAACAAGCCTAATTGGAAAACCCTTTATAAATGTATGGAAAAGAATAGAAAATTGTATTGAAAACTTTTATTTTTCATTTTTGTTCGTTTATTTTCTGTTTTTATTTTTGTTTTGTGCAACTTGACAATAATTATGATATTTTTGTAAAAGTTAAAATACAAACTAACAGCCAGGCAACAACGTTTTCAAACCATGAAAGTAAAAAACTTTATAGCATACACACTCATACAAACACACATAGTAGGAACACAGAGAAACAGAAGTACAACAATATAAAATAGTAAACGAGTATTTACAAATTAAAACTTAAAGGACATGAAATCACTTATTCGAAAATATGACAGCAATTTAGTTGTCCCATAGATATTTTTGTGTTTTAAAAACATACCAGAATAAAATAAGGGTACATGTAAGGGATTAAAAGAAAAACAAATACTAAAAAAAACACATTGGAAAATTTAAAATAAAAAAAGTTTTCAAATAGAAAAATAATGATAAATGGAACAAAACACCAAAAAGGCGATGAAAGCATATCTTGTTTGTAAGTTGTTGATTTTGATCATTTATTATCACAAAAAGAATAAACCACAGCAGCTGTTTCAAAAATGACAAAATCATACCCATGAAGCACTTCACATAAAAAAAAACAAATTGCTGACATTAATAGAAGTACATACATATTTACAAAAAATAGTTGGGAGAGTAATAGAGACACATGCTTACATACATACATACGAATGCATACAGAAAGTTAAATGAATAAAATAGAACAGAATTTTGATTGTACAACAGAGAGTATGAGTAATATTTTGTTTGCGGTTCCATTAAATATCACTTATACGCAACACAAAACCACAACAGGGTATATTTTTTAGTTTATTTTTTCGAAGCTCAGTGTGGCGGACTACCATCAACATATTTTTGCACAAATAATTTTATTTTTATTTTCTTACAATTCTTTGCACACCAGGAAGTCAATTAATCTGTACAAAAGCATAGAAATATTCCATCTCTTTTGGCTTAATTTTATTTAATTTAATTTAATTTATATCAACACAAAGTTTGATCAGGCCTAAAGCGACTGCTACACTTAGTTGATGTTCCTTCATCAAAATAAAATGCTTGCATTATCAATTATTGGATTTATTGTTAAATTTAAGGGTAATAAGCAAAAACAAACTACAAACTAGCCACATAAATTCTATGCGAAACATGAATCCATTCATAGAACAACCACCATAAAACAAAAAGAACGTCTGCTGTCCTTTATTGTATTTATTTTGAAAGGGATAGTTAAAAGATCGGCTAGTATAACATTTGCAAAACTTTAACTAATTAAGGATACATTTGCAAGGATTTTGCAAATATTAAAAATTAAAAAGCAACGGTTAAATGCCAAAATAAAATAACCCACAACTTCTCGTTAGCTTCTGTGATAAAAAAAATTTTAATTTGATAATATTTTTGTCAAAATCGGTTGTAAAAGGTTTTCCAATAGGGATGATATGATTTTGAAGTGGCGTTACGGCCATTTGTAATATGTCATGATCTGTCATTTATTTTTCATTGTATTCAATAGTGTTTACAATTTCATAATGGAGAGATCTTTGCAAGATCAACGTTTAAAAATTATTCACTTTTTTATCAAAATAATCGTTCTCCAGTTGCAACTTTTCGTGCGCTTTTGCCATTTTAAGGTCGTAATAATCGCCCAAGTGTGCTGGCTATTCGTCGAATTGTTGAAAATTTAGATTTTACATTTTCTTTACATAATTTACAAGTGCCAATAAGACAAAGAACCGCTCGAACTAATGAAAATATTGCTGCCGTTAAGGCAAGTGTTGCCGAAGACCACAATATGTCGATTCCAAGACGTTCTCAACAATTGGGACTGTCTCAAACCACAACCTGGCGGATTTTGATATAGGATTTGGGAAGAAGTTGATGTTGACAACATTTGGTTCCAACAAGACAAGGCTACATGCCACATAGTAAATGCAACAATTGAATTATTGCGAGAAAAGTTTGGAGATTCGATTATTTCAAGAAATTGTGATATTGAATGGCCTTCAAGAAGTTGTGATTTAAAACCTGTAGACTCTTTCTTGTGCGGTTATTGGAAGTCATTCGTCTTTCGAAACAAACCAGACTCTCTTCAAGCTTTACACGTCAATATTGAACGTGCCATTTATGACATACGACTTGATTTGGTGGAAAAAGTGCTCGAAAATTGGTTTCATCAAAATCGTTCATACAGAAGAAGTTTAGAACAGAGAATCGTTTGAATATTGAGAATACGATGGTGATATTAACTCAATATGAGCTTATCTCGACTTAAGCACACTTTGCCACAGATATATCATTATTTTTTTTTTCTTAATTTATTCAGTATAATTCTCGGTGTCAAATTTCAATGATCTACGATCAGTACTTATAATTTTGGCATAGAAATGTATATGGCCATCCCACAATGCTACGCTGCAGATATGTTTTAGCTCAAAATTTTCTGTTCCGATTAATGATTTTGTTTTATATTGCACTGTACTTATCAATCATTAATTAGATTAACATTTCCACAACAGTCCTTAAGAATGGCAAACTGTTTGTTGTTTGAATTCTCCACCTCGAAAAAAAAATGGATCTAAACGTTATAAATTCTTTTTTAATTTCACCTTAAAATTAACATTAAAAGGAAATTACAGAAAAGGCCTTAAGTAATCATATAACTTAATAGTCATGGAACATAAATTAATAAAATATATGTTACTTAAAACAATTTAAAACCTGGCCATGGACTGGGGTCATAAAAATGTTTCATTAACATCTCAATGATTTTCTTTTTACTGTCATTATTTTTTATTATTTGTCATCATTTTTATTTTCTTTATCTTTTAAGTACATCTTATTACTACTGTTCCTTATGGCTTAAGTTGAAAACATAAATATATTAATTTTATATATGAGTGTATGTATGTGCGTTATATTTCATTGAGAAGTTTCATATGCCACATAATTGCCGGCATCACTTGTTTCAAGTGTCATCACACGTGTTGAAATTTTTGTGTAATTTCTTTTTTTTTTATTCAGCATCGTCTTCATTTAATGCTTTAAAGTAATATGTCAAGAAATAGCAAAATTATCAAATTTCTAAAAAAAAAGTTGTTATTTAATCAAAAGTTAATAGAGGCTGTTTCACAGATTAAAACACATGAAAGCTTGGCATACGGACATTTCGATCGCAATAGTTTAAATTTTTTAATTACATTGCGATCATTTTTGGTTGAGGCCCTTTAGATTCCATCTATTTGATTTTTCAATTTAATATTTATAAGCTTTTTATACTCAACTGCGTTTGTTGAAATTCTTTTTAGTAGAAAAGCTCGCTATAAGCTTTTGTTATTAATATGCAAAGCTTAGTTTTATTGAAGCTCCTAAAAGTATGTATGTGTTAATAATTTTAATTAAATTGATAAAAAAAATTCATTGTCAATTCCACATGGACTTTTTGTCAAAATGGTAAAAAATTTTTATTATTCGTTTTCTAACGATTTACAGCCTGAACCATGCTGTTCGAACGATATCGACGCTGGATTTCTAGCCGTTAAAAAAACTAACTTGCGTTTCACTAATAACCGATTTAATTTAACTTATTCTTTGTTTACTGGCACAAAAACTAAACATGTAGATTAAATCGATTGTTAGAAGATCGAAAATCAATCGTTTTTCATTTTCAATTTCAGCATTATCGATCGATCGATATCGTGGGGCGTGCCGCTAATATTCGAAATTGAAACAACTTTTAAACGAAATTGAGTTCTGTGACATGGTTGATAAGTTCATAAAGTTGTTATTCTATTTCGGAATGATATATTTGAGCAAGTGATCTAAATCAGTTATACATTTTGATCCAAAGTGGTTGTATTTGTTTTAAAGAGTAAAACGACCTTAACTAAAAAGAAAGTGAAAAATATCAGTAAAATATATTTTAAGTTTAATTCAGGTTTTACTTGTTGATATTTTTAAAGATTTTTTAATTTTGAGATGTGACTTTTCGGCTACAATGGAACCATATCAAGCCTTTACCGCGAAAATAGTTTAAGTGACATTGTTTTCAATTTTTTTTTTTTTGTAATAAATGAAATAATTGAAAACATTTGATCCATATCTTACTATTTCATGGTCACGCATGAAACTGTTATAAATTTTTATTAAAATAAATTTTAGTTTAACAGTACATTGATATGTTGCTTAATGCCTTTCACCTAAGCTAAAATTGCTTTTCGTCACTTAAGCTATATTTGCTGTTATGGGTCGATATGTTCAGAATATAAATGAAAAAAAAAACACTAATGGAATAGCTTGCAACAAAATAATTGTTATATTCGATATTAATGAACTTATAAGAATTATAAGTGGCCTATTTTTTTTTTTCTTGTTTACTTAGAATCATACAAATAAAGAAATAATCAGGAACTAATTTGTGTTCATCCTTCATACAGACAATTAATAAAATGAAATAATGAACTAAGTTATTTAATAAAAAATTAACAAAACATTTTGTATTCATTTCAGAAAGTTTCTTTGAATATCAATTGCGTTTAATGAAAATCATGAATAGAAAATATATTTGCTAGAATTATTTTTCAACTGAAGTAAAATTTCTGTGAAGAACATGAGTAAAATATGAAGGTAAAATTTTGCTTGAAAGACAAGCAAATCGCACTTTAAAATATTTTAGTGGAAGAATGTATAAAAGGTTAAAAAAAAAGTCTCAACAAATTTTAGTTTTAACGGAAAAGGATTTTTTTTTTTGAACAATCGAGCGATGTCCTGTAGATCGTATACATACTTCTTTTGGTTCCTACACAGAGAAAACAGATTAGTTGTGGCAACCGAATTTAATGCCAAAGGAATTGTGCCAATTGCATCGGTTGCTACAACTGCAATTTTCGGTTGCAACAATCGATCAAATTGATTAACACCATGAAATCTTAAATGGAAGCTAATCGGGAATATTTATGCTCATTTTTAGACTGGATCACAATTGAATTGATATTTTTAATATCGAACTAAATTAAATTGTTTTACTTACTCATTTGAATTTAAATTTAATTTTTCTCCATTATTGGTATCTTTTTTTCTGGGTGTATTTAATATAGACATTTTTTTAACTATTTTCCAAAAAAATTTTTTAAATAAAATTTAGTATGTTTTTTTTTTTTTTTTTTTTGAGTGAACAATTCAACTACGAGTATAGAGTGAAACATCAATACGGGTAATAACCATTTAGGCTATCCAAAAACTGTTTGAAGAAATAAAATTTTAATGAAATTAAAATTGAAAATACTTCTGAATTCTATTTATGTTAAAAAATATGATTAAATAGTTGACCTTCATAAGTGGTAAAATCGAACAAATGAACGCTGACGAGAGATGTAGCGGCCTTGGCATCCACATACGTGATATGTTCAGCGAGTCTGATTGAAAATTCTAATGTTCCAGCAAACTGTTAGTAATTTAATATAAATCGTTAGGGTGTCTTAAGTGATGGATGCGTAAAGTTCTACGTTCTATTGTGTATGCCCATTTTATATATCTCTTCATTTGATCGGCCTTCTGGATGTTCTGCGCTGGCAAAATGTGTATCAGACAAATATTTCCTATTGTCTCGTTCCCGTACCGTGGGACTTGCTCTTAAAATAGAAGTAAACTTGTTTGCTAAATGTTGTTTGTTGCAAGGCTGGACCTTCTATGCGCTTAGTTTCATATAATATCTGCTATACCATATACAGCTCGCTAAGAGCTGTGTCCAGATTATCAAAGCACAAAAACGATAATAAGATTCATAAATCATAAAATAAGTTAATATTTTTTCTTTTTTTTTTGAGCAGACTCTGTAGTTTGTAGAAGAGGATCGTGTAAAAACTTTTCAAAAATATACATATAATGAATGAAAGAAATTTTTCAAGTATTAAGAGCCACTAGATTTTTCTTTCTAATTTAATTAATAATTTAATTTATAACAAAATTATATTTCGAGAAAACAAACTTAAGCCTGAAAAATTAAAAATTTCTTTGATTAAATATCACTCAGTTCGAATAAAAAATTCACAACTTAATTATACATATAATGTTTTTTAAAATTGTAAATAGACGAAGCCCCTGAAGAAGTCAACAGACAATTGACAAAACGTTGGGTAAAAAATGTAATAAAACTGTTTTTTTTATTAACATTAACTACGTTAGGCCTTATTAGCATAAAGAATAAAAATATCCTTATTTACAGGATCGATTAAATTGTTGTGAAAAGTGTGTACCGTTTTTGTATCCTTCCATTTACTTAACGAAAGTGCTCTTAAAGGCCGTGCTTCACTATCGTACACAATCGTACGATTCATTCACAGGAAAATCTTGCAAAAATCTGACCGACTTTAAAAAATCGTTTCAAAATGGTGTTGTAGGTGCCAAACTATCATACAAATCTGATGCCAAAACATCAGGTTGACAATAAATACTCCTCTGATCGCATGAAAACTATCATTTTATGAAAATTTTCATAAAATTTTACAAATCGCACGACTTGCCAAAAAATCTATCACACAGTTGCATTTTTAGTCCACACTACTATACATTTTTAGCGCACATGTCATATTTTGCAAATCGCGGGACTGTGTGGGATAGTGCGGCACGGCCTTAAAAACTATCGGTATTTCTCTAGGCTTTTATGGTAGACATACGAAGGATTTATTCATCTGAAAATAGATTGCAATTCCATAGGAATGACCTGACGTCTATTCAAAAATAAAATATTTTCAGTATCTTGAGGAATATTCTCGATATCTACCACATTTGCATATTTCTCAATATCCTTTTCAATGAATTGTTAATCCTTTTCATTTCATAACTGGTAGTTCGCCTTATCCATTAGCAGTCTTATAAATCGATTTTATGATCAAGAACAGTATATTCAAGATAATATATAAAAAAAAAGGATCAAATCTATGTGGAAAAATAATTCCCATGAAATTGGAGTGAAATTTAAAATTATATTTTTAACTCTTTTTTTTATTTTTCTAATACTTTTATTTAAACTTTTAAACAAAACAACAAAATATTATGTATTAAGTGCTGCCAAAATCAGATAAAGAAGTTTAATAAAAAAATTAAGATATTTCTGCTTATTTCAGTCAGTCTAACCTTCTTGCATTTCTTTAAAAGCATGCAATCACAGTTTAACTAATGCACATTCGACTTTATAGTAATTTTCTGTACTCATGTTCTAAGTTAACAACTAAAACCAACAGCCGTAAGAAGAAGTAAAGCATGTGTGTGTGTGTGTGTGTATAAAGTGTTTGCAGATGTAAGTGTTGCATTATGCCAACAAACACATTAAAGTAAACATTATGTGGCAAATACAATATACTTAAAGCTAAGGACTCGTATCTTAAATCTTTTCAAGCATACAAGCATACATATGTGGATAATTATATATGTAAGAAGAAGTGACCTACACTGACTAAACCAACAATGAATAATTTATTGTCAAAGTACACAGAAAAAAATTTATGGATATTTTTATACTTTCAACAGGCTTTATACATCCTGTATGGTTTAGTATATTTTTCGAATTAATACGTTTAATCAAATAATCGATATGAAGAGTAAATTTAAAAAATAAGAAAAACCATAAATTTTTTGCATGATTTGTCATTACATGTGTAATTTCCACAATATTTATATGGTGTCCATATAGTATATATATTTTGAATCCTTGTAGACAGGGAAGTTAAATAAGCCATGTCCGTCTGTCCGTCTGTCTGTACGTGAAATCGATTTTCCGAAGAAATTGGAAGAGCTAGAGACATGGGTCTTTGACTGAAATGTAGAGCTTTTTCTTAAGACGCTTCGTATTGAAAATCAGCAAAAATTAAATATCGGTTCCGATATTGGATTATGCATACATACAAATAAATAAAGATACATATATACAAGGTGAGCCAAAAAAGAAATCACCCTATTGGAAGCTGCTCTTATTTTCGCAAATGGCGGCCAATGTCAAATCTGTTTTGACATTTGTGAACTAGACAGATGTAGAATACAATTACATAAGCCATGGAGCGATACACTCCCCAAGAACGCTTAATAATCGTGTCTATTATTTTGCATAACAATTCGTCTGTGGTGTTGCCGCAGCGCGAATTCCGTCGCCGATTCCCCGGTCGTCCGACACCGACTGCGCAAACAATGCGCCGTTTGGCCACCTAACTTGAAGAGTGAGGGACAACAACAGACGCTGCCATGAGTGGCCGGCCCCGGAGCGCCCGTTCTGCCGATAATATCGCCGCTGTTACCGAGGATGCCGAGCTGTCGCCAGAAACATCGACCAGACGCCGTGCCTCGCAATTAGCCATCAGCTGGTCGTCCCTAAAGCGAATTTTGGTCAAAGACCTGCGCATGTTACCGTACAAACTCCAGTCCGTACATCAGCTGCTACCTGTCGACCGCCAACCGCGTGTAACCTACGCCCAAGCCATCCTCAATCTCGAGGATGAAGTGGACGATTTTTCGACCAAAATCATAATGAGCGATGAGACTCATTTCCACCTCAGCGGGTACGTGAACACGTAAAACTATCGCAAATCCACGAGTGATGCATGAGGTGCCATTACACCCGCTCAAATTTACTGAATGGTGCGCTGTTCACGCTGGAGGAGGCATCGGGGGTTTTTTTTTTCGAGGAAGCCGTTGGTCAAACCACAACAGTGGACGGTGCGCACTTTAGGGCCATGTTGAACGATTTTTTCTGCCGCAATTGAACGAATTAGGACTGGAGGACATGTGGTTCCAACAGGACGGAGCAACGGCACACACTGCGCGAGCCACAACTGATATTCTGAAGGCGGCGTTCCCGGGTCGCCTCATCTCTCCTTTTGGCGATTGTGGGGTTTTTTGAAGTCCCGTGTTTACGTTAACAGGCCCTAAACCCTGGATGCCCTCAAGGGCAACATTCGACACGAGCGCGAGAATCTCGCGCCCGAATTTCTCGCCGAAGTGATGAAAAATGCCATAAAACGAGCCCGTATAGCAATCAATTGTGACGGCACCCATTTGTCCGATATCATCTTCTCGACTTGACCAATAAAACTCTAAAGGTTCAAATAAACATAATCAAAAAACAGAATCGCAGTATTTTTTTGTTTAGAAAAAAATGAGAGCCAAACAACATCGGATGACTTCTTTTGGCAAAATAACCTATATGCAGTTTTCAAAAGTTTACAGGAGAGGGAAAAAACGTTATAAAATTAGAACTATTTGCAATATATTTGCGGATAGATTATTTGGTAATTTGGTAATGACTTTATCATTTGTAATATTAGATGTTCAAAATTTTGCACACATATGCGTTATGATATCAATTTTGAAATTTTAGCCGATTGGTTATTAGGTCTTTAAGATGACGATATACATATATAAAACCTTCAGAATAAATTTATAAATATATGAGGTGGTCCAGTATTAACTCACGAACCATCGCGCTACTGAGGATTGTTATTGTTTTGAGTATAAGTTATTACAAGTTGCTCAATTTTATATTAAGCAATGTTTCAAGTTATTACAAGTTGCTCAATTTTATATTAAGCAATGTTTCACGCGTTGTAACTCGATATTCGGTCTTGAAATAAAACGACGTGTTTGAGTGTCAAAATGTGACTGACTTTAATATTCATTTTAGTGTTTTACAAAACTCTTATTACTAATTAATTGGTGATGCCAGAGAAACAAAAATAGTTACATATCATATTCTTAGCAAGCTTATAATTAGAATGGGATTTTAATATATGAAATGTTAACTTGATGTTAACTTCCCTCCCTCTTAAGACCATAACGTCTCGTTATGATATCTATGTATGTATGATTAGTAATTATTTTTTCAAAGGTGTGTTACAATAATAAAGTTTTTTAAAAAAAAAAAGGATACAAAAAAAAACTATTTAATTTAATTATTATAATTACATTGTAAAATTTAAATTTTTTTAATAAACTTAAAGGAAATTTCAGTTCACTTTTAGAAATATAGTACAGAATGATTATAAATCGTGTAAATTATTAAGATTATCTATCTATCTTATATTATTTTTATGTACTCTCTTACCATCTATCAAAACCACTGTACCTAAATCTTTTTCAACAATCTTCTCTAGATAAACCTTTTCAAATTTGTTGCCTAGTCTTTTGTTCCGTCGAACAAAAACTACATCACCCTCGCTGAATAATCTATTTCCAGTTTCATATTTCGTTTCAATTTTGGACTGTGCAGCTACAATTTTTTCATATATCGTTTTTAAGATTTCTGGATCTTGTTGTTGAATGACATCTATTGGTCTTGCTGCAGTAACCGAGTGTATTGTTCTATTGTATTTATAAGTAGCAACTAATATTAAATCACAAACATCAGTAATATCGCACTGTGCCTTTACACATCTTGCGATTTCAAGCAAGGTGGAGTGGAACCTTTCTACTTGGCCATTGCTTTCACTATGTAGTGGAGGTACAAAAAATTGGTCTATTTTAAAAATATCCCTCAGCATATTTTTAATAGTGTTTGATTGAAAGGATTTTTCATTATCAGATACCATTATTTTAGTATTTTTAAAATTGTTCAAAATTTGTAAAAGTCCAGTTTTAACATCAACTAAAGCTCTAGAGGCGATTGGTAAAGCCACTGCAAACTTAGAAAATTTATCCAGGCAAGTAAGAAAATGCATTTTACTTGTTGAAAATATATCCATGTGAAGAATTTGTCCGGGAAAATCTGGTATTGGTGATGCACCAATTAAAGGATGTGGAGGTTTCCTATTGTATTTACTCTCCAAGCATATTTTGCAATTTTTTATAATTAACTGAAGCATCTGTTTTATCTTGGGGAAGAAATATTCTGATATAATTTGTTTATAATTTTCCTGTAAAGATCTATGAGCGCGATTGTGCTCCAGGTTTAATGTTTCAAATTGATCGTCTTTATTCGTTAAGTCTATTACAAACTTTTGTGTATGAATGAATCTTATCAATGGAAAGTGATTAAGTAATTCATTTTGGATTTCTGCTAAAGTGCTCAGATCGCAATGTATTGCATTAACAACACGAGGATTAACATAAACTTGCAAGGTTAGCAAAAGATTTTGGATGTTGCTGAAAATAATTGTATGCCTTTTAAATTTTTTGAATAAATACTTTGTATTTGTACTATTACTTTTAGCTTTTGAAATAATCAGTTGATTTAAGAATTGGTTGACCGGAGCATCTATTGACTTTATTGTTTTCGAAAAGGATATCTCGCTATGTATTGTTTCCGAGTTTGTTTGCGTTAAATTGTTCATGTACTGGCGTGACAATGCATCAGCTACTACATTTTTCTTACCAGGTTTGTAAAAAAAATTGGTGAAAAATCGGCTATAAACGCTTGCCATCTTTTAATTTTTGGATTCGGGTTTTTATCTGAAGTAGCAAATGTAAGTGGCTGATGATCAGTGAATATATGAATATTTTTGACACCATATAAGTAATGCCGTAACTTTTGCAACGCCCACACAATGGAAAGCAATTCGCGCTCGTTTGTAGCATAGCTTTGTTCCGTGGAGGATAGCGTCCGTGAAATCATTGTAATTGGCCTTGAACTTTGAGAAAGAACGGCACCTATCGCGTTAGAACTTGCGTCTGTTGTAACTTTGAAAGGCTTGTCGAAGTCAGGATGCTGTAGAAGTACATCCTCTGATGCTAAAATGCGTTTGACTTTATCAAAGGCATCAATTGCCTCCTGAGACAAAATAATTTTAACGTTTTTCGATCTTTTCGAGCCTACATTGCCATTGTCTCCTCGAAGGTACGTAGTAAGGGGTTTTACGATGTCAGCATAATTTTTTACAAATTTCCGATAGTATCCTGCTAGCCCAATAAAGGACCTCAAAGCTCTTAGCGTTTTAGGTATTTGAAAATTTAATATATCGTTAACCTTTTTAGGGCATGTTTTGATACCATTTCGCGAAATTAGAAATCCCAGGAACTCAACTTCGGGTTTAAAAAACCTTGATTTTTCTATAGAAACTCGCATTCCAGTGTCAGTCAATTTTTTTAATATTTTGTCGACATCAATAATGTGGCTATTTCCATTTTTTGAAAATATAATCACATCATCCATATAAACAAAACAAATTTTTCCTATGTCATCCCGCAGGATGTCGTCAATAGCCCGCTGAAAAATGCTGGGAGCATTTTTAAGCCCAAAAGGTAGACGACAAACTTTGTATTTGCCGTTATTTACGTTAAACGCTGTTTTGTGTCGGTCTTTTTCTGCCAATGTGATCTGGTGAAATCCGGATTTTAAATATAAGGTTGTAAAATATTCGGACTTACCTAAATTCGATAAAATTACGCTAATATCTGGCATTGGATATCTGTCCCGAATTGTGAAATCATTAATTTTACGAAAGTCAATCACCATTCGTAAGTTCGGGCTACCATGGCAATCAACTCCCTTTTTACTCACCACATGGATTGGCGAATTATAGGGTGATGATGATTTTCTTATAATGCCGTCTTTGAGAAGGTTTTCTATTTCTTTGTTTATAAATTCGGATACGGAAATGGGATATGGATAACTACGGGAGTAAATCGGTTCATCTTTCGTTAAGTTTATTGTGGCTTCGACTTGAGTGTTGGCTGGCAATGCTCTGTTTGGGTCTGCGAATGCATTTAAATTATTGTGAATGAGGATTTCAAATTCGCTTAGTAAGTCTGATGGAACATCCTTCTTGTCAATTTCTATTGAGTTTACTTGATTGCATGCAAAATGATTAATTGATTCTTTTCCGAATTTGTGAAAAAGAATTCCATTCTTGGTGTCAATTGAAGCTTCAATTTCTGTTAAAAAATCGTATCCAACTATTCCATCAAATGAAGTTAGAGCCGGTAATATAAAAAATGTTGTTTTATGATTAAAAAGATATATCTCACATTTTTGTTTAATGCAGGTGGAACCATGTATTGATTTTATATGAAATGTAGATTCTACTGGTTTGATACCTTTAAGAAAATCAAAATTGCGGATATAATTTTTAGATGTTCCCGTGTCAACCAGAATATTAAGCTCTTGACCATTAATTGATTTTTTTACAATATATGGCAAGAGCGATTTTATTCTAAAAAATTCAAATCAATTACTGCATCATTCTCAGACTCAACACCTGAAAAATCTTCGCTTTCATGGATGCTGTCATCCGATTGAGAATTTTCAACGTAATTAATTCTTTGCAGTTTTTGAATAGGAGATTGGACTGAATTGTTGATGGTGTGCGGTCTTTTGGACCCGTCTCTATGAACAATGGCTTTTTGATCGGGGTTGAATTTATGATCTTCAGCACCTACACTATTTCTAAATGCTGTCGATTTTCGAAAATAAGACGTTCCCTTGTCAATTTCCATTGGTTCGGGAGAGTAATATTATGGCATATGTTTAAAGTTTGCAGAATGTCGGACAGTATTTGCATTGCTAGATATATTGCCTGAATTGTCAGAGTTTGATTGCAAATGATGTCTAGAACTAGCAAACGCATTTGCAAATCTATACCTTTCGTGATTTTGTTCTAGTTATTGAGCCGTTGCCAAGGCTGTTGGTAAATCTGGCGGATTTGCTGAAAAACAAATGTCGCATAGTGGCCTGCGAAGACCAGATATAAAAACTCGCAATGCGTTTGACCGTGCACGATCGTTTAGGGCTTCGATTACCTCTTCTTTGCCAGAGTTAGTCATTATAATTTTATTGACAATTAGTGTTAATTGCTTATTTATTTGATCATAATATTCTGTGATCGATAGCTTCCCCTGCCTTAAAACACTTAAGTCGTTTTCTAGTAAATAGAGTGGTCTTTTATCTGAATACGATTGATCCAATCGTGAAAGGATTGCATCAAAATTAAATATTGTGTTGAATGAGCTTAAAGTCGAATTTGCTTCGCCAATAATTTTATTTCTTAAAATTCCAATTGCAACATAATAAGTTTCAGAACCCTTCGTGTAATAGTTCATAGCAAATTTTGCAGCTTCTCTCCAAGCAGTATATTTTTTTGAGTCTCCACCAAACACTGGAAGAGATTTAACAAGGTCTAAGTTAGTGTTTCCGGCCCCGATACCGGGCTGAATAGTTACTGGTTTTAAAGGTTCAACACGACCTGGTTGCAGTTGTTGGACTGCGATTGTTAAGCTCTGCATCTGTTCTAAAATTTCTAATTTAGATGACTCTACTGCTGCCTCAACAAGACCCAAAACATCGTTTCTGTTCATTTTATCTGTTTATAGTATTTTGATGAAAGATAATAAGAGAGTTTTTATTTTTACTATATTAATAAGTATATTAATAAGTGTAGTAATGATTATGAACCTAATAACTGTTACTAATAATACTTTGAATTAAAATAATAATTTCAATTGAAAAAGTTTTTTTTTTCAATTATAGAAGGCAATATAATCCGTGCATATGTAAATATATGTATGTACATAGATATAAAAAAAGGTCGTTATCAGAAAATCATTGAATCAATTAAATTTTTAAAACAAAGAAGAAAAAAAAAATATGAGGTGCTCTAGTAACATAAGAGAAAAAAAATTAAATAGGTATGTATATTTTAAGAAAAATGGTATAAGAAATAATAATGATAAATAATTTGATCCAGTTTCGTATCGCTCTCTTGCGTTGTAAAGTGTGAAGTAAATATGTTCAGTATTGATCCCTCATTAGCTTCTCATCAAAATTATTGTGTGGTTGATTAGTTTCTTTTTTAAAATTTGTCTCTTATTCTGTCTTTGTTCAATATGCAAATATAAGATTTTTATATTTACTAAAGTTTTATCAATTATAACAGTATGTATATGCAAAAAACCGATGATAATTTTTTGTTGTGTCTTTCTCAGATCATATTTTGTCATATGGAAATTTACTTATTGCTTCCATAATATTCCACGTGCTCTTTTTTCAAAAATGATAGTGGTTTAATTAAAAAATATAATTTTTATTTTGATTTTATGAGTTTTTTTTTAATTATAGATGTACATATGATGATCGAAGTTTTATGAAGAAATGTTTTTCTTCGTAATAAAGTTTTATTTGTCTGAATGATTTTTATAAATCACTTTCATGTGGTATGATTAAATAAATACATATCCAAAAATATATTTTTTTATATAAAAATTATTTTTAACCAGTTTATGTGATATTTTAGAATAATTTTTAGTAGATTACGTTGGGCGCCAGTTATTACAAGTTGCTCAATTTTATATTAAGCAATGTTTCACGCGTTGTAACTCGATATTCGGTCTTGAAATAAAACGACGTGTTTGAATGTCAAAATGTGACTGACTTTAATATTCATTTTAGTGTTTTACAAAACTCTTATTACTAATTAATTGGTGATGCCAGAGAAACAAAAATAGTTACATATCATATTCTTAGCAAGCTTATAATTAGTATGGGATTTTAATATATGAAATGTTAACTTGATGTTAACTTATATTAATTTAATAATAACTTCATGTATTTTTTCGTACAAAACCCCTTTTTGTTCAAGGATGGATGAAAAATTGTAAAATGTTTTAAACAGACTGTATTTTTTTCTACATATGTATTTATCGAAAAGTGTGTATATAATTCATTCTAATTATATGTAAGTATGTATAGTACATATATATGTATACTCGTATGTGCATACTTATAAAAGAAGGGATATCCAGTATTATATTCAATGAATTATAAATTGACGGCTTGGTGAAGGGTATATTAGAACCGGCACAGCCGAATATAGCACTCTTACTTGTTAAGCATCGGTTTCTTTTCTTTTTTTTTTTTTTTTGTTTGCAGTGTTGTCGTCTTATCATCGTATAATTGGTCAGAAAAAAAAATAATAAGAAAATATCAAACGAAAATAAAGCAAATGTTTTCTAAGTCTCCTTCTTTTCTACCCCAATCGTCCATCAAAAAAATTTTCATAGTATTAAGTCATGGTTTTAATCACCGTGTCAAGTTAACACTTTAGTAAAAAATTTTTAGAAATATTTTTTTATATTTTTTGTGTAAAAGAAAAAATATTTAAAAAAATTTTTTCATAGTAAAAAAAAAATTTATTACCCTACGCGCGTCTAATTTTTCTTTGTCTGTTCAATTTTTACGTGCTTCTAGATTTTTCTTTCTAATAAAAATAATAATTTAATTTATAAAAGAATTAAATTTAGAGAAAACGAACTTAAGCCTGACAAATTGAAATTTCTTTGATTAAATTCAAAAAATTAATTTATTTGTTGTGGGTATAGTTTTGCTAACCCACAAGAAACAAATAAAATTAAAAAAAACATAAATTTGGTCGAATAAATGTTATATTTTTTAAATAAATTTAATTTATAAACAACTCCACCCCACCAATCTATTTGCAGGTTAACTCAGAATCAGACACTACAAACTAATGAATTGAAAAGCATTTCCCATTGAGCGGAGCTGAAACAACATAATTGAGAAATATTTTGCATAATCCATATGCCTGCATTTTGTTAAGTGAGCTAATGCTAAGCCATCAGTTCGTCTTTTACTAAGTCTTAAAAATTCCAAAGAAAATTTCAAGCTCGTATGTATATACAAGATAAATTATCAAACATGAAACGAGGATTACAAATTCTAAAGCATAATAATAACAAGTAACAACAAAACACAGTTGTTATTTGTTCATCATTTATTTCTCATTTAAGGACCGTATTCAAAAATTCTTGTTCTTTGGTTTGAAATTTTTTTTTGCATCTCGGTCCCATAACTTTTCTTTTTTTTTTTTTAGAAAATCGTGGCGAAAGTCACCGCACCTCATAATAAAAAATTTGTTATTTTTTAACTCTTTCACATACTGAGCGATTTTCAAAATTATTTTATCTTTTAAATCGGATATACAAATTGTCTGTCCCCTTAAATATTGATTATCGCATAATCAATTTGCAAAATCTTTGGTTGTTTGAATGAGTTTTCTTGTAGTTGGGTACGATGATTTTCGTTTTATAAAACCTAGTCAAGCACGTTGGCATATAAGTGAGGTGTTGTGGCTCAGCTTCTATCTCTGTAAATTGGAAATATTCAAATAAAATCTATACGAAAATTGGATACAAAAATGTTGTATTAAAATTAAAATATAGAAATTTTACCAAGTCGATGAACATTTTCATGCACGATACTGTCGTTTTTATTGGCTTAAGCTTTTCTAATAAACTGCTACTTTACAATTCGAGATATAAGAATACGTATTAATATGTTCCCAGCGGCGAACTTTTGGAGGCCTAAATGAGGGCCTTTCCAGAGTTTTTTTAGATTCACTACTATGATATAATTCTCAAGTGACGTTTCGGCCATATGTCAGGACCTGTCATTGGTTTTTCATTGTATTTAGTAGTGTTTACAATTTCATAATGGAGAGACCTACGCAAGGACAACGTTTACAAATTAATCAATTTTATTATCAAAATAATCGTTCTCCAATTTCGTGCGCTTTTGCAATTTTATGGTCGAAATAATCGTCCAAGGGTGCTCGTTATTAGCCGAATTGCTGAAAATTTGGAGCTTACATTTCTTTACATAATGTTCAAGTGCCAATAAGACAAAGAACGCCTCGATGTAATGCAAATATTGCTGCCGTTCAGGCAAGTGTTGCTGAAGACCGCAATTTGTCGCTTCAAAGACGTTCTCAACAATTGGGAATGTCTCAAACCAAAACCTGGTGGATTTTAAGAAAGGATTTGGGAAGAAATTGATCTTGACAACATTTGGTTTGAACAAGACAAGGCTACGTGCCACATAGCAAATGCAACAATAGAATTATTGCGAGAAAAGTTTGGAGATTCGATTATTTCAAGAAATTGTGATATTGAATGGCCTCCAAGAAGTTGTGATTTAACACCATTAGACTATTTCTTGTGGGTGGGGTTATTTGAAGTCATTGGTCTTTCGAAATAAGCCAGACTCTCTTCAAGCTTTACAAGTCAATATTGAATATGCAATTCATAACACACGTTTTCATTTAGTGGCAAAAGTGCTTGAAATTTGGGTTCATCGTATTCGTTCCTGCAGAAGAAGTCTTGGAGGCCATTTGAATTAGGTTTTATTTAAAACTTAATTGTATCGATTGTACTTCACATTAAATAAAAAACTTTTGAATTTCCTTAACAATAAGTGTGTTTGTTTTTTAAGAAATCATATCACTCTTATTGGAAAACATTTTATGTTTTTTTTCAACGGGTTTTGCAAAGACCATGGGACAAAAATAACACATTTTTTTTTGTTTGTATGTTGCAGAATTGTAAGAATTTTACAGGAATAAAAGAGACGAGAGATCTTTGAAATGAACATTAAGGCAAATGTACAATTATATAATTGTAGTTGTGATTGTTGTATGACAGTGTTTTTAAAAGATTTTTTTTTCAATAATAATATTTCTATAAATATTCACCTTTATTCCTTAAGCTATAAACACATAGACCACAGCGAGCAATGTGTCAAAAATAAAATACACGAGCCTATATGAAGTTGATTATGAGCAAGGCAGGTTGTTGTCTATGCTACTTTTGCTGTTGCTGCCAAATTAGACTAATTTCTATTTTCATAAGCAGCAATAAGCTGATAAAAAGCTGCCAATATAATATAAATGTTGCTGCAATGAGTACTTAAAATATTTTGTGTTATTTAAATGAAAATAACATAACGAAATTAAAATAAATAAATATATTGATGTGCTTTTATAATTTTACTCGATATTATAACTTTTTTAGCTGGTAATTAATTACATTTTTATTCTTGTGAAATATTTATGTGGTACCTCTGAAATATGCAGTAAAACAAATATTAAAAAATTATATCGAAATTTCAAATTCATTTGACAGCTGCTGTCGTTCTCAAAATAATTCAGTAGCCATCTACGTGGCAGCAATTGAAGCCAATTGCATTTGAATTCTGCTGTTGTAAAGTCTGCTGTGGTCTATGTGTTTATAGCTTTAAGTGTTTCCTATGAAAATTTTTAAAAACTTGTCGCTTCTGTGGTCGTTTCGAAAACAATTGATACATTTTTAAGAACCTATTGGTGCGTCATGGAGATTAGTTACGAGGTTCTCTGATAAAGTATACTGTTATAAATTTAATATTGTCGTGATATTGTCGTGCCTGACAAATCCTTAGCGAAAAAGCATGATTATTTACATCTAGAATACGGTCAATTGTGTCGAACGTTGGTTATAATAGTATTAATAAAAGAAGTATTGCGTGTACACTGTACATCCATTATTTTTTTTTTTTCTATTTTGTATACATGGTTTGCTCTAAAGTTTGTGGCAGTAAGGAAAATGTGCTTTAGTCGAGATGAATTAATTTTAAGTTAATGTTGCCATTGTATTCTCCGTATTCTAAAGTACATCTGGCTAAAGTTGTATTACTATTGAACCATTTTTTTTTAATGATTTACTGCTTTTGTTTTTCTTACTAATTACCTCATATAAAATAACAGCTTAAGTTAGTTTATGGCCTATTATATGAACATTTTTCTTATTGAAGGCGGCTGAAGCATATGTTAGTAAATCAGAAAAATCGAAAAACAAGTGGTCAACTTTAAAGCGTAACCACTAAATACGAATGAAAAATTTTTTGATTTATGCATTTATTTATTAAGTTAAACAGCATCTAATATGATAAGATTCTATTACATTTTCTATAAATTATATAGGAAACTGTTTAACGTAATAAACAGGTATCGAAATTTAAACTGTGTTCATTCGTATTTAGTGGTTACGCTTTTTTGGGCAAATGTTTGCCAGATGTGATCGATCGTACCTTAAGTAAAATGGAAGAAAATTTTTAACGTCCAACTTAAACATTTAAAAGTGCTTTGCCACAATACCATACAACGTGACATAAGCACTTTTTCCTTATTGTCAGCATCCTGCTATTATATGATTTCAGGTCATCTCTATTCAATGCCATAAAATTATTGAAATTGTATTGTATTTCTATCACTTTTAGTTGCACCATAAAAATCTAATCAGTTGAAAAAAATGTGGCGTCGTAAAGACTTTAAAAGAGCAATTAAAATTATTTATTTGCTTTGAATCTTTATGTCTTTTACAACAATTTTTATTAAGTATCAGCATAATACTTTCTTTATGCAATTTTATGCGTAAATATTTTTGGTTTTTCTTTAGCAATTAAATTCTATTAAGCATTTGTTTAAATATTTAGTGGTCGCTTTCATTACATTTAAGGGGTCAATATTTTTGAAACTTGAATATATAAGAACATATACTTATACACATACAAATACAGATACATCTATATATGTATAAGTGTTGCTTTCAAAAAATGCATATCAGTGATATTTATAGAATTCATTTTTAATCTTAACTCTTGAACTTGTAATAAATGGTGTTTATTATAGAGTGACACAAATTTAAATCATAATAAAACAAAGAAATATATTTATAATATCAATGAAACGGGCTTTATTGGAAAGACAATTTTATAAAATTAATGTTTAATTATGATTTCTGACATGTGTCGCGTAGAAGGCGCAATCTGGATCACCAATTTTCAATAACTTTTCACAGCATTTGCGGCCGTATTTTGCCGATAACTCTACGAATGTTGATTTCCATTTATTCAATAGTTTGTGGTTTATCGACGTAGACAAGAACCACCAAAGAAAATAATCTAATGGGTTTAAATCACACGATCTTGGTGGCCAACTAATTGGGACATTACGCGAAATTATTGTTTCATCAAAAGTTTCTTTGAGAAAATCAGTTGTAGCGCCCGCTGCACGATGAGTTTGACGAATAGAACAATTATTTTGAACACCAGTTGCTCTGGTGCACGTCGATTTATAATGAAATTTCAAAGAAAACTAAACAAAAAGCAAATGGGTGCAATGATGCCAACTCAGAGTTGTGACACTCTATAAAAAACACCCTTTATAATACAATATACAAATCTGTACGACAAAACAAAACTAAGACAAATATAATAGAAAAGCTCAATGCAATAAATGAGCCGTTTATTTTGAAATGAAATTTTCTTTTAAATGAAAAGATACTATTCCATTGTATTTAGTATTGAAATTAACTCGATTCTTTTGAAAAAGTGACTTATGCCACTTTCAATATAAACGGCTCAAATGTCATGAAATAATTTATCTTATCAATTTTATGTTAAAACAACGAATTTATATGTTACTTAAAATTTTTTTTTATGTGCAAGTTTAAAGATTTAATGAAAATCGTTTCAAAATCATGTGGTAAAACTGTCTTCGGGATATATGTTGAACATAAAATTAAATTTTTTTTTTATGGAGATAAGGGACAAATGTTTATGTGTTATCTTAAGTGTATTTTGTGTACTTACTTTTTTATATTTCTTTTCATTTTATGGCTTTTTTTAGCCGAACACAAAACACATAGACAAGATATAAGAATCAAAAACACACATGAAATTGTATTTTTCTTTTTTGTTTTGCTATTTAAATTAGAAAGTAATGCACAGTGGGAACTTTTTCCAAATAAACGATTATAAATTTGGAACTTTTAAGCTGCTAAATGGATTTAGATGAAATATGAAATAATTTTCGAGCTGGTTTCATAGAACGCCTTCTGTTGTAATGACTTGTGAAGCTACAGTAAGCCAAATTTGGCTAATTGGAATTCCAAAAAAAAAAAAAAAAAAATATTGAAACTTGGATTTAAAAAATATGCTCAAATAATGTCTTAAGAAATGTCTCCGTATCTCTCATGACTAAAAAGATTTTTACCTTATCTCTTTTAGGGTTTTATTTTTTTGCCCAATAACTTGTTAATATTTAATTAGAATTTAATTTTAAAAGTAGCAATAAATTTTTCATCAAATTCTTAGTAAAAACAAATAAAAGATTTTTGTTGTTTTAAATTGCTAAAACTTCAAAGGTATTCAAATTGCTTTAAAAAAGTGTTAAAAACAACAAAGTATTATGTTTTTAAATTTTGTAAAAAATCTTTTAGGGTTTTTTTCTGAACTTTTGTGCGATTTCCATAATGCAAACAATTGGTTTGAGTAGATAATATGTATGAAAACCACTCAGTTTTTTTAATGATTCTCATACAAAAAAGTTATTGACAGAAAACTTTTTTGTTCTCATTAACCCCTTGCGAGTTCTTGGTTTATATATTTCTCCAAATACTAGAGAGAGTATTGCGGGAACAAAAATGTAGTTGATACCAAGTCTTTATCTGGAAGCTCCGAATTTGCGTTGAGTACAATGTCTTCCTATACTTCAATTTGTCCTGTGATTATTCTGGAATCTACCACGAACATCACTAGTTATAATTGATTAAAAACATCTCATTTATTAAATTTTATATATTTTATATACAGGGAGAGGGGAGGGAATTTTTTTTACAGATGCCGAAAACAAAATAATAAAGTAAATGACTTCAAGAGAAAATATCTGCTCGTTAAAGGCTTAAAGTTGTATATCTCCTAAGCCCGTATTTCTTACACGTATTACAGCATATTATTCTTTATGTTTTTTTAAAGATAATTCAAAGCGATTTAAATTGTTCAAATCGGAAAAGATTTAAACATTTTACAAGATTTAAAAATGTGTCAAGCCTCAGAATATTTTTTTTTTTTTTGCTAGACGCACTTAGTCAACTTTGGCCCACTGTAATTACTTTCGTACTTTCAGCAGAAGGCTACTAAAACGTGTACTATAAAATCTGACTCCTCGCCCCAGTTATTTTTTAAGTTCTTTTTAAATCCAATCAGCAGCTACTTGCATGTATTTCCTAAAAGGCCCCACTGTGCAATGATTATGCAATTCTAATGCACTCAAATAATGTTTTCTCGGTGAAGTCCTCCAGCAAATAAAATCTCTCAAAATTTGTTAAAAAAATTATTCGAATAATTTAGGTCGACTAATCGAATAATGCGATTAAAAAAACTTTCTATTTAATATTTCTCTTTTTTTTGAAAATAAATTAAATAATATCGATAGATTGCATAACATTTTTTTTAATCAACTGAAACGCACATTGGGTGTGGCTGTTAAGCAGCTTAATGAAGCCATTAAAGAGTTAAAAAAAATTCAGAAAATTCGTCTGCACTTTTCAGCAGACCCAACTTTCTTTGTGCTTAAACGAAACATAAATTCTATTCAAATTGGCGGTATTCGGTGTTTATCGCAAATGGTCTTGTAAAAAAGTAAATAGAAAATAGATATCTTTGCCCGTCTGTAAAATCCAACAACAAAATGCACAAAATTTCTACTAGATTTGATAAAAAAAAGGATATACGATTACTTCTGCTCTTTTCCAAGACAATTTGCAAAAACCACTGAATTCCAATTGTAATTTGACAAAAAAAAAAAAAAAAAAAAAAAATTTGAAAAAATTAAAATGAAACGAAAAAAATTTTATAGAAGAAACACAAAATACTCTGTTGTTTAACTGATAACAGAAAAATCTTGCATTATTACAACTTGTTCACAAGTAATTGAAAACATTTTTATAAATAAATAAAAGAATTTTTCTCAAGATATTTTTTTCTTTTAAATAAATTTCAACACCCGACATTGTCGTCTGCTAAAGAAAGTTTCCCTTTTTGTCTGTCTCTTACGAAAAATAATGTGCTGGTATTTTAAGAATAAACTTTTTAAACATGTGTTTACAGCAGCGCAGAAATTTGTCTTAGAATTTTTGCGTTACACCGTTTCCAAAAAAAAAAATATAAAAAAATACTCTTTTTATATCTTTGGTGTCATGTAGAAAGGTCCTAACTCGCATTTCATCCAAAAATCAATTGCATTTTTATAAAAAATAACGATTTTACATGGAATTTTCTCTTCTATTTTTATCGTCAATTAATAATAATAATAATATTGCCTTGCTCGTCGCCAATTGATTGCGAGCTGCCTCTATACTCGGCATAGGCTGTCTACAAGTTGTCTCTATCTCTGTCGGCGGACGGCTATGTCTTTGAGCTCTCCGATGGTGTTGAAATTTCTTCCAATACTATGAGATAAGCTGTTGATTTCCTGAAGAGTTGATCTTCGCCATGTAGTTTTGTGCCGTCTCCTATTTTAGCTTCCTTGGGGGTTGTATACAAGAGCGTAATTGGATATTTCTTCGGGTGGTTTTCGGCAAGTGTGGCCTATCCAGCCAAATTTTCTTCTTCGAATTTCGATGTTTATATCATAGGCGATATCAGTTCTGTTCAAAAGTTGTTCATTATGCGAGGCCAAAATATTTTGAGAATTCTTCGTAGACAACGATTTACGAAGACCTTCAATTTATTTCGTATTGTATCACTCACAAACCAAGTTTCGCACCCATAAAGAAGAACGGGGATGATACAGGCTTTAAACACATGTATTTTTGTGTTGACGCTGTATGTGGTTGAGTTCCGTACCCTGTGAAGTTGGGTGAATGCGCCAATTACTTTTTTAAGCGGCTTTCCAAGTATTGGAACTGTTATACACGTTGCACATTGTTATGTGGGAGATTTAGTGGATCTGTTGATGTAGGGTTAATTCGCATCTCTTTAGTTTTAGCTATGTTGATTTTGAGACCTACTTTATTAGATTCTAAAGATATGTCGTTTAGCTTTCCTTGCATGTCGCTAAGTCTATGGGAAAGTTTACATTTATCATCTACATAATCAAGCGATTCTAGTCGGGCTTCTGGCTTAAGGGGATTCCAAACAATATCTCTTGGCTTTTTGTTGTTTGCGCGTTTGGAGACTGCATCCATTATAATAAGAAATAGCAAAGGTGATAGCAAGCAGCCCTGCCTAACACCAGATATGGTATTGAAAGGTTCAGAAATTTCTCATTCGTACAGAACAGTAGTTTGGAAACTATCATAGCTCCTTCGTGTTATAGAAATTATCTTTTGAACACCCATATTTTTCAGGTCGGCCCATATGCATTCTCTATCGATAGAATCGAAAGCTTTTTCATAATCTATAAATTCCATATATAGTGGAGACCGCATTTACACCGCTTGCTCAATTATTATTCTGAGGGTGTTAATTTGATCGACACATGATCTGAAACCAGCTTGTTCAGGGCGCTATTTCTTATCAACATGTTTAACTATTCTTTCCATAATAATTTTCATAGACACTTTCATAGCTGCACAGAGAATGGTTATACCACGCCAATTATTGCAGTCTGTAGTATCTCCTTTCTTCGGCAGTTTGACGATTATACTTCGCAGCCAATCAGTAGGAAAAGTATCTGTATTCCATATCTGTATAAACAGTGGGTATAGAGATTTGACAAATATATTTGGGTCAGCTTTAAATATTTCTGCAGATATGTTGTCGACACCTGCTGCTTTACCACACTATAGAGACAAATGGCCTCCTCTATTTCCCGCTTAGATGGATGTTCTGTTCTAATTGGCAGTACGTTATCGACAGTATTATATGTTATGCTGATACCATCTCGTTGCACGTTTAATACACTCACAAAATGTTCTCTTTAGCGTTTCAGTTGCTCTTCAACTTTTGTGATTAGTTCTCCATTTAAAATTTTTACAGCAACGGCTTTTCTCCTTGAAGATCCTGCAATTTGTCTGGTGATGTTAAATAAGTCCTTCACATTGTTAGTTGCAGCTGCATTTTCAGCTTCTCTAGCCATGCTGACCATATATTCTTTTTTATCACTTTTTATGGCGCACTTTACTTGCTTACCCAATTGGGTGTATTCTTTTTGAGCTTTTATTCTTTCATTTATATTCCTAATTGAGTTGATTTTGTTTGTAGCTAGTGCACGATCATTACCGCCTTTTTAATATTATTCCAATATTGTTCAATGCAGTTTGTTTCTAGCTGAACTGGAAGTTTGTTTTGCAGTACTTCAGAGAACAACGTACGCTGTTGTATCAATTTAAGTTTGTTTATGTTGTGCTTTGCCCTGTAGTGCGATTCTGTAACTTTTAACAATAAACGTTACGTTAATTTTACCAAGACAATTTATTGCTTGTGGTAACAATGCATCAATTCTGTAACTCAGTATAACAAACATTGTTTAAAAATTCAATAAGGTGGCATATTTGTTAAAAAACAATGAATTTTAAGCCAAAAGAGTGCACAAGAGAGGGCGCTCTCTTTATTTTTTGTTAAAAATCAATACATTTAAACAATAAATTTTTAGTCAGAATAGTGTACAGGAGAGTGCGCTCTTTTTTATTTGTTCCAAAATATATTTTTTGAACATTTCAAAATAACAACAATTTTAAGAATAAACAATGAAAAAAATATTGCTGTTAAGTTAACTGAAAAATTCGACGTTATAATTGAATATAATGCTAAACGATATTGTTAAAATCCTTACTGAATAACATCGACGTTAATTTAGCTGTTAAAAATTTTTAACAATTCAATTGACGTTAAAATTGAATAGAGAATCGCACTAGTTAATGCGTCTACTTAACACCAGAGGCGCCTCAACACTGCTAAAAAAATCAACATAACGCGCAAAGCAGAGTTGTAAAAGAGTTAAGCCTTCTAAATTTTCAACCTCTATCTTCTCTACCCTATCCCTCTCCCAAAGTTCCGGCACAATGCATTGCATACGTAGGGGTCATTCCCTGAGTGCTGGTCCTAATTAAAAAAAAAAAAAAAAAAAAGATTTCGAATACTGAATTTTATTTTCCCAAAGAGAAGATGATGGTCACAACCAATGTCTGCATCTCTCCTACTTCGCACATCACACAGACTATTACTCCAACGCGCGCTAATACAAATATGGTCAATCTGGTTTTCTGTGTTTCCATCTGGCGATTTCCAGGTAACCTTGTGCGGGTGTTTATGGGGGAATAACGTTCCGCCAATTTTGAGCTCATTTAATCCACATAACACAGCAAGGCGTTCTCCGTTATCGTTCATCTCTGCAATTCCGTGAACACCCATTACATGCTAAAGTTCTGTGTTATCAGAGCCCACTTTGGAGTTAAAGTCTCCCATAAGTATTTTCAAATCTGTTTTCATTGTAGTATTTAAGGTGTTATTAAGCATATCATAGAAAGCATCCTTCAACTCCCCTGCAGTAACTTCAGTTGGCGCGTAGCATTGTATTACTGTTAGGATTTTGTGATGACGCTTGAACCTAATGGTCATTATGCGCACACTTACAAACTTATAATCAATCACAGCGTTACGAAACATGCTATTGACCAGTATACTTACACCATATTTATGTACATACATCGGTTTCGTTAGGCATACCAGACCAATACATAACATGACCGTTGGTGGTAGTAATTTGACCGCACTGATTCCATCTAACTTCGCTCAAGCCAATAAAAGCCAACCTGTAATTTTCTAAAATTTTTCCGACCTGATATAATGTTTGCGCCAAATCATAGTCCTTTTTCTAAGCCTAATGTCGTCATCGAGTTACGGATCCGGTTTTTAATTTTCTTTATACACGTTCTGGGAATAAGTAAAAGTTTAAGATACAACAGGTTATCAGCCCACCGCATCCAATCCTGATGGTGGGGCTGTCACCTTAACGCCATCAGGCTGGCCGGTTGTGTTGGGCAGGATTTAATATGCTCTCGTTGTTGGGGATATTCCGCCCATGGTCGGTCGCGATTTGCTCGTCTGTTATATGCAGGGTGCACCACGTGCAGGTAAGGTTGACATTTGGGTAGGAGAGGCTATAATCACTACGCATCACTACCCCGTACTGCATCCCAATTGCTTCTTGTTAAAAATCATCGATATAGAAAATCTTGTGTTTCTTTTATTTGCAATTATTTATTTAAAAATGGGCAAACAACTAATCCACATCGACAATCTAGCGCTCTACTTTCAATTTGTAAAAACTCATTTTTTTTTTTTTGTTAATGGTGTACCGAAATACATCAGCACTGTGGTGCCATGTTGATGGATGGTCTTTAAAACAAAAAAAAAAAAAAAACAACCAACGAATAGCAAGAAAACCATTTCTTCAAGTTTGTACGGAAAAGAAAAGGATTGATTGCAAAGAGCGATAGAACACTTTCTCCATACTTTTTATTGATTTTACTCTCGTATTTATAGTGTCAATTTTAAATTAAATTTACATTTATTTACACAATAAAACGAAATTAAATCTGCCTGTTTTCTAAAGGAGTACAGCTAAAAATATATGTATGTATATATATATTTATATATGTATATGTATATGTATATGTATATGTATATGTATATGTATATGTATATGTATATGTATATGTATATGTATATGTATATGTATATGTATATGTATATGTATATGTATATGTATATGTATATGTATATGTATATGTATATGTATATGTATATGTATATGTATATGTATATGTATATGTATATGTATATGTATATGTATATGTATATGTATATGTATATGTATATGTATATGTATATGTATATGTATATGTATATGTATATGTATATGTATATGTATATGTATATGTATATGTATATGTATATGTATATGTATATGTATATGTATATGTATATGTATATGTATATGTATATGTATATGTATATGTATATGTATATGTATATGTATATGTATATGTATATGTATATGTATATGTATATGTATATGTATATGTATATGTATATGTATATGTATATGTATATGTATATGTATATGTATATGTATATGTATATGTATATGTATATGTATATGTATATGTATATGTATATGTATATGTATATGTATATGTATATGTATATGTATATGTATATGTATATGTATATGTATATGTATATGTATATGTATATGTATATGTATATGTATATGTATATGTATATGTATATGTATATGTATATGTATATGTATGTATGTAAGTAGTTATAACCCTGAAGGAATCCTGGGGGCAAGTGTCCACTTTTGTCTATAATATTGGTGTCTATTAGGTGACATTGTCAATAAAGCGTCTTCATTTTTAAATTTGACTTTGATGATAAAAAAATTTGTGGTGGGGGAAGATGACTGATGATGTGTCGGTTAAGGTAACAAAATATGCATTTTCATTATCGACAATTGTTTTAGAAAAGCACCAAAAATTTTGACTATAATTGCTTAACTGAACTATAAATCACTGGTTCTATTGTCTACATATGGCCCCAAAATAACTGCCTAGTCAATAGTACCAATGTCAGTAGTGGAATTTCAATGACATGCAAATGTTAAATGTCTATAGTAAATAGCATTATCTGGGGTATGATAAGTCACTAGTACTGGTGATAATGTCAGTAGTAAATCATTAGAGTTTCACTTTTGACATTTCCTGCAGGGAAGCAACAACTGGCAACAACATAAATACATATAAATCTCACACAGAAAATCCAGAAGAAGAAGGAAATTATTTTGGCTTAAGGAAGCAAGGATGTTTTGTTTTTTTAAGTTGGGAAATTTTTGCTTAAAAATTTGCCTTAAATTGTAATGAACACATATTTTTAACTAATAATATTTGAAAATAATTTTAAGATTTAAACGGGACTCTGGAAATGTCATCTAGTAATAATTAACGTTTTATGGGCGTGGCACCCTTTATTGGTAAATGAAATTAAATCATTATTTACCTCAGATTTTCCAAATGCCGGGAATTTTTTTCAATGCGATCTGTAAAGTTTTTGAGTCGCAATATTTTTTCTAAAAGATGTTAGTTTATCCTAAAGATTTATGTCAAATAAAATATAATTGTTAAAAGTTAAAGATGATAAGGATTTTATTGTGATGTTTATTTCTTTTTAAAGAGTATACTAAAAAAATTTAGTTTTTTTATTATGATAAAAATTTAAATTTGAGTTAGTTTAAAGTCTTAAAACTTGCTTATCATTTCGCAGTAAAAATGAGATTTTAGCATTTTAGTGTAGGATGAAAAAGTTAACCAGATTCACAAGTGATCAAACTAAATTAAAGAGAGAAGAATCCAAATCACCCCAAATAGAAGCCACATATATAAGCTTTATATACGCCGGAACATCTGGTTTCATCCCTCTGCTACAACAAGTCGAAAGTTTTTTATATGTTTTTATTTTTTTTTTTAAACAGTGTACTTGATTTGATATGAACATTTTAACCATTTTGAAAGTTGCTTTTACATTAAAGCAATTCTTTATTACAGTGAACTCGTGGTAATGTGAACTTATAAAAACCAAGCTTCTTCACTTTATTGAATTTGTTCACATTTATATTTTTCACAATAATTTTTACCGCTTTTGTGGAGTATGTAGTATAATAGAAAAGCCCACAAAGAAAAGAAAGACCAGTAGTGCGATTCTGTAACTTTTAACAATAAACGTTACGTTAATTTTACCAACACAATTTATTGCTTGTGGTAACAATGCATCAATTCTGTAACTCAGTATAACCAACATTGTTAAAAAATTCAATAAGGTGGCATATTTGTTAAAAAACAATGAATTTTAAGCCAAAAGAGTGCACAAGAGAGGGCGCTCTCTTTAACTTGTTTTAAAAAACAATACATTTAAACAATAAATTTTTAGTCAGACTAGTGTACAGGAGAGTGCGCTCTTTTTAATTTGTTCGAAAATATATTTTTTGAACATTTCAAAATAACAACAACTTTAAGAATAAACAATGAAAAAATTATTGCTGTTAAGTTAACTGAAAAATTCGACGTTATAATTGAATATAATGCTAAACGATATTGTTAAAATCCTTACTGAATAACATCGACGTTAATTTAGCTGTTAAAAATTTTTAACAATTCAATTGACGTTAAAATTGAATAGAGAATCGCACTACAGGTTGGTAAAATAAAAAAAAATATTTCAAACTATTTTCATATATGCACTTTCAGTTTAATACTAAATAACAACACTATGTGAGTGATACATAGCAACAATAGTGATCGGTTTTTTTAAATGCATGCCATGAGATCCATGAGCTTATTTAACTTTTGCGATTTGGTTTTCTGCAAAAAACTGTCGTTGAATATTTAGATAGAAATCGTTGATCGCATTAGTGGATAGTTCACATTACTGCGAGTTCACTGTATTCATATTTCTTTCTTAAATAAAAATATATATTTTAGAATTTTTCTTTATTTGTTCTAATCAGCTGTTCTGTCACTCTATGTTCAATACCAATACATAGACAAAAATAAATTTAAAATTGAAATGAGTATTTTAAAAAAAATTTAATTTAGGATAAAAATTGGGATAAATTATCCCGATTAAGGGATTGATTGATTCTCTTTAAAAGAAGTATTTAGGGATTGAAAAGTCTAAAAATTATTAAATCTTTTCATACTTGGTGCAACGAAATTCGAACCTACCGTATTATCGAAACGGCTAAGAATTAATTTGAGTGCATATTTAATTAAAATCACATTGTATTAACTGCCAAACACAGAATGTACTAGGCTCCTTTTCAATACGACCACCAACGTTAAATCTGTCGGGATCTGACTGATCCAGAGCGCATAACGAATAACCGTTAAAAATCTCTATGGTCCAATTGTGTCCAGTAGTTGTTTCGTTAGAATCCCTACCGAATATCTCATGTTTCTCTGTTTCCGCCATAACACAATACATATTATATTTTGTACCTTTAAGTGTAACGTTAAATTTCGTTCCTTTATTGTCATCAAATTCTTTAATATCAGCTTTAATATGGCCCATGTCATCTATGTACGAATCTCTTTGCCAAATCCAAACTGAATAATTTTTTTTTCATTTCAGTTTTGTTGACTTTGATACCAGTGTAAATGAAACGGCGCTTGTACATGTTCATAAGACAAAAGTAGTCCTTGAAGAACAAATTTTGGTATACTTCCGGCAATTTATTGATAGTTTTGTTAACATTCGATTAAAACTCATTATCCACAGTTTCATATAAAGAATTTTGTTTAATTTTATATAAATTTATGGCAAATGATCCTACATAAAATTTTGTTGTATCGTCTCCGCAATAATTATCGAATTGTTCCAAATATGATTTTAGAATAATTTTGTACGCCTTTGAAGAGTTAGTTTTTTGTGCATAATCAAGGATTTGATTAAACTGTTTACTTTTATACGTATCGGCGTAATATTTCATTACTAGGATGGTTAATTAATTTTGATCAGATATGTAGTCTGTATCAGCCGTTTGAGCAATATTTTATCCATATGCTTTTAAATGATCCTGATTGATGTTTAGTGTTGTAGCGATTTCCAATAAACAACAACAACAACATAATAGAGAAGGAAAGAGTATAACTGATGCTTTCATTTTGAAAACTTAAACTGATTTGCTGTTGTTATTTTCAAACCGATATTTATACGAAATTGAACCTGCGTACGTTTATTAAAGTTTCGCTCTTGTTATTTTTTTTATCAAATTATCCCCAATGATAATAAAATACAGAACATAAGGATAAAAAACACAAGTAATAATAAGTATGTATATATATTTGTGGCCAGAAATTCTTGTTTTTAGCTTATTTTTTGTCGTGGCTATGTAAACCATGTCGCAGCTGTTGTTGTTATCACCATTACACGGTATTTTATATATTATATTAGACTTATCCATCTTGTCAATCATGTCTTTTGTTTGGGAATAAATTTTTCCAACGTGGTTGGAGGTTTTTCGTGCCACTTTGAAGTTTTGTGTGTCAAAAAGTTCTGAGTTTTCGAAACGTTCTGTTAGCTGTAGTAGGTAAATCATTGATTTGTATCCAGTTTTGGAATTATCTTCTTTTGTGCGTGTTATTTTGCAGTTTATGTCCTTTTTGTAATCTTTGATTAATTTTCCAATTATTGGATATTCATTAATCTGTAATATCTTAGTGATTTTTCGTACGTTTTCATCTTAGAAATTATTGTCACTATTTTCTAGTATCCTACGAATTAAATTTTTCGCCGTATTTATAATTATATTCTTAGGGTGTTTGGATAAATAATTAATGAGACGACTAGATGCTGTTGGTTTTTGGTACCAGTTGAATTTCTGGCCACAAATCTGATCAACGATTACGCAAAAACATTTATAACATAGGTGTGTATTTTTTTTAGGTAAATTTAATAAATCCTGTATTTTCGAGCCATAATGCTAAAATTTTTTCCCTTCTTCATTTAATGGTGAGCTGGTTGCACTTTACACCAAAACATTTTTCTTTGCGAAACCATTTGTATTTTGTGATGTTGTGACATGAAAAATCTTGGACTTTTCTGTGGAAATGCCCATATACGAGTAAACTAACAAATAAATATGCTTTACTAAGAAAGTTCTGTATGCAACAATCAACTTTACACTTTTGCCAGCCTGTTGTTTTCTTACAATTCGAGAAGTTAAAAAGTAAATGAAAATAAAAAATCACTCAGTAGTTGTACTTGACATCCTTAAGGAATCTCAAATATTCAACATTCTTTTACTAAGGAAAAAAAAACAAAGAAAATAAATAAAAAAAAAAATATGTTTGTTAAAGTAAGAACGAAAATATCAAGACGTGGTGTTAAGTAATTTATTTTTATATTAAGTTCTTTAGCAGCTACGTGCTTTATTTGTGTTTAATTTAAAAAGAAAGAAAAAGAAAACTAGCAAGAAACAATTTGGAAGTTCCTTATAATATTTAGCACGTTCATAATTGTTCAATTTATTTGCAAAATATCTAATGAATTATTTTGATAATAGACTTCCTAAAAGTTAAAAAAAATCATTGCCTACGCTATTTTTTCTGTAATGTTCAATGGACCGCCTAAATTTTTCAGGTCGTTCATATAATTTAATTTTTCTTTTAATTTATAAAATTTTTTTAATTGGAAATTAAATTCTAGAAATTCGTAATAATAGCAGACAATGAAAATTTGGAAGGTTAAACTGACATCAAGACAAAGTTCGAGACCAAGCAACAAATAACAGGCGAAACACAAAACATTCAACACATAAATTATCGGCATTCGGTAGGCTCCACGTCATCTATATCTGATAATTAAACAATAAAAAAAAGCTCAATCGAATAATACGACAGAAAAGTAGTGAATTCCTTTATAATTTATATAAAACAATCTCTTGACAAAATGTTTATACAACGAGGCAGAATTAATTAATGATCAGGATAATCAACCATGTACTTGATTTCAGTCAGTCGCGATTGGCACTGAAGTCTAAAAACGACAAGAATTGAGATATGATGAGATCGTGATTGATCATGATTTCAGTAGCTTAAACGGAAGTTCACGCAAACTTTGATGTAGGACCTGTGCCTGGTTTCTGTAACAAATGTGAGAGTTTTTCGCTTCGAAAAGTTTATTAGCATTCTGTGAAAAACGGGATGAGTGAAAAGAAAAATGTTTATTAGGTTTTCAAGGTGGCTCATATAAAAATTCTAATAATATTATATGAGTCATACTACAAAAGATCGGGTGACAAGTATAAACTCACATTTTGTTTCGATGTGAGAACTTTTCACAAGTTACAGAAACGAGTACTGGGTACCAATAAGGGCTATTCATCAATATTATGTATTCTTCGAATGTATATTAGTGTGACAGTGTATTAACTATTGTTGGACTGTTAAAATGATAGAGGCATTGTAATGGTCACTGAAAAACCGTTCCGACAGCGATTGATACTGTTCCAAGCTAATGTACCGCAGCGTCCTTCTTGATCGGCTAGCAGAACCATCGGGGATGAAAAACAATTAATAAAATGTTTGCTTTCATACAGCTTAACTGAACCTAACACCAGAGGCGCTGCAACACTGCTCTAAAAATTAATAAGCAACTCGCAATTGCAGAGTTGTAAAAGAATTAAACCATCCAAATATTCAACATCTATCCCTTTCCGTAATAAATAGTTCTTGCACAATGGATTGCACAACTACAGGTCATCACTTAAGTGTCTTTGTCTGTTAATTAAATTATTACGAGCTTCTAAAGTTTATGTTCTTTTATGAATTTTATTTAATAAAAAAAATAAAAATAATTAATATTTCGTTGGATTAAGCATTATTCAATTCGCCTTGAAATTTTAACTTAATTGTCCCAAAAATATTCATATGCTTTAGAACCTTTAAGATTTACTTAACTCCATCCTTGATGTCCTTGAAATTTATAGCACGAATTTCTCACTGAAAATTACGTATAACTCCCATGTTTGAGCTGGTGTCTTAGGGTCTGTTTTGAAAATATTTGATCATGTACCCAAAAGGGGGAGGGACAAGAAACTCATCGCTGCTTGTATACAAAGAAATTGTAAATTTATTAAAAATTACCAAATAAATATACAGTAGTTTTCCGGTTTAACGAACCAGTACTTTGTGAGGGCTGTTCGTTAAACTGAAAAGTTCGTGGCATATAACGAACTTATGTCTAGTACCCATGTTATGAATAAATAAATAACTAGAACTTTATTATTTATCGTTTATTTTGAAATATGTTATGAGATCTGTATGATATATTAAAAAAATAAAAAAGGTACAATTCATTACACTGGTAGCATAAAACCTAAAATAATTTTAATGAAAAATATGTTCAAATTCATTTTCAATTTCTTTGAAAATTTTACATATAAAATTTGTCGAGTAATGTTTGTTTTTTTTAGAACAAAAATATTTTGTTTTGTGGCATCTTCCTGAAGTTATCTTAAAAGCAATAAAGTTGAGAAATTGACATTATTTTGTTGTCTTGATGAGAGCCTATTTTTATAATATGCAACTTAAGCAAACAAATAGCATTCTGATCCATTAGTTGAATCAGGAGTGTAACATTGGGGGCATATAAAGCACCCAAATTTTGCCTCTGTGTGTTTTTTCTACCATTTATTCTGCCAGAGGATGAGACGGCGCATTATCCAGAGGTAAAACAGCATTTAATGGCAAATTATTTTCGGCAAGAAATTATTTAACCGTGACTTGCATTGAAATCTCCACTACAAAGCTTTCTATGAATTTCTTTGGCTTTGAATTGAAGGACTGCACCAGAAACAGGCATGTTTGAATTTCGTTGCCGTAGAAACCAAAAAAGTTGTTTCTTCATTATTGAAAATTCACCTTGTCTCATGGCTTTCCTGTTTTTAAATCTAAGGTTTGTATTTTTGGCATTTTTTATAAGACTTTGTTTTGATTTTAAGATCGTACATACTGTCGACTTTCTTATGCCGTACTTTTTGCACAAATCTACAATTCAAAATCCATTTTGGTAATCATCCAAAATTTTTACTTTTTCTTTAAAAAAAAGTGTCTTTTTTTTGTTTTTACGTTTACACCACGAAAGAGTATGCGTAACTGATCATTGCAGCACAATCAAACAAAAATGCTACATAAACAAAACCTAAAATAGAGGTACTTATTGCTACTCACTTTGTTTTTAGTTAGAAATTACTTCACATATTATGCTTTCTTAAATTAAAATTATGAATCTTATTTGTTCGCTAAATTGGGCATGAGAAAATATTTTTTATTCGCTATATAAGGTACTCAATGGAGCAAACTTGTGTGTTCGTTAAATGCGATGTTCGCAGAATCGAAGGTTCGTTAAACAGGAAAACTACTGTATGCTTAAAAATCGGACAATATTAAGAGGTCGCTGGAAATTGTTAATTTGGGAACAAATCCAGTTTAACAACTTATCTTTAAATTAAAAAGAAAATATTACAAAGAACAATAGAAAATTGGTAAATAAGACCAAATTTTTGATGGCAAAAAATCACGCAAAATTTTTTCTAGTTATAGACCTCCGAAATGTAACCGAATTATCAGTTTTGTACGACAACTTTAAATGATCACAACTCGCAAAATATAGATCGACGCCAATTGTTTTTTTTAATAGTTTCCATTAATTTTTTTTTATAATTTTCAATCGCCCTACGTAAGTTATTTTTTCGCTTGGAGATGTGTCGATAATTTAGATTTAATCCGTTAATTGATGCACAGAATAAAGAAAACTCGAAATTTCTAACGACCTCTAAGCAGGGTGCGATTGTTCCAAGGTTTTTTACTTCTTTTCATGAATGGAACTGTAGGGTTGGTCTTGTTGAGACTCAAACAAAAAAATACCTTTGTAAATCCCATACACTCCTGAGCCAGTCTTTGCTATTTTATCGTTCCTAAAAGGAAATATGATCTAATGAAATCAAATAAATTGTTCCAGAAATTCATCCTTCTTTACGAGCAGTACGTTATTTATTAGGAGCACATCCATTTGTGATCGAGGCGTGTAACACTCGCACTACTATTTATAAAGAGTATTTGTGTTTTGGCCGAACTGTTTCTTCTATGCTAAATAATATTCTTGCAGAAGCGTTTCCAAACACTTTCAATATTGTAGGAAGGACCCAAAACAAATATCCATACTCTTTTTCTCAGATAACAAATTTTCTTCAGTTAGGCAAAATCGATTCCATAAGTAGGGACTTTCGTTAAAGTTCTGATTAACTCTTCTCTTACTTTAGAAAGTGTCGAATATCGCAAAAGCTGCATCTGTCACATGGCCTTTGAGAGCCACTGAAAACATTTTAGAAATATAATGTCAAAATATTTATAATAAAATGCACCATCACTTTTTATGGATTAAATTGCTTTTCTGAGATTTGTTTTATTAGTAGCGCAACAAATGAAGCCAAAACCTTCAGATCAGATCAGATACTGAAAATAGTGATTGTGACAAAAATCCTTTAGTTGGACTGTAAACTGCAATTCTAATCCTTATATTCTCTACTTCTCCAGTTTGTTGCAAATATTTACTATTTTAAAAATTAAAAAAAAAAAAAATATTTGGTGACAAACACCATTTTTCAGTTCCTTGAGAAATCTTTTTATGTAGAGAGAATACAATAAAAATAAACCACGAATACGCTGGATTTGATTTACATAAAAAAAAATATATTGATGAAAAAAAATTTTTTACGGAATAATATTATTAAACAATTTTCAAACTGCCCTCGTATTTTAACTTTAATGTTAAAACTGTTCACAAAGAATATAATAATTGAGAGACTTTCTCATAATATCGAAGAAATCATCCGCTATACGATTAAACATAAACAACCAGGATTTCTAAAAAATCCTGCCATAAAAGAAACTTTGGATTCATTCAGAACGTAAAATTTCCTATATGCGCCCTCATCCCCCTCACAATTTTTTTAGGATACTTCTTTCTACCTACGTGCTGCTATTTCATTTGCCATAACATACATTTAACTAAAAGCTTATCGCACTTAAGAAGTGTGAATAGATAAAAATAATCGTAATCCAAAAATTATGTGAAAAAATTTACTTGGGAAAGAAATGAAAAATTACTTCTCTAGTGTTGCAAAGAAGAAGTTGTACATTTTATCATGCTTATGATAATTAATTAATGTGAATAAAAGAATAATAAATGTTGTGTTGAAATTTTTCTTATACATATTTTTTTTGACTCACTAGAGACTTGCTTCAACATTGAAGAGAATGTTTTGGTTTTTGCGTTGGAAAATCGAAAGGGATTATTGTGAAATAAATTATACATAAATTTTAAAAGTGTTAAGCAAGTTTCTGATAAGCAAAAAAAAAAAAGAATTATGAAAAACTTGTATTCAGCTATTGTTAGATAATGTTTTGTGAGCTTCATAGTAACATACTAGTAGGGAAGTTCGCTATAATGAGATTTTTGAAGTGAAAACTTCTATTGGCGCGGTACGAAGAAATTTGATAGGGTACTTTTTAAGTGTTAAAAAGGTGTAAAATTTGTACTTTTGGTAGGTTTTAATTTTATTTGGGTTTTTACATTGACATACAGCGTACTTTCTTGGCGGTAAAACAATGAAAATCTGACACTTTTGGTACTATTATAACTTTTTATTAAAAAAAAAAATAGAAATTGTTTTTACAATAGCGTACATTAATATAATACAAATTCTTGGGTGTAGGGTGTAGGATAAGAAAGTACTTTTGGTGCGTTTTGCTTTTAGTACGTTTTGTTTTTTCATTAACATGTAGCGTGACCGAAGTCACGGGTAAAATCTAGTATTATTTAAATTACAATTTTATTTCTAACTACAATTGCTGTAATCTAATAATATAAATGTCCAACACGTGAAGTTTAGAATGACAAGAAAAATTACCACCATAACACTATGAAATTAGTCTGGTGGTAGTGCAGCTATATATATGTCGGTAGGTCTTATTACAGAACCTTCCTAATATCCTACTAATTTGGCTTGAAAAAATATCCTGTTTCCGGCCTGTTATTGATCACAACCGTAATTGTACGATATTGGAAACTTTTCGGAATGTAGAACAGCAAAAAAAAATCGTACTAAATTTAAGTATTTTATTTTAATGAAATATTTGATTTTGAGGCGCATATTACTGTTATTTCGGTAGAAAATGGTGTCCTGGTCCTTCCTATGAGTCACGTTTCTGATCAAATTTACGATTATTTATCGAGAAGAAATGTCTGGGTATAGACAAATACACTTTTCTGGGTATTTATTGCATAGCTGTGACGCCAAAGCTGCTTAAAACATTGTCGTGGAACATTAAAATTTATGTGTCGAAGAAGAAAGTCGGAATGAATATTACCTTCAATTAAATTGATCAAGAATGACACATTAAGCATTGTCCTCCGGCTTTTTAAAGTGGGTAACTTTATTAGCTCTAGCCTTGTTGTATACGAATGAAGAGTGTGAATATAAGAGTTAAAGGTGCTTCTCGGGCAGAATAGTAGGAACTGTTTTTGAACAGATTCAATTCGGTCAATATGCATCATGGCGTCTGGATCCCAGATAACAAAACCAGATAACAGAACCATACTCCACCATATTATCAGATCTTTTCATTAAAATTAACTTTTAAAGCTTTAATATTCGATTTATAAGAAGAAATACGTACATGTTCTACTCCCCATCAAAAATAAAGTGAACAAATTGAAGGGAAAAGTGAAAAAACTCGCGGGAAAAAATCATTCACGATTAGGGGAATTTTATTTTGGAGTGAAATTATTCACGTGAAATTGTTTCACGATTGCAATAATGTGGAATGTGAAAAAATTTCATGTGGAAAATTATTCACGATAGGGATGAATTTATTGATTTTTTTTTCTTAGCATTTATTTGTCGATTTGAATGAATACTTGAATGTACATGGCTGAGTTGTCTACGGCGGTGTGTTACAAAAATGTGTCTCTATGTTCAATACCAATTCCATGGACAAACCTTATGCCCCTATTACGGTTTACAACTCAACCAAGTTGATTTGATATTGAAACAACTCAACTTTAATACAACTTAACTCATTTTTGGTGTTATGAATTACAACTCATTCTGGTTGATGTTGCCAGCCTCAAAAGCAACGATTTGACAGTTGATAAAGCAGTTGATGGTATTTCTTGAGGCAAAAATTAAAAAAAAAAGACATGCGGCACTCGGGTACTGACGCATAGCATTTTTTTATCAACTTATGCAATTATATTTTTACGTTTTGTTTAATAACTCCGTTGTTGTTCTGGCAATACTGTATGTTAATGAAATCAAAATCAATAGCATACTTTAGGGGTTAAACATACATTGGGGATTTAAATACTTAAAAAAAAAACAAAAGACTTAAGAAACAAACTTAGTGTCAGGTTTTTCGTTTCAAAAACAACTGACAGGGTTTTTCGTTTCAAAAACAAAAGACTTAAGAAACGAACGCTTCAAAATTTCTAGTTTCGGTCGCCTCAAAGCCCGCGATAAAATCTATGTAATAGCTTAAAAATTTGGTTTCTTGTTAAAGTTGTTGTTGGCTACAGTGGTTAGCGCGTAGACTACTAAGCAAACAATGACTTGGAGCCTGGGTTCAAACCCTGGCCAGAACATTATTAATTTCTCTAATGTACCCTAGCAGAAACATCGGCAAAGTAAAACAATTAATAAAATGCCTGCTAATACAGCTTAACAAAGTTAATGTGTCTACTTAGCACCGTAGGCGCCTCAACACTGCCTTGAAAATTAACATAACGCGCAAAACAGAGTTGTGAAAGAGTTAAGTCTTCTAAATTTTCAACATCTATTTCTCTACACTATCCCTCTCACTGAGTTCCGGCACAGAGCACTGCATATATAGGGGTAATCCCCTGAGTGCTGGTCCTAATTAAAAAAGAAATATAAATAAATAATAAAATTGTACTAAGTGAAAAAAATGGATATCTCCTATGATTTATTTGACTCTGACGAACGTATTGATGCTAACATTGATGTGTTGCGCATACGAGAAAGTCTTCGTGATCACTCCAATCCCTTGGAACTTCCAGATGCTATATAAGAAAATGTTTAAGTTATAATTGAATGGATTTTTATTATATAGATAAATGTTTTCAGATTTAAAAGTTTCTTTCGTTTCAATAAAGAATTTTGCTTTCTGTTAAATGAGCAGAAGAAACATTTCCAGAAGCCTGTGCGAGGTACGGCTATACCTCATATACTAAAAAACTATGTGCAACTCTTAGAATCCTTGCTGACGGCAGTTATAAAAAACCTGTGGAAATGATTTTAACGTTGGATTGGCACAGCCTACAATATGAGTAGTGATTAAAGAAGTATTAAATATTTTCGAGCAATATGTTTGTGCAAAATGGATAATAAAAGAAATGATTGAAGAAGAGCAAAATGCTCTGTTATCTCGTTGTAAATCAATTTTTCCTATAAATAACTTATCAATCGTTAATAAATTCATGTAAGGCATTTAAAAAAAACTTGACTTACCCCCTCTCCATTTAATTTTTTATTTTTATAAACAACTGCTACAGTTGTAATTTTTTGGCATTTTTGTCAACCTCACCAACACTGAGTTGTAATCGCTAATAACGAGTTGAAAAATTTCAACTAAATTACAATTGAGTTATAAACCGTAATAGCGGCATTAGTTTTAATTCAATTGTGATTGAGAATAAAAACGAGCATAATTCCGATTACGTATTGTGATTCAAGTATGCCACAAGATTGATTTTAAGTAAAAGAAATTTAGTACGGCTTTCAATTGGATTTTCGCCTTAAATCAACCCGCCGCTGTTTTGAACTAATCTTATGATTACTGAGATCAAAATAAGGACCAAGTTCTTGATATGTACAATTCCATCTCATTTCTCGGCAACCTATAAGCTTGGCAATATTTTTCCAAGAATTCTTTCCCATATTAGAAAGGCAAACAAATTTTGCCAAGCTTACAGGTTTCCTAGAAATGAGATGGAATTGTACCTATCAAGAACTTGGTCCTTATTTTGATCTCAGTACTTTTTACGGCCGAAATATTTGGATATGAACTTGGCCTTATTTTCACATTTGTGTTTTTGTGTGGATCTCACTTCTTTTTTCTAAGTTGTTTTTGTATAAATATTTATATGTATTGCTTACCTGGGCCTACCTGTGTACCAAATTTCAGCTATCTAGCAATACTGGATGTGCCCTATACAAAGAAGGGGCACACCGGTCCCCCTGCGAGGAAAGTGCCCGTTTTCAGATTTTTCTGGTTAATTTCCCACCAAGACCTACCTGTGTATTGAGTTTCAGCTCTCTAGCTATACTAGAAGAGCCCAATAATATTGATGAGTGAGTCAGTGAGTCAGTGAATATGTACTAAAATATGGACTTTTTACACCTTAATATCTCGGGAAGCTTTTAACCTGTGAGGTCACCTCTGTAGGGAGACATTTTGTTTCAAGTTTCATTATATTATGATGAAGAGGAGCAAAGTTATGAGGGGGGAAAAACAACTCGAATGGTTTCGTGTAAATACACACTGTGTGGCCGAACTTGGCCTGGCGTACTACCGTACGTCAAAGTCGATTGAAATGGCCACATCAGTTACTTAACCTACGAATCCTTGTATTTAATTCAGATTTTATTTTATTTGTATTTATTTCAAGATATTTAAAATTATTTTTTAAATAAATTAATATTTCCAATACAATTTTTATTAACTGCATTTTAACTACCCAAAGGCGTATACTTTATAATTATTATATATGTAATAAATATTAATCATACGTACAGGGCATTTAATTACATTGAAAACAATAAATAAAATTGAGTTTTGTGTTGAGTATTGAGTTTTGTAGTTAATTAAAAGCCAATAAATTTATTTAATTAGACTTTAATGTAAAATATGTAAAAGGCAACTTTATATTAAAATTAACAAAAAACTAACCTATAAATACCCTTACCATTTTTGGTGAAGGGAATAATAAATGTGGATTTATTTGAGCACATGACCCCCTGATAAATAAAGGGGAAAATTATTATGTTCGTATTCAAAATACAAACAAATCGAAATGAATTTTTAAATTAAATATTGAAAGAAAAATTTCTGTTAAAAGTATTTCTGTGTGAGTGTGTATGTGTATAAATTGTTATGTGTTAGTACATTTCATTTGTAGTAAATAATTTTGATGCTTTCAGATCTGGTTGCAAACGTTTTATATTCCATTAACTTTCGAGATAATCACCCATATCTGGAATAAGAGAATAATCGTGAAATATTTCTCAGGCACCAAAAAAAAGTGGTGAACGAGATAAAAAATTAGTACACTACTCGTAGACACAAAAACAACACACAAATTGGCGATCACAAGTTTAGGGTGGAAAATTGTGTCTTTTCGTCATAAAATATTTTGTCTTGTCCTGCTTTAAGAATTTTTTCTTCAAGGCTTATCAAATAGTGGCTTCCCTGATTAATAATTTAATTCTTAGCCGGACTATGGTTGTGCGTAAGTGCTTTTACCGTTTGCTATGTGGACAAGTAGCTACGCTTATAAAATATTTTCCTGCTTTGCCGGGTTACGGCAGATCACTATGCTTTCGTCTACTAAGAGTGTTACAGAATGGGTTCCGCTAACTTGAATTTTCATGTGTTGTTATTTTGCGCTTTAGATAAAAAAAAAAATCTCATTTTAGGAGAAAATGAAAACAACCAAACATACCATAAGAAGGTAATCTCTTTTCAACACAAACACTATTCCCCATACACAAAAGAGATCATTATCAAGGCTAGCTGGACGCCTGCAAAGCAGAACTCTTTATTCTGCAAAGTCACCATTTAAAAAAAGAAACTGTTAGCTGCTGTTGCTACAATTAAGCGCCTTCTACATTTTCAACATCTATCTTCTCTATTCTATCGTTTTCCCGAAGTTTTGACAAAGAAAAAAACTATTTTGTGAAAACGTAAAAGTAATTTCAAGAATATCTACAACTTCTTTAATGAGGTTCTATGAAAACTCTGCTGCTGGGCAAAGTAATTCCCAGAAACATAAATAACAAAACAGCTTCCTAAATTTATGATTGATTCAAATCACCTTTTACCCGTAAAATTAAGACAAATATTTTGTACATAAAACATTATTATTATAATTTTTTTTTTTTTTTTTTTTGAAGTGTATGATGTTATGTTCTCATTACCAGGAAGTAAGTAAACTATCAAATAAACTACTTACCTTCATCCCTTCCTTCATCTCTGCATGTAATTGAACAAACATCTTTCTATCTTAGGGCAAAAAAAAAAACAAAGGAAGTAAAAAAATAAATGGTCAACACATGATTATCTCTTTTATTGCACAATAAATCTAAAGAAAATAACTTATTTTGCCTATAATTTGTTATTTTGCTAACGGCAAAACTTTGTTTGTTTGACAAGGATCATAATGTGTCTTTTTAGGATACCAAGTAAGAAAAACCAAAAAAACGTTAGCGGCATAAAAGAAAACTGTCTTAAGTAATAAAACTAATGACATTAAATGTCATATTTATTTTTTGAGTATGCTTAAAGGGAAGTACATGCGTGTGTGTGTGTAGTTATTCTTTCATTTTTAACCTTAACTTTTTATATTTATTTTATATTTATTTAATATTTAAGGATAATGACATATTTAAAAAGTAAAACAACAGAAAACAAATTTTTATGTGGAACCTTATGGTTAAAGACTTCTTTAAAGTAAAAGGTAAAGGTAAAGCAATAAAAATTGTTGAAAAGAAAATGTCCTACCACAAATTTTGTTTTTATATTTTTATTGCCAAAACAAAAAAAAAAAAAAAAAAAGTTTTTTTTAATAATTTTGATATTTTCGAATGGTAAACGCAAGCTGATGCATGATCCTTATTAGCTCTTCTCCTGCGGACTTCCAGAGCTCTGGCGGTGTTCCGTTATTTTTTATACAAACTTTGAAGAGTTTAGTTTGATCCTTAGTTTCGTATACACTCCAATTTTGTTTTTCGTTGCTAAAAGTCGCAAATAAATATTAGAAAATTTCTTGTTTTTGCCTAAAACATCCTCATTTAAGATTTGATTAAAACAAAAAACGTATTTCTTAATTTTATGTATAAACTTTAGTTATTCACAGTTGCAACGTAAATATTTTAAAATTAATTTTTTCTAATAAAATGTCTGTTACTTCAAAATTGGATTTCAATTAAAATTGTCTTAAAATACTCTTGAAAGGTTGTTCTTCCTAAAAACACTTCAAAATTTAAAGTTGAACTCCTTTTTTTAATTAAATATTTAAAATATTTTAACGACTTCCTTCATGCTGCGAAAGTTTTCATTTTATATTTTCGCTCTATCTTCTTTCTTTCTTCTTTTGTAAAATTTCAAATGCGCAATTTATGAAAATATTTTCTTGTTTTCCTGTTAAAACTTAATTTTAAATAAGAAGAAAGAATATTTCTTTATTTTAATATTTTCTAATTTTGCCCAAGTCATTGTTTTCACACACAAATAACAAAAGTTGTTAACAAAAATTTACGACAAAAAATGATCAAAACTTTACGTAACTTTCAAGAAACGTTGGCTCTAATAGAATAGAATTAAGTTGTAAATAGGCAATTTACTTTTAGATACAAATTAAAGCTAATTTGAAAATTTATCAAGGTAGTTAATTAAAACGGGAAAACTTTGCTTCAATTGAATAGTAAAGAAAAGTTGAAAGAAAAAAGTACAATCAAGAAAAATGCCCAATAAAATCATTGAATTGATATGAAAATTAATATAAATATTTCTTAAATGAAATGATTTAGGAAAAAAAATAGAGAATGTTCTTTGTGAACAGTGGGCAAGGCCATGCCCTGATTAATTAAATATATTTTATTTTTTTACTACTTCGTCCTTACCGAGTTTTTTTTTTTACTTTGCGAACCCATTTCGACATTATGGCAGTACAATCCAACGAATATAATAATTGGGGAAAAAAATAAGTTAAGTCCATTAAGAGAATTTCTGAAGAGAAAAAGTTTCAAAAGTAAAAAGGTAAAAAGGTACCATAAATGAAAGATACCATAAATAAAAAAGTACACGTTTTTTTTCTCATATAAGCCACCTGTTAATTTATAAAAAAATTTACAAAATATCACTTAAAAAAATATATAAAGTATTTGGTCCATTAAAAATATTTCTCAAGAGAAAAAGTTCCACAAATATAAAAGTACTAAAAGTAAAAAGTACCATAAGTGGAAAAATACCATTTTTGCCCCCATTTCAGCCACTAGAAAGTCTTTTAATTTATAAAATATATAAAAACTATTATTAACAAATATGAAAAGTACCAAAAGTACCAATTTGTCCCTTATTTTAACCCTAAATACTAACATATACTTTAATCTGGAAATTTCAGTCAGTAAAAAATAAATTCTCGTATTCTATTTCTGTTGAAAACTGGTTAAATAGTTGATAATCTACTCAATTAGTATCCACTTTACGAAAATTGTAAAGATGGACAATTGAACGCTGATGAGAGGTGTAGCGGCCTTGAAATCAGTACTGATACGTTCTGATAAAAATAATAATATTTTCCAACACAAAAAAAAAACTCTTAGTAATTTTGAATTCTCATTAATTCAAAAAAAACTGAACTTGAGCCTGATAATATTACTTTTCATATGTACAAAATAAAATATGTTAGTTTTAAAAATAAACCAAAAAAAAAAATCAGTAAAAAATAGTACCAAAGCTACGAAGTTGTTCTTTATTTTTACCCCTTAAAAGTATCCTATATTTTATTCTGGGTAACATGCTATTCGTCCACAAAATTTCAGTTAAATATCTGAAGAGTATTTCTTAAGAGAAAAATTACCAAAAGTAAAAAGTGCTGTAAGTTAAAAATTACTAGTTTATTTTTTTCATCCAACAGAAGGTATGTTAGTTTTTTTTTAAAAAAGAGTGTAAAATACTATAACATAAATAAAAAGTAACAAAACTAACAATTTGTCCCTTATTTTTAGCCCGTAAAAAAGTACCTTATATTTTAAACTATATCACATGCTTACCATTTACAAAATTTCATCCAAATCCATTAAGCGGTCCTCCCGTTATAGTGAAACAAACTTTCGCATTTACATTTCTATGGGACCGAAATGCAAACGTCTATTTTCTAAATCCCTCCACTAGTGATGAACTTACGCTTTAATATATATTTGGAGCAGACAATTTTCCCTTCCAAATTAATGCATATTAAATAATCCCAATTTTTAGAGAAATTTTTCTTCTTTTTTTTTTTTGTTGCGGTTAATTCCCTGGGGGGCTACGCCTGCCGACCACTGTGCTTCTTAACAATTATTTTTGGTACTGGTTTTAAATTTGAATTTAAAAAAAATTGCACTCAAATAAAAAAATGATAAGCACAGGCACTACTACTCTGCTGAGATGAGAGCATAAGTAGATTGTTCGTTTACTAGTAAAAGTAGTTGATTTAACCCCCGTAAAGTAATGCGGACGGTATGTACTTTCTGCTTGAAAAGTTTTTCACATTTCGATCGATATGTGGTGACATGCCCGATGTTTAAGCAACACAAAGTTTTAGGCTGTAAAATGTAAACAGTTATTCAAAAATTAATATTTATGAAACACCAGTCATATAAATTTGCCCCATTTCATCATTTCTGTATTTTAATAATTTTTCAATTTTATCAACATCTACACTTGAATACCGTTCCGACCTTTTGTGAATATCGTTGCTAAACTTTTCCATAAAAAAAAACCTTTTCATATTTGATGTATTCCTTTTTTTATTATTTGCATTGTGATTTTTAAACTGTGTTCTTGTTTGTGTTATTGTTTTATTCTAAAATTTGAATGATAAACGAACACACCAACATATTGAATATATTTATGAAAATTGGTTTACTTCAAAAACTTATTGCATAAGTTAAGGGTTGTTGTAATGATTAATGGAGTGAATAATGTACAACATGTTTATGAAACCATTTAGATCTCATTTATTTTTTCGTTAAGTTTAAAATTAAAGACTTTTTAGATATGAAAAATGTTAATAACAAAATACACTGTTAAGACTGAATGATAATTTTTTTTATTAAAGTGGTGAATAAAAGATTTAATTTTGAGAGAAAAAAATTTAAATAAAACATTCACTGCCTGGCCCACGATGTCGAACAAATTTTTCTTTCGTACAAATTACATTTAAAACAAAAACAATTCTAAAAAGTTTGTTTTTGTTTTAATCGTAAATCGTACGAAAGATAAATTCATTGGACATAGTGGGTAAGGCAGTCAATGTTATGCACAGTTAGCCAGTTCACTAATATAGATTTGAAATATAGACGGAAAATGTCATGATATGTATTTTATGAATACCATTCCATTCCGTTCGATGTACAAACAAGTTTATTTACCCAATATTGCATTCCGATAGGGATGCTAGATCTTCTAGCAGTGGACTACATACAGATAGAGAGCTAGAGAAAGAGAGGGAGAGGAAGAGGGAGAGACAGCAAGACAAATACGGCGGAGGTATTGTACAGTAGAGTGCTTAAGAAAAAAATTGTGCCAAACATAATATTTTTATATTTTGCCACGCCTATAAATACCGCCTTTTTAGTATTTTGTTCATTGTGTGTCTATTTTCATTATCATGGCTCTCTACGGGCAACATTTCTGTCTTGAAATAGTTCTTTACTACTAAGTAACAAGAATTTGTTATGACTTTAAAAAACTTTTAAAAATTAAGGTGGAATGTGGAAGGTGCTGAATTGGTTCGGTGTTAAACCAACCCGTCTACTGGATAAGCGAGACCCACCTACAGAGTGAGAAAGAGAGTGAGAGAGAGCAAGGCAAACACAGCGGAGGTGTTGTACACTAGAGTGCTTCAGAAAAAAATTGTGGTAAACATAATTTTTTTTATTTTTTTGCCACGCCTATAAATACCGCCTTATTATTTTGTTCACTATGTCAATATTTTTAGACCGATGAAGACATTTTGTATATCGGTGTACATGGCTCTCTAAGGGCTACATTTCTGTATTAAAAAGTTTTTTACTACTAAGAAACAAAAATTTTGTTATGACTTTAAAAATTTATGGACTGAGTTTTTAAAAGTCATGGCCGGTATACAAAATGTTATGATCAGTCTAAAAATAGCGATTCCAAATAGATTCTGCCGAATTTTAAATTTGCAAATTTTCAGCGCGATGCCACCAACCATTTAATCCGTTTCTCGAATATAACTTAATTCTGCGGCTTTGGCCGGTTTGTCTGCAACAACATTACCGGGCATATCGCTGTGACCTTGTAGCCAGAATAATTCCAGGTTTGAGAGTCCCGCATTCGACATTCATGCACTACAGTACAGTAACGCCTGAAAGAGACTTGGTCGCAGCCTTGCTGTCAGTAAAGATTCCTGATATCCTCAGCGGATAACATTCAAACACTGAATAAAAATTTTCAATAATTTTGCTGCTTATAAAAAATATTTTTTAAAAATTTTGTTCTACAATTTTAAAATTATGGCACCCATTGTACGCTGGTGTCTGCTACATATTACGAATTAATTGAATTCAACTTCACGCATAATTTTCTACGTGGATATAATTAGCATGTTTTTAAATGGATATTTAAAAAAAAACAACACAAAAATTACATACTTTGTTAACAACAGAAAAGTGAATAGCAACACAATAATGAGCTCCATTATGATTTGCAACAAAACAACAGTAAAAAACACAGAGCATACAATTAAATTTACAACATATACATGTCTTCACACAAACTGTGTTCTCATACTACAGCAATAAATTTGGAAAATAACAACAGCAACAACAACTTTTTAACACATTAACACAAAATTAGCATTTAAATTGGTCGTTTAAAATAAAACAGCTTTTTAATATTGTTTCGCTTTTTATCATCATTTTCGTTTTTTTTTTTTTATCTTTTGTTTTGTGGGCGGAGCGGAGTTTTTTCTAACCTTTTTTTATATTTCTTTGTAAGCAAAAAATAGTTGATCCTAAAAGTTCACTGACGTATTCTATCAACACCAAACCCACTTCAAATTCATAAATTTAAATTATAAAAACAACAAAAGTTAACTTTTTTGAAATGTTCAATGATGGAAAAGATAATTTTATTTAATATATTGTTTTTAACAATTTTTTTTTTTTTTGTTCTTTTTATAAAAAACAAAGTTTTTATTTTTAATTTTCCTTATGAAAATCGTTTAAATAATTAGATTTATGTAAAGAGTATATCTACGATGTTAAAGTAACTTTTATTAGATATAGTCTTTTGTTAAAGTGCTGAATAATTAAATATTTTTAGAAAAAAAGAAATGTTTCAAAAATATTATTTTTTTAATAGATACATTTTTGAGACAATCTTAAATAAATGAAGTCAATTTATTAAAAAAAGCCACGTCGTGTTTATTGCTTTAAAATTCAAAAGCTTTCTTGAGGTTTAGTATCTTTTTAGGTAACATTTTAATCATCTGGCTCTGCAAACCAAAGGATTTTTGTGTAGACCAAACATTCACCGAAGTAAATTAAGGCTCTGTTAGCGTCACAGAGAATGCGCTTCAGAGTCTCTTTTTCAGCGTTGCGCATAATCTGCATAGATCGGCCTCAGAGTTACCAATGATAAATTTATGCCTCCTGAGATCGCAGTGTCCGGTAAGTTCTCCCAGTCAGTTATCTAACGTCATTTTTGTCTATAAGTAGTAACTTTTGAGATGTGTTTTGGAACAACATAATAAATCGTATTTATTGTCTTAGGGCTTGGAGGGTTTCCCAATGGCGAGGAAATTCTATCTTTGCCCATAAGCTCTTCTGTTCTTTTACATATCCGCTCGATATGCGAAAAACGAGCTTCAATCCAATATATTTACGTTGGATTCCTGTGTGGGCTAGACAGGCAGCACGTTCGTTTATAGCATGACCTTTGCGGCCAGGCGGACATCATAACTTTATTTTATTGTTGGCACCAAATTCACTTACAGATGTGACATGATAATACAACAACTTATCTCATAACAGATGAAGGCCTTGGGCGCTACTTGCCTCTCTGACATTAAGTAGATATGAGTACTCTTACATTTTCGCCTTAGGCATTTTCTAACTCAAACAAGAATGGTATAGACTTCGGTTTGCAGAACTGTAGGTCATTTACCCATCCAAAAAAAAACACCATCTGTTAGAAAAGCTTCTCGTATTCTATTTCGTTAACTGAACTTAGTTCTCTCTCTCTCTCTCTTTTTTTTTCATTAGTAGCCACTTTGACAAAGAAAAATGCACTATACTGATTGGATATTCTAAAAAATTCATATTTGAGCGAGCATTTTCTAAAAGTAAGCATTTATTTTTTTTTTTTTCACTAATGGTGTTTTCTTTTCTACAACAAAATAGTACACATTCATGCAGAAAATGTACTTTGGTGTTCGTTTGTTACAAATATTTTGCTTTGTTTAGTTCTAGTGACATTTTATATATGTACCTTTCAACAAGGTGTCATTTTGTGTGTAGAAAAGAAAACACCATAAGTTCAAAGAAATTTTTTCAAACAAATTAAAGTAATTTATTTTCGCTTTACAAAATGATTTAGGACATGACGTACTACAGAATAGTTAATTAATCTTTGTTTACTTAAAAATAAAAAAAAAACTTATGTCCTCACCTTAAGATCATAATTTTTATTATATTAGAAAATTTTCCAAAAATTAAAGAAAACTCTTTTAATAAATGATTTTATGTTTATGAACTTACAAAACATGATTTAGTAAGGAATTCCAGAGACTTGTGGTAAAAATAAGAAATTGTCGCTGTGAGAAAAGGCTTTTAGATCTAGCAAATTGAATCCTACTAAACAAATATATTGGCTGCTTAGAAGTAATAATTTTATGTAAAAGTAAGAGGCACCTGATCCTAAGGAGATTTTCAAACTTTATATTGTATATCTTGTAAGAATAGAATGAAATATGATCACGGCGTCCTTTCAGGAATACATATTTTGCTACATTATTGTAAGCAACATTAAGTTTCTTTGATCAGCACTGTCACAATTCATAAAAATTTCACATCCATATAGAAGTACAGGAATTAAATAAGATTTTGATAGCTGCATGCGAATGGCAAATGTTGTTGAATCTATGACGGCCCACAAGTTGCGCAGCATACTGTAGACTCTTCCTACAAGAGCAGTAATGTGATTTGACCACGTTAGCCGAGCATTAAAAACAACACCCATATTCTTAGCTGATTTTACAAAGTAATTTTATTTCCTTTAATGGTTACATCCGGTAGACTTAGATATTAAAATACATTTAGACTGGGAAGGATTGATGCATAGCCCATTGGCATTAGCCCAACCATCAATTTTATCTAAATCATCGTTGAGCCTGTTTACACAAAAGTTAGTATTTTCAAAGCGAGTACTCAAGTATGTATAACTGAACGTCATCGGCATATATGAGAACATTACAGTTAGTTGAAACATCAGGTAAATCATTAATATACATGCAGAATAAAACGGGCCCCAGTGTTGAACCTTGAAGGACTCCTCTTGTGACATTAATTGCATCAGAATAATTGTGGTCAAGGAAAACACGTTGTGATCTATTCGTAAGATACGAATAAATAAGATTGCATGCTGAACTGGCAAAGTGAAACAGTTTTTGAAGCTTATTAATGAAAATTGTGTGGTCAACTAAATCAAACGCTTTACTATGATCCAAAAGAACTAAGAAAGACACCAAATTGTCATCAAGTTTAAATCTGAGATCTTCAACAACATTCACTAAAGCTGTAGTACAGCTTCTGGCTAAATCCGGATTGCATATCAGACAGAAAATTACTACTTTTTAAGTAAAGATTGATTTGTTTAGCTAAAATTTTTTTCCTTAATTTTGGATAAAAAGGGAAGAATATTATAGGTACGAAAAATACAATTTTAAGTTTAATAAAAGTTTTTCAACCTCGCTCCTTCAGACAAAACATCAATTCAAAGAAGAAACAGATACTGCTCCTCCTGACATCAACAACGTTAGCGTAAATTATATGGACGTTCAGGAACAACTAAGTTAAAAGTTATTTTAAGTACTCAGCATGATCACAAACCACATAGCAAAGAACTGCACTATTCCAAACAAATATATATAAAGAAAATTATTTGCAGGCACGGCAGATGACGAACTAAGATAAAATTTTGTTTACTCATTATTCTTATATGTACTTCCTTTTTCTAAAGAACTTCATACGAAGTGAACTGAAGTCTGTACTATGCTTAACAACTCAAAAGTCCTTAACAAATTTACAATATAATACATACAATCTAAATTATTTAATGTGTTTAACAACTCATATCATAGTAATTATTTTAGGGGTTTTCTATGTTTGATGTTTCTAAAAAAAAAAAAAAAAAAACAAAGTGCTTGTGATGCTGTTTCTAATTGTTTTCACCAACATAAATATGCATGTAATGCATCTTTAAAACACAATTAAATTTCAAATGCAGCTCTTTTGGTCTAAAATAAATTTATCCTGTTTTTGTTAAAAAATGTTTCCTGCCATTTTAAAGCATTTTTCTACAAACAATTGTGTTCCATTTTTATTTTTTTTTATTACATAAGAGGAAAACATGTTAGCATTGCATTTGCATGAATGAAAGTTCATAAAAATAACTCTTTGTTAGCATGCTTTCGCTCTTAACAAAGATTGTTAACCGCTTAAGAGTGTGTATAAGAGATGTGTTTTTTAAGGTAAATATAAAACACAGATTTATGAACATAAAAAATATATGATCTCTTCTGAAGGTAGTGTGTTTTTCCTATTTTTAATTTAAAGATTTTCTACTAGTTCATTCGAAAGTGTCTAAATAAGCTGAGTGTAAAAAACACTTAGATATTGTCAAGATATCAAGTATGATACAAATGAGCAACACTGTGACAATTTTGGTTTGGTGACATCAGTGCTGTGCTGTATATGTTGAAATTTTTAATTGATATCTCAACATTACATTACAACATCCCAGAAAAAACTTGGTAATGTGTTGCAATTACCCAACACCATTCTTTTCAATCATAAACTACATACCGCCTGTACTACTTCAGAGTGGCTACACCAACTTCTTTCTCTGTGCTCTTATGAGCACAGCAGTAATTACATATTCCTTTAATTAAGTTTATTATATTTTCTTAGGTTTTTCTAAGAATTGTTTTAAAAACAAATCAGTAATTTACATGAGCAAATTTTGACTTAAACAACACCATGAGATTCTATAAATAAAAAGCAAAAAAGAAAACAATAGGGAATAAGACCAACATGCTGCCCCAAAAATGATATTTTTCTAAATTAACTACACCATGCCGCACTGTAGCACCATTCACGAGAAGTTGGACAAAATCTAGATTTTTTGTAATCATTCTTCAAAATACCTAAAGCAATTTAATTTCTTTAGTTTATTAAATTTTTGTCTACAGGATTACAGAGGATTTTTTCCCTTATAATTTGTTCTTGAGTTTGATGAACAAAGGATTTGTTATAAATTAAAAATTATTTCTTGCACTTAAAATTGTGTTGGAATTAATGTAAATCGAAATTATTAGTAAGAGAGAGGGAGAGAATAGTAGGATATCTAATTAGAAAGTGTTCGTACGGAATTCGATGTCAGTACACCATTTCACCTTGTTGCCAGATATAAAGGATGTTTTTATAGAGGTATACAACTTTAAGTTCGCAACACTTTTTTAATTGGTGGCTATTTTTTCAGCTTTCAAGTGATTTATGTTTAGTTTGGTTTGGCATTTCAACATGTAAAGAGACGCTTCCAAATTGTGCAAATTTATTTTGAAAATTATGGTTCTATATGAAATGCGTAAACACGGTTTTCATAAGCGAACGATGAAGCTCGCATTTATTAGAATGGATACGTCAATAAACAAAACTACCGTATTTGGAGTGATGATAATCCTCCAGTGTATGTTGGGCCACTGTTATATCGAGTAAAATTTACTGTTTTGTGTGCTTTAAGGGCTGGTGAAATCATTAGTCCGTACTTCTTTATAAACGATGCTGGCTAGAACGTAAAACTCAGTGGTGACCGCTATAGAGTCATGATTATTGACTTTTTCGTTCATCAATTGAAAAACAATGATGTGCAGGAGCTACGGTTTCAACAAGACGGCGTAACATGTAACACAGCTCTTTCCACAAATGATTTATTGAAGGAAGCGTTTGGTAACCGCATAGTTTTACGTTTCGGGCCCGTCGTATTATTTAATAATTAAACGGATATTCAACTACTTAATGGCAGTTGTCGTCATAGTGTTCTGATGATCTCAAAATACATATCATGAAGTCAGTTCACCAAACTCACGGAGTCAACAAATATGTTTTGTCCGTTCAATTGCTACAAGCTTTAAAAAAATCTTTTAATTTAACAAATAAATTATACCAACATAATTATTACAAGAATATTTATTTATTTAATTTTTTTATTATTAATTGTGCAATGTCTTGTATTTTTCAAAGTGTTCTTCGCAAAATATTAGCCTAATTTTCAAAAATAAGTTTGTAATAGAAACACTTATGTATCAAATTATAAAACGAAATTTTATTGTAGTATATATTATTAAACTTAAACGGAAGGTGGGATGGGATACACGAAGAGGATAAAAACGGAAAATTTAGAATTGAGAAAAATGTTCTTAAAAAAGAAACGTACTTTGGTCTATGTTTAGTATCAATAACACATTCATTATGTTAATATTTTTTTTTTTTTGCAAACGGCACCACTGTGATTCATATGCCTCAAAATTATGTTTAAAACAATGGACGAAATTTTTTATTCAAATCTGTTTTTTTTTTTTTTTTTTTTTTTGTTTCCATAAAACACCCATTGTTTTTTAAGTGTTTAAATATAAAATATTCAAGAGCACTTTCATCTTTCATTCTTTTTTCAGTCACTTTTGTTAAATATCCTTTTGACTGTTATTTTGTAATTAATTTTTATGTAGAAAATAAAAACCTTTTAGTTGTTCATAAAACACAGTAGGTGGTATAGAGTCAACGATGATATTCAATATTATGATGTGGTAGGAAAAAGAATCATATTATGATTACAACAAAAGCGAGTTATAATATACTCATAATGTTTTATTTTAATTAAAATGACAAAAAAAAAATCTTAAACCTCAATAAAGATCAAAAATAAGAATATCAAAAAAAATATTAGAATAAGAAAATTGTCAATAATGTGCGTCCTCCAGAAACTAGAAATAAGATTTTTAATATAAAATTTTAATTTTGTGCTTTAATGTATAGTTAATTTTAAAAGAAACTATGAAAAGGATATGCTTAACAGAAGAGTCCTTTGTGCAAAATTAATCAGTTTATTTTAGACTTTTTGCTATTTAATTACAAACAAATTATTACGAAGAACTTTAAACTGTTTAGTTTCTCAATGGTATAAAATAATTTCTTAATAGTTCGTTTTTAGAATTTAAATTTTCATAATACACAAAGAAAGATTTAAATTTAAATTAAATGAGTTAAATTTTATGGCATTAAGGAAAAAGTGCTTAAGTGATATTTTATAACTTTTAATTAATTAAATGAGATTTTAAAACTTTATTGTACTTAAAGTTGTTCCTTTGCGTTTCGATTCTTTTGATTTACTAACACACATGCTTCAAACCTTTGAAAAAAAGGTATTGGATTAATCAAATTAAATTAATTAGACACAAATTGTTTAATATAAACATAACTTTTCCCAAAAATAATTTTGAATATGAACAAGTAAGAGTGTTATATATACCCTTCACCAATGTATAAAAATGTGAATATAATACAGGCTTTCCTTTCTCTTATAAATATAACATTTCAAACAATATAAAAGAGTAAAGCTACGTTCACATTTATTAAATATTTGTCCAAAAAAACGTAACCAGTAGTTTTACTTAAAGATAATGTCAACTAACTTGGTTTTTATGTTAAAAAATAAAATTAATTTATCTACAAAAATATATGTTTATACAGTTTTTAATAAATGCGAAGTCATAATTAAGAAAAATATTAGAATTAAAGAAAATAAATAATTAGTTTCTCTCTTGGTCACGTTTTTTCCGACAAATATTTGATGAATGTGAACGTACCTTAAGTTTAAACTGGATACTTGAACACACTTTCATATTTTCTACAAAAAATGCAGACTGTTTAAAATATTTTACAATTTTCCATCCATCGCAGGGGGTTTGTACGAAAAAATACATAAAGTTATTATAAAGTTAATATACACATGACACTAACACGCCTCAGAAGCACGTTGGTTCGTGCGTTGCATTATAATCGAAAGATTCTATGTATTTATAAATTTATTTTTCCAATAATAGTGATATGATTTCTTTAAAAAAACAATACACACTTATTGTCAAGGACATTCAAAAGTATTTTATTTAATGTGAAGTACAATCGATACAATTAAGTTCTAAATAAAACGTCATTCAAATGGCCTCCACGACTTCTCTGCAGGAACGAATTCGATGAACCCAAATTTCGAGCACTTTTTTAACTAAATCAAGTCGTATGTCATGAACGGCACGTTCAATATTGACTTGTACAGCTTAAATAGTGTCTGGTTTATTTCGAAAGAACAATGACTTCATATAATCACAACTTCTTGGAGGCCATTGAATATCACAATTTCTTGGAATAAGTTGTTCCAAGGAAAATCAGCAAATCACGACGTTTACGGCTTCAGTTCTTGAGTGAGAACAATTTTATACGGATGCAAACCCAAGTCCTTTCTCAAAATCCGCCAGGTTGTGGTTTGAGGCAGTCCCAATTGTTGAGAACGTCTTGGAATCGACAAATTGCTGTCTTCAGCAACACTTGCTTGAACGGCAGCAATATTTGCATTACTTCGAGCGGTTGGTTTTTTGTCTTATTGGCACTTGAAAATTATGTAAAGAAAATGCAAGCTCAAAATTTTCAACAATTCTACGAATAGCGAGCATACTTGGACGATTATTACGACCATAAAATGGCAAAAGCGGACGAAAAGTTCCAATTGGAGAACGATTATTTTGATAATAAAACTGAATAATTTGTAAACGTTGTTCTTGCGTAGATCTCTCCATGATGAAATTGTAAACACTACTGAATACAATGAAAAACAAACGACAGTTTATGACATATTATAAATGGCCGAAACGTCACTTCAATATCATATCATCCCAATTGGAAAACCTTATATAAAAAAATTATTATGTGAGAGCTGCCACGCCCAATTGTCAATTTTTATATAAATTTGTGGTAAAAACAGTACAAAAAGGGCTACGCTCATTACTTTCATATAAATCAGAAACTTAGAAGAAGCTCTTTTACTTTATAGAAAAAGCCACGCCTCCTTTTTCCACTATATTTTTATTAATGGGGTATATCAACGTAATAACTCTTACAAAATCTCCGATAATTTTCTTTATTAGTTCCCGAGATATTGAAAAATACTTTTTTTGTAGCTGCCACGCCCACTTTACCTATTTTTATACTTATTTTTTTTAAGAAATAAAAAGGGCAAAGCCTACTAAATTTCAAATTTTTTGCTGTATAACTTTCATAAAAAAGTTCCTTTGTGTGAAAAGTGCCACGCCAAAATATCATCTAGAAAATGTGTACAATTTCAGCTAGATAAGTTTACCGGCTTAGGACTCCATAGCTTTCAAATATACAAACATTTACTTTCGTATGTTTGGATTTCAATGTGACATAAATTATTCCAAAATTATATTTTAAGGATGTCACCATAATAGAAACGTAATTTTTCATAAGAGAATTTATTTTTTTAAACCACGTTTTTTACGATGTTTGAAATTGATGTCGTATAAGTTTTGTGCTTAACTGAAAACTTTATTAAAGTGATGAAATTAAATTAAAAATTTTCTTTCTACAGACATGTCATAAAACTCAATTCCGATCGGAAGTAGTTTCGATTCCGTAATTAAGTCTTTAGAAAACAAAGAACGAAAATCTTGTTTTTAATCAAAATATTTTTAATATTCAAAATCGAATTGACAATGATTATTTCTTCATTTGTAGTAAACAAGAAAAAAGACATGCATTCTTTTCAGAGTGTCTGAAAAATAACCTTTTCATTTTTACAAAAATGCTTGATGTAAGTTTTGGTAGTGAAACAATAAAAAAAACTCCTATAGGTATAAAAAAGTTTATTAGTGAATTACAATTACGAAATCGAAACTATTCCGATCGTTATGTACGACTTGCCCGCCAACTTAGTTATATTGTTGCCATAAAAATGTGGTATCGATATAATGTTAAAGTTGCAAATTTAAAAACATGTTTAAAATAGACAAAATAAAAGTGAAAATAGAAAAACCAAATGCAAACATAATAACTACAAATTAAGCATACATATATTTAAATTATTACAATATGTATGTGTATGTACATATACATAAATACATTACTTGCATATAAAATTTATGAAGCATGTACGTACGTGATTAACAAACAACATTGACGGAAACTGCCAGTCAGTCATGCAACCGTACGCTTAATAAATTTTAAGCCTTGCAAAATGCAAACAAATGATATGTGACAGTGTGAAACAGCTTAAATTATTAAAAAGTGCCTCAACATAAACACAAACAGAGACACACACATACAAAACACATGTCTGTTCAACCATATGGTATGTAGAAATACAATTTAAATTTCTGTTAAAACCACAATGAGTAGAGAAAATTAACTCAAATATATCTACTCGTATATTTTGGAAAAACAATTACAAATGGGAAAATATTTTAAATGAAAACTGCATGACAACATAAATTTTTCAAAGAATTTTGTTCAACAATTTTTTTTTTATGTTAAATGCTAATTTGTCAACTTTTCAACTGCCCAATATACAAGATAATGTCCTTGCTTGAGCATAAATTAACTTTTTGAAATAGAAAACTAAAGTCAGCATAAAAGCATTTTTTCTTGGTTTTTCTTAGAAATAAAATAAGTATCAACCTAAAGTTAAAATTTTAAATCTGCGACCATAACGCAGAGCTCGTATTTTGCTGAAAATTGTTTTCAAAGCCTAAAGTGGAGTCCTTAGAAGTCGAATAAGGATTTTTTTATATTCAAACCGTTTGGAAAATTCTAAATGGAATTATAAATTACTGTTTTTCAACTAACCTTATTTGTAGAAAAAAAATAAAAACTACATGCATACTTTTAGGAGGGCTTTACATATTAATAAAAACTTATGGTGTTTTCTTTTCTACACACAAAATAGCACCTTATTGAACGTTACATATATAAAATGTCTTGCCAACCTTGTAATAATGCAGCTTATTATTTCACTAGAACTGAACACAACTTATGAAAAAGTGGAACGCCCTGTTTTCAACAGCTGACAGCTAAGTTTTACAGGGCACTATCAACACTGTCGATTTTTACGGGGCAAAAAGTGCAATGCCTTCCACCCTTAGTGACGGCAATTTTTTAAGAATCAAACACACTGCCCTTTTAGAGAGCAAACAATTTTTAAGAAACGAACACCAAAGTACATTTTCTGCATGGAGATGTAGCATTTTTTTTTTTGTAGAAATTAAAACACCATTACTGTGAGCATTGCTATTAAAAACAATTTCAAAAATGTAAATTTGAAGACTGTTAATCAAAAACGTTCTGATTACAATTACGAAATAATATTGAAACCATTGCGATCGGAATGTATGACATTCCCGATAGTTTTAAAATGTACTTTATTTGAAATTGTTTTAACTTCTTCTGTAGTATTTAATATAGACCTGTGGTAATTTTGGCAGCAGGCAATAGCCCCCCGCGAAATATCCCCAGAAAGTAAAATGAATTAATACTCCAAAAAAGTGTATTGCAGCCAACAAAAACGATGCAACAATTTTTAGGGTATTACTTTATTTGTATTTTTTTTTTCAAATTATTTCCTTCGGGGCTACTGCCTGCCATCATATTTTCAGTTTATCACACATGACATCATTGAGTCAACTTCTGGCCCTGCCCAGGTTGGGGAAGTTATCACACATGAATTAAATTTGGTAGTAAGGATCCTATCCTATCTTCTCAGAGCCTGTTAAAGCCGCACTTTACTTATTTATTTATAATATTTATGTGTTAAACTGCGTTCGTTTTACTGCGTCATCTACTAACATATATAACTCATCTATAGATACAGAGCAGAGAGGCAGGGAGCATCTAATTTAAATTTTATCTTCCATTATTCCGGTCAACTAAATGTAAATAGCCGATTAAGTTCAACCTGCTTGAAAATAAGTTGAGCGATCTCTCTGTATTCTTTTTGTGCAGCATCGGAAGCGCTTCAAAACATTGCTCTTGAAATTGTGAACTTTTGTTACTGCTTCCAGAAACATAATAACTATTTGCTGGTATAAGTCTACTTAGCACCAGAGCCGCTGAAACATTGAACTAAAATTAACAAAATGCAAGACAGCAAAAATGTAAAAGAATTAAGCCTTCCAAATTCTCACGATATCTATATTCTATTCCATAGCCCTTTCTTCCTAGTTCTGGCTAAATGCATGGCACAAGACTTGGCATAAGTAGGGGGTCATCTTATCTGACAAGTAGTCTCACAAAAATAAAAAATAAAAAAATATTTGAGATAATCGGTTTTTTAAGTGCACCTGATTATATTGAACATTTTTCTTCATTATTTTATATAATTAAGAATTTTTAATTTCTAAATGAGTAAATTTGTTTCACTATATATTGAAGATATGTGAAATAAGTTTTTTTAAGAACCAAAAAAGGACACGAAAAATTTTTAAAAATTAGACGAGAAATAAATTGAAATTTCTCAGCTGAGCGAAGTGACAAGTTCGCTCCTCTTCTTTAGAAATAGTTAATTAATTTTCATTATATTTTAATATAAAGAATACAGTGACTTCAATTATGTGTTTCTTATCGCCAGTCCCAACTTTACAGTGTTTTTTCATTTAAGAAAACATAAAATGTAGTGAAATTTTTAGTTTCTTGTTAATTTTGTCTAATTACTTAAATTTTCTCTGATTAAGCAATAAAATTAATTGACGATTGCTTGTTAATTAAACTTTATTTCATTAAAAATTAAATTACCATCATTCTGCTAATTTGACACTGCAAATGATTATTTTGATGATATAAAAAAATTTTCCAACTTGTTAAAATTAAACACTTAACACTCACGTAATTTGACGACATTAAAGACATGTACCATAAAATCTTCTTTTTTTTTATATCATAAAATAATTATAGACTTTAATTTTATAAAGAGATTTTACAACTAATTTGAAAACAACATACATAATTCTTTCCAAGAATGTATACGATATTCTTGTTTGTATTCTCATTAGCTTGTAATGTATTTGCGTTTCATCACAATAAAGTTTATTAAAAACATGATGAGGAAAAATTTTTTTTTGCTTAAAACATCTACTACACATACAAACATAATTTTAATTATAAAAGTATTTAAAAAGAAAACGTGTTTATGAGAACAACACTACTAACACTTAATTTTCCTTCATTGTGTATCCTTTATAATGTTTGTTGCGTTACACACATATACACTCCTCCCAATACAAGCACACTCGTATTCACTTAACCATTTTTAACACAGGCTGTTATGTCGTTTTATAAACCGAAAAAACAACCAAACAATCCGACAACTAAACAACCAACAATTAGTGTACAATCATGAGAAAATAAAGGCTGGATTTTTTTTTTTCTTTAATTAACACTAACACTAACTGGGCACGTAGAAGAGGATAGTAAAGAAGCTGGGATTTTTTTTTCTGGAGTCTGGTTTCTTCAAAATTAGTTTTTGCATAAAATTTCCAGATTTTAAGTGCTCACGACAAACTAAAATCAACAAAATCACAAAAATGTACCAAAAAGTGTCACCAATTTTAAAAGTAAAATTTTTACAATGCTATATTTTCATAAAAATTTTTTTTGTTAGCAGCTCACAGGTCCGCTGCTAAGCAATTTAATAAACTAAACCTCTTTACTTACATAAAAATACCCCTTTATTTCCTGTGCAAATTCATACAGATCAGACCATATGCTTAGAAATGATGTCGTTATTTCCAAAATATTTATATTCAAACCTACTAAACAGTGCAATCATTAAATCGAAATTGAAAATATATTTCACAATAATTTTTTTTTAAATCCTTTAAGCAAAACAAAAAAAAAAATTACCCTATAAAATGGCAAACAGTTTTGAGTATATTGAAGTAAGGAAAACTAACAGACTAATGAACAGTTTTACTCTAATTTAATTACAACAATATTGTGTAAGAAATGAATGATTAAGGATACACAACAACAACAACAAAACACAAAGGTACAAAATCTAATAAATAAGTGAACATATAAACAAACACTTCAAATAAATTAAAAATGTACGAGGACAGTTACAAAAAGAATATATATAAATTGTACCTTAAAAAAACTCAAGAAAATGTGCAGTTAAAAAAACGCCAAACATAACATTTCAAAATAGTTTCAAAAAAAAAAATCTCCAAATTTAACTAAAATTTCATTTACATTTAGAAAATATGTTTTTTTTAATCAAATAAAATTTCTTTCATATTTATAAGAAAAAAAAAATTAAATAAAAATTTTATTTTCCAAAACGTTTATTTGATTTAAGAGCGCTTTTTCTAAACGTATGCATTTTTTTTACTAAGTTCAAGGACATTTTTTCATATGTATGATATTAAATTATTTGAGCTTTTAAAAAAAAATGATTTTGGAAATGACTTATTTCTGAAGAGTTCATAAAAATTTTAAGATTCTAAAACGGACTATGGTTAAAGTGTCTACCTTCGAATTCAGAGTAATTTGGCTGGCGTCCTAATAGACTTTGGCAAATGCTACACGTATATCCAGATTACGCTAAAATTTGAAATCTGAATTACGGATCGCCGATCACAGGTTTTTTTGGGTTTTCCCTTATATCTAAATATTTTAGCAGTACGCACACAGCAAAAAAATTTTTAAACAGTGAACATTTCAATGCATTGAAATGGATCACGATCCAAGTATCACAATATATATTGTACGTGTAGCATTGCCCTTTGAGTTTAAGTAAATGGTTTTCTTTAGCCCTCATTCCAGGCAATACATGCAACAGTTCTAAAGAAGCATCTCCAGACGTTCCAGTTTTTGTAATGTACAGAGGGAAAAAAAAATTATTTTATTTTTTCTTTATTCAACACGATATTGTCTTCAGAAAAAACGTAATCTAAGTGCTGAATAAAACGTAGGTATATAAAACCAAAGATGTAACCATAGCTATGGAGATGCTGTTGGCGATTGTTGCTCTAGGTAGAGAGTACGAGAACGAATGGGAGCCATTTATATCCACTAGCGGTCAGTCGGTTGGGGAATTCTTGCTCTACGGATTCTCTCTTGCCAATATAATCCGACTACATAAATGTTATTAAGTTACTAAGTTTATAATAAAAAGTGAAACCGGAAGTTGATTTTTTATGATGGTATGTGGTATTATTTCGACGCCGGGTTAGATCAACGATAACTATGGTATTTAAATAATCAACCGTTAAAGCTTAGAACATCTATCCCGGCTGAAATTGAATAGACATGTGCCTCTATACCCTCCCTACCATTGACTTCAGTGGCGTTAACACTTTACACTAAAGTCCCTTTACACGACCTACTCTTCTATCCTCTCCTCATCTCGCAAGAAATATCTTTAAGAAATTAGATTTCCATTATAAAAATACTTGATTTTATTCAGAACAATATTAGGTAGATATAGGGCCAAATTTACAGTAATTAGTTAGCTATTAGTAAACTAAAATGATAACTATTGTTTAACTAATACTTCATATTCACAGTGTATTATTTAACCGACACTCTTAATATGAACAAAAAATGGTAACCCTATCAAACAATTAACTTTCAGTACTGGCAATTCTGTTATAGCATATGGCTTTTGTTTACATTTGATATATTATTTCTTTAAAAATGGCGTATACATTCAAGAACTTGCCACGCCACCTACTTGCTAAGACGGAATATATCCCTAAAATATTTTTACATTACGTTGGCGACGCTCAGCAACAATATTCCGCGTATAATCAGTATCAGTGTCACTTTCAATATCGGACTCCGCGTTTTCAATTTCACATGCCAAATCTAAAATTTTTCACAAAACAAAAATACTAATAATAAATTCCAACGAATCAGCTGTTGTCTAACTGTTAGTTAACCAATGACGTTTGATGGTTTAACTAATGTTAAACTAGAAGCAGTGAATCAAATATTATTAGTTAAACTATTGCTATTAGCTAACTAATGACAGTGAATTTGGGCCATAGTGATTTAACTTAAATACTTAACTTCATAAAAAACTGACAGTAAGTAGTAGCATTTCAAATTTCAGATTATTCAATAAACTTCAATATATAATACTTAAATTAATTATACACAGCAAGGAATAGTTTGCTGACCAAAATGATAAAATTTGTGGGCTTAATAAATATATAAAATAAAATAAACAAAATCAATCTATAAGCAACATGTTGCTAAACATGACAAAGAATATTAATTAAAATCAATATCTCTAATCAGTTACACTAGAATGAATAGAGGTGCTTATGGATATAATAGCTCTGTTATAAAAATTTTATTTCTTACTCACCGCTCTTTAAAAAGATTTTCAGCAGCTTTTGATGAGGCCTCTTCAATCGCTGGTTTAACGGTGTTGATGAATGTAGCTATGTAACTTTGAATGTTTTTAAAAAATAGTTATAGGGGTTTCCATGTCAACTAGTCTAGTATATCTTAATGCTGCACTAACATAGACAAAAAATTTATTAATTCAAGAATAATAAGACTCTAAATGTAACTATCATAAGGCTTCACCATACATAAATCTGTGATACTACAAGACAATATTAGTATATGCTTATGCATGGGCTTACACTTTTACATTCAGTGAAATACAAATATGGAAGATTATTGTAATTGTATTTCTTTTTAACTTATGTGGATGTTGCGTTATGAGACTTTAGTTCCTGTAATAGTAATCTCTCACTAAATTTTTCTAACAGACTTTATAGGTGAGACATCCCCGAGATGATTATAATGGGCATGGGAAGTGTTAGTTTCGATGGCCTATACTATGTTTGATAGCTTATGTGTTCCTTTCACTTAAATTTCCATCTCACTTAACATTTATAGCTTACGTTGAATACTGTACATATTTAATAATTGTTTGATTTTTTTATGAAATTCTGCGCTCTTGGCGGCTGATCTGTGCAGAGAGAATAATTTTGCTTCTCGGCTTAATTTTATTATTACACTTGGACGCTTGAGCGATATTTAGAAACACAAAATGAAGCATTGAATTAAAACTTTCTTAATGTATTCATTGTGCCCAAAAAATGAACTGACTCAAAGTATAAATGCATCCATCATGAAAAACAAACTTTTAATTTAATTCATATTACAAAATAATGAATTGAGTTAACATTTTAAAAAATTCGTCTTGAATTAAATATCTTGAATCAATTAACTTCATATAAATAAAAAAAATTAATTAAAATATTCATGTATTCTCGATGATATAAAGGAAAGAAATTGTAATTCAATTTTTCATTCACTTCTATAGTTAGGTTTAAAATTCCAAAAATTATCTCCTCATCTCATACGCTGTTCTGCAATTTTTATAATTATGGTACTTAATTGATTGATTTTTTTTATACATGCATTTTGACAGTATTCCGCGTGGAACACTGAACAGAATTCTGGGCTTTAGATTTTTGACTCATAATTTTAGATAATAGCAAATAGATACATACTCTTGGATAACTTTTTAAATTGTACAACCGTTTTTTTTTTTTTTTTTTTTTTGATGTTAATCCAAATTAAAACAGTGCATCAAAAATTACTTAAAATTCCTTACTCTTAAATCATCGATAATGCATTCAAATTTTAATTTAATTCTTTTTTGTAGAAAACATTAATTATTTTAAGACTTTGTTTCATGTTAAATTAATTCACACTTTAATTTAGGTAATTTTTTAAGTGATATCAATGCATGCAAGAATTTTTGTTTCATGAGGAATGCTTAAGTGTTTCAATTACATTCACATTTTGAGTAAAATTAATTAATTAAATTTTTTCTCTAATTCATTGTGAATTAAAATCATGTTTGACTCATTCATACATACATACATACAACACAACGGGTATTATTATCAATCCCGAAAAGTAGGCAATAGGTTTTTTTAAGATATTCACGTATGATTAATATTTTATTTTGTCATGCTAAATATCGCTCATACGTCATCTGTACTAATTTAAGATGAAAGCGTTCATGATTTTTAAACATCACATAGAGATTTTTTTCTCCTTCTGTGGCAATGGGCAGAATGTAATATGTAAGAGAAGCTAAAATCACATATTCATTAAAGCAATTAAAAAAAAATAAAAAAAAATAAAAACAAAAAGCACTTCAGCCATTAGCCACTTACTCTAATATTTTGAGCCATAAAGACTGTGTTAGTGATGTCGTTAGAGCCGTAAACATGCATCCCTCACATTCAATCTAATTGACCACAAAGTTCACATCACTAGTGTTCAATTGGTTTGTATAAACTTGTACACAATCAACTTTATTGGCTTTTTTAAGAAATTATTTCCATTTTGTACATTTTGTTGTTCCCATTTTCTACTTTAAGACCTAAAATCAAATTAAATTTTTAGCATATAAAAATTAAAAATATTAAAACGAAAGCTTTGAAATTAAAAAATAATTTAGAGTGATGTGCCTCAATGAGAAAAGATTTTCTTGGATGTTGGCGAATTGTATGTGACTGCGCAGTTTGTTTGACATGTTAGCAGACCATCTACTGATGTGTCATACATATTTTCTAAGAATATTTGCAATACAATTGTGCAAAATTTATTCATTATTTTTGAAGGGAAAACTTCTATTGGCGCGGTACGAAGGTTTTGGATGAGACAAAATATCAGAACTCGCAACACCGTCACGCTTTTTGACACCTGTAGCATCTTTATTTGTGCGAAAGCCTACCAAACAATTTGCAGGTGTAGTAACGCCCGGACATATGACACTTAGCAGACAACTACATAACAGACATGGTAAAACTAACAGGTATACGCAGTTCGACAAGAAGTACAACAATCCAAAAACCACATATATTTTGTTGGTATAGAGCACTCGCTTCATATCAAAATACACAAACAAATTTAAAACATTTTCTTACGTATGCATACCAAACTGTAACCATTATTTATGTCTACTTTTAAAACTGTATCAGTTTGTATGATAATTTGCTATGAAGCGAGATCAGTCAGCAATGCTAGTAAGCTTACCTGTTGGATAAGCCTTGATACCAGACGAACGCACATTAAATAGACTACAGACCAAGGCGAATTCATTACCAGGTGGATGCAGTGGCGAATTCGGGCGAATGTATCCATTGCCCACTCTTTCAAATTTAGTACATATTTTCCAGAGCCATTTTTATGTAATTTTTTATGCATGGAGAATTTTGACAGCGTAGGATATGAATTCGCCGTTTACACAAACAGATGCCTGTTTGTTTTGTTGGTGAATTGTTGTAGTCGTGCATATATGTACCTGGTAATGAATTTGCCTTGCTATAGACAACCTTTATTTTACTAACGCCCGCTTTTACGATGTTCGATTAAAAAATAATCAACACTTTAACCGAAAGTCTGGCTAAATTGTATTGCACAACATATGATTAACTCTTAACAGATACATATCGGACATAAATGCATCGGACTAAATTAAATAAAAGAAAATTTGCAAACGCAAATAAAACAAAGAAACATAACCAAAAACCTACGTCCATACATATACAGACACTGTCAAATTTTGTACATATTTTCCGGCACCATTTTTATGCAATTTTTTATGCATGGAGAATTTTGACAGCGTAGGATATGAATTTATATCAAAATTTTTCATGCATAAAAAATTACATAAAAATGGCGTCGGAAAATATGTACGAAATTTGACAGTGTGGGAAAATGACAAATTTGCCCGAATTCCCCACTGCATCCATTTGGTAATGAAATCGCCTTGATATTTAAACTTTTGTAGTATCTCTGTTTGTGCAAATGCATACCCAAAGTATATTTATACCACTTATATGCATCTAAACAGCTGATTAATTTTTTTCTCGTTTACTGGTAATGTATGACTGTCAAAAGCTGTTAACAATTTTCGTACGCCATTTTGGTTTGTTATGCTTTGTTATACATAATTCTACAAATTGTTTTTTGTTTTCTTCATGTTGTTCTCATCTGTTTTTGACATTCATCCATTATTTTTACACAAACAAAATACATGATGTTTTTTGTTTTTGTAGACTTGCATAAACTTGGTATAAATTTACTTTGTGCATACCTAAGAATTGCTTCAATTGTAGTCTAACACCCATTTCACATGATGACTTTTCCGACGTCGTTTTTACTGAATTCCCTTTTGAAGTTGCTTGTGTGTTCATACGATGTCTTTTAGTTTCATGTCTTTTGTTTTAGTTTAGTTTTTCAGTTTTGAAATAATTAAAATAATGAAAGGTAACAAAGATAAATAGCAAAAGTAAGAAAAATTATGAAAAGTAACAAAGATAAGTAGAAGAAAAGTCTTGAAAAACACAAATCGAGTCTTTTTGTTTACCCCTCTTTCTTCCCTACACCGCTCACCTACAAGCAAAAAGAGACGTCGAAAAAGCGACGTCGCAAAAGTCATCATGTAAATTGAGTGTAAAACAAAATATTAACGAAATAAATAAAATAAAAACAAAATTATTTACTCCATATTCCATTTGTATTAAAATAAATAAATTAAAACTTAAAGATAGTACATAATACTGAAAAATTACGTTATATAAAATACGCGATAATCGTTTTCGAAGGTTTTTCCGAAAGGGGTAACATAAGTTGTAACGTAACGTAAGCGGCACAGCACGTAAGCGACACAGCGTAACGTAAGCGGCACAGCGGGTTAAGCTGGTTAAGTTTTCACTTCTGTCGGCACTCCCGGAGTGCTACCCGTAATTTTTTTTCTTGTCTCTTTAACGTGTTGTATTATTCAATTAAAAGAAACAAACAGTATTATCAGCTCCCAGAATATAATGCTGAAGAAACATACTCGTACAATAAAAACCTTTTGGATTTTTTTTTAATCCTTGAAACCGTATTTCATGGCTTAATTATGGATGGCAACCGAAAATTTCTGATTGCTGAGAAAAGAACTGAAACATGTCGTTACAAAGATAATATATTAATGGAGACATACTGGTCGACTGAAAGGTACATACCACCCTATGTTAAAGTAGGGTACAAATCACATACACGTAGTTATCGTCAACAGCAATATAATTGTAACTCTCGAACAGTTGGCAATAAAACTATCATAAGATGTTGAGTCTTGTTATCAATCGGAGGAACTAGTTCTGATACCGTACGACTGGTAGTTACAAGTAGGCCACTTGAACTGTCACCCGAGAGCTTTATCAACTCTTGTTCCTTATCAATGTATTAAGATGTAGTTTATGCTTATTGGTATTTAGCCGAACATATTCGATCTCCCGAACACATCGTGTGTTCGTATTTTAGAACGTAGTTGCCGAACACATTCGATATCCCGAATTTATCGTGTGTTCGTATTGTAGCTAACTGAACACGGTAACGTATTTAGCCGAACGCATTCGATCTCCCGAATTCATCGTGTGTTCATATCTTAGAACGTAGTTAGTCGAACACATGCGATCTCCTGAATTGAACGTGTGTTCGTATTGTAGTTAACTGAGCACATGCTGACGCCTACCCCGGCTGGAAACAAAAACTGCATTACAAAACTAAATAGCAACTGAAACTGACAGCTCTTAGTTGCTCAGACAGCTCAATATACTTAATGTGTCTACCTTACACCAGAGGCGCTACAACACTGCTCTAAAAATTAAAAAAAAAAAGTGCTATAGCAGAGTTGTAAAAGAATTAAGCTTTTAAATTATTAAAATTTAAATTATTCCACTTGTGCAGTCTTTATTTTAAAACTTTTCAATATTTCTTTAAATATGTATTAACATTTGATGCATGATTAATAGACTAAAGATCTATTAAACCATTCTAATAAATAATTATTAACTATTTATTAATGAAAAAGAAAAAATTATAATTAATGTGCAATAAAGATGCGAATGCTTTAACCGAACGTTAATATAAAATTATATGCATACATATACATATATTTAAATAAGTATGAGTATATTTATGTATACATGAACAACTATTAATCACCCCCACCATAAATATACCAATATTTAAAACTTAATATTTTTTTCCATTCTTTTTAATGAAAAATGAGTTAAGCTTTAGCAAAAACCCACAAACCATAATAATTTTTCATTTCAGTTTTTTCTTTCTTTTTTTTATTTTCAGGAAGCCATTATCGAACGGCAAGCCAAAACAACCACCAAATGCATCATAATTTGTGTCAAGGGAGGATTGCTTTTGTTGTAACTGCTGCGACAAGCAGTGTAAGAGTATATGTTTTTATTGATTAAACTGAAAAATGTGTATGAATAAAAAATGAAACAAAGAGTTAAAGTAAAAAGTATTAATGTGAGTTTTTGTTGCAATGCTTTCTAAATGATGATTTATGGTGGAGTTTTGTACTGCTGCTTTTTTGTTTCTTTTTAGTTTTTACAGTCAAAAATTAAAAATTATATATATACGTATGTCGGTATGATTGAAACCCAACAAAAGAACTATAATATTTTTCGAATTTTCTACTGCAAAAAAAGGCTAATGGCTTTAATATTTGGGTAAGAACAACGAATCCCACTGCAAAAGAATAGAAAAACCAAAAAAAATATTTTTTGGCCTAAATTTTAGCAAAATTGCAATAATCGTATTTTTTGAATATTCTTCTGAAAAATAATCGGAGAGATCTAATATTTGGGTTGAACTAAGAATTTCACTAGTAACATCGAACTTTGTTTTGAAATTTTATTCTTAGCATCGAAAATTCGATATGTGGAACTAAATTTCGAAGAAGGGAAACCACTTTTCTTGCACCGACCGTAAATAAAAACACAAAGCTTTTATATTTCTCATGAACTGATGAACTAATATTTTCTATAGAGACATCGATTTATATACAATTTTATTGTTCCCCCCACCGTACCCATTAGTTGAGACACATGCTGAATTTTGATAGCAAAGTAATGAGCTAAAACGATAATAAATATTCATTGTATAACTACTTACGACTTAAGTATTTTAACAATTTAACAATTGCTGTAATGCAGTATTTTTTTATTTTTCCTACTCACATTTGCTGCAAAGTAAGATACAACAAGTTGAAAAAAGAGTCCCGCTACAGATATACCATGAATAAATTTTATTTTGTGTGAAACTGTCTTTTAGATAATCAGTTGTAGAAACCGATTTTTAGCAATAAACAAAACATGCAGACAAATACATATGTATGTACATATATATATGTAAGTATTAACGTAAAATTTATTATTTGTATATTAATATGTATGTTCAACATCCTCCAGTTTTTACAAATCGGCCAAAATAATTAATATATTATATATTATTATTATTACGAATAAACGTAATTATTATTTGAACTTATATTGATTTACATATGAAAAGTAATATTATCAGGCTCAAGTTCAGTTTTATTGAATTAATGAAAATCCAAAATTACTAAGAGTTTTTTTTGTGTTGGAAAATATTATTATTTATATCCAATCAGTTTTTAGCAGAACGTATCAGTACTGATTTCATGGCCGCTACACCTCTCATCAGCGTTCAATTGTCCATCTTTACATCGTAAAGTGGATACTAATTGAGAAGAATATCAACTATTTAACCAGTTTTCAACAGAAATAGAATATTGTAGAATAAAAATTGAATTAAAAATTAATTCTCATATTCTATTTCTGTTGAAAACTGGTTAAATAGTTGATATTCTTCTCAATTAGTATCCACTTTACGAAAATTGTAAAGATGGACAATTGAACGCTGATGAGAGCGGCCATGAAATCAGTACTGATACGTTCTGCTAAAAACTGATTGGATATAAATAATAATATTTTCCAACACAAAAAAAAAACTCTTAGTAATTTTGAATTTTCATTAATTCAATAAAACTGAACTTGAGCCTGATAATATTACTTTTCATATGCAAAATAATTAATATTTATGCATTAGTTTGGTATTTCTTTTAACCTATATATTTTTATTTATTTAATTATAGAAATCCATTGGGTCCGTGGAACTAACTAATCATTACAAAGAGCTAACAAATGTTCTTCAAAATACCGAAAGAATTTCAATCGTTTCATCTGCCCATCATCGTTCAAGATCTTCTACAAATAAATCATTAAAAAAAGTACCAAGTCATATATTTTTTTATAGTATTTAATAGAGTAGTAAGTAGTTTATTAAACAATATTTTATTTAATCAATTAATTTATACTGAACGAAATAATGAATAATTTATAGTGGAATAAATAAATTATAAATAAACAAAAAATACTACTAAAAAATACAAGCGTATTTATTTCCTAGTCATTTTGGTTAATTTTCATTGTCAATTTTTTTTACACGTCCCATATTGCACGCACATTTTTTTCCTAACGAAATCGCGTAAATTTAGTTTGTTTTTTTTTTTTTGTAAAACACCAGGCGCCCAGAATATGCACAAACGTAGTAGGTGGATTTTTATTTCATTACAGTTTTTTTTTTTTTTTTTTTTTTTTTTTTTTTTTTTTTTTTTTTAATTAGGACCAGCACTCGGGATGACCCCTACGTATGCAGTGCATTGTGCCGGAACTCAGAGAGAGGGATAGAGTAGAGAAGATAGATGCTGAAAATGTAGAAGGCTTAACTCTTGAAAGCCTCTGTAAACAAAAACGACTTGAGAGCTACTGCTTATAGTTACAGTTGTTCTGTTGCTGTTGAAATTTTCCGCTGCATACTTTTAGGCTTTTTCAGCAGTGATTACAAAACTGTATGAAAATAAATAACCACCAACTACGTTTTTGGACATTCTGGGCGCCTGGTGTTTTACAAAAAAAATTTAAGCAATTTAGCAATCAATAAAATCAGAAAAAGAGGATTGATTTGTCGATTGATATTGATTTTTGTTTGTTGATGGCATTTTTCTATCTTATTTTTCTTACCTGCTGCATGCAACTCATGTATTAAATAAGAAAAATACGACTTTATAAAATTATATTCTTTTATTAAAATTAATTTATAAAAAAAGATCGTAAGAAAATGTAATTAATATCAATCAGATCGCAATGGCGATGCGATTAGTTTATTTATTGTACATCAAATTGAAATTAATAAGAAGTAATTTGTGGGATATTATTACACCGCTTTGAAGATAAATGAACTCCTCCTTCTTTATGTCCTTCAGTTGAAAGTACGATCTTTATTTCTGTCTCGTAATAGGTAGAGAGATGTGGAATTAAAACAGAAGGGAATTTATTATTAGGTTTATTATTAGGAAAAAATACCTACTTTATCGAAAAAAGGTAAGAGAGCTCTATTATTTGGTGTGAACTAAGGATTTCAGTAGTAACATTGATTACAATTGCACAAGAATAAAAAAATAAAAAATATTTTTTGGCCTAAATTTTAGCAAAGGCTATGTATGGCACGGTGAAAATTGACAAAAATTGCAATAATCGTACTTTTTTAATATTCTTTTGAAAAATAATCGCAGAGCTCTAAAATTTGGTGTGGACGATGACCAACAAACCAACAAAATATTTTTTGGTTTTTCTATTCTTTTGCAATGGGATTCGATTTTCGAGTGGGTGGAACCACGCCCCTTTTTAGGAATACCAAACCCTTGGACCGATCTTCCTGAAATTTTCACAGCATTTTACTGTGACTCTGGAAGGAATAATAAGCTATATGAAGTTTTGATTGGACAAAGAGGCGTGGCACCGCCCATATTACCCAAAAATTTAAATCGCCATATTTTGGGCATTTTTTGACCTACGTCGATGATATTTGGTATATATGGTATTGGCATAATTTGGAATATGTACCAGGAGAAAAGGGGGTGGAACCACGCCCCTTTTTAAGAAAACCAAACCCTTGGACCGATCTTCCTGAAATTTTCACAGCATTTTACTGTGACTCTGGAAGGAATAATAAGCTATATGAATTTTTGATTGGACAAAGAGGCGTGGCACCGCCCATATTACCCAAAAATTTAAATCGCCATATTTTGGGCATTTTTTGACTTACGTCGATGATGTTTGGTACATATGGTATTGGCATAATTTGGAATACGTACCAGGAGAAAAGTGGGTGGAACCACGCCCCTTTTTAGGAAAACCAAACCCTTGGACCGATCTTCCTGAAATTTTCACAGCATGTTACTGTGACTCTGGAAGGAATAATAAGCTATATGAAGTTTTGATTGGACAAAGAGGCGTGGCACCGCCCATATAACCCAAAAATTTAAATCTCCATATTTTAGGCATTTTTTGACCTACATACGTCGATGTTATTTGGTACATATGGTATTGGCATAATTTGGAATACGTACCAGGAGAAAAGTGGGTGGGACCACGCCCCTTTTTAGGAAAATTAAAAATCGTAATATAGTCTTAACTACTGGACCGATCGTCATTAAATTTTCATAATAGGATATATAAATACTTTTAACTTTCTTTTATAACGAGGGGGGTAATGTCGATCAAATTTTATCCAAATCTTTTAAAATAATTTCGAGAGAGAAAATGTACCAAAAGTAAAAGAGTACCATCGGTGTAAAAGTACCAAGAGAACCAATTTTTACTCATTTCAGCCACGACAAAATGTGTGTTAACTTAAAACTTCTCAAGAAAAAAAACTACTCTAAAGTAAAAAACAAAAATATGTTAACCTGGAAAAAAAAATCTTTAGAATATTTGTACAAAAGTACAAAAAATACCATTTTGTCCCTTGTTTAGCACTTTAAAAGTAACCTTTAATTTTATCTTTCTCACATGCTATCCATCTACCACATTTTATTTCAATCCATTAAAGAATTTCTCGAGACAAAAAGTACCAAAACTAAAAAAGTTCCAAAATTAAAAAAGACCCAAAAGTACCAGCTTTTTTAATTTCAGCCCCCAGGAATATATTTATATATAAACAATTTATAAAATATTTCTACAAAAACAAAAAGTACCAAAACGTTCCTAACTTCACATATACATCTACACACACATAGACACAAACTTATGACAATAGTTTTCTAAAAAAACAAATTAAATTATACCTAATTAGCAAAACTATTAAGAAGCAACTCATTTTCATTGCAACAAAAAAATTTAAGTACATAATTTTGTTTTAAAAAAGAAAATGCAATTCATAAAAAAAACAACAATGAAAAAAGAAATGCATTCTGCTACCACTAGAGATACAAAAGAGAAGGTTGCACCCGCATACATAAATACAGATGTAAATTCAATTTTGATGCATCACAATTTAAAGCAAATAAAAATGTCAAATGTCATTTCAAATACCTCTTCCATATATAAATCCTCAAGGTGATGTGATGTTGAATTTGTAACTTGTACTACAATGCATCTTTTTACTCAACAATAAATAGAAAAAAATGGAAAAAAATTTTACGCAAATAAAACAAGTTGTAAAGAAGTAGAAGTAAATGTCAGCAAATATAAAAAAAGGAAATTTTTATATACACAGAATAAAGCAATAAACCTTAAGAAATAAAATAAATACGAAAAACGTTTATGCAGCAATTTTTTTTTGGTTTTTTTTTTCACATTTATTCGAAGGTGTTTTAACTTTTTTATGCGTATTTCTCATTTAACCTGTTACATATGTTTGTATGTATGTATGTATATCACACATAAAAAGTAAATAAATTTGTTTGCTTTTGCAGCACAACCCACAGTGATTCGTTTATGGTTAGAAATAAAATTTAGAATTGTATTCTGCAAAATTGGTACTATTAAAAAATTTTAAAGTATATTTTAAAGACAGAAAATGGAGGATGTATCGAAGTGCTGTCTGTTTATGAGATAAGGGCAAATATTTTTGGTCAGGAGTAACAATGTTAAATATAATATTATTGTAATTAATCCCGATTAGCTTCCATTTAGATTTCATTGTGTTAAACAAGTGGTACTACACGAAAATTCTAATTATAGCAACCGAATTGAGTGATAGTTGATGCAACCGCCACAATTCGGTTGCCACCTCTTATCTGTTTTCTCTGTGTACTTTTTTGAATTTTGTGTTAATATTTTATATACTTTTAATACTTTTATACTAAAAAAAAACAATCTGGCGTTTTTGAAACTTTTGCAATTATGGTTCATTTTACTTATGGTACTTCTTTTTCTTTTGGTACTTTTTTACTTTTGGTACTTATATTACTTTTGGAACTGTTTTATCTTAAGAAAGAAATTTAGTAGATGGAGAGATTGCATGTGACCCCGATTAAAACATGGGGTATTGTTTAAGAGGTAAAGAGACTCATTGACAGTTTTGGTACTTTTGGTACTTTCATATTTTTGTATTAATACTTAATAAATTTTTCCATAAGTTAACATAATCGTACTTTGTGTAGGCTTAAATGAGTAAAAATTGGGAAATTTTAGTACTTTTTTACTTATGGTACTTTCTTACTTTTTGTACTCTTTTTCTCTGGAGAGAATATTTGAATATATTTGTATAAAATTTAGTCGACGGATACCATGTGATCCAGATTATAACAAAAACTACTTTTGAAGTGATAATATTTTATTAACTTTTTATAATGTAACACACTTTCAGTGGGCTGAAATGAAAAAAGAAAACGTTTTCACTTATGGTAGGTACTTTTTTACTTTTGGTAATTTTTCTTCTGAGAAATTTTGTTATTATATTTGGATAAAATTTGGGCGACGGATGGCATGTGAACCATATTAAGACATGGGTTAATTTTTAAAAAGTAATCAAGAGACAAATTGGAAGTTTTGCTACGTTATAATTTTCATAAATTGTTTTCTAATTTTCTTGACCTTTTTAATTTTAATTTTATAATAATTTTTCAAGCTTAAGGTATTTGTTAAAATTGTTATAAATTAGATTTAAACTCAATTTCTCCTGAAGAAGCCAACCAACGGTGTGGCGAAATATCGAAAAATTAATATTAAAACCATTTTTTATATAAAAACGACCTAAAGCTTGAAAAATTATTATAAAATTTTCATAAATTATTTTAAAATGTTATAAATGAGAAATTATTATTATTAGGCTTAAGTTCAGTTTTATTGAATTAATGCAAATTCAAATTAATATGAGTTTTTTATTTTTTAAAAACATTATCATGTGCAATCAGATAAACATACCGATTTCAAGGCCGCTATACATCTCATCAGCCTTCAATTTTCTATAACTATTTAACCAAGTTTTCAAAGTAACTTAGAAGCTTAGCTTCCTTCATAAGGAGCAGCTGGTGTTTTTCTTACTGAGAACCCAAACATCGTTTAGTTCTATAAAATGTTCTCTTCTACAGCTTCTGTACACCTGTGTCTCTCTCTTTCTCTTATTTTTCTTCCACATAATTGTGCCTTCAGTACTCTCACCGTTTTCTTTCTTTCTAGAAAAAAGAACCATTACTGGGCCCAAGTGCCTTGGAATCTTATTAAGTTATTTTTCACCACTAACCTGAGAACCTGACGTAATCTAAGAATTTTTTTACAATATTTCTTTCGACGCTTAATTTTTTTTTTTTTTTTAAATACCGTTTCCTTCAAATTTGTATAATTTTCAAATTTACCATTTTCCTCTAATAACTTTCGTCAAAGTTTTCTTATCAGCATAATCCTTGACCGGGTTTCCCTCAGCTTACTGAAGATCACAAATCAAATTGCTTAAAAATATTCTATCAGAATTTTACATATGTATAATATATTCCAAAATAAAGGATATCTATACATATACATAAGTACATACCTACATTTTATAAAATTAAATTCAAGTAGGAATTTTGTACCCGAAGTCTAGGTTAACACTACTTTTGCTGACCCTTCTCAATAATTTATTTTTAATTTTATTTAGTCATTTGTTTGCAATATCTATCGATTTATAATTGATTTATGCAAAGCCATGAAACTTTTATGCTTTTATCTTTTATACTATTACTTGGAAACTAAACCAGTTTCTCTTCTTTTTTTCTTTTTTTATTTTTAAAATTACTTGTCTGCTACGACAAATTTCCATCTGGGTGAAACAATAACAAAGTGCAACTCAATATTTGCTTAAAGAAGAGTAAAAAGATAAAAAAAACAACAACGAGATTAAATATGTTTTATTTTTTGTTAAATCATAAATTTTCTTAAGGGAGACTTACGTACACTCACACACACACACAAACACACGCACAGAAACTTACTTTGACAGTCAATAACTTAAAATTGCAAATAATTTAAGAAAATTGTAATAAAAAAAGAAAACAAGAACATGCTCGAATAATACAAATAATACGGAGTAATTGTAATTTATATGACACAAAACAACAGAAAAGACAGGAAGAAAGAAATAAAAAATATGAACAAACCATGATCTACTTTTAGGAGAACAATGTTATTTGGTTTTATTTATTGCTGTAATTTATGAAAAAGCAATAAGATGAGAATGTATGTGCAAAAGTATGATTTTAATTAAAGTTGTCGAGAATATTTCCGCCAGAGATAAAGAATGTGGATTTTTTTTATGCAATATTTTTTTGAACAGAGCTCACAACGGTACCTCTACTGTACGGTACCGTATGATATAGAACGAAGATGGAGTATTCTATTTGAATCTATTTAACAATGTATTTTGTATTTCTAAAAGTATTGTTTTGCATCTTGTTAAAAAATAGTAATAACAATAATATTAAGTATACGTACACACACACACACAAAAACTCTTAGTAAATTTAAGTGGTTTAAGATTTCTTTCAGTACGAGTTGTGATAGAAAATTTATATCCTTTTAAACTGCTTGTGATCAAATACCAGATATGAAGCAAAAAGAATATAAATGTATGTCTGGTGTAGACCTTTTGTTAAACAATATGTTGATAATTTTTGGCTTGAGGTCCTGTTTTTATTAAAAATAGTAATGTTGGTGTTTTATTAGCAACATAAGAAGAATATAACAAAACTGTGTTTTTTTTTTTTTTAATATATGATTCTATATTCACTACCAAGTATGCCGCTGTGGCAATGCTAGCCAAGTAGTCCGGAGGTTGTCGGTTCGATTCCGTCCAAAGATTCTGGGTGTTTTCTGCAGACAAGCTAAACGTTTTGCGGTGTTGTGTTTGTTTTAGAAAAAAAAAACAATGGACATAAAATAAATTTAAAATTTAAACGATTGTGATGCCAAAAGTCAACAGCTCTCGTTTTTGGCTCACACAACGCAAATTACTAAAATACATTTATTTTTATCAATTTATACTTGTATATGAACTACTATTTTATATATGAATTGCTATGTCATATATTTTATTTTGATATACATACATATATATTTATATATACTGAATTACTTGTGTTAATCCATTTTCTTGTATATGAGCTACTATTTTATATATTTTATTTTTATACATGCATATATATATGTCTATATATACATATATATATTTATATATTCCCTATGCTTATTAGAATGAATCTTTCGAATATTGTATATACCTAGTTGTAGTAATGTATTAATAATAATACTTCAGCACGAAGTAATAGTGTGTAAGTTTTTTATAGAAATTTAAGTGGTGGATGGATGGTTTCGGAGTGCCGCCATCTATAAGTCAAGGAATGATGCCATTACTATTCGCAACGTTGTCCAACACTGCCAACTGCAGCCAGACAGCTGATGTTTAAACACAAAGTAAACAGCTGGTACCACAATACCACAGGCTGCATCAGTCTAACGTATTGACATCGTATTGGAGAGGCATCGAATGACACGGGCAATACTCGATCGGACGATTGTCTCTCTTCTGCTGAGTTGCCTAATAATTGTTTTGTCGGCTCTCTGGGACATAATCCAGTTGTGGTCCGCAAGTACTGTATTCTACAGTCGAGCTGAAGTTGCGAGAGTTTTCGGAAGTTCGCTTCGCTCTTCCGACCGCTCGTACCGACAGTAAAGTAGTGAGAGGTGAGAGTCCCAATACACCAGGCTGTATCAGTCTACCGTGTTTGGATTTTCTTCCGATTACTATATCGGCGTAGTACCAGTGGCAAGACACGCTTCCAGCTGGTGGACTCCTCAACCAGCCACCACTACGGACGCCGTCCACTAGAAGTTAAGGGTTCGGAACTATATATATTGAACAAGAATAAAGCTAATAAATTTATACCTACCACGCAAACCTGCGTTTTTATTTATGGAACGACGAATCGCTGGCTTCCACTGAGCTACCCCAGCAACCACCGAAAACGTGTCGTTACACGAGTAAGCAAAATTTAATTTCGCTAAATATTCCCAACATTAATTCCATTGTGTTGTGCCGATTAACGGATTGATTCAATTTTTCGACAGGACTAATTTTTGGTAAAGAAATGCGTACGGTTTTCAATTTTATGCATGAGATAATGTTGAACATGGACTTATGTATCCAATGGAAGGATGTTAAATTTTGCCTAAATCATACCGAATACTTTTTTGAAGGAATTTTTTTTTTTTTTTCTGTATTAGATCGAATTAAGTAATTGTAATAAATTAATAAAATGTATTATGTTTATTTTTCTCTCCCGCAACAAGAAATCGCACCGCACCGTAAACATTTTGTTTAGACCCTCAGAAATTTAAAAGCCACAGAAATTTTATTAAAAAAAAAATAAAACTTTTAGTAGCCCAAGTTTCATGGCTTTTAGACTTCTATAATTAATGTTAAACCAGGTAGGCATATTAAGTTTATATCTCAAGTTTATAGCTTGTTCAACAGGCCCTTTAAACTTTTTACTGTTTATGTTTACCTCTTTAATATAATCTTTGCTTAAAGTCATTTAAAAAAAAAAAACTTTAAACCGTCTAATCATGAAGTTAAAACGATTCTGTTGAAATTCTGCTGTTGTCACCGGAAATCGTTTGGCACCATTTTGGTACACTTAACAAAAAAAAAATGGATACTTAAACAACATACTCGTACACACACATATACGTGTTCATAAAACTAAAGCCATCATATTTATAAGTGAATGCATGTACAATAATAGAGTTGTTATTGTATGTTTGTTTTTTTTTTTTGCGGATAAAAAAATATTCTTTCACACCCAAATAAAATCACAAATATCTGAATAACCATGTGGCTAAATTATCCCAACTTGAAAAACTCTTCACGAACTAAATATTTTAAAGCATGAAAAAAAAATAATACTTTTTTTTATAATATTCTAAAAACATACTTCCTGTTATTATTGTCAAATAATTATTATACTCGTAAAATTGTTTTAAAAAAAAATTATTTTCAATTATGAACATAAAAATTTTAAACAGCATTAAAACGATTTTTACTCATCAAATTTATTGTCGTATAAAACGTGATGAAAGTTAGAAATATTAATGAAAATATTTACGACCCTAATGTATGTACATGCTCAAGTGCTCTTGATGTGTAAGAGCAACTACTAAAGTACTTAAAAATTATGACTCTTAAGTAAAATTTAACCAACAAATTTATGGTTACAAGTATAAAATGTTATAAAATGTTAGAATAAAAACTTTTGAAACCAGAAGCGGTTATATCTTAGTTGGAGGAGATAAATGTTTGTAGAAATTTTTAAAAAGTTTCAACAAAAAATGTGTCTACATATAAAAATTAAAAAATAGAATTCGACAAAACAAAATTCTAGAACTCTTTTTCTGCGAAAAAACTTCATTCACCACCTTCATTATGAAGAAAGGTATAGCGAGCTTGAAATCGATAAACTAATATTTTCAGTAGTCTGATTGGATATCCTGACATTTCATTAATTCAATAAACTGAACTTAAGCCTTAAGAACGGGAAAGAAAACATTTAATAGCATTTTTAATAAATTCATTGAAAGCATATATATATATATATATATATATATATATATATATATATATATATATATATATATAAATGTGTAAGAAATTTAATAAAAATAAAGTTAAGTTAAATTTTTAGCTAATAACTTGACTAAATTTTAACAATATAAAACTTAAGAAAGTTGATGAGACTACTTAACACCAAAAGAGCTGCAACACTGCTTTAAAAATTAAAAAAAAACCCGCAATAGCACAGTTGTAAAAAGAGTTCAGATTTCTTTTTAAGTTCTGGCACAATGTATGGCGTAAGTAGGGGTCATACCCTGAGTGCGAGTGCTACAAAAAAAAAAAAAAAAAACATAGTTATTTAATTAACATATAAATATTATCAAATATTATTAATAAAGCAGTTCGTAGTAATTTAAGAAATTACATTTAATATGCAAAAAATTTAATACACCAAAAAAAGCAAGGGCCTGTGCTAATTATATGTTCAAAAAGAACATTCATCAAAATATACTTAAGTTTAAAAATCAAACCAAAAAAGTTTGTCTTAAGTAGAACAAAAAATCAGGATATAATTCGCCGGCAGCACTGTAATCTTTAATATATGATGATAAATAAAAATAAAATAAAATAAAAAATTCCCCAGCTAGCATCTATTAGTAGTGATAAGGCGCGTATTTTTTTTTTATTTGCAATAGTGTATAAATAGAATATGTAATCGCAACCTCGAAAGTAGTGAAAGTATTTGCACATGAATACTGACGAGGTTTAGTAGTTTTTACCGCAAACAACGTTTGTTCTATTCGGCCAGTGCGGTTGAAAAATCTAAAAAAGGGATGTTAAGATATTAAATTTTTCCTCTGTTGCTCGAAATATGTTCACAATGTCTTCTTAATATTTCTCTGATTATTAACATTTTCGAACTTTAGCCTGTATAAATATTAACAAATATTATTAATAAAGCAGCTCGTAGAAAATTAAAAAATTACAATTAAAATACATAGTTATTAAATCGTAAAGTTATATTTAGAAGTCCTTAGAGTTTGTCAATATTCCATGGAACCAGAAAAAACACAACACCATTTTAAATATCACCAAACATACCAGAAGGAAAAAATGTTACCGGAACGGAAATGTAATGTCGCCACACATATATCGTGCGAGTTTTTGTTCAATATGCTTATAATCATTTGCTACGTCGCTGTGTTTTAGATGAATCCCAATCTTATGTATAATTTTTTTTTTTTTTAATTAGAATACGAGAATTACCTCACATCAAATCTAGGTGTTGCATAACGTAGCATTTTTCACAAATACCCATACATATTTCTGATTTTTTGTTCTACTTAAATAAAAAAAAATTTTAATTTTATTTTTATATTTAATTATCTATATAATTAATAGGCAGTAAGGTTTTTCGTGATGGACTTCAGACACACATCATACAATCTATTTTATCAAATTTTATATCAAATAAAAAATATTTTTTCACTGAAGTGAACGAGATATTGTTGCTTATTGTCGGTTGAGTAGTTTCGGAGATATACACATTTAAAGTCTAATGCATGTAAGTTAAAAAAAAGAAAAACTAACAAAACATGCATAAGTTTTCCTCCAACAAGTTTTGCAAGGAATATAAAAGATATTTTTCTATGTTTAGAAGGGATAGATGTTGTAGGAATGTTAATGGAATAAAAGAGAAGAAATAGATATAACTTATTGTGTTTTGCATTTAACTATTTCGTATCATTAAATAATTTAGGTTGACGTTGTTGTATGATGATTTCTCTATGAACATGCCGATTGTCTCGGCATAATATTTATTGAATTTGTGAGATGTTAACGCAAGTTGTTTATTTTCTACAAAAAATATTTCTATTCAGATTGTTTGTATTAAAATCACACACGTTAAAGGTTTCCAACTAAAATCCATGCAAATAGCAATAACATCACACTTTTATCAGTAGTAAATTTTTGTTATATTTATTTTAGTTTTTGTGAACTTTCAGTTCAACTTTAAACGAAATTTTTTACGAAAGTAATTTTTTGACAATGTCATAATTACCACGGCAACTTACTTTGGGAGTAAACACAAATAATTTGAAGAGATTATTGTTAAAAACTATTAAGAACACAATTATACTAATTATGATAATAAAAGCCTTTAAAATAAACTCTTTTGCATTGAACTCTTGTATGTCTTCTTTTTTACTTAGAACACCCTGTCACAGAATACAATTATGATCTAAAATGCTTTGAATTTTTTAATTGTCTTATTCACAAGAAAATAAAGATATTGTTTGTAATAAAGCCACATTTACTTAATACTAAAACTTGAATTTACAAAGATTTCGACTAATAAGAGCACTTGCTAGAAAGACTAAAAACAGTAGCATACTTTTAGCAGTGATTGTAGAATATTTTAAAATATAATTTTTCATTCCTGTACCTCGTTTCTATAACTTGTGAACAGTTCTCATATCGGAAAAAACTTTGAGTTTATACTTGTCACCCAATCTTTTGTAGGATGATTCATATAATATTAGAAGGATTTTTACATGAGCCATCCTGCAAACCTAATGAAAATACGAAAGCTAAAATTTTTCTTCTCAATCATCCTGTTTTTCATAAAATTGAAATAAACTTTTCGATGCGAGAAACTATCACATTCGTTACTGAAACGAGACACTCGTCACTTTCATCCCTTATCAAAAAGGGGTTTTTCATGACATGCCCCAAAATACATTCCATAGAAAAATATATTATTGATGATTATTTTGAGAAATCTTATTTGATTTCTTTTCAAATTGTATGAATTATTTTTACTCAGACTGTTCGTTTGCAACATCATCTAAGTGGGATTAAGTACTTTGAATCGTGGCCAAGATAGATTTATTTTAATGTCATTATGGCATAGTTTAGAAATGATAACAATGCTGGAAATGATGATGATGATCACAATGATGATGTAAAATATAATATGAAATTAAATTGAATTATAATGTTTCTTTTGAATGTGATAAAAATAGAAATATTATTTTCTCTTAGATGAATAAAGAGAAAAAAACTATACAGCAATAATGATAAAATATATGGAATTTAATAAAAAATATAAACAAGTTCTCAGAAAAGGCACTTTTTTATTGCCAATTTTACTGCTTTTACTGTTTTTAAAAATTGTTTGCACAGATTTTTTTGTCTATCTAATTTGTACCTACTTTCTATTTACCGAGAAGAACACTTCTTCTCAATAAATATTTTGATAAAATAAGTACAAATTTTATATGATATTATTTTCTTTTAAAAACAATGTTAATTGAATTGAATTAATATCAGGACACTATAAAATTGCTATAGAATTCTCACATGCCAATTGCTTGACTTGTTCTTCTGACTATGAGACAATGTTGTAAATAAATCAATTGATTTTTTTTAATCATTTCATTTAAATTTTTAATTTAATACACGATTTTTTTAATTGAACTCAAAATATTTTCAATTAATCCAATTACGTTTATACTACGATTTTTGTGATTGGTTGAGAACTAATCAAGATTTTATTTAAGTTTTGTGTACATTTTTCTTATTTAATCTTCACTGGAAATATCATCAAGCATTAAACTCGTAAATCTGAAAATGTTAACTATATATGTTTAGCCAACGTTAACCAAACTTTAAAGTTTCTGTAGTTAATTTTTTCTTGATCTACATCTACGTATAGAGTACGACTGCGAGAAAGGCTATCCCTCCTTCTCAGCCGGTTTTGGCCTCTATAATTTTAAATATTAGGAGCAAGTGGATTAGGTTGCAACTCATATTTATTTTTGTATATTGTCACGTGTTTCGAAAATACAGTCTTCAGTAACGGAGAAGGGCTTTATGAATTCGCTGATTTCGGCACACCATGCTGTTATTGTACGGAGAAGTACACCTTGAATTTGTTCCACATTCGAGGTAGTGCCCCATAACAGGATTTCATAGGACCATATTGGTTTTAGGATCGCATTGTATAATAGAAGTTTACAGTATAGGTTTAGGGTTCTTCTAGTAAGCCAATATATTTGGGCTGCTTTTAGTTTCATTTCGGTCAACTTTGCTTCTCTGTGTGATTTTCATGTGTCGCCGTATAGTCTGGCTATTGATTTGAATAGGCAGGCAAGTATATCTGCGTACAGTAAACGTACGCCATTGTTTTATGCATTTTTCCTGTTTTAATATATACCCTCGTAAATTGCGGGAAGCTTCTAAAGAATTCTTGTGAACGCTTTGAGAAGCTAGATCATCAACGTAGTCGTATATTGACGTGTCAATATTACTGCTTGACGATAAGTCAAAGGAATATATTAAGTATACCTCAGGACCGGAAATGCTGCCTGCAGAAAATCCGGTATTAATCAACTGTGGAAGGTGTGAATGTGCAATTGCCTTCCATAAATAAAAATTGTCGTTCTTTTTAATGGGTTATTAATTGATATATGCCGGACTTTGGTATCATTGTAATCAGTGAAACCTTCTATTCTAGTTTACTATTGCAAGTATAAAATTCTATAAACAGTAAAAAGTATTATCCTTTTTGTGACATATGGATACTTCTTAAAGCATTTCATTGTTTTTTGTATACACCTAAAGTAGACGTGACCTATAAAATTTTGTATCAATACTAACTATTAGACAATTCCAAACTACTTTTAACACCTTTGTTTCTCCTGTAAAGCCTTGAATATGTTAGTTAAGCCAATTTGCATTTTATGTAGCGATAAATCATTTAAAACATTTTTTTGTAAAGTTTTATTTTTTATGACCAGTGACTATATTGTAATAATTTCAATAGGTTTTACCTGCGGGCTCTCTATGGTCAACTATTTGTTTCCAAATATATATAAAATAAAACGGGTTTTATTGTACATTCACCCAACGTTTCGTTTGTTTTCTACAAGCTTTTTCAGTGGTTTTTTTGTTGTTGTTTTTATTTAAAAATCTGGCAAACATAATTATTTTATTATTAAATTGTTATCTGAATATAATATTACAGTGGAAAAAAAACTTACAGTTTACATTTTAAATAATGAAAATTAATTATTCTAAAAAACTGGACATCACGACAGAGATTTTAATAATTAAATAAAAATGTAAATCAGTACAACACAACACTGAATCAATAGTCAAACTTATTATTAATATCACAGAACTTTGACTAATTAACTTATAGCTACAGAGTGTTGGAGCTTTGTGTTATCCTTGTCCTCTTTTCTGTTCATTGTTTTGTTTATTTTTTCTTGTATTCGTAGGCTCTCAATCACATAGCGTTTATTCTCTTTTTTCTCTCTCTTTAATATTTTAACATTAATTTGTGGTTTCGCTCTTTTGCGTTAAACGTTTGTAGTTAAACGTTTTTTTTTTTTTTTTTTTTTTTTTCATTACATTCACCATAAGTTTCGTGACGGCAAATTAAAAATATTTGTACTGAAATTTTTAGTTCTACTAGCTTTTACCCGTGACTTCGTTCACGCTACATGTTAACGCAGCCATAAACTTTCTGTATACCAAATTTATCGCAAAAAAAAAAACGCACCAAAGTACTAAAAGTAACAGTTTATACCCCTCGAAAGTATACTGCATGTCATTTAAAAAAAAATATAAGATAAAATAACATAAAGTACCAAAAGTACCATATTTTTTTCCCTTTCTGTTCTTTAAAAAGTACCTTATAATTTAATATGAGTCATACACTAACTTGCCTACAAAAACCCATTAATTGGGTTTCGAGCTTTAGTGGAACAAACATCTTAACATACAAATTTAAACACATTTTTAAAATGCAAAAGCCTTTGAAAAAGTACACAACATGTGGAACTGAAAAACCAAGTTTATTTTTGTCTCTAGAGTGAGTATAAAGTAGTTCAAAAAAAATTTGTTTTTATTAAAATTCGTTGCACACTGTTTTCATTGTGTCAAATGAACACCTCCGCATATAAAACTTGTGAAAGGCAGTTCTTTGAAACCTGCTACATATCTTTATACAAATATCTCTTCATAGTAGAGTACAAATATTACTTCGGTTACAAAACAAGCGTATGAGTAATATTATTTATTAAGCCGAAGAAATGACATGTTAATCATACGCCACAGTGTATTAATTTTTCATTTGATTTTTGTTAATACATTTAGGCTGACTTCCAAAACGTTCGTATACAATGTTTGTATACAGTACTGCTACTGTATTTAAATCACATCCATATGCAAAGTTCGGAAACAATGCAACAACTATAAAACCGATGCCTTGTTTGCTCTATTACTGCGTTAAAAATACTATGCGGCGGCGTTTTGAAATGGTATACATTGTATAATTATTGTACTGCGGCGTTATGAAATGTGATGCTTTGTTCAAACACAAAGCAATTGACGTTTTGGAAGTCAGCCTTATTTACCCTTCTTAGTTGGCTTTCTCGAAAATTTCCCCTCGTTAAATATCTGATTAATGATTTTATTTATTTCATTTATTTCATTGATATTTCATTCATTTATCTAAATTGAACGGAACAATACTTGACACGAATTGTTTGTTATTACAAATGCCACAAATAGAAATAATATTACAAAAGCACTAAGTAATTATACTCTGACATAGTATACTGACAACATAGAACTAAGTGAAAACTCAACATGAGATCTACACATGCATACATACATACTATCTATATGTACGTACTCGGATACAAGCATTCTTTAGAGTATTTTGTACAAGAGTTGTTTAATACTTATATTATTTAGTCCTTGAACAATGAACAATAACAAAACGAGCGTTGTATTTATATGCTTTTTCCTTCTGACATCCAAATGCATCTTTATAATACTTAGCATCAGATTTTCAAAACGGAAACAATATAAGACATACAAACAATTTGACGTCTTAAAGGAATATTTCTTATATACACACATGCATGCTTACATACGAGTACATACATATATACGAATGTAAGTTAGTTATCCCAGAAGCAAAACAAAAACAAACGAAACAAAAATAAAAAAACAAAGAACAAAACTACCAGGAAAGCTACCAAGAAAATAATAATGTAGGATTGTGTCTAAAGGTTAGTGAACTTGACATGTGTGTAAATATTTTTGGTTGAGTAGTTTGTTAAAGAGCTTATACTTATGAAGATGTTTAATGTGAAAATTATTAGAGGAAATTTACAAAAGCGAATAGCTTACAATATAATATAAAAGGTTTTCCAATAGGGATGATATGATTTTGAACTGACGTTTCGGCCATTTGTAATATGTCATGATCCGTCATTTGTTTTTCATTGTATTCAGAAGTGTTTACATTTTCATCATGGAGAGATCTACGCAAGAACAACGTTTACAAATTATTCAGTTTTATTATCAAAATAATCGTTCTCCAATTGCAACTTTTCATGCGCTTTTGCCATTTTATGGTCGTAATAATCGTCCAAGTGTGCTCGCTATTCGTCGAATTGTTGAAAATTTAGAGCTTACATTTTCTTTGCATAACGTCAAGTGCCACTAAGCCAAAGAAAGAACCGCTCGAAGTAATGAAAATATTGCTGCCGTTCAGGCAAGTGTTGCTGAAGACCGCAATTTGTCGATTCCAAGACGTTCTCAACAATTTGGACTGTCTCAAACCACAACTTAGCCATTTTGAGAAAGAATTGGGAAAGAAGTTGATCTTGACAACATTTGGTTCCAACAAGACAGGGCTACGTGCAACACAGCAAATGCAACAATTTAATTATTGCGATAAAATTTTGGAGATTCGATTATTCAAGAAATTGTGATATTGAATGGCCTCCAAGATGTTGTGATTTAACAATTAGACTTTTTCTTGTGGGGTTATATGAAGTCATTCGTCCAGATTCTCTTCAAGCTTTACAAGTCAACATTGAACGTGCCATTCATGACATACGACTTTATTTAGTGGAAAAAGTGTTCGAAAATTGGGTTCATCGACTTCGTTCCTGCAGAAAAAGTCGTAGAGGCCATTTGAATGACGTTTTATTTTGAACTTAATTGTATCGATTGTACTTCAGATTAAATAAAAAACTTTTGAATTTCCTTAACAATAAGTGTGTTTTGTTTTTAAGAAACCATATCACTCTTATTGGAAAACCTTATATATCAAAAGCACGTTCAGCAAAGGATTTGTTGGCTGTTTTCGTTGGTAGAGCTGACAAGACTGCAAAACAAACAAATCGTCTTTTTCGACATAACTGTTATGAAAAGAATGATGTTTGTAAAGAAGTATCCAAAATAGTTTTCCATCACTGTAATGAAATTTTAAATCAGGAATTCATTTAAAACTACTTCACTTCACTCCAATTTGAGTTTGGATATAATGGCTTCATAGATTTTTGTGCAAAATTTATATGGAGTGGTCGTATAGCATTGACATTTGGCATCGAGCATTATATTAAATTAAGAAAATATAAAAAAATTTCATCAATAACCACCGCCCCCATTATAATCGCTTTTTTGGCATAAAACGATTTTTATCAAAGCAAAAGTTTCATGACGTTAACCAGAAATTTAAAGTTTTCACCTTTTTACGAAAATTTTCAAGAAAGAAGACACTCCTACTTTTTATATTATTGAAAGAACAGCTTGGGAGAAAGTGTGCCTAGATTATTTTTTTCAATGGAAAATCAAAAATAAGTTAATTTTTAAAGTCGTATAGATTTGGGCAAATTCTATTTAATTTTTTTTTAATTAATGAAGAAATTCTATATTTTTCAAATATTTTGAAATGAAAATTAAACAATTAGGGACTACTGAATTGCATGATAATAAAGGGTGTTTTTTTAAAGAGTATCACAACTTTGAGTTGGCATCACTGCTTTATTTAAGCACCCATTTAACAACAGATAATTGCTTTTTGTTTAGTTTAAAATTTCATTATGTATCGACTTACAACAGACCAACGCGTGCAAATTGTGGAAATTTTTAATCAAAATAATTGTTTCATTCGTCAAAATCATCGAGCATCGGGCGCAACCATTTATTTACTCAAAGGAACTTTTGATAAAAAAATAATTTCACGTAATGGCCCAATTAATTGGCCACAAAGATCGTGTGATTATTTTCTTTGCGGTTATGTTAAGTCACTTGTCTACGTCGATAAGCCATAAACAATTGAAAACCCGCGAATCAACATTCGTAGAGTTACTGCCGCAAATGCTGCGAAAATTTGTTGAAAATTGGTATTCCTAATTGCGCCTTCTACCATGTGGCAGAAATCATATTTGAACATTAATTTCATAAAATTTTCTTTCCAATAAAGCCCGTTTAATTGATATTAAAAATTTATTTCCTTGTTTTACTATGATTTAAACTTGTGTCACTCTATAAAAAACACAATATAAAATTAACTTTTTTGCTTTAATTAAGTTTTGTAAATAAAATAAAACGAATTTTCCAAAAAATTATAAATTTTTCTTTAAAAAATTTCTCTAAAAAACTGCATCATTTGAGTTTTGAAATTCAATGGTCAAAAACTAGGGCTTTTGACAGCAAAATACTGCCATGCGGAGTACATAAAAGTATAAAAACTAAAAGAGAATTTAAAAAAAAAATCATCCTAAAATAAATTTAAAATTAAACATTAAAAATAAACAGCAACCCGTTTAAATGAAAATAGCTTTTATTTTGGTTTCCTTAATACGATGACATTCAAAAAACTTAATATGGGGAGAGATCTATAAATGGGAACCATGCTGCCGTAACTTTTAGAGTTTCTTGCTGGTGAAAGCTGGTCTAAAGCCTTTATTCGTTCATAAAAATGTTGTCTTTAAAATCTTTGAAATGGCAGAACAACAGAAGTGATAACATGTTATATTGTATTCAAAGGAAGTCGGTTTACGTATGCGAGTCTGGAAATATATTGAAGAGGACTTAGAAAATTTACCTCTAGGAATTCTTATTCGATACTAGTGGAGTAACCATAAAGTGGTGCTTAGGATTCCGATGGATTCACAGATGTAATCTGCCTTCTAGTCATTGAATCTTTGGAATATATTCGTATCTATAGAGTAACCTCATTCTCATGAGACTGGCTGACTTAATTCTATCCCGAACATAGTATATGCTTCTATGACTAGTTATTGGTGACATCTCTTTAAGATATCCTTATATTATTTTTTACATGGTTCTAACAATCTTAAAGAGTTGCTAGCAAAATCACTGATGTTTACTTACAGGTACTGGATGTTTGTACTTTCAGTTGCTACACAAAAAACCGGTGGTTTTTTTATCATCGGGTACTGGAGATACTATATAGAAGATATTCGTTGAAAATGTGAAAGGTAGACTAAAACACTATACCACGTTTTGTTAGTTATCGAGCAGTACAGCGGCGCGCTACTGAGTAGGAGTATTATCTTGTTTTTAAATTGTACCACTAATTATTTTAATAATAACTCTCTTTTTTTTGCCATAAAGGCTGACAACAGCATTAATTACTGCCGGTTCATTTTGATAATCAGTGACTTACCCACAGCCGGGGTCTAACTCACAGTCATGGTCGCAATTTGCCTTAAACTCGTCTGTTTTTTCTTTAATTCTTTATCGAACAAATCACAGATTCTGATTGAAGTGGTTTTAATTTCATAATTATATTCTAAGATCCTTTTTTATTTACAGTCGTCAAGATCTTTTTTTTCGATTTTACTATGATCAAGTTTTTTATACCCATAGACGTTTGTTTAAATGGTTTTTTTGCGAGCAAAGCATACATGAAGTTTTTTTTTTCTTAAAATGCAAGCTTATTTTACTGGTGGTCCTTAATGTCTGCATGTTGTTTTATTGTTTAATCAAAATGAACTTAGTAGAAAAATTTATTTTCTATTCCATTTTGAATTTGAATCAAAAATCACCCATTCCGATCGAAATGCTTGCAATTCCATAATTGTATGTTGATCCTTTTCGATTTACAGTCTTTAAACTCTGCTTATTTGGTATTTAAATTTTACCGTGATTAAGTATTTTTTACCCATACGCGGTTATTTAAATGGTTTTTGCAAGCAAAGCTCAAACAATAAGCTTTTCTTATTAACACGCAAAGCTTTTGGAAAAATATTTTACTGACGCTCCCAAAAGTAGGCAGGTTTTTTTTTTCTTTACTATAAATGAAGTTAGTAGAAAAAAATCATTTTCATTGTCATTTTGATATTGAATTTTAAAAATGGTTTAATTAAAAACATAATTTTCGTTATTAGTTTTCTAAAGACTCAAGGTTCTCAAGGAATTGTGTTCAGTGACATGCCTGAATATATAAAAAGATATTAAGAAATTGTATTTTTCTAATGATTTCTTTGTACTTCTCTTTTTGTTCCACCTGTATTAGGAATTCAATGGAAATTATTTCATTTCTTTTGTGATTATTTTTTTTATTAGAAACACTTTTACTTAATTTTTTACTTATTATTCTTTTAATCTTAATGTGTTAAGTCCTTTGTTTATTTTTTATATTTAGATTCTGTGTAGCTTTATGGGACTTATTTCCCATTATCTTGTCATACACTCTTCTTATTGTCATGGAGTTTTTTCTGCTTTGTTTTGTTCTTGCACTTATTTTTTCTCCGAATTCCATTACAAGGCCATGCTGTTGTCATTTTACGCACAACAACGTTTATGATTGCTGGTGTTTAATGTACCATGAAGATTTTTAAAATCATATCAACCATACAATAGTTTTCTCTATCATTAAACTTAAAATGAAGCATGTACAATATACTGACTCACTGACTGACTGACATTACGTATGTATGTAAATAAGCAAAGAACGAGCACACATGTTTACTAAAGTTTATCTAGACACATAAAAATTATATTAAGGGGCAACACATGAGAAATTTTGCTTATACTTGCAAAAATGCAAATCAAAATCGTTATATAAGTGTGTTAAATTTTGTAATATTGAAGTTGTAAAATATAGCAGAAGTTAGCAAGATCTGAAAATAGAACACATGGGACATGTCCTTCATGTTTCGGTTGTTATTTTGCAAAAAAAAAAATAATTTTAATCAATTACTTTTAAGTATGAAATAAGTGATACAAAAGAAGTTTTGCAGAAACTAAATGGATCTGCTTTTGCTGTCATTGCAAACTTTGAAAACCTTTTTTTTTAACTTTTCTCTTATAATTCTCATTAAGTTTGTTATGAAGGTATTATAAACGTCTAGTAGTAAATGAAAATAACTTATTATGCATTAAATAAATCTGGTATTAAAGACTTTTAATTATGATAAATAAATTTTTAGTAACTGCAGTTTTAAGATTGAATTTTGTAGACTTTAATGTGCCTTCATGATTGCTGTAAATTATACGAGCTCTGTTCAAAAAAATACGGCAAATTTTATGATTTCTTAAAAAGTCTTAGTCCTTAATTACTAATTTTTTCTCCTTTAAAGTAGTCCCCCTCAGATGTAAAAAAATTGTGCCACCGTTTTTTCTATTTATTTCTTGAAGCACATTTCTGATATTCACTTTTTGGTATGTCCTTGTCGTCTCCCGGGTATTAAATTTTTTTTATTCCTCAATTGTAGTAAAGCAACGTTCTTTCATGAGTCTCTCTGAAAACCTTGGGAACAGGAAAAGTTCGCAGAAATCTGAATCTTTTAAAAAACTATGGCTGTGGAATGAATACAGTGTTATTTGTGACCCAAATAATATTGATTTTTCAGAAATTTTGAAACGAACTTTGCCGCCACACGCTTCATGCCTAAAAATTCCCAACAGCTAACGAATATGCCGACATCCTCTGCAACTTTTCTTATAAATAGTAATTCGATGATTCTTTATAATAATGTTCTTAACTTTCTCAAAACTTTCGTCATCAGTTGTTGATGTGCTGAGGTGTCCAAGACGAGCGTCGCCCTTTACATCTATTTGACATTCTGTAAAATGCTTGTACTAGTTGTAAACAATTTTCTTTTGCAGAGTACAATCGCTATATGCCACTGTCAGCATTTCAAAAGTTCCTTTGCACTTAATTTCAGTTTTTTTTTTTTAAATTTTATGCAAATTTTTTGATCCTTTATTTTTTTTTTTTTAAGTAGAAAATCGCCGATCTTGCAAAATAAGCAAAGGTGTTGTATAATTTTGTGGTCTATAAAAATACAATAGTGCTCATAAAATTTTTTTTCAAACTATTTTTTTATTTATGCTTTAAATAAGAAAATATCTGTTATTAATGTGAACACTTTAAAAACTTATAAAAATTAACACAAATTTTAATAATTTTTAATAGAATTTAATAAATTTAATTTATAAAAATTTTGAATGACTGCCCACCACTTAAAGTGTGAAGAACCAAACGCACAGCTAACATCAGTATTGGCAACAGATGACTAAATAGTGAATGATTGGCAGCAACGAAACCGGAAACTTTTCAATTTCCTTTTTTAATAAATTTTTTTTTTGTTCTTCGCTTCCTTTTCGTCCTGCTAACTACACTTACAGCATTGTATGTAATTAATTAAATATTCGTAGCTAGACTGATGGCGCATAAATGGTTATTCCAAAGTTATTTAACAAAAATGTGAGCACACGTATTTGCTGCGTGTGGATATATTGTATGTGACATATGATACCAAATTTATTAATAATTTTGTTATGTTGATGATAGAATTTGATATTGTAGTAATATTATAGTGATGACGTTATCGTATCTTAGCCTATAATAAGTAAGAATAAGTTACTAATGTATTTAAATAATAAAAATATTCAGTCTAGATTTTGAAGTGAAATGAAGAAGAAGTCTTTTATTTTAAAGTTATACTACAAATTCAGAAGTGGGATTGATAAAAAATATACATATTTTTTCTCATGCCAAACAACTTAATTATTAAAAAAAAAAATACGTCAGCTCGAGGAGGAAAACTGAGGAATGCAATATGGTTTTAATAACCAAAGGGCAAAACTAAAAAATTTTTTTGTGCTAAAAGAACGTGAGTTGCAGGAGGTGAAAACCAAAGTGATCTTAGCAGAATTAAAATCCCAGGAAGAGATATCTGTGTTGCAGCAATTGGTTCAAGAAACTATAGAAGAGTCGACTATTTGCAAGTCTGAAATGGAAAGCTTAAAACTGGAATAAATTCGATATCGACAGATAAATATTAGTAGGATGCAACAACAACAGCAAGCAAATACAAGCAGCTCAGAAGAGTTGAGCAGTCAAGTAAAAAAACATTAGTTCGAATGTTAGTTGTAGAAACAACTAGTTACATTTTAGGAACAATGGGAAGATGTTAATAGAAAAAAAAAAAAAAATGCTGAAAATCTGATTAAATACGAAAGGTTGAAAAAAACAGTTTGACAAATAAATTAAAGAAAATTTTTAACTGAAGAAAATTTAAAAAATAAAATTGAAGTTAAAGAAAACAGAAATAAAAGATAATTGAAATTAAAAAACAGAAATCAAATTAAAGAAAATTGAAATAAAAGAAAATTGAAATGAAAGAAAATTAAAATAGAGGAAGACTTTAATTGAAGAGAATTTCAATAAAAGATAATTAAAATTTGAAAAAAAAAGAATTAAAGAAAATTCAAACTAAAGAAAATTTAAATTAAAGAACGTTTAAATAACAAAAACTGAAACTTGAAATGGAAGTTAATGGAGCAAACTATTCGACTGCTGAATTGCGACTTTGGCTACAAAGTCTTGGCTTGCAGTCTGCTGATACAAAAAGTGCCTTATTTGTTCGTCTGATAGAAGTCCCAGCAGAGAAAGAAGGCGAATTGTCGAAGAAAATTGTGAGGAGCTTACATTTTTCGTACATAAAGTTCAATTGCCAATAAGACAAAGAACCGCTCGAAGTAATGAACATATTGCTGCCGTTCAGGCAAGTGTTGCTGAAGACCGCAATTTGTCGATTACAAGACGTTCTCAACAATTGGGAATGTCTCTAACCACAACTTGGAGGATTTTGCATCCGTAAAAAATTGTTCCTATTAATACATTTGGTTCCAAAAAGACGGTGCTACGTGCCACACATCAAATGCAACAATTGAATTATTGCGGGAAAAGATTGAAGATTCGATTATTTCAAGAAATTGTGATATTGAATGGCCTCCAAGAAGTTGTGATTTAATACCATTAGACTATTTCTTGTGGGGTTATTTGAAGTCATTGGTTTTTCGAAACAAACCAGACTCTCTTCAAGCTTTACAAATCAATATTGAACGTGCCATTCAAGACATACGACTTGATTTAGTAGAAAAAGTGCTCGAAAATTGCGTTCATCGAATTCGTTCCTGCAGAAGAAGTCGTGGAGGCCATTTGAATGAGGTTTTATTTAAAACTTAATTGTATCGATTGTACTTCACATTAAATAAAAAACTTTTGAGTTTCCTTAACAATAAGTGTGTTTTTTTTTAAGAAATCATATCACTATTATTGGAAAACCTTTTACTTAGAACTGGCGGTAGGCCATTTTTGTCCCATTGAAAAGCAAAAATGCATATGCACTTTTTATATTTAAAAAGCGAAGTAAATACAGAATATAACATTATCTTTCCGTAAATATGTATGTGAAATAAGTAAATCTTTAATTTTTTTCACATAATGTTCAAATTATACAGAAAAGCGAATCATTTTCTGTGATGTGTATGGAAAACTAAAATAGTTTTTGTAATTGTATTTTAAATATTTTATAGCACAGTCTTTAGCATAATTTAAATTCAAATCATAAATTAGCGTTTATAAAATATTCCACAATAAAATTTTAATCATAAGTTTTATGTCATATTCTTAAAGACGTTTTAATAAAAACAAAGGCACAATTTTGGCACAGTGGCGATTTAAGGAAGCTCATGAGTTCCGATATTTCTAGTGTTATGTGATTTTACTAAATGAGATATACTAAAAATCTTTAACATTTTTCTCTCTATCTCTCTTTCTTTCTCATTCGTTTAAAAAAGGATAAATTTGAGTATTTTTAACAGCAACAAATTAAATTGAATGCAATTTTGTTTGAGTTTGATGTAACAGTCATTTAATCGTAACTTGGATATCGTGGCGAAAATTAACGGCCTGTTTCACACTGTCGACAAGTCGATGTCGTTCTCTTATTTATATTAAAAACAAAAACAAATTTAAATATTTTGTTTTTGTTTTCAATATAAATAAGAGAACGACATCGACTTGTCGACAGTGTGAAACAGGCCGTAAATGATTCTAATTACACTGGTTGACAAAAATGAACTTTTAATTTGTCACATGAACTTTTTTGGACCTTTTTTTTATTTTATTTTTTACTTTATAATTGATAATATGTTTTTTAAAACTAAAAGCTATAATTTTCTGGAGTATTTGACCTGAGGCTGGTCTCTTGCAAGTGTCCAACAATAATCTGCGAATCGAGGACTCCATTTGCCCTGGTGTCGTTTTTCGATGCTGGAAATATCCTGATGGAACCTTTCGCCGTGGTCGTCGCTAACGGCTCCTAGGTTCTCAAGAAAGAAATCGAGGTGGGAGTGTAGAAAGTGTATTTTGAGTGACAGTGCTTGATACGTCGAAAGTAGTTCTCCTATCAGATATTTGTAGTTACTTCCTTTGTAGTTTTCCCAAAAAAATTTTGTGCGACATGTTTAAAACTTTTCCAAGCAGATTTCTCTAACAAACATAACTTTTCTTCGAATATGTTATCCTTTACCAATTCCTTGATCTGAGGTCCGACGAAAATTACTTCCTTTATTTTTAAATTATATTTGAATTAAACCGTACGTTTTAACGGAAAATAAGGTAAAATCATAAGTGCGTGTCACAACAAATCTGTGCGTGAAAAACACAAATTAGGTTGTGTTTTGCAATGAGGGTATATAGTAAAGTAATAATTAGCATACAGAACCCGCGTGGCAAAAACCTTGTTCATCAGTGTTATTAGATTTAAAAAAATTTCCATTATTTTTTACCACAAAGCAAACTCTTACTTACGATCTGGGTTAGATCTCTGGTTAGGGAAGTCATCAACATCATGAATTGCTCTTATGTGCCTTGGGGTGGCATTTCATTAATTCTTGTTGGACTTTTACTACTACTGTTCCCAGCTAAAGTACTCCACAGCGATCTCCTTCGTCAATTAGCGGAACCTTCGGCGAAGTAAAACAATTAATAAAATGCCTTTGCATACAGCTAAAGTTAATGTGTGTACCTAACACCAGACGCGCTGCAACATTTGTCTAAAAATTAACAAAACACGCAATAGCAGAGCTTTAAAAGGCTTTTTTAGCTTTCTTAATTTTCAATATATATCTTCTCTACTTTATTCCTTTACCTTAGTAGTCTTACAATGCATTGCATAATTCTGAATTCTGGCCCTACAAAAATGAAACTGAAAAAAAAAAAAACAAAATGAATGCCTTACTGGTCTTCATCTTGGCTGGTCATCTCTTCCTTTATATGTCTCCAGTAGACAGATTGGCGAGTGAAGATCTTTACATCAACAAATTTTAACCGAGAACTCAGACGAGAAAATACTTGAAATGCACCAAAGCCTGGCTAAGTATGACAACTTTTCTTACCAACGCCACTATACAAAAGGACAATTATTAAACCAAGACTGAGTCTGTTAATGCAAGAACAAAAATCGTAAGTGACATAAACTGCTCTTTGGTATACCAATTTAACCAACCGAAACGTTGTCATAAACTCGAAATTTACACTGCTACAAGCTTGTCCGAATGAAGTAAATTAGTTCGATTTGCGGAAATCTTTTATTTATTTGTTATTTTCAAAGTCGTTGGACTTTACTTCAGTTTTAGAAAACTTGAACCAATTTTTTTGTTAATATTTGCAGGCAAAAATTAGAAATTAATAATACTTCGATACACAAAGAAGCAATTTAATATCCAACATCTTCTAGATTTCAATATACAGCCTGTTATTTTTTACCAAATATTAAGGTGCGGTTTATACAAGTCGAACGAGTGATTTGAGTGTAAATTTTGTATGAAAAACACTCAGAAAACTAAATGATTTTCTTACAAAATTTACTCTCAAATCACTCGTTCGGCTTGTATTAACCGCACCTAAGCCTTCGTTCGACTTTGATTTTTAGTTTTATTGAAAAGTTTTCAACACCCCTCAATCCAGACAATTTCTTCCTGTAAAGAAGCAGACCAGCGCTCTTCTGACTTAAAAAACTTCGTTGTAGAAAATTGACGGTTCAAAGGAATCGTAAACATACATATGAGAAGTGTTTAGCAAGTTTAACAACCACATAGCAAGAAAATTAACCACAACACAATTACAGGAAAACATTGTTTCTAGCCGTAGCAGATGGCGGTAATGAGCATTTATTTTTTGGACTTATTTTTGTATTAAAACTGTAAGTAACTGTAGTAAATATTTTGCTAGAAATCAGAAATATATCCAGGAAAAGATTAAATTTGTATTTCCGAACATCAAGGCAAATTTTGCATAATTTCTGTAGAAAAAATTAACATTGGCGCCATGCGAAAAACATTTGGATCTCATATGAAGTAAAATTTTTTAAGTTTTAGTTAACATATTTCTGTTTTTTCTTTTTTTTTTTCTGAACGTTATAATGCTGGTATGTATGCATGTCCATCCGTTAATCATTGTTCGGGCTTGAATTAAGTACTTTAGTATTAAATAATTCTTACTTGAATCAATCTTTTTGTACGTGATTGAAGAAAATTCGTATTTTGGTTACTGTTTCTTCTTTTGCACTTAAATCCCATTTTATTTGCCAGCAAAATTAAAGTCATAAATAGTTCACAAAAATTTCATTACTTTAAGATTAATCGAGCATCGAAGAATACACTTCATGCTAAATTTACAACGACGTTACAACAGTGATTTTTTTTAATACGAAAATCAAAGCAATAAATCTATCAGCAAAATCTCAGCAAAAGAAAACAGAAAATGACAAGAAGCTTAAAGTTAAGTTTAGCCGAGAAGACTTCAAGAATTTCATTACTTTAATGTTGCAAAAGACACTAAAAATTATACCATATACGTTTTTATATACTGCTACACTCACTTGTTCGTATTAAGACGTCAATAAAAATTATGTTAGCAAAAGATTAATGTAGCAACAATATTGCTTTATTTGTAAATAAAAGCTGAAATACGAGGCTTAGGTCAGTTGATGACTTTGTAGCAGAGTAAAAGAAGAAAAAAAAAAAGATTTTATTAGATTTTCTTGCAGACAATATTTCCACACAAAATGTGAACAAATGCTGTGTGTTAAAGTTTTATTTTCAAAGAACGTATTTTAATTAAATTAAATAAAGTACTTCATTTTCAAAATCCCCAAATTGTACCGTAAACTGATTAGATGTGGATTTTCTCAATTAAATTGTTTTTTTTTTAACAATTTTATAAAAGCTAAAAGTCGATATTCATTTAGGATGTTAAAGGTCATACTCGTTAGTTGTCATCGAATGAAATCAAGGAGTTTTCGCACATAAATGAAATTTATCACAGTCATATTGTGACCCTGGGCATCTAAAAATGATACGATTAATCGAAAGATTAACTAACCCTCCAAAAGCAAGAGAGGAAAAAGTTTTCTTGAAATTCCAACGCCTACAAGCACTTATAAAAACAATCTACGCCTTTCAAAAAACAAATAAGAAAATATAATTGTCCTGGCCATTTGTCTTTATAAACAATCCTGTGCTTGTTTATCAATAAACAAACAAAACAAACAAAAAAAATATAAATTTTTTGCTCCACTAATATTTTTTTTTTTTTTTTTTACACAAGTATTAAATATTAATAATAATATTTTCCAACATCTTTTTACAGAGATAAAATCTAGTTTCATTATATAGTTTCAACTTTGATTTCATAAAATATTAAACACATCAGAAAATAAACTTTATATCCACCATATGATTTATCTGTGTGGGAGCATAAATATATATATATGTGTGTGTGTGTGTGTCTGTACTTTATGAGAAGACCAGGGTGATTGAAAGTTTTTATATCGTCCTCATTAAGACATCAACATATACAAGTGCAACACAGTACAACCACTACATAATTTTCAAGTTATCTATTAATCATTTTTTTTTAATGAAATTGGATGTGCTTTCATCAACTTTATTACAAGTTTTTCGTTAAAAGTTTTAATTTTAAAAATATAATAAAAAAAAGTAATAAGTGTTAAAAAAATGACATATTTTATTATTATTTACCAGCTTTTCCCGGTGCGCTTCGCTACACACCTTCTCATACAGATATGTTACAGGTTAATGTGAGAACCAGCCGGCTAAGCCCACAGTGCTCTAACACCGTGTAAATAAATGTGTTCACAAGTACTCCCAAATCACCACGAGGGCACATAAGTGTAACCATCGGTTGGCAACTTCTAATCCATGGTCCACCACCTTATTTGCCTGTTATTTCGCAACAGCATATACATAAATGCTTTTTTATTTGTAGACTGAAGTTCAACCAGCCACTAGCACTGATCGAGCATGAGTGCTTAAACCAAAATCTCTTCCAGCTTTTAGTAGCAACCACAGATACAACGTCTACTCCTGAAGGAGACCTCACCAATAATCGGTCAGGGAATCATGCCACCACCAAGGGTAGTGCGGTAACTGCCAGCATATTCATTCTCAAGGAAAAGGAGTATGCCAACAGAATAGATTTACATCTCCCTATAGATTATCGCCATGTATTTCCAATATAGGACCTACACTCCCTACCACTCGGTAGACATCCCGTAGAGCTAAGCGTATCCCACGGCACTTGTTGAAGTGGTGAAATCTCGAAAGAGAACCCCTAAGGATTAACCTTTTATTGACTTTGGTCTTGAGCGGAGACCTTAGGTACCTTTTCACCTTCTACCAGACTAACATATATTAACTACTTCCTTATATGTACATCCGCTGCTCTGTTGTTTCAGCGAATGGGTTGTAACGTATAAATTTTATTGGTAATTGGCCAAAAGTAATGTCTGGAAAAGGCAATTATCCTTTTCCCCAGTAGAAACAGCATTAAGGTGTGATTATCACCAAGATGACAACACATAACACCAGGGGGAACCCCATTCTCATACAAAAAAAATCCTATTTGTATATATAAATTATTGATTGTTGACACCTTTTCGCCGTCCTATCAGCTGTGATTTTAAATTTACCTTGTATTTAATTTTAGAACTGATGCACAGCGAAATTCATATTATTTTGTGCTTTAGTTGACCGGACATATATATATTAACAATTTGTTTGCATAGTGGACACCTGTTCCCTCGTCCTGTCAGGTAAAGATTTAACTAGAGGTTGTATTTTGTTTTGAAAATAATCCACAACGATTTTCAAGACATTCAATATTTTAATTGCACAAACATATAAAAATACTAATAATTTATTTGTTTGTATGAGAAGTACCTCCGTTCCACCCGTCCTATCAGCACTAGATTTAGCTGCTTTTTTTTAAGGCCACTCACAGCGTTTTTGAAGGCATTAAGATATTTATTGCTTTAGTTGCGGAGATAAGTGAATATTAATATTTTCTTTGGTGAGTGCCCTTCGCTCCTCCAATATTTAAAAAAATATATATCTTCTTCGATTTTCGGGGTCATCAGTAATACGGTTCCTATAAGAAACACAAAAACGAGCAAACAAAAATATACGAACACAGATTAATCTATAGATTAATAGAAATATTGGCAACCCTTCAAGAATCTAAGGATAAGAAAATATTCGTTCTTGCTATACCTGTAAGATACTTATAGCCTTAAATTATTCGCATTGTAATAACAATATAATCAAGAAAAAAAAAATTTTGAGGGTGGTGTTGGCTGAAGTGGTTAGCGCGTTGACTACTAAGCAAACAATGACGTGGGGCCTGGGTTCAAACCCAGGCCAGAGCAAGTCAATCAACATCATTAATTTATGTAATGTACATTAGTGAGACATTGTATTAATTGTTGTCGGACTATTTAAGTGATGAAGGCATAGCACTGGTCACTAAAAAAAAACTGTTCTGACAGTGATTGATGATGTTCTAAGCTAATGTACACAACATCGCCCTCCTTCGTCGGTTAGCAGAAACATCGGCGAAGTAAAACAATTAATAAAATGTCTGCCAATACAGCTTAACAAAGTTAAGGCGTCTACCTAACACCGGAGACGCCTCAACACTGCTATAAAAAATAACATAACGCGCAAAGCAGAGTTGTAAAAAGAGTTAAGCCTTCTACATTTTCAACATCTATCTTCTCTACTCTATCCCTCTCTCTGAGTTCCGGCACAATGCACTGCATACGAAACAAAATGTGACTTTATACTTGTCACCCAATTATTTTTAGGATAACTCATATAATATTAGAAGGATTTTTACATGAGCCATCCTGCAAACCTACACAGAAAAAATTATTAATTTTTTTTTTTCAATTAACCCTTTAATTAAAAAAATAAAAAATTTTATTAAATATTTAATTTATTTAATTAAATTTTTAATTGTAATAAATAATTTTAGTTAATCAATGTATAAAAATTTAATTGATACTATTAATTTGTTTTCTGGTGCAAATTTAATTAAACTTTTAATTGATATCATAAATTGATATCATAAATTTTTTAATTGAATTAAATTTTAATTTTTTTCTGTGTAATGAAAATACGAAAATTTACATTTTTCTTCTCATTCATCCTGTTTTTCACAGAATGCTAACAAACTTTTCGATGCGAGAAAGTCTTACATTCGTTACAGAAACGAGGCACTGAAGTATTAAAAAAAAAGGATAAACATTCCTGAAAAGTGTTTATTACTTTAAAACTATAAAAGTTAAAAAAACAAGTAAGTGTGCTATATTCGGCTAAGCCGAAACTTTTATAACCTCCACCAATGCATAAATATAAATAAAGGCTTTTCTTTTTCTTATAAATATAACATTTCAAACAATATTAGTAAGTTTAAAATGTCTTCTTGAACACACTTTCATATTTTCTACAAAAAAATACAGTCTGTTTAAAATATTTTACAATTTTCCATCCATCACTGAACAAAAAGGGGGTTTGTGCGAAAAAATACATAAAGTTATTAATAACTTAATATACATATGACACTAACAAGCCTCAGTAGCACGATGGTTCGTGCGTTGAATTATAATCGAAAGATGCCATATTCAATATTGGGGCACCTCTCATGTATTTATAAATTTATTTCTTCATATATTTGTATATATAATTCAATATCAGAACCGATATTTTAGCTTTGCTGATTTTCAATACGAATCATCTTAAGAAAAATCCTTACATTTTAATCCAAGACCCAAGTCTCTAGCTCCTCTAGTTTCTTCGGAAAATCGATTTTACGTATAGACAGAAGGACAGACGGACAGACGGACATGGCTTATTCAACTTCCCTATCTATAAGGATTCATAATATATATACTATATGAGCCTCATGTAAATATTGTGGAAATTACACACGTAATGACAAACCTATAAATACTCTTACCATTTTTAGCGAAGAGTATAAAAATCTATTATTGATTTCGCAGATATTTCATGAAAATCTATAAAAATTCTTAAAAAATCAGATTTGAAAATATATAAAAATAGCAAAAAAAAAACTGTTCTCCAGTGTAATTGCTTCACATACAAGTTTATATGTAGTTTTTAACGATTGTTTTCATTTTATTCCAGTTATTTTTTTTTTGTTTTGCTCTTTATCCACTTTGCACTTTAGAAATTACTAAGTATAGATTAATGTGTAAAAAAACTATGTATAACCTTTCAGCTTTAATTGAAAAAGTTATAAAAATAAAATGTGAAAAATGATGTATACTAGTATACACAACAAAAGCAAACACAAAATATATTATAAGAAACTTAAGTCATAGAATAAATTTGCAGAAATTTAATGTATGACTACACTACAATAAAATCAAACAAATTTATTTTTTACGAACTCTCCGGGAAAGATTTTCAGCAATTGCTTTTAAAATATTTATCCTATCAAAGGTACAAAAAAGAGGAGCTTTGATTATCAAAAAGATAACAAAACTGCTAACAAAATAATCGTACTGTACAAAAGGATTTTTGCCAAAAATTATTTAATCTAAGATCTAGAATATGTTTGTGGTGGCTCTCAATTATATTAATTTACCGCTTCCAGTGAGAGCGGCATGTAAAAGAGAAACGTTTTTAATAGATAGAAACCTAAGAACTCAAATCGGTTGTTAGTCCTTGCAGACAAACCTTTCAATAGTTTTTCTTCCTGTAATAATTTTACAGCCCTGAAATATTGCTTGTGCCCAAGTTGTCCTAATATTTTATTACTTTGACAAGATTGCCTTTTATATTGGATATATCTAATAACCGAATCTCTATCACTAAAATGCTTCACACCATCAATCAAAGGAGACCAGAGTATTCATCTGTCAAAGACATCGCAAGGTGCAACGAATGAACGAGCAACAACTCTCTAAACTTCCAAAGGGTATAAATCTCTGAGCATTACTAATGTCCACAGCACCACTTATATTGGTTAACCAATGAAAAAGAATCACCACAGTTAGTTCTCTATCGGTCTTACGCAGAGATCTTAGCAGACTGTTGACCTTCTACTACAATTACGAAGGTTACACTACTTTTTTATCTATCGTCTATGCACGACCGTTGCTCTATTATTTGAAAGAATAAGTAATAACACTTAAGTTTTATATGTAATTGGCTAAAGTAATGTCTTGAAAAAAAAAACCAATTACTTTTTTGCCCCGAAAGTACAGCACCAAGTTGTGGTTAGTCACCAAGGTGCATAAATATGTTCGCCGGGCGGAAGCGTCAAACAAAATTAACAACTCATCTTAAAATATAGTTTATGATTTAGATATAAAAGATCTAATTGGCACCTTAACAGGAATTTGCATACTTGCCATATATTCTTTTTGGAAAAAAATTCAATTTAACAAAAACTACTCATCCAAGAGCAAATAAAATTGGCTAAAGGTTGTTAAATATATATTTAAACTGTAATTAAAAATTTCATTGCAATCGCTTCAAGGATATAAGATCGTCGCATATATCCTTTTTTTTTCACTAATCAAAATTACAGGTTTATTACAGGTTACAAAGCCACAAGCAACAAAGTTTTGTGAAAACTATAAAAACATAAATTCTTTGCAAATCAAAATCATTTCGAAACAAAACTGATAATAGAAAATATTTGAAGAATAGGGCCAATTGTTCCTCAGATCATTCTGATGAATGGCTTAATTTGGCGATTTTCCTTTGATAATTTTTTTTTTTTTGCAATTTGCTTCTTGATTTTATTTTATATTTTACACAGTTTAACTTTAATTTAAACACCAGGCCAATAATAAAAATATTTTTTTTTTCAATTCTACTTAGTTTTTTGTTAAGCACTCAAAGAAAAACTCTCAATCAAAAAGGTCTGAACAAAGCTAAAGCAAAAGGGCAAAACTATACAAACAATTAACAACAATATTCCTAAAAAAAAGGAAAACAGCAAAAAAGGGCTAGATAAGTGGTAAAAATTTGTAAAGGCAATAAAATAAATAATACAGCAAATGAGGCAAAGGAAGTGTAAATTCAGGAGTTTCATACGAATACATAATAATACTCAAGGCGGTATACAACAACACAATCATAACTATAGCAACACGGCTATAAATACGAAAACAATAGCAATAAAAAAAAGGTCTGCAAAAACAAACCAAATCGCAATAATAATAAAAACCGAGATTGGTATTTAGAAAACAAGCTATTTACAAAACGAAACATATATAACGAAAAACATCTAATGGGAAACGGAAATGAAATAATAACAAACTGACAGGAAATTAATAGTTTGAAGAAATGGTGGGTAGCACCAGAAAAACAAACAAACAGCAGGAAGCTACCAATCATTAGAAAGAAAACAACTAAAAGCAGCTGGGGTAAAAATTTACCATAAGATTTTAAATCTTAACGAAGCAAACAACCACAAAGGAAATGAAGGTGGTCTTTAAGAAGCTTAATTACCAATAAATTTCACAACAAAACGACCACAAATAAAAGTAAGGATAAAGATAGTTAATTTTAGCTCACTATAGTAACAACATTGTTTTTATACCGAATACAATAATAAGTTTGCAAACAAAAAGGATTAAACACTCAACAATCTTGAACACTTTCTAGTTTAGTAGAAAAAAATTTCTATTCACATTGAAATAGAACAGGTGAAATTTTTGATACTAACAATTTATTTTTTATTGATATTTTTAGATACTATAGTTTTTAAGTAATTCCTTTCTGTAGTATTCTGATGTTGAAATTGGTTTTTCTAATTTTATTTTTGGAAGAAATATTCTTAGCGAAGGGAATGATCTCCACTTGATAGCGAAAATTATTACACAGATAAAACATATATAGTGTAAGTTTTTTCAATTAACGATTTACTCAGAAATAAATATATTGTCAAATAATATTTTAATTAATTTAACCATAAATATTATTGAGATTTAGTTTTATTTTGAAAGAATGACAACAGCAGGATTCAAATCAAGGCACCATAAAAATTCATAAAAAAAAATTCAAAAATTGTAAATAATTAGGAGGTGTTGAAGCGATAGTGGTCTTTGTGTTAATCCCCCAAAAAAAAGGGGATGAACTACTCTTCACAAAGGAAATATAAAGTGCCACAGTTTTCGTTTCCGACAATCAACGAGATTGAACTTTGGCTGTCTGACAATGCCAAGTACATGGGCATGCACTGCAGTGACCATATATGCATGCCAGAGGGCCATTAGAAAGATCGAGGGAATAAATCCCAGGACCTCCAAATGGTTTTTTAAAAAGGTAATTAAGCTCATACTTTCATGTAGAATATGAGTATGATGTCCTGATTTAGGCAAGATCACGTAGTTTTGAATCATATAAAAGGTCCTGCGTTAATCACAGGTATTACATGCACCACCCCATCACAAGCGCTGTTCAGAATGATGTACTGGCCGCCACCTGAACTTATGGTAAAACAATTACTGTTGAGCTCTGCGATCAGACGTGAGGCATTGCGTGTGTGGAAAAATGCATCCAAGGTTTATGCCAGATAACTGGAGCGCCAAACTGGTTTCCTGGAAAACATCGATTATCGCTTGCCCGATAAAACTAGTGCTGCATCGTTCTTGAACACATCTTCTCTTCATAAAGGAGATGTTCTAAAGATCTAAAGGGAATGGATCTAATTCGGGCTTTGGTATAGGTGGTGACATCTTCAGTTCTCACGTCCAACAGAGGATAATGTTTAAGCTGCACCATCATAAAAAACCATCTGCCATTTATAGAGCAGCAAACGGGATAAGGCGCTGCAGCTTATTCGATGAGGATATCCGAATCTGTACTGATAGCAACTCTTCGATCATTTGTCTATCAGGCGTTTATACAACTTCAAATTTGGTGTATGAATTTCGAATGTCTCTAAACACTCAAATCTGGAATTATTCCGTCTAGAAGAGCACTACGATGTGCCCGGTAATGTTATTGCGAAAGAACTGGCCAAGTCTGGATTTCAAATTCATATTCGAGAAATTCTGATCTAAGGGATGGCGTCCTACTTAAAAGCTGTAAAGTGATGATCTAGAAGAATATATTTGGAGTTGTAGATGTGCAATCCTTGAGGGGAATCGTGCACTTGTTGCAGTCATTACAGGTCACTGTTTTATAGGAACTAATGCTAGGAGATTAAATCTACCGTAATGAGGAGGAGGTAATGTATTTGCCCTGCTCTCTCTCTCTCTCTCATCACTGTAGAAAAGGCGGCTTCTTTAGGTAGTTCACTGCTGGAAGATCTAGCATCCCTAATCCATATTTTATACGTTCGTCTGGTTGGTTGGTGTAACACCGAACCGAAAAGGCGTTCTATAGATGAAAAACATATAATAGCCCTGTCCGTTTTGGATAACACAAAGAGAACATCAGGACCCAAGTAGGCCAGCTCCATGTTATTGAATTGGTGACCTGTGCAACATAAAACTGTGTGTAAACAACAAAAATTTCCTTTTAGATTCAGCACTATTTATTTTTATCAAAATCTTGGTTTTATTAATTGAAACTTAAGTATTCTTTTTTTTTGTTTACGTTTCATTAAACGGTTATAATGTTGCGCACTACTATATTTTTGTTATCGCTAGAAATAAATTTCCTACAAACACATCCTTTAATTTGTATAACCTTTAAACTTTTACTATTTATTGTTTGAGTCTATACAAAATAATACTTTCACTATGTAAAAAATTTAAAATATATACTTGTTTTCATTATATACTGGTAAATTACGATTTTATTATGTTGCGTTGTTCGCTTTAGAACAGCTTTTGAAATATTTATTTTTCATAAAAGTTATTAATTTTTCGTTAAAACATATGTTTATATATTCTGTAAAAACGTTAAATAGATGGACAGATGGATGGATTGATGAATACACTACATAGCGAAAAGGTATGCCCTTCAGGCTTTGGTTTACCGAACACTAAATATCACAACATCATTACAGTTTATCAAATCAATTCTTGTAAATTATTATTTTTCCTCTTACAAATAGTTTTTGGAATCCATTGGCATTATCCTTCGAAAAACATTGACATACATATCTTACACACACACATGCATACATACTTACTTCAATAATATTATTATTATTATTAAAAATATCAAACGGCAAACTTGTAACGTGAAAATTTCCACATACAAAAAGGATCAATTCATACAATAAACAACAATTTCATTAAGATGAAGTTTATTGTACAATTATGTACTCGCATAAAGGACAGATTATTATATAAAATAGTTTTTTAGAAAAAAATACTTATAAAAATACATTCATACACTAAAAAAAGACAGGTACACTTAGAGAAATATGATGATCTAAATTCAAGAAAAAAAATCTAGAATTTAGATTGAAAAAATCTCAAGGATTCGACCTTAAAATATTTAAAATTCTTAATTTTACGAACATATTCTAGAAATCAAGATCGAAATCCCCTATTTTAAGATTGTATTCTTGAATTTAATAACATTTTCTTAAAGTTAAGAATTATTTTATAAATTTTTAAATATTTGACAATAATGACTCAGATCGAAGCAGACTTATTTAAAAAAGTATGAACAAAATATTTCAGACAAAATGGTCATTATAACCATACAGGTTATACAATAATTTGTTGCAACTGGTTGATGATCTGAGCAGCAAATCGGAGGAAATTCCGTTGGAGTTGTCGGACGCCACACTGATTTTCAAATCGAGTCTGTTTTCAGCAATCTCAAAGGAAAGTAGTTCATTATATCCATTTGTTTAATTTATTTGATTTAATAAATTGATTTAACCAGCTGTTGTTTGACATCGAGTTTATTTGTTTTAGACTCCAAAATTACCTTTAAAATCTTGCAGTATACACTGCCTGCCACATGAATAAGGAATTGTATTTTTTTAACTTTAATTAAGTATATCTCCTAAACTATAGTTCAGAAAAAAATAATTTTATGCACAACCAAATTTCAAAGTGTTGGCTTTAGTTTCCTGAAGAAATAAAATATATATATATTTTTATTATACTAAAATTATGCATTTATTTAAAGATATGTATTTCTGTGGTACTTTTTCGTGTGTCACTTGAATAAGAATTATTTTAAAACTAAGCAAACTGTAATTTATTTTAGGTTATAAAAATGAAAGTTATTATCTTCTAGCATTCAATTAGTTGAGTACTGCCACCATTTTTAGAAATAACCTCAAAAATGCGGTTAGGCATCGAATTATTTAATGACTCTAAGTAATTTAGCGAAATTGAACTCCATGCTTCCGTTATTGTATCCTTTAAGGATTCTATCGTCTCAAATTGTTTTCCTCCTTCATAAACTTTTCTTGCAAGCCAACCCCAGACATTTTCCATTGGATTCAGGTCTAGGGAATATGGGGGCCAATCGAAAAGTTGAAAACCTTGTTGCTCTGGCGGTATGAATCGGAGGGTTGTCGTGTTGGTACGTCCAAGGTATGGGTCCAAAGAAATCATTAAATTATGGAAATGCTACCTCCAGAATGTTTTTGTTAGTCGTTGCAATCATTTTGTGGGATACAAAAACCAATTCTATGGTACCATAATACGAAATGGCACCCCATACCATTATTCCGCACTCTCGGCTGTGTTTGCGGCTCAAAAATAATTTCTAATTATTTAGGTCATGGAAGTAATTGTTATACCCGTCGGGGTCATCAATATTAAACATTTTTTCATCGGAAAATACAACTTTAAACCATTTGTCGGAACATGTCATTGTATTTTTGGCAAACTGTAGACGTTGAGATTTGCGTTTTTTATTAAGTGGTGGTTTTTTTTTGCAGTTTTTTTCGGACTATGTATGGGCACGACTTTAATATACGGTGCACTGTTTTTAGACTGACACTGACTCCACTTTTTTCACGTATTTTTGATACCGACATGGCAGAATTTGATGCAATTCTAAGAATTTTCGTCTTTCTCTTGGAGTTGTTGTAATTTTCTTCCGCCCTTTCATGTTTTTTTTCCATATCCTTTCCACGTTATTTAAATAATTGTACACAACTGTCTTTTCTCTATTAATGTTTTTGGCTATTTGGACCGTATTCTAACCCTGAGATTTCAAAATCAGAATTTTTTTCTTTTTCAGAGTTATTAAGAGCCTTACCACGTCCCATTTTTAATAAAAACTATTTAAAAACTATCAAATTAAAAATTCTTTAGCGGTTTATATTGAAAGAAATTCAAATCATAGCCTTCCTGATTAATATTAAAAGAATTCCTTATTCCAGTGACACACGAAATAGTACCACAGAAATACATGTCTTTAAATAAATGCATAATTTTACTATAACAATATATGTATATTTTTTATTTCTTCAGGAAACTAAGGTCAACACTTTGAAATTTGGTTGCGCAAAAAATTATTTTTTTCTGAACTTTAGCTTAGGAGATATACTTAATTAAATTTAAAAAAATGTGATTCCTTATTCAAGTGCCAAGTGCAGTGTATGAAAAAAGACGATAAAAAAAGAAGCAAATTATTTTTTTATTGTAAGAAATTAAGAATGTAGTACTTTTGTGGACTAGCTGCACCTGCACTCTACCTTGCAGTAGTGAAGTGTTTAGAGTGCCTGCCTACGAAACCAAAGTTCCTTGGTTGGAGTCCCAAGAGCCGTAAAATGTTTTCATCTCCCCTCATTTCAGATAATACAATTTCATGTTGAAAATAAGCATTCCGGACGCTCCAGTGTTCTGATGACAACAAAAGCTTCCTTGTAGCAGATGGGGCGGCTCAGAAGAAGGTAAAACAAGGAAATAGAAAATGCGCAGTAAGATGGTAGATGGTGGCGCACATGTCATATTTTTTACTAATTTTTACTAATAATATGCAAAACACTTAACTAGTTTTTAGTAAATATTTTTCTAGTTTTTAATAAAAATTGCCTGTTAAAAACGAAATTTTTATTTCATAACATTTTTATTTAGTTTCTGCAAAAAAAAAAAAAACGACAACCAATTTGAACTGAAGTAAAATTTCTAAAATTTTAGTTTATTTTTTTTTAGAGTCAAATTACCACATCCTTAATATAGGTGCTGTTTCCACAATACAAGCAAATGGGTTGTGTAGAAATTTTGTATGGGAATCATTCAAAAAATTGAGTAGTTTTCATACAAATTTTCTATTCAAACCAATTGTTTGTATTATAGGAAACGCACAATAATTTTTGTTGGCTTTGTAACACATTAACTGCTTGTTGGCAGACGATTAAAATTTTTCACTCGTCTTTTGCTGTATATTAAAAATAACGAATTGTTTTAAGCTCGAACATCTCTTTCTGTATTACTGTTGGTAACATACATGCAAAGAGAAAATAATACAATTCTCTTTTTAGAATTTTAGTTTTACATTATCAAATTTTTATACAACGAAATATTAAGTTGGAAGAACTACATATATTTGTTTTTTATAGTTGTTGTTAGCCATATAATAGTGTCCTATCTATCTTCATATTTATCAATCTATTTAGTCAAAAGTTAATGTTTGTCTGTTTTATGTCTATTTGAACGTTATGGACGCCTAACACAGCAAACCAATATTCTTGATATTTTCACAGAATATTTGCGATGGTCCAAAACGAACAATAGTGTAGTTGCTTTTTTGATATATTAAATGGGCGTGACACTTCACATATAGATGAACATTTTATAAGACCGTGAAATTTTGTGCGCGTTTATATATGAAAAGTGGGCGTAGAACCTTCCACTGAATAATTAGGAACGAATGAACTAAATGACCGTTAATTTTGTAGGATTCACTCCGTTGATTTAGGGCATTAGGATTATATTAGTGAGCGTGACACCCCGCACATAAGACCGAAATATTTTCGGTGCTAATTAAGTAAGAAATTTGAAGTTCTGTAAAATGATTGTCAGAAAATTGCACACGGATTGGATACATGCGTGTAGCAGCTTCCACAAAGAAGAACTATTTGTTTTTTTATGTTTTCTCCTGTAGGAAAGTCGAAAAATATAATTTAAAAAAATTAAATTAATACAATAAAAAGTACAAAGATTTATTCTTAATTTTTAGGCAAAATATTTGTGTCATAATTGAAAAAACGTAACAAGTTTAAACTTTTGAATTGGTTAATAATTTCAAGGTAAACGAAAATATAATTTTTTCTCTCAAAAGTTTACTCCTTAAGAAATTTTTATGAAATTCTCACAAATTATGAAAAACGTTATGATAATTAATGCGGCATTATTAACTAAGAACTTCACAGATTTTGAGTTATGACTCTATTGCAATAAATGCTCGAAATTTTTAATTACATAATAAGTGCAAGGCTATTGCAATTCTCGTATTTAGTTTCTAAAAATAAACTATCAATAAAGCAAAACCTAATTTTAAACAAATTTCTCTAAAGGACATTGATATGATCACCATTAGTTCTTTTAATAGTTAAGAGCTGATATCCTGGGTAAATAAATAAATTGTTTTTTGCTTAAATTAGAAAACTGTAAAACACTGTAAGATTTTAAAGAGTTTTCGGATTTTAATTTTTCTTTAAAATTTCCCTGCAAAAAAAATTAGTCGAATATATGAGCAGCACTTCTATAATTCTGCAGCTTTATGTATGTAGCTTGCAGGTCTCTGTTGCACCAATGTATATTTACTCATGATATGCTTTAAAGAGATGGCCTAGATATTATCCTTCTATCGACTTTGGTGTTTGGCAGAGACCTTTATATAATGTTTAGCTTCTACCAGAATTACGTAGTGATCATACTGCTTTTTATGTCTCTGTTATAAAGAATAAGATCAATATAATCGGCGGACAGTAATGTATGAATAAAAACCAATTACTACTTTTCCCAGAATGCACTACACTAAGGTGTGATAAGTCACCAAGATAAATAAGTGGAACAAACAAATTTGCCTCAGGGAAGAAATCAAAAACGTCGAAATTAGCTGATTATTTTTTTTAATCTTAATTCAAATTAGAAGATAAAATTTTAACTCGAAAAAAATAAAATTTGTAATATCTACATATACATTTACCTTAATATATAAAGGCCCTAAACTACAAAATTTTTTTAAATCGCATATTTATCGTATTTTGATGGCTAAACTTCAATATAAGACAGAAAACTGAGATTTGAAAAAATGTGAGTTAGGGCATTTTTGTATTAGGGTGACAATACAAACATATGTACATACATTGTTTCAATGTAATTAGTTTTTTAAGAAAAATATAACATTCCTTAGTTTTATTTTTTTAAATTTATTTTAATGGCAAAACGGAAAAGTGCTTAAGTTGAGATAAGATAATTTTGAGTTAATATCACCATCGCCTTATCAAAGTTTTAGTTATAGTGAACGATTTTATATGAAGTTCTTTCACTATTTACTTAAAGCTTTTCTTTTTCTAACTAATTATCTAAATATGAAATAACGGCTTAATTTGTCTTTTATAATTTATTACATTTCAAGTTGAATGCCTTTGTATGGGTGGGCAGAAAGAAGCACGTGTTAGTAAATCAAAAGAATTGGAAAAACGAATGATCAACTTTAAATACAGTGGGAATAAATAAGCAAATAAGAATGCTTTACTACAATACAAAAAAATGTTACTTAAGTACTTATTCCTTATAGCTACAGATTTATTTATTTACTAATTTACTTAACTTTGTTGTCTTTTATTTAAGAATTACAATTGCAAATTTAATTTTATCACATCTTATTACATACATACTTCCTTACAAACGTATGTACATATTTACGTACTTGTAAAAACATCATTTACTTTTTTAATTTAAATTATAAACATTTTTATTACATAATGTTTTTTAATACAAAACCGGCACAGCACACACTTTAAATATACAGAAATTTTATTTTTATAAATTGTTTTTAACCAGATGTGTGCTTGTGTGTTTTTTTAGAATTCTGATAATAAATTCTGCCATGTAACATTTTCAAGTATGTACGTTCAAATATTTTACAAAGTAAATTAACACATACAATGTACAGACACACATACATGCATACATACAACGTGATACACACATCATAAAATAAAAAAAAAAACAAAACGTACATGTGGGAAGTTTCATAAATAACTTATGCTTCTAATCTTATAGATTGGTTTAACGATTTAAATCAAATACTGCCATGGGATTTCAACAATCAAATTTATCAGTAATTTTTAAATTTAGCTAATATTTTTTTAAAGCTACATACAGACAAATGTATTTACAAACATATATTTGTTCACTTAATATCCATAATAGCATAAATTATCGTATGGAAAAAAATCAATGGATTTGAATAAATTTAAAAGAAGAATAGTCAAGACCTACAAATGTAAAACATTATACATACAAAGAAAGGAACGGTAAAATTTAAATAAAACAAAATTTCGTGAAAAAGAAAGCAACGCTTTTTATATAGTGAATCTTACCGAAATAAAACATAGATAATAAAATTTATCTTTAAGAGCTTTATAAATTCTTAATGTTACGTGCAGGAAATAATCTGCAAACATTGTTAACGTGGAATATAAAAAAAAGCCATAAAAAGAATCCTGAAGAAGTCACATTAGAGACATCAAAACATGAAGATAAATAAACCGCAAACAAGAACCCGCTAATAAACACATTGTGTAATTGGTATAAATTTCAAATGGACTGGTTTGTTCCGTCACGCTGTTCCGTCACGCTGTTCCTTCTTAGCATTCCTTATTGCAGAAATGAACCCTGAATTTACAGTTACATGCACAAAACTCATATTTAATATAAAGGGTGTTTTTTATAGAGTGTCACAAGTTTAAATTGGCATCACTGCTTTATCTGAGCACCCATTGTTTAGTTTGCTTTGAAATTTCATTATGAATCGACTTACACCAGAGCAACGCGTGCAAATTATTGAAATTTTTAATCAAAATAATTTTTCTATTCGTCGAACTCATCGTGCGGTGGGCGCTATCAAAAAAACTTTTGATGAAAAAATAATTTCACTTAATGGTCCAATTAACTGGCCACCAAGATCGTGTGATTCAACCCCATTTCGTTATTTTCTTTGAGGGTTATGTTAAGTCACTTGTCTACGTCGATAAACCACAAACAATTTAATACCTGGAAGTCAACATTCGTAGAGCTATCAGCGAAATACGGCCACAAATGCTGCGATAAGTTGTTGAAAATTGGTATTCCAGATTGCGTCTTCTACGCATCACCCGTTACGGCCACATGGCACAAATCATATTGAAATATTAATTTCATTAAATAATCTTTCCAATAAAGCCCATTTCATTGATATTAAAAATATATTTCCTTGTTTTATTATGATTTAAACTTGTGTCACTCTATAAAAAAACACCCTTTATATATATGTATTTATGAAAAATCTTTAAAACTTAAAATTTAAAGGGTGTCCAAAAACTCAAAACATTACAAATAATAACACGATCTTTAAAATAAACACGACTGGTATATTCACAGTTAGAACAGCAGTATAGTATTTTTAATAATATACATTACAGGGTGTTCTTACAGCTAATGAAATTAAGACGATTCATATTTTTCAACCATCGTAGGCAAACACTTGCAATTTTCTCATTAAGTAGAATATTTTAAGGAACTATCAAGCATAATAAATAAAATACTAAATAAAGGATATTGTATTGCTTAATGTTATTTTTAGTTTATTATAAGTCCTATGGGGCACTGCCGCAGAATCGAATGTACAAAAAATTCAAAGGCGACAAAACAAAATTCTGCGTACAATCGTATAAGCGAAATCAGCGAATTTACAAAGATCTTGGTGTTCCGTATTTTCAAAACACGCAAAACAATATATAAAAAACTTTAGTTTCAAGCAAATCCACTTGCGCGCAATATTCTAGAGTATAGAGGCCATACCCGGTTGAGAAGGAGGTATACTCTTTTTCTCAGCAGTAAACGAAAGATGTAAAACAACAAAAATCAACCGTTGATACTTAAAATTTTGTTTAGCATTGGCTAAACATATATTTAAACATTTTTAGATTTATTGATGTTTCAATTTATAATTGAAGATTCAATAAATAATAAAACTACAAAAAAAAAATAAAAAGTTTATACTGAAGCTAATAAAGCAAACCAATTTAATCTCTTTAAACTTTTACAATTAGTGCAAAATTCTTCGAAACAAACAGTTTAAAAACAACTAAAAATTGCATGCTTTAAGTAATGCAAAAATCGATGCAACCATTGAGAAGCCATTTCTAGTTTGTAAATCACTCCCATGAAAGCATATCCTTAAAAAAAAGTTATTAAACTTGTGGAAGAAAAAGGGTTTAGGACCTGGGTTCGATCCCTGCTGATGAACGTATAGCACTGATTACTAAAAACTATTTCGACAGCGATAAATAATGATCTAAGCTTATGTAAAGCACATCATCCTCCTTCGTCGGCTAGCAGAACTGTCGGCCAAGTAAGAAAGTTAATAAAAATGACTGCTGACACGGTCGCTGTAACGCGCAATAGCAGAATTGTAAAAGAATTAAGCCTTCCAAATTTTCCTAATCTATCTTCTCTATCGTATCTTTTTTTCGTAATGGCTCTTCAAAAAAACCCCTTTCGAACAAAAAAAAAAAAAAAAAGGGTGCAAATATAAAAAGAATACAAGCGAATTGATAACCTTTTCCTTTTTCTAAAGACGGTTACTATAACGTTGTAGTGTTTGTGGTCAAAGTTTGTCCATTAAAACTTTAAAAAAAAATGGTATTTTAATATTGAAAAGATAGTTTTTTTTTCTGGTGGAATGGCAGATTTGGTTTACTTGGTAAAAAAAAAGATTAAATATATATTATTCCGCAGGAACATCTCGAGGCTCGTCGCAGTATTGACGGGGCACTGGGTAATCGGGAGACACGCTAGAAGATAAAGCCTTTCATACAATGTGTTCTGCCGTAGTTACCGGGATCAAATCAAAGAGGAAACAGTCTTCAACTTTCTTTGCGAATGCGCGGCTTTGCTCCTTTCGAGACTCAAATTCTTGTGCAACAGCATATTAGGCGATTTTTCGGAGGTATCAAGGATAGGTCTAGGTGACCTTATTAGATACCTCAATTCGACGGGATGGATCTAGTATCTTACTCCGAATCTGTCGCCTGGATTCGGACCTAAATCAGGTTGATACTGACGAGTGGAGTATTCTGTCAAAACGGAATCTTACAGATTCTACTTGAATGCTTGTGCGCAGCAGGCAGCCACGTTAACCAACCAACCATATTAACGATACATATAAATTTATTGTGGTTGAGAATTGCAAATAGGCCTTGTTTTCATTTGTCTAGGGCTAGTGTAGATGGTCAAGTCACTTTTATTTAAAATCTGTTAGAACATAATAAAGATATAAAATTCTCTTCATATGGAAAAGAATAAAAATAATATTTAATGGTCAATCTTTAAAAACGTACCGCCCAAACTAAAGATGAGTTTTTAAAAAAACCAATAATATTACTCTTCTTTATGCAATTCGAAAAAAAAATAATAATAATAACTATATGCAGTATTTCATTGCTTGCTAAATACCAACTAATCAGTAGATCTTTACCACCATCTTTACCACCTTTGTTTGCCTAACAACAAAAATGTATGTAACCCATGAAAATACATATGTCTCTTCATTAATATTAGTGATGAGCAATTTATTTAAATTCTCCCGAAAACACATGATTTCAATTGAATATACAAGAGACAGTATTTATGAGCGTGGCAAACATTTTAATAACGTATTACTTTGTTTTTAACTACACCCATGTGCAAAGTTTTACTGTTCTGGCCGGCAACTGCAGTTTTACACGAGTACGTATGATTAATATTTGAATAATTATTATTAAGTATACTACACCACAGTGAAGTGATGTTACGAATATCAATTTTTAGTATTCGCAAATACGAATACAAATATTTGAAAAAATTACTTTTAAGGTTTAGAGCCACGTAATATTTCAAATTTAATTGAAATACATACATATATTGAAAAAAATGTCACACTACTTTAGGTATTTATCAATATTATGAAATTGAGATGCAAAATTTGAAGACCACTACTAAAAATTTTTAATTATTTTTCCTACATACATACTTTAAGATTTCGTTTTTCTTCTCTGCTTGCGCTTTTAATTAGTAATTCAGTGTTGTTTGGTAGAACATATTGTCGCAGATTGCGCAGCCGCATGTCTCGGTGGACTTCCACATATTAAATTTAAGCTCTTCCATTTTTGAAGTCCAACATTCCTCTACTGAGAATTGATTATTAACTTTACATGATATGAATTTAGATATAAGACTTTAACTTTTAAATGATAGCTACGAAATATAATTTTAGTTTTTTTTTTAAGATTAGATTAGATTAGTTTTTCTTGCGACAAAGATAAAGAGCTTTCTTTCTTTAAATAAAAATTATTATATTTTAATATGTTATGTACTTTTTTAAACTTTTTGTATGATATATTTTTTTTTTTTTTTGGGAAAATGTATGTGCAAATTATTCGAGAAATAATCGCTCGAATTTGGCAAATACGAACACGAATATCTTAAAATAGGCGAATAGTCGAATAGGAATACGAGTATTCGTAACGTCACTACTGTACAGTGCTTAAATAGTATGGCCGGCTTCTTAAACGCAAGTTTCAAAGCATATTTAAATTGAATAGAGTTCGTAAACACATACGTGAAATTTTTGGCAATGCATAACGTTCTCTATTATATTGCAACTTAAATTGATGAGTATCATCATCTATCAAAATTAGGCATGAATTTTGTTTTGTATGCAAGTATGTCTGAGTCCACAGTTGCCTTCCTTAGATCCGCTTTTATGCAAAACATATCGCTGCAATATAGGATTGCAGCTAAAATATGTTTTGCCTTGCACAAACAAATATTTTCAAATTATCCTTTAGAATATGCGTTTAGAAAGTCGGCCTACATTTTAGAAATAAGTCAACCATTTCGAATTGAGTAATACGATTTGTATGACTTTTTGCATGGGTATATCAGGGGAGCCTGTTATATTTAACTTACAACGTTGATCATTTAATAATGCTCAAGCATCTAAATCACTGTCAATTTGATGGCAAAAACAACTGATTTTTACGTGTTTTTTCTTTGAAAATAACATGATTGTCTTGGTATCCCTTAATTAAATTCCCAAACTTATGCCTTAATATGAACATATCCTAAAGCTTATATTTCAAGATACTATTTTATTTGCTATAATCACTAGTCTCTAACTTGTATCTCAGGAAAATTTAGATTTTTCTAAAAAAAGTTGTTTGTGATGTGAATTGTTTGGTTAGTTTGTTTCTTTTATATATATTTTCCAGTGTTCGAATTAAACATTTATCGCACTTGCTTTAAAGCAACGTTCACATTTATTAGATATTTGTCCAAAAAAACGTAACCACTAGTTTTGCTGAGGGATAGTGTTATTTAACTTGGTTTTTATATTAAAAAATAAAACTAAGTATTGCACAAAAAAGTATTTTTATACAGTTTTTAAAAATGCGAACCCATAATTAAAAAAATATTCCAATTAAGGGGTAAATAAATGATTAGTTTCTTTCTTGGTCACGTTTTTTTCAACAAATGTTTTTTTAATGTGAACGTAGCTTAAGACTTACTAATATTTTAATTGTTTTGTACGTTTTGGTCCAATGTATACATTCTATTAAAAATGTTTTTGCTTTTAATAAATTAAAAATATATTAAAAAATATACTCTGAAATTCCCGTGTGTTTTTATAAAACCATTTCAAACCATTCAAACCATTATCGTTCATAATAAACGGCATTAATTTACACTTAAAATCGATAAATATTTGATTTTATGTACAAGTATTTAAGTGAGAGCAGTCATGCGATAAAAATCATGATTTTCACTCAACCCTAAAGTCTTAATTTGTGTGCAAGTGTTTGTGTGATGTTTGAATGTATGGTTTTTTTTATTACAAATAGCGAAACGTGTGTTCAATTAAAGCTGTTAAGATTTTTTTTTTTTCAATAGAATCAGCGGTTTTCATAATTGGATTTTTTTAGCTCTTTTTTAAAAAAAAAATAATAAAAAAATAGCACTTTCTGTGTATTCCAACTATGACTAATGTTTTGGAAAACTAAATTGGAAACTGCTGGCCAAGATATCATCTGCCCAATGAAAACGAATATGGTTTTTAAAAAACGAAATTTTCCAACTTTCTACGCTGGCTGCCCGCTAAGAAAGTATTTACTGTACTAACATATCTAACAAATCTATTTTATAACCGATTACATACATAAATAGAATAAAAATGCTTAACAGGAGTTTAGAGCAAAAAAATTTTATATAAAAAAAGGACAAATAGAAGACAGCAGGACAGCTCGTTATTCTTATAAATTGTACACAAAATTGGACAACAATTTTCTTGCTCTTGCTGATGGACATTTCTTTTTAAATAAGAAATAATGAAAGAAAATCATCAAAAGTGAAAGAACAAGTAGACAAAAGCAGGAGTAAATAAGTTGTTAATGTAACAACAACAACAACAAATTAATAATAATAAAAAGTAATGAAATTGTTGATTTGTATCATTTATTGCTAAAAGAATTGATGTGCAAAATGACCAAACCATAGAAAATATAAAAAAGAAATCATAAGCATTAATCATAAAATATTATGGTGTAACAAATTCGCTAAGTGAGTAAATAAGCGTCTTAGGACTACTTAGAAAAAAGTGTATATTCGCACTTGTTCCTCAAAAGCATAACAACTCAAAATTCATGAATTTTCAGTAGAGGCCAAAAACTATTTTATTTTTTTAAACCTCCTCTTCTATCACAAAGAGAGATACAACTGTATTTTTTTTGGTGAAAGAGTGGAGAAAATGGTTTAAAATTTTTACAGTGGGTAGATATGACCACTGTGGTTTGGTTTTTTGCAAAAAGTGAAAATTTGAAAATTTTGAGTTGTTACGCTTTTGAGGAACAAGTGCGATATGTACGAGTATTTATAAAATATGAGAGTATGTGAAATATTAATTTTTTGAATTAAAGTATCACTCATACGTTACGTGAGCACACTAGATGTTGCAATTTGAGAAACATTCGAGATAAAACCGAGAGATTACATATTAACCAGGAAGTCCTATTGGTCATTGCTTCTGAAAATTCCTCACTTCAGGACTCCCGAAATTCTAAATTGGAGTCTGTAGGTGAATTCGGCTTTCCCAAAGCCACCATAAGATTTGTAGATTTATCTCCTAGACTAATGTGCAAGGATTTTTCTTATGACAACTCTTAATAAAAACTCCTACTTGTTTTATTTGCTATAAAAAATTCCTCTTATAATTAACATAAAAGTGATCAAACAAGTACATTTTTCTTTCTTTCTTTTCAATGTGAAGTAGGAGTATTAATTTAATTTGATTTTTCCTTTGGGGATTTATATCCTAGTACTTAAAAAACTTTGCCATATGTCTTGCTACATATTTTTATTGGATTTTTTCGTTGTGAGCAAAAAAAAAAAACGTAATAAAATAGCAAAAACCAAATTTTTATACGTGTGATGACACTTAAAACGATGATTCCAGCAATAATTTAATGACGTCTACTAAAATAAAAAGAAAAAAACAAACGAAACAAAACAAAAAGGAGGAAAAAAATAGCAATATAATAAAACTTAATTTAATATTACTTAAGGCTTGATTGTGTTAAGTAACAGAAGCACGATATATGCACATACCTGAGGGAAATTGATGAAAGACGCACGATACAAAATATTATGTCGTGTAAAATTTAATGAAGTATTTGCATGACATTCCCATATGTGAAACGCACACAGAGATTTAATTTAATTTTACTATAATTATTTCAGTGAATATAATGTTTCACAATTCAATTATATTCATAATGAAAGGGCTTCTTTTAGCCTTTTCATGGATTACTACAGGATTATCTTTTAGTAAAAGTATAACGTGCACAAATAGTACAATAGTACGAATAAATTGTTTGGAATAATATTGAAATGCTGCAGAAAATGGTTTACTTTGAGAAAAAATATCTTGCGCTACGCTTGAAGTACGTTCAAAATTTAATGATGTGATCAAAAATTTAATTAATGGTGTTTTCTTTTCTACAAAAAAAAAAAAAAAAAAATGATGCATCTCCATCTGTAGTAAAAGACTACGGCTTTAGCAAAAAACTACGTCTTGGGTATAGTACTACTTCTTTAGTAAAAGGCTGCGTAAGAGAGATATAGTAAAATTTTACTTTATGTTGAAGTCTGATCCAATGAAATAATTTTTGGAGGCAAAACATCTGATTGAAAACAAAAAGAAAACTTTTTGATACCAAATAAAAATTTTCCCTATGTGACCACTCAATGATAATTGTGTGTCTTTACTTTTGGAAGGAAGAGACACTTTTGATCCCAGCCGATCGCGAGAGATGATATCTAACGGAAAGAAACAACCCTTGAACATGAATATATTGTCAATAGCTAGACTTTTGAACTGTATTCGTTTTGGGATTTCAATACTTATTTTTGGTTCAATTGCAGGTTCAATAAAAAATTAAAATATTAAAAAAAAATATATTTCTAGGAAAATATTTATTTGATTAGAATAAGAAAATATTTCTTTGCTGGATTGAGACTATATTATATTATAAAGGTTTTCTAATAGGGATTATATCATTTTAAAGTGACGTTTCGGCCATTTGTAATATGTCATGATCTATCACTTGTTTTTCATTGCATTCAGTAGTGTTTACAATTTCATCGTGCAGAGATATACGCAAGAACAACGTTGCTGATTTTGCTTTGTAGCAACTTGATGCGGTAAATAAACAAAACTGTCGACTCTGGTGCGAAGAAAATCCACAAATTATTCATGAAAAATCATTTTATTCATCTAAATTGACAGTTTTGTGTAGTTTTTGGTCTGGTGGAATCATCGGTCCGTACTTCTTTCGAAATGAAGCTGCTAACACCGTTACTGTCAATGAAGAGCGGTATAAATCGATTATAACCAACTTCTTACGGCCGAAATTGGAATAAGTTGATCTTGACAACATTTGGTTCCAACAAGACGGGGCTACGTGCCACATAGCAAATGCAAAAATTGAATTATTGCGAGAAAAGTTTGTAGATTCGATTATTTCAAGAAATTGTGATACTGAATGGCCATCAAGAAGTTGTGATTTAACACCATTAGACTATTTCTTGTGGGGTTATTTGAAGTCATTCGTCTTTCGAAATAAACCAGACTCTCTTTAAGCTTTACAAGTCAACATTGAACGTGCCATTCATGACACACGACTTGAATTAGTGGAAAAAGTGAGGGAAATTTAGGTTCATCGTATTCGTTCTTGCAGAAGAAGTCTTGGGGGTAATTTGAATGACGTTTTATTTAGTACTTAATTGTATCGATTGTACTTCACATTAAATAAAAAACTTTTGAGTTTCCTTAACAATAAATGTGTTTTTTTTTTAAAGAAATCATATCAATATCACTCTTATTGGAAAACCTTTTATTTTGCGGCAAACAGCATGATTGTGCGAAAAAGAAAATAATAAATTTCCTGTAAATCTTCTAAAATGTCATTTATCAATTAAAATTTTCAAATTGTTTTTTATCTGTACGAACTTGCTGAAATAAATATAATCGAAAGCAGCTGTTGCCGGTAACATGAGCTGAACTATTTTTTTGGTCGGCGGCAAGTGGAAAAACGTTCACAAGCTGTCAGGCAGATCACTTACACAAACACATTTTTTTATTCTTGTGTTACTCATACGAGTAAGTAGCGGCGGCTTGTAAATATTATCGCCGGCTTGACTGAAGAGTTTCAGCTGCTCGACTAAGGTTTCTACTGTCATTCAATGACAAACCATACACATACCTTAAAAAGTCTTATAATTATATGACTTTTTTGCTTGAAGCACAATAACAACATTTTTTTTTAAACTACTGTAAAATAATAAGACATTATGACAATATGACTACAGTGTGAACATCCCAATATAATATAATGCCAATATGATCACAGGGTGACCAAACAATAACCAGTTTCTGAGTTTTTTTTTTTTTTTTAACAACAAAAAAATTTGAACACACAAAAGCTTATCGCATTTAAATAAATTTATTTGTTTATATAAACATTAACTGAGATAAAAACTTTTTTTCTATCAATATATTAATTGAACCTATAAACACTTTAATTGATTTTATTTTCATTTAAAACAATATTATAAATAGAATTTTAATAACCACATCACAAATTTTGCAATTCATTCAGGATTTCTTTTTTACTTTTTTCTGTGTAAATATAAAAAATCCACTTTTATCAATAACTCTTCTATTCCAGTGATTTTTGTACCCCTTTGGGGGATAAAACTTATGCAGAATATCTATTAGATTTGCATTTTAAATTTTGCATATTAAATTTTCTATGGTATTGCAAAATTTTATCAATAACATTTCAAAAGGAATATTTTAACAAAAAAAATTTTGCTTACACAAACATTTATGCGATCTTCGTATAAAATTACTTGTGTTTAGTTTACAATTGATTAGTTTTACATGTTTATAAGGACATAAAAGAGACTACAACAGAATATTTTTATTTTCTAGAAGATTAAGCAACAACGAGTCAATTGTAACCATTCACAGACACACACAAACATACAAATGAAAATAATGGGAATTCAAAGAAGAAAAAAAATAAATGTTTTCCTTTCGGAAGGATTATTTAGTTTACAAGGCAACAGAATAGTGGAAGAAATTGTTGATATTTCATTTGTGTTTAAAGTCATTTAGTATCTAATAAAGGAATATAAAATGGTTAAATTTTATTAGTTACACCTTGATTTCACTGCAGCAAAATGCTATAAAACAAAAGTACAAAAATCACTAAGTTCTTAGAGGATTCCACGTTTCAATAAAAATAAAGACGATTAAGGAATAGAAATAATAATTTAAATATTAAGTATAAAGCCATTTGTATTGAAGACCACATTGGAAAGTTAATTCCGGTTTCCGTTTTCCTGTTTATTTATTTTTCAACAAAGATTTGGATGTGGCCTCTGCTTTACTTCACCCACTCCATTTGAAAACAGACTAACGTTTAAGTTTTAAGTTGTGAATAAAAAGTCAAAAACTTTAAACACCTACAATATTTTGCCAAACACATTCATACGCAAGTTACTCAAACAATATTTTTACAAAAAAAAAAATTGACTTTTACTAAAAACCAATTTCTTATTTTTCAATTTACTTCTCTTTTACAGATTTTCTTCGTTGAAAATAACATTTTTCGAAAATACACACATAATTTTCTTTTCGTAAGATTACAAGGATATAAATCTAAAGGTTTTTTTTAAAAAATCTCTTGTATATTTTTCTTATAAAAATTACACAAGCAATTTCTGTTTTAATAGATTCCAAAAAAGAAGGAGAACTTTATATTATAAATAAAACACGTTTGTATGGAACTGATTCTTTCAATCGAAAAAAAAGAAAAAATTTACACATAATTGAATATTTACAAAACTTGACGTAGACGATACGCAGTTAAATTAAATGTTATTTTGCCACTTTGAAAAACTATTTGCTGACATTTTAGCAAACACATTTCTAGCACGTGTTGATAATAAGCCACAAGATTTGTTAAGAAACATTTCCCCATACTATTTATACAATTCAATGTAATTTGTTAAAGAAAAAACATTACAACAAACCTGATTTGATTGATTATTTTATGCATATACTGGTCTAAAATAAATATTAGTCAGGAAACATTTTCTTATCATAAATCGTAGACAGAAGTTTTCTAATACAAAATACTGATTTATGGCCTGTCACAGTATATTAAATATTTTCAATTGCTCTCGACACATTTTTTCAAGGTAAACATCTATACATGCATAGAGGCCAAATCTGATAGTGCTGTTAACACTGTGAGAAGGAGACCTCACCAATAACTGGTTGCAGAATTCTGTTACCTTTTAGGGTAGCAAGATGCCTACTAGCATGTTCAGTCTCAAGGAGACACTGTCTGAATATCGCACTACATTATAAAGTGACACGAATATACGACCAATATTTCTCTTATCATCTGTTGGGTCTACAGGCTGCCGCTGGTAGAGCATTGCAAAAGAATTTCTGGAGATTAACCTGATGTCGACTTTTTTGTTAAGCGGATACCTTAGGTGTCTGTTTGTTAACAGCACTAACTGACATTTCAGCAGGAATTAATATTTTTACAAACTTTTCATTCTAGCATAACCAAAATTTCTTAAAGGTCGCAAAATATAGTTCTTAGCTTAAGTGAAAAATTTCATTGCAATCGCTTCAAGGATATAAGTTGCATTCATATATCCTTTTTTCTAAAAGTGCGAATTAAATTTTTTTCGCAAATTTTACAAGTAAACTGAGATTTGTAAAAACTTTAATACAAATAGGTTGCGAAAAAAATTCATGTAGTTAAAAAATTTTGGAAGATATCCTTTGCATTATCATGTTTTTTTTAATTAAATTTTTTACAAACCAATCATTATAACAAAAATCGATATCTACTAAAGGTAGCAAAATATAGTTATTAACTTAACTGGTAAGTTTCACAGTTACCGCTTTAAGGATATAATTTCCTCTTATATATCCTTTTTTCTAAAAAAAAAATTAATTAATTTTGCAATGGTACAAGCAAACTAAGCTTTGGTAAAATTATAACATAACTGGACAGTTTGATTGTTATTGCTTTAAGGCTATAAGATTCTTTCATGTATCCTTTATTTTAATTGCGAATTACAAGTATTTTTGCGAAGCCATAAACACACTTAACTTTATTTATATTATCAAATAGAAGGTAGCAACATAAATTTTGCCGTCATAAACATTTAGTAAGATATCTTCGTCACTACCATGTCTTTTTTTTTTTAAATTATTTTTTTACAAATTAATCGATATATATGAAAGGAAATCCTTTAAATGTCACGATATATAATTTAACACTTAAGTGAAAAATTTAATTGAAATCGCTTCAAGCATATAAGTTTCTCTCATATATCCTTTTTTCTAAAATTGCGAATTACAATTTTTTTTGCAAAGTTACAAGCAAACTTAGCTTTGTTAATATTATAAAATAAAAGGTAGCGAGATAAATCTTGTCTTCAAAAAAAATTTAGAGATATTATTTTCTTTGTCATATTTTTAAGTTAAATTTCTCACAAACTAATCATTATAGAAAAACCAAAATCTATTAAAGGTCGCAAAATATAGTTTTTATCTTAAGTAGAAAATTTCATTGCAATTTTTTCAAGGATAAAAGTATATTACATATATCCTTTTTTCTATAATTGTTAAATAGAAGATATTTTGAGAAGTTACAAGCAAACAAAGATTTGTTAAAACTATTTAGATTGCGAGATAAATCATCTCGCTAAAAAAAATTTGTAATATACTCGTATATCCTTTTTTCTTTTTATTAAATTTATTAAAACGTATTCATTATAAAAGAATAGAAATCTACTAAAGGTCGCAACATGTGGTTTTTAACTTAACTGGAGAGTTTCATTGTAATTGTTTTAAGGATATAATAATATCTCATATATCCTTTTTTCTAAATGTGCGAATTACAATTTTTTTTTGCAAACTTACAAGGAAACTAAGATTTTTGAAAGCTATAAAATAAATGGCTTGAATTACTGTACGATCAATAACGAATAATATTCCAAGTAAATTGGCGCTTGTTTATTTTATCATTATAACGAATTAGACGCTTTTCTATCTTGATTACTGTAAGTCTGCCGGCTAAATACTCTTAGACAATAATTCTTAAGAAAGTAATTCAATCTATACGAGTATAAATTATTCAGTTGATTAAACATGTTACATATGAGCCGTTTATTTTGAAAGTGGCATTAGTCACTTTTTCAAAAAAAACGAGTTAATGACAACACTAAATAAATTTGAACGGTATCTTTTCATTTGTAAGCCAACAAAAAAAGTGGCTTATGCTACTTTCAAAATAAGCGGCTCAGATATCCTTTGAATGAAACACATTCAAAAAAAAAACTATTTAAATTAATTTGTTCAACACTAAATACTGTAACACCTTTTATGATCTTTTAAATTTCGTTATACCAGCTATTTGTTTAGTTTTTTTCTTCATTATTTCATTAAAATGTTGTATATTGTAAACTTGATTTAGAAAGGCCCTAACTCGTGTTTTTTTTACAATTTGCATACTTATCATTTTTTTTTATGTAACCGTCTAAGTTATCGAAATAATCCACAAAGAATGCGAATTGAACAAAACTGTGTTACGACCTTTTAATATTACGGTAACGATATGCTCACATTTTACTATTTTTTTTTTTTATTGATTTTTGATTCAAAAGAAAATTTGCTTGCAATACCAACGTTTTTCTTATATTTTGTTTACTTTTTTTATAATTTTATTTTAATATTGTGTGCAATATTTCTTAAATGACTGTCTAAGGAACAATTTGTTTATTGTCAATCTATTACTTGAACAAATTTGTGGACTCTAGGATGTGTCAACGACAAAAAAAAAAAAACTTTAAATGCCTGCAACATATAAAATTCTTCTCTGAATTTTTTTTTTAGAAAATTTCTACAGAGGATAAATTTAGCTGCAAAAACAGCCATTTATTTTCTCTTAAAGTATTTTTTTTTTACAGTTTTTTTTTTAGTTTTATTAATGTTTATGGAAAAAAAGAACGATAAATAACAAATAACAAAATAAACCATTATATAAATTGGAATACAATTAATTGTATCATTTAGATGAGTAGGCATAATAAATAAAAAAAAATACACGCAAGGACGAGCATAAAATATTGTGTACCAACATTATTATATATATTTTTTTGTTGATATTTCATATTGTCGTATTTAATAGAAGCAATTAGATTCAATTGAGTTTTGTAAGAAATGACATTTATTTCTGTAAATAGACAATTAGTTGTCAATGAGCGTTAAAGGTATTAATGATCACACACAGAGTCAATAATAAATTTGTTACAACAGAATAATAATTTCTTAAAGACACTAATCAACAAATTGTAATGGAAATTATAAAGTTTTTTTCTTTGGTGTACAACTTAAGCTTACGCTTATTTTTCTTAGGACCAGTACTCAGGATATGGACGCTACGTATTCAATGCATTGTTCCAGAACTTAGGGAAAGGGACAGGGTAGAGAATATAGATGTTGAAAATTTCGGAGTCTTAACTCTTTTACAACTCTGCTTCATGCGTAATGTTATGTAATTTTTTTTTATAGCAGTATTGCAGCACCTCTGGTGTTAAGTAGATGCATTAATTTTGTTAAGCTTTATTAGCAGGAATTTTATTAATTGTTTTACTTCGCCGACGTTTCTCTTAACATGGACCGCTTTGGTTTGTGGCTTATTCTCATAAACCTGCAACTTAAGAAAATCCTAGAAGCAAAAGTCTAACGGCGTCAAATTACAGGATCTCTTTGGGCAATTCACATCATCTTAAATCGCCCGTGCAGAATATCCAATGTGGCATGAACTATGTTCAACGTAGCGCTGTCCTGTTGGCATCTATACATATCGTTGGTGTCCAGATCATGCAGTTCATGTCAAAAGAAATTGATAATCATCGACATATAGTGCTCGCCGTTGACAGTTATGGCTTGACCAACGACGTTGTCAAAGAAGTATGAACCCATGGACCCGTCGCTATCCTAAAATCCAAAAATCCACAACAAACAGTGACTTTTTCGGGATACTTAGGATGCTCTTAGATCTCATGTGAATTAGCATCGTCACAATTTCGATCATTTGGCCTGTACACGTACCCATTGATCTAGAAATAGACTTCATCGTTGAAGATGATTTTTTTATGCAAATAAAGAGCCATTTGCCAACCAGAACCAGAGCTCATTAAGCAAACACACGTCTTTTACTATGGTCATTTACCATCAGTTCCTGGTGATTTGGCAAAATTAGGGTGCTTATACACCCCTGCTTATTGAGAAAAATAGCAATATTGAAGGAAACGAAACCGCTGATGTGCTGGCACGAATATTGTCAGTATTAAAATAAGAAGTTATTGATAGATCGGTTAAAGTTCCAATCCTTTACTACTACATGGAACTCAATAAACTGGGTGATCAACAGAACCAATCATTCCACGAAGAATAGAGAGGATTTTAGAGTCTCGGGGGCCATAAAGGAAAAACTTGACTCAGGTAAATCTGATCTACTACGTGGAATGAATAGGAAGGTTTTAAGGGTCCTAAGGGGTGGCGCATTGACTGACCATTGCTCGTTTAGAGCAAGGACGTACCAGCAGATGTGAAGATGTCACTTCGGATTATTGTAAGATTTGCGGCGATGAAGAGGAGCCTGCAACAATCGAGCTTAATATGTGTCAGTGCCAAAGGCTGTCAGATGACAAAGCAAACGTTTCTTATGTGGGCATAACTGATGTCACAAAGTGCAAACTTGAACATATTAGGGGCTTCATCATGGGAATTGACTGGCTACATGATGAAGGATAACGGCTTGTTGGGTTATTTTTATTAGGCATTAGAGGAGCTAAGAAATTAGCCATCACAACGATTCTAAGGCAATCACTCTAGTTCCAATTGGATCTCCGAGTAGATGTATTGGCGTGCACACTACCAATCCTAACCTAACCTAATATATCTTTATATCCTTGAAGATATTGAAATTGCAATTTTTAAGCGGGCTTTGAGGCGACCGAATCAAGAAATTTTGAAAAGTTTGTTTCTTAAGTCTTTTTTTTATGAAACGAAAAAACCTGACACTAGAGATGTGTAAATGTCGTCAATTTTTCGTGTCACGAGTGACTCACGTGTGAATCACGTGATTCGTGATTACGAATTGATAAAATCACGCGTCAGGCTGACACTAAGTTTTAAGAAACAAACTTAGTGTCTGTTGTTTTTTGAAGTGAAAACTTTTTTTTTGTATAGTCTATGTATGATGACTATACAGTGTTGCCACTTTTTTGTGGGATTTTTGTCCAAGTTTTGCTAATTCCCGTTCAGTGTTGCCACATTTTTTATATATGTATATAAAAGAAAGTCGTGTTAGTTACACTATTTATAACTCAAGAACGGCTGAAAATTGGTGGGCAGGTAGCTTAGAACCAGGAGCAGGACATAGGATACTTAGGTAAGGCACTCTTTAGCTTGGGGCACTAGGGTGCCCCTTCTTTGTATGGGGAATTTCTAATATAGGTAGAAAGCTGAAATTAAAATTGAAATTGCATAAGCTGATAAAAAAAATGGTATGCAATAGCTTTAACACATATTGGCTTTTATCTTTTTCTAATTGAAATAAATATTAAATTTTTACAATTATTAAGGTTACCTGTTTTATATTTTAGTTATCATCTTAGCCAGCATTATGTCGAACTTTTCATGTTTCTCTAAGGAACATGTTTAGCGTCTCATTTTAATTTTAACAATTAAAACGTAATTAATTAAAAGTGTGCTTAAGTCATTTGGAAGGGTCAAACACTGTATAAAAATATTATTCAATTATTTCAAGCTGCTCCCCATAGAATACAAAATTAAATTTAATTTTGTGGCTGACTATCAGTATAAGGTAATTTTTTAAATAGAATAAAAGTACTCAAGAGAATTGTTGAATTAAAATATAGAAAAACATAGTAGAAATTATGAATTTTTCCAAACTGTTGCTGTTAATATTTTGCTTAATTCATCATTATATTTTCGGCGGGTTTGTGTTTAGTTTGAGAATAATTTTCATGGAGAAAGTAACCATATTGAGCTTTTGCAGCAAGAAAGACATAAATTAAAAAATTTTCTTTTACCCGAAGAAAGTTTAAAAAATTTTAATATTCTACTCTTGACAATTATTTCTGTATTATTAAGCAAAAACCTCGAAATTATGGAGTTATCCCTCTCTTATCGTAAATCCTCACCATATAAATATTATTAAAAGACCAAAATTAAACAACATCTTACGTATTTTATTTATAAAAAAAAAATAATGAAAAATTTAAATCGCTACCGTTTTTATTGTTATTCTTTGGTTAAATCATTTAAATAAACAATGAAAAGAAATACTGAAATTAACATTTCCAAAGAAAGCTCGTGCAAATATTTTTGTTATTGTATTTGGTTTTTGTTTTTTCTTTCGTATTTATTTAAATTAACCAGAAGCATTTGACGTTACTTTTAAGCAGCAACCAGGAATAATTCAACAAGAACACTTTAGAAAAATACTTTTAGAATGCAAAATATAACAAAAAATTTAAAAAAAAATATATATGTATTTAGAAATCTTTAGCGAACACAAAATACTTGCTAACAACAGCGGCAAAAACAATGACAAGAACAATTGTAAAATAAACAGGCGTAAATAAACAATGATCAATTAAGAAGTTTTTCCTTATTTGTTGGATTTTGTTTTGTTCGCTATGTTTTATTTGACTGCAAGTGAGTAAGTGTGTCTGTCTATCTGTTATTCCGTTGTCCTTAATTGAAGCAATATTGTGCACATAAGATTTGTAGTTTATTTTGGTGTCTTTATTACATTTTATAAGTAAATTTGAAAGCCAGGCAAAAATTCATTTACCCAAAAGAAAAAACATTATCAAAAATTATAAGGACTAATTAAGGACGCGTTAAAAAAATACTAATACTTCGTTCAAACGAAGTTTCTATGCAAGATTTGAGATTTGAGATTTGAGAAAAGGCATGATTTCTTGCCAATGTCCCACAACTACCAGCACTCTGTTGTCTAAGTGCGTACATACGCTAGAGAAAAAAAATTATAACTAAGATTTGAAAAATTTTACTACGTTTTAATTTAAAATGGTTTTCGTATGACGAAAAAAGCATTTGTTAGAGAAACTCTGAAAAATTTTCCTTGACATTAGAAAATAAAAATTTCGTCTTTAACAGAAAATTTATCTGATTTATAACAAAATATTTACTGAAAACTAATTCAGTGTTTATCAAAAAATAAGTAAAATGTTAGGCATTGCCACCATCTGATGTGGCCAGGAAAAACGTTATTATATAATTGTAAAGTGGTTCATTTTCTTGCTATATGGTTCTTGAACTGGCTACGCATTTTCCACATCTGTAAATACCGGATATATTCATTTTTGGGGATTTTATTTGGGTATTTATAAAAATTATTTGTAATGCAGCATCTGACAAACTCTGGTAGTCATTTCAAAATTTGTTTTAATGTTCAATAAAATTGCCATATTGCCATAGTTAACAATATGTCAATAAACTACATACATAAAATATGATGTAAAATTTTAAATAAAGTTTGATATCGTTACAATTGTTGTACGGTCAAAACACAATTCAACAAGAGAATCTGTCGTTTTGCCTTGACCTAATAATTGGACCATGTTGAGGTCGCTCCACTTCCACTGGTATCACCCATTCATCACCACACTCTTCTCAACTGATCTGCAAGCAGTTTTATTTAAATTCATTAAATGCACAGAAGCTGCACAGTATGTTTTCCCATAACATATTTTATATCTACCTTTTTAGGTAAATACGTGGGTATTTGAAAATATTTATACAATTAACAATCTTGCTATAGTAAGATATTGTAAGCTGTGCGGCGTGCGCATGTTTCTCTGTCAGTCTCTCTCTCTCTCTCTTATAGAAAGCAAGCCAGACAGTGATGCCAACTATTTATAATCGAAATGCGCACAGGAGTGTAACAAAAAGCGCCAAAATGCGCTAAATATTAATAAAACAAAAGGAGCTAAAAAGCGCTAAAAATATTAATTAAAATATAAGCTTTTTTATTAATTAAAAAAAAGTTAGAGCTAATTTGTACCTTTGAGATCGGTTATTATTATAACTTTAAAAAAAAGTAAATTTTATTACAATTCCTTCACTAATTAATCGAAAGGAACTTCGTTCCATCCGGGTGTGCCTTGACACCTCTCAACTTTTTTACCAATTGGGTGTTTCCCCTTTTTCCATCTCTACTCATTAACCAAAAATAAAACATGTACGTTTCTGATATTTTTAGAGCACACAAAAACCTAAAAACGAAACATATATTGAATCAGATAAACTGTTCATTTAATTTAATTCATGATTGTTAGTAATTTTCAACCAGTGATGAGGGAATTTCGTACTAACCAGAATTGTTTCAATATGTAGAATAAAAAATGAATTAAAAATTAATTCTCGTATTATATTTCTGTTGAAAACTGGTTAACTAGTTGATATTCTTCCAAATTAGTATCCACTTTACGAAAATTGTATATATGGACAATTGAACGCTGATGAGAGGTGAAGCGGCCTTGAAATCGGTACTGAAAAGTTTTGCTAAAAGCTGATTGGATATAAATAAACATAAAAAAACTCTTAGTAATTTTGAATTTTCAATAATTCAATAAAACTGAACTTGAGCCTAAATAATTTTACTTCTCATAAGTATATCAATATAAGTTCGAATAATAATTACGTTTATTCGTAATACTTTAAAAAAATAAATTAAAACAAAGCAAAAGCTAAATGTGTCGGTTTTTTACTCTAAAAATAGAAGAACAAAACGAATCTCGCGAATATATTGGGTGTACTCATCTATTCGCACGGTAGTGCGCCAGGGCAAGTTCGGCCACACAGTGTGTATATTTACACGAAACCATTCGAGCTGTTTTTACCCCCCTCATAACTTTGCTCCACCTAATCATAATGTAATGAAACTTAAAACATAAGGTCTCCCTACAGAGGTGACCTCACAGGTTTAATTTTAAAGTTTTACCATAAAAGCTTCCTGAGATATTAAGGTGTGAAAACTGGCAGTGCGCCAGGCCAAGTTCGGCCAGGGGTGACCTCACAGGTTAAATTTGAAAGTTTTACCATAAAAGCTTCCTGATATATTAAGGTGTGAAAACTGCCAGTGCACCAGGCCAAGTTCGGCCACACAGTGTGTATATTTACACGAAACCAATCGAGCTGTTTTTACCCCATCCCCCCTTATAACTTTGCTCCTCTTGATCATAATATAATGAAACTTGAAACGTTAGGTCTCCCCACAGAGGTGACCTCACAGGTTGAAAGTTTGAAAGTTCTACCATAAAATCTTCCTGAGATATTAAGGTGTGAAAAGTCCATATTTTATTACATATTCACTGACTCACTCACTGACCCATCAATATTATTGGGCACTTCCAGTAAAGCTAGAGAGCTGAAACTTGGTACAGAGGTAGGTCTTGGTGAGAAAATAACCAGATAAATCTGAAAACGGGCACTTTCCACCCGGGGGGACTCTTTGTATGGGGCACTTCCAGTATAGCTAGAAAGCTGAAATTTTGTACACAGGCAGGTAGTGATGAGAAATTACCGAAAATGATTTTTTAACGGGCAGTTTTCATCTGGGGGGTAATCATGCGCCTTCTTTGTATGGGGCACTTCGTACACAGGTAGGTCCTGATAAGAAATTAACGATCCACACAAAAAAAATTAATGTGAAAATAAGGCCAAGTTCGTATCCAAAAAGTTTCGGCCGTAAAAAGTACTGAGATCAAAATAAGAACCAAGATCATTATAGGTATAATTCCATCTCATTTCTAGGCAACCTGTAAGCTTGGCAAAAATTTTTTGCCTTTATAATATGGGAAAGAATTCTTGAATTCTTTTTACGGCCGAAACTTTTTGGATACGAACTTGGCCTTACTTTCACATTTATGTTTTTGTGTGGATTTCTATTTCTCTTGATTTTCTTGCAACCGTTTTATTAATTTTTTACTCCGCCAACGCTTTATCTTCTTTTTCTTCTTCATTGCTTAAACAGTCCAATGCCAAATAATAATAATAATTTGTTCTGATCAAGGTTCGAAATCAATTTCTTAGTCAAGACGCAAACCAGTTTACTATTATATAATTCATTTCACCTCTACAAAATAATGCAAACAGTATGTAGTTTATATTAAAAATTGAGAATTCTAATAACAATATATTACCAACATTTTGCTGTGAGTGTTTGTCAAAAAAAATATTTTGTTTTTTTTTTTTTGCGTCTAGTCCTCACATCTGTAAAAATCATATGCTTAAGTCAATTATGTCTTAAGCCGTTTTATTGCCTTAAAAAAGTACTAAAGCTGCAAAGAAAAATAAAGTCAAACAAAATCTTCTTAATTCTAAAAAATAAAAATATTTCAATAAATATTTTTAATCCCAGAACAACACACAATTGGAATAATTGACCACAAAATTTTAACAAATAAATTTTGTTATAGAAAATCGCCAAGATTTTAAAAATATTAATTAAAAATTTTCCATATAATAGAAATAATATATCAACCCGATTTTTTTAAATATCCATAAACAACTCATCATTCTCCATAATGATGTAAAAAATATGCTGTAATCATATTTTATCAAAAAATGCTGCATTTATTGGGTAAAATCTAAAAACAATCAGTAATTATATATATATGTATATGTATATATATATTTTTTTTTTTGGAAACTTAATGATACGTACTGGTACATACGCCCCTTAAGTTGACTTTTGTAGTTCACCACACAAAATTGATCAGTATTTCATTGCAGTTCAAAGAAACAAGAGGTTTTAACAAAGAAAATAAAAGAATATTTTAATAACAAAACGCCAAAAAAAGGATATGTTCAAAATATAATTTAATAAAAAAAAAGGACAACAAACAAAAAATTTCCATGTCCTTAAAGAAGCATAGCGAATAAACAAAAACACATGAGTAAAATGTGTAAAATTAAATCAGTTTTCTCGTTAGCAATTATTATAGTGTCTTTAACGCCTGCTCTTTATGCTTTAGTAAATTCGTAAGTTCGGTTATTTATAAGATTTATGGGAGTTTTAATTTGTTTTCAAAACTAATTTTTAGTCCCAAAATTATCACTAAGGATGGTCATTTAATATTCGAGTCGGGCCTAGATCGCAACATTACTTTTGTGCTTAAAGGAAAATCTCGCTTAAATGTAAATAATCGCTATGATATTATTGACTTGTTGTTGCAGTCCAATAAGGGGCGTATATCGTCATCACAATTATCATCACAAAGTGAATGGTCAGAGGAGGAAGATGCTGTATTAAAACAGCTAATGTCTGATATTACTTCGCTAAATACGCGTGTTTTTGGTCCCTCGGGATTAGAAATGAATTATAATATGCTGCTTAATCGTACGAGAAATGCTAACCAACTTTTAAGACGTTATAAAATACGTATGATTAGAGTAGAGAATAGAGTGCAAGCACTATTTGATACGCTGGAAGCTGACAATTGTAAAAGTAATCCCTGTCAAAATGGTGGATCATGTTTGAATATATTTGGCAGTTATATCTGCAAATGTTCCAGAAATTTTGAGGTAAGAGACCATATGCTTTTGCATTAGAAAATTTAAAGGGAATTAGGAATTTTAAAGAAAAATTTTACACTCTAAATGGATTAACTATTTCCAAAAAAAAATTAAAAACGGAATATTCTTTATGAAATATTGAAATACTAAATTATTTGAAAGATTTTTCTAATACTTACGATACTCTTAAATAATAGACCGAAATATTTTGGATTTGATGATCTTTAAAGCAAACTGCAGTATAAATAGAAACTCTTAAATATGTAGAAGGACTACCATCAAGAATTGCATTCTACCGTAGTTGTTATGAAGAGGAGTTAAGGAAGAAAATGATTTCTATTTAAATCGATACAAAAAAAATATGAAAGATTAAAAATGTGTTTTGAAAATTTTTTCATTAAATAATTTTGGGAAAACAATACGGTTTTCAGTACAACAAAAAAATTTAACTGGGCCCATAATAAAGGGTTGGTTCATTAAACAATACTTCAGAGGGTCGCTTACATTTCTATAGTTTGCATATTTCGGGTGGTGCTCGACTCTCCAATAAAATAAATTAGGGAACCAAACTGCAAAAAAATCTCTCCGACAAAAAAAAAATTATTTTTAAAATACAACTAACCCAAAAAAAAATTAAATGGGTCTAAACTGCATAAAAAATTTATCTGCAAATATCGGAGTTATGCCATAAATAATACTTTTAGTGAGGGAATAAGCATCCCCCCCCCGATCAAACAAAGAAATCATATTGAAAATCAGTTGTTAATTAGAGGAGTTATTCGACAAACAATATTTAGAGGAACAGCTTGCCCAAAAATTTTCCACTAGATGACCCGGCAAAAGTTGTTTTGCCATACAAAATAATTCTAGTGCAAATAGCGAATGTATTGTAAGTGTGTGACGATGACCGCCGATGAAAAAATTACCAAACAATAATTTTGTTCTGTTTGAAATACGAACGACGACGATTCTCCTGCATGAGGCGGACGTAGCACCATCTGTCATTCAACAACAAAAATAGTTATGAAGCGGACATAGCGCCATCTGTCATACAACAACAAAAATAATTATGAGGCAGAGATAGCGCCATCTGTTGGGTTAATAAATTCGGAAATAAAGAAATTAACCCCACCCTCCCGTCCTTATGCTCCTACCGATTTGAAAAATAGATAGTAGCCGATTGTCAGACTTACTGAATATGCATAAAAAATTTCATAAGAATCGGTCAAGCCGTTTCGGAAATACAGAAATTGCCCCCTCCCACCCCTAGCGATTTAAAATATACCGTGACACGAGAATTTTATATATTAGATTATAGAGTGTGTAATTTTTAGAGTGTCACAACTTTTTAAATTGGTATCACTGCTTTATTTGAGCTCCCATTTAACAGTTGATATTAAAAATATATTTCCTTGTTTTATCATGATTTAAACTTGTGTCACTCTAAAAAAAACACCCTTTATATATAGGACCTAGCACTAGCCAGACCTCTCATATAACAAAAGAATTTTAACAAAAAGAAATATACTCCCTCCTTTTTTGAAGTTGGTTCAAAATAATTTAATTTTACTGAGTTTACATCTTAAAGTTCTGGCAACACTGTATGTACAGTTTCCCAGCACAAAAAAAAAAGAAGAAGAGTTTTCCAAGAAAAAGCAAAAACAAAATAATAACACACGAACGCGTACACGTACCAAACAAATTTACAGTAACAGGTTGATAAAAACACAAACAACAACCAAATCATAACAAAAAACCGACCACAGTTTGAGAAGCATAAAGCGTTTGATTGCATGCTAAAAATGTTTGTAAGAAAGAAAGAAGGAAATATTCTAAATTATATAATTACCTGTCACATATTAATAGATTTTAAATTTCTATTATTATCACTTTACTCTTGAGCTGCAGAACATATTTACATACATACACTTGTTTTGCAAACACGTGCACAGTTAAAATACGAAAATGGCGACATTGATACATCAACAACGCAATTTTAATTCTAATTTTTTTTCTTTCTATGCCAACATTTAACACTTTTATTTGAATAAGACTTATTTCATAGACTTTTAATAGCAACTAAATAATATTTTTACTCTATTTGAAATTTAAATACAACTTTTCTTAATACTTTCGCGTTGTACATCAACACAGACGACGCGCAAGGTAACAGTTCGAAATATAAACTGATGTTATACTAGAACAGGGCTGCCACCTGGGTCTCATCAGACCAAAATTGGTACATTTTTATAGTGATTGATCCCCTTTAAGATTTTCGGAAGTCCTATAATTCTTATTAATAATTTAATTAATAATAATTTATTTTATTTAATAATTTAAAAAACGGAAAAATTGTTGTCCTGAACTTAAGTTCATAATTCGGTTTCAATTTAAAAAAAATGGGCAATAATTAAAGGAAATAATTTTTTGTAAATAAATCTTAAGTTCAAGACATACTCGGCTTAAGAGATTAACTTTATTCTAGTAAGAAATTAGGAAATTTTAATTATTATGCGAACTGGCTGGTGAGAGATAGCAGGGTACAGTAGAACCCGAAAAATTCCGGGATCCCGAAAAAATCCCGCAATCCCGGGATTGGAGTTTTTGAAATCCCAAATCCCGGGATTCACAAATCCAGTCCCGATTGGCATCCCTAATATAAACTCATTCAAAAATAAATAAAAAAATAAAACAGAATTGAATTTGTTGGCTGTTTTAATAAATATCTGCTTCAGAAAAAAGAATATTATTTTTTCAGATTTTATTGAGTTTTTTCCTTCTCCTGTAAAGTAGCTAAAAGTTGAGATACGACCTTTCTATATTAAGCCATCGATATGCAATAAATCCCCAATTTAAAAAAGTTATGATAAGACTGAAATGAAATGAATTCATATATAAAACAAAAATGAAATGACACACCATTATAAGGGTATTATTTCACATGAACACACAAACACATGAACACCCAAAAGCAGATATTACGGCATCTATACTAAACTATCGTCGTTTAGGGAAATATCATGGTGGAGAAAATCTTTAAGCCCGGATTTAGTAATAAAGTCTACATTACATTATTTCTTAATATAGACTATGTAGCCGGCGTTCGGCTTGACTTGGACATCTTCTGACCTCTGTACATACTTTAACTTTTCGTTATAAATTAAATATGAATTAAGCCTTTAAATATTTTCTGACGGGCTGCTTTCGTTACTGATCATTAGGGGATTTCTTCAAATGAAATAATCCAAAAAAAAAAAAATAGTTTTTACGAGTACTCATATTAAAAAATATTTAAAAAATATTTAAAAAATTTTAGCAATTTTTTTTTTTAAATTTAGACAAGGTTCACTTAATTGGGGGGCGTTAGTCACAAAAACTTCACAAATATTAAAACCACCTACTTATTACTCTCTCCTCTCTCTCTCTCGCTCTCCCACTGTGATTTCAGGGTCCCTCATGTGAAAAAGATGTCAACGAGTGTGCCCTTTATACCAACACCGATTTAGGCTGTCAAAATGGTGCCCAGTGTATTAATCAGTTTGGTTCGTATAGTTGTATTTGCCAGCCCGGCTGGTTTGGCATACATTGCACTCAACGTAAAGGTGATTGTTTACAATCATCTATTTGGGAACTGTGTGGTCATGGTACTTGTGTTAGTAGTAATGATACATTTGGCTATAAATGTATATGTGATCAGGGTTGGAAAACAAATGGCTTAACGCCGGCATGTACCGTAGATGTAGACGAGTGTTTGGAAAGTCATACATCATGTGTAACGAAATGTATTAATTTGCCGGGATCATTTACATGTGCACCATGTCCAGCTGGCCTAACGGGTAACGGTGTTAATTGTCGTGATATTGACGAATGTCTGACACAAAATGGTGGCTGTAGTTTAACTCCTAAAGTGCCGTGTATAAATTCTTATGTAAGTAGAAAATTATAATAAAACAAAATTATTTTAACGATTTAAAATGAAAACAACTATTATTTTTTGTTTCCACCTTAAGGGTTCTTATCATTGTGGTGAATGTCCTTTGGGCTGGACAGGCGATGGCCGCACTTGTGAACGTTCCACTAGCACAGATTCATCTGCAAGTGGCACTAATAGCGGTGCTATAATGAGATGTGCAACCAGCAATATATGCCATCCTCAGGCAAAATGTCAGGAAATTTCAAATACTGTAATATGCAGTTGTCCTGTCGGCATGATTGGTACTGGTATTGGTATTAATGGTTGCATATTGGGAACTGCCAAAAATTGCATTAGTCAACCTTGTTTGGTAGGTAAAATAATAATTCAAATTTTACTGGTTTTTTTATGCAAAATTTATTTAAACAGAATGGTGGCACTTGTCTGGATAGTGGCGATAGTTTTAATTGCATTTGTCCCTTAGGCTATCTGGGACCTACTTGTACACCGGCTCCAAGTCTTTGTTTACCAAATCCCTGCCATAATAATGGCCGATGTTATACGATACAAACTGCTAGCGTTCATAAATATGTTTGCGAATGTAGACCTGGTTTTCGTGGTGAAAAGTGTGATAAACGTGCTAATGATTGTGGTGGAGTTTTGCGAGGAGTGTCTGGACGTCTGGCATATCCACCGGGAGGAGTACGACCACGTTATGAACACAATTCACAATGTGCCTGGATTATTCGTACTAATGAAACTTTAGTTTTGAATGTCACCTTTAACAATTTCGAATTGGAAGATTCTACTGAATGTCGTTTCGATTGGTTGCAAATCAACGATGGCCATAGTGCAGGCTCTCAAATAATTGGTCGTTTTTGTGGAGCCCACAAACCATTAGGCGGCAACATTATATCATCGACACATCAATTGTATTTATGGTTCCGTTCGGATAATTCCACATCAAAAGAAGGTTTTGATTTGGAATGGAATTCGATACCACCCCAGTGTGGCGGTGTGGTTAATGTTACCATGCATGGTACGATTGCAAGTCCCGGATCACCGGGTACTTATCCCAAAAATAGAGATTGTCTTTGGTTTTTGAAGGCACCAAATAATAAACGTTTAAAGTTGACATATTTTAGCCTACAGATTGAAAAACATGACAGCTGTAATTATGATTATGTCGAGGTGAGTATGAACTGAGTCGCCTTTTTATCCATTTTTACGAAATTAATATGATGTCCTGGTAATTTTCGTTGCAGATAATTGACGGAATTTCACGTGAAACTTTACAAAAATATTGTAATTCAACACATCCCGAGCCAGTTTTGTTGCCCACCAACGAAGCTCTTATACACTTTCATTCCGATAATATTGGTACAGATACGGGTTTTCAAATATTTTACTCAACCGAGGAGCGTATACATAATTGTGGTGGCATCTATACTGCCAAAGAAGGCATAATACAATCACCACGTATACAGGATGAATCATTGTCCTGTGAATATGAAATACGTATGTCAACGAGTGAATCAATAACGATAGAATTTCAAATATTTAAAATGTCATCAGATGACTGTATAGAGGTAAATGCGATGAATTAAATGTTTATATTTTCGTTTATAATATTCTGAAATTCCTGAGATCATATCGATTACAGAAAAAAAGAATAAAATAAAATTTCAATTACGAAAATTGCAGATTCAATTAATTGCGTTGTTGAATTTCAATTAATTTCAATATTGAAGTTTTCTATTTAATCACCTAAATACCAATTTTCAATTATTTCTAATACAAACAAATTTAAAATATAATAGTTTTTGATTACATAATTAATTGATTTAATTGCCGAATTAATTGCTACTAAACTTTGAATTTTGATTAAGCGAATTAATTGAAATTTCTTATATATTTACATTGCAAAATTTTGTTTTGTATAAAACAAAAATTTAATATTTACCTTGAAGAATTTGGACCATGTGCCGTAAAAAAATTAAGGAATTTAAAAGAAATTTATATAAAAAAAAAATCCTTTTTTAAACAGATCTATGACGTGGACCTAAATTCAAATGAGAATGAATTACAAGCAAAATATTGTGGAGATGAAATAATGCCACCGGTTATACATTCCGGGCATAATAAAATGATTTTGAAATTTTATGGAAAACCTGGAGCTGAATTTAAATTAAAATATATGACCGGTAAGAATGAATTTGCAAAAAAAAAAACAAAAATAAAATACATGAAATTATTTCTAAAATTCTAGATTGTTCTTATAACTTTGAATCCGAAGAAGGTATTATAAAATCACCTGGTTATCCCCAATTAAGCAATAAGGATCGCTATTGTACCTTTAAGATAATAACAGAACCCAATACCGTTATATCTCTGCACATAGATGATTTTGATTTAAAAGATTCAAGTATAGAGGCAACAGATTGCGCCTATACTCAGTTATTAGTAAACAATGATATAAATAACAATACAATGATTCCTTATTGTGGTGTCAAGGCTCCTCCTGCAGATTTTGTCTCGACCACAAACATGTTAATTTTACTCTTACAAACTGGTTTAACTAGTACCGGCCGTGGCTTTAAATTATCTTACAAGGCCATACCAATGGGTATAACTAATTGTGGTGGTGTTTATACTAAGCCAGGCTACAGTATAAAATTACCCAGTGATGAAGAAGGTCTTTATATGCACGATCTGACTTGTTATTGGATTATAATGGCACCTAAGAACAAATTTATTGTCATAGATTGGTTATCATTCGATTTGGAGGAATCTGTTGATTGTAGCTATGATTATATAGAACTCTATGATAATTTGGGCAATACGGAAAGCCAAGCTTTAGAAAGGTATGTAGTTTATATATAAAAAAAATACATATTAGTATTACGTTTTAGTTTTGTGGATCTTTTTTTTTTAGGTGAGGTGAGCAAATTTATTGCTTACACTGACATCTGCATAGGCCAGATTATATTTTGTGATGCAATTTATGCTTACATTATAGATCAGATTTTAAAAAAACTTTTACAAAATTTTAGATATTTATTTACAAGTAAGCACAATTGATATTTGGTTGAAATTGTTGTAATAGTTTAGAAGCTATAAGCAAACAAAATATTTTTTTTTTTTTATTTAACAATTTGCTGATATAAAATAATATTTTTACTTATATTTTTTTTTTTTGTTAATTTTTTAGTTGTTAATCCTGAAGAAGCTATACAACGAAGCCGCGAAGTATTGATAAATAAATTTTTATAAAGTTTTTTTTTTTATCAAATAGACATAAATTCAAGAAAAGATCGAAAAATTAACAACACAAATTTAACAAACTTTATGAAAATAACTTAGAAGCAAAATATTTCCCCGCTTATTGATCCACGGTGGGCTCTTTTTTTGCATTTTCCAACTAAAACAAGTATTCAGTACAATATGAGAAGATCCCATTTGTAAAATTTCGGGCATGATTAAAACGATCCCAAGATCACTAAACACGAAATGCAACAAACCAAGATTTTAATTTAATTAATTAATTTTTTTTTTCAAATAACTATTTGATCAAACTAATAATTTATATTCAAATAATATTTTAATTGAATCAACAATTATTTTAATTGATTTTAATTTTATATAAAATAATGTTTTTAATGGAGAGGAAATCAAGACAATTGCTAATTGCTATAAAATTGTTTTAAGAAAATTATTTGATTTTTTAAAGTATATCTTCTAATATATAAGAATCTCGTGTCACGATGTTTGTTATCAAACTCGTCCGAAACGGCTCGACCGATTTTAATGAAATTTTTTATGGATATTTGGTAGGTATGAGATTAGATTTTAAAGTACATTTTAAATCGCTAGGAGCATGAGCAGGGGAGGGACGGGGCAATTCCTGGATTTACTAAACTATTAACCCAATTCGTATTTCAAACAGAACAAAATTGTTTTTGTTGTTGAATGACAGATGGCGCTATGTCCGCCTCATTTACGAGAAGCGTCGCATCATATTGACAGAAACATGGCGCTATGTCCGCCTCATTCACGAGAAGCGTCATCCATCGTTCGTATTTCAAGTAGAACAAAATTATTTATGTTGTTTAAGGACAGATGGTGCTACGTGCGCCTATCAAAATTGGAAAAATGGATTGATGAGTGGGGAGAATGGTTCCCCCATAATCAATTAAATTTTTAATTAATATACATTTTTTTTTTTCATATAAAAACTTAAAGTTTTTATATAATTCCATTGCGTTATTACTACAAATTTCCTGATGGGCTAAGAACTAATTAATTTTTTTTAAAAAATCCTTGAGTTTCCTTGTTTTTTATTATTTTTCTGTGTATAAAAAAAAAACTAATTAAAATTTTTATTAAGAGTCTTGTACTTTTCAAAACTTTTCCAGATATTGTGATAGTCATCGTCCACAGTCCTTTTTAACACATTCACGAATTTTAACTGTAAAATTTGTATCGGATGCTACAGATACTGCAAAAGGTTTTGAATTCACTTACAAATTTGTCGATGCCTCCAGTCAGTGTGGTGGAAAGATATACTCTAGCAAGGGCAAAATACGTACACCAAATTGGCCCGCAAACTATACAAGTGATTTGGATTGCATTTGGATTATTAACACACCGCCCGGTACACAATTGGAATTACAAATCGAAATATTTGATGTTGAATTAGCAAAGAACTGTTCTAGCGATTGGTTGGAAATCAGGTAAGTTTTTTTTCTGGTTTGCCCTTAACTGGAAAAGTTTTATAAATTTTCTTCTTAGAAATGGCGGCTCTAATCAATCGACTTTATTGGGACGTTTTTGTGGCAACATATCGAGTATACCCCATACCATACCATCCTTTACCAATCAAATGTATTTGCATTTTCATTCTAATGATTTTGTCAATCAAAGAGGTATACAGATTCATTGGTCCATCTTCTCGAATGGTTGTGGTGGCAATTTAGCTGGCGAAGAAGGTGTTATAACATCACCTTTATATCCAGAACCATATCCAAATCAGGCTGAGTGTGATTGGAGAATACATGTACATCCTGGCTCAGCAATACATTTAACTATCGCAGATTTGGCCTTAGAAAGCTATTCAAATTGTCGTTATGATACCTTGTCCATATTTGAAGGAACCACAGATAGTAAAACTCATATAGATTCAATATGTCATCAAAATGATGATCAGAAACCTTTGGAATATATTATAAATAATAATGAGGCTCTAATACAGCTGAGAACAGATGAAACAACTCGAGAGCGTGGCTTCTTTCTCACCTATAGAGCGAATTGTTCGGTAGAATTGACCAAAAATTATGGTGTAATTGAAAGTCCAAATTATGGAATACCATTTAATCAGTTTAGCGATGATGTCAACTGCACCTGGACTTTAAAAGCTCCGAAAGGTAATCGGATACAAGCTGAACTTACTTACTATGATGCGATTGATAAGAAATTCATGTTGGATGTAAGAGATGGCAATAATCAGACTTATAGCATACAAAGTCAAGGACAAATTATAAATTCCTCTAGTGATGTTGTGATCATTAAGCAAAGAACAAATAAATTAAATTTTCAATTGGAATACACAATGGTGGGTTGTATTGATGTCTTTCGTGCAGAAAAAGGAAATTTCGTATCACCAAATTATCCTAAACCTTATCCAAATAATATCGAGTGTCTGTGGCAAATAAATACACAGCCTGGTCGGGGCATTGAAATCACTATAAAAGGTCTGGATATAGAGCACACAGATAATTGTACAAAGGATGCTTTAATTATATCGTCACACTTTCACAGTGATAATGTTAAGGAAAGACATTGTGGTCGTCATGAAGACGCACTTGTTATTAGTACGTCTAGTCATAAAACGTATGTGAGATTTGTAAGCGATGGCCAGAGTAATGGCAAAGGTTTTCAGATTGATTACGCCACCAAGGCAAGCTGTAAGTTTTTTTTTCAGAAAAATTTCAAGATAAATTGTTTTTTCTTTTTAATAAATTTTTTTTTACATTTTATTTAAAATATGTGTGTTAAGCATGTGGCGGTGTTTTGCAAAGTAAAAACGGTGTCATCACTTCACCCAATTATCCCAATAATTATCCGGAAAATTCTGATTGTGAATGGACGATAACCGTTTCGCCACATCATTCTATTATCTTGACTATGGAAGAGTTGGACTTGGAGGATTTCTATGATTGTGAAATGGATTATGTTGAAGCTTTTGAGGAGAGAAATGAGAGTGAAGCAGAACCTTTGCAGCTCTTTAAGGAATGTGGCAATATGAATGTAGAGTCTAATAATACCTGGAGAAGTCTAAGCAATACGATAACTGTACGTTTTCATACTGATGACTCAGTGCCAGCTAAAGGATTTAAATTAAGTTTTATTGAGGTAAGCTGAAAAATGTTCTAAGAGCTTCGTTAAGTTATTGCTTCTATCAGTGCGGGATCTAGGGGTACCAAAAGATACATGGCACCTTTAAGAGAATCCTTCATGCATTTTGGTGAATAACTGTGCACTTTGGGGGCAAACCCCACGCGAACATTATGTTAAGTAATTTGTTGTAACACATGTTGCTTTCCATATTAACTACTGTTTAACTAACCCTGTTACCTTCTACAATGGCCAACTATGTTCTATTTTAGGATGATGCCCTAAGCAGGCATCAATGAAATATTTTTTTACGTAGAAACTAAACATCTAAATGCAAATTCAAAGACAATTTTCTGAATAAATTAACTAACAAGGGTTCAACTGGTACCCCCGTTACCCTTCTAGGGTTAACCTATTTGTTTTTTGTTCAAGGTACTTTTTCTTAAAATTTAAATTGACTAAAAACCAAAAAAAAAAAAATTACTTTGAAGATGTCAACCTTCTCAAAAAGTACTTTATTTCCTATGGTACATTTTCTTAGCAGGTACCTTTTCTTAGACTATACTTTTTCTTACAACATTGGCTTTCTCACGATGTAGTACATTTTATTAAAATCACATTAGGTTAGAAATTAATTTTAAAATCCTTAGAAGTACCTCTTCTGAAAGATAAACCTTCTGAAAAAGTAATATTTTTTGTAAAAAGTACTTTTTCTTTGGATGTATACTTTCTTAAAAGGTATTATTTCTTAAATGAATTTAATGTGTTTTGAGAGTAGCTTTTCTTCAAAGGTCCAAAAAGGTTTTTTTCGTTACACATAGCTTTATCGTAGAAGGTACGCTTTCTCATTAGGTGGCATATTTTAAAAGCAGTTTTTCTTAAAAAAAGAGCTTTTCTTTCTTCTAAAGAAGTCCATGTGTTTTCAACATACATACTTTAGTATGTTTAGCTATTTTTATATTCACTTATTCTGGGACTTTTCTCTATTCTATGATTTAAAGTTTAATCCTTTTATTTACAATGCCCAGTAGAAGGTCGCAGCTCTTATTTTACAAATACTATTTTCCTGATGCCATTTCATTCTTAACCCATCTATTTTCAGGACTGTGGCGAAAATATCAACATGGACTACAATACCGATGTTTTAATTCAATATAGCAGCCATACGCAAGTTAATAAGACCTGTGAATGGAAATTTATTTCCAAGGACACTTCAAAGCATATTATCCTTGCCTTCAAGAATACAGTATTGAATCCTGCATTGGCAACTTTATATCCCAACGAAACTGATTGCATTGATAAGGGTATTGTTGTCTATGATGGGGCATCGGATACATCACCAATTCGTTCTAGATTTTGTAAATTTCATCCACCAGATATCTATTCAAATGGTCATGCTTTAACATTGAAAGTTCCAATGAATATTATTTCGGAAATATCAGCACTTGCTTATCAATACGATGATTATTGTGGATATTCTTACGGTTCGATTCGGGGGAAATTTGCTTCACCTCATTATCCTGCATCGTATACTGTTAACATTGAGTGTACCTGGTATATAGAGATTAGCCATGGAAATAGTATTGGCTTGACATTTGAATTTATGGACTTGGAGGATTCCGATGAGTGTAATAATGATTATGTGGAAATTCGAGAAGGCTACAGACATTTGGGTAAACTTTTGGGCGTTTTTTGTGGCAATAGGATACCAGCTAATATAAAAGCTTCAGATATAATGGAAATACGTTTTAATAGTAACAATGATATAGTGGGAGCTGGTTTTTTGGCAACATATTATTATGGTAAGATTGGAATTTTGACAAAAGGGAAAAGACCTTAAATTATTTATTTGTTATTATATTTTTATATAAAATATTTTTTTGTAGTAAAACATAATGAACTGAATGGTACTAAGGGAAAGGTGGAGTCACCTGCTTATCCGGCCAAATTTCATAGTGATGAACTATACAGCTGGCGTATAACTGTGGATAAAAACTTTGTTGTCCTGCTATCAATTAAACATATTTTGGATACAGATATTCCTTTTATTAAGGTAATTTTAAAACTACGATTTTCATATAATTTATACACCCAAAGAAAATATTAAAAATAAGAATCAAATGAAAACAAAGATTCAATTAAAAAAATTAATTATATTTCAAGCAATAAGAAAATTGTAGTATTAATATAATAGAATTAATTAAAAATGTTGTTAATTGTTTCAATTAATCAAAAAATTATTTAGTTTCCTTAAAACAATGCGACCCAGAAAAATAACATTAAATTTTTACTCCGAAAACTATTCTTAAAGAAACTTGGTTTTGATCACATAAATAATTGATGTAATTACGGAATTAATTGAATGTAGTTTTAAATTTTTATTAAATGTATTAATAGACAATTTTTCAGAAAATAAATTTTTTCCTGTATTAATAAATTAAAATTTTGAGTTACTAAAAGGGTCGTAAAATAATTTTTTTTTTTCATCACATGATTAATTGATTTAATTGCAGCATTAATTGAACCTTATTTTAAATTTTGATTAATAGTGTTTTTTGAAAACTTTTCAGGAAAAATTTTTCCTATTCATTCATTCTTTTCATTTTCTTAAAAGAAAATAAACTCAATTAAAATATTAATTGAATATAAATTTATTTGCTGATTAAACATTTAATTAATCACTTGTTTTTTTATATTATTATTAGTTTTATGATGGCTACTCGGATATAGGAGCTCCCATTGAGTATGCCGATACACTTGTGGTACGATCAAATACAAATATTTTATATTTCACCGCCACCCATGGACCGTTCCAATTTGAATGGGAACAATTATCGAAAGATGTTGTGCGTAGCAATCAAACAGCTGAAAAAATGTCCGAACTTTGTGGCAATCAAAATTTACGCATTAATTCTTCAATATACTTTAGTTCACCGGGTTATCCATATGGCTATGAGGATAATTTACATTGTTCATGGACTCTGGTACCAAACGATCCAGCCATGCATACGGAAATAACATTTCTGAAAGTTGATCTTGAAGCGTTCGATGAATGTTTTGCCGACTATGTAAGAGTTTCGAAAAGTAGTGATCTACAAAACTGGCAAGAGATAGCCAAAATGTGCAAGAAACCTAATGAAAATATTATAAAATTTGTAGGAAATCCATATTTAATGGTGGAATTTTTTACGGATTCGGGCATCAATAAGACCGGATTTTCGTCGTTGATCACAACTAGATGTGGCTCTGAATTAACGGAGAGAAGAGGTTTTATAAATATTACCGAACTGAAAGGTAATGTTGGCAGCTATACACAAGATTGTATTTGGACCATTAAAGTGAGACAGGGTAGACGTATACGTTTGACTTTTCCCGATTTTTGGTTGCGCAACCCGAATACTGAGGGAAATTGTAAAACTTACTTTTTGGTACGCAACGGCATGAACGATGATTCACCATTTTTGGGCAAAGGAAAATATTGTGACAATGATATAACTGATATCCTGGAAACTTTCTCTAATCGTGCCTATGTAAAATTTTCAACATCCGGTTATCCATCCTATCGAGCTTCCTTCCATTATGAGGAAATTTCACCAGAATGTTCGAAGGAAATTATTCTTAGCGAAGGTTATAAATGGGATGAAACACAAACGTTGACCACACCCAATTATCCCAACATAGCAAATCCTCATTCGGAATGTATTTGGAAAATTATAGCGCCAATACATAAAACAATAACTCTAGACTTTTTTGGTGATTATGATTTAATACCGGTCAATTCGGACTCTAAACAGTGTGAACTAGAATATGTTCAGGTCAATGATGGTGCAACAGAAATCTCTCCCTTAATTGGTAGATATTGTGGTGCCACAAAACCAAATACTATACGTTCAACGAGCAATATAATGAGAATATTATATTTTACCGATGTCTCTGAGCCACATAAGGGCTTCCAGGCCAATGTCAGTATAAGTCGTTGCGGTGGCTCCTATTATGATTCGCAAGGTACTATAACCGCGCCATTGTTACAACTGAAATCCCAGGAAGAGGAAGTGGAATGTATTTATACATTGGAAATGCCTCTAGGTTCTACAATAAATATAAGCATCGATAAAATAAATCTGCCTTTGCCATATCGCGAACATTACACCGAATGCAAATTGGAAACTCACTTGGAACTACAAGAAATTGATGCTTTTTCCACAGACACCGAAAATATAACCGATACTTTATTTTTGTGTGGCACTGACGCGAATCGTTATATTGTGGAGACCAATAAATTACGAATAGTTTTGCGTGTAAAAGATGGTCTCTATAATGCCGATAGTTTTCAAATTAGCTATTCAGCGATTGGTGATAGATGTGATGAGACCATAGAAGGTACTCGGGGTATTTTACAAACTCCCAATTATCCCAAAGGTACTGGAGCCCCTATACACTGTACATGGAACTTAAGAGCTCCCAAAAGTTTACGTATAAAAATTGAATTTTTAGATTTCGATATGGGCAATGAACAATCGACGAGACGTGTGTATCGTCGTTTAACTTTTGCCAATGATCCGAAAATGTCTTCGATTATCGAACGTATTACAGATACGGTGCCCGCAGTAGTTTACTCTACCGATAATACCATGACTATAGATGCTCTTATGTTATCGTTTTATCGAAATCGTGGCTTTAAACTTAAATTCACAGCAGATGAGTATTCTACACATTGTAGAAATTTTCTGTGGTTTTATAACGATGATTTTCTGGAGCAGCCGCAAACATTAAAATTCAAAAGAGATGACAGTGAAAAGTCAGTGTATTGTGCTTATGATCTTAAGCCCAGCTATAATCATACATTGTCGGTGCAAATACAAAAAGAAGAACAGTATAATGTAAGCCAACAATGGTATGTATTTGGCTGTCAATTTTCCTCACCCATACAATTGTATGCCGGAAATGAACGCATAGCACCGATGCTATTGTGTCGCAATGAGACTCAGCCTTCATTTCGGATGCCTTTTGCCAGTAAACTGGTTTTAAGCGGTCACAAACGTAACGGTTTGCGTAATCTAGAGCTACAGTTGACCTCGTATAAATGTGGTGGCGTTTGGCCAATGAATTATTACGATACTTTTGTTATAAACCAACCGGATATGAAAAATCATTCGGGACATTTGGAGTGTGCGTGGGCAATATGGGGATATCCCCGAAATAATAATGAACCGCCTGCATTTTCCGATCTTATAGAAAATATGCAAGTAGATGTTACACTTAGTACCAATTTCAAGGGAAAGTGTGAAGATGAATATTTAATGGTGTACAATGGACCCAATCAAAATGCACCACATTTGGGTCGCTATTGTGAGCAGTCATCTATTGCCAATTTTGTAGCATCTGGTGGTGTTTTTGTCGAATTTATAACACAAAATTATAATCCAGCATCAACGTTTAATTTAACCATACATGAGGGCAGTGGCTGTGGCGGTGTCCTTAAATATCCTTATCGTCAAATAGTGTTTGATTATCAGTATAAAAATAATGTTGAATGTGTTTGGGATTTGACAACGGAGCCGGGTTTCCATTTGGCCGCTATATTCACAAATCGTTTCTTTATAGAATCATCGACGAATTGCAGTAAGGATTATTTGAAAATACAACAGCGTAACTTAAAAGGAAATTGGGAAGATATTGTTATTTTATGTGGACGATCACCGCCAGCCATGGTTAATACTACTTCCACGGAAATGCGTATTATTTTCCATTCTGATGATGCGATAACAGGCAGTGGCTTTACTATAGATTTTGAGCGTAATTGTGGTGGTATTTTGTATGCTACCGATAATATGCAACAGATAACATCACCCAATTATCCAGCCGATTATCCAGCAAATCTTGTGTGTAACTATACGATTGTACCTTCGCCTACGATTAGTAAGACAGAGTCTGATAGTTTGTTTATACGATTTGTTGAGTTTTCCGTTGAAGATTCACCGCTTAATCGATGTATGTTTGATAATGTCACCATTAATACTATAAATCGTTATGATCAAATAGAGTCCACTGTACTGTGTGGCCGCAAAACAAACTATGAAAAGAGAGCAAAAAAAGCCATAATAATTCTGCTCAAAACTGATGGCAGTTATGGTCGTAAAGGTTTTCTTATGCAATATGGTCATAACAAATGTGGAGCTGTCATTAGAAATTCCACCATAATTGAGTCACCTAAAGACTCGACAACACAAATGTATCCGCACAGTAGTATATGCACTTGGCAGTTGCAAGCTCCCGAGAATCACAAAATCATGATTAAGTTTGAATATATAGATTTTGAGGCTCAAGGCATGTGCACCTTTGATGCTGTAGAGGTATACAAGGGACTCAATTTAGTCGATGATCAACGTCTTATTAAGTTATGCGGCAATTTGACGGGCGAAACAGAAATTATTAATATTGCACAAAATACTGGTGTTATACGTTCTTTTACCGATGACTATGATGCCTCGAAAGGTTTTAAGGCCCTAATTACATTTATACCCAACTGTGACAAACACATACATTTAACCGTTTCTAATATTTCGTATGAATTCTCACAGTTCTCGGGTCAATATGCCAATAATTTAGACTGTTCTTGGCTGTTTACGACAACAGCTGATCGGCAACTTAAATTAGAATTTAGTAGTTTTCACGTTGAAAACTCTAGCAATTGTCTGGATGACTTTTTAGATATACACGATGGCACGGGTTTATTCTCCGATCAAATTGGTCAATTTTGTGGTCATGAATTGCCCAGCCCGCTGGTATCGTCCAGATCTGCATTATTAATGAGATTTGTAACAGATTCTGTAGAGACAAGTAGTGGTTTTGTGGCAAATATAAGATCAGTGCCAAGGCAATGTGGCCAACAAAATTTCGATCTGAGTTTGGCAAAAGTGAGTACGAGTTACTTAAAGCACATTTTTAGAGAATGGATATTATTTTGATTTTTTTTTTTTGCTTTTAATTCTTTTAAGACGGCCACCTTAATATCTCCAGATGATGGTACAGGAAAATATCCCGATAATATTAATTGCATTTGGAAGATAAGTGCCTTAAAGAATATTCATTTACATTTCGAAAAACTTGACATAGAGGGTCCCGATGTGAATGGTTCATGCTCAAAGGATTACATTAAAATTATTAACAGTGATGTAAGTATATGAAGGAAATCCTTGTAAATCCTAAGAAGAGAAATTTTTTAGCGAATGGAAATTTCTTAGAAAAAATATTTAAAATTAAAATGGAAAACAATTTCTAAAATTCAAAACTTTACAGCACATTCACAAGCTATAAATAAAAAAAAATAAGATATCTATAATCAACTCTGCCGAATCTTATATACCCTTCACCAAGTCATATATGAGAATATTATATTTTCTTTTTTTAAATTTCTTTCTGATTTTCAGTACGAATAGTCTTTAGACAAATCCTAACACACCAATCTAAGATCGAAATATAAAACTCTTTTGGTGGCTTCGGAAAACATATTTCACGTACAGACATTGTGACAGACGGATTTTTGAGAATAACTATACTTTAGGGGTCTCATTTTAGGACTATGGAAATTACATACTTAAGGACAAAAAATCTATAAATACCATAAAAGCTGTCCTTTAGTTAGAATGAAATCAACAGGGCCACATTGTGACTAGTCAAAACAAAATCAGAGTGGAAAAGCAACTGATCAAAACAGAGTATCATTGGCAAAGCGATTGCTAAAAACAGAATCAGAGCGACAAACCGACAGAGCGACAAAGCAAATGAACAAAAGTGATACAGTGAAAAAGGAATATAACGAAATAGAATTAGTTTGACAAAGTGATTAGTGTCAACAGAATCAGAGCGACTAACAGGGTGGCAAGCAAACGATTAGGAGCGAAAGACCGAAAAAGCAAATTGAAAAAATAGACTAAAACAAAGGAAGTCAAAAAAAAGAAGAACCAGAGCGACAAACCTTCTGGCCAAAAACAAATCAGAGCGACAAAACAATTAGTTAAAATAGAATAAAGCCGGCAAAGCGTCAAAGCGTGTAGACAAAACAGAATAAGCTGCTCAGCATGCAAAGTGTTTAAATAAATTTTGAATATTTAATTTTAGTTTCGCAAACTCAAACTAAATTATGAATATTTTATCTTAATTTCGAAATTTCTTATTTAATTTTGTGAATTTAAATTAAATTACGAAATTTGGAAATTATTTACGATATATGTTGACACTTCGTGAACCTTGTAGACCAGTGTAAAGACATTTTAAACTACCACGTGTGTAATATAACTATAATTAAGCCTTTAAATTATTATATATTTTTATGTATGCATGTGTACTCGTATGTCTACTTCTAGGATGCTGAGGAAGTGGAGAAAGGATATGGCAGCAAATTGATCTACAATGGCGGCACATCTTCTTATTTAGGAAATTTCAATTATGCTGCCGAACATATTTATTGTGGTAGCAAAATTCCCGATGACTACTTTTCATCATCGAAAGGAGTATTTGTTAAATTCAAATCAAACAACAAATTAACGAAAAATGGTTTTAAATTAAAGGCCACCGCAGCCGAAGGTAAGAAAACTCAATTTGCCATTCCTGGTTGTTCTGAATAAATCTCATACCGTTTCTTTTTTAGGCTGCTTCCGCAATTTCACCGGCACCCAGGGTCGCATTAAACTGGAAGCATCCGATGATCATTGTGATTTTTATATTAAAGCTCCCATAAATTACACTTTGAGTTTATACTATAATGATCTAATGTTTTCCGAATATGATTGTGATCGTGAAAACATTGAGGTGTTCGATGTTCGCACCAATACATCGTTACAGAAATTATGCGAATTTGTTGATACGGGCAAATCGTTATTCTCGAATAGCAATGAGCTGCGCATGCGTGTCAAGCTAAGCGGTTATTATACACAAATCGATGTCACATATTTGGCCAGTAATAATGGACCCGGTTGTGGTGGTGATTTCTATAATACTCAGGGTATTTTCACAAATCCCTTCTATCCAGAACATATACGCAATAATTCCGATTGTCGTTGGAATATTCGTGTACCGTCCAATATGAAGGTACTTTTAAGGTTTCCTATCTTTAATTTGGGTGCCAAGAGTACTTGCCGTTCGGATTATTTGCAAATAATTGATCACAATGAGGACACTGGTGTAGAGAAAGTAATGCGTCAATTTTGTGGAGAGGTAATATGTTTGACTTTGTTGTAAAAATCCATTTTATTAAATTCATTTATTTTTTTTTTTTTTTTTTTTTTTTTTTTTTTTGAAGGACGAACCTAAATATTATCAAAGTTCGAAGAGTACGATTACTGTACGTTTCCATAAATCACTCAATTATGATGGCACTGGATGGGTTATAACATTTAGAGGTATTCATCCTGGAGAAGATGTAAATAATTTTTAAATATTTCATTATGTGACCGATTGCAAAGTAGAAATTAAAAATGGTTTTATAGAAATCACAACAGCTGAATATTCTTATGAGAAATGTTTTAAAAATTAAAAAAAAAACATCACTCACAAAAGTAAAATTAAATATAAAAATCAAAATAAAGCGATGTTAATGTTTTTCAAGTAACGAAAAGCCAGCCCTGCTCACAGAGAGTGACAAACAATCGTTGAATAGGAAACTTAATAACTATGAAAAAAATAAACGACGTCTATAAAAGGGATAATGGAACAGATCACAACTAATTTCAAACTTTTTTAGTTGTTAATCCAAAGTGGTTGTTTAGAATAAAGGTACGGTCACATTGGGGAAACATTTGACGCAAAATGTCTAATATTTCCTTATCGTAGTCTGACCATAAAATATTTATTAGAGGCAAACAGCAAAACAGCTGTGTAATGGCAAACAAAATTATTTGCTGACAAACAAATATGTGTCTAATGTGAACAAAGTGTGGCCACTAAAAGGCAATTTGATTTATTTTGGGAAAACAATTATTAGATCTTACAAAATTTTTGTAAAACAAACAGAGTCAAATAAACATATCTACCTTTAGACAAAATGCTTCAATAAAAGATTTTTATGGCTGCTATTTTTTTTTGGCTGCTTTTTTCGACATGGCCTCGTGATTCTCTAAAACTACTACTGATGCTGGCTGATAAAAACTTTAAAAAATTATGTTGCTTCCTGCTGCGAGAAAAGCGAAAAATTTCTATAAATTGCAATATTTTTAAAAAGCCAAAAATACAAAAAAAAAAAAACAAACAAATTATAAAAAAAAGGCAAGAAGTTTGCCAGAATTGCAAATTTCACAAAAGAGCTATAATATTAAAAAACGCTAAAGCCTTAAAGAATGCAAACCAATTCTTCCTAAATCGAGAATATGTCTTAAATTTGCAAATCTTGTTAACGAAAAAATTACAAGCCCACAAACTTGCACTTAAATTAATCAGAAATCGCAAAACTGTTAAAATAAAAATAAATGGCAAAAACGCGAAAAATCACACTTCGCCAAAAAAAAATTGCTTATTCAATTGTGTTGAAATGTATAAATCGGTGGCGGCTCAAAATGGACAACGAAATATGGAATAAGCGTGAAAGTAATAGTTTTTGTGCAACTTGCAAAAATATTTTGTTAATATTACTTTTTGGTTGCCCAACTGCAGAAACTAATCATTAGCAGCGAAATGTTTGTTAAAAAACAAATTTATGTTTTTTGATAGTTTTTTCTAAGGAAAATATTTGTTCAAGTATGACCACCGGGAATATATGTTTTCCCATGTTAGCACCAGCCGTTGTTTGACAGCTGTTTCAACAAACAAAATGGGAAAATAAATGTGGGTAGTGTGACCACAAAACAAGTTGTGTATTTAAATTTTTGTTAAACACGAACCAACATATTTGAAGCAAATGTTTCGCCAATGTGACCGTACCTTAAGATTCGTAACTTCATGTCTTAAAATGAGATTTTAATCCTAATTTAATTCAAAGTTTCCTGAACTATTTCTTTTGAGTTAATTTCTAATAGTTGAAATGCCAAACCATATTTCTTGTTGTTTTACCATAATAACAACTAAAATTCAATTTAACTAAATAAGTTTTATATAAAACTAAAATAAATATTTATTATAACGAAATAAAAATCATGTTGCGCATCTTTTACTTATCCTTGATAAATTCTCAGAATATGTCCTTGATATCGGAAAACTTTTATTATCCTTCAATATCTGTATTTTACAAGATAAAATTCGCTCAAAATTCTTGAGAACTGAATTACTTATTCCACTGATCAATAGTCCATTTCATATATAAAATGTTATATATATACACACATATACATATATATGCATAGATGCATATGAATTGACAAAAAATAAGGTTAAAAAGAAACAGAAAACACATAAAGGATGACCACTAAGTACGGAGCACTAAAACTTATCATACACTTTAGCTTATAAGGAATTTTGAGAAGCGCATAGTAGGCACTTATATAAATGCAATGAGAAAAATTTATAATTTTGGTACTATTTAGGTTTTGGTTGTTTGTTACTTTTGGTACTGTTTCTCTTGAGAATTTCTTTTAATAAATTTAGATGAAATTTGGCAGACGGATAGGATATGACCCAGATTAAAATATAGGATACTTTTGAAGGACTCAATGTGGGGCATATTAGTACTTTTGGTACTATTTATTTTTGTACAAATATTTATTAGTTTTTTTTTTATTAATTAAAATACATTCTAGGGAATATAATGAGAAAAAGTGCTGATTCTGGTACTTTTTTGCATTTGGTACTTTATTACTTTTGGTACTTTATGTCTTGAGAAATTCTCCTAGTTGATTTGGATTAAATTTGATAAACGGATAGCAAGAGAGCCAGATAAAAATATAGGGTACATTTTAATTTACCCAGATTTAAGACCTGAAAAGGGGAGATAGTGGTACTTTTTTTATAATACATTTTTTATAATATATTTTACACATTAACTTCTGGTAACTCATTTTTTCTTCGATAAATTTGTTATGCAGATAGTTTATGCCTTCCTTAAATGTAGCGTAAACTAAGTCACGGATAAAAGCTAGTTACAGAATAAATCCGAATGAAAAACACAGTACAAAATATCATATATTACAATATTATTAAAGGCAGGAAAATATTGAAATTCCGAACCATATACAGGGGATGACCCTGAGTGCTGGTCCTAATTAAAACAAAAACGGAAAAAATACTACGATAAACTTTTAAGTAACACAGCAGGATTAATTAATTATAAATAATATTCAAGTACTTGATTGCAGCTGTCATGATTGGCAGTGAGGTATCAGCGGACAAGACACCTGATGACAAGATCATGATTAGTGTCGAAACATCATAATGTCCCTTCAAAATTTCCTCGGAATGAAATTTTTAAATTTAAGCCAAAAAATGAGCTCACAGTATTTGCAATATATTCAGCTCCAAGAATGAATGCACTATTTTACATATCTGATACTGTGGCAGAGTAAAAGAATGTGCAATTTAACATGTACACTTAAGCGGAAACTACTGCAATTCTAAAAAATAGTTTCGAGACAATTCTACGTATACGCAAGATTTCGTTTTCATGCAATAAAAAGTATACGCCTGCCTGACTTCTGTGTATCTCTTTTAGAAGTCTAAAAATTTTTTGTGTGTTATTTTTGTATGTGATATTTTTTATGACATTTCTGATAAATGTTTAATATTCATTTCAAAGTCGAAAATGTTCGCAAATTGGAAAAAAAATATGTTGATCGGCTTTAAAACATCATGTTAAACATTGTATGTTTGAATATTTGTTCCATTATAACGCGAAAACCGCTTAAGGCCGTGCTTCACTATCCTACACAGTCGTGCGATCTGCCAAATATGAAATGTTTGCTGAAAAAGTATGGCAGTGTGGACTAAAAATGCAACTGTGTTACAGATTTTTTGGCAAGTCGTGCGATTTGTAAAATTTTATGAAAATTTTCATAAAATGATAGTTTTCATGCGATCAGAGGAGTATTTATTGTCAACCAGAAATTTCGGCATCAGTTTTGTATGATAGTGTGGCACCTACAACACCATTTTGAAACGATTTTTAAAGTCGGTAAGATTTTTGCAAGATTTTCCTGTGAATGAATCGTACGATTGTGTAGGATAGTGAAGCACGGCCTTTAATGGATTAGTTTTTTATTTTGGTAGACGGATAGCATGTGATGCCGATCAAATAACGGGTACTTTTTGAGGCGTAAAAAAAACACATTGGTAGGTTTAGTACTGTATATTTTCTTTTTATTCTGGGGGCTGAAATGAGAAAAGAACTGGTATCTCTGGTACGTTTTTACTTTTGGTACTTTTTTACTTTTGGTACTTTTTTACTTATGGTACTTTATCTCTTCAGAATGTCTTTTAATGGATTTGGGTACAATTTGGTAGACAGATAGCATATGACCCATACTAAAATATAAAGTTCTTCTTAAGGGGTAAAAATTGACAAATTATTACACTTGGTACTTATTTTTTATGCTAACTAACAGTGTACTTTCTGCGGGTAAAATAACGAAAAGCTGGTACTTTTGGTAGTATTAACACTTTTAATCTATTTTCGATTTTCTTTTTTACAATAACATACATTTAACTTTCTTAAAGGTGATATGAGAAAAAGTTGGTATTTATAACGTTTATTTTTTTTTTTTTCTAGTGCTTTTTATTTTTTTCATTAACATGTAACGCGAAGGAAGTCACATTTAAAATTTAATAACTAATTAACTTAATGATTTAAAGTAAAGTAATGGCAGGTACAATTGTAGCAAATCAAACAAACAAAACGCTAAACATCCGAACTACTAGGTACTTTTTATGTCCTTTGCGGTGAAAACTCTTCCACAAGTATAACTCCTGACAATCATAAAATATATAATTTATTCGAAAAGTTTTTTAGGCTTTTCATAGTCGTGTCGGAAGGTGTTGACAGCTTTGTAAAAAAGTTGTTGTGGTTTTCATGACAAAAAATTTTAAATAATAAAAAATCCAGTATAAAAAAGAAAAGAAATTTCCATACACCTATAAATTTTCGAACATACGAGTATGTATGTATGTATTTACATGCACACATTAACAATTTTACTGCTTTTTGTAGTTTTTTTTTTTTTTTTGTTAAGTGTTCAAGGCTAAAAAACACACAATGTTTCAGAAGCCATTTGATGCCATTGCGACACTCTATAGTCATCTGTCATACACATTCATGCATATATGAGTACTTTAATATTATTTTCAATTTACTGGAAACTTTAAATTTTACTTTATTTCAGTTTTATAATTTATATATTTAATATTATGGAAAGGGAAAAATTGCTAAGCCAATTTGGAATAACACTCTGTACATAATGATCATCAAATCATGGGGGAAATGAAAAATTAAATATAAACAAAAATATTTTTAAATGAAATAAACGTTTTTTTTTAAGCATGTATAAACTTTTGTTTTTTATTCATGACAATAAAAATATATATGAAACCTTAAAGTGTGCAAACAGTTGATTTTCATGTAGACGAAAAAAGGCCAGTGACATTATTTTCAAAAACTTGAATAATTTGGAAACTTCTTAAAATGTTCGTTTATTTTTATAAAGTTAAAGATTATAGTCTTTCTTTTTTTTTATTTCCATTTTATGACGTATTCGGACGTATAATCAAAATTCTACTGTTTAAAATTTTTACATATTTCACACATAAATAAATGTTTCATCTCGAGAGTATACTTGCGAGAAAATACTATAAAAATAAATAAAAATTTCTTCGCATTTGAAGTTAATTTATAATATGACTGAACAAATGGTCTGCTGCTGCTGCTGTCAGTTGCACATTTTTGGCTAATAAAGATTAAATAAAGCAGTAAAGAGCAGCTTACTTAATTTGTTAGCCGCAATTTGCAGGGGATTTCTGGGTAACAGTCAGCAATTTTTTTGGAGCACATAAAAAATAATCGCCAAAAAAATAAATGGAAATAAAAAAGAATGGTCGTGAGAGTGCGAATGTTTGTTTGTACTTTATGTTTCAAAATTTCATTAGACTGATTCATCGCCATATGACAAGATGTTATTTTGATTGCTATCATGCACCCATCAACAGATGTCTGTAGACCAAAATTTTAAAATTAAATCTATGTTTTATTTCAACATAAAAAGTAAAACTTTTCTTGCGAATACTGAAAGCACAACAGTTCATCCTTTTTCCATCGCACACCATAGGAGTTTGCAAAAAAAAAATAGTAAATTAGAAAATCTGCAATTAGTAAACGGGCAGAACTGTTTGTAACGAATTCCATTCGGGACCCACACTCTCTAGAAAATATGCTACCTATAACACCAGCTAAGCTCAAAGGAAATTGCGGCGGTTCTTTGGTTTTCGAGAATATGGTTATTTCCATTACTATCTAAATTAAAACTTAGGTAGCAATACTAGTATGATACAAAATCCACTGACACAAAAAAAAACCGGTGTGTGTAGATCACACTCTGTAGAAGTTATACATACTTACTCCGTAATAATATTATAAGAAAATAAAAATCATAATATAAGTTAAAAATATTTTTTAATTGTTGATTTTATATTAAATCACCTGCATTATTAGAAGTGGTTGTAGTAGGCATAGTGTTGTTGGTGGAAGCGTTAGCAATGCCCGTTATAATATCATCTGTTTTAAAATGGAAATGAATAAAACTTATGTTCATATGCAAATTTAAACAAAAACATATTCGAATTTTGTGTATTATTTGCATTTGAAATGTCCACTAATACATTTTGTGGTTGTTGCAGTCTTAACTGCTTTCTACGCTGCCGGTATGCGCGCTGGTTCTCTGCCGCTTTTCTGCGCTTTCTTTCTGCTTCTACAATAAGAAACAATATTTTCAATAATGCTAATAAAGCATTATTTTAAATTCATATAAAATCACCTGCACTTGTTGAAGCCATAATTTATTTTTTTCACTTTTATTTCTAATTTCTACTTTAAATTTAACTTTAACTAAAGTACAAGAACGTATGCTTCACGAAAATGCTGTGTACTTTGAAGAAGGGAGATATCAATATATGTATGTACATATATGTAGTATATATTTTAAATATTTTTTAATTTGATTTATTATTGATCTAACCCTTTTTGACTCATGTAATGAATGCTGTTCGTTAAAAGCATTTTTAAATCAGTGTTATCTCTATTTTTTTGCTTCTCTTGCTGTGAAATACAACAATAGTCAACGTTGACAAAAGCAAACGCACATAAATAACCGAAATTTGTTTACTTATTTTGTTTCTCTTTTTTTTCTTTCCCTCCTTTTTTTTTTTTGCTTTTCTTGCTTGGCACGATCCAAATTTTATGCAGAGAACACTTTGGCTTCAATTGATGAGAACTCTAACACATATGTAGGTACAAATACACACTCAAGTCACACAGCGTTATCGTTAAATTTCACACGTATGGTTGGGCGTCGCATTAGAAGTATAACTTCAAAAAACTATTAAGCAATAAAAACAAAATATGAGAATATAAAAAAAAAGATAGTGTGAGTTTTGAAAGAGATCCACTATTACGATTGTCTCTTTCTTCTATACCCGCCCATGACCTACGCTATTCCTTTATATATTTCTGAATAGCCCACTACAATCTAACCCTATGGGTCTTATATGTTTCGCGAAATAGTTAAAGAATTTAATATATCATAATCAAATACAAATCAAAATTTATCTTGGGAATATTAAATAAAGTACAGTTTTATTATATTGCATTGTTTAATATATATTAAAACTATACATTTAAATGTTGAAGAACAATGTAACTATATATAAATTATTGTGTTAAATTGTTGGTGTTGGCTGAAGTGGTTAGCGCGTTAACTACTAAGCAAACAATGACTTATGGCCTGGGTACAAACCCTGGCCAGAGCAAGTCAATCAACATCATTAATTTCTGTAATGTACATTAGTGAGACATTGTATTAATTGTTGTCGGACTATTTAAGTGATGAAGGCATAGCACTGGTCACTAAAAAAGGCTGACTTCCAAAACGTTCGTATACAATGTTTGTATACAGTATTGCTACTGTATTTAAATCACATATGCAAAGTTCCAATACAAGGCAACAACTATAAAACCGATGTCATGTTTTTTTTCTTACTGCGTTAAAAATACTTGGCGGCGGCGTTTTGAAATGGTATACATTGTATAATTATTGTACTGGGGCCTTATGAAATGTGATGCTTTGTTCAAACACAAAGCAATTGACGTTTTGGGAGTTAGCCAAACTGTTCTGACAGCCATTGATGCTGTTCCCAGCTAATGTACACAACATCGCCCTCCTTCGTCGGTTAGCAGAAACATGGGCGAAGTAAAACAATTAATAAAATGCCTGCTAATACAGCTTAACAAAGTTAATGCGTCTACTTAACACCGGAGGCGCCTCAACACTGCCTTAAAAATTAACATAACGCGCAAATCAGAGTTCTGAAAGAGTTAAGTCTTCTAAATTTTCAGCATCTATCTTCGCTACCCTATCAATCTCCCTGAGTTCCGGCACAGTGCACTGCATACGTAGGGGTCACCCCCTGAGTGCTGGTCCTAATGATTATGTAATTTAAAACTAAAGTAAATATTATTTCTTTTTCAACTAATATGTATGTATGTATGTGTACTATGTTTACAAAATTTTAAAATTTATGTAGATACATTATGTCAAAAAAAAAAAAAAATAAATCTGTTTATGTATTAAATAACATATATTTTAACTCACCAATTCAAATGCAACGATGACAACAGGCCTGATGAAATGCTGAATTATATTTTTGGATAGTTATAATTAAAAATCTTATATTTTTTAAAAGAAAAATTTAAAACCCCAGCAAAAACTACTGTTTCGGCCGAAGCAGGTTTGTAACGGAGAGATGCTTGTTGTTGTTGTGCCTCCTGCTGCGAAAAGCGCTTCGAACATGCATGATTTTTGTTCGCGATGTCCCACTTTGGAGCTCTTGTTTTTTACATAAAAGAGCGCTTTTTTCTAATCATCCAAAATGCGCTAAAATCATGTTTGAATTATTTGAATTATGCCTTCGTTTTATTGCGTCATCTACTCACATACATAATTCATCTGTAGGCAAATACACAAGTTTAATTAAATAAGAGAGCGAGAGAGGCAGAGAGCATCTAAATGAAATTTTATCTTCAATACGTTCGTGTCAACTAAATGTAAATAGCCGACCAACTTCAACGCGCTTAAAAATAAGTTGCGCCATCTCTCTGCCTTCTTTTTGTGCAACCTCGGAAGCGCTTCAAAACTGCGCATCTCGAAAGCATGAAATTTTGTTACTGCTTCCAGAAACATAATAATTTTTTGCTGGGACTTTGTGTATGTACGTAAATCAATGTGTTTAAAAATAGTGCAATAGTGTAAAATTTACACAAAATTAAATCATCAGAAGCTATAAGTTTTAGAACTAGGTTTAAGTTAAGTTTAAAATTATTTTTAAATGTCAGTATTTATGAGACAAACTGTATTAGTTTTTGTAAGCTGTTATCATTATTTAATATTTAAAGAACATTTTTATAAGCGTTTCCGTCTGGAATGCAAAAATTCAACAGCGAAGGAAAATCCAGGGATGAATCAGTATTGTAGATCCTTGTTGATATCTCAAATTGTATATGTGTTTAGGATTTCTTCATTTATTGGAAAATTAGGTTGAGCAGATGAAAGGTACATATGTATGTATGTGTCTGGATTGTAATACTTGAATTGATCGAAACCTTGCTCCAGAAATACATATATTCGTCAATTCCAAAGAAAATAGTTACTTGCAGTTCAAACTGCAATCCAAATTTAAGCTTTTGGTTTTTCGAATTTTCCTTCTCCGTATATTTATTTATTTAAATTTTTCAACTTTTCTTCCCAACAAATCAAATTCAACTCCCAAAAAATTTTCATTTTTCCTTACATATTTTTCAAAACAAAAAAATTACAAAAAAAAAAAACTATTTCTTTTAAAGTACCTAAAGCCTAGTGAACATTTTGTAGCAGTATATCCCTCACATGCTGTCTCCAAGATCTCAAAATGGACCTTCAAAATGGCTCTTTTAAAATCAAGGAGTTATTTTTTATCTAAAACAAAATAATTTTTGCGAGTAAAATTTTCCATCTGAATATATGACGTATCAAAATTGAAAATACCAATTTTAAAGCCTTTGTTTTCCCAAATTCCAAAGAGCCAATTAGAAAACTTAGGATGCCACGTAAAGGCCTGGAGCCCTTGTATTTCCACAATTATTATCTTCACTTAACGAAAAATAAGAAAATCACAGCAAAAATTCTAAAATATCCCTGGGAAATTTTTACAACTTCTTTGGGAATTTCGGGGTTTCTAAGAACAAACATTTTGTTGCAAATATTATAATAATAAGGCAAAAATTCCAAAATACCCTATATTAGACTTATTTTAGAATTTCTTTAGGAACTGCGGGATTCTCAGAAAAAAACCTTTTAATGCAAATTAAAAAAAATACGGCATAAATTAAAAAATACCCCATTTAGGAGATTTTATAGAATTTCTTTAGGAATTACGGGATTTTTAGAAAAATAAATTTAATGCAAAATAAGATATATACAGCAAAACTTTAAAACTATCCCATAATGGTGATTTTTTAGAATTTCTTTAGGAATTTCGAGGTTTCTCAGAAAAAAACATTTTAATACACAAATGGCCAAGTTCGGCCACACAGTGTGTATATTTACACGAAACCATTCGAGCTGTTTTTACCCCCCCCCCCCCCCTCATAACTTTGCTCATCTTGTTCTTAATATAATAAAACTTAAAACATAAGGTCTCCCCACAGAGGTGACCTCATAGGTTAAATTTGAAAGTTCTACAGTAAAAGCTTCCCGATATATTAAGGTGTAAAAAGTCCATATTTTAGTACATATTCACTGACTCACTCACTCATCAATATTATTGGGCTCTTCCAGTAAAGCTAGAGAGCTGAAACTTGATACACAGGTAGATCTTGGTGAGAAACTAACCAGAAAAATCTGAAAACAGGCACTTTTCACCTGGTGAGACTAGAGTACCCCTTCTTTGTATTGGGCACTTCCAGTAGAGCTAGAAAGCGTAAATTTGGTACACAGGTTGGTCCTGATGAGAAATTAACGAAAATAATTTTTTACCGGGCAGCTTTCTTCTGGGGGACTATCATGCCCCCTCTTGTTATGGGCCACTTCCAATATAGCTACAAAGCTTAAATTTCGTACATAGGTGGGTCCAGATGAGAAATTAACAAAAAGGATTTTTTAACGGGTCTTTTCCAGCTGTGGGGGACTAGGGTGCCCCTTATTTTATGTGGTACTTTCGGTATAGCTAGAAATATGAATTTTGTACACTGGTAGGCCCTGATAAGCAATACATATAAATATTTATACAAAAACATCTTAAAAAAAAGAAGTGAGAACCGCAGAGAAACTTAAATTTGAAAATAAGGCCAAATTCATATCCAAAAAATTTCGGCCGTAAAAAGTACTGAGATCAAAATAAGGACCAAGTTCTTCTTTCCTATATTAGAAAAGCAAAAAAATATTGCCAAGCTTATAGGTTGCTTAGAAAGGAGACGGTATTGTACCTATGAGGAACTTGGTCCTTATTTTGATCTCAGTACTTTTTACGGCCGAAATTTTTTGGATATGAATTTGGCCTTATTTTCAAATTTATGTTTTTCTGCGGATTAAAATATACAGCAAAAATTCCAAAATACCCCATATTGGATTTTTTTTTTTGAATTTCTTTAGGAACTTCGGAATTTTTAGAAAAAAACATTTTAATGCAAAATAAGAAAAATAGGACATAAATTATAAAATGCTAGATTTTGCAGGATTCTCAGATAAAAAACATTTTAATGCAAATTAAAATATATATATACGGCATATATGATAAAATATCCCATTTAGGAGATTTTTTAGAATTTCTTTAGGAATTGTATATAATTTTATGTTTTACGCAATAACTTTATGACTTCTCACCTAATTACGAAATTTTAGACGAATATATTGTTAAGAAAAATTTCTAATCATTTTTTTAAAGACTAAACAGTTACGGTTTAATCCAAAGAAATTTTAATTATTCAAGTTTAATTTCGTATAATTTAATTTGTTTGCTTTGATTTTTTTTTTTATACATACAAACTAAAAGTCGTAAATTACAATAAATTGTAGCATAGAAAATCCCAAGCAATTATGGGCACTTATTCAAACTTTAGGGCGAGTAGAGAAAAGAAAACTTTTAATTGTAATCAAGTTTGTTCTTTAGAATTTTTTCCTTTTTTTTTTTTCTTTTAATTTCTTTAAATAACTTTCTTGTTTATCGACATTTACAGTTCAATGTTCTCACACTGACCTCTTGCCAATGTGCTGAGGTTAAATTTTAGCTATTTTTTATATAAAATGTTTCTTTGTTTAGAGTTTTTCTTGCAACCTGGCTTAATAATGTCCTTCGGGATAATATTGCATTTGCATACATACGTACATAAGTTCATAATTCAGATTGAACCATAATCTACATTTTAAGGGATAAAAAGGGGCAAATCGTTATTTGTAGTAATTTTTATTTCTGTACTAACATTTTCTAATATTTTTTGGAGAATTTACATACTTTCTCGGTGCTGAAATGAGAAAAATAAATGTTATTTACTTACTTTTGAGGAGTTTTTACATTTGGTACTTTTTCTCTTGTGAAATTCCCTTTATGGATTTGGTTAAAATTTGGTAGACGGATGTGATCCCGTATAAAATATAGCGTACGTTTTAAGTGATTAAAACCGGACAAATGTGTAGTTTAAGTACATTTTATTTTTGTACAAATATTTTAAAATCTATATTTTTTTTTTGTGAATTAACATACTTTCTGAAACCAGAAAAAATGTCAAGTTTGGTACTTTTTCACTTTTGGTACTTTTTTTAATTCTTATCGATTTAAATGAATCATGATAGAAAAATTGCATATGATCCAGATTAAAATTGAGGGTACTTTTAAGTGCTTTAAAAGGGGACATATTAGCATTTTTAGTACTTTTTTTGGGAATAATATTTTTAAATTTTTTTGTAAATTAACTTACTTTCTGGTTGCTGAAATGAGAATTAAAAACTGGCAATTTATTACTTATTGTACTTATTTTCTTTTTGGGTTGTTTTTACTTTTGATACTTTTTCTCTTGTGAAATTCTCTTAACGGATTGGTTTAAAATATGATAGAAGGATTTGATCCCGATATAAATATAGCGGACTTTTTGATGGGTTAAAAACGGACAGATGTGCAGTTTTGGTAGATATTTTATTTATTTCGTACAATTATTTTATAATATATTTTTTTCGTAAATTAACATACTTTCCGTGTGCTGAAATGAGAAAAAACTGTAAGGTTGGGTACTATTTTTACTTATGGTACTTTTTTACTTTTGGTACTTTTTTACTTTTAATAGTTTTGAATGAAGTTTTGTAGACGGAATAACATATGATCTAAGTTAAAATTTATGGTACTTTTTAAGGGTAAAAATTTTTACTTTTTGTCTTCTTTATTATTTTTTTTTTTAAGTTGAATTACAGTGTATTTTTTGGGGGTATAATTTAGAAAATCTGGTACTTTAGTACTATTGGTACTTTTAAGTTTTTAAAAAAATATATTTTTCAACGACATACAGTGTACCTACTTGTGATTAATATGAGGAAAAACTGGTAATATTGATACCTTTTGCTTTTGATACTTCTTGTATGTGTAGCGTGAACGAAATCACGGGTAAAATTTAGTATTGCATAAGTTAAGGATTTGTGTTATGTATTAGTACAAGTAGCAGATTTATTTTTAGGCTCACAAGTATACGAAATATTTATTTAAATGAAAACAGTTGTTATTTATTTCAATTTAAATTAAATGATTTTTTTATAGGAAAGAGATCTCTAAAATCTCGTAGTAACAGACAAAAAAATTTATATTCTGAAAGGCTGAACTGACTTCATTATGTTTCGAGACCAACAATGATGAAAAAACTGAAATGTTGAAAGTATATTAATTCTCGTACAAATTAGTTAAACCAGAGAACATTTTTTTTATGTTTTACTTTTTAAAAATGCATTAAAATTTACAATTTCATTACATCATTCCCAAGAGTGTTAGTTGAGTTTCTTTGGTAATATTTTGGCTTGTTCTTTTATTGTTATGAATTTTTATTAAAACTCATAAAAATTTTATATTAAAAAAAAAAACCTTGTAATCACTTTGAAAATTAATAAATCAAATATGGAAAATAAATTGCTTAGATGTATGCATAAAGTAATTTTACATGATCACATCAAACATAAATATCTTTCTAAATGAATTATAAAAGGAAGGTAGTCAGTCAGTCAGTCAGCCAGGCAGTCGACTAATGTTAAGAGTGTTGTTTATTATTGCCATTTTATGAAGCGTCAACAATATTAATGTGCTTAAAAAATTTACATGAAAAGTAATAAAAATGTAATAAGAAAGTCGTCACACTTAACAGTACAGATGAGTTGAAAAAAGTAGCAGCAAATAATTGTAAAAGAAAACTTTCTAGTTAAGCTGTAACATAAATCGCATCGTTGTTTTTTGTAGGCAATTTTTTAATTAAAATTCTCTAACAGCGATTGCGGTTTCGAAAACAGCCAGATTTGTACTCCTTAAAAAGTGGTCTCAACTGAAAATCGACAAATAATTGACTTTTGTGTTAACAAAGCAGCCTTTTTATCCAAATATTTAATACTTGCTTACTTAACTTTAAACTCGTTTTCTGTTACTTGTTTTCTGCGTTTTGAATTTATTGCAGCAGCAGATGTTCAGAAAAATATATGAAGACGTACATGTCCAGCTTTCAACTACTGCATTAATAAGAAAAACCTTTCCAACCGTTGTTGGCAATAATTTGAGTTCTAGCTTCATGGCAAAAACTTTAGGTCCTTTTGGTGCTATAAAAAAAAAACCCTCAACTGTTTTCATGTGAACCCGATTCAACATCTAGTAAAATTATTTACACAGGAAAAATCTTAATATACTTTAAAATGGATATAAAAATACCAACATAATTGCTGTGTTAACAACAACAACAAAAGAATTTCTTAACAACCACAACAAGGATTAGAAAAAAAAAACCATAAACCAAACAAGAATTTCACACCAAAAACAACAAAGTGAAATAAATAGTAACAAAATCGTCTCTATCAGCTAATATTCACACAGGAACATAAAAGGTTTATATAAAGACGACTAATAAATTAAAAGCACTTTAGCTCGTATTTCGTTACATGAAATGCAAAATGACCTAACTGGCATTTTCATTATTTTACAGCAGCAACAAGAAAACTAAACATGATGAAGGTAATTGTGAGACGCAATCGTTAGACACTTAAATATCTTACAGAACACGTATGAGGATATCTGCTCTAACAAAATAAGAAATGTAAAAACTTTATATACAACAATTAATTTTACAGGTCAGGTTTCCTTTCTTTTTGATTTTTTATAATTATTGTGAAATTTTTAAAGCTTTATTATTGAAGTTTAAAGCTTTATTTGTTTACTTAGAGCATTTTGCGCTTTACACTACGATATATGCTTATTAATTCAAAAATTAGCATTTAAAGTGTTCGTTTAATGAGAAACACTTTTAAGAAATATATTTTTGACTTTTATTTGCCCAAAAAACAATTTTTTTTTTAATATTCTCTTGTACTGGTGACCAAAAAAAAAAAAAAAAAAAAAAAAAAAACTTTCACTTTCTCCTTAGAGTTTCTATTTTTAAACTTCTTAATAAACCAAGAAATTTTTTTTTCCAAGTTGTTCTTCTAGACAGAAATTTAAGTTAATTTTCTTTAATAAAGTAAAACGTTTAAATTATGTAAATTATTATATATCTATACAATTTTCTTATAAACGAAATTTTTGATTTTAAAATATTACAAACATTTTTGTTTTTTTTTTTTTTTTTTTTTTTTAATTAGGACCAGCACTCAGGGGATGACCCCTACGTATGCAGTGCATTGTGCCGGAACGCAGAGAGAGGGATAGAGTAAAGAAGATAGATGTTGAAAATGTAGAAGGCTTAACTCTTTTACAACTCTGCTTTGCGCGTTATGTTAATTTTTATAGCAGTGTTGAGGCGCCTCCGGTGTTAGGTAGACGCATTAACTTTGTCAAGCTGTATTGGCAGGCATTTTATTAATTGTTTTACTTCGCCGATGTTTCTGCTAACCGACGAAGGAGGGCGATGTTGTGTACATTAGCTTAGAACATCATCAATCGCTGTCGGAACAGTTTTTTAGTGACCAGTGCAATGCCTTCATCACTTAAATTAGTCCGACAACAATTAATACAATATCTCACTAATGTACATTACATAAATTAATGATGTTGATTGACTTGCTCTGGCCAGGGTTTGAACCCAGGCCCCACGTCATTGTTTGCTTAGTAGTCAACGCGCTAACCACTTCAGCCAACACCACCCTCACCCTTGGTTTTTTTAAATGGTAAAAGAAATTACTTTCGACTTAGGAGAAATATCTTTCTTAGAAAAAAAAGAAAAATTAAGTGACTGTAATAAACCTGGGAGAAATGGGTGGTCAATGAAAAAGACTTTAATTGGAATATTTGTTAGAAAGAAAAAAGAAACATTACACTTCATTAAACAGACATAAGTTGTACATTAGCAATAAATTTTAAATAAAAAATATGGTTTTACTGTAATTGTATTTAATGCAATATTTTCTGCGCATTGATTAAATAAGGAATTTAATTTTATTAAGTTTGGATGGAGCCAGCCATACACCAAATTTATCGAAAAATGAAATGCCACAAGAACCAAAAGGTTCCTGTACACTGCTTATTAAAGTAAGAAAAATAATATAAAAAAAAAAACAAAATGTACCAAAAATGACAATTCATGCCGCTATTTCCCCTTAAAAAGTACTCTTTACTTTATTTATTATTTAAACTGGGTCCCATGCTATTCGTCTACTAAATTTCATTCAAATTTAAAAAAAAATAATTTTAAGACAAAAAGTAGATACTAAAAGTAAATGAGTACACAAAGCACCCAGAAAGTACGACTCATATAAACGTAAGGAAAATATTAAAAAAAAAAACAAAAGGTTTCAAAAGTACTAATATGTCCCTTTTTTTACCATAAAAATACCCTTTATTTTATTCTGGGTCACATGATATTCGTCTAGCAAATTTTATTCAAATCTATTAAGAGAATTTATCATTACGGAAAGTACCAAAATAGAAAAAAGCAATAAAATAAAAAAGTACCATAAATATTACATAGTAAAATTATTAGTTTTTTTTCATTTTAGCACCCAGAAATTGGAAAGAATCTATAAAATAAATTTATAATATATAAGAATTTAAGCCTCCAGACAGTACGATGGAAATAAACGTAAAAAAAATATAAAAAAAATAAAAGGTTTAGAAAGTACCAACTTGTCCCCTTTTAAGCCCATTAAAATACCCATTATTTTATTCTGTGTCACATGATATTATTCTAGCAAATTTCATTAAAATCTATTAAAAGCATTTCTCATGATAAAAATTATCAAAATTTAAAAAAGCACCAAAATTAAACAAAAGTACCGTAAGAAGTAAATAGCCCCCATTTTAGCCCCCAGAATTTAACGAAAATCTATAAAAAAAAACTTAAAAATATTAACACAAAAATAAAAAGTAACATAAGTAATTTCTTTTTATATCTTTCCACAGTTTTTATAACATTAATGTGTTGTTGTTCGTCCAAAAAATATAAAAAAAGTATTAGAGCTCAAATTTGATCAAAGTACACATTTTCTTTAAGTCGTTGGGCACTGTAACTACAAAACGCAAAAGTATTATATTAAGAAAAATTATTCTACACAATTTACTTCAATTATAAAATTTTTAAATCCGTTAAAAAGCTTACTAGCGAATATATAAACCAATTCGATAACTTAAAAAATTCGCAACAACTGTTTGAAAGAAAGCTGCAGTTTCTACATAATTATGGCAGTAAAAATATATTTAGATGAAATTTGGACAAGCTTTACAGGACAACATGAATGAACGACAAAGCTTTTATAAATTGGTATAACACATGCGTATTATTTCTTTTTGTACTACTTAATGACAAAGGTTATAACAGTGTGAGCAAAAAAAGTTCAAAATTAACCATGTTGAAATAAATGTCGAAATGCGTTATAGAAAATTGTAGCTAAATGATAAAACATGAGTATATTTTAAAAAATTATCTGATAAAAATTATTAAACTTTTATTGTTATGAAATCATTGCTAAAACATTTGAATAAAAAAACTCAATAATTACTAAGATATAAACTTTTCGAATAAAGTTATTTAGTAGTAATGTTTTTTTACCTAATATTTTGTTTACCGCAAAAATCCTGAAGGGTAAAATTTATTCGAATACATATTATTACACTGCTATAATTTGTAACACAAATGAAAGGATAGCATGGTAAAAAATAACTATAAAAATTATTCAAATAAAATTTGTGCGAATTAAAATTATTCGAATAAAAATTTATTCGAATAACTGCTATTTCCTTTATATTATTTCATGACAAACTATTCCCATATGCAAATTTTAAGGATAATATTTATACAAATAATAACTATTCGAATAAAAACTATTCGAATAAAAGTTTTTCTAATAAAATTTATTCGACTAAAAATTTTATATTTATACAAATAATAACTATTCGAATAAAAACTATTCGAATAAAAGTTTTTCTAATAATATTTATTCGACCAAAAATTTTTTATCAAGCACTATTTGGTTAAGATTATACTATCACATAATATTCTTACATTAAAAAATTTAATTTTTTGCATTTTTTTTCGAACTGTTGCTCATACCTACGAAGCACAAAATTACATATTCGAATAAAAATTATTGCTATACAAATTTAAGGGGGTAATATATTTGAGCAAGAGCAAGACAATTCCAATTAGAATAACATATAAAGGGAATAATTATTCGAATAAAATCTACTCGAATCATAATATTCGATTAACCACTATTTGTATAAGATTATGCCATCACATTAGAAACATTTTGCTGTATATATACACCCGTACCTAACACTGCGTATTAGTGATGTTACGAATATTAATTTTTAGTAATCGCGAATACAACCACACGGGTACCATGTGACAATCTTCACCGAATACGATTATTTATTTTGAAACTTCGCCTAATTCAAATTTAATTGAAAAAAATCGCTCATTTGTGTCAGTAAGAATAAATTGGAAAAAAAACTATGTAACGTTGTTTTTATCATTGGCTGAGACAGCTCAGTGTTTGCTTCGGGTTAACTTACGGCTCCAGAAACCTCCAACCATTTATTTGCCCTTTCTTTACTCTAAACATGTTTATAACACAATAATTATTTCCGCAGCTATAATGGTGGTACGATTCAGTCGGTGGTACTCGGTGAATGATCTTGGACTTTATTATCGGTCGGTGAAGGGCCACAAGTGTGGTCACGCAGTTAAAATCGGATGGTCAATCGAAGTCAGCAAAACTGTGAGCCGAAGCCGCTGTACATTAAGCAGTCAGATAAATCCTCTGTGCAATGTGGTATAAAATACCCAAAATACTCTTTCCACACGCTCAATCACACACAAACAATGGCAAATTCTCGTCTCGTTTGAATTGTCCCGATTGCATCCAAATTCCAAACACGTATGCCAATAAAATTAAGTACCGTTTAAAAATTACAATATTATATAGTTTTAAAAGGAACTTTGTTCACAACTAAAAATCTACAGTATGTCGAGTAAATATTTCCAAGAAAATAATATTATTAGTATGAAATTAATTCTTACGTACATGGAACACGTTACAACTGTCACATACTATAGGTATTTAATTTTATAAGGACATTGCAATGTCGAATTTTAAAACCACTACTGAACGTTTTTAGTAATTCACTTCTGTTTGTTACAACATACAGTTGAACTTCTATCACTTGAACTTCTATAACTTGAAGTTTCTATAAATTGAAGCAAATCACATGACAAGAGCGGCGCTATAAATGTGCAAAGTTTTGAAAACTAATTCCATAACTTGAAGTCTCCCTAAATTGTAGTTTCTTTTCTGGATAATGCTGATTCAAATTATGGATGTTCAACTGCATTTTCTGTCTGTATCGGTGTACTTTCACATATTTCAACTTTCACATAGTTCAACATTTCTCTACTGAGATTTCATTACTAATGGTGTTTTCTTTTCTACACAAAAAATGGTGCCTTATTAAAAGGTACATATATAAAATGTCTTGCCAACCCTGTAATAATGCAGCTCATTATTTCACTAGAACTGAACACAACTTATGAAAAAGTGGAACGCCCTGTTTTCAACAGCTGACAGCTAAGTTTTACAGGGCGCTATCAACATTGTCGATTTTTACGGGGCAAAAAGTGCAATGCCTTCCACACTTAGTGAGGGCGATTTTTTTAGAATCAAACACACTGCCCTTTTAGAGAGCAAAACATTTTTAAGAAACGAATACATTTTCTGCATGGAGATGTACCATTTTTTTTTTGTAGAAAAGAAAACACTATAAAATAACATGATATGAAACTATAAGACATTAATATTTAAATGCTTGTTGCAAAATAAATATTTTTTGTTTGTTTTTTAAGAAGGTTATTTATTTTCTTGCGTCAATTCTCGTATTCTATTTCATTTGAAAACTTGGTCAAATAGTTCATGTTCTTTCCCAATTAGTATCCACTTTACGAAAATTGTAAAAATGGACAAATGAACGCTGACGAGAGGTGTAGCGGCCTTGAAATCTGATTGGTTATATTAATATTTTTCAACATAAAAAACTCTTAGTAATTTGAATTTTCATTTAATTCAATAAAACTGAACTTGAGCCTGATAATATTACTTTTCATATGTACATTAATATAAGTTCAAATAATAATTACGTTTATTCGTAATAATAATATAAAAGTTAATATATATTTTTGTACGTTATGTGAATTTTTTAGAACTTTAAATATTCGCTCAAATTTAACGAATACTAACACGAATACGAATATATTGACATATTCGAATAGTGGAATAATACGAATACGAGTAGTCGTAACATTAATATTGCATACCACATGACATCTCTTCATTGATGTTTACCTCACCTTGTGTTCAATACTTGTTAGCTTAAAAAGTGTACGAAGAAGTGATCAAGCCGTGTTTTATTTATTCACAAAATAAGCGAGATTGTATACAAGCTAACCACTATCAGTTCATAAGTCTAGTTTTATCGCTTATTGTTGTACATGAAAAGACAATTTTAAATCAAAATCTTATTAACATAAATAAATAAATTGTTCTGAAATTGTTTTTGTTTTAAGAAATTTTGTTTGAAATTTTGTTTTCATATACAACAATAAGCTTGTGAATTGGGCAAATATATCGTAGGAAATACTGTCCCATTGTGTTCATTGGATGAACACTTCAAAATCTCGCTTACATTCTGTACAAGTGAAAGGTGTGTACTCCGGCAATACTCTTACACCCAATTCATACCATGAAATAAAACTCACGATTTTTCTTTAGTTCTCTTCAAAAGTTGCTTCTAAAAACTTTACAGATTCATACGATGATTTTTTCCCATGATTTAAATGTTGATTTTTTTCTCCGTAATCGGTTATTCTTCTTTACTTTATTATTTGTATAAAAACAATCTGACATGTGTGTGTATGTATGTACATCAATTTGTTATTTCCGTACAAACTTCGTGCAAACGAATATGCGTATTGTCACATGAAAATGAAATATGAAATAAAGCAAAATAACAAAAAACGAATATGTGTAAAGAAAAATATAAGAAAAACTCACGGAGAACTGAAAATGTGAATTTTTTGTTACCCCTTTTGCTTCTCTACCCCGTTCGCCGCCAAACACAAAATATCGTGAAATAAAATTCATGTAAAATTTCATGGTATGAATTGGGTGTTAATGTGCGTCAATTTCGTGCGTATGATTAATATTAATTTAGTTTCGATAGTTGCTCATACTCAGAAAGAGACAATTTTATGAAAAAAATTATTCCAATTAATATTATTCGAAGGAAATTAACACCATAGAGACATATATTTATTAGAGAACATTAATAGAAGTTATACCCGAATAGGGGCATCCGTTGTGCGGAATATAGTCAATTATCTCGGAATAAGACTGTACCCAAAACTTACATTTACAAATCAAATCCAGTTTGCAACGAAAAAAGCTGCAAATATTACAGCACAGCTGAGCGGATTAATGTCAAATATCAGCGGCCCTATTTCAAGCCGAAAAAAACTTCTTATTGAGTTCTGCAGTAGTATATTATTGTACGGAAGCGAAATATGCGCACATGCACTGAAGAATAAGTGCAGGGCGAAAAATCTAGTCGCAGTGCAAAGAACAGCAGCACTATAGACTTACAAGCAGCTGAAGGAATAAAAATTTTTACACAAAATTAATTAACCACTTACCAGCGAAAGAAATAGAAGCCATTAAACTGCAAACCACATAGAAATGGCAAACACGATGGAATAATTACTGTTACGGAAGATGGACTTTCAAACTTATCCCCAACACCTCGAAGTGGACGGAACGAATAAATGGAGAAGTCAACTTTTACATAACACAGATGTTATCTGGACATGGTTATTTCAGAAAATACCTCTACAAAATGGGGAAATGTAATAACCCTTTCTGTATTTACGAGATAAATGATGTCGCAGACGATGCTGAACATACGTTCTTCAGTTGCTGCCATTGGCTCAATATTCGCAGACAACTAGAAACAAAAACAGGGGAATTAACTGCTGAAAATATCATTGAAAATGTGATAAGCAGCGAGGAAAATTGGAAAGCCATCGAGCAATACATTGTAAAAGTTTTCCGCTCCAAAAAGCGGTACCTTGACGCATCTGATCTAGCCGTAGCCAGCACAAGAGAAGGTTAACTTACCAAAAAACAGGATCCACCTGGAAGTAATGCTAGTAGCGATGCGCAGGTGTGCAGTATATTCTAGGAGAGATAAGGCTGGGTTCTTAGCCGGTTAACGTTAAGCGGAGCCCGGCATAAGGCATGTATGACTATCCATGGCTTTTCTCAATTTTACCATTTTCCCAATATATGTATTTTATTGTGCCAAATGCAAAAATTAAAAAAAAAACATACAGAAATCATGGCACTAAATTTGCATTGCACTTAAAAAAGACCTAGAATAATAATCCTAATAATGAAGAATCTGTTGAATCAATTGTTGAGATAAATTAAAACTCAATCTTTTTTAACATTTTTGCATAATATTTATATGTATATATAGTTTTTTTATTGTTTATATAATACAATATTACAACAGGTTACGATTACGAGTATGTATTTATTATAATAATCTTCTTACTTTTATATGCTGATTACTTAGTATCTAAATTTATATATAACATATGTTTGTTTGTTTGTTCTTTTTTTTAATATTAGTTGTCTTTTATTTCTATTTGTATTTCTCCTTGGCTAAATAATTATTGCATAAATTAAGTCTCATATATTTATTTATATTAGATATTAAATTTTATTATATGATATTTATATTTATATTTATATACTATTCATATTTTATATATTGTATAATGTAGTTACTTTATTTTTTTTTTTTTTCTTAATTAAATAAATAATGTTAAAAATTGTCTCTTCATGTTATAGAACTTTAAAGATATTCATAAGTATTCAAGCTTATTTGTTAGTAAACTTAAGTTAAGAATATAAATTTATATTGCTATATGTTGTATAAAAGTTCTCTTAATTTGCATATTATGCACAATGGGGCAGAATGAAAATATTTTGGCAACAAATTATTCCCATCTTAAAGTAATATTTGATTAGTAATATATTTCATAGCGATAATGCTCAAAAGTGAGCAAGCTAATATATGCCCCATTTGGCATTTACTCATTTGCGCCATAAGGTAAACTTATCGGTTTTGAAATTACTGATTTACTAATATATTATTTAGATTGTGCCCCATTGTGTATTGCTTATTGTATAAGCAAAACGTTAAAGAACTTATAGACTAAAAATTACAGTGTTAATTAAACAAACAAAACTATATTTTAATTTAAGAAGAACAAATATTTCCAAATTCAATAAAAACAAGATAATTCATGTTCAGTTTTGACTCAATTAAACTTTCACAGCTAAAAAAATTCCAAAGATATTAAAACAAAAAGTTAAGCAAAAACAATTTTATTCAAATCTAATTTCCAGAAGGGTATCATTTATTTCACAAGTCACATTTTTTGTTAATATTTTAACCCATTTTTCTAATTTAATATAAAAAAAAAAAAACGAAAAATACAACAAAGGTCTTTTAATCGTTAAAAGAGCGAAATTATCAGATTTTCCAGTAATTACGAATGACCTCTTTCAGCTAAGATTCTTTCTGGGAATTTCATTATTGTAACATTTACAAAGAAACCAGTCACGAAAATAAGTGTGTGACGTCATTAAACATTTTCAGACAACCAAGCGACCAATTAAGTCTCAAATTTCTTTAGATATTAAATTAAATTAAGTCCTAAAATATTGTGGAAAGTGTTGTCTATTTTTAGGCGATTGGATTTCAAACCTGCTGTTTGTACACTGTCTAAACAAAGTCTTACTATTTCTAGCCATCACTTGGCAATTCTCATTTGCTTCATGAGAGTTTTTATTTTGAAAATTTTCTAGTATTTAAACATAGAAAATAAATTTACGAATTCTTCTTGACACAAAAAGTCTTCCAAAAAGTCTTGAAATTTGCTTGAATAAAATCAATTTATTAATTTTTTTACCTTATTTCTGTGTCCTTCTTTTGTTTTATATATATTTCAAAGCATGTAGAAATTGCGGAAATAATTAATTCCTTCTGCTTTCTTGTTAAACACTCAAATGATTTTCATTCAATAGGCTTTCTTACCGTCTTTGGCTACGAATTCGGCAATACAACCGGTTCGAAATTTGCAATAAAATGTTCGCTGGGATGTTTCCCTTAAAGTTACATTCTCTGTACACATTTGAGCAACAAATTGAAAGTTAAGTAATAAAAAATTATCAGCATATAAAATTATAAATTATTATAAAAGATCAAAATTTAAAAGTATTGCATATTTTCAGGCGTTCAAATTTTTCGGTTAAAACTAAAACTAAAAAACACCCATTAAATATTTTTAGTTAGTTTTTTTATCCCTTTTGCCAAACAAAAAAAAATATTATCTTCATTTTTCAAAATTTTTCATTTCTTGACAAATAAAATAATAGTTCCCCTTAATTTAATATAAAAAAAATTGTTTGTATTTACAAAATCTCTTATACGAATCTATAAATATGTACAATAAATACATTTATGAAATTTATAGTTTGTGTTTTTCTTTTCGTTATTGATAAATTGTCTTTAATACAAAAAGGGAAGCAAGCAATAATTGTCTACGATTTACGATTTTTGTTCCATTTAACAATAAAGTTAAGTTTTTCACACTCGCTTATAGTTTCTATTTTCATTATTGTTTTTATAATTTTCTTGAATTATAATTATATATAGTTTTTCCTTTTTATTTTTGAAAGGTTCATTATATATTCTTGTTTTTTTTTTTTTTTTTTTTTTGAAAATAAAGAGTTCACATATTAGTTGCGTATTAAAATATAAAATATTGTGTAAAAATTTTTCGGATATTTTAATTAAAAATAAAAAAAACATATACATATTCAAAGCTAACTGTAGTTTTTTTTTATAAGATTCTTGATTGGTTTAAAATAAGCTTTTAAATAGAAAAATGTGACTAGAAATTTGTGACTTGGTTTGCGCAACAACTCAGTTATCGCAACAGCATAAAATTTCTATTGCTTGCGTTCACCGAGGTTACACTGTATATTAATTATTTTTTAAAGTCTAGACGTTATTGATGCGAAAAGAATTTGATTTGAGAAAAAACATAATATATCAAGTTTTTTGTTTTTCTAGCATAAATACGTTGTATTTCGCATACTATGCATTTACAGGCAAGTAACACATTCAATTTCCATAATTGTACTCCGATCGTTTTTAATTAACAGTCTTCCGATTCCATTTATTTGATATTTCGATTGTTAAGTAATAAAGTTTTTCATGCCCACAGGCGTTTGTAACATTTTCTTAACTAACAGAAGCACACAATAAGCTTATTGCTTTAGCGTACAAAGCTTAATTTAATGTCCCTCCTAAAAGTATGCATGGATTTTTTATTCTTTACAACAACTGAAGTGAGTAGAAAAATGCACTGTTTTTTTAAAGTCGTTTTATTACACACAAAATTTTTCGTTTTTCGTTTTCTAAAGACTCAACTTTTGGAATTGAAACCACTTTCGTACGAAATTGAGTTCTTGCAATATGGCTGTGTATATTATATTTGATATCGCAGGAAAGTTAACGCATATTTCAAATGTTCTTACATTTACTGATAAATTGTGTATGATGAAAATTATCACATGAGAAATTGAATTGAACTATGAAAGAAAACGGATAAGAATTCTTAAGTTTTATTTATATAAGCGGTTCTCACAAAACAGCTACAGTAGCATATAACAGTTTTAATTTTTTATAGTTATTGCATTTGTAACTGTTTCTTTTTGTTGAGAAACATTCGCATTATAAGACGCCTTTTAGATAGGCAATGTTTATTTTAAGAAAGCTCTTTGTTGTCTCTTTTAATTTTTGTTTCCAGTTGTATGCACAGATTTTTTAGTTTTGAAAATTTTAGTTCTGTCGCGTTTTTTCGAGTGCAATAAAGTCTCTATTGTATCTAATTCTCGTTTCCATCCTTTCTTTAAGATTTTGCAAGTAAAAAGTAAACTTTCCGTGTAAAAAAAGGCGAATCAGATACATTTATATATAAAGTATAGGGTGACCTTTAAATTGCACTCAATCTTCACTCAATTATATAACACACATACACATTTGCCTACAGACTCACATGAATTTTGATTTGAGACATTTAGGTGCTGTTTCCACAATACGAACAAATGATTTGTGTGTAAAATTTATATAAAGAGCACTCTGTTTCTTGAGTGGTTTCCATACAAATTTTACACTCAAATCATTATTTGTAATATTTGTAATTTTTTGTTGAAGAAATATTGTTAGCATATTATATGTTGGTATTCGTTATTTTATTTAACTAGAAAGTTTATCACCTCGAAAAATTTATTACCGTTCTATTAGAAACAAGAAGGGTAATGTGCTGTTTTCACCAGACGAACCAATAATTTAAGTTTAGGGTTTATATGGGAATAACTCAAAAACACTGAATGATTTTCATAGTAATTTTTTCTCCCAAATCATTCATACGTATTGTGAAAACAGCATATACGAAAAAAAGTTATCTTTTAGAACTTTTATTAGGTTATTGTTAATTAATTACTTTGTTAATTAATATCCTACAAAAGATTAAGTGACAGCTGTAATAATTACATTTTTTTTACTTAATGGGATATCTTCTCACAAGTTTAGAGAAACGAGATATTCAATCCCTTAAAAAGTTATGTAATTTTTTAGAAGTCTCAATAAAATTAATCTTAATCTTAATCAATCCCTTAAATCTTTTACAGTAATTTGTTTCACCATAAACATGATTAAAATGCGGTTTCTTGAATAACAAACAATTGGTTTGAGTAGAAGAAAATATGTATGAAAATCACTCAGTTTTTTTGAGTGATTCCTATACAAAATTTCAACGCTCATCATTTGTCTGTAATGTGAAAACTGCTCCCAAGGTACTCTTTCTACATAACGAACGGTAGATTTGAGTGTAAAATGTGTACGTAAGTCGCTTTAAAAATTTGAGTGCAATTCATTTAAAATTATTTATGAAAGTCATTCAAAAAGCTGAGTGTTTTTCATTCAAATTAGTATGGAATTCATTTAAAAACTGAGTGACTTTTATTCTAATTTATATGAACGTCACTCCAAAAATTGAGTGCTTTTTAATTAAATTTGTATGGACTTCCGTTAAAAAACTGAGTGCTTTCAATTCAAATGTGTGTGAAAGTCACTCAAAAAACTGAGTGCTTTTCATTCAAATTTGTATGGAATTCTTTAAAGAAAACTGAGTGCTTTAAATTTAAACTTCTATGAAGTTCGCTGAAAAAGCTGAGTGATTTTCATTCAAATTTTTATGAAAGTCATGTAAAAAAATTGAGTGCTTTCAATTTAAATGTCTGTGAAAGTCACTCAAAAACTGAGTGTTTTTCATTCAAATTTTGTATGGAATTCTTTTAAAAATTACTGCTTTTCATTTAAATTTATATGAAAGTCACTCAAAAAGCTAATTGTTTTTTATTTAAATTTCGTATGAAATTAGCTCAAAATACTGAGTGCTTTTTATTCAAGTTTTACATTCATAGCATTTGTATTGTTATGTGGAAACATAATCTAAGGTGCTGTTTCCACAATAAAGAAATATGACTTGTATAGAAATTTTGTATGGGAATCACTTAAAAAAAAAACTAAGTGTTTTTAATATAAATTTTCTACTCAAACCAACTGCTTTTACTATAAAAACCGCACATAAGTCCCATGCAAGCAGTTATTTTCTTAATGAGTGATATAACTTGTTTATTTTTTTTTTATTCATTAAAAAACACCAAAATTTGAAATATTGTTAAAAAAAATTTATCTCTGTTTTTAATTATAATTTCTAATGCAATCATGAAAAAATCTAAAAAAAAACAATCACCAATTCAGCAAAATTTTTAAGGGTTTACTATGAAATTAATGGCAAATAAAAATTTTTGAAATATTACAAATTTCTTAGCCACTTAACGGTTTTATTTAGCATTTGTTCAAAAGTTTAAACGATAACTAATATTATAATGAATATTTAATATATTTTCAACTACAAAATATTTTAATTTTCCTTAAAATTTTGTTAAAATTTTTATTTAAAATCAAAATTTGATTTCTAGCGGCCTTTGAAGGGCTTTTATTCATAAATTTCTACATATATTTTCATGTCTCTTCTCTATGTTATGAGTTGGTAGTTCAATATTATATATATATATTTTTTTTTTTTCTTGTATTCTTATGTAGCTCAGTTTTGCTATTACATATAATTAAAGCTTGATATATGAATTGTTTACTACATATGCTTAATATTTTATTTATATACAATTTTATGAAAATTTCTTATATATTGAAAGCTTTCTTATATTCTCTAAGAAATTAATCTGTATAATTATGTATGTACATAACTTAAAATTATATAACAAAAGGCTATGTTAAAACTACTAACTAAATTTTGTTGGATCGCTAAAAAATTTTATATAAAAGAATTTTATTTTTTTAAAAATTACTAGAATTTATTTACAATTTAATGAGAAAACACAACGACTGTATTTAAAAATATATATAAGAAAATTTAGAAACTATTTAACGAACTATAGTACGAAGAATTGACAAAAAAAAGTATATTTTAAATAATCGCGATATCACATAATCAACAATAATTTACTTTTATAAAAAATTTATATATATCTTATTTTAAATTACCGCATGCTTAAATAATTATCAATTTAAGTTAAAATTTTGGAAAAAAAATGTTTTCTATGAAATGGAAATTTTATTGCAATTTAAATCATTGAATTAAAGTAACTTAAACACAAACTGTCATCGATCACCACAATAATACTCTACACAATTCATATTTGTGTTGCTTGGAAAAATATTACAATTTTGTTAGACCACAAAATCATTTGCTAATAATTTCTTTAAAAACTATTCATAATTATATTTTGCCTAATTTCTTAATTAATAATAATAACTTTGCTTAAACTTATACACACATTTAAAATATTTGGTAAACTTTGTTGCTCTTTTTTTTTTGGGCGTATAAATATTTTTAATTTAATTGTAGTTTTGTCATTTCTTCAATAGTTTTAAGATATTTTTTTTGTTTTTTTTTTAATTATTTGTCATCTGATATCGTGTTAAGTCTAGTAAGTGTTCATAGAGAAGATCTTCGTGAGGTGTTAGACCAATCATTATCCAGCCACAAATGGCGCCAATGCTACGCGTCACCGATAAACTGCTCCAAATAGAAACGATACTATTGCTCAGCTAATATGGGAGTAGGAAAAGAGAGATAAATATTAAAAAAAAAACAATTTAATATTATCAGTAATGCAATAAAACTTCGTGCATACTTTAAGGAGCTTAACACATAAGGCCAACTCAAATTTTATATTGTGTGTGTTTGTAGATCATATAGAAACTTTGGTTTAGAATCAAATTCTAAAATTTCCCAGCAGCATTTATACGATGTAAAACACCAGCAACATTTTTTTATTTTATATTGAGTTAGCCTTGAATTAAATTGAACTCAATTGAATTAAATTAAATTGAATTGAACGCTATTGAATTGAATTAAATTGAATTGGGATTAAATTGAATGGAACGCAATTGAATTGAAATGAACTTAATTAAATAGAGCTGAATTTAAGTAAATAATATTGAATTGAATTGATTAAAATTAAATAGAATTGAATTGGCATTAAATTGAATTGAATTGAAATAATTGTAATGAAAAGAGCTGAATTACAATAAACTGAACTAAAATAAATTTAATGCAATTAAATAGTAATGAATTGCATATAGTTAAATAGACTTAAATTGAAATAGAATTGAATTGAATGCAATTAAATAGAATTGCATTTAATGCAATTGAAATAAATTAAGTTGATATAAATTTAATAAAATTAACTCGAATTGTAATAAGTGGAATTAAATGAATTTTAATATTAAATTAGGGTGAATTGATTTTTATTCAATTAAATATAATTCAATTATCGTCAATTGAATTGTGATGTATTCAATTCAATAGTATTGAATTCAATTCAATTGAAATCAGTTGCATTCAATTCCATATTTTCATTGAATTTAATCATTTAAATTGGATTGCACTGAAGTGAATAAATCGAATTTAATTGAATAGAATTGAATTCAATTTAATTAAATCGAATTTAATTATATATAATTGAACTGAATACAACAGATATAAATAAGTTAAAATAAATTGAATAAAATTATTTTGAATTGAAATAATTTTAATTTAATTAATTTAAATAGATTTGTTTTGATATGAATTTTATTGAATTGAACTAAATGAAATTAAGGTTAACTTCTTCCTATTCAATTTAATATAATTTGATTTAAATCAATTGAATTGTGTTGTATTCAATTAAGGAGAATTGAATTAAATTAAATTGAACTGAGTTGCATTTAGTTACAATGTGAGTTATTTGAATTGAATTTAATCATTTAAATTGAATTTTAATTAAAGTGAATTCAATTGCATTAAAAACAATTAAATAGAATTGAAATAAATTAATATAAATAAAAATGATTTGAATTGAAATTGAATGAATTGAATTCAATTGAACCGAGTTGTACTCAATTAAATCGAATCGAATTTAGTTAAATTGAATTGAATTAAAATAAATTGTTTTAAATTTAATTGAATGAAATAGAATTGAATTGAAATAAATTAAATTTATTAATCGATATGAATTAATTTAAATAGAGTTGAATTAAATTGAATTGCAACGATTTGTGTTGTTTAAATATTTATTTAATTTTTAGCACACTTACCATTTCGTCTTGCGTTAGTGTTAAATTAGCACTATTATTAATGTACAATTTGTCATCTATATTATCGGAACAGATTGTTAAGATTATTGTCGCTATGTAAATCATTGCTATAATTAGCCAACGAAATGATATTAATTCAGATGCATTGGCTAAATTCCAACGACAAATGTCCATACTAAAAAAATTAAAAAACAAGAATTATATTTAATGCAACTCAAAGTGTTAATTCAAAAAATAAAGTTTAAGAAAAAACTCTACATTAATATTTCTAATCTTCTTGTTCTAGGTTTGTAGTGGGTATCTGAGTATATGTTTCCGCTATCGTGGAGAGAAGATTGCTGGTACGATTTTTAAACTTCTAAATTACCCCTAATAAAATTATTTTTATCTAGAATACAAACAATTATGTCGTCTGGTAGCTACACTAGTACGAAGTTATTAGTTAATTATTCTTTGGAAATCCTTTGTAGATATATTTGCTATATAATTTAATACTTAAGTAAGTATAAGGTTTTCCAATTTGTAATATGTCATGATCTGTCATTTGTTTTTCATTGTATTCAGTAGTGTTTACAATTTCAGCATGGAGAGATCTACGCAAGAACAACGTTTACAAATTATTCAGTTTTATTATCAAAATAATCGTTCTCCAATTGCAACTTTTCGTGCGCTTTTGCCATTTTATGGTCGTAATAATCGTCCAAGTGTGCTCGCTATTCGTCGAATTTTTAAAAATTTTGAGCTTACATTCTCTTTGCATAACGTCAAGTGCCACTAAGACAAAGAACCGCTCGAAGTAATGAAAATATTGCTGCCGTTCAGGCAAGTGTTGCTGAAGATCGTAATTTGTCGATTTCAGGACGTTCTCCACAATTGGGACTGTCTCAAACCACAACATGGCAGATTTTAAAAAAGGATTTGGGTTTGCATCCGTATAAAATTATTCTCACTCCAGAACTGAAGCCATTGGACCACCGTAAATGTCGTGAATTTGCTAATTTTGCCTTTGAACAACTTGAAAACTTGAATTATTGCGAGAAAATTTTGGAGATTCGATTATTTCAAAAATTCTGATATTGAGTGGCCTCCAAGAAGTTGGGATTTAACACCATTAGACTATTTCTTGTGGGGTTATTTGAAGTCATTCGTCTTTCGAAATAAACTAGACTCTTTTCAAGCTTTACAAGTCAATATTGAACGTGTCGTTCATGACATACGACTTGATTTAGTGGAAAAAGTGCTCGAAAATTGGGTTCATCGAATTCGTTCAAGCAGAAGAAGTCGTGGAGGTCTTTTGAATAACGTTTTATTTAGAACTTAATTGTATCGATTGTACTTCACATTAAATAAAAAACTTTTGAATTTCCTTAACAATAAGTGTGTTTTTATTAAAGAAATCATATCACTCTTATTGGAAAACCTTATATATGTATGTGCATAGCAACAATAATATTAAAAAAACTTAAAGAATATATCATTGAATTAGTTAATTTCAGCAAAATACTATTCTGTGCGATTATAATCATGCACACATTTATGCTTAAAACGTGTGTTTACTTAGAAATTATATTTGAAAAGACTTTAACTATCTTTCAACTAAAGGTACGGTCACATCCAGCAAACATTTGCCCAAAAAAGTGTAACCACTAAATACGAATGAAAACACTTTTGATTTAGATACCTGTTTATTGCGTTAAACAGTTTCCTACATAATTTATAGAAAATTTAATAGAATCATATCTTATTTGATGCTGTTTAACTTAATAAATAAATGCATAAATCAAAAAGTTTTTCATTCGTATTTAGTTGTTACGCTTTTTTGGGCAAATGTTTGCCAGATGTGACCGTACCTTAAGCAATATTTAAATTTTTTCAGAATTATAGGAAAATAAACCTTTATTATATAAAAGTTAAAATAACTAAACATCGCAATAAAATCGTTATCATCTTAAACTTTTAATATTTTTATTTTTCATTTGACGTCAATGTTTATGATAAACTAAAATTTAATGTATAAATGAAATTTGCACAGAGAAAAATAAAACTCATATCCAAGGACCGTTTCCACAAATGGAATAAATCGAATCTCATATTTTTTCGAAACTTTTCTTTTAGATGGAGACGAAATTTTAAAAATTTTATTATAATTTTAAACATTTTTCCGAAGTATAATCGAAATAAATGCCAACGATTATATATAAAATGGAAAATAAATAATCTTTTCACTAACCCAACCAGCATAAGTCAGAAGATTTTTATAAGTTTACGGCTCTTTACGATAATAATTTTATTTTAATGAGTTTTTGGTTATATTCCATGCAAACGCTTTGAAACGAAAGTATTTTCAAAATTATTCCATAGAACATGAATTAAAAAACAACAGCAGTTTATTTTGTATAAAATCTTTATTATCTTTAATTGTGAAAAACAAAATAATAAAAAACGCGTCGTGTTAAATATTATCAGACGACACTACATGTACCTGTTATCTTTCGCAAGCCCCAAAATCATGAAATAAAACTAACATTTATTTGTGAGTATAAATTCTTAAATAGAGGGTGTTTTTTATAGAGTGACACAAGTTTAAATCATAATAAAACAAGGAAATATATTTTTAATATCAATGAAACGGGCTTTATTGGAAAGAAAATTTTATGAAATTAATGTTTAAACATGATTTCTGCCATGTGGCCGCCACGGCATTTGTGGCCGTATTTCGCCGATAACTCTTCGAATGTTGATTTCCAGGTGTTCAATTGCTTGGGACATTACGTGAAATTATTTTTTCATCAAAAGTCTCTTTGAGGAAATCAATTGTAGCGCCCGCTGCAAGATGAGTTTGACGAATAGAACAATTATTTTGTTTAAAAATGTCAACAATTTCGCACGCGTTGCTCTGGCGTAAGTCGATTCTAATGAATTTTCAAAGCAAACTAAACAAATAGCAACTATCAGCTGTTAAATGGGTGCTCAAATAAAGCAGTGATGCCAACTCAAAGTTGTGACACTCTATAAAAAACACCCTATACTACTTCATAATACTTAATTATTTTCTATTCAATTGCAGTTTGTAAATCTGTAACTTTAAAATATTTCGACAACAATTCAGAAAATTTTAACAAAAGAAAAAAACAAAGATTTTAATATAAAAAGCGATTTTTAAACTAAAAAGTGAAACATTAATATGACAATTTGTCCAACTATGAGGGAGTTATGCGATGATTCATATTTCTTTGTATGGCTGTTTACCCGTTTCCCCCTTCTATTGCTTCATGATTTCGTTGTGTTTTGTTTTCCAGCATTACGAGGCCAACAAACGTTTGTTGACGATTTTAGCATATCATGTAGACACCATATTTTTACTACTTAACTTATTTCATACGCATGCTAACAAATATGTTGTTTGTTGAAGAGGGAATGCAAGCTTTTCAGAAAATGGCATATTTGAGAGCAAATAACAGTGGTATTTCATGTATCAGTGTTGCCGAATTTTGCTATATTTTCACTTAGATTTCTCAGTTTACGGAAATATGGCAGCTCGGATATTAAGAAAACGGTCGGCACTTCTCCTCTCTTCATTCAACCATTTTTGTTTTTGCGAAATTCTACGCCGTTTTGATCATAAAAAAGAATACTCATGTTCTCACTACCTAACAAACATATCATCATATCGTGTGGACCCAAAATATGTATGCTAAATCTTATGTGGAAATGTCATTTGCTGGCATATGCTAAATGTAAACTACTTTAAATTTTAAGCATATCGTGTAGACGCTTAACATATTGAATATGTTGATAGAGCCATTTGATATTTCAACATATCGTATAGACTAAGCATAGCAAAAAGTATTTTCATAAAATTGTATAGTGGCTCCTTGAGTTGGTATTTGCATTTTGATCTTGCTAAAAGCTGCTTATTTTCGTATTTTCCCCATTTTTGGGCGAAATATACCTGTGTGCGATGATCACTTTTTAAATTAATGCACACATTTATGCTTAAAACTTGTGTTTACTTAGAAATGATATCTAATTTTTCAGACTCACAATCTTTTAACTAAAAATTTAATTTTTATTAGAATAATACACAAAATAAACTTTTATGAGTAGAGTTTCGAAAAAATTTGTAAACATCGCAATAAAATCTTTATCATCTTTAACTTTTAATAATTCTATTTTTCAATTCAGGTCAATATTTTTGATAATCTAAAATCTTCTGGAAATAATAATGCGACTAAAAAACTTTACAGATCGCTTCGGCCTTAATTAAAAGTCATATAATTATGGAGTGGGGATAAGACAGTTTCAACTTAAAATATTTTCCTGTTAAAATCGAAAACCATTATTTATATTCAGATTAATTATTGAGGCTACTTTAAATTGCATTTTGTCATCTAAGGAACATTATATAGTCCCCATAAATCTCCCTCAGACAATCCCATTGTATGAAAATAGTATGCTGTGCAAATGCTGAGAAATTTGAGAGCATATTTTTATTTCAAGATATTTGTCGAATAAACTTTTCTGGACAAATTTAATTTAACAAAATTCAAAATAATTAATTTAATTTATTAAATTAAATTACAAAGTAGAATACTTTGAAGATAACGGACTATAAGTTTGTGTTGATTATTAGTAATTTCCAATGGGGAATTTCGTACTAACCAAAGTTGTTTTCAATGTGTAAAAATAGAATAAAAAATTAATTAAATTAATTCTCGTATTCTATTTCTGTTGAAAAATTGGTTAAATATTAACATTGTACCGCTGTAGCGGCCTTGAAATCGGTACTGATACGTTCTACTAAACTTAGTTCGAATAATAATTAAGTTTATTCGTAATAATATAAAAAAAATAATTTATTTATTTATCGGTATATTTAAGTAAAACCCAATGGCCGCAATCTTTTGCAGTTCCGTAGTATTTTAGTCGTCATGCTGCAAGGATACATACAGTCGTATACCCAGAATGTTTGATGCAACCATATTTGCTTTAACGGAAAATTATTTGGTTGTGGCAGATCTACTTAAGGTACAGTCACATCTGGCAAACATTTGCCCAAAAAAGCGTAACCACTAAATACTAATGAAAAACTTTTGATTTAGATACCTGTTTATTACGTTTAATAGTTTCCTATATAATTTATAGAAAATGTAATAGAATCTTATCTTTCATTTTTTCATTTTTCATGTGTTTCAAAGTGTTGTGGTAGCAATAAAACTGAATTTGCCAATTTACTTCCTAACCTCAAATTTGCCCATCTTTTATTTATGTATATATATTTTAAGATTGCTAAAAGTAGGCAAGAGTAAAAGCTCGATGTAACTGAGTTGTAGAGTACTGCCTAATAAAACATATACTACGAAAATAGTGTTGCACCGTGCAATTAAATAATTGCATTAATTTAACTGCAATTAAATATTTTAAGTAATCATGGAAGGCATTACCTTGTCGAACTTGAAATAATATTAAAAGTTAATACGTCTCTACCAGCCAGACATGATTCTGAGTTCTATAAGCGAAGTTTAATATTGCACGAAACAAATTAAATTAATTTGCAATGAATTTATTTTTAAAAATTTGTTTATTTTTCTTAACAATGCATTGTTTGCTTAAGGCCGTGCTTCACTATCCTACACAATCGTAAGATTCATTCACAGGAAAATCTTGCAAAAATCTGACCGACTTTAAAAAATCGTTTCAAAATGGTGTTGTAGGTGCCACACTATCATACAAATCTGATGCCAAAACATCTGGTTGACAATAAATACTCCTGTGATCGCATAAAAACTATCATTTTATGAAAATTTTCATAAAATTTTACAAATCGCACGACTTGCTAAAAAAATCTGTCACACAGTTGCCTTTTTAGTCCACACTACCATACATTTTTAGCACACATGTCATATTTTGCAAATCGCGCGATTGTGTAGGATAGTGCGGCACGGCCTTTAAGAATCTTCTGGGAAGTGAAAATAGCCGTCCACATATTGTGATCATAATGGCCGATGATATGGTGAATATCAGAATATATTTATAAGGAAAAATTTATGTATGAAAAGATCGAAAAGAAAAAGAATTTTTGCAAAAAGTGTGATAAAGAAAAAATTGGCTAGGCATAACTAAATAATTAATTAATTAAAAAAAAAAAAACATTTTAATACTTCAATTATTTAGTTCAATTTGCATTGAAGATTTAAAAATTAATTTTTAAGTAAAAAGATGTTTTAATAAAAATAAACGTACACATTTTTATAACAACGATTGAGCAAGAGCTGGTAGATATTCTCGATTATAATAATTGGTATGTTCGACATTGCTTTTCTATCCGACAATTAATCCAAAGAGCGTGAAAGAGAGAGACAGATCTTAAGCAGAATAGATACTAAAAGTTAAAAGCGTTTTACGATAATAATGCGTTGAACTTGGTTTATTTTTGGAATATAAATTTTTAATAGGTCATAAAAGAAAAACATTATAACAATCAGGGTAACCGCAAATACGCAATTGCATATTTTTGCCTTTACGATGAATGAGACTGCTGTTGGCTAAAGTGTTTAGAGCGTTAAATACTAAGCAAACTATTACTTAGGATCTGGGTTCAATCTCTGGCCAGGGGCAAGTCAACCAACATCATGAATTTATCTAATGTATGTACATTAGTGTGGCAATGGAACAAAAAAGTGTTAAATACAACAATCTATAAAACGGGGAAAAATGACGAAAACAAGAGAAAAAAACCCCAAAACAGTGAAAAATCATTAAAATGGAACATAGTTAGCAAAACGGTAGAAAAGTAGCTAAAAACGAATAAAAACAGGGAAAAAGTCAACAGAACCTAAAGAAAAGAAGAATGTCACTAAAACCAAAAAATCAACGAAATGAAATCAAATCGCTAGAACAGACCAAAGATGAAAAAAAAATTCGCTAAAGTGCAAACAACTCGCAGAAACAACCGCCAAAAACGACAGACAAAATTTCGCCAAAGTCACAGTTCACTAAATTTATTTAATACTACTTTCGGCTAGATGCGCTGCTCTAAGAAATTAACAAAAACGAGCAATAGCAGAGCTGTAAAGGTATTAAACATCTAGTTGTATACCCTTCACCAAATATGGTAAAGGTATTTATAGGTTTGTCATTAAGTGTGTAATTTCCACAATATTTATATGAGGTCCATATAGTATATGTATAGAAAGGGAAGTTGAATGAGCCAGGTCCGCCTGTCCGTCTGTCTGTATGTGAAATCGATTTTCCGAAGACAATAGAAGAGCTAGAGACTTAGGTCTTGGATTGAAATGTAAGGATTTTTCTTAACATGCTTCGTATTGAAAATCAGCAAAAATAAAATATCGGTTCTGATATTGAATTATATATACAAATATATGAAGATACATAAATAAATATATATATATATAACCCTTTCAGAAATAAATTCATAAATACCCGAGGTGCGCGAGTGTTGAATATGGAATCTGTCAATTATAAATCAACGCACGAACCATCGTGCTACTGAGGCTTGTTAGAGTCATGTGTATCTAGGCGCACGGTAGTGCGCCAGTCCAAGTTCGGCCACACAGTGTGTACAATTACACGAAATCATTCGAGCTGTTTTTACCCCCCTCATAACTTTGCTCCTCCTAATCTTAATATAATGAAACTTAAAACATAAGCTCTCCCCACCGAGGTGACCTCACCGGTTTAATTTAAAAGTTCTACCATAAAAGTTTCCCGAGATATTAAGGTGTGAAAAGTCCATATTTTAGTACATATTCACTGAATCACTGACTCATCAATATTATTGGGCACTTCCAGTAAAGCTAGAGAGCTGAAACTTGATACACAGGTAGGTCTTGGTGAGAAAATAACCAGAAAAATCTGAAAACAGGCACTTACCACCCGGGGGGACTAGGGTTCCCCTTCTTTGTATGGGGACTTCCAGTATAGCTAGAAAGCCTAAATTTCGTACACAGGTAGGTCCTGATGAGAAATTAACAAAAATAATTTTTAAACGGGCACTTTTCACCTGAGGGGACTAGGGTTTCCTTATTTGTATGGGGCATTTCCAGTATAGCTAGAAAGCTGAAATTTGGTACACAGATAGGTCCTGATAAGAAATTAACGAAAATGATTTTTAAACCGGCACTTTTCATCTGGTGCGACTATGGTGCCCCTTCTTTGTGTAGAGCACTTCTAGTATAGCTAGAATGCTGAAATTTTCTACACAGGTAGGCCCAGATAAGCAATACATATAAATATTTATACAAAAACAATTTAGAAAAAAGAAGTGAGATCCACACAAAAACATAAATGTGAAAATATGGAACTTGTATCCAAAAAGTTTCGGCCGTAAAAAGTACTGAGATCAAAATAAGGACCAAGTTCTTGATAGGTACAATTCCATCTCATTTCTAGGCAACCTATAAGCTTCTCAGTACTTTTTACGGCCGAAACTTTTTGGATACGAACTTGGCCTTATTTTCACATTTATGTTTTTGTGTGGATATTAACTTAATAATAACTTTATGTATTTTTTGTACAAACCCCCTTTTTGTTCAGTGATGGATGGAAAATTGTAAAATATTTTACAGTCTGTATTTTTTGTACATAAGTATATAGCACTGAAGAAAATATGAAAATGTGTTCAAGTATGCATTTTAAACTTACTTTTTATATTGTTTGAAATGTTATATTTATAAGAGAAAGGAAAGCCTGTATTATATTCAGTGAATCACATATTTATGTATTGGTGAAGGGTATATAAGATTCGGTACAGCCGAATATAGCACTCTTACTTGTTTTTCAATATCTTTTCCTACGTTCTGGTACAATGCAGTGCATAAGTGCAGGTCCTACAAAAAAAAATATATTTATAGAATTATGTACATATTTTGAGAACAATATTATATTGCATATTTTCTTCTTTACAACATAATTTTGCATATCTACATATGTATGTATGTACATATGCCCGACTACAGCGCCAAATTAGTTAATTCTTTTTAGTTTTTGTGGCATATTTGCTAGCATACATATGCATCAAACAATAATAACAATAATTTTTTATTAGTGCTTTTCGAAATTCAGAAATTTTTTTTAAAACCTTTTGATTGGCGATTTTAAAATTCATGTCAATAATTTTTTCTCTAAATTTATAAAAATTATTCACATTGGGCCTTACTACGGTTCTCGAATCGACTTAGACTATTGTAATAGATTAAAGAAACACACAACATATTTCTTTAATCTATTACAGCAGTCGAAGTCGAATCGAGAACCGTAATAAAGCACATTACTTTTATTTATTCCCAATTAATTTTGGGCAATTTTTTACTCACAGCTTTAACCATTTTTAAATTCGTTTCAGTAATTTTTTTTTTCAGCAATATCACTTTTTCGCATATTTGCAGTTTATGGGAAATACCAGAGGAGAATAATCGAATTTTTGCGAATATTCCAACTATTTGTGAGATTTGTTCATTTATGGGAAATAATTAAGTCCGTAAATTACTTGATGATCTCGATGTCGAATATTATGAAATGATTTGTGTGGCATTTTAAATGGGTAAATTTTTCGAATTTTGAGAGCATATTTATCAATCTTTTCTGCATATTTAATGTGCGTAGTCTTTAAGGCATATTTACGGTTTCCCTGCTAATAATTTAAAAGATGACAAAAAGTTTTATATATGATTATCTTAATTGGGGCACTCAATCATATACATATGTACAAATATGTGTAGGCTTTCAGGTACATATTTCTTACACATACATTCATACGATGTCAAATTTAAAATAATGAAATATGTTTGCATATACAATAAAATAAGTATAAATAAGTCTTTGTACCTGATTCAGATCAGTACAGTTTAACAAACGCGTTATAATATTGTTTCTACTCTTAACTGTGAATATATTAAATCGCAAATTAAAATGTTTTACAAGACTTGTGCCGTCTTTTTACTAATAATTTTCGATTTGAAAATTATAATCGCAAATAAAAGTAATAACCAACCGAATATAGTGATTATTATGGCAGATGATATGGTAAATATGCAAAATATAAAAAACGAAAATTTGAAACAATTTGGTATTAAAAAATCCAAAGAGCAAATTGTATATGAAGGTTAAAAAAATAGGTGTTAAACAACAAGAAAAAAAAATAAATTAAACTCAATTCCAGAGCCAAGATATCGCAAAATATTTAAAATTTTTTGAAAATTAGTAGATCAGTAATGAACGCTCTCTTAAGAATATAATTTTCAAAGCCACAGACAGTTCTCAACAGCGTTTGTCAAATTAAACAAAGTTTGCATAAAATTTAGATCAAAATTGAGATTATTTATACTCTTGATGTCGTTAATTTTACAGTTATACCATGTTCAGACATACGCTTTAATTGTACAATTAAGAAATTTGTTCAATTTAGGTCTTAATTGTGCTCAATTTACCATACAAGACCTCAATAAGTAAATTGTGCAATAAGTATTAAATTATATTTCTAATTGAGTAAAATACGAAAAGCAACCCTTGTCCAAAGGTATGTTTACTGAAAAGTATGTTCAATGGAAGAAGACATTCGTTACAATGACAAGTTAAATAATTTATTATTATTATAAAAAATTTATATTCGAAAAATCGATTTCACGTACTGACAGACGGATAGACGGACAGACGGAAATGGCTCATTAAACTTCCCTATCTATAAGGATTCAGAATATATATACTATATACATATATGGACGTCATATAAATATTTTACACACGTAATGACAAACCTATAAATACCCTTACCATTTTTGGTGAAGGGTATAAAAATCACGGTTTTCATAAATTGGATTGTACATTATATCAAAGATTATGCGTTTAAAAAAGATTTGGCTTCTACTATCAAGCTTGACTTGATTATAACGAGAATTAAAATGAATGTAGCAATGTACATTATTTTTTTAAATTTTTTTTACAAAAAAGAGCTGTAGGGAAAACTTACCAGTCAGAGGTAATCAAAAACATCTCTAAAATAGTTAAGTTGGCATAGCTGCCACTTAAAGTGGGTAATTTAATGATTGAATAGTTGACTTAGAATGAAACTACCAATATCGGTCGCAGTCACTTAAAAGGTGTCATATTTTGTTCATGTTCTGATTGCAGACTTTAATATTCCCTTGATGAGTATGGCATATCGTTACCTTCATTTGTAAAGGAGCTAAGTCCACTATTTTTAAATTTTCGTTTTTCATCGTTTTCATTGGTGTTGTACAAGTCCTAACTTCAATAATATTGAAATTGAAGAAAAAGTGCAAAGAGACCTTTGAAATATGAAAACTTCGAGCCAAATCTAAATAATTGTAAATTGAAACTTTCAATAAAAACAATAAAAAAAAAATTATTTTATTATAATAAAATAAGTGAGAACTAAAAGTTTTAACAAATTAAAAACAAAATGGACTTGCCTCTTTTTACAACTGATGAAATGCGATGCCATATAAAAAACAAATCAGAAATAAGACTATCAAGACAATCATAGCACGGATAATATATCCAGCCATGCACAGAAGTCAATTCCGATCAAAAGTGGTTTCAAGTCCGAAAGTTGAGTTTAAGAAAACGTAAAAGGAAATCTTTTTTTTTTTTTGTTTGTTATGAGTCCATTTTTAAAAATCACAATGGAATTGACAATAAATTTTTCTACTAACTTCTTTTGTAGTAAATAATACAAAAGAAACATGCCTACTTTTAGGAGCGGCCGTCAGTAAAATAAAAAAGGAAGTCAATCATTATAAAATCGAAATGCGAAATAAACGAAATCTGAAGACTATTTTTTTTTTTTTTTTTTTTTTTTTTTAAGTAGGACCAGCACTCAGGGGATGACCCCTACGTATGCAGTGCATTGTGCCGGAATTCAGAGAGAGGGATAGAGTAGAAAAGATAGATGTTGAAAATGTAGAAGGCTTAACTCTTTTACAACTCTGCTTTGCGCGTTATGTTAATTTTTATAGCAGTGTTGAGGCGTCTCCGGTGTTAGGTAGACGCATTAACTTTGTTAAGCTGTATTGGCAGGCATTTTATTAATTGTTTTACTTCGCCGATGTTTCTGCTAACCGACGAAGGAGGGCGATGTTGTGTACATTAGCTTAGAACATCATCAATCGCTGTCGGAACAGTTTTTTAGTGACCAGTGCTATGCCTTCATCACTTAAATAGTCCGACAACAATTAATACAATGTCTCACTAATGTACATTACAGAAATTAATGATGTTGATTGACTTGCTCTGGCCAGGGTTTGAACCCAGACCCCACGTCATTGTTTGCTTAGTAGAAAACGCGCTAACCACTTCAGCCAACACCACCCTCATAAATTCAAAACGATCGGAATACAATTACGGAATTGAAACCATTCCGATCGGAATGTGGGACTTGCACTATAGTGTCTGAATATTATTTTGTTTATAGAAAATGTCATTAACATTGAATTCTGATTACCGAGCGTCATTAATCAGAAGAAGATTAATTTTTCTGTGTGTGTACAATTGCTTAAAATAATAAAAATTTTTTGAATACCAATGTGCTCGCTCGTCACACACACAATAAAGTTATCTTCATCATAATTGACACATAAACACAATTTGCTTGATTACAGGTTAACGGCCGATATTTTGTTGAACTTCAATGTGAGTTTGAGTTGATTAGACCTTCATTAAATTATGTACACACTAAGATGTGTGTATTTATATCAGTTCAAACAAAAAAAGAAAGCTAAAGATTAAGATTTAGGTTAGGAAGGGTAGTGTGAAGCACACATTCACTCGGAGACCCAATTGAAGATTAAGATTTACTTGTGACGCAATTCGTTTTAAAAACGTCTATGTTTTTCTACATTAAAAGTTGCGATATTAACAATATCCTGGGCCACATAATAAATAAATAATAGATCTTTTTTAAAGGATTTGTGTTAAATGAACAAACATTCAAGAATAATTAAAATGCAATAGACCTCCTGGCATCAAAGAGCACTAGTGTTATAACAGTTGGCCCAGAAGACCCATAAATATTTAGCTCTAGTTTTGTTAATTTGTAATTATTTCCAGTAAAAAATAAATCCATCAGAGAGTTCATCACGCACGACGAATTTTGGCAACGTCGGTGTTATGTTCACTTTCATATGCATGCATGTGTCTTATTTTTGAAGACGAATGTTCGCAACAAAACAATCCTCTTTCATATCAGTTGTGTTCCCAGCATAATGGGTGGGGATTACAAAGTGGGTGCTACTAAGCGAAAGTTTAAGACCATAAATAGAAGATTAAAAACTTAAAACTTACGTAACTTTCCATTGAGACCAAACTGCAAGCGTACACTTTTTTTGCAAAAAAAAAAAAAAGTCGCAAACATAGAAAGAAATTTGATAATTGGTACGAGTTTCCCGAAACTCAATATACCAAAGGGAGCAATCTCCTTTCAAACACAAAAAAAAAATTATGGAACTAAACTGCAGGAAAATTTGATCAAAAAGAAATTCCAATCAATCAAGGAGTTATTCAATAATCAATATTTGAGGGAAACAACTTGCTGCCTACTTTTAAGCTGCAAGGAAACTCTTTCAAAGACAAAATTGAATTTTGAAAATCGGTTTACAAAAGATAGGAGTTTCCCGAAAAACAACATAATAGGGGGCCAATAAGGAAGCAAATTTTTCCTCTAATATTCCAAAAAAAAAATTAAAATATGATACCAAACCGCAAGCAATAAAATATATTTATGTTCACTCTTAAATTATTCTAATTTAAAAACTTCTTTTTATAGGGCTCTGACGATAGCAGCTATCGCGGTTCGAAGCGTGTTATCACACCCAATATTGATGCACTGGGTTATCATGGTAAAATTTTAAACCGTTTATATGCACCACCATTGTGTACACCTTCGAGAGCTGCTGCACTAACCGGCCTATATCCCATACATACTGGTATGAATGTGCAAAAATTTCTACCAAAATAGTTCGATTTATAATTGATTTTCATAAAATTTCAGGGAGTCAACATTCAGTTTTACTCAACGACGAACCCTCGGGAATTCTGGAAAATTTCACAAATATCGCAGAAGTTTTCCAATCACAAGGTTATTCTACGAGTTTGATAGGAAAATGGCATTTGGGTATGTCGCGCAAAGAGTTCACACCGACTTATAAAGGATTCGATCGGCATTATGGCTATTGGGGCGCTTTTATAGATTACATTCATAGGCGCTCTAAGCTGCCCATGGTAAGATTAAGTGTAAAAATAATAAAATCATTTTTGCAAAAACTAAGAACTAGAGAGTTTTTAAAATTTTAGAGTAATTCCAGTATGGGCTATGATTTTCGTCGTAATTTAGCATTGGAGTGTCCACCTGAGGGCAGTTATGTCACAGATCTTTTGACACAAGAAGCAGAGAGTATTATTTTGAATACAAATACTCAGCAGCCATTATTTTTAATGGTCAATCATTTAGCTCCACATGCAGCCAACGATGATGAACCCTTACAAGCGCCCAGGGAAGAAATTGAAAAGTTCAACTATATTCCCGATATAAGACAAAGAACTTTGGCAGGTTTGTGAAATTTAGCATTAAATAATTAAATAACAATGTTTTCTAAATTTATTATGTATGTAGCCATGATCTCCAAATTGGATGAAAGTGTGGGTAGAATTGTGACAGCCCTATACAAAAGAAATCTTTTGGATAACACTATTATCATATTTTATTCGGACAATGGGGCTCCTGTAGAAGGACTGTTTAGTAATGCCGGCTCGAATTGGCCTTTCAGAGGAGTAATAAGCCTCAACTTTTAAATTATATTTGGTAATACATTTTATAAATTGTTTTTAAGCAAAAAGATACACCCTGGGAAGGTGGCGTACGTGTGCCTGGTGTCATTTGGAGTCCTTTATTAAAAAATAAAGGCTCTCTATATCAGCCACCTATATATGTCGGAGATCTCTTGCCAACATTGGCGGCAGCAGCTAAAATTCCCTTAAACTCTTCCAAATTAAATTTAGATGGTTTAAATCATTGGCCTGATTTGGTTACCTCTAGAACCAGTACCTATTTTACGGTCCACAGCAAAAGGGAAATTGTACACATGATGGATGATATTTCTCAGGTGAAATCTTTTATGCAGGGTCCATACAAATACATTAAGGGTACAACTAATAATGGCCAGTTCGATCATTTGCTATCAAAACGTAATAACAGTGTAACAGATCCCCGAGATCTTATCTATGTAAAAACTATACAGAATTCTTTGGTTTCAAAAGCTTTGAAAAAATATGATGAGAGCCCTTTGAGCTCTTTTAAAATAAACTATCTTAGAGCTAAAGCTGAGATCAAATGTGGTCGCTTAGAGTCGCCTTGTAATCCTCTGAAGGAAGAATGCCTCTTCAATGTATGGCTGGATCCTTGTGAAAAATATAATTTAGCAACAAAGTCTCGATATAGGAAGATTTTAAATAATATGAGAAATAGATTGGAAGAGTTAAGACAAACGTCAATAAAGCCTCGAAAGGGAGGTAAGTTGTTTGAATATGATCCCTCAAAGCACGATTGCACTTGGACAAATTACTTGGATGAGCCGCCAACGGAATGTAAGTAATATTTTTTGCGAAAATACCAGAGCTTTAATATTCGTTTGATTTTTCTTCTGTTTTTTACTTAGATGTTTTGCAATGTGATTACAATTCAACGCCGTGCCAGTCATAGATAATATTTAATGTTTTTAATAGATCATTTGTTGAGAAATAATTTAAAATAAATTGTTGATTGCGATTTCGAATTAGTAAGAATGGTAATGTGTTATCTATACGGTGACCATCCGTCTTTTTTTAATAAGGACAGTCCTCTTTTTTGACACAACGTCCTTTTAAATTTCAACAAAATAAATTGTCCTTTTTTGTGCTTTCTTTTTGATGGCTAATGTTCTTCTTTAGTTTTCAAAATTAAAAGTTTTATTTTCTCAAAATACCGATATTTTAAACTCAATACAATATAAATTTATAACCACCCAAGACAGGAATTGCCTGGCAACACTGAAAAGTGTATGTGCAATGTGTCAAATTTTCTGTCGGCTTTCAAATGGACTGAGCAGAATTTAAATTGTTTTCATCAAATAACATTGATATAATAAAAATAATACATTCTTCAGAAAAATATCAATAATATACATATAATCCTTAAACTATTGTTTTTAGATATTTTAATTTATTGAATTTTGTTATTTTTGTATTATTGGCTAAATTTAATTTCTTTGTTAATTTTGATTAATTAATTAATTTTTTGTTTTAACGACATTAGAAACTTCTAGGCATATTTAATTTCTGTTTTAAACATTAAAATAAGTACATACATACATACATATGTAACTTCTTGTATTAGTCACTAATATTACATTGTTTGAATTATATTTTTATTTTATTGGTATAAAATATATCTATGTAATTAAGTTAATACGAATAATTTTTATTTAATTTTGATTTATGGTCACCGCAGTTATGTTTATGTGTGTGAAGATTAATACGTCCAGTTAAATATATTTTTTAAAAATTTCGCATGAAATATTTTTTTTCTATGTAAATTGTACGTACGGTAGTCATAGCAAATTTTTTACTTTTTATACAATTATGTCCACTGTGTTCAAAACTTTCGACCTTACTGAATGAAATTGAATGGAAAATAAAGATAATCAATGGGACTATTAAACTGCTTTAACAGTTTTATACAATTATTTTTGTGAGTTTTTTTTAAAAACTTAAAAACTGTGACTTAGCTGAAAATGGTCAGTTTTTTTTATAATTTTCCCGCATGCGATATTTTAAACAAACAAATTTAATTAGACATATTCATCTTCACACATATTTTATTTGGCGGCAGGCAAGAAACCCCCAGGAAATAACCCCCCCAAAAAATTAACTAAAACCCCAAAAATTGGGGATTTATTTTATATGTAATAAAGTCCCAATTTTTAAAATGAAACAATACCCCAAGGAAATTAAATAATATCCCAAACAGAAACGAAATAATAACCCATTTGTGGGGGTATTATTTCATATGAAATAACATCCCAATTTTTAAAATGAAATAATCACCCAAAATACATTTTGAATTAAAGGTGAATTGCATGAAGGTTAATGAAATACTTGAATAGTATCTTTAACTATAGCGCGGCAACATGGACAGCTGTAAGTACAAAGATTCTTCGAAATAGCAACTGACATTCATTAGCTTGGCACTGCATTGTCCACATATTTTGAGGTATTTGCATGGAATAAAAGTTATATTAGGCGCGTTGTTCCTGCAAATAACGCATTCGTTTTCATTTGACAAAAGCGACAGTTCAGAACACTTCACTACCCGTTTATCTCAAGAAACGCTTGCCGTATTAGATCTGGCGGAAGTAGAGCCAGTGCCATTATTTTATGAAAATATGTATTTGCGATCTTTGAAGATCTTATATATTGAAGCAGCAATTTTCGTTTACATAAATTTCTCCTTATAGTGTGCCAAAATTTTTTTTTTTTTATATGTATATTATTTATTGAATTTTCAATAATAGATTGAAACATCAATAAGTTTTTCGAATCTTAAATCTAAAAAAAAATAATAAATATAAGTTAAGCCAATGCTAAACATAAGTTTTTAGTTACAACGGTTGATTTTTGTTGTTTTACATCTCTCGTGTACGGCTGATAGAAAGAGTGTCCCTCCTCCTAAGCCGGGTGTGGCCTCTATACTCTAGAATATTGCGCGCAAGTGGGTTTGGGTGCAACTCAAGTTTTTTAATGTATTTTTTCGCGTGTTTCGAAAATACTGTCTTTACCAACGGAACGTCTAGATCTTTATGAATTCTATGGTTTCTGACATACCAGGGGGCTACAGTTATTGTACGTAGAATTTTATTTTGTCGCCTTTGAATTTTTTCGACATTTGATGCTGAGGCAGTGCCCCATATTTGGATTCCATAGGACCATATTGGTTTCAGGATCGCGTTGTATAAGAGAAGTATAAGAGTCAGACAAGTTACATTAGGCGTGTGACAAAAGGTGAACATTAACTAAAAAAATAACTAAAAAAATAACTAAAAAATAACTAAAAAATAAATAAATAATATCAACAAGTTAAATGTGTGTTAAGATATTAAAAAATTTAGTTTAACGAAACGATTGACACAGTAAATTTTTAAATTTAATTGCGTTGCTAGTATTTTGCAAATTGGGAGAAAGTTGGTTCCAGAGACGAATTGTTAATATATAAAACTGTCTCTCAGATGCCGTGTCATTATGCCGAAATTGGATTATGCCATTTCCTCTCGATGATCTTGTGAACTGTAAGCGGTCATAAAGGTATTTTGGTTTTTTCGTCATGATAATTTTATGTAACAGGAGAAGGTTTTTAAGCATTAGATAATAATTAAGTGAAATATTAAAAATACGGGTGGAGTATTGCGATATGTGATCAAACCTTTTTAGACCATAAATGTAGCGTATAACGTTATTAAAAGTTGTTTTAAGTTTCAAAGTGTCCTTCGAATTACAACCATAAAAAACCTCAGACGCATATAGTAAAGTAGGCAGTATATAAGTTTTAGCAAGTAATAGCCTTATTTTCAACGGTGTGAAATACTGCGTAGCCCATAAACTCCTTAGCATGCTATATATCCTACCACAGGACTGATTAACATGATCAGACCAGGTTAAAGTACTGTTGAAAATTACACCAAGGTTTCTGGCAGAGTTAACTATATCAATTTGAGTACCTCCAAGGAAAATATCAATGTCATACTCAATTTTGACTGATTTTTACAAATTATTAAACATTTGGACTTTTTAGGGTTAAGACGAAGGCCATTTGCTGATGCCCAAAGAAAAATGCTATTTAAATCAATATTAAGATTACTAACATTAGAGCTAATGGAAGTCATAGGACTACTAAGGTAAATTTGAATATCATCAGCATACATTTGTATACTGGAATATCTAAGTTGTTGTGGTATATCATTTGCGTACAGTGAGAACAACAATGGTCCAAGTAGAGAGCCCTGCGGAACACCTCTTACCACCCGTAAAGGATATGAAACAAGACCATCACATGATACGCTTTGTACTCTATCTGTTAAATAAGATGATATTAATTTAACAGCAGTTGTAGAAAAATTGAAAATTTTTGTTAGCTTCATGCACAGTATTGAGTGGTGAACGGTATCAAAAGCTTTTGAGTGGTCAAGTAATACCAAAAATTATATTTTCCCAGTATCTAGGTTACCCCTAATGTCTTCAACAACATCAGTTAGGGCAGTTACACAGCTATGATGAGGTCTGAAGCCTGATTGACGATCAGTTAATAACTTTTTGGTATTTACATATTCATAGATTTGTTTCTGCAAAATATGCTCAAGAACTTTGGAGAGGTAAGGTAGAATTGAAATAGCGCGATATTCGCTGTCTGTCTTTGGGACGGGGATTACTTTGGCATATTTCCATTCTATCGGGAATGTACTTGTGGTAATAGCAGTATTATATAAATGTACAATAAAACGTACTATCCAGGGTAGAATTAATTTTATGAATCTAGGATTGATATCATCCAAGCCAATAGCATTAGATTTAACTTTACTAAATCCTTCTGCAACATCAGCTACTGTGATACATTTAAAATTTAATTTTTCACTCGAGGCATCATATGATGGGACTCGATCATAAAAACTTGGGTCAGCTGAGGGCATGGGAATATTGACAAAAGTTTCATTTAACCTATTGACATCAACATCAATACAACAATTCTTTGTCTTACCAATACCAATGTCCCGTATTTGCTTCTACGTCTTAGGGCCAAATTTACAGTAATTTGTTAGCTATTAGTAAACTAATATGATAACTATTGTTTAACTAATACTTCATATTCACAGTGTATTATTTAACCAACACTCTTAATATGAACAAAAAATGGTAACCCTATCAAACTATCAACTTTCAGTACTGGCAATTCCGTTATAGCATATGGTTTTTGTTTACATTTGATGTATTATTTCTTAAAAAATGGCGTATACATTCAAGAACTTGCCACGCCAGCTACTTGCTAAGACGGAATCTTTCCATAAAATCACGTTGGCGATGCTCAGCAACAATATTCCGCGTATTATCAGTATCAGTGTCACTTTCTATGTATATCGGACTCCGCGTTTTCAATTTCACATGCCATAACTAAAATTTTTCACAAAACAAAAATACTAATAATAAATTCCAACGAATCAGCTGTTGTCTAACTATTAGTTAACCAATGACGTTTGATAGTTTAACTAATGTTAAACTAGAAGCTGTGAATCTAATATTATTAGTTAAACTATTGCTATTAGCTAACTAATGACTGTGAATTTGGGCCTTATTGGTATCAACTGCATTATTAAATTTATTTGAATAGTAGGCACATTTTTCGCATTTAATTTTTGAAACTACAGCTTTCCTAGCCAAGCGATACTGCTCATGATACTCAGGTGTTCGGTATCTCTTCCATAATTGGTAAATGCTATCACGACGTTGTATTAGTAGCTTAACATCATCAGTGAACCATGGTCGGGCTCTGGCTCTTATGGTTTTGTTTCTGATCGGAATATGCTTGTTATATAACTCTAAAATAAGACTGTTTAGCAAAGTCACTTGTTCATTAACCGAAGGCAAGAAAAAAATTTGATCCCATAATATATTATTAAGATCGGATTCTAAAGAAAACATGTTAAAATTATTAAAATCACGATAAGTAAAATTTTGAATAGGAATTTCTAAGCCAAAATCATATAAGGTAAAAATAATGTCATGTTTCGAGAAGGCAGGAGCAGCTAGTTGATCATAGTGTAATACTTTCCTACTATTACAGACAAAAAATAGATCAAGCAGAGTGCGATTCGTGTTTGTAAAGTGTGTGGGCCTCGAGCTATTTATGGGAAACAATTAATTATATAAAAGTTTTTTTATTTATGAGTACATATGTACATTCATCTTATTATTTATGAATATAAATGGCAGTTACTGCACAAACAGCATTTATTGATAATTATTGGAAATGTTTGACATATTGCAACAGTTTGACCTTTATAATGTCAATGCATATCTAGCAAAAAATCAAAATAAATGAATACAAAATTAATCTTATCTCGATAACATTTCAATCATCCATCCGTCCACATTCATACATCTATAAATGTTTAAATAATTGTTTGCAATTTTTACATGACATTTAAATTCCACAAAAAATTAATTAAGCCCACAATTAAAAAAAAAAAAAGGTTAAAAAAAAACCTTTAAAGATAACTGAAATTCAAGTTGCTGTAACAAAAACCTTGTCAGGCTTCTAACACAAATTGTGTTGTGGTTTTGTTGACTTTGAAAAATTTTAGATCCCAAACTAGGCAGAGTAAATATCGAGTCGTAATCGCAAAAATAGCTTAAGTGACAAAAACTTTTTTAATTTAATTTAGTTTTGCTTAAAATTCTTTAAGATTTCGTGCCTAACAATAAAATTGAAAGATATGATGAAAATGTTTCCAATTATTTTATTTAATAAAATTATTAAAATTGAAAATCATGTCGTTTAAAATATTTTTGCGCTGAAGGCTCAATATGTATGTACGTTGAAGATTTTATGAAAATTTCTGTCCACCTTATATCTTTTAAGGTAAATCCATTCTGTAGCTTAAAAGTGACAGATTTATAATCACGTTTTTCTATTTCACACCACTGTGCAACAGCGATATATGATAATGTTCCTTCATCGGTAAGCAGAACCGTCGGCGAGTTAAAACAATTAATAAAATGACTGAATGAAACTAAAAGCGTCTATTTAACACCAGAGGTGCTGCAACACTTCTTCAAAAAAATTCACAAAAATAACGGAGAAAAATGTTGCCAGTTTAGCATATTTCCTATATATATTTTTAATAACTAAATTTTTGGTATATTAACTTGTGATCATGTTTGTATTTTTGTACAAATTTATTTTAAAATCCCTTCCTCATATGCTCATTCAAAACTACATTATGACAAACTAAGTCATACTTATTTTGTTTTATTTTTCTACTTATTTAGACACCTACATAATTTAACACATAAATATACATACATGCATATGTATATATGCATATATGCATGTGTGTGTGTATAAACTTTATTAGATACAATATGCATGCATACTTGTCTAGGAGAATACGGTTTATAATTTTTTAATAGTTTTTAATAAGATGTCAATGTCATGTATGTATACATAATTGTATCGTGACAAGAAATTTTCGTTTTGTTTTATTACTAACCTAGAAGTATACTTGAAAAAGTTTCATAATTAATTGCGCTCTATTCTCATATTAGATGTACCTAAAAATTAATGGTGGGTGTATGTATGTATGAATATGGGCACTTAAGTTATTACTAAATAAATGGGAAATTCCATATTAAAGTCGTTTGTAAAAATAATATTTTAAAAACGTTCTGTCGGAAAAACTAGATTGTTTTTTCATATACAAAACAATCACACAAGAATTTTGTTTGATAACAGGTCCTCGATTGTGGTAAAAGTATGTGTATTTAATTTTATTGAAAGTTTTTAAAAATTTCCAAGTTTTAATTATATCCGCATATTTTTTAATATTTGGCAAAAAGCTGTGATTCGAAAGAAATTTTGTTTTTAATTTTAAAGCATGTTTTTCCAAAAATAAACGTTATAGGGAAATTTCCTTGGAAGTTTGGCCTGTGAATGTTAAAACTGGTCCATTCTTTCCACTAACGGACTAAGAAACAGGCCAGTTTTTAATTGCTTTAAATAATGGCACAATAGAATACTCAAAATATATTTTTTGAATTTTCACTTTCAAAGAGAAAGAAATTTTTCTTAAATTTAAATTTTACCCACTCTGTCCGTTCGGCCGTCTGTCTCAGGAAAAGAATTATAATTTTCCGAAAAGATACATATATTTAGCCTTTATATCAGGAAATGCAATAATTTAGGACCGTTTACATTTTAAAAATGTACTGTAGCGTGCAGTGTGAAAATTATAAAACACTAGCTTTTATCCGTGATGTTTACGCTTCACGTAAATGAAAAATAAACAAAAAGTGCATATTTTCCTTATTGTATACCACCTACACGCCTCCACCCCCTCTGAAGAAAGTACTCTGCATATAAGTGTAAAAAAAAAATAGTAAAAAACATATTTGTACCCTTTTAAGCCATTTAAAATTGCCCTATATTTACTATCAAAATTCATTTAAATCCATTTAGAGAAATTTTCAAGAGAAAATGTACCAAAATTTAAAAGGTACCATAAGTAAAAACGTACCAAATGTACCAGAAAAGTATGGTAATTTAAAAAAAAAATTAATAAATATTAGAACAAAAACTAAAAGTACCAATTTTTCCAGATTTTTACCCTTAAAAAATTACCCTATATTTTAATCTGGGTCACATGATATTCATCTACCAAATTTCAGCTAAATTCAATAAGAAAATTATTCAAGAGAAAAACTACTAAAAGTTAAAAAGTTCCAAAAGTACCAGCTTTTCTCATTTCACTCCTCGGAAAGCATGGTAATTTATAAAAAGTTAATAAAATATTAGTACAAAAACAAAAAGTATTAAAAGTGCCAAATTTCCCCGTTTTGTAGCACTTAAAAACTACCCTATATTTTAATCTGGATCACATGCAATTAGTCTACCAAATTTCATCATAATCCATTAAAAGTTATTCTCCAGACATAAAGGACCCAAAGTTAAGAAGTACTAAGAGAGAAAAACTAGCAAGAGTACCTCATTTTCTCATCTCAGTCTAGCGAAAGTATTTTAGTTTATAAAAAAATTTATAATTTATTAGTACCAAAAAGAAAAAATAACAATTCGCCCAGTTGTAAGCCCTTAAAAACTACCCTTTATTTTTAATATGGGTCACATCCACAACATGTATGCTACAAAATTTCATTAAAATCCATTAAAACAATTTTTCAAGAAAAAACTTTTTACAAAAAGTTTTAAAGTATGTACTCAAATTTAAAAAGTATCATTATTAAAAAAAGAGCCAAAAGAACCAGTTTTTTTTTCAATTCCCGGAAACAATGTTAATTTATAAAAATTTAATGAAATATAACTACAAAAACAAAAAGTACCAAAATTTTAAAGGTACCATAAGTAAAAAAGTACCAAAAGTGCCAGTTTATTTTTTTTTGTTTAATTCCTTGGAAAGTATGCTAATTTATAAAAATTTAATGAAATATTACTACAAAAACAAAAAGTACCAAAAGTGCCAATGTGTCCCTTTATTTTAGCCTTTAAAAAGTATCCTACTTATTTTGTGTTATAATGGAACAAACCTTAAAACCTCCAAAAATACAAACTGTTACATTTATAATATTATTACGGTGTAGCCATAAAAATTTGCATAAACATTTGAATAAATACTTTAATAACCAACTGTAGGGTGTCGTTAAAGGCGAGTTATGGCGACAGTGAATTTCTATTATTGTTCAAAATTCGCTGGCATTAATTTTTATATGTGTGTATGTTTTTGCTTGCCGATAAGTTTTACTCGTCTCATGGAAATATATTTGATTACGTACGAATTTAATTTTATTGCGTACTTTTGTAGATAAATTTAAATTTTTCATAGGGGCTCTTATGTGTGCACAATATAAATGCTTCCATAGGGACATCATAATCACACTCCAAGTAAGATTTCTTTTAGAAGTAAATTTCTTTATCATAAAACTCCGACATTGTCTCACATTTGTAGTCAGTCGTCTGTATATTAAAGTTTTTCCTCTAGATACAAAATAAGAAACTAAACAAAAAAAAAAAAAAAAACAACAAAATCATTCAAATAATTTTTCTCTGGTAACATTTGACATTTAAAAAATATTTTTCCATATATTATACAATAGTCGTGTATATAGTGTGGTGGCATCGCCACCCACATTAAGGGGTCCACTTGTCTCCTACTTCTTTGTTATAAACAATATAAAGTTTTTTGCTTTTTTTTATAATATAAACACATATTAGTCTTTATTCTCTTTGAGAATTGTTTTACATTAAGCACACGCACACACACACTCCCACTCAAAGATAAATAAAATATTAAAATGTGACATTTCCAGCAAAATACAGCAACAGAAAATTGAAAAAAAAAATGTCATCCATTAAAAAACAAAAACATTGTCTATGGCAGTGGCAGTGGCATCTGCATCAGAGTGTTCTTAACTTTCTATAAAATATCACTATGTAAATATATTTGTTATCCTTTTGTCTTGACTTAAATCACTGTGTAAAGTTCAGAAAATATTATATAAAACAACAAGGTGTTGATATCGATGTAAAGGAAAAGGATGGACGGACCATATCATAAGCATTCAATACATATAAAAAAAATCAGCTCAAGATTAAATAGAAGAAAAACAATTTCATCATATAGTGGACGAATGGAATGACATTAAACTAACACGAGGACAATAGATCCTTAGGAACAAACACACATAAGCTGATAAATGCACAAAAAAGAGAACAAAAAGAAATTATTTGGTGAAGCTTTGATAATATTAAACAAAATATTTTAATCTCTTTGCTTTGAATTTTTTTCCGTTTATGGCCCATAGTTTCTTTAACAACTAATCAAGATTTTCTAAGAAAATAATTTTAGAAAATTTACTATACACAGAGTAGCGTAGTGTCTCTAAAACTTTTTCAGTAACAAATTTTTAAGCTCAAAATTAATTCAAAAATTGGTTTAAAAATTATTTAAATATTCTTTAAAAAAATTACTTTTGTTGAATTTCGCAGAGAGAAAAAAATTTAAGAAACGTTACACAGCAAATTGTATTACCTTTCAAAAATGCACGCAACTACGAGCAGTAGTCGTTTGAAGTTTTAAAAAACTTGCATTATTTTTTACAACTTTTTGTAAGTTATTTTTTTTTTTTAAACAAAGATATTTTTAAAACTAACGAAGGATATTTAAAAAAAAAACATATATCATTTGTGAAAGAAAAATTTATCTTGCGTACACTAAGGTTAAAGAAATACTTTATTAATAAGACATTTTCTCAAAATCTGTTGCTTAAATCACACATCTATTTATGGTCTATACGCCAGTGAGTTTCGCTACTGATTGCAGCAAAACATCCCTTTATTCAGCCAAACACTTCGTATGTGGAATATATTTGCTACAGAAATTATTCCGGTCACTTTCAGTGTTGCAAAATTCAAATTAAATGACCATAAAGATTATCCCATTTATAATGCTTGCAATAAAAAATGTTCCTATTTAACGCACAATACTTTGTGTGAGTAGGGCCGCCACTTTTTTCCTTAAGTTAGATGTTCTTGAACGTTAAACTTCAAAATGTGCATCATGTTGATCTGATATCTTTATATGAAGTATTTATAAATTTATTTATTTTTGTTATGTCTCATTAAATGTTTTATCCATTTGTTTTGGTTCATTTTAGATCAGCTTTAGAAATTTCATACAATATCGAACCACGAGTAGTAATTCAATATATCACAAGACTTGTATCCCTACAAAATACTTAGTTTCTTTCTATTTTAGTTTTAAAGGTATTTCAATAAAAACATATTCTCCTTGAGTGAATTGCCACGCCCATATGTTTAATATATTTGATCTTTTTCGGCACAACGTTCATTATAAAAAAGAATTACACACAAAAAATATCAAGTTTCTTTATGAATTTCCTTCTCATATGTTACCTTCTCCGAGAAAAGGGACCTAGTGCGTCAAAAAACGGGTTCGGACTCAAGAGTGGATTGTGGTACCTAAAAGGGTGTAGAATAAGATTAAATGCGTTTTTCTCGAAACTTCATTTTCACACACTAGGTCCCTTTTCGCGGAGAAGATCACATATATATTAAAAAATATTTTTTTCTTTATGTAAAATGCCACGCCCTCTAATTTTATTCAAAATAATTTCTTCATTATAATTTACACAAAATCAATAGCATAACTTCTACAAAATTACAGATCATTTAAAACATTAGTTTCCAAACTATATGAAAATGTGAGTTACATGTGGAAGGTGCCACGCCCACTTTTCCATCTTTTAATACGTTTGCTTTAAAATGATTATATAAAAAAGCTCAAGTTTCAGGCTGCATAAATTTTATAAATATCATCAAATAAAAAGTTATTTTATATAGCAAGTGCCACGCCCACTTATTTTTTCTAATTTTTTTTTTCTAGAATATTACACCAAATCAAAGCAATAAGTCCTACTTTATTAGTTAAAAAAAATATATATATCAAAACTATTTTGTGGGAGGTACCACGCCCACTTTTACACACCTTAAAAATGTTTCCTTATAACACAAATAAAAAAGGGGCTACGTACTCAAGTACTTTATTATAAAATCAAAATTTCCTCTATATGGGAAGTACCAGGCCCACTTATTTGTTCTAATTCGTTTTTTCTAGAATACTACACTAAATCAAAGAAATTACTCCTACTTCATTAGTTCCAAGAATATTGCAAAACTATTATGTGGGAGGTGCCACGCCCTCTTGCTCACAACTTAAAAATGTTTCGTTATAACCTAAATAAAAAGGGGCTACGCGCTTTAGTTTTTTTTTTATCATAAAATAAAAACTTCCTCTATATGGGAAGAACCCCGCCCACTTTAAATATTTGTATGTTCTGCTGTATTTCCCATAATATTGTTTTATTTCCTATCCAGCAATTTCACCTCATCAGCGAGGACATCATTATGAATGCTAAATTTTTAACGACCTTCATCAAATTGATATGAAACTATTTATAACATGTAAATATACTCTAATTTCTTCTAAGATAATTAACCCAATTAAATGTTTCTAATGTCACAATTAATCAAACAATCAGCCTTGTTGCCAAACAATGAAAACAAATCAATAGTATTTAGAAGAATGCAAAAATAAACAAGTTACTTTTGAGGTCAATGTGTTCTGAGGTCTAGAAATCTTTATAAATTTTCAAAACATTTTGCTTTTTCCTTTTACAAGATAAATAAATGCATTTAGGCACGCTAAGGTCATACAAAATTAACAGCAAAAAAAAATGCAGTAAAACAATTTGCAACATAAGAGCAGAAATAGACACAATGGGAAGAACCTTAGCTAGACTAAGGCCAGCAAGACTAAGGCTAAGGCTAATTTTTTTGTTTATAGATATAAAAAAATCTTAAAAGGAAATATTAAAGAGGAAAACTAATACACAAATCCACTTACCGATCCAAGACAGACACCATACAAATAATGGCCAAACAATAGAAAGTATTTATATAGTAGTTGGCAAACGTGGCGTATTCCGATCGGATCATTGGCGGTCCCTCCTCCGATGCGGCAACCTCAGTTAGATCGTTTTGTATTGTTGGTGTAGTTGCAATTGTGGATTTCACTTCAAATGATGTTTTCTCGCCAGCAAGACTATTTAATGCTTTGGACCATTCCATGGGATGAGTACTTAGAACGAATAGTAAATGAGCCAATGCTAGACCAGCTAGTAAACCATGGCATATATTGGAAACTAATAACCAAATTCGTTGAGTTAAACACGCCAATTGTATATTGGTGGTGATTTCTTGTCTGCAAATAGAAATATAAAATTTGTTTATAATTACATACACAAATAAATAATTACATTCACAAATTCCTATAAATTTTTTTAATTATTTCTAACTGGTAATTTTAAACATCTTTAAATACTTATAACTTCCAACATCCAAAACCGATTTTATTAAAATAAATGTTGTACAAATCTATAAAGACATGTCCTTAAAGTCAAAAAAGTTTAAAACAAATTCCTTTTATAATGTGCTCATAAGGTGCATCACAAAAAATGTGACCTCGCCTAATAATTTTATATTATTATTATTATTATTATTATTATTTATTAATAGATAGATAATTTGTGGGTATACATAATTTGCTTACATTGCTCTACGCATATTATTCTCTTAATCTCTATCTATATATGGCATAACAGTGTTGTTGTGTGCCAGATTAGCTCTTTACTAGCTTATTCTTTAATTTTTATTTTATACTAGCTGATCCCGGTGTACTTCGCTACCCCGCTCGTTATAAAATAAAATTAAAAGTATTTATATATCCTATTGTGACGATCGGTCCAGTAGTTAAGACTATATTACGATTTTTAATTTTCCTAAAAAGGAGCGTGGTCCCATCCACTTTTCTCCCGGTACGTATTCCAAATTATGCCAATACCATATGTACCAAATATCATCGACGTAGGTCGAAAAATGCCCAAAATATGGCGATTTAAATTTTTGGGTTATATGGGTGGTGCCAAGCCTCTTTGTCCAATCCCGCCCATATTTGCAGCAGCACTAAAAAAATGCACACCAAACCGACGTACCAAATTTTGTTCAAATACCGTTATCAGGAGCAGAAATAATATATTTTTAATTTGTGGTTTGTATGAGAGGTACCACGCCCCTTTGTCCAATCCCGCCTATATTTGCAGCAGCACTTAAGAAATGCACACCAAACCGACGTACCAAATTTTGTTCAAATACCGTTATCAGGAGCAGAAATAATAGATTTTTAATTTGTGGTTTGTATTAGAGGTACCACGCCCCTTTGTCCAATCCCGCCCATATTTGCAGCAGCACTTAAGAAATGCACACCAAACCGACATACCAAATTTTGTTCAAATACCGTTATCAGGAGCAGAAATAATAGATTTTTAATTTGTGGTTTGTATGAGAGGTACCACGCCCCTTTGTCCAATCCCGCCCATATTTGCAGCAGCATTTAAGAAATGCACACCAAACCGACGTACCAAATGTTGTTCAAATACCGTTATCAGGAGCAGAAATAATAGATTTTTAATTTGTGGTTTATATGAGAGGTACCACGCCCCTTTGTCCAATCCCACCCATATTTGCAGCAGCACTTAAGAAATGCACACCAAACCGACGTACCAAATTTTGTTCAAATACCGTTATCAGGAGCAGAAATAATAGATTTTTAATTTGTGGTTTGTATAAGAGGTACCACGCCCCTTTGTCCAATCCCGCCCATATTTGCAGCAGCACTTAAAAAATGCACACCAAACCGACGTACTAAATTTTGTTCAAATACCGTTATCAGGAGCAGAAATAATATATTTTTAATTTGTGGTTTATATGAGAGGTACCACGCCCCTTTGTCCAATCTCGCCTATATTTGCAGCAGCACTTAAGAAATGCACACCAAACCGACGTACCAAATTTTGTTCAAATACCGTTATCAGGAGCAGAAATAATAGATTTTTAATTTGTGGTTTGTATAAGAGGTACCACGCCCCTTTGTCCAATCCCGCCCATATTTGCAGCAGCACTTAAAAAATGCACACCAAACCGACGTACTAAATTTTGTTCAAATACCGTTATCAGGAGCAGAAATAATATATTTTTAATTTGTGGTTTATATGAGAGGTACCACGCCCCTTTGTCCAATCCCGCCCATATTTTCAGCAGCACTTAAGAAATGCACACCAAACCGACATACCAAATTTTGTTCAAATACCGTTATCAGGAGCAGAAATAATAGATTTTTAATTTGTGGTTTGTATGAGAGGTACCACGCCCCTTTGTCCAATTGGACCGAATTGTAAATCTAAACCACCCGGGGCGCCACCCAAACGCATACAAAAAAATTTATGCAAATCGGTCTAGCCGTTTAGGAGGAGTTCAGTTACAACGCACGTACAGTAGAATTATATATACTATTGGAAAAAGTGGGCTTACTGAAGCGACTATAACTCATAAACCAATCCACACACAAAAACCGTATATACATAAAAACCTTGGTATTGACGTCACCTTTCATGAGAAGTTTACAGAATTGAAATCGGTTCAGGCATTACAGAGAACATCAATGCCAAACACAATGCTCTACATTTTTATATATATAGATATTCTTAATATATATTGTGACAATAATATCACTTACTTCTTCTTTAATTATAATTTAACATAATTTTAGTTATCAAATTCATTTATTATCAATTTTCTATACTTTATGCATGATTCAATGTATTTATATAAACAATTATGGTTTGTGCCATCTAGTATACTAATAACTTCATTTTTATTTAATTGCCTCTTGCCAAAGAATTTCAGTCTGTATGCATTAAATATAGGGCATACACCAATAAAATGAAAAGTATTTTCAGTTTCATCTATATTGCATATTGTACATATACCCACAGTATTGTTGTGGAATGCTCTTGCGTTTATATCTAGTAAACCACCCCTCGCTTTGATAAGTAAACTAGTTATCCGTGAATTAAAATTTTTTAGTAGGATAGGTTTTGCATTGAAGTTTAGTTGCGGATAAAGATCATGAAACTGTGAGTTTAATGCATCCGAAATAAATTCATTTCTCTCTATTACCATTAGCTGATTTGTAATGTTTTTCCAATTATGACTGATATTAGAGCCAGACCCAATATGTAGAGTTCTTGCAATGTTCTCCCACTCGTTATACCAATACAGTTTATTGTTTATTATATATTCTGTCAATATACGAGGCAATCTATCAGCATTCATATTTAGAACTTTATTAATATAACAAAGATGCATTTTTAAGGAAGCTATGTACATTGAGTGTAAGCCAGTTTCGATGTGTATCATGTAGTTTGGTGTTGTTTTAGGTAAATATAGCATCTTTTTAATAAAAAATCTTAGTAGTTTCTCAACTTCATCATATTTTGCAAATCCCCAAACTTGTGCCGCGTAGAGCATTATTGATCTGGATGCAGCATAAAATATTTTAAGTTTGTTGTAGTTAGAAATTTGAGGATTGTTTATATATTTGGTCCATGTTGAATTTATTGCCAACTTGGCAGACGATAATTTGTTGATGAGGTGCTTTTTGAAGGACATGTTGTACGTGATTTCTACACCTAGGTATTTGTAGTTATTGACGATCTCAATTTTATCTTCTCCATATTTCCAAATTAAGTTTGAAGCAATTCTAGTACCCGAGCGGAAGATAATTATTTTTGACTTTGCAAGGTTTACTTTTAGACACCATTTTAGACAGTAACAACGGAGCTTGTCAATCATAGCTTGTAATCCAGCCGGAGAGTTAGACAGAATAACGATATCATCAGCATAGAGTAAAATTTTTACATTTGTTTCAGCAATAGTAATTCCGCCAGGTAATTCGTTAACAAGATCATTGGTGTACAGTGAGAATAATATTGGGCTTAGGATACATCCTTGTTTAACGCCAACTTCAACCGGGAATGTACTGGTAAAGGTGTTACCATCCCATATTTGACATACGGAGTCCGCATATAGGCATTGAAGATATCTAATTATTTTTGATGAGAGTCCTAGACATGACAACTTGTAGTATAAACAATTTCTAGGAATGGTATCAAAAGCGCATGAAAAATCCACAAAAAATGCGTATGTGCTCTTGCTATATGTTTTATTTATATGTACTATATTTGCAAGATTAAATATATTATCCACTGTAGAATAATTCTTTCTAAATCCTGCCTGGTATTCGTTTAAAATTTTATTATTATCGATCCAGAATGTTAGTCTGTTCAGTATAATGGTGTTAAAGATTTTAGTCACAGTGTTTACTAATGATAAGCCTCGATAGTTTTCCGGTAGATTTGGGTCACCTTTCTTAAACAGAGGTATTAGTACGGATTTGCGAAAACTTGCCGGGATTGTCTCCCGTAGAAATATTTTGTTAAAAATGTCCAGTAATTCATAATGAAAACTGACAGGAGCATATTTATAGAACTCAAAACTAATACCGTCTGCACCTGGTGCTTTATTGTGTTTTAGTGTTTTAATTACAGTAAACAATTCATGATATTCAAAAGGAGAGTCTAGAATAGCATCAACATGGTGTGGCATAGACCAGCTGACTGTGTCAATTTGCATGTTATTTCGTAACACATTGCTAAAATGAATATAAAAATCTTCCGTACATAAATCACCAAAAATTGTAAAGGAGCAAGATTTCATAGTGTTTGCTATTTTCCACCAGTCTGCACAACTTTTTACTGAATTTAATAATTCTAAATTTTTATTGTATAACTCTAGTTTTTTATTTTTGCATACCAAAATATATTTAGATTTTATGCTATCATAGCGGACTTTGTTTTCTGTTGTAGGATTTTTTCTATAAATTTTCAATTGTTTTTTAACTTGTAGTCGAAGGCGTGCACACTTCCAGTCGAACCATTGCTGTTTAGGTTCAAAAACATATTTACTTGCATCTGTTGCAACGGCAGCTTGTCTGATCTTGTTTGTAAGGCTAGCAACTAAAACATCCACGTTTGATTGATGGTTGGTTTCGTTAGTTATAAGATTCATATTATTTGCATATCTTTGAGCATGTTTTTTGCGCCAAATCAGCCTAGGAAATGAGGTTTTATTTTTGCTATGACTGGTATCGGGTACTTTTATTACCATACAAACAGGCATATGATCTGAGTATGGTTTTACACCAATATAAAAATTTTCGACATATTGTAGAGCACTATATGAACATATGCAGTAATCTATTACAGTATTACCTCTAGCACCATAAAAAGTGTATTCACCATTATCATCTTTTGGGGTCCTCCCATTGAGAACAATACCACCAACGTCTTCCACTAAATTCAGTATTTTCCTGCCTTCACTATTTATTGTTTTGTCTTTTGATTGACGAACCTCACGCACTAATGGCAAGTTATTAACAACATCTACATCCAATACTTGTTCATTAGATATTCTAGCATTTAAGTCACCTAGTATATAGAAATTTGTAGGACTTAAACTTATAATAAATTGTTCAAATTTTTCAAAATCGGCATTCCAACTGGTACAATTCAAATATCTTGGTATAAAATAGAAAAGCGTACCATCAATTTTACATGTCATCACAATATTATCCGAGATATTTACAAATGTTAAGTCATAAGTTTTCCGAAGTTCTTTTTTGTAGCCATACAAACATCCACCACTTGCCCGCCCAGCGTTATGAGTTTTCTTTGCTGAAATCCAGTAAAGGTAATAGTTTTTAAAATAAATTTCTAATGCTCTTTGATTTTCAACTACTATGTGCGTTTCAAAAAGAAAAAATATATCAAATCGATTTAAATAGGTTATGAAATTTCCAAATTTTATTGATTTCATAAGATTTGCAACGTTATAAGATATAATATGAAGGGGAACTGTTTGCTATTGGACTTTATTTATTGTTTCGCCTCTACCTATGAAGGTTTGCCGCTCTTTGTTAACATGTATTTCGTAGGAGCAGTTGCATTTATACAATATATTTTTCAAAAATGTGGCATCCTCTTCACAGTATGCATTAATTTTGCCTCTGGCCCATGTATATTTTTTATTATTTATAAATATGCAGAACTCTCCAAGACGAACCTTAATACTTTTATTACTTCTGCTTACATTTTTGCTAATCATCCGCAGATTGTAACGTATATGATGTTCTTCTTCAGTATAATCCTTGTTTATGTATATACCACTATTTCTCAATTTTCCTTTTGCATCAAGAGCTTTGTTTACTTCTTTAGCAGATTCCAAATTGAATATAAAACATTTCCCTTTTGCAATTATTCTTGTAGATATAATGTTAATTTCTATATGTAGTGTATCAGCGCAAAGCTTTAAGAATTCCGCTTTAGCTGCTTGCACGGTGTTACATTTTAAGCCGCTAACTGCAATATTTGTAAGTCGAGTACTTCTATCAATGAACTCTATTCGTGTTGTAAGTTTCCTGACTTCATTTTTAAGGTTTACGTTCTCCTCTCTCAATTCCGCAATTTCAGCTTTTAATAAGCATAGATCTTCCTTTTTTGCAACATCTTTCAGCTTTTCATCAAAAATCTCGCGCATTACATCCCATGAGAAGACGTCTGTATTATGGGTTGCCATATTAGCAGAAGTTATGTGTTTCTTATTATTATTTAATTCAGCGCATTCAGGTGATGATAACAAACGTTTATTATTCATTTATAAAATTATTAGTATACTTTTAGGCATTACGTTTATTTGCTCTACTATAACTAAATTTAATATGGCACCACTTTATGTGTATATATATATATAAAAACAGTAAACTTGCGTTAGTTACACTAACAACTCTACTAAGTTAATTAAATAGGGTATAATAAATTTAAAGCTCCTTCCTAGATCAATGTATTGATATATGTCCGGAGACCAAGCTTACATACAATTCAGTTCTACTGTGATAACAGACATCAATAACTCTGCAACCCAGTCCTTATCTTCTTTAGGCCACCATTTACAGACTAGTTTTCTCCACACAACTGGTTAACTAAGCGGCATAAAATTATATTATGTTAAGCTGATTTACTCAAAGTATCACGATCACTCCTTTTCTTTCTAAAGTTTTTGTTTATAGTTATTTATTCTTTTACGTTTTTAATATCTTTGATATTTTAAATATATAAAACTTTATTTGCAGACAGAAAATTTTTTTTTTTTTTTTTTTGCTTGCTGACAATCCGAGAACAGTGTTGCCTAATAATTTTATATAGCTAAAACGAAATATGTATCACAAAAAGAGCTTTCAAAAACATAAATTAACCATAAATATCTGCTTTTACTTTACTTCAATTTTTACCAAACCAAGAGAAGTTTAAAGCAAAAATACGTAAAATTAAAGCTGGATAAAACAAAAATTTCAAAATGAAAAAAAAAAACAATTTAATAACTTTTTGTTCATTCCATGTAAATATTTATTTTTACTTCAATAAAGCCCACGCATATTGTCGTAGGTATAAAACCTACGCATTTTGCCAAACATAATCAACATAATGACTTTATTTGTTAATAATACGTTTCAGCTTTAAATCTAAAAATAACTCCAACATTTTTGTTGTTTTTGTGCAATAAAACTTTTTACGTAAAGTTTGTCTTTGCTTCTCCGTGTTTTATTTGATGCTATTTCTTTTTTTAAGTTGCCTAAAATAACTATTCTATGTCTGCGCCTAAAAGCACACATAAAAAATTACATTTCGTATAAACATGATTAAAGAATTTTCTTATCCGTCTGGAAAGTTTTCATGCACCTACAATAATATTTCTCCCCTTGGCAGTTTGCTGTAAGGAATTATTTAAATTTCTGTTTTAAATAAATGATTTATAAAATTTTTCGAAATATGTACATACGAGCATACTCATACATATGTATCATGCCAAAATATATACTCTCGAAATCCATAGCAAATATTTTATAGTCATGATTTTTGCACGCATGACTAAAAATCGCTGTTGCACAGAAAAAGACATATTTCTACCTAATTTTTGTGTACCAGTGTTAAAGGTTTGTCTTTATTAATAATATTTACATACAGCAGAATATGATTGTAAGGATCATAGCATAAAATCTTCTGAGTATTATTATATAATATTTTTTAATTATGTATTACCAAATAATAAAGGAAAAAAATTTGCCTAAAAATTGTTGATGAAAAGACCACTTTGTGTGAATTCGTCATCTACAAAATACATGAATACATGAACAAGTCAAGAGCAAAATACTATGATTGAATTACATAACTGCAGTCAAATAATTTTTTTATCAAAAAAAAAGCCACAGAAAATAAAACAGGCAAAATATTGTCAATCACAACCATAACATAGTTATGGTCAAGTTGGAAATGTTAAATAATGATATTATTTCATCATATTCACCTAACTTTTGTATGTCTCTCATATCCAACCATATTATAATAAAACATAATCAAAGTTGTGTCATGCACATATGATTAAATTAATCATATTAAGATTCTATATAACTTTCACAAGCATAACATCGTTAAAAACTATTATATTATTATTAAATATAAAGTAAATTTAGTTTGATATGAACACAATGTGATTCAAATAACCATATGATGTTTCTATGAAACATGCACAATCATAACATCGTTAAAAACTATAATATTATTATCAAATATAAGGTAATTATAGCCAGCAGTCAGGGGATGACCCCTACGTATGCAGTGCACTATGCCGGAACTCAGGGAGAGGGATAGGGTAAAGAAGATAGATGCTGAAAATTTAGAAGACTTAATTCTGTCACAACTCTGCTTTGCGCGTTATGTTAATTTTTAAGGCAGTGTTGAAGCGCCTCCGGTATTAAGTAGACGAATTAACTTTGTTCAGCTGTATTAGCAAGCATTTTATTAATTGTTTTACTTCGCCCATGTTTCTGCTAACCGACGAAGGAAGGCGATGTTGTTTACATTAGCTTGGATAGCATTAATTGCTGTCAGAACAGTTTTTTAGTGACCAGTGCTATGCCTTCATCACTTAAATAGTCCGACAACAATTAATACAATGTCTCACTAATGTACATTAGAGAAATTAATGATGTTGATTGATTTGCTCTAACCATGGTTTCAACCCAGGCCCCCATGCAACATATGCCCAACCATAGTATCGTTAAAATTTATATTATTATTATTAAACTCAATATCATTAAAATAATCATATTATGTTTCTATGCAGTACGCACAACCATAACATCCTTAAGCAATATTTTATTATTAAAAAATTTATAACATAAATTGAGTTTGATATGAAAATAATATAATAAATATAATCATATTATATAAGTATGTTATATCCACAACCGTTGAAATTCGTTGAAAATTACTATAGTATTATACAATATAACCCAAATGGAATTCAAAATTAACAAAATATGAGTAAAATAATCATATTATGTTGCTAAGCAACATTCACCACTATAATTACGTTAAAATATATATATATATATATTAATATTATATATATAATTTAAATTTTGTTTGATATACACACAATCATATTATGTTTCTAAGCAACATGTACATCCATAATATAGCTAAAATTTATTACATTATTATTAAATACAACCTAAATTAAGTTTGATATGAATATAATATAATTATAATAATCATATTATATTTATATGTTATATGTATGTACAACCATAACATAGTTAAAAATTATTGTATTATGTTTTAAATTTTATTTATTTGTTGCGGGTCAGTAATATCTAAATATATATTTCGTTGGTAGCCATACCAACTTATCAGTAGATGTTTTACCCTTCATGTTTAAAAAGTTTTAAAGCTCATCTATTTATACAAAAACTCACAAATATATTTTTGTGAATTACAAAGCATAAAAACAGCTTTCAAAATTGTTTAAACACATACAACAAATAATTTTCCATTATGAATGTGTTTACTTTTCAAAATCTTATTATAAAAATTTTAGTTATTGAAATTCTTTTTTAAGAATCTTGAAACTTTTAAATTACATCTTATTGTTACATAATTGCATTTTAATTCGTTCATATAAATTTCTTTAAAATTTTGACTTTAATCTCGTCATAAACGAGAATATTCATACACGAGTATAGTTTAAAATATAAAGGTTTTCTACAAACTGCCAAGAACAAATAACATTTTATTTTCAATGGATTCATTCACAAGAAATCTTTTGAAAATAGTTTCTTTCAACGAAAAAATTTGCTCAACTATTAATAATGTGAAAAAAGAAATTTATTTTCTGTTGCCAGGAGAATAAAAAATTAAACATAAAACTTTTAAAGAGCAAAGAGACAAGCTTACAGGTTATTTATAAAAATAAAATAATTGCGCAATATTTGTTGCTAACTACATACGAGTACATACAAACTAGTGCAAGAAATTTAAGATTTCATTATGGATAACCCCCACGTCTTTTGGGATTTGATGGAAAATGTTTAATTTACAAATAGAATGAATTAAAGAGCATATACGGATTAAGAGAGCAGAATCTTGCATCAATGAAATATTTTGTTGTTGTTGTTGTTGTTGTTCATGTTGTTAAATATCATGACATTTTAAAAATTAGAAACAAAAACAATGCTATAATATTTTTTCTTTGAAGAAAAACTTTAATATTATTTAATATTTCTTAAAACTGAATTTTAAAGGTTTGTTTGTGCGAAATAGTTTTATCATTTAATAAGATTTTTCAAATGCAAATAATTTTCAAAAGTAGACACCACCGGCACGATATTTGTAAATAATTTTAAATTGATTATAGAAACACGAAACATTCCGTAAAAAGTCCGATCGAAAGATCACATATTTTGGCACATATTTTTTTAATCAAAATTAAAGTGCGGTTTCCACACGTCAGAAGGATTTGAGTAGAAATTTTTTTTTTATTGGTATCACTGAGTGCATTTTACAAAATTTTTCTACTCAAGTCATTCGTTCATCAGTCGGAAACAGCACTTAAATTTAGCGAAGCTTAACGTAGACAAGTCTCCTGGGCCGGATGATATTCCAGCACTGGTCTTGAAACAGTGCTTTTCGACGTTAGCACGTCCGTTGGCACGCCTGTTTACCACTTTGTACCATGGCCGTGAATTTCCTAAGTGTTGGAAGGTTGCCAATGTAACGCCAATCCCTAAAAATGGGGAGGCCAACAACCCTGAAAATTACCGCCCAATTGCAATTTGTTTGACGAATCAGAAGCTCTTGATGTTCTTGGCATGAAAATTCATTGTGATGTGTGATGGAATGATCACTTTTTTCATGTCTCAAAAGAAGCATTCAAGTGCCTCGGCTTTTTCAGACGGTGTAGGACATACTTTACTCCATCTGATCTCCTTAGTATTTATACCACCTTGATCCGCCCTAAAATGGAATACAACTCTCATGTATGGGCCGGTGCTTCAAAATCTATTTGGAAGTTACTCGACCGCGTACAGGATAGGGCGAAGAAGCTTATCGGTGACAGTAAGGTAGCCAACTCTATTGACTCATTGAAGAATTGATGTAATGTTGGGTGTGTTTCGTTGTTCTATCGCTACTACAACGGAATGTGCTCTAATGAAATCGGGGAACTTATTCCCGAAACCCGTCACTTTTCACGTACAACACGGTCTTCATCAAGGAAACATCCCTTTGTGGTCGATATGCCAGTGAACCGCACCACGCATTACAGGGAGAATTCGTACTTTAGCCGTACTGTTCGTATGTGGAATAAACACCCCGCAGAGGTCTATCCTGCCACTATCATTGTGTTAGAGTTCAAATGTCCACAAACACTACTCCCTTTATCCTCCTTCCGAAAACCAATTTTCCTAGTTCCGGCACAATGATTTGCATGCGTAGGAGCCATCCCCTGAGAGCTGGTCCTAATTAAAAAAAAAATATCTACGAGTAATCATTTTGAAGTGCTCAACTATACATGTGCCCTTTAATTATTATAATTATTATTATTATTATTATTATTATTATTATTATTATTATTATTATTATTATTATTATTATTATTATTATTATTATTATTATTATTATTATTATTATTATTATTATTATTATTATTATTATTATTATTATTATTATTATTATTATTATTATTATTATTATTATTATTATTATTATTATTATTATTATTATTATTATTATTATTATTATTATTATTATTATTATTATTATTATTATTATTATTATTATTATTATTATTATTATTATTATTATTATTATTATTATTATTATTATTATTATTATTATTATTATTATTATTATTATTATTATTATTATTATTATTATTATTATTATTATTATTATTATTATTATTATTATTATTATTATTATTATTATTATTATTATTATTATTATTATTATTATTATTATTATTATTATTATTATTATTATTATTATTATTATTATTATTATTATTATTATTATTATTATTATTATTATTATTATTATTATTATTATTATTATTATTATTATTATTATTATTATTATTATTATTATTATTATTATTATTATTATTATTATTATTATTATTATTATTATTATTATTATTATTATTATTATTATTATTATTATTATTATTATTATTATTATTATTATTATTATTATTATTATTATTATTATTATTATTATTATTATTATTATTATTATTATTATTATTATTATTATTATTATTATTATTATTATTATTATTATTATTATTATTATTATTATTATTATTATTATTATTATTATTATTATTATTATTATTATTATTTTTTACCACATGGATGTACAAAAACTATATTCTTGTACAAAAAGTACCAAAAAATGGGATAAATAAACACATAAACACATTTGGAATTTATTTTTGTAAAAAGAAATACAAGTAAGAAAAATATAAAAAAAAAGTACCAAGTCTTTTTCCAACCATTTGATTCCCTTAAAAGTACCAAAAATAAAGAGAACTGTCCATTTTATTCTTTTTTTTTTAATTAAACTCAAATAAAGTTTGATTTTTCGTGGCAGCTTTATTAGCTCCGAAATGTAGAGATAACGACTTTTATATATCCCTCCTTTAAATTCGAATTTTTAATTCATCCATTTAAAGTGTCAAAATTGAAAAGGTAACATAAACCTGTCCACTTAATTCTTTTGCACAAATTTAGAAAAATTGTCTATTTTTCGTGGTAGCTTCATTAGATCCGAGATTTAGGGATAGCGGTTTTACTACCCCCTCCTTTAAATTTAAATTTTTAATTCGACCAATTAAAGTACTAAAACACTTTGTCCCCTTTTTTCATAAATTCAAATAAAGTTATAATTTTAGTGCCAGCCTTATTACCTACGATATGTGGAGAGGCAGATTTTACTAATTTTTACCCACCACCATAAAATTACAAAACAAAATTTTTTTTTGCTACTTATCGGCACGTAAAAGTTTTGAAAAGTTTAAAATTTTTTTAAAAATGTTCTATGAAAAAATTCGAAAGCGGGACTGCACCAAAGAGGACCGTATAGATTTAATGCAGTGTTTTTGGCGACTAAAATCATCTTCACAAAATTGCGTTTCTTATGAAAGCGACTTGAGAAGGATATCGATTAGATGGTTACAAAGTCTGTAAAAATACATAAAATTGCACTGCAATTTTTTTTATTGGTTTGTGTTTTTTTCTCAAATTTCATAAAATATTTAAAACTAATAAATTGTTAATATTTTATTCACGATAAAGTGAAAAAGCTCAATTGATATAAATCACACATTTTGCATAGAACAGAAAAGTTTGTCTGGCTGTGTAAGGATATATGTGTGTGTATGTGTATGTGTATGTGTATGTGTATGTGTATGTGTATGTGTATGTGTATGTGTATGTGTATTGCATTTTTTTTTTTTTTTGTTTGTGAAGTTAACCCCCACCCCCTCTAAATTATGATGGACACCTGTCTTTAGATATTAAAACTTTCGAAATGGGATTTTAGAAATTAAAAATGTTAAATTTTTATAGAACAACTGGAGACACACACACACCTCTTTTCCGTTAAAATCATAAAGTGATTAGTGTCATGGAAAAAATCTTTGTATGATTTCGAATTCTGTTTGATAAAATTAAATTAAATTGTATATAAATTGTATATAAAAATTTTCCAAAAAAATTCTTATGAATTCCTAACTTAGAAAACTTCCCCGAAAGAGAACAAAGCTTCAAACTACATCACAGCACTTAAGAATTAAATATATTCGTCTTAACAAAAGCTTTTATTCAACACACACTCACCTATAATATTCACCATCTATAAGACAACGAGTATCACCATAACTACTACTTGTGCGCATACCAAAGCCGGCACCACCACCATCACGTAGCAAACTACGGGCACCACCACCACCAACACTACATCCGCCAACACCACCACCACCGCCACCAATACCACCACCACCGCCACCACTACCACTTCCTCCTCCGCCACAACCGCTATGTGTATCACCATCGTTCGCTGTATGACCACCAATACGACCACTCATGCTACCCGAACGCATAAACGAATGTTTGCCATAATAACTGTAATGCTCAACTGGTCGATATCCAGATGACGTCTGCATAAAAATTTTATCAATGTGCGCTGGCGTATCATCTGTGGGTGAGACAACCGGTGTGAATGGATTGTAAATTTCTTCTCCATCAGCGGGTACAATGTCATCTGTAAGCTCTTTTAATAACGATGTTAGGCCACTGGCTGAATAGAATTTACCTGAAATTATAAAAAGACGACATTATTGACCACAACCAAGAATACATACATACATACGAGTATATGTAATTTACAATAACAACAAAAACAAGCAAAATTACAAGTTAAACAAAATAAGTAATAGGTTCGTTTGCTTAACTTAAAAGTAAAAAGGATGTAAATTTGTTTATTATTATTGATGGGCTGCTAAAAATAGCAACTTAAAGAATTGACAGGGGATCCCTTGAAATTTGTAAGATACGGCCTTTTGCATTTCAAGTGACGACACATGCACTCAAATGAAACCATATATCATTTGTGACTAGCATAAACATAGGCGAAGTAAAACAATTAATAAAATGCCTGCTAATACAGCTTAATAAAGTTAATGCGTCTAAAACTGCTATAAAAATTAACATAACGCGCAAAGCGTTCAACATCTATCTTCTCTACCCAATCCCTCTCTCTGATTTCCGGCACAATGCACTGCATGCGTAGGGGTCATCCCCTGAGTGCTGGTCCTAATTAAAAAAATGATTTATGTCAGAAAAACAGAACTTGTAAATGTTTGATTTCCTTTAACTCTTTACAACACACAGTGTTGCCAGCTATTAAAAACAAAATTAAAGCATGTAAGTTCCGAAAAATTAAATTAAAATTAATTTTTCACAAATTTTGAGAGTTATTGTATTACACAACAAATCGCCATTTTTGAAATTCATTTAGGAATTTTTTTTTTTTAATTCTAAAACTTTTTAAAAACTTTTCTTAAACAAATTTTTCTATAATTTTGTTGTAATAAAAAGAAAGTTTTAGAATACGTTTTTTTCTAAAATACTGTCGCTGTAGAGAAGCCACTAGACCATTCTACAAGCAAAATTCAAATAAATTTTAAAATAAGCTTATAATAATAGATTTTTGAAAAACTTTTTATAAACTTACATAAGTAAAACAATCGAAAAGTTTTTTAATAATATTTTAAAAACTCTTAAAATGATATTATTTTTTACAACAGTAGTTGCTAAAAACACTTATGGTGTTTTCTTTTCTACACACAAAATGGCACATTGTTGAAAGGTACATGTATAAAATGCCTTGCCAACCCTGTAATAATGCAACTCATTATTTCAGTAGAACAAAACACAACTTATGAAAAAGTGAAAGCCCTGTTTTTAACAGCTGACAGCTAAGTTTTACGGGGCACTATCAACACAGCCAATTTTTACGGGGCAAAAAGTGCAATGCCTTCCACCATTAGTGTGGGCGATTCTTTTAGAATCAAACACACTGCCCTCTTAGAGAGCAAAACATTTTTAAGAAACGAATATCAAAGTACATTTTCTGCATGGAGATGTACAATTTTTTGTAGAAAAGAAAACAACATTAGATTAGTTAAGAAGTACTTAATACATATGAATGCTTGCAAAACAGTCATACTGAATACAGTTATGTAAGTGTTATTGACGGAAACTAGGAATTTGTTAATGTTTTCAGTCGGCATGTTTTCTTTAAGAATGAATTATTTTCAATTTTCCTAACGCTGCGATATAGAGAGTTGTAATATAATTAGTTGCAACATTAAATTTAATTTTTATCACTTGTGAAAGAATATTTTTTTTTTTTAATTTTTTGTCAATTGAGAAATTTTTAAAAAGGTAATCAATTGATTTGCTAGAGTCTTTTAAAAAAATTGCATTCGAGCGACAAACTAGAAAACTACAACAGTTGAAAAATGCAGCTGCCAGACGTTGGTACTGCACAGCTTCACTTTTGATCAGTGTAGGTTAATTTTGATGAGGTAAAAAAGAGATAAACTGGTAGTTTTGGTACTTTTGTACAAATATTTTTACAGTTTTTTTATAAGATAACCTTCTCTTGTGGGGGCTGATATGAGGAAAAATGTGTACTTTTGGTACTTTTAAAACTTTTTCACTTATGGTACTTAATTCATTTTGGTACTTTTTTCTCTAAGCTAACATACTTTGTGGAGGTAAAATACAAATATTTATTTTTGCTACTAGTGCATTTTATATTAACTTAATTATTCATTTAGAATTTGCGGATTTATTTTCAAATTATTTCAACTCTATTCGACAGTGCAACGTAAAAACATCCGTGATAATCACTACACTTTGTGAAATTTTAGTACGCTGTGCAATAAAGGACGGACTGAACGAGGGAGCTGCATAGACTTTTATCTTGACTCTTATAGAGTCCTGTAATAAATAAAAACCTTTGAACCACTTGAAAAGTGAAAAGTGAAGAAAATGGCGAAAACTTTCCGCTTTTACAGATGACATTGAGGTCCTTGTCAGAGGTAATTTTGTTCCAAAACTAGTGTAGACATGGTATCTGCTGTCAGAAAATTAATTAAATGCAAGATCGAATTGGTACTTTTTAAGAAGCAAAGAAAAATGTCAACACTTCGAACACCATGTGGAGTTATTTCTGTCATGGTCCCGATAGGATCTAATCCTATTCTTTGGGCATTATTTAGTTTATGGATTTTTCTTTCTTAATTTGGCTGTTAACTATTCAATGAGAATAAGAATATATGAGAATAAATATTTTTTTATTAGCATCAGCACCCAGGCAGGGTATGTGACCTTCACTTATGAAATTCATTGCATCGGTACTTTGTAATGGAACAGTGAAAAGAAAACTGACGATGAAAACGCTGAAATATTTAACTCTTTTAAAGCTCTGCTATAGCGCGTTTTGCCAATACTGGGATACCTTTTTCAAAATTTTACATTTAAATTTTAACATGAGAAATATCGAATTTATAACTTCGTAAAACGGCAAAAAATTATGTTGTTTAGTGTAATTATCTAATAGCAACAACAATTTTGAAGAAAAATAAAATAAAATTTTTCTATCAAACACTTTAGTCCTGTAATTTTATGTAAAATTAGTTTTACATACGAAAAATTACACATATGTATATACCCACATATACACATAAGATGCACACTAACATACAAAATTATATTCTTGAAAGTTAAAATACTTTATGCACTCAACTCAAACCCATTTAGGAAACAATAAAAGCTTTTATTTCACTGGAAGATTTCTTTGCTCTAGTTGCACACGCACACCTATACACATGTACACTCTCGTAATTTGTGTGTGGTATCTGTGTTTCCCAAAATAGAACCTCACATTCAAAAATTGCATGATTTATTTGTGCAAAGTCTGCGTGTTTAAATTTATTTTTGAAACAAAATGACGAAATACAAGAAGGAGAATTATCAGAAGTTTTTGTTTGAAATATTATTTTGCGTGGGTTTCCACTTTCTTTTCGTTTCTTATTTAGTTTTATTTTTATTTAACTTAGATTTAACAACAAAAGAAAATGTTTGTTTTTTTAACACGTTTTCTTAAAAATTACGGTCATTAATGCTAATTTGTGTTACGTTCTCATATATTTGAGCATTAAGAAATATGGTACGATTTTGTATTCTTGCAAAATGCTATTAATGGAATATTACCTTAATTTGAGGTCTTGTTAGATCTCTTATTTTCGTATCAATTTACTTGCCCAATATAAAATTTTATTTCTAAGAATGATGAAAAATCTTCCTCAATTTACAAAGTTAAAAAGAAAATAAATAAAGGTGACATCAAATAGGAGATATCAAATGGTGTCCTTAGCAATTCTGTATAAAAAATTATTATAAAAAATATTAAGGCGGTAGTGAATTATGATGGTATTCATTATTTGGTGCAAAGAGCAAATGCAATTTTGTATGGTCCAACCAAAAAAAAAATGTAAAATGCTATATTCAGCTGTGCAGAATCCGTTATACCCTTCATCGTCCTCTATATATGTATATGAATTTTTTTATACTTGTATGTATATAATAAAACATTGTTTTCCAGTTTCCATTCCTGGCCACTTCCATCCCTGAGCAAAGAGTGAGTTGAATTGAAAAAATAACAAATGTTATTATTAAGTAAATATACACAAGACATTAAGAAGCGCCAGTAGCACTGCTGCATTGCGTTGAACTCTAAAACGTATATTCTTAGGTTCAATACTGGGACACCGTAAATAGAATTTATTTCAATTTTTTTGCTGATTTTCAATACGAAACGTCTTAAGACAAATGCCTACACATCAGTTTAAGACCCAAGTTTTTAACTCTTCTGGTGGCTTTGCAAACTTGATTTCACCTACAGACAGATAGACAGACAGGCTGACGGACAAAGCTCATTCAACTTCTCTATCTATAAGGATCCAGAATATATATATATTTTATGTAGCTCATATAAATATTATGGAAATTAAACACGGAATGACAGACCTATACATAAATACCCTAACGATTTTTGGTGTAGGGTATAAAAATACAGAGAATTTGTTCTTTTGCAATATCTTTGCATCAATCACGGAATACGGAATAATTATTTTTACAAAACTGCAAATACAAAATATCGTACCTTTTTGAATAAAATCTAACAATAAAACACATAGAATTGCGGTAAGTGAGATTTTATGAAAAAAGTTCCAATATTTTGCATTTGCAATTTTGCAAGACCATTTGCATCAAACACTATTAATTCGCATTGACACACAATATTTTAGTATTGAAAATACAATAGTGACTACAGAACTGTAGGACTATATAAATTTTATATGAGCCAGTGGACCAGAAATTCACAATTGCATTTCAAAAACAAGATCCTCTACTTATGCAACTTTTTATTATTAAAAGCGCTGCTAGAATAATTGACCGCAAAATGTATCCACTTTTAGGCGACAATGTTATCAAATTGTTCAATAAAATGCTGACTTCAAGACCTTTAACGACAGTTTTTTTTCACGAAGTATTCATGAGATGACACCACTCATTCAAAGCATTAATCAAGAAGCAGAAAAGTTTATTATTTTCTATTCTCAATTTTAGTGAATATCAATATTAATCCAACTTGATTCACTAAAAATCCAAGCAATATCAGACGTTGTTGAATTAATAATTGAAAGTATTTAATAGATCCAATGCAAAACTTTGGATAAATAATGGAAATAGTTTATTGTTTTAATAAAAATAGTTTGTTATTTTAATGAATTAATTCATTTAATACCTATGTATATTAATTTATGAATTATTGAAATGTAGTTATGTTATTATATTAATGAAATCCTTTCATTATATTAATAAAACAATTCATTATTTTAATGAAAAAATCCATTATTTTAATGAAACAATTCATTATTTTAATGAAACAATTCATTATATTAACGAAATTCATTATTATTTTAAACAATTTTTTTTTCATTATTTTAATGAAATTTTTCCAATATATTAATGAAAAAATTCATTGTATTAATAAAATTATTAGATTATTTTAATGAAACTATTACATTCTTTTAATAGATTTGCATAATTATTACAATGAAACTAATTAATTATTCTAAAGAATTTATTTAATTATTTTTTTGAAATAGTTCATTAAATTAGTGAATGGAGTACATTAATTTACATAACTGTGTTACTGATACTAATATATTAATTAAAATTAAATTATATTATTGTAATAGTTTTTAATTTTAATGCATTTTCGTAATTATTGTTATAATTAATTTCACAGTTTTAATGAAATTTTTCATTATTTTAAAGAATTAGTTCATTAAATTAATGATTTGATTATATTATTATGAGGAAATTTTTTCGTTATTTTTATAGATTTATATCGTTTTCGTTACTATATTATATATTTAATACGAGTATGTATTTATAATAAAATTGTTTCAATGTTTTAATGAATATTATAAACTAATTAAAAGTCTTATTATTTTATTAACTATTGTCATTTACTGATTTAACGAAAATCTCTAATAATTTCGTAAATTATCTCTAAAAAAATTACTATTCCATTTAAATAGAAAAGTTTGTATTGTCAAAAGATTTCATATGAAATATTTTATATTAGAAGCTATTGAATTATTGGAAGCAGATGAAAGCTAAGTTAGTGTATAATTAGCATGAATTTATATTTATGTGAAATGTATACACAAAATTTAATATGATAATGTAAAACACTTACATAAAATCCATTTCCAAATATGTTGCCTTTTAAGCACTCTGAACGTGACCAAGCTGTATAATCATGTTCTAATAAATTCAGTGATGGCTTTATAGTAAAAAATGGGACGAAAAAGCAGAGTAATGTAAAATATTTAACCTTAAGGAAGGAAATGTTTACTCAAATACCAGGCCTTTCAAGAATCAAACACGAATAAGGACACATTTACTAATCTATGTACTCTTATACAGAAGTAGACCACAAAAACACAATTGTACAACAAAATAATCAACTGATGCCAATGAATGTACATATACAAACATACACACGTGTATGTACATATTAGCAGTACCCAACAAACAAAAACCATGACCTTGTGCTTCGAAAGTGCAGCGAATTGGTATAGTTTTTTTTTTCTTCAAATTCTAGAAATTACTAAAAAAAACTAACATCACTGAAAGTGAAAGTGAAAAATCCAAAAAATCACAAATTTTCGATCAGTCTGGTCACTATATTTTTCATGTGCAAAAAGCCACTTAAACTTATTCCTTTCAAATCGTTTGTTATTGGAAAAAGAATTCTTAATTGTGAACATAATCAGTTCCATTCTAAGTCCTTGCGTTTGTTGGGCATTCACTCTTCTCTCTAGCAGTACATGTCTGTCTGTCTCTTTGTAGGTGCTTATTTAAGTACAATTCTTCATACTATAGTGCTTATATATGTGCTTTGGTTATAAGTACTATAACATATATGCGTATGTGTGTCTGTGTGAAAGCACAGACATATAAATAAGTATAATTTAGTTAGATTGGAAATTACACCATCACCGACAACTACTGCAGTTTTCGTGTTTTTAGTATTTTGTTTTTTTTTTTAAGTTTTCCTCGTTGTTTTATTTTTATTGCAGCTTCAACAACAACATTAGTAGCAGCAGTAGTAGCAGTACCAGCAGAAGCAGCACCAGCACCAGCACTTGCAATATTTTGTTTTTATATTATTTTAACATCACACTTGACCTTTAACATCAACATGCTGATTGCTTGATATTTTAAATTAGGCCAAATTTTTATATGTATATATTTTCCGATCCTATTTAAAGAGCATTATTTTATATAAATAATAATCAGAAGATGTGGGTAAATGTGTTAAAATAATCATTGATATTTAATAACTAAAAGTCTCGAACACGAAAACTTATGAAAGTAAATAGAGATGCAACACAAAATATTGTGGCTCCATTATCAAATTAAATAAGCAACTGACAAAAGTTCAAAGAGTTTAGGCTTAAATAATTAATTGTTAGTTCAGCTTTGAATTGGGAATACAATAAACGAGGGTAGTTTTGGATGAAGTAGTTAGCGCGTTGACTAGAAAACAAACTATCACTCATCAACATCATAAATTTTTCTGATGTTCTTTAGTGTTGCATTTCATTAAATAACTATAAAACAATAAGGATCTGACACACGATGTCGAACGATCGATCGTTCACTGGATTAATAGACGTAAAAACACTTTAATTATTAATTAATTATCGTTCGGTCGATATCGTAGCTCAAGCTGTAAATGAATTCTCCAAGTATCGAATTTAATTTCGCTAATTCCAATTAAATAAAAAAAACATACATAAAAATAAAAAAACTTAAATTAAAAGCAAAATCGAGAGAAAACGACATACGAGGGCGTATACTTGTGATATTATGAATATTGTATATAATTATCAATCATACGCATTAGAGTAATATGTTCGTTGCCCCTTAAAGTATGCACAAAAGTGCTTTAATTGTTATTTGCCCAAACCGTTAATAGAATTAATCTCGTTTTTTATAAAAAAGAAAATCATGTTATGATCGATTAGCAGAAACATCGGCGAAGTAAAACAATTAATAAATTGCCTGCTAATACAACTTAACACCAGAGGCGCCTCAATACGGCTATAAAAATTAACATAACGCGCAATGCAGAGTTGTAAAAAGTTAAGCCTTCTAAATTTTTAACATATATCTTCAAAAAAATATAGCGATCACCAACAAAATCAATCAACAAATTTGTTAATAAATATAAATCTAAAATACAAAAAATAACTCTTAATCAATACTCACTTATTATGTGTCCCCTTTTATCACGTTGTGTCTTTGTCTTACGATTTACTCTTCTTTCGTCCAGACTCTTGTCGATTTCCAATTCACCCGACAACGACGCATCATTCATTTCCGAACACTGCTTCAGATAGCGCATTAGTGTTTCGTTCGCCTGTCTTACTTCCATTTCGCCCGCTGCTATCAACTTACGCTCACGCCTACGCCTCGACTCTGATTTGCTGCGCTTACGTCGCGGACTCTTGTCTAAGGAGCTACGCGATCGTATAGATCTTTGGGCTGGACTAGCTGTGGGATCTGAGAGAGACTGATGTTTTCGGCCAATACCACCACCGCAACTGCCAGCACTCAGAGCTGAAGGCGTTGGAGACGATTGTTTCAATTCACGATCCATGAAACCTAAAATGCCACGTGCAAATGAAGCATCTGCTGCTGTTTCGTGAACCCGTCGTGACGGTGAATGTGGCGATAGTGTACGCCGATGTCTGTACGTTGTCATGGTGGGAGGTAATTGTTGTAAAGTTTCTCGTAAACTCATTGCATCACCCGATGAGTTTCTACTGCTGCTGGGACCATTAGGCGGCCCAACCTCAGCCAATTCACTAGCATCTGCTTCTGATGGTTTCGTAAGATCGTTGTTTTCCTTGACTTTCGTATGATTGTGATTGTGAAGAGTATGATGACTACTATCGACACTTTTACTCTCTTGGGGGGTATGACCATTTACCAGCACAACGGTTTGTTGAGATAGTGACGTTAGACCGGCCAGGGTTTCTGATGTATCCTCGTTTGATGTCTGTCGTTCGTGCTCTTGTAGCAGACGTGTTGGTACGGCCGCTATTAAATCATCTGATCCGACGCTAATGCCTGAACAGTTACCCTCTTCGGCATGTAATATATTGTCAGTGTTGGTACGTGCTGGTGACTTAGTATCAGAAGTACTTCTCTTATTTGTTGTTGTTGTTGCTGTTGCTGCTTGTCTCTCGCTACGTCTATGGCGTGAATCGCTTCGTCTCTGACGATGACGATGTACTTTTGGTGTCGCTTCCATTATGGCGCAGCAGATTTTTTTTATATCCTGGGATTTTTTTTTGTTTTTTTTTTGTTTTCCTTTTTATTTATTTAAAATAAATTCTATTCAGACTGCACCACAGCTACAAGCATGTCTGAACATGTTTAGTACTATCGTATATTTGTCCGTTTGTATTTGTGTATGTTTCTTTGTATGTACGCTGATTCGTAACTATTTATGCAGTGCTGGTAAAAAAAGCTTCTAGAACAGCTGTTTTTAAGGTTAAACGTTTTGTCGTGTAATAACTTGAAAAACAAAAAAGAGAAAAATGTTTTTTGTTTTCTTGTTGTTGTAATTTTGTATGCTGTATTTGAGTACTTCCTTCCTATAGAATTTTCATTTTCAAATGTCACGTAATTCTTTGCAATTGTACGATAATGATTATCCCAGCCATTTACATTTACATTTATTTTTTGTGTCACTTAAAAGACAATGTAATCATTTGATAAAGTGCGTAGCGTATATGAAATAATATTTCCTTTTTTACTTTTGGTTAGTTTTTGTTGGTGTCTGATTAATTACATGTAATTTTTTATTGATTTCCTTTATTTATTTTGATAGTTTTTTTTTATAAAAATAAGTCTATTATAAATCTGTAATGTATGTTGTACTCGTAGGTTGTATATTAAGAAATTTTTTTTTAGTTTCTGAAGTGTGTCATATAAATTGTAAAAAATTTTTGTCGCCAAATTTTCCTAAGATTAGTCTCAAATAAAACTCTTTTATATTTAATTTTCGAGCAAAAACTATAGAACGTTCGAACTACTTTAGAGTAATAAGCAAATCAATAGGTTCTGTTCTTATCATGCCGATGTTCAGATGTTCAACTTCTGGCGAACCCAACAGATTTTTTTTTTAATTGCCAACAAAAAAAAAAAAAAAAATAATTGTAGAGTAGACCCATACAAGGTAGTTGCAAGAGCTCATTTTTCCCGCTTTTATTTTGGCTTTCCCCAAGATGTCATAATACATTTTTCAGTACATTCTTTAACATCCCAGAGAGATATGTTTACGGCAAATCGAGGCGAGACCACCTTGTACGAATTCGCCTTGAGTACCATTCCATAAAACACTCAATTGGCATAAAACACACTTGGCATGTGTTCAATACTCAGCAGAGACATTTAATTTTTTTTTTTATTTTAATATATTTTTCAAAAGATATCGACCAGCTTAGAAACATTTCGAAAAAAGAAGTTTTAATTAGTGTACGAAATTTTTTTAATTAAATTTTTAAGAATCGTCCAGTTCTCTTGAACTTAAAAAAAAAACAGCGTCAGATGGCGCAAATTTTATACAAAGGTTGGACTTACCGTCAAATTCAAGAGATGACCAACAAGATTAACCATATTCTAAATATATTTTGTATTCGTATACGCATGCGTTGTCTGTTTTTTTTTCCTGAAATTATTCATGGCAACTTCTACTTTGTTTAAGTAATGAAATTTTTTCTGACTATTTTTTTAGAGTATTTAATATTAAATAGACCGGTAGCCGTTACAGTCTTGTCGTCATTAAGTTGGCTGTTCATAAGAAACTAATATTAAATCAATTTTCGTATATTGCTTCACCATTTAGGTCATGTCAGGACTCTCTATTTAATAGAGCCCAAGTTTGTTTTATAAAACCAGAGCGCTTCTTAACGCTTAATTTTTTTGGTTGGTTTTACCGGACCCTGTAGTGTCAGACGATATTAGTTTCCTATTTTTTGTTAACAAACACACCAGGGGGGTTACTCTGTATTGCGGTGCGAAAACAATGTAAATAAGATTGCTTTCGCATCGCATTTGCTATCGCATCGCAATACAGAGTAACCCCCCAGGGGGTTTAGCTTGTCTTCGGAAAACACCCATTAGTGGGAATCGAACCTACCATTTCGGAACTAGCAGGCTATCATCGCCGCCGGTCAGTCCGCGATTGTCCCAATGACTCCAAGTGATGTACAAAGTGTCTTATCGAACCGAATAATTATTCCTTTATGTACTGGTCAAATCTCTTTCAGTTTATATTTGGAGTACACAAAAGATATTTTGAAATGATTTTGATTATAGTTTCGCTATTTACAAATTTCCGCAATCATTAAACTTAATGAACATAACCAGTTTAATGGTTTTTCCTTAATTTACTAACCGGTTTAAGCTTGGGTTTTACAATAAATATTATAGTATAACAACAACAAAATAGGTAAAGGTCACTCATATATTTCTCATTATTTAGCTAAAGTAAGTCTGTTCTGTAGAATAATGGACCATAGAATTTTCCTAAATTCATAACTACTTTTGTTACACATTTAAGTTCCTTAAAAAAAACACATTAGCTGATTAATGGTTGCATCAACTTATATGTAGCATACCTTTGGGATTTAACAAAAACAAAAAGGAAATGCAGCTCAAGCTTTTTAAAGCTTTTCGTTATCTTTTCTTATCAAACTCTTCAACAAAACAATCTAAAAAAAAAATTTATTCCTTAAGAAAACTAATAAAGTTAAAAATTTTATGCTAAATTTGTAATAATTTTAAGGGGAAAAATCAATTTTTACATTTGCTATAAAGTATCACACGATGTTTGTACACACATACATACACAGAGATAATGTCTAAACTTAAATGCTATTTATCGATTAATTTCTACACTAGTTACTTTGTTGTTGTTTGCAACAAAAAAAAAGGTCCTATCATAAACAATTTTATTTATATGATGTTCCATGACACAAAACAAATTTAATGCTACACATATACATATTTACATATTTTATTGAGATGTTTTTGAATTATTGTTTTAAATTTTGAAAACTTTTATTTATCATTTTATAAATTTTAATAGTTTCTTTATAATAATATTGACCTGATTTACAATTTTACTGGGTTACCCGACACACAAACACAGATTACCACTTATTCTCATTTAAGCACAATAATCATACTTTGTAAGCTTTAGTTATAAAAATAGCACAAATTTTATTAGATATTTTTTTATTGAAAAACTTTTCTTGTTTATTGCATTTCTAATTATTGTTTATAAAAAAAAAAAATACTATTAAATTGTCTTATTCATGTTGTGTTAATATTAAACAAACTCCTTAGGTTATGATTTTGATTTTATTTATGTTCATTTGAAATGTTCCGTTTTATTATGGTATTTGTTTGTTTGTTTGTTCGCGCTTAGCTGTAATAAACACGTTCACGGCTGGCAAGCAACTGAATTTTTGTTCAATGCATTAACAGCTCAAAATGGCTGACTTGAATAATATCGTCCTGTATGTTTTCGTTTTCTTTTTTGTTATTGTTTTGAATTGCTTTTACAAGAAAATAGAAAAATGCAAAAAGCAAGCAAAAAGGAAAAAGTTTAATTTTTTTTTTCTAATACAGCTTTTTAGTGACGTCAGCAAAACCTTTATAGTCTTTAATTTATTGCTTCTACTCTCTCTCTCTCTCTCTCTCTCTCTCTCTCTTGCCCCCGAACTTACACATATTTATAGAAATATTTCTTATACTCGTATGTGTATGAGATGTTTTCTTTCCAAATATACATGGATAAATTTACAAAATAATATGAGAAAAAGAGAATTTATCGAACAAAAACTTTTCACCCACACATCTGTCTCAGTTTGTTTTAACTTAAATTCTATTTAGAAATTGTTTCTTATACCCTTCAGCAAAAATGGTAAGGGTATTTATAGGTTTGTCACTACGTGTGAAATTTCCACAATATTTATATGAGGTCCATATAGTATATATTTTCTAAATCCTTATAGATAGGGAAGTTGAATGAGCCATGTCCATCTGTCAGTCTAATCGTCTGTCCGTCTATCCGTCTGTCCGTCTATCCGTCTGTCCGTCTATCAGTCTGTCTGTGTGCCTGTATGTGAAATCGATTTTCCGAAGACACTAAAGGAGCTAGACTGCCTGGTCCACGATGTCGACCGCTATCGCTCGCTTGCTTTTGTGACGACAAACAGCTGATTTGCGCCCCACTAAGAGTTTTCAGCACGACAAGTCGATCGACAATCAAAGCAAGCGATAACGTAAGCATTCTTGTACAAATTTGCGCCCCACTAAGAAATATTGTACGGCAACAACTGTCAAAATCAGTCACTTGCTTTTTGGTTGTCGACTGAGAAATTAATTTGACAAAATATATGTATAAAAAATTGGTTATTTTATAAATAATTTTAGAAATTTCATGATGGAAAATTGATATGTTGGTATTCATGTATGTATATAAATATGTATTTTGATAAATATATTCTTGTACAGCTAATAATTATTTATTACCAACAACATTTTTCAGCCTTAAAAAGACAAATCTGAAGCAGATGCAGGTTCTAGTTGAATTTGTAAAATATACAAAATTTTAAAAAAATTATTTTGCTATAAGTTATTTTTCACAAAATTGATTTATTGAAAACACATGTTTTGTGTTTACATTTGAAGCAAGGCAAATTCAAGAGGTGAGCTGATTAGCACAGCTGACTCAGATAGCTTTAGATCAAATTTGCATACTAAATGATACAGTTTTACAGCATAAACAAATAATTGTTACAGTTTGTAAAGCATTTTTAAGAAATTGTTAAATTTATTTGATTGTTTCAATAAAAAAGCGAGTATTTTATACCAACAATATACTAGTTGTTTTTTGTTTGTTGTACTTGTTATCGAAGTGTGCATACCTGGTAGTTGTGCCACGTTCAAATGGCCATATTTATGGCTCAACTAACATGGAATATTTGATGTGGCAATATAGTCATTTGACAATGATTACGTTAAACACGTAAAGCCAGACGACCGACAAGTCGATATTTAGTGGGGCGCTTAAGCGATCGATAGTGAGTGACTTGCTGTCGCTCGCTTAAGTTGTCGATCGACATCGTGGACCAGGCAGAGAGACTTGGGTCTGTAAGGATTTTTCTGAAGATGATTCGTATTGAAAATCAGCAAAACTAAAATATCGGTTCTCATATTGAATTATATATACAAATAAATGAAGATGTGGGCAAATCCCAGAAACAGTCCATCATCCAAAATTTTTTTTAAATTTATCCAATTTATTTTTTATGTTGTTTTTTTATGGAATATTAGACTAGATATATAATTTTATAAATAAATAAATAAATAAATAAATACCTATAAATTGATTTAAAATTTATAAATATAATTTGTTAAAATAAATACAAATGTGTTTATTTATATGCTACTAGAAAAAATGTTACGTGCGTCACGTAGCGTGCGCCACAAAGGGTTCACGTCTTTGCAACAAATTTTGTTGGCTGCATATAAGTTATTTTTGAATTCTGTTATATTCATCTTGATTTTGTGTGCTTTATTATGCAAAATTCGCTAAAAATTACGAAAACACACTTCAAGTTTCAAAGTTACTTCCGTTTTTTGTAGCGTGCGTCACATTACTTTGTGATCAATTATTTCTCAACACATACCTGCTAAAAAATTATGTTTGATGCCATTCGAAAGTAAACTTATATCTTACTAAACACCATGTATAAGTTGAAGGTACCTCTTTATTATTAATGTGAAAATGCGTACGAATGTAGCGTTCGTCACGCAGGATTTGCCCATATATGTGTATATGTGGCGCGCAAAATAGAAAGGCACCTAAGGGTAAAAACCGGTTTTGTTTCAGGAGAGCCATTTTAAAGATTTAAATACGTGTATCTTTGGTGTATCATCACTTTCATAAAACGCGCATATCTCTGGGAGGGAACACTTTTGGGGCATGGGATCGGTCTCATTCGATGCTCAGATGTTGTCCACATCAAAAAAAAAAAAAGTGAAAATTGATTTTTTACCCTTAGGTCCCTTTCTCTATGCGCTGTCACATATAAGCTTTTCAGAAATAAATTTATAAATACATGAGGTGACCCAGTATTGAATATGGAATCTTTCGATTATAATTCAACGCACGAACCATCGTGCTACCGAGGCTTGTTAGAGTCATTTGTATATTAACTGAATAATAACTTTATGTATTTTTTTGTACAAATCTCCTTTTTGTTCAGTGGATAGATGGAAAATGTAATTTATTCTAATTATACACACAGAAATATTTTGTTAGTTAATCTTACTAATTTTAGTGGTTAATGTAAATTGTTGTTTCAATTTTTAGTGTCATATTATTTCTATTGGTTAAATTAACCATGTCACAGCAGTAACTGAACTGCTTGTGTAAATTGTTTTTGGAATTTATATACATAAACATAAAAATACTCTGTTGAGCTGTTTTTTATCTTATTTTCAATTTCAACTGTGTGTTTGTTTGTTTTTCAACAAAAACGGCAACGACAACAACATGCTTGTTGATAAGCAATCATACGAAATGTGTTACAAATATACTTTGTTACACTCCTTTTATTGTAGCTCGTTAACAGTCGTGTTGTGTATGTGAAAATGACGAAAAGTTGGTCGGACCCACACACAATGTTAAGATACAAACATCTTTGTATTTGCTTTTATTTGTTTATGTCAATATTCTACTGTGGCTGAGTTGTCTAAGGCGATGTGTTACCATCATGGGAGTTCTATGTTTAATACAAGGAGTGGGTAAAAATAAATTTGTAAGTTAAATGAGCGGTGAGGTGAGTAAACAAATTTAATATAGTTTAAGTATAAAAAATATCAAGTCACATTGTGTTCCATTATAATAAATATGTGTGCAATAATATAAAACTGTAACGAAACCACAAAAAGTGTGCAGTCACCATAAATTTTGTAAAATAATGTCATTTTTTAAATTTTTATTGGTTGTTTTTACTATTTTCATTGGTTGGTGCAATTCTAACCAACAAAATTGGTTAGATCTACCCACATATTTCTTTGTGTGTATGTATGTATGTATACATGTAGATATAAACGTATGTGCATACTTATATAAGAAGGGAAATCCTTTATTATATTCAATGAATTATACATTTATGGCTTGGTGAAGGGTATATAAGATCCGGCACAGCCGAAAATAGGTCTCATAATTGTTATACTTTTTTTCTATATAAAATCAAGAGTTTAAAATAAATCTGATTTACTAAGGAAAAAAAAATATAAATTGAAGGGGACTCCATGATACGGTCATATCCAGCCAGCATATTTTTTTAATCTTTTTCGACTCTTCTGCGCGATATAAACCCTGGAAAATGCGCGCATTTTCTGATCATATAAGATACTTTTGTCGGGAGAAAAACGTGACTAACCGCGACTCTTCTTGATAAGGGATTTATGAGTCTTTTTCTATATATTTGTTTAGAGTCATTTTCGACCACTTTTCGATTAGTGTTTAAAGTATTTTCAAAATCATTTTCTGATCATTTACTAGTCTTATTTCACTTCAATTATGATTCTTTTTCTAGTCGTATATTAGTCATGTTTATAATCGCTAACGAGTCTTTTGTGAGTAATTTATCAGTCTGTTTACAAATTTAACTTTTTGACATTTTAGATTGTTCCGTTATACTTCCCAGCCACACGATTGTTGGAGTAGATTTATATTTTTCTCTTCAGAAATATGATTTTGCGTCGTTTACGCATTTTGGCGGGCATTGGAGGGCTGTTAATAGTTAACAATCGTGTTTCACTCTTCGAAGAGATACTCTTGCAAGTTATTTAAACGACTGTTAGGCTGGTATTTGGTTAAAGGGTCTTGAACGATCCGTAGGCGACTAATTATGGTGCATCGTAGATAATTCGTTTAGAAGAATCGCCATCAGGACATAGTTTCTCCCGTTGTCTTTAACTTCTGCGATCGGAATGCGTCATCATAGACTATCGGTTTAACCGTTTTCTCCGATTGCGGAAGAGTGTTTTGCGATTAAAAATGCTAGCTGGGTTAAGAAGAAAAAAAAAACCATTACAATCATCTTTTAATCATCTATGTATCTGCGCAAAATATGATCACGAAATACATAATTATAATCACTTTTCAAACATCTGCATGATATATTTTTGATTAACAATTTGGAAAGCGAACTATCACTCATTAACATCACAAATTTATCTGATAAATTGTTGTTGGTCACTAAAAAGCAATTAATATTAAACATTAAGGGCCTGACCCACGATTTCGAACGATCGTTCGCTGTATTAATAGACGTAAAAACACTTTAATCGGAAACCAGTTGTTATTCGTTTAAAATTCCACCATTATCGATCGGTCGATATTGTGGCTCAAGCTGTAAATGTATTCTCGAAGTATCCATGTATTTTAAACGTCTGAATGATAAATTTGCGATTACGATACAATTTGTTATTGTATTTCAAATGGAACTCTTTTTATCGATTAGTGCGAATCATTTTCGAGTCCTTTTTTGATCATATGATTGATTAATCAATTTTCGATCACTAACACTACTCAAAGAAGACTCAGAAAGGTGATTTTGCAAAAAACGATCTTTCAAATACTAGCTGGGATAGGCGTAGCAAATCAGCAAATTATAGGATACCATCATAGTATAATACGTCAGGTAGTATTGTCCTTAAAACAAATACAACATCACAAAAAAAAACAACAGGCATTTTGTTAGTGTAAAATTGTTTCTTTGTGTCAAAAACAGAGACACAAGCCGATCGATTCAAAGACGACTATCACCGCCGCTTTTGTAAATCCAAGCCGCTGCCAAACACATCAGATTTTGACTGCCCTTACAGGTAGTTCCACTGTTAAAAATGCATGTATAGGTTTTAACTTCTTAATGTGATATAAAATTTTTCTTTACAGCAGATATTTTTATATTTTACTAGCTGAACCCGGTGTGCTTCGCTAACTCCCTCGTTATAAAATAAAATTAAAAGTATTTATATATCCTCTTGTGAAAATTTAATGACGATCGGTCTAGTAGTTAAGACTATATTACGATTTTTAATTTTGCCAATACCATATGTACCAAATATCATCGACGTATGTAGGTCAAAAAATGCACAAAATATGGCGATTTAAAATTTTGGGGTATATGGGCGGTGCCACGCCCCTTTGTCTAATCAAAACTTCATATAGCCTATTATTCCTTCCAGAGTCACAGTAACATGCTGTGAAATTTTTAGGAAGATCGGTCCAAGGGTTTGGCCTCCTATCAAGCACAAACAAACAAACAGACCGACAGACAGACATTCATTTCTATATATGTATGTATATAGATAAAAAATTTTCAAACAAAATTTTATACTTTACCAGCAGGTAGAAATTAATTTTTTTTTTGCTCAGACGCCGCCATAAATTTTTAATCAGCTTGTTGCTCTGCTACATATAAATTGATATTTGTAAAACAAAAATGTTCTTCCACAGCAGGCAGGACAATTTTACCTGTTTTTTATTATACCATGGTGGTGTGTTTGTTTAGGATTTCTTGTGTTTATCTTAGTTTATTCTTTCATGTTAATAAGATTCACCATCAATTCCTAGTGAAAACACATTTCTTTCTTATCTTTTAGAAATATTATTAGTTGTCTGTATTTACAGACATTCCTAGACGTAAGTGATTAGTGAAAACACATTTCTTTCTTATCTTTTAGAAATATTATTAGTTGTCCTTATTTACAAACATACCTTTTTTGGACATATTTTTAGTGCATTTATTCTTACCTGTTAATTTTAGAGAATAAATTACTTTAAGATTTCTAGTATATAAGGAACCAACTGAACAGAAATAAATCAGTACTATCCTTCGAACCGTTCTCATTGTTTTCCCCCACCAGCGGTAAGAGACTCTGAGAATTTGAATCACGCATTGTGAAAATCAGAAGTTGTTTTGTTTAAAATATCAAAATAACAAAACGTATCCGAGGCTTTAAACATCGGAAAATTAATAGAAGCGTGTCCAAAAGTTAAACTAATAAAAATAATCATCATGTCGAAAGATAAATTATTTGGCGTGCATCCAAAGTTGTTAGAATCTCCGGAAAATATGATAGGCAACCACAGAAATCTAACATTACTAAGTAAATTTAAAAGACAATTACGTATTCTACGGGCATCAATAGACAAGGCACAGAAGGAAATCAATAATAGAAAAAAAACTGAATTGGTAAGAACAAAGGCATTGATGGAAGAGAACTTCCAAGATCTTAAAAAAGAATATGAAATATTATGTGAAAAAATTGAAATCGATGAAGCAGAAGAATACAAATATGAATGCATTAAACTTGAGTATAAAATGACTCTAAAACAAATAATAGTTGCATTGGAAGAAAATGATATAAAACCAGCTGTTCAATCTGTTAAACTGGAAGGCATACAAATTCCACTGTTTTTTGGAAATTTTGCTGAATGGCCGTCATTCCATGGCATTTATAAAAATCTCGTGCATGATCAACATAGTTTCTCTAACGCAGAAAAAATGCATCGACTAAAATATTACGTCAGAGGAGAGGCTGGAAGACTTATTCAAAATTTAAAAGTGACAGATGAAAATTATGAGGCAGCATGGAATATCTTAAGTTCAAGATATGAAAACAAAAGATTTTTATTTACAACACAAATAGATAAGATCTTGGATCATCCGATGGTAAATACGGAATCTGCCTTCAGTGTAAAAGAACTCTTGGATACAACGAATGAATGTGTTAAAGCGTTGAAAGAATTGAATTTAAAAATAGATGATGATCAATCTCTGATAGCAAGAATAATCGTTCGTAAATTAGACAAAGATGGACTGCGTATGTATGAACAAAGCGTAAAGAAACCGAAAGACATACAAACACTAGAAGACGTATGTCTCTTCTTGGAACAAAAATATCAAGCTTTGAAAGCATTTGAAGGCGAAAATTATAACAACAAAAGAAATTATAACAATAAGGAGTGTGAATTTAAATTCTTGAATCAAGAACCCCCTCCAGATATTTTCACAGGGTTTTATAAAATAGACTATTTAGATTGTATTTTGCAAACACAAGCAGTGGGAGAAGCTAAAAGCAAAATAATGAATTTAAATTCAAATGATGCCTGGAGGTATTGTGATGAACATTACTTTTTACCCCATTTCGATCATACAAGATCCATGTTCACTAAAAATACCAAAATAACAAGTCCTATAGTAACAGAACTGTTAGGTTAGGTTTCGAGGGCCGTCACGTCCAAGACGAGACGCACTTGGGTCCGTTAATTCGGTCCCTTTGTGATACCCTACAGCGGACAGGGCACAGTCGATTGATTATTCAATTTCCTGTGATTGTCCTGTCGCCTAATCAAACCATCCTGATTGTTGTAAAAAGGAGGATAGGCTGATTAGCCTCATGTTCGCCAGACTGTCAAGGTCTGGCAGAGTATTGAAGCCCAAAGTACTCGCCCTAACGCTATCAAGGGCGGGGCACTGACATAGAAGATGAAGAACTGTTTCTTCCTCTTCCTCATCGTTACAACTTCTGCAGTAGTCATTGTAACTTAGGCCCATCCTTCTGGCATGAGTCCCGAAGCACCAGTGCCCTGTTAGCACTGTTATTAATCGTCTTGTATGACATTTACCAAGCCTGAGCAGATCACGAGTTCTGTGCAGGCTGTAGCGGGGCCAAGTGGACCTGGAGATTTGACAGGTATGCTCTTGTTCCCACCTTTCTTGAGCAAGATTGTATGATTCCTGCTGGATCAATCGCTTGCAGTAAGATAGAGGAATGCCAACGAAGTGGCATATCATCGAGTTACTCAATGATGCGCCCCTTTTGGCAATTTCGTCCGCAATATCGTTTCCAGCGCACTCTGAGTGCCCTGGAGTCCAAACTAGTGTTACTCTTGAATGTCTCGCTATCTCGTTTAGAGATTTCCGGCATTCATTCACCACCGTAGATGTAGTGTATACACCATTGATAGCGGCAATGGCCGCTTTGCTGTCGGTAAAAATAAGGATGTCTCCCGATATCCTGTAATACCTAAGCCATCTTGCCGCTCTTGAAATGGCCGAGACTTCAGCTTGTAGGACGCTACAGCCATCCCGAAGTCTGAATGGAACCTTCACATTGAAGTTTTCCACGTAGAAACCGCCCCCGGTGTTTACGCCTCTTTTGGAGCCATCAGTGAATACTCTGGTGGCTCCATCGATGGCAGGGGGTAAGGAGTGGTTTTCCCTATTGGGAACAATAGATTTAAATAGCCCGCCGAAATAAGGTTCCGGTGGGCAGTAGTCAGTAAAGTCATGGAGCGCTTGGTGCTGCCTGAGAATCTTGGAGTGACCAAGATCGGTTCTCGTCCATGAGCATGTAGCGTTCAATCTGATCGCCGCGAACAGAGCTAGCTGTTTGGCCAGAACGTCCACCGGAAGCCAGTTCAGCATAGCGAACAGTGCTTTCGTTGGAGTAGACCTGAGCGCTCCCGTTATCAGGATCGCCGCTAGCCTAAAAATTTTTTCTATAGTTCGTCGGTGGGAGTCTTTCTCTGTCGCTTCCCACCAGACTATAACCCCATAAAACATTATGGGCTTAATTATCGTCTCAAAGATCCAATTGGTCCCTCGGGGTTCGATGCCCCAGTTGCGACCAATCGCTCTTTTACAGGTGTAAATAGCCACGAGGGCCTTATTTGCTCTATACTGGGTGTTTAGGTTCCAAGATAGTTTACTGTCTAGGATTACGCCCAGGTACTTAGCGTTATCCGAGATTTTTAGTGTGGTCCCGTTTAATTTAGGGGGCGCAAAGTCTTCGATTTTGTGCCTCCTGGTGAATAGCACCAATTCGGTTTTCGCCGGATTGACGCCGAGCCCACAGCTGACACTCCATTTGCTGAGGATCGTCAGAGCAGACTCCATACACTGAGATATTGTGCTCAGGCATTTGCCAGAGATAGCTATTGCCACGTCGTCAGCGTAAGCTACGGTCTTAACCAGCTTCCGCTCTAGGCTTAGCAGAAGAGAGTTGATGGTCAGATTCCACAAGAGAGGTGACAAGACGCCCCCTTGTGGAGTGCCTCGATTCACTGCCCTGTATTCAGTGGCAGATCCAAACGATGCGCTTATGACCCTTTTAGTTAGCAGATTTTTTACAAACCTGCAGATATTGATATCGATTCCCATCTCTACCATGCTGTTGATGATTGAGTCCGGTTTGACAAAATTAAAGGCGCCCTCTATGTCCAGGAAAGCCACCATAGTGAATTCCCTGTATTCGAGAGATTTCTCTATGTGGCTGACCAGGGAGTGGAGAGCAGTTTCCACAGACTTGCCCTTTGTGTAGGCGTGCTGTGAGGGGGATAGAAGTTCCTTCGGTATGGACATTCTGAGATGTATATCTATAGCTCTTTCCAGTGTTTTGAGCAGAAAAGACGTCAGACTGATAGGCCTGAAGTCTTTAGGTTTAGTGTGAGACGTCTTGCACCCCTTGGGGATGAAGACGACCTTGCACAGATTCCAGCAAGCCGGAATGTATGCCCTTCTCAGACACTCTTTAAAAATTCCAGAGAGCCAGGGCACGACTAGATCCATATTTCTCTGTAGATCCGCTGGAATGATACCATCTGGTCCAGGAGATTTGAATGGATCGAAAGTATTGATCGCCCATTTGATTCTGTCATTGTCCAGCGGTATAATAACTGAATCAGGCGAAGTATTTATATCGCCTGCATCGGTTCCTATTGTCGGAACCGGGGCGTTGCCGGGAAAGTGAGTATCAAGTAGTACGCTGAGCGTTTCTTGGCTACTTAGAGTCCAGCTTCCACATGGTTTTTGTATGTAGCTGGGTACCACCGGCGAGGTGGCTATTATCTTACGCAATCGGTTTGTTTCGGAGGAGCTTTCTACACCACTGCAGAAATTCCTCCAAGACTTCCTTTTTGCGTTTCTAACAAGGTTTTTGAACCTGTTAAGTGAGGACTTGTATCGCGACCAGTCACCTGTTCGCTTAGCGTCGTTAAAGAGTCTGCGGCACTCGCTTCGCGAGTGAGCGATATCAGGGCACCACCATGGTGGTTTGCTTTTGCCTTTGCGTATCGTGGTTTTGCAAGACAGATTTGTTGCATAGCAGAAAGATTCGTTGAAGAGATCTATTGCCGTATCGATATCCGTCGTGTTGTTAATAATGGGGACGGAGCTAAGAGTGCTGCGGAGGAGATTATTCTGCAACTCCCAGTTAGTTTTCCTTCTGTTTATCAGAGGATTCGGTCTATTTTCACGAAACCCTATGGAGAAATCAATATAACGATGGTCAGAGAAGGAACAGTCGTCCGAAACCTTCCAGTCGCTAATTAAACTGTTGTGGTGTGCACTAATCAGTGTAATATCTAAAACCTCACTCCGGTTTGAGACGATAAAAGTTGGTTCTGAACCCCTATTTACTATTTCGAGATTATTATTGATAATAAAATCGAAGAGAGACTCACCTCGTGCGTTGGTGTCATTACTGCCCCATGTGATGTGGTGCGAGTTCGCATCAGCACAGATTATGATAGGCGTCCTTGTGCTTTCTGCTTTAGCCACAACCCCACGTACCAAGTTGTTTGGTGGACGCTCTCCGTGGTCGTGAGCCATGTAGCTGGAGACGACCCAAATGTTGCCGGTTTCAGTCTCCATAGCTGCAGTCACAGTATCCTCATCACTGTAATCAGATAAAATGAAGATGCGTAAAGAGTTTTTAGCCAATATGCAAGATCTGATGTTACCTGCACCATTGGCCACCAAGAGCTTGTAGCCCCTGAGGTTTAGTCCACAAACCCGTCCTTTATGGATCCAGGGTTCCTGGACCATTACCAGCTCCTCCTTCCTCTCAGAACTGTTGGCAGTTATAGAAAATAAATTTGAATCGGATAAGCACAAGATAGCAAGTGCTACTTTAGAAAAAAAAATATCAACACTGATTAGTAAGATAAATGATCTTGAAGTTCAATTAGTATCAAGAGGCACCATACCACCGAAGACTGCATCTGTTGCTCCTGTGTTTACACCTCCATCAAACCCAAATTGTGGCAGGATCAAAGTGAATTTGCATGAGTAAATAGTCAATGGAAATTTACTCAACAAAGACAAAATAAGAAACATTGTTTTTTTTAATAACAAATATTATTTTAATGAAAAATTTAATTGAAATATTAATAAATCCCATGATTTCCTTAAAACAATATTGCATACTCAGAAGAATTTATTTAAGTTTATGTTGTCTTGATTTCAGTTGTATTGACATTGATTTCTATTATTGTTGATTCAATTAAAATATTAATTGAATATAAAAACTTTTTTTGCTAATAGTTAGTTGCAATTTACTCAAAAAAATTTTTCAGAAAACTATTTGCTAATATTTCACATTAAAAACGATTTTATATTAATTAAAAATTTAATTGAAATATTTACACAGAAACTATACAATCTGCAGAAATTAACATGTAGAAATACTTTATATTTTAAGGCGTCTCGATTTCAATTTTATTCATAATAATATTTTAAGAGAAAATAAAATCAATTGAAATAATTGTTGATTCAATAAATATATTAATTGAAAAAAAAAAACTTTTTTGCAATTTTGCCATCCCTATCAGCGTTTGTTTGTTGGTTTATATTACTTATGAAGATGGATACTAATAAGGAACAATATCAACAAGCTAAATTCTCTTCTTAAAAGAATATTTACTTTGTGTTGGCGGGGCACTGCCCATATTACTATACGAAAGGGTGTACTAAATCAGGAAATTATTTTGTGTATAAATATTTATAAAAATCGTTTGACATTAATTGTCTGAAAGTAGCATATTTACTAAGTTTGGACGTGGTACCGCCCATTCTTCTAACCATTACTCTATTGTGTCATGATAGTTAAATATGGAAACAAAGTTTAGACAAAATTGTTGAAAATTTTATACAGTTTTTTATTTTCCATATGAATCGTGCAAGGAGAAGTACACGTATATAAAAGGAATTATTTTTGTGGTCATGGCACCGTCCACTTAGAAATCGTCTCAGGTATTTAGTAAGTTTTTTTAAGTGTAAAAAATTTAATAGAAACTCTTTCTACTACTCATACAAAAAGTATATTTCTCTTACTACATCTCTTACCATTAACAAAGCTCTAAAGTTCAACATTTTATTTTGCAATTTAACTGGAAATGGAAAATATCAAAAGATAAATAAAAAAAGAAAATCAAAACGGACATTACAGCGCATGTTAATAAAATACTTCCAATGATGACGTCAATTGAAAGGAAGAGCTTTGACATTTTTTTATTTTTTATGCATATTCACTGTAAACAACTAAAGCTAAGTGGTTTGTATATAACAAAATAATGCAACAACAAATTGCATATATACATACTCGTACATATATAATATATAGAACACCAAAATAAACACAACCTTTTAAAGAATATATGTATGTATAAAAATATTTTACTATTCATAGTCATTCATATACACATACGCACAAGCTGAAAATCACATGTTTGTATGGGTGTATTTACATATGTATGTAAAGCCAAGCAGGCAGGCATACAGAGAATAATGAAATGCCGGTCTAAGAACGCATGTACTTGTATTTGTGTAAAAAAACAATATTAATACCGCTTGAAATGTTAAAAATAATAAAAAATACACATACTACAAAAATATTTATGGTTGCTACAACAAACTAAATACTGCCATAACAAATCTACATACATAAGTATGTATGTTTGTATGTTTATATAAAAATATGTAAATAAATTCTTTGTTAAAAAAAAAATGTATTTCCTAAATGCAAAGTAACGATTTAAAATATAAAGCACATAATTTTATTTAAATTTAAATAAATAACTTTACTTTATTTAATTACTTCGTACTAAAAATAACTAAAACCAACACATAAATTTCAATTATATTTTAAAGGGTTCATAAAAGCGCATAATCTGTCAAACATGAAAGTTACACACAAACACTCATTCATAAAAGACCTACGAAATTGTGTATTTCAAGTGACTTTTAAAACGTTGTTGTCATCATCAACAAACGAATATGTAAGTACATACATACATATGTATGTACATACTTACATACTTCCAGAATACGAAAAATGAAAACAAAAAAATTTGCTGCTATGCTCGACTTTCAGCAATGGAAATTTCGTCAGACATTAAAGTTGTTTCTTTGTTTGGTTTTCATTATACTTTCTGCCCACGTGCAATGAGCTCAATGGTATAAGGTTTTGTTGCCAAAAAAAAAAACATTTTCTTTTACTCTTGCATTTTGACTCAAATAGAAAGGAATGCTGTTGTAAGTGTTGAAATAAAATTTGTATTTTAACAGAATTGACAGAAAAATAGCACTTCCTTGCAGCTGGTTTTAATTTAATGAGAATAAAGTTCAGTAAAGTATGAATCTGACAAGAACTCGAAGGATTCTCTCACATTTTCGGAGTATTTGAGTTTTGGAAAAATTTATCGTTAAATTTGGCTTTTTTAACCATCTTAAAACAGCCTTCAAACAAAAAATGACAACATTATTTATCATTTTACATGCACCAAGTGACCTAATTTAAAACTTCACCGTTTCGCTGCTAAGCAATTTTATAAATTCATATTTTTAGGTTTTTGTTTAAATAGAAATACTCCTCTAGTAAGTCCATGTGAAATTTTATGCTGATCCTTTTTTTTTTTTTCATCAACAAATGGCTGATTAACATATAAAATGTTTTTATTCCGACCCACTGTGCAACCAGAGTTTTATCACGTTACAGCAGTGATATTCAGAGCAATTGCATACAATCGTAAAAAATAATTAGTTTCATTATTTAGTTGATATATTTGCACAAGCATTTGTGTCCTTTCCACATATCCTGAATTTAAAAAATAGTTAAGTAAGAAGAAAAAACTGTGTAACTTCCAAAAAAGCTGTCTGTAAGACTCACAATAAATATCTCTAATACATAGAACAAATTTAAGTCAATTCGGGTAAAGGACACGTTGGCCACTGGAATGTCCTTTTTTTGAAAATTTTACGTATCTTAATTTTTTTATTCCACACAACCTGTGTAAAACTTATTATTAAATTAAAGAAAAGATCACAATGTGACTTTAAATAATCTAAAGAAATCTCATTACAGGAATCCTTTATGGGCTTTAGAAAATTTGCAGAGAAAGCCATCCGAAACATTTTCTATTATATTCAGCTCTGGAGCATGTGATGTCTAGGAAGACGAATATTTTGGTTTGCAATAAATTCTTTTACAATTCTTGCATTATGGTAAGAAGCCATTATCTTGTTCATAACACTTTATCGGGGGCGCTCCAAACTGAAAAAACTGATTTTAACACGTCCTTATTAATACATCTAGATTATGCCATAGTAAAATAGAATTCATACCTCCCCAAATTATTATTTCATACTCACTGCTATGATAAAAATTTACATGTGGTGTTTCGGCCAAGACCAAAGCCGATAGAAAGTTTAACTTTCAAACTTTTTTCCAGGCTCGACCAGTAACTGTAAAACTGAATCAAGTTTGTGAAAGGCATACTCAGTTCCTGTTGAAACGAATATGCTGTGACGGTTTCCATTCTATACTTAATATGAAGGGAAATACTGAGGCTGGGAATTGGTGAGGTGGTCCTTCAGGAGATCAAGTGGCAACTATGATTTCTACGACAATCGCTTAAAAAGCTGTTGGTTTACTGAAAGATGGTCAACCGCTGCTAGAGGCTGGTTCCTTCTAAGTTCCACAGCTGCTATCTAGGAGAATTTTTTTATCTAACAATTTATGATGGGAAACAGAACTCGAGAATTGTATTATAAAATTGGAAACGTAATAACAGTTCCATTTTTTTGAACACATTGCAGTGCAGCATCTTTTTCAAAAACTTCAGAATTTTACATGTACATATGTATGCATGTACTCTTATATCAAAATATTTGAGAAAATAATTTGTTTCCGGAAATTTTTATAATTAACCCATAAACAAATATAGTGGCGATCAGGTGTTACAAAACAAATTAATTTGTTGTAAAGTGTATTCATTTATCACGGAAAATACTATTGTCCTAATATTTTCGATTAATTATTCACTCAGAAAACGAAATTTATTTCCAACTAATAAAGTAATTGAATCAATTTATATATTAATTGAACCAATTAATTATATTAATTGAACCAATTAATATATTAATTGAATTAACAAATATTTTAATTGGCTTAATTTCCCTTTAAAACAATGTTATCAATTGAGTTGAAGTCAGGACAGCATAAAACATCAAAAATTTCCATCTAAATAGAAAAAATAAGTAAAATGCGATAGCAATTACGAAATCTACAGATTCAATTCATGTCTTCATTATCAGTAAACAACGAAAATTGTAGATTCAGTCACTACAACTAGAGTTTTCAACTTACGGCATTAATTGAATTTAAAATTTTATAATTTATATCTTACAACTATTTTCTACAGACTTTCTCAGCCAAATATTAGTAAATCTCTGCTATTTAATTTGCCTTAGCTGTATTGTATTACTTGGCACCCATTCTTATGTTTTCTGCTACAAATCTTCAACAAATCAATAGTTGTGCAAACACATGCTACAATAATGACGTCATTAAATTTGCTGACGTCTTTAAACTCCTAATGTTATATAACTAAATACGTATAGCTTAAGAGAGAGGGGCGACAGCGACAGACAGAGTGAGAGAGAGAGAATAGAATAAGTACTTATTTTTTATTTACTATAATAAATTTATATATGCTCATATATGTATGTATGTGTGTGTTTGTTTGTATATGAGTATGTTGAAAAGACCTATCGAATGTTTTTTCCCAAAAAAAAAAACAAAGTAGGACGAAAAAAAAATAATTGTAAATCTGTAACAAGCTACCAAATATGAAAGATGCTGCATCTTTTTAAATAAATGAAAAGGTTGCAGATCATAAACACACACACACACACATGAATACAAGCACGCCAACACACATATTTACCTACATTCACACATTTATGTAGGTATGAATTTTAACGTTGTAAAAGGAAATGAAAAAGCAATTTACTATTAAGAATTGCTTTAGGTCAGAATTTTTTACATATTTGAAAAGGAAATGTCATTGGAATAAAATGATGATTAAATGATTAAAGAAAACTAATGATCTTAAATAAATGTTTGAATTAGAGATGCCTCAACGCAGAAAATTTGCATCAAACGAGTCCTTCAATTAAATTTTTTAATTGTTATTACACACATTTTCATCGAAACAATTAAATCTTTCAAGAAATTGTTATGAAAATAAATTCTATTTTATTTAATTAAATTAAAAGTTTAATAGAAAACCTGAGAATCTTTTAAATAAAGTATTAATTGTTTCTCCACCATTTTATCAAAAACTTTTTTCAATTAATGTTTGTAAAAAAATTTTACAGATAAAAAAATATTTTCAATTAATACATTTAATCATACATAACAATTAGATTTAATTAAATCCATCATTGCTGTCAAAATTATTAAAATTTTCTGAAAGATTTTACAAATTTTCGGGAATTAAAAAATTTAATTTTAGGTTTGGCCTCACTCACGACATTAATTGAAGCCACAGGTTATCTAATTTACGTAATTTCTTATATATTTAATTAATTTTTTTAATCGATATTACGAAACAAGCAAAACGAAATTTATTTCATTATTTTGAGAAACTTTCTTTTAAAGAATTTTAAGCAAACTTATTTCATTTATCAATCATCAGTCAGCGTGATGTACGAGTAAATGAATTTTAATGAAATTTTTTTTATCTGATTAGCTGTTAAAATTTGCTAAACTTGGAATATTCGGCAACTTTTCCCTACGAACTAAGAAAATATGGGATGAAGACGCAAGGAAACCCGATGAAACCTAAAAATAAAAATCAATATATATTGGTGGGGGGTCAACTTTCCTCTGTAACTTTCCAAAGAAATATACCACTAAACTACAAGCAACCCCTCTCAAACACCAAAAAAATTCAAATGGCCGATAAAATATATTTTTTCAAAGTTAATCAATATTTTGTGAGGCCATTCTGATTTCAAAATAAATATGTCCGTAAGTAGAGGGGCTATGATATAATCAATATTTTTGGAAGGGGCGGGTTACGGGGTACCTGATTTAAAAAAAAATTCCACCAAATTGCAAGCAAACCGTTTAAAAATAAAATAAAATAAAATAAAATTAAATAAAGAATGTTAAAAATTATGCCATAAATCGAGGATAAATACAGATTTTGCAAAAAAAAAATTATTTGAACAAAATGGAAGCAAATCTATTCAAACAAAAAACCGGTCCTTAAATGGAGGAGTTATTCTATAAAGAAGGGAACAATTTTCTCCCGATTTTGATTAATATTAAAAATTTTGGGGGAACAATTTGCCACCCCCTATTTTAGTTTATTTTTAAATCAGTCCATAATTGATAGAGGTTATGAGTTTGCAAACATAAAAAAATACCACACGAATTGGCCACCTTCTTCTTTTCTGAAGACGGTAAAAATGCAGCTGACTAAATTAAAATATACGTGATTTAATTACACTGTACAACACAAAAAATTAGCTAATGTCAGCGCTTTGAAATTAAGTTATGACACGGTATAGGATAGCCTTGCTAGACTATGTAAAGAATTATAAGTATGTGTTAATAACGCCATAAAGAAGATTTTTGTAGAATATTTTAACCCTTTAACTCTTACCAGAGTGGGTCTATTTTGCACCCTTTTAAAACGGGTCAAAAATTTCCCCATCAACGGTGGTGTAAAAAATATTTCCATAAAATTTTTCTATAAATCTTCAATGTTATGATTTATGGTGCGCCGTGGCTGCTAGGTAGCAATGCTACCCTAGTAGTCCAGAGGTTGTCGGTTCGATTCCGGCCAGAGATCCTGGGTGTTTCCTGCGGACAAACTAATCGCTTTGCGGGGTTGTGTTTGTTTTTTAAAAAATAAAAAAAAAAAAGATAATTGTTTCGAAACTAATAGGCTCATTAGTTGTCATAAACAAAAAGTTTAATTGTTTTTATTCTTTTATGTTTTTTTTTTTTTTTTAATTGGAAAACGAATTTTAAGTTCATAATTTTTTGTCACGACTTCAAGGACTTAAGTTGTTTCCCTTAAATATTGACTATCAAATAACTTTATTAATGGACCGATTTTTAAAATTTGTTCTTCGTTTGAATAAGTTTATTTTCAGTTAGGTCCCATTAAATTTTTTGTAAAAATCGGGGTGCAAATTCCTCCCCCACCCCGTTCCAACCATTTTTCCCCAATTTATAGACCGATCATCAAAATGTTTTTTGAAAAGGTAGGCTTTCACTTTGGTCAAATAAATGAAAAACTACTCAATTTATTGACCGATCCTCAAAACATTTTTTTTTTTTTTGTATCGATCGAAATTTCAATAAAATTTAAATGTAAATTTCGATCGATATCGAATGCCGTAATTTGCCCCCAGGTTTTCTAAGTGTTTGGTCCCATAGTTAGAAATTAAATTAACTACAAATTAATTATATCGGGTTTTAAGCTTTTGCATAGTTCCGTCGATTTTGTTATCTGTTCGATTGGATTTTTTGCTTGAAGACAGTTTTTTTTTTATTCAATTTTCATTAGCTCCCATACAATCGTAACTATCATTTGAAGAAACAGAGGAAGGTGGTCGCGTCGAATGATCGGAGGAAGTCATTGAACTGTCCGATGAAGCCCAGGCATTACTCATATGATATTTACGATGTTTTCTTTGACGGGCCACAGCAACAAGAGAACCGATCACAGGAGAACCCGAAGACAAAGAGTTGCATCGTGATGCTGGAGAAGCTAAAAGAGCAGAATATAAAAGTTTAATAAATTTATGTGAAATAATTACAAACTCACCGGAATAAGGTCGCTGAGGTATTAAGGAAGCGGTACTATCACAATTTGTTGTAGGCGCTGTTGCTGGACGATCATCAGCAAAATTTTCAGCTGACTTTAAACACAGCGACGCTGAGGATAACGAAGATATTTCATCACTGTCTACAGTTGGCAAAGTGTTTATTGCTGTGCTATTCTCCAAATTAACTAAACCATTTTGAAAGGTCTCACCATCCAATAACTGTATGGAGGGAATACTACGCTGTACTGTAGCCCTGTAGAAAACCTGATGACATACAGGATTTCCTTGTAAATAAAGCTCTTGCAAATTCGCACATAGCCCCAAAAATGTCAACATATTTAATTCACTCAATCGATTATTGCGTACACTTAAATGTTGCAAGAATATTAAATCTGTTAAAGGGTTTATACGTTGCACCATATTGTCATCGGCAATAAGAACACGTAGTGCTGGAAAACCACTAGTTCCATCGAAACTATTCAAACCACAATTGCTTACGTTTAGGTGATTCAAATGTATTAGACCATATCCCAGGTCGCGTAAAGTGCACAAAACTGAGCCACTTAAATCCAAATGTTGTAGACGTGGCACAAACAGTGGCAAATGTGATAGACTTAAGGTATAAGAGATCACACGTAATCGTACAGATTCTACATTGTGCAAGTCGGTGCGTGATGTAACGCGTCTCTGCAAAAAAAGACAATTCATTTTAATTTCGTGTAGTCGCCTTTTAAAATATTAAATAAGGAATGCCAACCAATAGTTCATCGAGTGTTGGCTCTGGAGTTTGTGGTGGCCATACCACCGGCAATAAATGTACATAAGCTGGAAAATGATTTTCTTCTTCGGCTTCTATTATATCGCGATCATATAAGCCAATTGCTTCTCGATGATTCCCTTCACGATTTCGAATATTTCGTTGTAAAACCTCAGCGCTGATTTGATGTAGATGTGATTCCGGTGTCGCTAAACGTACTTGTGCTGCTGCTATTGGCAATACTGGTATATAAGCTTGATCTGCTACTACAGGTTCTTGATTAATAGACACTTCGGGAGAAGATTCTTCTAAATCGGGGGGTGCCTCTAATAAAGGCATAATTCTTGTTTTTTACAATTTTAATATAAATAAATTACTATTCTTTAACTATTATTGTTATGGCGTTGTACAAATTGTTTTTGTTTATTGTGAATTGTTTTGATTATCGATTAAACTGTTTGCCACTCAACTGTCATAGCAACGCTTTATTAATAACAAATGAGAAAAGCATTGCTAACGTTTTTATTTAAACAAGTGTTGCATTAAAATAAAATTCTAAAGATTCAAAGGAAGCATGGTACAATAATATACAGGTAGTCTCGCAACGCCAGCTGACTTTTTTTTGTGGCTAGGTGTTTCAAAAGTTGCTTACGAAGAAGAAATAATAAAAAAAATAATATTGAAAAATTTGTAAAAAATGAATTCAAAGTCAAAAAGTTTAAAATATAAAAAAAATTGAACAAAAATAAAAAAAATGTGTTCCATTAAAATTACAAAAAAAAAAAAATTTTAAAAAATATTATTTATCAATAACAAAATAATAAACACAAAACAAACTATGAAATTGTTTTGTAATTTTTCTTTTTTTCCTTTATTCCTATTGACACATCTAGCTCATGAGCAACAATAAAAAGCCCTGTTGTTTTTTTTTATTGCTGCCTTGTTGTAGTTGTGCGGCTACCTGTATATTATCCCAGCAAACAATATGAGTCCTAAAAGAGTCTTTCAGGACTCATTTTTATGAGTAAAACCCTCAGAAAAAAGCTCCTAAAACCCTCATATATGAGCGTGTTTTCCTATGCAGCCGTAAAAAAATTTTGAACTGAATATGAGCGTTTTAGGACTCCTAAATTTAACGATTTGTATGAAAAATTGTGAGCCTTTTTGCTCACAAATCAATCATAACAGCCTCTTAAAAGAATCATAAAAGAGGGATTTCGGAGCCAAAAAAAGAGTGATATAGGAGTGTTCCTTTTCTTGAAATTAGGGTATTCATTTTATTTGTAAATTTGTGCTTTTTAGCTTTTAATGGAAAAGTTTTATTAATATATGTTTTGTGCATCGAAATAATTTATTTTTCCAAATTTGTACATTTCTTTAGTTTTAAATGCGAAACGAAAAAATATAAACTTGTCATCGACATCGTTTCAAATGTTTTTTTAGGTAGAATTGTTAATGTTTTGCTCTCTTGGAAAAGTCTTCGCTGCGAGGTTATTTCGGATAAAAGACGCGTGTGAACGCGAATATTTTCCTCCTCCAATGCTAGAACTCGTTCTTTTAATTCTGAAAATAAATAATAAAATAGCCATTAATAAACTCTATTTGTGTGATGACATGAAATGAGAATTCAGCTTTACTTAACTCGGTTATCATTTATTAATACTTTTACGTCCTTTGCGATTTCATTGGTTTGTGCCAGAATTTACTGAATTGGATCTGTAAAATGATTTTCCAGATTAAAATCTTAATCAAATGTTAAATAAAACCCTTTTTTACCTGTATTACTTCTCTGTAGAACTAAATTTTGCGGCAATACTGTTGTTGCATTTTGCAACATGGTATAAGATAACCCACTCATTAATTTATTATTTATTTATTAAATTATTTCATTAATTATTTGGGCTGAACGCCTCTTTTCGACAGTTGTTGGATACATTTTCTCTTTTTATTAAAAAACACAGAAATAAACTTACTTTTTCCACAATTTCTTAAAGATTTTATCAAAAGCACAACCGAACAGCGCAAAATGATCACAATAATGACAGACAAACGCAAAATATTGAAATTATCAAGTAAAAAGAAAACAAACTACCGTTGCCCCTCAGAAAACCCTCATAAATAAGAGTTTTCAAGGAGTGTGCTCCTAAATTGCTCATAAAAATTAGTCTTTTCGGAGTCCTGAATTCTGCAGGCTCCGAAATCAATCATAAATGCTCATTAATTAAGAGGGTAATCATAAAACCCTCAGAAAAAGGAGTCTTTTAAGAGTCATATTTTGGAGCGCTCCGAAAATTGTTTGCTGGGATTGTACCATGAAAGGAAGTATTAAAATGTCAGTGTATTGGTAATATATAAAAAAAAATTGGCAGCTGTGCTGTTGTATACAGCCTATTAGTTGGCCTTGTATGCCTCCTGCTCAATAGTTAGTCTCGGCTCGCACTATGAAAGTTTCTTTCATGAAATTTCTGAAATTCTCTTTTAAAATTTCACTCTTGTCTGCACACCGAAAGTTAATTTCATGAAACTAAACATTTTTATATTTTTAATTTCATATGAATTGTCAACACACAACAACAAATGTACGTGTCGACAATTACGAATTAAGTTATAAACACATAGACCACAGCAGACTTCACAACAGCAGAATTCAAATGCAATTGGCTTCAATTGCTGCCACGTAGATGGCTACTGAATTATTTTGAGAACGACAGCAGCTGTCAAATGAATTTGAAATTTCGATATTATTTTTCAATATTTGTTTTACTACATATTTCAAAGGTACCACATAAATATTTCACAATAATAAAAATGTAATTACCAGCTAAAAAAGTTATAATATCGAGTAAAATTTTAAACGCACATCAATTTATTTATTTATTTTAAATTCGTTATGTTATTTTCATTTAAATAACACAAAATATTTTAAGTACTCATTGCCGCAACATTTATATTATATTGGCAGCTTTTTATCAGCTTATTGCTGCTTATGGAAATAGAAATTAGTCTAATTTGGCAGCAACAGCAAAACTAGCATAGACAACAACCTGCTTCGCTGTCGTCAAAATAATCAATTTCATATAAACTCTTGTGTTTTATTTTTGACACATTGCTGCTTGCTGCTCGCTGTGGTCTATGTGTTTATAGCTTTACAATACAAAACAGAATTTCAGTGAACATGAAAGTGTGTACCCGACACCATTCTTCTCTCCCCTCTCACCAACAAACTGCCACTTTCATGAAATAAAATTTCATAGTGCGAACCGAGACTTAAGGAATTTTGTTGTTAAAACAGACAGACCGTTTAAAAATCATAAATTGAAAAAAAATATTTTATAAAACTTTTTTTATTTGTTGCGAATTAGCAATATTTAATATTCAATATGTACTGAGTAAATATAATATGATATGTATGTATAACAAATAAAAATATATGCATATGTAAAATAAAAATTAAGTAACATAACCATTTAGAGGCTCCCCAGCCATTATGAAGATTTAAATTCAATCAATCCGGAAGAATGGTCAGACCAAACATACAAAACAAGAAAAATAAAACTTTTAATAAAAGTTCATAAAATTATCTAAAGCATTAAATAGGATCAGTCGGTTACGCATAAAACGACTTTAAAAGTTTAAGACGAACGACATTGTTGCTATGGGAAAAGACCCGCAACTCGTATGGAAGAATGTTCCAGTATCGAGCCACCCTTACACAATATGACCTTTCAAACAAACTGCATGTTATTTTCGGTATAAGCACTTGCTTGTTCCTTGTTGATCGTGAAAAGGTTAACATATTCCGCAAAAGTTTGGGTACACCACTTTTAACGATACGATGGAAGAAGACAAGGTTATGAAAACGTACAAATTCATTAAAGTTGCTTCCTGAAAATTTCCTAAAGCTACGTTCACATTTATCAAATATTTGCCCAAAAAAACGTAACCAATAGTTTTGCTTAGGGATAGTGTCATTTAAAACGATTTTTATATTACAAAATAAAATTAATTCTTCTCCAAAAGAGTATTTTTATACAGTTTTTAAAAAATTCGAACTCAAAATTAAAAAAAATATTGGAATTAAAGGAAATAAATTATTAGTTTTTTTCTTGGTTACGTTTTTTTTCGACAGATATTTGATAAATGTGAACGTATCTTAACAAATTCAAAGACCTGTTCACGCCGCCGTACATTAAAAACAAACCTAACAGTGGAATTAATAGCGTATTTCAATATTCTTTGGTTATTCGCAATAGAGCCAGACACAGCTTCTAGGCCATACAGTATATGAGGCATCATTGAGGCATCATTGAGGCATGCGCCAATCTTCTCTTAACCTCCACTGGCAAATATATTCCCATGGAATAAATTCTACGTAGGGAACAAGTTACTCTTCGGTATACTAGATTAAAATGTGCACCGAAGCTCAACCGACCATCAATTATAACACCTAGGCATCTATGTTGATCAACAAACCCAATACGAGAGCTACTGATAAATACATCGAGGTTAGGAAAATTAGTTCTAGGTGGACCAAACAACATAGCCGTAGATTTAGAAGGGTTTACAGAAAGTGAACTCTCACGCAACCATCCGACAATTCTATTTAGGCTATACTGCCTGTTTTTAGAAAATGAAAACAAAATAGTGAGTGAGAATTTATATTGAAAACAAAAACAAATTTTCGTATTTTATTGTTGTTTTCAATATAAATTCTCACTCAAAATTTTGTTTTCATTTTCTAATATCAGGCAGTTAATTAATATTAGACTCCAATACGTCAGTAAAGTCACGGCTGGAGGCGAACAACAGAAATATGTTATCAGCAAACATGAACGCTGATCATATATTAGAACTAACGACATTAGGCAGGTCATTGATATAAAGCAGAATAATAGAGGTCCCAAAACTGAACCCTGAGGGACCCCAGACTTAAGCGACAACAATCCAGACTGTTTACCAAGAGTCTTCACAAATTGCATTCTTTCCGAAAGATATGACCAGATAAGTCTACATCATGCAGATTTATAAAAATTAAAACTTTTCTTAAGCACAGTAACCATGGTAGAAAAACAAATAGAGTTGAATGCTTTAGTTAGGTCCAAGGATATTAAAACACATACATAACTTCTTATCATTCACATAACTTCTTATCCTATCAGTTAAGCTCAACAATATCGAAGTTGTATTATAACCACGTCGAAAAGCATACTAGGAATCAACAATTTTGCTCCCGATTGTAAGAAGAATTTGATCCTTAATTATATGGTCAACTACCTTAGACAGTGAAAGCAATATCGCGGTAGGTCTCAAATCAGCCGGACAAGTAACATTTTTATTTTTAGGTATAGGTATCAGCCGAGCCGTCTTCCAAGCAGAAGGGAAAAGCGACGTCGTTAAAACAGTGTTTATAAGGTGCAAGATAACATGGGAATGGGGATAAGCTAGCTTAAGAAATTGGATAGTAATATTATCGACAACAGCAGCTTTAGACTTAACCTTGTTAAGAGATTTCAAAATATCTAATTCATCCACACAGCGAAAGGAAAATGCACCCAATGAATCGTAAAATAAATAAAAAAAAGAATCACCACCAGTATTATCCTCATCACCTACACTACAAGCAAAAAACTTCATTAACTTCATCCACCATTTCCTGGGAATCACTACAGCCCGCGTTCTTTAAAATTCTCCACATACCAGAGGTGTCTGATTTTCCAAACATGTGGAAAAAATATTTTCTCTTCTTCTTCCTAATTATGGATTTAGATTTATTGCGGAATCTACAAAAAATACCCCAATTTACTAGAGTACGATCATACTAGCTAGCTCTGAAAGCAAGATCACGATGAGAAACCGCTACCCTAACGGCAAATATTTTCCAAAGGATCTTGATATTTTAAAGCTTTCAAAAGCTATTCTGACTATTTTTAATACTGACATTTGTATTAAAGTACGAGTATGTGCATAGTATACATATGTAGGTGTTTGTGTAACTGTTTAAAAAGTTTTTTTTATCTTTTAAAGTTTTGCACAAAATGTAAAGGGCAGTACGATAGTTCCCTGATTTTCTTGCTTGATAAATTTTATAATATAATAGTATAATTTATAATATTTTTTTATAAGATTTGTCAAAAAGAAGGAGTTGTACTGCTTTAAAAAACATTAAGAATTTTAATTTTATTTTTCCATTTAACAGATTCGTTTCGCATGCATACTCGTATGTTTTTAATGCTTATACATCCTGAGAGTCAAAAAGATTAAAGAAATTCATTGTTTAAATACTAAACACTGACCTTTAATAGAACAATCAACCAACCACATTCATTGTATTTTGACTCCTACACAAAATTATTTGGTGTTTATTCAATGAGAACAACAACAGTCAACACCTTCCAGTTTAATCGACGAACATTATCACGCAAGAAACAAACCTGCTAATTAACGCGTCTACCCAGTAATTATGGTTACGTTTTATTTTATTACTAATTGGTTTCGTGAAGTTATAAATATTGGGAATGAAAATGCGTGTAAAGAGGACAAAATAAAAAAAAAAAGTAAATATCAATTATATTATAAAATCTATGATAATCATTCTGTTAGTTTGTTAGCGATTGAAATAACATGTAAATGTTTTGTATTTATTAAGACCCAAACCAAAATAGAACAAAGTGTTATAAATTTTAAATATCGGAAGTCATAATTTCCGATGTGATGATAATTCGTTAAATTTCTAGAACTATTTAAAAACATGTTAATAAAACTGTCTTTTTTGCAAACAAAACAATGTTTTAAAATATTTTCTGCATAATTTTAGGCTTGTTGAAATAACACAAATCCGTTTAGTTGCTAAAAAAAAATGTACAATAATCGTTGATACCATCTTTTTTGCAAAAAAAAAACAGTATTTTCAAATATTTACTGCATACCTTTAGGCTTGTTGAAATAACACAAATCCGTTTAGTTGCTAAAAAACTGTACAATAATCGTTAATAAAACCACCTTTTTTCCAAAAAAAAAAGAAAACAGTATTTTTCAAAATTTTTGTGCATACTTTTAGGCTTGTTGAAATAACAAAAATTCGTTTAGTTCCTAAAAACAATGTACAACTCGTTAAAAATATATATTTTTAAAATGTTTTATGCATACTTTTAGGAGCAAGCACATATTTGATGCAGATTTCAATCACTCTTATATAAATAAATACAATTCTAATTTTTCCTTATATTGAGTCCCACTGCGTATGATTAATTATTTTATATAAGTATTCTACGCCTTTATGTATCAACTCCACACTCTTTTAAGATCAAAATCTTTAACTACAATTGTGTGGCAAAAAGGAAAATGTGCTTAAGTCGAGATAAGTAAATTTTGAGTTATTACCATATTCAAAAGTATCTCTGGACAAATTTGTATTTATATATAATGAATTTTAACAAAGTTCTCCCACAATTACTTGGTGCTCTTTTTTTTCTAAATAATTATCTAATATGGAATAACGGCTAAATTTGCCTTTTAACATATTAACTTTCAAATTGAATTATTTTCTTATTATGGGCAGAACCATGTTCAATTAGGGTGCAATTGGAAAAATATTATGAAAACCCACTCAAACCATTAACAGCGCTTTTCTACAAAACTATTAAATACGACTTAAGCAGTTCTTCCTTATGGCCACAGAATTATAAAATTTGGAATTTATCTTACATTGATGGTATTTTTCTATGTTAGTAGAATTTAAAAAAAATTCTTTTCAAAAAATTTTAGTGCCAGTATTTGAAACTCAACTGGAAGCAGGTTCTGCCGACTAAAGTTCTTTTACAATTTGCAAATGTTTTTTAAAAGATGAGCTTCTGGCCAATTATTGATTAAAATATAAAAACGTAATGAGCAGGGATACCGCAAATATGCATTGGCATATTTTTTCCTGTGCGTAGAATGTAAACCAAATCACAATATTTATATGTTTTAGAACTTTTTAAGAATTTTGGCATAAATTTTTTAGTGCATATTTTTGCATATTTTAGCATATTTTAGCATATTTTTCATTATTTTACATATTTTGATATAAATTTTCAAATAAATCAAATTCAGAGCAATACGTAAATGGATAATTTTCCACCTTTTTTTTCCACCATATATACTCGTAGTACAGTGAGCTCGCGATAATATGAAGTAATTAAAACCAAGCCAGTTCACTTTTGCAAAATTGTTCATATTTGTGAATGGCATCTAATTTCCCCTTAGAAACATTTTTCCCATAAAAACAATTAGGGAAATCCCAAAATTATTATGCAGTTAAAGCAGAATTTATTTACGATCCTGTTTGCAAAGATTTCATCACTGTTTCGATAAAATTCCATTTAAAAATTCAAAAATAAGTTGTTCGCATTTTTAAGCCTTCGCACTAAGTTCATATTTTACGGTAGCCAATGGAAGAAAAAAGTGTTCATATTTTGGGGTGTTGACATTTTCGCGAGTGCACTGTATATGTATATCGTATGTCGTATGTGTCCTTATACATACATACAACCCTATGTAAATGCGTAATAATTGTAGTAGTCAAGCAAACATTATCAACACATTATTTATGGCGGTTGTCTTTCTTGCTGATTATAGCTTTGATTAATGTTTGTGTAATCACAAGAAAAAAATATATAATTGTCACATTTACAAACAATATTGTGAACAAGACAATTATTTATTTGTTACAAAGCAACAAAAACAAAATATTGTTATAACCATTACAAAGTAATTAAAACACACAAAAAAATATCTGTTTGTGAAGTATACAAACCAGCAAATCGTGTGTAAAAAGTATACAAATATTATTTACATATGTCATTCTATTTGTGTATACATACATATATGGGGCTGTGTATACATACTGGTATATATGTATGTGTGTAGTGAGAAATACAAACAAAAATATATTTTTTCCACAACTATTAAGTAAAAATTTTATTGATTGTTAACAGAGATTTAAGTAAAATATTGACAAAAATCGAAATACATTATTGTTATAATTCAATAACAGATATACATACATACATACAATATGTATGTATGTATGGATATGTATACATATCAAGCGATTGAAATTGTTTTAATATTAATAATTATATATATTTTAAGAAATAATTTAAAATAAACACTAATATTTACACGATCTTTTAATCTGCGATTGAAAAGCACATTCCAGTACACAGACACACACACACACACAGTCTCTTATTCCGAAAAGGTATACTGAAATATTGCTGCAGAAGGTGATCTCACAGGTACCAATTGACTTTGACCATCCGTTGTACGATATACCATATATTCTCGACCATTTATGAATTTTCTTAAGCCCGTCGATGTCAAACCAACGCCACTATATTGATTGTCAGGTATTGCCGGTGCTCTTAATGCACCAAAACCACCACTATTACGATTATCACCAAATCTAGCCGGATGTGGCCATCTTTTCAGACTTGAATTATTTTTATAATTTTTACTGCTGAAAATACTTTGATACGGTGGCGGCGGTGTTACATTACTGTACTTTGAACTGCTCAGTAATACATTTGCACTATCCGTACGTATTTTAGGCGAAAACCATTTAGATGGTTTGAAGAAGCCACCATTTGGTGTACGACCCACACCGTGTGTGCACCATTGAAAATCTGAATCTTGGCTTCTATTAATGAGACGAAAGAGCATTTCTGTAGTAAATACAGCAAAAGCTGTACCAAAGCCAGCAAACATAATATAATATGTCATCAAAAGATCACCGTTGCGTAGTTGCCTTTCAGTGCCACCCAAATCCTGTGGACAGATTTCAGCATTGGGTAAATCTTTATTCGACAGGTATTTTATAATACCAGACTCAACGAGATTTAATAATCTGCAATTAGAAAAGAAAAATAAATTAATAATTTACAGGAAACTTATTATTTTGACTAAAACTATTATTATTAAGGGCCGAAGGATAATTTGTTCAAGGATTTTTATTTTTTTTATTTTATGATACCACATGAAGTCTTGGTATATTTTGAGGTATTTCTTACAATATTATCAGCAGCTAATGAAAACCAAGAAAAATATTGTAAAAACTAAAAAATAAGTTTTTGGGGATTTTTCGGAATTTTCTTGGGAATTGCCGGATTTAAAAAAAATATATAAAATTTGGCTAATGGTGTATATTTTTTCGCTTTACATGCATTATTTAACATCGAAATGTAAGTTTTTACCCATAAGTATTGATAAATAAAAATTGTATGGCATTCTTTTATGCAAGACTTTCAATGTGAACTCAGAATTCGTTTAAGAAAAGAGGAAACCCATATACTACTGTATTGCGCAATTAAAAACTATGCGAAAGCACCAACCCGATATAATTTCAAATGTTGAAGAAAATCCACCAAGCAACATGCAATAAATTTATCACGCTACCTTCAGACTTAATATAATATTTAATATTTCGGAAAATATTGTTTGCCCCTGGTGAAAAATAAGAAACAAATAGCGAAAATAATAAAAATCCCATTATTGGGATTTCCGAATTTTTTTTTTTTTTTTTTGGGAATTACTGGTATTTTCAGATAAAAATCTTTGTAGGTTTTATTTTATTCCGCTGGAAAATTTAACCCAAAATAATGAAAAAATTTCCATTAATCGCATTTTTTTGTTTGAATCCGCACTGTGCGATGGCCTGAGTTCAATGCTTTGTAGAGCATTTAAGTCTTTATTATGTTTTATGTAATTAATTATATTTTTAATATGAAAATGTTAAAGCTGTTATATTTCTAACGAATTGTTTTAAAAAATGATCGCTTAAGAAAAGAAGTCACTTCGAATTATTCAAAATTTTATAAAAAAAAAATAAACAAAGCTTTTGACAAGGTGCTTTTCATGATAAAAAAATATCTATGTATGTATTTTATTTATAATTTTCGAAAATTTAAAAATGCAACGTCATACTTACTCTCGATCAAACAATTCACTCAAATTGCTGCCCTTTGGATACGCAAATGAACGTTTCTTTTTCAAAAATGGCTCCTTAGCTTTGGCGAAAGGGCAATGAATCTTCTCATTATTTATGCTTACAGCTTTCCGATAGCGATAATCTAAATAGAGTGCATGTGTTATAGCTGGACGATCACGTACAAATACGTAACCATTCTTTTCTACATAATTGTGCAAATTATAGGTGTCATTAATGGCATCGGAAAAGACCGCATAATTTTTTGCCGCCATACGATTGAGAATCGATAAACTTTCATTTGTCTGCAATAAAGAAATTAAATTAATATAAAAGTTAAAAAAAAATACTAGTAATGACAATGATGATTCGTCATGATGATAATGATCATGACTTAATATTAAAATCAAAAAAATATTACCGTTTTAATTGAATATTCAACACCACTGCCACGCTGTGAAACAAAGTGTTTATTTTTAATCAATATATCGTTGACCGTATTAAAGGGCAATGTAAACTTTGATAGCGTGAGGAAAGCCGTTAAATTCGCTGTATAAAACGAGGTCAATATAGTGATGAATATCCACCAAGTTGCAAATATCATACGTGTTGAATCTACAAATAAAGATGAGAAAAATTATTTTAAAACTACATTTAATACAATAAGTTGTGTCTATATTATGACTTTATGAGCTTTGGCCCGTTCCTTCGATCACCCTACATGTTAATGAAGGGTATACGAAATTCTTAGAAAAAATAAAATGTACCAAAAGTACCAGCTTTTTCTCATTTCATCCACAGAAAGTACACTGTATGTTAATGTATAAAAAAACTAGTAAACTACAAAAAAGTACCAAAAGCACTAAAAGTACCAAAATTACCACGTTGCCGCATTTACCTCTTAAAAAGTACTCTTTATTTTAATCTGCTTTACTAGACACAGATAATTCAAATATTTGAAGCCAATTGTATTCACGGAAAAAAATATTTGTAGCAAAATTCAATTAATACACTTCATTAAGTATTAAAACTTATTTCAATAATTTCCGTAATTGAATCAATTACGTTAGTGAAGAAAAAATTAAACAATTTCTAAACATTTTTCAAAATTTTGAGTAGTAATTTTATAAATTTTCGTTGGATATACAATTGTCGTAGCAGGTTATACTCCAAATACACAGAAAAATTACTTCCTAAAAAATATCAATTGAAACTCTTTATCAAAATCAAAACCAAGCTTTAATTAATTCCTTAATTAAATCAACTAATCATGTAATGAAAAACAACATATTCTAAAAATTTATAAAAATTTTGAGTAATTCCAAACAACAAATTATCCCAAAAAAACAAATATTCCAATTAATACAATTAATAAAATTTGTAAATTAGTTTCAAACAAAGTAGTAATTGCATGTATAATTATACATGAAATTAAACCCAAAATTTTCTAGACATTTTTAAACATTTTTAGTTATTGCACAGAAAAAATTGTATTAAAAAATTTTATATACATACATATAAACATATTAATCAAATTTCAATATCATCTTTGTAAATATCAACTCTGTAAATATATTGTATGTAAAATAATTTATTTAGTACATAATTCCATAAAATACAACCATGTTAGTTTTAGTACATGAATTTAAAAAGGAATTCAATAAAAGAACAGTCTAGATTGAACTCTCAAAACGTGTGGTTCTTAAAACGTTACAAAAAATCTATTCTAATTAATACAATGAATTAAAGCTTAAAGCTAGTTTCAATTATTTGCGTAATTGAATCAATTAACCATTTAATCAAAAAACATTTGAAGTAACAATTTTTCCAATTATTGGGTAATAAAAAATTTTAATTTTATTGATAGAATATACAATTTTTTTCGCAGCTCAACAACGAAATTAATTGCATCTACAACTTTTATAATTGAAATCGTATGTTTTTAATTAAATACAAAAATTTCAAGTAGCTTCCAAAATCTTTACAAATACTTTTTTTGGGAGTTGAAAAATATAAAATTTTAAATTTAAAAATTAAAAAAAAAATTATATATTATTACTATTTTGGACAAAAAGCCAATACATTTTATTCTCTAAAAAAATGTTTATGAATATTGAAATAGCAATTTTTGGAATTTATTGAAACTTTGCAAAAAAAAATCTAAGACTCTCCGATGTAAATCTTAATTTTATTTAAAATTTATTGAAATTTGTACATAAAATTTAATATCCACAAAACACCATGTAATCACATTTTTCCACTTGTTTTGTCAAAACTTCTTAATATATGAACAATTTATTGAAAATTACTCACGATTTTGTAAACTTTGATGTCTACCATAGTTTTTTGTGCAATTAATGAACTTATAAGCAAAAGTTCGTACTAAAGTAGCTTTACTAAGCTTTAGAAATATAATCTTCTTTACGACGTATACTTAATATTATTAAGAGGACCCATTTATCATTCGCCCATATTGCCTCGCCAATTTCTGGTTATCATTTAACCACTATTCGTAGCCAGTATTTCTGGGTTGCTATGAGTTGAATAATCACGCCGCTCACTACTACTAGAACTAGAAGCGCTCAGTACTGTGGGATCTTCTCAACACACTATTGAATACATAGTCCAGTATACAGCGTTCTTTTAAGAGCGACCTTATAAATACATTAAAGTGTCCAATTTAATATATAAATAGCACATCTTGCACAGTGGGTGTTAAGAGAAATACAAAACCGTAAAGTGATTTTAATATGGAACATAAAATCAGAAAGACAAAAAGTAATTCATTAAGCAACTCATAGCGTTGCTCATATGCCAAACTGTACAAAAAAAAATTAAAAACCAAACCAAATAAAAAATTTAATTTAAATCGAACCAAGAAAATTATCACTTAATTTAAGTTTGTTTCCGATACACATCAGTTTAGTATCAATGCAATTCTCATATAGAGTTACTACATAACTGGCTCATAAGCATTGAGAGGGAACGTGTTTTCCGTAAATAGGGTTCTTCTGCTCTGCAGTGCATGTTGGAAATATTAATGTTGATTTTTTCTGATACACGTTAAGATCACTATGGGTTAGAAAGTTATTAAGTTTTTACATTAGAATATCGTTCACATCTGGCTCCTACATAGAACTTTCAAAAACCTACATATATCATAATTTTGAACGAAATAATCAAAAATACTTTGTAAATACATATTCATCAATCTATTTTTATGTACATATGTACATATGTATGTACCTTTGTTCCTACGTTAAATAAATTAATATTAACTTTATGAAACTGATGTGACTTGATATCATTTTAATTTTAGATCATATTGATTTTATTATTTAAACTAATATTTATTGTATTTAATTTGTGGGGAGAATGAAAAACGCAAGAATTTACATATTTGATGAAATATTTTTTAATGAAATAAACGTTTATTAAGTAAATAGATAATTGATCTAAAAGTGGGCGTCGCACAAAATAAACAAAACATTTATTAGTTATAATTCACAAGGCATTCGTAAGAGTATACATATGTATGTATGAGAAAATAATGCTTTTAACATATTAAATATTTAAAGGTTAATTTAAATTAAATAAATAAAAATTCTTACATCAAATTAATGGATTGTAATTCACATCTACACATACACACATACTCGAATATATAATTACAAGCCAGGGTCATTCTTTGTTTGGTAGTTTATTGCCCACCATATTCAACAAATTTTAACAAATATATATAAGAAATTGAAAATATTTAGTCACAGATATGAACCATCTTTATTTGATTAAAATCGGTTCATTATTTTGGAAGCTACAAACATTTAAAAAGTTTCTACTAATAAATGCACACCATACAAGACACTACATGAAGTGCATGCATGACTTTGATTGCAATCACAAAAACCAAAACGAAAAAAAAAACAAAACAAACAAATTATGGGTGTTTGTACATGTGTATGTAGTTTTTGCTTTTGTAAAGATAACATTTACACATTTATTATCGTTTTTGTTGTTTTTGTACATATACCGTATGAGTAAAAGAGAAGAGAGTTCATTCAATTGAATTATCTCATTTGAAGGGATTTTTTTATGTGTATTTTAATGTTGATTTTTTATTTCAATACATATAAATAAATTCATACAAATATATGGTGCATACATACGAATATCAATTTTTAGTATTCGCGAATACGAATACGAATACGAATATTTAAAACAGTATTCGCCGAATACGAATACGAATACGAATATTTCTTTTGAGGTTTATATTTCAAATTTAATTGGAAAAAATTCCTGCCTTTGCGTTAGTAACTATAAATGAAAAAAAAAATTTAGTGATTTAACATTATTATTGCATTAAGATGCCGAATTTGAAAACCTCTACAGAACATTTTTTAATTATTTTACTTACATACTTTCAGATTTCGTTTTTCTTACTCTGTTTGGGTTTTTAATTAATAATTCAGTGCTGTTTAGCGAACATATTATTGCAGAAGGCGCATCCACCTGTGTCAGTGGAATTTCATATATAAAAAGTTTTAGTTGGATTCCTGTAGCTTCCCACCCTTATACATTTACATATAAACAGAATCAAAAAATCTCACCGAGTTTCTTTAAATATCATGCATTTAAGTTATACGAGTATATTCCAATTTATTGCCTATAGATGATGTACTTTGTTCAATTCACTGCTGCGAAAGCATTTTTAATTTTATTAATACATTTGAGACAACTTAAATTATAATTTATATATATTTTTGTTTGTTTTTTAAGAAGGTTATTATTTTGCGTGAAATACAATGGGTTTTTTTAATAAGAATTAATATATTTTTTTACATTTTATGTACTTTTTTTAAACTTTTGTATGATTTTTTTTTTTGGAAAATGTATGGGAAAATTATTCGAAAAATATTCGCTTAAATTTGGCGAATACGAATACGAATACGAATATCTTAAAACAGGCGAATAGTCGAATAGTCGAATACGAATACGAGTATTCGTAACATCACTAATATGTACATACAAGATGTAGAGGCAATAGAAGAAATACATATGTACATATATCTTCTCAGTATTAATGTATTGTATTGTGGTGGTTTGATTTTTTAACAGAGTTTTTATAACTGATTTTTGAATTTTCTTGACCTGTTGATTGATTATTTAAATTTTTTTTAGACTGTCTTCGTCGTGCTGAAATCTGTAAAATGTGGCAACATTCGCTATATGTTTTACATTGAAGTCGGTTAATTTCGTCTACGACAACCGTAATATGGCATATTATTTTATTTCAATATTTGAGGGAAATGGAAAAATTACCTTAAGCTAAGAAGTAAATATTAAATGATCTTTTATGATATTTAAATAATTTCCCTAAGAGCCCTAAAAAAATTATTTATATCTAGAATACGGATGATTTTATCGTCTGTTAATTTAACTAATTTAAATACGTACATACATACATACATATACATATGTATGTATAAGAGTTCTTGCAAAATATATCAATTTGTATGAGTGATTCTCTAGGATTTATGTTTTTGAAAATGTATTTATTTAATTTTAAAATATTTTGCTATTTGCTTGTGTAATTCTCTGTTCTATCTTGCAGGTTTGTGCATGACGAATTAATAAACAATCCTTTGAGAAAGAAATTAAAAAAAAGTTTATTTATTACAAAAAGCCTCTAGGGATTATATGGAAATGCATTCCATCTTCTTTAGCTCAGTTCTAAATATTCCCAGGGAAGTGACTTCCCAGAGAATTAATTTTTCCAGGGATAAAAATTGCAATATTTATAAATTCCCTACAATAAGAAAGAGAAAGAGAAATAACCTACGGTCTTCGGTGTATTTGTTTTTTTTTTATTAATATGTACATATTTATAAACTGATTTTCAAAATCCTATTTTTTTTTTGTTAAAAATGTTTTGCTTGCAGTATTGTCCCATGAAAATAGGAGAAAGTTATTCCCCTTTTCTTGGCCGAATTTAAAAAAAAAAAATTTTTTTTATTTTTAAATTTTGCCGGGAAATAGGAGGGTCAAATTGTGCACCGAAGTATTGACAGCAGTTGCTTGGAGATTGGTACTATATTTTGTATGTTTGGCTTACTATATCTTGAAAATCGCTCAATGAATTGTCATGAAATTTGGTGGATAGATAGTATTGGACCTGGATTAAAATTAGGGGTAAAATATGGAAAAATTAGTACTTAGGATAAATTTTATGTATTTGCAATTTTTTCTTCTATTAACACTCAGAATAATTTCGGGGGATAAAATAAAGAAAAGCTGGTACTTTTAGTGTTTTTGTTTTGTGGTACTTTTTTGTTTTTACGATAAATTCGGTATACAGACAGATTCTTGCATATATTAACATGTACCTTGAACGAATTCACGGGTATAAATTTTTAACACACTTAAACCTCTGCCTCTCTTTTTCGTATTTAGGAGATCCATTTTTTTTTTTGGCCTGCTTATGTTTATATAAAAGCTGTGATAAACTTAATGAGAATTACAAACAAATGCTATAATTCTCTGCAATTTACAGTAATTGAAAGTAAAGCTGGTTTTTGTTTTTGTTCTTGTTTTTTTTTAACATATATCTTCACAAAATATTATCCGTAACTCTCACTCACCTGCAATTGGTGATAAAGTACTGCCCTGTTTCATTAGGGCACCATAAACGAACCATGCACAATGGTTCAGCGAATATGCCTTCTGTTCTGTATCACCGGTCAGCTTATTACGCAATATGATTAAGAAATATATGATGGGTCCAACCGTTAGCACTGATATGAAAATTAAAATCCAAACCCAATAATCGAAAGGAGCCATTAGACCTGAACCCGAAGCCGATTCATTAGGACGTTGCATAACCATTATCCATTCGCCTTCATCTAAAACGGTCGTAGAGTAATAAACAAAACCACGTTGTTCCGACAGTAAAGGCAAAAAGGCAGCGGCAATATCGGCTTTCTACAAATAAAAACAAAAAAAAAAGAAAAAAAAACAGAGAAAATTAAACATTTAATACTGGAAATAATTTCTCAAAAGAAATTTTTATAGTATTTTTTTTTTCAATTCTTTTTTTTTTTTTTTTTTCTTCTAAACTTACCGTACTATTCAACATTTCTATTAAACTATTGGCATAATCATTTTTCGAGCCAATTATATTGCCTTCGGGCACCAAGACCTCATAAGTAAAATTGAATTTTTCCTTTAGGAAATCAATCAATTCAAAGGCAACACCCAGACCCACAACAGTACCATTATCATATCGTTTGGTGTAGCTCAAAGGATAATCTTCCAATGTCGCTATACGTAAATGATAACCATTAATCCATGTCCGTAAAGTTTTTAATTTTTCTGCTTTTCGTACTAAAGTTTGCAAAGTTTCGATGGGTACATCATCATCTAGCGATGCATCTATACCATCTTGTAGTGGCATTATATCGATTGGTGTTACATATTCGCCTTTATCATTTAGTTGTAAGAAACCATCAGGATAACGTATCGTGTCATTTGGACACGATAAGCATAAGGCTGCTGCCAACATCAGCTCAAATCCGGTAGTCATTTTGTCTGTGCTTTTTCTTTTTTGTTGTATATTTGTTACAGTTGAAAATAAAAAGCTTTAATTGTTTATTTGTTTTTTTTTTTTTTTGTTTTAGTTACTTCTGCTTTTATATGAAGAGATGTTTTAATAAAGTTCGTGCTAAGCTTAATATTTGATATTTTATAAATTGTTGCAACTTTTTCTTTTTTGGCCGTCGTTTGTTCATAATGTTTTTTTTTTCTTTTTAATTTAACATGCATCGATTGGCATGCAATAATAATCTTTTATATCTGTATTAAAAAAAAAATAATGTGTTAAAATGCTTTATTGTTTTTCTTAAAAATTATGCGAACATACTTTTTTTAAATAAAATTCATACATAAATACATACATATGTATGTATTAAGGTTAATACACATTTATGTATTTATGTATGGCTTAAGTCAGTATTTTGAGGCCTCCAAGGGGCGTTCAAACAATATAAAATCTAAAATTTTCTTATAAATTTTTAGGCGCAAATAATCAAAATATCACAAAACAATTAGCAACAACAACAAATTATTCGAATTCGTTCATAATTTTCACCAAAAGTAAAAGTGTTTGTATGGCCTTGAAAGGTTCAAAATGTTCTAATCTTTCAACTTGATCAAACTAAATTTTTTATTTAAGTGATTCGAAGTACACGTAAGCATATGTTTGCGTTTTTATTCCTTTTTTTTTCTATTATTAGTGGTATTCACTGTTGGGTGCAAATGCAAAATATCGCACTTTTTTTTATCGAAATCTAGCAACAAAACGCATAGGATCCGCAAAAAATTGGAATATTTTTGCATTTATAGTTTTGCAAGACCATTTCCACCAAACCGTGTATACGGGAATTGATGTGTTTTTTTGCTTTTTGGCCATTTTGTGAATATTTGTCCAACATTGCCGAGATTTTGCAATTTTGAACTTAAAAGTTTCATTTTTTTATTTTCTTTTGCATTTTACTGCTTTTTTGCATACTGGTTGCATATATATTTTTATTTTTAGTACATATTTTTTATTTTCAATAATTTTTCTGCAACAATTGTAGCACTAGTAAACAGTTCTTTAATTCTGATATATATTTTTTTGTAATCTTATTGAAATTTTATTTTAGCGATTTTACATTAAATTTTTAGCGATTTTTATCTACTTTGGCTTATTTCCAGTTTTTACTTTCTTGCGAACTGCCCCAAAACAAATTTGTTTCTTTCCAAAATTTTGATTTTTATGTTATTAATTTTGTATACTATTTAAGCGATTTTTTCTTATCGTAAAGTTATACCAAGAAATTTATCAGATACGAGTATATTACAGAGTTGCGAATAAATAATTTTATTTTAAAATAAAGTCAATAGAAGTAATAACAACAGAGTTTTAAACTTCTTTGGACTTTGTTTGGAAACCAACTATAATTTATTTTTATCATAAAAATTTTAATTTGCAAAAGGCAATTATTACACAAACACACACCTTAATTTAATTTTTTTATCTTTACATACATATTCATATTCAATCTAGACAATATTTCCATTAGTATATAATTTTTTTTCAAATTCATTTATCATCCGTAAGTTTAATTTTTCGAGCTGTTACCGCTTAAAGTCACTGACAAACTAATCAAAATGTTGATTGTTGAGTGTCCGAAGTAAAAGTCATGGCTTTTTTTTTTATTAATATTACAACTGTTGTCAAACAAATGAAAAGGGAGTAGAGTCATAACATTGCATGTATGTACTCGTATATTAAACTAACAAGAATTCAGTTGTATGTACCAAAAAAAAAATCCAACATATCAACAGTTCAAAAAACCCTTTCAGGGGAAATTTTTATCCTTAACACTTGACCCCTATTTGTATGCTTGATTTATAATTCAAAAAAGTATGTGCATTTATAGGAATTTTCAAAAACCTAAAATTCTTAAGCCCACTGTGTATCTTTGCCTTTATACAATTACGGCTTTTTGGAGGATACATTTTCGAAATTTTATAAATCTAGAAATTTTATATTTTTATACCCATTTAATTTGCGATTGTCTGCACTGTGCCGCATTCCAATTCTCATTGTTCAGCGTTCAAGTGTTTTCTTTTTCCCCATATTTACATACATGGAAGTGTAAATATAGTTAATAACTGCATAAACTTACTAATATAAAGTTAATAATGGCAACAGTACAATAGCTTCGGTTATATGCCAACACTGTGAGTCAATTAATTAGGGTATGTTCACTTATGAATTAGAAGACTTAGAAAATGGCTTGATACAAAATTTTTATTTATCACTATTTTTGGCTAAAAATTTTCCACAAAGTGCGAAAAAGAAACAAATAAAAGAAAATCTCGCAAATTCCCAAAGAAATTTCGAAAAATCCCAATTATAGGATGTTTTTAATATATTCGCGATTTTTGAATATTTTTTTTTTTTTTCATTTTTCTTTTTGCCAGTCACAAAAAATTTTTTAAAAATATAATAAATATGTATAAAAATTATCCTTAGAGATCTCAGACAAATGGATTTGTATATTAGTTTTATATATGACTAATTTTGGCTAAAACTGCGCATCACGTAAGGGAAATGTTTTGAAAAAGTGTGAGAAAATAAATACAGCAAATTCCCAAAATATTTCAATAAATCCCAATTGTGGGATTTTTAATATTTCTGCTTTCCTTTTTGATTTGTCAGTCAGCTGCAAAAAAACAAACTTTAAAATATATTTTTAATATATACAGCAAAATCTCAAAATATTTCGAAAAATCCCAATTATGTGACTTTTTAATATTTCTGATTTCCCTTCTAATTTTTTATTCAGGTGTAAATGTTTTTTTTTTTAATAGTGTAACAATCATCCAGGTAGAAGCATAAATTTATTAATTGCTGTTTTGCCATTCGAAGAGACAAAACTTAAAAATTATTTTTATATAAAAAAACTTTTATTTATTTTCAAAGAAAGTTTTATGAACAAATTTATTCTGTGCTTTTAATTTTCTGATAAGTATTTTCAAACATTTTGTTTATTATTTCGAAGCATGTACAGAGTTTTTTTTTCATAAATTAATACTGACATGACGTTAAAGGATGCAGTAACGTTTTTGTTTAAGAAAATTTTCGACTAAAGATACGCCCTTAGATGGGCAATTATTTAGTTAATGCGAACAAATAAGAATATATGTGACCTGCTCCACGAAAAGGGACCTCTGCGCCGAAAAAATTTTTTTTTTACTTTTTGAGTGATTCTTATAGGAAAAAAACGCTCTTTCAAATGCTGCAAACCGCAAGTTTCTATGTCTTTTAGTTTTTTTACAAATCACCTGTAAAGATGAACATAATTTATGAAAATCATCGGTGCAGATACGTAGTTCAAAACGAAGCGCTTTTTTTAAACGCGTTTTTCTCAATAACTTTTTTTCGGCGCAGAGGTCCCTTTTCGTGGAGCAGGTCGCATATAACATTTTTTTTTTTTTTTTTTTTTTGAGAATCCCATAATTCCCAAAAAAATTTCAAAAATCCCCAATTTAAGATTTTTTACTATCTGCATATATTAGTTTTGAAAATATTTATAAGCGTACTGGACCGACGTTCAGGGTAGCATCATAAATTTATAACTTTGGAATTCAAGGACGCAGACCTTAAACTTGATAGTTTCAATAAAAATATATTGAATCCCTCAGGCATCCTCAACTGAAATTAAAAAAAAAAAAAATTTTTGTTATATGCTCGATAGGACTACTTTTTATACAGTTATATGTAAATAGTAAGTAATGAATACCTTTGTGAAAAATTTTTTTTATAAATTCCAAAATTTTAACGTATTGTATTCTTTTGCCAAAAAATATGGAAACTCTAGTTTTTGAAGAATTTTAAATCAAACCGCATCTAGCTTTTAAAACAATTTTTTTGGTGAAATAATAAAAATTTTGTTCTTAATCGTAAGCTTAAATAGAATTATGAGAATCGCATAGTAGGCAATAATGCAAAAATACACTTCTGATGTAATGTCCCGTGTGAACTAGACAGTTCCACATATCATATATCATTGGATATTTATGTAATTAAATATCGGTTGTATGTGTTACTTAAAGATCTAAAATATTTTAATAATTTACTTAGGCTAAGCTGATTATAACTGATGAGTCTTGAAAATTTCTCTAGTAATTTTTGCACTTTGAAATTCTCAATCAATTGTGCCGTATATTTTATAGCATCGCATTGAAATTTATTTCTTATTTCATATTTATCGCCCAAATATCCGATCTACAAACTAAATTCGTTTAAGATTGCTAATAAACTTCCTTATTTAAATGATTCACAGTGCGTGCGTGTGTGTGAGTGTATATAAATGAAGACAATAAGGACTTAATACACGTGTCAATACATTGACATGTTTGGACATGTACGAACATTGTAAGTTTGTCGTTCGTTTTTTACAACGACTTCATAAATTAACAGTTATAGATTAAATAATTGTTCGCGTTATTGTGGACAAAAATTATAAACATTTCATATCGTTAAAAATTTTCATATTCATATGTTTGTATGTACACATGTACATTCATACATACCCATAAATGAATATGCATTAGGGTTGAACTTTTAACAATAAGTCTTGCAATGATCTGTCTCATTTCTTGAAGAATATACAACTTAATTTCGATTTGAGCTAAAGAAATTGTACACTGTCGCATATTACCAGGGAAACCGGATATATGTATGTCTTAAAATTTGAGTTTTAAGCGCATTAAATATGCAAAAAATATATAAATACTCGTCGTATATGGTCCCCCGGTTACAAAAAATTATATCTCAAATTGAAAATAATTTTTAAATTTGTAAAAAAAAAATTGCAATAACAAAAAACAGATATGTGGACAATTTTTAAAAAATTTAATTACAGTTTGTTTGGTTGCCTTTTTTTTTTTTGTAAAGTAGATATTAACATTTAGGAAATAAATCAATAGGTGCAGAAAAAACAGGCAAATATGCCACAAAGATTAAAAAAAATTCTTAAATATGCTCTGCAATCAGAAATATGCTAAATTATGTCGTGAAGAGCAAAATATGCACAAACAAATTGATACCAAAATTCATAAAAAAAAATCCTAAAACGTCTAAATATATTTTATTTGGGTCTACATACATATATCGCACAGGAAAAAACCATCAATTGCATATTTTCGGATACCCTGACCATAAGCCATTTGAAATTTTCCTCTCATTATCCAGTTTCAATAATAAAGCTAAAACTAAATATGAATTATTATATTTGAATTTTAAAACCTGTATTATTAATGATCATGGAGATACAGTTTAATTTCAAAATAACATTTCTTGATTGAACACCCTTTAGTTATTATTTTGCTGCTGTTACTGATGTTTTACTAGCTGTGAAAATTTTTATAGTTTCTTTCTCATTGCACAGCTCATTGCTAAAATTTCATCGCAAATTACACTTCTCTATAGAATACCCTTTACCCTTACATTTTCATTTTGCTTAAATTTTAGTAACTAATTTTTTAGTTTGTATAATAATGCATCAACTATAAAAATACCCCTCTATCATATATATTACGATTCATTGTATATGTTATAACTTAAAAATGCTACGTTGCTCTTTTTAGCACACTCTTTAATTGTTGTGTTTTTTCTTAACTTTTTGTATGTATTTGTTATTATAGCGTTCACATACTGTTTATTAATTATTTCTAAATCTTGCTGTTCTTGAGATATGAGCCAGTGACAAACGGACCGATATATATACACACACCTTTTTTATACGGAAGCTTAAAGATGTTAAAAGTTGAAAGGGTGTCCCAGAATGATATATAACTTTTAAACTGTAACATCTAGCCATAGTAACAGTAGTTTAGGTATTTTTATAGAAACTGCAACAACAAATGCTACAATAAAAATAAAAATTTTATATATATATAAAGGGTGTCACAAGAATTAATGTAAATTTTTAAAATTTTTAAAATTTTTACAAGAAATTTCATTCCGTATAATAATTTCCATACCATAATAACTTGCATATGCTTAATTTTATTACTTTGACATTTTGTTTCATATAAAATGGTAGCGCCCTAATGTTTTTACATACGTATGTATGTATAAAAATATTACTTAACACTTTCTATTCTATATACTGTTATATACATTTGTTCTTTATAATTTGCTAACACTATTGTTTTCTGTTTTTTTTTTTTTTTAACTTAACAGAAGGACATACATACATACGAGTACAAACATACATACATGAGATAGATTATCTTTGATCTTTCGCAGAAACATTTCATTTCATTTCTTATGATTTTTATTTATTTATAATGACAGCAGATTCAATAATTTATTGGTCGTTGCTATTGAATATGGATTTGCTAACACAAAAAGTCAAAGAGGTCGTTAACAATAGTGTATGGCTAAAAATACTATATTTCAGAACTACGGGGTTTTTCAGTAAACTTATTAATATGTGTTTTAAAAGAAAGTTATCATATGTTTTGTTTTAACAGTTTAATATAAAATATGTGTCAAATCTAAAATGTCATTTTCATTAATTAAAAGAAATTAATTACCGTGCATTGGAGTTGTTGAAGGCCTATAACGAGTATTAAGGAAGAGAGAGAAAAACAACATGATTTATGGGCTATAATTTTTTTAATTAAATAGATTGAATCATCCCATTTATATTGCCTTGCACCCAGAAATTTTCACTTCTATGAGTTTTGGTCGGACTTTAAAATTTTAAAATTATTTAGTATTTGAATTATAACAAAAATTATTTTGTAGGATATTACATTGGGGCACACCATGAAGGACGAAAAACTAATAAATATATGTACCCAGCTAGCGTTTTTAATCGTAAAACACTCTTCCGCGATCGGAGAAGACGATTAAACAGATCGTCCATGATGACGCATTCCAATCGAAGAAGTTAAAGACAACGGGAGAAACTGTGTCCTGATGGCGACTCTTCCAAACGAATTGTCTACGATGCACCATAATTAGTCGCCTACGGATCGTTAAAGACTCTTTAACAAAACACCCGTCCAACAGTCATTTAAATAACTTGCAAGAGTATCTGTTCGAAGAGTGAAACACTATTTTTAACTATTATCAGCCCTCCAATGCCCGCCAAAATGCGTAAACGACGATTTACTTATCCAACAATCGTAAAAATGGCTCGCAAAGCCATCTTTCTAAAGAGAAAAATATAAATCAACTCCAACAATCGTGTGGACGTTTATAAAACGAGTCGCAAAATGATCGCGCTCGTCAAACAATCATGCAAATGCCAGCTGGGTACCTAGTCAGCATTTTATGAAATTAATGATCATATTCGAGTCGAAATTGACTGTTCATTAGGGAGAAAATGGTTCCCTAGCCGCGACTCTTCTAGAAGAGTCTTTTATGATTCGCGTTTTTGATCAATTTCGACTCATTTGCGACACAGTACATTTGTTTTTTCTGCACATTTTGTTTTTTTAAAAAATCACTTTCTAAGCATTTCGAGCCTTATATTAAGCGCAAAATTGATTAATCAGTTTTTGATCATCTAAGGGAGTCGAAAAAGACTCAGTTTGGTGAAACTATCTTCCACATGCTGACTGGGTATATACACATAAACATCACACTCTCACACACATTCACACAGTAAATAACATTAACAATTTATCCAACTGGGAATTGTTTTATAATTTAATTGTTACTCTGCCAATTATTTGTTCTAAACAATATTTGAAGTCAATAAAAATATTTTATTACTTCTTATTAGCCTGAATTTTAACTAATCCGCCTTTCAAATAATTCAATTCTAATAAAAAAAAAAAAATAGCAACGCCCACAATAAACTCCTATTTTTCATAAAAATAATAAAGAGATTAAAGAAAATGTCCTTGAACTAAAATTCAATTTTATTTTAAATCAAAATATTAATAAGTTTATTATAATGGAAATTGATAAATACAATTCCGGTGGTACCGATTCATACTCATACTCACACACACACAAACATACACCTTAATATTTTGTCTCATCCATGATTGAGTTTTTCCCCTCACATGAAATACACATTGCAGCAGGTTAACGTGAGGTCAAAAGGTCTCGTAAAAAAGGAGACTAAAACACTATTAACAGTAAAGCTGAACCCACACTAACGAAAAAGTTAGAGACACTATGCTTGCGCTAATCCACACTAAGTGAGAAAAAAAAGTTTTTGTCTTAAAAGACAAACGGCAATCAGACAGCAATGCGACAATGTTTTTTTTTTTTTTTTGTTTTTTGACTTGTCTGAAGTATGTGCAACGTGGTTCGTTTCAGTCTGTTTTTTCCTACTCTGTATGTGGATATGTTGTATCCAACCACATGTATTATTAGCAAACCAATATTTTGTCGCAGTAAGTCAAACAGACAGTTTTGCATTTGTTTTGTTCGATCTGGCTTGTCTCATAAAAACTAAAGCTCTGTTGTCGTATTAGTCAACAAAAAACATGTGTTTTCTTACGTTGGTGTGATTTCAGCCTAATAATACTGGGCTCACATGAAACTGATGGTTGTAAATAGAGCAAGTTATCGTCGCACAGTGGGTGATTTTGGAAAAAAATGGAAATATATTTGCAGTTTCTATATGGACAGTCCGATTCCAATGAAATTTCATACGGTTGTTAATGAGGTGCTATTGAGTTTAGATATGCAAAGCGACACTACAAGACCGCAAAGTTGGTGAGCGCAAGCTTATGAAGAGCTTTAGTATATTCTATTTTTGAAAATATTAACATTAAAATTTTAACTTTTGCACTAACTTTGCTCCACTGTTTTGCTAATGGTAAAAGACAAAATTAATTAATTAAATTAAATTAATAAAAAATAAAATCTTTAACGTTTGACAACAAAACAAGTTCTCCAAAAAAAATTTTAAATTTTTAAATTTTGAAAAGCACATCGAATTTTCTTGCTATTTTTTACGAAAAAATATACTTAAATTATTCGGAAACTAGTACCCATCCTATATCTAGATCCATTACAGGCAAAAACAGTTTTTAGATTTTTGTAATTAAACGTCCCAGAACATTTTGTGTAGAGGACTCAGTCTTATTGAAAATTTGAATTTTAAAGTCAGCGTTCTCAAATTCTAAAGCCGTAAACAAAAAAATATTTGATGCCAATTTTTAAGTATTTTAAAAAATATTATCTACACCTGGCGAAAAAAAAATTAAAATACAGCGAAGATATTAAATCCCATTTTAGGGATTTTTCAAAATTTTTTTAGGAATGGCGGGATTTACAAGAAAAATTATTTAATTTTTTTCCACATTAACTACATCATTTCCAACATAAATATTTAACCGAAAATATAGATAAATAAAAATTTATCGGCATTTTTTTTTCGGGGACCTTTAATGTCATCTCAGTATTTAAAATATGTTTTGCCGGCATGGTTAGTGATATATGGTTGCGGGAAAGCAGTTATTATTGTTTAAAACTACTGTTAGCCATAATAAGCTTACAAAAACAAACTTATGTTTACCATTATTATTATCGTTCATAAAAATCACAACATGGTTGTAATTATCATTACAACATTGTTTAAAAAAATTGTGGCTAAATGGAACTTTAATGTATAATGATTCTGGAACAATAAACTATGTGATCGTATATTAAATCACAGAATCATTTTATGTTCAATCAATATGATTGCAATCAAACTATGGTTATAAATCTGTAAACTAAGTTTTCTTCTCTTCCTCTAAATTTACACTTAAATTTTAATATATTGTTTGACTGTTTGCTTGTGTGTGGGCTTGGCTTATAAAGAAAATTTGTCTGATTAAAAATAAAATATTTTTATTTGTAGATGTTTATATGGAACCATAATATAGAAATAATTATATAGAAATATATTATGATTGATTACCTGCTACATGTGACAACAATACTATGTTTAGAACAAATGGGCGAATAATTTCTTTGTCGAGAGTATGAGAGAAAATAATACTCATATTTTCATCTCTAGTCAGCACTCCAAAGAATCATATTTTGATCTCTCATTAATCATAATATAAAACCACATACTTATAACCCCAATTAAAGTGCATTTACAAGGTTATATTAGTTTTATGAACTACTTACAGTTCAATCCTTTATGATTTTAATGCCTCTGTTGGTCATTTAAAGGAAAGTGGGTATGTAAAAGTATGTACTCGTATGTATGTTTGTGAGTACTTCAAAACGTAATAAATAAGTACAAAAATTATATGTATGTGTATGTATGGTTATTATTTAATTACCCTAAAAACAGGACGTTCGTTGTTAATCTTCTAAACATTCGTAGAAGCATTTACAGATCCGTACATACATACATACATATGTATGTATTTATGTATTAACGTACTCATTCCAGTCGCTCGATTAGTTAAAATTGTTTATAGTTTATTAACGTTTAAATCGTTTAATTTTGTTCGATTAAGCGATCACAAAAAAAAAATTATATATAAATTTTTGTACTCAAATAGACAATTCATACTTTTTATGAAAAATTACCTTAAAACAATAATGAAAAATCCTTCACAAAAGTTTTATATTAAAAAACCAACAACACGAAGTTTTTGGCCATTTTTGGAAATTTTTGGGGCCATTTTTAATTTTAAATCTGGAGCCTTTTTTAAAATTTTTGAGCAATTTTTTTTTTATTTAATTTTGGAATATTTTTTTTTTGTTTCTCATCAAATCAAAATTTACCTTGAATTGGAAAATAAGAGAAAGTCCCAAAAAATGGGAGAAATATTTCCCCAAAAAGGGAAATGTTCCCAAAGTTCGTGCTAATGTCTTTAATACAAAATTTTTTGTCAGGCTAAAATTTAAAAATTGTCCCCAAAAATTAGTAATGAAAACTGGCACCAAGCTGAACAAAAAAAAAATGGTCCTAAGTCATTAAATTAATATTGGCCAAATTTTCAGATGTTTTAATTTCATAACCGAAAAATTCTTAAAATAAAAAATGGTGCAAAATTAAAAAAATAAAAAAGGAAAAATTGCCCAAAATTCAAAATTAAAAATGGCTGCGCATTTTTCTTTTTTCAGTTTGGGGTCATTTCTTAATGGAGCCGTTATATGTTATGTTTCATATATCGTCAGCTGAAATGCAAATTCGTATAACTACACTCTTTTTTAATTCTTTTTTAAGAGGTTTTTACTAAATAAAATTCTTTAATTTGGTTGTCGTTTTTAATATATTTGGTTTTTGTGTGATAAAGATTTAAAAATTAAATTAATGTACGTGATTTTGTTTTATAATATTTTTACATAATACCTGGATTTCGTCGATCCAACAGAAATTGCATCTTATATCATAATAAGATCCTAAACAATCACTATCGGTCTTAAATAGAAATCCACCCACTGTCCGAAATTTGAACACTTTAATTGTAACCGGTTTTTTAACCGGTCTTTAATCGGTTTTGTAACCGGTTTTCTTAGGCAAAAAAGATATTGTGCGTATTTAAAGAAAATACCTTCTCAAACCATACAAATTTCATTAATTTTAGTGAACAATAACATACTTAAAAGTATACGAAAATAAATCGTATACATTCCATTCGGTTGGGCGAAAAGGTTAATGTTCGAATGGTTTTTGTAAGTTTACAAAATATTACATTAATATTAAAATAATTTCTCAATGCAACGTGTAGCTTTAATTTCTTTTAACGAAAATTATTCACCTTTTTATCATCGAAAAAAAAATCTTTTTTGAAACGTAATACAATATTTAATTGCCATGATTGATGTGGTTTCCTAGTGCTAATTAAATAAATCGTCTTATGAATTGAGATAAATAAACGGCATTGGAAATACGTGTTTACAAATTTTAGTTCATGAACCCAACTATCCGCCCCATCCTTTTAATTTAGAAAATTGTCAACATCAATTTTGAAAGAAAGTCAATTTCCGCCGAACAAAGAAAGTCGTTCGTGAACCCATTCATAATAGTTTACATGAAAAAAAACTGCGTAAATTCAGTTTTTAATAAAAAAAAAATTATTTCAATTGAAAACGATTTTTTAATATATTATCCTAAAGTTTGTATGTTCGTATTCCACTATATCCTAAAGTTTGTATTCCACTATAACGCAATAAAAATTGACAAATTGTTAGTTTTTTTACCTTTTTATTTTTTTTACTAATATTTTATGAATTATATATTATTTCTGATGGCTGAACTGTGAAAAATCTGGCACTTTTCGTACTTTTTTACATATGGTACTTTTTTATTTTTGTTCAATTTTAACTATTGGAATTTTTTTTTTTTTTTTTGACCCGTGAGCATGTCACCCAGATTAAAATATAGGGGGTCTTTTTAAGAGCTAAAAACGGGACAAATTGGTACTTCCGATACTTTATTTAGTATATTCTTATTTTATACGTACCTTCTGGATGTAAAATAAGGAAAGGCTTACACTTTATTACTTTTAGTAATTTTAGTATTAGTACTTTTATTGCTTTTTTAACAATGGTACTTTTTCTCATGAGAAATGTCACCCCGATTAAGATAAAGGAGGTCTTTTTTAAGGGCTAAAAACGGGGCAAATTTTAAGTATTGTTACTTTTTATTTTTGTACTAACTTTCTGTTGCCTGAACTTTAAAAATTTAGTACTTTTTTACATATGGTACTTTTTTATTTTTGTTGCTTTTTTAATTTTAGTACTTTTTCTCTTGATAAACTCGCTTAATAAACATTAATTGAAATTGATGAAGGGATTGAATATGATCCACATTAATATATAGAGTACTTTCTAAAGGCTAAAAACGGGACAAATTGGTACTTTTGATACATTTTGTTTTTTTTTACTTTATATGTACATATGTACTTTATGGGTGTAAAATAAGAAAAATCTGATACTGCAAAAACTCTGGTACTTTTTTACATATGGTACTTTTTTATTTTTTTTTTTTTGCTTTTTTCAATATTCTTCATTTTGAGAACTTCGCTTAATAAACATTAATAGAAATTTATGAAGGGATTGAATGTGATCCACATTAAAAGATAGAGTATGTACTTTCTAAAGGCTTAAACCGGGACAAATTGGTACTTTGGGTACTTTTTGTTTTTTTTTTATATTTTTTTTACTTTTTATGTACGTACTTTTTGGGTGCAAAATAAGGCATATCTGATACTTTTGGTACTATTTTATCAATTTATTTTTACACTAACATACAAGTGCACTTTGTGAGCGGTAAAATAACGAAAAGATGGAACTTTTGGTACATCTTTGTTTCTTTGATAAATTTTGTATACAGAGAGCTATTTATGTATTGTGAACGATGCTTTCAAAGAATTATTGAAAAGGTCATTAGGTCTACATTATGCTTCAGGTGGTTTTGGCTCCCGAACTTTTCTTTAAAATTTATCTATGTCGTACTATATGTTAAGAATGATTTATATTATATGACTAGGGCAATTTTTATTTTTTTTAATTTGATATCAAATGCTTAATGTATTTTTTTCTTAATACTGTTTCATTAAACAAATGAAATTATTTTAGTGTTATCTTCCATTTTTTTTTCAATCAGAACAAGAACTCGTATTCACAATAGATTGCAGTAATTTAAATTTGGTAAAACTATTAGCTAAGTAGCTTTTAAATGCGATAAAAGATTTTGCAGATCTGCTCAGTCTGCAAGAGAGGGCGCTTCGTACAAATAAGTAATAGGCATGGTGGAATAATAAGGTGCGCGTATCAACGCAACAACAAAATCGACATGCATTTTGTTTGTGTAAAATTAATTCAACATTGTCAAAACAAAGCTGTATAAAAAACAAAACAAAAGTTGTTTTGTATATATTTATTGGTTATGCAAAAACAAAAAGCATAACGTAAACAAAAATATTCATGATGGCGGCCAAAAATGTAAACAACTTTTGACAAGACCGAATTAACTTACCATATTTTTGCAGATTATTTAACGGTCAAAACACAACCCATGGTGGAATAATAAGGTGCGCGTATCAACGCAACAACAAAATCGACATGCATTTTGTTTGTGTAAAATTAATTCAACATTGTCAAAACAAAGCTGTATACAAAACAAAACAAAAGTTGTTTTGTATGTATTTATTGGTTATGCAAAAACAAAAAGCATAACGTAAACAAAAATATTCATGATGGCGGCCAAAAATGTAAACAACTTTTGACAAGACCGAATTAACTTACCATATTTTTGCAGATTATTTAACGGTCAAAACACAACCCTACAAAAAACCATATTCCTTCCTGCGCAGACCTGATTATTAGACCATGGATACCAGCTTCGCATAACAGGGTGTCTAGGCGAGCAAATTATTTGTTGTCACATCTATAGCCCGATGCAGACGATGATTGAATATATATAATTTTTGTAATTCCTATTTGAGAGATATCTTCTAAAATCCTCTTGCATTTATGGTATAAGGGGCTGTGCACATATTACGTAACGCTGCAAGGGGTGGAGTATTAAATCTCTGAAAACAGCGTTACGTAATATGTGCACAGCCCCTAAATTCCATACTATGATTTTTAAGGATGGTTTAGTTTTTGGTCAAACTTCTTTGCCAGTAGAAAACAGAATAAAACATAATGAAAAATAAACGAAAGTGAAAGCATATACAAAATAATGAATGGAATTCGTTATATTCTCTCTATCGATATAATGGGCGCGTTCAGCAGAATGAGCTGCTACTAAACAGTTTAGATGTAGTCTGCTCACTTTTTTGTCAAAAATAAAAAAAATTTTACTTTTCAATAAAAATGATTGAATTTTATTATGTAAAAACATTTCACAATATTTACATATGTATTTGATAATTTATATTAATTAAAATTTAAAATTATATTATGAAATTTGATTCAAAAGTCAAACTGAAGTGGAATATCGAAATTTTATGAAATGTATCGTACATTTTCTTTGCTACCAAAAACAGTGAGCCCTCACTCAACATGTTTGCTCATCGATCACTAATCAAAGCGTTCAGCAGATTATTGAGCAACAGTTGTGTAGCAAACTGTGTCTGCTGAACGCACCCAATGCCTCTAATACAAAAATTTTCATGTATAAGAACTTTTTTTGTTACCTGTCTTCTACACCTGATGAATTTATATCATACCGCGTAATAAAATGCCGTCAGTGCAAATGTTCATATTGGGGAAAACGTTGATGATTTTATATATTAGGATGAATCAAATTAAAAATCGGTGTAAAAATTATAATCAATATTGGAAACTTTTGTAACTAAAAAGTTCCATGATATTAATGCTTTTTCTAAGGAAAACATAACGTCATATATAAATTGATAATTGAAATTATGTTCCTAATGAAGTCTCTACATTATAAAATTTCTTCATGTTATAAATTTCATAATCATCATAATAAAAATTCATAAAGTATAGGAACTAGGCTATTAATATGACAACAATGTTAAGACAATTGTAAGAACAGCAAAGTCTCCAATACAACAAATCGAGACAACCAAACAAAAGACATTCGCTATCTCCGCCGCAGCACCTTAAAATAATATGACTATGCCAGAGAAAACATTCTTCGTAGTCTCCAAAGCAACGACATTAACGACACAACGTTTTTTTTTTTTTTTTTTATTATAACAACAAAAAATTGCTCGGTAGTGTGAGGATTTTAGATGAAAATAAAAAACTCTAAAATAGAGTTTTTGCATAGAACGAATTACATAAAAAATGTTTAAGCTGAATCCACACCAACGAAAGATAAGACATTTTTGTCATTTAAGTTAAAGACACAAGCCCTACGGTTTTTGTTTTAAAAACAACCGTTAATCAGACAATAATGCGACAATGTTGGTTTTAATTTTTTTTTTTTTTTGCAATTATGTGCAACTCTGTGTTGGTATGTTATACCAAACCACAACCAAAGTATTGCCGCAGTTTTGCGGTTATGTTGTTTGGTATGGGTTATCTTAGAAGAAATAAGTTGCTGTCGTCGCACTAGAATTGTAATTTTTATAATTTCTCTTATTTAACATTTATATGTGAAACAGTTTTTGTTGTGTCTGAAATTCCCCACTTCTCATTGGTCTTGTCTAATATTCCAACAAACTTAATAATAATTTTATAAATATGTGAATAAAAGAGAAAACACTCATATTAATAAGTTACAAAAACCTGCAATATGCGTTAAAATATATATTGAAAACCATTTTGATATAGAACTCGCTGCATTTCATATACTTTTACCTGGCATGTTATTGTAATAACAACTTTCATAACTGTTAGCAAGATGTGGCAATACTATTATTTTTCTTGCTATAATTATGAATCACCTTGTTAATATCGCTTAATGGTTTTTGGTATGATCTGGTAGCTTCATAGAATTGACAATTTCTCTTACATGAACAGCTGTTGTGTTGCTGTCAGTTTATTTCTTGGCTTGTTTGCAAAGTGGGTGAAAACGGAAATGTAGTAAAGCGAATAATATTTAATAAAAATTAATTTAATTAATTGGTTAGTCAAGGAAAGTTTGACGAATTATATTAAATATAAAATGAAAATATTCCATATTTAATAATATGTATATTGTGCACTAATATATATATATATATATATATTTAGCTGTGAAAGTTTTTGTTTAAATAAGATTTAAAAATAATATTTATTAAACGAAGTACATATGCACTTTCAATTGTACTTTTTTGCCTTGTATATATGTATGTACATATGTATTTAGTTACATTTTATAATTAAATTGTTTTGCTTTTGTTTGTACAAGGTACATATGTACGTGCATGCAAAGATTATTTATTTTTAATGGGTTAGTGTGTTTGTGTTTTTGAGTCAATATTGCTTCCGTTAGCCTAAATCAGTGATTAAAACGTTCAATATTCAATTAGTCGGTCAAATTGCTGTCCATCATAAATAAGTATATTTATAACGTGCGCACTTTAATACGTGTTTTTTTTTAATTACCTTTTACTTCATATATATATATATATATATATATATATATATATATATATATATATATATATATATATGTATGTATGTAGGCATATAAAAACACACATGTATGCATGTATGTATATAATTAACGCCTATATACATTTTTAAAATCTTAAAAACCGTCGCGGTAAGAAACGGTTTTTATTTTTGTTTATATCATGGAGAGGGGACTCGAGTGTGATTCTTGGTGAGATATTCGCTTTTTTTTTAATAATTCATTATTAAACTACAACAATAAAAATATAAATATTAAAACAAACATATACAATTTAAAAGCCATGTTGCTCATGTTGAATACTTATGTATGTACATACTTCCATATGTATATATTAACATGTATTCCTAATACATATTTGTAAATTGTTACAATTATTTTTAAGTGTGACGACGACTCATACACTTTTAACTTTTAGTAAAAGTCCTGTGGAAAAATACTGATATAAAATCTATTAAATAAACAAAAACAAATGTTTTTATCTTTTATTATCGGCTTTTATTGACATGTTGTTTGCTGTATTCCTAAAATAAAATTGGCAACAGACAGATTTTAAAAGCTGCCACAACAAGTACCTACAACACAACAAGAACAACATCCATTATAACATACATATGTAAGTACATAGAATCATAGCAAAAGTATATAATGCAACAACAACGAGAATAATAAATTAAAACAAATGAAAAAAGTAAAAAGCAAACTTATCATCACCATCAGTCAACTAGAGGTGTGCGCGTGAGTGAAAGTACGCTCACGATCACGCACGATCACGAAACATAAATATTTTTCACGCACGCTTACGCACGACATGATTTGAAACTTTCACGATCACGCACGCTCACGAACACAATGTTTTTAATCACGTATTTTCACGCACGAACGGAATAATTTTGCACGCACGCGCACGATGAAATACAAATTTTGCAATAAAAGATTTAGCATATATGCAAAAAAATTTTATTTTGTAATTAATTTTTTTATATACTTCAAGATTATTAATTAAATAATAAAAATTCAGGAAATGCTCGAAAATTTAGCATTACAAAGTATAAACTTAATATAAAAAATCTATCACTGTCTGCCAGGCCAGGTTATTTAAATTTATTACTTATACTTACATATGTAAAGGAATTCAAAAGGAGTACTAGTGTTATTAGGTTTAGGTTAACGCAAGATTTCCAAAGGTGTGTGTATGCACAACGTACATGGATATGTATTCATCTGCACTCGAATGTCTGCATATGTATCGGAGATTTTAATGTATGAATCCATAATCATATATATGTACGTAATTACATACATATGTATATATGAATGGATGTAATTTTAGCAAAGATCAAAAATTCAAAAGAATAAAAAGCTTAACATAGAGAATTGTTTTGAGTGCGTGAAAATTATATTAAAAAATCACGCACGATCACGCACGGTATTATATTTCTGAATCACGATCACGCACGCACGCGTGATTTTATCAATTTGTAATCACGAATCACGTGATTCACGCGTGAGTCACGCGTGACACGAACAATTCACGACATTTGCACATCTCTACAGTCAACCAACGAGCAATAAGAAATAAATAATAAAATACAATTTATATACTCTTTTTGTATAGAATATATTTTCAAATATTCAACTGTGATATCAATAGTAACAACTACACAACAACAAACAACAACCAATCAATTTCATCAATTTGTTAAAAACAAAAACCCAACAACTACAAATTATTTGAAAAAGGTAAACTATTCTGATTCGATATAAAATATTGAATATATTATTAATAATTACATTTTATTCTTGCATTACAATTTAACGCCTTTTAAATTTAAATAAAAAAAGAATATATAAAATAAATTTCCATAAAAACCCGTTTAATAAAGTCTAACATGACTAAATCACAACTTAAAATATTTTAAAATTCATATTTAAAATTTGATTATCACATTCCATAGTTTTTTGTTTTAAATAATGTAACTTAATAGAGAAAATAAAATTTAATTTTCAGCAATTCGTTTATAATTTCCAAATCCATTACATAATATTTCATTTAAATAAAGTTAGTGCTCAAAAAGTTTTACATTTCGTTTTTTTTAATAAATTTTAGAGCTTTATAACATATTTAACTTCACACCTAAATATTCTAAAACGTAAGGTCTTACGTCGAATAATATTTTACTCGCCGTATTTATCTGCACACACATATAAAATTACACAATTTTAATTCAAGAGCTAATTTTTCTATAATAAATAATAGACAAGAACATTTTTTGTGATGGACTTTATGGCCACATTGTTCAACCGATTTTGAGAATTAGTAATTTTGTTTTAGTAATCTTAGTAATTTGGAATTTCCATTAATTCAATAAAACTGAACTTGAGCCAGATAATATTACTTTTCATATGTACATCAATATAAGTTCGAATAATAATTACGTTTATTCGTAATAATAATATAAAATATTCTTTTAACAAATTAAAAATGTTTATTCACAAAAGTGAGCAAGATATTGTGGAGTTTTGTGGGTTCAGCATTTTATTAGTTAAAAGTGTTTAAAGTTGCTACTAATACATTCACACCTTTCTTTTTTTTTTTTTTTTGATATTTCGTACTCCCGCCACTTCTTAACGATTTTTACACATTTTTCAGTGCAAAATTTCCAATCCGTAAGAAATATGTAACCCCCTCCACCGTTTGGAGCGATACGTAATATGTGAACAGCCCCTTACTCATGAATGTAATTTAAAAATTCAAACATTCAGGAAAATTTATATAAATCTAAAATTCGGTCGTTTATATCGGCCGCATTTAAAATAAAACTACATATGTTTGTTTACCTTGTTCGCAAGCATCTGATTTCTTTAGCAATAAATTCCCATAATCCAGTTTAAGTTTGTTTAATTTTATAATTTTAGTTGTAAATTATGGTACGTATATAAGTTAACAGGAATTAAAAACATTTAAACAAAAGAGGTGTCTTATAACGTCTCTTATTCAATAAATAAATAAATAAAAAAGTCGAATAAGTAAAGCAGCGAAACACCTGTTTGTTCTTCTTCCATTTTATTGTTGTTTTTCCAAAAGGTGAATAAAATATTTTTAATTTAATAAAACAAACAAACAAAAAAAAAAAATACACAGCACACACAGAGTGCATATGGTTCATTGAGTCATGTTTTAAAAAACTAATTTGTTAAATTTTTGTTATGAGATGTTGTTATTTTCTGAGCTTTAATTGCAATAATTTATTATTCATTTCTTTACTTTTTTTTTGCAATTTCATGTTACTATTCATGTTCAGGTATTATTTTTTTATTTCTGCATACTGTATTGTATGTGATTATGTTTGAATGCATTGTTTTCAAATTTTTTTTAATTAGTGTCTGTCTCTTTGCTTACAGTGCACTGTGGGACTCAAATGGGTATATGCAGCTTAAAAGAAAAAAAAATTGCAATAATATGTGTACGAGAAGATAAATTAAAGATTAATTAGCAAAGACTTGAACCATAAATTTTAATCAATTCAATGTTGCAGTTAACAGAGCACTGTTAAACACATAAGAGTTGTGGTAAAAGTTGATTAAACTCATTTCGTATGAAAATTACTAGTTATTATGTAAAAATGGTGATGTATAGGAATATCCCACTATAATCCTATAATTCAAATGGTGGAACTTTAGTAGGATATTCCTATACATTACCATTTTTCCTTAATAATCACTCATCTTCTTCAGAAATTTTTTTCATATGAAAATTTTAAACTGCATTTTATTAATGTTCCAAGATTATTACAGATATCCCATCCTTTCTGCATGATAGTCCACCGCCTGGACCACCATTTCTATAAACTGTTTAAAAGTGCTCTGTTAACTGAAAAATTGAATCGACTAAAATTTTTGGTTCAAATCTAGTTAAATTTAAATATATTTTTCCACACATACATATGCCAAATTAAACAGTTTAAATCATAAATGTGTAACTTACACCATTGATATTTTATAGAACACCGGTTAAAGCCACAATTGACTGTTTTACATAATTTATAAAAGATTTATCAAAAATAAATCTGACAGAATTTTGTTACGCTTCAGAAAAAAATTCAGCTCTAATGGCATCGAGGTACATATTTTGATTTATGAACTCATTTGTTAAATTATAAAATCAGACAGAACTTTTGAGGAGTTCACTGTCACACTTTTTGTTTGCACTCTACTCTTTTTACATTTTGCATTACTAAATCTGATAGTGACTTATCTCTATTATTTTTTACATTTTGCATTACTAAATCTGATAGTGACTTATCGATAGTCTTTATTATTGTTTTTGATAAACATAAGACAGTTTAATAATTAATTAAAAATCATTTTTAGACTAAAAATTTTTAATATCCCAAGTTTATGATTCAAGATATGATACATTTTGTTGCCATATCACTCCACTGTGCAATTACAGGAGGGAAAGTGAAAACTACATGAAACTATTTTACTGTTTTTTGACGTTTTTTATTTTTTTTTTTTGCATTTTAATTACTGGTTGTTTGTATTATTACTGTCATTAAATTATGATTTTAAAATGTTTAATGAAATAGACAGTTTTTTTATAGCAAAAAAAAAAATCCCCAAAGTTAAATAAATATTCGAGGTAAATAGGAACGACTACTTTGACACTTTACAAATTTATTTATAAATTTTATTAGTAATTACGATATATTTAATGAAAATAAAAAATTTACTAAAACTGAAAAATAGCCCCAAAATAGGAAAAATTACCTAAAAATTATTATTGTTTATTTTTTCAATCTAAAAATTTGGCGGCCATTTGTCATTTTTTAATTTGGGGACTATTTTTCCTACTTCAGGGAAAAAAATGAACATATTAAATAAATTTTAATTAAACGTCAAAAATTGCCAAAAAAAAAAAAAGAAAATGGAAAAAAATATATCAAAAAAATTTTTTTTCCAAAAACTACCTTTCAAAAAAAATGATTAGTAAACGGCAACGTTGCTCAAAATTTCATGGAGAAGAGAAAAATGGCCCCGAAGTTTCGTATTAAAAATAACAACAACACGAACTTTTGTGTAATTTTTCCTACATTTATCATTTTATATACATACATAGTTTAATTTGAGGCCATTTTTCCAAACTGTAAAGTGAAGTATTGCTGCCGAAAAGTCTAGGAAGAAATGGCCCCAAATTTGAAATTAAAAAAATTTTAAATCGCCCCTAAAATTCGGAAAAATGGCATCAAAGTTTGCGATTTTTATTTTCAATAGAGGTAGCCTTATTAGCTCACGTCATCATCAGCTGACCAAAATCAAAATGACTATTTATAACCGGATTGTTAAAAATTGTAAACAAAAAGAAATAACTTTCATATAAATAGTGTTGGATTAATTTATATTTATACAGGGTAAAGTTCGTAAATTTAATAATCAGAGAAATATTAGAAAGTAATTGTTAACATATTTGAAGCATCAAAGCAAAAAATTTAATATCTAAACATCTCTTTAGATTTCAACTACACGGTTGAATAGAACAAACGTTGTTATCGGTACAATCCGCTGAACCTCATCAGTATTCTTGTGTAAATGCTTTCACTACTTGTTAGGTAGCTCTGATGAACGTCATTACATATCCCATTTAGGTATACACATTTCGAATGCATATAGAATATAAGACTTCTTACTACCAATTTGATGTTACCTGGTGACTTTTTTTATTGACAGATTAGTAGTATTGTGCCTGCGAATAAAAATAAAAGTGGGCTTTTAAGAACGAGATTAGAGATTAAATTAAACTTAATATCTGTATTTACTGTTTGAGTTGTTTTTCAACGTTTCGCTATTAGAAATAGAATGTTATGGGATGTTACGAAAATTTTCGAAAATTGAATTTTTAGCAGATCTCGATTCTGCCATTGAAATTTATTCCAACTATTTTAGGACGATGATAAACCTAGTTCGCGACATTATAAAGAAATTGAGCTCAGCTGGATTTTATAAATTTTCGAAAATAGAGTTTTCGAAAAAAATTTTTTTTTTCTAACATAAATTTTAAACTACCAGATCGATTAAATCGAAAATCTAATTACCTTTTAAACTCAAAAAACCACCTTAACTATAAAAAGTTTGATTTAAATCGATCGATCCGTTCGAAAGAAATCGTTGTCGAACATTTTCGAACAAACGGCATGACATCAAAAGAGCATCAAAAGCGCCTCTCAAATTGATGTTCAAAATTCATCTTTGTGTTTTTTGTTGCTAAAAGATATCGGTACCGAAAAATTTTGAAATTTTATTTTTTTATTTAGTGTAAATTTTTAGTAGAAATTGATTTTTCACATTCGACTACTTCCTTTGAAAAGACTGAGTCATATGCCGCTAAATTCTTGTTTTGAAAGAAAATGCGTTTTCATTCAACGTTTTAAATAAACATTATTTGCAAATTATATTTTAGTTTTGCCCATTTTAACACATTTAATAGTGTTTATTTTATTTATTTATTTATTGCTGCACTATTTTCTTAAGATTTCTTTATAAAAAAAAAAACGTTTATACTTTTATTGTCATTGCGGCATTAAAATCTTTAGTTAAGTTAAACAATACTTAAGATAATTAAACAAAGATTCTGGGTGTGAAAATAAATAATTGCAAAGATATAAAAAAAAAATAATAATATCAAGCAAACAAAGTAATAAAAGATTAGAAAGAATTCAAATTAGCAATTGTTAAGTAAATTTTATAAAATTTAATAATTTTATTTAATAGTTAAAAGTAGAGATGTGCGCGTGAGTAAAATTACGCTCACGATCACGTACGATCACGAAACATAAATATTTTTCACGCACGGCATGATTTAAAACTTTCACGATCACGCACGCTCACGAACGCAATATGTTTAATCACGTATTTTCACGCACGCATGCTCACGGTGAAATACAAATTTTGCAATAAAAGATTAAGCATATGCTAATAAAATTTTATTTTGTAATTAATTTCTTTATTTACTTCAAGATCATCAATTAAATAAAAAAAAATTGAGGAAAAGGTCGAAAAATTACAATACAAAGGATAAACTTAATATAAAAAATCACGCACGATCACGCATGGTATTATATTTTTGAATCACGATCACGAACTGTTTAGTTAGGGAATTTCAGATTATGCGTAAAAAAGTGCTACCGAATGCACACATTACTATATGTCTTTTTTTACACGGTACCTCTTCGAACGTAACTACCGTGTAAAAACAGGATTGGATGTATTAATATTTTTATTATGGTGCTTTAAATAAGATTGGCCTAAAGTTGACTTAAAAGAACTTTTGTGCCAATTACCAACTGTTTAGAGTTCACAAATAGTATTAACAACCCTCGTAGGTTAGGTTAGCAGGCTGCTGGTAAGAAGAAGATTAGATTCCAGCTCACTTGGGTCCTGATGTGGTTCCATTGTGTTGTGAGGGATAGTATTAGAGAAAGGGAGATTAAAGGAGTCTAAAGAAGAGTAGGTAAAAGAGGGACAGAGAAAAACAGGTGGGAAAAGTCGAAGCAAAGGGTGAGACTTGCAGCGAAACGGGAAAGATATCAAGCTCGCTAGTGGGCGAACCATTCACTGCTCCTGATAAAGGTGCTAAGGCTACCGAGTTCCGCAACTGAGAGCTCGGAGAGGGTACTGAAGGATATTCTGCCTAGAAAGCGAAGGCGGTGATCCTCCATAGCTGGGCAGAGGCATAGAAGGTGTGCGATGCTTTCTTCTTCTTCCTCGTCATTACAGCTGGAGCAGTATTCATTATATGGTAGACCCATGCGTCTGGCATGGGTACCGAAGGTGCAGTGTCCTGTGATTGTGGCCATAAGATTGCGCAATTGCGTTTTGGGGAATTTCAACACATTTTTGGTTCTGTTGACGTCTAGGCGAGGCCATAATGTCCTTGCTGTGGTGCAGGTTGTTTCATTAAACCATCTGGTTTGTGCCATCTGCATGAGAGCTCCATCAATTCGCTTCCAGCAGACCAGGAGCGGAAGATCACAGAAGTTGTCAGTATCAACAGCCTCTAGCTCTGTGCCTCTCCTGGCCAGATTGTCAGCGATGAAGTTGCCTATGTTTTCCCCGTGTCCCCGTATCCATATAAGAGTAACACTAGAATGATTAGCCACAGGGTAAGAAGGGATACAATTATTGCCGGTTTGCTGTCGGTTATGATTTGAATAACTCTGTTCGTTATCCGATAGTACCGTAGCCAATTTGTTGCATTTTTGATGGCGGATATTTCAGCTTGTAAGATGCAACATTCATCCGGTAGCCTAAAGGAAATCCTGATCAACAACCCTCGTAGCTCAATCAAGAATAATTATCTGAATTGAATAGAGTAAATTATAAATTATTACAACAATTTGGCAACATAAAAAATAACTTTTGCGCTAATTGCAACAATTTAAATTAAACAAAAAATAAAAACATTAATTTAACGAAAATTGTTCAAAAGTATCTACAATTTTATTTGGCAGATAACAAAGCGCTTCAAAACGCACAAGTTTTGAAGAATACTTATTTTTTCGTTAATCGTATTTTATGACCCTGAATAATGTTTATCAATTAAATCAGGCGATAATAAATTTGATTACAGATTAAAAAAAAAAACAGTTGTACTCGCAGAAATTAATGGAAAGTTAAAAAATTTTTTTTTTCAAAAACGTTATTTCCCATAGATCATAATTAAAGAATATTTGTGATTAAAATAAAGTTAGAAGAATTTTTTCCGACACTGAAAAAGAAACTTAGTGCTTGTTCGCCGATATCGAAGAAGTTCTTTCGTTCGAGCAATTACATTTGAAACAAAAACAAATTCAAAAATTTTGTTTTTATTTCAAATGTAATTGTTCGAAAGAAAGAACTTCTTCGATATCGGCGAACAGGCAATTAAAGTACGATTTGAAATTTTAAAAAAACATAAATTTTGTATTTTTTTACTGATTTTCTAACTTTTAATTACTTAAAATTTCAATAGATCCCTAGAAGCTTTATAAAAAGAAGACATTTTTAATTTTTCTTGAATTTTTTTTTTTTTTTTGTAGACTAATTTTTTCTGTCTAGTAAATTATTTCTAATCAAAAGAATCACATAAAAAGCAAAAAATAATTTACACAAAATTTCCATCCTTTCAATATACGATTTTTTGTATTTCATTCATTTGCTTAAGAACTTTCTATGAATTATATAAAAATATCTTCTTTCTTCTATTTTATAATTGATTGAGTGAGAACAATCTTTGTGATAGAGCTTATGCACACATTATCCAGCCAATTTTGCCAAAACGTATATCAAATTCAAAATATTTATACACAGATATGCACTGTCTTTATTTCGCTAAAATCGGTTTAGTATTTTAAAAGTTATAAGCGTTAAAAATTCCTACTAATATATAGTACTTGTCGTTACCTTAATATAGAAAGGCCCTAACTTAAATATTTTTTAGTATGCGGTGTTTTCTTGTTTTTTTTTTTGTTAACTTTAAGGATATCTATCGAAATATGATATATACGTGATTTGAAAAAAAACGAGTTAGGGCCTTTCTATATGAGCCGTTTATTTTGAAAGTGGCATAAGTCACTTTTTTTTGTTGCAATTTTTTTTACAAATGAAAAGATACCGGTTAATTGTACTTAGTGTTGCCATTAACTCGATTTTTTTTTTTTAAAGTGACTTATGCCACTTTCATAATAAACGGCTCATATTAAGGTAACGTATATATGTACATACATATGTATTTATATATGTAAGTTTACAAATAGAAAAAATGTGCTTGTGTTTTTGTGCTATAGATAGATAGGTAGATAAGTGGATAGATCTGGTCCAAGGACCGGCACTGCGACACCTATTGGATCTTCGATTTCTATTATTACATAAGACTATACATTCACAGAGAATGTGTGCCATTGTCTTATCTTCTTCCAGGCATAAACGGCACAAGGGTGAGCGAACTAGGTTACTTTTCCGAAGATGGTAGTTCAGTCCATAATGACCGGAGAGAAAACCAGTAACTAGCCGTAAGTCGTTCCTGCTGAAATTCAGGATGCCACTGTATGAAAATGGCTGTAACAATGATTTAGCCTGCCTTAGGCCGGGAGAAGCCACCCAAATTTTCTTAGCGGTTCTCTCTGATTAGAGTAGTTACAGTCGACCAATTTACGCCACAAAAGGGCTCTGGGCCTACAAGAGGAGCGGCAGAGGCCCTCTTGGCCAACTCATCCGCTACCTCGTTACCCGGTTAACCGCTATGGCCAGGTATCCAGTAAATGGAAACCTTTTTCCGTATCGATAGCTTCTGTAGTGAGTCAAAGCACTCTAAAAAAAGCTTAGAACGGAATTCCCATGAAACTAAGGACTTAAGGGCAGCCTGACTATCGGACAAGATAGCTATATGCGCGCCTTTAATGCCTCTGCTCAAATTAATATGATCACATTTGGTGATTGCCTTTATTTCCGCCTGAAATACCGTGGGCCATTTACCCATGGATTGGGTAAACAGACTCCAGCGCCTACTCCATCTAAAGTTTTGGATCCATCCGTATAACAACATAAACTTCTGGAATCCATTACCCGCCAACGTGGCCCTAAGCGGAATTGTGACATTGAATCTTAGTTCACAGATTATCCTGCCGTTAGGCATCCCTACAGCTTTCTGCAGGACAATGTATTCAGGATCGATGAATGCCCGTTTCCAACACAGCGACCAGAGTTACCGATACCCATCCGATAAGCGGCCATTGCCGCAGAGGATCTTATAAAGATTTGTATAGGTGTTAACCCAATCAAGGCCTCAATGGCCAGAGTTGGACATGATTTCATTGTACCAGTAGCAATTAATTGCAAAGAAAGTAAAAACAACCAGAATCCTTTTTTTCTACTTTGATGTGGGAGAATTGGCAAAAAAGTTTAGGAAGAAAAGAGTTTCTTGGAACTTATGTATCATTAACTAATTGTAGTTGAATTTTGTATGTTTTGTGATGATGTTTTTAAGAGATTTTTTTTAATGACATTTGTATAATTTCTATCAATACAATTAGTTACATCTGGAATACGGACGATTGTTTCGTCTATACTACTTTAAATAAAAAAGTGTTTGAGCATTTTACTATTTTGTTTGTCTTCCTTTGCTCTACAACATCTTTTTTTAATATAAATTAATCACGTCACAAGTATCAATTATGGAAAATTTCTTCATTACTACAACTATAAGCTGAGAAAATCAATTAGCGACAGAAATTTATTAGAAACTATTCGAAAAAAATAAATTCCTTTTTTTTATCGCTCAATCTTTTAATTTATTCAAATTGTTTTATTTTTACAATGTTTAATTTTCAAATTATAACATTTTCTTCTAAAGCACTATAAATTTATTTACAATTGCAAAACAGACTTTGAACAATAAGTTTTTTTTTTTTTTTGCTATAAATAAATATTAATTGAAAAAAAAAAATGTTATCAATTGATATGTGACTACAGCCCAGCCCTACAGTTCTGCAAACAAAAAATTCAGTATCGATTAAAGAATGCAAAAAAGTTCGCAAAAAAAAATCAAAGACAAATGAAGCTTAAATAAAGCACATGATGAACAAATGTACGCTACATCTATTTTGCAGTGGTCGAAAGTAATGAATTCTACAATGAAACCCTACATCAATAGGTAAAGAAAAAGAAACTTCTGATTATCTCTGTCAAATTTCTCTACAAATTATAATAAATTTATTAAGAAGAATAAATTTCTTTCGAAAACGACAGATTTTCAAAAACGTTTGTGTGAGAAATGGGCAAGGCGGCTTTTTGTTAAAGCTTAAAATTTCTACTGAATTTAAATCATTTTAAATTTTATTTTCATTTCTTTTCAAGTTTGGCCGTTTATTTTCAATATCATAAACACTTGTTTGGTATAAATTTTTTGTTTGTTTGTATTTTATTAGTTTATTTACACGAATATACAACACGTTTTTTTCTTAAACTAAAATAAAATTAACACATAAATTCTTATATACATACATACATACATAATATGTATGTACATACATGCATGTACATATATATTATTTGAAATAAAATAAATTAGAATTTTAAAATTTTATTTTCTAAAAATTTTGATGCAAATTTGATGCAGAGTTCAATGTTTCATCGTTGACGGCCATGACTATTAAATGTGAAATGAAAATGACTAATAATGGAAAAATATAAGTAGAAATTAAAAAACAACAAATTACACTGTGCAACACGAAAAATGTGCTCAGCAGATGTGCAATATTTTTGTACCTCTTAACTGTTGGCTTTATTTGTGTTTTTGTGCATTTGTTTCACAATAAGGTGTGAAAAACTTCACTAAAAAAATTAATATTTTAAAATATAACAATTTATTCGAGATCTATTCAAGAATTTATGGTTTCAGAAATCGAATTTTTTCCTTATGGGTTAGCAACCAAGGAAATATAACATATACTTTAGCTAACCAATAACAAAAAAAATAAATTTTCAAAAATTAATATTATTACATATTAGCAAATTTGATTTTAAATGTGGAACATATGTGGACTATATGTGGGACACATGTGGGACACATTTTAAAAATACTCTAAGCCGTATTGAATGGTTAATGAAAATTGTAGACAGTTAATATTTCATTGCTAATTATTACAATATGTACGGCTTTTAATGAAATTGGTTCTTGTATATTTTATATCTTCTCGGAAGTAAACTTTGTTGCCAAAGTCATTCGGGGTCGTCCATACACATACACTTACATGTGTATATAATAATTCCTCTATTTTCTTTTTAATACTTTTGTATTCTATTGATACTTTTTGTGTCATTTCCTTTTGATGTTTTTTTAACTTAAAAATATACTCACATAAATTTTACATTGAACTTGACATTAAGATTAGAAAGGAAAAATAACAAAATAATGTTAAAAATAGTTTAAAAAAAAACTCGTATTAGGAAAACACACTAGAAAACCTCATTAAACGCGGCAAGATTCTTTTGTAAGTGTAAATTTCAATTACGCAAATCCAAAATTTCAGTTTCTAATTTCAATTAAAAATATTGAATAAATTCTACACTGATGCTAAAGGCTAAAGTAAGTAAAATTATACTCAAAAGGAATTAGACTTTTTTTTGTCAATATTCCAGGGAACAGAACAAACAAGCTTCAATTAATAAATGAATAATTATTTAAACAATAAAATTAGCATTAACATTAAATCTCTGGATAGACGGTATTTACACCACGCAACTTTGTTGAATGCAACTTCTTTTTTTCCAGTGAAAAGGACAGATAAGAAATATTAAATTGTATACATTTCTATTGTAACACTCTCACTTAAAATTTAAATTGCATGCAACAATGTTGCATAATGTACTCATATGTACGTATGTATATATGGTAATACCCGTGCATTGAAACATCAAAAGTAAAGAACATTAAGTATTCGAAAATAGTTTTATTTATTTCCCTTAATGATTTGTGTGTTTTTTACGCTTTTCAAATGTCTTCCACTCAGCAGTAGTACTACACATATGGCATGCCCATATTTACGTTTTCTAGTTGTGGGCATAATGATTGTGTCACTTTTACAATACAAACAAAATTATATACAGATGTATTCATATTTAGACTATGCCCACATTTATTGCGTTATTGCGTCTCTTTTTGTTGTTGTTTATTATTCACAAGTACATCTGAACTTGTGTGTCTATGAATTTCATAGTATGAAATGATGTGGAAATATTGTGGCAAACACTTGATCATGTACGATTGAAAGTATACTTTTTAATTAAAAACTTGTTAATTTTACAAACAAAGAGTAAAGATTTAAAGATCTCAAATTGTTTTATTAGAGACTGTAAAGGGGAATGTGTAGTGTAATCTAATTTTGAAGCTGGGATAAAAAAAATAATTGATAAACGCAGACTTTTATTATATTAGTAAAAAAAAAACTATAAATGTAAAAGAACCATAAAAAAACTTGCTAAAACAAAATATAATTAATTAATTATAATAAATTTGAATTACTCTGACCATAAAATATAATCCTTCGTGATTAACTAGTCATTATATACATTAGTTTAACAAGTGGAACATATGTGGATTTCAACTTCATTTCGAAGCTGGCACGAAAAAGTTGGTTGTAAATAATAGCCTATAATAAACTAGCTTAAACAAATTTTTTTTCTCAACTTAAAATCCACACTGCAGAAAAATCAAAATTAAATCAAAAAAATGTGGTCAAATATAATAATAAAATTAAATCAGTCGTATTATTATATTCTTCTTTTAAATATTCAATATATCGAGTAAATGCGGCAAGTGGAAAATATGTGGATCTTAAGTTTACTTTTTAAGCTTGCTCAAAAAGTTGCCTGTACACGTGTCTCCCCGAAAAGAATGGACATAAAAAGTAAATTATTTACACATTTGTTATGTTTTTAAAAATAATTAAAACTAAATTTTAAAAAGCTTTTAAAAATTAAGTAGTTAAATAAAATTTTTAAATTTGTAATAAATACTGTTATCCTAGAATAATATATATTGCATCTAATTATTCAATAAATAAAATAATCTTGGAAGTGGAATGTATGTGGATTTCAAATTCGTTTTTAAGGTAACACCAAAAAAATTGTGGCAAACGGCGCAATTAAGTAAATCGAATAAAAGAAGCAAAAAAAAAATGTTAAACATACAAAAATTCCTAATTCTACGTTTATTCGTAATAATAATAATATAAAAATATTAATTCCGCTTGGGCACGAGCTATAAAAACCCTAATAGCAAGGGTCACAGTAATATGTGAATTTCCCTAATATAGAGTAAAAATAACAAAAACGTTAGAATACAAAGTAGAATACTTTGATGATAACGGACTATGAGTTTGTGTTGATTATTAGTAATTTCCAAACAGTAATGAGGGAATTTCGTACTAACCAGCACTGTTTCAAGGTAGAATAAAAAATGAATTAAAAATTAAGTGCCTGTTCGCCGATATCGAAGAAGTTCTTTCTTTCGAACAATTACATTTGAAATAAAAACAAAATTTTTTAATTTGTTTTGTTTCAAATGTAATTGCTCGAAAGAAAGAACTTCTTCGATATCGGCAAACAGGCACTAATTCTCATATTCTATTTCTCTTGAAAACTGGTTAAATAGTTGATATTCGTGCGGTGTAGCGGCCTTGAAATCAGTACTGATACGTTCTGCTAAAAACTGATTGGATATAAATAATAATATTTTCCAACATAAAAAACTCTTAGTAATTTTGAATTTTCATTAATTCAATAAAACTGAACTTGAGCCTGATAATATTACTTTTCATATTTTTCAAAATCTTTAAATTAAGTTTCAAGCTATGTTCCATCCAATATTTGTTTAATTTTTTTTTTTTTATTATTTTGTAATTCGTGAAATTCATGCTGAAACAAATCAATTAACACTTTGCTATCAAGACTTTGATTTATAAGAAAATATTTATTGATTTTTATTATTAACCCAAAAAATATTTAAAATGTGTGCTGTTCGCATTTGTTTATTTGTTAAATTTGTGGTTTTTAAAAATCCTATTTAACACTTATTCAATTTCAATAAAAAAAAGTAAATTCCATTTAAAAATATTTACTAGACCGTTTATTTAACAGCATTTTGATAAGTTTAGTGTCAATTTTATTGTAAAAACTATTAAAAATCAATTTATTGATAAAGTTTCAGAACGGTGTTTGACTTTCGAAAGATCTGTTAAATTAAATTGGAATACAAGAGATAAAATATTCTTTAATTCATTCGAAGCATGGATAAGCCACGTACTAACAGAAGGGTGGGTTCACAAAAAAAATTTTATTGTAAATTATCTGTGTGGTTTTCATGAAAAAGAGCGTATGTCTGAAAAATAAATTTAGAAAAAGTTTTTTGCCAAAATTTTCTTGTTCTACAGGCATCCCAAAGTCATCATACTTTTGGGGCCAAAAGTGGTTGGACTGCTCTTCTCGTCACATAACCTAACAATTATTTTAAATTTTAATAAAATCGCGTCACTTTTTTTTTAGATAAAAAATATAGAAATTAATCTACGTTGTCTTTAAAATATAATAATAGTGTTTTGATGTTAATTATTAACAATTTTGAAAAATAAAGATACGCAGCTATTCATGAAAACCACACAACTTGGTTTAATAAAATAATAAATGCTAATAATTTGTACAAAAAATATTAGTAGATTTGTGAATATATTTGGAAAATAATTTACGTAAAAAGTGCTTTAAAATATATATGTTAGCTAAGCATTCAAGTATGTGGAACATATTATCATTTTAAAAGTAATTTAAATTTTTAAAATTCAATTTAATAAAACATGACCTTCTGCAGGCAAAATCTTTACCCCATAAATTTTGCTCGAATTTGCAAGAAAAACACATGTGGAATGTATTCCAATTCCAAAGAAGACAAAAAACAATGACTGCAAGTCAAAGCAAATATTATACTGCATATAAAAGATGAAAAGCTGGACTTTTTCGATTAAAAATTGCAAAAAATTAATTAAAATGAAATTAAAATGAAGTTTTAAATATTTAAGTTCATATCGACTTAGTTATTTTTTGTACATTTAAATATATACATATTTAAAAATATAAAAAAAACTTAAATATATACTTACGGCCCGGTTCGCAACACGATGTCGACCGATCGATAATGCTGAAATTGTAAAAGATAAACAGCTGATGCCAAATTAGGTAAAATTATTTGAATGATATTTTAATAAAAATAATTAATAAAATGTTATTTTCTTGAATTTGAATTATATCTTTACTTTCAACAATTGCTTATCAGTCGATAAAATGATTTTTAGCTGATTAGTTAACAGTAAAGATTACCAATCATAGCTATAATTTAAGTTCTGTCAAAGTATTAAAATACACATGATTGCACGTACATACATATGTACTTCAGCCACTAATTGAATTGATTGAAAAAGTCCATGTCATTTTCATAAACTCGAAAATATTTAAGCAATAAACTTTGTATTTGATAACAATTTTTTTCAAATGTTGCAAGTTTTAAGTTTAACAGAGTAAAAAACCAAACTTTTTAAATTTATTTTCTCAAAGCTATTATTTTTTATACGTTTTAACTTTAAACCGAGTAAGTAAATAGTTCTTATGATGTATTGCTGAAAATAAAGTATTTTTTTTTAGTAGATTGCTTTAAATTGCTATTAATTGCCTTACTTTAGCAAGTGGAACATATGTGGATCATGTTCAAATTTTTATAAGAGCCCAAACAAAAGAGAATTAAGGTGAAGTAGTGTTTTTAAATTTTTATTTAATCACCTTAAATAGATTTTAAGTGGAACATATACAAGAATGTGTATATGGAACATGTTGAAATGTTTTTATTTTTAAAAATTTTTGTATGAACTAGTTTGAATGGTTGAGTTTATGTTTTTTTCAATAGATTTTGATGTGGAACATGTGTAGAACGAATTTCAAAATTTGAATTATGCAACAAAATAGCATTTATAAGCTATTGTGTCGTTGTGTGTAATATGCATACGATTTTCCGTATTTTCTACATACAGTGCGCTTGCGATAATATGAACTAATTAAAACCAAGGCAGTTCACTTTTGCAAGATTGTTCATATATGCGAATAGCATCTAATTTCCCATAAAAACAAAAGTATATTATGTTAAATTTTTTGTTGTTGTTTATTGTATTGAATCAAAATTTATCTGCAACCGTGTTTACAAAGATTTCATCACTGTTTCGATAAAAATACGTTAAGAAATGCAAAAATAAGTTGTTCACATTTTAAATCTTTCGCTTTCGTAGCCAATGGAAGAAAAAAAGTTGTTCATATTTTGGGGTGATCATATTTTCGCGACTGCACTGTATTATTAATTAGCTGTTGTTAAAATACTTGCTTGAATCTTATTTCTTTTTATAATTTTTTGCCCAAAAACTTTTATTTTGATCTCTTCTTACAGAATCATCATCCATTATTCTTCAATACCGTACGTAAAATAGCTTTCAACTATTATCAACATAATCTTGGCAGACAACTGCAAAACTCCTTAAACGAAGCTGGTACTTCGTTAGATTTAATTACCCTAAAACGTCCCACAGCAAGGCAACAGGGCCATGAAAAACCTCAGACCTCTCATAAACCTTTAAGCAAAGAGAAACGCTTAAAATCACACAAAACTACGTTATACAAATTTCACTATACCGATGAGGATTTCGAAGACTATAAAGTGGGAAACATGTCTAATAATAAAGAAAATATAGAGTGAGTATGATAACAGAGTTATGATAAAATTAGAAAAATAAAGTATTAAAATTTGAATCTTCTTAAGAGCTAAACAACCTCTAACAACCACTACGAATAGTGTTAAACCAAAAATACAACCCAAATATGATGTTCATCGTGATGTCTTAACACATGAGGTTGTGATCAAACAGACAGGCTATCATGCCAATGACAAAAGTATACCCTACGGCTTAAAACAGTGTTGGCAGAATTGGTCTTTTTGGGCCATGTTTGCCGGCATTGTACCCATAATACAGTGGCTGCCAAAATATTCGCCTAAACGTGATTCGGTGGGTGATATTATGGCCGGTTTTACAGTGGCCATTATGCATATACCTCATGGCATGGCTTATGGTCTATTGGCGGGCGTATCACCCGGTAATGGTCTTTATATGGCCATCTATCCCACCTTGGTCTATATGATTTTGGGTACTTCCAAACACATTTCAATCGGTACATTTGCGGTGGCCAGTATGATGACCTTAAAGGTTGTCGAAAGTTATACAACAGAAAACGGAGTAAGTGCCAGGGCGTTAACGACTGCACAGGAGGCTGTGGTGACACCTATTATTACACCTTTAGAAATTGTTACGACATTGGCTTTTACAGTGGGACTATTACATGTAAGTTGTGTGTGTGTGCTTTCTTTATTTTGTTTAAATAAATAAGATTTTTTTTTATATATATAGTTTTCTTTGTGTGTTTTCAGCTTGCCATGGGCTTTTTTAGACTGGGTACACTTTCCTCTTTACTAAGTGAACCCTTGGTAAATGGTTTTACCACCGGTGCTGCTTGCCATGTTGTTACCAGCCAACTAAAAGATGTTATTGGTGTTTCGGTAGAGCGCCATAAAGGAACTTTTAAAATCGTTTACACCATCATTGATCTTTGCAAATCGGTTCCGAAAACGAATATAGCTACACTCATATTCTGTTTCTGCATTATAATCTTCATGACGATTTGTAATGAATTTATTAAGCCCTGGCTGCGTAAATACTGTCGTTTTCCCCTGCCCGCCGAACTTTTGGCTGTAGCTGGCGGCACTGTCATATCAATGCTGGTTAATGTTCATGAAATTTATAATATACAATTAGTGGGTGAAGTACCCACCGGCTTACCCATGCCTGTTATACCTCGATTTGAATTGGTGCCCGCTTTAGTCGTCGACTCTATAGCCATAGCCATTGTTACTTATTCTATAGTCATGTCGTTGGGTTTGAATTTTGCCAAAAAACATTCGTATGAGATACGGCCCAATCAGGAACTATTTGCCATGGGCATGGGAAATATTGTGGGTGGCTTTTTTCACTGCATTCCCCTGGCTGCTTCGTTATCTAGATCTTTGATACAAGAACAAACAGGTGGTGCCAGCCAATTGGCTTCTTTGGTATCTGCTGCTTTAATTATAATGACATTATTTTGGACGGGACCATTTTTCGCATTTTTGCCCAGGGTAAGTACAAATCAGTAATAAATATAAAATAATAACTAATTTCTCTAATATTTAGTGCGTTTTGGCTGGTGTCATTATAGTGGCCTTAAAGCCCATGTTTATGCAGGCCAAGGAATTAAAGAAATTTGCCAAACAGGGCAAATTAGAAGTATTAACCTGGCTGTGCACCTGTATATGTGTGGTACTTATAGATATTGATATTGGGTAAGTAATTTACAATTTAAATAAAAAAAAAATCAATAAATTTAAGCGAAGCTAGACGAAAAATTCAAAAGTCGCAGTTTATTTAAAAAAATATCGGATAGATTTTTGGTACTCTCTTGCAATTTGTACAATTAGGATTCGAAAAAAATCTCAAAAATATAATTTGGAAAATATTTTTCAGCAACACGTTTATTTTTTTAAAGTAGAAAACTTAAGCACCCCCCATACACGTTTCAATCCAATTGGCAACTGAATCAGTTGTTGTCCACATCAAGGCATGTATAGCTCTGTCAATTGATTAATTTGGCAGTTGCGAGTTGGTTGAAGAAAAATCAAAGAGATTTTAATTTTTCAAGTTGGCTAGTAGGTAATCTTATTTAATTGTCAATTTACTCTTTAAATTGAATTGATTCTTCGCCACACACTTCATAAACTGAATTGAAATATTTTCATTCAGACGTCAAATTTATATTTTTCCAATTACAAATTTAAAAATTACATATACATATATGTATGTATATATGTATGTATTATATGTTTGCCACCAATATCATGTTTATATTTTTTATTTAAAATTCAATGAAATTAAATTTGATTTCAAAAATACATGACTTTTTCTTTGCAAAAGATAACTACAAACATAAATTTTGACAACTGATCAAGAAACTCAAACACACACCGCAGCACAATCGAATTGAAAGACTTACTAGTCAATTTGAAAAAATTAAAATCTTTTTGATTTTTCTTCAACCGATTTAAATTAAATTTAATTTGTGTGCTTTTCTCCCTTAAATATATTTTGGTACTTTTTGTGTAATTCGGAAAATATTAAGGGTAACAAATTTTAGGTGATTTGGGTACTTTTTTTCCACACAAATATTGTTTGATGTACATTGAAAATTTATTAACCTATGAAGGGGGCAACAAATATACTATATGCAAAAAGTGTAGGTACGAAAAAGTTGACCCTGTAAATCCGCAATGTGCATTTCTTGTTCTTTTGCTCAATGCGCATTTCTGGCTCCTTTGTACAAAGTAAAAAAAAGTATTAAAGAGCGGCAGGCACTGCGCTTGCAATTCGTTTTTTTCGTATTCTGGTAACATGGTATGTTATTGTTTGTCTGTTGTTAGAAAAATTGCATTTTTAGTGTGTAAAAAAATTCTGTAAATCCGCAATGCGCATTTCTTGCGCTTTTGGTGCCGCTCTTTGTGCAAAGGGCAAAAAGAGCCGAAAAGAACGGTATTGCACTTAGTTTTTTCGTACTCTGGTAACATGGTATATTTTTGTTTGTCTGTTGTTAGAAAAAAGACTTTTTTAGCGCGTAAAAAATATTCTGGTTGTAAGGGAAAAAAGGTGTTTTTGGACTTGTTTCCAAACATGCAATTTTTTGGCCACTGCATCTGGTAGCACCATTAGTGAGGGTAATTATGTTTTAGAAAATATCGCCGTACTTGTAAAAGAAAAGAGAACACTAACTAAATACTTATTTACTTTTTTTTTAAAGCTAAAAGGATATCTTTTGCTTCTTTTTACAGTCTCCTAATTGGTGTATGCGTTTCCCTGCTGACATTATATATTAAAGGCTTGAAGCCCTATTCCTGCCTTTTGGGGTATATACCCGAAGCGTCGGCAGTTTATGTGGACATCAGTCATCATCGCAATGCCTTCGAAGTGCCCGATACGAAAATATTTCGTTATATTGGCTCCTGCAACTTTGCTACCTCAATGTATTTCCGCAAAAGCCTTTACAATGCTTTAGGTTTGGATAATGATAAAATGCGCGGAGCTTCCTATCTGCCCGTAACACAAAATGGCTCTATAACTGTCACCAATGGTGGCAGTGCCTTTAGTAATTTGCATTCTTCATTTCGTTTTTTGGTGCTTGATTTCTCTATGTTGGGCCACATAGACGTGGCCGGCAGTCATCTCTTGTCCGATGTACAAAAGGAATTGGATAAACGTGGTATACGCGTGTTTATTGCCAGTCCCTCGGACAAAGTTTATGATACTTTAGTGCATAGTATGGCCTTGGGAGATGGTCCATTTGAAATTTTCCCCACCCTACATGATGCTGTGGAATATTCAAATGCCTGTCGGACAACGTGATATTTAGATCTAATGAAAATTTTGGTAGATAAATTATCCTTGTGACAAGTATGAAATTTTTAGTTTTCTTTGTTTTAATTCTGTTTGCATCCTTAGTTTTGGTATTAGTATTTGAGCGAGCCCTTAAGGTATGCTATGAATTTGATTTAAAACAAATCTTAGTTATTAACACAACCCACATGACCATCGAATTGTGTAAAAATTGATATAAGAATCACTCAAACGTGTGAGTGTTTTTCTTATAAAATTTCTACTTAATTCGCTGGTCTGTCTAGACTATGAAAATCATCACACTTAGGACCTGATTCAGTAAATATAATGGCTCGATTATGGATAACAACCGAACTTTAGTTGCGTTGCCAGCCGGCAACTGCAAATTTGTGGTTACCGGAAAAACACTAAATAGCAACTGAAACTCGCAGCTCTCAGTTGCCAGTTGCCATCCTTAATACAATTCTCAGCAACTGGCAACGCAACTGTGGTTCTGTTGCCATCCATAATCGACCCATATATCATACGTACACTCAGAAATTTTTTGTGAAATAATTGTAAAGAAAATTTTACATTGTTATGTTTTCAAAGTTGAAGATAGAAAAAATACATTTTTAAAACAAAACTGCACGACAAATTATTTTTATTTTCTGTAACTAAACAAGTGCCTGAGTTACTTATCATACATCTCTTATCTCTTAAAAGGTTTTAAAACTTAAACTTGTCCTAAAAGGAAAATCTATTGTATAAAAAAAAATTTTGTGCAAATCGAAATTGTACTTAATTTTCTAGAAAATTTATTGTAATATTTTTTCAAATAATTTTTGTAAATACATACATACATACATATATATTTGATTTTTGTAACACATACATATGTTTACGGCATCCTCCGTCTCAAAAAGCAAATGAAGTTTGCTCAAGAGTTTTAAATGACACTGTTTTATTAATTTTAAATTAATTCCATAATTTGCTTTAGACATACTAACCAACAAACAAAAAATACTTAAAAAACAAATGAACAATTTGTACTTTACAAATTTTTGAACAAAAAAAAAAAACAACTATTTTTTTGCAATTAAGTTTATATATGATCTTGTAGTTTATTAAATTATTTTAAATTTTAATAAAAATTATATATGTAAATTTTTAAAATGTCTTAAGTAATGAAAAACGAATTGTTGAAATTTTAAACGAAATAATTCTGTGAAATAGTTTTAGAAATTTTTGAAAAAACCGAAATTAATAAAGAAAAATCAACAATAATTTAGTAAGTAAATAAATGTGTAACTGTTTTGCTCAATAAAAGAAGAAGAACTCACTGAGAAGAAACTATTTTGAAGAGACGAAATTTAAACATCCCATTAAAACAATTAAAAAATTTATTATGAGGACGAAAATGGCGGCATTTGAAACCGAAAGGGCTCTCTGGAAAAGAAATCAGCCAGGCAATCTCAATTCTGGCTTAAAGGAGATTCAAATGAAGCAGTATTCTAAAATACTACCAGGAACAAATAGCTCACCTCCCAGTGCGTTAAACAAATAAGCAGACTGTTTCGAAAGGCCTAACGATACGAAACATATTATTTTCAATAACCCAACCTTAAGATCACCGTATAAAATTCTTGTTTTTTTTTTAATTAATTAAATTTTTTTTTTAATATTCCATATTGGAAATTTTGTGGAAAATCTTGTAATTTTTCGAACATTTCAAAGCACTATCCGAAATGCATGAACATACATATTTTGCTATTATTTCACTATACAAGTTTCTTTAGTGTTCTTAAATATCTTGTTTTTCTAATCAAATTCCAAACCCGGAAATATAAAAAAAAATCTTTAAGCATTTATTTCTTTCAAATTGTTTTAAGTCAGGACAATTAAATTGTTTGTGTGTTTTTTCTTTCTAAATAAATATTGAGCTAAACTACAATCTCTTAAATGGGAAAATAATATGTTTATTTAATTTGAATGTTCAAATTTAAATAATTTAGTTGTTTTTTTTATTTACAACCCACCAGTGTTCACCTGCAGTCATGCCTTCTTAACATGCCGTTTAATCTTCCCTTTCAATTTAATGTAATTTTGTTATTTTTATACATGCATATGTATGTACATTATACATACATACATATATGTTTTTTAACTATAAAACTTTTGAAGTAATGATTCAAAGGCCACGTATTTACTAATTAAATTTTTTTTTATTTCATTCCACATTTTAGTTTCAAATTCAAAATTATTTCATTTAAATTACATCGTATATTATTTAACAAACACATATGGAAATTGGGAAGAATTCAAAATAAAAATTCAATCAAATTCAGTAAAGAGAAGGATAGCCAAGGACAATAGGCAAATTTCTGTGAGGTAAATAAACGACTTATAATAATGTACTTGTTTTTTTTTTACATTGCTATAAAACAAGAAATTTATTCATAAATATGTATTTTGACAATATTACGCAATTCCCAATTAAACGTAAAAAACTCCCAATTTGGGAGTTATTGGAGAAAATTTCCGGATTAGTAGATTTTTCGTTATGCATCTGTTTCTTGTATATTAACGGTATTATAATTTTTTATGAAATTTTGCTATTCATTGTGTTGAAGTATCTAGATTCCCAAATTATTAGCTGAAGTTTCCATAAAAGTCGTTTAAGCTAAAACGAAATTTTTATAGCTGAAAAAACCTAAAAGAAATCTTTTAAATTAACTTTAGTTAGGAAGTTGATAATCTTTAAAACAATCCCACAACTCCCAAAAATATTTTCAAAATCCCCTTTTTTTGTGTAAATAATTAAAAGTGACGTTTAAAATGTTCTTAAATTAAGATTATCTTTAAAATTAACATTTGCAAAGCAATTGCATAACTCCCAAAAAAAATTGAAAAATCTCCAATATACCAAAAACTTTGTTAAATACATATGTACCAACTTTTATGTTGGGGCAAATTTTTAATATAAAAACTGTTGTCAGGATTATGTGGATTCAAAAATATACATACCCTTTAATATTTTCATTCACTTCTAATATAAAAATTCCAACCTTTTATAGATTTCAAATCTAAAAACCGGGATAGTAATGCCAAAAGCGGCATTTGAAGTTAGGTTATTGCATATGGCAAGGCATTCTTACAGATTGGATCCATTTTCTTAATTTTTTTATTTTTTACGCCAACTGTTCTTCTGTCTCTCTATATCGGAGGCGATTATATTGCATGAATTATTTCAATTATAATTAAATTTATGGCAAAAAGGAATACTTCTCCTTTGAATACGCGTTATTTAATTTATTTTGTCTTAAACTTAAAAACAACAATATGTTCTTTTATTTTTAACTAAAAATGTTTTAGCTTAATTCCTGTCATTAATAAAAATCACTTTCAATGCGCAAAAACAACAAACAAAAAATAAAATGTTTTGTACACGAAACAATCCCTATAAATTCTTATCTACTAATTAATTCTCCAATCAAATCTCCTACAAACAAAAAAAAAATGTTACTTTAAAAAAAGGTATTTAAACTTTAAATATGACTCGTATCTTGAAAATCGCCAATTTAGGTTTCAAATTTGTTTTGTGCTGACAAATTTTAAATAATAAAATTGTTTTCGTTAATGTTCAATTTTCTGTACAATTAACAAAAAGTGTTAACTGATGTGTAAAGTGCTAAGAAGGCAAAAAAAAAAACAATCCATTTAAAAAAAGACTTGTAGACGTCAGTCAGCCCGAAACAATGAACTCTTTTTTTTTTGTAAAAAATATATTTTAAGTTTTTTAAATGGCAAAATAATTTGTTCAGAATTTGTTAAACAAATATCATGTTTACGTTTTATATGAACGAACAATAGCATTAATGAGAGGAATCTATCTAAAAACCCCAAAAATTAACTAGATAATTGGCCCTCAAATAATAATGAACTTGACCTTAGAGGAGAGGGTTTGAATGGTATATAAATATTTAAATGTATGTGGGATAGTTGTAAGTTATTCATGAGTAACAAAAAACTTCCATTGAAGCAACAATTACGAGAAGTTTGCCCAAATTTCAATAAAATTTTTAAGTTTTTTTTTTTAATTTTTAAAAAACTATTCGAAATTTCAAATTTTCTTAGTACCTTATATTGGAAATATTTACTTGAAAACAATTTTTCCTTACGTTTTAATTGAGTTCGAAAACTTGAACTTAGTTTCGAAAATTCGTATTCACTTCAGTTATTAAAAAAAAATTTACTAATGTGAAATTATAATAAAAATAAAGTCAGTCCAAAAAATATTTATAAAAATTTAATTTAGCATGTTCTTTTTTCTAAATACATACATACATATGTATATCAGTTTGTCGAACAGTTTCGAAAGCTGAAAGCATTTTTTAATTTAAAAAACCTGGATAAAATTTCAATTTGTAGTCACAATTAAAAAATTAACGAATATTTTAGGAAATCTGATATGTTCGAAAATTCGAAATTAATTTCGAATTTTTTTATTTTATTGCCAAATTAGTTTTAGAACTTCACTTTTTAATAAATCGTAAAGAAAATATGAAAATTCATGTAATTCACCTAAGTTTCTTAAGTTCGAATGTTGTAAAATTACGCTTTCAGTGTAAAACACAAAATATTCACTTTTCTTTAGCGAATAATTCGGTTTTAAGGTACTAAAAAATATATGTATGTACATGTATCGGCGTTTTCAAAGTTTAAATTGGTATTTATTTTAGGCGGAATACTATTTATGTAATTTTTAGTTTCTTTATAAATATTTGGTTTTTAAATTATGTTGTTTTGTACTTGTAAAAATATTTATTTTACAAAACTTATATAAATATGTATTTTAGTTTTTATACCGAAATAAGCTACCATTTGTTGAAATAATGCCGATGTGTATTTATTTCACTGTCTGCCGGTTGATTTCATCTGTCAACAAGCACAACTCTGTGTGTGTTTTTAGAGTGAAAATGGCCTCTACATATATTGCCAAAAAAAAGTATGTATGTACATAGTCCATTAAAGTTAAAATTTAAAGTGTACTTTAAACGAGACATAAACTTAAGAAATGTCCTGAAGTAGTGCAGCATTTTAGTGGCAAAAAATAAATAAAAATCAAAGGGTATTCAATTAGTTAATGTAATTGTGACATCAAGCAATGTTATGTTATGAATTAGATACGTAATTTTTAATAATTAACGAATAATTCCTTCAAGTAACGTAACGAAGTAAGCCGAAAAAACGCAATAGCCAAAAACTAAATACGAATTAAAAACATATGCAATAAAAACGAAAAAAAAAATCAAAAGATCGCTAAAACACCAAAAGGAAAATTTGTTCGAAAACAAGCCAAAATTCCCTAAAACAATATATCTACTTGTACACACATACATTATTTAAAAATGGTTGTCGTAATTGTATACATAGGTACTAAGTTCATTTCCTTGCTATGGGGTTTTTGATCTTGATAAGCGCTTCTGATATCCGCGTTTAGTACAATGAAGCTTTTGACTGCTGACTGGAAAAATATTTATGGAAAAAAGAATTGTTTGAAATTAGAGGAGGTTGAAAATATTTTTAATAAAATTCGAAGTATTTTTTTTTATAAATTTAAATAAAATTTTAGAAAAGTTTTTTAAACTATTTATTAGAATATAGTTTTTTGACTTCAATTTAGTTCATGTCTTTTGTTTTTCTTGAACAAGCACAAGAAACAATTTTTAAAATTTAGGTTTTAAACTAAACTATAGACGCGATTTACATACATGTTACTAAGATTTCATTTAGCTCCTAAAGAAAATTTAATCATATTCCACGAAGAGAATATTTTACTGAATACATATATATTTAATTTGAATTTTTAAACAAATGATCATTATCATCTTCTACTTTATTATTTCTGAATAAGCAGTTAATATGAGACTATTTGTTGTTGGTGGTGGTGTTATTTTTATATGGAGAATTTCTCACATAATTGTTAAGAGTAACAAAAATACGCATAGACGCTGTTTATTATTTTTTGTTTTGTTGTTTTCTTAGCGTCGTAGTCAGTCTATTGTTATTGTTGTGGCCGTAATTTGAAAACGAACAAAGCTGGGCTTTGTTGGTTAAACTTATAAAAAACTAAGCGACCGAACTGTTCCCACTGCTAGTTGGATTTTGAAGCTGCGCGTGAACGAACCGGGTTTTTCTCAAACGTAACGGACAAATGGTTTAATTTCAGACAAATACTATAAGAAAAATATATGAAAAAATATTAACGGACGTTTTTGTTAAAATAATTTAAGGTGCGTTCAAGTAAAATCAAGCAATAGGCAATTTTCCCAAACTGTGATTTAAAAGGACTTTAAACTTAAAGTGGCAAACAAAAAAACTCAAAAAAAAAATTATTTAAAAGAAAAAATTCCAAAAAAAAATTATGTATGTATGTTGTAATATTGAAAAAGATAAAACAAGTTTTAAAAATCCAACAAATATTTAACCTAAATTTGTGTTGTAACAAAACGAAAAATAAATTATAACTGTTTGCAACGAAATATTTATTAAGATTAAGTTTAATAAAAAAAGACAGTTTCGAATTGAAAAAAAAAAAAAATTCCGTAGAAATTAATTTTTTATTAAAAACTTTTTACATTCGACACACAATTCTCATAACAAAAAACAAAACAAAAAAAAAAACAAAATATTTAATAAAAATACAGGTTTTTGTTGTTGTTATTCTTTTTTTTAATAATTATCATACATTTCAAAAACAAAACAAAGTAAGCAAAACTTGTTTAAATTAAAAATAAAATACAACAAGAATTAAATTTAACTGTGTTCAAAAAGTTACATGAATAAAAAACAACAATAAAATAAAGTGCGAATGAAAAAAAAAAAATCGCCTCAGCAGTGTTGCCAGAAACAAGCAAACGACAATACACCAAATGCAAAGCATATTTGAAAAAAAAAAAAAATTATCATGAATCTAAGTCTGGGTTCACACGTGAAAGCTTCCTTTCATGAAAGAATGGTGTCGGGTACCATTATTCTCTCCCCTCTCATCAACAAACTAACTACTTTCATGAAAGGAAGCTTTCACGTGTGAACCCAGACTAAGTTAACAAAAAAAAATCATTATAAGAAATTTTCAATTGTATGCACAAAGCAAAAAAAAAACCCCCTTTCGACATCTGGCTGAGTTATAACTTCACCGTCTCAGTTATTCGGATTGCCTGGCCAATCTTCAAAAAAGCAATAGGATAAGATAAGGAAACAAATTGCCAGCAAACTCTTTCATACAGACCTACACTCAAATTGACAACCTTATCCTTTTTCGAAGTTGTTCAAATCTGGTATTTCTCGTTAACAATGACCCAAAGAAGATAGTGCAGCATTTAACTCGCCATCTCGCATCTTATTATTAAAGGTTTTCCAATAAGAGTGATATGATTTCTTTAAAAAAAAAAACACACTTATTGTAAAGGAAATTCAATAGTTGTTTATTTAATGTGAAGTACAATCGATACAATTAAATTCTAAATAAAACGTCATTCAAATGGCCTCCACGACTTCTTCTTCTGCAGGAACGAATTCGATGAATCCAATTTTCGAGCACTTTTTCCACTAAATCAAGTCGTATGGCATTAATGGCACGTTCAATATTGACTTGTAAAGCTTGAAGAGAGTCTGGTTTATTTCGAAAGACCAAAGACTTCAAATAACACTACAAGAAATATTCTAATGGTGTTAAATCACAACTTCTTGGAGGCCATTAAATTTTTTGAAATAACGAATCTCCAAACTTCTCGCAATAATTCAATTGTTGCATTTGCTGTGTGACACGTAGCCCCGTCTTGTTGGAAGCAAATGTTGTCATGATCAACTTCTTGCAATTTCAGCCACAAAAAGTTGCATATCATCGATCTATACCGCTCTCCATTGACAGTAACGGTGTTACCAGCTTCATTTCGAAAGAAGTACGGACTGATAATTCTACTAGACCAAAAACTACACCAAACTGTCAATTAAGGTGAATGTAATGGTTTTTCATGAATAATTTGTGGATTTTATTCGCACCAGAATCGACAGTTTTGTTTATTTACCGCACCACTCTAATAAAAGTGAGCCTCACTTGGACGATTATTACGACCTTAAAGTGGCAAAATCGCACGAAAAGTATCAATTGGAGAACGATTATTTTGATAATAAAACTGAATAGTTTGTAAACGTTGTTCTTTCGTATATCTCTCCCTGATGAAATTGTAAACACTACTGAATACAATGAAAAAGAAATGACAGTTCATGACATATTACAAATGGCCGAAACGTCACTTCAAAATCATATCATCCCTATTGGAAAACCTTATACATATGTATATTGTACATTAGGAAATATGTTAGCCCGTTTTCACGTTAAGGGTGAAAGTGCTTAAAATTCGTATGCAAAAAAGCATTACTCTGGCAACGCTGCTTTCAAAAATTGTCTCGTTTAGTTATGATATTACATTCGTTCGAGCCTCCTTCACTAATATATTTGATTCGTGTTAATAAAATTTTTTTATAACAACAAGAACAATCCAACAAAGCAGTACAACACCTGCATGATAAAAGAAAAATAAAAACAAAACAACACCACACAAACTTATACGTACATACATATGTATGCATACATATACAGATACTTCCATACATACTTATTTTCAATTTATCAAATTATTTCTATTACAACAACTTTAATTTATTAAATTTTCAGTGTTTTGATGTTTGTGAGCACTCCCTCCCTCTCGATCTTCCTCACACTCGCGCTATCGTCTATTGCACGATCTTGCAGTAACTTTTGGAGATTTTCTAGTACTTTGTAAAGTTTTTTTTGGGGAATTTTGTTTGAGCGTGTATTCGTTTATTTTCGTGGGTTAGTGTTTTACTAAAAGCCGCCAAAATTGGTCGTCTTACGAAAACTTCATTTGTTTTAAGTGACCTCAGGGTAAGTGTGTGAAATCAAATGTAATTTTGTAAAATATGTATATTAACTTGTTAAAACTTAATTAAATACAATTTGAAAGTGTACTGAAGGATTTAATAGTATAAAATAATAGTAAAAAAACTGGTCGAATTAAATGAAGCAATATTTATTTTTAATAGAAAGTTAACATGAGAATTCAATCAAATTAATTCCAACATACGCGACAACATGCACGACAGAACACTTAAACATTTTAAGAAAAAATAATACAAGAATTTACATTATTTCAGCATACAAGTAAACGAATTCTCGAATGAAATTAAAGGCTATGGTCATTGTAGTTTTTTGCTCCAAAATTGTTTTTAACAAATCTTCCACACGACTGCAGTAAAAATTTGCGTCTCACTGTTTGTTCTGCAGTAAATTTTGTTTATTTTTCTTACTAAAACATCTAAATATATTAACTAAAATAGTTAAATTTTTTAATTTAGTTATTATATGTAGTATACACAAAAAAATATATTTACATAAAATTTAAGGACATTTACATTTATTGAATAGATTTCTTAAATATGTAATACGTTGGTTCAAAGTACGATCTAGACCAGTGTCGGGCGATTTTTGAAATGCTAAGCACGCGTGCTTAGCAAGAAAATTCTGTTGGCGCGACGTCGACACACGTATACTATAAGCATCTTCGTGTAGCTTATGAGAATTAACGTTCGGTTGTTGCTTTGTTATCATTTCGTCAAAGTAAATCAAACCAGTCGCTGATCAGCACTTGTTTGAGTAAGATCTTGCTTTACAATTTTTTGTTTACACTCAAAGCAAAATGTTCAATGAAGAATGGGAAAATTATTTTTTTTTTATAATTTTGTTTTTATTCGAACTTTTTATTTTAATTATCGAAATTAATAAATTATCAAGCTTGAGGGCTTCGTTTTTAATAAATTTTATTTTTATTTATTATGTTTTCTCGATATTTCTTTACTTATTAAATATTATATTTTATTTCATTCGTTGTGTAACTAGTTTATTATTAAATGAATATTGTTTTCGTTATTATTTTAACATAAAAAGTATTATTGAAAAAAAATTCAAATCAAATAAAAATACTAAAAGGCAAGATATGTATTTTACTTTTGGCAACAGAAAAATTTTTCGAGTGTATAATTATTGCCGGTCGTTCGTTTTTTTGCTGCTTCCCATACCAAAACATATGAGAGAGTGTGTGTGTGCCCGACACTGATCTAGACGCACGGTAGTGCGCCAGGCCAAGTTCGGCCACACAGTGTGTATATTTACATGAAACCATTCGAGCTGCTTTTATCCCCCTCATAACTTTGCTCCACCTAATCATAATATAATGAAACTTAAAACATAAGCTCTCCCCACAGAGGTGACCTCACAGGTTTTAATTTGAAAGTTCTACCATAAAAGCTTCCCGAGATATTAAGGTGTGAAAAGTCCATATTTTAGTACATATTCACTGACTCACTGACTCATCAATATTATTGGGCACTTCCAGTAAAGCTAGAGAGCTGAAACTTGATACACAGGTAGGTCTTGGTGAGAAAATAACCAGAAAAATCTGAAAACGAGCTCTTTCCACCGGGGGGGACTAGGGTTCCCCTTTTTTGTATTTGGACTTCCAGTATAGCTAGAAAGCTGAAATTTGGTACACAGCAGTGAAAGGCAAAAATCACTTTTTTCCTGATTTCATCACACATTAAATTTTTTATTCACATTTAATGATGAAAAACAAATCAACATTCAGTAAAATCAGCATCGTATTAGTGAACGCTTCATTTAAGTGAATTTGAGTCGAGCGATCAAACATGTGTTACTAACATCATTCATTTTACATTAACATTGCTTTTCGCATTTAATAATTCAACCAAACTCAATGTTAAATAAAATCAGTATCATACTTATGAACGCAACGTTTGGTTAGTCGTAAGTCTAGTGATCGAACATTTCTTATTCAATCGTTTATACGAACAAGTGTTAACGTTGACAAAAATCAAAGCAGAGGAGGTAGTTAAAGCTTTATTAATTTAAATCATTGTAATACACACCAGCAAGCAAACACAACCGCTAAAAACAAAAATGGCAAAATATTATATTAATCATTAAATATTATATTAATCACAAACTAAAAAATTAATTAATCAATTTTTAAGAAATAAAAATTTTTGAATAAATTAAAAACATACTGGACTACGATTTATTTGGAACAATTTAAAAATCAGGAATTATTATTATATTTTCCAAGTTTGCCTTTAATTATTATTTTATTTGGTGATTCTTGAAAAATGTGATCTTGCAGTTGTTGAAAATTTGTCTTTTCTATTAAAAATCTTCTAGCTTAAGCTCTACAAATAGCAAATTAATCATAACTATATTGAACCAATAAATAGCTTCTTCAGGGATTACTAATTACAAAATTTAAAAAATTCGCTTAACCAATCATAACTACTAGAAGTTCAGTTATGCCAAATATCAAGGAAAAAAATGTTTGCCTTGTCCGATTTAATTAATAAAATATCAAAAATTAGAATAATCTTTTAGTTTATTTTCCTTTAAAATTTACAAAAACTGTTAGATATTTCTAAGAAACTTCTGTCTTCATAAAATTGGTAATAATATAATTACAAAAATTTAATTAATGAGCTCGAGGTTAATTTAGATACAAAGCTCGCACCAAATAACATATACATATGTATTGTAAACTAAACCATTTTAAAAATCATCTCAAAAATGGATTAAATTTTCTTCTGAAATTTTTTTTAACCATATTTTTTTTTTACGTCATTTGGTTTGTTGGGATGAATATGAATGTATACCTACATACATACATAATAATATTCCAAAATAATATACCTAATATATCCTTGTTGCTATGAAATCATTTTGCTTTTGGTCATATGCTAGCTCTTTATCATCATTACTTCAAGCATACGCGTTCATACGCGATCATTTTTGCCTTTTGTATTTTATTCATCATCAAAATACTTGTTGCTGATCAGAACGAATACATTTGCCTTTGTATTTAATTTTTCATCAAAATAATCATCATTGAGCCAAACGAGCAAACACCCGAATTGATTGGTTTGATGCGACACATGATTAAATCAACAGAGCCAACATCAACCGAATGAATAGAATAATGAAATAGCAGCAGCGATGATGAGTGTTGGAACAAACTTGATCGTTTGAACATAAAGGCATGTTTTTAGGATGTTGATGAGGTGTGATTATTTTTGCAATCAGATTTTGTCGTTCTCTGGTACACAGGCAGGTAGTGATGAGAAATTACCGAAAATGATTTTTTAACGGGCACTTTTCATTTTGGGGGACAAACATGTCCCTTCTTTGTATGGGGCACTTCTAGTTGAGATAGAAAGCTTAAATTTCGTACACAGGTAGGTCCTGATGAGAAATTAACAAAAATAATTTTTAAACGGGCACTTTTCACCTGGGGGAATTGGGTTCCCTTATTTGTATGGGGCCTTTCCAGTATAGATAGAAAGCTGAAATTCGATACGCAGGTAGGTCCTGATAAGAAATTAACGAAAATGATTTTTGAACGGGCACCTTTCATCTTGTGCGACTATGGTGCCTCTTCTTTGTAAAGGGCACTTACAGTACATCTAAAAAGCTGAAATTTTCTACACAGGTAGGCCCAGATAAGCAATACATATAAATATTTAGACAAAAACAACTTAGAAAAAAGAAGTGAGATCCACACAAAAACACAAATGTGAAAATAAGGCCAAGTTCCTATCCAAAATATTTCGGCCGTTAAAAGTACTGAGATCAAAATAAGGACCAACTTCTTGATAGGTACAATTCCATCTCATTTCTGGGCAACCTGTGTGCTTGGCAAAATTTTTTTGCCTTTATAATATTGGAAAGAATTCTTGGAAAAATTTTGCCAAGCTTAAGCGCCATGGCCACGTATCAAATTGGCTTGACAAATAACATGTATGTGTTGGTAAATATTATTCTGCTTAGCACAGCAACGTGTCAAATTCATACCGTCAAATTTCATTTGAAAGTTATTTTTGAATGATAAGAACGTGCGATGTTTTTGATCGCAAAATATTTGTTGCTTACAAAATTTTCTTAATTTTATTTATTAACATTTATAATATCAATCACCTTATATTTTTATATGCGATTGACTTTATATTAAATTATTATGAAAATAATTAAATATATATTGTTAATTTTAATTCAATAAATATAAAAATGTTCATAACATTTACATTTTTTTCAACATTTGGTTTATTTTTAATAAAGCAGACAAACAGCGATAAAATTTAATTAATTCCAGTATGAAATTTTTTCATCCATTTTTTTATTTATTGCGCTATCAAATTTTCCGCGTACGATATTGTCGCTGCGCAAACTAAATAAAAATGAGATTTGATGTAATTACGCAGCAACACATCAAATTTGCTTCAAATTACAGTATCGACGGCAGTGAATATCTAAATTGTTTTGATTTTCGTCAAACTCACATGGACATATCCCAGCATACCATATGCGCTCTAAATGAGCACATAAAGACTCTGTCATCTGAGCGCTGTCGCTCATAATGAGTTCATAAAATAATCAGAAAGTATCTCAAAAGCCTCATAAAAGAGCGTGTTTTCCTACTAAAGTGGTCACTCATAAAAGAGCTCTAACTTTTATGCATAAAAGAGTCTTTTATGAATAATTAAAAGAATCTTTTTTGCACGCATTTCGAACTCTTATTTCAGTGCATAAAATAATCTTATCTTAAGTTCACTTATTATTAATTTACTTTCTTTAGAGCTTGCTCTTTTCATTATATTAATTTATTTTATTTTTAGTTATATTAAATTTACTCACAATTGCGACTGTACGCCTTCAAAAATATGCACAAATGAATATATTGGTAAATTTTTTTTTTGTTCTGCTTAGCATGCATTTACCGTTATGTTTCAGCGCGTGTACGCAGAAAACACTCATAAAGAACTCATAAAAAAATATTTACGCAGAAAGCACTCATTGAAACTCATAAAAAAATATTTACGCAGAAAGCACTCATTGAAACTCATAAAAACTCTCATATATGAGCTCATACATAAGAGCGCTCCGACAATGGTATGCTGGGATACGTGAGAGTTTTTTTTCACTAACACAATCAAAAAAAACTTGGTTTGTCAAGCCAATTTGATACGTGGCCATGGCGCTTTATGGGTTGCCTAGAAATGAGATGGAATTGTACCTATCAAGAAGTTGGTCCTTATTTTGATCTCAGTACTTTTTACGGCCGGAACTTTTTGGATACGAACTTGGCCTTACTTTTTACATTTGTGTTCTTGTGTGGATATCAATTTCGGTATCAATTTCTGTTTGCATTCAATTATCTTGGCTAACAAAAATGACGTAAAATTTTTAATAATTTTGGTTTTTTATGTGTGGTGCGATTAAAGAGTATTTGGTTTTTTGCATTTTAAATTATTCATGGCTGTCAAGTGTCAAATGTATTTAAGTAATATTAAATTAATTGAATTATCAAACGAGGGAAACGATTTCGGGGCTACAGATCAAGTCTTTGTTAAATAGACATACATATGTACATATTCATATGTATATGTATGTATATATGTATGCGTGGATGTAGTTTTATTTCGTAACTGTGTCTAGCTTTAAGAATAATTTTATTAATAAGTGGCAAGTTGTTTTAATCATTTCACAATTTATTTGAATACCAACTTAGACGATTTTTTTTTATTAATTTGAGTGTTTCGTAAGCAAAATACATATTTTTGAAATTTTTTTTTACTTAAAGGTAACAGGCCAATCTTTGAAAGCGTTCGGCTTAAAAATATTTTACTTAACGGCAAACATTTAATATATTTCTTAACTCAGCTTGATGATTTTAAGGCGTATTTTATACAAAAGTGCACTCAGAAAAAAAAAACTAAAATTTGGTAAATTTTACTACTGAGCTAAACTGTGATTGCCGATTTTTCTTCTTTCAAGTTAGAAAATATAAATTTATGTGCGGTTTCTATAATACAAACAACTGGTTTGAGTAGAAAATTTGTATGAAATTTGCTCAGTTTGTTTTTTCAGTTATTTCTATACAACATTTCTACACAAGTCATTTGTCTGTATTGTGGAAACAGCATCTTATTAGTCTTTCACTTGCAATTTGTCATAATTTTAAGCAATATATTTAGTAAAAAACTAGTTCAGTATTTATCTAAAATTTAGTAAAAATTTCGTTGTGAGGTCCTATAGGCCGTAGCTAGGAAAAATGTTAGTGGTTCATATCCTTGTTATGTAATTTTTGGGGTTTCCTTTTGTAGATGGCATTTCCTGCAGCATCTAGTGATAACAAAGTTGTTTTTTCAGTAGAGCGCTGAAACGTTAGGGGCTGCTTTTTTTATAGGCAGGATGTATTGTCTGGAATAAGGAGGTGTTGAAAATGTTTTAAAAAACCTCTACATTAAAAGTCTATAGCAAAAAATTTCACATGATTTGAAAAAAAAAAATTTTAAATATTTTAGAAATTTTTTTAAACTATTTTGAAGGAAATTTTTTACTGAAATTTAGCACGTCTTTATTATTATTATTTTTTTTTTGAGTGTATGTATGGAAATGAGATAGGCGGAAACTTCTCCTCTAACTCTTTTGACTAAAATCATGTACATGTAATTTTCCACTCACTTAATTTGAGTGCAGCTTTTGCACATGCGCAATTGTAGTTTCTTTAAACTGCTGAAAAAAGCGCGAGTAGTTGTTGTTATAACATTTTAACTATTACATAAAATTAAAAGTAGTATTCGTATCTAGCAGAAAGTAAAAACTAAAGTTGTTCAGCTATTTTGTATGTTAAATTATTGGCCTAATGAACAACGAACGAACGGTTGGTTTAGGTAGCTTAACAATAATAATAGTAATGATGATGTTGATGATAATGATGATGATGATGATGGTGGTGGCAAACAGTTGTGGTTGTTTGGCTAGTAAACTCGTACCCGTACATAGACCAAAAATTAACTCTATTAGTTGTATGTACAAGTATTTATAGCTTGGAATGTGGGTCAGGGTTAAATGTACTTAATGCTGCTGTTTATAAATGCGCGTTATAATATCTAAATACTTGTACATGCATATTGGCGCAGCCAACTTAACTATACATTATTTCTAAAGTCGTAAAAAATTAAAATAAAAATCAACTGTTTTCGTTTTATCAAAACTTAATTTTTATAATAAGATTTTTTTTTCTTGTTATTCGTTAAAGCATAAAGATTTTTTTTGTCCAGATAAACAATAAGTTTTTCTGTGTAAAAGAAATCGTTAAAAGTAACGAAATTTTCGTTTTAATGTGGGTGTTTTTTAAAATTTTTAAAAAAGTATGTACGATCATTTAGAAATTCTTTTTCACAACAATTAACACCTGTGTTAAATGAAGTTAAACAATAAATAAACAATGTGAGCAATTCACTGAAGGAAAGAATTTAAGCGGAGCTAACACAGACTCCAAAATGAAACACATATATTTTGTTCACTTACGAGTATTGTATAAACTAAGAATGCATATTTGTAGTTTATTTTAAAAATTTAAGTTCAATAACCGTCTTAACGAACGAACACGAACGGAAAAAATATTTAGAACAAAAAATGTCTTTATTTGAAGAGTTATTTTTTATAAGAATAAGAAAATTTTGCGATATTTATAAAAAAAACATTTTCTCACACGTCTTACAAGAACAGCATATGAAAATAACCTTTTCTCAATGCAGACACTAAATCGGTGAGAGATGAATGTGTTCTAGATTCTATACAAAGTTACCAAGAATATATTGGAATTGTCTGAGGTCACGTTCAGCGTTCACTTAACCATACACTGAAAGAAATATTCAATGAAAAAGTTCATTGTTTAAATGAATTGTTCATTAAATTTTACCTAATTTAAAAATACATCAAGTTGATGAAATATATCATTGATTTTATTAAAGAACAACAATAATGAATGATTTCAAGAAAGCAGTTTACACTAAACTTTAATGAATATTTTCATTGAAACAATGAATGAATACATTAAAGCGATGCATATGTATATCTTTGCTAGCAACTATTGAATTAATTTCATTCACTGAAATTATTCAAAATAATTTTTCATTATATGGGGTATAAGCAATATTCCTTTGAAAGAGTTTCAATAAATATTCTAAAGCAAATTTTTGCATATTTTCATATAAAACTATAGCATATACATATACTCGTATGTAGTTAAGAATTTAATAAGTTTTCCTTTAATATGTAATAAAATCACATTCAATTTTAAATTGTTTTTGAAATTAGAAAATACCAACGAAGCAAACAGTTTTTAAATAAATTCCAAATGATTTCTTTGAATTCTTTAAAGCATATTTTTGAAAATATGCTGCAAATGGCTTAAGTTTAGCAACAAATCGTTTATTTTCACTGAAGTTATAAAAATTATAGTATAAATTTATATATTTTGTAATATTTTCCATAATATATCCGAAAAGCATATTTGATATTTAAAAGCATATTTTGCATATTTTCTTAAATCGTTTTTTTTTATATGTTCTACAAATATCCAGCATTCAGTTTTCAAACGATTATAAAAGATTTTTACGGACATTCTTTGAATATGGAAAGACATATTTTTGCATATTTGCTTAGAATTGAAGTCTGCTTTTTATTTCCGTAGAAAATTTTAGATTTCTACATGTTTGCTTATAATACATATTAAGGACATAGATTGCGTATTTTCTAAAATATTTTTTATATATATTCGAAAATATTAAGCTAAAACTTTTAAAGCGTTGAATATATTATAGAATTTGTATTTGCATACTTGCTAAAAATATTTTTAATTTCGGAGCAAATACATATGTATGTATGTGTGTAATTAAGTTAATAAAAAAAATATTTTGCTTTAATAGAAAAAAATTTAAATATTTTTTTTAAATTATCTATTGAGCCATGCCTTGTTTAAGGTGGCTTTTTTACAAGACGAACGAGTGTTTTTTGAGTGTAAAAAGCTGAGTGATTTCCTTACACTAAATCCGTCCGTTCCTCTTGTGGAAATATATGTATGTATGCATTATATGTATATGACAAAGCATATTTTTTGCATATTTCCTTATATAATATTAAATACAAAGACTTTGTTTTCTATAATAAAATAATAGAAATGTATGTGTACTAAAAAAAAATGTTTATCACTTTGCTTCATATGTATGTATATACGAGTATATATATATGAGTATGTATGTATGTACATGTGTAGCATATTTTTAATTGAAAATTCATGAACACAAACTATAGTTATAACGTTGATGATAAATTACAAGCTGAATACACTGTTTCGTAATCTGATAGCAAACCCCTTAACAGCTAGAAAAATTTGTATTAAATCATTGCATCAATTAATATTAATCATTTTGATGTGAGTAATGAAATCAAAATATTTCATGTCCACTAGAAAGAAACAAACAACATTATTCACATCATGAAAATATGCAAAAATAACTATTAAAACTCAAACTAAAATAGTGACGAATACAACAAGAAAAAAAAAAACATTGAATTAAATAATCAATTTGTTAGAATAGTAGATATTGCACATAGTTCAGTATCGAAGTTCCTCCCCCCACGCTCTTTAGATGACCTACGCTCGCTTATTGCCTTCATTGCTTTTATAAGTTTTTTTCTATTTGCTTGTAATTAAATTCAATAAGTTTAAAACTATTAAAATATATAGAATTAAAAATATAAAGTCTCACAGTAGAATAATTAAAATTTACATAATTTAATTTAAAATTTCATCTCAAAGTTTTTCTAAATAGATTTAAGAGTTTTTTTTTTTTTTTTTTTTTTGTTAGTTTAAGTTTCTAGATTCATCTTAAATATTCTTACTAATTTGCTTTGCATTCGCTACTATATAAGTCAAATGGTGAGAAAATATAAATCGAAAATATTAATAAAAGTGTGGGAATTCAGTTTTTTAATTGTTTAATTGCAATGGTTTATCAAAAATTTTCTCTAGTTAATGATTATGAATTTGACATCTGTTAAAAATATTTTAGAAAATATGAAAATCAAGTTACTAAATGACTGGCAAAAGTTTAATAGCGATTTTTTTCACAATAACCAACCACATGATAAAATCTTTGGTAATAGTTTTCGTTCTATTCTATTTTATTAACGTTATTTTAACTACAAAAAAAAAAAAAAAAACTACAAATAAAGTATCAAATTTCCAAAACAAAATTCAATATTAAGTGAAAAGTTAAAATTTCGACTAAAGTTCAATACATAATTTTATTTACAGATTTTTATTGAGAAAAAGAAATACTTGGATATCAAATCCTGAGATCAGAGTTGTTAATCCGATTGTGTTATTTTTTTCGTTTTAGCGGGTTGCTTAAATTTGTACGTTTATTTGCTTATTTCCGTTTTAGCATTGTCTGCGGTTTTTAGTGACTTTTGCTTTTTAGCAGTTTTTACGTTTAGGTGTTTTTTATCTTTTCGGTTTTGGCAATTTTTTCCGTAGTAGCGATTTTCCTTATACCAGTTTTTACGATTTGGTGTTTATTACCTCTTTAGCTTTTGTTTTCGGTTTTAGCGATTTTTCCTTTTGCAAGTTTTAACGTTTAGGTGCTTATTAACGTTTTAGCTATTTGATTATTGCCTTGGCGACTTTTTAGCGATTTTTCGATATAGCAGATTTTATCAGTTTAGGTATTGTTTACAGTGTAAGCAATTTTTTCCTTATGGCTGTTTTACCGTGTAAGCTAATGTTTCCGGTTTTCGAAATTCTTTCCATTTTAGCGATGTTTCTTAACATCAGTTTGTACATTTAGATATTTTTTACCGTTTTAGTTATTGCTTTCGGTTTTAAAGATTTTTTTATTTTATTGAGATTTTACCTTATACCAGTTTTTACGTTTAAGTGTTCTATTTTTTAAATTTTGGCGATTTTTTCCGCTTTAGCAATTTTTCTTTGCAGAAGGTTTTTTATTATCGCTTTAGCTTCTGTTTTCGGTCTTAGCGATTTTTCCTATTTTTAGTTTTTACGTTTATCTGTTTATTAACGTTTTACCTATTGTTTTCAGCTTAAGTGATTTTTTCCTTTTTAGCGATTTTTCTTAAAGTTTTAGCTATTTTATTTTAGCGATTTTTCGTTATAAATTTTGGCGAGTTTTTCTGCTTTAGCAATTTTTTTTACAGAAAAGTTTAAGTTTTTATTACCGCTTTAGCTTTTATTTTTGGTTTTAGCGATTTTTCCTTTTATCAGTTTTTACGTTTAGCTGTTTATTAACGTTTTAGCTATTGTTTTTAGCTTAAGTGATTTTTTCCTTATGGTGGTTTTACCATTTTGGTGTTTATCACCGTTTAAGCTGTTGTGTTCGGTTTTGGATTTTTTTTTCCATTTTGGCGATTTTTGTTTACAGAAAATTTTACGTTTAGTTGCCATTTTTTTTATTGAGATTTTACCTTATACCAGTTTCAACGTTTAAGTGTTCTATTTTTTCGATTTTTCGCGATTTTTTACGTTTTAGCGATTTTTCCTTATAGCAGTTTTGTCTTTTAAGTGTTCTTTACCGTTTTAGCTATTATTTACGGTTTTAGCGATTTTTTCCAGTATAGCTGTTTTTTATTTTAATTATTCAACGCGTTTTTGTTATTATATTTTATATGATGTTTGAATTTCTTTAACTCTTGTGACATACATTACGACTTAAAGGTAACTTCGTTACAAAACCAAAAAAAACTTACTTATACCGCTGTAAAAACATAAAATAAAAATCCATAAAATCCTTTGCATTCGCAGACGATAATTGAGAAGTAAAAATCCTAGAAGTATCATTAATTCTACGTCCATACGAATCAATTTTTGTCTTTGCATTTTTCATAAATTTTCTTTTCAATTTCCATTCGTGTCCATACAAAGAAAATTTTTGTTGCAAAGTCTATACAGTTGTTTTTCTTCTCATTTTTAAAACACTTTTATGTAGATGAAATATTGTAACCTTTTCTATTCCTTCCCCCTCTCTGATCATTAAACTCAATAGTTGCGCAACAAAAGTTGGCTGGTATGGACAGGCAGTATTAATAAGAGAATGAAAAGCTTAGTTGAATGAAAAGCTTAGTTGTTTGCTTAATTGATTATGTTTCTAAACCGAAAAAAAATGTAATATTGAAGTTCATTTTCAAATTGTATTTAATTATTATATTAAAAAGAGAAGTTTTTTTCTTAAGAAATTTTTTTTAAATACTTTGGCATTTAATTTTATGTTTTCAGTATTTAAAAAAATATATAAGTATGTAAACACATTTTTTATGGATTAAGCTATCTAATGTGCATATCGGCACGTAAAATTCAAAAAGCCGTAACTGACAAAAAAAAAAAACACAATAAATATTAAATATTAATAAAATTGAACACGTATATTTTTAGAAATAATTATTTTCTTAACAGAATGTAAATGTGTAATTACATTTAAATACTACTAAATATAAAAAGTATTTTGATACTCCTGAAAGTACGTTTACGGTCTTCGAGATTTTAGGTTACGATAAGACCAACTCATTCTGCGATCTTTAGCAATCATGTTTGCGAGTTTTGAAATATAACATGATTGTTAAAGATCTTAAAATAAGTTGGGATTATCGCCATCGGTGCATGCGCATAGATTTGCTGCATCCACATCAAATATTTTTTTAGACACTGTACATACAAAAATTAAATTGTATTCAAAGTAAATGAGAATTTTTAATTAATGTTTTTTTTTTTTTTATTTCCCTTCTTATTAGGACGACGAAATGGGTTTCGGTTCGCGCATGGACTGCTGCGGGCAGTTTGTCAAATACAGTCTATTTATTTCGAATTTTGTAATATTCGTAAGTTGTTATTTATTGATTTATTGCAAATATTCTAATAATTTTTTTATTAAAAAAAATTCAACAAATTCTAGGTGGGCGGTGCCACTGTGTTTTGTTTAAGTTTATGGACTCTGGTCGATCGTAGTTTCATGAATGAGTTATTGGGTACAAATCTATTTTCGGGAGCCGTGTATGTACTATTGGTCACCTCATTGGCTATCTGCCTACTATCGTTTTTGGGCTGTGTGGGAGCGGGGAAAGAAGTAAAATGTTTACTGCTAACGGTAAGCTAAAACAAAACATGTTTTTAGAAATACTATAATTATTAATTTTATTTTCTTCAGTACTTAATAATGGTTGCTCTAGTGTTTGTTACCATGCTAATAGGTGGCATCTTAGGCTATGTGTTCCGGGAGCGAGTGCAGCAAACAATGAGACAGGTTCGATTGACCTTTTTAATATTGAAAATAATAAAGATTAATTTTAAGTAAAAAAAAAAAAAAATTCTTTTGATATGTTGTAGGAAATGCGCTCTTCTATGGCTTTGTATGGCAGTCGTCGTGATGTCACACAGGCCTGGGATCAAACACAAGAACGTCTTCAATGTTGCGGTGTTGATACATGGCATGATTGGAATCGTTTTGGCCCCTTACCCGAATCATGTTGTCAGGAAATTTTCGGTGGCCAACGTAAAGAGTGCACCATCTTTCCAACCATAACCAATCTGTATAGCCAAGGCTGTCTATATGTTACGTCCAATTATATAAGAGATCATGCAGCCATAATTGGTGGCACTTCAATTGCGGTGGCAATTCTAATGGTAAGTGGTTAAGGTTTTAATAAAATATTTATCTATTTATCTTCCTATTTCTTTTATAGATTTTTGGCATGGTCTTCTCTTGTCTGCTATTTAACATGATTGAATAGTCAAGATCAAAGAATGCGTTTTCCAGCTTAAATTTCTTTTTGTAAAAAATAAATTTCTTAATCTTAAGAAAAACTGCAGCAAAAAAACTGTAAAAAAAGTAAAGCTCAAATACAAGAAAATTGAAAATATTATACATACAAAATAGAAAATTAATGTTATAACATAAAAGAGAGGCCTTGTTAACAGGCCAGCTGTTAAAAATAATTGGACATAATCGTAGACATAAACCCAGTACAGCATGTGTATTTTGAAAGTTTAAAATCACTTTTTTGTAGGGAAATTTTGATTTTTAAACTCTTGAAATTGTACTTTGTATGCTAATTTTTTTTTTGTATATTTTGCTTACTTTACTAAATTACCTTTTTTGTTTCCTCTCTCACATTTATGTTAAATGGATGTTAAATTTCCCCTTTGTTTTTTTTTTCATTTTTGTACAAATACAAACATAAATTTTTTAAGCGAAATTTATACATATATTTTAGTTGATAAAAATTAAAAAACAAAAAATGTCCAATATTATATTAAAGTATTATACATAATTCGTTTATAGACTTGTTTGTAAGTCGCCTCCCCAGATATCATACTATAATCACCCATATATAGCAAATATAATTAATTAATTTGCCGCTGTATACATAATAAAAAAATTGGCATGAGGTTAGTTTAAGTAACGAAATTAAATTGGAACTTATCATCTTAATAGCATCGAACATAGTCATGAGTCAGAGGACATCATCGTAAACTGATTTCAAATTGCTTAGAAAACTTTCGTTAAAATTCAATAAAATTTCAATTAAATTTTTATTAACTTTATGCCAAGTGTTTTTTATGCATACTGTGCTCATAGTCTTTTGCCTTTCTGTCTTGAAAATTCTTCATTCCATATTAATATTGTTTGTTAAAATTTTATTATACGTGTATTTTGTTTAAATATTAAGTTTTAAATTTAAGCAAAATAAATATATTTACATACATACGAGTATATGTACAATGCTTAGTATCTAATTTATTTTAATATGTACTACAAACATACATACATATGTATGTATATACATACATATATGGTCACAACATTTATGGTGTTTTCTTTTCTATACACAAAATGGCACCTTTTTGAAAGGTACATGCATGAAATGTCTTGCCAACCCTGTAATAATGCAGTTTGTTATTGCACTAGAATAAAACACAACTTATGAAAATGTGGAATTCCCTGTTTTTAACAGCTGACAGCTAAGTTTTACAGGGAACTATCAACAATGTCGATTTTTACGGGGCAAAAAGTGCAATGCCTTCCACCATTAGTGAGGGTGATTTTTTTTAGAATCAAATACATTGCCCTTTTAGAGAGCAAAAAATTTTTAAGAAACGAATACTAAAGTACTTTTTCTGCATGGAGATGTAGAAAATGGACTTTGTTGAAAATAAAACACCATTAGTTTCTAAAATACATACATGTTGCTCCTTTATTGCAACGTAGTCATATCTTTTTCACTTACTGAAGAAAAAGTGTTTCTTAATAACTTCTTTATATGTAAAATATTTTATATAAATATGTATGTATATCTTTGTGTAAAACGGAGTTATAGCCACTAAAATTTTCAAGCCGGGCAGATACATGTACACGTTTTTAATGCATTTAGCATTTTGCCAAGTTTAAATTTTTTTTCGACATATGTATGACTATAATGCAATAAAGGAACGATATGTATGTAAGTATATACATATGGAGCCTTTGCTACAATAGAGCCAACTCAAAAATTTTTTAAAATACTTATTAATTTTTTGGGAGAAAAGTACAATTTTCTTTTACCAATAAGTTGTTAATTCTATGTTTTAAACTTGTTTTCTACCAAATGGATTTTTTAAGCTATTGCACAGCATCTATCGCGGGCTTTTAGGCGACCGAATCAAGAAATTTTTAAACGTTTGTTTCTTAAGTCTTTTGTTTTTGAAACGAAAAAACCTGGAAAAAATCTGTCATTTGTTTTTGAAACGAAAAAACCTGGCAGTAAGTTTGTTTCTTAAGTCTTTTGTGTTGTTAAGTATTTAAATCGCCCAATTTATGTTAACCCCTAAAGTATGCTATTGATTAACATTAACATTTGATATCATATTGATATCATTAACATACAGTATTGCCAGAATAACAAAGGAGTTATTAAACAAAACGTAATAAATTAATTGCATAAGTTGATAAAAAAATGCTGTGCAATAGCTTTACCGCGTCAGTACCCGAGTGCCACATGTTTTTTTTTTAAATTTATGACTTTATTGCAGGAAAGATTCGCAATAAATGTCGTTACCTTAATATAGAAAGGCCCTAACTTGTTACTGTTTTCAAATCGCTTATTTATCAAAATTGCAACAAAAAAAAAAACGTGGTTTGATAAGAATGAAGTTAGAGCTTTTCTATATTAAGGTATCGATATGTATGTAGTTTACATAATTTTATTATTATTTTTGGTAGAAAAATAACCATTAGAAGGATATTCCTCAAGTAAAGCAAGAGGTTGGTATTTTGTGAAGTAAAAATAGGACCTGGGTTCAAGTCCTGGTCAAAGCAAGTCAATCAACATCATAAATTTCTCTAATGTACATTAGAATATGGCATTGTGTTAATTGTTGTCGGATCATTTAAGTGATGAAAGCATAGCACTGGTCACTAAAAACGGTTCCGACAGCGATTGATGCTTTTCCAAGCTAATACACACAATATCGCCCCCCTTCGGCGAAGTTAAACCATTAATGAAATACAGCTTAGGAAAATTTAACGTCTAATTCATACCATAAACACTTGCAACATAAAGTTTCAATAATGGTGGCTTTTTTGGCACAGTGGCTTGTTTTTTTAGATATGTATGCATGTAGCTGTTTCTTTAAATTTATGTGCGTGCACGTGTGTGAAACTATTTATTCTTCTTCTTTTTGCTTTAAACATCGCGATGTTGAGTTCTTAACGTCCATTAAAATTAAATATAACGATATTCGGTTTTGTACTGGGCTGAAACTTTTCCTTATCCATAAAAAAGTAATAACAGTTTATGGTGTGTTTAGCAAAATGAAACACCACAACAAATTGCAAACAAAAACTACCAGCAGGATTAACAGAACTCATCGTGAAGAAGACGCAGTGTGGTGTAAAAGTTCATATAAATTCACCTTTCTTTCTTTCAATGTCAATGAAAGTTCAATCACATGAACTCTTTTAGTATAACTTTAGTATGCAATTAGAACTGTAACTGTGCGGGTCGGATGTATTAATTGAATATAAAAACACGGTAGTATTAATTAAGAAAAGTCGCAAATAAATGAGTTTTAATATTTAAAATAGTGTAAAAATATTATTTAGTTGTTATTAAAGTTTATGAAATAAGTTTTATCAAAATAAAAGTGTTAAATGTTGGCATATAAAGAACAATCTTTAGATGCGTTGCATTTTTGTTTTATCAATGTCGCCATTTTCGTGTTATAATTGTGTATGTGTTGGCAAAACTAAAATGTTTATTCTGCAGCTAAATAATAAAGTTTTAAAGTGTTAATTATGGGTTTTTAAGATCTATTGATACATACATACATACATATATTGCAGGTAATTGTCTAATTTAGAATATTTCTTACAAACATTTACTACATACATATGTACATACATACATACATTCATATGTACATAGGAAGCATGCAATTTACTTTATGCTTCTTAAACTGTGGCCGGTCTTGTTATGATTTGGTTGTTGTTTGTGTTTTTAACAACCTGTTGATTTCTATTTATTATGCGTGCGTGTGTGTTTGTTATGGTTTGCCATGGGAAATTCATTTATTTATTTTACTCGTACATATTTTTGTAGGTACGCATGCACGCATGTCAAAATCAGTTACATATGTACATGCATATATGCATGTGTGTACTAATGGTTTGTTTAGGATTGAAGTGCTGTTATTAAAAATAACGGGATGCAGAGTTGCCACTTTGTTTATTCTGAACTAAATTCGGTAATTTCTTACGTGATTGTGTAAATGCAATTTTTTTGAGTTGTTGCTTAGTAGAACAAAATTCATGTGAATTTACAACAGCCACGTTCGCGCTATATGCTTTACCACGCTACTTCTGTAAATCTTTTATGAATAAAATATTTGGCTTATTTTTCCTCCTAGCTTATTGTTAAAATAATTACAAAGCCAGCTTCTTTACATTACGCAAAATGCAAAGTAAAAACATTTATTTATATAATTAGGGAATACGGGTTTTTTAGGGTTTTTGTCAAATGCCTTGTTGACACATTGAGGCGAGTCCACCTGTTATGAATTTGCTTGCAAAATTTCTATAGATAATTTACAATATATCGGAGAGATATTTTTTTGATACGACGATTCTACACATTTTGCGATATACGAGTTTTATCTAATTAGTATCAGGATAGTCTGCATGTTATATGAAAGCAACTAAAATTTCCCTGATGAAATTTTCTAATGTTTTCTAGGAAAATTCCTTTACAGCTCGCAAAGTATTCTCAAAGACATTTCGAATAAGCAATAAATTTAAATGAACTTCAAATAAACAAATTTTATTTCAAATATACTTTATACTTAATTAATACAACATATCACATTTTTCTTATTCATAAATTAGATCCCCATATTGCTCAACAGCTAAACTGTCCTAAAAGTGTCAATAAAATATATATTAATAATAACAAGTTACATAAATAGCAAGAAATTTTTACCCCTGCAGAAGTTTGTGTACCATACCACCACTGCCAATTGCCCCCGAATCTAATGGGGTTAGACAGAGGATCAGCGTTAGCTACTTTGGCTGGAGTTACGAAACCAGTTCTATACTCCTCTACCTCTTGGGCTAAGAATTGAACTTGCAGGGGATATAAATTGGCTAAATTATATCTTTCACAGGGATCTTTGTCTAGATTAAAATAACAGGGTGCTTTGAGAGGCTCACATTTATAAACGTCCTGTTCATAGTCTTCTGTATTAAAAGGACATTTATGTGTGGCTTGTTTTCTCAATTTTTTTATAAGCTCATTATTTAAAGCTTTTGTACCCAATTTTTTATTAACTAAAGTATTTAATACTGTTTCCTCATAGTTCGAGCTCAAAGAATCTACTTCCGTGTTGTTAATATCTCCCAACCAAGTGTCATATAAACCACCGAATGTTGAACCATTTATATATTTCAGATTTCCTCTCATATAAGAAGTATAGCCATTGACATTATCATAAACATGTAAGAGACGTCTGAGTTCGGGTTGCTGGCGCTCACTTAAGGAATGCCAAACGTTTATTCCATCAACTCGGAGATTTGGCGGCAATGGTACACCAGCTGCTGCCGCCAAAGTCGGTAGCCAATCAATGGCATGTATTACCTGATTACTAACATAGTTCATTTGCTTCAACAAAGGGCTCCAAATAAGACCAGCCGAACGTATGCCTCCCTCCCAAGGAGACTCCTTTTGCTTCATATATAATAATAATGCTAATTACTGATTCTTTTAATATAAATTTTCTACTAAACTTACTCCTTTGAAGGGATGATTTGATCCTTTATTGGAATATATTCCCACCGTAGGTGCACCATTATCGGCATATAATAATACTATTGTGTTATTCAAAATGCCCTTGTCTGCCAAAGCCTTAATCGTTATTCCTACACTTTTATCTAAACGTGAAACCATGCCTTTAGTACAAAAAAAAAAAAAAAAAAAAAAAACAAGAAGTAAATATGTAAATGATTTTCTTCAAGATTGATTAATTTAGTTATTTAATAAGAAGTAAATAGAATAGATCATAAATTAAACAAACCATACCTGCATACTTCCTGCGTTTATGGTCTGATATGTAATTGAACTTGGCAATTTCTTCTTCAGGAGCCTCCATGGGATTATCCTCATTGCCTGTATGCACAGCCAAGTGACTCAGAAGCAAAAATAAAGGTTTTTGAACATTATGGTTCTTAATAACTTCTACCGCTTCTTGCGTAAACAAATCGGTGGCATAAATGCCTGAAAGTTCGGGACATGGCTTTAAGTCCCGTCTCATATCGAGGCCAGTATAATTGCGATTCTTAAATAAGTCACTTTTAAGCAACAGATTTTTTTTCAACTATATATGTACTTTCAAGACTTACCAACATTTTTAAAGTATGATCGTAATAGCCTATAAAGCCCGAATAATAACCGAAATGATGATCGAAACCCCGATACAAGGGAGTCATTTCCTTTTGATAAAATCCTAAATGCCATTTGCCCACCAAATTGGTAGCATAGCCAGCATCACGAAATATCTCGGGCATTAACTGCTCTTCTAAGGGAAGACCCCAGGGCTCATCGTTAATTATGACAGAATGTTGCATACCTTTAGGTGGTTTGAAAAGGAGTCCATTATTAAAAATATTTTAATAGCCATCTGGATATTCTTTATTACCTGTATGTATAGGATATTTTCCCGTTAAAAGAGTTGCCCTGGATGGAGTACACAAATTGGGAACATAATTTTTATTGAGTATTATACCATTATAGGCCAAAGCATCAATATTGGGTGTTATCACCTGATTGGAACCATGGAAGCTGAGATCATTAAAGCCCTGTTTTTATAAGGAAATTTTTTGTTAATTCAAAGGTCAACTATTTTTTGTTTTTTATTATATATTATTGTATAATCTACTTGTCCCACCAGTTAAACGTAATACTTAAAAAGACTTGACATAATATATATAGTTAACTAAATATATAAAGTCGTAGGGCCTCATTATTTTTTTCAAATCTAGTATTTATCATATTTCGATAGGTAGCCCCCTAAGTTAGCGTTTAAATTAGTAACGGCCTTTCTATATTAAGGTAACGATATATATAATAGAGGTCAATCATATTGGGGATTTGGGAATACCACAGTATATGATCTTTACTCGATTTAAGGTAGAATATACATATATTTTTTTAATTAGGACCAGCACTCAGGGGATGACTCCTGCGTATGCAGTGCATTGTGCCGGAACTCGAAAAAAAGTTGTGGGAAGGAGGATAAAGAGAGTAGTGTTTTTGTGGGCATCCGATTTGAACTTTAAAACACTGAAGGTGACAGGAAAGACCTTATACGAACAGTTGGGCTAAAGTTACCACAAAGGGATGTGAAAAGTGACTGGTTTTTGGGAACAACTTCCTTGATTTCATTGGAACACATTCCGTTGTAGTAGCGATAGAACAGTGAAACGCACCCAATATTGTGTCGATGCTCCAGTGGATTAATAGAGTTGGCTACCCTACTTTCTCCGATAAGCTTCTTCGCCTTCACTTGTATGCGGTCGAGCAACTTCAAAATAGACTTTGAAGCACCGGTCCCATACATGCGAAATGTAAATGTGGTCGGATATAGGTGGTATAAATAATGAGGAGATCAGATGGAGTGAAGTATGTCTTACATTGTCTTAAAAAACCGAGGCACTTGCATGGTTCTTTTGAGACATGAAAAATGTGATCATTCCATTGAACATCACAATGAATTTTCATGCCAAGAACTTCAAGAGCTACTGATTCCTCAATATTTTTACCCTCCATAATTACAGGCGGAGCAGCATGTCCGGTCATACGTCTGTGCGTAAGCAGAGCATATTGGGTTTTTCGTGCATTAAAGTTGACCCTATTAGCATGTATGTATGTATATGTTTTTTTAGTCGCGTCATTATATTTTTTCTTTTGTATTTTGTGTATACGTTTTTTAGTTTTTCCGATAGCTCGGAAACAAATCGACGTATTGAAAAAAAATTTCCAGAACTTTTGGTCTTCTTTCGGAAAGTTCAAACTTTAAGCGACCTTATCCCGGAAACGAAGGGAGGTATCAAAAATCTTTATCAGGCTTTTTATTGAATTCTATGGAAAATATTTATGAAAACTATTTAAATATATGGCGAACTACATTTGAGATTGCCGTGTAAAGGCGTGGATGATCCGTGGAAACTCCGTGTAATTGGCCCCATAATTGCAGCTTTGCAAAATAATTTTTAGCAGAAAAATCTATTGTTAATAATCAAAGGGCTTTTTTCAAAAGATAATACTTTCCCTAGTTGTGTAGTAAGTCTGGCAAAAAATATCTGGCAGCACCCAATAATTTTAAATATGTTAAAGCTTTTCTCCTACTTACCATATCGTCAATTAAAATTATTACAATATTCGGTTTTGTACTCGGCTGAAGCTTTTCCTCATCTTCATAACATTCTGCAGTTTGTGGTGAGTTTAGCAATATTAAACATCCAAAAATTGCATACAGAATCCAACTGCAACAACAATAAACGTGAAGAAGACGCATGGTGGTCTACAAGTTCAAGTTCAGTAACAGGGGGGCTGGTACAACAAATTATAACTGGACCAGGTTATGAAGAAAACGAAAAAAATGAAATGTAAGAAAAAACCGGTACAATTTTAAATAATTTTAAGGACTTGATTAAATAAATAAAAAAAAAATGTTGGGGGTTTTTAACAATTAACTTGAAGAACAACAAAAAATAAGGCAACAAGTTTAACAGCTTTTGTTTGATTGAAAGTAAAAAAGCAAAAGTTAATTTTATTTTTTTGTGATTTTCAAGAGGAAATGTACCACAAAATCTGTTCTGTGAGTTCATCGTGTGACGTGTTTCTCAGTGTGAAACATTCTAGATATTTATATCAATTGTAATTTATCTATTTATAAGACAGAAAATTTGTTTTATGTTTAATTTTTATTTATTATATTTTCTTGATAAGAAGTCTGCATATTTTTTTTTTTAATTTTATCTTAAGAGCTTTTGGGTGCGAAAAGTTTGTTTAGTTTATTACTTGCCGCGTTTTCAAAGTATCATCTAAAATATTTTGTATATGCTTTAATTTTCAATAAAAAAAGTAAATAAACGACAGATAGAAAGTATCAATTATTAGATATTTATTGGCCGAAAATTATGACCGGGATTTATTTATTTACGTATAAAAGTCTACATAATAGTTTCATTCAGACTTAAGTGAGAAAAAATACAAGATTATTTATCATATAAACGAATAGGTGGGAAAAAGTACAAATTAACAATTTAGGAAAATTATAATATTACGCTTGATAATATTTAAACTTAAAGAATAATCAATAAGTTGATATAATTCATTAAAATTAACACAGATTTTTCTCAGCGGATCAGCATTAGCATAGTTAGTACGAAAAGTCTTGATTGCAAGAGGATGAAAGTAAAGTGTTAGACGGTTGGGGACATTGAATGATATATTATTTAAGAGGAAATCAGATTGCACACCTCCATTAATGACATTCATCAAGAACAAAATATTTAGCATAGTCCTGCGGCTTTTAATAGTAGGCAATTTAATAAGCGCTAATCTTTGATTATAAGGAGGTAGATTTAATGCTGGATTCCAGCGCAAGCTTCGCAAGCAAAACAGAAGAAATTGCTTTTGAATAGACTCGATGTGATCGATATGCACATTGTAAATTGAATCCCAAAAAACTGAACCATATTCAAGTATAGGTCTTACTAAGGATGTGTATAAAATCTTAGTAATGTACGGGTCAATAGATACCTTTGCCCATCTCTTAATAAAAGCAAGCATGCCTCTAGCCTTGTTAACAATCATATTAATGTGAGGAACAAAACTTAGTTTAGCATCAAGCATAACACCCAGATCAAGGAAAGAGTTTACTAGTTCCAGAGCTTGTCCACCCAGTCAGCAGTTGACGTGGACAAAGTTGCTCCTGAAAAATCTCATGTGTTTGCATTTGGTCGCATTAAGTTCCATCAGGTTTACACTGCACCACGTGTAGAAATTATCAATGTCATGTTGTAAATGTAATTGATAAGGCTTACTATATTATGTAAGGAAAATTTTTTACATCATCAGCAAACATTAATATGTTGGAATAATTTAATACTTCAGGCAGATCATTTATAAACAATGAGAAAATAAGTGGTCCAAGGTGGATGCCTAGTGGCACTCCAGCAAGAACTTTTATGGACTTGGATGTGCAGTTTTTAAAAAGCACATTTTGTTCTCTATCACTTAGATATGATTTAATCCAATTTAAACTATTTGGAGAAAAGCCCAGCATGTGTAGCTTAATAAGGAGGAGTTTGCGATTGACTTTATCAAACGCCTTACTAAAATCCGCCTTTACAAATCCAATATTAATTAAAGTCGTTAACTGTAAGAGGTTGGTAGTGGTTGAGCATCCTTTTCTAAAATCATGTTGATGCTGTGATAACTGTGATACATTGTGACTTAAAAAGTTTGTAATAAACTTTTCCAAAAGCTTTGGAATTGAACTGAGTCTTGCGATACCTGTGCTTTGCTCCCAGTCTTAAATAAAGGGATGATGTATGAGCTTTTCCATTGACTAGGAAAATACCCATATCTGATGGTTGAGTTAAAGACTAAGGATAACGCCTTTGCAAAACTAACAGCACAATGTCTCAATACGTAGTTAGGTACACCATCAGGTCCGTGGTTGAACGAGTTTGCTAGTCTTTTTAATTCAAATTCAATATCAGCACAAACGATTACTGGGAGGTTTATATTTAGTTAAGTTTGAAGCAAATTTTTTACTGGTAACAACTGGTGCAATCATATTTGGCATCAGAATACGTTGTCGCAAAAAAGTCAGCAAACATGTTGGTAATAAGAGTGTTATCATCCGATTCATAATCTTGATATTTCATAACAGGTGGAAACTCAGGAGATTTTCGTTTGGAGTTAGCGAAATTAAAGAATGATTTTGGGTTATTTTTAAAATTTGCAACGGGGTAGGCTAAACGAATAACGCCCAAACAGTTGGGGTGTTTTTTATTCCCTGTAAAAATTTTGGAATGTTCAGAGGAAATATTGTACTTATGATAGATCTGTAAACATTTTAATTTTTAAAAAATCCTTATAAGTACTCGTATGTATTGTGCATCTTTAGACTGAGAGCGGAGCTAAATTGGAAGTCTTTATGTTTAGTCGTTTCAGCTGGACGATGATGAAATTAGTCAATCAGAAACGATACTAATTTATAGATAGATCCCATCTCTGAACTTACATATGTAAGAATTTATGTGTGTATGTATATAAGTATGTACATACATATGTTGATAGAATATGCATAAAATTTATTTCTTTATTTTTGATTTGCTTAGTACCTATATAAATTTTGCTTTAAACTTTTGTTATCGTCTGTTTAAGATATTAATATCTTTTGATATAAAATTTTGCATTGAATTTATAAATAATTGCAAATATTTAAACAAAGTTCACTTAAAATAAAAGTTATCATTATATGTATTGTATAAATTCTCCTTGTGTCATTAAGTAGAATAAAAACAATTTAAAATACTTTTTTCAAATTCTTTTTATTGCTGTAATGAATGAATGAATGAAATATTTGTTTGTTATTTTTTTTAATAAGTAACCGATTACTTTCAAAAGTAACCAACTATGTACTCACAAAAAGCAGTCATTAAAATTGTTATTACCATTATATCTAATAGACTGTTTGTGAGTTCATTCTAATAATTATTAAAAAAATTATAATTATTTCAAAAAGTGACTGGTTACTTTTAAGAAGTAACTGCCTGCGTACTTACAAAATAGCACCATTCAAATTGTTACTAGAACAATAGTTACAACTTTTGGAGGTATGTACATTCATATTTCTAATTTGCATTAAAAATAGCGGTTAAACTCCAAAAGTAACCGAATACTTTGAAAAAGTAACCACGCACTCACTAAAATGTATTATTCAAACCGGCTACCGACAAATCAGTAGCCAGCTATGTATTGAACATTCATATAATAAATATAATATGTAATAAATTTTTCCTAAGCTTTCCCTGTTTTTATAAGAAAAGTAATCGATTAAACTTAATGAGTAACCGACTAATTACCAAAAGAAAGCAAAAAATTTTTTTCAAATTTATACATAGTAAAAGGAGTAGGCGATTACTATTGAAAAGTAACTGGGTACATACAAAAATTTACCAATCATATTGTAATTACAATAATAATTTGATTCTTTGTTGTTCATAGTTCTTATGGGAGAGGTATTAGATTACTCTCAAAAGTAACCAATTGGTTTCGTAAAGTAACCGGTTACTTTTAGAAAGTAACCACCTACACACTACAATGTACCATTCAAACCGGCTACCGGCAAATCAGTTACCAGCTATGTATTAAACATTCATATAATAAATAAATTTTTCCTAAGTTTTTCTCTGTTTTTATAAGAAAAGTAATCGATTACTCTTAATGAGTAACCGACTAATTACAAAAAAAAAAAACAGCTACACATAAGAAGATGACATTAAAATCGTTTAACATTTCTTTCAAATTTAACTATTAACGGTTACTTTTAGAAAGTAACCACCTACATACAAAAAATAGCCATACCAGCTTTTATTATAATAATGACATAACTATTATATTATGTTATATATTATATTATACATTATAATAATAACAAAACTATTTCTTACTATTTTTATTAAACTATTCGAATAATTATTAGAATAATTACAAATTATTTTAAAGTTTTTATTATAAATCCATCTAAAGTGTAAAACTAAATTTGTTTGATTAGTTAATCGCTCTTTCCCATATATATTGTTAAAATTGTTTGCAATTTTTTTTTAACTTTATCATTTTATTGCATTCTGACAAAAGCTCTATTATCTTACAGATTTCTAATTTGTAATCTTTACAACCTGGTAATTTAGTTTCCTCCCTCCCACGATTGACCTTCAATAGATTAATATCAGAGTAATTGCTTAACATTGAAGTACTAAACAAGTAACTGCCTTCTTCGCAAGCAAATGGTTACTCAGAATATTCTTTTTATTTTTTTTTTTGTTTCTTGTAGAATTTTATAAGGTTAAGGTTATTTTTGCATAAAATCTTAACTTAACGCTTGTTAGTAGTTTTACTGATAACATATGCAAATGTATTTTGTCGTGTTCTAGACGTGTTCACGTTTTTCTCATTTTGTGTTGAGGCAGGGCCATTAACAATTTTTTCGTCTAAGTTTTCTTTAATTAAATTGAAATTTATTTGCTTAAGAAAAACATTACGAATTAAATGTATGTTAAACGTGTCATGATATACTTGCAGTTAATTGAATAAAAAAAATATATATGAGCCGTTTATTTTGAAAGTGGCATAAGTCACTTTTTGAAAAAAATCGAGTTAATGGCAACACTAAATACATTGAACGGTATCTTTTCAATATGTAAAAAAATTGAAATAAAAAAAAGTGACTTATGCCACTTTCAAAATAAACGGCTCATATATAGAGTTCAAAATTAAATAAATAATTTAATATTGATTTTAAAAGAGCCATGCAAATCTCTTATTTTATTAAAATATCTCAAATCGTGCTAAAATTTTTTACTTTAGGACTGTTCATTGTTCAAACATGAATACACTAATAATGTATGAATCATTGAAAGGACAAAAAAATTATTATATTCATGCAATTGATCATTAAGTGATAATGATGCCAGATATCAGAAGCCGTATCTAATATTGAAGATCGTATTGGTAACACTAATTACATTACATTTCTATGGGACCACTATTTGGGCGTGGAGGATACCTATTCTCTCCGCTCAAAAAAAAGGATGGAACCAAACTGCATGAAAACCCTTTAAACGAAAAAGGATTTTGAAAATCGGCCAATAAATAGGGGTGATATGCGATCAATAAAATTTTCAACTTACCCCGATTTTCCAAAAAACTTTATGGGACAAAACTGCAAGAATACTTGTTCAAAAAAAATATATTTTTAAATCGTTCCATAAATATCTAAACAAGTTATTTGACAATCAATATTCTTGGAGAACAAACAGCTTGCTCCCGATATTGCAAATAAAAAACGAATTTGAAAATCGGTTCATTATTGATAGAGTTATGGAGATTTAACCTTATTCTGATTAATTCACGCAAAAAAAAACATGGTGAATAGAATCATAATCGCAAACTATCATTAATTAATGTTCAGAATAATGATTGTGTCCACAAGGAGGTATTAACTCAAAATTTTTAAAATTTCATATCTTGCAAATTGATTGTACAGTGGTCTCCACTCTTTCACAAAAAAAAAAAAAAGAACCAGTTGTATCTCTCTTTGTGATAGACGATAGTATTAAAAAAAGATTTTTGCCTCTACTAAAAATTTAAAAATTTTGAGTTAATACCAATTTATTGTTAAAGTGCGATATAAGAAACATAATATACACTGGAGCCCCGATTTCCGTTGCTTTTTAAAATTTGTTACAACCCATTTGCGTCGTTTTGATTGCGATTTGCATAGCTGCATACCTACTTATGATTGAATTGAGTGAAGTCATAATTACAAATGAAGATTTTAACAATTGGCATGTAAAAAAGGGATTTCCCCGTTTATTCTGCATTTATATTTTTATACCATATGACTTTTTTGTTTTATCAAAACTGCAATTTTTTGCTAAATATGTATGTATATAAATTTTTGACGCAATCAATAAAAAAATCAGTACACTAATATTTTTATATGGAAAAAGTGTTCCGATTTTAGTCGTTTCGTTTTGCGTCGCATTTCTCCTTATCGAGGCTCTAATTTAGTCCTCATAGAGAATCAGATAATTTCATTGTATGAACATGATATAACAAATAATAAAATAATAATTTTTTATAGCAACTGAAAATATTTTTTTTTGTCCCCGGTAGATTTAAACAATATGACATTTGTTTAGATAAAAGTAGAATGGGCACACAAAAAAATTTAATATCAGATTAAAGTCACGAAAATTTACACTCACTGAGCACTGAAATAATTAAAATCAAATTATATTCCCCATTAATAATTTTTATTTGAAAATATACATCGAATGCACTTTTCTAAACCAAATAAATTTAACAAAATACAAATTTGTAATTAAGTTATTTATCGGAAAATTAGAGTTTTAACTATTGGATTTTTTTTTTGACCCGTGAGCATGTCACCCATGGATCTTTTGCAGTTACGTACGTTAATTTTTTCGTTAAGCTGCAAAGAAACATACATTCACATATTCAATCCATTTCAAGAGACATACGAGTGAGCATACCTTAAACTACTCATGTTGATAATATTATATTATTTTTAAGGCCTGGCACACGGTGTCGAACCATACTGATCGGTGGATTTTTAGACGTAAATAAACTAACTTGCGGCTTACTAATATTACCAATATTATTTAATATACTAGTTTTTTCCCGTGACTTCCCATGCAAATCTATCGAAGAAATAAAGAGGTACTAAAAGTACTAACTTTTTAAGTACCGATTTGTCCCGTTTGTAGCCCTTAACAGTATCCTATATTTTAATCTGAGACCATGATATCTGCCTACCAAGTTTCATTAAAATCAATTAAGAAAAAAAAGTACTCTCATTTCAGCGCCCTCATAAATTTTTTTAATTTATATCAAATTTATAAAATATTAGTACAAAAATAAAAAGTACCAAAACTAATAATTTTTGCAAATTTTACTATTTAAAATGTACCCTATGTTTTAGTCTGGGTCACATGTTATCCGTCTACCAAATTTTATTCAAATCCATTAAAATAATTTCTTAAGAGAAAAAAAAAATACCAAAATTAAAAAAGCACCAGAAAAAGTACCATAATTAAAATACTACCAAAAAATTCCAGATTTTTCTCGTTTTAGCGCCCTCTTAAAGTATTTTAATTTGTAAGAAATTAATAAAAAAAAATTACTATAAAAATAAAAAGTACCAAAAGTACTAATTTGTCCCGTTTTTAGCCCTTTGAAAATATCCTATATTGTAATCTGAATCAAATGCTATTTGTCCACTACCAAACTTCATTAAAATCCATTAGGAGAATTTCTCAAGAGAAAAAAAAAACGACAAGTATAAAAAGCAGCAAATGTAAAAAGATACCATATGTAAAAAAGTACCAGTTTTTTCTCATTTCAGCGCCTCATAAAGTATATTTATATCTAAGAAATTTATAAAATATTAGTACAAAAAAAAAATAATAATAATACCAACAGTACCAATTTGACCCTCATTTTACTCTTTAAAAAGTACTTTATATCGTAACTTTCATCCAAATGCTTTGGGCCGTTCTCGAGCTATAATTTTTCGAAAAAGAACCGACTTTGTTTTATATAAAAAACGATTTGTTTTTCGCGCACCACTAGTACATGGATAAATATCAAAAAATGTGGACTTACAGCGATCAATACCAGAAGATCTACGTTACTAATTTAAGCCTCCATTTTCATGCGTTTAATTTAGATTTACAAGGTTAAGCCTAGTTTAAATAAGAAAGTGAGATTATCTTGCACTGATTTTTTGGCTCTAAGTTGTTAATTTGTTTCTTAAATTTGATTCAAACGTATTTTAGTCACACATTTACTAAAATATAAGTTTTGATTTATTTTCCACAAAAATTTTGAACGAATACAAAATCTTGCTTTTAATCTTTTGTAATTATTTTTTTTGTCCAGGTATTTATAATTTAATATAGACACTTTAAACTTTTTCCATTACGCATAAACTAAATCTCAAATTAAATAGTTGTGTTTTTTAGGCTCTAGGTCAAAAAAACAAATAACTATAATTGAAAACACATAATAAGGTCGGATGAAAAATACACAATATAAATTAAAAACAAATACTTTTTTTTCCAAAAACTTTAATACATTTCTAATTAATAAAAACGTTTATGCATTATTTTTCTTTTTTTCATAAATGTCATTGAACGTAATAATTAACCACCGAAGTACATAATAAAAGCTACTATAGGAAATATTACTTGCAGGAATCACAATCACTTAAATGCATTCGTGCATTAAATTTTTTAGGGCAAAAAATCCATTAATTTTGAAGATTAAAAAAACAAAACAAGCGTGTCTCCTTTTAATCAACACGTTGTTTATAATACAATGCCGCTGTTTTTGTTCTTCTTCACACACAAGTCTAATAAATATTAATCAATTTTTCAGAATATTTACTTTTTGTTTAGTTCAAAATTTATTTACAAAACTTAAACCACTTCTTATTCACTGTTTGTTTTAACAAAACTGATTGATCCTTCTTTGTTGCCACTCGAAAAGTAACTAAATGCTGTTTAACTCCAACTCCTACATTTTAACTGTTAAATAAGCAACCCTACCAGCCATCAGCCAGTTAACAGAGAATCTTAACATTCAATGGCAATTAACTGTGTTGAATTCAACAGATTTCTACATGTGTGTGTAAACAAGCAAAACAAAAACAAAATACAAATACACTAATTGCAGTCAAAACAAAAGTGTAAACAAACAAGATTCATTCAAGAATCTATTCTTCTGATAACAAAAATGAGAGAGAAAGTAACAGGTGTTTGGCACAGTGGATAGAGGTGATGAAACTTTTAAAATTACTTTAATATGTACTACATATGTATGTATGCAGGGCTGGGCAGTATTTGAAATACATGTATTTGAAATACGTATTTAAAATACAAATATGTATTTTGTATTTCGTATTTTAAATACATACATGACGTGGAAGTATTTTGTATTTTGTATTTTAAATACATACATGATGTGTAAGTATTTTGTATTTTGTATTTTAAATACATAACCTGAAAGTATTTTGTATTTTGTATTTTAAATACATGATCAGCAAGTATTTTGTATTTTGTATTTTAAATACCGCAAACCATGTATTTTGCCCAACTCTGTATGTATGTATATATTTCCTGTGCATTATGCTTAAAACTTTTTTGTATACACATACATACATACATATGTATGTGTATATGTATAAACATACATATCGTTACTTTATTATAGAAAGGCTTTAATTGTTTTTATTAATATCGCATTGTTATGCTTATTTCAATAACTTAGAGGTTAGCTTTCGAAATGCAATAAATATAAAATATATGTTAGTGGTTCTGTGTTTGTGCCGTCCCCACCCAGATGTTTTTAGTATTTTTTTTTTTTTTTTTTTTGAAGAAAATAAGCATCCATTCTGTTTAATTTCATATTAATTAAGATATGTCAAATCTGTATACTAAATTTATCGAAAACTTAAAAATTACCAAAAGTACAATTTTTAACACCAGAAAGTACACTGTATGTTAATGCATAAAAAAACTTTTAAAAAATATATCAAGTACCAAAAGTATTAGTTTGTACCGTTTTTACCCCTTTAAATTTTAAAGTTTAAAAGTACCCGATAGTTTAATCTGGGTCATCTGCTATCCATCTACTAAATTTCATCAAAATCAATGAAGCGGGTTTCGAGTTATAGCGGAACAAACATAAACTTTCATACATATTTCTAATATTGGCTGTGTTCGAGGTAAAACTGGGCAAAGTCCGGTATATTTTTAACTTAAAAAATTGTAATGCATCACATTTTAATTTAAATTTCGTTTTATTTTATTTTTCATATAATTGAAGAAATGCAATAAAACGTCAAAAACCCAGTGCGAATTGCAAGGCAAAAGAGAATTGCCGAGCACATGAAACTCTGTACCCCTCCCCAAGCTTCTTACCACTCTCACTTAAAAGACCAAGAATTGCAGCCAATAAAATTGCAAGTCTGGACGGGGACTAAGTTATTAGGCACTATGCTTGCATGTGCAAGAAAAAAGTAGCTTAGCTGTGTTTATTACATCACCTGTTAAGTGAATTCGCCTTGGTAAGAAGATAAACACAAATTACTCTCCCATGAGCAATCTACTTTACACCAAGGCGAATTCATTACTAGCCTACGTCATCATCAGCTGTGCAATCTTGAACTGTCAAAAATAGCTTACGTTGAGAAGTTATGTTAGATTACTTTATGAGGGTAATCACTCTTGGTTCAAAACTGCTCTTGCATACATTGCAGATCTTGCAGGTATAGCTTATTTACATATTTTGTTATTGCATTGCTGCAAACTGATGAAAATAAGCTAGACTTGCAAGATCTGCAATGATTACAATACAAAAGGTGATTTCCCCTTATATATTTCTATAAGAACATTGTTGCATTTGCATTGACAGTTAAAAGAAAATTTAGCGGCGAATGTTATTGTTGTAGGGATAAGACTATTTACACAATTTTCAACACCAGAAATGCTTTTCTGTGAAATTGTAAGCCTGCGGGCCCATAATTCACTTGTTTCTAACAATAAAAGAAAATGTAAATTTTATGGTTCTCAAAGCGTATTCTTTATCTTGTTTTTATTTGCTTATTTGTTTAAATCATTGGTGCCCAGGCCCTATGCTCTTCATGCTCATTTGTTTTTGTAATACTCTTAGCTATAGGCTGTGTGTTTTAATATACTCATACAGCAGTCAGCAACCTCAATGCGAAATACACAAACAACTTTGTCTTATAAGTTTTTTTTTTGTCGTTCTTCAATGTATACATGCAAGAGCAAAGCAACAACATTTTCGTATGCTTTGCTGGTAAACATTGACGACAGCGATCATCAATGTACATTTTGTTTTTGTTTAACGTGTGATATGAAATAAATATATGAAATATATTTTTTTTGTTTTATTTGCATGTATTTGTTTTTACAACAAAAAATTTTGAATAAAAATTAGTTTTTCTTTATATGTATTGGTGTTTGCTCTTCCATAAGGAACTAGTGGGCACCGCGGGTTTAAATGATCCGTCAAATGTTGTTAATATATATCTTGCTACATATCTTTTATTACACCTCAGCTTCTGATTGACATGTTGTTTTATTTGTTGCAGTATTGCGCTTGCTTTTATAAAGGTGCTGTTTTGAAGTTATGATCAAACAAATCAACACAAAAAAAAAAAACTTAAATAAATGTAAACAAAAGCAAATAAATGTAAGCGGTAACACTCGTGTTTCCTCAACTTTGCTGTTAATATTAATGGTGTTACAATAACATAAACACTTTTAGTTTAAAAAGTGTAATCGTGCGTGTCGCGTGTGTTGAATTAAAAATAGGAACTAATTAAAGCATAAATAAAAGTATTAAACACAAATGTAATATATTTTATCATAAACTTTAGTGCAATAATATTATTTATTTATTAATCAAGTGTATAAAATAAGTTTTACCAAAATAAATGTGTTAAATTTTGGCATACATAGATTGAAAAAACTAGATTTGTTGTGTTTTGCTTCATCAATGTCGCCATTTACGTGTATGAAAAACAAGTCCATGTTCTGCAGTTAAATACATAATAAAGTATTTCTAATAGAAAATTAAGATCTTCAAGCATTTATTACTACATCACGGTAGTGCGCCAGGCCAACTCCGGCCACACAGTGTGTATATTTACACGAAACCATTTGAGCTGTTTTTACCCCCCTCATAACTTTGCTCCTCTTGATCATAATAGAATGAAACTTGAAACATAAGGTCTCCCCACAGAGGTGACCTCACAGGTTAAATTTAAAAGTTCTACCATAAAAGCTTCCCGAGATATTAAGGTGTGAAAAGTCCATATTTTAGTACAAATTCACTGACTCACTCACTGACTCACTGACTCATCAATATTATTGGGCACTTCCAGTAAAGCTAGAGAGATAAAACTTGGTACACAGGTAGGTCTTGGTAAGAAACTAACCAGAAAAATCTGAAAACAGGCACTTTCCACCAGGGGGACTAGGGTGCCCCTTCTTTGTTTGGGGCACTTTAAGTAAAGCTAGAAGGCTTAAATTTAGTACACAGGTAGGTCCTGATGAAAAATTAACAAAAATGATTTTTAAACGGGCACTTTTCATCTGGGGCGACTATGGTGCCCCTTATTTGCATGGGACACTTCTAGTACAGCTAGAAAGCTGAGTTTCGTGCACTGGTAGACCCTGATAAGCAATACATATAAATATTTATACAAAAACAACTTAGAAAAAAAAAAGTGAGATCCGCACAAAAACATAAATGTGAAAATAAGGCCAAGTTCCTATCCAAAATATTTGGGCCGTAAAAAGTACCGAGATCAAAATAAGGACCAAGTTCTTGATAGGTACAATTCCATCTCATTTCTAGGCAACCTGTAAGCTTGGCAAAATTTGTTTGCCTTTCTAATATGGGAAAGAATTCTTGGAAAAATATTGCCAAGCTTATAGGTTGCCTAGAAATGAGATGGAATTGTACCTATCAAGAAATACGGTCTGTAAAAAAGAAAACACAGAACTTGTGTTTCGTAAGTGTATATGTATGAGTTTTGTGCTGCTTGTGCGGGTATGAGGCTGGATGAAAAATTGTGCCAACGAAAAACTGCTCTCTTCACCCCTCTCGCCAAAAACTACCATGTTATTTCAGCATAATTAATCCAGTGTGAAATAGTCCAAGGGGCTGTGCACATATTACGTAACGCTGTTCTCAGAGATTTTATACCCACCCACCATAACGCTTATTAATAATTTTTCAGTGCAAAATTTCCAATCCGTAACAAATCTTTAACCCCCCCAGCCCTTGGAGCGTTACATAATCACCCCTATCGCGAATAAACATTCCCATGAAAAAACTCCCAAATTTTTTGTTTTACTATCGTGAATGATTCCCATAAATTTTTTTTGGGAATGAATTCCCATACCTTACAAATATGGCATCGCAAATGTTTACTCCCGCGAATAATTTGACTAAAAAAATTCACAACAATTGAAAGTGGGAACAAGAAGTGAACATGTAAGTAGCAACTTGTTTTTTAATCCAGAACTTCATGTAATCAGTTTTTTCTCTTATTTATTAACACAGGAGTGTTAATAAAGAATAAATTAATTGTCTGGTTGAAGCAATGTGTGCGACTCAAGACCATGGCAAAGGTTTCCAAAAGGATAAAAAGAGGACGTAAATGGTGTTAATTATTAGTTTAATAAGCGTAACTTAAATTTTTCATGCATAGTTGTGGATCGACCAAAAACGGAACATAAAAAAAAACACACTGAAAACAAAAAAAAAAAAAAAAAAAAAAAAACAAAGCGGATCAGATTCATCACGTATTTGTCTTCGTTGCAGTCGTTCTATGGATCGATTTTCCTTTTCCAGCAACAGAAAACGCAAATAAATGCTATTCATAATTTTTACCTTATTCGGTTTAATTTCTTTTATTCATACACCACAAAATAAATCCCGCAAAAATTATTTATTAAATCAAAACAAACAATTCAAAATAAAAATTTTTATTCCCAAGTAATTTACAATAGAGACTTAAACTCCCAAAATATTCGCGATAGCAATTTGTTGGGGATGGGAATACAATTTTTCTCCCAAACAACTTACTCCCATAATATTCGCGATAGGGGTGAATATGTGCACAGCCCCAATGAGATGATTTTTGTTATTGTAAAATGTAGTTTGTTTGTTTGTTGTTTAGGTGTACATATGTTGTTTATTATTTCTGGACAAGTGCATGCATGCACGCCTGTAAAATGAATTAAATGGTGTGTTTGTTCGGCTTTGCTAAATTTAACTATTGTTTAAAATATTTATTATTAAATTAAAAAGACTTGTATACATACACACATACATATGCATATATGGAGATCAGTGTCGTTCACAAAGAGAGTGAGAGAGAATCTAGGAGGTAGTAGTGTTTATATGTATTAGTGAAAAATACAGTGAACAAAATGCATGAACATAACACAATACCGAAATTGAAATGGTTTCTGTTTGTTTTGTATGAATAAAAATAAAGTGCGTTGTTGAAAATATTCCCTGTGTAACTGATAAAAACAAGTTAAAGAGAAATATCAAAAGACAATGCCTCATAAATCTGCTTCTGCAAGAGCAAATGAATGAAATTGTTGTTAATTTTTTACATTTTGGTGAGTAGTTTTATTTTCATTCGGCTGTGTTCGGTTGTATACATATGTATATGAAGTCGAATGGTGTTCGGCACATAGGTGTACGTTTGAGCAAGACTGATGTAGATAATTAAAATTTATCGATAATTAAAATTTTACTTTATTTATACATGAGATTTCTGAGGGATTTTAGCCATTGTGGTCAAATGAAAAGTTGGCATACTATGCCACCTTATGGAAATTAGTTGTTAGTAAGGTCTTCAGCTATTCCATAAAATTTCTCAAACAAATTTAATTTCTTAATTTTATCTGTCTAGAGGTAATTTACCTTTCCAAACTTGTTTAGATTTTTGAACATTTATATTAAAACAAGAACGGGTACATTTAGTAAACAAGTAAATTGTTATAAACAAATTATTGCTGTCATTTTTAGTTAAAAATTATATCGTGACGCATTATATAAATTTCAAGCAAATTAATCTATAAAGCAAGACAAAACTTTTGATGCATATAATGATACCTATATTTTTTAATTTCCTTTAATGGAACTTTTATTGAAATATTTTGTAGTTTAATATTCTATTGTTTGTTTAATTGCAGGTCACAGATGAAGAGAATATTAAGCAATTAATTGCACATGTAAGTAAGGTAAGTGAAAAGCCATTATCAATATTGTTTTTAATAAACTTTTTTTTTAATCAACCACGAAGAAATATATTTGACTAATTTTGTTATTAGATTTCTGATACGAACACTTACTGCTGTTATATCATGCAATATTGAAAATACAATGTAGTGAAAAATTTTACATACATACATACATGTAATTAAATTTAATAAATAGTTGAAACAAATCTTGATATTGATGTGTTTACACAAAATTATTTTAATTGTGTTGTCTTATCTTTAAAATTGTTTTCGATTTATATGGTTTTTTAAAAGTGTATATTGTTGGCACAACGATTAATTAATTAATTGTTATTTGCAAAAAAATTAAGGCATTTATAATTATTAGTTAAAAATAAACATTTTTTAACCACCTTGTATTTTTCGGAAATTCACCACATAGCGATTTGGTGCTGGTGGTGTTAGGAAATTGTGGTATTTGTCTGTGATAAATTAACTTTTATAAATGTTTGTACACGGTTCTCATTAATTTAGTTTTTCACTGCAAAGTTAAATCAACATTAAATGGCCAACGTTGTGTATTTAAATACTACATAAGTTTTACGAATTTCCATATGTTTTTGACCGCTTGTTCTTCTTGCTTGCATAATATTTTGTGCGTATTTTGACGTATTTTGTCTCTATTACCCTTTTAAGGCCGTGCCGCACTATCCTACACAGTCGCGCGATTTGCAAAATATGACATGTGTGCTAAAAATGTATGATAGTGTGGACTAAAAATGCAACTGTGTGACAGATTTTTTGGCAAGTCGTGCGATTTGTAAAATTTTATGAAAATTTTCATAAAATGATAGTTTTCATGCGATCAGAAGAGTATTTATTGTCAACCAGATGTTTTGGCATCAGATTGGTATGATAGTGTGGCACCTACAACACCATTTTGAAACGATTTTTAAAGTCGGTCAGATTTTTGCAAGATTTTCCTGTGAATGATTCGTACGATTGTGTAGGATAGTGAAGCACGACCTTTAATCATTCTGAAAGTTGCTCTTATATTTTTAAAACATTTTAGCAGTTCTTAATTATTCTTATTATTAGATAAAACAAAAATGTACTGTTAGCGTCAAAAGAAACTGTACACCATTTACTTTCATATTTAAAAGTTTATTATATATTTGTTTTTGCAATTTTACTAAAGTTTTTAAATTTTTTATTTAATATATATCCTTCATTCACATTTTATGAAATAACAAAAACAAAATTCCAAAAATTAAAGAACAAAATAAAAAAATCTTCATTGTTAATTGATTAAATTTGTCAATAAATCTTTTAAAAAACATAAAATTTTTAACGATTAATTATAAAAATTCTCATAATTTACTTAAAAAACTACAAAAGTTCTAAGAGAATTAATAAGTTACATACACAATTAAATTAAAAACTTTGAAAAATCTTGGCTAAAGTTTATTTATTAGTATAGAAGTTGTGAAGCAATTTAAAAATTTTTAATATTGATGTTTAAAATTTTCCCTCATTGCAAAAATAATTAGTAAATTCGCTTCTTATATTTGTAATTCCTCCTAAAATAATTTCCAATTCATCATCACTTATTATTGCCATAATATTTCTGCCATAATATTTCTGCCAACTATGTATGTTCCGTAATGTGTATAATAATAATAATAATAATAATGTTTATGCAACGAAAGGCAAATTTCAAATGAATACAAAAAACACCAACACATACAAAGCTGATTACACGTATACATATTATGCCAGCATAATTAGACTCGTGTGTGAATAAAAGAACAAAAATTGTGGCGGCTTAAAAATTCATCCCGTGTGTGGATCACCATTGTATCACGAATTAGATCATGAACATTCGCATCAAATGATCGTAATGATTTACACTTGTTGATGAATTTTCTGTTTGTGCATAAAAAGCGAACGAGTATAAAATGGAATAATACTTGTTTGTGTTGTTCTTAAAATTCAACGTTAGGAAATAAGTAGGCTCGATCATACTTCAATCGATCACTGGTACCAAAATCTGCCATAATCTATCCCCATTACATTTTACTTCAGGAACTTAATCTACATTTATTTAATTAAATATGTACCTATACTTCAAATTATGTATATGAAAATTTATGCAATGCATAAGTGAAATTTTCCCTATTTACCCCTTTTGGTACCTTTATTTTCGCCCTTTATAGAGAAGAAGATATTTTAAAGTAAATTTTATTTTTGAATGGCTCAAGTTTATAATAAAACGTGTTCATTTAATATTGTAATGTTAAATTAACTTTCTGTTCTAATACTAATTCTTAACAACAAGATAAGTAGAATTAAAAAAGTACCAAATATTTTGGTTACTCTTTTTCACCGCCTAACTTGATAAATATAAAACTAGTACCAAACACTAATTTTCATACGTAGTTTTTTTAAAATAAAAAGATGTTTTTTTTTTTAATTTCACACCGATCAGGAAATATAAGTTTACCGTCTTTACAAAACAAAAAGTACCATAATTACTTTGGTACCGTTTTTCATACCCTAAACATTTAAATAGTATCATAAAAGTCTCACATACATTTAGATTATATTTTTAATATAACTACCAAGTTCTTAGAATTTTACATCAACCTACGTTGGATTAAGAGAAGTAATTTATTTACCCGCTTTTACGCTGTTTTATTTCATTAGAACTCGATTTAAACAGTATAGTTTTTCTTTTGGAATAGCCATCATACTGCCTGCCACCTTTTTAAAAATAAGATTAATACAAGCAAAGGTTCGCGTTTAAATGGTTAAAAGAAGAAATTTGCCATACCAAAAAAAAAAAAAAAACTTCATCTCAGAATTTATATTCTAAATTATTTATTTACAATAAAACTTTTTCAAAAATAAATTAAATTACAACATAAAGTTTCTCAAAACAATACTGCTTAGTAAAAATACTTTAACGGCTCCAAAAGCGCTAACGTCCGTCGCTGCATTACCTTCCAAAATATCCTCCCACCAAGTCCACTCACCACCAAAATTAGCTGGATCACAGCGATAATCAGGATCTTTATTATTGATAGCATGAGCATGTTCACGTAAATAATCAAGACGTTCCAACATGTCAGTTAAGATTTTGGAATTTTTATATTTCTCATATAAATTCTGTTGCTCACAAGGATCCGTATCCAAATCGAATAGACAAGGAGACTCCAAAGGATTACAGGCCACACCTTCAGTGGAGTTTTTATATAAACAATCAATTGTTGCTAAACTGCGCAACTGTGTTACGTTATTGTTGGCCGGAGCAGCCAACTTGTGCAGTTCCCGCCATACTCGAGAACTTTTCACCAGTTGTTCGTATAAAGGAAAACGGGGATCTAATTGGGATGCATTACTCGGCCGCTGTGAAAGCCAGTCATCGTATATGCCATCCAAAGTGGTACCATTTATATATTTCCATTTACCTTTGCTAAAGGCTTCATAATGGAATATATCATCTATATTGTGTAAAATTTCACGTTCTACCGATTCGTAGCCATACTTAAGAGCAGACCATAGATTAAGGCCATCTATTTTAAGGGACTCAATATCTAATTCTATGCCAGCCGCAGAGGCTAAAGTAGGCAGTAAATCGGCTATATAAATCGGTTGTTTCCATATCGTGCCTAGTTTTTCCAATTGTGTCGACCATATGGCAGCTGATGAGCGTATGCTGCCCTCCCAGGGAGAATCTTTTTGCTGTCAATACACAATTAAAAAAAAAAAACAAATTAATTAACAAATCGTTGACTAAAATTATTTACTTACACCCCTTAAAGGATAATTTGAAGCTTTTGTGGCGTGCTGACCCAGTGTAGGTCCTCCATTATCTGATAAAAATAATATAATGGTATTATTTAAAATTTCCTTCTCCGCTAAACCTTCCACAACTTTGCCAACACTTTCATCTAATTTGGACATCATGGCAGCATAGATTTGTCTGTCTGGATTTTCAATGTAAGAAAATTTTTCAATATCTTGGGCCGGCGCTTGTAACGGTAAATCTTCGTTGCCAGCATGTGGTGCCAAATGACTCAGGATCATGAATAAGGGTTTCGTTTGAAAATCATGATCTCTTATACGCTTTAAGGCGGCCTGTGTCAACAAATCTGTAACATAAGTGCCATTGCCGTCATGTATAGGCTTAAGATTATCACGGAAATCGTGACCGCGTGAATAGTTTTTACCCTAAAATGAAAATTGAAGGTAAAAATTCTTAAATTCAAACAATTCCGTAAAAGCTAAAAGTAAAAACTTACAAAATATTCCATTGTCTGATCAAAATAGTCAATATATGAACCCAAATAACCGTAATGTTGATCGAAACCCCTTAATGTGGGCGTATTGGCTTTACGTGACATACCCAAATGCCATTTGCCTATAAGCGACGTATAATAGCCATTATTATGGAATATTTGAGCCATAGTTGTTTCATTTAGGGGTAATCCCCATGGTTGATCATTCGGTATCACAAAGTGTTGCATGCCCGTATTTATGGGATATTTTCCTGTCATCAAAGCCGATCTGGAGGGTGTGCACATAACGGAGGAGTACATGTTATTAAGTATGACTCCACTATAGGCTAAAGCATCTATGTTGGTTGTAAGGAATTCATTGGAACCACGAAAACTCACATCATCGAAGCCCTAACAATGGAAAAATATTTAACAGTATTAGGAAGTAATAATTGCTCGATTATGGACAGCAACCCAATTGTTTCGGCCGCTGGCAACTGAAGGCATTTAATAACAATTCGAAATAAAATTTTGCAAGTTACCAGTAAACTGGCCACTTAACTGGTGTTCGGTTGTCATCTATAATCGGCCCATAAATTTTATGATAAGATCAAAAGCGGATTTCTTGCGTGATCTAAAGAAACAGCAATTTCCTTTTTTGAGAATAAATCTAAAGTGCTTATACTTTTTTTGGACAATACACACTAATTAATTTATCGAAAATAAAAAAGTACTAAAAGTATAAAAGTATCAAAACGGAAAATGTATTAAAACTGCCAGCATTTTTTTTGTATGTTAAATTACTAGAAATTAGAAAAAAAAAATAAATAAAAAGTACCAAAATTAAAAATGTATCAAAAGTACCAGAATTTTGTAATTTTAATCCCAAAAAGTGCATTGTACGTTGTTTATGCATAAAATATTTTTTGTCAAAAGTATAAAAAGCACCAAAGGTACCAACTTGTTCCGGTTTTAACTCTTAAAAGGTATCAGATATATAATAATCTGGGTCATATTGACCGCAGTGCACTGTATGTTGTTAAACAATATTAAATTTTTGATTTTACCACCAAAAATTGCACTGTATATTAAATTAATAGAAATTAGAAAAAAAAAATAAAAAGTACCAAAATTAAATATGTATCAAATGCATAAAAAATGTTTGTCAAATGTATAAAAAGCACCAAAGGTACCAAATTGCTTCGGTTTTAACTCTTAAAAGGTATCAGATATATATTAATATGGGTCATATTGACCCCAGTGTACTGTATGTTGTTAAACAATATTAAATTTTTGATTTTACCACCAAAAATTTCACTGTATATTAAATTAATAGAAATTAGAAAAAAAAAAATAAAAAGTACCAAAATTAAAAATGTATCAAAAGTACCAGAATTTTGTAATTTTATCCCCAAAAAGTGCATTGTACGTTGTTAATGCATAAAATATTTTTTGTGAAAAATATGTATAAAAAGGACCAAAGGTATCAACATGTTACAGTTTTAACCTCTAAAAAGTATCCCGTATATATTAATCTGGGTCATATTGACCCTTGGGCGCGAAATTATCGATTGTTACTGTTTAATATATGTGACAGCGCATAGAGAAAGGGACCTAAGGGTAAAAAATCAATTTTCACTTTTTTTTTTTGATGTGGACAACATCTGATCATCGAATGAGACCGATCCCATGCCCCAAAAGTGTTCCCTCCCAGTGATATGCGCGTTTTATGAAAGTGATGGTACACCAAAGATACACGTATTTAAATCTTTAAAATGGCTCTCCTGAACAAAACCGATTTTTACCCTTAGGTCCCTTTCTATTTTGAGCGTCACATATGGAACATACACTAATTTTGCGCACTGGGGTCGAGATGGTGTCCGTCTACCAAATTTCATCCAAATCTATTAAGTGGTTTTCGAGTTAAAGTTTTTGTTTTCTGTTTGGGTGCCACCGTCGCTGATAGGTACCAGTGCTAGCCTCGTACTCCGGAGGTTGCCATGTTTGAATACTTTTAGGTATTTTCTTCAGACAAGCTAATCGCTTCGCGGATTGTATTTGTTAAAAAAAAACACGCTTACTAATAAGGTAACCAATAATTTGAAGAAAATAAATGAATTTTTAAACATTTGAGCTGGAGGTTGCCTTCTCTCGCCCTCCCAAAAAAAAAAAAAAAAAAAATTGTTGCAAAAATACAAAAGAGGCAGAAAAGTTTTAACAAATATTTCTGGTATTAATAATTTAATTAAAAAAACTTACCATATCATCAGCCAGAATTATAACAATATTAGGTTTGCTGGGTCCATCCCAAGCCCAGCCTTCCTTAAGCGTAATCAGTAAATAGCCAACTAAATAGAAAAGCCGCATATTTCCAAACAAACAAGAAAAACTCCTAAATTTAACAAAATAAACGATAACAAATAATGGCGCCTAAGAATAGAATACAATATTATTAATAATATTTATTTTTTTAACAATACAAAAAAATCTTTAAATAGAAAATAATAAATCTCATTCGAACAAAAACAAAATACGTTTATCTTCATAAATATTTCATTATCAAAAGCCAATAATAAGTACGACGAGTATGTAGTTTTTGTTCTAAACTCATTAAATTTTGTAAAGAACATTTGCTTAGATAAAAATAATGAGATAGCAAACGTAGGTTATATTTTATTTTTTCTTTGTGAAATAAATAACATTAAATGATTTTTAGTAGAAGTCATTAACAATTTTATAGCTGATTTCAAGCTAAGTAGGAAACTTATACGGTTAACAAATTAGTTAAGAGCTAAAAATTATACGACAATACATATTGATTATTGTTTGATTTATGAAGGCAATGAACTTTAAATTGACAAAATTTTAATTTTTGTTAAAAATTAATTATTACAATTTGAAAAATAAGACAAAACATTCGAGCAGTGGCACAGGGGATTGTTTTTTTTTTATTATTATTCGTATCACAATAAGGAATTTCGTTGCTTGAAAAACAATTTAAGTTGGCCAAAGTAACAGTTCTACAAAATTTTTAAATTGTGGAGTTAATCATACAGAATTGTTCGCCATTTCATGCTTTGTAATGAGGCTACGTTTCATCTTTACGACATTTGTACTTTCCACGTTTAAAGAAAATAAGTGAGATATTTTTCTACACTAAAAAAAAATTAACTAAAAATTTGGAATTTTTACTTAATTTAAGTTTAAACTCAGTAAAAATTTCCTTGATGTTAGGAAATAAAAATTTCGTCTTTAGCAGGAAATTTTTACTAAAAACTAGCAAAAAAATTTACTAAAAACAAGTTTAGTGTTATCCCAAAATTAGTAAAAATTTCGTCATGTGCACATTCTTCATGTCCACATCTGCCATCTTTGCTGCGCACTTTTCATTTCCTGTCCGGAATGCTTATTTACAATATGTATTTGTGGCGGCAGGCAATAACCCAACCCCCCAGGAAATAACCCCTCAAAAAAAAAAAAAAAATGAACTAATACCCCAAAAAAATGTACTGAATCCACCAACAGCAATTTTGAGCGGTTTATTTCATACATTGGGGTATTATTTCCTTTAATTGTTTTAATTGTTAATAATCAATAATGAAATAAAGCCCTCAAAAATATATTTGGGGGCTTAATTCATTTTTAATTAAAAACGAAAACGTAAAATATGAAGCATTTTATATACCGTTACTTTAATTACTTTTGTACATATGAAAAGTAATTTTATCAGGCTCAAGTTCAGTTTTATTGAATTAATGAAAAATTCAATATTACTAAAGCTACGTTCACATTTATTAAATATTTGTCCAAAAAAACGTAACCACTAGTTTTGCTTAGGATACTGTCATTTAACTTGGTTTTATATCACAAAAAATAATATTAATTATTCTCCAAAAGAATACTTTTTATACAGTTTTTTTAAAAATGCGAACCCAAAATTAAAAAAAATAGTGGTATTAAAGGAAATAAAATATTATTTTTATTCTTGGTTACGTTTTTTTCGACAAATATTTGATAAATGTGAACGTAGCTTAAGAGTTATTTTTTTATGTCGAAAAATATTATTATTTATATCCAATCAGTTTAGCAGAACGTATCAGTACCGATTTCAACAGAAATAGAATACGAGAATTAATTAAATTCATTTTTTATTCTATTTTTACACATTGAAAACAACTTTTTTAGGAAAATTAAAAATCGTAATATAGTCTTAACTACTGCACCGATCGTCATTAAATTTTCACAATAGGATATATAAATACTATTAATTTTATTTTATAACGAGGGGGGTAGTGAAGCACACCGGGTTCAGCTAGTTTTATATAATAGTTGAATATTGTAGAGGTCTCGTATGACATGATCGATCAGTAGATTGACTCCTCATTAAGGTTCATGGGGAGTAAATGTTTTATATGAAAACATTTTACTCTGCTCTGAGTACTCGGCCAAAAACTTGTTGATGTTTGGTAAGGCTTCCGATGTTGAACTTATATAGTTTTTCATTGTTTTAAATATTGTTTTTACTAATCCTAGTTTCTCAAGTTTAAGAAAAAAATATTAATTCAACGTATCGAATGTTTGTAAAATATTGAAGATTTTTGTTAGTACGAAATTCCCCATTGGAAATTACTAATAATCAACTCAAACTCATTGTCAGATATCTTCAAAGTATTCTACTTTGTAATATAACTTTTTTGTTGTTTTTACTCTATATTAGGGATATTCACATATTACTGTGGGTTATTGTTTTCATATGTACATCAATATAAGTTCGAATAATAATTACGTTTATTCGTAATAATATGTATATAAAAAAAATATTTACAAATATTTGCACCCGGCTTTTATTATTAAACTTTCTGTTAGATTTTTTCTCTGGTTTTTGTTCTTATGGCCAAAAAAACTGAAGAAATATATAGTGCGTTACTCCGGTACATTAAGCATAATCTCTTTTATTTGGAACCAGCCACAATTATTACTTATTACGAACAGGCGATGAGAATGTCAATTTCTAATTTTCTACAAATAAAAACAGTTGGATGGTGGTAATTTTAAAAACTTTATTGTTATTCTTTTATTCTTGCTAGCGAAGATTAAAAAACTATCGACTAAAGCTTAGATCCCACTATCGGCACAATGTACCGATTTTCGTCGGCTCACTGCAATAAAGTCAAAAGTACTAAACCAAAATTGCATTATTTCTCAATTAATTCCTTATATTTAAATTAGTTGACAAATAATGCTAATTAAGCTTGTTACTTATAACTTTATTTCAGTGAGCCGACGAAAATTGGTACATTGTGCCTATAGTGGGATCTAAGCTTAAGTCAACAAACGTACTATTAAAGTGTATTTGTATACGATTGTTAAAGTTATGTATGTTTATATTAATTATTATATATGAGAATTGACCATGTTATGTGAAATATTAAAAAATGAGCAGGTAAAAATGTTTGGAGTTAAGTCATATTTGAGAGTTATATCACCAAGTATAAAAAATCGCGCGATTTTTACGATGGTTGAGATAAAAGTAAAAAGCACGCTTTATAAATGTGAAAAATTGTAAGAAATGTAAGATTTCCTAGGCTAATTTACTAAAAAAAAATGTAGAAAATATCATAGGGGGAAGATGGGTGGGGCTTTAACTTCTTCCAAACTAAAGGCCGTGCTTCACTATCCTACACAATCGTACGATTCATTCACAGGAAAATCTTGAAAAAATCTGACCGACTTTAAAAAATCGTTTTAAAATGGTGTTGTAGGCGCCACACTATCATACAAATCTGATGCCAAAACATCTGGTTGACAATAAATACTCCTCTGATCGCATGAAATCTATCATTTTATGAAAATTTTCATAAAATTTTACAAATCGCACGACTTGCCCAAAAATCTGTCACACAGTTGCATTTTTAGTCCACACTACTATACATTTTTAGCACACATGTCATATTTTGCAAATCGCGCGACTGTGTAGGATAGTGCGGCACGGCCTTAATGGATACCAGAAAAATTTCCTTTGCAAAATATAATTTTTTATATAAGCAACCTCATAAAATCTGGTTGAGTGGGATATTTAAGCAATAATTGTGGATATGTATGTAAGAAATTAACCCTCAAACACGATTAAAGTATTGCCTTATTTTTTTGCCGGTCCCGTTGAATTTTGAGCTTTAGTATCCTTAGGGGCTGTGCACATATTACGTAATGCTGTTTTCAAGGATTTTATCCCCCCCTGTCGTAACGCTTTTTACAAATTTTTCACTGCAAAATTTCCAATCCGTAACAAAACCTTAAGCCCCCGACCCCTGGAGAGTTACGCAATATGTGCGCAGCCCCTTAGGGGCTGTAACGCTGTTTTGAAAGATTTTACACCCCCCCTTCGTTCCGCTTTTTACTAATTTTTCAGTTTAAAATTTCCAATCCGTAACAAATCTAACCCCCCCCCCCCCCATTCCCCTCTGGAGCGTTACGTAATATGTGCACAGCCCCTTACGGTCGAACTTTCAGAAAGAGCTCAACCAGACCCGTACATTAAATATTTAGAAGATTAAAATCAGAAGGCAAAATGATATTTTGAATGCTTACATTAAAGTGATGAACACACCTTATAAACTAAATGTACAGATTATAGGATTTTCTAGACTGTGAGAATTCCCTTGGTGTGTGGCGAGGGGGAAAGGGGAGGTTCCTTTAACTCCCTTCCTAAAAACTAATATGTTGTCCAGTGTAATTTTAATAGTTTAGTATTTTTTGGTTTGAAAACAATAATGATTCAGTCTGATTAAATGGCAAAGTTTAGTTAAAAGACAAAAGAGGGAAAAGGAAATGAAATCTATTCGTAATTTATTCACCCCGGAACTTCCAAAACTTATCGAATGATTTGAAAAACGATTACTTTATATGGAATTATATGTCTGATTTTTCGCAAAAATTCGTTAAATCAAACGATTAAATAATTTTCCTTTTAAGTGACTCAAAGATATGGGTTTCTATATTTTTTAAAATGTTTTTTATTTGTCTCACAACTTTGCCATTTATTTACCGATTTAAAAATATTTTAGTTTATTGGAAAGGCAATGTTGTTAACTTTGTGCTGTTGTTAAAAAAATTATTTTTACACTTGATGTCCGTCCCTTTTTTCGTTGATCTTCCTGTTTGATAGCCTAGTGTTTATTTTTATGGAATCACACGTTTAAAATAAACAAATTTTTTTTCTATCGCTGCTGTTTTATTTCATCAGTTTATTTATTATAAAACACGAATATCTCACGTTATGTTAATTAATTTTTTTTTTTTAATTTTAAATTTAACTTTTTTTTTAATTTTAACATCTACTCGTACACATATTTTGCAAATAAAAACTCAATAATTGCAGTAAATAAATTCTTTCTTTTGTTTGTGTGACTTTCAATGAATTTTTTTTTCTTTCTGTTGATTAATTTTAAAATTCAATGAATTTCAATTATAAACATGTGATACATTTTGTTAAGCGATCGTTTACTAATTTCAAGATGAGTTCCCACAACTGTCTTGTGTCTTGGCCTAAAACTCTGTGGAAGTGTTAAGGCAAGAAAAAATTTATAATATTGGCATTTATGGAAATTTTATTAAAATTCAATTTAAAATTCCAACAACTTTTTAGGTTTAAGTCTGTATTAAAAACGAAAAAAAACAAGCGTTGATAAGATCGTTTATTGGCTATAACAAACGATAATAATTAATTTTAATTAAATATTTAAACAGAGAAACGATTTTTTTTTTGTAAATCTTTTATTTTTATTTTATCGATCGCTTTGGGGGGAAATACAATTGCCAACACGATTTATTTTTAGCTTTGATTTTCCACCAGTTTAATTTTTAACAATTAAAAGTTTTTCCAAATAATTTTATTTTGAAATTGTACGATAGTTAATCGCTCACACCCACTCTTTTTGTTTAAAAGTAATTGTTGAGATGGTTTTTTTAAGTATGTACTTTTAAAAAATTATTAATTTTAGATGCATTTAGTTTTAACTGCCGCTGTTGAATGTCTGTCGAACTATGAAAGGTAAACGAAAGGTTTTATTTTTATTTATTTTATCAAGTTAATCGTAGCTAAAGAGATTAACGTTGATTATTTCTCCATATTTTTAAATTAATTAGCAGTGTTGCCAAATTTTGGGTAAACACTCAAATTTTGTGTAATTTATGCATTCGTGTGTAGAGAGACTTCTTTAGATCTGTGATGTCAGATATCAAACTGTAGTTGTATTAGGAGGGAGTAAAGCAAATGAAACACATTGATAAAAGTTGATTACAAAGAAATAAAAAATAATTTTAGGTTTTATTTTAGTTTAAAGGGTTTTTCTTATTTAATTTTCAGAAAAAATCACATTCGACTAATGGCGTTTTCTTTTCTGACAAAAGTGTTGCTTTTATGCTACATTATTTAATTTTCGTGATCCATTCTAACCAATATGTATCATATGTATTTAAAAGCGATTTCGTTCTTTTCTAAATATGTTCCACCAATAATTGGCAAAATATGCACCATACCTCTAACATCAAGTTGGGGTGAGGTACTGCCGTTTTTTACACCTTTGTTAAGTAACTTTTCATATAAGTAAGATCTTTTATTCTTGTCATTCTGTGGAAGATTTGATCAAAAAATTTTAATAAATACTTTTACAATAAAATTTTGCCGCTAAATTTTTGCAGTTTATTATAGGTAATAGAGCTGATGTTGCTGACGTCTTTTATTGAGAAAATTGCGGCAAAAACCGAAAAAACATTGTAACGCTACGTATACATTAATGTTATTAATCCTCCAGAATATTGCTTACCAAAAAATTCATTTCGCATATCAACTCTGATTTCTTTCAGTGTACTAGAAACAGTTAATACATCGAAGTATGTGTATCGCTATCGTGTGTTATCGACGACTAAATATGTACAAGAGCGTAAGCATGAATGTGTGTGATTTCAGTTAACTTAATTGTGCTGTGAAATTGACTAACTCCGCTTGAGTTATTTTGTGTTTCGTATCAGATGATAATTTTATTAAATTCTAATGTAAATATCGTAACCTTAATGCAGAAAGGCCCTAACTTCTTAAATATTTTCAAATCGTATATTTATCTTATTTCGATAGTTTATCCTCGAAAGTCATCGATATCAGCAAAAAAAAAGCGATTTAAAAAAACCTTATTAACAGTTTACTGTGAGAATCGAATAATGTCCCAAATCGAACTTTCTTATAAAATTTTAATATTTTTTTATACATATATTACGGAATCTATACTTCATATTGCCGTTTCGGGAAATACCACGGTGGTGAAAATTATTCCGCACCACATACATATGTACTTCGAATAAAAGGCTTATTAAATAAATTTTCCAAAGAATTTTATTTGATAAAACGTGTGCTAAGGGCACTATAAATTCGTGTACGTGTGCTTGACGTTAACCCATTCATTTGCTTGAAGACCTGTCCAGCATTCATTTTGCATTTGATTTTGAAGTGTTAACAACGAGACAGTATAGAGAAAAAGCGTTGTATATTTCTGTTGCCGACGGAACTTTGAATATGAACCAACAAAAAAATAACATATTTATGAACAAAATAGAATAAAAACATGTCTTGTATGTTACAACAACAATAATAATTAACTTTTTTATTTAAATTGGATTTTATTATTGAATATTTAATAATCTACTCTTTTCGATTAATATTTTCATTTCCTTAAATGCAATGCAGTGATACATTGGTATTGATTGTATTGTTTTTTTTCATCCGACATATTTAGCGTTTGTTCTCTGTGAAATTTCGTTTTAATTGAAAAATTTGTACGTGCTTGAAGAGCAAAACCAATATATTCATCAAAATCACTCGTCAAGCATGCTAAAAATTTAAATTTTTTGATTTTTCACCCAGCATCGTCGGTGTCACTCATACAAACAAATTCTCACTTATACCATCATAATGCTTGATGTGATTTTGACGAATGTATAGTGCCCTTAAGCCGTTGATTACTAAATTGTTTCTTTTGGTGATATATGTATGTACGTATGTATGACGTATCACGACGCTCTTTCGTTTTACAGATATTTTCTTTTGATGTGTAAACATCTATACGCTAGGGGGTAAAATTGATTTTCACAATACAATCACAAATTTTTGGTGAGATGTGAGATTATGAAAACACGGTGTAAGCTGTGTATTAGTGTATTACACCCAATTTACATGATGACTTTTGCGACGTCGCTTTTTCGACGTCTCTTTTTGCTTGTAGGTGAGCGGTGTAGGGAAGAAAGAGGGGTAAACAAAAAGTCTTGATTTGTGTTTTTCAAGACTTTTCTTCTATTTCTCTTTGTTACTTTTCATTATTTTTCTTACTTTTGTTGTTTATCTTTGTTACTTTCATTATTTCAAAACAAAAATGGGAAAAAAGACATGAAACTAAAAGACATCGTCTAAACGCACAAAGATTTTGGTAGCAACTTCAAAAGGGAATTCAGTAAAAACGACGTCGCAAAAGTCATCATGTGAATTGGGTGTTAGTGTAATCATACGGACAACAAGAAGTACCGAGAAACTTAACAGCTGCATAGAAATACACTAACACCATCTAGTGCGAAATAATATAAACACTAGATGGCGAAATAGCAGCTACTAATTTTCACTAACATATAATTATGCTAGCGCTGTACAGTTCGAAAACCATTGCTGTAAAATAACTACATGCTCTACATTTTAGTAAACAGCTGAAAAAATGTTTCATTACTACATGTTTACACATCTCCCCTGTGATCGGACTCACATAATTTTTTTGTTTGTGCTTTTTTCGTTTTAGCGATTTTGAGAAAATTATCCGCATAATTTTAAAGTTTCCCCTGTTTAAAAACTTTCTGTTTTTAGAAAATTAATATTTCTTGCATTATTGGTTAATTACACAAAAAGCGGCAGCACTACTCTTTAGTTAGCAGGTTAATACTAATAGAGAGCGAGAGAGAGAGCGAAAATACAAAACAAATCAAATTTAACATGATAAATACAATAGATATTATTGCTGTTTATATCATGAAATTTACGCTAAACAAAACATTAACAAACATTAACATTGCAGGGCGATATTGGTACAGGGATGGGAAATGGTTTTTTGTACTAGTTACAAAAATAAAATGCATTTGTTAGAGATCATAACCAAAAATATTTTTTATATATATTAAAATCAAAAACTTATAAGAAAAAAAAAAAAAAAAAAAATTAAAGGCGGCAGGCAATAACCCCCCAGCATATAATCCCCCCAAAAAAAGATGAACTAATACACCAAAAAAATTTATTGAAACCACCAACAACGATTTTTAGGGGTTTATTTCACACTTTGGAGAATTATTTCTTTTAATTGTTTTGGGGTATTATTTCATATGAAATAATCCCGCAATAATCAATAATGAAATAATATTACAAAATTCGTCACAAACAATATATTATATTTATGTTTATGGTTTCATTTTTGGTGACTAGAAGTGGATGCATTCCAGATCATCAATTTGGTTTCCGCAGACAACATAGCAATATTGAACAAACTCACAGACTTGTGAACGTAGTTAGAGACACCTTTGAAAAAAAGAAATATTGCTCTGCGCTCTTTATAGATGTTTCTCAAGCTTTCGATAAAGTATGGCACGAAGGTCTTATCCACAAATTAACACGAAATCTCTCCGCAAACATCGTCAAGCTTTTAAAAAGCTATCTAGAGGAACGAAAATTTGTTGTTAGGGAAGGCAATTTTTTAAGCCCTTTGCAGTCGATCGAAGCCGGAGTTCCCCAAGGCAGCATCTTCGGTCCCTTACTTTATTTAATTTATGCCTCTGACTTACCGTTAAGCAATAACATTCATACATCAACATTTGCCGATGATACAGCTTTTTTAAGCGTCCATGAAAATTCAGTAGAAGCCTCCATCAACTTACAAGGGTATATATCCAAATTGGAAAAATGGCTCAAACAATGGCGTATAAAAGTTAACGAGCAGAAATGTGTACACGTCACTTTTACGTTGCGAAGGGAAACATGCCCGCCTATACAAATCAACACCGAGACTATTCCGCAACATACTGTAGTCAAATATCTAGGCGTTCACCTTGATCGCCGTTTAACATGGAAATCGCATATAGACGCAAAGTTGATGCAAATGAAATTAAAAGCAGCCCAAATGAATTGGCTTATGGGTAGAAATTCAATACTGAGCCTAGACTGTAAACCAATATGGTGCTATGGAATCCAGCTATGGGGCACTGCCTCAGCATCGAATGTAGAAAAAATTCAAAGGCGACAAAATAAAATTCTACGTACAATAACTGTAGCCCCCTGGTATGTCAGAAACCATAGAATTCATATTGATCTAGACGTTCCGTTGGTAAAGACAGTATTTTCGAAACACGCGAAAAAATACATTAAAAAACTTGAGTTGCACCCAAACCCACTTGCGCGCAATATTCTAGAGTATAGAGGCCACACCCGGCTTAGGAGGAGGGACACTCTTTCTATCAGCCGTACACGAGAGATGTAAAACAACAAAAATCAACCGTTGTAACTAAAAACTTATGTTTAGCATTGGCTAAACTTATATTTATGATTTTTTTTAGATTTAAGATTTGAAAAACTTAAGCTACGTTCACATTTATCAAATATTTGCCCAAAAAAACGTAACCAATAGTTTTGCTTAGGGATGGTGACATTTAACACGATTTTTATTTTACATAATAAAATTAATTCTTCTCCAAAAGAGTATTTTTATACAGTTTTTAAAAAATTCGAACCCAAAATTAAAAAAATATTAGAATTAAAGGAAATAAATTATTAGTTTTTTTCTTGGTTACGTTTTTTTCGACAAATATTTGATAAATGTGAACGTAGCTTTATTGATGTTTCAATCTATTATTGAAGATTCAATAAATAATATACATATAAAAAAAAAAAATTTTTTGGCACACTATAAGGAGAAATTTATGTAAACGAAAATTGCTGCTTCAATATATAAGATCTTCAAAGATCGCAAATACATATTTTCATAAAATAATGGCACTGGCTCTACTTCCGCCAGATCTAATACGGCAAGCGTTTCTTGAGATAAACGGATAGTGAAGTGGTCTGAACTGTCGCTTTTGTCAAATGAAAACGAATGCGTTATTTGCAGGAACAACGCGCCTAATATTATTTTTATTCCATGCAAATACCTCAAAATATGTGGACAATGCAATGCCAAGCTAATGAATGTCAGTTGCTATTTCGAAGAATCTTTGTACTTACAGCTGTCCATGTTGCCGCGCTATAGTTAAAGATACTATTCAAGTATTTCATTAACCTTCATGCAATTTTTTCATAAAAATTTACATTAAAAGTTCACCTTTAATTCAAAATGTATTTTGGGGGATTTTTTCATTTTAAAAATTGGGATGTTATTTCATATGAAATAATACCCCCACAAATGGGTTATTATTTCGTTTCTGTTTGGGATATTATTTAATTTCCTTGGGGTATTGTTTCATTTTAAAAATTGGGACTTTATTACATATAAAATAAATCCCCAATTTTTGGGGTTTTAGTTAATTTTTTTGGGGGGTTATTTCCTGGGGGTTTATTGCCTGCCGCCAAATAAAATATGTGTGAAGATGAATATGTCTAATTAAACTTGTTTGTTTAAAATATCGCATGCGATATTTTTTCCTCTGTAAATTTTATGGAAATTAGAAAAAACTGATCATTTTCAGCTAAGTCACAGTTTTTCACTTTTTAAAAAAACTCACAAAAATAATTGTAGAAAACTGTTAACGCAGTTTAATAGTCCCATTGATTATCTCTATTTTCCATTCAATTTCATTCAGTAAGGTCGAAAGGTTTGAACACAGTGGACATAATTGTAGAAAAAGTAAAATATTTGCTATGACTACCGTACAATTTACATAGAAAAATAAATATTCCATGCGAAATTTTTAAAAAATATATTTAACTGGACGTATTAATCTTCACACACATAAACATAACTACGGTGACCATAAATCAAAATTAAATAAAAATTATTGGTATTAACTTAATTACATAGATATATTTTATACCAATAAAATAAAAATATAATTCAAACAATGTAATATTAGTGACTAATACAAGAAGTTACATATGTATGTATGTATGTACTTATTTTAATGTTTAAAACAGAAATTAAATATGCCTAGAAGTTTCTAATGTCGTTAAAACAAAAAATTAATTAATTAATCAAAATTAACAAAAAAATTAAATTTAGCCAATAATACAAAAATAACAAAATTCAATAAATTAAAATAACTAAAAACAATAGTTTAAGGATTATATGTATATTATTGATATTTTTCTGAAGAATGTATTATTTTTATTATATCAATGTTATTTGATGAAAACAATTTAAATTCTGCTCAGTCCATTTGAAAGCCGACAGAAAATTTGAGTGTTGCCAGGCAATTCCTGTCTTGGGTGGTTATAAATTTATATTGTATTGAGTTTAAAATATCGGTATTTTGAGAAAATAAAACTTTTAATTTTTAAAACTAAAGAAGAACATTAGCCATCAAAAAGAAAGCACAAAAAAGACAATTTATTTTGTTGAAATTTAAAAGGACGTTGTGTCAAAAAAGAGGACTGTCCTTATTAAAAAAAGACGGATGGTCACCGTATACATAACACATTACCATTCTTACTAATTCGAAATCGCAATCAACAATTTATTTTAAATTATTTCTCAACAAATGATCTATTAAAAACATTAAATATTATCTATGACTGGCACGGCGTTGAATTGTAATCACATTGCAAAACATCTAAGTAAAAAACAGAAGAAAAATCAAACGAATATTAAAGTTCTGGTATTTTCGCAAAAAATATTACTTACATTCCGTTGGCGGCTCATCCAAGTAATTTGTCCAAGTGCAATCGTGCTTTGAGGGATCATATTCAAACAACTTACCTCCCTTTCGAGGCTTTATTGACGTTTGTCTTAACTCTTCCAATCTATTTCTCATATTATTTAAAATCTTCCTATATCGAGACTTTGTTGCTAAATTATATTTTTCACAAGGATCCAGCCATACATTGAAGAGGCATTCTTCCTTCAGAGGATTACAAGGCGACTCTAAGCGACCACATTTGATCTCAGCTTTAGCTCTAAGATAGTTTATTTTAAAAGAGCTCAAAGGGCTCTCATCATATTTTTTCAAAGCTTTTGAAACCAAAGAATTCTGTATAGTTTTTACATAGATAAGATCTCGGGGATCTGTTACACTGTTATTACGTTTTGATAGCAAATGATCGAACTGGCCATTATTAGTTGTACCCTTAATGTATTTGTATGGACCCTGCATAAAAGATTTCACCTGAGAAATATCATCCATCATGTGTACAATTTCCCTTTTGCTGTGGACCGTAAAATAAGTACTGGTTCTAGAGGTAACCAAATCAGGCCAATGATTTAAACCATCTAAATTTAATTTGGAAGAGTTTAAGGGAATTTTAGCTGCTGCCGCCAATGTTGGCAAGAGATCTCCGACATATATAGGTGGCTGATATAGAGAGCCTTTATTTTTTAATAAAGGACTCCAAATGACACCAGGCACACGTACGCCACCTTCCCAGGGTGTATCTTTTTGCTTAAAGACAATTTATAAAATGTATTACCAAATATAATTTAAAAGTTGAGGCTTATTACTCCTCTGAAAGGCCAATTCGAGCCGGCATTACTAAACAGTCCTTCTACAGGAGCCCCATTGTCCGAATAAAATATGATAATAGTGTTATCCAAAAGATTTCTTTTGTATAGGGCTGTCACAATTCTACCCACACTTTCATCCAATTTGGAGATCATGGCTACATACATAATAAATTTAGAAAACATTGTTATTTAATTATTTAATGCTAAATTTCACAAACCTGCCAAAGTTCTTTGTCTTATATCGGGAATATAGTTGAACTTTTCAATTTCTTCCCTGGGCGCTTGTAAGGGTTCATCATCGTTGGCTGCATGTGGAGCCAAATGATTGACCATTAAAAATAATGGCTGCTGAGTATTTGTATTCAAAATAATACTCTCTGCTTCTTGTGTCAAAAGATCTGTGACATAACTGCCCTCAGGTGGACACTCCAATGCTAAATTACGACGAAAATCATAGCCCATACTGGAATTACTCTAAAATTTTAAAAATTCTCTAGTTCTTAGTTTTTGCAAAAATGATTTTATTATTTTTACACTTAAGCTTACCATCGGCAGCTTAGAGCGCCTATGAGTGTAATCTATAAAAGCGCCCCAATAGCCATAATGCCGATCGAATCCTTTATAAGTCGGTGTGAACTCTTTGCGCGACATACCCAAATGCCATTTTCCTATCAAATTCGTAGAGTAACCTTGTGATTGGAAAACTTTTGCGATATTTGTGACATTTTCCAGAATTCCCAAGGGTTCGTCGTTGAGTAAAACTGAATGTTGACTCCCTGAAATTTTATGAAAATCAATTATAAATCGAACTATTTTGATAGAAATTTTTGCACATTCATACCAGTATGTATGGGATATAGGCCGGTTAGTGCAGCAGCTCTCGAAGGTGTACACAATGGTGGTGCATATAAACGGTTTAAAATTTTACCATGATAACCCAGTGCATCAATATTGGGTGTGATAACACGCTTCGAACCGCGATAGCTGCTATCGTCAGAGCCCTATAAAAAGAAGTTTTTAAATTAGAATAATTTAAGAGTGAACATATATTTTATTGCTTGCGGTTTGGTATCATATTTAAATTTTTTTTTTTTTTTTTGGAATATTAGAGGAAAAATTTGCTCCCTTATTGGCCCCCTATTATGTTGTTTTTCGGGAAACTCCTATCTTTTGTAAACCGATTTTCAAAATTCAATTTTGTCTTTGAAAGAGTTTCCTTGCAGCTTAAAAGTAGGCAGCAAGTTGTTTCCCTCAAACATTGATTATTGAATAACTCCTTGATTGATTGGAATTTCTTTTTGATCAAATTTCCCTGCAGTTTAGTTCCATAATTTTTTTTTTGTGTTTGAAAGGAGATTGCTCCCTTTGGTATATTGAGTTTCGGGAAACTCGTACCAATTATCAAATTTCTTTCTATGTTTGAAGGGGTTACCTTGCGACTTTTTTTTTTTTTTGTAAAAAAAGTGTACGCTTGCAGTTTGGTCTCAATGAAAAGTTACGTAAATTTTAAGTTTTTAATTTTCTATTTATGGTCTTAAACTTTCGCTTAGTAGCACCCACTTTGTAATCCCCACCCATTATGCTGGGAACACAACTGACATGAAAGAGGATTGTTTTGTTGCGAACATTCGTCTTCAAAAATAAGACACATGCATGCATATGAAAGTGAACATAACACCGACGTTGCCAAAATTCGTCGTGCGTGACGAACTCTCTGATAGATTTATTTTTTACTGGAAATAATTACAAATTAACAAAACTAGAGCTAAATATTTATGGGTCTTCTGGACCAACTGTTATAACACTAGTGCTCTTTGATGCCAGGAGATCTAATAGCTATTGCATTTTAATTATTCTTGAATGTTTGTTCATTTAACACAAATCCTTTAAAAAAGATCTATTATTTATTATGTGGCCCAGGATATTGTTAATATCGCAACTTTTAATGTAGAAAAACAAAGACGTTTTTAAAACGAATTGCGTCACAAGTAAATCTTAATCTTCAATTGGGTCTCCGAGTGAATGTGTGCTTCACACTACCCTTCCTAACCTAAATCTTAATCTTTAGCTTTCTTTTTTTGTTTGAACTGAAATAAATACACACATATTAGTGTGTACATAATTTAATGAAGGTATAATCAACTCAAATTCACATTGAAGTTCAACAAAATATCGGCCGTTAACCTGTAATCAAGCAAATTGTGTTTATGTGTCAATTATGATGAAGATAACTTTATTCATTGTTATTCAAAAAAATTTTATTATTTTAAGCAATTGTACACACACAGAAAAATTAATCTTCTTCTGATTAATGACGCTCGGTAATCAGAATTCAATGTTAATGACATTTTCTATAAACAAAATAATATTCAGACACTATAGTGCAAGTCCCACATTCCGATCGGAATGGTTTCAATTCCGTAATTGTATTCCGATCGTTTTGAATTTATGAGGGTAGTGTTGGCTGAAGTGGTTAGCGCGTTTTCTACTAAGCAAACAATGACGTGGGGCCTGGGTTCAAACCCTGGCCAGAGCAAGTCAATCAACATCATTAATTTCTGTAATGTACATTAGTGAGACATTGTATTAATTGTTGTCGGACTATTTAAGTGATGAAGGCATAGCACTGGTCACTAAAAAACTGTTCCGACAGCGATTGATGATGTTCTAAGCTAATGTACACAACATCGCCCTCCTTCGTCGGTTAGCAGAAACATCGGCGAAGTAAAACAATTAATAAAATGCCTGCCAATACAGCTTAACAAAGTTAATGCGTCTACCTAACACCGGAGACGCCTCAACACTGCTATAAAAATTAACATAACGCGCAAAGCAGAGTTGTAAAAGAGTTAAGCCTTCTACATTTTCAACATCTATCTTTTCTACTCTATCCCTCTCTCTGAGTTCCGGCACAATGCACTGCATACGTAGGGGTCATCCCCTGAGTGCTGGTCCTACTTAAAAAAAAAAAAAAAAAAAAAAATAGTCTTCAGATTTCGTTTATTTCGCATTTCGATTTTATAATGATTAACTTCCTTTTTTATTTTACTGACGGCCGCTCCTAAAAGTAGGCATGTTTCTTTTGTATTATTTACTACAAAAGAAGTTAGTAGAAAAATTTATTGTCAATTCCATTGTGATTTTTAAAAATGGACTCATAACAAAAAAAAAAAAAATTTCCTTTTAGGTTTTCTTAAACTAAACTTTCGGACTTGAAACCACTTTTGATCGGAATTGACTTCTGTGCATGGCTGGATATATTATCCGTGCTATGATTGTCTTGATAGTCTTATTTCTGATTTGTGTTTTATATGGCATCGCATTTCATCAGTTGTAAAAAGAGGCAAGTCCATTTTTTTTTAATTTTACAGGATAGGATAGAAAAATTTGTTAAAACTTTTAGTTCTCACTTATTTTATTATAATAAAATAATTTGTTTTTTATTGTTTTTATTGAAAGTTTCAATTTACAATTATTTAGATTTGGCTCGAAGTTTTCATATTTCAAAGGTCTCTTTGCACTTTTTCTTCAATTTCAATATTATTGAAGTTAGGACTTGTACAACACCAATGAAAACGATGAAAAACGAAAATTTAGTGGACTTAGCTCCTTTACGAATGAAGGTAACGATATGCCATACTCATCAAGGGAATATTAAAGTCTGCAATCAGAACATGAACAAAATATGACACCTTTTAAGTGACTGCGACCGATATTGGTAGTTTCATTCTTAGTCAACTATTCAATCATTAAATTACCCACTTTAAGTGGCAGCTATGCCAACTTAACTATTTTAGAGATGTTTTTGATTACCTCTGACTGGTAAGTTTTCCCTACAGCTCTTTTTTGTTAAAAAAATTTAAAAAAATAATGTACATTGCTACATTCATTTTAATTCTCGTTATAATCAAGTCAAGCTTGATAGTAGAAGCCAAATCTTTTTTAAACGCATAATCTTTGATATAATGTACAATCCAATTTATGAAAACCGTGATTTTTATACCCTTCACCAAAAATGGTAAGGGTATTTATAGGTTTGTCATTACGTGTGTAAAATATTTATATGACGTCCATATATGTATATAGTATATATATTCTGAATCCTTATAGATAGGGAAGTTTAATGAGCCATTTCCGTCTGTCCGTCTATCCGTCTGTCTGTACGTGAAATCGATTTTTCGAATATAAATTTTTTATAATAATAATAAATTATTTAACTTGTCATTGTAACGAATGTTTTCTTCCATTGAACATACTTTTCAGTAAACATACCTTTGGACAAGGGTTGCTTTTCGTATTTTACTGAATTAGAAATATAATTTAATACTTATTGCACAATTTACTTATTGAGGTCTTGTATGGTAAATTGAGCACAATTAAGACCTAAATTGAACAAATTTCTTAATTGTACAATTAAAGCGTATGTCTGAACATGGTATAACTGTAAAATTAACGACATCAAGAGTATAAATAATCTCAATTTTGATCTGAATTTTATGCAAACTTTGTTTAATTTGACAAACGCTGTTGAGAACTGTCTGTGGCTTTGAAAATTATATTCTTAAGAGAGCGTTCATTACTGATCTACTAATTTTTAAAAAATTTTAAATATTTTGCGATATCTTGGCTATGGAATTGAGTTTAATTTATTTTTTTTTCTTGTTGTTTAACACCTATTTTTTTAACCTTCATATACAATTTGCTTTTTGGATTTTTTAATACCAAATTGTTTCAAATTTTCGTTTTTTATATTTTGCATATTTACCATATCATCTGCCATAATAATCACTATATTCGGTTGGTTATTACTTTTATTTGCGATTATAATTTTCAAATCGAAAATTATTAGTAAAAAGACGGCACAAGTCTTGTAAAACATTTTAATTTGCGATTTAATATATTCACAGTTAAGAGTAGAAACAATATTATAACGCGTTTGTTAAACTGTACTGATCTGAATCAGGTACAAAGACTTATTTATACTTATTTTATTGTATATGCAAACATATTTCATTATTTTAAATTTGACATCGTATGAATGTATGTGTTAGAAATATGTACCTGAAAGCCTACACATATTTGTACATATGTATATGATTGAGTGCCCCAATTAAGATAATCATATATAAAACTTTTTGTCATCTTTTAAATTATTAGCAGGGAAACCGTAAATATGCCTTAAAGACTACGCACATTAAATATGCAGAAAAGATTGATAAATATGCTCTCAAAATTCGAAAAATTTACCCATTTAAAATGCCACACAAATCAATTCATAATATTCGACATCGAGATCATCAAGTAATTTACGGACTTAATTATTTCCCATAAATGAACAAATCTCACAAATAGTTGGAATATTCGCAAAAATTCGATTATTCTCCTCTGGTATTTCCCATAAACTGCAAATATGCGAAAAAGTGATATTGCTGAAAAAAAAATTACTGAAACGAATTTAAAAATGGTTAAAGCTGTGAGTAAAAAATTGCCCAAAATTAATTGGGAATAAATAAAAGTAATGTGAATAATTTTTATAAATTTAGAGAAAAAATTATTGACATGAATTTTAAAATCGCCAAACAAAAGGTTTTGAAAAAAATTTCTGAATTTCGAAAAGCACTAATAAAAAATTATTGTTATTATTGTTTGATGCATATGTATGCTAGCAAATATGCCACAAAAACTAAAAAGAATTAACTAATTTGGCGCTGTAGTCGGACATACATACATACATATGTAGATATGCAAAATTATGTTGTAAGGAAGAAAATATGCAATAAAATATTGTTCTCAAAATATGTTCATAATTCTATAAATATATTTTTTTTTGTAGGACCTGCACTTATGCACTGCATTGTACCAGAACGTAGGAAAAGATATTGAAAAACAAGTAAGAGTGCTATATTCGGCTGTACCGAATCTTATATACCCTTCACCAATACATAAATATGTGATTCACTGAATATAATACAGGCTTTCCTTTCTCTTATAAATATAACATTTCAAACAATATAAAAAGTAAGTTTAAAATGCATACTTGAACACATTTTCATATTTTCTTCAGTGCTATATACTTATGTACAAAATATACAGACTGTAAAATATTTTACAATTTTCCATCCATCACTGAACAAAAAGGGGGTTTGTACAAAAAATACATAAAGTTATTATTAAGTTAATATCCACACAAAAACATAAATGTGAAAATAAGGCCAAGTTCGTATCCAAAAAGTTTCGGCCGTAAAAAGTACTGAGAAGCTTATAGGTTGCCTAGAAATGAGATGGAATTGTACCTATCAAGAACTTGGTCCTTATTTTGATCTCAGTACTTTTTACGGCCGAAACTTTTTGGATACGAACTTGGCCTTATTTTCACATTTATGTTTTTGTGTGGATCTCACTTCTTTTTTCTAAGTTGTTTTTGTATAAATATTTATATGTATTGCTTATCTGGGCCTACCAGTGTAGAAAATTTCAGCTTTCTAGCTATACTAGAAGTGCCCTACACAAAGAAGGGGCACCATAGTCGCACCAGATGAAAAGTGCCGGTTTAAAAATCATTTTCGTTAATTTCTTATCAGGACCTACCTGTGTACGAAATTTCAGCTTTTTAGCTATACTGGAAATGCCCCATACAAATAAGGAAACCCTAGTCCCCTCAGGTGAAAAGTGCCCGTTTAAAAATTATTTTTGTTAATTTCTCATCAGGACCTACCTGTGTACGAAATTAAGGCTTTCTAGCTATACTGGAAGTCCCCATACAAAGAAGGGGAACCCTAGTCCCCCCGGGTGGTAAGTGCCTGTTTTCAGATTTTTCTGGTTATTTTCTCACCAAGACCTACCTGTGTATCAAGTTTCAGCTCTCTAGCTTTACTGGAAGTGCCCAATAATATTGATGGGTCAGTGAGTGAGTCAGTGAATATGTACTAAAATATGGACTTTTCACACCTTAATATCTCGGGAAGCTTTTATGGTAGAACTTTTAAATTAAACCGGTGAGGTCACCTCGGTGGGGAGAGCTTATGTTTTAAGTTTCATTATATTAAGAGCAAAGTTATGAGGGGGGTAAAAACAGCTCGAATGATTTCGTGTAAATGTACACACTGTGTGGCCGAACTTGGACTGGCGCACTACCGTGCGCCTAGATACACATGACTCTAACAAGCCTCAGTAGCACGATGGTTCGTGCGTTGATTTATAATTGACAGATTTCATATTCATCACTGGCGCACCTCGGGTATTTATGAATTTATTTCTGAAAGGGTTATATATATATATATTTATTTATGTATCTTCATATTTTTGTATATATAATTCAATATCAGAACCGATATTTTATTTTTGCTGATTTTCAATACGAAGCATGTTAAGAAAAATCCTTACATTTCAATCCAAGACCTAAGTCTCTAGCTCTTCTATTGTCTTCGGAAATCGATTTCACATACAGACAGACGGACAGGCGGACCTGGCTCATTCAACTTCCCTTTCTATACATATACTATATGGACCCAATATAAATATTGTGGAAATTACACACTTAATGACAAACCTATAAATACCTTTACCATATTTGGTGAAGGGTATACAACTAGATGTTTAATACCTTTACAGCTCTGCTATTGCTCGTTTTTGTTAATTTCTTAGAGCAGCGCATCTAGCCGAAAGTAGTATTAAATAAATTTAGTGAACTGTGACTTTGGCGAAATTTTGTCTGTCGTTTTTGGCGGTTGTTTCTGCGAGTTGTTTGCACTTTAGCGAATTTTTTTTTCATCTTTGGTCTGTTCTAGCGATTTGATTTCATTTCGTTGATTTTTTGGTTTTAGTGACATTCTTCTTTTCTTTAAGTTCTGTTGACTTTTTCCCTGTTTTTATTCGTTTTTAGCTACTTTTCTACCGTTTTGCTAACTATGTTCCATTTTAATGATTTTTCACTGTTTTGGTGTTTTTTTCTCTTGTTTTCGTCATTTTTCCCCGTTTTATAGATTGTTGAATTTAACACTTTTTTGTCCCGTTGCCACAATAATGTACATTAGATAAATTCATGATGTTGGTTGACTTGCCCCTGGAAAGAGATTGAACCCAGATCCTAAGTAATAGTTTGGTTAGTATTTAACGCTCTAAACACTTTAGCCAACAGCAGTCTCATTCATCGTAAAGGCAAAAATATGCAATTGCGTATTTGCGGTTACCCTGATTGTTATAATGTTTTTCTTTTATGACCTATTAAAAATTTATATTCCAAAAATAAACCAAGTTCAACGCATTATTATCGTAAAACGCTTTTAACTTTTAGTATCTATTCTGCTTAAGATCTGTCTCTCTCTTTCACGCTCTTTGGATTAATTGTCGGATAGAAAAGCAATGTCGAACATACCAATTATTATAATCGAGAATATCTACCAGCTCTTGCTCAATCGTTGTTATAAAAATGTGTACGTTTATTTTTATTAAAACATCTTTTTACTTAAAAATTAATTTTTGAATCTTCACTGCAAATTGAACTAAATAATTGAAGTATTAAAATGTTTTTTTTTTTTTAATTAATTAATTATTTAGTTATGCCTAGCCAATTTTTTCTTTATCACACTTTTCGCAAAAATTCTTTTTCTTTTCGATCTTTTCATACATAAATTTTTCCTTATAAATATATTCTGATATTCACCATATCATCGGCCATTATGATCACAATATGTGGACGGCTATTTTCACGTCCCAGAAGATTCTTAAAAAATTTTTAAAAATCAATTAATTGCAAATTAATTTAATTTGTTTCGTGCAATATTAAACTTCGCTTATAGAGAGCCTGGCTGGTAGAGACCTATTAACTTTCAATATTATTTCAAGTTCGACAAGATAATGCCTTCATTGATTACTTAAAATATTTAATTGCAGTTAAATTAATGCAATTATTTAATTACACGGTGCAACACTATTTTCGTAGTATATGTTTTATTAGGCAGTACTCTACAACTCAGTTACATCGAGCTTTTACTCTTGCCTACTTTTAGCAATCTTAAAATATATATACATAAATAAAAGATGGGCAAATTTGAGGTTAGGAAGTAAATTGGCAAATTCAGTTTTATTGCTACCACAACACTTTGAAACACATTTTGCGTCAAAGCTTCGCTTTTCTCGTCAATGCAGCGACGAATTTCATCTTTCAGAGAGTGTCACTTGATTGTGGTTTGTTCACGTAATGTACCCATAGAAAATAGTTCAACGGCGTTAAATCACAAGAACGAGGCAGGCAATTGACATATCCAAATCGAGAAATTACGCGACAGGGATATTTCTCATGATAAAAATTTTTCAAAATTAAAAGTCTTTTGTGTTCCAGGATTAAAATTTCCCAACTTTTTACTAAATAAATGTCAAAGGATGACAGCTAAATTCTTGAAATTTCATCATTTGACAACCAATTTACTTCCTAACCTCAAATTTGCCCACCCTTTATCCTGTGTCCCACTGTAATAAAAATTGAAGTATGTGTCTAGGATTTATTTTAAATGGACATTGAAATTTCACCTTTCGTTCTTTTGCGAATTATCAAAGTAAAACTTGATGAAGAATATTTTAACCTTTAAATCGCCGTCTAAAACAACTCTGTAGATGTAAAGTTTATATACTTTGATTTTGTTGCGTACTGAAAACAGACTAGCGGAACGGATTAGTATTGATTTCGAGGAGGCTACATCATCTCATCAGTGTTATTTGTTCAATTCTAACATTTCCCAAATGTATCCACTTTTCAATATTAACTATTTAAAAAATTTAACAAGAAATAGAATACGAGAGTTACATATCTAGAATTTAATCAGTTCCACATAATCCTTTTATGGATTTTCCTGTCATCAACATAGGAAGTCCGTCTTTTTGGTCGGGTTAAGTAAAAATATCGATAGAAAGAGTTAAGAAGTGTCATTTATATGTATATCAGCCTCCTCTCGCGTATATTTGGTTTTCAAACTCTACCAAACTTTTTTGCATGCGACTGCCCTTAAAAACATCGAAATGAAATCTAATCCATTTATATTATTGATGAAATAACGTAATTTACTGATGAATTATTTGGTAATTTTTTTATTTAATTTTTGTGTATATTTTTAAAATAAAATTTGAAAATTACATTCCCTTCAAGCCATACAAATCACCATTCAGTTGATCTCTTAAGTACCGTTAAATCGCATATGGCATTATGGACTGGTAGTGCTAATAAAGCTGCCGTCGTTATTCCTACAGAATCCGATTGTATAACAACAGCCAAAGCAAATTTTCGCCTCTGTTTCGGTATTTCTTGAGTCACTCTGTAAAAGGTATTGACATAAGCGCCACCACCAAGCAAACCCTCCCACAGGATAATTGTGAATGATATCCATATAGTCGGGGTTAAGTAGAATATGGATTCCATTAAAAAGTAGATAAGATTTATGAACTGGAACACAGCCATTAGCCAAATCTTTTTAAAGTGAACTATATTTACCGAAGAGCGAGCTATAAAAACGCCCAGCTGATAGTCGACGGTAAACCAACGATATTGAGAGGATCTATCCAGAAAAGTATTTTCGAAATAGACCAATTCGAACTGTAAGAAATTTATAAATATTACTAGTTTGTATCAGAAAGAAATATATTTTTAAGAGAATTTTTAAACATGCACTTTTTTAAAATGAACTTTATTGTGATAGACATTCTTAAAAGGTACTTTCTCTTAAACGTTCCTTTGTCTTAAAATGTACTTTTTCTTTAAAACTAGTTTTTTTTCTAAGAAGCGCTTATTCTTAAAAAGTACTTTTTCCTAAAAAGTTTTTTTTCTGAAAAGGTACTTTTTGTTAAGAAGGTAATTGTTATTTAAAATAACTTTTTTTAATGTAAATTTGATTTTCATTTTCGGAATGTTACTTTTATTTAAAAGAAAATACTTTTTTATTAAAAGAAACTTTTTCTTAAAAAATAAATTTTCTTATAAACTACTTTCCTGACGTAATTTTCTTAAAAAAATTTTTAATAAGTCCTTTTTTCAGAAAGTTCTTTTTTCAAAAGCTACCTTTTGTTAATAGGTACTTTTTCTTAAACGGTATATGCTATTTCAAAGAACTTCTGCATTTTAATAATTTCTACTCTTGCTTAAAACCTACTTATTGTTAAAAGGTACTTTTTCTTAAAACTCACTTATCACAAAACGTTTCTTCTATTAAAAGTTTTTTCTTCGAAAGTAAGTATTTTTTCGCAAAAAAATTTTCTAGAAAAATCAATGTTTTAAAACGAAATTGTTAAAATCCACTTTTGCTTAAAAAGTTTTATATAGAAAATAAAACTATTTAAAAGTACTTTAAAAACTAGTTTTTTAAAAAGATTCTTAATGGTACTTTTTAACAGCAACATTTTAAAATTACCTTTTTGAAAGGTTAATTTTTAAAATTCAAATTTTAAATCTACTTTTTATGTACCGTCGTATACTTACCAATCCCTGGTTTATGAAATATTCAAATAAATAAACTAATACCAAAGGGCCCATGTATTTGAGTAATTCGGGAATATATAATAATTTATCACGGAAACTATCAAGTAGGATTTCATCATCGTCATCTTGTTTGGAATCTTCAGTCTTTTCCAAAAGTTTCTTTGACCTCAAGAGTAACCAAAACGAAAAAGCTTCTAATAATGGAAAACATAGCATAATCAACATGGTGTCTCTGTTGCTAATGTCAAAAGATCTTAACGTGGTGTATGACAAAGAGCCTATAACACCAGCGGCTCCGGTACCCGAAGACCAAGTGGAAACCACATTTCTAAAAAATTTCGAAAATATCAAAATTAATCTCTTTAAATTTTTAAACTCTTACTTATTATAATGGGAAGAGTAGGACATAAATTTGGTTTCTCCTATGCCACCACTTGCTGAGGTTACCGCAACGCCCAATATGGCCACCCATTCTGTATTGGCAAATCCCACAAGAATAAATCCGCTTGCCGAAAACAATACAGCTAGGAAGATGTAAAAACTTAAAAGATTCTAAAGAACATTTTTGAATTATTTATTATTTATTTATCAAATAATCTTACTTCATCCAATATGGTACGAAAGGCAAAATGAGTTTAAAAACTAATGTGGGCAAAATGTCGGCCAATAAAATCGCCCCTGTAGAAATATGCTGACAAGCTCTCAAATTTGTCACTGATCTTTCATCAGCAGCAATATGCTTAAAAAATTAGAAATAAAACATTTATGTGTGTGTGTATATTTTCAGCTTATTGCTTACCTCATTCTGAAATTGCTCTATAATATCATGAGCTGCACTTAGCATTACATTATAGCCATAATTATTGCAAAGTCCCAGTAACCAATAAGCCAACAGATCCCGCCACAAGCCTTTATCATTTAGTTCTTCACTTGGAACATGATTTGGCGAAGCCATTAACTTGATCTTTGCGGTTTGCCGATATTATTTTATAATATTTTTTTTCTAAAAAAATTTAAAATTTTATTGAAAGTTTTTTGACACAAAAATGTAATAGATTGTTGCCATGGTATAATAAATAAGGTAGTCTTGTCCCTAAAACAAATACAACGTCACAAAAACAACAGGCATTTTGTTAGTGTAAAATGTTTTCTGTGTGTCAAAAACAGAGAAACAAGACGATAGATTTGAAGCTGATCTACACCGCCCCTTTTGTAAATTCGAGCCGCTGCCAAACACATCGGTTTATAACTGCTTTTACTGGTATTTCGGATGTTGAAAATGCATTGTTTGGCTTAAGTTTCTTAATGTGATAAATAATTTTTCTTTACAGCAGATATTTTTATTTTTTATATAAAATTTCCAATAAAATATTTTTTATATTATTACGAATAAACCTAATTATTATTCGAACTTATATTGATGTCCATATGAAAAGTAATTTTATCAGGCTCAAGTTCTGTTTTATTGAATTAACGAAAATTCAAATTACTAAGAGTTATTTTTTTATGTTGAAAAATATTATTATTTAAGTATATCCAATCAGTTTAGCAGAACGTATCAGTACCGATTTCAAGGCCGCTACACCTCTCGTCAGCGTTCAATTGTCCATCATTACAATTTTCGTAAAGTTGATATTAATTGGGAAGAATATCAACTATTTAACCAAGTTTTCAACAGAAATAGAATATGAGAATTAATATAATTAATTTTTTATTATATTTTTACACATTGAAAACAACTTTGGTTAGTAGGAAATTCCCCATTGGAAATTACTAATAATCAACTCAAACTCATAGTCAGTTATCTTTAAAGTATTCTACTTTGTAATTAAATTTTTTTTTGTTTTTACTCTATATTAGGGAAATTCACTTATTACTATGACCCTTGTTATTAGGGTATGTAGCTCGTGCCCAAGCTGAATTAATTTCCAATAAAATTTTATACTTTCACCGGCGGGTTGAAATAAATTTTTTTTCTTCTTAGAAACCGCTACAAATTTTTGATAAGCTTGTTGCTCTACTACACACAGAAAAAAATATTTAATTTTATTTTTTTTTTTCAATTAACCCTATAATTAAAAATATAAAAGAATTTAATTAAATATTTAATTCATTTAATTAAATTTTTAATTGTAATAAATAATTTTAGTTAATAAATGTATAAAAATTTAATTAATACTATTAATTTGTTTACTGGTGCAAATTGAATTAAATTTTTAATTGATATCACAAACTTTTTAATTGACATCAATTTTTATTTTTTTCTGTGCATGCAATTGGAAATTTGTAAAACAAAAATACATGTATAAAGCCTGTTTTTATAATACTTTGACCGAACACAACATTTCATATATAGGGTTTTCCGATAAGGACGTGACAACATTTTTTTTTTTAAATAAAACGCAAACCATTTGAGATATTTCCAAAACTTTATGATCGACTGAAAATAAATTCAAAACGTTTATGAATTTTATTATTATAAAATGAAAGTAACAGTTAGATGATGAGTGAAATAGTGCGTTCACAAATTAAATTCAAAGTTGTCAACTACCTATTCGAAAACCCTTTCTAGCCCCTATGCATGCATGTACAATGTGTATTGTCTTCTCGTTTTTTCACGGCAATTTGTCCAACAAACATTTACAGGTTTAATACAATGGCACAAGTTGGTAAATATTTCATGCTTGTGAATGCTTTTGGCAATATGCAATGCCTCTTGTGCTATAAAACGTTTACAAATAAGAGTGAATATATTTTAAAAAGGCATTTTCTTAACTTTCATTCATTCACAGCACTATAAAAGGCATTCCTAGATTTCTTTTATATATATTCTTTTATATCAATACACTAAAATAATATTTCTTTAAGTCGATTTAACATAACTATTATAAAACATTACTTCAATAATTCACTTATTATTTATGTATTTTTTGAAATAGACAATTAAATTTTTTGTCAGAGTTCCAAATAATTTCCAAAGGAAAATAACGCTTAATATTGTTTGCTGGGTGAATTCGCATACTCACCAATACTAATTACACAGCAATACAACTTTATTTTGAATTTTGTTCATGAATAATGTACATGTAGCCTACAGCGTTGTCAACTTGGTGCGTTTCGCACCTTTTTTGGTGCTTTTCTAAATGTTTTGTGCGAAAAATATCTGAGTTGGTGCGTGGTGCGCTTTTTCTTTAATTTTGGTGCGTTTTTTTAATTTTGGGTGGCTCCAAATCATAACACAATTTTTTGTTTCAGTATGAGAAAAAAGAATTTTGTACAAAAAATACAACTGTATCAATACCATTTCATTCAATTTGTGTACAATTTTTACATTAAATTTTACAGTACCAAAACACATTTACAAAAACCGTTAAACCGTCTTGTTGTTATAGATAATTTGTAACAATTCATTACAAGAAAATTGTTGTCCCTTTTAGATTTTCAGAGTACATAATTGTTTTTTGTCGTAAAAGTTGTTGTCAAGTCTGTTAAAGAGCTTAGCAAAAACAAAGTATTCTTGAGACTTGCGATCATTGTTCGTTTTTTATAAAATGCGTAAAAGTTTATATAAAGGGTTTTAACACTAAAATTAATAAAATTTATATTTACTAAAAGAAATATTTAAAGTTAGTGTCAAGAATGGAGTCTAAAAAAGGAGATCATAAGCGAAATACAAAAGGATTTGGGAATCACAATGTGAGTTTAAGCAATGGATTCGGCCTTGACCAAATAATAACACAAAAGCAAGATGTTTTTATTGCAAATGTGATATCACGCTTAAATATCCAACCTTGTTCGGCATGCTGGAACACGGAAACACATTGTAGCTGTAAGCCCATTTAGCTACAACCGAAATCAACAACCAGCATTGTACAAAATGTTTTATCCCATTGCAAATATGATATCATGCCATTAGCAGTACAATTTGAATCCGATGTCGATATGTTATCTAGTATTGAAAAAGGGTGGAGAATGATTCACTTCATGCCTTGGCACAATATTATATCAACATTAGAATTTTGGACTAAAGTTAAATGTTGTAAAGACGCAAAATTAATTCAATTAAAAATTTTCAATAAGAAAAAAAATCTGAACTTGGTGCGTTTTTTGTTAAATGACGCGTTTTTTTCTCCATTTTGGTGCCTTTTGAAATTTCAAAGTTGACAACGCTGGTAGCTTAGCAGTGTTAAGGGCAATTAAGTGAATTCGCCTTAAGCTTAGATCCACTGTCGGTACAATGTACCGATTTTCGTCGGCTCACTGAAATAAAGTTATAAGTAATAAGCTAAATTTGCATTATTTGTCAACTAATTTAAATATAAGACATAATTGCACCACAATGCATTGGTAATAAAGCCATATAGACTTATTCCAGAATTAATTGAGAAATAATGCAATTTTGGTTTAGTACTAATGACTTTATTGCAGTGAGCCGACGAAAATCGGTACATTATGCCGATAGTGGGCTCTAAGCTTTAGAAGAGATCAGTAAAATTTCTTTACATAGAAAACATTTTAATTTTTTTCAAAAGACTTTTAAGAAAAGTACGTTTCAAAAAAGTTTTTTTTTAAATTGCTTATTCCAAACCAATATACTTATATTAAAAAAAGGAACAAAATTTTTGAAAAAAATAATATTTCTTTTATATCGGGAACATTACTGTCAGAAATAGTACTTTTTCAAAAACTGAAAAGTACCTGTTCAAAAAAAATTATTGTGTATGTATTTTCTAAAAAAATAACTTTTTGCAAAAATTACTTCTGCTAGGAATGTACTTTTTCCAAAAAGTATTATCTAAAAAAGACATTATCAAAATGAAAAGAAAATTTTCAAAACATACTTTTTTCCAAAAAGTTCATTGTTTATAGATATCTTTTTAAAAAAAGGAAATATATTTCGTTAATGTATAGTTTCTTAAAAGCATACTTAAAAAAAATATCCTTGTAAATAAAATCTTTCCTGAGAATAATTGTTAAAACGATTTTAATCGGCATTTATTAAAAAAAAAAATCAATTACAATTTCCCTTTGACATTTATATTAGTTTTACAGAAATTTTTTAAAGTTTCAGTATGTTTGACAAATGCCAAACAATTTAAACCAGTACCTCGTTACTCTAACTTGTGAAAAGTTCTCACATCGAAAAAAAATGTGACTTTATATTTGTCACTCAATCTTTTGTAGGATGACACACATGATATTAGTAGGATTTTTATAGAGCTACCTCCAAACCTAATAAAAGTACAAGAAATTAAATATTTTTTCTCACTCATCCTGTTTTTCACAGAATGATAATAAACTTTTCGATGCGAGAAACTCTCACATTCGTTACAGAAACGAGGCACAGTTTAAGAAATTTTCCCTTAAAAAAAAAAAAAAAGAAAGAAGAGGTGTTAGGACACCCAGTTAGAGCTATGCTCATTAGGAATATACCTACATAAAATGTGTCAAGATTTAATAATTTTTCTGAGTTTATGACATTATTTTAAGAAATTTAATCCATAATTTAAAAATTTTAGTTAAGTTTTTAAATAATACAATATTTATTTAATAGAAAAAACAAAAAATTATTTTCAATTAATTTTGTGGATCTAATATGTACTACATCCATCAAAGCATAATAGTTCAAACACTTGACGTTTTGTTTGGTGGATAGCTCGGCAAATCAGCAACATAAAACAAAACAAAAACGAAACACTAAAGCTACGTTCACATTTATCAAATATTTGTCGGAAAAAACGTAACCAAGAAAAAAACTAATAATTTATTTCCTTTAATTCCAAAATTTTTTTAATTTTGGGTTCGAATTTTTTAAAAACTGTATAAAAATATTCTTTTGGAGAAGAATTAATTTTATTTTGTAATATAACAATCGTGTTAAATGACACTATCCCTAAGCAAAACTATTGGTTACGTTTTTTTGGGCAAATATTTGATAAATGTGAACGTATCTTAAGATACATATTCGTATTCATATGAGTATATTTAATATTTTTTTTTTGTTAATGCAGTTGAATGTGAGTAACACGTCATATACGAGTACATAGGTACATACATATATTCTCGTCTTGATTTTTAAAAAAAAACAACAAAACCGCTTTTGAAAGACAAGCAAATCAAAACAAAAAGAAAAATATAACTGTAATAGTGTCGTTAATTTTGTTACGAAAAATAAAATTCAACCCCCATCGCGCCATAAAGAGCATAGCTCTAATATCTAGGGAGATTTGACTTTCATAAAATATTGTAATAAAGTCTTTATTTACCTCTGCCTATTTTTAAAAAGATAAAGATCGCAAGTCGTGTAAACGTACATAATTTCAACTGGCAGCTTTAATAGATCAAATTTTGTAAGACATTAAAATACTAAAGCCTACTTTTGGGCTAATAGAAAAAGGCTTTTCTCATATGAGCCGTTTATTTTGAAAGTGGCATAAGTCACTTTTTCAAAAAAATCTAGTTAATGGCAACACTATATAAAATTAAACGGTATCTTTTCATTTGTAAAACATTTGCAATCAACAAAAAAAAGGGACTTATGCCACTTTCCAAATAATTGGCTCATATAGTATATATTATTATTTTATTAAATAGTTTTTGGTATTTTATTCAGCTTAAACTACTCCATTATCATAATCAACGATTATTGATACAAATTCTTTTGTGTACATCTTTTACTCAACAGTCTTAAATTAAATTTTCTCTATACTAATGTTCACTAATTATAAACTTTAAGCAGATTTTAACTAAATTACAACTAAAACAAAAAAAAAAACATGTCTAAATAATACTCATTGCACACTTTACCACATAATACTTCGTACAGCTGCCGGCAAGGCGCAAATTGCATTGTGTACTGGAATGGCTAGAAAACCGGCCAAGGCAATGCCATACGAATCGGATTGTACCACCATTGCCATGGCAAATCGCCTTTTACCAGGAGGTATTTCTTTTGACATTCTATAGAAAGTATTGACATAAGCACCACCTCCCAACAGGCCCTCCCATAACACAATCACAAAGGTGATCCATATGCTGGGTGTATAGAAATAAATTACTTCGGTTAGGAAATACGCCACATTGATTAATTGAAAAACGGACATTAGCCAGATCTTATCCAATTGAAAGATATTGACGGAAGAGCGTGATATAAATACGCCAATTTGATAGTCGACATTAAGCCATCTGTATTGAGAAGCCTTGTCCAGGAAAGTATCTTGAAAGTAAACCAATTCAAACTGAAAAATAGAAGATGGAAAGAAAAATTGTCTTGTCTTGTACGCTTTTAAAACAACAAAATAATAACTCACCAAACCCTGATTAATGAAATACTCAAAGAAATAAACCAAGGCCAAGGGCACCATATACTTGACCAAGTTTTTAATATATTTCAACTTTTCCTTGAAGCCCACCAGGGGCTTATCATCTGTGATTAGTTCTTCGGTAGACTCCACCGCTGTAACGGGTAGAACGGAAGGTCTCCGTAATAGAATCCAAAACGCTAAAGCCTCTATGAAAGGAAATATTAACATTATTAGCATGGTATTACGTGGGCTAACATTGAGAGATCTCAAGGTGGCGTAAGACAAAGAGCCAATAACACCAGCACCGCCGGTACCAGAAGACCAGGTAGACACTACATTTCTAAGAAAAATTCAATTTTTTTATATACTTTTTTGTATAAAAAATTTGTTTAATTAACTCCCAAACTTACTTGTTAAAATGTGAGGAATAGGCCAAGAATGTGGTCTCCCCTATGCCCGAACTAGCTGATGTTATAATAACCCCCAGCAATGCCAACCATTCGGCATTTGCGAAAGCCACACATAGAAAACCGGCTGCAGAGAACAGCACAGCTAAAGCAATGCGTAAACTAAGAAAGCAAAAAATTAAGAAAATTTTCTATAAAATATTTTTGACCCTTTGACCCGGTCGTTAATCCGGGATAAATATTTTTGTCTTGTTCTTAGTTTTAAAAATTATCTACTTACTGCACCCAAAATGGAAAAAACGGCATAATTATTTTTACAAATAACGAGGGTAAAATATCGGCTAATAATATGGCGCCTGTGGAAACAATATGGCATTCTCGGCCATTGCCGATTTCATTATCGTTAGCAGGTGTTTCCTATAAAAATAAAATCTCTAAAATATATTTCTCTTTACAGTCTTTTTCCGTTTGTATACAAACCTCATGATGAAATTGTCCTATAATATCGTGAGCAGCACTTAACATCACCACATAGCCGTAGTTATTGCATAAACCTAAAATCCAATACGATGTTAGATCGCGCCATAAACTTTTGTCACGTCGTAAATTGTGGGAATCAACTGGTGGCGCCACCACCACTTCTTGATTAGTGGAAGCCATCAAAAAAGGGATATTATTTCTGGAAAACGAAAAATTATTAAAAATTAATTAAACAAGACTCTGAATTTGTTGTATTGAATACAGTAAATGTGAGTTGCCAACTTTTTTTGTTTTGCCGGTTTTAGCGATTTCTATTATTTATTTTTTCCAGCTAAATTTTGCAAAAGTGTCATAAGTGCTAAAAAAATTTTCAGGAAAACGCGTTGCCAATTTAACCAATGTTTTCTTGATTTTAGTCTATATGTTAGGTTTTTTTTAGTATTAAATCTGATGGATGGACTGTTTAACTAAAATATAATATCGTACTTATTTTCATAGTCTAGCGTTGCCAACTTATGTATCAAAATAATATGGCTTAGAATATTTCTATTATTTTCATACCTTAAAATTACTGCAATACTTAGAATCTTAAATACTGCACTTTCATAAATCCGCGTTGCCAAATTATTAACATGAATATCAACTTAAGTACAAATACACATACGTTTGTTTGAATGTATACTTAAACAAAATATGAATTTGCTTTAAACTCCCAAACAGTGAATTTTGCATTGAATTGCGTTGCCAATTTTAGGTTATTTTCCCGGTTTTCGGATCAAAATTGCATTGCTTTCTAATGAAAATGTTGGAGGAAGAACACACATATTTACGAGCATAGCCAGCTTTATTTTAGTTTTAAAAATTTACCATACTATATAAATATTTTTTTCTTATTTAAATTTACGTTGGAAATCTAGTGCTAAAAAAATTAAAACATATAAATTTTAATGAAAACGTGTTGTCAATTTTAAAAACCAGTTGTTTGAACAGTACTAAAACTTTGTATTGTCGTTCAAAGAAGTATTTGAATAATTGTGCATTGCCAAAATTATTTTAATATTGGATTTTTTTGGAATTTTTAATACTTTCTTCTTTAAAATTAGTTTTGAAGAAATTGCGTTACCAACTTTATATAAACATATATATAAACATATGTAGAAATTAATAAACGATATTTTTTATTGTTTTCCTATTTTTAATTTAATTAAATACATACAAGTACGTATAAATATCTTTAAAATTAAAACAATGCTCTTTTTAAAATTAGCACGATTGTGCGTTGCCAGCTTTACAATAATTTAGCCACATTTTACATTATTCTATAGTGTTCATTGTGATCAAAATCTTACGAAAACCACATGAAGCCGCTTTACAAATATTTAAATGTTTTTTTTTTCAGCGATCAAAATATATGTATGTATATGTATGTATTTTCATTTCGCATGATGTATGGAACAAGCCTAATTAATTTTAAATATTAAGCATTGCCAACTTTATTTAATGTTTGCATTCATTTTTGCTATCATTTTTATATACAATTAATAAAAACTATGGTTTGTTCACAGTTTCATGTACCGTATTTTAATGGAACGGCGTTGCCAATTTTTTTTGTAAACGAAATCTATAGTAATACAAAATATAGTATAGTTAGCCGAACGAAAAACTGCTATAGATAATATCAAGAAACATTTAAAAAAATGCGTTGCCAACTTTATTTTTTCTTCTGATTTTTATCAAAGTTTTTTTTTTTGTTTGTTAAATTGTGTGTATGCGTTCAAACACTTTTTGTATAAAAAAAATTTTAATAAAGCTCAGTTAATTGGCAAGCATAGTTGAATAAATGAATTTTCTAGCAGTAGGGTATTTTTCTATTTGATCAAGCAATAATTGACTCAAATTTTTTTATTAATCAAGTAAGTGTTTTTCTTAAGAATATTGATTTTACAAAACGGTTAAAACTGGCTCAATAAAAATTTGCATCTATAACTTCCTTCGAAAACGCGTTGCCAATCACATACTCGTAAATGTGTTAAGATAAAAGAAAAAATTCTTGAATATATATCATCTCTCAAGCTATTTTTAAAATATATTCAAATTATTTTCTACAAAAAATATATGCTGCGGAATACACTTTTAAAAGAATAACAAATAAAACATATCTACATACCATTTTCACCTTAGAAATGACTGTACAAAATAAAAAAAATTTTTATCAACTCGAAAAAAAAAACGTGGCTTATCTTCTTTTAAAAATATAAATCAACGAAATTTCAGGTAGTTTAAATACAGATCACATTTGCAATAACAACAATGGCCTTCAATTAAAACAAAAAATTACTTACGAATTTTCGCAAAAAAAAAACATATGTTATTAAAAACATAATATAAGACAGTGAACTCAGGCTATAGTGATCACTACTAATCTTTAATTATTATTGTTTTTTGTGCGCTTTAGTGATAAAGTAAATATGGTATGAAATTTATTGCAATTTGTGTAGTAGGTCACACTGTAGCACACAAAACAATTCAGCTTTCAGTACATTCTGACAGAAGGATCATTAATAATTTAAGTGCGTTTTTGCCCATTAATGTATAGAATCGGCATCGGAAATCTTTCATTCCTTACACTTTACGTACATGATGTCTTTAGCTTTTTTAAATAAAAAAAAAAATGCGAGAAAAAATTTTTTGTAATGTAAACTTTCAAAGCACTTTAGCAAAATCCTACTAAGTAGCGAGAGTTCACTGTAGCTTCTTTTTAGATTAACGTGATGATATCTGATTATCTAGTTCGAGTTATTTTTTTTTTGTTTTTAATTTAATTATTTGTTTTAATTTGTTTTTTAATTTTTGTGATTTTACGGAAGTCATTAAATAAAAAAAAAAAAAGAATCAAAAGGTTATTCAATTATTTTTAGAAATTTTAAAATAAAAACATTTAAAATGTTCATTGTAGGTGCTTAGAATATTCAATTAGCGATTTATATGGCCGAGTGATTTTTGTAATTAGCATGAAAAACTCACACTTTTCGTAGGCCCGCCCGTTGGCTGAACTAATCGTTCGCATTTTCGTTGTAAATAAGTTTTTATTGAAAATTAAACTTTATTTGTTGTTTAGAAAACTGCGTCTATTATTAATTATTAAAATTTTAGATTTATTAAAATTTCATATCCAACAATCATTTAAAAAGGCTGCAATATTTAATTCTTATTGAAAAAAGGATTGTAGGAAAATCTAAATAGTTTTGACAATACTAGAGCAGCATAATGTTTTGGAAGAGCCCATCATCTGTGCGTCGGAGCTAATTTAGTTTTAATTATTACACTCTTTTGCTGGCTGTCTATCAGTTTTGTTAGAAGTATGAACTGTTTTTGTCATTTGTATTCAAGGCAGATTAGTTGTTTATGATGATGTTGATTATTGTCTGGTGTAATCTGAACAATTTCTTATTGCACTTGTTTTGACATCTTTTTTTACAATTACTGCTAATAAAGTTATTAAAATGTTGCTTAAAAGCTGTATTGAATCGCTTACGACTTAATTTATTTTTGTAGAATTTCGAAAAAAAGTGCCTTGTCAGCAATTTTGTTTTATACTCAATATATTTTTCTGTTAGCGCACAAATTTCTTTTAGAACAAATAATTTTTAAACAAAATTCCATGGAAATTGTAAATTTTTCGTAATTAACAATTTCAAATATTTTCTTTAAATATTTTGGAAAAAATAATTAGAACGAGAACAGGCGGTTCTGAATATATTTATTTTCCATTTATATTCAATTTAAAAAAAAAACAACTTAAACTATTTAAACCACATTGCTTGTCACTTACTTTAAATTTACAATAAAAACACTTGTTTGCAGTAAAGTAAAACAGAAATTATTAACATTTAAATATAAAACATACTTTGCGTAAATATTATGTCTCTAAAAAAATACGTTTATATCGAGCACCGAGCACCTTAATTTCTACGACATTCCGCAACGAATCACAAATTGTAACTGAAATATCTTTAAGAAACAAAATTCAATAAAACAGAATATTTAGTAAAATTAGTATTGAAAATAATACAGGCGAAATGAAAGAGCACACGATAACGATCTTCTTTTTTTTTTTTGCATACTCGTATCATACATATGTACGTACATACATACTCTCTAAAACTCTTGATTTTTTTGTTTTATCAGTGAGTTGAAATTTGAAATTCATTGTCACTGTTTTTAAAAAGTTCTATATTAAAAAATTTTTAATAACCAATCTTCATTATTTTATAATATAAGCTTTGTTTTTGATAAAAAAAAAAGATCAAAAACCTCTTATTCGCATTAAAATGTTTGTTCTCTGCAAATTTGTTTGATTTGTAGTTAATAACTTTGATTGCTTGTGTTATTGCAAGCAGTTAAGGGGTCAATACGTGTTTGCAATTCTCATATACTCGTATTTTTATCGCTAGGGAAATTAAAGGGAATTTGAATTTTAATTTTAACGGTGTGAATATCAATTTTCTGTTAACAAAAAGTACAGTTTTCCAAAACTATCATTTGAATAAAGTAAAATATAATATTCATAGTAGCTTTTACCCGTGACTTCGTTAACGCTACATGTTAATGAAAAAACAAAAGGTTCTAAAAGCAAAAAGGACCAAAAACAAAGTACCAGTTTTTGCTCATATCACACCCATAAAAATGCACTGTATATTATTGCGAAAATAAAATTCTAAAAAAATATAAAGTACCAAAACTGATAGTTTTTTCTTAGGTACTGTTTCCAGAAGGCAGACAAATGACTTTTGAAGAAGTTTTGTATGGGAATAACTCAAAAAACTGAGTGGTTTTAATACAAATTTTTAACTCAAACCAATTGTTTGTATTATAGAAACCGCACATTATTTTATCTCCCAGAAAATACTCTGTGTAAGTCAACAAAAAAAAAAATAATAAAAAACAAAAGGTACCAAAATAACCTATTTGTCCTGTTTATATCCCCTAAAAAGTATCCTATATTTAAATCTGAATCACATGCTATCTGTGTACTAAACTTCATCCAAATCCATTAAGAAAATTTTTAAAGAGAGAAAGAACCAAGAGTAAAACAGCACGAAAGTGTCATAAGTAAAAAAAGTACCAAAAGTACCAATTTTTTCTCATCTAAACTCCCAGACAATATGTAAATTTATAAAAAAATTTATACAATATAAGTACAAGAATTAAAAGTACCAAAATTAACAATTTTTCCCTTTTTTACCCGGAAAAAACTAGTAAGACCAAACTACAAACAAATCATTAAGAAAAGTGTAGCATGTGAACAACAGTGTGTAGTATGCATTGCGATTCAATAGTACCGCAACATGCAAACGTTGACGTTGTGTGTCGGTAATTTGACACTTGTACGGTTAATCAAGTGCAGCAGCACAATGCACTTAAATGAATCACATTCATTAACTGTATTTGTGTGATTTTAAATATAAGCCACACAAAGTATCTGTTGCATATAGGTATGCACTCGTTGGACTTTGAAACTATTGAACACATGCCATACATTAATCGTGGGAAGCTAAATATGCCTACCCAACAATAATATATATTTCTATTCTTTTACTCTTATGTTAAGGTACTCCTAAGAATTATTCTCATAATTAGTATATAAGCCAATGTCATTTAGAATACAATTAATAAATCATCAGTCTTAGGAGCTCCACCTTACAAGCTCTAAGACAAGAAATAAATAAAATATAAACCTTTTTATTATTACAAAAGAATTTTGAAAATTCGTTCTCAAAGGATAGAGGTATGGGATAACCAATATTTTGTGGAAATTTCCCTCAAACAAAATAAACATAAATAAACATTTTATGGGACTAAAGTGCACGGAAAACCGTTAAACCAAAAAGGAATTATGAAAATCGGTCCATAAATACAAGTGTTATTCGATAATCAATACTTTAGGAACATAATTTGCCCCACATTATTTCAAAAAACCCCCTTTCAGATAAAAAAAAATATTTTGAAAATTGTTTCATAAATGCCAGAGTTATAGAGGTTCAAGGGTCCATAAAAAATGGCGCTAATCAAAAAATTAAAAATGGCCCCAAAAACCCCCTTTCAAACAAAAAAAAAAAAAAAACAATTTTGAAAATAGGTTCATAAATTCCAAAGTTTTAGAGGTTCCAGGGTCCATGGAAAATTACTCCAAACCAAAAATTAAAAATGTCCCAACACAAACTCTGCTGTCATTTTTAATTTTTAAATTTTCGGGCACTTTTTTTCAATTTTAGGAGCACTTAATATTTGGAAAAATCAAAATCAAATCAAAAATGACATCACTAATATTTTTTTATTGTTTTCCCTGCAACGGTTTTGGGTAAATTTTTAACTTTTGAATCTAGTGGTGTTTTCTTTTCTACAAAAAAAATGGTACATCTCGATGCAGAAAGTGTACTTTGGTGTTTGTTTCTTTGAAATGTTTTGGTGGGTGGTGTGTTTGATTGTAAAAATATCGCCCGCACTAATGGTGGAAGGCATTGCTCTTTATGCCCCGTAAAAGTCGACAGTGTTGATAGTGCCCTGTAAATCTTGGCTGTCAGCAATAAGTTGTGTTTTGTTCTAGTGAAATAATGAGCTGCATTATTACAGGGTTGGTAAGACATTTTATACATGAACCTTTCAACAAGGTGCCATTTTGTGTATAGAAAAGAAAACACCATAAGGCTATTATTCCTACTTGAGGTAAAATGAGCTTAAGGATTTTTTACACAATAGTATTTCCCGAAAGGGGATTCTTACTAAAGATTTTCAGCATTGCATTGGGGGAATTTTTCAGTTGGGGGTCATTTTTAATGTTTAGTTTGAGTGCATGTTTCATAGAGCGTAGGTTCCAACATTAAAAAAAAATCCGCATGAATTGATAACCTCCTTTGTTTTTTTTTTCGAACTGAACAGCTGTCAGAATTGCAACCGTGTAAAGTTAACATTTGTTTACTCTGTAAACAATTCATGTAAAAGTGCATTTCAGTTTTCTCCATTATAGTAAACGCATTTTCTATTAAAATCTCGCAAAAGAATGTTTGTGTATGAGTGTGAGAGTTTTAATTTAGTTTCGTTTTAAGGAGGTGGTGGTGGTGAGCGGTATTAATTTTTTGAGTACCTTATTGCTTTTGTGTTGGTAATATTTGTTGTTTTCTACACTGTTAAAAATTTGAATTGGCACTTAAAAAATTATCTTATTTAGATTAAATCTTATCGATTGTTATTAGTACAATTCTTTAAACATTTTCAAAAAATTAAAAAAAACTATATTAAAATTTATAGTAATTAATATAAAGTATGCACGAACTATATATAGCAAATAAAATTGATTAGATTGAGTATGTACTCGTATATGTACTCGTATGTATGTATAAAATAAATTTTAAATTATGGAATTGAAACTAAAAGTTAGTCCGTCGATGTTACCGACAGAGCTTTTTTTAACAAAATTATGAAAATAAATTGCCAATTAAACAATCTTATCTGCTTTTAAATAACGTTTTGTTTTGTGACGTAAAAGAAAAAAAAAGACGACTATCCGTCAGAGGGAAACTATCGTAAGCGAAATAACCCAAAAAAAAAAATGCATTATAGCGATGTGTTATAAAGGGTGTTTTTTATAGAGTGGCACAAGTTTTAATCAAAATAAAACAAGGAAATATATTTTTAATATCAATGAAACGGGCTTTATTGGAAAGAAAATTGTTAAATGGGTGCTCAAATAAAGCAGTGATGCCAACTCAAAGTTGTGACACTCTATAAAAAAACACCCTTTACATTAGCTTGGAACAGTATCAATTGCTGTCGGAACAGCTTTGCTATGCCTTCATCACTTAAAAAGTCCAACAGCAATTAAAACAATGAAATACTAAAGTTTATCAGAGAAATTCATGATGTTGCTGACTTGCCCTGACCTGGGCTTGAACCCAGCTCCTAATTCATTGTTTGCTTCGTAGTCAATGCGCTAACAACTTCATGAGTTTTCGCGTCACTTTTGCTCAACATAAATCTCATCCCGGTGTGAAAAAGTATGATTGCCCTGATTAGATATCGAACCCAGGTCCTAAGTCATAGTTGGCGCTAACGACTTCAAGCAAATCTAGTGTTAAATAAATTTAGTAAATTGTGAATTTGGCGAAATTTTGTCTTTCTTTTTGACATCATTTTCTGAGAGTTGTTTGCAATTTGGCAATTTTTCTTTTTCATCTTTAATCTGTTCTGGCGATTTGATTTCGTTTCGTCGACTTTTTGTTTGTTTTTGGTTTTAGTAACATTTTTCTCTTCTTTAAGTTCTGTTGACTTTTTGCCCATTTTGGCGGTTTATATTTGTTTTTGCGATTTTTTCCGTATTGGCGACTAATTTTTAGTTTTTAGCAAATTTTCTACCTTTTTGTTAACTATATTAAAATTTCAAGATTTTGTTTTAGCGTTTTTTTTCTTTGTTTAAGCGATTTTTCCCCGTTTTATATATATTTTTATTTAAGAATTTTTTGTTATACAGTGAACCCGCAGAAACGTGAACTAATTTTTACCGAGGGTGTACACGTTTACGATTTTGTTCACGTTTTAGATAGCATTTTTTATCACTTTTTGCAGTCTCTTTTGTCGTTTGTTTTATATTAAAATAAAGTACGTGGTGTTTTAGCTATGAAACATTTTTCGATTCTACTTTTTGTAAGAAAAATAAATAAGTTTTTTTAAATAAAAAGGGTCTGATAAAATTAATTCATTCAAAGGCTTTATATATAAGATATTAAAAATGATTTTAGTGGATGGATATTCACTTCAAAAATTCTTTAGCGGGGAAACCCAAAATTTTTAAATAGGCTTACAATATTAAATTTAAACGTTTGGAAAAAAGTGCACGTTTTAGAGCCTTTATTTAACCTTTGTTCACGTTTTAGACTAGTCAATGAAAAAAATAATATGTTCATATTTTTGGGTAGTTCACGTTACTGGATGTTCACATTTCTGCGAGTTCACTGTATTTTTAATTAAAAAAAAACGTATGTATCATGTTTTAAATCATCCCCGTCCTGGGGATCCGTAATATATTGAAAAATATTTGATAGCAATTTGGCGGACAATTATACGAAGGCGCAAATCAAATTGATACAAAGAAGTCTTGAATGCGACATCGATTTAGCTGCCCGTCCGTCTCTCAATACTAAATTTGATTATAAAATAATAATCCAAAATAAGATGTGTGAACTTGAGTTTGGGTGTGTGCACAAATTATGAGCTTTGTGTTGTGTACTTATTTTGCTTTTGTACAAGCCCCCAAATTATTTGTTGTTTACTTTCTAATATTTAATTATTATTTTTTTAAGTTCATACAACAAACTTCTTTTATGTATACTCCGTACATTTTTATATCAAATGATTAATGTTTTGATAAAAGCGTTAATATGTGTTTTATGACAAATATTGCGTTAGTATGATTAGTTAATTTAGTAGTTGTGAAACAAAAGAGTATAAAATAGCTAAAAAGAAGAATGTTGAAATGCAAGAACAGATGTGACAAAAGTTTGCTTAACACTGTGTTTTCATTCCCCTCACACTTTGTTGTTGTTCACTTGTCACAGTGTTTAAAAGTATTGAAAATAATTTATTTTTATTTAAATGTATGTATTTTCTTTGCTCAATTAACAAATAATTACAATCAATTTGTAAAATGTAGAAAAAGCACACAAGAAGACCGCCGATGAAAACGTGCTGCAAAAATCACGCAAATATTTTAGTTTCAATTAAAAAAAATATATTGAAATTGAGTAAGACAACAACAAAACGTGCACGAAACACGCCCCATTCGATTAATTTCAATTAAAACATGAATATGAGATTCAGTCATTCATTTATTTGCGGACACTTTAGATATTGAAATGCTTTTTTTCTTTTTTTCTTTTGCAAGAAAAAGTTTCCATTTGATAAGAAAAATGCTGAAAGAGTTATTTTTATATATTTTTACAAGATTTGTTCTATATTAAATGCTTTCTTTTTTAATAAATAACATAAACATTATGACGCCGTTTAGTTGTGGAAAAATTTCAATTTATGCAATTTGTTTAATCAATTCTTCAGGCCCATGTAACTCGGAAAATAAAACGCAAAAGTGACAAGTTTACGGTCAATATTGGCATTTTTTTTTTGTGTTCTTCTTCATTTCCATAAACTGTACATTTTGATTGATTCAATTTGTTGATTTGTAGTGGCATCAATTAAAAAAAAAAAAAAAGGAGACCTTAAAACAAATGTTTGTTCAAAACAGGCTCGTTGTTTTTTTTAATTGTTTTTTTAGTTATTCGCTATTGGAAATTTAAAATAGAAACTTAAGTATTTTTAACACGTGCCTAATCAATTTATAAATAAAAAAAATGGATGTTTTCAGGGGCAAAGTCAATTACGGAAATGTTTACTTGTATGGATTACATGTACAATGAGATTTTTGGGTAAACAATATCAAAAGAGAGTTTGTTAGATTAAATAGCGTACGCGCTAAAAGAACAAGTGTGTTTTGAGACCACATAAGGAAGTAAAAAGTCCACCAGATAACTTTTTTTTTTTGAAAATGCTATAAAAAAACTACTGAATATTTTCTCAAATTTCTTTTTCTATTTGAAAGTACAATCCTTCCGGTTAATAATGAAAAATAATTTCATTCAAATGTTTGCCTCGGCTGGCCATGCAGTAGCCTACACGATCGGTCCAATTTTTAAGCTTCACGAATATTGTCCTTTAAAGCGTCAATTGTCTCTGGCTTGTCGGCGTAACACTTATCTTTGACGGCACCCCACAAATAATAGTCTAACGGTGTCAAATCGCAGCTCCGAGGTGGCCAAACGACATCAGCTCTGCGGCTGATAATGCGATCTTCAAAAACAATTTTGTGAACAAAAATTCGTTCAACATGGCCCGATAACGACCGCCATTGTAAGGGCCACTCCTTGCTCATTTTCGAAAAAAAATGGCCCAATTATGCCTCTGGACCAAAATCCGCTTCAAACAGTGACTCGTTTTGGGTGCGTCGGCTTTTCAATGTGTGCGTGCGGGTTTTCTGTGCCCCAAATGCGACAATTTTGCTTGTTTACATACCCGCCAAGATCAAAATGAGCTTCATCCGAAAAGATGATTTTTTTTTGGTAAAATCGGCATTTTCTGTAAGGTGATCGCAGGCCCACTTAGCGAAGCGAAAACGTATTGGTTGGTCAGTTGGCTTCAACTCCTAAACCAATTGGACTTTGTATGGCGTCATGCCAAGGTCTTAATGCAAAATTCGTCTCAATGATGTCTCCGAAATGTTCAATTGTTGAGAACGACGGTGAATTGATGTTGATGGCGCTTCACGCACACTTTCTGCCACAGCATCAATATTCTCGGGTGTACGCACTGTTTTTAGCTTTTCACGCTTTGGTTTATCGATGAGGATGCCAGTTTCTTTCACTTTTTTCACGAGATAACGAACATACGGAGCTGATGGTGCTTCTCTTCTTCCAAAATCCGTACGCAATTTTCGCACACATTCTGGACATTAACATGATTTTCAAAGTAATTTCGCAATATTTCCCAGCGTTGTTCAAGCGTATACACAACCATATTCGTTCAGCGGAAGGATAAAACCAATTATCTGTCAAATCAGACATGAACTAAGTGTTACCATTCACGAAATAAGCACTAGTTGAAAAAAAAAACGTTAAATGGCGGACCCTGTATTAATTAATTTCTCGATACACAACAGACAACAGAAAGAACTTGTATTTTCATTTTGTAAATTTGTAAGTATTGTCACTTTTTAGGCGTCTTTGGCTGCCTGTAAATTTCTACTGTCTTACAAATCATTTCGAGTAGAAAATACTTGTCGTACTTGAGTACACATAGGAAAGATGATTTTTTTGTTGTTCCTTTGAAATTATAATTTTTTTTTTCTCTTAAACTGCTGTAAATTAAAGATAAACTCTTTTTATTGTGACCTCAAACACTTTTCCACAAACCATTTTAATTGTATGTAAAATTTTTTATAACTACCTTTTGGCTGTTATCCATAATCTTCCAAAGTCGCAATGCAATTTAATACAAATAAAAAGATTATATTTTTTATATATTCATCTAAAAGGTTTTCCAATAGGGATGATATGATTTTGAAGTGACGTTTCGGCCATTTGTAATATGTCATAATCTGTCATTTGTTTTTCATTGTATTCAGTAGTGTTTACAATTTCATCAAGAACAACGTTTACAAATTATTCAGTTTTATTATCAAAATAATCGTTCTCCAATTGCAACTTTTCGTGCGCTTTTGCCATTTTATGGTCGTAATAATCGTCCAAGTGTGCTCGCTATTCGTCGAATTGTTGAAAATTTAGAGTTTACATTTTCTTTACATAATGTTCAAGTGCCACTAAGACAAAGAACCGCTCGAAGTAATGCAAGTATTGCTGGTGTTAAGGCAAGTGTGGCTGAAGACCGTACTTCTTTCGAAATGAAGCTGGTAACACCGTTAATGTCAATGGAGATCGGTATAGATCGATGTTAACCAACTTTTTATGTCCAAAATTGTGAGAAGTTGATCTTGACAACATTTGGTACCAACAAGAAGGGGCTACGTGCCACACAGCAAATGCAACAATTGTATTATTTCGAGAAAAGTTTGGATATTCGATTATTTGAAGAAATTGTGATATTGAATGGCCTCCAAGAAGTTGTGATTTAACACCATTAGACTATTTCTTGTGGGGTTATTTGAAGTCTTTGGTCTTTCGAAATAAACCAGACTCTCTTCAAGCTCTACAAGTCAATATTGAACTTGCCATTCATGCCATACGACTTGATTTAGTGGAAAAAGTGCTCGAAAATTGGGTTCATCGAATTCGTTCCTGCATGAGAAGTCGTGGAGGTCATTTGAATGACGTTTTATTTAGAAATTAATTGTATCGATTGTACTTCACATTAAATAAACAACTATTGTATTTCCTTAACAATAAGTGTGTATTGTTTTTTTAAAGAAATCATATCACTCCTATTGGAAAACCTTTTATTTGAAATATAATCCCTAAAGGTAGTGTATTAAATTCGTTAAGTTTTAGGTAAAAGTGCAAAAAGAAAACTATTTTATGTATATAAATAATATGTAGAGCTTTAAGGCAGTAGAATTATGTGGAATATGTAGAGCTTTTAAATTTTATTTAATTTTCTCAGAATTTTAATACATTGGAAAATATTTGGAAAAGTATTCCAATGTGAAAATCAAATTGATACAAACAAAAGACACAAAAACTGCAGATATTTTGCGTCCTTTAAAGATTATCCTTTATATCAAATTGATATACGTGGTCGTCTCTTAAAAATTATTCATATACGAGTATGCTGGCTTAAGTGCAAATTTTGCAGTGCACTATATAGCGGTAGCTTTTTTGCTTATTTAAACGGGGAACTAAAGCTATGTACAAACGATTGGCAGATCTTACAATATTGAAGGATATGGCAATATGCTGACAACGTACTGACAATGAAAAATTGTTAACAAAAGGTAAATTGTCAGCCCAGACGATTGTAAGAAAACCTTACGATTTCATTGTCAGACAATAAATTTATCTGCCAACAAAAATTGCCAGTTTACACGCTTGTCAGATTGTTCTGTGGAAAAATTGCCAGATGCATTGTTAAACTTTGTCAGAACTGTCAAATCGAATAGTATATATGGACAGCATTGCCAATAGAACAATTATCTGACAATGGTGCTATTGTCAGATGTATTAATTTAAACACATCTGCCAATAAAACAAGAGCTTACAATGTCTGACAATTATCTGACAATGGCAAAGTAGAGTGTTCTCACGACTGTCAAATGTCTGACAATATTATTGTCTTAAAATGAACTGACAATGCTTTTTCCTGCAACGTTGCAAGACAAAAATTGTAAGTTCAGACGGTTGTCAGACATTTTCTGAACATTTTTTGTGACAATATTGTAAGATCTGCCAATCGTCTGTACATAGCTTAACTCCTTTAAGCGGGAGCAACTCTGCACTTGGAGTTCAATGTTGAATAAATAATTAAAAAAAAATATATTAAAAAATTTTTGATTTGCTTAAAATTCGATCTCATTAGCTACACTAGTCAACGCATCGTTTTTTTCTTGAATTTATTTATTTATTTTTTTTTTTTTGTTATTGGGTATTTCTATGGACCTGTTTTTCATCTAGTTTGGTCCCATAATTTTGGGACGATTTCGAAAAAGAACCTTGTAGTTTCGTCCCATAGAAATTTATATACCTGATATATTGATTGATACATAAATTCAGTATTTATGAACCGATTTTTTTTTATTTAAGAAAATACTTTAATCTATTTTAGGAGTAATAAAATATAAACTGAATTTGAATTTTATCAGGTTTTAAATTTTTCGCATAGTCTGCATTAAAGTCGTTATTTTTATTTTGCTAGAATTATTTCTTTTTAAAAAGATATGCTTATACAAGAGTACCAAGAGATTGTGAGGATCAATTTATAACAACGGATTTCAGTGACACTTTTCATTTAGCTAATTCACATAAATATCATTTAAATAGAGCACAAGTAAAACTAACAACGAGTTTAGCTGTGATGATACTAATCACTTTTCTAAGAATAATTAGCTTGATGTAAATAAAATACCATTCGTGGATCCACTTTCTGTAAGTCATTTTAAATTCGTTGTTAATTGAAGCATTTGTGCTATTCTTATAACGACTTTATTTATCATTTTTATTTGCTGGGAATTATTTTGTATTTTTTTATGTTCTCTGGGTAAGACTTAAAATGATATTGTGATTTTATTCAAATATTTTTATACACCCTTTTTTTTTTTTGGTAACATTTCTAAAAATATGCAAAAGCTATTAGATAACATACAGATTATGCCAAATTTTAATGCACTAGTTTTGATTTTATACACAATTCATAGAAAAACAACTGCATAGAAATGTTATACTTTAAATTCGTTTATTGAGTGCTTTAGGGTGGGTGCCTTTAACAACTTTTTCACACTACAACAGTGCTGGAAGAGAACAAAGTGTTTATTTATTCTTTTATTTAAAATGTCTTTTCTGTGTTTCAAGCCACCATAATTTTCTTTTGTATCAATCAGGCTTTATATTCAATCAATTTCCGTTTAAATTTCTCGCACAAAATTTCCAACATCATTATAAGCAAAACGAAAATATAAGCCGAGGCCAGCATAATAAATAAAGGAGCGGTATATTCAAAGCCCACTTGAACCACAAAACTGCTCGACGAATAGCAATTCAAACGCTTCTTAATCCACAGGCGAATATGACGATTAGAAACACCCGATTCCAAAATGCGTATTTGTCTAAAAAGAAACTAAATTTTGAATTAAATTTTTTAAAATAGAAAAATAAAAACTCTCACTTCAATTTAATAATTTCCCGGTAAGAAGAGTTCTTATGCAAATGTTGGTATAAAGGCTGATCCGGTCGTAAAAGTATTTCATTTAAATCACAGATTTCTTTATCTGTATACATTCTCTCTATCAAGCCATAACCGGAAAAGGACTCAATTACAAATACAAAACCAGGATCATCGCGTACTCTTTGTAAACCCTCGTCCACGTTTAGCCAAACCTTATCTGGCCATTTAGATTCAATTTTATTGTGTACAAATCTTTTAATTTCGGCTACCGGTGAAAACTAGAAAAACACTCAACTTTCATAAATAGAAATTAAAAAAAGATTTTCGGTATAAACTTACATTTAAAAATGCCTTTGTATACGATATTGGCACTAAGCCCACCTCTAAGCTGCTATCTGCCAACTGACCCATTGACTTGATATTCGACTTGACCGGTGAACCCAATAGTATAGCCACCACTATGGATGTATAATAATTATATATAATAAATGTTAACAAGGACAAAGTAATGAAAACAATGCGACCACCAAATGAAGTGGGTATTAGAAAACTACCCTGATAACAGGCTGAGCCAAAGGAAATCAAGCACATGGTTAGAAATGAGGGTACAAAACCCAAATATGTTTTCATTTTATGAAATTCAATAAAGAACGTTAGCCACAATAACAACGCTGTTAGCAAAAGTAAAACTCCGAAAAGTACCCAAACTCGTACAGAAAATGGTTCAAGAAAAACGTTCGTTTTTATGCCGGCATTTTGTGGCGTACGAAAAACACACACTTGACGAAAATTACCCGATTCCGTTAAGGGTTGGACATATTTCAAACGATTTGCGCTAGATAGAAAAGGTGAGGATGACAAATCGGCTGTTTCATCTATGCCAATGGCACCAACTACTCCGCCATTTACTTCAGTACCACTCCAAAGGTTAGTAAAGTTATAGCGAAAACTGCAACGAAAAAATATGAATATGTTGTAATGGAATTAACAATAACACAAAAAGTACCATAATTACAAAAACAAAATACTTCAGTGGGTGGGTTTAAAAGCATCTCCAACAAACTTCGAAAGAAACTTTCTAGGATTCGGCTTTTCGTAGGCAAAAATTTTCAAATGAAACAAATAATTTTTACAGCTTTCTTTTAACAGAACAATATTAGAACAATACTAAAAATCTCTTCCTATTTTTTTAAATCGCGTTAAGAAACAATTTTGCCCACTTTTTATTCCCAAATATGAGAAGTACAAAATAAAGATTAAAAAAAATAAATTTGTAAAAAATATAGATTTTTAACAAATAAAGTTTTCCCAAAATAAAGTTTTGAAAAAATACTCTAACAAAAAGAACTTCTTGCAAAACGAACTTCTTATAAAAATTTTCTTATGCAAAAAATACCTACCGTAAAAAGTACCTCTTGTAAGCAGTTTATCTTACAAAAAGCATCACTAATAATAGTACCTCTGCCAATTGCAAAATGTATTTTTTACAAAAGTTACCTCTAGCAATACTTAACTGCTGCAAAGAAATCACTCTTAGAAAAAGTCCCTCTTACAAAACGTACCGCCTATGAAAAGTACCCTTTCAAAAATTATCTCTAAAAATCTTTAAATCTAATACAAATAATATCCTGTAAAAAATACGTAATACATCTTACAAAAGGTACCACTTATAAGAAGTAGTTCATACTCTCTTACAAAAAGTACCTCTTACGGAAAGTCTGTCTTATAAAAAGTGAACCGTTTGAAAATACATCCCACAAGAACTGATACATAAAGTACATATTGTAAGAATTACGTCCTAAAAAATATATTACAAAAAGTACCTCTTAAAAAATACTTATTTTCATAAAGTAGTTCTCTCAAAAACTACTTTCTCCGAAAATAAATTGTAACAGAAATTACGCCCTAAAAAATACCTATCACCAAAAGTACTTATATATAAAGAAAGCACTTCTTTCAAAAATAAGTTACAAAAATTAATTTTAACAAAAATTTTATCATAAAAAGTAATAATTACAAAAAGTACTTCTTTTTGAAATAGTAGCTCCCAAAAAAATAAATATTACAAAAAGCAGATCTTGCAAAAAGTACTCATTTTTCAAAAAGTACTTTCTCCAAAAAATACTTTTAACAAAAATTACGTCCTAAAAACTATCTATCGCTATAAGAACTTTTAACAAAAAGGACTTTTTTCATTAAGTACTTTTTTAAAAAAGTACCTTCTCCAAAAATGACTTTCAACTAAAATTACGTCCTAAAAAATACTCTTAAAACTACTTCTTCAAAACATAACTATTATAAAAAGTACTTCCTTCCAAAAATAGCCCTTAAAAAATAGCTTTAAAAATTACCTCTTAAAATAGTTACATATGATAAAAATTACGTTTTGTAAAAAAATGCTTAGTACATCTTACAAAAGAACATCATACAAAAAGTACCTTCTACTTAAGTACTTTTTACACAAAGTAGCATTAAAATAAACGTAAAATGTAGCAAGAATAAAATATTTAAAAAATTTATACTCGTTCCAATACGTCTTGAAAAAATGCCTTCCAGGGATGAAAAAAATTTTACTCAAAAATATGTTTTAACATCTGAGCGAATATAATCAGCTGGGATTTCCCATAACAATTTGCAAAAACTCCCTGGAAAATAAATCCCACGTTTAAAATCACAAAATATGGAAATTAGTACAATGCGACAAGTTTTACAGAGAATTTTACAAAATGCTAAAGAAGCACAACTTTGAGAAAAAAAAGGTACTTTTATTGAAAAGAAATGTACCTTAAAGTACAAAATGCACTAAAATTTAATTTATTCATATATATTTTATTTTCAATGAGGTGAAAGCTGCTGACAAGCATTGCAAAATGAAAAAGGTTGCTTTTATTTAAAAAAAATGTACTTTTCACAACAAAAAAGTTTGATACTTTGCTTACCCCCTTTTTGCTTACCTGCACTCCAGATTCTCTTTTAAAATCAAAATATATTGAAAACCAAATCTCGCCACTCCATCAATATGTTTATTTTTTATGGAACTCAAATGCGTCAATATTTCATCTTCAGGGGCTGTTAGAGGTACAGTAGTGACCTGAAATTATGTATAGCAAGAATAAAATATGTTCACATAAATATTTTTTCTATCGAATTTAATATTTTTTTTTCCAAACCAACCACTGTAGATAATCTCATGGTTATGTCTCTCAAAGTCCAACGTTGTTTATATTTTAAAAGTTTATGCAAAGATGACAAATACTCATTTATTCTGCACTCGGTTCTGAAGCAGATAATTTCACGATCTATGGTCATATTTAGCTTACCACCCAAATTAAAGCCATTATTGTAAACATCATATAAAATATAAGAGGAATTTTCACTAGTATCCATAAAACTTGAATTAGGCATGGCCAAGGTAACATCAGCATCAACAGCCATTTGGAAATTTTTGAAAAGTTCCCTGAAATTGTCAAGATCCGCAGTAGTATCAAAAATAAACCAGTGAAAATGTTGAGTAAAAAGTTTCTCCTTACTGGCCTGCAACCCAGAAATTCCATTATAAAGACGACAACTGTGATTTATTGTAGGCAAAAAATACTTCTTACCTTTTGTAGAATCTGCAAAGAATTTTTACAGTTCATATCGAAATAAACCGCCACATGGGGCTTGCCATGACGGAATATATGACCCTCTAGATCGGCTTTCAAATTTATGTCATTTGTAGGCCACATTTGTACGAAAAGATTTTTATTCATACTCATATTGGTAAAATGCAATTGAGCTGGAAATTTTTTTAAGCAAATTTTATTAAAAAAATATTGTGATTACATAACAACACTGAACATACTTCTCCAGTCCCAACAGTGCAATATTAGCAACCATTTTATATTTCCCAAGAAATTATATAAAATTAAGTTGAGTAAAGGCAAATTAGTCATTTTAAAAAAAATTGATTTTTTAATTAAAAAATTAATATATCTTTTTTTTCCTTTAATCTTTTAAGTCACCAAAGTTTAAAGCTAAACTAATTTATAGATTACACAAATATCTTGCTTTTATATTGTTTACTTAGCCATTAATTATTTAATTGAACTAATTAACTTGTCATTATTTGTTTAATTTTGACTGTTTGTTGACAGCTTAAATAAACAAAGGAATTTAGATAATTTGTTTTTAAATTGCCAGAGTTTATGGAAAAAAAGAATACTACATTAAGAACACAGGTCATAACGTTACGGAATTTTCACAGCAATTTTAAATGTTTTTTGGGGCTATTCACATATTACGTAACATGCCAGAGAAGGAATAAAAATTTGTTTGGGAAGTTTAAATTTTGTAAAAAGCGTTACAATGAGAATTTTTTTCAAATCTCTGAAAACAATGCTACGTAATAAGTGATTAGCCCCTTTGCTGGCGTTACCGTAACTAACACCGTACAGCCAAATTAATTTTTTTTGCACAATGAATGAAATGATTTTTTTTTTTTGTTTTATATATTGCGAAATTTTAAGTAAGACCTATTTTTTGACACAAAATCCTATTTTATAGGATATTTCAGCACTATCTACAAAATTAACCCTTAAACGCACAGTGATAGAAAAAAATTATGAAATTAAAATACTTCGTAAGTTATACTATTTTTGTTGTAGGACATAACTGCGTCTTTAAAATTTGCCAAATATCCTCAAAATCAGGAGTTACGGGTAGAAGATCGGTTGTTGCTTACACGAAAAATAAACCCAAACCAGAAATGAAAAATTACCCCAATGTTTTGTATTAAAAACAAAAACTCGAACTTTGGGGTCATTTTCTATATTTTTTTGGGCCATTTTTTATTTTTCAATTTCGGGTAATCTTTTACTTAAAAAAAATTCAAAATGATCCCAAAATACTAAATGAGAATAAGGTTTTTCAATAGCGATGATATGATTTTGAAGTGACGTTTCGGCCATTTGTAATATGTCATGATCTGTCATTTGTTTTTCATTGTATTCAGAAAATCCACAAATTATTCATGAAAAACCATTACATTCACCTAAATTGACAGTTTGGTGTGGTTTGGTCATCGGTCCGTACTTCTTTCGAAATGAAGCTGGTAACACCGTTACTGTCAATGACGAGCGGTATAAATCGATGATAACCAACTTTTTATGGCCGAAATTGGAAGAAGTTGATCTTGACAACATTTGGTTCCAACAAGACGGGGCTACGTGCCACACAGCAAATGCAACAATTTAAGTACTGCGAGAAAAGTTTGGAGAAATTGTGATAATGAATGGCCTCCAAGAAGTTGTGATTCAATACCATTAGACTATTTCTTGTGGGGTTATTTGAATTATATTATTATTATTATTATTATTATATTGGTCTTTCGAAATAAACCAGACTCTCTTCAAGCTTTAAAAGTCAATATTGAACATGCCATTCATGACATACGACTTGATTTAGTGGAAAAAGTGCTCGAAAATTGGGTTCATCGAATTCGTTCCTGCAGAAGGAGGCCGTTTAAGTGACTTTTTATTTAGAACTTAATTGTATCGATTGTAGTTCACATTAAAAACTTTTGAATTTCGGATAAGCACACCAAAATTTCCCAAACGAACTTGTATTGAAAATTTAATCCTCTCTAGAAAATATCGTAGAAGTTTCTCTGACCAAAAGAATTTAACAGTAAAACAAAATGCGAAACCTAAGTAAAGGATACTGTGAAATGGTAGTCCTGTGATTAAATTTTCTAAATTATATATTCAAAATAAAGAGGTTTTTTATTTTTTATAAATTATAAATATTTTCTACTTCTATTTTCCTCATAGTAGACTTTGGAAATCGATCGGGTGGCATGGATGAAAAATAAATTAATACAAAGAGCCAAGGCGTATTTAACCAGGTGGCAGCGCTAAGCCATGTGATCATTATTTTTTTTTTTTTTTGCTTCTCACATTGAAATAAATCAATTTGTCAAAAGTAGTTTTTGTTCGTAATTTAAAAATAAAATGCTTTTGCCAGATTGTGTTATTTTAGTTCTATTTTTTTTGTCCTATTGCTGCCACTTTTTTCTCCTCCCGCTGTAACTATGTTCAATACCCAATTTTAATCCACATCGGCCTGATATTATTGAAACTTCTTTTATATTGTCACAAAGATATTTATGGTAAACGAACTTTTTATTTTGTACTGACAATTTTTTCATATTTTATTTCCTTTATTTTTGCCGTAACCACACCCAATAAAGATGTTTCGCTGCACACGGCGCAATTTTAATATGTTATTTTTGATTATCATTGAATTATTTTTAGTTATAATTCCACGAATAGTTTTTTAAGTCTCTTCAAACTCAAATCTTCAAATTCCCTGATTACCATGGTAGTGTTTCATACTTGAAATTAGAAATAGTGTGGCAAGGTCAATAATATTTTTTATACCCTACAAAAATTATTGGAGTACATTGTCCAATTTAGATAAAAGGAGTAGTTTTTGGACTACTCCTATGTAATGCAGCCGTGGACCATTTCATTTGTACACACATTTATAGTTAAATACCATTTGGCAACACTAAAAATGTTTGGAGTTAAATTGAAACTGTGGCAGCTCCCCTGTTAAAATTAAAACAAATTCATGAAAGCTTAAAGAAACACAAGTTAGCTCGTGTTTTTTCAATTTATGAATTTTATTTTGTATTTTTATATAAATGTAATGGAGGGCTTAATTCACACATTTGTATGTTCTTAAAATATCATTCAATTATATTAGTGACAGAGATGCATACATATGTATGTACATATGTATACATTTTTACTGGAGTTCCCCTGTGGGTACTCCATGGAATAGCAAAATAGGGCAGTATTGAAACTAACCCCTGTGGGTACCCCTTGGATTAATAACATGGAGTAGTTTTTGGGTTACGTGGTCCAGCCCTAGGACATCGCAATGCAAATTGGACCATGTTTTTTTCATACACTTTGGCTACATTTGGAGTACTCATACTCCTTTGTGGAGTAGTCCATACACACATGTATAGAGTACACTTATTTTTTGTAGGGTATTCATTTGTATGTATTCATTTGTATGTATAGTTTTGCTTTGATTTTCATAATCATAAAAGACTAATTATAACTGCATACTTGTGTATAAACCTTTTTTGTTTGAAGAAGCCTGATGTAAATCATTGTACATACATACGTATTAAAATTCCTTTGCAGCATGTTTGATTCGAACATGTTTTTTATATGTATTATACATAATGTATATAAAACACGTGCAACAAGTAGTTGTAGAACTAGCAAGCCAAGTGCATTTGTTTTCATATTTTAGGCGCATGTCCCAACAAAAGAAAATAATTCTATAAAAATTGGCGGCAAATTGCAAAAAAAAAATTCTCTCTTTCTTTTTACAATCCGTAAATAAAAAATGTGGAAGTTTCAAGTGTCAAACTATTATATTTATTGCCAATAATACTAAAAGTGCTCAACGTGCAATTTTTATTTATATTATTTTTTTCAATCTTCGGCTGCCATTGTATCTTGCACAGTTCTTGTAGCTCCTCCTTTCCTGTTTTTAGCACAACGATGCCATACGATTTCAATTATTAAAATGAAAAACACAAACAAATAACTGCACAGTAGCATGATAAATAAAGGAGCTGCATATTCCATGCCAACACTTAAAAGGAAACTGCTAGGTAAACAATTTAAGCGACTTCGAAACCAATATCGACGATGCTTGGCATGAATACCAGTCTCCAGAATACGAACAACTCTGAAACGAAATAAATAATTTCAAGTTTGAGATCGATTTGTTTCCTATGCTATTCCTATACTATTTACTTCAATCTCACAATTTCCTTGTAGCTGGAGTTCTTGTGCAAATGTAGACTCACCAAAGTGTCAGATCTGAATGGAAACTCATTTAAATCGCAAATTTCATGAGGCTCGTATTGTTTTTCAATTAAATAGTAGCCAGTTTGGGCTTCGAAAATATATACAAATCCTGGCTTAAAGCGCATTGCATTAATGCCATCTTGTGATGAGTACCAGAGATTCTTTTTGTTTTCAATTTTCCGCTTAACAAAGTTACGAACAACGGGCAAGGTAGAAAACTAAAATTAAAATAATGTTTGAAATTAAATAACATTTTAAAAGAATGTATGTACTTTTTTACAAGTACTTTTTTTAAGTATTTCTGCGAAAATCCCTTTTTCAAACGCAAATTGCTGAAAAGTACTTCTTAGAAAAATTACGTTATTATAAAAGTAAATTTTGGAGTTATTACCCCTTTGCAAACAATATTCATAAGAAGTACTTTTTGCTAAAATTTATGTTTTCCTATTTTTTAAAATCAGTACTATGTTAAAAGTTACTTTCAAAAAAAAAAAAAATTTATAAAACAACTTTTTCAAGAAAGTACTGTTTTAGTAAAGTTCTTTATTAGAATAGTACTTTTTCAGGAAAGTAATTTTCAGAAAAATACTTTTGAAAAACGTGTGGGTTTTTTAGAAAATTTTTAGTTTTTTAAAATTGTATTTTTCTAAAATATGTGGCCTTTATTGACATATACATAAGTACTTTCTTGAAAAAGTACAATTTTATTGAAATACTTCATAAACCATTTTTATTCCAATTAGGAGCTTATTAAGTAGTTTTAAAAAGTACTTTTTCAAAAGTACCTTTTAATCTTTTTTCATTATAAATTTTGCGAATGAATTGTTGTTTTTTTTTAAAAATTAAAATTGATTAACCCATATTTTACCCACATTTAAATACGTATGCGTATAGGGCAACGGCTCCAGTCCTATATCCAGATTGGAATCGGCCAAATCTCCCAATGTTTTTATTTTCGATTTAACCGGAGATCCCAACAAAGATGATACCACCACCGATGTATAATAGTTGTATATTATAAAACTGATCAAAGTCAATGAAATGAATGCCAATCGGCCTGCCAATGAACGGGGTATTAAAAAACTGCCCTGGGCACAAGCAGAACCAAACGAAATCAAACATGTCGTAAGCAACGAGGGTATAAAATCGAAATAGGTTTTCATTTGACGAAATTCCACAACAAAAATCACCCACAGAAATATGGCAGACACTGCTAAAATTATGCCAAATATGATCCAAACTTTAGTGCTAAAAGGATCAAGAAAGACACGACCTTGAATGCCAGAATTTCGGGGAGTACGAAACATGCAAACCGAACGAGATTCAGTGATCTGGGCAATGGCTGTCAAATAATGAAAACGGCCGGTAGTATGAAAAAATGGACAAGATGTCAAGTCGGCCGTGCCATCTATTAAGGCCCCAACCATGCCGCCTTTAGTGTCTGCATCTGTCCAGCGATCATAGTAGGTGTAAGAGACCCTGTAGAAGAAAATTCATACTAAATATCTTTTGTATTTTTTGATAGAAAAACTTACTTTACTTGCAAAGTGACCTTTAACAGCATAAATATTTGCATACCAAATTTGTTTAAAGCTTCTATTTGAAAGTCTTTTTCGTTTAAGAGATGTTTAATTATTTCTTCCCCGGGAGCCTTCGAATCATATTGCATGACCTTTAAATTGTAATTTTAATTTTAGCAAAATTTTTGAAGATCATTATTTGCATTTGCTCACCACCACCGCCACTCTCATGGTTACATCTTGCAAAATCTGTCTATTTCCATAAAGAGGTCTTTTATACAACTCCGATAAGTAATTTATTTTACAACATTCGGTTTTACTGCATTCTATTTCATAATTTTTGGTGATGTTTAGTGCACCTCCTATAGGCCGTCCATTGTTGTACACATCAAAGTTGATGAAAGAGGTTTTGTTGGATTTCAATTGTTGATTTATTGGCTGTTTTGGTACGGCATATGTAATTTGAGTATCCACGGAGAGATTGACGTTTTGAAAAATCCCATAGAATTGTGAGAAATTTGATAACTCATCATAGATTAGCCAATTATAACGATAATTGAATAAATGCTGGTGACTGCTCTGTAGGAGGAAAGGTAATGAAAATAGACATTTAAAAAACTAAAAATTATTTACCTTAAAGTGATTCTTTTTAAGGTCTTTTTTTATTTAAAAATATAAACTGGTATCTATTTATATTTGAGTTAATATTATACCTCATTTATTAAGTGTCCGGTGTGATTACAATTGAAATCCATAAAGACACCAATTTGTGGCCGATCGTAATGCAAAACTCGGTAACCAAAATTAAGCAAAGCAACCGAATCGTTTAAATTAACATACTGAGTGTAGAGTAAATGCTGGGAGGACAAGAGCGAAAATCTATAAAGAGCTGCAAGGAAATTTTATTTAGTTCAAACAAAAGAATTTCAAATAAAATTTAAAGCTAATCAGCTAAAGTTAATGGTTTTCTTTGACAATTAATTAAAATTATTGATATTGAGAAGAAGGAAGATAAAAGCTTTTAGTAGTTCTGGTACACATTTTCATCTAAGATTTTAATACTGATGAGTGGCTCCAGGAGTCTTCAAAGGAGGAGGCATACTATACTTTTTTCAACCGATATATAATATGAAACATAAAATTGTATTACAAAAACCTGTACTATCTGGGACTGTGGAACATAAATAACAGCACTTGATATCAATCCAAAAAAAAAAAAAAAAAAAATGGAAATAAGTGCATGACAACAAGAAGAGGTCAAATGTCGCAAGCGGTAATTGAACCCATAATGGCTAGACCGACCCTATCACATTTTTAATTAGCAGCTACCGATACATATAAATCTTTTTATTTTTGTTTTTCTCTCACAATTTTTCTTTTTAAAAATTTTAAATTTCCCTTCCTCGAAAAAAATTTCCCTTAAGGGAATTTTAAATATTTCTCAATATTTTAATATACTTTAGTGAAAACATAAGAAATGTTAAAAAATTATACTTTAAAACTAAAATTCCCTGAAGGGAAATTTCTTTTGAAAAGGGGAAATTTTATTTTTGTCAACAAATAATATTTAAAAAAAAATTGCATTGAAACAAAAAGATATTAATGTCACAAAGTTTATTTGATAGTGTAGTGTATCAGTCTATGGTTATGGGTTCAATGGGTTCACTCTACTGAGATTTTTCAAAAATGCTTGTGGCCATGCATTTCCATTAAAACTATTTTGATTATTCGATTTATATGTCATATTTTTCATAATAATTTTCAAATTCTTAAAATATTTATTCCTTGAAGAAGTTACACAAAGTGTAACGAAATATTGGAACTAATTATAAATAAATATTTTTTTATATAAAAAAAACCGACCTTGGTGCTTAAGATAGAAGTTAATATTTTAAGACTCTTCTTTGAAATTGTAAGAAATAATATATAAAATTGTTGAAAATATTTCTTCTAAGGAATTTGTCTAGTATTCCAAATAAACATATGAAGCGGAAGTCGCAACTCAGCCAAAGACATTATTTCGAATAAATAGAACTGTTCACTATTTTTGCCAATATTTTCCCCTTAAGATAATTTTAGTTACAAGACTACACATATTTTGTAAATTTTATATGAAGTTTAATTAGAATATCATGCAGGGAACTTTTTCATACATGATATATTTTAAAAGTGAAAAAAATACTGTTAAAAAAGCTAAATTTCCCTTATTTAAAACATATTCCTCTGAAAGAAAATTTCGTGTTGTATTCTATTATTTAAAATTTTGCAGTAGTGGTTTAATAAAATATTATATAGCTTTCAAAATAAAAATTACCTCAAGGGAATTTTCCTATATGGGAAATTTTTAAAACAATTAATGAAAAAAAAAAAATTAAATAAATCGAAAGTACATTAAAATGTATTTTAATTTTTAGAAAAATTTCCCTTAAGAACATTTGAATTTTTACGTATAGTTTTCTTAAAAAAAATATAAATTTTCATCAGAAAGTCGGTTGATGGCACTTTAAATCGCACTAATTACAGTTTCTACAACTCAAACAGTCCACTGGCCCAAAAATTTTATAAAGTAAGTATTGAGTTCTCTTTCTGGCGATACAAAAAAGGAGAATAATCAAAGGATTAAAATTTTCCACAAAGTCTTGCAAATTTCTTCTCACATTTATTTAAAACTTACTTTCCTTATTCCAACAATGAAATAATACAGCACAAGCTAATTTATTTCTTAAAAAATGATTTATAATCAAACTCAGCAAATTAGAAAGCGACATTTTTAGAACAAGCACTACTACAACTCTTTCAAACACTTAAATTGTTTTAAAATTTAAAAATGAAAATTTCCCACTATTTATACCAAATAGATTGGCTTTTAAGGAAAAAAGAAATAAAAATTAATTGTCTGTTGAAAGCAATGAAGGACAGACGGTCAAAAATTATTTTTGACTAAATAATTTGTCTCTTCTTTTTCAAGTCACCTGTCTTGTTAATAATCCTTAAATGATTTGTTAAATGTTTTTATGAATTATTAATAGATCCGAGAAAAATTGTTCAATTTATTCTACACTTGTCAGGTGAAAAGCAACAAGTTGCTGATTTCTATTAAAATTACATTTGGAAATGAATAGAAAAAAATTTATTGCTGCAACTACGATTCGACGCATTACAAAAGGCGCCAGAAAGTATGTGAATCATTTTATGAATGAAATTTTTGTTGTTGTTGGCACGTATAATTATTGCATTTAATCTTGTCTGAGTTTGTCTGCCTTTAGTGCGATGTTTTTTTTTTCCTGTTTGTTTCTTTTTTATCTCTTCTATGTGTAGACCTTACAAAATGTTTTGTCTGCTTTTAGGGATTTAAGCACATTTATCGGAATTTAGTTTTCTTAGCGCTTTTGGCGCATTCAAACGCACGTTTCAGCGAGAAAAATTATTATAAATGCATATTAAATTTATTGAAAAATGTGAAATATATAAAAACACCGACGGTGAAAGTGATCGCAGAAAAAAACGGGTTATTTCCCAAAATCAGAGCAAATGCCATAAATAGCACTCAAAATATTATAAAATATATATATTAAATTTTGTTTTATAATAAATTAAAATTGTGAAAATTTTATTGTGTATAAAATAAACTCAGCGAAAGATTTAAAAAAACAATTTTTAAGCTTTCCATTCAAAAAATATTAAAGTTTTAGCAGTGAGCAAATATTTTCAATGTAAAGAAATTTCGGAATATAAATTTTTCCAAATTTTGTTTTAAAAAATATCCGACAGACAATAAAATATTTTTTTTTTCTTGAACAAAACTCCGAACTTGCCAATCAGTTTAATCTGCTTAAATTAAAAATCCCAATATTTCCAATACATATTTTTTAACCGATTTCTACTAAAAAACAAAAGATGCATTGAAAAATTAAACAGGATTTTTTTTTTCATCTCAACAAAAATGTTAAAAGCGAAAACTTTATTATTAATAAAAAAAATCCTTATAGAATCTAATGTAGGTTTTTTATTTTGAAATAGTTGCCTATATTTAGCCTAATTTTTAATTGCTTAAAAGCACTACCTACGTTTGAGAATTCTTCGGGCATTTTCAGCCATGAACCCAATGAATCACACATTTAATTTTAACCAAATTAACCTTTTACTAATTTATTTAATTGGCCCTCTCCTTGAATATTTTATTTCAACGTCCAAAGGACTAAATTATTCTTTTCAAATGCTGTTTCTTCTTACAAAATGGCAACTTGAAGAACTACTTTGCATTTGTTATTTATTTCCTTTAAAAAAGCAAATATTTATGAAAATAAATATATGAAAAGTATTCCAAATACTTCGTTCTGTATACATATTTTTTTTTAAATAAAACTGCACAACATTTTATTTATTTGTTGCGGGTTAGCAATATCTAGATATATATTTCGTTGGTAGCTATACCAATTCATCAGTAGATGTTTTACCCTTTATGTTTAAAAAATTCCAAAGCTCATATATTTATACAAAAACTCACAAACATATTTTGGTGAATTACAAAGCATAAAAATAGCCTTTAAAAAATTTTTTCAAACACACACAACAATAATTTTCCATTATGAATAGATGAGCTTTGGAATTTTTTAAACATAAAGGGTAAAACATCTACTGATGAATTGGTATAGCTACCAACGAAATATATGTATCTAGATATTGCTAACCCGCAACAAATAAATAAAATTTTAAAACTGCACAACAAAATCTAGTTATATAGTTTTTAAAATAACAATTCTCTAACAATTAAAGAAGTGTATGGGAACTATAGAAATATACATCCGAGATTTATTTAATAGAAGTTAAAGCTAAAACCTCCCCCTAATTGAACATTCTAGCTCCGCATTAGTCTATTTGTTTTTTCCTTAACAAGGAGCAAAAAACTCCTCTGCAAAGGCAGTGCAGAGGGCAAAAATATTTTACAAAAATATTTGTCGTAAAGTTCTACTATAGATTTTTAAATATCAAAACTCACATTGAATGTCAGAAATTATTAAAAACCTTAAGGTGCAGTTTCCACAAAAACGAACGAATAATTCTATTGAAAAATTTATATAAGGTTTTCCAATAAGAGTGATATGATTTCATTAAAAAAAACACACTTATTGTGAAAGGAAATTCAAAAGTTTTTTTATTTAATGTGAAGTACAATCGATACAATTAAGATCTAAATAAAACGTCATTCAAATGGGCTCCACGACTTCTTCTGCAGGAACGAATTCGATGAACCCAATTTTCGAGCGCTTTTTCCACTAAATCAAGTCGTATGTCATGAATGGCACGTTCAATATTGACTTGTAAAGCTTGAAGAGAGTCTGGTTTATTTCGAAAGACCAAAGGGAGAAAAATTTTATACGGATGCAAACCCAAATCCTTTTTTAAAATCCGCCAGGTTGTGATTTGAGAAAGTCCCAATTGTTGAGAACGTCTTGAAATCGACAAATTACGGTCTTCAGCAACACTTGCCTGAACGGCAGCAATATTTTCATTACTTCGAGCGGTTCTCTGTCTTATTGGCACTTGAAGATTATGTAAAGAAATATTTTCAAATATTCGACGAATAGCGAGCACACTTTTTTTTTTTTTTAATTAGGACCAGCACTTAGGGGATGAACCCTGCGTATGCAGTGCACTGTGACGGAACTCAGGGAGAGGGATAAGGTAGAGAAGATAGATGTTGAAAATTTAGAAGACTTAACTCTTTCACAACTCTGCTTTGCGCGTTATGTTAATTTTTTTATGGCAGTGTTGAGGCGCCTCCGATGTTAAGTAGACGCATTAACTTTGCTAAGCTGTATCAGCAGGCATTTTATTAATTATTTTACTTCAACGATGTTTCTGCTAACCGACGAAGGAGGGCGATATTGTGTACATTAGCTTGGATAGCATCAATCGCTGTCGGAACAGTTTAACGATTATTACGACCATAAAATGGCAAAAGCGATCGAAAAGTTACAATTGGATAACGATTATTTTGATAATAAAACTGAATAATTTGTAAACGTTGTTCTTGCGTAGATCTCACCATGATGAAATTGTAAACACTACTGAATACAATGAAAAAGAAATGACAGATCATTACATATTACAAATGGCCGAAACGTCACTTCAAAATCATATCATCCCTATAGGAAAAGCTTTTTTTTTAATAGCACTCAGCTTTTTGAGGGATTTCCCAACTAATTTTACAATCAAATCATTCGTCCGTCATGTGCTGTGTTAAATGTTTAATGATGTTAAAAATCGTCAATATTTTATTTATTTACAATTTGGAGTTAATGCAGGCTGGTTTTTAATAAAACTAAAGGCCTGATTAGTCTTGACTTTTACTTTCTGTTCTGTTCTGTGCCGTTCTGTTGTTGTATTTTTGTAGTTAGAAGTTCTGTAAAAACATATCAGCTATTCTTGCAGAATATACATATATTATCGACGGCGGCGGTGGTGTTCACAACTTTAAAACGGCGCGTCATCTTAATTATCAGGTTGAATAATTTTAAAGAAAATAAGTTAAAAACGTTATTTAATTAAAAACAACTTCGTGTCTACCGATGCGAAGCCTCTATGTGCTGTTGTGAAACAACAGGATTCCAGAGTTTAGGTAGCTCGCTCACTTTAGCAAGGTGTTTGGACATGACGGGCCTTGGTCATGTCTGAGAAGTTGCTACCTGTTGTCATCCCCTGGGGGATGCCTTCGGGTTTTTTGAGTGGGGTGGCTCAGGGGCGATGGTGAACGCTTAATCTACACTAAGTGTTTAAGTACACCGTCAGATAAACCGTAATGGTAGGCGCTGACGTATACTCATTCACAATCTGTCACTTAAGCTGAATTCACCCATTGTTTCCGAACAAAATTTTTGTCCGGACAAAATTTTTTGTTCTGAAACAATTTTGCAACACGATTCACTCATTTCGAACAATTTGTCTGGAAAATCAAAGCTACCGTATGAAATACATGTGTTTTATTAATTTTGCAAGGTGGCAGTACAGTGACAGATGAATTTAATTTGGTGTTTTATTTGTCAAACGCACTTATTTTTTATTGTTTAATAAGAAAATTACATGTTAAAATAAATTAATAAAAATCAGCTAGTTTTTTTACTAGCAATTGGGCTTTTCTTTATTTTGATTTTACTGCATATAAGTTACTATGTGCTTTTATTATACATACTTATAACATTATGTGGCAGCTCGCTTCAACTTTGGCTGAGAAAATAAAATAGGTGGCATCTTGTTTCAACTTTGTCCGGACAAAATTTAAAATTAAACCAATTCAACCAAAAAATGTTCCGAACAAATTTTATTCTCTTTTTCTCTCACTCTCAAAAAGAGAAACGCCAAACTTCATATAAAAAAAATTTTGTTACGAAACAGTGGGTGAATCCAGCTTAAGGATTACAAAATTTCCCCAATGCGAATCACTATAAAAATGTGCAAACCTCGGAGCGGGCTGCCATATAAATATACACTCGTATTTCTGATTATCTCAAGCAGAATCAGTTATAGAAATATGCTTTATTATTTGTGTTGTCGACTTTTATTTAAATAATCTTTTCTGTTTGAAAGCAAAGCATACTTTTAAGATTTGTAAACACCTTAACAAGTTATTTTAATAACTTTTATTATTTGAAAATAAGCAAAGCATACTTTTAAGCTTTGTAAACACCTTAAGAAGTGTCAATAATTTTAATTAGTTGTTGTCGCTTTTCTTGTTGCTGTTTTTGTCAAATTAATTTTAATATTTTATCTAAAAATATAACCGGATGATATTCTAAGACGTCATTAGTATTTCACTATTTTCATTTGAACGCCAACAATTATGCAAAGCATTTTCTTGTCATTGACACTTTTCTTAAATTTAAAAAATATAGAAATAAAACATTTTATAAACATTGCGAAAAAAAGCAAGCTCATTTCTTTTGTTTTATTATTAGTATTATAAAACATGTCAGCAATTTCAACACCCCCTCATCATAAGCTAAGATGAAATGCCTAAATGTATACTACGCAATTATTACTGTTGTTTTCTATTTAACAAAAAAAAAAAAAAGGAAAGTAGTTTTTATTTATGTTTTACCAACCAGTGTGATGTTTTTTTTTTTTTAGATTTTCAACAAGGTTTTTCCTTTTAGTTTCGCAGTAAACTAGTCTGTATTTTAATAAAAGTGAAAATAACACAAAAGTTCAAGAAAAGCAAAAAAAAAAAATGAAAGCCGCGTTAATTTAATTTCTCGTTGTTATTGAAATAATTTGGTAAATTTTGAACAAGTTACCCCGTGTATTTGCTAAGAACTTTAAGAAAAAGTAAAAAATCTCTTACAGAAATAATATTAATAAAGCAACTTTTAAAGGATTTTTTTTTAATTCCGCCAGCTGCCCCAATCACGTACGATATAAAAGTAAATGCATTTCTCTAACTCAAGCTAACTGATTGACTTTTAAGCTTGCTGTAACATTAAATCAATTGAAGAATCCTGTAAAGTCAAAGCCAAAAAGTAGGCACCACTTTCCTAACACTTTATACGCCACACTTATATGCTGTAACATTTACTTTATATTTATTTACAGCTTTCAAAGAAACCACAAATTTATATGTCAGTTAGTAAAATATTATTAAACAAAACTTTATTTGTACATTTCAATTAAATGTATTTAAATAACCTTCAAATTAACTATGAAAATTTTTATTTATTTAATTGTTGAATATATTCCATTTAATAAATTTAAATAATTCGGTTTAAGAGATCTGTGTGGTGAACCTCAGTAATTTACTAGCAAAATTAATAAAGTATCAATTAAATAATTTCATGTAGGTAAAAACTCAAAACTAATTCAGTAAGTGTGTGAGCTTAACTCCCAAAAGTATGCATTAAAATTGCAAAAGCTTGGCAGTAGCAACAAATGCATAACAATTCTCAATTTGCCCATAAGAGCTCTACAGTTTTGTTGCAGTCTATCAGTTTTAATAGAAAAAAGAGGGGAAATAACACAATAAATTGCAAAAATAATCCCTAAAACTGACACTAATGAAAATAGGAAAAAAAAGAAACAATCAGAGTAATTTAAATATTGCAATTATATTTTAAAAATGTTTATTTAGGTTATTCTTAGTTAAGGACCTAGAAGCACTAGAAGCATTCCCTGTCATTATATTTTACTAAAAACGAGATTTCTCTTTTCAAATTTCTGCAATACTACTTCCTCTTCGAATATACATTATGTATGTATGTATCAAAATCATTTTAAATTCTAAGCATTACAACAAAAATTACGCGCTGCTTAGTATTCCTCCATATTGTTGGCATAAATATGAATGAAAATATTTTGCACGATCTCTTGAGATTTACCAGAACACAAATCCACCAATTGCTAGAACAATGTGTCACAAAATGTAAATGTTGCAAGTTGTGGAAGAAATAAAAACCAGAAACTAAAATTTGTTTTCAGCAAAATGCCGGGCAAAAATGTTCAGGTCTTTTTTGCATGCAACAGCATTAATTTAAATTTTATCGCATCTTTTATGTTTCTACAGTAAGTAACAAAAAATTATCATTACTTGAATTATTAAATGCATTAAATGCAGTTCAAAAACAAGTTAATTTAAAAAATCCACAAATTTCCTCAGCTAAAAAACTTCAGCTGAAAAATTTCCCTCCAAATGAAGTTAATTTAAAACTAGGAATTTAGTGTAAAAAATTACCATAAGGGGTTGTGCACATAGTATCTACGTAACGCTGTTTTCAGAGATTTTATACCACCACCCCCCCACCCCCCTGGAGCGATACATAATATGTGCACAGCCCCTAAATCGCGAGTAAGCTTAGGAAATTTCCTTCGCATCAAAAAATTTCCTTTGAAATAAAATATAAGTTTTCAGTCAGATCCACAATTTCAACAAAATTTTAAATGTAATTTTTTTTAAGTTGCGTAATTTCCCGTAAATTAGGAAATGTTTAAAAACAAACTTCCTTCAGACTGGAAATTTATAAGGCTTGATGCAAATTTTAGTGTTTCATCAAATTTGCTGCGACAGCACTTGCAAAATGCTCTAGAAAATTAAAGTTTTACATAAAAGAAAACTTCTCTAAGCAGGGACAATTTTTTAAAATTTTACCTATATCGTTCTTAGTATCTTTAAAATTTAGTTTCTCCCAAAAATACCGCAAAAATAAAAATTTCCCCTTGAGGGAATTTTTTAATGTGTGGGGAATTTTGAAAATGTCTGCAATTTTGTTCTTAGCATCGGTAATCATTATTTTTTAGTACTTTTCTTCAATGAAGGCAACACTTCCAAGAAGTTCTTAATCACAATGGCCCCGTAATCCACCAGCAACAGACTAGGATAATCTCTAGCCCAGAACATCAGGCGACCCCAATTAACATCGAACCTCCTACTCTCGCCGAGATTATAGCCGCCATAGGTCAACTGAAAAACAACAGGGCTCCAGGAATTGACAAATTGCCAGCCGAATTATTTAAATACAACCCACAAACAACCGCAGCCATACTTCAACCCCTTTTTGAGAAAATATGAACAACGGAAACTATTCCAAAAGGCTGGAAGGAAAACCTTATAATCAAAATTCCCAAAAACGGTGATCCAAAAATATGCAGTAATTGGAGAGGTATTGCCCTAACCCCCTCCGTCAGTAAAATTTTTAATAAGGTAATTCTTAACCGCATCCTCAACTTCCTAGACATACAACTACGAAAAGAATAAGCTGGCTTCCGCCCAAATCGTTCATGCTTGGACCAAATTAACAGCATTCGTCTAATAATTGAGCAGTGCAATGAATACAGCTCCTCCACCCTTTATCTTACATTCATCGACTTCGAAAAAGCATTCGACGCTATCGATCGAAAAAAAGTATGGAATGCCCTCGCTAATAATGGTATTCCACAAAATATAATAACACTCATCAAGTCACAGTACACAGATTCTAAAATGCTTGTATTACATTGTGAAAAAGTAAACGAATCCTTTAATACAAATAGCGGCGTTAAACAAGGATGTTTGCTGTCCCCAATCTTATTTATTACCGCACTCGACGAAATTCTGCCATCAAAATCAGGTGGAAGTAGAGGTCTTCAATGTAGGATTAACGAGCAGCTAGACGACATTGAGTACGAAGATGATCTGGTTCTATTAGCGACAAATATAGGATGATATGCAGAAGAAAATATCAAACTTAGCATCAGTGGCAGCAAAATACGATCTTCGAATCTACACACAAAAAAACTAAATGCATGACCGTCAAATCTGCCCAAAACCCAACATTCCTTCTAAACAACACACCAATCGAGAATATTGATAAATTTTGCTACCTGGGTAGCATCATAACTCCTGATGGCGGTGCTATAGACAACGTAGACTCGCGTATACATAAGGCAAAAATATATTTCTTTAACCTGCGAAATATGTGGAACTCAAACGCAATCTCCCCTAAGACCAAAAATACATATATGCAACGCCTGCGTGAAAAGCATTTTGCTGTATGGTTCTGAAACCTGGGCAGTTACCGAAGTTATCAAACACAGAATTCAGACGTTTACCAACAGATGTCTACAGAATATATTGAAAATATGGTGGCCTAGAGTAGTCAGCAATGAACAGTTACTTTAAATTGGGAAAGAAGACAACATCAACACTCAAATAAAAAGGCGGAAATATAAATGGCTTGGACACACATTTAGAAAACCATATAACGAAATTTGCCATCAAACCCTAGAATGGAACCCCCAAGGAGCGAGGAGAAAAAGAAGACCAAAGTATATTTTTTTGTTTGTTTGTTAATTAGGACCAGCACTCAGAGGATGACCCCTACGTATGCAGTGTATTGTGCCGGAACTCAGAGAGAGGGATAGAGTAGAGAAGATAGATGTTGAAAATGTAGAAGGCTTAACTCTTTTACAACTCTGCTTTGCGCGTTATGTTAATTTTTATAGCAAGGTTGAGGCGCCTCCGGTGTTAGGTAGACGCATTAACTTTGTTAAGCTGTATTGGCAGCCATTTTATTAATTGTTTTACTTCGCCGATGTTTCTGCTAACCGACGAAGGAGGGCGATGTTGTGTACATTAGCTTGGAACATCATCAATCGCTGTCGGAACAGTTTTTTAGTGACCAGTGCTATGCCTTCATCACTTAAATAGTCCGACAACAATTAATGCAATGTCTCACTAATGTACATTACAGAAATTAATGATGTTGATTGACTTGCTCTGGCCAGGGTTTGAACCCAGGCCCCACGTCATTGTTTGCTTAGTCGTCAACGCGCTAACCACTTCAGCCAACACCACCCTCAATTTTCAAGGAAACAAATAAATCGTTCAACGAACTTCGACATATTGCAAAAGATAGACACAACTGGAGATTCTACGTAGATAGCTTATGTTCCTGATGGAATTTGCTGAATAATAAATTTCTTCAAAAATTTCGCAAAAAAGAAAATTTCCCTTGAAGGGAATTTTTTTTATGTATAGAAAATTTCGAAAATTTTTAAAATTTTTCTAATTGCATGCAACAATATTGCGAAAAAAAAAAACATTTTTCATAGTTTTCTTGATATATTTTAGCACTTCATACGAACGGGAATGTATTTTATAACTTTTATCTCTTGCGCTGAAACAAGCGTAAAAAATTCAATTAAAATCTGTTTTCTAAACAAATTTTATTTATAGAAAATTCATTCACATTTCTTTTAATATTCTCCAGTCACTAACTGTTTAAACTTTTTCATACCAAATCAAGAGAAACGCTTTTGCTATTATTATAATTCCTGATGGGATTTATTTATAATTAGATCATGTGGTCAATGGGTTTAAATAATTAAAGCAATATTTACAAGCAATCAGGCAACATAAAAGTGAATTAAAAATATACTAGTTGAATGGTTGCCGCCGCAACAAATGCCACAATTGACAAGTAAATTCCAACCGAAAGTCAAAACTATAATACAATGACCTTTAACGAAAATGGCATACAAATATAAAAAAGGATTTTTTTATATAGATAAAAGTAATAAGTTCAGATTATTTAACTGATCAATAAATTTCCTTGGTGTTTCTGTATTGAAACCACTCAAACCTTTATCACTTAGCACAGCTCCCAGAAATAATAATAAATTAAGTTTGTTCCTATTTAAACCCACATACACAAACACACAAACACACATACTCACACTAACATCCTTAACCCAACGTACACCTTTAAGCCACAGCTTCCTACCTACACATGAATTAACAATGAAAAGAATTCATACCTCAATTTGTTTCCTTTTTTTTTCCTTTTCTCATGCCAGTTGTATTTGAAATTTTATTTTGCAGTTTAGTAATAAATAAAATGAAAAACTCTCACAATTTGTAAAATTTTTCCGGCGCTTTTCACATTAGTTTATTTGTGAAAAATGTTGCATAAAAATACGTATAAAAAATAGAAACCGATGTCATGTGAATTCTTTTTTTATATAAAAGTACGTGCTTAAGTTGTATTTTAAAACTCTACTATTTACTCTCCACATATTTTTTTATTACTTTCAGCACAGTTTGTGGTTGATGTCCCATTATCACATTCTCACATCGTCATCCATTAATATCAACAACATCATTATTATCATTATTCTAAATATAAATGTTTAACTTATTTATTTTTATAGCGAGCTTGTTCACAGAAATATTGAATATTTGCAACACGTTTTTAATAATAAATCACGCTTTATTTTATATGTGTTTTAATGATTATTAACTTCAGTTTTCTTATGTTTTCCTCTGCTTACTTCGCCATGAGAGAAAAACATAATGAGAAAGTATTTTACCAAAAATATGTTCGATAAAGAAGAGTTTTTCTTGTACATGTGTATGTATACAAAATCTTAGGAAATTTCTAAGTTACCCTTGCATTCAATAAATTTCCTTTAATGATAATTTGTCTACTTAAAGCATTCTATGAATGAAATTGATAAAATTTTAATAATTTCCCTCATTTAAAAATATTTCCGTTAATGTTCAGTTTGCATTTTACGTTATATTTTGCAAGTTTTATTATTTTCAATATAAACCAGTTCCATTGTAGAATATATCGTGAAAAAATAAAAATTTCCCATGGCTTGAAAAATTTCCCTTCAGGGATTTTTTTTTTTAACTAAAATCTTATTTTATATTCGTAAAAAAATAATAAAGCAAAAAAGTCAAAATTTTAATAGTTTTAAAAATTTCCCTTTAAAAGTTTTACATACTTTTTACACTGAAAAGTTGTCTTTTCTCAAAATACATACCACGTAGTAAATAGTTTCTGAAATACAAGAACTTTAAAATTTAAACTCTAAGGGAAATTTAAGGCATAAGAATGAAATAAGTGATTGAATGATAAGCTTTATTAAGAGAATAAATAATATGTTAATAATGAAATGATTACAATGCTTTGGAAGAGGGAAAAATAGTAATTAAATTTAAATTAAAATTAAAACTCCAAATTTGTATAATTTAATATATTTTACAAAATTTTTTGGTCGTTAAATTGATTAAATGAATTTATTAATATAATATTCTATAGCCTTAACTTATTTTCCTTCTGGCAACCAAATTGTAAAAGTGGATTCAATTTCAAACAAACTACATAATAATAAACCAAAACATTTTAATTAAATACTTAGAAACTTCAAGGAAAAAAAACGAACATTTTAACATGTTTATAAAAACAAAACAAAGACTTTTTGAACTTTTAAAAGCACATCCGGCGGAAAAAATTATGGCTGACTAAATGTGTAACTGGCCCAACAACTATGTTTTTTTTTTCTAAAATCAAAGAAACTAAAAAAACTTAACAAATTGTCAACAACAGATTTTTTGTTTGTAAGCAAACTAGAAAAAAAAATACTTATTTGCTATGGAACTCTCTCCCACTCTCTTTCTCTCTCTCTCTCACTATCTCTCACAATCGATCCCTTTTAAGCAATATAAACTTTATTCTACAACTAACATAAACAAAACCAAGAGTTAATAAAACTACCAAAATATACGTGTAGTATATATGTAGCTGCCATATCATAAAACAACCAACTAAACCATAAAGCAACTAACTGCTGCATACAGTAATATCAAATGTTTAAATAGCAGAAGCACAAAAATACAGAAAAAAAAAATAAAATAAATATGATATTAACACCACTACCGTTCACATTTTGTTTGTTGTCAACCATTAAAAATTATCTTCACATGATGACCCTGATCATGTTGACAAATTGTAAAAAATTCCTAATTTCCTTGATGGCAAAACAGCAGCAATGTTACATTAAGTTTTATCTAAATAAAATACTTCACTGCCTGCGCTTAACTTTATTTAGCCTGAATGCTGTAATGTGGTTGGGTCTTGTAAACACCACTACCAAACTGGCAGAAGCCGCACCTTACATGCGTCTGACACAGAGCAATAGTCATGCGAATATCTCAGAACTACTAGATAATCTTTTGCGTGGTTATGACAACAGCATACGACCAGGTTTTGGAGGTAAGTGTGAAATGAAATATTGCGTTGAACTCTTATTAAGTGTGCAAAGATGTGAGAAATATATTTTTATATATTTCCTCTAATCAAAAGGTAACATAGTGGTAAATCAATTAAGATAAATATTTTCTACATTTGTTTATTTAATTTGTGTGAAAAGTCTTGACAGGGAAATCATAAGAAGCACATACATACATACATACATAGTAAAAAGTGAAGTGCAATAAAAAAGTTTACGCTGGCGTATGATAGATATTTTTGAAACATATTGAATTGATATTAAGTATACGACTAGATGTACTAAGGTATTTTAATACGTACATACATAATATTCACCCCTATCATGAATAATTTTCCACATGAAATTTTTTCACTTTTCACGTATTTGCAATCGTGAACAACTAGCATGAAAAAATTTTATTCAGTCCAGAATAACAACGTGAAAAATGTTCACTGAAGAAAATTCCCCTTATCATGAATAAATATTTCGCTCGGAATTTTTTCACTTCTCACATTGATATTTTCACTTTTTTTTTGGTGGGGAAGAGAACAGAAATTATATGTATTTTTTCTAAATCGAATATTAAAGCTTAAAAACTTTATTTGAATGAAAAGATCTGATAATAAGGCACAAACTGATGTATTCCTCAACAAAATGCAAAAACAAGGGGGATTGCCTGCAGATTTGTGATGCTTTAATTTATCGTTTTGTTGGCTTTCCAAAAAGCAGCCGAATTATTTTACCACATAAAAGTTAGAAAGCAATAAACAAACGGAGCAACCAAACTAAAGCTCCAACATTGAATATTTAAATTTGATTTTTGAAGTTTTCTTTAAATTAAATATGTTCGTGTATATTTTTGAACAAAAAGTTCTATATTCGCGAATACGAATATTTGCCGAATACGAATTTTACTTCTAAGATTTAGAGCCACATAATATTTCAAATTTAATTGGAAAAAATCCCTCCCTTTGCGTCTGTAACAATAAATTGAAAATAACTGTCACACTACTTAAGGTATTTATCAATATTATAACATTGGGATACCGAATTTGAAGACCAGTACTGAACATTTTTAAATTATTTTACCTGGATACATACTATGAGATTTCGTTTTTCTTAATCTGCTTAAGCTTTTAATTAGTAATTCACTGCTGTTTGGGAGAACATATTTTCGCAGATTGCTTAGCCACATGTCTCGTTTTTTTTTTTTTTTTTTTTGTAAAGTTCACATTTTGAGGCACTAAAAATAAGGATATGGAATCACTAATAAAACGGCAACAAACAAATAACACAAAAACAAAAAATACATCCCTAAAGTATGCCATGAAAAATTTTCAAAACCAAAGTGTGTGGTTTTCTGCTTTTGCTAAATTCCAAAAATTGTTATAGCGAAAAAATCATTAAAAAAATCTGCAAAAAAAACGCTAACATGGGAAAAATAAATATATTTGATTTGAAAAAAAATCCTTCTGAAACAAAAAAGTTTATGAGTGGAACCAAATCGGGGATAGACCGAAAAAATCGCCAAAAATAATAAAATCACAGAAATCATTAAAACGAAAATAAAATTGTTCCTTTGTTGCATGAAATACATATGTTAACAATGTCGAATATTTCCCTGCTTATTAAATTTACGAGCTCTAGCCTGTATTTATATCAACAAATATTAATCGAAAATAAAATCGTTTAGGCAAAGAATGTTTAGCTGAAAAAAATCGCTCTAACGATGAAATTCGCAAAACAAAACTCTAAAAACAAAGAAAAGTCCAAGAACAGAGAAATACTCGTAATTCTAAAAACGGAGAAAATTATATACGAGTATAGTCAAAATATCCTACTTATATGAGTTTTAGAACTTTTCAAACATAAATGGTAAAGGTCTACTGATGAATTGGTATTTAGCAACTAACGAAATGCATATAGATTTGCTAACCCACAACAAATAATTAAAAATTATTAAAAAACATAAATTCTTGAGTATTTGCTCGAATAAATGTCATTTTTATCCTACTTACAACTATTTAAAAACTGGACAAATTGGTACTTTTGGTACTGGTTTTAATGATTTTTTTTTTTACTATTTTTATAAAATTTCTTTGATTAAAATATTTTTTATATTAACAAATAGTTCACTTTCTGGGAGGCTAAGTAAGGAAAAACTGGTACTTTTTGATTTTGGTACTTTATTTGTTTTCGATAAATTTGAAATGCAGATAGTTTATGCCTTCACTAACGTGAAGCGTGAACGAAGTGACAAGTAAAAGCCTAGAAATTTTTGACCACTCGCGATGTGCCATAACGAAAGTGTGTAGTTCTGAAAAACTCTTCTTATCTTAAAATTAGTTTTCTTATTTTATACTTGCAGTTCTTTAGTTTCAATTACTACTGATTAAAAGAAAATTTAATTATATTTTAATGTGCGACTTGTCTCTTTAAATTTGTGAAAATTTAACATTTTTCAATAGTTTTAAGTCGTGGCTGATTTTCCGACATTTTTAGTTTGTGGTTGATATTTTTTGCTAAATGAACACTTTTTTTAAATGACTTTGTTACAAATAAAAGTACAAAAATTAAGCGTTGAGAAAAAACTACAAAGTTTGCCTTGAGTAGAAATACTTAAAAAAATTGCATACGTAGCCATACATGTTTATATGTATGTATCTGTGTGTGTGTCTGTGTATGTAGTGCATATTAAACAGACATGGTATTGCTAACAAATTATAAAGTCATAATGGTATGTGTGTGTATGTGTATGTATTTATATCTGTATGAACATTTTGAATATATTAATATAATCTATATCCTGGGCAAACACACACACACACACTTACAAAAGCTTCTAACGGAAATGCTTTACTGTTTAACGAAATCTAGAAGGATTTGCCCGTTTACTCGTTTAATTTTATTTTAAGCAAAATGTAGGTCTATGACTGTAATCAAATGTTTAACATCATTCAATTACATTTACTTTTTTGGAGGAGAGAGACATCAACACCGTAATAATTGAATGCAATGAATAAAAAAATGGATGGAGATAATAATGAGACTATGTACTACGCTTTTTATTCAATTTATGGAATAAGACTTTTACTTATAGCTTTTTTTTGTTTTTGTTTTTGTTTCTGTTGCCGCTTTAATACAATTACAATAAGTAGTTATTAAGTCTTAAAGGGATTTCAGTTAAAGTTAGAAAAAAAGGGAGTGGAGTGCATATTAAAGAGACACATCAAAAGTAATAAAATTTTATTTGGCATAGCAAAAACGTTAAGAAAGTTTTAAATTTAATTAAATTGATGGTATGATAATATCAATATTATTTGAATTTAATAGAAACTTTTAACTAATTTTTTGTATTAAAATATACTGACATTTTCTTAAAAGATACTTGAGAAAATACATACGAATATGTATATTTATAATAATCATACGACACCTTGAACTTTTGCAATTAAAAATCTATTCATAGTATGTGTAACGAACAACTTCTATGTATTTAAATTAATCATACGCCTGCACTGCATACCAATGAAAGCCTAAGAGTATGCTAAGAATAGTAATATGTCTAGTTATAAACAGAAGTTTATATAAAAATCTTAATTAATCATATAAAAAAAAAAAATTTTGCAACCAACTACTCAACTCATATAAATAAAAAAAATTACAGCGAATATTTTCAATTAATCACAAAACTAACATAACTTTTTCCCCAAAATTTTCTTTTCATTTTAGGCCCACCTGCTACAGTCGAGGTAGATATAATGGTGCGCAGTATGGGCCCTATATCAGAAGTTGATATGGTAATTTATAATAAACTTTTCAAATCTGTTATTCTAAGTATTTAACGTAAAAAAAATCACATTTTGCCTTCATCCCCATGCTATGCTTCGTTCTTCTATTGCCTCTATAGACTTATTCAATGGATTGTTACTTTCGTCAATCATGGGTGGATAAACGTTTAGCATTCAAGGGTGCCCAAGATACATTGGCATTAAGTGTTTCAATGTTGGCTCGTATCTGGAAACCCGATACGTATTTCTATAATGGCAAACAAAGTTATTTACATACAATAACGACACCAAATAAATTTGTACGTATTCATCAGAATGGTAGGGTGTTGTATTCAAGTAGGTGAGTAACATAATTGTTATCAGTAATATGTGTGTGTGTGACCGAGTGTGTTTGTATGGGTATGTAAATGTGTATAATTTTCTTTTTTATATAAGACATACAATAATTGAGTTGGAAAAGGAAATTACAAAAATAACATTTGCACTTGATTTGCATGTGCTATTGAAAAATTAAAAAAGAAATTGAAGAAAATTGAACTGAAATCCTTAAATAAGTCATTAACACTTTTAGCTAAAGGAAAGAAAAATTTGATATTATAATTCAATAACGATTTGTTATTACAACGGACGACTCAAAAAAAAATATCATGGGGACCAAAAACAAATTTTTATGAATTTGTGGTTTGAAAATGTCCCTCCATTTTGAATAGAAAATAAGTCGTAATCTTTACTCTCCACCACAATCAGTCCCTAAAACCCTACCAATTTGGTGCGTTGTGTCATGAAATTGGCTCAAAAATGGTTCAAGAAATTGTTCACATTTTTTCAGCTGATCGCTTTTTAAATCGATCAATTTCCAAAAATAGTTGCTTTATATTAAGAAATATTTGTTACGCAATTATCATTCATGTCATGCATTTGATCGTTATCCTTTCAATGCAGTATTTGCATTTCGGTAGGTTTCAATTTAACATTCTTGAGACTCTGTTCCATTTGTAATACGATTTTATAGTGCATAATTTTAATATCTTAAGCCGCTATGCTAAACATGCATTAAGTTTTTTACTTGCTTCTCCTAAAAGCATGCACCCATTTATTTTTTTTTTACTTCATATAAAGCTACTCGTAATAGAAAAATTATTGTCAGTTCAAATTTTTAAATCAAATCAGGGCCGTAATCGCCACATCCGTAAACGTCACGTAATAGTCCACTCGTCACGTAATAGTCCATTCATTTCTTCAATTACTACGAGACGAGTTGTATGTTCACGGATATAATGATTTGCGACCAGATATTATTCCAATAAAATTGGTCGTTACATAAAGAAGCACCCATACAAATATAAAAGCACTTTTGCTCGGACTGGTTTTTTGTGACGTGGCTAAATGAATTTTTTTCTTATTTTTTTTTAAATACATCTACTATTCCTATCCTAGACTTACAATTAAAGCTGGCTGCCCTATGAATTTGGAGGATTTTCCAATGGACATACAAAAATGTCCTTTGAAATTTGGCTCTTGTAAGTTTATAAAATAATCAAGAATTTTTAGTTTTCTTTTTATTAATCGGCGTGGCATTTTAAAATTTTATTTTAACCATTTAAGTTAAATACTTTTCATTTCATATTACTTAAAAACTTACAAATGAAAGAAATTTGATATAAAGAAATACATTTTTCTCATTTATTTAAATTTTTCCCACAATATTTTAAAAGTAAATAATTTTATATACCATTTAAAAATGTATACCACTTCATACATACGAGTACACGGATGTGTATTTTTGTATGCATTTCTTTTATACATATAAAATTCAACAATCAAGACATAAAATCATTAAAATGACTGCACACAAACCTAAAGCAAAAACGCACACTCGCTCATAAATACAAAGTCATTCATAAAAATTTTTCCCACCAATAAACACCCACATGAATTCACACGCATAAATTCATACCCATACGCACACACACATTTTTACGTTTCAGTTCAGCTCGCTCATACTCCTCTCACTCAATCAATGTTAACGGAAATTGCCAATAAGACACGCTATAATATAACATTAAATGGTTTGCCCACCTACCACCACACAGGGATGTACTCATCCACATACATACATTAACATTTTTTTTTTATATTGAACAAGTACTCGTTTGAAGAACTGATTTTTACTTTTTTGTTGCTGTTTATCGTATCGTATGGGTTGTCAAAACCCATATAAAATTATGACAATAAATGGCAAAAGTACAAAATGAAGAACATTAGTAAATCTGTTTATGTATGTGTGATTTTTTTTTTATTTATTCATGTCAATATGAGTCAATAATATTGATGTTGTACAAATCGGTTTTTTAATATTTTTTTTTATAAATGACAATAACTATGGGAATTGTTAAGCAACAATGTTTAAGATTTGTGGGGAATTTTTCATATTAAACTTATTAAGTTGAAAGAGAGTATAGTCCGTAATATGTGTTATCTGTATAATTAATAGGCAAGAAGGGTTTTTGTGATGGACTTCATGCACACAGTATACAAACATTTTTGCAAAACTTATATCAAATTAAAAAATATTTTCTCAATGAAGTGAACGAGATACTGTGGGTTATTGTCGGGCCAGTATTTTGGGAGCTATAGGCGTTTAAAGTTGCTAGTACAGAGATGGTTAGGAGATGAGAGAGTTAAATAAATTAATTTATTTATTTAAATTTAGGTAGAAGGTATTTTGTTGTTTTATTTTTAATATTTTGCTAATTCATTCAAATATATCATTAAATAATTGTTGTTGTTATTGTAACAGCTCTGATGCTGTTGCTAACGGGAGTTCTTTCCTGTAGGAAAAAAACTCTGTCTAAAATAGCTGTCGCTGAGCTAACAATTCTTGGCCAAATTGGATTCGGGTCGTTCCGGAGCGAAGATCCGATTGTCGTGGGAACGATTAATTGTAGTTATGGATGCTGTAGGACTGCTTTTAAAACAAAATTTTTATGATAATTTCTCTATGAACATTAAAAAGATTTATTTACATCTAGAATACGGTCTATGGTGTCGATCGTTCGTTCGTTTAACTAGTAAAAATTAATACATTCGTCGTCCGCCTTAACCCAAAATCCTACAGATTATAAATCTGTAGCAACTGTCGTATTATAAAATAAAATTGTACCTATGAAAAGTAATATTATTTAGGCTCAAGTTCAGTTTTTTTATGTTGAAAATATTATTACATCGAATTAGTTTTTTAGCAGAACGTATCAGTACCGATTTCAAGGCCGCTACACCGATCTCATCAGCGTTCAATTGTCTATCTTTACAATTTTTCGTAAAGTGGATACTAATTGGGAAGAATATCAACTATTTAACCAGTTTTCAACAGAAATAGAATACGAGAATTAATTTTTAATTAATTTTATTCGACATTTAAACAGTGCTTGTTAGTACGAAATAAGTTCGAATAATAATTACGTTTATTCGTTATAATATAAATAAAATATATAAAATAAAATTGTCATCAAGTCTTAATAAAGCCAAGTTTAAAATTATTTTAAAATCAGATTTTTTCACTCCAAATAAAATTTTAAAGTTCAAGAATTTTTGGTAAAATTTCCCTAACGCAACTAAACCGATTATTGTAACTTGTAAAGAACTTATTATTGTGAAGGTAATTTTTGTCTAGGTGTAAGCGTTCTGCGATTAAAAATTTTAGACTTCCAGAGAAAAAAAAATAAAAATCCCCTCTTTTGTGATTTTATAAGCAACTCTGCACAACTTTTAATAAAGATTTTAAATAAAATCCTGTGCCTGTGTTTCTGTGACTTGTGAAAACTTCTCACATCGAATAAAAATGTGAGAATATACTTCTCACCCAATCTTTTGTAGGATGACTCATATAATATTAGTATGATTTTTATATGAGCCACCCTGCAAACCTAATAAAAATTAGGGACGTAACGATACGCCATTTCGCCGATCCGATACCGATACCGATACTCAAAAATAAATATCGCCGATACCGATTCCGATACCGATAATTCTTCTATTATACAAAATAACTGTGTTTATTAATGAGCCATTCAAATCATCAAAATTTTCAATACATTTCAGTTTCTAAAATTCAAATATTCAAACAACAAAACGTCTGCAATATTTATGATTTTATAAAATAAACCATGGCATTCAGTTTAGATTGGCTCAAGATTTAAAATTGATATTAATAAGATTTTTGTTTAAAAAACAAAGTGTTCTCAATTTTTGCGGAGGTAGACGATTTCTCAAATCCGTTTGAAGCAGACCTGAAGTGGAAAATAGTCTCTCAGATGCGACAGAACTCATATGTAAACTTAAGTATTTCTGCGCCATTTTCTTTAAGTTTAGGTAAGATATGTCATTGCGCCAGTAAACAAGAGGGTCTGCGTCTCTAGGAATAAAAGGAGATCTAAGGTATCTCTCGACTTCTTCGTTAGCAGAATCACAGCTTAGGATGGATCATTCTCCTCGGATTCTATTATAATTTTTTCACATACGCTCCAAAGGCGAGTACTTCTCGTAGACTTTACAGAACTTTTGGGAGGTGTAGGGAGGACTGCGTCTTCAACACTTTCGGAATGTAGAGTCATGTTAAGCAGCTAAATAAGACGTTTTTTCGATAGGATTGAAGTCGATTGTCTTTGAAATATTCGAGCTTTGTATCGAGGGTCAAGAATTGTAGATAAATAAGAGGTTTCATTATTCTCTAAACCCTGAAATCTTTCATTCAGAGCTAATGCTAAGTTAGTCGCAAGTTTTTGGGACTCCGAACTGCCCTCAATCTCCGTTGATTCATGTATTATGTTTTCTAATAATGTTCGAAGACTCTTAACTAGCGGAATAGCGTCAAACAATGTAGCAGTGGCTTTGCTTATGGATTTTGTAGCCTCTAAATTTGTACATGTTGACATAGGGGCTGAGATGTCACTTGTTATTATAAGTTGTAATTGTTGTAGAATTACCACCACTTGTATTAATGCGCCTTGAAAAAAATCTTAAAACATACAAACAATTACAAGATTTAGCATTGAGAGAACATTTCATTACTATGGTGCAAAGCAAAATAGAAGAAACAATTTTATTATGTATTCTGTTTTGATTTTATGTTCTGCTTTTAATATGTTATTTCTCATAGTTGTCATGCAAACAAAAGAGTTGAAAATTTAATATTTTGTTCAAAAAACTCTAAAGAAAAATATAAGAAGTATCGGCGTATCGACAGTAAAATATCGCCGATATCGATAAATCGGAAAACCAGAAGTATCACCGATATATCGGTATCGGTTGCTCCCTAATAGAAATATGAAAATTTACATTTTTATTCTCACTCATCCTATTTTTAACAGAATGATAATAAACTTTTCGATGCGTGAAACTCTGACATTCGTTACAGAAACGAGACACAGGATATTTTATAATAAAAATTAAATTTTTTTTCCCGCCCAAAGGGCTTATTAGCATTTGTTTAATTTTACTATAACAAATAAACATACAATATTTATATTGAAAATTAGTTTATTGTGTTAAATTTTTACCATCGTTGCTGAAACATTGAACTCATCTTTCCGCTGTGTCTAAACTTTTTGCAGCATTTTCGTAGAAGTTCCATTAAGCATCGTTATTCGCTTTTAATAAAAACGTTGAATAGATTATAAGCTCTATTGAAAATATAACTTTTTCAACGTTCTGTGTGTATTACCCCATTTTTAGCGACCAAAAAAAAAATTTTAATTCCCTTAGGACCTCAGCAATGACTTAAATAAAGTTGTTTAAAATTACTATTTTTAATACAAAAATTTCTAATGAAAATTTTTACGCCTGAAACTGCCCTGTCTAAAATGAAAATCCCCTTAAAAATCTCTTTTCGGATTTATTAAAAATTTTATTAAAAAAAAGTTTTATAAAAATTATCTTTCCGCAAGTAAAATCAAACAAAAAAGCATATCATATAAAAAATTAAACTTCTTCATATATAAAAAATATTGAAGGGACCTATTAAAACACCTAAAAGTTGGCAACATTTACGAAAAGTTTTTTTTTTATAAACAATGCACAAAAACTAAGTTAATAATAATATTATAAACTCCTTAAACTAGTCTAAAAAAACTATTCCTAAAACTATGCAACAATATTTCAAAAAAGAAACTGCCTTATCATTTACAATCACCCAAAATGTAGGCAACTTTTTATTGCAAAAAACATTAATTTGACCTTTTAATTGTGTTAAAAAAAATAAAAATAGTTTTCTCCATTTGCTTATGCCACAAATTTTGAAATTTATTCAAAAACACTTTGTTAAGCCTCTAATAGTTTATTAAAGCGTAATAAAACGGCTTAATAGATAAAATATTCATAGAAGATATTTTCTTCTGCCCTCTGTATCATCTCTAAATCAAATAATTGTTTGTTATTCAACAGTTATAACTATTGCCGCTGTTTAAAGAACATTGTTATCTAGAACAAAAAAAAAAACAATATATGGCGCTTAATAACGACTCACATAACCGATGAATACATGAATAATCTAAATGCAGTCTTATAGTTCTATATTTTTCTCTCGTTTTTTTGAACTGCAGCAAACTAAATGTGAAAATAATCGCTAACGAATGTGTTAATATGTGTGTGTGTGTGCGGTTTTATATGAATCTTAGTCTATTTCTTTTTGTGTTCTAGTTACTATTGCTTCTGAGGGTTATTGTCGTCGAGACTATTTTCAGTTTTTATAAATGAATAATATTAGTTTTACATATTAGATTTATTTAGGCATGCATGCATGCTTGATCTCAAATTTCGGTCTATTATTTTTCTTTCATTTTAGCAAAAGCAATAAAGAAAAATTACCAATGTTAAGATGTTTATTTTATTTCACAGAACAATAGACGACATTGACTTTTTTTAAGAAATTATATTAAGAATTTGGGTTTATATTTTTTTTTTATTTAAATTTCTTACATTAGTTTAGTTAAGCCTTCAAATAGGCAATGCGGCGACAACATGTAACATTTATGGCCTTACATTGTTGAGAAAGGACATGGAAATTAATGTTTTTATTTTTTATTATTTTTTGCTTTTCTTATTGAATGCTTGAGAGTAGACAATGATTTCGTTAATGACTAAGACGTGCTCTATAAATGACATTAGAATGTTAAAATGAACATGATTAGACTTGACAGCAAACTTTTCAAATAGTTAATGTCATTATATTTAAATAAAAATGAAAGGTAAGCTAAAATTTTAATAAAAATTTATGCATACTTTTGGTTCAATATTTACATATTTGTTCTTTTGTCCTTGTGACTTTTATTTGTTTTTATTTATTTTATTTTGTGAAATTTATAGCGTCTTTTTTGAAAAAAAAATTTTTTTTTTTGGTAATTTTTAACCATTTTAAAGAAAAATTTTGCTGCCTTCTATTTTTTTCTTTAAATAAAAAAAATTGTGTAAAAATTATATAGGCGTGGCGTTGCCCATTTTTCTAATCTTAAAACTTTGTTGTTGGGGGCAAAATTCTGGATGAAAAAACTTTCATAAAAAATGTACTAAGTGAAAGGAGTTAGAAAAAAGCATATGGGTGTTTCCAAAGTAACGGTCGTTAACGATTTTCGGATATTTTTTAAATTAAATTGCAACCTAAGCAAATATGTCACGAGGATTGCTTAATTTTGAACCTACGAAAGTTCAAGCATCGGTAGCAACCGAAAGAAATCATAAAAAATGTAATTTCAATACTTAATATAAAGTTTATTAAAGGGGCGTGGCACTTCCATCTTTTCTATATGAATGGCTTAAGTAGAAGTACAGTTGTACTGAAAGTTAAAAAAAAAGATTTTTCCTTGGTTGTAAAAGGTTTTCCAATAAGAGTGATATGGTTTCTTTAAAAAAACAATACACACTTATTGTCAAGGAAATTCAAAAGTTTTTTATTTAATGTGAAGTACAATCGATACAATTAATTTCTAAATAAAACGTCATTCAAATGGCCTCCACGACTTCTTCTGCAGGAACGAATTCGATGAACCCAATTTTCGAGCACTTTTTCCACTAAATCAAGTCGTATGTCATGCACGGCACGTTCAATATTGACTTGTAAAGCTTGAAGAGAGTCTGGTTTATTTCGGTCATAAAAAGTAGATTATCATCGATCTATATCGCGATGGTTACGGTTTGAGACAGTCCCAATTGTTGAGAACGTCTTGGAATCGACAAATTGCGGTTTTCAGCAACACTTGCCTGAATGGTGGCAATATTCGCATTACTTCGAGCGGTTCTTTGTCTTATTGGCACTTGAACATTATGTAAAGAAAAAATTTCAACAATTCGACGAATAGCGAGCACACTTGGACGATTATTTTGATAATAAAACTGAATAATTTGTAAACGTTGTCCTTGCGTAGAACTCTCCATGATGAAATTGTAAACACTACTGAATACAATGAAAAACAAATGACAGATCATGACATATTACAAATGGTCGAAACGTGACTTCAAAATCATATCATCCCTATTGGAAAACCTTATATTTATACAGGGATGCCATATGTATATAAAGTTTCATAAAAATCGCCTAAGTAGAAGCATATAAACAAAATTTCGTTTTTATTACAAAATTTTATTGTCAAGAAAATTTAGAATAATTGACATCGTAGAGCCAAGCAAAAAGGAATATTTACATTGTATGGGCATGGCACTGCCCATTTGTTTTACTTTAGAATTGCACTTTCTTTTTTTTTTTTTTTTTGATGAATCGACTTAGTAGATGTGGTTAAAAGGGAATACAGCTTAGCTTGTGTTAGCTTAACACTGGCCACATTTTTAATCTTTTCATTGTACTGCCAAAGGAAAGTATTGTGTGTTTGATGCTACTAAATTTAACTATGTATTTGGAAAAAAAAAACAAATTTATTTTCGCAATAGCCAACTTTCGAAAGAATTGTTTTACTAAAAATTTTTTTAAAAGAAAAATTTTTTCCGTATGGGCGTGGCACCTTTCAGTTTTTTATCATCGGATTTTATTGTCAGGCTACTTTCATGTGTTTGCAAATTTTCAAAATATGTTATTGAATTAGTAAAAGTAGCTAAAAATTAAAAAGTAGTTTGTGTGGGCGTGGCACTTCCTATTTCTTTTTTCAGTACAAAATTCTATTGCAAGGGGACGTAAATATGTTAGAAAATTTTTCATTATTATTATTATTATTATTATATGTACTTATTATGCATGGGCATGGCACTGCCCACTTTTAAAATCTTGATTTTAGTAATACAGATTTCAGCATATTTTACATGGAAAACTAATCCGGAACACTGTGTTAATTGATTAATACAACAAAAAATATTCTACTAATTTAGTTAAAAGCAGCAGAAAGGAAGTCGAAATCAGTTTATTAAATCAAAACCGCAGTATTTATTAAATCAGTCACAAAACAAACTGTTTGTTTTTCTTTTTCACATCTTTTTTTTTATTACGTCTGAAAACAATTTTAATTTGTCCATTTATAAACATCACACTTTTTCATCCCCCTCGCAATTTTGCTACATCCAGTTTATAGTCAGTTTTTTTTTATTTCTCAAGCCTTTTGTTTTTTGTATATTTAGTTGGTTATACCACAACCGATGTTATCTATCGCTGGAATAAGGAAAGACCTGCTGTGGCCATTGCTGAGGATATGAAATTATCACAATTTGATTTGGTCGATTGTCCGGCTGGCAATTTAACGGATATTGTTTACAAAGCAGCGGTGCCCAATAGTCAAAATGTTGTTGATGAAAACAACTACAAAAGGAAACTTCAGGTGGAGCAGCAGCAGCAACAGCAGTATTCAATACAAAATCAACAATACCATCAACATCAACAACAGCCAAATCGGATCCGACAATCTGATTCCAAAAAAAATAGTAAAGTTTTAACAACATATGCTGGACCAGCGGCAAAAAATCAACATGTACGCGGTACAGGCATACAATTAGATAAGGGATTTAGTGTAGCTAAACAAAATCGAGGTGTACGTTTTGGAGCAACTCACTCGTGTAAGCTAAAAGTTGGAATATAATTTTCTTTTTCTTAAAGTGTTGCATATACTTTTTTGAAGAAACATTTCATTTAACAACCCTTTTCATATATAAAAAAATATTTAAATATTGTATCATATCTTCTATGCCACAGATAATGCCCATTTAAAGTTTTAGGGCATACTAAAAAATGTATGCATAAAAAATTTATTTAAAAAAAGTCTTCAAACAAAAATTTCGCTGCATGTCACAGGCCAAAAAAGAAAATAAATTCATTTAATCGAGTTGTATTTCATGAAAAAATATGCAACATTTTCGTATGAATATTAACCCCTTAAGGAGCACAAGAAAATTAATTGAATAATTTAAATGCTAAAAACACATGATTTTACCTGTCTCCTGTGTTGCCTATTATATTATTTATTATTTTTACACGGGTAATTTAAAATTTGCACAGAAAATTAAAAAAAAAAATTCCAATTATCAACTAAATTTTTTCCCGCTTAAAGATCTTAATTCTCCACATAACCCAGCGGGAAAAGGTAATGAATAGTAAACGAGAGAGTAATGTACAGAATGTATAATTTTTCATTCCAGAATTCATTATTGTTAACACAGAAAAGGAAAGTAATGAATTCGTTTAATGTGTACCAGTGAGCTGCAACAACTATTATCGAGCCTACTTATTCCCTTACGTTGAATTTTAAGAACAACACAAACAAGCATTATTCAATTTTATACTCGTTCGCTTTTTATGCACAAGCAGAAAATTCATTAATAAGTGTAAATCATTTCGATCATTTGATGCGAATGTGCATGATCTGATTGCGTGATACAATGAATATAAAGTATATGCAGAAATACAAACAACACCAACTCTATGTATTTTGTTGGTGGAAAATTTAATTTCGAAAGTCAAAAGTATAAATATGTATTTGTGCATGTTTCAAACTGTGACAAATATATAAATTAAAATTATTTATTGAAATACGAGTACAAAATTACTTTAACAACTGAATAAAACACTTGTTCCGCTAACAACACATTGGCTTCGATTCAAAATGAGTTCCATCCTCTTAACGACATAGTCAGAACATTCATGTTAGCATAAAACAACAAGTGAATAAAACTGAATGTTTGAAACGAACGGTTGCGTAAACAAGTGTTTTTTGCTTATGAACAAAAACGATTAGATCATACAAATCAATGTGCATAATTAAGTATACCCGAAAATTAAGCACTTACTGCAGCTCATTGATATGTACGACAAATAAATCCTATAATTTCTATCTTTTTAACAACTTAAAATGAAAATGCGAACACTTGTGCACAAGCAAAAACAATATATTCCTTCATCGTAAGAAATGGTAATATACGTGGTAATTTTTGTGTGTGATCAAATTACCTACTCGTTTCCAAAGGATTGCATTGTTTTTCCTTGGAAGAAAATACATTATATATTCCATTACATATATAATTAATGACCAGTTTTCCCGCTGGGAATATTTATGAAAAAATTTCCTTACGGCTTCACTTAAATATCGAAAAAAAATATATGTTAACTTCTATTCTCCATATTTTTATTTCCCCGGAAAAAAATCATTTCCAAAGTTTTTTCCATAACTCTCCTTAGCAATTCATCATTGAATCTAAGAAAAATATTGCTAAAATACGGTATTTTGAGAAAAAAAAATTCCCGATAAATTTCGATTTTGGCTCAGCTTATATTAAATATTCCCATAAAATATTCAAATATTCCCCCCGTGTTAAAAAATACTAATTATGCTGCTAAACATAAAACAGTTTAATATTTTTACATCCCCGCTTTTTTGAAATAAGTTGTAAAAACTTCATCAGTGATTTTCTTAAAATTATAGAAACCATAGTTTTATTGAAAAAAAATTTTACCTTAAATTTAAACTCACAAAAATATTTAAAACTTCCCAAGTTTTTTATTCATCATTTTGTAACACATTTAAGCAATTCATAGAAAAAATCAAATTATAATAAAAATTTTACTTTTGACCAACAATAATTTTTAATTCCCAAAAAGTTTTTGAAAATTCCCTTAATGTTTTAGCAATGATTTAAGCAAATTTATGTCCAAAATTCCATTTTTGAAGACAAGAAATTCTGCCACTTTAAAAAGTTGTCCAATTAAAATTAAAATTCCAAAAAAAAAAAAAAAAATATTACACATTTTCTTGCAATTTCATTAACAATTTTTTACAAGTTTTAAAAAAAATTTTTCATAGATAACGGCGAATTATATTTAAAATTTTGAGTATTTATTTTTTTTTTTACTTTCCTACAAAAATTTTAAATTCCCAATAGTTTTTTCAAAATTCCCCAAAAATTATATACAAAATTATACAGTGTACTCGCAAAAATATGAACATCGCAAAATATGAACACTTTTTTCTTCATTTGGCTACTCTAAAATATGAACTAAGTGCGAAAATGTGAACAAGTTATATTTGCATTTTTTAACGGATTTTTATCGAAACTGTGATGAAATCTTTTTAAACAGGGTTGTAGATAAATTCTGCATCCCGACTGCATAATAATTTTGGGATTTCTCTATTTGGTTTTATGAGTAAAAAGTTTCTAAGGGGAAATTAGATGCCATTCGCAAATATGAACAATCTTGCAAAAGTGAATGTCTTGGTTTTAATTAGTTCATATTACCGCAAGCGCACAGTAAAAGTAAATTAATTTAAAAATTACGGTTTTTATAGAACAACATTTTTCACCGATAGTCAAAACTGGAAACTCTAAAAAAATCCATAAATAACAATTCTGTAAAATATTTAACAAAAAATTGTAAAGCAAAATTTAGTTTTTAAATATTTTATTTCCCTGGCTTAAATTTTGAATTCCCAATAAATTTTTGGAAATACCCTAAACGTTTCATCCAAGTTTTATGTATGTGAAATTTTTTACAAAATGACAAGCCGTCAATAATTTTCGCTATCCTTGAAAATTTCCGGGCTTATTTGTAAAACTCTCAAAAATATTTTAAACACTCCCTTACGGCATTCTGTACGACTTTAAGAAGAAGAAGAACGATAATATAACTGAATAACAACAAACTATACGGCTTTATAAGAAATTTAATAAAAATTATAAATCTAAAACACCAAATTTTATTACTTCTAGCAGAATTTTCAATGTGCTTTTCTGTTTTGTTTGAACTTCCCCCAGTTGAAATACTTATTTAGTTCCCATAAATTCTACTTCTATTTTAGAACTTAGAGGCTTAAGATTAGGCCCTATAAATTTTGTTTGCATTTATAAAATATTGATACCAATGCTAATACATTTTTCAAGTTAATATTTTCAAATTCCCAAATATTTTTCAAAAATCCCCATTAATTTTTAAATGTCAAAAAAACTTGCTTTTAGCTTATAAAAAATATATTTTCGCGTTATTTATTGCTTTCCTCTTCATTTAACGTCTTTTTGCACAATTTAACAATTTCTTTTAACAGTTAAATCACATTTGCCCACACAATTTATGTACGAGTACATGCATGTCATTTCAGGTAATTGTGTAAAAGAAAGATAATATAAATGTACAAATGTATGTAAATTATTTTTTAAACAATTTTTACTATTTTCTTTTTTTCTGTTGGTATTTTGTCCATTTACATTACAATAATTATGAATTACATGTCAATTAAGGTCATTTAAATTGTACGTAAGACTGAATGACAAAGTATTTACATATGTATGTATGTATGTACATATGTACGACGGTATTGGCAAGTGTTTTCGCTACCAAGTATGTTTATTGCAAAGATGTACATACATTTATATGTATATGTATAGGAAAATGGGCAAATCTTTATGGGGTTGAGTCTTTACAACGATGATAAATTGGATTTGTGCATTTGCTGCCTTTTAAAGTTCAAAAATCAATTTTGCTAATTAGACAAATTGAACGAATGAATACATTACGGAAATGTAAAATACAACTTTTAAGTATTTTAAGAGATATTTCTTCAAGAAATTTAAGAAAATATAAACTTAAAAAGTTGTCTCTTTGTATATAAAATGCATATTTCTGCTTCCCCAGGATTTTGTATGGGGTATCGTTAACGCTCGTATATTTTTTTGGACCAAAAACAGTACATTTCACTGAAATTCTTTAAAAAAGCAGTAAATTGATTTGGAAAAACAGTACTTTTCGCAGTACATATTTTATTCAATATACATATAAAAAAAAATTAACAATCATTTCCATCATCTGAATAATTTTCATCAAAATCAGCATTTGTTGTTGTTTTGTATTTGTCGTTTGAAGCAATTTGAATAAGCCGGCTTCGTTTGGAGGTAATTGTAGAAATCAACGCATTTGTACTTCAAATTACATTTGACGGTCAGAATCGTCTTTACTGTTTGCACATCTAATCGGGTTTTGTCTGACGTCCAAGTTTTGTTCACTGCAGAGAAGATTCGTTCCACTGATGCAGAAGTTCCTGGCAAACATAAAATATATTCAACGATCGTGGCCATTTCTTTGAATTCGCATGGATGCTTTGCAAACAAAATCCGGGAATGCGTTGCCCACAAAATAGTTGAACGTTGGCGTCGTTGCCTATAAGGAAACACGGTTTTTAGTTGATTTTAATTATTTATTGCGGATTTAACCCTTTAATTTCAAGTTTAATTTGACTTTTTGGAAGACGCGACTTTACGTATTGAAGTTGGTAGTGATAATAATAAAATTGTAGTAAAGAAAAAGCACGAAAAAAAAATAAAAGTCGATGGCTGCCCCATTATCTTCACCGGCGCCACCAATCGTAAACTTCTTTTGTGCGGCGATTCGACGTCAAAAGCCAACGCACAACAGTGGCAGTTGGCGGCCGGCGACGAATCCGAGGAGAATGCTTATTTTTGAAGTAAACAATATTATTGCATGAATTCGCTGTTCGCCGTTTTTATTTCTATTATGTATCGAAAAACAGTATTTTCAGGGAGCAAAGCAGTAAGCAGTTTTTGATGTCGAAAAACAGTATAATACTGCGAAAAACAGTACAGATACGAGCCTTAGGTATCGTAGATCTTTTTGTCGGCTTTTTTATAAGAGAAAAGCCATTTTCTGAGGACACAAAATTTGGCAATATATAGTAAATAATAAAAAAAAAACTGTTATTAGAAAATTTTAAATAGTTTTTCACACCTAAAATAAAAGTGGGTATTTTGAAAAAATATTTGGGAATTCAAAAATTTTGCTGAAATTAATGTCTTATGAAATAATGTTAACAAAAAATTGCATTATTTTCGTTGCGACTCTTGTAAATTGGTATTGTTGCTTGTTTTTTTATTATTCCACAATTCTTTGCTCTTAATTTGCAAAACAGCAAATTAAATTTCTGACTTTTCGCTTACTTCTGAGATTTAATTTAATAAAAACAAAACAAAAAACAAAAAATAATTTCCTTTAAAGTCATACAAAGATTCGTTTTTTAATTGCGCCATCTGCATTTTAGAAATCCCAGAAAATCCAATCGAATTGACAAATATACTCCTACATTTCTTACTCCCGATACAAATTTTTAAATTGCATTTCCACTATATGATATTAAATTTCCTTTTGAATTGTTGTTTAATTCTATACATTTCTAACTCCTAAAAATGTTCATTTAAATTCAGAAATCTATATGTATATATAAAATTAAGTGCAAAACTTCCTGTGCGCATACTCCTCCTAGACGGCTTGCCCGATTTCAATGAAATTTTCAGGGGTGATTGGGGTCTGTGTAGAGGGTGCACATTAGAAATTTAGTGGGCGTGGCCCCTCCCACATAAATTAAATAACATCATATATCTTGACTATTGTGATAGCAAGAGTTTTGAAACATTGCAATAGTACATATGTTACTCATGTGATAATCAGGACAAAAATGGGCGGGATCGGACAAGTGGGCGTGGCTGCTATCATATTAAAATTAATATTAAATATCTAGGGCTCTATATTAGCTATATATCCTTCAAATTTTGTACGAGTCCATCAATCTATATATATAAAAATGAATCCCTTTTTTCCTTGGTCACGGCATCACGCGTGAATGGCTGGACGGATTTGGACGATTTTTTCCTTCTAATGATCGCCATGGTCCAACTTTTTTCGATTTACCTAAAATCAGAAAACGGCTCCATCGATTTAACTAATTCTTCTTTCAAATGTTCGTATTAATCCATTTTAAGTTTTCATCGAACGAAAAATTTGCCACGCCTACTTTTACGCACGTCCCTTTTTAGGAAAATTAAAATCGTAATTTAGTCTTAACTACTGGACCGATCGTCATTAAATTTTCACAATAGGATATTCTTACGAAATAATAAATTCTTGACTATATAAAGTTTTAATTGGACAAAGGGGCGTACCACCGCCCATATAACCCAAAAATTTAAACCGCCATATTTTGGGCATTTTTTGTCCTACGTCGATGATATTTGGTTCATATGGTATTGGCATAATTAGGAATACGTACCAGGAGAAAACTGGGTGGGAAGACGCCTTGTTTTAGGAAAATTAAAAATCGTAATATAGTCTTAACTACTGGACCGATCGTCATTTAATTTCCCCACAATAGGATATTCTTACGAAATAATAAATACATGACTATATAAATACTTTCAGTTTTATTTTATAACGATGGTGGTAGCGAAGCACACGGGTTTTTTCGGATTTTTATTATTGTTTTGCCGCAAGATTGGCAGTCCTGCCTTTTACTAATAAATAAACAGAGACAGCAGGCGAATGTTTACAATTATTAAAAAACATTGACATCGCAACATTGTGTGTTTTTTCCACATTTAATTCAATCGATTTGCTACATTTATTCGAAAAGAATACTTTATCGGACTTACATAGTCTATAAGTATGGATCCTTGGCTTTAATTTCCCATTGCTCCAAATGAGTGACAAACAAATGTTATAGAAAAATTCTCAAATACAATTGAGAAATCGGACTTACATAGTCTATAAGTATGGATCCTTGGCTTAAATTTCCCATTGGTCCAAATGAGTGACAAACAAGTATTATAGAAAAATTGTCAAATACAATTGAGAAATCGGACTTACATAGTCTATAAGTATGGATCCTTGGCTTTAATTTCCAATTGGTCCAAATGAGTGACAAACAAGTGTTATAGAAAAATTGTCAAATACAATTGAGAAATCGGACTTACATAGCCTATAAGTATGGATCCTTGGCTTTAATTTCTTATTGGTCCAAATGAGTGACAAACAAGTTTTATAGAAAAATTCTCAAATACAATTGAGAAATCGGACTTAGATAGTCTATAAGTATGGATCCTTGGCTTTAATTTCCAATTGGTCCAAATGAGTGACAAACAAGTGTTATAGAAAAATTCTCAAATACAATTGAGAAATCGGACTTACATAGTCTATAAGTATGGATCCTTGGCTTTAATTTCTTATTGGTCCAAATGAGTGACAAACATAAATGTGCCCACAAATAGCCAAATTTACGTAGAGCTGAACCAAATTTACACAATTTTAATCTTTAAAATTTTATAGAAAAATTCTCAAATACAATTGAGAAATCGGACTTACATAGTCTATAAGTATGGATCCTTGGCTTTAATTTCACATTGGTCCAAATGAGTGACAAACAAGTGTTATAGAAAAGTTCTCAAATACAATTGAGAAATTGGACTTACATAGTCTATAAGTTTGGATCCTTGGCTTTAATTTCCCATTGGTCCAAATGAGTGACAAACAAATGTTATAGAAAAATTCTCAAATACAATTGAGAAATCGGACTTAGTTAGTCTATAAGTATGGATCCTTGGCTTTAATTTCCCATTGGTCCAAATGAGTGACAAACATAAATGTGCCCACAAATAGCCAAATTTACGTAGAGCTGAACCAAATTTACACAATTTTAATCTTTAAAATTTTATAGAAAAATTCTCAAATACAACTGAGAAATCGGACTTACATAGTCTATAAGTATGGATCCTTGGCTTTAATTTCCCATTGGTCCAAATGAGTGACAAACAAGTGTTATAGAAAAATTGTCAAATACAATTGAGAAATCGGACTTACGTAGTCAACAAGTATGGATTCTTGGCTTTAATTTCCCATTGATCCAAATGAGTGACAAACATAAATGTGCCCACAAATGGTAAAATTCTCTCACAGGTCATCAAAATTTACACAATTTTTATTTTTAAAATTTTATAGAAAAATTCTCAAATACAATTGAGAAATCGGACTTACGTAGTCAACAAGTATGGATTCTTGGCTTTAATTTCCCATTGATCCAAATGGGTGACAAACAAATTTTATAGAAAAATTCTCAAATACAATTGAGAAATCGGACTTACATAGTCAACAAGTATGGATTCTTGGCTTTAATTTCCCATTGATCCAAATGGGTGACAAACAAATTTTATAGAAAAATTCTCAAATACAATTGAGAAATCGGACTTACATAGTCAAGAAGTATGGATTCTTGGCTTAAATTTCCCATTGATCCAAATGGGTGACAAACAAATTTTATAGAAAAATTCTCAAATGCAATTGAGAAATCGGACTTACGTAGTCAACAAGTATGGATTCTTGGCTTTAATTTCCCATTGATCCAAATGGGTGACAAACAAATTTTATAGAAAAATTATCAAATACAATTGAGAAATCGGACTTACGTAGTCAACAAGTATGGATTCTTGGCTTTAATTTCCCATTGATCCAAATGGGTGACAAACAAATTTTATAGAAAAATTCTCAAATACAATTGAGAAATCGGACTTACATAGTCAACAAGTATGGATTCTTGGCTTAAATTTCCCATTGATCCAAATGGGTGACAAACAAATTTTATAGAAAAATTCTCAAATACAATTGAGAAATCGGACTTACGTAGTCAACAAGTATGGATTCTTGGCTTTAATTTCCCATTGATCCAAATAGGTGACAAACAAATTTTATAGAAAAATTCTCAAATACAATTGAGAAATCGGACTTACATAGTCAACAAGTATGGATTCTTGGCTTTAATTTCCCATTGACCCAAATGGGTGACAAACAAATTTTATAGAAAAATGCTCAAATACAATTGAGAAATCGGACTTACGTAGTCAACAAGTATGGATTCTTGGCTTTAATTTCCCATTGATGCAAATGAGTGACAAACATAAATGTGCCCACAAATGGTAAAATTCTCTCACAGGTCATCAAAATTTACACAATTTTTATTTTTAAAATTTTATAGAAAAATTCTCAAATACAATTGAGAAATCGGACTTACGTAGTCAACAAGTATGGATTCTTGGCTTTAATTTCCCATTGATCCAAATGGGTGACAAACAAATTTTATAGAAAAATTCTCAAATACAATTGAGAAATCGGACTTACGTACATAGTTTATAAGTATGGACCCTTGGCTTTAATTTCCCATTGGTCCAAATGAGTGACAAACATAAATGTGCCCACAAATGGTAAAATTCTCTCACAGGTCATCAAAATTTATACAATTTTTATTTTTAAAATTTTATAGAAAAATTCTCAAATACAATTGAAAAATCGGACTTAGATAGTCTATAAGTATGGATCCTTGGCTTTAATTTCCCATTGGTCCAAATGAGTGACAAACAAATGTTATAGAAAAATTCTCAAATACAATTGAGAAATCGGACTTAGATAGCCTATAAGTATGGATCCTTGGCTTTAATTTCTTATTGGTCCAAATGGGTGACAAACATAAATGTGCCCACAAATAGCCAAATTCCTGTAGAGCTGAACAAAATTTACACAATTTTAATCTTTAAAATTTTATAGAAAAATTCTCAAATACAATTGAAAAATCGGACTTAGATAGTCAATAAGTATGGATCCTTGGCTTTAATTTCCCATTGGTCCAAATGAGTGACAAACAAATGTTATAGAAAAATTCTCAAATACAATTGAGAAATCGGACTTAGATAGCCTATAAGTATGGATCCTTGGCTTTAATTTCTTATTGGTCCAAATGGGTGACAAACATAAATGTGCCCACAAATAGCCAAATTTCTGTAGAGCTGAACAAAATTTACACAATTTTAATCTTTAAAATTTTATAGAAAAATTCTCAAATACATTTGAGAAATCGGACTTACATAGTCTATAAGTATGGATCCTTGGCTTTAAATTTCCATTGGTCCAAATGAGTAACAAACAAGCGTTATAGAAAAATTCTCAAATACAATTGAGAAATCGGACTTACATAGCCTATAAGTATGGATCCTTGGCTTTAATTTCTTATTGGTCCAAATGGGTGACAAACATAAATGTGCCCACAAATAGCCAAATTTCTGTAGAGCTGAACAAAATTTACACAATTTTAATCTTTAAAATTTTATAGAAAAATTCTCAAATACAATTGAGAAATCGGACTTACATAGTCTATAAGTATGGATCCTTGGCTTTAATTTCCCATTGGTCCAAATGATTGACAAACAAATGTTATAGAAAAATTCTCATATACAATTGAGAAATCGGACTTAGATAGCCTATAAGTATGGATCCTTGGCTTTAATTTCCCATTGGTCCAAATGATTGACAAACAAACGTTATAGAAAAATTCTCAAATACAATTGAGAAATCGGACTTACATAGCCTATAAGTATCGATCCTTGGCTTTAATTTCCCATTGGTCCAAATGAGTGACAAACAAATGTTATAGAAAAATTCTCAAATACAATTGAGAAATCGGACTTAGATAGCCTATAAGTATGGATCCTTGGCTTTAATTTCTTATTGGTCCAAATGGGTGACAAACATAAATGTGCCCACAAATAGCCAAATTTCTGTAGAGCTGAACAAAATTTACACAATTTTAATCTTTAAAATTTTATAGAAAAATTCTCAAATACAATTGAGAAATCGGACTTACATAGCCTATAAGTATGGATCCTTCGCTTTAATTTCCCATTGGTCCAAATGATTGACAAACAAGCGTTATAGAAAAATTCTCAAATACAATTGAGAAATCGGACTTACATAGCCTATAAGTACGGATCCTTGGCTTTAATTTCTTATTGGTCCAAATGGGTGACAAACAAGTTTTATAGAAAAATTCTCAAATACAATTGAGAAATCGGACTTACATAGCCTATAAGAATGGATCCTTGGCTTTAATTTCCCATTGGTCCAAATGATTGACAAACAAGTTTTATAGAAAAATTCTCAAATACAATTGAGAAATCGGACTTACATAGCCTATAAGAATGGATCCTTGGCTTTAATTTCCCATTGGTCCAAATGATTGACAAACAAGTTTTATAGAAAAATTCTCAAATACAATTGAGAAATCGGACTTACATAGCTTATAAGAATGGATCCTTGGCTTTAATTTCCCATTGGTCCAAATGATTGACAAACAAGTTTTATAGAAAAATTCTCAAATACAATTGAGAAATCGGACTTACATAGCCTATAAGAATGGATCCTTGGCTTTAATTTCCCATTGGTCCAAATGATTGACAAACAAGTTTTATAGAAAAATTCTCAAATACAATTGAAAAATCGGACTTACATAGCCTATAAGAATGGATCCTTGGCTTTAATTTCCCATTGGTCCAAATGATTGACAAACAAGTTTTATAGAAAAATTCTCAAATACAATTGAGAAATCGGACTTACATAGCCTATAAGAATGGATCCTTGGCTTTAATTTCCCATTGGTCCAAATGATTGACAAACAAATTTTATAGAAAAATTCTCAAATACAATTGAGAAATCGGACTTACATAGTCAACAAGTATGGATTCTTGGCTTAAATTTCCCATTGATCCAAATGGGTGACAAACAAATTTTATAGAAAAATTCTCAAATACAATTGAGAAATCGGACTTACATAGCCTATAAGTATGGATCCTTGGCTTTAATTTCTTATTGGTCCAAATGAGTGACAAACATAAATGTGCCCACAAATAGCCAAATTTACGTAGAGCTGAACCAAATTTACACAATTTTAATCTTTAAAATTTTATAGAAAAATTCTCAAATACAACTGAGAAATCGGACTTACATAGTCTATAAGTATGGATCCTTGGCTTTAATTTCCCATTGGTCCAAATGAGTGACAAACAAGTGTTATAGAAAAATTGTCAAATACAATTGAGAAATCGGACTTACATAGCCTATAAGTATGGATCCTTGGCTTTAATTTCTTATTGGTCCAAATGAGTGACAAACATAAATGTGCCCACAAATAGCCAAATTTACGTAGAGCTGAACCAAATTTACACAATTTTAATCTTTAAAATTTTATAGAAAAATTCTCAAATACAACTGAGAAATCGGACTTACATAGTCTATAAGTATGGATCCTTGGCTTTAATTTCCCATTGGTCCAAATGAGTGACAAACAAGTGTTATAGAAAAATTGTCAAATACAATTGAGAAATCGGACTTACATAGCCTATAAGTATGGATCCTTGGCTTTAATTTCTTATTGGTCCAAATTAGTGACAAACATAAATGTGCCCACAAATAGCCAAATTTACGTAGAGCTGAACCAAATTTACACAATTTTAATCTTTAAAATTTTATAGAAAAATTCTCAAATACAACTGAGAAATCGGACTTACATAGTCTATAAGTATGGATCCTTGGCTTTAATTTCCCATTGGTCCAAATGAGTGACAAACAAGTGTTATAGAAAAATTGTCAAATACAATTGAGAAATCGGACTTACATAGCCTATAAGTATGGATCCTTGGCTTTAATTTCTTATTGGTCCAAATGAGTGACAAACATAAATGTGCCCACAAATAGCCAAATTTACGTAGAGCTGAACCAAATTTACACAATTTTAATCTTTAAAATTTTATAGAAAAATTCTCAAATACAATTGAGAAATCGGACTTACATAGTCTATAAGTATGGATCCTTGGCTTTAATTTCCCATTGGTCCAAATGAGTGACAAACAAGTGTTATAGAAAAGTTCTCAAATACAATTGAGAAATTGGACTTACATAGTCTATAAGTTTGGATCCTTGGCTTTAATTTCCCATTGGTCCAAATGAGTGACAAACAAGTGTTATAGAAAAATTGTCAAATACAATTGAGAAATCGGACTTACATAGCCTATAAGTATGGATCCTTGGCTTTAATTTCTTATTGGTCCAAATGAGTGACAAACAAGTGTTATAGAAAAATTCTCAAATACAATTGAGAAATCGGACTTAGATAGTCTATAAGTATGGATCCTTGGCTTTAATTTCCAATTGGTCCAAATGAGTGACAAACAAGTGTTATAGAAAAATTGTCAAATACAATTGAGAAATCGGACTTACATAGCCTATAAGTATGGATCCTTGGCTTTAATTTCTTATTGGTCCAAATGAGTGACAAACAAGTGTTATAGAAAAATTCTCAAATACAATTGAGAAATCGGACTTAGATAGTCTATAAGTATGGATCCTTGGCTTTAATATCCAATTGGTCCAAATGAGTGACAAACAAGTGTTATAGAAAAATTGTCAAATACAATTGAGAAATCGGACTTACATAGCCTATAAGTATGGATCCTTGGCTTTAATTTCTTATTGGTCCAAATGAGTGACAAACATAAATGTGCCCACAAATAGCCAAATTTACGTAGAGCTGAACCAAATTTACACAATTTTAATCTTTAAAATTTTATAGAAAAATTCTCAAATACAATTGAGAAATCGGACTTAGATAGTCTATAAGTATGGATCCTTGGCTTTAATTTCCCATTGGTCCAAATGAGTGACAAACATAAATGTGCCCACAAATAGCCAAATTTACGTAGAGCTGAACCAAATTTACACAATTTTAATCTTTAAAATTTTATAGAAAAATTCTCAAATACAATTGAGAAATCGGACTTAGATAGTCTATAAGTATGGATCCTTGGCATTAATTTCCCATTGGTCCAAATGAGTGACAAACAAGTGTTATAGAAAAATTGTCAAATACAATTGAGAAATCGGACTTACATAGCCTATAAGTATGGATCCTTGGCTTTAATTTCTTATTGGTCCAAATGAGTGACAAACATAAATGTGCCCACAAATAGCCAAATTTACGTAGAGCTGAACCAAATTTACACAATTTTAATCTTTAAAATTTTATAGAAAAATTCTCAAATACAATTGAGAAATCGGACTTAGATAGTCTATAAGTATGGATCCTTGGCTTTAATTTCCCATTGGTCCAAATGATTGACAAGCAAATGTTTTAGAAAAATTCTCAAATACAATTGAGAAATCGGACTTAGATAGCCTATAAGTATGGATCCTTGGCTTTAATTTCCCATTGGTCCAAATGATTGACAAACAAATGTTATAGAAAAATTCTCAAATACAATTGAGAAATCGGACTTAGATAGCCTATAAGTATGGATCCTTGGCTTTAATTTCCCATTGGTCCAAATGATTGACAAGCAAATGTTTTAGAAAAATTCTCAAATACAATTGAGAAATCGGACTTAGATAGCCTATAAGTATGGATCCTTGGCTTTAATTTTCCATTGGTCCAAATGATTGACAAACAAATGTTATAGAAAAATTCTCAAATACAATTGAGAAATCGGACTTAGATAGCCTATAAGTATGGATCCTTGGCTTTAATTTCCCATTGGTCCAAATGATTGACAAACAAATGTTATAGAAAAATTCTCAAAAACAATTGAGAAATCGGACTTAGATAGCCTATAAGTATGGATCCTTGGCTTTAATTTCCCATTGGTCCAAATGATTGACAAGCAAATGTTTTAGAAAAATTCTCAAATACAATTGAGAAATCGGACTTAGATAGCCTATAAGTATGGATCCTTGGCTTTAATTTCCCATTGGTCCAAATGATTGACAAGCAAATGTTTTAGAAAAATTCTCAAATACAATTGAGAAATCGGACTTAGATAGCCTATAAGTATGGATCCTTGGCTTTAATTTCCCATTGGTCCAAATGATTGACAAACAAATGTTATAGAAAAATTCTCAAATACAATTGAGAAATCGGACTTAGATAGCCTATAAGTATGGATCCTTGGCTTTAATTTCCCATTGGTCCAAATGATTGACAAGCAAATGTTTTAGAAAAATTCTCAAATACAATTGAGAAATCGGACTTAGATAGCCTATAAGTATGGATCCTTGGCTTTAATTTCCCATTGGTCCAAATGATTGACAAACAAATGTTATAGAAAAATTCTCAAATACAATTGAGAAATCGGACTTAGATAGCCTATAAGTATGGATCCTTGGCTTTAATTTCCCATTGGTCCAAATGATTGACAAGCAAATGTTTTAGAAAAATTCTCAAATACAATTGAGAAATCGGACTTAGATAGCCTATAAGTATGGACCCTTGGCTTTAATTTCCCATTGGTCCAAATGATTGACAAGCAAATGTTTTAGAAAAATTCTCAAATACAATTGAGAAATCGGACTTAGATAGCCTATAAGTATGGATCCTTGGCCTTAATTTCCCATTGGTCCAAATGATTGACAAACAAATGTTATAGAAAAATTCTCAAATACAATTGAGAAATCGGACTTAGATAGCCTATAAGTATGGATCCTTGGCTTTAATTTCCCATTGGTCCAAATGATTGACAAACAAATGTTATAGAAAAATTCTCAAATGCAATTGAGAAATCGGACTTAGATAGCCTATAAGTATGGATCCTTGGCTTTAATTTCCCATTGGTCCAAATGATTGACAAACAAATGTTATAGAAAAATTCTCAAAAACAATTGAGAAATCGGACTTAGATAGCCTATAAGTATGGATCCTTGGCTTTAATTTCCCATTGGTCCAAATGATTGACAAGCAAATGTTTTAGAAAAATTCTCAAATACAATTGAGAAATCGGACTTAGATAGCCTATAAGTATGGATCCTTGGCTTTAATTTCCCATTGATCCAAATGATTGACAAGCAAATGTTTTAGAAAAATTCTCAAATACAATTGAGAAATCGGACTTAGATAGCCTATAAGTATGGATCCTTGGCTTTAATTTCCCATTGGTCCAAATGATTGACAAACAAATGTTATAGAAAAATTCTCAAAAACAATTGAGAAATCGGACTTAGATAGCCTATAAGTATGGATCCTTGGCTTTAATTTCCCATTGGTCCAAATGATTGACAAGCAAATGTTTTAGAAAAATTCTCAAATACAATTGAGAAATCGGACTTAGATAGCCTATAAGTATGGACCCTTGGCTTTAATTTCCCATTGGTCCAAATGATTGACAAGCAAATGTTTTAGAAAAATTCTCAAATACAATTGAGAAATCGGACTTAGATAGCCTATAAGTATGGATCCTTGGCTTTAATTTCCCATTGGTCCAAATGATTGACAAGCAAATGTTTTAGAAAAATTCTCAAATACAATTGAGAAATCGGACTTAGATAGCCTATAAGTATGGATCCTTGGCTTTAATTTCCCATTGGTCCAAATGATTGACAAGCAAATGTTTTAGAAAAATTCTCAAATACAATTGAGAAATCGGACTTAGATAGCCTATAAGTATGGATCCTTGGCTTTAATTTCCCATTGGTCCAAATGATTGACAAGCAAATGTTTTAGAAAAATTCTCAAATACAATTGAGAAATCGGACTTAGATAGCCTATAAGTATGGACCCTTGGCTTTAATTTCCCATTGGTCCAAATGATTGACAAGCAAATGTTTTAGAAAAATTCTCAAATACAATTGAGAAATCGGACTTAGATAGCCTATAAGTATGGATCCTTGGCTTTAATTTCCCATTGGTCCAAATGATTGACAAGCAAATGTTTTAGAAAAATTCTCAAATACAATTGAGAAATCGGACTTAGATAGCCTATAAGTATGGATCCTTGGCTTTAATTTCCCATTGGTCCAAATGATTGACAAACAAATGTTATAGAAAAATTCTCAAAAACAATTGAGAAATCGGACTTAGATAGCCTATAAGTATGGATCCTTGGCTTTAATTTCCCATTGATCCAAATGATTGACAAGCAAATGTTTTAGAAAAATTCTCAAATACAATTGAGAAATCGGACTTAGATAGCCTATAAGTATGGATCCTTGGCTTTAATTTCCCATTGGTCCAAATGATTGACAAACAAATGTTATAGAAAAATTCTCAAAAACAATTGAGAAATCGGACTTAGATAGCCTATAAGTATGGATCCTTGGCTTTAATTTCCCATTGGTCCAAATGATTGACAAGCAAATGTTTTAGAAAAATTCTCAAATACAATTGAGAAATCGGACTTAGATAGCCTATAAGTATGGACCCTTGGCTTTAATTTCCCATTGGTCCAAATGATTGACAAGCAAATGTTTTAGAAAAATTCTCAAATACAATTGAGAAATCGGACTTAGATAGCCTATAAGTATGGATCCTTGGCTTTAATTTCCCATTGGTCCAAATGCAAATGTTTTAGAAAAATTCTCAAATACAATTGAGAAATCGGACTTAGATAGCCTATAAGTATGGATCCTTGGCTTTAATTTCCCATTGGTTCAAATGATTGACAAGCAAATGTTTTAGAAAAATTCTCAAATACAATTGAGAAATCGGACTTAGATAGCCTATAAGTATGGATCCTTGGCTTTAATTTTCCATTGGTCCAAATGATTGACAAACAAATGTTATAGAAAAATTCTCAAATACAATTGAGAAATCGGACTTAGATAGCCTATAAGTATGGATCCTTGGCTTTAATTTCCCATTGGTCCAAATGATTGACAAACAAATGTTATAGAAAAATTCTCAAAAACAATTGAGAAATCGGACTTAGATAGCCTATAAGTATGGATCCTTGGCTTTAATTTCCCATTGGTCCAAATGATTGACAAACAAATGTTTTAGAAAAATTCTCAAATACAATTGAGAAATCGGACTTAGATAGCCTATAAGTATGGATCCTTGGCTTTAATTTCCCATTGGTCCAAATGATTGACAAACAAATGTTATAGAAAAATTCTCAAAAACAATTGAGAAATCGGACTTAGATAGCCTATAAGTATGGATCCTTGGCTTTAATTTCCCATTGGTCCAAATGATTGACAAGCAAATGTTTTAGAAAAATTCTCAAATACAATTGAGAAATCGGACTTAGATAGCCTATAAGTATGGATCCTTGGCTTTAATTTCCCATTGGTCCAAATGATTGACAAACAAATGTTATAGAAAAATTCTCAAATACAATTGAGAAATCGGACTTAGATAGCCTATAAGTATGGATCCTTGGCTTTAATTTCCCATTGGTCCAAATGATTGACAAGCAAATGTTTTAGAAAAATTCTCAAATACAATTGAGAAATCGGACTTAGATAGCCTATAAGTATGGATCCTTGGCTTTAATTTCCCATTGGTCCAAATGATTGCCAAACAAATGTTATAGAAAAATTCTCAAATACAATTGAGAAATCGGACTTAGATAGCCTATAAGTATGGATCCTTGGCTTTAATTTCCCATTGGTCCAAATGATTGACAAACAAATGTTATAGAAAAATTCTCAAATACAATTGAGAAATCGGACTTAGATAGCCTATAAGTATGGATCCTTGGCTTTAATTTCCCATTGGTCCAAATGATTGACAAGCAAATGTTTTAGAAAAATTCTCAAATACAATTGAGAAATCGGACTTAGATAGCCTATAAGTATGGATCCTTGGCTTTAATTTCCCATTGGTCCAAATGATTGACAAGCAAATGTTTTAGAAAAATTCTCAAATACAATTGAGAAATCGGACTTAGATAGCCTATAAGTATGGATCCTTGGCTTTAATTTCCCATTGGTCCAAATGATTGACAAACAAATGTTATAGAAAAATTCTCAAATACAATTGAGAAATCGGACTTAGATAGCCTATAAGTATGGATCCTTGGCTTTAATTTCCCATTGGTCCAAATGATTGACAAGCAAATGTTTTAGAAAAATTCTCAAATACAATTGAGAAATCGGACTTAGATAGCCTATAAGTATGGATCCTTGGCTTTAATTTCCCATTGGTCCAAATGATTGACAAGCAAATGTTTTAGAAAAATTCTCAAATACAATTGAGAAATCGGACTTAGATAGTCTATAAGTATGGATCCTTGGCTTTAATTTCCCATTGGTCCAAATGATTGACAAACAAATGTTATAGAAAAATTCTCAAATACAATTGAGAAATCGGACTTACATAGCCTATAAGTATGGATCCTTGGCTTTAATTTCCCATTGGTCCAAATGATTGACAAACAAATGTTATAGAAAAATTCTCAAATACAATGGAGAAATCGGACTTAGATAGTCTATAAGTATGGATCCTTGGCTTTAATTTCCCATTGGTCCAAATGATTGACAAACAAATGTTATAGAAAAATTCTCAAATACAATGGAGAAATCGGACTTAGATAGTCTATAAGTATGGATCCTTGGCTTTAATTTCCCATTGGTCCAAATGATTGACAAACAAATGTTATAGAAAAATTCTCAAATACAATGGAGAAATCGGACTTAGATAGTCTATAAGTATGGATCCTTGGCTTTAATTTCCCATTGGTCCAAATGATTGACAAACAAATGTTATAGAAAAATTCTCAAATACAATTGAGAAATCGGACTTACATAGCCTATAAGTATGGATCCTTGGCTTTAATTTCCCATTGGTCCAAATGATTGACAAACAAATGTTATAGAAAAATTCTCAAATACAATGGAGAAATCGGACTTAGATAGTCTATAAGTATGGATCCTTGGCTTTAATTTCCCATTGGTCCAAATGATTGACAAACAAATGTTATAGAAAAATTCTCAAATACAATTGAGAAATCGGACTTACATAGCCTATAAGTATGGATCCTTGGCTTTAATTTCCCATTGGTCCAAATGATTGACAAACAAATGTTATAGAAAAATTCTCAAATACAATGGAGAAATCGGACTTACCATAGCCTATAAGTATGGATCCTTGGCTTTAATTTCCCATTGGTCCAAATGATTGACAAACAAATGTTATAGAAAAATTCTCAAATACAATGGAGAAATCGGACTTAGATAGTCTATAAGTATGGATCCTTGGCTTTAATTTCCCATTGGTCCAAATGATTGACAAACAAATGTTATAGAAAAATTCTCAAATACAATGGAGAAATCGGACTTAGATAGTCTATAAGTATGGATCCTTGGCTTTAATTTCCCATTGGTCCAAATGATTGACAAACAAATGTTATAGAAAAATTCTCAAATACAATTGAGAAATCGGACTTACATAGCCTATAAGTATGGATCCTTGGCTTTAATTTCCCATTGGTCCAAATGATTGACAAACAAATGTTATAGAAAAATTCTCAAATACAATGGAGAAATCGGACTTAGATAGTCTATAAGTATGGATCCTTGGCTTTAATTTCCCATTGGTCCAAATGATTGACAAACAAATGTTATAGAAAAATTCTCAAATACAATGGAGAAATCGGACTTACATAGTCCTATAAGTATGGATCCTTGGCTTTAATTTCCCATTGGTCCAAATGATTGACAAACAAATGTTATAGAAAAATTCTCAAATACAATGGAGAAATCGGACTTACATAGCCTATAAGTATGGATCCTTGGCTTTAATTTCCCATTGGTCCAAATGATTGACAAACAAATGTTATAGAAAAATTCTCAAATACAATGGAGAAATCGGACTTAGATAGTCTATAAGTATGGATCCTTGGCTTTAATTTCCCATTGGTCCAAATGATTGACAAACAAATGTTATAGAAAAATTCTCAAATACAATGGAGAAATCGGACTTAGATAGTCTATAAGTATGGATCCTTGGCTTTCATTTCCCATTGGTCCAAATGATTGACAAACAAATGTTATAGAAAAATTCTCAAATACAATTGAGAAATCGGACTTACATAGCCTATAAGTATGGATCCTTGGCTTTAATTTCCCATTGGTCCAAATGATTGACAAACAAATGTTATAGAAAAATTCTCAAATACAATGGAGAAATCGGACTTAGATAGTCTATAAGTATGGATCCTTGGCTTTAATTTCCCATTGGTCCAAATGATTGACAAACAAATGTTATAGAAAAATTCTCAAATACAATTGGAGAAATCGGACTTACATAGCCTATAAGTATGGATCCTTGGCTTTAATTTCCCATTGGTCCAAATGATTGACAAACAAATGTTATAGAAAAATTCTCAAATACAATGGAGAAATCGGACTTAGATAGTCTATAAGTATGGATCCTTGGCTTTAATTTCCCATTGGTCCAAATGATTGACAAACAAATGTTATAGAAAAATTCTCAAATACAATTGAGAAATCGGACTTACATAGCCTATAAGTATGGATCCTTGGCTTTAATTTCCCATTGGTCCAAATGATTGACAAACAAATGTTATAGAAAAATTCTCAAATACAATGGAGAAATCGGACTTACATAGCCTATAAGTATGGATCCTTGGCTTTAATTTCCCATTGGTCCAAATGATTGACAAACAAATGTTATAGAAAAATTCTCAAATACAATGGAGAAATCGACTTAGATAGTCTATAAGTATGGATCCTTGGCTTTAATTTCCCATTGGTCCAAATGATTGACAAACAAATGTTATAGAAAAATTCTCAAATACAATGGAGAAATCGGACTTAGATAGTCTATAAGTATGGATCCTTGGCTTTAATTTCCATTGGTCCAAATGATTGACAAACAAATGTTATAGAAAAATTCTCAAATACAATTGAGAAATCGGACTTACATAGCCTATAGTATGGATCCTTGGCTTTAATTTCCCATTGGTCCAAATGATTGACAAACAAATGTTATAGAAAAATTCTCAAATACAAT